>CM046813.1:4378110-6977787 GCA_025617385.1 Murraya koenigii | reverse complement strand
TTTAATAAAAACAACAACAAATAGCGGTGAATATAAGTAGAAAAAAAAGAAATAAAAGTAGAAACAACGATGAAATGGCGGAAAAACAACAAAATTAGTAGCAAATAGTAGCATGAGACAATAGCCCATCAAACCATATCACGGTGAGAGCCGATCCTAACTAAGTTAGTTCAGTGGTGAAAGCAATGGCGGCAAAATACTGAGATTGAGAAGTTCAATGGGAACAATTTCTCGTTGTGGAAAATGAAGATGAAAGCTATCCTGAGGAAAAACAATTGCTTGGCGACGATTGGAGAAAGACCCATAGAGGTAGCCGATGATGCTAAGTGGAATGAAATAGAGCGGTAATGCAATTCGTCGATCTACACTTAGCACTTGCGAGATGAGGTGTTATCCGAGTGTGGCGAGAGAAAAAGGCAGTGAAGGAAATATGGGATACTCTCACAAAGTTGTACGAAGCTAAGTCATTGCACTGACAAGATCTTTTTAAAGAGGAGACTCTATACTCTTCGCATGGTGGAATCTACATCGATGATCGACCATATCAACACCTTGAAGACTCTATTTTCGCAACTCACAGCGTTGGGTCATAAAATAGAGGAAAATGAGCGTGTGGAGCTTCTACTTCAAAGTCTACCGAGTTGTATGATCAACTCATCATCAATCGGCGAATAACAACCCGACAGACGATCTAGTTTTCGATGATGTTGCGACCTCCATCTTAAGCGAGGAAAGCGGTAGCAAGACCAAGGAAGATAGACATGCAAGTTCGCGTGACAGCGAGCGCTATTGGTGACGAGAGGAGATCAGCAGAGCGTGGCCCCGGTGGGAGTTACAATCATGGTAGATCAAAATCCGAAGTAAGAAGAATGTGAAATGCTACAATTGTGGCAAGAAAGGGCATGTGAAGAAAGAGTGTTGGAGCAATCGGAAGAGTAGAGAATAAAGCACACGAGTCATCAAATGCTCGGGGTTGTGTAGCTAGTACTTGGATGATGGCGAAATTCTCTATAGCGAGGCGAGCTATTACTGAAGAGCGAAGCGGTTAGGCGACGTCGGCTTATAGACTCGGGAGCAACATGGCATATGACCTCTCGGAGAAATGGTTCCACACATATGAACCAATCTCGGGAGGATGCTGTGTACATGGGCGATGACCATGCCTGGAGATTCGTTGGTATTGGTACTTGTCAAAATAAAAATGTATGATGGTACAGTTCGCACAATTCGGAGAGTACGATATGTCAAAGGCACGAAGAAAAATCTATTGTCTTTAGGACAAATAGATAGTCTTGAGTGCAAAGTCCATATTGAAAATGGGATGATAAAAATTGTCGGGAGGAGCGCTTGTGTTAATGAAGGCGAGAAAAGATCGGTGCGAATCTATTCATGCTTCGAGGAGAAACACTACGGAAGGCGATGCGTGTGTCGCGTCAAATGGAGAAGAGTCAGCGATGATGTGGCATCTCGAGACTTGGCCACATGTCGAACAAGGTTTGAAGATTCTCTCTCGTGACAGTTGCTCAGGGACTCAAATCGGTAAGTTTACCTTGTTGTGAGCATTGTGTTATAAGTAGCGGCATAGATTGAAATTTAGCGGATCTCATGCTAGAAGTAAATGCATTCTCGACTTAGTTCATTCGACGTTTGGAAATCACTGGATTTATCCGATGAGGTGCAAAGTACTTCGTTACTTTTATTGATGATTACTCCGGGAGATGTTGGGTGTATCCAATCAAGAAAAAGTCGGATGTATTTCCGATATTCAAGGAATTCAAAGCGTGAGTTGAACTTGAATCGGGAAAAGATCAAGTGCTTAAGAACGAGATAATGGCGGAGAGTATACGAGATGGTGCATTTCTTGCATCATGTAAGCAAGAAGGTATTCGAGAGGCGGTTCTGACGGCATACACTCCTCAACAAAATGGAGTGGCGGAGGCGGATGAGCAGAACTCTTACGAGAGAGGATAAGAGCTATGTTGAAGGCTGCTTGGTCTACCTAACTCTTTTGAGTTGAAGCGACCAAAGCGCACTGTTATATGATAAATCGGTCTCCATCAGTGACCATTGAGTTGAAGGCGTCGATGGAGATGTGGACAAGTAAGCCGGTGATTACTCTCATTTACATGCATTTGGAAGTCCTGTATATGTAGTGTATAATGTCCAAGAAATAACAAAGCTAGATCTAAAATCTAGGAGGTGTATCTTTTTGGGGTATCTTGATGGTGTCAAGGGTATCGATCCGTGGGATCTCACTGCCCACAAGATTGTCATCGGCAGAGATGTTGGCTTTGTAGAAGATCAGCTGCAAAAGAAAGATGGGGATGATAGTCTTGTGAAAGAAAAGTCGGAGACTACACCGGTATATGTAGAAAATAGTCGGGAAGATTCGAGTCTTACAAGCGGCACGGAGCACGAGGAACAAGAACCGATCGAGTGCGAGGCTCCGAAGTTCGTCGGTCAACTCGAGAGAGGCGACCACCAACTTAGCACTTCGAGTATGTTACGGAGATCAATGTTGCATATTGTCTTTTAACGAGAGGATGGAGAGCCATCAACTTTCCATGAAGCTTTAAGCAACTCGGATGTTACTTTGTGGACTGAGCGAATGCGGGAAGAAATTGAAGCTCTACACAAAACAAGACATGGGAACTTGTGCCACTGCCACATGGAAGAAAAGCCATTGGAAACAAATGGGTCTACAAGATCAAACGTGATGGCAATAATCAAGTGGAGCGGTATCGTGCAAGATTGGTGGTAAAGGGATATGCTCAGAAAGAAGGTATTGACTTCAATGAGATCTTTTCTCCAGTAGTTAGACTCACGACAGTCAGAGTAGTCTTGGCAAAGTGTGCTACATTCGACTTACATCTAGAACAATTAGATGTGAAAGCGCATTTCTTCATGGAGAACTTGAAGAAGAAATTTATATGCTCCAACCGGAAGGTTTCTTTGAAACGAGCAAGGAGAACTTGGTTTGCAGATTAAACAAATCTCTATACGGTCTCAAACAGGCGCCGAGGTGTTGGTATAAGACCATTGTGCTTATTACAAGAGATTTGAGGATAATGATTTTATCATTTTGTTGTTGTATGTGGACGACATGTTGGTCGCAGGCCCCAACAAAGATCAAGTCCAAGAATTAAAGGCACAGTTGGCTAGGGAGTTTGAAATGAAGGACTTGGGACCAGCGAAACAAGATTCTAGGGATGCAAATTCACCGAGGCAGAAATAACATGAAGATTTGGCTTTCACGGAAGAATTACTTGAAGAAAATCTTGCGACGCTTCAACATGCAAGATTGTAAGCCAATTTATACCCACTTCACGTTAATTTCAAGTTATCCTCAAGTATGTGTCCCAGCGATGAAGCGAGAGAGGAAGGAGATGTCTCGAGTACCATATGCATCAGCGATGGGAAGTTTGATGTTCGCTATGATCCATACAAGACCGGACATTGCACAAGCGATGGGAGGCGAGTTAGTCGATACATGGCGAATCACGGTGGAGAACATTGGCAAGCAGTGAAGAGGATTCTAAGATACATCGGAGGAACCTCGGATGTTGCATTATGTTATGGAGGATCAGAATTTACTGTCAGAGGCTATGTGGATTCAGATTTCGTAGGTAACCTTGATAAAAGAAAATCCACTACTGGCTATGTGTTTACACTTGCAGGAGGAGCTGTAAGCTGGGTTTCAAAACTGCAGACTGTTGTGGCGTTATCTACGACAGAGGCAAAATACATGGCAGCTACACAAGCATGCAAGGAAGCTATTTGGATACAAAGGCTACTTAAAGAGCTCGGGCACAAACAAGAGAAAATTCCTGTGTTTTGTGACAGTCAGAGTGCTTTGCATATTGCAAAGAATCGAGCCTTTCATTCCAGGACAAAACATATAGGGGCACAGTATCACTTCGTTCGAGAAGTAGTGGAAGATGGAAGTGTAGATTTACAGAAAATCCATACCAAGGAGAACCTAGCAGATGTTATGACTAAGCCAATCATTACTGACAAGTTTATATGGAGTAGATCCTTGTGTGGCTTAGCAGAAACGTAAGCAACATGTCAATGGTAAAGCAGAAAGGATAGTGTGAAGATTGATTGGTTCTCCATCAAATCTCCAAGTGGGAGAATGTCAAGGAAGTGGGCACCGCCCATCTGGAAGGGCGGTGCCCAATTCAACACGGCACTGTGCCGTGTTGAATGAATAAAAATGGAAAATATAAATAATAATAAAATAATAAAAATAATAATAAGATAATAATGCATAGTAACCAAAATGCAGCTATAAATTGAGCGTCCATTCCCTCATTTCAATCATCCCAGAAAATTCATTTCTTCTTGTATTAAAGAGAATTTTGAGAGTTATTGGGTGTAATTGGAGTATTGGGAAGTGAGAATAGTTTTCTCCTAGTTATAGAGAGGGTATAATTATTCTCCTCTATTATTAGAGAGAAGTTATTATTTTTTTCAGTATAATAAAATTATTTCATTCTGTCTTTGCCCGTAGATGTAGGCTATAAGCTGAACCACGTAATTTCCGGTGTCTAAATTTGTGCTTGCTCTTTATTTTTCTTCCAATCTCATTTAGCTGTGGTTCTGCTTCACCTATAAATATCCTTACATGTATGTGGTTCCAATATCTTTTCAACATATACGGGCTGATAAAACCATCGCATTTACTCCTCTACTGTCAGTCTGGCAGCAAAACCTAACATCACATTCCTGTTACAATACACTATGCATGATTGATGTTCATCATAAACTGCCGATTTTGAGATGGTAGCTAGCAAGAATGACTTATACTAGCTTCTTAAATCCATTTCGTTTTAAGGAAAAACTACTCATTTCTGGCTTTTGCATACGAAGGACAATGTAGGTCTATAGGCTATTTGCATTACTCTTATTGGCTGTCACGACAATTGCTGGGGAGAAACTAAATAAAATATTAGATTAATTAAAATTGAAACTTGACAGAACGGAACAATTAGATTGGAAGATAGAGAAAAAAATTTCTGAAAGTTTGATATGAAAGTCTGAATAATAAACCTAAAATTTTACGTCTCGATTAATTTTGATGAGAAACTATTCAATTCAAGATATTGGATTTTGTTAAAGTTCAAAAAAAAAATCACACCATATGTGTAATAATATAATATTATTAAACTATTAAATCAAATGGTGTAATAGCTAATATTATTACACCATATGGTGTGATCCTTTTTTTTTTTTGAACTTTAACAAAATCCAAGATCTTGGACCAGAAAAATACTCAACCCTAATAATGTGAATTTATCAAAATAAACAAACTCAAATTATTATTACGTACTAAAATTTTACTAACTAAAACAAGTTAAATAAAATAAAATAATAGACACTTAAAATTTGATATCTAAAAGAAAAATAAAAATCTTGAAAGAAATAGAAAAATAAGAAATTAACTTGAACTTACAAAACGAGCACTAAAGAAATGGAATTTCTAGCTGAATAATGGGGCAAAAAATAGACAAATATAGCCCAAGTTATGGCTTCAGAAGGACACACTACTCAGCTTACACAACCAGCCTGTATCAAAACCATTTCAATTTAATACTTTTCAACTCTTTTTCCCAATTATACAAGCTTTAATGAGAAAGTACAAATGTTTTTAGTTAGTGTAGGAATCTCATTCAAATATATATGCTCTGCCTCTTAACTACAAGCTAGTAACATGGTTGTGAATATAGAGATAAAATATATAGTTGGACTTTTTTAACAGCTTGTTATTTGGGGGTTATGAAAAATAGTTTGGAGATCAGTTAATGATTTTTTTTTTATTTATCTGACTCGATAATACTAACAAAATATAATTTAAATTAAGTTACACTATAGAGAGCAAGATTGCTTAACAAGTTTATTTCATTGGAAAAAAATAAGAGTGAACTTTAGTTTTCTGATTTTGTCACAATCATTGCTACTCTTGAGCTTCTGTACATTGTAATTAGGAAGAGTGTTCTCTCCATTTTGAGAGAGCTATTCATACATGTTTGAATTTGTAAAAGGATGTGTTTGGCAAGAAAGAAAAATAACGGAGAAAGTAGAGAGAAAATTTAAAGAACAATCTAGAAACAAATCAACACTCTTAATAAAATGCTAGCATAACAAATTAATGTTTACAAATTTGCTAATATAGCAACTGAATTAGATCCAGCTGAGGTCATCAAATAAGCTACTAGATTTAACAACAAATTACAAATTCTGTTACATGTGTAATAGAGAAAGAAAATTGATTTTGCCAGCTCAGCATGAGAGTGTATCTAGTGCTTGTACAGCATTGTGTGCAAGTCCATCAAGCTTCTAATATATGTTATGTGCTTGTGCATCATTGTGTGAAAGTCCAACAAGCTTTCAATATGAATTTTATTTCGACTTTCTTTCTTCATACATGCTAATATCGCCCCTCAAGCTGAATAGTCCAAGAAGGACATTCAACTTGGAACTGAGATATTGAAATTGGTCATAAGTTAGAGCCTTTGTAAGAATGTCAGCAGTTTCATCTTCAATAGAAACAAAACTTATTGAAATTTGCTTGGCTTAAATTTGTTCTCAAATGAATTAGATATCCAGCACTAAAGCAAGTTATCTATAAACTACCACTCCTATAAAATTGTAAACCATAGTGAATTGTCCCTTTAAAGTATCTCAACAGCCTTTTATAAGCTTGTCAATGCTTAATTGAATGAGTTGCAGGAAATTGGCTTAACTCATTTACTGCAAAGGCTATCTCTAGCCTGGTTAATATTACATACTATAAAACTCCAATAATGCTTCTGTATTGAGATGAATTACTAATGACAGTGCATGAGTTCTTTATAAAATAATGAGATGTAGCCATAGATATGGGAACAGGACTTCAAGTTTCCATGCCATGTTTGGCCAATAAATCAGTAATGTATTTGCTCTGGGACAAATGAATACCTTTCTTAGTTTTGGTGACTTTAACACTAAGAAAGTAGCTAAGCTCTCCAAGATCTTTAAGAGTAAAAGTGGCCTGCCTACACTAGAACTAATAAAATGTAACCATGCACCTATTTGTAAAATAAGGATAACTCTGACTTACAATTGACAAAACTCTATTGAGTGGTCATGGTATATTTAAACTTATCAAACCAGACTCTAGGAGCTTATTTTAATACATAAAGATCCTTTTTTAACTTGAAAACATGAGAAGGTTTAGAGGGATTAAAAAATCCTTATAGTTATGCCATGCATACATTTTCAACAAGAATATCATTTAGGAAGGTATTATTAACTAGGGGTGGGCGAATTCGGTTTCGGGTCGGGTTTGGGTCCACCCGCTCGGATTTCGGATAAATCGGGTTGGGAAAAACTCAACCCGAATTCAACCCGAACATATAATAGGATCGGATCAGATCGAGTTTGATTCGATCTGATCCAATCGGGTTGAGCAAATTTAACTCAATCAGGTTAAAAGCTCTATCTGAATCTGATCCGAACCCGAATTTTTCAGATCGGATCAAGTCGGATCAATTCAGGTCGGGTCAAATGCCCACCCCTATTATTAACATCAACTTTTCTAATGAGCCGTTTGCTCATCAATATCAAACTGAGTATAATTCTGATTGTAGAAGACTTAAAAATAGAACTGAAAGCTTTATTGTAATCAACATCATAGATTTGATGAAACTTTTTGCAATAAGCCTAGCTTTGTACCTTGATACTGAACCATCTACATTGTATTTGATTTTAAATACTCAATTGTTTCCAGCTACTTTAAAAGGAGTTGTAGGTTCAACTAGAGGTCAAGTTTGATTGGCTTTAAGAGCATTAAAATCCTCTCACATGGCTTAAAACTATTTTGGATCTATTAAGGTCTGTACTACTAAGGTTGGTTCAGATGGTTTTGTTAGAAGAGTTGTGAAATATGTTTTAGGCTTAAAATTACCAACCTTAGACTTAATAATCATCAGATAACTAGAGGGTTATAAAGGTGATAATTGATGAGTAGGTAGAGAGGAATATGATGAATTAGATTTTGATCAAACAAAAAAGTGATTGTTTAAAAGAGAAATAGGTGAAATATGAAGAGGTAAAAAGGAAAAAAGTACATGTTATGACACTTGTGGTGAAGGTTCTTAAAGACCAATTGTTATAAGAGGTGCTAGAAAGGCTTGCATTGAAAAAGATGAAACAACAATACCAAAATTTGAATGCTTGAAGTACAAGAAAAATAAACACTTGGTTGATATGGAAAAGATTTTTCATCAAAGTTAACATAATTAGAAATATAAACTTTTCTAGATGAATTAAAGCATTGATATCCCTTATAATAAGAACTATAACTTATAAAAATGCATCTACCTGACCTGAACTCAAGCTTATGTTGTCATAAAGCCTAAGATAAGGAAAACATGCACAACGAAAAACCCTCAAAATGGAATAATTTGAAGACTATTAAAAGAGTTTGTAAAAGGGTGGCATATTGTTTAATATTGGTGTAAACAACCTGTTGATAAGGAATACAACATTATAAAAAGCATTCCACTAGATACTCACAGGTAATTTAGATTAAGCTAACAAATCCAACCGAATATCTGTAATGTGTCTGTGTTTTCTTTCAATCTTTCTATTTTGGTAATGAATATGGGGACAATGATGTCTGAATTGAATACTAGATGAGGCTAACAAAAATGAAAAATACATAAACTCACTCCTTATTCTATTTAAACAGTTTTAATTTTCTTTTCAAGATGTTGCTCAATGGAGACTTTAAAAGTTGTAAAAACATATAAGCCATCAGACTTAGAAGTTAGAGGAAATATCCATATAAATTTACTAAAGCCATCCAGAATAGATAAGTAATAATTGTAACCTTGAGTAGATTTAATATGTGGGAGTCCTCAAATATCAGTATATAAGAGTTGTAAGGGTGTTGTTGTCTTGGTTTCAACAAAACTATAATGTTATAGGTAATTTTTGCCAAATTGACAAGCATTGCAAAAAACAAATTCTGAATTTTTATTGACATCAGTAAAATGGTTATAATGTTTTATTACAGTTTTAAGTATGTGTATAGCTGGATGATGCCTTTAATGAAGTAAATTAACATCTAATGATTAAGCAGACACTGGTATAGCAACAGGTTTGTAAATTATATTATTTAAACAAGATGACAATCTTATAGTAACTTGACTAACTATAATCAGAAAGAGTAGTAAACATAGACAAAGGTTTATGAATAAGATTTTAACAACAGAAAGCTTATGGAACTGTATTTGAAAATTAAAAGGTTTAAGAGAAGACATCTTTAATTTGATGAGAGTCTTTCTTAGCAAATCCCTTAAGTAAAAGAACTCGTGTGCCTAGCCTTGATAAGACAAGTGTTGTCAACAAATTCAACAAGGACATTGTTCTCAATTAAGAGCTAAGATACACTTAACAAGTTCTTAGTAATATAAAGAACAAGTAAAACATGATTTATTAATTGTGACTTATGTGAAAGTGTAGCAAGTAAAACAAATCCAATATGCTCAATTGTTAAGCCATTTCCATTTCCCACAAGTAACTTTTCTTATCCAAAATAAAGCTGAAAGTCAATCAACTTACCTGAGTCATTAATGATATGACTGGAGGCTCTACTGTCTACATACCATGATGGATCTTTAATTATTTCAGGTGAAGGAATAGCTGGAGTAGTAGGATTGTGATTTTGACTGAACTTGTGAGCATCATTCATTTCATTGTAATAATTACAAGCAGCAATATTGGTAGGACCAGAACTAAAAGGGCTATGATAGAAAGAACCAATAAGTAGTCCAGTAATATTGTCCTCAATAACATAACCTCGATAAAAAAACAAACATTACCTTGCTAGCCAAGGTAAGTAACATAACCTTAATAACTAGAACCTTTTGGGAAATTACCATTACCACATCTGCCATAGTTGTTAAAAAGCCACTGACCAAAATTATTTTACATAAAACCTCTGCCATACTGACCATATGCAGGTTTAGAATTTTCTTACCCAAAGTTTTTCTAAGAAACAATGGCAAATTCATATCTATTTTTGCATTTGTTTACACTATAACCAAGGATTAAACAAATCTGACATACTTAATTTCCTTATTACCCAAGTTATTAAGTGTATTACCACTAAAACTACCTTCATTGCCTCTTTAATGACCATAACCACCTATATTAAAACATTGATTCATTTACACAACATTAGGAGTAATGTTATAAACAACATCTACACTCAATTTTTATTTCTTCTACTCAAGCCTCCCTTTATGACTCATCAACAATGCACATAGATTATCCAAACTTATATTTTCATCTTTAGCAAGCAATATAGTAACAAGAGTTTTATAATCTTGTGAATCCAAACCAATTATGATATAAGTAATCAAGTCATTTTGTTCAACAGGTTTTCCAACAATAGCAGGGTTGTCAAATAAATGTTTCATTTTAGAAAAATAATCATTCATAGTCATAGAATCTTTCTTAACAGTTTGGAGTTACATCTTAAGAGTCATTATTCTAACCTGAGTTTGAGAAATGAACATACATGTGAATGACTCTCATAGCTCCTAAAAAGATACACAGAGTATCATAGATGTAAGCAAATTCTCTTATATAGAAGTAAACATCCAGCTAAAAAGTAATTAATTTATTCTTATCCAAGCAGCAAAAGCAGGATTCTCAGTTCTTGAAGTTAATCCTGAAGAGAATAAAACTAGGTTTTTCAATTTTTCAATTAAAACCTTTTAGGACCGATCTCATACAACATATAAGAATTATGTAATCTAGAAATTCATACCTTGATGTTTTGAGAAGATGAACAATTGAGAGTTGTAGATCTGCCTCCAAACGATCTTCCAGACTATAACTCAAATTTGATCAACACTGGACGTGTGAGCGTCTGTTTCACCACTCCCCAATTATAACTGGGTTCTCTTAGATGCCTTCTTTATTTTTCTTAAAAACCCTGGGGTTCTCCTCCTCTCAATTTAAGAGAATAATGCCCCTTTTATAATATCTTATGAAAAAC
The DNA here is from genome assembly GCA_025617385.1 of Murraya koenigii. Lineage (NCBI taxonomy): Eukaryota > Viridiplantae > Streptophyta > Magnoliopsida > Sapindales > Rutaceae > Murraya > Murraya koenigii. Next base: position 6,966,734 of record CM046813.1, on the reverse strand, counting down.
TCTAGTATGTTAGGATTAGGATTTCTATTTAAAATAGAATTCCTCTTTTAACTTTTAACTATCTCTCCATTTACTTAAAAGTGGAAGGAATGTGTAACTAACTAGGAGACTACCTTGTAAAATATTACAAGCCCCCATTTACACTTGAATATAACATATTAGGCCTTAACAAATATTATAATTATGATTTTCATCTAATATGCCAGTTTTTCTTGCTTTTGGGTCCAGTGATAGTGTTGTCAATTAAATGAGCTAACCCGGGTATCATTTGGGAACATACAATAGTGGCTACAATAATTAAATTTGTAATTAAACAAATATAATTATTTAATTACAATTCTACTCCACTATAAGATTGGAACTGACCTCCATAATTGTATGCTCGAATATAATTCACTCAGGCCACATTGATTTCTTTACTGCACAATCCTTTATACCACATCGTTAATTTAAATTGATATCTCAACTGTCCAATCAATTTAATTACATCTTTTTCCTTGATACTTATTGATTTTCTCTAATGATCATTTCAACATACTTATTTATGTTGAGACACTATAGCCAAAGAATTCTATGATCAAGTACTGAAAACCCATCAAGAGATGTGTCGTACAAATTCTATATTGTTAATCAATAATTTCAATACTCATAATTGCTTCCACCAAGATACCGGGTAATCTAGACTACATGTGTATGTCATGCCCATTGGTAACTCAAATGAAATAACAAGTACAATCATGAAATCATAACTAACTCAAGATTAAGATTACAGTAAATCAATGCCTATGAGATTTAATAAGTCTGACAGTTATTACTAGATTAATTAAATATCATATTGATCTAACTCAATGTAGACAAACTACATCAATAAATTCATACATGATTAAGACAAATCACTCAATGAATTTATTACAGTCTATACCTAAATAAAGTGCCCAACTTTATTTATCAACTGCGAACTTAATTTATTTAATCATAAGATAACTTGTATTTATGTCTTCTGCGAATCCACATGGTGATCGCATAAATACATATAATATGATTAAATGGACTTTACTCAAAATATTAATACAATTCAAAATATCTGAATAAATACTTGAATTATTTTATTAATCAAAAAATCAATATGCTTTAAAGAGCACATAATCACAACAAATCCAACATTTGTAGAGCTTGACTCCTCATTTATTTAAGCAAGATATTGATCAAGATATTTACTTATTCCAGTGATGAATCCTTCTAGTCTATTTCCTTTAATTGAAACAAAAACTTGATTTCTCTATACCATAAAGTTGTTCTTATTAAGTTTGATAGGTGTAACAAAGTTATATGAGTGTGTGTTTTGATTTGTGTTAGCCATTAGCTCTGATATTATGTTTGAATTTGTAAAAGGACGTGTTTGGCAATTAAAAAGATAATAAAGAAAGTAGAGAGAAAATTTAAAGAATAATCTGGAAACAAATCAGCACTCTTATTAAAATGCTTGCATAACAAATTAATGTTTACAAATTTGCTAATACAGTAATTGAATTAGATCTAGCTAAAGTCATCACATAAGCTACATGATTCAACAATAATTTACAGATTTTGTTACTGTGTGCAAGTCCAATAAGCTTCTAATATGACTTCTATTTCAGTTCTCTGTCTTTTCAAATGCTAACAGTAGAGGAGACGGGCAAACTATTAGCCTAAAGTGTTACACATATTATAATTTTGATTATAACAGACATATATCTTAAGTAATATTATGTTTCACATTTTCATTAGTTCTTGAGGGATAATATCATGTAAGTGAATCAAGTAAAATCAAGTTCAAGATACGCAACAGACGACTCGATCAATAACAAAGTTTCTCTCAATGAAATTATTATTACGATAACTCTTGCAAGGCCGATATGATTTAATATAAATGGTTTAGCATTTGAGAAGCTCAAAATATTTATTTTATTATAAGTAATCATTTTTCATAAACCAAAGGTTTTATATTTATAAGACAATTATTTTGTGAATTTGAGTATTTTTCAGATTTTGTGTTAAATTGAAAAGTTTTGATAATTTTGAATACAATAAGTATTAGACTAAAATTATTGGAAGAGTATTTTTGGGAAGTCTTATAAAGTTTTATGTCATATCATCATTTTAAAAAGTTTTAAGAATAATGAGTATTATTTAGAAATTCTAAAAATAGAACTATTTGTCAAGTTTTATGATGTTTTGGGCTATAGTACATTTAATGAAAGTTTTAGGCCAAATTATAATTCTTGAAACAGTATTACTGTTTTAAAATTCAAATTGTAAAGGTAACTTCACTGTAGCAAGCGGCTAGCCAGTTAAATTAAGCGGGGAACAGCTTCCCTATGGGTTTTATGTAATAACAGCTAGATTTTAAATCCAAAATATACAAACTTAAATCTAATCCATTTTTAAGTATTGATGCAAGCAAAAACAAGTGTATACATTATATTTTGAACTTCTATTTCACAAATTATCATATATTAAGTCTTTATTGTGAAATCATTTTGTGTATCCACTCTAAAAAGAGAGTATTTGTTGTAAGCCTTAATTTTTTTATAAAACTTGTGAGTGTATGAGTATGAGAAAAACTTGAGTAAAGAGATTGGGTGGTAATCTTTTGGTGTAAATGTTTATTGATACCTTAAAAGCCAATTGTAAGAATTTAAAGTCTTATGAGCTTTGAGGCGTGGACATAGGCAGAGAGTGCTGAACCATGTAAAAATTATTGTGTTTATTCTCTCTTCCCTTATTATTTTATTTTTTAGCACTGTCAAATTTATTATTTTTATTTTATTAAGGCATTAGAATAAATTGTTGTGTAATTTATTTAGTTTAATTTTTAAAATCTGAATTCACCCTCGCTCTTAAACTGCATAATATGTATTTCACAAACCACATCATTCACGAGTCATCTAATAAAATATAAATAAATGTATATTCATTATGAAAAATGACCAATAATTAGGTGAGAGAAAAATAAATTCATGACACATGACTTAATTTTTATTGCTGATAAATCCCCAATCAGCTATTTGTGGTATTCAATACTCAAAACTTATAGCAATAGGGCTCCTCACAGTATGTTGAGTTGAAACCCAGTTTAAATATCCTTGGGCATAAGATGCATTTGTTTTCGGGCTTCTAATGAATGTTATTGAGTACGTCACCTTTTGGCTTCTTTCCGTAAAAGATATTTGATTAGGTTGTACGCTAATCTCTACTCCTTCTGGGGCAACAATCTGATGAGTGTAGGATGAATTAGCTTCGCCCACGTTTGTTATTGTTCTATTATATGTTTGAGGACTAGACCCCAATTTGATAGAAAATGAAGGATAATTTAGCTCTGCTCCAGCAATGCTTAACACTCTTGAACATTGCACAGCATGATCCACAATGTTTTCTACCTGTTGGTCTGTGTAATTCAAGCCACATAAATAAGGAATATAATCATCGGGTTGGATATCATAAATAAGCCCTGGATCATTTGCTTTTGATGGGTTAACGTGGCCTGCACCAACAGCAAATACATCAGCGGGTAGAAGATTGTAGTTATTAATAATTGGCCTGCCTTCCAGATTTACTACATCAGCAGTAGTCATGATGGCGGATTTTATGGCAGCAGGTGACCAGTCGGGATGGGCGCTTTTGAGCAAAGCTGCAATACCGCTGAGATGCGGGCAGGACATTTATATGCCATCTACAATCTCAAATGTGGCTTTTGTTTTTGTTATGTTTTCCTGAGAAAATGGCCAGGCAGCTAATATGCCCATACCGGGTCCAATAATATCTGGCTTCAAGATTCCAAGGCTTACTTTGTGGGGTCCTCTTGCTGAGATACTGGCAACTTCAGGAGCAGATTTCTTGTTGCTTGTTCTTAATAATATAGCAACAGTTGGTGACAATGTTGAATTTATATAAGCTTCAATGCTCTCCCCAGTTGCATAACCTACTTGCACTGCTGGAAGTACATGTGCTTCGACTACAGCAGTATAAGCATCAAACTTGTCACTTATTAGAATCATGGCAGCACCACCAGCTTCCCTGACATAATCTTCCGTTTCATTTCTCCTCATATTTCCATCTCTCTCGCATACCACTACTTTGCCTTTTACATCACTATTATTTAAAGATCCTGGCAAGCAGAATGCTGCTGATGAATTCCTCTGTCCAGGATAAACAAGGGGCAATTGCATGGAAGTGAAATCTGGCGGCATGAAAAGGATTTCAGCGTCATATGTTGCATGGTTTCCTAGCTGTGCCGATGCAACTATGCTTCTATCAGTGGTGCTTGCTCCCACGGTAAGAATCCATGGAGCCCCATTAGTTACACTACTAGGATTCGGTCCCTTATTCCCTGCCGCACAGCTCACAAAAATGCCATTTCGAATAGCAGTAAATGCTGCTGATGCAATTGGATCATCATAAAATGCCATGGGAGGAGAACCATACGAAATCGAAATCGGATCAACACCGTCTTGAATAGCAGCTTCTATTGCAGCAGCAATTCTACTCTGAAAACCTTTCTCATGTTTTCCATCACCAATTTTATATATTGCCAAATAAGCTAAAGGCGCCATGCCTACTGCAGTGCCATTGGCCAAACCAAACGAATTGGCACCATTCACGAAATTCCCAGTGGCCGTGCTTGCCGTGTGGGTTCCATGCCCATCGTCATCAATGGCTGGCACACCAACGCTACTAAGGAAATTTCTTACCCCAATCACCTTGGTATTACAAGTCCCCCCTTCTAATTCACATTTCCCTTTCCACTTTGCTAGTGGTGGAGGCATTCCTTGATCACTAAATGAAGGGTGATCAGGTTTCACTCCTGAGTCTATTTCTCCAATAATTACTCCTTTCCCGAAATTTGAATCCTTCCAGAATCCTGAATTTTGATTCAAACCCAAGAATTTAGGACTGTGTGTTGTATGTGTTCCCAAAAACGTTTCAACATGGGCTGATATAAAACCCTTCTTTGTTTCCATAGCCTTCACTTCCTCTGCTGTCAGCCTGGCAGCAAAACCTGACATCACATTCTTGTAGCAATACAGGATGCGCGATTGATGGTGACCATCGACTGATAATTTTGAAATGGTAGCGGGCAAGAACGAATGGTACCAGCTTTCCAAATCTTTTTCCGTGGAAAAATTACCCTGCTCTGGCTTTTGCACGCGAACAATGTAGGTCTGTAATACATTTGCACCAACTTCATTGCCCGCCACAGCAATTCCCCGGTAGAAACTAAATAAACAAATTAGATTAATTAAAATGGAAACCATTTCCGTTTAACACTTTCTAACTCTTGTTCTCAATTATACAAGAATTAATCCGAAAGTGCAAATGTTTTGAGTTAAAATAGGAATCTCATTCACGCACATATATATGCACTGCCTCTTAACTATAAGTTGGTAATACAATTATGAATTTGGAGAGAAATAAGCTGGGACCTTTTTAACAGATTGTCATCTGGGGTTATGGAGAAGAGTTGGAGATATTCAGCTAATGATTTTTTTCATAGGACTTACTAATACTAACAAATCATAAGTTACACTAAATATGGAGTAAGATTGGTTAACAGTTAACAGTTTAATTCGTTAGCCATAATTAATATAGAAAATATCATGTCATCTTGGGCTGTTGGCATAACTGTACGATTACCATTACCGTAGATTTTATTATCTTTTAACTCAATTTTGTCTTCACAATCAAAGATTAATTTTCATTAATTGTTTTATACTTGGTCAATGTCCTATTGGAAGTGCATGCATTGTCTGAAGGAAAGCGCTTAATTATAAGCTCTAAAAAGTGCTTTGATGTGAAATAGATCTTAGGTTGTCATGAGTAAGGACATGGATTCTATATTATTTTTTTTCTTTTTAACTCTATTTATTTTTTAATAATTAGTCAAATATATAATAATTAAGTTAATTTTTTTAATAATTATACACATTTAACTAATTATTGAAAAATAAAAAAGGTTAGGAAGAAAAAAAATTAAGAAAAGATCCTAGTTTCATGAGTAAAATTTTGATAGTTACAGTTATAATCCTGTTATTTCAGTTTGCCAAATTTGATTCTTAAGGCCCTAATTTTTCTTCTTCATCATCCTAATTTGTGTGTATGTTTGCAGCAACGAGTTGTTTAATAAGATGGAAGAAGCACTTTATGAAAACAAAAAATATTCGAATCGATGTGTTTATAATCACACGATTATTGCTCATCTCCTTTAATATGTTTATCTGATAAATGTCAATTATTTTTTGTTGTCTACTTTTAAATCATGAAAAAACCATTTGATTAATAAAACAAGTGACGTATGGTTGCTCAAGTGAAAGGGCATCGACCTTCGTCTCTTTAAAATTAAATCCCTTCTTTAAAGAATTAATTATACTCATTCAATAAAAAAATTAATTAATTATACCAATTGTTATTTTTTATTTTTTGTTTAATTTGAACTACCACACCAAATTCCTTTTTTTATATAATAAATTGCATTAAAAGTATAAAATTGATTAATAATAAATCATAGGTTACATCAGGCTCAAATGCAATATATATATATATGAATAAAAAAATCTAATGGTCTTAATTAGAACAGCACATAACAGAAATCTAATATCTTAATAGTAACTATATCAAAACACCATTATGCTTATACGAAAATATTTTCAAAAGCACCAAATTGAACCAAGCCAGTGACAAGACAAAAATATCATGAAATTTTGAACCACAAATCCACAGTGCCACCAGTCTCATTTTCATCAAATCACATGCAAAGATAAAATCTTGAAAGTTAGAGGCACTACACAACTAGTGGTCCAATAATATCAGCAGCAATATCAGTATTTTTGAAAGATCTTAAAAATTAATATGGCAAGCCTTGTTCCAGCAGCCCTGTTCGATGGTGATATTTTTGAAAGCTCAGATTTTGATACGGTCTAAAAAGACAACTCAATAGAGCCATGTCAGTATCAGGAGAAATTTTGAAATAGTGGTTTTGTTGTTTACATTTATTTAATAAATGTGAAGTGTATGAAAGGAGGCTTAAAACGGCCACCCATTTTGATGATTTCTGACTTGGGTTGTATGTTTCTTTGACTGGATATTGAAACTCAATTCAGAATCAGTCATTTAGTTGTTTTATGTTGATAAGGTTCGCTTGAGATCCTTAAAATATGATCTTGAAGCTTCTCAATTAAGTCCATTATCAGCCAAAATCATCCTCATCATTTCATGTAAGTATAGCTATTATAGTTTCAGAAATATGGAAGAAGTTTCCGGATTATAGTGATTGATATTGTTTAGGTAAATATCGAGCAGTACCTCGAAGCCCTTCAAATTCGAGCAAGACACTCAGAGACAGACCTAGCGAGCGATTCTTGGTCAAAGTTGCTCGAGGTCGAGAGCAGAGCACATCTCTTACGCTTGCATGAGATCCACGAGCGGATCTGGGCAAGACCGAGCAGAGCAACCCGAGCCGTTTTCTCGGAATCATGGCACACCTTTTTATGTCGTTGGGATCCACGTGGTGTGATGGTGATCTCTATTGCTTGGTGGTCGGCACGTGCCTCCAGGTGTCATAATTCCTAGCGCACTTGCAGGCATGGTGATTTGGCCACGTGAATCGGGTTAGGGGACGGTAGCTCATCCCAGGGAATATTCGCCGAACACATTGTCGGAGGGACCACATACCACTAGCGTGGGAGTGGGCGACTGGAAGGGAAAAGAGCGGGAAAATGGAGTATAAAAGGAAGCGAAGGGAGCGTTACGAGGGTTGGACTTTCAATTCACGAGAAGGTTGGAACTTCTTATTCGAGAAAGGATCATGTAAGCTCAAGCAGGTCCTTCGCTTTCTAATCTCTCGTTTGATTCTCGAAAAAAACACCATACTTATCCAAAAAGGCGAAATAATACCCTTTCATCTTTCAGGTCTCCTCATCGAGGAGATACCAAAGACAAACCCAAATCTTGACTTGAGCGTCGGAGGGTTTCGCAGGAATCGCCGGCGACTCACGACCGGTTTTACGTGAGTGCAGGTCAGGAGATCATCGTTCTAAAGAAGGCAGTGAGCAGGGACGAAGGGAGCAATCCTGCTCGAGCTTGTCGCGGCGGAAGGATCGAGCACTATTCGAATCCGCGACGAAGTTTCATACATTCTGCTTTCGAGCTCTTGCGGTCCATTGTTTGAAGGTTGAGCATCGGGCTTGAGCAGTCCTGCTCGAGCTGTTTGGAGGCCTTGTTGGAAGATTCGAGAACCTTGTTGAGGCACGCGGGAAAAGCTGCATCAACATTTTGGCGCAGATGCGTGGGGATAGGCACAAAAGCCGATTTCTAATACATTGAAGACCACGACACAGCGATGAGGGAAGCAGTAGAAGAGGAGTAAGTCAGGAAGAATCGATAACTTTGAGAGAGGTGGCCAGTGAAGCCCGAGCAGAGAGATCCGAGGAAAGAATGGATCGGATGGAAAAGCAGATGAGATACTCGACCTCCACTGTTACAAGAGTTCGAGGAGGCGAGAGAAAAACATGTAATGACGTCCGGAGTCGGTAGAGGAATGCTCGTGTTCGGGAAAATACGGGAGATGAAGCCAAGACCTCGGGCACTAGAATGTTGTAGTGAGAGAAGAAATAAACATGGAGGAAAGGGGTCTCGTCAACATTTGCGGGATCTGACTCGACCTCTCGTGCGGAGGAGTTGGAGGGAGAGAGTCTGCGAGGTTGGCCTGAGTTGTGGAAGATCTTGGAGAGCATGAAGAGTCAAGCTGGCGAATAATCTTTGGACAACGAATCTCCACTCTCGCCGGAGATCATGGGTGTCACGATCCACGTGACTTTCGCTTCCGGATCTGAAATATTCGGGAAAGAGTGATCCGTTAGTACATATGAGGCGGTTCAGCGACATGGCGAGGTGTAAGGTGCAGTCGGCGTGCGAAGGTCGCGGGGCCTTCCGCTCGCTCTTGAGGAAGAGGCGAGAGAATGGTCTGCATGAGACTCCACGGGAAGCATTTTGAGTTTTGAGCGGATGTGCGGGGAGTTCGCGAGAACAATTTCGAGCGCGGTGACCACGAGGATGACATGATGGGCTATCGGAGTGAGGCGAGAAGAAGGAGAGTCCCTCGGGAGTTTATCAAAGATACCGTAGATCGGTCCTAGATCTTGGTGCGTTCAACCATCCCAAGCTACGAGAGGATTAAAGGAGGGTATTCGGATGGGGAGACCAGTGGTATAACCTGTGGAGTCCTTCGATCCGTTCGTGATTCGGACGCGTCTGAACAAGTAAAGCTGGACATGGTAATTGAAGAAGAAAAGGTTGCATGGCGAGGAATGAGCAAGTCAATGGAGCGAAGGAAGGAGAGAGGAGCCTTGCAGGGGCCATGAGCTCAAGGCGTGAGAGGCCAGGCTGCACTGTCTGACCCATGTCGGAGAGTTCCCCATGCGGATGGTCCCAAGCCACCTCGCAGGTCTCAGGCCGGGATCACGAGAGAATCTAGGCGTCATGATGGCCACGTACCCATGACCAGGCCATAGAGTAGACTTGAGTGAGCCATGCGGGGATGACCGTCCATTGCCACCCTCCAGAAGCTTCCGAGGGATGAGGGCAATACTGAGTGGTGGAGCAGGCCACTACTACGAGCGATTATCTGAGGTTGAAGGTATCTCTGAAGAGATACTTGAGTGGTGAAGGCGAGGCTGCTGAGCTACCAACCCAGATGGCCAAGTCGGTGGCAAGCGGGATAAGAGGCGGTTCTGCTGGTTTCCATGGAGACCATGGTCACGCCAGCATCACGATCTGAGTGATTTGAAAACCGGTGGAAGATTTAGTTAGAAATCGATACCGGATGAGTTCTGAGAAGAAGGACACCGGTGGTTGAGCAACGACTGAGGAAGGTGACCGGGCTTATGAAATAGATCTGGAGCCACCATCCACGAGAGTAATTTCGAGTTGGGCCAGCGATGGCAGGAAGTTCCAGCAGGGCCGGAAAAACTATTGCGGATATCTGCATGCCGTGAGAAGTCCTGTTCACTTGCTCCTGCGACTAAGAAGGCCGAGGTTGGCGGTGCCAATCATGTGGACGGATGAAGATGAGGAGGGTCTTTGTACCCCACGAAGATGCCACAGTGGTAAAAGCCGATGTAGCGAATAAGGAAGTTGACCGAATCTTTGGTTGACTCGGGGAGCTCGGTAGATATTCTTTTCAAATCCACACTCGAGGATTTAGGAATAGCGGTAGCGAGCCTCGAGCATCTGAGCACTTCCTTGAAGGGGTTCGGGAGGAAAGCTAATACCTCTAGGAATCATCGAGTTGGCGATAACCATGGGCTCGAAGCCTTTTGAGAAGAACATGATCTTTGGATTTCGTGGTGGTAGATGAAACCGACCCGTACCGAGCGATTCTAGGGAGGCCGTTTATGAGGATCAGCCAATGCGTGGTGTCCACCCATTACTTAGCCCTAAAGTATCGAGTAAATGAGGCTATAGGGGTCGCGAAAGGCAGCCAAAGGGTGGCGAGGAGCTGCTACGCCGTAGCTGCCAAGGAAACCATGCAAATAACTTCGCTCGACTCGAGGGGGGAATCGAGGAGTAGAAGGCAAGAACATACCAACCAGCTCATCCAGAATGGACGAGAGATCAAGAGGCCGTGGAACGCACAACTCCTGGGGAAGTATTTCCAGTAAGTCTTCTTGTATTGTAAAATGCTAATGTAAGATTTCGTCCCAAGATGGGATATGTAAAAGTATAAATGTATGTAAGAATAAGAATAGCATTCATAATGTAAGTTCAAAATGAAGACCAGAAGAAGAAGAACTCCTCGGCATGAAGTCCCAAAGCCTAACTCATTAGGCGGGACGGTTGCCAGCTTCGAGTTGTTGAAAACCGAGGCGGGAGTATCATCGAAGACCTACGAGTCAATTAAAAGGCTCGAGCGGAAGAAAAACTCCTTGGCGGAAGTCCCAAGCCTAACTCATTAGGCGGGACGGTGCCAAGCTTCAGGTTATTGAAAACCGAGGCGGGAGTATCATCGAAGACCTCGGGTCAATTAAAAGGCTCGAGCGGAAGAAGAACTCCTCGGCATGAAGTCCCAAGCCTAACTCATTAGGCGGGACGGTGCCAGCTTCGAGTAATTTGAAAACCGAGGCGGGAGTATCATCGAAGACCTCGGGTCAATTAAAAGGCTCGGCGGAAGAAAAACTCCTTGGCGAAGTCCCAAGCCTAACTTCATTAGGCGGGGCGGTGCCAGCTTCGGGTGTTGAAAACCGAGGCGGGAGTATCATCGAAGACCTCGGGTCAATTAAAAGGCTCGAGCGAAAGAAGAACTCATCGGCATGAAGTCCCAAGCCTAACTCATTAGGCGGGACGGTTGCCAGCTTCGAGTAATTTGAAAACACGGCGGGAGTATCATCGAAGACCTCGGGTCAATTAAAAGGCTCGGCGGAAGAAAAACTCCTTGGCGGAAGTCCCAAAGCCTAACTCATTAGGCGGGACGGTGCCAGCTTCGGGTTGTTGAAAACCGAGGCGGGAGTATCATCGAAGACCTCGGGTCAATTAAAAGGCTCGGCGGAAGAAAAACTCCTTGGCGAAGTCCCAAGCCTAAGTCATTAGGCGGGACGGCGCCACGCTAGGTCGATTGCAGGCCGGCGGGAGTAGCATCGAAGGCAGCTTGGGTCAATTGCGGGCCCGGCGGGAGTAGAAGTCGGAAGGCGTTCGGTCGATTAAAAGGCCGGCGGGAGTATCGACAAGCTGGGTCAATTGCGGGCCAGGCGGAGTTCAAGAAGAACTCGCTGGCGAAGTCCCAAGCCTAAGTTATTAGCGGAGACGGTGCCACGCTTGGGTCAATTGCGAGGCCGGCGGGAGTAACTATCGAAGGCAGCTTGGGTCGATTGCGGGCCCGGCGGGAGTAGAAATTCGGAAGGCGTTCGGTCAATTAAAAGGCCGGCGGGAGTATCGGCAAGCTTGGGTCAATTGCGAGCCGGGCGAAGTTCAAGAAGAACTCCTTGGCGGAAGTCCCAAAGCCTAAGTTATTAGGCGGGGACGGTGCCACGCTTGGGTCAGTGCGAGGCCGGCAGGGAGTAACATCGGAAGGCGCTTGGGTCGATTGCGAGCCCGGCGGGAGTAACATCGAAGACAGCTTGGGTCGATTGCGAGCCCGGCGGGAGTAGAAATCGAAGACGTTCAGGTCATAATTCCTAGCGCACTTGCAGACATGGTGATTTGGCCACGTGAATCGGGTTAGGGGACGACAGCTCATCCCAGGGAATATTCAGCGAACACGGTTGTCGGAGGGACCCACATACCACTAGCGTGGGAGTGGACAGTCTGGAAGGGAAAAGAGCGGGAAAAATGGAGTATAAAAGGAAACGAAGGGGAACGTTACAAGGGTTGGACTTTCTAATTCACAGAAAGGTTGGAACTTCTGATTCAGAAAGGATCTGTAAGCTCAAACAGGTCCTTCCTTTTCTAATCTCTCTCATTTGATTCTCTGAAAAAAAAACACCATACTTATCCAAAAAAGGGGGGGCGAAATAATACCCCTTTCATCTTTCCGGTCTCCTCATCGAGGAGATACCAAAAGACAAACCCAAATCTCGACTTGGCGTCGGAGGGTTTCGCGGAACACGCCTGGCGACCCCGACCGGTTTTACGTGAGTACGGTCAGGAGATCAGCTGTTACGAAGAAGGCAGTGAGCAGGACGAAGGAGCAATCACTGCTCGAGCTTGTCGCGAGCGGAATGATCGAGCACTATTCTAATCCGCGAGCAGAAGTTTCATACATTCCTGCTCGAGCTCTTGCGGTCACTGTTTGAAGGTTCGAAGCACTGGGCTTGAACAGTCCTGCTCGAGCTGTTTGGAGGCACTGTAGGAAGATTCGAAGCACTGTTGAGGCACGCGGGAAAAACTGCATCAACAGATATATATATATATACATATATATGTTCAATTTTTGCTATTAATTTTTTTTAAGTAAATGTTTGTTTAGTTTTTATATTTTAATTGAAGTATTCGTTTAATTTTTATATTTTAAAAATACTTCAAATCATCCCTGCAGTTAAATATATTATACTCTTATCTTATTTTTTTCTTTCTTTTTATAACAATATTCTTAATATTAATTAATTTATCGATTAATTAATATATTTTTAAATTAATAAATTTTATATAGTTTTGATATTATTAATTTATAGAGATATTACTGTAGCTACAGCAGCTAGCTATCTAACATCAATGATGTTGTGAAACGTAATTGGAAATACTTTGATATTCAATTTAATCTGCCTTGCATTTTTATTTCATATTCTCTTTGTATCAAATCTTATAATTTTAATTACGCTATCAAGTTGTTAAAGTGAACAATGTTCGACCCAGGCATCAGAGATTTCAATGAACAAAAACAAAGGCATATACTTGAGATGAGATGAACTAATCACTTTAAAACTCTTAAGTTTGGTAATAAAATTAAAGAATTGATTAATTACTTCTTCATAAAGAAAATAACAGACATAATTTTTAAAATACATATAATCATCCAATTATTTTTTTAAGAATGATTTTATTGGCGTTATCTTTTATACATGAAAATTAAAACTTACTAAATAAAAGCTCGTATAAGAAGAGAATTCTAGCTCATTAATTTTAGGGGCATGGCTCACTTAGTGCAAACTTAACAAGGTTGTCCATTTCTTACCATAATTAATCATGAATCTATGAATTTAAGTTGCATTGCTCGCTTGACCACCATCTCTTGCTTTTGTGGTTTAAACTTACTCCCAAGTTAATAATTATGATCATATGAAAACACGTTTAATTACTGCATGAATTGAAAAACAAAATATACAATATAGTACTTTAATCGATTTTAATTGATCCCAAATGATTCTATCAAAATATAATTGGATTATATATATATCTTAAAAATCATTTTAAAAGATGCTAAAATTGTATGTTTTTTCTTCTTCCTCTTTGGTAATACAATAGATCAATTGTTGTAATGCTAGCTGCTCTCTGTCTTTTTATTTTTCCAATGCCAGACTTGCACTCCACTTCAATATGTAGACTTACTTTATTGGCCAGCAAAAGCAACTGCTTTACATAGAATGTTTTTTTGTTTTTTTTATGACAGCAATACAAGAGTCTACTTACTGCAGATGATAATTATGTCTTTGCTTATAATTTACTTTTGCTTTTTATGGACCTAAATTAATTCTTTGTTCATTTTTACTTGTTAATCCGTTGACAAAATTATATATATATATATATATATATATATATATATATATATTCAATATTCCCTACAATGAGATCAGAAAATCGATAGAGACAAATACTTAAGAGTTAAAAAAAAATTAATAATTACAGTAATTGCCTCTTCTTTTTTAAGTAAATGTTACGTTATTAATGGGCTTGTAGTATAGTAGGAGAGTACTTGCACTCGTAATGTTGAGAATAATAGTTCAAGCCACTATAAAAGTATTTATGGAAGTTAATTTCCTCAAGTGGAGTCCTCCAATTGTGAAATCTGGGTAGGTAAATCGGAAATAAATGAGTAAAAACTCATCACATGAGTATTGAAATTAAAATCTAATCTTCATGACACTATTATAGGAAAAAAATTATCATGAGTAAAAAATTTAATAATTGCCCTATTAACATCTAACAAATTATAAACTTTAACTCTACTTCTAAAAGAGTAATTTTCGATAGACATTTTAAAATTTTATCCTACATTTCATTCTCGATAATATAGCATTAAGTGGTTGATGATTTTTCATAAATTTTAAGTGAATTAATTATAAAATATCATCAACTAATAAATAAATATCATATTATTTGTAATGAATTTTTTTTTAAATAATAAATATATAATTGGATAAAAAAATTAACAATTCTTTGATAAAAAAAAAAGAAAAAGAAGTGTTTATTCATAAGTGAATAATATGGTATGTGATCACTAATCATTCATTAAGTGATTGATAATTTTTCATAAAATTTAAGTGAATTAATTATATTATCTTATCAATTAGTGAATGAATGTAATATTATTTGTGATAAAATTTTCTTAAAATAATTAATATATAATTTCCTTAGTATTTTACAGACCGAGAAAAGCAAATGGTTCATATATCATATAATTATGGTCTGCCACTAAGGATTGAGGAAGAAGAAGGTGTATATACATGTAATGGGAATAAAATATTAATGATTCTTTGATCTTAAAAAAAAAGGAAGGGGGAATGTTTTGTTGTTGGGAGTGTTTATTCATCGGATTATGGCATGCACAAAGATGACAACTTTAAACAAATAATGCAATATCTAAAAAAAAAAAAACAACTCGACTTTTATTTTCTCAATAATTTTAGAAAATTATATGGCCCTAAATTTATTTCTTTTAAATTTGTTTAGGTGCCAACATATGACCAACTACTTTCCAAATTCATTGATATAAGTAGAAAGACACGGTTGGATTTAGCACATGTATGCACATGGAATCTTGCAGGCCGCTAGCCATAAAGCATAAATATTAATTTATTAATTATTCATTCTCATCTCACCGTCCTCACGAGTGCATATAATCAATTGTGAATGAATCACTTCATCCCCTTTTAATTAGAAAAAAAAAAAGTATATGACTAAGTAAAAGTTGAAAAAAAATATATATATATAAATCCTCAATGATCTAGGATTAAGAAGATTTGCAAATTGCAATCAAATATTGATATGCATTAAGTGAATATAATCATCAACGCTTTTTAGGTGTGTGAGTATATTCAACTGGTGCAAATTTTAAGTTTTACTATAAGTTTGGAGTTTAAATCACACTCGCATAAATAAAGAAGAGATTTAATTATCATCATATTATTTATAAGAATAATAATAATCATAATCAATGTCGGCATTTGTAAAATGATATACAAGTCTCAATTCTAATAACATATAAGTGAATGTCAATACTATTAAGTGAACTCACTTATTACATAATAAGCTATTAGTATGTATCTATATTTCAGTTTTTAACCAAATAGAGGGATTCTTATTTAAAAGCTCTCTAAATTAAGGAATGTATGGTGTTGAGAATTCAGATCGATGTTGTGAATTTTAGTTGAAAATACGGCAAAATGAAAAAAATAGTCATGGAGTGAGTGGTTAGTAAATAAAAGTAGTGAGTGTTTATTGAATGCTTTTATAGTTGTACTTTTTAAATTAAATATAAATATAAATATAATGAGAAAGATTTTATCATAACATTGCTGTGAGATGATTTTCCGAAACGATTATGATTCTTTTAAAAAGCTAAATTTTGTTTAATACTCTGAAAATATTGGAGTCTATTATTTTATAATAATTTTTTATTTATCATTCAAGTTTCTTATAATATTTTTTTATATTTTTATCATTTTATAATAATTTCTTATATATTTATCATAAGAAAATATTTATAAAATAAAAAAGTATAAGAAAAATAGTTTATTATTAATTTTTTTATCAAAACATATATTTCTTGTTTTTAATCTTAATTTTTTTATTTTAATTTATTATTATGTGATTTATGTAATTTATAATAAATATGAATAAAAGTGTATTTAAAAATAAGAATAATATTGTAAACTTATGTAGTCACGAGAGTAAATAATATATATTAAATATAATAAAGAAAAAATTGACAATTTCTCTTTTTATTATTTAACTTAATGGCTATCTTGTTATCTCTTTATCAAAGATGAGTGGCATTTGAATTCCAAACATCTTATTTTTAACACAACCTTATCTAAATATAACATACCTATTTTCGTTCAACTCAATCTATTACTTTTAATCCACCAATTCATATATATATATATAGTGTGGTTATCCTCACTTTAATTAAAATATAAAAAAATATAGATTTTAATATATTAAAAAATATATTTTTTGTTTATTAGTGACGTGTATATATATATATATATATATATATATATATTAGTGAGGACATTCATGATGCACACTAAAATATAAAATAAATACGGATTTTAATGTATTAGAGACTATATTTTTTTTATCTATTAATAACATTCTCACTTTATTAAAATAAAGATGTCTTCACTATATATATAAAATGAACTAGAAGATTGAGGTTTTTTTTATCCTTGTTGATGTTAACAACAAAAGATCTTAATGATGGTTTTTTGATATTTTCATCTAATTGATAATTATAGTAGAGTTAAAGGGTGCATACTGAAACTTCCTCTCCAAAGAATATTCAATTTCGTGGACTTATTTGGAATAAAATTGAACAAAAAGATAAATATCAGAATTTCACACATTATTCTTTTATTTATTTTTTTTAAATACGATCTTCAATTTTAATAAAAATGATAAGATACATTGATATCTTTCTTCAATATAAATAACAGTATAATTTTTTAACGAATTAAATGAGTAATTTTTTAGTTTTTCATCGGATAATAATGATAAAAAATCTTAATAATTGCATTTTGACATTCTCACCTAATTAATAATTTTTTAATTAACGTAAAGAATATCCATATATTTTCTAAAATTTTCTCTCACTAAAAAAATATAGCACTTATATGAAAACTAAACCCCTTACAAAATCTTAATAAAAACACACCTAAAATAATGTTCGTTTTGGTGATTTTAATTTTTTTCTTGCTTTTAATCGTCAGTTTGGTTGAGTTTTTATCAGTAACTCAGGGGGTTTAGTTTCTCCAGTTTTTTGGACTTACATGAAATAAAATCAAACAAAAAGACAAAAATCAGAATTTCAAGTATTAGTCTTCAACCCCAATCCCAAACCCGAAAGACTCTCCTCGGTTGAAATTTGAAAACATCAAAGAGCCTACCAACCACAGGCAAGCAGAAAACAGTACTCCTCTCGGCTCGGCTTAGCCAAATCTTTTGCCGGCTCACACTTACTGTTACCACCAACCGAAGACAGAACGCAACAAGTCTCATAATTTCTCACAGTTAAAAATTTTCACAGCCGCCGAAGCCGATCCGACGGCTGAGATTTAAAAAACAATCAAGATCCCATGGTAGACAGAATAAATAAATAAGTAAATGAAAAATAAATAAAGCTGTCAGCCAGGTCAGCCTATCTTTTTCTCGTGGTACCAATGATTCCTCCAAAATTTGGTCCAAATTTCATGTGAATTTAAATTTAAATTAAAAATTTTTTATTTAAAAAAGTTTTTAATTTAATTTAATTTTTTTTTAAAAAATCTTTCCTCTTACTTTCACACAATATATATGTATATATATTTATATTCCTTTGCCCTTCAGCTTCTCTCATTACAACTCCTTTTTTAATTCTCAGCGGTATCAAATACAGAGCGATAGAGAGGGAATCAACACTCATCTTCTTCATCTTCGAATTTTTCTCTCGTCGTCTCTTCAATCTAACGTAAGCATCTCGATCTCTTGACTTTTGCTTTTCATTTTAGAGTTGTTTTTGTTAATTTGATGTTAAATAAAAAAAAAAGAGAAACGGTGCCCTTTTTGTGTTCAAAAATTTTGATTTCACCGATCTGCACGTTTTATTCGATAAAGAAGGCTGTGTAGCTGCCGGTCTAGTTTTCAAATGTTAGACGGCGCCGTTTTTTGAGCTAGACTGAGGTTGATTTGTGGCCGATCTTGGGTTTAATGGATGATTTGAGGTGTTAGAGCTGAGATCTAGAGTTCAGTATAGTTGATTGTTGCATATGAAGTGAATCTGGATTATGTAGTGTGATTTGATTGATTTGAGTGATTGATGACGAGATTTGATTGATTTGATTGTTTGATCTGGTTTGATTTTTCATGGATCTGTGATTTTGGATAATCTGAGTGATCAGATCTATTGAAAGAGACTGCTTTTCTCTGATTGAAGCTCGAAAAAAAATGTTTTTATATTTTTTTTTTGAGAGAGAAAATTGCTTCTTGTGACTATTAGTTATTGATAACTGTTGTTAAAACTTGATTATCTACATGCCTTTTTGAATAGTTTTATAAGAAATCTCAAATATACCAGAAAAAGATTGAGTGGAATGCTAATTAATTGCTTGAATTTTGTTTCCTGTGGAAGTGAATGTTTTCTACTTTGATATAGATTAAAAATTATGGGAAAGTTTAGATTCTAGGGATTGGTATGATGTGAAAAGTTTTAATTTGTTTGGTGTATCTTTTGCAGTTTTATAAAAAATGGCTGATGCTGAGGATATTCAACCTCTTGTTTGTGACAACGGAACTGGAATGGTGAAGGTTAGTCTTTTTTTTCATGCATGCTTACTGGTCCGAGCTATGAGCTGTTCTATTACTTATTGGTACTAACCTCATTTATTTGTCAACATTGCAGGCTGGATTTGCCGGTGATGATGCTCCAAGGGCTGTATTCCCCAGTATTGTTGGTAGGCCTCGACACACTGGTGTCATGGTTGGAATGGGGCAGAAGGATGCCTATGTTGGTGATGAGGCCCAATCAAAAAGAGGTATTCTTACTTTGAAATACCCAATTGAGCACGGTATTGTAAGCAACTGGGATGATATGGAAAAGATCTGGCATCATACCTTCTACAACGAGCTTCGTGTTGCTCCTGAAGAGCACCCAGTGCTTCTTACTGAGGCACCTCTTAACCCCAAGGCCAACAGAGAGAAGATGACCCAAATTATGTTTGAAACTTTCAATGTGCCAGCCATGTATGTTGCCATCCAGGCCGTTCTATCTCTTTATGCCAGTGGTCGTACAACTGGTTAGTATTAACCATGACCTTGTTTTGTCAATGGTTGTAACTGTGGTTGTAACTGAATTGATACTGATTTGGCTTCTCTTTTGAGCAGGTATTGTGCTGGATTCTGGTGATGGTGTGTCTCATACTGTACCAATCTATGAGGGGTATGCCCTTCCTCATGCCATTCTTCGATTGGACTTGGCCGGTCGTGATCTCACTGATGCATTGATGAAGATTCTTACTGAGAGAGGCTACATGTTTACCACCACAGCCGAACGGGAAATTGTACGTGACATGAAGGAGAAGCTTGCTTATGTTGCCTTAGACTATGAGCAAGAACTTGAGACTGCCAAGAGCAGCTCTTCTGTTGAGAAGAACTATGAGCTGCCTGATGGACAGATCATCACCATTGGAGCTGAGAGATTCCGTTGCCCAGAAGTCCTCTTCCAGCCATCTCTCATCGGAATGGAAGCTGCTGGTATTCACGAGACTACCTACAACTCCATCATGAAGTGTGATGTGGATATCAGAAAGGATCTGTATGGTAACATTGTTCTCAGTGGTGGTTCAACTATGTTCCCTGGTATTGCCGACCGTATGAGCAAGGAAATCACAGCACTTGCTCCAAGCAGCATGAAGATCAAGGTCGTGGCCCCACCGGAGAGAAAATACAGTGTCTGGATTGGAGGATCGATCCTTGCATCCCTCAGCACCTTCCAGCAGGTGAGAAATTAATTACCATTCAAGTTCCCTTTGCATTCCTGTTTTATTTACACGTCTTCAAAGTCTGACATAAATTCTTTGTGTCATAAACAGATGTGGATCTCAAAGGGCGAGTATGATGAGTCTGGTCCATCGATTGTCCACAGGAAGTGCTTCTAAGTTCTACAAGTGCTTGATGGGTGAGTTCTTTTTTCCATTTAGTTGGTTTTTGTGTCTTGTGTCGTGAACTCAAGCTGGTTGACGTGGAGAAGTGTTAAAGGTTGGGGGCCATTGAAGGAGGGCATATCCCGATATTGATGTTATATTACAAGCTTCTCACAGCGATCGCGGGGGGCTTATTTCTGTACTGAACCCCCTTAAGGGCCTTGCATTCATCTGGGGTTCAACCAAGTCTTTTTTCAATTTTTCTTTTTAAAGTAGGATGTTTGTAGCTGGAGATGAAGAGTGGTTGTGATGCTTTTCCATTTCATTTTCTAAATTTTCATATTTGAAGTTTTTTTTCCTCCCCCTGAGAACATTAATGTTAATAGCTATTGTATGAGAAAACTTTAAATTAGCGTCAGCTTGCAGTCATAAATTTGGTTATTAAAATATATTTTATACTTGTTTGAGAGCTTTCAATGATGAATCAATGTCTTTTTTTCGAATTATAGAATGTATTTTATAAGTTACTTTGATGCCAGCAACAGCAAGCATGCATGAGATGATATGATCGTGATTTTAGTTTAATGTATTTTTCAAATTTGTTTTGTTCTTGATTCTTGGTAGTCAGATTAGAATGCAAGCGAAGCGGATTTCTATTTGTGCTAATAATTCAAACGTTTTGCAAATTTTTCTTGTGAATTTTCTTTATTATTGTGATCTGCTGACTACGCTGGGCGCCACCACGGAAAATGTTTGGCTTGCCACCACTTGATTCTATTAAATAATTCCCTCGCAAGGACTTCGCTGTCTATTTGGTATATTCGTAGGATTGGAGTTTGATTAAGATGTCCAACCAAGTTAAATGTCTTGGCAGTGTCAACCTCATTATTTGAAAATTGAACATTAAATGGGTCTCTTTCTCCTCTTTTGATGGCTTGAAAGTTGCGCTTTATTGAGAGTGAGAGCTAGTCTCTTCTTATTTTAATGGCTGAAAAGTAATGGAATATATCCTTTCTCTATGTCACGTGAGTTGTGGTGTTTGCCTTTGGAGTGTAGCAACAAGTTGTTCTGTTCTGTTACAAGAGATGAAAATTTTTGAGAAAAACCATAATTTCAATGGATTTTGTCTTTTAAATCATATTTTCAAATTCGTTAGTTTATTTGGCTAATCTACAAACTGGAATTTTGTGAGCGTATTGCGGAGAAGGGTTTGTATAAGATTTTAATTAATTCTAAGGATACGTTTGAAATTTTAGAATTGAGGTTGGTTGGTTAGTTATAATTTTTAAGATAATAGTATTATAATATTTGATAAATATAAATTATAATTTAAAAATTTATGTTAATATAATATATAATTTTTTATTTTATAATAAATAAATTTTATATTTTTAATAATTTTTAAAATTATATTTATTATATTATATTAATTTTTATTTTTAAAAAATTATAAATTTTAAATTATAATATCACAGTCCCAAATATTTCTTAAGACTGAAACCATGAGTTAAAAAATTAAAGGTCCAATAGCGGCCGCAGTTGATTACTGTAAACGCCAACTGCCGTGCAGTCCTGCCATGTAGTCAGGAAATTGATTTCAGTGGACTTCTTTAAGCACCCATATTATTTTGGCTATTGTGCTATCTATTTTAAAAGCACTGACGTCTTAACGAGGAGTGGTAAAAATATTTGTTCGGTTTGGATTTGATCTGAATTTAGGTAATGTTGGTCGAGTAATATTTAGTCTAGGATGAGGTTAATTCAGTCTGTCTTGGTCGTTATTTGAAAAATGCGAAGACTTACTTGAAATTTATATTTTATAAAAAAAATTATAAAATATATTTTATTTTAAATAATTATATTTTTAATATATTTATTAAATATATTTTATATTTAATTTTATTAAAATTATTTTAAAATTTATAAACTATATAAAAATATACATATATAACATTGTAATATATAAAATTCGGATTTAAAAAATTTGGATAAAAAAGTTGGCCTAAACTGAGTGTTAGAAAAATATGTCAAGCTGAGACCTGGGCCCAAACCCTTATTTTTTTCAATTACAACTACTTTTTCACCTATTAAATAAATTATCGTCATCCTCTGACATTCCACAATGTCGGATTAATATGTTTCAACCATCTTTCGGTGCTATTAATAGTTAAAACTACCAATACTTAACCAAAAATATTTTATGAATGATGCAGAAATGTGAAAATATAAAAAATTGATAAATAAGAAAAATTGAGTAATAAGAGTATTATTAAAAAAAAGCTTGAATGAATAATATTATGTTTTTCACTCCTTTTATACTAATATTAAATATTATAAATTTATCAAAATAGGTAAATTTAAAATATTATTTAATAATAAATATTCATAATCCAAAATAAAGAAAATAAAACAAATGCCACCAATGATGTAAAATGGTCGTGTAAGATGAGACTGGCATCTTGTCACTACCTTAAGCCACCGCACCACTAGCTCTTAGTCGCTTATTGGCCCTATTAGCAAATTCCCCTACAGTTGCCAACCAAATCCCCTCATTTATTTTAATTGATTTTAGCGAAATTGATATAATAGTATCAAATAATAATCTAGAAATCATAAATTAATTAGAATGAATGATGAATACTAAAAATGAGACTAATAATAAAGCGGCTGAGATGGGAATGAATGAAAGCTGCTTCGGTGCTTTAGTATCTTTTATAAGATACATAATATTATTTATTATTTGATAGTATTATGAAAACTATTGAAAAATTTTAAAAATTCATTTCTCTAATATTTCAATGTTGTTTCCATATGTTTCATTAATTTGGAAAGTTTTGAGGCATAATGCAGGTAGAGTTGAAAATAAAAGAAAAGAATAGGATGAAAAAGAATGCTATACAAATTTATTTTATTATTTCGCTCAAGCATATATTTGAATCAGTGGTAGGTATAAAAATGTGAAATGTGTGATTGGAAAAAAAAAAAAGTTTACATAAAATTCATTTTGAAAAGATAAAACTACTATACATTCCAAATAACTAAATGAACGAAACACTAAATAATAAAAAAAAACATTATTGTTACTAATTAAAATAAATTTTCTTATACCCTTTCTCTATGGCACGTGAGTTGTGTTATTAGCAAAGCAATTGTTGTTTATTATTCCAAGAGATGAAAAATTGGAAAAAGCCATATTTCTATGGATTTTATCTTTTAAATCATATTTTTTTCATTTAATAAAAATTTGAAAATTCAATAATTTGTCTAATCTGCTACTACACCGGGGCACTGGAGAAAATAATTTTTCTAATTTGGGATGGAGTAAGTTTCTATTTGGGGAAATAATTTGCTCGATTTATAACAGGCAACTGTAATTGCGGTGCTTTGTTTATCCTTTTTGAGTTTAATTAATTTATATTGGAAAAGGGATTAAAAGAACATGTGAGCAGGAATATTTATGTAATTATGAAAGTTTGCTTCCTCTAATTTTGTGGGTGTTAAAGTATCACTAATCATGATGTTAATGCACATGGCTACCATCCGTTTTTACAACATCCAACATCCAACCTCCTCCAACATTCCATTCCAAAAAAAAAAAGGTACAACAGAAGAAAACATTTAAAGAAAAACTATTAATGGTCTATTGCTGATGACTACATTATTATTTGAGTTAATCCACACCTCATCCCCTTATTATTAAACATAATGTAAACGCATTTGTGAAATAATATTTTGGCATTTCTTTGCATTTAGGGTTTGATGGAGGTTTAGAAGGAAATGTAAAACGTTCTCATAGAGATTATAATTTTAGAGAAGTATAATTATATTCAATTGAAATGTTTGAACAACTTTATTGTTCATTTATAATTAAATAGTTATTTTTTAGGGTTTGATTATGATGTCGCAATCGTACCGTAATCTCACAATCTGAACAATGCCGGTAGTTCATAAAATTAATAAAAATCAATAAAATTCAACCACTTCATGGTATAAAATAGGATACCCACAAAGTGTTGTAGAGACAACTCAAAATAATTTTGATTATTCTATTAGTATGCCACACTTGTTGCAAAGACTTTGCAAATAGGCCCATATAAATGTGATAATTA
The DNA here is from genome assembly GCA_025617385.1 of Murraya koenigii. Taxonomy (NCBI): domain Eukaryota; kingdom Viridiplantae; phylum Streptophyta; class Magnoliopsida; order Sapindales; family Rutaceae; genus Murraya; species Murraya koenigii. Next base: position 6,942,043 of record CM046813.1, on the reverse strand, counting down.
CGAGTTTACATTGAGTGATACAATCTTATAAGCTCCCCATTACATCCGCTTTGACCAAACCAACTTAACAAATCTCCAAGAAAGCAGTAACCGTGAGCCTCCACAAGCTTTTCTGTCTGTGTCTCCACAGTTTCCACAAAACCCCCACTTCACTTCGATCAGTTGTAGACAGCCCATGATCAAGAAACTTACAATATTGATGATGTCCAAAAGTTACTGCAGCTGCTGGGTCTAAAAGATCATTTTCAAGAACATAAAGAAAGGGATGGTTTTTGCAAGTGTTGTAGGGTGAGGGAGGATTTTATAAGAAGATTGTTGGGGTCAAGGGGCCAAAGTGTGAGAAGGAAGTGGAGAGAATGGAGAGGTGGATTAAGTACTTTTTAAGTGGTAGTAGTAGTGGTTGTGGGGAGAAGAAGCCTTTGAGGTTGGCTTATTTGCATCATGGTAAGGCTGCTTTTGTTGGCAGTGATTCTGACTGTGATTTTGATTGTGCTTTTGGTGATGGCTTGGAGTTTCCTTCAACTCTAGCTGAGCTCTTGAAGAATAACCCTCCAAATGAGTAAATGTCCTTTATTAGTTTTGAATTTTTATTGTACTGTTTCTGAGTGCTTCTACTTGGGAACAAATAGATTTGTCAAATACTCTATGATGGTTTTTGTAGAATTTGAACAGAGACGTGCTGCATGAATGAAATTAATTTCACAACGATTAGGTAAGAGTGCTGACCAAAAATATGCTAAGCAACATAAGAGGGCATAACATTAATCGGGTAGGGTAATAAACTATTTTTTTAGGACGACTTATAGTGTAACAGAAGTTTATAAACTACCGACAATATTTTACATTACAAGTAACAAAATTACCTCATCCCAAACTCAAATAAAAAAAAACTGGGTGTACTGTTTCCAGTCCAAAGTATTACGCCGAACTTCAACAATCATTAATAAACTCCGGTGTAGCTTTTGGTCAAGCATGGTACTTCACGGACTTCATCAGCTCTACAAAATCCCTAAAAACTGCAGCAAGAATACACCAAGTCAATATGCCAGCACGAGGAATTTTATGCAACATAATAGAAAATTGTTAATGAACAATAGCAGTAATCAGGAGTGGAGTCCTCCAAGTATAAGTTTTCCACTCATTATGAAATTTCTTCAGATCTTGCACTATCTGTTCTTTTACTGCAGATGACAATAAATGCTTGAACACTAAAAAGTGGCCTGTGTTTCAAAAAGAATTTCTGAAAACTAAATTTATATGTGAAAAATAGATGGTATCAAAAACTACATTACCGCAGTCTGAATCATGAGGTCCTGGGGATGCTTCAGGGTGGTACTGGAGAGACATGACATTTAGTGCCGGGTAAGCAAGACCGGCACAAGTACCGTCATTAAGATTGATATGAGTCACTTCCACACCTTTTGGAAGTGTAGCAGGTTCAACAGCATAGTTATGATTCTGCAAAATATAAAATTAAGGTGAATAAATGAACAAACTAAAAAGAGGAAAATAAATTATAGAAATCTTTCAAACTAGCACCCAATTAATGAAAGTTAAATTTAAAGTTTTGAACTGCAACAACTTTAGATGAAAGAGGAACATTCTGTTATCTGATTCATTTCTACAAGTTTAACATCCCCAAAATGGAATATCTTTCCACTAAAATTTTTCCAAGTAAAAAATTATGCTGTAAATGAAAATTTCTAGAATTCAGGCCATTATGCATAAATCATAGTACTAAGATTGCTTCAACGCACCTGTGCACTAATCTCTACCCGGCCATTTCGAATGTTACGAACTGGATGATTTCCTCCATGATGACCAAACTTCATTTTAAAGGTTTTACCACCCAAAGCCTGTCCAAGCAACTGATGACCCATACAAATTCCAAAAACAGGAACCTTTCCTAGTAATTCCTTAACTGTTGCAACAGCATATGGAACTGCAGATGGGTCTCCAGGGCCATTACTGAAAAGAACTCCATCTGGCTTCAACTTCAAAGTTTCTGATGCTGGCCACGTTGAAGGAACGACAATGATTTGACAGCCATACGATGCTAAACGTCTCAGTATATTATGCTTGATCCCAAAATCATATGCAATAACCTTTAATTCAAAAAGAAAGAAAAATTGTAAGAACGAATTCTAAGCAATACAAAAAAATTTTATTATTCAAACAGAAACTTTGAAAAACAATACTAACACAGTAAGTTTTGCTGTCTCTCTCATATGTGTTAAAATCCCATTCTGATTTTGTGCTGTCAACCCATTCAAAAGGTTTCTTGCATGAAACACCACTAATTAAATCAATACCTGCAAAACAGAACAATGGAAACTCATGATTGCCTATATCCTGCAACATTAAAAATTCTATCCATTAACTGCAGCAAGTACATACCTACAATGTCCCATGAACGAGACATCTCTAGAAGTTCCTGATCTGATTTAGATTCCTCAGTGCTTAATACACCAATAAGACTTCCATCTTGCCTTAATCTTCGGGTGATTGCACGTGTGTCAACATCATCTATTGCAAAATGAACGAGTGCCAAAATCAAACATAGTTCAGTGGTTGTTTCCCAAAGAGCAAAGTCAACAAACTATCTAGGTAATTAAGGCCACAAAATTTAACTTACAAATCCCCATGATATTTCTTTCTGCTAAATAATCGCCAAGTGTTTCTGCACATCTCCAATTTGAAGTACTGAAAACATTTATTTAGCAATGTAGATCGACATTAAACCAGTGCTTATTAGGGATAGTTGCAAGCATGCATTTGGAAAGAACAACAATGGAGAAGGACAGCTTACCTAATACTTAAACTTCTTATCACTAGACCAGCAAGGAAGCATTGTCTAGATTCTTCATCATCTGGAAAGGATAGCATTACATTAAATTAAGATGTAAGACAGTAAGAACGTGCAACTATTTATAACCATGAACATCGCCTACCAAAATTTACACCAGTATTGCCAATATGTGGGTTTGTCATCAGAACAAACTGACCGGCATAACTAGGGTCTGTCAGGATTTCCTGATATCTGCAAAATAAGCATATAGCAATGACAAATCAGACTCTGCATATGAATTTCCACAGCTTGTTAAATCTATCGCATGTTAATCATGATAGTTATCATATTCTCTTCAGTAAAGATATTAAGTTTTGTTGCCAATGCACAAATATTTTCACTACACAAGGATCCATTACCAACCACAAACAAACTGTCATCTTAACAAGTAATTATGTCATTCAGTGAGCTCTCATGTTGTTGAGCTTCTGAATTACACAATGCCGTAATAGTAAATCCTCTAAATCAACTAATTCCATATCACAAGAAGCCAGGAGCTTCCTAGGTTGAAAAGAACTAAATCTACCGACATAGGACTGATCAAACAGGACAAAATTATGGCACGACAGCGCCACAAATCAGCTACCCTCTTAATCTAAAAGGAATCCTGCCTACTACAGCTTCTTACTATCACCTAATATGAGATGTCATACTCATAAAATCTGGACACAATCAAAGTACTGTACTGTTATAACACTCTCTTTAACTTTTTAATATAATATGATAATAAGAGGTACCATTGAAACGCATATTCTTAAATTGCTTCTTGGATTATCCCAAAGTTATCAAATTTAACAACTTCCCCAAAAAACATTTGGACCAAAACTAAAGAAGAAATGTGTAGATATTCAAAACGGGTTGAATAGTTTGCTGCAAAAACACATTTTCAGCTAATTTTTTACAAAGCGGCAAACCCCTTCCGCAACAGAAAATAGATGTTAACCCAGCAAATGAAATAAAAATTAATCTCACCCAGTCAAAGATGTATTGAAAACAACTTCACCAACTTGGGTTCCTGAAGCACCAAACGATTTAGCCCTCCAAATCGAACCATCTTCAAGCACAAGTCTAGCATTTGCAACCTTCCACGGCCTCTCCGCCAAACCTAATTAATAAGCGCACACTAATTTTAACACCCAAACAAACAAACAACTCGAAGCTAATGCTTTCCAGCTCAATTTCATTTCTGGGTCAATTTTTTAATCATTTATCAAGATAATATATATATATATATATATATATATATATATATATAGAGAGAGAGAGAGAGAGAGAGAGAGAGAGAAGGCAAAAGGTTTATAGTGGTACCAGTAGCGGCGCCGTCTGAAGAAAGAGGAACAGAGCATTTGACGGTGACAATTCTGAATTTAGAATGCCTTGGTGGCTTATTCGGAGAAAAGCAAGTCGACGGATTGTTAAGAGCAAAATTTAAGCATTGCGTCGCCATTAAGCTCTCTCTTCCTCTGTGGGGCTTTGTTTTTGGTCACTCTTTTAGTTGCAGATCAAGTTTTAAATCACTGTCTAGGTTTTATGTATCGCCAATTGAATGACACACGTGGGCATATACATATTTTTATTTCGTGAAATAAATTGTTTTTTTTTTTAAGTGTTTAAGAAATTTTATCTATTGGACCAATAAAAAAAATCTTTTTTTAAAAATAATTAATATAACCATGTAAAAATCTTCAAGCTAGTGACACATGACACAAGCGATCGAGTTTTATGAGATGTTCAGAAGGATTATGGTTCAAATTCTGTTCATATGCATCAAGAAAAATTAAATTATTGTCATCTTATAATTTAAAATATATAAAAAATCTTTCCCATAAGCATAAAGAGAGAAAAAATTTCATCTAAATTTATATTTTATACATAGGGTTACTATTGTTTCACTATTTTAATAATCGCAAAATATATATCAAATGATTAAAAAAAATATTGTTACCTATCATTTTATTATTTTGTATAAGAATTAAGATATTTCATTTCACTGGATTTCCGTTAGCACCGTTAGTATTAAACAATGAAAATTCAAGAATTCAAGAGAGAAGGGAGCAAGAATATAAGAATTCAGGAAAGAAAAGAGAGAAGAATTTTTCAAAGAGAAAATAATTTTAAGAGGAAGATTGAAATTAATTTAGGGTATGTTTGAGATTGAAGTGCTGTAACTTAAAAGTTACAACTACTGTGGAAAAAAAATTGTAATCATAAAATAAAAATTAATAATACGTAGTAAATATAATTTTTAAATAATAATTTTAACAAAATTATTAAAAACATAATAAATTTTACATCATACAAGTGAAAAATTATATTAACATAGCTAACATAACTTAAAAGTTACAGCAGTTAGTTTTTATCAAATACTTTAGTGCTGTAATTAAGTTACAGCTGCCCAACCTTAATATCAAACATATCTTTATTATTATTTGTTTCAAAGATATAATTTGAGCCGCGTATTCATAATAAATCCTATTTACAATAAGAAAACCTAATTTGAATACAAGGAGACTAAAATAAATTAGAGTCCTAATACTTGGGTTTAAAAATATAGAAAATATAGAAGCTAACCTGAGAGTTGAGAAGATGGTGAGTGTGTGAGGCTTAATTCTTGTGGTGGCCTAAAATCACTTTTCTTTTAACCATATTGAGATGATGACGAGGGTTAATCATTAATGTGAAGATAGCAATTGCAAGGGTTAATGGCTTGTTGGTCACTTGCTCACCTGATCAATTTCTTTTATATGAGAAAGCTTCTATGAATATTGCATGCTTAAAGCCCTTTTCATCCATGTCACCACCTGAAAATGCATGGATATTTTGCATATAAGTCCTATTATAAAAATCAATAAACCACGGTCATCCAATTCTGAATTAGGAAGAAACAAAATAAAAATTGAAAGGGAACACCAATATAAATAAATAGATCGAAAATTGACAATTCTGAACGATTAGGAGGAAACAAAACTGAAATTGATGTAGCACATTAGCCCAAGAAAATTTTAAAAAACTATAATATATAATATATAAAGTTAAAAAATAAGATATTTTAAAAAAAATCCTTCAAGTTACTTGTATTTAATAAAATGCTATATTACATATATATTTAAATTAACCTAATTTTAATAGCAGTTCATATTTGATTTTTGTCTTTTCTTCTAAATTCTCATTTCGTGATTTCTTTCTTTCTAAATCTTTAAAATTTCAATTCCCAATTCTCACACTTTTCAACTTTATTCTTTGAAAATGTTAATTTATTATTTAGCTACTTTATTTAATTTTCAATTGATAGTCTACTTTATTTAATATTCAATTGATAGTCTAAATTATTTTAAGATTTAAGTAATTGATTGTGATGAATGCCATATATATATATATATATATAGATATATATTTTAATTTTTCAGTATAGCTGATTATAATTTGACATCTATAAATAAAAATTTCTTACCTTTAAAAAATAAAAATAAAAATAAGTGTTTTTCTTAATTTATTTACTTTCCTTTTCAAAATATTTTATTGTTCATTATATTAATATTTGCTTACTTAAATTAAAAGTTTATATTGGTTAGTTTTTTGTAACAATTTTTTTGTCCCTATAACTAACTTGTTCCGTCTTTGTAACGAACATCAAGCCTTAAATTGTAAGATGGAAAATTGTCAATTTCCCCCTTATTATATTTAATATGTACAATTTATTCATCTATTTTTTTTTAATAGCCAATAACTCTCCTGATAACATAAGTTTATAATATTATCTTTATTTTTAAATACATTTTTATTCTATTTATTATAAATTAAATAAATCAAATGAATAGAAATTAAAATAAAAAATTAAGTATTAAAAACAAGAAATATATTTTTTTATTGTGGATAAAAAATTAATATAAAATATTTTTCGTGCACTTTTTTATTTTATAAACATTTTCTTATAATAAATATTTTAAAATTAAATTTAAAAAGCACAAAAAATTTATTATTTATTTTATAATAATTTTTTATTTATCATTCAAGTTTCTTATAATAATTTTTATTTTTTATTTTATAATAATTTTCTTATATATTTATCATAAAAAATATTTATAAAATAAAAAAAGTACAAGAAAAATATTTTATTATTATTTTTTTAACATAAAAAAAATATTTCTTATTTTTAATCTTAATTTTTTATTTTAATTTTTATTCACGTGATTTATGTAATTTATAATAAATATGAATAAAAGTGTATTTTTAAAAATAATAATATTATAAACTTATGCAGTTAGAAGGTTATTAACTATTAAAAAACAACAACAAATAAATAGTACATATTGAATATAGTTAGGAAAAAAGTAATTGTTAGAATCTGATTAAAGAGAAAGTCTTAAACAATGTTATCTCCAATACCTCAATATACCTTGATATTTTAGTCAATAATTTAACAAAAGACTATTTAAATTTAATAAATAGTCTTTAAGATAGTTAAAAAACCAACTTGGAAAGGGTTCACCAGATATTAAGCATGGGGAGTAACTGTTAGAGTCTGATTAAAGAGAAAGTCTTAAACAATGTCATCTCCAATACCTCAATATACCTTGATATTTTAGTCAATAATTTAACAAAAGACTATTTAAATTTAATAAAATATTCATTAAACTTATTTACTCAATAAATCATTTATTAAAATTTAAAAATTTATTATTTTCTTTATAAACCTTATTGCCCATTAGACGGTTGTTAGCATGATTCTCAATATATATATATTTTTTCTCACACGGATTCTTCAACTCTTCCTCAATCTCTCAAATCCTTTTGACCTCTCTCCAGCATTATTATATTTATCAAGTTTTCACTCTCAAATCTCCCCTTTTTTCATTTCTTTTTTCCCATTAAATTTTGCATGCAGTGCAACAACCGTTACAAACGTATGAAATATTTATGAAACAACAATTGATAAGGGCTCTAATTAGATTAGAATTAGAATTGTGTTGAGCTATTATACATAAGTAGTTCTCATTATGTTTTTGAGCAAGCAGTAATAAAACTAAATCCTACCTCTATTAATTTTTCTCTCTTCCCTCTGGATTCTTAAATTCTTCATCTTTTCTCTCTTGAATAATCTATTCAAAACCCTAGAACCCTAACCGGTTCACAAAATGAAGCAATCAAAGGACCCATTTTAGGCAGCATTAATATTGGAGGAATCACCAGGGGAATCCCCAGATGGGTTAGAGATTGAGACTCAAAATCAAACTGGTGCTGCTGACTGCGAGTTAGAAGAGATGAGTGTGATAATCTAGAGAGTCAAGCTCCAGCGTGTCTGCTGATCCTGCTGATAAGATGACCAAGAACAAAGATGAGAATGAAGAAGATGATGACGAAAACATGGATGTGGAACTTGCCAAGTTCCTTTCTAGTTCTGGTCCTACTAAGATGGCCAAGATGCAAGTTATTCTTAATCAACTGAGGACTAGATGAATCAGTATGAGTCTTTTCGAAGATCTGCCCTTCAAAAGTCTAACATGAGAACGGTATTGATTGCATCCTTTAACTCTTTGAATTTTGGTTCGTTTGTTTATGTTTTCAGTGATTTTATTGTATTGATTGCACTTCTCTGTGTTGTGAAAGCCGGTTGTTGGTAAGCATCACTGGAAGCCAGAAAATTTCTTTACCAATGACAAATTGTGGTCTGTGGGATTACTAAAATGTTTGTTGGTGAATATGGAATATGAAATTAGAAATGGAAAATTACAAGAGTAGATATTTTGAACTCTTTTCGAGATATGTGAATCTCATTCAAGTTCTCTACTAGATTGATGGTGGAAATTCTCCTAGTTAAGGAGCCTTTTTTTGGGTGAAAATTATGGAAGAGTTTTTAGGCAATGCGGTTTAGGACTTTTTAGTGAGAATAGTTTCTCTCAAGCTCTTTGTTGATAGTCGAGTCAAATTCTCTAATGTTGTTCAACTCGTTTTGGATCAAAATAGCACTCATACTGAGTTATTATAGTTTATTTTTCACTTTTGTTGTTTACTTCAGCCAAAGTATACTTTTCGGATTTGTAATGTTTTAAGAGTTTATAATCAAGCAAATGATGCTTTAGTTAGATATGCTTTGTGTTGTTCTGATTCTCTTGTATAGATGATCTATTTATTATGTAATCTTTAAACATTGATGATCTATTTATAAGGGTTTTCATTCAAAAAAAAAAAAAATCCACAAATTTTTGTGGATTTTAGTTTATTTTTCACTTTTGTTGTTTACTTCAGCCAAAGCATACTTTTCGGATTTGTAATGTTTAAAGAGTTTATAATCAAGCAAATGATGCTTTAGCTAGATATGCTTTGTGTTGTTCTGATTCTCTTGTATAGATGATCTATTTATTATGTAATCTTTAAACATTGATGATCTATCTCAAATTTTGGAAATTTATTGCTGATTGTGGGTGAATAATGAATATGCAACAATAAATTGGATATATATGTTATAATTATTTTGTAATTTAATTTAGAAAAAAGTATATGTTAACTTTTTTTCCCCGAAAATAAAAACCGTATATATTCCATATAATTACAAAAAAATGGTTTAGCAAGAACATATAGTTCTTCCAATTACCTTGATACAAAATTACAAACATGAGATGATTTTAGTTTTTTCTTGAAAGCAATATAACATGATTTTAATTAATTACTCTTGTACAAACACATATCCGATGACGTCATCAGTTACACCAGCTCCAATTCATCCAATTCATTTGGAATTGTATCGAAATATTCAAACTACCACGTTTAATTTTAAAACTTCCATTCCCTCGTTTTGTTAAGGAAAAAAGAAAAAGAAAAAAAGAATTGCATCATCTCACCCCAAATTTTTCTCTAATCTTTTTATAAAATAGAATAACTTGAAATTTTTAAAAGTAAGACGTGTGATTTAAAGATAATCAATTTACAAGGAAAAATTTACAAAAATGGCCCCTTAAATTTTTTTTTTTATTTTTCACAAATAACCCACCTACTTTATTTCTATTAATATTAGCCAAATAATTACTCTAGTGATGGAAATATCCCTCTTATTTTCTCACCAATCTTCCCCTCTATCTCACTAAACACTTTCTCCCCTCATCGCTGGCAGCTTAATCGGAGTTCAACAAGTGACTTATTAAAAAATCGCGGCAAAAGAGAGATAAAATCTCGAATTAGTTCAAATACCCTAAATTTTTAGCTTTATTTCCTTATATGTTGTTGTTATTGTGTTGTATTAGTAATGGTGGTGGAGGATTGTTGTGGGTGAGGGTTGTGGGTTGCAATGAATAGATCAGGTGGGGATCGCACTTGATCTACGCATTGGTCGAGCGCTCGCCCTGTTGCACCAAGGAGTTGGTGTGACAAGCGCTTTGTCACACCAAGTGTTGGTGCGATTGACTTTGTCGCACTAACTTTGGTGTGATAAAAGCCCGTCACACCAACTCCTTGGTGCGACAGTGAGCCTGTTGCACCAACTTCCAGAATGCAATGATCTAAAATTTGGTGCGACAGGCTGCCTATTGCTACAACTTTGTTGCAATAGGGAGTCTATTGCACCAAATTTCAGTTTGTGTACATACTTTGTTTTGATGCGACATGCAACCTATTGTACCAAATTCTAGTATGACTGTTCTGAGTTTATCATCGTATTTTTTTAATATTATTAATATAATATCATACTGCTATAAATGTAACAGATACATGACAGAATTTGAGTATATACCAAGCACAATATAGATATCTTATGCTGAGAACTTTCCTGAATGTATCACGAGTATGTGTAAATTAGATACAATCGTGAAAGCTATTTAGGAAAAGTTAACAAAATGACAGTGACAATTATTATAAAATGACATATTTAAACATTTCTTAGAGTGTCGAAACTTTCCTTTCAGTGGTGTCATTGAGCATAATCTGTTGCCTAAACAAGTGGCCCGTAATGAAAAGATCAATTATGGTTTGAAATTGGTGAGCATTTGATACACTTATCAATTGGAGAGTAGTGTTTAGTTACAAGACTTTCCTATGGTGAAGATACTGTATCTAAAACTCCAAAAAAGATGCATAGTCTGCTTAATACATATTTTAATGGTTTGTTTTGCAAGTTAAATCTCGACAAATTCGATGAAAGATTTAGTAACTTGGACTTCGAGACTATAGACGACATTGATGCAATAAAGATCGCACTTTTTTATTTTGTAGATATAGTATTAAATGGAAGAAAAGTTCATAGTCAAATGAATTTCTCATTGCTTAACGAAGTAGATGACAAAAATCACTATCGAAGTCGTCCATAGGTTAGTTTATCGTGGGAAATGATATACTACAGTCTTGACAATGCATTGTATGACAAAAGTAGGAAATTTAAAAAGACTCACTGGGAAAGGTCAAACCATAAAATTGAAAAGTATGATATGTATGACTTTACATCCAAAGTTCAGGTATATTAAAATAAAATTTTTAAATTATATTGTAGAATAATGAATATTTAATGAGTTTATGATTTTCTGACTTTGTTTGTTGCAAGTATGGATTTTTGAAGCGATTAGAGGACTATTGTCAAAGCAAGTCGTCAAAATAAAAAAGAGAATTTCCCGCATCGTGCAATGAAAGCCCATCGTTTCTTTTAAAATAAACTTCTCTGAAATTTATTCATTATTCAATGACAATTATTGTCTTGTAAGTAACATATATAGATAGTTGTATGTTACTATTTTTCATATTACTAAATAATAATAGATGATTAGACTAACTAAACTTTGGATCGAGTTTATGGCAGGGAAATATTTTACAAGCCATCGAGTCAAATGCAAAGGGGAAAGCCTAAAACTATTGGTAGTCTGTAAAACATTACGTTGTATATATCCCAAGTTGGATCCATAATATAGGTATCATTTAGCACATCATACTAACAATAGAAACTTGAATTTTTTTTGTTTATTATTTACCCATTTTAAATGTTACTTTGTACAGCACTAACCATCCATCAATACACCCTCAATTACAAGGAAAACAGAGAAGAATCAAAACACCGTGAGTGTCGTTAACCCAACACTATAGCAGCAAAGTGTTATTAGGGATGAGTTTCCTGCAAATGACCATCATGAGCAGACACATGAATCCAATGGCACACATAATTCAAAGGTTATAAATTATTTATTTTCTTTCATACCACACACACACACACACACATGAGCGTGCGCGTGCACATATTTAGTTACAATTATATTTTTTTTTATTGATAATAGTCGATGATAAAGTATAGCAATGAGTACATCATTTGATGAATAGACAAGATTGATCGTTCTACTTCTGAACTGAATTTGGCTTTTGAGGCATAGCGTAAAGAATATAAATAATTTAGAGAAGCGGTGATGAAATTTATTGGTTCGTATACTGAATGCTCACACGAAGTTTCTCATACTACACGCTCGTATCTGGTAACCAAATTTAATACTTAACTATTGTGTTCTTTTAGTTTTTAATCTAATATTTATTTAATATATTCATTATAGCGAATGGATGGGCCCTTGATAATTGTGGAGTGTATACTAATGTAGAGAATCAAAATATTTCTATTCCTATATCATTGTATACCTTTTATGGGGATGTAAGCAGGAAGAACGTGCAAATCCTTAGGGAGGTGCCTCTAGACATTAGTAAGTTTTATTGTACTTGATTCTACCATTCAAGCGAGGAAGGAATATCAATTCTCTACCCGCACTCTAACTAATGGATCATCAGATTGATGAAAGAACGAGTGTGGAAAATCCACTTCAAAGATTACAGGATCCGAGTATATACAATGAGTTATACTAGTAATTTGCTGGTAACATCACAGTGGATCGTACAGTCCTACATTTGCACTCATTTTTTCAAATACTTTGAGCCACACTTCAATGGGATGGCTAGGTGATGAGGTAAATTTTTTATTTCTTCAAGTTTTGGTGATCTTATGTATTATGATTGCTCTCTAAATTGGCAGCACTTTCCATTTTGTTTATCTACAATATATTCATGAGTATATTCGCTTGATCAGCAAGAATCAATGCCAGTATCTGAATGCACTGCATCAGCAAGTCACGTATACAAACACATTTTTTTGGGTAATTAGTTTACATAACATATACTCATCGTTTTTATTTCTTATCTTATTAATTTCTTATTTTTATGTATATGATGTTTTAGGTATTCCTGAAGCAGTTATGGAACAACGAAAAATGTTCGATTGAATCATTACAATATAACAACAACTTTAATAACTATATTAGTGGGCGAGAGTTCATAATATCAAAACAGCTGACGGATGTGGATATAGTGTGAGTACTATTTTTTAGTTTTTTTTATTGTGTTATTTTAGGCATAAGAAAGACAAAAAATTAATATATTTAATTACGTGCAGGTATTCATCTCTATTAACCTTGGGTACTAGCCCGAGTGGACTTTCATATCAATAAGGTTTGGATTTATGACTTGTCGGTGATATTTTGTGATGATAAAACATACAAAGATCAATTTAGGTCATTTGAAGTTATATTCTCTTGATGGCTAGAACATGTTAGATTCTATAATATTCGACATGACCTACAGCGTACTGACTGTTGGAAAGTCATCATAAGAGTGTACCACAACAAGAGCTTGGTAGTAGCGATTGCGGTGTATTTTTATTGATGTTTACTATATATTTAATGTTTAGACTAAAGCTTGATTTCAACAGTAGTCATAGGGTGTTTTTTAGGAAGAAGATTATTGTAAACATATTTAATGGAGATATTAGATTATAAATCATTATAGTCATTCTAATATTGATGTATGAATTTTTTTTTGTCATTAATGTACTTAATTACATATATTTTTGTCATTGATGTATAGAAAAGCTAGTTACAGTTGATTTGAGAAGATGAATAGAAACTGAAATAAAGAGAATAATTTAGGGTAAAACGTTTTGTTTGGCTAATCTTGATAGAAAATAGTTAGATGGATTAATTTTAAAAATAAAAAAATTTTAATGGTTATTTGTGTAAATTTTCCATTTACAAGAGTAAATTCAAAATTTACTCTATTTATCATTGTTTGTCAATGTAATTCTACATTTTGTAATAATACCCACATTCAATATTCTACATATGTTTCCGTTCCCTCTCCTTTCCCTTCAAAATTGCTTGAGGGGATCATCGTTCCTTCTCGAATAATAACAGAAAATTCCCAAGGATTCCTAATCCCTAAATAACTGATATCTTTTTAGTTTTCAAAATTAATTTTATTATATTAGCCTAAAAGTATATAAAATAAAATAAAAATGATCATGAATAAGTATTATTTCCTTCTACTCCATCAAACTTTTGGCATATGTAATATTCATATAATGATTTTCAAAAAATAAAAATAAATAATGCGAGTTTTCTATAATATTGACGTAAATGCTGACCATGAGTAATGATATTTCTTGAGCACCGACTATGGCGCGATCGGAGCTACTGGCTGACATCGCATTGAGCTAGACTACTTGGCCACCTACAATGCAATGTACTACTGGACTATAATGAGATAAGGATGGGGGCCTTCCTCATTTGGGGAGTGTACAGAGATAATTTTATACTCAATGTGATGTACTACTAGACTATGATGATATATACTACTGGACTATAGTGAGATTGGGGACTTTAGAATATTGATAAGTTTAAATTACATTAAAATCTTTATATTAACTAATATTTATATTATTTGTACAAATATTTTAATATTTATTATTTACACTAATATTTAATTTTTTATAATTTAAATTTTATTATTTATTTAATAATAATTTTAAAAATTAAAATTAAAAATTAAAATAAATAAATAGAAAAATAAAAAGAGAACAAAGATTCTATCTCATCTCCATTCTTTTTTCAAATAAAAAATCATCTCCATCTCTTTCTTTTATAAGAAATTAAATATAAAATTATTTCTTACACTCTCCAAATAAGAAAGGCCCTCGTTTCTGTGGGTACTTTTTGACATCTCTAAATGACAAATAGTCTTCAAAGAAGAAAGCATAGATGAATTAATTTTAATCAATAGTTCTCTTCAGCAATAAAAAATTTTCCAACTCAATTATCTTTCTTCTGATATATTTTCTTCCAACTAATTAAAATGCCCCATTCCTTGAATGAGCACGACATTTCTTTAGACAAAGCAAATGTCTGCCTGCAGAAGGCGACAATGATTAAGATCAATGAACAATGCCAGGAAAATAATAATAATATAGAAAAAATAAAAATGAAAGTTCACCTCTAAGTGACAATACAAAAAACAAAACATTGAACCATGATCAAAATCTATCAAAATCACCGGCTTGTGTGATAATTTATGTTGGAAATACAAAAATCTGATGATGAAACCAACAAACTGAAAAATTTGATAGCCTAGGTGGATTGGGAGGCTGCTGCTCCCTCTTCGGTGAAAAATGGAATGGGTTTAGTGGGTGCAGGCAGACGACCGATGCTATCAACTTTATCTTGCAGTTTAGGAGGCGGCCTAGCTGGTCTTGGCAGCAACCTTCCCTTCTTCTCAAACCACTCTGGCTTTAGCAATGCCCGCAAACCCAGCTTGTTGTAATGCACTCTTCTGACAGACCCACCAGCAGCTTCAACTGCTGCTTTTGCTCTAAGGGTTACCCTTGACACCTGTAAAAGTAGTAAGAGAATTGCAACTTAAAGTAAAAAGCAAAAAGTGTTCTATCAGTGAACCATAATCTGTGGTTTGATGGGTTAAGATCTTTTTTTCCAGAAACAGAGTCAGGGGTCCAATCCCCCGAAGCCATCTACTTGTTACACTATCCTAACTATTATCTTAATACGGTTGTAGTGTGCATAAGTACTACTTAGGGTTGATGACCTCAACAGAAACATCAGGAAAATATCCAGCAATCAAAAAATAAAAGCTTCTGTCAATTCACTTATCAACATCAAAGAAACCGGGTTGTTCAACATTCTAGAGATGCACAACTATCTAAAGTGAGAAAAAAATTGAAAGAGATCTCCAAGAACTGTAATTTCCATTTTGTGCAAATTTTATGAGACTTAAATCATTAAGGTAATTATGACAATAAGGTGCACAAAAGTACCGCAGAGAGAGAAGCTGCAGATATTAGAAACTCAATTACAAGATCTAAGAACTCTTATTTTCCACTCACACGAGAAAAAATGAGGTAAATAACTAATAAGCTAATTATAAATACCATCATATTAACAAACATGGAGTAGCAATTTTGTTTCTTTTGGACATCCAAAGCATTAGGATTTAAAGCGGTGAGTGCCAGTTCAACTCCAGTTTCATTTTCCAACCATATCCTAAATTTCTAAGTAAGTTTAAATAAAACAATAAGAAATACATTCTCTAACCTCAGATGTATACCTCAAGATGAATTGGCCACTTGATCTTTTCAGCTCCACGTCCCATCAATCTTACTCCATCCTCTATCTGTTTCCCTATTGCTCCTGCATCCTATGGGATAGGATAATGATCACTATGCATCATACCACACAGATGGAACAATACAGATTCAGAAATAGAGAAGTTCCAGTACCTTGAGAGTTTTCATCGTAATTAATTCATGAGAATCTATCTTCCCTGCATTTATTAGATATGCAATCTTTCCCAACCCTACTGGCTGCCACAAAAGATACGCAACATGAAGGAGTGAACCAAAAGAAATGAGACATATCGAAAACCTCCCTGAAATAGTGGCTTAAACACATAATACCGATGAGAGTATTAATACATCAATATTCAAAAAAAAAAAGTATAAGCTATGAAAGGTTCAACATCTTCTATCCTCTTTAAATTGGATGGAAACTGAAACTAATAAACAACCTAGAAGGTTTCTACAACCAAAGATTTTAAAACTTTGCAAGCACAAAAACACAAGTCAATTACAAATGAATTAGCTTTCAAGGTACCCATTGACATTTCTCCTACATTAGCACTAAAGAGGAAATTCAAACTATCACATGCAATATATTTGGTAGAAGAGAATGACAGCAGTCCAATGCAAGGGAGGGATCTTCCTCACAAAGCCAGAGAGTAACCAAAAAACTGTCATCATTTCTATAAGATGGGACTTAACTTGAACATTGACACACTAGCATGTAAAAGGAATCCAATTTCATTGTCATTTGGCAAATATATACTTATGTGTGCTAAAAAATTGCAATTTGTGAACAAGATCCAATTCTTAAGCAAAATCCTGGAATCCCTGTCAATGAGGTCGAGTTAATTATGCAAAATTCATATTCCCCACTTAAGTGTAATATTAGCTTAGCCACCGCATGAAATGCCACTCTATTGACATCGAATTGCATTTAACTTAACACACATATCCTACATAGGTTTGCCATATATACTCAGCAACAACAACAACACAGTCATAGCTAGCTTAAAATGAAATTAATCAAAGGGTACCTGAAAAGTGAGGCTAAAAGGGTTCTTAAACCCACGTTTGGGCAAACGACGACGCATTGGCGTTTGCCCACCTTCAAATCCAAACTTCATAGTCCCTCTAGCCTTCTGTCCCTTGTGACCTCTCCCTGCAGTCTTCCCTTTGCCTGACCCAATGCCTCTTCCTTTTCTTGTCTTTTGCTTTCTAGGCACTTTGTCTCTCAAATCATTCAAGCTCAATAAGCTAAAAGACCTCACACCCATCAAAAATTGACTCGAAACTTGCTCTTTAGGGCTTAAATTACGGCATTGTACGAATTGTAGGGATCGGAATGAAACTGGTCTAGGGTTTAAAGTGGGTATTGAGGGAAGTGTTGTAGTATTGTTGAGGATTGAAGTTGAGAGAAGTGAAGAGACTCTTCTTCTGATCATTTTCGTTTTTCGGATTCCTTTTGGCTGATTGATTGATTAGGGGTTTTGGGCATTTTAGTTGCAGGGGGGAAACTTGGGTTCAGTGACGGCTATGATCCGGTGTTGGCCTTTGCTTTTCAAGAACAAATGTGGACGAATGGTCTCTTGCCATGTAATTCAATCGTTTTGCTTAAAGGAAGACCGGAAGAAATTTGTCTTTTCCACCCTCGAGTTTGGCTAAAATAATGTTGGACTTTATTGGTTTTTCAAATTTGGTTAAAAATAAAGAAAAATGAAAGTTAAAAAAAAAATTCTTTTCAATCAATATTTTAAAAATTTTATATATTAAAATTAGAATAAAAACATTTGGGTCCCTAAATATTTATAATTATCTTAAAACAAGAACATAATTTAAGCAGTTGTATTAAATAAGTCCTTAACTCCATCTGAAATGACTAAATTAAAAATTAATCTTATAAAATTGAATATCCCCAGCATTGAAGCAATCTAGTCATTAATTTCTATTCCATGCTACATGCTTCTTTAACCAGATTCTAGGGTTTCAATCATCTTTATCACATTGACTTGCACAGAGTAAAGTAGAGGTAGGCATTTAATTCATTTCTGCACAAACCATTAGGAGATGCACTTCAATTAAGCTCCTCAGCTTAACTGTGATGTAGCAAGTAGTTTATTGAATCTATTTCTAAGCAGTTTGCTTGAGCTAAATTGCGCTTGAAAGATAAATCTTCTCTTGGCGAAGAGATTTTGAATTTCGTTTGAGTATCCCCAATCTATAATCTCTAGCAAAATCAGAGGTATTAAAAAGAATATTATCGCCACTTCGACACAACACCACTTAATTAAATTTTACTTAACCACGAAGATACCTTAATATAACTTAATCTTAGAGGAGAACAAGCTAGATACCATGATATTAGCTATAGAAATTATTAATTTGAATAAAGCAAATTCAATGTCAATTGGTCAAAGAAAGGATCGTATAATCATGAGATAATCTCATATTAGCATCCTCATTTTCGAATTGCAATATGATCTCTTGTAATTATAATTTTGCAAAAATTATGACATAAAAATCATTTGATAGGTGATCGGGCATGATAAATAATGTCTTTTAGGATTTAGATCCTCTGCTAAGCTGACTTCTTACTCAGCTTTGAAAGATATTATTATACTTGCGCACTTTTACTACTAACGATTAGGATCATTTAATTGCATGTTCATTCACTAGTTTGTATGTTTTTTCACTCTCATAAGCTCTACTTGAAATCCTGGTGAAGGAGGAACGTGAAGCTCTATATCTACATGTTTGCTGCAACTTAGGATCAGCTTGAATTTCACGCCCATGCATGACTTGAACAAATTCAGCTCTTGCTTGTTTTGTCCATCTTTTTAAGATATAGTGGGAGTGGCTAGGAAGAAATTCTTTGATATCCATGACATCTATAAGACCTTAATCATATGGCTACATAAAACCCTTTTCTTCTCAAACATCATATAACTACAAGATAATGTACCATCAATCTCCTTTTTTACACATCCCTATTTAAAGTGCCTGTCCATACTGATTGTGTAAAGGAAACATTCACCTTCTATAACAGAATTTTGTATAGACAAATCGATAGCTTCTTTAAGCTCATCTTGAAACTCTTTCGATATAATTTTTGTATAAACTTCTCTTGTTTGTACAAGTATTTAAACAGTCATTTTCATGTTAACTAACCTACAGCATAAATTGTACTCTTGCTTCCAACTCCTTATACATTGTATCATCAATTACCCTATCGAAATGCATAAAAAATTTTAATACAATGGGGTCTGACTTGAGGTAATCTTTTAAGCTAGCATTAAAACTCTCACTAAGTTGGTACTATTGATTCCAGTTGACCATGCTTGCCTGTTATATGCATAAGCCAATTTCTCCCTTAACCCAAATATACTTTTCAACCAATTATTATCACGCACATCATATTCCTTAAGCAACACATTCCAAGCACTCAAAAACTTTGTTAGGGTTTTATTATTGGCATAATTATGTCAATAATATTGTAATTTATTTGTTTCTTTTATTAGGGATTTGTTTTCTTTATTAAAGATTTATCTAGTCTTCATAATTAATTAAATGTGAAATATTGGAGAATTTTTTTAAAGACATAAAAAAAAGTAAATTAGCGTGTAAGAGGATTTTATATTAAAGAGTTCCCATTAAAGATGACTACTATATTAGTAAATATATTAAGTATTTATGGAATATTTGACTCTTAAAGAACTACATAATAGTATCAAGTATTTATAGAATATTAGACTCTTTAAAGAGGTATATCTTAATATTCCTCTACTAAGATTTGAGTGAAATATTACTCTTATATAAAGAAAATATTTTACACATTGAAGTATGAAGAAAACATATTGTATCTCATATCATAAAAATAGCCTAACGCCGAGAACGAGAAAAGACCATTTTGGCTGCATATGATGTTTTATATTTCTATGATATTTTAGTTTTCTTTATTAAGTCTTTATTCTATTTAGCTTTTCATTAGACATTCTTTATATTTGTTTCGGTCTTTTTGGGACAAAGAGATCATTTGTTATGTTCAGGAAATCTTAAGGAAAGCAACAAACATAATTGAAGATAACGGGTCTCAATAAGTAAGATCGACTAAGTTAGATGCAATAAAGTGACGACAAGGATAAGAAAGTATCTAAAATTATGTAAAAAAAATAATAAGTTATAATCTTTTCATTACTTAGTGAATTGTTTATTGTCTATGTGTAGCCCCATAAATGTAGGATTATGATTTGAACTACATAAAAATATTCGGTATACTTTACTTTTTACAATTTACTGTTTATAATATATTCATGATAATGAATAGCTATGGTGAACAGTAATTGTGAATAGTACTAGTAACAATAACTTTGAATTCTAAATGTAAACAACATTATGTAAACAGTATTTTTAAATAATATTACATGAACAACAATAGGTGAACAATAATTTTAGGATTAATTAATTTATCTATTATTTTATTTTACCTACACTTATTAAAATAGATCTAAATTGTTTACAAACTCTTCTTTCTCTTCAATGGACTCTATAAACATAGATAATGTACTTTTTAACCCTCCAAGATCTTTAAAATAATTTTTTACACTCTTCAAGGCATTATGGATTATATGCCATGTATAAAGCCTATGGACTGTGTTTGGCATTACATTAGAAATAGCTTTAGCCAACGCAGCATACTGATCAGTGAAGATCGTTTTTGGTGATTTTCAATACATTGCCTTAAAAAATGTTTCAAACAACTATATAAATGTGTGCACTCTTATGATAGAAGAGGATGATTATAAGACTCAATAAAATGATTAACAAACCAATTATTCTTCTTTCTATTTAGCTTGATAAACAATCTAGCATCACACCGATTCTTGTCTCTGCTATATTTTTTACTTTTGGAAGATCTATTTTGACTTTCGTTCGATAATCTTGTATGCAACAAATAAATATTCTTGATGTAATTTCACCAATATGCTTATTCTTAACGTGGGTATCTTGTCTAATACTAAAGCCCATACTTAAGGCATACTTATTATAGAATTCATATGTTGCTTCTTCTAAATCAAACTACACGCATAATCTTGGTTTTCAGGGTAAATCAATTGAATTTTCTGAACTAATCTCCGTTGCAGCCATTTTAATTAACAAAAAAAAAATGAAAAAAAAAAACCAACCTTGTTGAATCTTGCACTTTTCGAACTTTCTTTATTTGATATCATGATGATGATGGTCGAAGTGAAGTGTGTTTCAATTATGTATGATGAGGCCAAAAGTAAACAAGTGGAAAGAAAAAAGTGGGATGTTTTAAAATTAAGATTTTATTTCAATACGATGTATTTTTGGAAAAGTAAAAAAATTAAAAAGGGAACAAATCTTAGCCATTAATAGTCAAAGTAAACAGGTGTAATAAGATCCTTAAAAACTGAGCAAGAAATCAGTTTAACACTATATTTCAATCTATGTTCTTTAGTGGTATGTAGCCTGCAAGATTATCTTATACGACCAATAAAATTGTCTGGTTTGTTTTATTTTACAACAAGCTTTTAGCACGTAACTCCTATGTTATGAATAAGCATGACGATAGTGACAAAGTTTATAATTTTATAATTGATTAAATTAAATATTTAATATTCATATAAATTATTATTTTATATTTTTATCAAACTAATAAATTTATTCTACGTATCACTATTTAATTATAAATCACTCTTATAAAAAACTGAAAGTTCAATCATTTTTATTTCATGTTGTGTGATTGTTCATGTTCAATTAAATTTTAATTTTTTTTTTACAGGATTAGTTGAAAAATAATATATATTATCGATAAGAAGAATGATTTATGGGTTTATAAAAATTTAGGAATTATAATGATCCAAAATATACTATAATGCCATATAACCCTGCTATTTGTTAGTTGTTAATTACTAAAGAAATTCGAAAAATTAACCATCTAAAAAACTTGAAAAAGAAAAAAGAAAAAATGCTGTAAACTTATTATGACGTGGCTTAAGTCTATTGGCCTGAAAGCGTTGTAGTGACATAGCACATACAAAACAAACAAGCGAAGGCTCATATAAATTGAGAATTTAAGAGACTTCCCATTCCCGAATCAAAATTTACATTTGCTGCTTCTTCGACGATCTGAAATTTTTCGAGTCGGCTTAGTGAGTTATTCTCTCCATTTATTTGGATCTGGTACATGCTTTTTAATTTATCAATGTATTATTTTCTGATAATTTGATGCGTTAGTTATCTAGATCTGATTTTTATATTAGCAAAATTTCTGGGCCTAGTTTTTTTTTTTTTTTTTAAATTCTCGATCATTTAATAACTTACGTAATTCGTGAAATTGGAAATTCAAATTTAATTTTGATTAAATTATGTTCGTCCCAAACTATCCAAAATCGAAGAATTCGAAACAGCTGATAATCTTGAGAATTATTAACAGATCTTTCTTTGTCAATTTGAGTTGATTTGAACAATTGTTGATCTGCGATTGTGAATTGCGTACGTGCTCTGAGTTAATTGGTAATTGGATGCTTTTCTTCTAGATATTATTAAAATGGGTAATTTAAATTTTGTGTGATATTGCAGAAATGGCTTTGACCGGAACTGCACCGCCCAGAGGAAGTGCAGCAGCTACTGCGAATATGCGTAGGAGGAGGACGGGCAGTGCTGGGGCTGGGGCCTCGGGAGGTGCAGCTGGTACCATGCTCCAGTTTTACACAGATGATGCTCCGGGACTTAAGATCTCTCCGAATGTTGTGCTTGTCATGAGCATTGGGTTCATTGCCTTTGTTGCTGTTCTTCATGTCATGGGGAAGCTTTACTTTGTCCGAAAAGAGTAGGGCAGCCTGAATTTGATAGCATACTAAATCTAAATTCGGTATGGTGAATTCTGGATTTTGAAAACCAGATTTAGTCTTTTGTTCAGTTTACGGGTGGTCGAGGTTGCTTAATGTAGTTGTAACTCTGGAATGAATGACTCTTGTTCAATGCCTTGAAGACTGCAAAATATCAATCTTTATTTCTTCTAATTGAAAAATGTTACTATTTGGATGAAGTTTGTGTTGGATGTTGATTGCATATAAATATCTTCATTACATGTGGTTTGTAAAAGGTCAAATTTTGGAACTTGATATGGTCTCTAGATTCTATAGTGTAAAGTTGGGTCATCAGACACCTCTGGATTAGTCATTTTTGTTCCATTATCAGATCAACAGTTTTGTACTTGGGTGTCTGTGGCCTTTATTGATTAGTTTGTTTTATCAATCAAAGTGGAAGAAGCATGTCTTTCCATTATATATAAAATGATATAATGTCAGTTCTATCATCTTTCTCATCTTTCCAGTTGTGCATCCATGTTTTCTGTTTGTTTAGTCCATTGAATTCGGCTTTTCTTGATCGTTTTGACTTACACAAGGCTATCATTTGCTACATTGTGCACGAAACTATTTTGACTAAAACAGAGTTGATTATAGGAGTTATAACATTAACCATGTAGTATCACTAGAGGGAAAGTCAAAAACTATTTGGTGATGATTCTTAAGACTTTTTAGTCTTATTGAATTCTTAAGACTGTTGATATTTTTATTAGGGAATTTAGAAACAGGCTAATCCTTACGACTCTGTTGATCTTTTTAGCTGGGGATTCAGAAAGAGACTGAAGGTATTTGAGCACATTGTTGATAGTTTTGAGTTTAAATACCGCAACCTATTCACTCCTTATGTTACCATACTTGGACTAGCTTCTTTCTAAAGGAGAGTTCCCTTGGAAATTGGCAATTTTATCTTTGAACTACTAGCAACCATAGAGACCATGAGCTATAGCCTCCTGCAAGAAATTAAAGCAGATGCCACAATTTGCTGAGGAATATAACACAGTGAAAGAACCATAAATTAAGCCATAATTAAATGAAATTTGGTGCAATTTCATTATTGGAGCCAGAAGCAGAAAATTTCAGTGGCAGGGGAATAACAGCAAAAAGTAGTGGGATCCGAAACATAGAACTTGATCCCAGGGTCTATATCTGTTGCAAGTTCCCAGAAAAATTTGCCGAGTTTTATAAAAAATGAGAGTCCTTTTCAATGTCTTGGACACTAAAAGATTTCAGTCTTTGTTTCTTCTAAATGAAAATAAGATGGATTATTTATGTTGGATGTTGGTTTGCATATGTGATATAATGATATTACTTACATTTGGTGGATTAAAAGTCAAATTTACAAACTGTGAGAGCTTGCTATTGTCTCTAGAATCTAGTTGGGTCATTTCAGACGGTAGGATTATTCATTTTTGTTTCTTAGTTTTGAGTCCCATTATCGGATAGCATTTGGGTGTCCACAACCTTTATGAATTAGTTTGCTTATCTATCTTGAAGAAGCTTGCTGCGCTGTTCTATCAGAGGGCATAAAACCAGTTACTTCATCTTCCTCACCTTTCTGTTTGTGTGCTTGTTCTCTGTTCTTCGTTTATTGAATTTTGCTATTGTTGATAGGTTTGATATACATGAGGGCTTCATTTGCGCATGCATAATTTTTTGTATCACCACAGCATAAATCACTAGCCTTGTGGAATCCTTAAGACAATGTTGATCTTTCAGGTGGGGGTTTCAGAAAGAAATCCAAGGCAACTTTGATCTTTGTTTGAATGTTCTTGTAGGATTCTTTTCTATTCTTTTAAGGATCTAATCGCAGATGACAATTATGTTTAGTTTCTTGGAAAGTGCTTCTTAATCCCATTTTAAAACGGAAGAAAAATAGTACATTTTAAAAAATAATAATAACTACGGAGCATGAGATTTTTTACATCACCTAACACAACTAGGATTTAACATGGGTTTCCTTTTCCTTTTCTTGTGTTACAAGTTAATTTCAAATAACTTTCCTTTTCCCATATGGAATAGAGAAAAAATCTCTCTATAAACGTGAATTATTCGTCGAACGCATTAATCATTCTCCACTGGTAACTGTCATATTTCATCAGTTTAGTCCCTTTCAAAAAATGTGGAAACAAACTTTTCTTGCTCAAGACCTTCCATGGATTCTGCTTCCCACGACCGACAACAACAAAGATATCAAATCTTTTCGCAGCATTACAACAAACAAGCTCCACAATTTTAATCTTCCAGCAGCTCGAGGAAAAAGAATCTGCGGATCGTCGGCCGGGTGGCTGATCATGGACGACAACGTTTCAACAATCACTTTGATCAACCCTCTAACCTCGGCTTACTTCCAACTCCCACAAATTTCAACCAACAAAGTGCTTATTCACAAAGCGATTCTGTCTTCAGACCCCCAATGCGACCCATATAACTTTGTTGTTATGGCAATTTGCGGCGAAAAGAGACAGCTTATTTATTACAAAGCGAGAAGTGAATCTTGGGAAACATTAGAAGCAGTTGGTTTTTATTATGATGATGTGATATCATATGAAGGGCGAAAGTTATTTGCTGTGACTGAATATGGGAAAGTTGTTTGCTGCAAGATTGATTCTTTGCCTCGTTTTAAAGAAATTTTCAAGCCCTTTTCATTTCAAGGCAACAAGGTCTATCTTGTTTGTGTTGAAGGGGAATTCTTTGTTATTTTCAGAAGCTTGAGGGATCATCAGCTTTTCGGCTATGAGACGTTTAAGTTCAGTGTTTCCTTGCTGAATGTAGAGGAGGAGATTTCGGAAAGTATCAGAAGCTTTTCCGAGGTGGCGTTTTTCCTAGGGCAAAATCATTCTGCATGGCTGCCGGCAGATGAAGATATGCATGGAGTCATCGGAAATCGTATATACTTCACCGATGATTGCAACATTGGTGGTGTTGGCCGCGGTGGCGAGGGGGGACATGATTTCGGCTGCTATGATATGGAAGAAGGTAGCATTGAGCCATTGAAGTGGTGTTGTTTTGATGCTATCAAGTGTACTCATTTGTCACGGCCTATCTATTTTATGTAATTTTAATCAAAGGTTTGCATTGTATTTGCTTTCCATGTGCATTTTCTTTATCATTTTATTATTAGTTTTAAGTGAGACAAAAATATAATTGCAAAATTTTAAACAACAAACATTAATTCTCTAGGGTTGTAAGGAACTGAAATGTACACTATCATTCGGAATTATTATAAGTTAATTAAGAGGACTTTGTAGCATTTATTTTTATAGATTTTCTTTAATGTACAATAATTGAGATCCAATTTTTACTTCATTTTTCATTTTTACAATGGGTTAAGTTATTCCACTAGGTAGCCCAGTCTGATGCTAACCCGAGCAAGAGTAAGATATGGATGTACCGAGGCTTTACTTGTTAAGCTTGAAGATTGATTAAAAAAGTTATACATACATTATTTTAATTAGATCTTGTATTGCAAGAAAGTACCAAATCCTAAAACCATCCCATATCGTTTATGAAAGAAAAAAAAGAGTCAAAGTAGAAAAAAGATATTTATCCAAAATGGGTTCCAAAATAATAACAGAAACAACGAAAATAATACATGATTTTAATGTTTTTTTTTTCAATTCACTATTACTAAAACAATTTTTCTAGATATATTTTCAGCAAAATTGGAAGCCTATATTTTTATTTTTTTTTCATTTAATTATTTTTGCTGTAATAAATTGGTAATGTTCTTCTTAAAATTAACATGTAATTTAATTGAGGAAGAGAGATCTAATTGTCTAAAGACTAGAGTGAGCGCAAAAGAAGGGAAAAATATCTTTGAATTTAGTTTATAAAGATAATTTAGGTATTTAAATAGGTACATAGAGTAAAATTTAAAATTTTAAAATTTTAAAATGGGTGTAGTGAGTAAATAGATATAAAGAATATTATAATAGATTTAAATAGCCTCACCATTTGAAGGGGTGCCAATAGTCAACTTCGTTGTTCACAACAACATTTTTTTCTATTCCAAACCGATACCCACAAGTTTGGGCTTGCCATCTGAAGCAATAAGATGGCAGCTAAGCTGTTTAATGAGAATTTTAAAATATGTATTTTTAGGAGATTTTCACAAGCTTAATTCAATTATTCTAAGATGAGTAAATGTTTGTTTAATTCTTAAATTTTAAGGTAAGCATTCATTTAACTTTTATATTTTAAAAAATATATGAAGACATCATTTTTCTTAAATGTATTGTGCTTTTTCTCTTTTTTTATTTTTATAATAATACCCTTACAACAATATTCTTGACATTAATTTTTTTACCTATTGAAAAAGTTAATTAGTAAATTAACCAATAATTATTTATTAGTAAATTAAACAATAAATATCATTTTAAAAGAACTGTTATTTTCTATTACATTGCAATAATCTTTCTAATTATTTTATATATTAATTAAATACCAGCCAACTTTAAACAATATTTAATATCTTTACAATAATCTTATTAATAATTATTTATAAAAAAAATTAATTTACAAAAAAATTCTAGAAGTAAAATATTAAAAAAAATTATACTAATTTTTATTTACTTTTAAGGCTGATTTGATAAATTAATATTCTTTGTCTTTTCATTAATATCCCCAAGAATATTGTTGTAAATGTACAATTGTAAAAACAAAGGAAAAATAAAGGTAAAAATGTAATATATTTAATAACAAGAGTATTTTAAAATATTTTTTTAGAATATATAGATTAAATAAGCTCTAAAGTAAAAATATAGTGATTAAATGAGCATTTATCTTATTATAATTAATGTTAATGAATACTTGAGGTATTGAGCTAATTGTTCCATAAATCATTATTAAACTACACTCACTTCCTTTTAAGAAAACAAAATACACGTGCCTAAAAACACAACATGAGTAAAAACAAGGAAACATTAGTCATTCACTCAAGATTACTCTGTTATAAAAATTACTATAAAAGTTTGAATATATTTAATTTTGTACCTGCTATTTACAAATTATATCAATGATGTTCTAAAAAGATAATTTTACTCTTATAAAATAACAAAACATGAGCAGACACACAAATTATAGTAATGATCATTTTGTAAAATAATTTTGTCATTTAGTGGACAATTGACACATATTATAAATTATGGGTATAAAATCGAACAAATTCAAAAATTTACAATATTTTTAATAACAAGATAATTTTCTTAAAAGCAATAAGATATGATGATATATCCATGTAAGTGATGATTGTTCTCTCTCTCACCAACTAATTATTACAAGAGATCATGCCTTGAACAAAAGCAATTTAAAATTGCACGAGAGAAGAAAAGATCAATTGCTAATATCTCTAACCATAGCAAACAATAATGACTAAACCCTTTAAACTTACACACTCAAAAGATAAAGAGCACTTTGCTATCTTCTTTTTTATTTTTATTTTTATTTTTAAATTCATTTCACCAAACAAATTGAACAAGGAGGAAAAAGCAAAAAGGGAACAATTCTAAGTGGGGAGGCATGAAAAATGATGGCATTTATGCATCTTCTTTCAATATATCTCCATCCATCTTTGCGCACCTCCCTAAGAGGAGGTCACCCCACTTTTTTATTTACAAAGCAATAACTTTAATCATATTACAATAACCCTTTATAATATACGAACAGTCTTTGATATCTTCATCATTTGTTTTCTTTGGACTCCATTAATACACACACAAAACATCAAGGCTAGCTTGCCATGTTATCTATAGAAAGGGTGTGCATATATAAATATGTTATAGCTGGGTTTTAAGTTGAAGCGGCTTGCGTTTGTACTCCTGGCGGCATCGGAGCAAAACAAATGCACGGCTTTGGTGTGCTCTTGCTATGTACCATCAAGAAGTTTTAGCAGCAGAAGTAGTGAAGATGGCAATAGAAGCAACATTAACAAGAAGAGATATGGAAAAATTGCACAATAATAATACTGATGAAACACAAGGGCAAGACAAGAGCATTAATGGTTGCTGCAACGGGCCTGATCACAACATTAAGCCCATCAGCCTGAAGAGTAATCTTAAGAAGACGACAATGATGGAATTGGAGGCAGAAAATCTAGTCATGAATGAGAAGACTACAGAAAGGAGGAAAGTAGTAACTTGGCCTGATGCTCATGGCAAGGATATTGCTCATGTTCACGAATTTGAGCCTAGGTAAAATTAATTTATTTATATATTGTGCTTGCTAATGAAATTAACCATTATTGTATAGTTCTTTCTAACGAAGAAGCCCTCATTTTATATAAATGATGATAATCTTGAGATATAAACTAATTTCATAAGTTTGTATCTTAATTGACATATCAAATATTGATAAAAGAACTTTGTAAGCATAATCTTGTTAAGTTTTAAAAAAAGGCTAAATATACTTAAGGAAGATAGAAGGAACTATAACACTATATAATTTTATAATGTTAATTGATTATTATTATTTTTTTCTCTTACACTGTATGATCTTGTAGTTTATTATATCTTCCTTATGTTTAATTTTTCATTTCAAATAGCACTATTCTTAAGTTTAAACCAGCTTCTTGTTTCACTATTCCTCACTAGCTTTATGTTGAAAACAGCACCATGTCAGAAGATGGAGAGCTTGGGGGAATAAGGAACTCTTGCGTTTGTACAATTCAATGAGATAATCAAGACCTCAATGGTATGACATATACCACAGTACTGAAGATTAATATATGATTGGAATGTGACTCAATGTTTAATTAGTGGTCAATCTTCTAATTACTAACCCATTGTTAGATTCTCCTTAGGCTCTTCTAAATACAATACTTGAATTGTCGTAGAATCATCATTGGTCGGATTAACTTTTAGTTCATTCCACAGGGAATAATTAATAATGTGACCGAAGTTCTGTCAAATGGGTAAATGATGATGTAATCTATATATTTTGATTTATGAGTCCACTTCTTTATATTTTAAAAAATATCTTAAAAATATTCATAATATTAAATATATTACATTTCCACTTTTACTTTTTCTTTTCTTTTACAATGATAACCGTGCAACAATATTTTTGAAAATATTAATGAATGAGAAAAAATTATTAATTCATCAAATTAGCCTTAAAAATAAAATAAAAATTAATGTAAATATATTACATTTCCACCTTTACTTTTTCTTTTCTTTTACAATGATAATCTTGCAACAATATTTTTGAAAATATTAATGAATGAGAAAAAATTATTAATTCATCAAATAAACTTTAAAAACAAAACAAAAATTAATGTAAAATTTTATGTTATTATTTTACTTTTAGGATAAATTTAAAAGTTTTAAATTTTTATATACAGCTATATATAGCTAAGATTGTTGTAAGAATATTAAACATTAATTTAAGTTGACTAATATTAATTATTTATAAGTAATCATTAGTAAGATTGTTTCAAAGATACAAAAAATATTATTTCTTTTATACTGATATTTATTGGTTAATATATTAATTATTGGTTAGTTTGTTAATTAACAGTTTTATAGATAAATTGGTTAATGTCAAGAATATTATTACTAGGGTGTTATTGAAAAGAAAAAAAAAAGTAAGGATAAAAATATAGCATAATTTAATAACAAGGGTATTGTTATGTTTTTTAAAATATATGGACTAAACGAATACTTAAGTTAAATATATAGACTAAACGTAACATTTATCCTTTTAAAATATATGATTTCTAACAGGTTAGGCATTACATGGCATGGCATGGGCACAACATGTGTTCGTAAAGCATGGCATAGCACGTGTACATTTTGATGGGTCATGCGGCACGGCATAACACTCACGCTAAAGAGCATGTGAAGAAGCTCGCAATAAGCATGTTTCATTTTTTAATGAAAGTAAATTTAAAATTTTTATAATTTTATAAATAACTTGAAATCGAATATTTTAATATATTTTATTAGCGTAAATTTTTTAAATTTATCTAATTATTTCTATATTTATAATTTTTTAAATGAACATATGATATAATGATTTAATAAATAAAATTATAAATATCACGATTTTATAAAATGTATGTATTAATATTATTATGGATTATTATCTATGACTCTACATAAGTTCAAGTTAACAATTAAGTTAATAGTTAAGAAAAATTTATTGTTGTTGTTGTTAAGTATTAAAAAAGAATTTTAATATTAACTTAATAGTTAGTATTATGTTTTCTTAATATTATTAACTTATTATTATTGAATATGGGCTTGAATTTTAAACTTTTGATTTTATCAAATTTGATTAAAGTCAGGTGAACTCAAAAAAAGTATACCAACAACTTAGCATGCCCTCTTAAAAAAAATAAAAAAAATGCATTTGTCTTCTAAGGCATTACATGGCCCATAGGTGTGATTGGTCGGACCTAGGCAAAAAAAAAAAAAGAAAGAAAGAAAAAGGCATTGCACGACACTATTGAAGCACGAGTATGCATGGACCTTCCTTGCTGACCCAACCTATTGGTCATCTCTAGTTTCTTCTTACATTTTTTTTCCTGTTATTCTATCATTGATATTATAATTTATGGCTAAAATTAAAAGAAAACTGTTATTGTGTGATATTTCTTATTTTATGAACTAACATGCACAAATTAAAAGAAATCAGGTCATCATAAATTCAAATATTACAAAAAGTTTGTAGATACAATATTTTATATAGATTTCTTAAGCATTATACTATTAAACAATACAACTTAACAGTTTTTCTGATTTTAACAAACCCAAAATTTTGAATCAAATCAGTACTATGATTCTTTTTCTAATGAGGATTTTGTACTATGATTCTTTTTCTAATGAGGATTTTTACACTTTATTAAAGTATAATAATAAAGTATATCAATTCTCAATAAAATTTTTTTAAATATATATGGTGCTTATCTAGTGAGGGTTCCTACATTTTACTAAAAAATGAGAAAATTGTTATGTCATATGGTATAATAAACGTCCAAGGCATGCAATTGAATTTGAGCGTTTGAGGCAATGATGAGCCAAAAGTTCAGTTGCCAAATTGAATTACAAAGAAATATCAATTAGTGATTAATTTGTTAAGCAAGTCTCATAGATACTAAAAGGCAAAATCAGTGGTTCTCTTATAAAAAGAAATTAAATAAATATTATAGATATTAAGTTTAATCGTACAGAAGTCATGCAATTGATAATATAAATAATAAATTGTCTATCAGCTTAAGTCATACTTAAGCCTATATACTATGTCCAAGCAGCCGATGTAGGATTCTGTCTCTAAAATTATTTCCATCATGTGCGCTGACCAATCCGATCCTAATCATATGGACAGTTAGTGTGAGAGCCCTTCGTGTTTGCTTTCGACATGGATAAGCTTCAATATGGATCAAGGCCCAATTTTTAATAATATTTGGACTATTCGCACCCCTATTAATCTCCTCATGAAATCTCATCTTCAGGTGTATTTATTTATTTTGAAAACGTCTTTTTTTAAATACACTTCTAATTTCATTTATTTTTTTTATTGTTACAACTCAAAGTAGCATTGTGCTCTTTTCTTATTTCATTTACAATCTTATTGTTACCTAAAATTTTTTTCTTATTTCATTTATAATCATACGAATTAAAAAATTTTCTGAGTGACAAATTTTTAACTCAAAAATTTTTTTAATGTTAATCATTGACTCAAATAACACATGTTTATTTTAAATTATAATTTGAAAACAATCTTAAGTACACAAATATTTAATCAGTAAGAAATAAGAAAAGAACAATAGATTATTTTAAATTTGTACAATTTATTTTAGTTAGATTGGAAGTAAAATGTAGAAAATTAAAAAAAAAAGATTTTTTAATTATGAATGTAAGTAATTTGTTGGAAAAAAAATTCTATGTGCAGCTAGTCCTTATTTATCCTTAACCGTAGTTTATTTAAAGTAGAGTTTTATAACGATAATGAAGAGGTGCCAATGGCATCACTTAATATTAAATGATCGAAAACAAATAAAGTCAAATAAAATAATATGTATATTAATCTATATTTTTCATTTGATAATGATCAGGGTTATTACCATCTTTAAATTTTATAAATTCCATAATGGTCTTGATTCTTGCTAGATATAAATTCCATAGTATTCTTGATTTTGACCACTTATGTTTGATTGAGGGCTCGTTTGGTATTGTTTTTCGGAGAAATAAAAGTGATTTTAAGAATCTAAAAGGTAATTTTAGTGTTTGGTAAAAAAAAAAAAAATTCAAAATCACTTTTGTTAAAATTAGCTCCTCCACGAGTAGGGAATACGTAGCTTTTAAATTTTGATTTTGAGAATTAATTTTATTCTTTAATATAATTCTATAAATATTTTTATAATTATTATCTAAACTCAAAACTATCCTGATTCAAATTAAAAAAAAATCAATGTTTCAATAAATTTTTATTATAATTTATTTTTAATTAAATTATTATAATACACAATTAAAAATATTGTATATGTATATTTTTATATGTGTAAGTAAATTTCATTCTACATCATGTCCATTTATTAGTAAGATTTACCAAACACCCACAATTAATTTCAAAACTCACAGTACTTTTAAAAATAAAATTTACCAAACACTAAACAGATTCTCTTCACAGTTAATTATTTTTATAGTATAGCTAACAATAATTATTTTAAAAGCTATAGCATTAACAAATTGGCTCTGAGGAGGATCTTCATCTAATTCTGATCTTGATCTTTAGGAATAATTGATTTCTATGATTTCATTACCATCTTACCATAAATAATGTCTTGATTTTCAATCATATATATTTGATTGATAATGTTTTGAATAATAATATCTGTACTGAAAATAAGGTCATTCTATGATGCCGTGACTTCAATGCCGTACTTAAATATGAATTATGTAAATAAAACATAAGATATGTAAATTTAATATAAAATTTATAAATCAAGATTAAGTGTAAAATAAAACATAAATTATGTAAATGAAACATAAGACTTATAAATAAAAAATGAAATAAGTAAATTAACATATGAGTAGTAAATTGGTGTATCAATAGTAAATAAAAAAAACTTACAAATATAATATAAAACTTGTAAATCAATAATAAGTGTCAAATAAATCACAATTTAAGTAAACGAAACATAATACTTATAAATAAAAGGTAAAACAAGTAAATTAACATAGGAATGATAAAATAGTGTATATTAGTTAACAAAAAAAAAACTTATAAATGTAATTTAAAACTTGTAAATCAACATTAAGTGAAAAATAAAATATAATTTATTAAAAGAAACATAATAATTGTAAATAGAGGGTAAAACAAGTAAATTGACATAGAAGTAATAAACTAGAGTATTATTGATAAACAAAATAAAAACTTATAAATATAATATAAAACTTATAAAACAACATTAAGTGTAAAATAAAATATAAAATTATGTAAATGAAATATAAGTCATGTAATGATATGTAAAAAAGTAAATTAATATAGTAATAGTAAATTGGAGTATTTTTGGATTAAAAAAAACTTATAAATATAGCATAAAGCTTGTAAATCGACATAAGTGTAAAATAAAATATCAATTAAGTAAACAAAATATAAGACTTGTAAATAGAAGTCAAAACAAACAAATTAACATAAGAATGGTAAATTAGAGTACTATTGGTAAACAAAACAAAAATTTACAAATATATATAATATAAAACTTGTAAATCAATAGTAAATGTAAAATAAAATATAAATTATATAAATGAAACTTAAGACTTGTAAATGGAAGGGAAAATAAGAAAATTAATATACGAATTAATGGAAAAAAATAAGAACTTACAAATGTAAAATAAGAACTTATTATAATAATAATTATTTATATATTTGTTGATTTTGTTTCTAAATTGAATAATGATAGTTTTGAGTTTATATAATGTATGTGAAATTTTATTAAGAATAAATCTTATTCTCAAAATTAGATTTTGAAAAACTATACTTTTCATATTTTTCAAAGCTATTTGTAAGATAAGGCGATATTACGTCTTTCATGGAGTATGCATAATACATAAAATTAAATATAATTTAATTGATATATCATATATATATAGTAATATAAAAATATTTTTATTTTGTTTTGACTTAATCTACATCAAGAAAAATAATTTTGCTTAATTAACCTGTGTAATAAACAATACTGTAATAGAAATTGGAAAAAAATTATAAATGTCATAGAATAAATATAGAATCTATGATTAAACCAGTTCAATAGAACTGATTCCATCTATTTTCAATATAATTATTTTATTTTTAATTAATGAGTGATTTTTATTGTTTAATTAAATAAAATAAATAAATTGTTTTTTGTTTAATGAATATTTAATATTAATTTACAAATTTTATGTTATATTTATATGTATTTTTTTATAATTTTAAACACCAATTTACTATTCTTATATTAATTTACTTGTTTTATCTTATATTTACTAATTTTATATGTAATTTATAAAATTTATATTTATAACGACATTGATACTGTAATTTTAATAAGAGCATCATAGAATTTTAATAATAGCATCATAGAATTTCCCTGAAAATAACATAAAATTTAGTATGAAAACCAAAATAGATAAAAAAAAATTCTTGTCTTGTAGTAAATTTTTTGTCTTGTAGCTTTTTTTCTTTTGGTCTTCTAATGACGATGTATTATTTTTGGGGAAAAAGGCAACTACGTCTTCAAAGGTTTGAGAAAATAGTCATATACACCCTAAATTTTTAATCAGGAAAGCTAGGCTCTTTTTTTTTTTTTTTAAACTATAATACTTTTTTTCTCTATTAATTTAAAAAATTAACTCAAATATTTTGAGTTTTGCAGATGATATTGTTCTTTTTTGGAATGGGAGTAAGGCTAGCCTTACGCGGCTTATGGGTTTCTTGCATCGTTATGAAGCTGTTTCTGGGCAGCTGGTTAGCCAGGCGAAGAGCAGTTTTTATGTTGGGGGTTCAGTTTCTGCTTCACGTGGTGCTATTATTCACACAGTTACGGGGTTCCAGCAGAAGCAACTCCCTTTTTCTTGTCTTGGTTATCCGGTGTTTGTTGTGGGAGTCAAGATTGCTCATTTTGATGATTTGATTCGGAGGGTCCAGAGAGGATTTCTAGTTGGGCTAATCGGCTGCTCTCGTTTGGGGGAAAGCTAGTGCTTATTCGGCATGTTTTATCCTCTATGCCTTTGCACTTATTTCATGTTATGCGACCGCCGATTGGAGTTATCCAGCAGTTAGAGCGGATGTTTACACATTTCTTACGGGGTGACTGTGGACCTAGGCGGAGGATTCATTGGTGCTATTGGCCGAAGGTGTGCTTTCCTCAGGAGGAGGGCGACCTGGGTATTAGGTCATTTCGTGATCTAGCTTAAGCTTTGGTGGAGATTCTGGGAGCAGTGCTCCTTATGAGCTTCATATATGAAATCTAAATATTGCAATAATGATCATCCCGGAATGACACGTTTTCGTTACCTAGCTTCTCCTCTCTAGAGGCGTCTTTGCTCCATCCGAGATGTTGCTAAGCCTCATGTTCATTGGTTGGTGGGTGTTGGTGCTTGTAGTTTCTAGTATGACTGTTGGCTGGGATCACTCCCTTTGTATTTTTATAATTCTGGTGCCGTTTCATCCGTATGAGTGTCTTTTTATTGGCGTGGTACTATTTGGGATAGAGGTAAGCTTCTGGCCGCCTTACCCACGTCAGTAGTTGAGCAGATTATGTTGTATTCGATTTCTACTGGCGTGCCTGATGAGATTTAGTGGGATTCCGCTACTGATGGCGTTTTTCATTTGCAGTCTGCTTGGGAGATAGTGCGCTGCGCCAAGCCACGAGATTGACTTTTTTCTATGATTTGGTAGCGCCATATTCCGTCCCGGTTATCTTTATTCCTTTGGCGGTTGTTGCATGGTTTTCTGACCACCGATGACGCCTTAAGTGCGCGCAGTTTCTGTATGGTTTTGCGGTGTTTTCGTGGGCAGGCTGCTGAGACTTCTCGGCACTTATTTTTTGAGTGCCCTCGGGTTAGCCAGGTGTGGGAGTATTTTTATCGTTGTTTAGGGATACGGCGGATGAGTTTTTTATCACCCCATACTTTGCTTCGCCATTGGCAGATATGTGCTTTTTCTCGGTCTCATCTTCGGGTTATTTTACCTTGCTTCATTCTATGGCATGTGTGGAAGGCTCGAAACAGATTCAGGTTTGATTCTCACTCATTTTCAGTGGATGCAGTTATTTTTTGAGTGGTGTCGGACATTCGGCTTGCTGGCTCTACTTTTGGTTTCAAGCTGTCCCAGTTGCGGGGAGTGCTGGATTATCAGATTGTGGATGGGTTATGAGTGATTGATTCACCCCAGCAGCCTATTTGAGTTGTCGTTTGGACACGACCGCCTCTTGGTGCAGTCAAGCTGACTGTTGATGGGTGCTTAAGGGGTAATCCTGGGTTATTCACTGTAGGGGGTGTTCTTTGAGATCATCGGGGTATGTTTCTGGCAGAGTTTGGCTCTTTTCTTGGCCATCAACCGATCCTTTATGTTGAGCTTATGGCTGTTTGTGAGGGTTTGGAGCTGGCGGTCCAACTGGGGTATTCTGTTGTGGAGGTAGAGTCTAACTCAGTTACTGTAGTTTCCTGGATCCTCTCGGACAGTTCTGTCCGGTGGGATTATGCCTTGTCTTTACATCGAGTTCGATCTTTGGTGTCCTCTTATTCGGTTGTGGTTCGTCATGTGTTTCGTGAGGCTATGTTTGCAACTGATTTTCTGGCCAACTGGGCTTGCACTTCTCATTCCAGCCGTCGTTTTTTATCGGTCCGTGATCTGCCCATAGGCTTATCTGGGATCCTTCATATAGACGCTCATGCAGTTCCGCATATCAGGCGCTAGTTTTTTATATTTCAGTCTGGAGTTTTTTCATTTATTGATGAAGTTTTTGATTCATGTCCCCCTCCTTATGTATGTGGTTCTTATTTTATAATTTATATTACAGGTAGGGGTCCCGCCTAACCATCCACTATCTTGGTGGTTTCAAAAAAAAAAAAACTCAAATATTTTATAATAAATAGAAATATAGTATTAAAATGAATGAAATAATATTTTTCATTTTAAGATAATTTTGATATTTAATTCTTTTTTATATTTGACTATATATTAGACATATTTTATTATATTAAAATAATTTTTATAAAAAATAGAAATATAATATTAAAATAAATATATAAAAAAATTGAATTAGAACGACTAAAATAATATTTTCATTTTAAGATAATTTTGATATTTGAAAAATTTTAATATTTGACTATATATTAGACATATTTTTTTATATACAAGTAATTTTTATAATAAAAAGAAACATGATATTAAAATAAATATATAAAAAATTGAATTATTTTAAATATTACATAGAGTATTTTCAACATTATTAGGATGCGAAATATATTTCATTAATGGTCAAATATTTTTAACCCAACTATTTTTTAAAATCTTTGTTAGTAAATGCATATTTATTTTTAAAATAAATAAAATAATTTATATTTTAAAAATTATTTTAAATATTAATAATATTTTAATATTATTTGTCTACTAGACAGATTAAATTATTTATGTTGTATTTATTGTGTATTTATTAAAAAAATTGAAGTCAATTAAAACTTGTAGTAATTTTTTTTTTTAGTTATATTCAAAGGGTATTGTAATTAAAAAAAAAAGATCTTGATGTTCTTTATTAAAAACTGGAAGTTATGCACGAACATTTCCCTCAACCTTGGTCTTTTTTCCATTATTTTTTATGCTACTTTTTTTTTCACATATCATTATTGGGACGGCTTTTATATGGTGTGTGTATATATATATATATATATAAAAGTTGATTCCTATTGGGATCTTCATTCTGTTCTAAGTTAATAACATCACCTTATTTGGATACTTGTTTAAGATTTATCAGCCTTAATTAGCTGCAGTTTACCAAATTGAATGTATATAATAAATTGTGAAAACTTATATCACATAACCAAATAAAAACTTATGTTAAGAAAATCAGATGTTTAATGACTTACCGTAGTTCTACCAAATGGAGCCTTAGCCATGGTTCCCTATATGAAGACACAAACAAATACAACATATTGCATCCACATCTTTTCATACCAAAGGTTGCATTCAAATTTAATAGCAGAAAAGGAAAGAAAAATGAAAAGTTTCTCAGCCCTTGTCATTCTTTTACTTGTTCTCGTCAACGCTTCTGCAGGTGAATTTTACATCTTAACTAATTTCTTTTGTATAATATTTTATCATTTTTTATCCATCAAATCTTTTATTACAATTGCAACCTCTCATGTATTTTGGTAAGATAGAAATTGGATAAAATATAAAGTTCTAGCCATTAATTTTACCCGATGTTGATAAATTGGCATATATTAACCTATATTTTTAATTTGGATTATTAATTATCTATTTCGCATTTTGATGTTTTATTTAATCACGTCATGCGGCCTTTCAGGGGATGCTCAAACTTGTAAATTGAAATTTCATCCTCCTGGAGGAGATTGCACCACTGCTAAGTGTGCACCAGCTTGCACTCAGGTCGGACCCGGTTGCAGGGGGAGATGCTTAGATATTTTGAATTGTTGTTGCACTTGTGGACTTGTCCGCAACCAGTCAAGAATTAAGATGTGACAACTTTATGGTGGATTTCAATTGAATAATACCAATAAAATTCTCGCTCCATCTCTCCCTCACTCCCTCACTCTTTCTATTATGATATGCAAATAAAATAAAAATTAAAAATGTTGACAAGCCATTGACAAAAACAATGATAAATCATGTGTCATTTACTCTTTAAAGCTCAGGCGATACACCGGTGGAACACTATTTTGTATGCTAAACTCAAAGGTGTTTGCAAAAAGAATTCATGAATTTGATTCTCTTCAACCATTTTGCTTTCTTAATTTTGCTTAAAATTGACAATGTTTGATCAAACGTACAGTAATGAAATAAAATAAGAGATATATGTGTCAACGATACAAGCATAGTTTGTGCATTAAATTTTAAAGGGAAAATGAGGATTATCCATGTTGATTGGAGAAATTATACTAAACACTTTTATGTTCTAAATGTTCAAATCCTCATGTAATCATAATGGTGTTAACTTTTAATGTTGATTTTTTTTTATTTCATCCTTAGTCATAGTGTTAGCCATAAAGTTTAAATATTTTGAGAATATAAATAAAGTAAAAGTCTTATACACCCTTAATGATTAAATTAATTTAACAATGAATTGCAAGTTATGGAGGAATATTAATTAATTTGTAAATGTAGCTTCTTTTTTATTTTTATAATAATTTATAGTACTAAAATATGAGCTTTTTTATTCAAAAATTATTAGAGTCTGTTAAGGTTTTGACACATGGGTTTATTGGTATTAAAAGTTT
The DNA here is from genome assembly GCA_025617385.1 of Murraya koenigii. NCBI lineage: Eukaryota > Viridiplantae > Streptophyta > Magnoliopsida > Sapindales > Rutaceae > Murraya > Murraya koenigii. The sequence continues at coordinate 6,901,453 of CM046813.1, read as the reverse complement.
GAACTTTTTTCTTGTCCTTTCTACTTTTTTTTTTTGTTATAATGTATGTTAAAGGTTGCTAAATAGGGTCTGATTTTATTAGTATAGTGATTTTGAATGAAAGAAAATTGTAAAACTTCTGTGTAAGTTTATTTTATTTTAGTATTTTTGAAATAATGATGCTAATGTACCGTTTTGCCGTGCTTATATGCCTAACATGGATGTTTGTGTTAATTTGGTGGGAAGAAAGTTGATTTAGGGGTATGAAATGTCGATTGTCTGAATCTGGTTTCTAATATTTCTCCATAATTTATAATTCATTATTAAATTAATTTAATCAATAAGGGTATATAAGTCATTTTGCTTGGTTCATATTCTCAAAATGTTTACATTTTCTGACTAACATTAAGAGTGGTCGAACAGTAGAATAATATATTTATAAATATATGGTGGATTTTTAAACTTATTTTAAAATTTGAGAGAATTTCACTTAATTTCTCTATACAACAGAGAATAATCCTCATTTTTCCAATATTAAAACATATAATTTATTACTCCTGGTCAAATGAAGTTATAATCATGAAAGTTCTTAAAAAAAAAAAATTTGAGTGGTAGAATAATAAAATAATATGTTATAAATATATGGTGGATTTTTAAACTTATTTTAAAATTTGAGGAGAATTTCACTTAATTTCTCTAAACAACAGGGAATAATCCTCATTTTCCCAATATTAAAACATATAATTTATTACTCCTAATCAAATGAAGTTATAATCATGAAAGTTAATGATATATTTTTCACTCCTTCACAAATCACTAAGTATTTTTACTAAACAAATGTGTAAATATTCATAGTATAATGCCATTGGAATTGTTTGAAGTCACCGATTTTCATTTGAAAAATTAAACAAAGTTATTTTGTCAAATCATTGAATCATGTCTTTGATTTCAACAATCTCTGTTTAAAGGTATGTTTTGGATTGAGGTGCTGTAACTTAAAAGTTATAACTATTGTAGAAAAAAATCTGTAATTATAAAATAAAAGTTAATAATATTTAGTAAATATAATTTTTAAATAATAATTTTAACAAAATTATTAAAAACATAATAGATTTTGCATAATATAAGTAAAAAATCATATTAACATAATTTCTAAGTTACAGTAATTAGTGTTTACCAAATACTTTAGTACTATATCTTAAAAGCTACAGCTGTCCAACTTCAATCCCAAACATACCCTGATTCTTGCAAAAGAGTCCTAAGAATTCTTTGAAAAGTAATGTCAATTAAATATCCTTTTGTCATAGTAATAATATTATGTTACTTAAAAAGATATTTCAAAACGTACATATTGTACATTTAATTTTATAAAAGTAACTTAATTAACTTTTCTTTTTTTTACTTATTGCATGTCTGAATTCTTTTAAGGTATATCAGCATAAATATTAATTTATCCTTAAAGTTTGAGTACAGGAGATTGGAACCAAATCATACTCACACATTTAAGATCACTAAAATAATCCCAGAATCAATTACATTTTTTCAGAATCTTGATGTCTTTCCAACGTGATTCCATGTAGTAAGACTCGTTGATCTGCCCGTATGCCCCAAATTTGAAGTGATAACAGTTTCCTCCACGGCCCGCTACCTCGTTCTTGAGGGCTCGATCAATATAAATCTTAACCGTTGATGCAATCACGCCATGAATCACATTCAACCTAAACCATTTATCATAAATGTTTAATAATAGAATTGGAGCCTTATAGTATGTGAGTGATGTTGCAAATTAGTGCAACTTACTGTTACTGTTTTATTTGGTTATTTTAATTGTGAATGAGTCAAGTTTGTTTCAGTTTATTTAGGAGTAGTTGTTGTGTGACGAATAAGTTTAGGAAGCATGTTGCTGCATTTTCAATAAATTAGTTGAGATTTTTTAGGAGGAAGTTTAGTATAAAATGAAATCTGTAGTATAAGCTGATCATGTGTAGTACTTCTATTTTTCTTTTCTCTTGTATGTTCTATTATTCTTTTCTTCATTAATTCTCTGCAGTTTTAGTTTTTGTTTCATGGTATCAAAGCCAAGTTGCCCATTAAGTGTTTGATTTTATTACTCAGTAAGAATGAATGGTGGAAGTGCTTTATCACATGCCTCGGTTGAGAAGCTTGTTGGTAATAATTATAATTATTGGAAGCTTTGCATGGAAGCTTATCTACAAGGACAGGATTTATGGAGTCTTATCTCTGGTGACAAAACATAAATTCCAGCAGATAACCCCCAAAATTCTGAGTTGTGTCGAAAATGGAAAATTAAGTGCGGCAAAGCTTTATTTGCTTTACGGACATCTATCAGTAGAGGGTACATTGAGCATGTTCGTGATGTAAAGTCACCAAAACAAGTATGGGAGACGCTTGAAAGACTGTTCACCAAGAATAGCACAATGCGGCTGCAGTCTGGAGAATGAACTTGCTGGGACGACTTAAGGTAATCTCTAAATTGAAGAATACTTTCTAAAAATTAAAAATTTGTGTTCTGAAATTTCAGAGTTAGATACAGAGGAGCCTGTGAGTAATGCACGTTTGTGTCATTATCTAATTCGTGGTTTGCGAAAAGAGTTTATGCCTTTCATCTTTTCAGTTTAAGGATGGGCAAATCAGCCTTCAATCATTGAGTTAGAAAATTTGCTCTCAAATCAGGAAGCAGTACAGAAACAAGTTATCAACAGCAGCATGTCTACTTCACAGATGGAGGATGTTCTATACACCAAGAACTATAGGAAGAAAAATTTTTCCTCCAAGACATCAGCTGATCTATCCAGAACTGAGGGACAATCTAAGGGCAAATCAAAGAGCTGTTATAGATGTGGAAAACAGGGACACATTGCTGTGTGAAAGTGATATGTAATCGGTGCGGAAAACCACGACATATCAAGCCAAACTGTCGTGTTAAATTGGATGAAGTAGGAGCAAATGTTGCACATGAAAGTAATGAGTCAGAACAACCAAATTGGGAGAAATGTTTGTCCATTGAAGCTATTGATCAACCAGCTAGTGTAACTTCTATTGTGCACCAGCCCCCAAGGCCGTAGTCGGGTTGGCTGTCATAGTCGGTTCTAGATTCGTAGCGATCCGGGTTCGAGTCTTGGGGGTGGGGAGGGGGTAAAAACTCTTTGGGCTTGCCCACCTCCCTCCCCTTTTTTTAAAAAAAAAAAAAAAAAAAAACTTCTATTGTGCACCAGACTGACGCACTTACAGATTTTAATACTATTATTGACTACAACGAGGAATGGATCGTTGACTCTGGATGTTCTCATCATGTAACAGGAAATGCTGCTATACTTTCTAATGTTCATTCGCATTGTGGGAAAAAGGTCATCGTAACAGTTGATAATTCATTGCATCATGTGATGAAAAATGTTTATCATGTTCCAGGCTTAAAAAAGAATCTTGCTTCAATCTCTTAAATAACTAATTCTGGGAGGTATGTTCTTTTTGGTCCAGAAAATGTACAAATCCTTTCTAATATAAAACATAATGTTGCTGATGTTTTATTTACTGGAAAAAGAAAGGAGTCATTATATGTTTTGTCTGCAAGTGATGCATATGTTGGAAAGATAGCCCAGAATACAAGTGCAACACTTTGGCATGCTCGGTTAGGCCATGTTGGTTATCAATTATTGCAGATGATATCTACAAAGAAACTTCTTGATGGTGTTCCTATCTTTAAGGAAATTCATAATGAAGTTGTTTGTCCTGGCTGTCAGTATGGAAAGTCTCATCGTCTTCCCTTCCAAAATTCAGAAAATAGAGCTTCTAGAGTATTACAGTTGATCCATTCAGATCTCATGGAACCAACAAGAACTCCCAGCTGCATTGGTTTTCATTATATAATGATTATGGTGGATGATTTTTCCCAATTTACTTGGGTTTATTTCTTACAGCACAAAAGTGAGGCTTTATTTAAATTTATTCAGTTCAAGAATAATGTAGAGAAAGAATTTGGGGGTACTTGTAAAGTGTCTTCTCACCGACAATGGGGGAGAATATATGTCAGATCAATTTCAAAATTTTTGTAGGGAATATGGGATTCAACGTCAAATGACTTGTCCAGAGACCCTACAACAAAATGGTGTTGCTGAGCGTAAGCTGGCACATCTTACATCCGTGTGCTTATCGTGGTTACATGCAAAGAATCTTCCAAGAGAGTTATGGGCAGCAGGAATGCAGACAGCTTGTTATGTTATCAATCGTTTGCCTCAATGGCCAGGGATAGTATCATCTTCTTTTGAAGTATTGTACCATCGCAAACCCAATGTGAGTTATTTTCGAGTTTTTGGGTCTGTTTGTTATGTTCATGTATCGAAAAATAATCGAACTAAACTCGACCCAAAAGCTAGGCGTTGTATTTTTGTTAGTTACGATACTCACAGGAAAGGATGGAGATGTATGGATCCTGAAACAAAGAAGGTTATGGTTTCCCGTGATGTTGTGTTTGATGAAGTATCATCTTGGCAAGCTGAAGGAAAAATTGATCTTGCACCTTTTTCTAAAGATACTGCATCCAGTGAGAGGGGGAACAATATCTATTCATTTAAGGAAAATATTAATCAAGATGAGACTCCTGCTGATGTGATTCGAAGATCATCAAGACAAAGAAAGCAACCAGATTATTTGGCTGACTATAAACTTCAACTAAATCAGTTCTCTGTTCTGTCTTGTTTCTTTATTGGAGACATCTGTGAAGGTGAGCCTAAATCTTACAATTAAGCCAAGAGGATTTCTGAGTGGGAAGAAGCAATGAAGGAAGAAATATCAGCCTTAAACAAGAACTGCACGTAGGAGCATGTTCCAATGCCTAAAGGTGCTGATTTAGTTACTTGCCAAGATGAAGTATCATCTTGGCAAGCTGAAGGAAAAATTAATCTTGCACCTTTTTCTAAAGATACTGCATCCAGTGAGAGGGGGAACAATATTTATTCATCTAAGGAAAATATTAATCAAGATGAGACTCCTACTGATGTGATTCGAAGATCATCAAGACAAAGAAAGCAACCAGTTGGCTGACTATGAACTTCAACTAAATCAGTTCTCTGTTCTGTCTTGTTTCTTTATTGGAGACATCTGTGAAGGTGAGCCTAAATCTTACAATTAAGCCAAGGGGATTTCTGAGTGGGAAGAAGCAATGAAGGAAGAAATATCAGCCTTAAACAAGAACTGCACGTGGGAGCATGTTCCAATGCCGAAAGGTGCTGATTTAGTTACTTGCAAATGGGTTTATAAGTTGAAGAAAAAGGTAGATGGTACAGTTCATAGGCATAAAGCTAGTCTTGTTGCTCGCGTTTTTTCTCAGCAGTACGGTCAGGATTATGAGGAAACTTTCAGCCCTGTTGCTAAAATGGTAACAGTTCGAACAATCATTTCTTTGGCAGCAACACAAGGTTGGAAATTATGGTAACTAGACGTGAAGAATGCATTCCTTTATGGGGAGCTAGATCGTGATATTTACATAAAAAAAACCACATAGTTTTGTTTCTAAGGAGTTTCCTGACTATGTGTGTAGACTTAAGAAGGCTGTGTATGGCCTCAAACAATCTCCATGCGCTTGGTATGATGATATGATAATTACCGGAGACAATGATGCTGAAATAACACACCTTCAAGATGCTTTATCCATTCGTTTTGAAATGAAGAGTTTGGGTGAAGCTAGCTGTTTTCTTGGCTTGGAAATTAAAAGATTAGATGGCTATTTTATATCTCAAAAAGGTTATGCAGTAATATTACTGAATCGCTTTCGTATGGCGGAGTCGAAAGCAATGAGCACGCCTATGGAGCCATGCTTGAAATTAACTAAACAAGAAGGGATGCTAATGGAAGATGCAACATTTTTCTGACAACTAGTTGGTAGTTTATTTTATCTAACTATCACAATACCAGATATTGCATATTCTATTGGAGTCATTTCTCAGTTCATGGATAAACCATGTGAGGGTCATTTAACTGCAGCAAAGAGAATTCTCCGCTATGTGAAAGGCACCGTGTCTTTTGGGTTAATGTACAAGCAGAATACACTATTTTCTTTGTGTGGTTTTGTAGATGCAAATTGGGCAAGTGATGTAAATGATAGACGTTCCACAACTGGCTACTGTTTTATTACAGGTTCAACAGCAATTTCATGGTATAGCAAAAAACAAATCACTGTTGCTCTTTCAAGTTGTGAAGCTGAGTATGTAGCAGCTACTATGGCCACTCAAGAATGTCTTTGGCTTAAGAGACTCATTCAAGAACTGAGTTATGTCTTAAATTATTCAGTTCCGATTCATTGTGATAGTGAAAGTGCAATAAAGCTTGCTGGAAATCCAGTGTTACATGCACGCACAAAACACATTAAAACTCATTTTCATTTTGTTCAAGAGAAAGTGTTAACTCAGGACATTGAACTGTTGAAGATACAAACTAAAGACTAAGTTACTGATATATTTACCAAAGCACTTGTCAAAGCTAAATTTGAGGAATTTCGAGGAGCTCTTGGAGTTGTTGACAGTAAGTCTGCACTAAGGGGGAGTGTTGCAAATTAGTGCAACTTACTGCTACTGTTTTATTTGGTTATTTTAATTGTGAATGAGTCAAGTTTGTTTCAGTTTATTTAGGAGTAGTTGTTATGTGGCGAATAAGTTTAGAAAGCATGTTGCTGTATTTTCAATAAATTAATTGAGATTTTTAGGAGGAAGTTTAGTATAAAATGAAATATGTAGTGTAAGCTGATCATGTATAGCACTTCTATTTTTCCTTTCTCTTGTATGTTCCTTGGTCTTCATAGAGTAATAAAATTGTTCTTTCTTTATTAATTCTGTGTAATTTTAGTTTTTGTTTCAAGTGAGCCATTGTACACTCTGAGCCGTAGCATTGTGGCATGAGGAGGGCTTGCTCCGAACACTTGTATTATGCACACACACCAGATGCACCACATGGCATGAAGCCGTATCCTTCGAATTGCCATACATTGGAAGAATAATTCGGCTAATTCTTGTATTTTTAAAAATTACTCAAAAGATTCTTTTTATATATTTGTTTTTGTTGAAATCTATTTATTTATCATCTATTTTTTATGTGTTGTATATCACATTTGTTGGAATATTAAGCTATATGTGACAAAAATACTATTTTACTCTTACAAGTCAAATCCAACACTGCAAGAGTAATGACAAAGATATTTTGGATCATAATTTTTTTAAAAATGTGGAGACCAACATAACACAATAATTAGTTCAAACTATAGGAATTAAAGTAATACTTACCTATAAATTAGTATGTAAAAGAAAGCAAACTAGCCCCTGAAGTTAGCGAGTGATTTTTAAATAATTTTATTAATTATTCATGTTCAAATCTCGAGGGAGGGTAAAAGTTGAATTGACTATAATATATATGGAATTGCTGTATGGGCGGTACTTTAAATTAGAACTTAGAACATATCCAATACAACTAGACCTAATGTATGTATGTATATATATATATACATATATCTTTTTAGAACCAACAAAAAATAAAATAAACAAATGAAAGAAAGATAAACAATTAAACAATAAACATAAAATATTGGAGAGTGGAAATTGTTTTTCAGTGATGGAAATTTCTGTACGAGGCTTGGTGAGACTATTCCTGGATAAAGGCTTGTCTGTTGAGTAAATCCACAGCTTGTGAACTCCATCTACAAAGCTGTAGCGATCGCAAAGCAGCAAGTTATATGGCTTCTGGATTTTATAGTTTGATGTGTTTAGAAGGAGTTCAGTGAAACCATATGTTGGTTCCTCTGGCCAGCAGCTCACCCAACGCATTGTTACAAAGAGCTCCCATAGTTTGTAAGAGTAATATTGTTACAGAGAGCTCCCATAGTTTATTCTCTGATGGACAAGCCAAGGACAAAGTCCTTTTATTTGTGGAATGACACAAAAATTTGGTAGTGGTATCTAAAAGAAGCTTGTAAAGTATGTGACTTTTTAAAGACGTTTACATCTTGGGTAAACTATTATAAATTCCAAATTACCTCCATTTTTATTAAGGAGAAAAAAAATCAATCAACCTTCATTTTTTTAAAAAGATAAATTAAAGTTTATAATAACTTAGGGGATATAATTTAAAGATTGTCGTTTCATAAAGAGAATAATTTATCCTTATATGTTTAATAATGGATTAGTTGCTCAATTTGTATGGAATTGAACAAAAGGATGTAAAGCAACTGCATGTAGAATTATTATTAGGTTGTTTTAATGATTATGACTCTTTTCTAATTTTTTTTTCCTCTCAGTCTTCATTATTTTTTAATGATTGGTCAAATATGTATATTCATTGAGAAAATTAGCTCAATTATCATACACTTAATTAATCATTGAAAAATAAGGAGAATTAGGAGAAAAAAAATTAAGTAATAATTATTGTCCTATTTTAATAATCTATTTTTTAAAGAACAATATCCGGTGGAATGAGAAGTTTTATTATTTAAAAAAAAAAAGTACACCTAAAATAAAAGGACGTAATGAACTTTACCTGAGCACAAAAAACAATTTCAGAATAAATAAGGGATAATATAGAAAATATACCAATTCTATAAAGTTTTATGTTTGCCCCACTTAATTTTAATAGATTTACATTACGGCCTATTATGGTCTTCTCGTTGCCCCCTTATTTTTAATGTTTTTATACAATAACCGACATAAGTTTGTCGCATCTGTATTTTCGACCCCCTTCGGGCCACAATCTTGTTTCTGACCCAGTATATAAACTTGAGGTAATCCCAACTTATGAGCGAGTTTTAAATTTTGAGAATGAGTTGGTCCATGGACTTCTGCGTAGTTGTAGTAGAGACAAATTATTTTACGATATATAATTAAAAGTAATAGTCGACCTACATTTTAAAATGTGTTGCATCCAGCCACTAACGTTTTGGTGCAAAATGAGACATCCATTTTATGAGCATACAGTATAATTTGATCAAGAACCATTAAGATAAAGCTTCCAAGCATGCGATTGTCGAATTGCTAACATCTTCTTTTGTTAACATTGTCGTAGTTGGACTGTTTTGTTCATGGGCATTCTGTCTTCAGTAATGGACAAATCTACTACAGTCAATTCTATGCAATTAAATTAATTTCATTAGAGAAAGGGAATCAGAATGACAAAAAGGATAGTGCCATGACTTTGCAATTCAAAATCCAGAGAATATTCTCCTCGGATCTTGCATCTTTTACTCTTTGTATGGATGCAGCTGATCAAATTGTTTACTCAAATGATTAAAGCATGGATTACGAGGTTATGAAATTATGCAAGAGTAACACTATCCACCCATTCAATAAATGGCACAATAATTACATGAAACCTCGTTTGATAACGTATACACTAGCTAACCTATGGGTTGGATCTTCTTTCTACTGGTGATTTCTTATGAAGATTTATTTGAAAAATATAATATAAGAGTTTCTTGCATGGCTCTCGATGTTGTCGTATCATTTTACTGGTTCATTAAATCCCGTTTTCATTGGTTCCATAAAACATCATTAGAAATATCTTTTAGTTTTTTTTCCTTAAAACACATCAATTAACTTGATTGTTTTTAGATAAAACGCACCCCCATTTCATCCCACCCCAAAAATTAAACAAATCAATTAAGTCAATTCCTTTGGATTTGAACCTTGATCTTTCGATTCACGGCAAGAATCAATTAGCTCAATTAATTGAAAAAACTTGTATCATTTAATTAATTTGGTTTCTAAATTATCTACCAAATGTGGTAGCTAGCAGGTATGTTTTTCATCCTAAGATATGAAAGAAAGTCAAAATGCATTTATGTGTACTTTATTCGAAAGCGATACCATTACATCAATTTCTACAAATATTCATTTCACATACAAGATATAAAAAAAAAAAAAAAAATTAATCACATTTTTTCAGAACCTTGATGTCCTTCCAACGAGATTCCATGTAGTAAGAATCATCATTTTGAGCATAAACACCATATTTAAAGTAATGAGAGGTTCCCCCACGACCAGGCGCCTCATACTTGAGAATCCCATCAATATAAACCCTAACCTTGGAATTATCCACATCATGAATTACGTTCAGCTTGAACCATTTGTCATATATGTTTGGGACAATGACCGAAGCCTTGTAATATGTAAGGGAACCATTGTAAACCCTAAGCATTAGGGTTGTGGCATGTGGGCTAGCTCCAAACACTTGCATGATACACACGCCCGTCGTGCCACATGGCACGTACCCATAACCTTCGAATTGCCAGACGCCAGAAGAGTAATCGTATCCCTGAAAAAGTAATCGGAGAGATTAAAAATCAGAAATGATTTGTGCAAATATTTGTCATATATACAGTCATTCCCTCATGGGAGCATCTTTTGTTTTCTAAGAATGTACTGTTAAGCTATGTGATTTATTAGAATAATAATAGATATGCTATTAAACTATATGATTTTTTAGTGTATTAAAAATTGACTTTATTAAATTGTATAGTTTAACAACTTGTTTGTATTAAAAAAATAAAAGCGCTAGCATATGAGAATAATTATATATATATATATATATATGTGCACCTTTGTTTATGATTTTTATTTTTGTAGTGGGTTGGATGGAATGAAAGATCCCACCCATTAAATACCAATCATTAATTCCTATTAGTTTTTGTACTCCGCTGATTGAAGACACAGAACAAATTCATGGTCAGCCAAGGTACATCTCATGTGCTTTTTTCTTATGATTCCTTAATTGATATAATGCTTCAATATTATAGTCTGGCATGGAATTGAAATTGATTTCTCTCTTTTTTTTTTTTATAATTAATCACTTTTTACTCTACAGCTACAGTGATCCATTTGACATTAAAATTTTAACCAAAAAAATGAAGTGACTGTTTTATGGCTAAAATGAGTTCTTTTGTGAAAATTTTGACATCAGAATTTATAGGTCCGTGAAAGTTTTAACATCAACTATAACAAAATATTATGAAAAATAATGGTATATGTACTAAAAATAGTACAAAATTTCGTACAAAATCATAAATTAAAAGACAAAAAAATTCTTGTCTTGTAATGAACTTTTTTTTGTTCTGTATAAACTTTTAAAATTATAAGGGAAAATGTCATTTCTCCTTTATTCAACATAATTTTTCATACTTACATGCACACGGATCTCAGTTCGAGGACTAGTTTTGCTGGTAAGAGAGTGTGGCTTGTCTGTGGAGTAAACCCACAGCTTGTGAATGCCATTTTCGAAGCAGTATCGCTGATCTTCTGGCACATCATACGGCCGTTGTACAACCAAATTTGATCGATTTAAAGGAAGGGATACAAACCCAATCGTAGGATCAACTGGTCCCCATGCATTGGCTTGGTGTGATATGAGAACGAGGCTTAAGCATGACACGGTCAAGAGAAAATTAATGGAACTGATCGTGATTAATTGTGAGAGCTGAAAGCAAATGAAGAGAATTGATCCTGGATATCACTGATATCCTGAAACAACTTTGCTTTTTTATAAGTATATTTACGAGCGAGTATGGATAAGGGAAAAAAAAAAGTACATGTTTATACAATACAAGTGTTGGCCGGCTTTCTAAATTTTGATAAAAAAAAATTGAACCGTTAATCTCAATATCTCATATTATCTAATGATAAATATTCAAAATCAAAAGTAGTATGTTATGAAGTCAATTCATCCATCGTTTCTACTATTAGATTAGTATTAAAAGAAAGACTAAAATTGAATGATATACAATGTTTAGTGTAAAAAAGAAATAAAACCACTTCATGAAGGGGGGCGAATATAATTTGTAGTAGAATGGGGAGTAATATATGATAACTATGAAAAATAAATAGAGAAATGTAGAATGCCATTGAATTATAGGGTAAATGCCCTTGTAGTTTATTATTTGGGTCACGTATCCATGTAGTTCCTATGTTCTTAAAATTTAATCAAAAAGTCCATGTTATATATTTATTTTTGATAAAATAAAATAACATATATTTTTTACCTGTTAAATATTAAATTTATTTGAATTTTAAATTATATCATATATAAAAATTATTTTAGCTTTAAAAAGTTAGATCTAATGACTATAAATACAAATACCAATATTCGTATTTTTATTAATATTTTAAAATAAAAAGATTAAGTAGGTAATTGATTCAATTATGGGAACTAAAGGGGCATTTATTCGTAGATTACATGTATAGACTGATTTACTTATATGTATATGGTTTGGCGCATCAGAACCATGTTCTGAGAATGTATGATTGATCAAGAACCGTTGGGAGATAAAGCTTCCAATTAAGCATACATGCATGTCACTATTGAACTCCTAACACCTCTTTTGTTAACATTCATTTGGTTATATATTGTAAAGACATATATTCTCTCTTTTTGCTTCTTGTCCTTGGATATTTGTGGTCACGGGCATTTGTTTCTAGTACCCTAGTCAATTCTATATTTGCTTAATCTTTTATTGAAAACAAGCATGCAAAACAAAAAAGCGGAAAAGAACTCCTTCGAAATGTGTAGCTCAGATATTTTTTATAGTTTATTTTGATTTAATTAATCCTTAATTCGGATTATTTGACAATAATGACTTACCAAAGATGCAAACTTCTCAACTACTATTCAATACCATATTAATTAATAAAATTTTCCTTTTCACTATTTTTCTTTTAAATTTCAGCTTTCGCTCTCATTTAATGTTCTTGTCAACTAAATCAATCAACCTTTCATTCTTCCTTATGAAAAAATAAAACTCATTTATCTAAAGAAAATCACAAATTAAAAACTCACACCTAAAACAACCATGGCTATTTCTTTGTCCAACGTGGACAAGTTACAAAATATTTTGCGTGAAGTTAATTAAATACAATAATATTATACATCTTAAATTTTTTATTCCAAATAATTATCCTAAATGATGTAACATTCATTAATTGATTGGTAAAATTAAAGTGGATTAATTATATTATCTCATATGAATGCTACATTATCTGATATGATTTATTTGAATAAAAAATTTGGGATATGTAGTATTACTCAATTAAATATCCAATTTGGGCCATTTGACCATCGAAAATTTGCATTTCCGTCACCAACTAAAATACCGCCAAATGTAGACTAATTAAGTACCTAAATCAAGCCTAATGATATCCATTTGGAGCTCGTCCATTATCAGATTAATTGTACACGTCAAATTTAAATCTTGCTTTTTTAATAATTAATATAAATTCAAATGATCAGCAAACGTTAGTGGACTTGCAACACCATGGTTCACGAGGCTTGTTAAATTGCAGCTATATACATCTATTCAAATGGAAAAAGGGAAAATATTAAAAATTGGAGTAGTTAGAGTTGGAAATGTGGAATGAAATTGATATATATATATATTAGGTTGTGGAATTAGATGCTCCGTAGCAAAGGACAAAGACTAATGGTCCTTATAAGATTAATTAGTCTAAAAAGAATAATAAATATAATAATATTTGATAAAGAAAATTATAAAATTTGATTGGAATTATTAATTATGGTAAGTTAAGATACATAACTATTTGGTGCGTTGTGCTTCCTTGAAATATTGAGTAATTTTTTCTTTTTTTTTTTGTTTTTTGTTTTTTTAATAAGTCTCTTGAGAGTAGCGTGGTTGGTTTAGACCTAGCTAATCTTGTTGAGTGTACAATAAGAGGTCAAGAAATTGATTCTGTGACTCTGTTACACTCATATTTCAAAAAACAGCAACTACTCTCATAGGTTAGTTTTAGCAGCGGATAGTAATTAGGAACGTAATTAAAATTTAAATCACTAATATTTTGTAAGAAAATTAATAAAATAAACGCGGTAAGCCTGCTTCAAATCTTAATCAAAATCACAATGGTTGAAAGTTTTGAGTTCGCGATAATATATATGTACGAACAATTTAGCAGAATTCAATTAGCTGCTGCTTATTCCTCGAAATGATTGATTCACACACACATAAAGAGACTCAATATTTGATTTAACTGAAGTACAAAGCTCGGAGATTGATGATTTATGCATATGGAATCAGCAACCAAATGTAAAACACAATACAAGACTAAAATTTTGAAGAAAAATCAGCTGCTGGTTCTTGTATTCAATTACTCAGAGAGTACAAATGAAAAGGATCATTTACAAGCTTTTACAAAAATAAGAATTACTTAACAAATAAACTCATACGCAAGTAGATGTGCATGTTTTGCTCGGCTTATAAAGTTTTAATTCATGGACATTCAATTACACTCTTATATAGGATGCTATTAACTATCAATTCCAAAATGGAATAGACTTACGACTGACGGTAGTAATAACCTATCAATTCCACAATGGAATTGATTTTTAAAGATTAAAGAAAGTAACTTTAAACAAATTGGAAAATTTTATAATACCGCAATTAAAATTATGGTATCAATACCGTGATGCACATAAATTTTATAAATTATACATAAATTTAGTAAATAAAAGATAAAATAAATAAATTTATATAAAACTATTAGTTATTTAAAAGATTAACATAATTTCTACAGAATTTTAATGAAAAATATTTTATGCATTTACTTTAATTAAACAAATAAAAAATTACTGGTCAATTAAACAAAAAAATTATACTGAACACAAGTGGAATAAGTTTTATTGAATTAGTTTAACTATAAACATAATTATTTATCTTGATGTGGATCGTGCCAAAAAAAATTAAAAAAAAATTTCTTATATTACTAGACACATATAATATATCAATAAAATTATATATAATTTTGAGTCATACGCATAATTCATGTAGTTTTAAACTCATTACTTCTACTTAAAAGCTATTTGAGACTATTGAAAAAGTGTAGAAAGATACAAAATAATATCATCTTACAACAGTTTTGAAAAACATTAAAATTATATATATATTTTAAATTCAATTTTGAGAAAAAGTTTCATATTTAATAAAACATCATATATATTACATAAATGCAAAACTAACATTATTCAATTTAAATAAAAAATTAAGAAATATATAAGCCGTAATCAACATTATAATGATTTTTTTTTTGTTAACTCTCATATTAGTTTACTTAGTTGACTTTATATTTATAAGTTTTAGGTACAATCTATAAAGTTTATGTTTTATTTTGAACTTAATGTTGATTTATTAGTATTATGTTATATTTGTAAGTTTTCATTTTATTTATCAATAATACATCAATTTACCAGTTTTATAGGAATTTATTTGTTTTACATTTCTTTTACAAGTCTTATATTCTATTTCTAAAATTTATGTTTTATTTTATAGTTCAATTGATTTACCAGTTTTATGTTATATTTTTATATTTTTATTTTGCTTACCAGTAATATATTAATTTATCAATTTTATATTAATTTACTTATTTACCCTTCCATTTACAAGTCTTATATTCTATTTCTAAAATTTATATTTTATTTTATAGTTAATTTTGATTTAACAATTTTATGTTATATTTTTATTTTACTTACCAGTAATATATTAATTTATCAATTATGTTAATTTACTTATTTTATCTTCCATTTACAAGTCTTATGTTCCATTTCTAAAATTGATATAGTATTTTTCACTCAATGTTGATTTACTAATTTTATATTATATTGGTAAATTTTTGTTTTATTTACTAATAATATATCAATTTACTAATTTTATATTAATTTATTTGTTTGACCTTCCATTTACAAGTCTTATATTTTATTTCTAAATTTATGTTTTATTTTACAGTTAACGTTGATTTACAAGTTTTATGTTAAATTTATAAATTTTATGTTTCATTTACATAATTTATGTTTAATTACAGTATTAATACCGATCTTTAATTACGATATTATAGAATGATCCAAAAAAAATTTGTATTTCCACATCAATTCTACACTTTTTCTCCCATAAGTGTTGTATAAGAATTTTAGTGAATAGATCTAAATGTCAAGTTGCATACTTTTCTAACCAAAAGAATCAAAATCAAAGCAGCTGGATTCCAAAACAATATTGTTTTACTGTTGGTTTTGATTCATAAACAATATGCGGCCATATCAACCTCGTTGATTTCCTCCAATCTTATAACATATCATCAATACATTTGATGTGATACTGTATAAAATTTATAAAGTTATTTGTATTCAAGAGCGGGAAAAGAAAGCAAGAAGAAAGAAATAAGAAAAAGTGATCATGGATTTCATTTATGAAATACAAACCTATTATTTGTGTGAAGTGAAATTGCAATCAAATGAATAAGAGATTGACATATTTATTGTGTGTGCATGAATTGCATGAGGATTTTTTTTTCCTTCAGCTATTTTAATTCAAGAAATTTCTGATTTAGAATAAGGCCTAAAAAAATTATTTTATTTTCTACAAACATATAAAAACAAATAAAACTTTTAAATTATTTTCTAATGAAAACTTGCAGTTTTGGTTAACCCTTAAATTTGTTAAAACTGTAAAATGTAGAGAAATCGATATTAGAGGTAGAGCAAGTGGTGGCTAGTAACTACACTCAGATGCTTAAGTCAAGTTTCAATGAGTTGTTCATGGCCGTTCAGGGCTAAACGTTAGAAATAATTAAATCCTTTGATGAAATCTGTCACCTATAATTCAGGAACATTCATATTATATCACAAAAAATTAATAATTAAATATGCAGAAGTATACCTGAATTCATAATATTGAATTGCTCTCTAAAATCGTGTGGTTGGTCTATCTAAATCAACTTCTCATTGAGAATCCTTTAAACTTCTCTGTACATTCTCTTTGATGATAGGATGTCAATAGAGAATAATTATATATTATATGTGACCTAAGGACCATAACCACTTATATAAATAATAATTGATTAAGTATTCAACAATTGGACTTAACCTTATATGATAGTACGCAATACATAATTATTCACAAATAAGTCCATCGTTTGATTAATGATCCAACAATACTAGATTTAAAATTTAACAATCTCCTACTTAAGCTATATATGTTACCTTATAATTATACTTTGAAAAAATAATCATATGAGTTCAACCTTACTGTCATTATCAAATATATCTATAACTAATCCAATTCCTCAATCATATCAACATAGCATCAAAGTGGCATTCATTATAACTATCATAACTCAATCCATTAGTGGCCACTATACCAAAACAACTGAATGACATGAATCATGATGCAGATGTATACCATAACAATTGCATATAATGTGATCTTAACATGCCTATTTCTAATTGGTCCACGTTAAACCTTAATGAAATTAAACCATATCAAAATCAAAGTATGAATAAACAAAAACTTTATTTCTACAAAGAATAATTTGAAATATCCATAAACTGAAATAACTAAAAATTATATATATCATAAGAGCATTTAAAATCATAAGCTACCACTAAAACTGAACATCTTGTAATGATACTTCACTTATATGAGCAGTGTGTTTATAAAATATTTTGGGTGATAATCCCTTACAAAACGAATCTTTAATCATTGAGTTTGTGCTAACGTGCTCCATAGACAACTGTTCACTTTGAATTCTTTCGTTAATAACTAGGAATTTACATATGCTTTGACTTCATCAACCTCTTGCTGTTATTAAATATAGCACTGATAACTTTCGTCACAAAATAATCTGAGTGATCTATCAATTTGATCTATTATGCACAGCCTCATGATAAAATTTCGTAGCCATATTTCGTGATTGGATGCCTCATTATATGCTATGAACTCTGCTGCCATTGTAGAAGATGTTATAAGAGACTGTTTAACACTTTTCTAAGAGACAACATCCTCAGCTAGCATATAGATACAGCCCATCCTGAACTTCAAAATATCTTGGCATCCACAAAATCGGAGTTAGTATACTCAATGATCTCAAGTTAATCTGACATCTGATATGTGAGCATGTAGTCTTTTGTTCTCTATAAGTGCCGTAAGATCTATTTGGCTGCTTTCTAATAGTTTTCATAGATTACTTAAATATCTGCCCAACATCCCAGTAACGTATGCAATATGCGATCATATACAAACCTGAGCATACATTAGATTTCATATTGTTGATGCATAAAGAATTTTCTACATTTTTTTTCCTCAAAATCATTCTTAGGGCATCAATTGAGAAAAGACTTGTCTCATTTAACCACATGGCTATCACCTAGTTTGCAATCTTGCATGTCATATATTTCTTTAGTTATATAGTTCTTTTGCTCATAGTGTATTTGTGTACTTAACACAAAAAAGGCGTCACTAAGATCTTTTATTTCAAAATTCTTAGTTAAATTTTTTTTTGGTTTTGTGCAATAAACATATATCGTTACTAGCAAACAAAATGTTATCGATATATAAAACCAGAAAAATATACTTGCTCGTACATAACTTATGGTATACGCAGTCATCGACCAAATTCATCTCAAAATCGAATGAGATGAATACTTTATGGAATTTAAAATACTATTTTCGAGATACTTGCTTGAACCTATAGATGGATTTCTTAAGTTTGCAAATTATATTCTTTGGGTCTCCTAATACAAAGTTTTCTGACTGCACTATATAGATCGTCTCATTAATGTTACTATTGAAAAACATTGTCTTCACATTCATTTGATATAACTTAAAATTTAAAAAAGCCATTAATGTCATTATAATCTTGAAAGAGTCTTTTGAAGAAATCAGAGAAAAAATCTCTTTATAATTAATGTCTTCTTTTTATATAAAGCATTATGTGATAATAAGCGTTTTATATCTCTTCATATCACCTTTTGAATCCCCTTTGATCTTAAATATCCATTTGCAACTAATAAGTTTATCACCTTCTGGCAATGAAACAAGATATTATACGTCATTGTCCTTCATGAACTTTATTTCCTCATTTATAGCATCAATCTACATTTGAGAGTTAGAACTTTCCATAGCTTGACATAAATTAAATAGATTATCTTTCATTACTCTAATGTCTACCTTATATTTTTAGAGAAATATAATGCAGTCATCTGGCACTGCACTTCTCTAGTCTTTAGGTTCTTAAAGTGGTAGAGTTTGTTCCTCTAATATTGTCTTGATATGTTATGTCTTAAACAAAGAAAGCAATAAGACCCTGATCAATGCTAATAACACGTGTAGAAATATTAACACATTCCTCTTTAAAAACAAAGTCTCTAAATGTATCTTGCCTCGCAACCTCGACATCTTTAAAGAATTACACATTTTTTGACTAAAAAATTGACTTAGTCGTGGAATCATAAAATTTGCACCCCCTAAATCTTTTAGAGTATCCAACAAAATAATAACTCACCATCATAAAGTCTACTTTTTCCTCATTAAGCCTATAAGGTCTTACCTCAGTTGGACATTCTCAAATATACAAATGCTTTAGACTAAGCTTTTAGCCTGTCTAATGTACGTAAGGGGTTTTGGTAGTCATTTTAATTAGAACTCTGCTAAGAATATATATTGCACTTTTAAGTACTTTTCCCTATAGTGATAATAGTAAAGTAAAATGACTGAGTTGTTCAACTTATTCCTTACCATGTCTTTATACGTTCTGTTTCATCGTTTAGAAACACCATTCATAGTAGGCGAACCCGATATAGTGTATTGAGGGATGATATTGCATTCCTTAGCAAACAGTTCTGGATATTGTTCAATTGAACCATCATATTTGCCATAGTACTTGCCACTACGGTCAGATTTGATGCTTTCGATTCTTTTACTGAGTTGATTATAAACTTCAGCCTTAAAATTTTTAAATATATTCAAGAATTGTGACTTTTCATGGAGGAGATAAATGTAGTCATATCTAGAAAAATCATCTATAAACGTTTCGTAGGGAATGACTTATAAATATCTGTATGTATGAATTCTAAGACAATCAAAGTTTTGTTGACTTCAAATCTCCTTTTATTGGTTTGTTTCTCCTTTATACAGTTAACACAAATATTAAAATCTGTAAAATTCAATGGGTTGAGAATTTCGTCTGATACGAATCTCTTTATTCTCGGTCTAGAGGAATAACACAATCTTTTATGCCATAGTGCAGCTAAATTCCTAACAGTTAGCTTTCTCTTTATATCTCGTGTAATCAATTGGAGAGATTTATTAAATCAAACAATTATATCAATTAAGTAAAAATTATTATTGTTTGACAAAAAAATTAAAACCAATCAATTTTGAATCATAAAACAAACTAAATTTCTCATTTTCAAATGAATAAGAATAACCATATTTGTCCAAAGCATAAATGAAAATTAAATTTCATCTAAAAGACTGAACAATTAATATTGCATCAAGATCTAAATAAAATTTGGTCTTTAATATTAATCTAAATTTTCTAATTACTTCAACTTCTACCGTTTTGTCATTACCCATATAGATGTAATTTTCACCATCACTAGGTTGACGGTAATTCAAGCAACCATATATTGACACACTTATATGAGTTGTTGCACCTAAGTCTATCAACCACATGTGTTTAGATGCTAAAGTTAAATTGGTCTCAGAACATACCAAACCAAGCTCTTTAGCTTCACAAAACAAATAACTAGTGCTTTATAGATCACCCAATTTCTTTTATTGTTTCTTTTGAGGTGTTATATCTGCAACTTCCTTATCTTTCTTCTTCTTTTTTCCCTTATCACTGCTCTTATATCTTAATGAAATTAGATTTATCAAGAGTGTACCTATTTCTGTTGTTTCGTTTTTAACAAGCCTCATTTTAATTTTAGCAAGTAACTCTTTAGCCTTAAGAATTAGTGCCTTTGAATGCTATTGAAATGGCCTTATTCTTGATCATCATACATATGCAATTTGATTTTTCCCACCTTTTCATATCCCTATTTTTATCAAGGGTGCTCTCATTCGTAAAAGGTAGGGAAATATCAATCTTTAACGCAAGATCAAGATCCATGATTGTGATAACTATTAAGCAGTTTTCTTTCTAAGACTTGGAATTAGAACCATTTAGTATAGAAGTAGAATTGATATTAGCAAGAGTCATAATTGATTCTAGAGAATAATAAAAAAAAAATTTAAAGAAAGCTCTTATAAGTTTCATAACAAAAATAAATTTAAATAAAGCTAAACTCCAACTTAAGATACTAGACATTATTAATATTTTATCTTTGGAAAAAATATTAACTAGTAAGTGATATCTTGGTGTAGTAATTAAATACTATAATAAGAACATGTCAAACAACAAATCTTCCTTAGGTCGATTTATTGTTCACATGTAAAACCGAACAATCAACACTTGTTTATTACCACATGTGCATATGCAATTTTGTCTAATATAGACCTTCCTTTGAACCAATCGATATTTATAAAAATTATATATACACAACTATTTATATTCTAAAACAAATTAGTTTTCACAAGAGATGTCAGTTTGATGACATGTTATTTTAATTAATTTATTCAAAAATATATAAACATACAAATATTTGAATTTACAAATTTTACCAAAATTGCATTGAAGGAGAAAAAAAATTTAGTCAAGTCAAAGTCAAAGATAAATGCTTGACAGTTGATAGGTCAAACGTTGACTAGGTCATTATTAGACCAAATTGGATCACTCCAACCTGGATCCTGAACCAACCCTAATTCATTGAAAAAAAAAAGATTATCTCTCTTCCTTAAGTGAGTTTTCTTGAGTGGTGACCTTGATTTGCCATGGCCACCAGACCGTGGTTGTATACTGTTGGCATGGGCCCAAGATCGCGTCTTGCTGGCTCTTTTTTTTTTTCATTTCTTAATACGACAGCCTAGGCAGCCACTTTTAACTCTGTGACTTTATCTTCCTAGCACAACTTGGATAACCCAGACCGGTGTTGGTGATACTAGTCATGGCAGTGATGATGCCGGCCCTTAACTTCTTAATACCGATTGTATTTTTTTAATATAATTTTTGAAATTTATTTTCCTTAATATTAAAAACTAAATTTTGCTAAATCTTAAAACCTGAATATATTTCCCCAATTGTTCTCAAACCCAGTAATACAAAATTATTAAATTTATGAACACTAAAGAACACCAAAACTTTAATCATTAATCGGAAACAAATTTGATTCTCAATGATTCAATATATAGAGACTTTAATACCACTTGTTAGAAATAATTAAACCCTTTGATGAAATCCATCACCTATAATCCAGGAATATTCTTGTTATATCACCAAGAATCAATAATTAAATATGCAGAAGCGAACTTAAATTCATAATACTGAATTGTTTTCTAGAGTCATATAGTTGGTCTTCCACTCAATACATTCTCTTAGAGAATCATTTAAACTTCTCTATGCACTCTCTCTGATGATTAGATTTTAATAGAGAATAATCAATAATTAAATATGCAGAAGCGAACTTAAATTCATAATACTGAATTGTTCTCTAGAGTCATATAATTGGTCTTCCACTCAATACATTCTCTTAGAGAATCATTTAAACTTCTCTATGCACTCTCTCTGATGATTAGATGTTAATAGAGAATAATCATATATTACGTGTGACTTGAGGATCACAACCACTTATATAGACAAATTTTCCTGTTACCTTTAAGTATTCTTATTTCATTCTATCATAAAAATAGTAATTACCCTTTTAGTCTCTACATATTAAAGGCTCATATTATCGAAAATCTTATTAGATCACTTTTAATTGAGCTTAACCTTATATAATAGTTTATAATGCATAATTATTCACATATAAGCCCAACGTGGATTACGGATTCAACAATTTTGGACCAAAAATCCAATACTAAGAACCCTGAAACCAAATAATAATGGAAAAAAGATCATATGTTGAAGACAAAGTTAGAGAGTGAGTGAAAGATGATACTAAAATGAGGAAACTAGCAAAATTATAAAGGGAGTGTGCCTAAGGACATCCTCTTAGGAACTTGGAGGAAATCTATTGGTGTTTTCCTCTTCAAGTAGGGTTATCTTGGTCATTTCTCCTTTGTGACCATTATATTGTCATTGTTAGCAAGCTTGAGGAACAAGTTGGTAGAGTTATTTATAATTTAGGGCCTTGAACACGTAGCAGTTGTTTTTATTTGGTAGTTCAGCTAACCTATATAAACAGTAGGGGTAGGCAAACGGTTCGATTTTTCCGAACCGAACAGAATTGAATCGAAATATTCGGTTCGGTTTAAAACTGAATCAAACCAACAAATCGATCGATTCAGTCAAATATAATAAAAAAATTAATTTAAAATATAAAACCTAAATTCTAAAATCTAAAAACCAAAATCCTAAATTTGTAACCTAATTTCTCGAGCAGTCGAGCACAATGCCACAGCCCTTCTTCTCTCTCGGTATCTCCCTCATCCCACAGCCACCGCAAATGGTGCCACTGTGACGAAGACGAACTCAGCCGGTCTCTGTTCGTCTGCTATCACTGTGACAAAAACGATCTCTGCTATCCAAATGCTGCAAAAACTGTTAATTTCTTCCATTTTCAGAATTCCAATTATAAGTCTGCTGAATTAATGTGTCAGTTCAATTAAATGATAAGCTCAATTACAATTAGGATGAAGGAGTGAAAGAGTATCACTACTTGTAATATTATTATATAAGAAATGATGTGTGATTCAGCATTCAGTAACTTACCGATATTAAACTGAAGTTGATGTTATAGCAGGCGATTCAACATTCACTCGGTAGTGGTATAAATGAAAACAATTTTTTTTTACTTTCCCTCTAGTATTGTCTAATAATAGATGGTATTGGTTAATTATTTGTTTTGGCCAATGACATTCTTTGGAAGGTTTTTTATGAACTCCACAAATGTGAGAGTTTTTTGACAAAATTTTAAACCACTTGGCTCTTTTTTGTAAGTATAACAAAGGCCCCTAAAAGTGTTTTCATCATTATTTGCATGTCAATAACATGTAGCTTAGCGTAAAAAATTGCAGCTTCTCATAATAGGTTAGTATCCTCTGAGTACAATGCTATCAGAGTTATTTTCCATTGGCAACGTTTATGACATATATAAGTCCAGAATGGATTAGTTGTTCTAATGATTTTTATTGTGTATTATAGATACCAGTTCATGGTCTCACTTGGTAATGTAGCATTCAAAGTGTTTATGAGTTCATGAAAGTGGATGCAAATGGTTTGCAAGAGTTTCTAGGAGCATCAACACTGCTTGAAAATTGAAACACCACTTTACCTAATAGCTTATGTTGTTTCGACTCTTAAAACATTTCCTGGAGAGACTACAAAACTTTTGAACTCTACATGGTTTGCTTGCTCACAACATTTGTTCCTTGTAAGTAAAACTATGGCAATGATAATTGTTGGACTGTTTTGCCTCAATCATGATTTAATTAAGACCTCATTTATGATTCTCCTTATGTTCAATTGTCAGGTAAGAGATTTACTTGACTGGCGATGCAATACAAAGAGTATTTGATAAGGTTTTAACAAATTTAGCTCGTTCGGCACCACCAATTCCAGGATTTCGCTGAGAAAAATGAGGTAATGCATTATAGTTACTTGTTTTTATTATTATTAGGTTGTTTGAGTTCACTCACTTGTTTGTTGGCATACTTTCTTAATTCACTTGTTCTTGTGAAAATAAGTTAAATGCTAATTAGTTTTTTTTCATTTTAATAAAGTATTAAGTGAGTGAATTAAAATTATTGTTTAAGCTTTTTAATTGAAAGTAAATTAAATTAAAAATAATCGGAAGTAAATTGTGATATGTTGGCATACTTTATTAGTTCATTTGTTCTTGTGAAAATAAGTTAAAATTATCAAGTAAATCAAGATTACTTTTTTTTTATTATTTTAGATGCCTAATTATTCAAGAGTTCAAGACAACCTTGATTGTGTAGCCGATGATTTTGAGCATGAAGTTGAAGTTGATGATAATGAAAATGATTCAGAAACAATTGTCACTGGCAGAAACAAGAGGAAAATGTCTTCATCATCCAAACTGCCGCTAGCAAGGAAAAAGATGGCTCTAAGATCAACAGTGTGGCAACATTTCACTAGAGTTCCAGATAATTATCAGTAGTGCAAATGCAACTACTGTGGTAATGAATTTGAATGTGGCACGAGTGGGTATGAGACTAGCACTTTGAGGAATCATTATAAAAAAAGATGTACAAAGTACAAAGACTTTCTAAAAGACCAAACAACTTTAACTCAAGATGTTGGTAGTGATGAAATTGTAGCAAAAGGATTTAGTTAGGATGCTTGCAGGCGAGCAACTGTGAAAATGATTTTTCTTGATGAATTGCTTTTTTTTGTTGTGGAGAATCCGGGTTTTAAGCATTTTTATAATATGGCGACTCCTAAATATCTTCTCCCATCACGAAGAACCATTACTAGAGGTATTCTTAATATGTATATGGAGGAAAATGTTAAGTTGAAGAGCTTATTGGTTGGGAATAAGAAGAGAGTATCTTTAACCACTGATATTTGGACTTCCATTACAACAGCTAGCTACATGGTCATCACAGCTCACTTTATTGATAGAGATTGGAATTTACATAAAAAATTATTAATTTTAACGCTGTTAATGATCATTCATCGGAGATAATTGGTAAGCAACTTGAAACATGTTTAATTAACTGGGGTATAGAGCAAGTGTTTACTGTAACTATTGACAATGCAAGTCTAAATGAGGGTATTCTTAGGTATTTAACTAAAAATCAAGAATTGGAGGGATGATGCCTTAGTGTTGAATGGGGATTATTTGCATGTTCGTTGTTATGCACACATATTGAATTTAATTATTCATCGAAGGGTTGAGAGAATTGGAATAGAGCATAGTTGTTCGGAATGCTGTGAAGTATGTAAGATCTTCCACTGCTATGATGTAAGCATTTCAAATTCGTGTGCAATAAGAGAAGATTAATTGTCAAGGAAGTATGATTTTAGATTGTCCAACTAGATGGAATTCTACGTATTCCATGTTGAATACAGCATTGAAATTTAAGGTGGCATTTGATCAGATGACCCTTGAAGATAAGCTTTATGATGCTTATTTCCAAGAAAAAGAGGGTGGGATGAAGAAAAGGGAAGGGCCACCATTAAGCAGTGATTAGGAGAGTGCTTGTCGCATAGTCAAGTTTCTGAAGACTTTTTATGATGCAACTTTGCAATTTTCTTCTTCTTTGAAGGTAACATCAAATTTTTATTATACTTTTGAATTTTGATCTATGATGAAAAGTGTACTTTAGCTTTGTTAATAATGATTATTTATTTATTTATTTTTGGTGACATCAAATACTTATTACAATTTGATATATCAAATTGAAC
Source organism: Murraya koenigii (assembly GCA_025617385.1). Lineage (NCBI taxonomy): Eukaryota > Viridiplantae > Streptophyta > Magnoliopsida > Sapindales > Rutaceae > Murraya > Murraya koenigii. The sequence goes on along the minus strand of CM046813.1, from coordinate 6,875,180 downwards.
AATCTTTGGAATCATTGTCTGGTAGTAATGATAGTCTTTTAGGTTTTATGGCAATTAATGAAGGAAAAATTTTATAAGTATTGGGATAGCTGTAGTAAGATAAATAAGTTGTTAATTGTTACTTCTGTAATTGATCCACAGGGAAAAATGAAATTTACAACACATTGCTTTGAGAAATTATATGGCAAGGATAGTGCAAAATGTGTTGAGATGAAGGAAATGGTCAAAAATTTGTTGACTAAGCTTTATAAGTCTTATAATGCATAGTACAAACCGGGTGGAAGTGGGAGTGCAAGTGGAGTAGGTTTTGGAAGTGGGAGTAGTTTGAATTTTTGGAAATTGGATGATGATGATGATGTTATGCTTAAGGACCTTTTCTCCGAATTCAGTAAAGCGGTTGCGATTAGTGAAGATAACTCAGAATTATCAAATGAGTTGGATCTTTACTTGATGGAAAAGACTGAAAAAATAGCAAAAAGTAATTTGAGCACTAAATTTGATATTTTATTATGGTGGAGGGTGAATAGTATCAATTATCCAATCTTGTCAAGTGTAGCAAGGGATGTTCTTGCTATTCCAGTGTCAACTGTTGCATCTGAGTCTGCCTTTAGTATTGAAGCGTCATATACTAGATCAATATAGAAGTTCTTTGACTCCGGATATGGTTGAAGCATTGGTATTGTTGCAAAATTGGTTGCAGACTTCTCTTTCTGTAGATATAACAACAAACCTAAATAAATTAGTTGAAGACAATGAGTTTATGGATCAACTTGGAGAAAGTATGTTTTGTAAAATTTTTATTTAATTTTATTTTTAAAGTAATATGAACCTTATACAATTTGTTTAATTTTAATTTTAATTTTAATATAAGTTCATTTTTTAAGTAATACGAACTTTATGCAAATTGTTTAATTTTAATTTATTTTTTAAGTAATATGAACTTTGTTTATTTTATTATAATTATTTTTATATAGAACTTCGCAAATAAACAACGGGTGACCAACTTGGCATGTCAACGACAACGTGAAAATTGAAGTTCAACATAAACACTTTTTAGATAATAAAAATTATATAAATTTATTTGTTAGTTATTAATTATTAAATCACTTTATTTTATCTATTTTAATTATTGAGTGTTTGTCTTATTTTGAATTTTGATGTAGGTGATATGGATGGTGGATATAGTTGTGCCTTGTGTGCTATGGTGAACTTTTTTTATTGATTACGAACTTGTAAATTTTTTTTTAGGTGGTTATGAATTTACAACTTGTAATAGATTTTAAATTTAGGTGCATTTGTTAATTGTGACTATTTTGTATTGTGACTTTTATTATTTTGCTTTTGATTTGAGAACTTTGTATTTGTTTAGTACATGTATAGAGTATATCGTGTAGTTACTAGTTAATATGGGTGTGAACTGTAAAATTTAGTAAAATCAGGTAAAAATTATAAAATATAATAATATTAGGTCAAAATTATAAAATTCAAATAATATTGAACCGAATCGAACAGAACCGAACTGAACTGAATTATTTCAGTTCAATTCTAAAATTCGGTTCGAATTCTTGAGAACTAATCAATTTTAATTCGGTTCGGTTCAGATACTGAACAGAAAAATACCCACCCCTAGTAAATAGTTTTGGAGGTAGCATCGACAATACCAAAAATGATATTTGGAAACCAATAAAATACCATTATGGCAGAAACGACAGCACTGTAGTATAAATAGTATTGTCATTTTGTATGCAATAAAACTGTAGCTTGAACATTTCTATATTTTATGTCTAGTGGTATCTTGATGGTGTTCAAATGTAAGTGCTCATTTTCATACGTACGTAAAGGTCAAACCATCCTAGTTTCATGTCAATCAATTCCACGGCCTCTTTTGATTGATTTTTTTGGAGATTCTGGGCTCCCATCATTTCAGCCAATCATCTTGCCTACTTTTCTATTTTTCCACGTGTCATTTACTTGTTGGCTCATGGAACATCATACAATTTCTGCCCAAAAACATTACATCTTACATACTGAGAAGATCATTGTAAAAGCAGCGTTTTCCTTTTTTTTTTTTTTTTTATAAGAACAAACGTGCCTAACCAAAACTAAGGCAGAACAAGGTGGGGGAACGCAGCCCTTAAACTATCTCTACGAAGCCAATAAACAATTTTGAGAGGTGAGCTATCAAAAACATGAAGGCCAATAGGAACGTCCATCGCGACGTTAGCCAGAGCGTCAGAAGCATAATTTGGTTCACGGTAGATGTCCGATCCCGCAATAGTAGTTCCAAGATGCTATGCACGTGATGGGTCCCTGTATTGTGACTAATCGGCAGCCGTTGCACCAGCTGAATGGCACACATACTGTCCACCTCAATTTGCAAATAACGAATGTCTTTGTTCCAATCTAGAAGGAGACATTGATATAACCCCCATAACTCAGCAATGGTTATTGAGCAAATCCCGATATTCATCCCGAATCCAGCCAGCCAATCACCCTTAGCATCCCGTATCAAACCACCAGCTGAGGTTATTCCTGAATGTTTTCTCGATCCATCCGTGTTTAGCTTAAAATATGGCCATGTAGGAGGACACGAGCCAAAATACTTCTCAACTCTTGGGACTTTATGCGCATCAAAATTTTGAATAGCACTATTAATTTCCGCTGCCCTAGCCTTAACATCCTGAGCTATGAAGCTCACATCCACATTGATACCCTCATGAACAAACTTATTGCGTCAATACCACAGCCTACAAATAGTCACTCCGAAAATACAGTGCCATGGCCATTCATTATCCCACTTCCTCATTTGTCGCAGATAATGAAGCATCCAATTGTCACTTATTTAGTTTGTGCCGTACCAGTAAATCTCTTTTTTAAGCCCCATACTCCGGCATGACAGGAGAGAGCTTCAAGTTGGAATGGGTCGATAGGATCATCCTTGCTTCGACCCTACCTAGAGGAACCGAACTCACTCAAATGGCGAAACTCCCTTAGACTCTAAATCGTTATCTTCTATCTTCTGTTCAGCCAGCTTAAATCGTAGAAATTTCTTTTTTTTTTTTAATCACTCATTTTGCAGAAGGTTAAATGCCCCAGTCATGTACTTTTATGATTATGCATCTTGTATGTTCATGTTTTTTATTCGATTTTTTATGTGACTAAAATTATAAATTTTACTATCTAACTCATCTGCGGATTGGCCGTGGTGATCTCTACTGCTAATAAATTTTTAACACTCCATACGTGACGCATATTAAGTAGATGGTAAAATATGGGGCTCGAAAACCAAGTGTCACTGAAGCAAACCCTGAATCTAGCCACCGAGCTAACCCCCTCGCGGGTGTGTGTGTGGTAAATTATAATTGAAGTTTGAATAAAATCTAATTACAGGATTATAGATGTCCTTCAATATCCTGTAAATATTTTTTATTCTTCGGCAATTAATCAACAAAGCCGGTACATGTTAATCAACTTTTCCCAATTTGACTTAAAACATTTTTTCATTTACTGCCTTTTTATTACACTTAATCAAAGACCAAGATCATAGAATAGCTTTTTGTTTTCATAAACAAAAAGATGGTCATAGAATAGCCTTTTGTTTATGATCAAACACTAGCATGCAAATTGTGGCAGCCCAATTCTTAGGATTCTGCCGCAACACCAAAATCAATCACGTTTTCTTAAAACTTTGATGTCTTTCCACTGAGATTCCATGTAATAAGAATCGTCATTTTGGGCATACACACCACATTTGAATGCATGAGATGTGCCCCCTCGACCATCTGCTTCAAATATAAGACACCCATTGATGTAAACCTTCACTTTTGCAGCATCAACATCGTGGATAACGTTTAGCTTGAACCACTTGTCGTAGATGTCTTGAACCAGGACCGGACCCCTATAGTAAAGCAGTGAACCATTGACGACTCTAAGCATTAGGGTTGTTGCAGGGGAGGACTTGCTCCGAATACTTGCATAACGTAGACGCCGGACGTTCCTTGCGGTACGTACCAATGTCCTTCAAATTGCCAGACTCCAGAGGAATAATTGTATCCCTGCGATAACAATCATTCCCGGGGTGAGTGAAGATGTTTGATGTTCGAATCACGCCCATATTAAGTAAAGCAAGAGTTTAGTTTATGTTTAATTGTTTATTACCTGTATGGCAATCTCAGTACGAGGTTTCGTTTGGCTAGTGGCAGTATGAGGCTTGTCTGTAGAGTAAACCCAGCATCTGTGAACTCCATCGGAGAAGCAATACCGCTGGTTTTCCGGCAGGTCGTAGGGCTTCTGAATGTGATAGTACGATCTGTTAAGAGGGAGGGAGATGAATCCTTCTGTGGGATCAACAGGTCCCCAACTCTGAACCAAGGTTTTGTGTAGAGCAAATTGGAGGAAGCTCAAGTAGAAGAAAGCTAACTTTTGAAAGGGAAAAGCCATTCTTTATGGGTTAAGAGAAGCAATAATGGGAAAGGTGAAAGAAAATGGGTGTGATGGGATTAATATATAACACTATATATGCAATAGAATGGTAATTAAATTGAAAACATGATATAACTAATATGATATAATTTGAAACCCTACGTTTTTTATTTATCAATTTTCTGGTCGCAATCTCGTTAGATACTCATCGTATCCACATTTATGGCATCCACATGTCACGTGAGGGACCATCTCAAGCTTTTGGACTAATTAAGTGACTTTGACGGAGTTGACCTGACAATGACCATTTTTTTTCCATTTCTCATCATGTGTTTCTTGCTTGGAAGCTTGTATCAAAGTCAAGGGATCATATTGTTGGCATTTGGCCGATTCAAATGAGGCTAAATAGATAAGTTGAAAGGAGTAGTTACGAGGAAACTAAAATATAAATCACTTAGAAACTTTGATTGCAAAAGGTGTAGATAAATTTTTTATGCCACATACAGTAGAACTTTTATATATATTTAATAGCTTTAAGACCATTAAAAATTTGTCAATTTAACAAATATCAATGTACTAATAAATTAATTTTCATTTTTTTAATTTGTATAGATAATATCACGTTCATAATAAATTTTTTCATGAAGTAGCAGTAATATAATAAAAAATATATATATAATGATTATATCAAGTTGTATGATATAATTTTAATTTATTTTTTATTAAGTGAATAATTTATTTGATAATCTTTTAATTATTGTATAGCTAAATCAAGATTAGACCGTAATTCATTCAAGAAGACCTTTTAGAGGCAGTATGTTAAACTAATTATCTCTCTATTATTTCTTAAGATTTCTCTCTTATTTCTCCTTAGATAACACATAAAATACAACAATAATTGTTCATTTAAAATTGTCAAAAAAGTAATAATGACTAATGAAATAAGTAAAATATTAATTTCAAAAAGAAACAAACAACACTAAAAATTTATTGCGTGCCTATGTGTATTTAGTTTCAAATTATTTAATTATTAAATTAGTATATTAATAAATTTATCAATTATTAATGTATCATGTTGACCTTAAGTTTGGATCGATGAAAACTAATTTTTAATCGAGATTATCAATTTATCAAATATTATTTTAACGAAGTTCTCCTGTAATATTTGATAACAACAGTATCAAAAACATGAACCAAATAAGCCACGCCCAAAGACAATAAAATTATGTCGTCACTCCAACTTCCATGACACACCTATATTAAACCGCAAACTTGGTCTTATTCTAGTACCCAGTGGTCAAAGTAAATGAGCCTACAGCGGCGCACGCCTCACAACGTACTTACTGGCTACTGCAATTTGGAGTTTCCCACATCAATGACAAAACGATACTTGACATCAGACTTTGCAAGCCTTTCCATGGCTGTGTTGATTTGGTCCATCTGGACCAGTTCAATCTCGGCAACAATATTGTGTTTGGCGCAAAAGTCCAACATCTCTTGTGTCTCCTTCATTCCTCCGATGTTGCTTCCTCCAACAAGCCTCCGTGCTGTAAACAAATTTAATACAACTTTAAGGAGAGGACATACTTGGGCCAAGCATAGTAGCTAAAGTATGTGGAGATCTAAAGCTAAGCATAACAAATTTATGAGACTAAGAAGTAATTCCATTTCACACCAGTTGTGGATTAAAAGTCACATCACCTTACTTCTTCTACATATGAGCCCTTACAAAGAGTGACCTGGTTTAAAGTTTATCAAGACAGGACACAATATGAACAGACTCCAGGTACATCTATGCCTTCAAACATCACTCACAAATAATGATTTCAATGAGTCGCGTTTTATGAGAACTAAATATAAACTACAATGCAACTACCGCCAACAATTTCAGCATTTTAGCTTCTATAAGCAAATAATGAGATATTGATCTGTTAATTTTTTTTCCCCTTCTTTATTTCTATTTTTCTTACATCCAGTCATAGCTGTACAAAACTAGATCACACTTATGTGTTAGCCAGGAATCTGAATCAAATGGTCATGAGAGTTTAATGAAGGATCATACTGGAAAAGACAGTTAATCTTTAAAAACATAGACTTAAACTATACCTAAGGTCAGACATTATTAATTATGTAACTTACCCCCAGCTAAAGCAAAAATAGGCAGCTCTAGGGGCTTCTCAGGCAAGCCCACGGTGACCAGCTTTCCATTCACTTTCAGCAGACCAAGTAGTGGTGCAAGGGAATGAACTGCTGACACAGTGTCAATAATGTAATCCATAGTGCCCATAGCAGCCTGCATGATGTAAGCACAAACACACAGTACTTATATATAAGATTTCACAATATCCATTGATTTCCAGGTTGCCTGGTTCAGTACCTTAATTTTGGCAGGATCAGTGGAAACAAGAAATGCATCAGCACCAAGTTTGCTGATTGCTTCACTCTCTTTTTCGGAGAAGTACTGATGACAGTGACTTTCAACCCAAAGGCCTTGCCCATTTTCACAGCAACATGGCCAAGCCCACCAAGTCCTGCAACACCCAAATGCTTGCCTTGCTCAGTCATTCCATAATATTTCATTGGGCTGTACACTGTGATCCCCGCACACAAAAGTGGTGCACTCGCATCAAGAGGCATGTTGTCAGGAATGCGGAGCACATAATGCTGATCAACAACAATCAAATCGGAATAACCACCATAAGTTTTTGTCCCATCATGATTAATGGAGTTATAGGTAAGTATCATATTAGGACAGTAATTCTCCAAGCCCTGCTGGCAGCTTTCACATTTTTGGCAGGAGGCCACCAAGACCCCAACCCCAACCTTGTCACCCTCTTTGAATTTTGACACATTATTGCCAACTTTTGTCACAGTACCAACAATTTCATGCCTGAAGATGAATAAGTAGATATATTATCAATATATTTCAGTATTGCTAAAATAATGCTTTCATAGAGCAGAGAGAGAGACAGAGAAGAAACAAAGTAGATCACACTTCTTTACAAACACATTTCCAAATTGCAAATACAACTATTTTTCAAAAATGTTTATATATAGTGGTGTTTCAAATGCCTAATAAGCTTAAAATAAGAAGTATAATTTTTTATGGAACTATTTTCCACAAAGAGATGCTATCTATATCTTTCTGAAATTTGGCATGTCTGAGATTCTGAGTGCATGGATTTGCCCATAAGTGTATATGAAGCTCAAAGAACTTCACAACGATAAAGCCACCTACTAGCTTATCCTAAAAGGTTAATTTTCGTCAACTTTAGTAGAATAAGTTGAAGATGCAAGTATACCTGAAAAATAAGGACAACTGCCAGAAATAAGTTGAAGTTAAGTTCAAGACCAGATTGGTAATCAGGTGAAGTTACAAACTAAATATCTCGCATTTGACTACACTAAGCAAGAACTTCATACTCAAGTGGCAGAACCTTCAATAATAGGTGATTTTCTGCCTACAACACAGTCAAGCTATACTGGAAGATCAAATGCATATGTAGGTCCTAACAGCAAGTTTTGAACAAAATTTTATAAGAAAAGGTTCACTGGTGGTGCTGCAATCAAAGCTAGCATTTGACATTTTTTATTTGTGGTTGGTAATGATTAGATATTGAGATAGCATTTAATTTTTTATAGATCGGATAAAACCCAGATGAGGACCTCAACTTGACACAATAGATTTATACTACATGATTTATAGGCTGGTTAGGCATAATTCAGTAGTTTAGAGTAACCGTGCTAGACACCTTTTAAATTTTACTTTCCTGTCTCAACATCAAAAAAATTGGAAAACGCACACTATGCAATTTGATAATTCCTAACTTGACCCAGGACAATGCGTGTGCAATTACATTGGATATCTAATCATCAACAACCAGATAATTTCCATGCCCAATTATGACGCTGCATTGAAAACGATTATTAATTATGCATATCAAGTTAATATCCATTATTGGTTTTACATGACTATGATAAAATTTTCACACCAAAATACTGTCCCCATCAATACTCACTCTTATTCTTGATTGTAATATTTCCAAAAGAAATTACACCCAACAGTAACAAAGGTAGACCTGTGAGTGGGCCAGACCAGGGCCCAAAAAATCTGTTAATAGATTTCTTCAAAATGACCAAAAAAACATTGGGCCAGTCTAGCCCACTCACAAGTCCCGCGTCTGACTAAAATGCCAAAACTCAGCCATACAAAATTACAAACCTTGAAAAAGAAAATAATAATTATACCAAAACTGAAAAGAAATAAACTAAGAATGAGTAATATTGGATTCTTAATTAATTACCACCTTATGAACCTTTACATAAGGGTAAAAATATAAAAGGTAATTCTCATCAACAATCTCCTAAGATGGCCTTCATCACTCAACCACTCAAATTGATGCTTCAAGAATTTCATACCAATTTGTATGGATAAGAATTACTCTACTCCTCATCAAAACATAGTCAACAGAAGCCAGAAACATTGGAAACAACAATAATCAAAGATCTCAAAAACAGTTTGAATAAAAACAAAAACAAATATTTATTATAAAATAGAGTAGAGATCTAGCACCATACCCTGGAACAATTGGGTAATTAGTGACACCCCATTCATTTTTGGCACAATGCAAGTCCGTGTGGCAAACCCCACAAAAGAGGATCTTAATAGTTACATCATCGGCGCCAGTATCTCTGCAAATAAAACAACAGAAAATCCACACAACCATCCCAACTGAAAAATATCAAAACTTTGCATATAACAAACTGTGAACTTGCCATCTTTTCCAAACTCTGAGACAGTCCTTACAAACCCATTCTTAAAATAATGACGACAAAAAAAAAATTAAATTAAATTTTACGAGTTAAACCAAGCAGACTGACAAAAATATATAAATAATGATATTATGATAATAAGTACCTTCTGGAGAAATGGAATGGGGAGAAGGTACCAGTGCTGTCTCTGGCAGCCCAACCAATGGCCTTTTGAGGGTGCTCTGTTTCTGGTGATTTTGCCATGCTCTCTCTCTCTTTGGCCTTTATCTGCCACTCTCACTTTTTTTCTCACTTGATGAATAAAATGTGTGTAATACTGATAGCAGAAGCTTGCTTGTGATTTCTGAGGCAATAATTGCAATAGTTGGAATCGGTCTAAATATAACGCTTTTTGAGTGCCGTATGGAAATTTGTAACCAACCTTTTTCTGAAAAAATCTTAATTTTTCTGTTTATCAAATATTATTTTTATAAACTTATTTGTAAATTTGTTAAAATAATTTGTATCGTCTAACTGCATTGTCGGCTACTAATTTAGTACCAAAAGGGTATTACATTTACCGTCTAAATATCACGAGATAGTTAGAAAATTAATAAACTCAACAACATATAAAAAAAAAATTTTATTTTTAACATTATCAAAGTAGAATTTCTAAATTTAAGAAAAAAAATAACAGTAAAATTTCTGAAGATCGTGTGCCAATCAATAATAGATCCCACACTTTTTATTCCTGGATACTTCTTGAATATGTGGGTATCTGTTTGTAAACTTCTGGACAAAGAAAGGCAACTATAGCGGGCACCAAATTTTAATCTAAAGTTCTTCTAATAAATTAATTATGTGAGATAAAAATTCACAATAACCCATAATATATATAATGTGATGAAAGAAAAAGATTTAAAGAGCTCATATAAATCATAAATGTCAAAGCTCGTTGAGACACGAAAGTCGGTCGAAAAATGTAGAAGGATGGCGGTAACAGTCTAACAGATGAGAAATTAATTGCGGCTTTTAAAGCATACAAGACTGTACCAACTGTAGACAATTTCAGAGGCTTTTAATTTGAGGGATAGGGTGGCAAACTGGCAACAGCACGTGAGCCCATCGCATGCGGAAGGCAGAAATTAATACTTGCAATTAGTGTGAATCCACCATTAATATGTTCACCTACGTTTGCAGCCTGGATTATGCATTTAGTCTGGGTCATACTGGGTAATTTATAATTTATTTAATTTATGTAAAAATTAATAATAATAATAATGAGTTTAAAACTTTCTAAAAATTAATATTATGATAAATTTTAATTTGTCTTAATTGATATGATATTTATTTATTAGATGGTAGTTAAGTAATTTTAATAATTATAAAATCTATCATTCAATAAATAAATGACATATAGACTACGTTTGGAATTGACATGGTGTAACTTTTAAGTTACACCTGTTGTGAAAAAAGAAATATAACTATGAAATAAAAATTAATAGTATATAATAAATATAATTTTAAAATAATAATATTTTATAAAATTATTAAAGATATAATAAAACTTTTATCATTTAAGTGAAAAATTATATTAATATAACTTTTAAGTTACAGCAATTAATATTTACCAAACACTTTAGTATTGTAACTTAAAAGTTATAACTCTCCAACCTCAATCTCAATTATACTTATAGTATTGAGATCAAATTGAGACTCAAATATTTATTGGGATATGACATTATCCTTTTGTAAAGATAAGTGGTAGGTTATTCTTAAAATAAGTCAGCCAAAAAAAAAAAAATTAACAAAAGCCTTTATTTTAGATAAGTTTAGTGTAGAAAAGTCAGCATTAATTTTCAATAAATATGTGGCTAATATGTTTACCACAATTAGTATGCAAAACTTTTAATTTGGTAGGTAGAGTTTGGTGAAGAAAATGGTGCCAAATTGTTGAATTTTTTTATCAATTATTGAATACTTTTGTTGCATGGTTGATGAAGTTTTTCCTATAAATAGCAAGAGCTTATTCATTTCTAATACATCCCAAACTTGAGAGAATTTGAGAAAGTTTCAAATTCAGAGAGAAATAATTCATTAGAGAATTATTGTGAGAATGAGCAATTGAAGAGTGTGGGCAATTGAAAGTTATTTTCTTTCAAATGTGTATGAAAGTACTGGGTGTATTTGGGTTACGAGAAGTGAGTTTTCTTTACTCAAATATTGTACTATAAATAATTGTTAATAATACAATTATTTTCTCTTACTCCCGTGGACGTAAGCATAATCGCTAAACCACGTTAAATTCTTGTGTCATTTAATTTTATAATTATTTGGTGTGCTTGATTCTGTATTCCTCACAACAAGTGGTATCAGAGCCGAAGGTTCGTACTTGGGGTATACGACACTGTTCATGTATACTATACTATTTATAAGTACATACTATTTATATATTCGGTACTATTTAAAAATACATTACTGTTTATAAATACGGGTAGAGACGGCCATTTATATTTAGGAGACAATTTATTGTAAGTAGTGTGTATTTATGCATATCTAAGAAAGTTCTGTCAACAAGACGACAAGAGTCTAAGGAGTTTGGGTTTTAAGTGGGACCGTTGTGACCTATCCACTCTCCTGAAAACTTTCCTGATGCATATATTCACATGAAATTAACATCATAGAGATTGTTTTTTAAGTGTGAATAGTTTATTGAGAAAATGGTAGAATGTGAAACTTCTAGAATTGGAGAGAGATCTACCCAAACTATTTCAGGAGACATTATAGGTGGGAGGCGAGATGTATCACATCGTCATGCAGCACCTATTATTGGAGGCCAGAAGATTGATGTTGAAGAATTTGATGGGAAAATCAACTTTGGCATGTGGAGGCGTGAAGTTATGGATGTCCTTATTCGATCTCGATGTTGTTCTGAAAAATAAAAGACACTTGTATGATGAAGAAACTTGGGATCGTATAAATGAAAAATAAAAGACATTTGTATGATGAAGAAACTTGGGATCGTATAAATGAAAAAGCTTGTGGTCAAATCAGATCTTATTTGACCAAAGAGGTGAAATATCTGGTGAAAGATGAGGATTGTGCGATAACTTTATGGCGTACATTAGAAGAAAAATACTTGCTGAAAAGTCCTAAAAATCGTCTTCATGCAATGAGCAAAGTGTATGGTTTTCGAATGAAGCATGGGGTGTCAATGCATGATCATGTCTCAAGATTTGAAAAGTTACTTGCTGATTTAAAGAATCTTGATGAAGATATTAAGGATGAAGTCAAGGCTATGATTCTGCTACACTCATTGTCAGAAGAGCACAGTCATTTTGTGACTACCTTGATATATGGGAAAAGCGTGATCATGTTTAAAGATGTTTGTACAGTATTGACTAATTTGGAGATTCGGAATAATGACAAATATTCTGAAAGAGTATCGTCTGAAGCTTTGATAGCTAGAGAAAGAACGATGGAGAAAAAGAAGAAACATGGTGGAAAGAATTATCGGTCCAAATCAAGAAGCAGAAATATAGCTCGAGATGAGTGTGCCTTTTGTCATGAAAAGGGACATTGGAGGAAAAATTGTCCGAAGGCTCAGAAAAAATATGGGAAGAAACTAGTAGCAGCAAACATGGCACGGAAAGATGATGACTCTGATTATTCACTAAGTATTATGCCTACAGCATATGTGGCTAGTACAAGTGAGTGGATACTTAATACCGGAGCAACCTATCATTTGTGTCCTATTAGGGAATGGTTTAAAAATTTTCATAATTTAGAATCTGGATTAGTTGTGATGGGAAATAATCAATCTTGTCGCACAATGGGGATAGGAATAATTCGGCTCAAAATGTTCGATGGAATGATCAGATAACTGAAAAATGTTAGATATGTTCCAGCTTTAAAGAAAAATCTAATTTCTGTGGGTGCTCTGTAAGCTAAAGGCTACAAGGTTACCATTGAAAATGGTACAATGAAGTTCATATATGGAGCTATGGTGATTTTATAAGGTGTTAGACATCACAATTTATACTATTTGAAGTGAGGTACTACTGATAAAGTTAATGTTGTTGAGGCGTATAGTGACACTACCAAGCTATGGCATGTACGATTAAGACATGCTGGAGAGAAGTCTTTGCAAACTGATGAGGCATTGGCTTTTAAAAGGTACCAAAACCTGTAAATTAAATTTTTGAGAGCATTGTATAGTAGGCAAGAAAACAAGAGTCAAGTTCGATACTGCTAATCACGATACTTGTGAGATCTTTGAATATGATCATAGTGATGTATGGGGACCAATCAAGACTGCATCAATGGGTAGAAGCCATTATTTTATTACATTTGTTGATGAATTCTCTAGACATGTGTATGTGTACACCATGCGAGAAAAGGATGAAGTTCTAGAGATTTTCGTGAAATGGAAGAAACTAGTGGAGACTCAAACTAGCAGAAAGATCAAAGTATTACGATCTGATAATGGGGGTGAATATACTTCTGATCCATTTTTGCAAGTATGCTAGAGGGTATAAAAAGACATTTCACAATGAGACATACTCCGCAATAGAACGGTATGGCTGAGCGTATAAATCGTACTTTACTGGAGAAAGTATGGTGTATGTTATCTAAAACTGGTTTAGATAAAAAGTTTTGGGCTGAGGTTGTGAGCTACGCAAGCCACTTAATAAACCGGTTGCCTTCTAATGCAATTGGAGGTAAAACTCTTATAGAGATGTGGTCAGGAAAGCATGCACAAGACTATGACTCCATTCGTGTGTTAGGCGTCCAGCTTATTATCATGTAAAGAATGATAAGCTCGATCCTCGTGTTAGAAAAGCTGTCTTTATAGGATTCAAATGTGAAGTTAAAGGCTTCAAGTTTTGGGATCTCGAAGATAAAAAGTTTGTGAATAGTAGAGATGTTACTTTTGATGAAGCTTCTATGTTGAAGGTTTGAAGTTTTTAGCAGGTGGAGAACAAGACCAGAGAGGTATTGCAGCGGGTGGAGTTTGATGCAACTCCATATGTACCAGTTAGTTCTACAGAAAGGAATTCAACTTTGGAAGTGACACCAAGAGTTGAAGAAGATATTGTTTCTGTTGATGTCCCAGAAGATGAAGAAACAACTGAAGATGTAGATGATGAAAATGAGACTATAGCAACAAGGAGGCTAAAAAGAGTGTTAAAGAAACCTGGATGGCTTATAAAAGACATGGTGGTAGCCTATGCACTTCTAGTTATTGATGATGACATCCCCAACACTTTTGGTGAAGCATTACGTAGCAGTGAAAGTAATCAGTGCAAGTTAGCCATAAAAGAAGAGATGAAATCTCTCCATCAAAACCAGACTTGGGAACTTGTGAAGTTACCTAAGGGGAAAAGAGTTATTGGTAATAAATGGGTCTACACCAAGAAGCAAGGTTCTCCAAATCAATCAACTCTTCGGTACAAGGCAAGGCTCGTGGCAAAAGGTTATGCACAGAAGGAAGGTATTGACTATAATGAAGTATTCTCTCCAGTTGTAAAACATACTTCCATTCGTATCCTACTTGCCTTGGTAGCTGAATATGGGTTAGAGTTGTCCCAATTGGATGTTAAGACAACGTTCTTACATGGAGATTTGGATGAGGAAATCTATATGACTCAGCCTTGCGATTTCAAAGTTGCTGGAAATGAGAGTCATGTGTGCAGATTGATTAAATCTTTGTACGGATTGAAACAGTCACCAAGGCAATGGTACAAGAGATTTGATCAATTTATACAAGGGAAGAAATTCACTAGAAGTGAACACGATCACTGTGTTTACTTTAGAAGACTACAAAATGGAGCTTTCATCTATTTGTTACTCTATGTCGACGATATGCTTATAGCTTCGAAGAATAGAGGTGAGATTGAGAAATTAAAGAAGCAACTGGCTTCTGAGTTCGAGATGAAAGACTTGGGTGATGCACAGAGAATACTTGGGATGGAGATTCATAGAGACAAGAAGAATGGAAGCGTGTGGTTGACTCAAAATTCTTATTTGAAGAAGGTGCTAGAAAGGTTCGGTATGGATGACAAAACTAAAGCGGTATGTACTCTTCTAGCTCCTCATTTTAAATTAAGCTCTTCTTCATGTCCTTGCTCCAAAAAGGAGCACGACTATATGGCTCGTGTTCCATATACTAGTGTTGTGGGTAGTCTTATGTATGCTATGGTGTGCACAAGGCCCGATATATCTCAAGCTGTGAGTATGGTTAGTCGACACATGCATAATCTAAGTAAAGACCATTGGCTTGCGGTTAAGTGGATTCTCTTATACCTGTATGAGACAGTTGATATTGGGTTATTGTTTAAGAAGGATTGCGGTCAACAATGTATTGGGTATTGTGATTTTGATTTCGCTGGAGACCTAGACAAACGAAGATCAACAACGAGTTACGTATTCACATTGGGTGGAGGTCCGATCAGCTGGAGGTCGATTATACAATCGAAAATTGCTCTGTCCACTACGGAAGCAGAGTACATGGCAGCAACTAGAAGGTGTAAAAGAAGCTATCTGGTTGAAAGGTTTGTTAGGTGATTTGGGGGTAATCCAAGAGAACATTAATGTTTTCTGTGATAACCAGAGTGCAATATTCCTTGCGAAGAATCAAACATATCTCGCTCGGACGAAACCCATAGATGTGAAATATCATTATATGAGAGAGATTATTGAGGGCGGTGATGTGTTATTGAAAAAAATTGATGTTAAGAATAACTCATCAGATATGTTAACGAAAGTGATTTCTAGAATTAAGTTTCAATATTATTTGAAACTAATTCAAATTCTTCGAATGTGTTAAGTTTGAAGAATTTTGAACTACGATTGACTTGATCCCAAATTTTTGGTACGTAGGCAGTTACAGAGATGCAGTCGCTTTGGGGATGATGGTTCATTAGTAGTCAGCTCAGATTTGGATAAATTTTCGCCGAGGTGGAGAATTGTAGAAAAGTCTGCACTAATTTTCAATAAACATGTGGCTAAAATGTTTACCACAATTAGCATGCAAAACTTTCAATTTGGTAGGTAGAGTTTGGTGAAGAAAATGGTGCCAAATTGTTGAATTTTTTACCAATTATTGAAGACTTTTGTTGTATGGTTGATGAAGTTTTTCCTATAAATAGCAAGAGTTTATTCATTTCTAATGCATCCCAAACTTGAGAGAATTTGAGAAAGTTTCAAATTCAGAGAGAAATAATTCATTAGAGAATTATTGTGAGAATGAGCAATTGGAGAGTGTGGGCAATTGAAAGTTATTTTCTTTCAAGTGTGTATGAGAGTATTAGGTGTATTTGGGTTACGGGAAGTGAGTTTTCTTTATTCAAATATTGTACTTATAAATAATTATTAATAATACAATTTTTTCTCTGCTCTCAGTGGACGTAGAGTAATCGTCATCGAACCAGCGTTAAATTCTTATGTCATTTAATTTTATAATTATTTAGTGTGCTTGATTCCGTATTCCGCACGTAACATTTAGCATATCATATTATTTTAATACATATATAATATACTATGTTATATTATAATAATATTATATAATATTTAGTATATTATATTAATTTTTAATTATATTTTATTTAATATTGTATTATATTTTATTAATTTAAATAATATATAAAAATAATATTGATTTATTAAAAAACAGATTTATTTTATTTAATTTTTTCATTTTTATCTTTGGATAATGTTTTTATCACCATCTGCTTCCTCTCTCTCCTCCTTCCTTCGTCTTCTCCAGTTCTTTTTCTTTCATCTTCCTTTTTTTTTTTTTCTTCCTTTTCTCCTTCTTTCTTTGTCTTCTTCAGTTAGTTTTCTTTTTCTTTTCCCCAATCTTTTTCTCCTCCTTTCTTCTTCTTCTCTAGGCTTCATATTCTCCACAGTAGAGACGTCTTCGTATCATCTTCTCCACAGAGCAGGGCGGTGGTGGTGGAGCAATGGCTGTGCTGTCGCACGGCACAATGAAGGTGTCGGTGAAGGGGTCGAGCAATGGTTGTAAGGTCGGTTGGTGGTACTGAATATGGGGATATGAAGTTCATCGTCGAAGGATTGGCTTGAAAATTTTGTAAAAATTTCTTAAGTTTAATTTTTGTAACCTCTAATGCGATGCGGCGTAATTTTAGAACCAAACACGTGTTAGTATAATTTAATGTAAAAAATATTTTTATCTTATATTGTGCGGGCTACCAAAAGTGCTATTTTGAACGTTTATAGATGATTGGGATGCGAAGGAAAATTCCAAATTGGGTACAACAGTTATCAGCTCATAAAATTATATCGGAGTTGGCTAAGTTACAGTTTTTGTAAGTAACAGGGTGAGATTAGACAAGTGAGCGAATACAAAGGTCATATGCGTCCCGGAGGAGAGAGGTAAAAACTACAGGTGCCAGTTGATATCCCCTATTAAAGTAACCGAATATCGGATGCCTGTCGGTTGCAGAGAAATATTTCATTATGAATAAGGGGTTTATTCTTAATTTTTTTAATTTTTTATTTTTTAATAATAAATCGTAATTATATTAATTTTTTATTAAAAAAATTAAGAAAAAATCCTAATAATTTTATCATATGAAAATTTAAGAACTGAAATAAAATATATTCCTATCCTAGCGAGCAGTAACGTTTGACGATCGTTCAGAAAATAGTAAAATGATATTCCAACTTTGGTTGACTTCGCCGAGAAGCAGGACCGGACGGAGTTATATCAAATAAGGTATGGTTTCGCATAAATGGAAGTATGAAGCTTTTAATTTGCGAAGGTGAACAATGAAGCTTCATGGCTAAGTCCAAGCGACTTTGAATGTAATTATCGCGTGTTATATGAAGGTAATTGTGAATTGAGTTTAAGTGAAATTATTATTGTTTATTCTTTTGGAATTGAGCCGACATTGAAATTATACGAAGGTATTAATAAATTGAATAAATTTTATGGCAATTATATGTTTTGACGGATTTTGGTAAAGGTTGTAATTTTATGGATGATAGATTGACGAAGATGGCTGTTAACAGGCATTATAGATTGACCAAATGTTAATGCTTAGCTAAGGAAGGAAATGGTTAGCAAACAAAGACAAAGAAAAACGCAATTGTAGTAATTGTTAAACTGAGAGTGAGAGGGGGACAGATGAGTTAATAAATGATTTTATTTGGCCGTTGAATGGTACCGAATTTGATTAGAAAATATGATATTACACCCTCTTATATGTTTTTACCATCCCTCAGTTTTTTAAAAATTTCATTAAAGATTCTAAAAAAATATTTATCTCTTATTATATCCCATTTAATATATAGCTAACCATTAATATAATTTTTATCGATTTACTTGAACCAAAAAAATATAAATAGAAAAGGAAAAAAAATTATAATATTTCATAATCTTTGTCTGGCAAGTTTATCAAGTGTTGGCAAGAATAAAAAAGATTCTATTATGAATACATTATAAAGTTGATGATTCCATGAAGAATTTGATAATGAGGACGTGGTTATTTGTTTTTTAATCAATATCAATATAGGTGCAACAATGACAAAATTTCTTTTTTAAAAAAAAAAATTTAATATCATCGCTGCCATGAATCTCTGGTATGAAAATTTGATAAGCGTTTGCCTTGTATTTCAATAGCTTTTGCTGTAAACACTTGTTGGAGATCCGTCACAAGCTTCATCATCACAAGTGGTGGGGTTTACAAAATTTGTAATTTTCTGGAAAGGGTCCTGGTTGATTACGGTCTTCCAAGTGTTGATTCTTTTTACTGAATGTATAAAATTAAGGCATTAATTGAAACAGAAAAGACGTCGTTTAATTTGGTTGATAGTGTTGTTTGAAATTGTATATTGTTCTTCAACATTTAAATGAAATATGAAATTATTTATGACTTTATTGTCATAAATGTTAAGAAAAAAAACTTGAAGACAACTCATCAAAGTGTCTAGCATTTTAATGACATTGAATTTTGCACTGTTCATTCGTACCCACCACCACCACCATAAGGTCCATAACCCTTGATGTGAGCAAAACTGATATTAATTTGGTCGCCCGTTAGTAAATGCTGTAAATTAATTTCTTTTAAACCCTTGATGTAAGGTACACTTTCCTTTTTCTTTCTCTCTTTTCTTTTCTTCTCCTCTCCCTACTATTCTTACAACTGAACACAACCTAAGAGTGTTGTAATTAAATTAAACTATCTAAAAAATTCAAATGTATTTATGGTACACTAAATGTTTTGTAATTCAAATAAATTTTTTTAAAAAATTCAAGTAAAACACCAAATTATCTCATAAGAATTATAAATAAAATTTTCTTCATTAAACTCATCTCTCACGCAACTCAAACCAATCATGGGCGCCTAAATCCAACACACTGCTTCGCTCCCGTAGTCTGAAGACATTCTATTTTGGCTAATATATGCCACTGCTTTGCCCTTACTCATAAATACTTGAGTTGTCCTTTTTGGCTGGGCTACAATCTACAAATACGTATAATTTGAAATTCATTGGGATTCTCGGAGCAATCTCAGGAATTTGCGCCCAGTAATAGCGTAATAGGGGAGATCTCTAGTTCTCTACTCTAATATACGAGGAGATATATCTACTGCTCCCCACAAGTATTGGAGAAAAAATTAAATCGAAACAATTAAAACGAAAAGGATATATGCGGTTTATATACACTCTAAAGTTGAAAAGATCATAAAAAAAGAATTACAAACAAAAATATCTCAAATATACAGAATGAAAATTATAAATTAAATTCTTTAAGAGTACTTGTTTTTGTATATCTTTTTAAAGATGCCCAACTTAGTTCAGTAGCATACTTCAACCAATACTCTCGGCAATACTTGGCCAAATGTGAGTCTGAGTGGTAATATTTAACATTCTGGCGATCTGGAAAAACATTCCTGTTATGGTAAATAATTAATTTCAAAGGGGGGATAATAAATGGGCCGACCCGGACTGTCTAGGCCGAATGAGTTCAGGCCGAATATTTTATATAGGCCTAGTGCTTCAAAGCCTAGACACAATATTCGCGCTTCTCGAAAAGACACAATATTAGCAGGATTTTTTTCGATAGGTGCATTTTTTGGGGTGGGCTGGATTTTTTTTTCTAATTAAATACTCTTTAATTGTACGAGAGAATTTATTAATAAAAAAATTAAAAATACACTTAACATTTGACATAACCAATTTTACTCATTAAAAAGTTTGTCCTATACAAACGAAATTATTGAAATTCGATATATAAGCAAAAATAATAATAATAATAATAATAATTGGGCCTACTAGTTAAGTCATGACTAGGCATGCTGTGGTTTGGAACAAAATGATTGGGATGACTGGATGAGTTTGTATATGAGTTTTGTGATTTAGGTTGCTTGTTTATATTTTTTTTAATTTTTTTTAAAATAGCTCATATAAATATTTTTATAGCGACTCGAACTCTTACACTTAATATTATGAGTGTAATAGTTTTTCTACTAAACTATAAGCCCATTGATGTTTATACTTTTTTAATTTATTTTTAGGAAAAATGATATCAATATCCTTAGTGTTTGGAAAGATATTTATCAATATTTCTAAGTTTTTTAAAAAATGACACTAAAATCTCATTTCGACCATAATACTATTTGTCTCTATTATTCTTAAAAAATTGATTTTAAAATTTTTAATAAATATAAATAATGTAATTTATATAGCAAACTAACAATTAAAATATTTTAATATTTTAATAAATTTAAAAATAAAAAAGTTATTATATTATTTTAATAATATATTTTTATTTATTGTAGAGATTTTAAATAAATATTTGCATTTAATACATTTTACAATTAAAAATGTTTACATAATAATAATGTTAAAATTCTTATTTTGCATAATATTCAAAATAATTTAAATTTTAATACATTTATTTTAATATTATGATTCAATTTATTATAAATTTACTTTAATATAATAAAATATATCTAATATATTATAAAATATTAAAATATTTTTAAATATTAAAATTATTTTAAGATTTATATATTATTACATTTATTTTAATGTTATATTTTCTATTTATTATAAAACATTAGAGTCATTTTTTTTTAGGATAATAAAAGTAAAGATTATTATGATAAAAAAATAATCTTGGTGTCCCTTCTTGAAATTTTGAGAGTATTGGTGATCATTTATCCAAACCTTAGAGGTATAGATGTCATTTTCTCTTATTTTTATTTTGTAGTATAGACTTTAATAAGACAATTTATAAACTAATTTTTTTCCTCAAAAACTTACCCGGACTAGTCCACTCATAACTTCGTCACAGATTTCTACCTAATGACTTTGTTCCTATCTTAATTTAAATATATAATTCATTTTTGTGCTTACACCCGCACTGGAGAAACTTATTAAAAAAAAAATGGAAAAAAGAAAGGAATTAACCGCAAAAGGAATAGATCAGATACAAGAAAATAACCTAATCAATTTTGCCTGGGTTGCTGCTGTCCAATTCGCCAAGGGAAAAACTAGGCAATTTACCACAATCATAGCAAGCAACATTAGCAGTCCAACCAAAGAGAAACTTATAGAAAATAACATCTCTCAAGAATTTCATCCACCAATTTGAACCTGCATTTTGGACCCACCCTGATAAATATGACCCTGTAACCAGCCATGTTACACGCCATTTTCTTTCCATGACATATCTATCTATAGCTTGAGCAACACTATTGTCTCCTGCTGTAACAATGTGCCCTTTATTTTTAATTAGTGAATCGCCAATGTGGCGGCCAAGTACCACGGCGTCTTCTAGCGCCGAACAACCACCCTGTCCGAGATCAGGCGTCATGGGATGCATGGCGTCTCCAGCCACCGTGACATTTCCTTTACTTAGGTTTCCAAATAAGATGTCCCATGGACGTCTAAACATCAATGGCGCCCATGTCAAGGTTGAAAGATCACAATGTTGAACAATATCCAAGTACAATGGGGACAAGACATTGGCATACTTCTCAAGTACTTCTTTTTGTATTAATTCAGGATTTTTTACTATAATTTCCCCTGAAATGAACATGAAAACATCATTAAACCAATTCATTGCCTCATTCTATGAGAAGGTTCAATCACATTAGGAAAGGGAAAGATGAACCAAAACCCATTTTTTTTCCCAATAAATTAATCATGCCATTAAAGTTTTTCAACTATTGGTTTTTGTTTCTTTTTATCATCTTCTGCATTGTAAAATTGTAAATGCCAACCTTTAGGGGGAGAATAACAATTGAGGTACCAATAGACATCTCTGTCATTGAGAGGAATAAATCCAGCTCTTAAGCCAACATCAACAAATTGCCTTACTTCTTGGTTCAGTCCATGACCTTGAGGAAACGCAGCCAACCCGCGGATGCTAGATCGGCCTGAATTTACCGGTTCTGATAGTCCCAGCCACCGTGCCACCATTGAGCGTACGCCGTCACATCCAATCAAAACCTTAAACAAATAGCCAAATGGTAATTAATTATATGAATAACAGCGTATCTTAGAATGCTAAGTAATTAGAACCATTTTAGTCATGGCAGTTAAGTCTTAACTAATTTACCTTAGCTTTAATTATAGTGCTATCACCCATATGTATGATAGCAGTGGATGAACCATCATGTATTTGTGAATCAATTGCAGCAATCTTGGAAGAGAATTGGATTGTGTCGTCTGGCAATTCATCTGCCAAGGCTTCTAGTAAGCTTTGGCGATGTATTGATCTGGGTCCAGATCCAATCCTGCTTATAAGAGATAGATAAGGCAAATTAATACCATTCAGAATTAGAAGATATAATAAGATAACATTTCTTAATTAAGTAAATCTAGTCTTCACCATAAGATAATAAAGTATGTGATTTATGTATAGAAATCTGATCATGTGCATGCCCTCAAGCACCAATAGTAGTGCCAATGAAATTTTAATACGCGTCCTGTCTTGCATAAGATTAGTATTCTTATGTGTATCTCTAACTCTATACATGCATACAAGATCAAGGTCAATTTTTTGGCTTCCTCTTTATATATTAACCTTGAAAATTAGTTTTTCACCTAACGAAACCAGCAAGTATATTATTGATTATATTGAAAGCTAAGATACTGCATTTAAACAACTCACCCGGATTTTCCGGCATAGGAGACTTCTTGGGTGGCTCCAGTTCCAAGATTTGTTACAAATCCCCTGATTATGAAACTAAAGTTAAGTATGTATATAAAAATATCATTTTTTTTTTTTTTGGGTTCATTTTACCTCTCTATAGGTGCATAAACGGAAGTAAGCTTGTGAGAAACACCAAGAGCATCAAGAGCAAGCCAAGCATTTGGGAAGAGAGTTAAGGCAGCACCAATAGCTCGAAGCCCATCAGATTTTTCCAAAACCAAGGCTTTAATTCCAAGCCTCTGGAGAGCCACCGCTGTTGCCAATCCTGCTATCCCTGCTCCAATTATTACAACATCTTCCTCCACCATTTCCATCTCTAACTCTGTATCTACGAAAATTAAACACTAAATGCAGTGCCTTATTGTTTGCTTCAACGCAGGCTCAAATTAAATTTATAAAAAATTGTAAGTGATGAAAGCAGTCACATGCATGACTGACGGCCATTGAGCACGGAAGGTGCTGGGCCAACTCTGAGCAATGATGGGGGAAGCTATGAGATAATTTATTAAACTAATGCGCCAAAGAGGAATCTTAGACATTAGCCGCCTAGGAGTCAACGAACTGAACATGCAATCTTTGAGTTTTCTTTTTATTTAAGTTTTTACTTACTTTAAACTGATTTTTTTTTTTAACCTCTAATTACATTACAATAATAATAATCTTTACACAATTGAAACCTCTTAAATAAGTTTTATATTGTCGCAATTTTGACATCTAAGCATAAAAAGTGTCAAATTTATTTTTAAATATTGAAAAAAAATAATCCACAATAAAAAAATTAGGTTGAATCTGTTCAAAAGAAATTGAGAGTGGCGGGGCATAATTTTAAAAAACGAAATTATTGGTGTACGTCGAACTGAATTGGACTGGATTTAAACACATAAATATTATTAAAGTTTTACACATTGTACTCCAATTCAATCGGATCAAAAGGTCAATTTAATTAAAATTGGATTTGGGCTTCATTAGTTGGTTTGCTTGGTTTGGACTAGATCATGATTCGTGAACACCCCTAGGCCCTAGCTAGAATAGAAAAGTCAAAAGAGGTCAATCTTGAATTTTTGGCTTTCCAAGTTGAGCTCATTTTTATCCTAAAGGATGGTCATTAGGCTTAAATCTTGCGGGTGGAAGGTCTCTGGTAGGGACGTATTTAGAAAATTGTTTCGGTTGGGCTCACATTCAACTTATAATACAGGCTAGCTATAAATACAGCTTAACTGATTGCAAAAGTATTCTATACAATTTGGGGAATAATAGAGAATAAGTACTGAGGTTTAGTGGGTAGCGTTTTTTCATTCTTATCCAAAAATTTTATCTTAAAAGAATATAATTTCAAAATATTTAAATAATAATATATGTCACTACAAATATATTATATAAGTATTTATTGATAGATTTTTATTGGTTACGGCTGTCCTTGCAAGGTCTTGTGTTTTGGAAACTATTATAGGAGTTGGAGCCCTTCACAAATTCAAAACAATTATGAATTGATTTATAATTATTTTTCAAATTTTTCCAAAATCATTAGCTCCACCAATGGTCTCAGATTCAACTATAAGAGATACGTTTACTTGAGGTGGTTGTTGCAATGTTAAAACAAAACAGAAAGAGGTTGAGCTGATCTTTTTTTTTTTTTTGTGTGTGTGTTACAATTTGCAAATATATTATAATTTCTAACTATTAGTCTAGATAATATTTATAGTACAATTAAAATCTACTCACATTAATAAATAATGTTAAAATAAAAATCCACCCATATAACACATTATTGTATTTCCATAAGTACGTGTCACTATTACTTATTCATTTGAATAAAATCGGAAACTGAAGAGAGTACAAAGGGAGGGTAACCGCAAAAGGATTAGCACATCAGATAAGAGAAACCTAATCTATTTTACACGGGTTATTCAGTTCACTAAGGGAAACGTCAGGCAATTTCCCACAGTCATAGCCAGTTATTTTATTACGAAGTACCGTACCAAGAAGGAACCTATAGAAAATAACATCTCTCAAGAATTTCATCCACCAATTTGACCCTCCATTTTGTACCCATCCTGATAAATATGACCCTATAACCATCCCCGTCACACGCCATTTTCTTTCCTTCACATATCCATCGATAGCTTGAGCAACATTGTTGTCTTCTGTTGTAACAATGTGTCCTTTAGCTTTAATTAATAAATTACCAATGTGACGGCCAAATACCACGGCGTCTTCCAGGGCCTGACAGCCGCCTTGTCCGAGATCAGGCGTCATCGGGTGCATGGCGTCTCCGGCGACCGTGACATTTCCTTTACTCAGATTTCCAAAAAAGACGTTCCAAGGATTTCTAAACATCAATGGTGCCCAATGCAACGTTGAAGCATCAGAATGTTGAACAATATCCAAGTAGAATGGGGGCAAGACCTTGGCATACTTCTCAAGTACTTCTTTTTGAATCAGCTCAGGATTTCCTGCCTTGTTTTCCCCTGAAATGTACACGAAAAGCATCCTTATATTAATTTAATGCCTCATTTTCTATGAAGTATTTGTCAGCATGCGTGAGACTAGAAGCAACACAAGCTATCCAATCACATACAGTGCTCTTTAAAATATGACGGGGTTTTGATCATTTTTCCTATTGAAAGAATACCAACCTTCAGCTGGAGAATTACAAACGAGGAACCAATAGATCTCCTTGTCATTGAGAGGCACGTATCCAGCCCTCATCCCCGCATCGACAAATTGCCTTACTTCTCTCTTCAACCCATGGCCTTCAGGAAACACAGCCAAGCCAAGCCCGGCCGATCGGCCGGAATTTAACGGCTCCGAAAGTCCCAGCCACCGTGCCACCGTTGAGTGTATCCCATCACATCCAATCAAAACCTATATAGCCAAAGGGGCAATCGTAGAAAATTAATATACACATGCAGCAACAATCCGAAGAGAGCAAGTTTAGGCTTTAAATTCTTGCTCCAATTAGAATTCAGGTCCTAACTTCGGGCCTCGTTAGTGTTCGTGCATAAATAAAATAAGAAAAAAACTGCAAACAAAGCAAGTCTTAATTAATTATTACCTTAGCTTTAACTATAGTACCATCGACCAAACGTATGATAACAGGGGACGAACCATCATGTGTTTGTGAATCAATTGCAGCAATCTTGGAAGAGAAATGGATTGTGCCACTTGGCAACTCATCTGCCAAGGTTTGTAGTAACTTTTTCCGATGTATATATCTGGGTCCAGATCCATCCCTGCTTACAAGAGATAAGGCAACCGCCTCCGTTAAGAATTAAAGTACACTGGATCGAGTAATTATAAGCAAGTACGTACATGATCGCACTCAAAGCTATCTTGAATTTAAGAAACTCACCCGGATTTTCCTGCTAAGGACGTCTCTTGAGTTGCTCCTGTTCCAAGATTTGTTACAAACATCCTGTAGAACATGGAACTCCGTTAGTTTTACGATGCAGACGAAACTAAAATGTTAAAACACAACATGCTCAAATACAATGTGTACATCTTTTAGTGCAATCGAATTCACTTTTTTCTCCCCCGTATGTTAAAAAAATGTGACCACTGCAATTTTATCCATAGTCTCATGCTCAGGTGTGAATGGTCGCGGACCTTTACAACATTGTGAAAAGACTTACACCCTTTCTACAATGTTATGAAGTTTGACAGCAATGAGAAAAGAAACGTGTACGCAAGAAATTTCGTGCAGACATTCTTGAACATTTTCATCTATGAATGAATTGAAGCCAAGAACAAACCATTGTGAGATTCTAAAACAAGACTTCAAAGAAATTTTAAATTATACCTCTTAACAGGGTCATAAATGGAAGCAAGCTTGTGAGAAACACCAAGGGCATCAAGAGCAAGCCAAGCATTCGGGGCAAGATTTATGGCAGCACCAGTGCCTCGGAGCCCCTCCGATTTTTCTAAAACCAAGGCTTTAATTCCAAGTCTCTTGAGAGCCAACGCTGTTGCCAATCCTGCTATCCCTGCTCCAATTATTACAACATCTTTCTCTACCATTTCCATAATCTCTTTAATTAAGTGCAGCACTGTCTCTTGTTTAATTGCATAATATGCAACGCAGTCTCAAATTTATATAGCAGTTGTAACTTTATGTGTTGAAAGCAATGACGTACGCGTGCGATGACTTACGGAAGCAAAGGGGAAAAGTCCAGCCGCCTTGGTTTTGGACTTGGGGTCAGCGAACAGGACGTGCAATAATGTGTCGATGTATATGGGTTATGGCTTTTCTTGTTTGCCTTCTGCATGTCAATCATCAACAAGAAGTTGAAAATTCGATTTTGAAAGGAACAAAAAATGTGAAGGACTGAAAAGAATACTTGTAACTTCAAAGTTGATCATTCCAACCTCTTTGACTTTGAAGATTCATTTAGTTAAAACAAAGATCAATCGTCAAATGGTCATTCCGATATTTTGTTTCTTTTTTTTCACATGTTCAGAATTGATATTTCTTTATGTGCTTGTTTAGAGGAAAATTTCTTATTAAACATGAATTTATGGAGAATTAGGAGGTAAAAAAATTAATTTTATGGGTGCTAACTAGTTGAGCTAGTAAAATCTCTAATGTTATTGTGTTAAAACAAAAGGTCTATGTTCTAGAAAAGAAATTGAATTATCATTGTGCTAAATAATAATAAAAAATGAATTCAGCTTATTTTGTGTCAAAGATTAAGAAAGTGCAATAACAAATGATTAATTACAGTATCCTTACCTTATAGCCTGAGCACATAGTTAAAAGGTTAATTAAAATTAATTATCTGACAGTGTTGTGGGATATACTATCCTCAAGATATTATAATCCAAATAATTCAGACATAATTTTAATAAATAAACTTTGGATTATAACGCTAATAGATATGTGATCATTCACACGTATGTACATAAAATATCGTTTGATAAAGCAATGATTAGTTATTGTAATAGTGACTTTTGACACCACTTGCCAATGCTAATGGCACAACGAAGGACAGAGACAAGCACATTTATTTGGAGGCGGTGGCTACGTTGGATCAGCTCCAACGTACTGCCAACTGACACAAGTCGAGCGATCAAATAAACTGGATTTGACGGACACAATTACATGGACTCAGAACACAGGATATGCACAGGATTATGGGTTACCTGCTGCAAGGGTAGAGTGACCGAATAAAAAAAAATTACTTCACTTCATTATCGCTTCAATAGATATCTCATGGACGTTTCGACTTCAAGTGGCCGAAATCCCTTAAAAAAATCCAAATCAAGAGACTGTAATTGCCAATTTCTTTCGATTTGTAAACTCACCGCAGGTCAAAATGTGTATCTGAAAATCGTTAACTATCCATTCTGAATTGTCGGCAGCTTTCACCGCAGTTCAGATTTCGAATAGTATCTCATCCACGTTTGTTTACGAAAATGATCAGAGTTTGAAAAATAAGACTAAACGCCGGCAAGGTTCGTCAGTTCTCGGCTAGTGACAGAAGCTACCTGCTTACGAGAGGAAATGTTTTTCTCTTGTGACCAGAAGTGGGTGTGATGTTTTGAGGTGTGGACAATGATTATTTTTGAATTCAGATTTTCAAATTACAGGTGGATGATTTGATGAATAATTGCTTAAAGTAGAACTATCAGTACCCCATTGAAGTGTCAAATATGCTTCAAACTTGGTATATGAATAAACTGAGATTGTGTGAGAGTTCGCTTTAATTGAAAAGAAAGAAATTATTTATTGCTCCTTTGCGGTAACAATTAGGGCGTGTAATTGTTAAGAAGACAGAATTAAATGTATCCAGTTGTGACGGAAGCGGTTTGTCCCTGATGCTATATATAAAAACACCTGTTTACTGTAATAAAAATATAGGACAATAGAAACTTCACTGAATCCTGATGGATGAGAAGAGCAGTTAGCAGAAACGTGCAATAGAAAATCAATTTCTTGTCTGTGAAACGCACCTCATGAACTATAATGGAAGGTGTGGTTGGAATTCCAATCTTGAAACTGCGGAGTAGATGTGAGGGTCGGTGGTCAGGCTGGCTGCCACCGATGTGGCTTGCCTTGAGGAGAAAAAAAAAAAAAGAAAAAAGAAAAAAAATGACTGCCATCCAAAATCGTGTACGCCATTAGTGTTTTGAGTACGTGTAATCGTAACGGTCGGATGGAGGTAATATAATCGCACAGTTTATATAAGTTAGCGCTAAGTTGGAGCTGATCCAACTTAGGCTAACCCTTGTTTGGATATAATAATAGGCCTAAAGGCAAGAGATGATCTTGAATTTTAAAATCATCAAAAAACCTCCCACGGTCCCCACTTCTCTCCACGTTTGCTCTGACAATCTTCACCGTCCTTTTCCCCACTCACCCCTTCTTATTTTCTTTAAATCCAGCACAGTTTAATTTAATTTTAATTTATTAAATGAGTTATTATGAATTAATTGAATTATTTTTGATAAACTTATTTAATTTAATCCAATTTATATAAATAATTATATTTATTTATTTTAGAATTGGTAAACATTTCGGCTGAGCTTATAACTATTGATTGACATGGTAACATATAATTACTTGATAAATTTATTATCTTACAAATTTAATTTTGAAAATAAATTACAAGATGTTAAATATTGCTACCCATTTATCCTGTTGCAGTTGCATATTCCAGACAACTTTGACGAAATGAAAGCTTAAAGTTTGTTGAGATTGAAACAAATTTTTTTTAAATAATACCAATTTTAATGGAAAGAAAATTAAATGAATAAAACTAGGGTTTTAAGTCTCTTTTATAACAAACCTAAATATCATGAATTTACCAAAATAAGCAAATCTAAAATATAAGCCTATAATAAATTCTTCTATGTGAAATAAGAAAGATAAAGAAAATAGAACCTAAATCTGAGTTGTAGAAAAAAAAAAAGATAAAAATCTTAGAAGAATCATGAAAAATAAAAAAAAAATTTTAAAATTTAAAAATGACCAGAAAGGAAAAAAAAATTTTCGAGCCGATCATGGACTATTGTTCTAAGTTTTGTTCGTCTTATCGCAAGTTTCGAAATGGTATTTTATATACTAAAAATGAACATTTATAATTAAAGTTATGTCCTCTAAAAAATACTCTATTTTATGATACACAACATCCTATATCAAGTTTGATATGTTTCCACGTGCTAGCAACAAAATTTTATCCAAAAAGAGGGGGTCAAAATCATAATTGAAGGAGGCATCCTCCAGTATAATTCATTGGCTAGATAAGTTTAATAAGTTAAAAATGGTAGTTTATTATGAAAATAGTCAGCTTTTTTTTTTTTTTACTAGTGATTTAAATTCAAACTCCGACGATGTAGGGTCCTAAGAGTTAAAAAATAATTTGTCCATCCCATACTTTTTTTTTTTTCAATATGAAACAAATTATGTGATCAGTCATTTTTTTCTTAATTGTTTTCAAATGTGTAATATTTAATAATTTTCAAAGTTCCGAACCTAGCCAAACTAAATTAATTTAAGTAGAAATATGAACGAATAGAAATTAGTTTGGTTTCAGATCAATTTCGATTTTATTCGAGTTAAATATTTTAACTTTCTAAAATTTTGATTTTCTCCAGTTATTCGGTTTCTAGTTCAATTTTTATTTATTATTTTTTTCAATAACATAATTAAACTGAACAGTCGGTTTGGGTCCAAGGTTTTTTTACCTATTCTTATAAAACAATTAAATGATTGAAAGTCTTAAGGGTGGACATAGTTAAGTTCGGTTTGATTTTTACTAAATCAAACTTAATTGAATTAACTTCTTAAAAAGTATAAACTGAACCGAATAAATTTGGTTTTTTTCTCTCTCTAAATCTTTTGTCGTTTCCATTTTTTTTTCAGTTTTTAAATTTTTAACCAATTGATTTTTTCATATTGATGTAGGGATTAATTCAATATTTGCAGAAACTATCAAATGAAACGAAGGTGGGTAGCGTGTCCACACCTCAACAAATAAATAAATAAAATGGAGAAATAAGAGCAATAATTTTGTGAGATCTTGTTTAGTACACGTGTCAAGATCTGAGAGAGGGAACTGTGTTGCGGGACTCACGGCCACCTTCCCTCAGATCTTGACAAGCACGATGCACACAGGCGCGCACCAAATCGTTAGTGTAGGGAAATAGAGAAGCAGAGGGGCCCAATCCATTGAGGTAGAAGTTGGAGACTGAGAGACAAAATGGAGGAGAGAAATGGGGCCAATAATTACGTGGGTTGAGTTTTGAGTGGGGTCTTACAATTTCTGTTGTTTTGTTAGGGAAATTGAAAGCATGAGTGGAAATTGCGTTTGCGCTGACTCGAATTGTAATCTGTTAAACCCACTTACCGCTAACTTAACATTATTTATTGTTAGTATTATTATTCAAACACTATCCTGATTCCTGATAAAAGTGACTTCATTTTCAGCGCATCACTAATTTTTGTTACCCTTTGCTTTTTCTTTGAATGACTAATCACTGCAATTTTCCTTTTAACCTGGCCCCCTTGTTTCCTCATTTCATAATCATACATCACATATCGACCCCATTTGCAATATTATCTTCTTTTTTCTTTTTCGGTTTTTTTTTCAATTTTTAAAATTTGTAATACTCTCATTTTATTTTTTCTCCTTAAAAACCAACCAAAAAAAAAAAGGTCCGGCTGAGAGATGACAAACAATGGAGGGTGCATCATGTTATGAAAGAGAACCGGATTCTGAGTGAATTTGTTTAAACTTTCAAAAAAATTGAAAAAAAAAAAAAGCAAGAAGATGATGCGAAAGAACATGAAAGAAATATGCAACACTTCCAAAAATCCCACGTTCATACATAATTTATACGTTCATACATAATTTACATAAGTTTGCTGATAAATTATATAGTTGAGCTATTATTTCAGATAGGTCTTAACTCTTAATTTTTTCTCATTCTTTTTTTTTCTTCTTTTCGTTTCTTTTGTGTTGCCTCCCTCGCAATGTAATTTTTTTAAATTAAATTTTGAGAATCGGTTTTATAATTAATGTAATTTTATATATATTATTATGTATATTATAAAAATTTAAAATTATTTTTATTTAATTAAAAAATAAAATTATTAAATTTAAAGAAATTATTATTATTATTACTAAATATCAATTATATTTAGATAAAAGTACAACAAAAAAAAGTTAACAACAAAAATATTTATTTTACTTATCGAATATATACACAATAAAAAATAGTATATATAAATTACTATAATTTTTAACCAATTGATTACAAGTCAACCCGTGACCGAATCAAACCATCATCGCAATTCAGTTCAGTGAGTCTGTTCTCTTGCCTACCTTTAATAAAAACTAAATTATATTCAATGTTCAGTCAAAAAAATAAACAAGCTCATAAACAAAAATTTCGTCAGTAGCGTTTCTCATGTTCTTTGAAAATTTCTTGCATTAGTAACTTTTTTTTTCTTAATTTATGATGAGTTAGTATGTGGTATATTGACAAGCGTTTATCAATGGACATTTTTTTAATTTAACTAATTTTTTTTTCTTGAAATTCAACCTCTTTTATTTAATTATTTTATTTTTATATTTTAAAAGATTTTGGTTGGGAAAACCCAAATCAATTCATTCGGACGTCTAGATTAGTAAATATGATATTTTCAGAAACAAATTGATTATCTAAAACCTTGGTAAATCAACTAGATTTTCTGAAACAAAGAGTAGGCTATCAATTTTTATTTCTTTTTCATTTTACCTCTTTGTAGGAGCATAAACGGAAGTAAGCTTGTGAGAGCATCAAGAGCAAGCCAAGCATTTGGGAATAGAGTTAAGGCAGCACCAATAGCTCGAAGCCCATCAGATTTTTCCAAAGCTGGGGCTTTTCTTCCTAGTCTATGGAAAGCCACCGCTGTTGCCAATCCTGCTATCTCTGCTCCAATTATTTCAACATCTTCCTCCAACATTTCCATCTCTAGCTCTGTCTATGAAAATTAAACATTAATGGTACGCTTAGTTATTGGAGTGGGGAGTGGGAAGTGTGGAGAGCTCTCACTCTAATATTTTTTTATTTATTTAAACTTAAGAGTGAGAGTTTCATTTTATGAGTTCCACCCAATTTTAGAATTGAGGATTTTTCACTCTCGCCTCTTTCTTCTTAATTCCTTTTTTTATTAATTTAATATAATTATATTTTATAAAATAATAATATTAAACTTATTTAAATATAATATTATTATATTTAGTTAAAAATAATAATTTAAATTGATTTTAAGTTAGAAATAATTAATATATGTATAATAATAATAATAACAATATATGTATAGAAATTAACAATATTACTATATACTATCTTTATTTAAAAATATAATATTATATTTATTTATATTAATAATTAATAATAATAAATAGTTTATTCTAAGAAAATTTTAATTTTTACTATATTATTAATAATAATGTTTCATTTGTGGTGCTGTTATCAATAATTTTTAATTTATATAATTAAAAATAATAAAAAAAATTTGATTTACATGATTAAGAATATTAATAATTATTATTAATTTACAGATATAATAAAATAAATATTTTATTTTTCAAATATATATTTTTTAATTTTATAATTAAAAGCTTTAATTCTTTAAATAAGAGTAAAACTGTAATTTGAAATCATGTACTCCTAATCTAAGCAAAATAAACATATTAATTGAATTATGAGTCCAATTCCATACTTTCATTATAGTGTAAGTAAACAACATGCTCCTATTCTCACTCCACACCCTCAATCCTAGAATTTTCACTTCTTAGGATTCTTACTCCAATCTAAAAAGTAAACGCTACCTAAAGTAAATGCTACCTAAATATAGTGACTATTGTTTTCTTCAATGCAGGTTCAAAGTAAATTATAAAAAAAGGATAATTTTTAATTACTTCGAGTAAGGTTTGATATAATTTCAGTTAGATGTTAAGATTAGATGTATTCTCACTTGCCACCCTTATCGTTAGTGTAAATACACGTATATCGTTAGTATATAAGGGTAAAACTGTAAAAGACATTTTAAAAATCTAAATTTCAAAACCTAAATAAAATTTTTTATGAATTATGTGAAATAACTGTTGAAAATTGTTTTAACCGACTTGAGGCTCAATATCCATCGCATAAAACCACGTCTCAGCATAAAGATAGCATAACATCATGGCTCACTCTCAGTACAAGATATCTACCCAATTTTCACTTCACTCCCTTCCTCATAGCTTGCAAGAGCAAATCATCATAAAAAGCATAAAACAGCATGGACGATTCAAGCTCAGGTGGTTGGAGACGATCGCCAACTGGTGATGAGCGACTGTGGCTTGGTCTTGCCACTGGTATTAGAGCTCGAAAGGTCAACATCCAAAAAAGAAAAAACTTTGACTCTTTTGTTTATATCGATCTCTTGTTTTTGTTGCATGAAATTGAAAAGAAACTTATATTCATCTGAGCTATTGTTATTAGAATGAGAATGAGGTTGAATAGATTTTTTTATTGAGTGATGAAAATTTTTAGATTTTTTGAGTTTTTATGTTGTGAGCATGAATGAAAAAATATCAATGTGCCTTGTTTTGTGAGCATGAATGAAATATATCAATGCTTCTTGTGTTGTGAGCATGAATAAAATATAGTGGCAACAGAGAAGAGAGAGTATCAATTAGAAAAGAGAAGACGATTAAAAAACATAGAAACAATAGTATTGGAAGGCGACATATGCTTGTTGCTCGTGCCCGTGTGCATCAACAACGTCACTGGAATATTCAGTGATAGGTGTCTGTTTCTTAGGAGACAGGCTTTCATGCTCAATATTCTAGTGCCGTTGTTGATATGTTTTTTAATTATCCTCTCTTTCCCAATTAATGTTCTCTCTTATTTGTTATATAACAATTCAATTGCTATATAACTTAGAAAAGTTAAAACTTGAGTGTAAGATAGGTAATTTATTACTTGTATTTCACTAAACCTATAATATGTTACTTGTTGCTTGTATGAGCGTAGGAACAAGATAATATTTTGGCTCCAATTTTTTAGATTTTGGTTAGAAGCAAAGGCTTTTTTGTAAATGCAGCTACTGTGACATGGATATACAGGCTGTTGTTGGGGGCTACATGCTTTCTATTGCATCAGTGATACCAGAAAAATATAGCTTAAAGAAGTTATGGGATGATATCAAAGATTTGTGCTTTGATCAACCAATTAGGCATGCCAATGAAGTTAGGTTTGATGTCATTTTCCATTGGGAAATATTAACTGCTACTGTAAAGAGTGACTGTGATTTGCAAGATGCATTTAACAAGTTATGGGATAAGAAGTACAATTGAGCCATGTTCATTGTCAAGACTTAGTTAGATGACTTGTCTAGAGACACAAACTAAAACCATGTTGTTGGAGACACATATAACATAGAAGAGAGTCCAGTGGAATTGTTTGTTGTTCCAGTAGAGCTTGCAGTAAAAATTAACTGGTTCAACTTAGCAGACGATAATGAGTTTGCTCTCCCTTATTTAAATGATGAGGTTTACATTGAGAATTAAGAAGCAACACTAGATACTGTAGAAAATTCACTTGAAAGGTTGCTAGTAATTGCTGGTGTTACT
Organism: Murraya koenigii; assembly: GCA_025617385.1. Classification (NCBI taxonomy): domain Eukaryota; kingdom Viridiplantae; phylum Streptophyta; class Magnoliopsida; order Sapindales; family Rutaceae; genus Murraya; species Murraya koenigii. Next base: position 6,839,210 of record CM046813.1, on the reverse strand, counting down.
ACCTATGTGGCTAAACTTGTAGAAAAAGAAAATGAAATGGGTTTGCCTTATGCTGACAATGGAGGATTTTTTAATGAATTTGATGTTACCGTGCTTGATGATGGATTGGATAACTACCATAATCAATCTAGGGATGATAGTGGTACTTATTTAAATGAAACTGATGATGAGGTTGCCCAAGTAGCTTGCTGCTGATACGAGATAAACTCTAGTGGTTTTTGGTTTACAGCTAATAATGAGAATATTGTACTTAAGCTAGGTCAATTATTCAAGGTGTGGATGAATTTAGGAAGGTTGTGCGTGCATATACAATAAAAAATGCATTCATATTAAAAATAGTAAATAACTAAAAGTCCAATATTACTCATAAATGTGCCCTATAAGATAAAGGGCATTTATAGATTAATATATACTGTTCAAAGCATACATGTTCAAGAAACAACGAAAACTATGAAGCAACATTAACGTAGATAGCTATTTCTTTTCTTCATATTTTTCGGGCTAATACTCAACTACCAATTGATGTCATTGCATCAAAACTGTTAAGAAAATATGGGATAACTTTTAGTAATCAAAGGTTATATCAGACAAAAAATAAAGCCTTAGAACTGTTAGGACAAGACCATAAGAAATGATACAACAAATTATTTAGGTATATATATGTTATAATTGCTTCTAATCCTCGTTGCATTGTATCATTAGATAAGGATTGGTTGGAAGATATAATAGATCCTTAATTTAGGAGATTCTTTGTGTTTTTTTATACGAGTAGAAGGGGGTTCTTTGGGGGCTATAGGCAGTTCATAGGTATTAATGGTTATTTTTTTAAAGATCCTTATAAGGGAGTGTTATTGTCTACAATTAGTGTAGATGCCAATTATAACGTTTATCCATTGGTAGTATGTGTAGTAGAAAATGAAAACACAGAGTCTTGGGTACATTTTATAGAGAAACTGTATGAACAAATAGGTTATAACAATGGGGAGGTTTATGTTTTATAAATGATAGACAGAAGAGGACATTGAGTGCATTAGAGAAGGTTTTTCTCCAATCTTTGAAGAGATACTGCTGTAGACACATTTATGAAAACTTTAATAAAAAGTTTCTAAAAGTTTTGCTTAAGAAACCTTTCTAGTAAGTGTGTAGAAGTGCAACTGTTACTGATTTCAAGAGAAACATAGCTGAACTTAGGGATGACAATTTTCGGGTTCGGGTCCGGGTTTGGACTTTTCGGTCCCGGACCTGGATAATGAATTTCTATACCGGATCCGGATTAAAACTCAAGTTTTTTCAATCCAGGTCCGGTTCAGATTTAACCCGGGAAAATTCGGGTTTCCGGATTCCGGGTTTTAAACTCGGATTTATTAAAAATTATTTAAATTAAAATAAAAAAAATACTTACAATTTAAAAAATAATTTTTTTGACTAAAATAAAAAAATATATTTATATTTATATTAAATACTTTTAAAAAATTAATATATAAATAAATATATCCGGGTCCGGGTTCCGGATTTTTGGAACACTTAAACCCGGACCCTGACCCGGAAATATCCGGGTTTCCATTTTCACATCCGGATTTGGGAAAAAAATTAATCCAGTGCGGGTTTAACCCGGTTCGAAAAATCCGGGTTTGTCCGAGTCCAGGTTGAGTTGCCATCCCTAGCTAAACTGAATGAAATCAGCCTTATTGGATATGATTGGTTAATGCAAATACCAATGGTTTGTTATGTCAAGCATTGTTTTCCTACCCACACTAAAAGTAATCATGTTACCAATAACATGACCGAGTCTTTTAACAATTGGATAAAAAATTTTACCTCCAGCTGTTACATGAGACAACGAGCTATTTGATGAAACTAATTTACATGAGACAACAATAAGTTCTTACTTCACATAATAAGTTACCTCCAGTTGTAAAGAGGAGGGTTATGGAAGAAAGATAAGCGTCTAGATCATTGACTGTGATATTTGGTCACAACGAGCTATTTGAGGTAATGAAAAATGTGTTTATACGAACTATTGTAGATTTGTTAATAAAATATTGTGACTGCTATGAGTGGGATATATCAGGGTTGCCTTATAGGCATGCGATTTGTTACATTGATGCCATGAGGTACAATGTGAATGACTATGTCCACCTGCTATTAAGAAAAATAGCCTTTCAAAGCACATACTCTCATAAATTATATCCAATGGCTGATGAGAGCAAATGGCCTCTACTTTTGCTGATAATCTTCAACAACCACTTATTATTAGATCTGTTGGTGTGCCTTAGACCAATATAAAGAAATAATTTAGTAAAGAAAAGTTGTTTAAAAAGAGTTTTAATGTAAAATGCTTGAGATGTACTGAGTAGGGCAATAATAAAAGGAGTTGTAAGGCATCTATATAAAGTTTCAAGGTCAACAAAGCGTATTTGAAGCAAAATTTAAGGAATGTTAGTGATTATGATTTTGTAATTTATTTTTATCCATTAATATTTAACTTTTAACACATCAACCACTAATATATATATATATATATATGAAAAAGGTGCGTGCTTTGGTTTAAAGTACGGTGATGGAAGTATTACTTCAAGTGCTGCATGTACTAGAAATATTGTGTCAACTTAGTCCTGTGTCATTGGACACAATACTATCTTAACTATCTAATTTATATTATGTTTAAATATTTGAATGGACTATACTTTAACACTTGATCATCTTCTAATTAGGTCTATTCTTAATGAAGGACAAGTAATTGAAAAGTAACAAATATGAAAAACAATGCATTTAACAGCATGTCGACATCATAGTTATGTAAATTTTTATAAAGGCAACAACACATAAGCTAATCCCATACTACACATTTTTTTGAGAGATCTGACGATATAACAACTTTTTTAGTGTAACCAAGGCAATTAAGATGTTGTATCATCTTTTAGTACTCAGTCATAGATATAGGATTGAGTTTTTGTTTATTTTGTATAAATATAATACTAAAAAAATCACATTATGATGACAATGTCATGATTGAATGATTTTTGAAGATTATCATGGCACATTGTATGTCTAGTTGTTCTTTTGTAAAATATGGGCTACTGCTGAATGTAAATGCTGATGAAATTCAATAAGTTTTGACTGTCAATAATTGAAAGTTGCTGAAATGCATATAATGAATCATTATCCAATCAATTTATGGGTGTTACATGTGTTTGCTCTAACTTGTGATTGCTAGTTTATTTTTAATTGAATTATTGTCACATCTTTAATTTGAATGAGTGTTACTTGTGCTTGCTTAGAACTTCTTGTGCAAGAAATGTTAGAGATAATTATAATCAACCACGCTTGCTCATGGTTGCTGGAAAGTTGAATGAGCTAAAAAACACAGCAACCTTTATACTAGAGAATTAAGCTACAGACACCTATCTCTCTGGCGACAGGTACTTGTCATTCAAAAACACATCAAGCAAGTTACTGGAAAATTGAGTGACATGCGCCTATCATTATAAAACAAAGCAACTATATTTTCTTCAATTTTTGAACGAACTTATTTTCTCTGCTTTGTCGTCATAGAAAGCTAAAATCAGCCAACATGTATTTATCAATTAAAAATGACAATTTTTTGAGTATGGCAGGCTATTCAAGATTATGCATTCTACAATGACTTTTCTAGAAATAAGTAAAATCTAATATCCTGCCATAAGATTAATTAATTAATATTGCAACTATTTAAATCTATCATTTACAACCTAATGTCCCCATTAAATATGTTGACTACAATTTTCCTCCTAAAATATTTCCAATGACTACATTTAAAATGAATTCATAGCTTAAACATTAAATACATCATTAACATTAACATAAACACCGCATAATCGCCACTACTACGCTTTTATTGTGGCACATTATTAACTATTATGAATTTTCAATGCTCTACACTCTGCAAGTCTGGTCAGATATTGTAAAATTCAACATCTTGTAGAAATCGAGGGAAAACAACTTGAAGTGGCTTGAATAGCTAATTATACATTTTGTTGGCACAAAAATCCTTTATTGAGTCGTAGATAGAGATCTCCTTGCGAAGAAAGTGTACTCGGATTACTACCAAATGATTGTCTTAAAGTTAATTAGAATGAAAATCTACATATGGTAAAAAGTGAATTTATCTAATGTTATTTTTTGTGTATTTTTTAAATATACAAGGAACTACATTGAATCATGAAATTATACAGGCCATATCAACATTCGTAAACAATTTTGATTTTGTGTCAGCTCGATCATCAATGTAGCTACTAAGCCCAAAATAGTTTAACGAATCCATAACACAAGCATCGTTATTCCACAGAATCTTCAAGAAAACATAGTCAATTCATTACAAGCAAATAAATAAATGTTATGTTTTATTATAGTATAGTAAATTATTTGATTATAAGTTTAAGTTTGTTACTCAAAAAAAGGCATTTGTATGCAAGCAGTGTTGATAAAAGACATAAGGATACTACTCCTATCTGTTACTTATCAAGCGGTAGTATTCATAGACATGCTGCAGAGAACAAAGAACGTGTCAAATAATATAAGTTCAATAGAAATAAATTAAAAAGTCAATTAAATAAAAATGAACAATATTTACCCACTCGGTTAAGGTTAAGGGAGCATAAGCTATATGTAAAGATGTAAAAGTGTGATTTTGCCCTACAGGCCTTGGGCATTTAATTAGGAAAGGCCAGGTCTCCTAGTTATTCCATTGACTCTCTCCCTAAGAGTATTTTAAAAAATTTCTTCGATTGTCTGATGTCACGATCGACCACTAATTTATCGGCAAACCATTGGTCTAACTCAGTAAAATAGTGTTGGATCTTCCATTCCTCTAAGTGGATTTATATCCACACTTATATCTTGTCGATCTGGATGTCTGTCGATTCTATGGGGGAATCTCTTAATATTCCTTACTCGCTTATAAGTTTGTAAATAAGGACTTTTAAGAACATATGACGTCCTATACGAACGACCAAATTTACTTGTGTGGGGAGATGATTCCTTTAGGATTACCATGCTATTATCGTTTAGGTCCCCATGTATATTGTACAATAATAGTAGAATATCTTTAATGGCATGTTAACAGAAATAGCTATTACTACAGAAAATTGTTATAACAATGCAATGAATATTTTTTTGGAAACTACAAGAATGAGCTTACTATGTTTGAACGCCTCCTCGGGGTATCAATGTAAAAGTGCTTCATTGGATTTTCAGTATACAAATTAATAAACCCTATTTTAGAACTTAAAAACTCTCTCTGTTTTTTTTTTTTTTTCTAAACTTTCTCTGTTCGATCCATTCAACTTTAGCATCTGACATAATCTTTTTCATTGTTTCTTTTATTTCAATAATAGAACGATCAAGCCTCTCTATTCTATGAACTAAATAATTATATGACAACTTTGATTTCATCTATGTCTAGAAACCAAAGACAGGAACATTACGTATAACAGATTAAATGTTATGATTATTTTTAAAACAATTAGAAAGTTGAAAATAGCATGTAATCTCTCTTTTGTGCCAGTCGTCTGCTTCATTTTTGTCATTAATAGGTGGCTGATCGTGTATTTCATATTCAACATCAACTAATATCTTATCCTTGTCCTCTTCAGTGGGAGGCATAGTCTTATTAGGGTAATATTGCAATGAAAACAATAAATATAGTTAAACAACTTGTAGTGATTTAAGATACATTTAAAAACATTATAGGTGGAAGAATAGTTTACTCACATTAAGAACTCCATGTAAGAATCCAGGGTTGTAATCTTTTATAATATTCCAATATGGCGTGCCTTTTTCCTGCATGCTCAGATCGAGCTTTTGTTTAACAATTCCTTGTGTATAAAGTTACCCAAATTTATTGTTAGGCAAATAATTAATTATTAAATAAATCTTCACAACCAATTTGAAATTATATTTAACACTTACAAGACGCGTCTTATCGTTGAAAAACTTATACGCTTCAGTAAAGCTTATTTTAGAAGAAAAAAGGTCTTCCCACTTCAGTATGCGAGGAGTCGTCTTATTTGTTTGGATGGCTCAGTTTTCCTTTAGGAAACAGTCAATTACTTTGAACAGTCAAGTTTGTAGCAAGTGTATATACAAAGTCACAAACAGTCATAGATTTTATTTTTGTTCAGTACAAACTAAAGTAACCGTAAACTTTTACACTTTTCAACACACCTAAAGCCTAGACCAAAAGTTATAAAGGTTGTACTTCACTCTTTGAGAGTGTCACCTTAGAAAGCCTTTAACTTTTTGTTCAAGGCAGTGTCGAAGCTGTCATATACCGTTCTCAAGTGCTTTTGACCCTACGATAGATGTTTAAAATACTCAAGATCATTGACCTCGTTTAAGAAACATTTATTTGGTACATGTTCATCTTTTCTTCTGTTAAGTACTCTATCAGCAAAGTAATATAATACGATCTTCAACGCATCAACGACGTCCATATCATTAAAGTTCAAACCTCAAAGTTCTCATCTAATTGTTTAAGATTCGCCCTAACATCACTATCAAAATGCAGATGACATAACCTGTGGTGTGCTGTAGCTTTTGCCCTTCTAGATATATTGTATACACTATAACAAAGTCTTATAACTAAGCACTACTCAGCAATCAATAAACATGTTAGTTGGCCACCAAATTCAAACCAGAATTGATGTTTATCACATTCATCATGCCCTACTTATTTAAGTACTGTGTTGTGCACGATCGTGCTGTTGAACATATACATATCCATCTTTGTGAAATATCTGAATATATCATTCTTAAACAATCCTAATTACCGTCTTATTAACTTTGTTTTGATAACTTCCATTACATTTCTAAATTTTGAAAGATTTGTAATGTTCCAGGGAAAATGCTCTAATGCCGAAATTTTCATCATACTTGGGTCTCTCTTTAGACTTAATGGGTTACAATGTGGTTGTGCCTTCTCTACCATTGTATTTGTGATAGAATCCAATTTCATTTGTTATTAACATTCATTAACCTAACCATGGGAATCAAAACACACACACACACACACATATATAATACTAAAAAAAGAGCGACAAGTTAATGTTTTATATATATATAACACATTATTTTGTTGTTATAGATTTAGTTATTTTTTTTGTTATTATGCGACGGTAGGTGAGGATGTCGTTCTAATTTTGCTACGAGCAAGAGGCTCCTGTCACTCTTGCACACGGAGGATATGCTCCTGTCTTATTTGAGCAGGGGAAAGGCACCTGTCTTGCTCACGTGCGCGATATTTAATTGTCCTGCGAGCACAAGACACCACTAGCTCACAAAACCATAATCTAACAAAAATAAGACAATTAAACTCTACGAAATATTTTATCGAACACGTAATATGCCATTTATAATATACAAACTTTGCACAAAATAACACTTATTAGTTGGTAATATACTATGATATACACAAATATACACAGTTACAATCTTATAACGTCTTAATGATTTGCAAACTTCAAGCAAAAATACCTTACTTTACCATGGTGAATAGTCAAGCATATCACTCTCTACTAGTTGGAAATGCCTTGCTTTCTGCCAAAATTATTGCTACTGTCGAGGCCTACAGTCACCTTCAGAATGTGATTGTCAACTTCAAGCCATCGCTGGTTTTGGAAGAGGAGATGGTAGAATGGAAAGGGGGTGTGCTAATTTTCAAAGTCTCCTTGGATGTTAGGTTAGTTTTGTCAATTTGTGCATAAGGGCATTTTAGTTATTTTATAGGTCAACTAACGGTCAAACTATATTTATACTAACGACAAGGATAGTAAGCGAGAATATATCAAATCTTAAAATCTAATTGAAATTATATCTAACCTTAGGGGAGATATTTAAAAATTATCCTAAAAAATTATAAGTGGTGAAAGCACTGACATGCATGAGTGATTGCCATTGGCCAAGTAAGATGTTGGGCCAACTCTAAGCAGAATAAGCACACGGGGGAATTAGATATAAGATGAGTTCTGTTTCTTGTAAAACAAGGGACTGAACGGAGAAGCCAAAAAGTAATCGAATCTTCGACAATTTTTCTTTGTACAGCAGCTTTGGATTCACAACTCGACATGCAATTTTTGACATTTTCCTTTTTATTTAATATTTTACTTTCAATTAATTTTTTTACCCCTAATTACAGATCTCCCTAAGTTATATACGGCCAACTAAAATTTATCCATTCAGCCATCTGATTCTACTGCTTCTTATTCATTTTTACATTGAAAAACTTGGTTGTAAGTTACAATAAATTTAACCCTCTAATTACATTACAATAGTCTTTATAATTGAAACCTCTTAAAGAATTTTTTTTTTTTAAAGAAAGGGGCGGACAAGCCCAAATATAATTTTTAACCCTTTCACACTCCCAAGAATCGAACTCAGACTTCCACGACTCTAAGACGAGTATGGTGACCAACTCGACCATACTCTTAGGGGCTTAAAGAAATTTTACAACGGTGCATTTTAGATACTTTCAAATATGAAAAGAAAATATTGATCTCCACGATAAAAACATTGGAAAAAAACAAACAATATTTTTCTCTACTAAAACCCTTTCTACAATGGACTAAAAATTTAAGAGGTTTGATCAATTAGCACACATGACGTTAAACAGCCTCCACTACCAGAATGTCCAATGTTAGAGCTTTCAGATCCATGTTTTAACTCATTTCTTTTAGCCATTTAGCCAGTAAACCTCATAGTGCCACCAATCACCCCTCAACGCCGCTCAGTGGCAGAGCTGCATAGAGACTTGAGGGGACAGTTGCCCCTACAAGTCCTAATTTTTTATAAAATATTTTTTAAAATTCAACCAAAAATATTATTTACCCCCAATAAAATTGTCAATTTGTCCTCACCGACTTTAATAATATATAAAAATATAGGTTTAAAATTAAATTATCATAACTAATATCACTTTAAATGAGTATGTTAAATCAAAAACTATTTAAAAACACTTGGAGGAAAATCAAATTCATTTAAGGAGATTAAATTTGCCTTCATTGGTTTTGAATTTTGGCTACACTACTGTCGTAGTCGAAAGCAACACGAAAGGAGTTCCAAACGGTAGGCTTTTTCCTTTTCTTTTTTTCTTTATGTTTTATTTTTGTATCTGCTTATATTCCTGTATTTGCTTTTATGTTGTGTCGGTTTATGTTGTTCTGTATGATTTTTCACTACTCCTGCAGTTGTTTTGGTGCTATGCTTAGATGGTGTTATTTCGTGTTCAAGATCGAGACTCTGTCAACGTTGGAATCAGAAGCATATGCTTGTATTGAAGCCTTTGATGGCTGAAATAGTGGAACATTAAGGTTCTGATTGCCTGGGACGATAGCTCACCAAGAGACTTTCTAGTGATTGTTGGATGGTTTCTATTGCAGTTTTATAATGTTTTTCTTATCATTATTTGTTTGTGTTATGTTATTAGAATTATGCTGTGTTATGTTATATTATAGGAGACTACATTTTTCTTTTTATTAGAAAGGGTTTTCACCTATAGTAGTTGAGGTGGATTGATTAGGACCGTGCCATAAAATTCTTTTAATACATAATAAGATCTCAATGTGTAAAATTAATTAATTTCCTTTCAGTCATTAAAAAAGTTTTAGTGTTTATATTTGGATAGTTGATTTTTTTTTTTTTTTTTTGTGTTAAGCATCACTAAACTTAGGCTTGAGTCTCAAGTTTTATCTTATACATTGTATTTAAACTTAATATGAGCCTATATTTATGCCCAAATAGTGTTGTATTATTGGCCGTTATTGGTCCACTGAGTGAAAGACATATTTTTCTATTAAAAAAAAAAAAAATCCATCTTCATAATAAAAAAAATTAGGTTAAACATAATAAAAAAAATTAGCTGGATCGAGTTGCATTAGATTAAACATATAATTAGATTTTTGCACAATATGATCCAATTCAATCATCAAAAGTAAATCCAATTTAAATTGGATTGGGACTTGATTGGTTGGATTGCTTGATTTGGATATCATGATTTGTAAACACGCCTACCTATATATAAAAAAGTCAAAAGAGATCAGCCTTCAATTTTTGACTTTCGGAGTTGGGCTCATTTTATCGATCGCTGGAGCTTCGATCCCTCAAAAATATTGTTGAGGTTAAAATCGTTTTTAATTATAGAAATAATTAAATGTATAAAATCTTTTACTTATAAAATATAAAAGAAAATTTTCCTATTATTACATATAAATGAAATTTTCTTCCTCATCAGGGAAAGTTAAAAAAAAAATTAAAAAAAAAAAAACAAACCTAATCTATCTTACACGGGTTGTCCAGTTCACCAAGGGAAACGTCAGGCAATTTCCCACAGTCATAGCCAGTTATTTTATTACGAATTACCCCACCAAGAAGGAACCTATAGAAAATAACATCTCTCAAGAATTTCATCCACCAATTTGAACCTCCATTTTGTACCCATCCAGATAAATATGACCCTATAACCATCCCCGTCACACGCCATTTTCTTTCCTTCACATATCCATCGATAGCTTGAGCAACATTGTTGTCTCCTGTTATAACAATGTGTCCTTTAGTTTTAATTAATAAATTGCCAATGTAACGGCCAAATACCACGGCGTCTTCCAGGGCCTGACAGCCGCCTTGTCCGAGATCAGGCGTCATCGGGTGCATGGCGTCTCCGGCTACCGTGACATTTCCTTTACTCAGATTTCCAAAAAAGACGTTCCAAGGATTTCTAAACATCAATGGTGCCCAATGCAACGTTGAAGCATCAGAATGTTGAACAATATCTAAGTACAATGGGGGCAAGACCTTGGCATACTTCTCAAGTACTTCTTTCTGAATCAGCTCCGGATTTCCTGCCTTGTTTTCCCCTGAAATATACATGAAAAGCATCCTTACATTAATTCAATGTCTCATTCTCTATGACGTGTTTGTTAGCATGCATGGGACGAGAAGCACACGAGCTACAAAAAAACATCCAATCACATCTAGTGCTCTTTAAAAAATGACGGGGTTTTGATCATTTTTTCTGTTAAAAAAATACCAACCTTCAGCGGGAGAATTACAAACGAGGAACCAATAGATCTCCTTGTCATTGAGAGGCACGTATCCAGCCCTCATCCCCGCATCGACAAATTGCCTTACTTCTCTCTTCAACCCATGGCCTTCGGGAAACACAGCCAAGCCAAGCCCGGCCGATCGGCCGGAATTTAACGGCTCCGAAAGTCCCAGCCACCGTGCCACCGTTGAGTGTATCCCATCACATCCAATCAAAACCTATATAGCCAAAGGGGCAATCGTAGAAAATTAATATACACATGCAGCAACAATCCGAAGAGAGCAAGTTTAGGCTTTAAATTCTTGCTCCAATTAGAATTCAGGTTCTAACTTCGGGCCTCGTTAGTGTGCGTGCATAAATAAAATAAGAAAAAAACTGCAAACAAAGCAAGTCTTAATTAATTATTACCTTAGCTTTAACTATAGTACCATCAACCAAACGTATGATAACAGGGGACGAACCATCATGTGTTTGTGAATCAATTGCAGCAATCTTGGAAGAGAAATGGATTGTGTCATTTGACAACTCATCTGCCAAGGTTTGTAGTAACTTTTTGCGATGTATGAATCTTGGTCCAGATCCATCCCTGCTTATAAGAGACAAGGTAACCGCCGTCATTAAGAATTAAAGTACATAATGTCGGGTAATTATAATCAAGTACGTACATGATTGTACTCAAAGCGGTCTTGAATTTAGGAAACTCACCCGGAATTTCCAGCTAAGGACGTCTCTTGAGTTGCTCCAGTTCCAAGATTTGTTATAAATATCCTGTTAGGAATATAATAAATTCGCATATACATGCATAAAATTCCGCTCGTTTTATGATGCAGATGAAACTAAAATGTAAAAACACAACGTGCTCAAATACATTGTATATATCTTTCTAGAGCATTTGAATACATTTTTTTTTCCCTCTATACTTTAAATGAAATGCAACCGCTGTAATTTTATTCGTAGAGTCATGCTCAGGTGTGAATGTCCGCACAACTTTACATTATTGTATGAAGACTTTTTAAAATATTATGTACTTTTGCAGAAATGAAAAAAGGAATGTGTACGCAAGAATTTTAGTGCAGAAATTCCTAAACATTTTCATCTATGAATGACTTGAAGGTAAGAACATCCCAATGTGAGGTTCTAAAACTAAAATTCAAAGAAATTTTAAATTATACCTCTTAACAGGATCATAAATGGAAGCAAGCTTGTGAGAAACACCAAGGGCATCAAGAGCAAGCCAAGCATTTGGGGCAAGATTTATGGCAGCACCAGTGCCTCGGAGCCCGTCCGATTTTTCTAAAACCAAGGCTTTAATTCCAAGTCTCTTGAGAGCCAACGCTGTTGCCAATCCTGCTATCCCTGCTCCAACTATTACAACATCTTTCTCTACCATTTCCATAATCTCTTTAATTAAGTGCAGCACTGTCTCTTGTTTGATTGCATAATGTGCAAAGCAGTCTCAAATTTATATGACAGTTGTAATTGTATGTGATGAAAGCAATGACATATACGTGTGATGACTGAGAAGCCGCAACGTCTTTCTTGTAAAACAAGGATATAATAAGTTACTGAACCAAAGAGGAAAAGTCCAGCCGCCTTGGTTTTGTACTTGGGATCAGCGAACATTCTACATCTACTTCTAAACATTTGAGGAAAAAAAATAAAAAAAAATCTAACAATCACAATGCAAAAATGAGGAGAGGAGGTGTGGTTGACACTTAAATTGAAATTTTTATTCACCTCAATTTATTTTGGATCAATGTTACAATCTTAGTTAATTTGAAGTTTTAAAGATTTTCTTAACTTTAGAGTCATAAAATTTTCAATGACATTTCCTTTTTTTTTTTTTCTAATCTTTTTAGTTGAATGTGCATCATAATTTTTTAATAAAGAAATTTGAGATATGCTAACAAAATTTTACTTTAAAAAAATTAGAAAACGTGGAAAAATAATGTCTCGATGTATATGGGCTATGACTTTTCCTATTTGCCTTCTGCTGAATATACATGTCAATTATCAACTAGAAGTCGAAAACTTTATTTTGAAATCTTCTAGTCTTAACACGAAAATGAAAAGAACAAGAAAATGTCAAAGAGTCAAAAGAATACTTGTAACTTCAAAGTTGATCTTTCCAACCTCTTTGACTTTGAACATTCGTCAAAAGATCATTCCAATTTTTTGGATATTTTTCTCACATGTTCAAAATTCATATTTCTTTATGTGCATGTGTAGATGAAATTTCTTATTAAACATGAATTCATGGAGAATTAAGAAGCTAAAAAGTCAATTTTATGAACTCTAATTAATTGAGTTAATAAAATCTCTAGTATTAAAAATAAGAGGTTTATGTTTCAAATTTTGCTCGCGGGAAAGAAACTAAATTATCGTTAGGTTAAATTAAAAAAAAAAAAAAGGCTCATTTTGTGTCAAATATTGAGAAGGTATATTAACAAAAAAATTAGTTACAATATCCTTATCTCATAGCCTAAACACCATCAAATAATTAGAAGCCCAATTAAAATTATTACAATCTAACTATTTGATAATGTCTTGATATACACCTTCATGATATTATTAGAATTAAAAATTTTTAGACTTCATTTTAATAAATAAATTTTGGAGTATAATGCTAATAGATATACTTGTGATCATTCACACATATTTACATAAAATATCGGTTGATAAAACTAGTATTAGTTATTGGAATAGTGAGTTTGATGCCACTTGCCAATGCTGATGGCATTACACAGGATAAAGACAAGCATATTTATTTGGATATAATCATAGGCCTAAAGGCAAGAGATGATCATGAATTTTCAAAATCTCCCACAACCCCCACCTCTCTCCACGATTTCTTTGACCAACTTCATCCTCCTTTTCCCCTCTCGCCCATTCATATCATCCACAATCGGGCTTGTTGGGTCGTCATCAAGATGCTAAATATTGCTACCCATTTGTCCTATTGCAGTTGCAGTTTCAAGACAGATTGTCCTGTTTCCATGTGCCAGCAATAAACTTTTATCCAAAAAGTGGGATCAAAATCATAATTGAAGCAGGCATCCTCCATTATATTTAGATTTCTTATCCTTATAATCATTGGCCACGACAGGAAGATGAGTTTTAATAAGATAAAAATGATAGTTTATTATCAAAATAATCAGTATTTTTTTTACTAGTCTTTTGAATATTAATGAAGATGGTCCATGATTTTTTTATAAAATATCAAAAAAATAAATTTTTTAAATATTAATGAAGATAAAAATTTTTAAAAATATTCATAAAATTTTATATAAATTAATTATAATAATAATCTGATTATAAATATTAATAATAATTTAATAAGTCTTTTCTTTAACTTAATTTTTTTTCAAACATAAACATTTAGTAATTTTCAATGTTCCAAAATCCAAACCCAGCCAAATTGACTAAATTTTAGCGGAAATATGAATCAAACCGAAATTGGTTCGGCTTAGATTTGATTCGATTTTTATTATTTTTTAATCATCTAAAAACTTTATTTTCTCCGGTGATTCAGTTTTTAGTTCAATTTTTTATTTATTCAATTAAACTAGTTCAGTTTTTTCGCAATAAAATAACGAAACCGAACCACCAGTGCAGTTCCTCAATTTTTCTGCCCATCCCTTCCAAGACAACTAAATGATTGGAAATAATTTAGGGGTGGGCATGGTTCACTTTAGTCAGATTTTTTATTGAATCAAGTTAAGTCGAATTAACTTCTTAAAAATATCAATCGAACTGAATGAGCTTGGTTCGGTTTTTCGATTCAAAATCTTTTGTATTTTCTAACTTTTTAGCGGATCCATTTTTTTATAGGTAAGCCAAACCGAAACCGTCATTTCAGTTTGGTCATTCAATGGCTCGAATTTTTCATCCATCCCTATTTGAAACTTAATTATATTCCATGTTCAATCAAAAAATAAACGCGCTTGTACATGAAAAGTTTATCAATAGCGTTTTTCATGTTCTTTCCAATTTTCATGCATTAGGAGCTTTTTTGAAAAAGTTATGATGGTTAGTATGAGGTGGATTGAAAAGCATTTAACAATGGCCAATCTTAAAACGTTCCCCTTTCTTGAAATTCAACTTACGAAAAACTCATATCAATATTTTTATCTTGACTCCTTTCGAATTCAAATTTAAGTAACTAGTTAAATAAAATTATCTAAAAACTATTGATTAGACCTTAGAGTGGGACTGTACTATTCAATCTATTTTACCTAAAACTGATTGATATAATTTCAATTAATCTTGAGGGATTGATTTGACTTGAATTATAGATAGATTAACACGGTAAAATCTCTCTATAGTGATACTGTATATATGAATAACCTCTATGTAATAATACAAAAATTTAGTTCAATTTCATCTCAATTATAAATAAGAATAAATTCCACATTATAATAAGTTCAAGTATCCTAAATTTCATATTAAGTAACTTACCACCACATAATAATAATTATTTATATTTTACAAAAATATTTATGTTATAAAAAAAGTTTAATACAAAATAAAATATTTTTTTAAGTTGTTGAGACAATTATTTATTTCTTAGAGTTGTTACTATGTATTTGAACTTCCGAATACATAATAACTAACTAGTGTAGACATCTTCTTATTGAAGCCAAAATATTCTAACTTATCAAGTATGTTTAGAGCTTTATGAAATTAATATGCTCCATTAATTAATTATTAATATATTCATGTATATATTACTCATATTGAGGATAGCAAAGTCAAAATAATAACTTTTGAACTCAACTCCTCCTAAATTATAATCTTTTTATAGTAATAAAATTAGTTACTCCCAACAATATAATTATAAAAAAAAAAAGTTTATTATGTAATAAAAAACCAAGAGTTGAACTATTGGCACCGTTTGGAAACCTCTTAAAACCCCTCTTAAATATTTTAGTGATGAAGGCTGTGCACTCCTCGTCTGACCGGTGCATGGGAATTTGGTTATATCCTGAGAATGCATCCATAAAACTAAGCAGCCCGTGCCCTGCCGTAGAATCCACCAGTTGGTCTATCTTTGGTAGTGGAAAGCTATCTTTCGGGCAGGCCTTGTTCACATCTGTGAAGTCCACACACATTCTCCATTTCCCACTTGCCTTCTTCACCAGCACCACATTCGAGATCCATTCGGGGTAGGAAACCTCCCTTATGAATCCCGCTTTCAGCAGCTTTTCCACCTCGTAGATGATGGCTACGTATCTTTCCTAGTTGACGCATCTCATTTTCTGCCTCACTGGCTTAGCATCTCTCCGTATTGCCAGCCTGTCGCACGCCACTTCTGGGTCAATCCCAGGCATATCCTCGTGCGTCCATGCGAACACATCTGCGTGTGCTCGCAGACACTCCACTAACCTTTCCTTCAACGGCTCGCTAAGGCCCGAGCCGATTCGGATTTTCTTCTCTGGGTCGTCTGCTCTCACCCCGACCTCCTCCAACTTCCCAGCCGGCTCTTGTCTTCCATTCCTTGATTCCCCTCGAGTCCAACGAGGTTATCTGCATGGTTTCTTTGGCCACTACAACAGAAGCAACTCTTCGCCACCCTCCGGCCGCCTTTCACGACCTCTACAAATTCCATTTACTCGACACTTTAGGGCTAAGTAATGGGTGGATAGCACGACCGGTCGATCCTCATAAACGGCCTTCCTAGAATCGCTCGATATGGGCTGGCTTCATCTACCACCACGAAATCCAAAGATCATGTTCTTCCTCAAAAGGCCTCGAGCCCATGGTTACCGCCACTGATGATTCCTGCAGGTATTAGCTTTCCTCCCGAATCCTTTCAAGGAAGTGCTCGTCTCGCCGAGGCTCGCTACTGCTATTCCCAAATCTTCGAGTGTGGATTCAAGAGAATATCCTCCGAGCTTCCCGAGTCAACCAAGATTCGATCAACTTCCTTGTTTGCTACGCTGGCTTTTACCACTGTGGCATCCTCGTGAGGGTACAACACCTCTCCTCGCCTTCATCCGTCCACATAATTGGCACCGCCGAACCTTGGCCTTTTGGCATGAGGCAGTGAACAGACTTCTCACCGGCAATGCATATCCGCAGTAATTTTTCCGAGCCCTATTTGAACTTCCCGCCATCGTGGGCCCTCCCGAGATTACCCTCGTGGACTGGTGGTTCCATGTCTATTTCAGAAGTCTTGGCCATCTTCCTCGGATCGCCGCTCAACCACCGGATGCCCTCCTTCAACAAACTCATCCAAGCACCGATTCCCAACCGGATCCTCCACTTGGTTTTTCAAATCACAGACCGTGATGCGGAGTGGCCGTGGTCATCATGGAAACGCAGAACCGCCTTGTTCCGCTTGCCACCGACTTGGCCATCAGGCTGGAGGGCTTAGCAGTCCTCACTCCTCACCCACTGAAGTATCTCTTCAGAGATACCTTCAACCTCAGATATCGCTTCGTAAGTGGGGCTTTGCTCCACCACCATGATCGCTCGATCCCTCGGGAAACTTCTGGTGGATGAGGCATCGGCCTGCTGTAGTTCACCTCAGGTCTGCTCGACGGCTGATTGCGGGATGTGTGGCCGTCATGACACCCAGTATTCTCCGTGATCCCGACCGTGACTCGCGAGATGGCAGGGAACCATCCGTGGTGGGGAGCTCTTTGGTAAGTGGTCAGACAGTGCAACCCGGTCCCTCGTCGCTAAGCTTGTGTTCCTCGGCAGGACCTCCTTTCTCCTTCCTCTTTGTTCCATTGCCCTGCTCATTCCTCAGTTTTGCAGCTTTTTCCTCTTCAATTACCATATCCAGTTTCACCTGCTCATACGCGTCCGAATATGAACGGATCGACGGACTCCGCAGATTATACCATGGTCTCCCCATCCGGATCTCATCCTTCAATCCTCTCAGAGCTTGGGGATGGTTAAACGCGCCAAGATCTAGGATCGATCTATGTTATCTTTTGACAAACTCCCGAAGGGATTCTCCCTCCCTCTACCTTACTTCCGACAACTCCATCATGTCATCCTCGTGGGTCACTGCGCCTCGAATTGCTCCGCGAACTCCCTACACATCCTGCTCAAAGCTCAAGATGCTTCCCGTGGAGTCTCGCAGTACCATTCTCTCGCTCTTCCCTCCGGAGTGAGTGGGAAGGCCCAGCACCTCCGAGCTGCCGACAATCCTTGCACCCTGTCATGTCGCTGAACCATTCTATGTACACCAATGGATCACTTTTCCCGAGAACTTCGGATCCGGGAAGCGAAGTCACGTGGGATCATGACACCCATGATCTCCGCCGAGAGTGGGATTCGTTGTCCAAAGATTATTCGCCATCTTGGGCTCTTTCCGCTCCCGAGATCTTCCACAACTTGTGCCAACCTCGCGACCTCTCCCTCTAACTCTACCGCATGAGAGGTCGGGTCATGGTCCTGTAAGACTCGACGGGACCCCTTTTCTCCATGTTTGTTTCCTCCTCATCGCAGAGATTTGGTGCCCAGTGCCTCGGGCTTCATCTCCCACATTTTTCCGAACAGGAGCATTCCCACTACCGGACTCCGGACATCATTACATGCTTTTCTTTGTCCCTCCCTGAGTTCTTGCAATAGGAAGTCGAGTCTCCATCTGCTTTCTCCATCCGATCCATTCTTTCCCGGATCTCCCTATTCCGGGCCTCATTGGCCATTTCTCTCAAAGTTACTCGATTCTTCCGGACTTACTCCTCTTCACTGCTTCCCTTATCGTTGCGTTGTGTATCTTGAACGTATTAGAAATCGAGCTTTTTGTGCCGATCCCCACAGATGGCGCCAAAAGATGTTGATGCAGTTTTTCCCGCGTGCCTTCAAACAGTGCCTCGAACCTTCTGCTCGCAACTAGCTCGAGCTCGAGCAGAATTTTCTCTTTCGTCCTATTCCACTGTCTTTTCCAGAATGAAGATCTCCCGGATCTGTACTCACAGAAAATAGGGTCAGGGGTAGCCGGGCGTGTTCCGGCGAAAACCCTCCGACACTCAAGTCAGTAATCGGGTTATTCTTTTTGGTATCTCCCTTAGTTAGAGAGACCGGAAAGATGAAAGGGATATTTTTCGCCCTCCCTTTTGAATAAGTATGGTTTTTCAAAGAATCAAAGTAAGGGGGGTAGGGATAGGAAGAACTTGTGTCAATTTTTAGAATCCCTGTGAATAAATTTTTCCAACCCTTGTAACGTACCCGTTCCTTTTCTTTTATACTCCCTTTTCCATTTTTCCGGCCCTTTCTCTCCAAGAGCGTCCATTCCCGCGTCAGTGGCATTTGGGTCCCTCTGACAGTTGGGATTGACGTAATATTCCCTGGGGATGCGCGGCTGTCTCCTTAACTTGGTTCACGTGGCCAGATCACTATGTCGGGCATGTGCGCTAGGAATGATGACGCCGTGGGGGCATATGCTGGCCATCGGCAACAGTACCACTACCCTCCTTTGTGCAGCCCTGTCTGACATTAAAAAGGTGTGTGGGATTCTGAGGGAACGGGTCGAACTGTCCCGAGCCGGGTCTCGTGTTTCATCTGGTTGATGGTTCGCGTAGCCCAGTTGTGCTCGGGGACATCACCTCTGCGAGCAGGAAAGGAGAGCTCAATTCTCGACCTTGACCAGCTTTGATTGGGTCGGACGACCTCGAGCAGACAAAAGAGCTCGGAGCTCGGGCGGCTCTGACTTCATTGACCTTGACCAACTTTGACGTCTGATGAGATCGTCTTCGTGCCAGTGGTCGGGACTTCTGCTCGAGCTAAACTGTTTTTGGGGTGTTTTATTCGAGCTGAAAGGGCCTCGAGGAGACCTGCCCGATATTACCCAAACAAAAACAATAGTTAGAAATAAGATGTAGATATCGAATTCGATAAATCTCATCTCGACATTAAGGTGACAGTGGGTAGATAATCTTTTATAGGGTCATGGACTATTATTCATTTAGTGAAAGCTGTTTAGGTGATAAAATAGGACGAACATAATTAGGCTTCAAGAAAAGCCTAATTCTGCTCGCTTCGCCATCCAAAACAGCCTTATGGAAATTGGCTAATAAGATTAGGCAATGAGGCGATTAATTTAGGAAGAAACTCGGTCAAAACTACTTTCCTACCACATCCAAAAATATAGGGATTGAGTTTTATTCATAAAATTCACAGTTAAGTGATCTTAGGGAGTAAGGGAAGTTAAATATTATCTAACAAACTACCCATAACCCTAGAATAAATAGGGGATAAATGGGGAGTTTATCAAAAAAAAATTCACTCCACCAAGATCTATGGAGATATGATTTGAACTCTTATAAAACTCCCAAAAGGCTAACAGATAAGGGTCCAAATTTTTGAACTCGAAATCCTTACCTAATTTAATGAAATTTGAAGATTTGTTTCTCATCTTCCTTATCGTTTTTATTTTTGATTACCTTCCTTCCTCATCACTGCTATTTCTTATTTAATGGAGAATTTCTTCTAATTAAACTCTTTTGGTTTTGCTTTGATTGATTCTTTTAACCCAAATATCTCAATATCTTGTTACTCCACGAAAATCCTTGGTACTAACTTGAACATCAGAGGGTTAACATAGGAAAAACCTTCATTACCCCTAACTATTTTTCTAATTGCAGGTGCTTACCAAAGCAAGATTGTGCTCGCTAGAGTTGAGTTTCTAGCTACTATTTTCTGTATAGCCTGTAGGATAAAGGCAATATTCTCCATGAAAATAAATTCAAATTCTAGCGTTAGAATCTGGTATGTAGCCCACACACTAACATGACCAGATAATGGAGTCAACATTTTGGTGCTGCCTTTAAAGATGGTACTAGAAGCCATTCTGCTAAAGTAGTAACATTTGTGTAGGATCAAGAAAAAAGGAGTTCACAAAAATAAATAGGCTAAGAGATGAATAGTATTAATGATGAGGCAGAAATAAAAGGAGTTAAAGTGGATGAAAATACCATTTTGTGAGAAATCACCAACAAAGATAGGGACAAGGTGGTAAATGAAGGAATAGAGAGGATGGAGAAGTAGATGAACAATTTGGCAATGTTGTTACAAGAGCTAAGGGAAAGACAAAATATACTTAATGAAAGTAATTCTATTAGGAGGACATATGCACTTGAACTGAGCAGCAAACAAGCACTAAAAGGGCCTTTAGATGTTGGGTCTATACCACTTAGAGCACATGATCTCTTTCAAAACAATCAAAATCCAGTGACTAAAGTGCAGAGGAAGAAAATATCGAGGAAAGAGAGTTAAGGCAGCGTTTTTCAAATGCTAAACGTGAACATGATCAAATAACAGTGCAAATCCTAGTTGTGCAGGGAATTGGAAATTGAGGTGCAAAAGCAAGCATGAGTTGTCGAAGAGATTTAAGGTCGAGTAAGAACTTAGAGTTAGATAATAATGCTAGACAAAGAGTGAAGTTTCAAGCGAGTAACCAAGAAGGGGGGTGAATTAGGTATTTAAAAATTTATACTATTAACAACACAAATCAATTCAAACAAATACCTCAAAACAAATTAATAAATGCAAATTTTAAGCAAGAAATAAATAATGAGATAAGGGATAGAGAAAAATGAACAAAAAATTTTTATGTGGTTCAACAAATCCCACTTACGTCTATGCATCCAAGCTCACCGGACTTGAGGATTCCACTAAGTAAGCTTCAAAGGCTTCAAATATAATTACAATTGACTTTTAAGATGTCAATTAACCTTCACAATAAGAGATTATCTCAGATCTCTTAACCCAAGTATTTTCCCCATTTATAATCACTCAACTTTGAATTTAAAATAAAAATTACAAAGATTTTTCCTTACACAATGTATATGTTTATAACATAAAAGCTCAAAGTGTGATTTAATAAAATAATAACAAGTTTAAAACTCAAGAGAGATTGAATACACAATAGCAAGATAAATGATGATTGTAGAATCCGTTTTTATTTGAATAGGATTGAGCCCTTTTATAGTTGGTTCTGAAAACAGCTGTTATTAATTTTTTACTTATAACTAGCTTGCCGTTTGTCAAAATTAGTTTTTTAGTTAAGTTTTAGTTAAGGTTACTGCTGTAGCCATCATCTGACTTTTTGAATAACTAATTTGCCGTTTATAATTTCAAACAACATTTGTTGATTTAAAGTATTCAAAACTTTTTCAATTTAGTTCATAAACTTAAAAACTACCAATTTCATAAAATCATTTTTTCTTTTAGTATAAAATCTTTACATTATAAAAATAATGATTTATTTAAAATATCAACAAAAGTAACTTGAACTTTTAAATGCTTAATCATACATATATTTAATCATACTATTTTTACAAAAAATATAACATGATAAATCACTTAAGCTAGTACCATTGAAGCTTGATCTTAACTCGATGAGCTTTGTGCCATTGTCCATTGGGTGTCTTTCACTTAATCTCACATGTATAATACTTATCATTTAAAAGTTAGTGAGATTGTGAAATATATGCAATTTTATTTTACTCATGACACGTAGCTTGTTATCGTCAAAATAAAGTACCATATGATCGTATATGTCAACAATAGTCCTTATTATCAATAAAAATAATGAATAATACAATTCTGGGGGACTTTCACTTCCCGAACCTTCATTATTTTGGTCAAGTGATTCATTGATGCACATAAAGTTGTTTAACGAAATGACAGGAGTGCAGGGCTTAACATCACTGTAAAGGTGCAGAGCATTCCATTTAACGTTGGGCGGGCTAGCACGGATTGGTACAGAACATTACCTCAAAGAAGCAACAGAACTTTTAACCAATTGAGTTGGGGTTTTTGTTGAAGAATTTAAGGGCACCATGATCCCATAATACAACATGATGGACATTATAAGTTTTATATAGGGTGAGGATGAAACCATTAAAGTTTTGGTGAAAATATATCATAGAACTATCTTGGAGCTTGATGCTTTCAATAATCCACAAGCTTTGAGGGCATTAAAAGAGGGGGTAAGGATAAGTAGATCATGGTACAACTTGAGGGAGCTAATGATCAATTATTACCAACAGCATATAACTAAGTGAATATAAACATACATATCGAAGAAGAGAAGGCAACTAGAGTCAGAGGCGAGCAACTAGAAGAGTTGAGGAGATATGAAAGAATAGCTCAGAGGGGAGTTATACTGGCCAGGTATCATAATAGAATATTGGTGAGCAAAAGCAGCGCTATAAGACCAATACCTTATCACAGCAGAATGCTCAAACCAAATTATCCTCATTTCACTCAATATAATCCAGTTAAGATGCAATCATTAACAAAACACTCCATTAAACCTTAAATTAATCATACCTACTCGCTTATGGAGTAAATAGAAGGGATAAAATGAATTTTTTAAAGGCAAGTAAAGGTTACAAGTCTCAAAACCTGCTTAGGTGAGATAAGGAACCTAAGCTTTCTAATTTAGCTCACCAAAAGTAAGTGAGCATAAACATAAAAGTAGAACATTTTGCTAAGGCAAGTAAAAGTTTCAAGTCTCGAAACCTACTCAGGTAAGATAAGAGGCATAAACTTACTAGTTAAGCTCAACTAAAAATAGGCAAAGAGGAAGATAAAATTTTAAAATCTTTCTAAGGCAAGTACAAATTCCAAGTCTCAAAATATGCTCAAGTAAGACAATGAGCATAACCTTGTTAATTCAACTCAATAAAAAATAGGCCAGCATAAACATAAAATCCAAAATCTTTCCAAATTAAGTACGAATTTCAAGTCTCAAAACATGCTTAAGTAGGACAATGGATATAAAGTTGTTAATTCAGCTCAACCATAAATAAGCGAGCAAAAAGAGAAAAGCACAAATTATTTCCAAGACAATTTAAACTTCAAATCTCAAAATCTGCTCGAGGAAAGATCGAAAGTCTAAACTTGCTAATTCTGCTCGGCTATGAATAGACGAGTAAAATGATAAAAGCACAAATTATTTCTAAGGCAAGTTAATTTTCAAGTCTTAAAACCTTCTCGAGATGAGTTTAGAAAGCCTAAACTTGCTAACTCTACTTGACCACGAATAGGCGAGTGGAACGATAAAAGCATGAATTATTTATAAGGCAAATTAAATCTCAAGTCTCAAAATCTACTTGGGAAGAGACCAAGAATCAAAACCTACTAATAAAACTCATTAGGACTAGGTGAGGGTTTGTAGACCTCGTCAAGAGTAGGCACGAATATGTAGAACTCGTCAAGACTAGATAAGAACTCTGAAAGCATATATATTTTGCCAAAAGCAGACAAAAACATGTAAAACCCGTTAGGACTAGGCAAGAACTCTAAAAATCTACATAACTCATGAGGAGTAGGTGAGAACACGTACAAGTTGTCAGGACTAGGCGAGAACACCGAAAACATGCATAACTTGTCATGTGTAGGCAAGAACATAAAGAGCTCGCCACGTGTAGGGGAGGAGACATATAACTCCCCATAATCGATCGGAACTTATAAGACTAGTCATCAATAGGTAAAAGCCTAGTTAAA
The DNA here is from genome assembly GCA_025617385.1 of Murraya koenigii. Taxonomy (NCBI): domain Eukaryota; kingdom Viridiplantae; phylum Streptophyta; class Magnoliopsida; order Sapindales; family Rutaceae; genus Murraya; species Murraya koenigii. Next base: position 6,814,666 of record CM046813.1, on the reverse strand, counting down.
CTCGACCACTAATAGGTGAACAAAAAAAAAAGGAAAACTACTGATCATGCTCACCACAACAAGATCATGCTCACCAGAATTGAGTTTCTAATCGTTTTTCTGCTTAACCGTAAGATAAAGACAATAAACCATCTTTCCACGAAAATAATTTTAAATGCTAGCGTTAAAATCGAATATTTAGCCCACACATCATCACAACAAGATTTTGGCTTCAACAAAACCCAAAGTGATTGTTTTAGCTAATAAAATGTAAATCATGTCTTTACTAACATTTTTCTAGTTACTGTTGCTCACCACAACAAGATCATGCTCACCAGAATTGAGTTTCTAATCGTTTTTCTGCTTAACCGTAAGATAAAGACAATAAACCATCTTTCCACGAAAATAATTTTAAATGCTAGCGTTAAAATCGAATATTTAGCCCACACATCATCACAACAAGATTTTGGCTTCAACAAAACCCAAAGTGATTGTTTTAGCTAATAAAATGTAAATCATGTCTTTACATTCATTTTGAAGTGTACTGAGTTGAAAAAAAAAATCTATATACTAAACAATTTCATCATTCTCAATAAATCTTAATTTTTTTAAGTATCAATTTTTTTTTTTACTTGTAAATCTGAAGCATCAATCGAAACATTAATTTACAAGGTTTAATTTGTTTTATCATCATATAGTAGTGATCGATAGAGAGAAAGAGAGAGGAAGATATAAAAAATTTTCAGAGAAAGAGAGTAAAGTAAGATGAAAAGAGAGGGGGAGAGGAGACCAAAAGAATTTATTCAAGAAAAAATAAGGATCAGTTTTAAATCTAAAGGAGTTCATAAGAAATTGTATAATCTTTATACATTTTTTAATGGGATAAATAAAGAAAATGGGTTTGAAAAGGAATTTAAGGAGCCGCTAATAGTTCAACTCAAAAAGTAATCACACAATCAAGTCATTGGCCCGAGTATAGGACTGGTACCAAACCCGATCCACTATCATCCCTATTCATCAATCGTGTTTGGTCAACTAATCCTTCGATGAAAAAATAATTATACCTCATAATTTTCTTTGTAAGATTCAACAAGTTCAAGCAAATTATTCGATAAAACCCTAAGAGTCTCTCTTGTTTCAAAAGTTTATTTAACCAACAAGACCTGATCTTATATGTCACAACTCACATGATGAGATCTTATGATTGAATGGCAACTTGAAAGTTTCAACCATATCCAAAACGGTTAACTTTGATCTCACATCATGTAATTAAAACTTATTACACGTGCCAAAAATTGTGTGGCACTTAGCCCACCGTTTTCATTGGCAAATTGGGCATTAATCTTCACCCCATCTTAATTAAACAACTAAAGTTAATTTTTAATGCTTTTTCAATTACTGCTAATGACGCGTAATAAAAATTGGTCAAATCAAAGCACAATCGTATCTGGATATGTGACAAAGACAAAATCGTCACCACCACCAACAAGATTCCATCAATTATTATGTATACTAAAACTCTTACAATAAACAGGAAATTACAAAGGTAAACTTGTTCTCATCGTATAATATTATTATGTGATTAAATGATGGATGGGTTTAATTACAATATTTAAAAACTATCTCACCTCACAACCTGTCACATACACAATGATAAAATCTTATATGCCTACGGTAGAGCATGGAACCTTGAGAAATAAGAGTACCATATCACATATACATTAATTTTACTTAAATTTTCTCATCAATAATTAAAAAATTCATTAAAACAAATATATATAAATAAAACACTCTCTCTCTCTCTTCCTTTTTTTGCCTGTTCATCTCCCAAACCACAACAAACCAAAACCAAAACCAAAACCAAAACCAAAAACATTGCTTCTGAGAAATAGCATCAATGCAATGTCGTGCTGGCTGGCTGACTGGCTGTTCAGCATAACGAAAAATTAAATACTTTTATTTTTACTTTTAAAAAACAAAAACAAAAAATAATAGAAAAAAAAAAATAAGTTTTTGGAATATACTTTACGACCATCATTTGGCCCCCAACCATCATCATCCATCCACCCACAATCTTGATGTTGATGCCATTCAAGTAAAGTTAACTACAAAAACAAAATAAATTAAAAAAAACACAAATTTCTCTGAAACCCAGAAGCCCATTTCTCAAATTTCAGCCTTTTTGTTTCCTTTGTACCTTCGACAAAAATTCATTTTATTTCCTTTTTCTACATTCAAATAAAATTTAAAGTTTGATCTCTGCAGCTGTTTGTTCTTGATTGATTGATTCAATCAAATCAAAAATCTAATTTTATTTTTATTTTTGTTTTGCTGTCAGAGTTTTATTGCATTAACTGATTGTTTACGGTTCACAATCCCATATGTGTTACACAGATCTGGTGATGTAAAACTGAGAATCTGTTTTTCATTTAACCCAACCAAAAAGTTTCGGTTTTTTTTACTATTAACACGACAGCGTCGAGAAGTTATTTCCCGACGGTTATGGATTTAGACGATTTTCGATCGATTCTCGAGACTGCAGGCGTTGACGTGTGGACTTTCATCGACACGGCGATCTTGGTGGCGTCTTTGGATTATGCAACGGAGATGAAACAGCGTCGAGATAAAATCGTCGAGAGACTTTACGCCACGTGTATTGCTTCTCGATGCAGGAACTGTGATTTTGGTAATGTGGTAGTTGATGTTAACAAAGAGATAAGCCATGAGCATGATGATAAAGTCAAAGCAGCACAGCAAGCTTCACCTTCAACGCCACACTCTGTTAATGGAGATGATGATGATATTGATATTGAAAATGATAATGATATTATTGATCCTTATGGTGGCTTGTTTGACGATGAGCAAAAGAGGATTCTTGAAATCAAAGAGCATCTTGAAGATCCTGACCAGGTTATTTTTTCTAATTTGATTAATGTTTCCGTTTTTATTGATTTTTTGTGTGTGGTTTTAGGTTTTTGTTGCTGGGTTTAATTTAGTTTTGTGAAAAAAATTGTCAAATTTTCAGTCTGAAGATGCTCTGATTGATCTGCTTCAAAGTTTGGCGGATATGGACATAACATTTAAAGCTCTCAAGGTAAATATTTTTCCCTTTTTATTTTTGGGTATTAATTTCTGTTTTCTGATTCAAATTTCAGTATAATGGTAATTGAATTTGTTTGTTTCTTTATCACAGGAGACTGATATAGGGAGGCATGTAAATCGATTGCGAAAGCATTCATCAAATGAAGTTAGGAGATTAGTGAAGCATCTTGTTAGGTATTGAACAAGAAATCAAATGTTGCAAACTTTGTTGTTGTTGTATTCATATTGATGATTGTTCAATAATTGTTGAATTTGGTTGTTCAATTTTGTTTGTTAAGGAAATGGAAAGATATTGTCGATGAATGGGTGAAGTTGAATCAACCTGGAGAACTTGCATCCTCTGCAATGCTGGGTAACATTAATTTTCTGAGATTTTAGTGTGTAAATTTTCTTTCTCTTTCTGATAAATTTCTTTTGTGAAGTGTATAATAAAGATTAATGCGAAGAGATTTAAGTTACAAATAGGAATTAACGGTTTTTGGATACAGATGGCGACTCACCCCAGCAAAAGATTCCCCAAAATGGCAATCACCAGGTGAAAGATATCTGTTTTCCAGCTAAATTTTTCCTTTTTCTTGAGAAAGTTGTTTTAAAATTTTGTTTTGTTCTAATCTTTCTAAGATTCTTGTTCTTCTTTAGGTTCCTGACTTTGCATACTCTCCAAATCCTCACAGTGAGTATAGAATCTGATTCAAAGTTGGATTTTCAAAATCTTTGTTTGTTTACTATATGCATTTGTTTAATCTATTTTTGTTTCGGGTTTGTTAATAATAATTAACAGATGGAAGTTCCGGGTCAGACAAGAATAATTCAGAACCCGAAAGGAAGCCAAAGCAGGCTCCTCCACCCCGGAAAGAAGCTCTTTCTTCTAGACCTCCTCAATCAGCAAGTCTTGCTACTCCTCACAGAGTACAGGTATCATCATCATGAATATGCACCAAATTAGAGTAATTAATTCTCTTGTTTGGTTGCTGAGAAAAATGGAGGTTTAAAAATAACTCTACAAGTTACAACTATGCCACATTGTTGAATTTTAGCTTAGGTGGGTAGCGTAAAGAAACTTTCAAATGTGAAATTCTTTCCACAAGTGTATAGTGTATGTACACTCAAATTGCAGTTTTTGCAGAGACCAAGAGAACAAAAGGAAAGCAGAGAAAGCACTTTTGATGCAGATAGTAGGTTAGCATCAGCAAGAAAAAGGCTTCAAGAGAATTACAAAAGAGAAGAAAATGGTTTGTGTTTCCACTTTATTAATAATGACTTTATTATCAAGTGCTTATTTATGTTTCGGCTTATTTTGTTGGTACTGATTGGGGGATTTGTTTTGTTTGTGTTTTGTGTTTGGATTTGTGAAGCCAAAAGGCAAAGAACAATTCAAGTGATGGACATTCATGAGATACCAAAGCCCAAGAATGCCTTCTTTGGAAAGAACAAAGGTGGTAGTTCTCAAGGGAGGCACTGGTGATTGGTGTGAATGAATTGGCACAAAAGCTTCATCATCACACAAATCACTTTTTTGGTCATACCAAAACAAGCACTTATACCGGAAACCCCAAAACCGGTTTATCCTCTTATATTGTTTTTGTGAAATGAGGGAAAAAAAAAAAACAATTTTCTTCTAATTTTCCAGTGATTAATAGAAAATAACCACCAAAAAAAAAAAAAACTTTTATAGTTGTTTATATTTAGGGTCTCTGCCTCAATTATGGTTTTGATACAATTTCCTTTTGCAAACAAGGATACAAAAGTTTTCAAGACATGGCTTTCCTTTTTCATAAAAAATTCACTTATGAAGTCAAGTTTTATTTCATTCACATAATAATTGTTCGATTTTTAGCTCCATTAAAAAGGGGTCATTAAGCTATCGTGTTGATTGTTGATGTCTGAATAATTTCTAGAAAATATGCCGATTGAAGATTAAAACATGTACTGTCGTGGTAGTAACATTTATGCTCGATTATAACATATGAAGTGATTTTAACTTAATATTATAAGTTACTAACAATATAGAGGCATATATTATTACTCAGTCAATCTCATGCATCAAGTTCATGAAAAAAGAATTTTCCTGGTAGAAAATGTGTCAAAAGAAAAAATCTTGGGGTCGAGTTTGGTGGGTAGAGTAGGGCCATGAAGGATTATAGCTGGGGCAAAATGGGGTGGGATTTAGTTAGATTTTTCGATTTGCATTAGCAAATAGCATTAACATTATTGAAACCTTTTCTTTTGTAAATAAATGAAAAGTCAAAAATTGCCTTCTAGGGTTGCTTGGAAATGAAAAGTCCATTTTTCTTCTTTTTTTCTTTTTTTGGTTGTGTGTGTGTGTGTGTGTGTTTTTTTTTTTTTTTTTTTTTTTTAGGGGAATGGATTATGGATAAGTGTGGTAGTGTAAACGCATTTTTGCTGGTTCTCTAAACAAGGATTTTGGACCATCTATCTAATTCAATTAAAAGGAAAAAAAAAAGTCGAAAAGTAATATTTGAAGAGGTAAAAAGGTAAAAAATGTATATAAATTTATAATTAATCATTTATGAATTGACTTTTGCCCAAGGTATTAACACATGTTGATGAGATTTGATAATTAATGCATCAAGAAAACTAGCAAAAGCAAGATTAAGAAGAATACATGCACAAAATATCTGAATCTCATTAATTGGCAATCACAATTAATCATGAAGTCCTAAAATTAAGATAAATTATAAAAGATAACTATATATATATATATATATATCAAATCCTTTAAATGACTTATTATTAAATAAAAATTGCATTTAAATTTATGATTAGTGTAAAGCCTGAAAGCAGCGAGGACGTGTGGACTATAAAATAATTTTTAAAAAATGATAATTTGATCAAATTTTAAAGTCATTTTCTCTCTGCACTATTAATTTTCAATTTACAACTAGTGATATTTACAGGATACCTTTAAACTTTTAATAGCTACAATATTTATTTCATAACAATTGTAATTTAAAAATTATAATATTTTAATACCTATCAGAGTGGTTTTAAGTGATAACATATAATATTGTACTCATTATACTCAAAAGAAAATAGAAGAGAAATAATTTTCAACTCAAAGCTTAAGAATATCAAAGAGAAAAAGACGTTTTCTATTTTATTTATTTATGGAGTCATTTTATGATGCCATTATTTTTCTTTAATGGCATCAATAATGTAACAAAAATATATTTTTGAATTTGATCAACATGTAAAATATTTGTATAAATAAAAAGATTATAAATTCTTTAAAAATATTGTAATTAGTTAACAAACTAGTTAAAAAGAATTATATGGATCACAACCCTTTCATGTTAAATTCAAAGTCTGTTCTATTCAATTCGAATTCAACAATTTAATTTTAAATGTTAATTATTGCTTACTAATTAACTAATTCATTATTCATTAAATTAATTAAATAGTAAATATTAGAATCTTTAAATTCAAGAGTTTAAAATAACCTCATTATCAATGTTATAAAAAGTTATACAACATCATAGATAAATCTTTATTTATTTATTTGTTTTGTTAAATTAATAATTTTTTTCCTTTTCTATGTCTGTTTGCCTCTCTACAAGGGAAAAATAAATTAATATTGACAATTTTAACTGGTCACAAATTTCACATGAATTGAATTTTTTTTATAAGGAAGATATTTGGCTTAGATGTAAAAATAATTTTGAAAGTTACAATAGTTTAGATTTTACAATTCGCATAAAATATTTGTAATTGTTTTTATATTTCATAATTGATTTATACACCTATAATTCTAATTAATTGAGATGATAGATTGTCATCGACATGAGAGTTTGATAGACCAGAGTTGACTTACACTTTAGGATAATTCACGAAAATATGATTAAGAGTAATGTTACGTGTCTTAAATTTTTACGAATCATCTTAAAGTGTAAGTCAACTCTGGCCTATCAAACTCTCATGTTATGCCAACATGGGTGACAATCTATCATCTCAATTAATTAGAATTATAGTGTATAAATCAATTATGAAAAAGTAATGCTATGTATCTTAAATTTTTTATTTCAAATAATTATCTAAAATAATGTAATATTTATTAATTAGTTTAATGAATCAAAGTGAATTAATTATATTATTTTATCAATTAATTAATGAATACCATATCATTTAGGATAGTTATTTAAAATAAAAAACTTGAGATCTATCGTATTATTGATACTTTTTATCTCATCCATGTCATATTATCAATAATGATACCCGGCATTTGACTCAAATACTCGAAACCCTAACATTACTCTTTAGTTACTCACAGAAGCCTGCTTTTATCTTATTTTCAACATAGCTTTGAGTTTCTGTATAGCCTGCTGTCATCACATCAGATTGCAATTTGTAAATGATAAACTGTAATGTTAAGCCATCATTCCCATCACATTATCTGGCCATTGAGGCAGGAAGATTATTAATAATAAATACCACTCGAGGAAAGATTGGCAACACAGATGGAAGCCTCAAATGCATATGCTTTTTAGAAGACCTTTTACAGGGCACATAAAGAAAGCTATCTCTATCTACAACCGTGTCAGATACTCCATGACTGACGGAGGGACCCCAGCCCCTGTGTCAAAGCTATAAATAATATGTGGATTTAGTACAACTTAGCCATTTGAAGAACTAAGAAATGCAAAAATTACCATCATTCAAAATGTAAACTGAAATCAGGGGACTAGCGCAACATATTGCTCCTAAAATCAACTTCTTTCTAATTCTGCAAAAGCATAATGTATGACTATGGTTATAAAATCTACTCTAATTATTTTTTCAATGTTTTAAGAAAAAAATGTATCCTCATCTTTTCTCGTAAGGTAGAACCGGTGATTTCCATATTTCTTCTACTCATGAACCTTCAGCTTTCCACCCTCGGCTCGCCTGATTTCTTCAAGCTACCCAAGATTCCATCAATCAATTTGTCTTTTTCATTATCAAGTGGGTCCGACACAAAAGAATAGTGCTTCTTAGGTCTTTGCTTCCGTGCAATATTTCCTGAAGAAGTTTCACTCATGGTTGCTTCTTCAGACAAAGCAGATGGTTTTACACCATCGGTTGAACAGTCGACCATGCCATCAACATTCTGTGACTTGTTCTTACTGTTGTCGCCTTCCTCCTTACTGCTGTACCATGAATCCAGGATTTGCAATAATGAGCTATCTTCTTTATCCACCTCTGGCTTCCCCTGCCCTTCTGGTTGTGTTGCAGTGGAGGTGTCTCCTTCAGATTCTGAAAATTCATCATCAGAGACCAAAGGTTCATAATCCGGATAAGTTTCCTTCTCTGTTTCTTTCATTGATCCACCTTTCAGCCCCGATTGCACTGCATTTCTGTCAAAGCTCAAGTTAGAAACAGGCCCCAGCTCCTCCCATTGAGAGTCAGAATCATCACTCTTCTTTGATATTTCTGATAGCCCCATATCTGAGTTAGATGGACAATGGGAATTGGCTTCTTCAAAACCAGGATCTGAAGCTTCCAGGCCAGAGCTATACATGACCTTGTTGGAAGGAAGCATATACCTGGACTCAATTTTCACTCCAGGCATTATCTGCAACAGGGTCGCCAACTTTTGGTAACCAAGCTTTTGTATATCAAGATGGTAGCCATACCTCTCAATGAAAAGTTTTCTGAACCATCCCAAATTGTATCCTTCTGGGTACTCTTTCAATATCTCATCGACAAGCTTTTGGCAGTCAGCTAATATGTCATTTCTAGATCTGTCTGTAGGATTCTTATTGATGGCAGATGCAGAAACTCCAGCATATGAAATCTTCAGACTCTTTTTCTCTTCATCATGCTTTTGCACTTTCAGCTGGTCGGATTTTGAAGGTGGATTGAAAAAGATTGATCTCAACCCATTTGCCGCATGAGAATGATCTAAAGAAGATTTCTTTCTAACCAGACCAGAAAGTTTGAAAGGTGACTTTTCAAATGGGTATTCTTCCACCCATTTCTTCTCCGATATCAACAAATCCACAAGGTCAAGAAGATCACACTCACTAAGGTTTCTGAGAACCAAAGGACCTTCCTCTTTCAAAGATTCTGCCATCTGCTTCCTGTTGTAAATCACAAAAGCAAAAAGAAATATTAAAATAATGTTTGAATTAAACTATTGTACATTTTGAACTCCAGAATTATCATGCTTGAAATTTCACACAACATTGTCACTAAAAAAATCCCTTCAAAAACTCTACTAAGTCACAGATGAATGAAACCACTAAAAGTTGCAGAAATTGCAAGGCAAAAGCAAACACGTGATGAACTGATTGTCCCCCTTTTTATATATCTTCTTATCTGCAGCTCATTTGCATATTTTGCAAATCTTTTGCAGAAATTCATTCAATATTTTTGATGCATTTGCAACTCCAAACTCATACAAGGACAGAGATACCTGATTTTAAGTTCTGTAATCTCTTGGACAAGTTCAGATTAGACCATCTACCTATTCAATCTCATATTTAAGCCTCTTTTGAAATAAGAAAACTTGAACTAAATAAAGCAAAAATCCAATTTTCTTAGTTACAAAAGCTTTTTCAGCCAACATTTTCTTAATATTCTAACCATTAACTAAATAACAATGCTGACATTTTATTAGAAGTACTGTTTGCTGTATGCTCAGAATAACTATTGTCATAGGTGGTTTGAGAGGTCTCACTTCATTTTATATCCTTCCTGTCTTTGAACTTGACAACAAAATTGGAGGAAAAGAAAGGAAATCAAGCGATTGCATGAACCTGGTGCTTGAGTTGGAGACAATGACTGATCCTCTTGGTGAATCCATAAATGATTCCATGTCCAACCAGAAAGATTCCTTTAAGAATACCTCATGTTTTTGAGCATTATCGTTTATCTGGTTCAACTTTTCACTGGACAGATCACTCGATAAATCAGAGTCTGGACGGCTTCTCCCAAATTTACACCAGTTTACTATTTGACTAAGAACACCAGGACTCATGGTAGATTTGTCACCACATGCATGAGCACTTTCAGCTGTTTTTTTCTCCAGAACTGATTCTGCTGGATCACCATCCTGAGTTGGAGATCTGTTGTTCTTTTCCTCAACCTTTTTCTTTCTGGCATCACCATAAGCCAAAGGTTTTTCAGGGGGTTTCTTACTTATCTTCTGTGAAATATCTCCTGAGTCACTACATTTTTGAGGAATGTGCTGACTTTTTATATCAGAATCCTCATTTTTACCACCAAACCATCTTAGCCAAAGTTTTTTAAAGAATCCAACCTCATTCACAGAATCTTGTTTCAATGAATGTGACTCATGTTCCAGCATTCCAACTTGTGAAATAACATTCTTGTTAATTGGAGGAGGCTGTTGAACTTTTTTCAAAGGCTCCTGCACTTCTGCACTGACTACTTTCTTACTCGATAAAGGAAACTGTTGGAGTTTGCTTGATGGCTGATCCATAACTGCTTCAGAAGATGAAGGCAACTTACTATTGGCAGCTCCGTTTCTAGGTCTTTCATCAACATTTAATTTCTCAGACTCCGACAGATCCCGGTCTCCATTTTTACAATCATGTAAATTAGATGTACCCAAACCGACGACAAATGGTTCGGGAGCTTTTGGAGTACTTCCACAGACCAAAAACTGACCATCAGGTTCAGATTGAAGCTTTAAAATGTTTGGCATTGATAAAAGAAAGCGGGAGAATTTCTTATATCCATATAGATCTTTATCTATGGTAACAGGACTCTTGCTTAACACTGCCCGAAGTTCTGTAATGGAAATTCCTTCAGGATATGACTTTAAAATATGACGAATCTCCCTAACAACTGGCTTTGGAACTGGACGAAGCTTATCTGAAGCAGGCTCGGGAGGCTCAACAGTACGTGAAATTGCTGGCTGTTCAGCAACTGAGAAAGGATCTAGAAGAGGCCCCTTATAATGGCCATACCAGGAACCATATGGACCATCAGGTGGTTGATTAAAATGCTTTCCAGCAAGGTTCTCTTCTCGAAACAAAGAATCCCAATTCCACATGATACTTGCAGCACTGCAGAGAACATTGGGAGCACCTTCTCGACTTGCAAGCAATATGTTATAGTTGTTCATCCTTAAACGATGCAAAATGCTGGCAAAGTCCCTATCACCAGAGATTAAGAAAAGATGTGCTGGCGGAGGGTTTTGAGAAACCCAGTACATGAGATCTACTAAAAGTGATCTATCGGCACTATTCTTTCCACCTGCATTTAAATAAACACTTGCATGGTTAATGGCTAGAACCAGTGGAACTAATTAGGCAGACACTCAACAGCAAGGCATCATAAAAACTGATTGCAATAGCACAAAGTCAATTGGAATAATTTGACCTGTTCACTTTCTACAACAAAAGGAAGATGTTGAAAAACTTAAAATGAATAAAAGTTGAGCCATGATCTTGGCTCAATCTCATACAATTTGTTCAATTTCATTACCCAGAATCTCAAGCTGAATGACAGAATCATAAAATGAATCTTATATGCCAAAAAAAAAAAAAAAAGACAACTATGCACAGACGTACGGACCATTTTGTATGCATTAAGAGTATATATACAACTCCAATGGAGGATTAGGGATGAAAACGAAAATGGCTGTATCATGCTCAACCCAATCTTCAACTCTATTTCACTCTCTCTCCATGGTTAGAGATTGCTAATAAATTACTGTCTCCCATAACGTAGCCCCTCAAAATCTAAAGAATGATCTCTTCCTGAATCTCATACCAATGCAATCCTCAGCAGAGCCATAATAAAGGGGAGTTTCATAGTTGATTAGACATTGACATTCAAACATCAAAATAAAAAATAAATGAAAAGGCAACACATTATCATTTTAACCTCCCCTGGATTCAAAATTTTCATCCTTTCCCACCTACAACAGCAACCACTATCATCCCGCAATTACTCAGCTTCTATTTAATACAAAATATGATACATACATAAACAAACATGCAAACTATGCCCGAGTACTGGATGGTGCATGTTTGAGGGATTCTAGTGTTGCAGATGATTGCACAACGGAGGCTATTTTGGATGTTCGGGGTGATTTGAGGGCATCCCCAAGCTTTATTTTTTTCCGATCTACGATCGACGATTTTTACACCATAGCTGTGGGATTTAAGTCCCACTCTACGGATATTCCCTCTCAATCCGATGAGGAGTCAGCATTGAGGGGAACATTGACTTCTGCCATGTTGTGACCGACAATTCTCATAATGATGAGTATTTTAGTTCGGACGAGAACCTGTTTGATGATAGTTATTTCTTGTTTGCACCCGAGGATACCGGCAGACCTGACGTAGTTCTGATTTTAGTGTTATTGGTCAACATTCAAAGAAAGACAACAGATTAATCACCAGCCGCAAGTATTGTAAGAATCACCACAGCCGAATGCACTCATCACTTTTACTTTCATGTTTATCTATTGTTAGGTTTTGCCTTAGTTCGTTCTAATATGTTGTATCTGTTCTTTAACTTGGATATTTTGTTATATGTCTCCCTCTACATGTATTTTATTATTTACTGGTATCTATGCCTATCCCTCATTGGTGGTTTATAATAAAAAGAAAACATGCAAACTATGCTATTTCATCATTTTAGTCCTTCAATTCGCACACATTTCAAATCAACATGTCAACATACCAGCATATCAAACCAAAAATTCCAAAATTTTTACAATAACAACAACCATTCAGTTCCAAGAAACAAAAATATACCATGAGGCACGTGAGAAATATTAATCCCGGTTGACGAAAGCGCCTCCTGATTGACCCTGGACATCTGCACCACGTCCCCGAAGGCGGTGATCGTAACGGGGCCCTTAATCCCATTAGCCCTAATGGCTGCAGTGATCGTGTGAGCAACCTTAAAAACGTTCACACCAGCAGGCACATTGCAGTTCTCAAAATCCCACCACACAGAAACCCTAACGTTTTTGGACTCCTCTTCGTGTCGTCTAGGCGAAGTATTAGAAGAGGTTGAAAAATGGGCAACGAAAATTCTTAAAGGCGATGAAGGGCAAGACGAAGAAGAATAAGAGAGAGAAAGAAGGGATTTTGGGGAAATGGGTTTCATTGTAAATTAGGGTTTTAGGATTTTGAGAGGAAAGGGGAGGCGCGTTTGGTTTCATTGCATGGTGGGTGCGAGAAAAGCGAGAAAACTTTCAAGGATTTGCAGAGAGAAGGGTTTAGGTACAGTGAAAAAGATGGAGGGTACCTAAAACCCAAATGCACGTGTGGCGCTCACGTGTGATCTATTATGTTGGGCTTGGGTTTTGGGTTGGGTCATTATTTTAATACAAGATAGGATTGATTGTGGCCCACGTAATTATTTCTTGATTAACTAGTGATTACTAATTACTAATTCCCACTCTAATCTTTGATCATAATGAAGTTATTGGTTGTTTCAAAAAGAATAAATAAAATTACCACTTTAATTTCTTTGATGTGAAGTTTTTAATTAAATGATTATTATGTTTTGATCAATTGCAGTTAAAACTAAAATATTCATGACAGAAAATGAGAGTGATAGGCAAAAATAAAATAAAATAAGAAGTAAATTATGAGCTTTTGTGTTTTATTTTGCTCTCACATTTGATGTATAACTCTAATCTTTTTGGTAATTATTAATCATAATTAAATTAGTTAGACGTGATTATTTATTTTTCAATTACCATAGATTCCTTATTTTGAGACTTATATGATTAATGTTTAAGTAGGGGGTTTTCATTAATTCAAAACTAATGATTTTGGTCAAATCCAATCATTGGGTGCTTTGAATTTTGATATGATTTAACTCCATACAAAAACTTCATAAAAGAAAAATTATCTTTTCCTCTTTAAAATTAGATGTAATAGTTCATTTTATTTTTATTAGTTAAATAATAATTAATTTTATTCATATTTTTTAAATAATAACCTAAAGTATTTTTTGTTAATTTACTGTTAATATATTGTATAACTCATTGAGGGAAAAATATAATTTTCAAATAAGAATATTTAAAAATATTTTAAAAAATTCAAACATAATTAGAAAAAAATCATTTTCTATATAAATTTAAAATTTAAAGATAACTTAATAATATGTAAAATAATAATACTAAATAATATGTAAAATAATAATACTAAATAGTATGTAAAATGTATATTTTGGATAAAACAAAAAAAAAATATAGATTTCATAGGCACTAGAGTGATTTTTTTTTTATCCTTTAACTTATTCTTAGGTTTAATATAATCAAGACAAATAAATAAATAATTAATAAGTTATGTTATTCTATTAACAGTAAAAATAGACTCCTTCATTTATTTTAAAAAAGTACACACTAAAGACATAAAAATAATTATTTAAAAATATTATAGAATAAAATATACTAAATTAGAGTTTTTTTTTTAACTTATCATTGACCTTATAATGGAGAGTGATTTTTGATTGAAAAATTATTATTATTATTATATTCATAAATTTAGTTGACTTTATTAAAAAGTTTTAATGAATACACATATTTGAGTGTGTGTGTGTGTATTGTATATTTTTTAATGTTATTTTTATTTTGTTAAGTTATCATTTGATTTTAAAGTTATGCAGAAAATCTCAAATGTTATTTAATTGTTCTTAAAACTTTTATTTTTAAATAATTTGTATTTATTTAACTGAAAAATCTTATTTTGCCTTCAATAAATTATAGAGTAAACTAACTATAAATTCACAAAATGAGGGTTATTTATTTAAAAAAATGAATAAAATGGATTATTAATTAAAAGACAAGAATAAAATGAATTATTGTATCAAACTTCAAGGATGAAAAGTATTTTTTTTCCTTTATAAATTTAAAAATATACTGATGAGAATTAAAAAATAAACAAATGTACTAATGAGAGCATGCATCGCAAGAGTCTGGCCGAATAGTTATTTAGCAGCTTTCTCTTTTGGTCTTATGAATTCGCCAGCCCTATTTACGCTCCATTAATGATAGTGCAATAGGCACGTAACGTCATGTTCATGACGTTAATTATGGAGTAAAAGTAAATTGTAACTATGTAACTATGAAAGTATTTTAAAAGAAAGGTAACTGAGGTGTTGTCACTTTAATTAATATTTGAAGTTAGGACCACTATTTATCAATTATAATTAAGTATATGTTAGACAATAAATGAATTTTTTTAGTGAAATTCATGATCCATAATTCAGAAATATTCACGTTGTATCATTAAAAATTAATAATTAAATATACAGAAATGTACCTAAATCCATAATACTGAATTTATCTTTAAAATCGTATGATTGGCCTTTCAGATCAACATGTTCTCTTAGAGAATACTTTAAATTTCTCACTACTCTCTCTCTGATAATAGAATGTCAAAAGAGAATAGAACAATCCATGTGACCTGAGAACCACAGCTACTTACATAAATAACTTTCTTATTGCTTTTAGGTATTGTTATTTTAACCTATTATAGAAATAGTAATTATCATTTTAATTTTTATACATTAAAAGTATACACATTATTAGATATATTAAAGCTCAATTAGGCTTAATCTTATATAAAAGTCTGCAACATATAATTATTCACATATAAGTCTAACGTTATATTAAGGATCTAATAATATTAGATTAAATATTCAACAATCTCTCACTGTGCTATATTTTAAACCTCATAATTATGCTTTGCCAAAAAAAAAAATTAATATACGAGCTCAACCTTGTTGTCATTACCAAAATGTATTTATGATCAATCTGGTTCATCGATCATATCGACATAGGATCAAAGAGGCATTCGTTGTAACTGTTGTAACTCGAACCATCAATGATCACTATCCCAATACAATTGAATGATATGGATGTGAGTATGAAAATTTCATACAATTTGATCTTAACATGCCTAATTCCAACCAGTCTATTTTCAGCTTTAGTGAGATCAAACTATACCAAAATCAGAGTGTGAATAAACCAAAATTTTATTTCTACAGAAAATAACCTTAAATATCCATAAATTAAAATAACTAAAAAATGTCTATATTATAAGAACATCTAAAATTATGAATTCCTACTAAAATTTAATATCATTCAATGGCATGACACTCATATGAGTAGTATACTCATGAAATATTTTTGGTAGTAATCCTTTAGTAAGCGAATGCTTAATCATGGAGTTTGTGCCAATGTGCTATATATACAACTATCTACTTTGAACTCTTTCTTTAACAATTAGGAACTTAATGTTTATATGCTTCGACTTCGTCGAGCTTTTGTTGTTATTAAAACATAACATTGCTAACTTGAACCCATACATGAATTTCTTAAGTTTGCAAACCATATTCTTTAGGTTCTCTTACACAAAGTTTTCTAGCTATACTATATAGATTGTCTCATTAATGTTAATATTGAAAAATGCTATCTTTATATCCATATGATATAACTCAAGATTAAAATGCACCATTAATATCACTATAATCCTGAAAGAATCTGTTGATGAAATTAGAGAGAAAGTCTTGTTATAGTCGATTCAATCTTTCTATGTAAAGCCCTTTGCGACAAGATGTATTTTGTATTTCTCCACATTACCTTTCGAATCCATTTTGATCTTTAATATCCATTTGCAATCATTTGCTTTCGCACATTCTGGTAATGGGACAAGATCTCATACATCAATATCTTTCATTGACTTTGTTGCCTCATTCATGACATCAATCTATTTTTAAGAGTTAGAACTGTCTATGGCTTGATAGAAATTGATTAGATTATCTTTCATCACTCTAATGTTTACCTCATGTTCTTTAATAAATATAATGTAGTTATATAACACTGTACTTTTTATTTCTCTAGTGGATCTCCTTAATGGCATAGGTTTTGAGGTGGT
Source organism: Murraya koenigii (assembly GCA_025617385.1). NCBI lineage: Eukaryota > Viridiplantae > Streptophyta > Magnoliopsida > Sapindales > Rutaceae > Murraya > Murraya koenigii. The sequence continues at coordinate 6,797,711 of CM046813.1, read as the reverse complement.
AGAGTTTGTTCTTCTAAAACAAGTTATGGTGTGGGAGATTCTCCAATATTGTCTTAAATAAAGTCATGAATAAAATCCTAATGAATGTTAATAACAAATGTCATAATATTAACATATTCCTCTTCAAAGACAAAGTCCCTAACTGTATTTGTTCCCGTAACTCAACATCCTTAAAGAACTGCACATTTCCTGACTCAAAAATTGACTTAGTCATGGGATCATAAAACTTATACCTTTTGAATCTTTCAGAGTATCCAATAAAATAGCAACTCACAGTTCAAAAGTTTAGTTTTTTCTCATTAGGCCTATAAGGTCTTACCTCAACTGGCCATCCCAAAAAAGACAAATACTTTAGACTATGCTACTTTTTGCCCAACCAAAGTTCGTAAAGGGTTTTGACAGTCACTTTAGTTGAAACTTTGTTAAAGATATATACTGCAGTCTTAAGAGCTTCTCCCTAGAGTGATTTTGGTAAAGTAGAATAACAAATAATACTTCTCACCATGTCCTTAAGTATCATGTTTCATCTTTCAGCAACATCATTCATAGTAAGCGAGCCCGACATAATGTACTATGAGACTATATCATATTACTCTAAGAACTTAGCAAATGGACTTGGACGTTGTTTACCTGAATTATCATATCTACTATAGTACTCGCCAACACAGTCAGATCTGACATTTTTATTATTTTACTAGGTTGATTCTCAACTTTAGTCTTAAAATTTTTTAACATGTCCTAGGAAAGTGACTTTTCATGGAGAAGATATATGTAGCCATATTTAGAAAATCATCTATGAACGTTATAAAATACTGTTGAATATTCCAAGCAGCCGTAGAGAATAACCTACAAATATATGTATGTATGAGTTTTAAGATGTCTAAAGTCCCATTGGCTTTAAATATTCTTAAATTGATTTGTTTTCCATTCATACAATTAACACAAACATCAAAATCTGTAAAATCTAAGGGGTCGAGAATTTCGTATAACACAAGTGTTTCTATTATTCATTTGGAGATCTTATCCAATCTTTTATGCTAAAATGCAGTCGAATTCTTATTGGTTAATTTTTTCTTTGTAGCTCATGTACGCAATTGCATGGATTTATTAAATAAATTAATTGTATTAATTAAATAAAGATTATCATTACCTAACAAAGAACTGGAATCAACTAATTTTGAATTATAAAACAAACTGAATTTTTCATTTTCAAATAAACAAGAATAACTAGATTGTCCAAAGTATAGAATCAAATTCTGTCTAAAAAGGGAACAATAAATATGTCATCTAGATCCAAATAAAATCCGGTTTTCAATAATAAAAAAATGTTCCAATTGCGTCAATTTCTTTTGTTTTTTTATCACCCACATAAATGTATCTTTTATGATCACTGAGCTTTCAGTAATTTAGGCAATCCTACATAATCGTACTGATGTGAGTGGTTATACTTGAATATATCCACCGCATGTGTTCAAATGCTAAAGTTAAATTAACCTCAAAATAAACTAAACTATGCTCTTCATCTCAACAAAAGAAACAATTAGTGCTTTCTGGATTACCCAAATTTTTTATTGTTTCCTTTAAGGTGCTATATCTACAGCTTTTTTATCATTGACCTTAGACCTCATTGAAATTAGAATTGTCAAAAGCATACCTATTTCTACTGTTTCGTTTTTGACAAAATATTTTCAATTTCTGAAAGGAACTCTTTGATCGTAGATAATTTTTCAGACATAGAGTTTCTGAATGCTACAAGAATGGTCTTTTCCATGATTATCATACACATGCGATTTGATTTCTCTCACGTTTCCATGTCCCTCTTTTCATCGATGGTTCTCTCATTTGTAATAAGTAGGAAAGAATCAAACTTTAACGTAAGGTTGAGATTCATGACTGCTAGAACTATTAAAATATTCTCTTTCTAATATTTAAAATTAGAGTCATTTAGCATATGAATAGAATTGATGTTGACAGTAATATTTGTAGAAGTTATAATTGAATAAGAGAATAAAAACAAATAGAACAAGCTCTCATAAATCTCATAACAAAAATAAATTCAAATAAAAGTAAACCCCGTATCAAGATATGAGATACTTTATTAATATTTTATCTTTGAATAAAATATTAACTTGTAAGTAATATCTTAGTATAGTAATCAAGCATTGATAATAAGAATATGTCAAACAATAAATCTTCCTTTGTGACCATTTTATTGTTCACATGTAAAACTAAATAATCATCACATGGTTATTATCAAAGATGGATATGCAATTCTGTTAAATATGGACCATTCTTTAGGCTAATTGATATTTACAGAAATTACATATGTACAACTATTTATATTCCAAAACAAATTAATTTTCACAAGAGAGGTCACTTTGGTGATATGTTGCTTCAACTAATTTTTTTTTTTAAACCCTTAAAGGGGCTCGAACCCGTACTCTCAACATTGTGAGTGTAAGAGTTCTCCCACTAGATTATAAACCTATTGGTTGAAATTATTTAATTTTAAACATTAAACCACTGAGCTAAGAGTTTCATTTTTTGCTTCAACTAATTTACCTTAAAATATATATAAACATACCGATATTTGAATTTAATATTCCACTAAAATTATCCTTAAAAAATTTAAATTTCTTTTTTCTTCATACTAGTTTTCTTAAGTTACTCTTAATATTGCTCCTCCCCTTTATTTCTGTGATGAACTGAAATAAGAATACTTAAAAACAATAAGAAAAGTTGTTTATATAAGTGGTTATGGTTTTTAGGTCACATGTATTATTATTCTATTGTTTTCTGATATCTCATCATCAGAGAGAGAGCACGGAGAAGTTTAAAAGATTTTTTAAGAAAATATATTGATTTAAAAGGTAAATCATATGACTTTAGAGAGCAATTAAATGTTATGGATTCATATACACTTCTGCATATTTAATTATTAATTCTTGATAATACAACATGATTATTTTTTAACTATAGGTAATAGATTTTACCAAAAATTTTATATCAGTTTTAACTATAATACCATAACAAAGGTTGTGTCTTTAGGGCCCATTTGGCAATAGTTAAAGAACTTAGGATTGGCTTATTTTCCTCAAATTTAATCCTAATATAGCGTTTGGCACAAAATGTGACGTGTCGATAAAATATTTGGGCCCACCAATTAATCCTGTGAGAATTGAAAATTCTGCCCTAAGGGAGGGTGTGGGATAATGTTTTTTTGGATAAAAATTTATCCTATGTTAATTTACGGGATAAATACAATAAGAGTGGAAAAAAATTCTCAGTTTCTCCTTGTTCTCAAACTAGTTACTCCTTTTATTTGATATTCTTTACAATTAGTAATTAATTATCTTTAATTTTTTAAATTAAATAATAGTATAAATATTATATAACACATTTGTTTTCACTTTAAATAACAATATAATATTAAATTTACAAATATAATTTATTATAAATTCATCCATTAGTGATAATACATATTTGCCAATATAATATTGAATGTTGATGATGTATAATATTTTTATACATATGGACGAATGGCATTATTGTATATAATATATTTTCACATTTATGGACTACTTTTCTTATTATGTTTGTTAGATGATATTATTGAATAAACTCTTGATTAAAAATTATAACCTAGTTAAATAAAAAAAATTCAGGAGAAAATTTTGTCACTTTTTTTTTTCAATGCTTAGATTTATCGATAAACTTATTTAAAGAGAAGAATAGCAACTTCACAAACTTACATATTAGGTGAAGACACCCAAAAACAAATTTAAAATTTCTTCCACGACACTTGGGATAAGCTCAAACACGAGTTCAAATACGAACCTAAGACTCCATTACAGGAGAATTCAAAACTAATCTAACTTCAAAATCTGACGCGCACAAATCTGACAGCCTCCCAAATTCAGTGGCGGACCTAAAAATTTATTTTATAGGGGACTTGGTTTAAATACAATTAAAGTTTTTAAAGAGAAGACAAAATTTATAAATTATCAGAAGAGAGCAAGAGACTCATAATTTTAATAAATTTCTAAGCTTCATTCCGATTTTAACAGTTCTATCTTAATTGATAACATAAGCACTTTATCTTTTTAAGGTAATCATTATTTTGAGAACTCTTATATTTGAAAATAATTCTCATTAACCATGTGCGTGAAAATATGAAATCAAGTCTAGTGAAAATTCTACGAAGTGCAAAGATTCTGGCGTTTTGTTATCAACTAAGAACGCAGATTGGAGGGCTATTTATGAAATTAAAATGAGCGTATTTGGAGCTATTGTAATGTTCAAATATTTTTAATTGGGCGTTTCTAGAAGAGAGGTTTAATGAGAAGTTTAGGCTCATCTCTTAGGTAACTAGGACAGTTGTCTAGGGCCCTAAATTTATATTTAACATATATTTATTTTAAAGAAATATAAATTTCTATAATTATCTTTTTTTTTTAAATTACCGAAATTCATACAAAGTCTCTCTACATAAAAGCTTATGTTTATTGCCTTATCCATTTGCGTATTATCCTCCTAAAATAAAGATAAGATGTGTGCATTACTGAAGGAAAAAATCAATTTTTATTTTCTATGGTCAATGATCATTTCTCAAAGCCTCATAGGTCATACCATGGAAATTAATTTGTTGTTTTATTAAATCTCAAATTTCAAGGTTTTATCTTTCTATACTCTCTTAATTACTTGTGTTATTTAGTTGTCTTTTTTTTCTTTTGAAAATATTCTAATATTTTTAGATGGTTGTTTCTATTTTTCTTGAATAATTGTGTGCTTGTTTTGAAAAAATATATCTACTAGAAAATGTTGAGCAAGATAAGAAAAAAATTAAAAAAGAACAGAAAAGTTAGTTCTTCAAATAGTAACTCTTGATGAGTGTTGAAAAACAGTAATAAATTTGTTAAGTAAGAAAGTCAGTAGTTGAATAAGTTTCAATTGAATTAAAAGATGATGAAACAATTCGCCTGAAGTCCCATAACAAATTGAGCCGCCCCTAAATTTAGAACGGTCGATCACCACTCAATATTTATTAAAATTGAAAACGGTAAAAAAAAAAATACAAATTATAATTGGACCATTCTTTAAACAATTTCAAAATGCCTCCCATATTTTGTGCGTGCATATATACAATACACACACACGTATCCGTGTCTTAGTAAGAAATTGCACAAACTAGCACATGGAGTCAAAGGACTTTTTGTTTCTCAAAAAACACATGGACGTATAGCAAATCAAAATTCAAAGGGGTTTTATTAAAAGGCGAAAATGTCCAGGTCAATTGAATATTTAAAGCAAGTTTGTGACATTATGACACGTAATATCCACATTTTTCATTAAGCTGGTTAATTTCTGCTTTACGGCTGACTAGGTGATTGCATGCAAGTTTCCTGATAGTTTCTCATGCGTATAATTGTTGGTGGTCCGAACCAAACTAAGAATATACTTGCGCCTTTTTCTCTCTCTTTTTTTCTTTTTGATTTTGTATTTTGTATTTTAGTTTGCTTTATATAACAACGACAACTCTTTTAAGGTTGATAATAATACAACTGGATCGAAGTTGAGATAACACCATGGTCTGCTTTTCTTGCCTTTATTTTTGTCCAAATTTTTAAAGCCGTTACGTATCTTTCAAAAAGTGTATCTTCTTGACAAATTTAAAGCATTCAATTTCGATCGCAATTTGTCTTCAGTTTTGTGATTTATATAGTATGTGGAGTGTGGACAATGTGAATCATTCTCAACATTGAGGATTGCCCATCTGGTTAGTGTTGCCTTAATCAAAATCAAACTTCCTCCTGAGTCCTCACTCATGCAACGTGGCTCAAATCCTAAATCTCTTATTGATAAATTTCATTAGTTTAACTAACACATACATAAATAAAATAAGGGAGCTGCTAAGTTACTCCTCGCACAAGACAGTATACAGTAATGGGATCCACATAATTTATGCGAGTGAAGTAAGTTATAGCTTCTTGTATCTTCAGCAAATCCATAAAATAAAATTTATAAGTTACCTTGTGAAGTAATGTAAAGGGCTATATAGCAGCTAGATCCCTAGCTACATCTCTTGTTGTGAAATAAGAGAAATTCTACTCACAGCTTAATAACAAAATGATTACGAGGTTCCGCATTTGTAAAGAGAAAAAATCACGAATTATATACATTTAAAGAAGAAATAAAAGGATTTTATTCAGCCCATGAATAGGATTTTATTTTACATATATGTTACTATATGTATGTCGAATTTGGATTCAATGTTAACATGAGATTTTTGTTAAACTTTTAGAGATTTAATTAATAGTTATTGGATAAAAACATAAAGGTAATTAAATCTTAATTATACATACACGTGTGGCAAAAGATTATAAACAAGTGAGCATAGCTCAGTTCAGCACTAAATTCAAATTCATATAGGTGAAATTATTTATGTTTTAAAATAAAGTTCTACCATAGACTTTTCTATTTACATTGTGCGTTTATTTATCTGAATCTGTATTAAATTATGATTATGTGATAACAATTATAAATTCCTAGACTTCTAAAGAACTATTCAAGAGATATCATGTCAAGTAATGATGTATCATTAACTACTTATTTAACCAATTTTCCACCATCAGTAGATAAATTTCACTTTATATTTTTGACATAGAATTGGGAACAAAGATTTTGAGAGAAAAAATTTTCAGGAGCAAAAGAGAATTAGGTAGTTTTTTTTTTTAATCTGAGTAAACTCAAAACATCTTAAATATAATATGTTTATACTTATGAGCTTCAAAGTGTTATATATATTTGAAGTTCAAATAAGTATATATTTATAGTGTTTTCTAATATAATAGTTTTATATGTTATAAATATTTACAAGGCAAACATTTGATATATAATTAATGAAAAATAATTTTGATAACATTATTTTTTACAATTTAAAGTAATACATATATATAAAAAAGTTATCTAATAATAAAAGAATTTTTTTAAATTCAAATTAAATATATGTTAAGTAGTTAATACCAAATAAAATTTGATTAAAAAAAAATCTAAAATGACATTTTATAGATAAGTCGAAAATAAATACATTTAATTAGGGTATCTATGAGAAAAAAATAATTTTTTATTAAAATATTTTATCATTTAGATAAAAATTAAAAAATTTTACTTTTTTATTGAAAAAAAGGTCTTACAATAAGAATTTAAATACAAAACAAACAAGTCAAAATATCTTAAATTCAGCTAAATTAAGAATTCAAATATAAAAACAAATAATCCTTTAAATTATTAGGAAAATTGTACATGTAAATTACGTATCATCTTAATTTTGAAAAAAAAAATATTTATTATTTTGCCTAATTAATAGCATTCCAATCTCCTTTTCACTTCTATAACCGAAATTCACACCATAAATCCCTTATGTTAAATGCAAAAAAATAAAAAATAAAAAATTAATATTTCAACTAAGTGGTTCCCACAAATCTTAATTATATTTCTTGAGATTAGTTTCAATCAAGATCTGGGACCATTTTCCATTCATACACGGCTTCTTTTCTTGAGGTTGATGCTCTTTCTTTAGCAAAAGATGTAACTTCAATCGTTTTTTAAGACGCTTCAATCTTCTGTAGTCTCTCTCCATGCAAATCAATAATAATAACAAAAAAAATCTCGATTATTTATTGATTATTTATTAATTGATTATTTATTGATTATTTATTGATTATTTATTGATTATCAAGCAATTTTTTTTTTGAAACGCCTTATTTCATTTCTTCCTTAATCAACATGTCCTCATTTTCACTAATGCAATTGTTATGAACGATGATTGAGACTTCTATGCAATTTATGACCAAACTACCACCGAAATTCGAGAAAGATGTAAAATAATATTGTTTCTTGCCGGCCATTATAACAATTTAAGTAAATAAACAATCTTAAAGTTAAAATGCGCAAACATAAAATGATGACTTTATAATCTCACGTTTTGCAGGATAAAATGATATTCGTACGTGTAAACATTTACTCCCTTATTGCTTGATGAGTTACCGCTTAGGACTGCAATTCTTTCCTGATCTGGCATTAATTGATTATAAGGCTGGGATTGACAGTGGGTAATTATCGCTCGAGGAACTATGATTTTGATTTGACCGATAATAGAGAATACATTCGCTAAGGTAGGCTGTCACATTATATAAGCAAAGTTGAGGAGGCTAGGGCCATGGTGGATAAGTCACAAAATACAGTAGGTTATAACAAAATTATATAAAAATGAAGGGACCATATATAAAATAGAGCTATTTATATTTTAAAAATTACTTTAAACATTCATCTATAAATTGTTAAAAATTAGTTTTTACTTTATAAACTCTTTCAAATAATAAATAAACCCTTACTTAAATCTTTTAAATTAATTAATTTTAATGTACTATGCACACCTATAAAAATATTCAATTCATCAAATATATATATATATATATATATATATAAGAGAAGATATCCTCAATTCTTTAATTTTTGAGGAAAATATTTCAAGTACTGGTTTAAATCCATCAAATTCATAATAAAAATTTAACTCATTTTATTAAACAAACAACGAAGAAATTAATAAAATAATTTAAATTTCAAACTTATTATTTATCTACTTTATCTATTATTCATGAAATCAACATGCAAGTTTAGTTGAAGCTTTTGTTGGAAAAATGATCGGAAGATTTTTGCTGTAAAAAGGACACAAATAATGTAGATTAATCTTCAAGGTTCAATGATATTATTGTTGTGAGGTTGCACTTTAAACAATAGTGTAGAACAACAAAAGAAAAATTATGAAAGAAATAGGAGATAGAAGGAGATGTTATAGAGGATGTCTTTATGTCTCTTTTATATAAAGAGACCCTTTATAATTCTTTTTCTAATTCAATTTAAATTAATTAATCATTTTTTTATTTAAATTGAATTAGTTATCCAAGTGTTTCACAATTTAATTCAATTTGAATAATTGAAACCACATTTAGATTTAATTTATTCAATTCTAATTTATAACTATATCACTTCCATCTAATGTGGAAATTAGTATTTTGAAATACCAATAAGATTCCAACAATCCCCCACATATTTCAAAATACTTCAACTTCTTTCATCATAGAGTTTAATGCATATGAACTGGTGTTTTTTGAGCTATGAACTAGGCATTGAACAAGTAATCGTGTTTCATAAAAAATTGGTCAAACTTATAGTTTCTATGAACCAATATTTCTTTTGTGTGAGGTAAAGGACTAGAAACTTACATTAAAATTTCTCAGTCTTTTGTTGTTCTGCAGTTTGACACTTTAATGACCTTGTGTCACCCCAGTTCATAAGTGCTCTAGAGATATTTGTTTAATTCTTATAGGAACCAACCCAACTCCACACTCATATAGGTGAACCTCCATCAAATGTGTCATGTAATTTTGACATACCACCATGCACAAAATATAGGGTATGGAGTTCAATGAGAGCTTAATTGTTCAGTCACTATAATAGGCAACTATCTCATTATATAAATAGATTGATAATGTTACAAGACAACAAGTGACTTGTTATTACCTTTATGAACCTACTTTATGGGATCTCCAATCACATAATAAGGGTTACTATCACTTTTGTCTTTTGTTTAAATAGAAGTCTCATCCCCTCGACATAATTACCACTAATCTTATGATTAGTAGTTTAATCAGGGAATTGGACAAATTTGACTTTGACATCACAATCTAGGTTCACAAACCCATATCTTAACGGCTGTTCAAAAATATTATATTTCAAATAACTTTATCTATTTTTCTCATTATATGTAATAGTAGCCTGGCAATTAAAATATAATCACAAAAATAAAATGATAAATGATAATAAGAAGATCTGTTAAGAGGTTTCTTAACTACTCAACCCAATTCATATCTTCTCTAAGGTTACTAATTCGAACTCCATAGTAGAATGAGCTAAACACTTTTTTTTTAAGAGATTTCTAAGACACAATTCATTTTATTATAAATCAAATTTACATCACTAGACCCTTTTAACAAAGATGGAGAGTTATTGTAATTAAGTTCAGAATTAATGGTGCTTCTAAAATTCTTTACAAGTTTGTCTATGGCAATCAAATGATCATTATTAGGATTTTAAGTATAACTACTCAATTTACCTACAATATATATAATATTAGGCTTGTGCTATTCATCAAGTATATTAGGCTATCAATGATTTTGGTATAACTCATATTAAAACTATATTCTAGATTTTTCTTAAGGTGTGTATTTGCATCATATGGTATAATGACCAATTTCTCATCATAATGTACAAACCTTCTCAACATAGTGTTCTTGTGACAATATAAGACCATCACTAATCTTAATGATTTTGATTCCTAATATAACATCTACTTCTCTTATATTCTTTAAATTAAAGTTAGAATCAAATATTCCTTTAGTCTAATTTGCATATTCATTTTATATTAATACTTTATCAAACTTCTCATGCTACTGTTTTGATGCTTTTTTTTAAGTCATATAATGACTTAACCAATTTGCATCCATTTTTTTCTCAATACTTGGAATTAAGCAACCCTCTGTTTGTCTTATGTAAACTTCCTCATCTAGGTCTACTTTTAGAAAAGTAGGTTTGACATCCATATAATAAATATGTAAATTATGAATTGTAACTAATGCAATCAATCTCTAATAGATGTAATCTGCGCCACAGAAGCATAAAGATCAAAATAATTTATGTCTTTCTTTATGAGAATTATTTGGCAACTAATCTTGCCTTATATTTATCAGATTGATCTATCCACTTTTAATTCTCTTTGAAATTTTATTTATATCGGACAAGTTTTGTATCTAAAGGCAAAATCAATTAATTCTTTTATATGATTTTTCATTGCCTTCTCCATAAAGGTGTATCTCGAGAAGTCGAAACTTTTTTGAAAGTTTAAGGATCATTCTCAATAAGAAATCATATAAGTCTCTACAAAAACTAATGGTCATTCTCATTCTTTTACTTCTCTTATGTTCAACTCTGAACTCTTAGGAGGATCATTTAATTGACTCTTTTAAAGATAAATAACTAATGTTAGTTTTCCCAAGAAAATAGAATCAAAGAATTTAATATTGTTGAATTTAATGATGGTATCCGCCTCAAACGAATGTCCTTCATTTTTAAGTACTAAGAATTTGTAACCAGCACAATTATGGACATATCTTATAAATAAATAGTCAACAGTTTAAAGTTTCAGACTAGTCCTTTTGAGATTAGGTATAAGAATCTTTGTCTCTACACTTTGAGGTATGATAAATTAGGCTTGTAGCTTCTCTACAATTCATAGGGTGTTTTTCCTACTTTTTTTATAGGATATTTAATTATGAATATGGTAAGCTAACAACATAGCTTTCCCCCTCAAATTCAACAGTGCTTCAAAACTTATGAATATAGCATTTACCATGTTCTTCAACATTTTATTTTCCTTTTAGTTACATTAATTGATTGAAGTGCATAGAGAGGTGTTACTTCATAGATAATATCATTATTCTCACAATAAGCATGGAATATGCCTGAATCATATTCGCTTCTTCAATTCATAGTTTACTTTAAATCACCAAAGCCATTGTGAATTAAACTGAGAAATTCAGTTTCACTGCCCATAACTTGTTTACTTACCTTCTTTATGGATTTTGATTCCATATATATCACATTTATAATTTGACAAGCTCAAACTAGACAGTAATCCAAATTCTCTTATCTTCTTAATATAAGAAAATTTCACATGACCATGTTTGCTATGCTATAGAGTCAATAACACAAATTTAGATGACTCACCTTTCATCTTTAATAATATTAAAAATTATAATCTTGAAGATTTTAACAGAATAATATCCCTTCTCTAACAAATATCCCATTATTTGGCAATATAATTTTCGGAAGGATACTTATATTTATGTCTTATATGTCTTACTCAGTACAAAGACATAATTAAAGTAGTATTGTATCCTACAAACGTGGCATATATTATGAATGAGAGGTGTTGATGCTATTTTCTGCGTGCCCTCAAATAGTACCTGCAAAATCCTACTCGCAGTATACTCGAGCTCGAGTAGGAGTATCTCTCCGATTTCAGTTCTCCCTTGTTCACCGGAACAGCGACCTTCTCTAGCCTGTACTCACGAAAATAAAGTCAGGGGTCGCAGGGTGATTTCCCGGTGAAAATCCTTCGACGCTCAAGTCAGTGATCGGGTTATTTTTGTTGTATCATTCTTTGTTAGAGAGACCGAAAAATTAAGGAGGGATGTTCGTCCTTTTTTTGTAAAAATAACTTCCCCAGAAAAATTAAAAAGAATGGAGAATAACCTCCCCGAAGAAGAAGAAAGATTTCGGAACCCCTTGCCTCTGCTTTCATTTTTCTTTTATGCTTCCGTTTTCCCGCCCATTTTTCTTCGATGGATGCCATTCTCACGTCTATGGTGCCTGGACCCCTCTGACAGCCGGGATTACTGTGCCACTCCTTGGGAATGCGAGACTATCTGGTGCGTATGGGGTCCCATGGCCTGATCATAGTGTCGGATGTGTGCGCATGAAATGATGATGCCGTGGGGGCGTGTGCCGGCCATCGATAACAGTGACGGCACCATACCGCGTGGGGCATTGGTTAAGCATCGATCGTCTCGTTGAGCCGCTGGGGAAACGGGTCGAACTGTCCCGAACCGACTGTATCTGGATCTTACATTTCCTTTGTGCCGTGACTGAGCTGTGCTTGGAGGATTTGAATACCTCGAGCAGAAGAATGAGCTCGGGTATCGACCAGCCTTCGGGCTCCTCGACCTTGACCAGCTTTGATGAGCTACGAGGATATCGAGCAGAAGAATGAGCTCGGGCTTGACCAGTCTTGGACCCCTCGACCTTGACCAGCTTTGAAGCCTAATGAAACTGTCTTCGTGCTAGTGGTCGAGTCTTCTGCTCGAGATGGGTTGATCTCAAGGTCTTTTACCTCGAGTTGGGTTGGCCTCGAGGAGACCTGCTCGATATTACCCAAACAAGAGGCTTTTCTCAAAAGCAAATCTAAGAAGAATTTTTCTTTGCTTAAGGCTGGTGTGGACTAGAAATCATCAAGGGAAAAAAAATTCTTCTTCTTCCCTCACTAGAGTATAATCAACCATAATTATCTTGAAGGATTTTGTTGTCTACTTGTCTTCATTCCTTTGAGCTTAATTGCTATGCTAGTTAGCATAGTGCCCAAGTTTTCTAAATTTAATACAATTTCATTCCTTTTAATAATGAGATTGAAATATTTATGAGGAGGATAATTCTCAACAAAATTTGCCTTGGAATTTAATTCATTGGTTCTTCTATTATGTTTTCCTCCTTAATTTTATCAATTAAATTGCATCTTCAAGACTCAAATAATATTATTATTATCAATTCCTTAATAGAACAGTCTTTAGCCTATGAATTTTAATAAGTTATTCTTTCATAAAAAAATTCTCAAATTTTACATAGAGCATAGTGACATATAGTATTCACAATAATAAAATTTGCATAGCTTGATTTCATCTAAAAAAATTGAAAAGAATTTCCATTTTGGACCACAAGAAACATGTCTGGCAGTTTCCTGCTATGACCTCACTAAATTCAAAATTTCAAAAAAATTTATCCTTTAATTGTAAAATCACAAGACTTTCCAGAAATATACTAAACATATATAAGAATCAATTCTCCAAATTTTATAATTTTTGAAGACGTCTATGTATGGTAAATTAGTTTGGTAACTCATATATTGTGATGAAATCAGAAATTTTCAGCATAATACTCTTGAGTTCAAAAAATCATTATAAATTGAATTCTCATCCGATTTTGTTGAAACAAGTTTCAAACGATTATTTTGGATGTCTAATATTTCATATAAAAATTTCAGATTCAAACTCAATTTTTATTAATTATTACAAATTTTGTAATAATCCTCTATCAGCATAAATTTATGTAAAATCTTAGGTAGCCAATGTTTCTTATCTAACCATGCTCAATATATTTAAAGTCACTTAATCAAATACTTCTGAGATTTAGAATCTGCTGCCATATATATTTTAATAAATTTCAAATCTTCAAAGTATTTAATAGGCAACATTATAAATAATTGGTTTGACGTATCTTATTTAAAGCAATAATTAAATTTCATAAAGTTGGTTTTAATATTGTTAGAAATATAAGTTGATATTACTTATGTGAAGTCCAAAACCAGCCAAATTAACAATTTTAATGTGAAGAATAGAACTTTATGAATAGTAACTTCGTTAAGGCTTGCGCAATGCACTGCCCCCTAAGACCAATTTTCACTCATCTAAGAAGATTTTTTGATGTAAAAAAGATAAATAATGCGGATTGATCTCCAAGATTCAATGACGATACTTTTGTGAGGTTGCACGTCAAATAGAGATGGCAAAATCCGGATCCGAATCCGGATTTGGGTGCATCTGGATCCGGATCCAGATTAATAATTTCTCATCCAGATCTGCATTCAGATCCGGAAAAATATATGCAAATCCGGATGCGGGTAATATCCGCACGGATTGCGGGCGGATATCCCGGATATCCGGATCCGTAAATATTAAATTTTAATAATTTAAAATTTTATATAATGATATCAAATAAAATACAATCATAAATTAATAATTAATAATTTAACATGAAAAACATACAATAACATCATAAATTCACAATTAAAAATATCACAACATAAAATAATATAAATTCAACAACTTATCTAATAATACCAAATAAAATCTAATCATAAATTCATAACCCAATGATTAACAATTCAACATGAATAATATATAATAACATCTTACATCATAATCTATAATTAAAGATAACACAACATAAATTAAACATAAAAAAATAATATAAATTCACAATTTACCTAATAATATCAAATAAAATCTAATTATAAATTTGTAATTCAATAATTAATAATTCAACAATGGACAATTCAGTATGCATAACATACAATAATATCATAAATTTATACTTTTAGACTTTTTAGCTTATATATATTTTATATTAAAATTTAATTAAATTAAAAAATACGAATCCAGATATCCGCATTTCTGGATGTAAGTGCATCCGGATTCGGATCAGGATCCACACGGATCCTAAGAATTAGGATCCGGATCCGCATTTTTTAATATGTGGATCCGGATCTTTGCGGATCCGAGCCAGATCCGAATTTTCATACCATCCCTAAGTTCAAACAACATAGTAGAATAGCTAAAGAAAAGTTATAAAAAAAATAGGAGATAGAATGAGATCTTATAGAGGTTGTCTTTATGTCAACCCTCTATAATTATTTTCTTAATTTAATTTGAATTAGTTATCCACTTTTCTTATTTAATTTGAATTAGTCATCCAAGTGTCTCACAATTTAATTCAATTTAAATAATCCAAATTACATTTAGATTTGATTTATTCAATTCTAATTTATAACTATATCAAATACATTACTAATTTCAAATCAAATATAAAAGTGATTGTTCTTGTTTCTTTTTAATGTGAAAATTAGTATTTTGAAATACTAATAAAATTCCAACAACTTTATGAGGAAATGCCATAATGACAATATTCAACTAATAATAAAACTAATTTTAGAAAGAAATTAATAAAGTTAATGAACCATCATCAGATTTTTCCAACTTAGAAGTAGATTGTCAGATTTTACGAAGCTGAAAATTGATTAGAGCAATTAAAAGTTTATTTACTGAAAAATCAAAAGGGTAGTAGTTTCTTTATAAATATTTGTAAAAGTTTTAGGGTTAAAGTAGAAGAATTGTATATACGTTGAAAGACTAGTGTACTAAATTCATTCAAAGTAATTACGCTTTATTTACTCAAAATAGACGGTCCTTAATAGTAATTTATATCATAAGCATTTTTGTAATAAATTATATTATTAAAATAAGAGTGCTCAAAGTATTTTCTTAGTGTAAATAGTTCCAACCTATATATTAAATGATGATCCATTTGGATTTTATTTGCCATATATTCTTTGTTTTTTTAATTTTGTTCAAATATTGCAACTAAGATCTGAAATTTGAATAGGTTTGATTGGTTTAACACTAAATAGATCTGAATTCAAGTATCCAAATGAATGTTTTTGTTTTTTTTTAGTATCTGAATAAAAGTGGTATCATAATTTTTTTTATAAACAAAAAATATCTTAAACACGGTTATTTGATATTTTTGTCCTTATAAGTCAAAAGGAATAAAGGGATTCGGTTTTATAATTTAAGAAATAAGTATATTTAATAGAAATATTTTTTGAATAAAGAATTTACTTCTAATTTAGATTAAAGTCACAAGAGTTTATTTTATCTATTTAGATGTAGATATCTAAAAATCATATATAAGTTACAAAAATAAATAGGTAAATTTGAAAAGAAAAGTAAAAAATTAATAAAATTTCAGATTTAAGATATTTAAGAAATAAGTTTTTACTTCAAGGACTCAATATAAATAAAATGGGGTTAAAACTTATTTACTTGAGGGAGAAAAAATTATTTATGTATTTCAATGAGCCTAGTTGCCCTAGCTGGACCCTCTGACTAAAGTAGGAAATGAGACATGATCTCTTACCTATAAAATAGAAGAAGTTAATTAAAGAATTAATCAATACAATATTCAAATATTACGTATATGCTTTCTTTTTGCGGGAATCACTCTGCTGTCTCCAACATAAATTCAATTAATTAGTAAAATAGTCAAGGAGCAAACAGCAATAATTGTTCTTGAATCCTCTAATTTCTTTTATTATTTTAAAAAATTAGAATAAACCAAAGTTCTTTCTGTGAATGCTTAATCGATCATTTGTAATAAACAAGTCATTCAGCTCTTAAAAGAATTGATAGTGGACGTTAAAAAAGGCCAAAATAGAATCAAGAAGGAGAAATGAGAGAATTTACCTTTATTTTGTTAGATTGTGTGCTATTAAAATACGCAAAAATTTATATGAAGTATAGCAGAATCCTATCACCTTAAAAGAATTTATATTAATTAACTAATTAAGGCAAAGTGCTGTAAGAATCAATGTTGCACGGGAATTAATTAAACATATATAATCAATCGAAAAGAATATATAGATTAATGTGTGATATCGACTGACGTTGTGGGATTCATGCAACGACATGTGACAATCCCACGTATGAAATCAACAAGTACAGCTACAAGCAGAATAATTGATTCAAATAAGTGATTAATTTACTTCCATACTTCTCACTTTCCCATCTTTTAAGTAACTTGGGGGTTAGGCTTTAGTTCAATAATTTCTAATTTGTAACATGGCATACAGTAATTATGCTGTTTTCATGTTAATAATAGAGATGTATGTGGATGTCATTAGGAACTTGATTGTGATAAAAATAAATATTATTGATGAAAATAAATAAATAAATAAATAATCAATCAAATAATATATTGTCTCCATCTTAATTATTAATTATGAATAATTGATTGTCAATCAACGTTAAGATTGATTAACTCAATCTTTACTAATTAATTATTATTCTCAAATTATGTTAATTGTATCATTTTCTTTTTTATGTTTCAAATATTTATATAAATTAAGTCTTTATGTTTATAAATTAATAAGAGTAAAATTTATCTTCTTTATATTATTTCTATAAAGTTTCAGACTGTAGTTTTCAAGCAGCATTTTTAATTTGCCCGGCTACTTGACTTCAACTAGAGGAAACATTTGAAAAACAAATTTACAATTTACCCACTCTCCTAATTTTACTTTTCAAAATCCTGAATGTGTTCGAGTTTTTTAAACCATCCTAATTTGTATCCTAAAATGTTAGACGTCGACATTATCCCACTATAAAATTATGAAATCGACCTCCCTCCGAGAAATATAAAAATACAAAATCTAAATAAGAATAGAGTGTTCATTGAAATTTTGTTCCTCTAGTAAA
Source organism: Murraya koenigii (assembly GCA_025617385.1). NCBI lineage: Eukaryota > Viridiplantae > Streptophyta > Magnoliopsida > Sapindales > Rutaceae > Murraya > Murraya koenigii. The sequence continues at coordinate 6,779,730 of CM046813.1, read as the reverse complement.
GTTTATGTCTTGGCCCCCTAAAGCTTACAGGTTTTATATTATGACTTCCTAAAGTTTTTTATCTTTTTTTTTTTCAATAGTAGTTTACCGCCAAAATCTTAGTTCGACGCTTGGTACTACAGCTAATATCTTCCAGTCAAATCTAAACAAAAGAGAATCAAATAGTAATCGAAAATGATTTTTAATTAGTCTAATAAGTGATTCTCTTGACAATTTTTTTTTCATGTTAATGGACTGAAATTTTTAACTTTTTTTAAATTAAAAATTTGAATACTGACCAAATAAGGAGAAGAGGAGGGGGGAGGGGGGAGGGGGTTTTTGTGGGGGGTGTGGTTGTGAGGAAGCGGAGAGAATCATGATTCTTATGCCGACCATTCCGATCACGTTGTTTTCATTTCTCCTTTTACTTTGAAGCAACTCGCATCTTATGTAATGAAATTCCTTTTCTAGCATTAATTAGTAGGGTAAGAAAAAGGCAATGGGGGTATATCCAACAAAATGGTCACCTATCCCTATATTCATGTGTCCATCAATAGATCATCTAAAAAAAAAATTAATGTATTTTTATCACATCACCATACGACCATTCAATTACATAATATCATACATTTTTATTATTTTTAAATAGATTGTGTAAATATAACAACACGTGATGTTATGAGACTGAATACAATTCTATTGAGACGTGGCCGATTTAGTCTTACCTAAATTTTTCAGGGAAACTTTATGATAACAAATTTTGGTGGTCCCTTAAGCTAAAGCAGTCTATCATGTTCACCACACACGTCCCAATAATAGAATAAACACATGTACTATTCAATGAACATTCTCTTCATTGCCCATTTGCCTGCGCTTATATGAACCCTCTCCTGATGACCATTATTGTACATAGCATTTTAAGGTCTGTGCTGAGATAAAAACAGTTAGCTAGTAGCTTCACAGTGCAATTGCCATTAATGGATAAAAAGAAGCCTTACTTGACAGTAATTCTTATACAAGCAATCTATGCTGGCATGTTCTTGCTCTCTAAAGCTGCTTTCAATGGCGGTATGAACAATTTTGTGTTCATCTTCTACAGGCAGGCTTTTGCAACTCTCTTCGTAGCTCCTATTTCCTTGGCTGTTGAATGGTAATAATAATGATTTAATATCTTTTTTTTTTTTAATGTTTTCATTAATCATTTTTCTTCTTATTTGGCAATTAATGATAATAATAATAATGATGATCATCTCATTTTTTGGGTACTATAGGAAAAAAGCACCTCCCCTTTCATTTTTCACCTTCTGCAAGATCTTTTTCCTCTCATTAATTGGGTATGTTCTGTGTTCTACTTCAAAAATATTGATCAATATTTATGGTAAATGTTTTTAAGTTAATTTTTTTGTTGTTTGAATTTCAGGATAACTTTCAGCTTGGACTTGTATGGTATCGCTTTGATTTATACTTCAGCAACTTTGGCTGCTGCGACTACAAATTGCCTTCCTGCAATTACTTTCTTCCTTGCAGTTCTGCTTAGGTAAATTATTTAATAATGTTGCTTAAACTTTCATCAAATCGCATGAAATTCTTTTAACAAACAAATTTAGAGATGCTTCATTAAAGCTTTAGTTTTTTGTCGATCATGGGCGCATGTTCTGAGATGTTTCATACATGCGATGAACTCTTGGGAAAGATAGTCCATGTCTCATTTGTCGAGTCCTTTTTATGTATGTATTTTGTAAAATACGAACTTAATAATAAATTTACTCAACTTTCACAGTTCCATGATCAGCCATCAATTTATTATTAATTAATCACGTACAATAATAAATTTACTCAACTTTCACAGTTTCATGATCAGCCATCAATTTATTATTAATTAATCACGTACAGGTTAATACACATATCATAAAAATTTAATTGTCTTTGTCAAACAAAAGATAAAGGAAGTTCATCATTTCAAACTTGTTTGTTATGTTTAAAGTTAAGAGGTTTTAATTTTTGTGAGGAAAAAGAAGAAGAAAGAGCAAATAGAAAATTTTCATGAATTTATTTGTTGTTTGATTAATTGAGCTGATAAGGACCAGCTAGCGAGATTCCGCTTCAAGGGAAAGAGAAGAGTAGAAAACAAAAAAGTTGACTATGACCAACTAAATTAATGTCTATATAATGAAGGATTAAGATTTTCTCCTGCCTGTAGAATTCAGGTCAGGCAAGTATCCTATTCTTATAATTAATTAGGCATAATTATGGTGCTATTATATAATACAACAATAATTTAAAAGTTAATTAATTAGTAGCAAAAATTATTATGTAGTTTTTAAGTAATTTTATTTAACTCGTCATCTGAATTTGAATTTTATGATAGGTAGAAGGTAAAAAAAAAAATAATTTGTATTTTATCCAATCCCATCTTAAAAAAAATTATAAAAATATTAAAAGATTAGTGACTAATTAGAAAACTTGTACCAGGGGATTTAACTTGTATTCTTTTACGTGAAAAATTAACATAAGATGCGTTTCCTTTCTATTTTAGTTAATTTACAATTTCATGAAAAGCCAAACAAAGGGTCCCTACGGTGATACGTATCCACTGACAAAGTCAAAACTTGGTGTAATAGTTATGAAAAATCCAAGTATTACCTTTGTCTTGTCACAAAAGCATGCACCACTCCTATGACATGATATTACAAACGATCACTCGCTAAATCAATTACGTGGAGTTCGCTGAATGATTAGACTTACAGATTATTTTTAGAGGTTTCAGATTTGAGCCTTGAAGTACACCTCTCCTTAAAGGACAGTAGGTATGTCCAAAGCCAAAATGAGCCCCCACCGCACACAGTATCATAAAAACATCTAGCTAGCCTAAGCGCAAAGCGTTTTCCTTTAGAGTAGTGCGTGGCGTAAAGAAATGTGAGAGAAAAGAGAGAGAAATTTACCCTCTCTTTCTTTACCCACTCTCTCTCTTCCATTTTTTTTTTTATTTCTCTCACCTTTTTCTACACTAAACATTTTTCTTTCACTTAATTTACAGCTACTGTTTAGATTTCTTTCTCAACATATATACTATTATAATAATAAAATTAATTGAAAATTAATTTGTGTTATAGGATGGAGGTTTTGAAGTTGAAGACAATCTCTGGGGTGGCAAAGCTTGTAGGTATATTAATTTGCATAGGTGGTGCAGCCACTCTGGCCTTTTACAATGGCCCGCAGCTGAGACTTTTGTGCCACCATCACATTTTTGGACAACATAACAGCCAACAAATTCACGGTCATGTTTCCTCTGGCAAAACGTGGATAAAGGGTTGCTTTATCATGCTCTCTTCCAACACTTTTTTTGGTTTGTGGCTGGTATTGCAGGTACCTATCCTCTTCTAGTGCTGATTTGTGTTTCTTTTATGGTCTCAGTTCATATTACTTGTTGGGTCAAAAATATATGCATTACTGTAAATGCAAACTTTTGCAGAAGTTTATGAAAATATAAGTAGGAAAAAGATCAAAACTAGATCCAAATATAAAAAATTAACACATTTTACGAAGAGAAAATGGCTTCTTTCTTATATATTATTTTTGTCACCTAGTTCTCTAATAAATAATTTATTACTGATTTCATCCTTGGTAGTTTCAGATAAAAATTGATTATATGAGACCTTTAGAAATTAAAACTAACTTGTTAATTAATTTATTTGTTAAAGGTCACATTAATTTATTCTTTAATAATGTTTTTTTTTTCTCATTTTCCTGCTAAAATTTTGATATCAATGATGAAATAGGATATTAAAATCCTATGAACTAATGGGTAAATATAATTTTTTAGAGAGACCAAAATATCATTCTCCCTTTTAATTTAAAAGGACACACATTAACACTTGTTTTTAATACTATTTTTAAACCTTCATTACCTTATATAATATGCCAAGATCTAGAATTATCATAGTAATGATTTTATTCATCATTGTTCATTTCAGGGTTTAGTGATGAAAAGCTACCCATCAAAGCTTCTCTTTACAACGCTGCAATGCTTTCTAAGCTCAATTCAATCGTTCGTAATTGCCATTGCTTTGGAAAGAGACCCCCATGAGTGGATGTTAGGCTGGAATGTCAGGCTCCTCGCTGTGGCCTATTGTGTATATAAATCTATCCTCATCTCCTTAATTTTTCAGTTGTTTACTCTCCATGTTTAAGTTTTTTTTTTTTCTATAATTTTTCCTGTTTCACTAACAATTATTTGGTGCATACGCTCACATTTTTTAAAATGCACTTTGATCTGTACATTTTGTTTTTGATGGTTTGCTAAACATTGAAGAATAGATCAAATTCGTATTTTAAAGTTAAATGTACGTTCAGCTGATTATTTCCCTCCTCTCATGCATATATCAAATCACTTTATTAAAATGAGAATAAAAACACTATTTATAGACAAAGCTTGGAAAGCTAAAATTTTCTACTTCGGGCAAAGTGTTTTAAATTCATAATAATAAATTAATTATCAATGTTCTTAATTTTTTTTTTCTTGTTTTGGTATAAAAAGCTTTAAAGAAATGCAGTCTTATATCTAAAATCAAAGATTAGTAACCTATTTGTAAATTATGACAGGGAATTATTGTGACTGCCCTTACATACTACTTACAAGCATGGGTTATTGAGAAGAAGGGGCCAGTGTTCTTGGCCATGTCCACACCTCTAGCATTAATCTTTACAACGATTGCTTCTGTATTTCTCTTATGCGAGATTATCACATTAGGAAGGTATATACATAATTTACCCTCTCTTATATTTTTAGGTACAGACATCTGCATGAAATTTGAATTTGATGTAATACATTATGATTTAGTAGTGGTATTCTTTTGTATAGTATCAAATTTGGACTCAAAATTATACAGACATTCATAGTGGATAATGACTCGTTCACAACCATTGATACATTAATTAAAACTTTATATTTTTAATTATTTTTAGTTAATTATACTTTTACTTCAGGAAAAATTAGTATTTAATAATCAATATGATTTAATATAGGATTTTGGGGGGGCTCTTGTTGATTGGAGGGCTTTATGCTGTGTTATGGGGGAAGAGCAAAGAGCAAAAGATGGCTGATAAAAGTTGTTTGCCAACTCAAGTTGATCAGAAAGTAATGAACTCAGATCAGATCAAAGTAATGACAACTAAGAGTCCTTCTTCGCCAATGTTTCTGTAAAATATATACTAATACAAATATTGTATGTTTTCGGATTAGCCTTTATGGCCTAAGGAATGAGATGGGCATGCAATTTCATTATTAATTTCTTATTTATTGAGCAGTTTCCCTGCTGCCCTTTTTTTGTTTTCCCTTTCTTTCTTTCTTTTTTTTTTTTAATTTAATGGTGAGGGAAAATTAAAGAAGAAAAAAATATATACAAGGAGAAAAAAAATATTTCCCACTAATTAATTTTAAGAGTTGTTTAGCATTATCTTGGATTGAAAAGTAATTAAAATTCCATGGACTGTAAATTTAATGTACCTGCAAAATAGCAACATGTAAAGATTCGACATCACAAACTTACACACCTTCTCCACACACTAATGTTAAGGAAACTCATAAATGTTTGACCGGCCAAATATATAAAGAATCATCAATTTTGATTCACTTTCCAAAAATTGTTTTGAATTCACGGCAACTATAAAGAAGAATGAAATTAACCTTCTTATTATTGTTCTTCAATCATACACCACAAAGGAAGTGAAGAGGAAACCCAAAAAAAGGCCATTAACGTTGAAGGTGCATTCTCTTTAATCTTTTTCCATTCTTATGCTCTTATTCCTCTTTATTCTTATAAATCTTTGACTGTTTTTGCAAACTAATCTCTCTCCATCTTTGCCTTTTCCTTTATTGTTTCTCTCTTATACTTTTATATATTGTTATTATCTTTGCCTTTTCCTTTATTGTTTCTCTCTTATACTTTTATATATTGTTATTATCTGCCTTTTTCTATTTATGAATCTATTTTTTTAGTTAATTATTTATACTTCTAGGGCTTCTCATGCTGTTTCAGATCCAAAAATATTTTTTTTTTTAGGTTAATATATAGTTTTTGTAATTTTCTAACTTTTTTACATATGAAACAAAATTTTTCATGCTGAGTTCTAATAATATTTACAATTGTTTATTTATTTATATTTATTTTTTGACTGATTGATTCAGCACTTTGTTTTTTTTTTTGACTAATGAAATATTTTTTAAAAATAGTTAATTGCTTTGATATATAGACAGAGAAAAAAGATGGGGCGTGGAAAGCTAACCCTAGAACTAATAAAGAAAGAGAAAGCTCGAATGATAACGTATCAAAAAAGAAAGAGAGGCTTGAAGAAGAAGGCTCAAGAGTTCGCCACCCTTTGCGGCGTTCCGACTTGCATGATCATCTACGGTCCAAGGGTGAACAGCCGCCCCGGCTTCGCCGACGTCGAGGTTTGGCCTAAAGATCACAAAGAGTTCATGCAAGTTGTTAACTTGTATAGGGACAAGGCTTTTTCTTCTGCACGTGGAGTAAAGTCTCAAAATCTCTATGATTTTTTTGCCGATCGTTACCGAAAAGTTTACGAGAAGATTGTTAAAATCCGGAAAGCTAATTTTGAATCCAAGTTCTCGAGTGATTTGGATGAAGATTTCAACAATTTATCGATGCATCAATTGAAGGAAACGCTTGTTGTGCTTGATAATAACACTGATATTGCTACTAGGAAGCTTGCATTGATAAAAGGGCATCATCAAAATTTTGGTTGCAATAATAATAATAACAACAATGCTAATAATAGTGCTCAAGTTTTGTTTCAGCAGCCGCAGCCGCTAGCTTCTCATCATGTGAACATGCAAATGGCTTCATATCATCATCATGAACCTCTTCAAATGGTTCCATTCGACTTCAATCCGGTCGATAATCCGACGATGATGATGATGCTGATGAACGGTGGTGATCAAATTCAATTGGGTAGTAATACTACTGCCCAATACAATCATCATCATCATCCTATGCAACATGCTGCGTATTGTGATCCAGTGGGTGCAATGATAGAGAACCGCGTGATGATGAACAATCCAAGGGCTGCTGTGCGTTTTGTTGGCTCAACAATGCAACAATTTCAGCCTTTTACTGAAAAGTTTCCTGCTTTTCCAATCATTGCTTCTCAAATGCATGGCTCTCAGTTTAATGAATTTTACGGTGATATAAATGAGTTTCTTCATAAGAGAGAAAAGTTGTAAATGCGGAGTTGGAAGTTAGATTTATATTATTATTGTCATTAATGAAGCAATAAAAGCTTGTGATAAGCTTTAATTTAAGTTTAATTAATAGGTTGAATAATGTTTAGCACTTGGGATTCTTAGTTCATTAAGGTTTGTGGATGATATTTTATTTCACCGTTTACAACATTCATTTCGGATATTATTTTTCGATATAAATTGTGGAACTACTAAATAACTTTGTTGTAAATTTAGGTCTTATTTAGTATTGAAATTGGATAATTGTAGAATTAGTGGTTAAATTAAGTACATTGAAAAGTAAAGATAAATGATTTAAGGGCTTATTTATTAAATGTGTAAAGTCTAAACTTTTATTAATTTCAAGAAAAAATTAAATTTACTTGTTTATTTTTTCTGTAATTTGTCTCTTTTCAGACATTTACATCTGAATAAAAAAAAAATTCTAAATAAAAAAAGTCTAAATGAGAAGTGAATATTATATTTCAATAATATATCTATTAAATATACTTATTTTCTAAACTATTAAATCTAATCATTTTTTATTTTGATTTAAAATGACATAAATGTCAAAATAACCATATTTAGGATATTTTTATTTAAAAAATAAATAAGACACTACTTATATTTCAATATTAAAACAATAAAAATAAAAATATCATTCAAATATTTGTATTCAGACTCGCTCTTATCTCAGAAAAATTTAAATCCATTCAATTTTTTTTTAAAAAAAAGAACACTACTTTAATTTACTTTTTACCTTTTTCAAATCATGAGCACTTAGACAGCGCAATACCTGAACTTTCAGCTTAGACAGCGCAATGCCTGAACTTTCAGCCATGATGCATAAGATAAGCAAGCAATTAGAGCATTCCTAAGCCTAGCACTTCTTGGTGACCAGGCATTCTACTATTATTTTGAGGAATCTCATTAACGTAAGCAACATTGTTTCCCTTATGGATAAAACAGCACCTAGCACCTATGGCATTGGCATCCCACTGGCAATATTCTTTCCATGCTTCAGTAAAAGAATTATAGTGCGGCATTTATTACAGAATCAATTCGACATACACAAACAGTCAAAACAGAGACAGACAGTCCACCTGAAGAAGAAGGCAACAACATATGTAAATGCTCGATTGTTGTAATGCAGCAGCAAGTGTTGTCGTTTTGAATATTGATGCTGTGCCAATAAAAGTAATAATAATAAACTGAAGAAGTAAATTTTACTTTGCCGTTTCACGAACTTCACCTCCAAGCCAATCCCCATCGGTCATCACTGTCCCACCTAATGCAATTCTTGATACAAACGCAATTAGAAAACTCTAAACAGTTGAACTTGGCATTGCAATAATGCTAGGAGATTTGCTTTCGCGTTATAAACATATATGCGAGGGGTCAATATCAGCAAAAAATTTATTCATTCAGAGACTAGCTAAATAATCAAAACAGAGTTCTTGAGAGCTTTCACGCAAGCAAAATTTACTTCTAAATGCTACGCATTGACCCCACCTTCGTTTGTCTAAACCGTAAAATCGGTAGCTAATCTTATTAAATTAGCAGATATCATCAAGTTTAGGGACAAAATATAAAAAATTTGGCATCTTATTAGCAAACCCAAATTCAAATTCCATACAGAAATTCACATAAATTAACATAACGAAAAGTATCGTATTAATATGGAATATTATTATTTTTTCACCTAAATTTTTTTTTATATATCAAGTCAGTACCATAATTTGGTGAAAACTATATTTATCACTAAACGTTTACACTATTAATACTTTACGACCATTCCATTAACACAATTAAAAATTTGATGATGTCACAAGGGTTAAAGAATTTCATGTTAAAACTAAAATGTACCGTTCAATTGTGAAAGAGATATTATTATTTGTCCACTAAAAGGTTTTTAACATATAAATTCAATACTAAAGTTTCCTAAAAACTATATTTTATCACATATTGTTTGCATTGTTATCACTTTATCACCAAAATATTAACACAGTAAAAAGTTTACTTATATCATTTGAAAATTTAAAGAATTTCACGTTAAAGCCAAAACGTTAACACAATTGTTGAATAATGAAGTATTAAATTTAAAGTATTTGGTGGCCATTGTAGTTTTCAAAATAGCTTAATATTGCTGATGTTGAATGATATTATCAAAACTAAAGTGTTTGGCTTATATTATTTGTAATTTGATATTTAAATGCACAACATAACCTTTTTTTTTTAAAAAAATAACAGCTACTTTTCTAGGACAATTTCTCTTGTGTAATTTCTTTCTTTTCAAATGACAGAATCGTCTTTTAAACTCTAAGTTAATATTTAGTTATTTTTAACATTTTAATGACAAAATAATAACAACTTAAATATTAGGTGGTAAAATGTAGCTTTTATGAAATCTTAGTATTGAATTGATATGTAAAAAAAAATTTGGTGGACAAATGATAAGTTTCTCTTTTGTAATTTCTTTCGTTCCAAATGATAAAATTATCTTTTGTGGTTTAGGGGCAAAATCAACTTTTAACTCATATATCATTAAATATTAAATTATTTTTAATGGAATTATGGTAAAATACTAACATAATAAATATTTATTATAAAATACAGTTTTTATCATACTATGGTATTAACTTGATATGTCAAAAAATTTGAGTAGAAAAAAATTATAATATCCCCGTTAATACGAACGGCCAATTTACAAATGAATTTAAATATTGCCAAAGCATTTATCTCCCTCGTAGTTTACAACTGGAAAGGAAGAAGAATGCAACCCATAGAACCCAAGTAGACACCTTGAAAGAAGCCCGCCCATTTCAGATTACCAACAAAACGGAAAATGTATATAAAGTCAAAAGGAAAGTAGTAATACGCCTCACGCCCTCAGCCCCCAAACCACATTGTCTTTTTTTTTTTTTGTAAAAATGCATATAAAGACGTGTGTATTACCACCAAAGTTTATAGCACTTGCTTAGTTGAGTCGGTTAGACACTTCAGTGTCTCATCCTTTAAGTTAAGGAATCGAGTCTTTTTATGAGTTTGAGAGAATTTTTATTTGTTATTTACTTATTTTCTTGATTTCAGATTTTCATATTGCACTTCAGTTTTGATATGCCGAGGCCAATCTGTTCGGAACAGATTCACTAATTCTTTGATTCGAGTTAGTAAGAGGGATCTTGAACTAAGAAATCGATTCTAAAAATTAATTAGAAACTAAGAAAGAAATAAAAAATAATCTTTTTTTTTTAATTTTCGTATTTTTTCATACCATAAATCTTGTTAAGAATATTTCGGTGTGAAAAACGTTTGTGGTGCTGCAATAGGCCTCTAATAGGTAAGATAAACTCGCAATACATCTTCTTTATCTCATTCTCATACTACTGCTTCGATACATAATCAAATATTTTGAAAAAAAAAAACACTAAAAGTTTTCATATTGAATTCGACGGATCAATCTAGGCTTTGGGTTCTACAAGCATATTGGATTGTATTTTCTAGTATTTATATTTTAGTCTCTAATGTAATGTAATGTAATAATAAAAAGAAATATATGGCAGTGTATTATGAAAAACTAAGCGTAGAAAGTTTGATTCTTGCTTATATCTAGGAAACAAAAATTAATATTTATAACACACACCGGAGGATTTGAACTCTCAATCTCCTAATGACAAAGTTGGGTTGGTATATAATTTTAGTAAAACATCTAAATGTTACAGTGTGAGGTTCATACAATTTGAAAAAATAAATAATATAATACATAATTATCTAATGTGTTATAATGAATGAAAAAATTCATATTTTAATTTTATATATAATTACGCTCAAGTCCGAACATTCCCATTTTTTGGATTAGAATCAAAGAATTACGGCGCTATACAAAGATTTTAATACAATTTCAGGAAAAAGAAATATAAAAAATTTTAAGTGGGACGAATGCAAAACATAATTTGTTCGTCTATCTGGTAAAACATTAATAATATTGTCATAGTGATTGAAAGATATAGACGCAATTGACTACCTTAATTACCTAAATTCAAAGCGTTAATCTTATTGGATGAATGAGGAAATGAAAATAACAAAATTTGCCGACTTTCTTTTATGTTCGATTAAATCATCTATATTAAATGATTAAATGTCCACCTAATTATGTAATAATAATATAAATGCGTTTTGATTAGAGAGTCAAAGCTGTAGGCTCATAATGCCTACCGAGTACGTATATATTATGTACATAAGCAAACTCCATTTTTCTTGTAAAAGCCTTTTTTTTTCTTTTTTTTCATTAATATAATGTCAGATGGGTAGTGGTGGATCTAAAAACTCGATTCATAGAGAATAATACCATAATAATAAAAATAATAATGCAATATATCATAAATATTAATCTAAAAGCATGTCTAAGTGATATGGCAGATGATATAGCATTTCTTTATTACTCCTTTACAATCAAACTCGTATGACAATTAAAAGCCGTTTCAATCTATAATTTTTGGCTTGACTGAATAAAGAGAGGAAGTGAGAGGAATTTTTTTTTACATAAAATTTTATAGTTATAATTTTTTTCTCACAACAGCTATAACTTTTAAGTTAAAGTACCTCAATTCCAAACATATCTTAAATGAAGTAAAAGTATTTTTTATTTGACAGTACCATCACATTGCTCTCCAATTTGCTCATGCTTGGTTAGTGTGGTGCTTTTTGTATAATTCCTTTTGTTTTCTAAATGAAATTGATTTTATTCCTTTTGAATTAATAATAATAACAACAGAGATTTCATTTTATTTTCTAAATGATTTTGATTTTTATTCTTAAATAATAATAATAATAATAATCATCATCATAATTCTATTAATATTTACAATCAAAAATCTATTAAGACTATTATTCATAATTTTAATATATTACTTATGAATTTCTACCCTCACATAATATGAAAAATATAAAAAAGATATATATATATATATAAGATTGAAGGATGATAGTATAGACAGAAAAATAAATAAAATTCAATTTTAATAAAACTTTTTATGATTATTAGGTATGTGGCGTTGGTAAACCAGTTGACCGTGGATCAACTACGCTTTAAGATCATATCTGACTTAGGACAAATCTGGATCATATCTCTCCACTTACCTAAAAGTGGAAGGAATGTGTAACAAACTAGGAAACCACCTTGTAAAACATTACAAGCCCCATTTACACTTTTAATATAACATACTACGCCTTAACAAATATTATAATTATAATTTTCATCTAATATGCCAGCTTTTCTTGCTTTTGGGTCCGATGATGGTGTTGTCAATTAAATGAGCTAACCCGGGGATCATTTGGGAACATACAATAGTGGCTACAATAATTAAATTTGTAATTAAACAAATATAATTATTTAATTCCAATTCTACTCCACTATAAGATTGGAACTGACCTCCATAATTGTATGCTTGAATATAATTCGCCCAAGCCACATTGATTTCTTTACTGCACAATCCTTTGTACCACATCGTTAATTTAAATTGACATCTCAACTGTCCAATCAATTTAATTACATCTTTTTCCTTGATACTTACTGGTTTTCTCTAATGATCATTTTCAACATACTTATTTATGTTGAGACATTCTGGCCAGAGAATTCTATGATTAAGTACTGAAAACCCATCAACAGATGTGTCGTACAAATTCTATATTGTTAATCTACAATTTCAATACTTGTAATTGCTCCCACCAAGATACCGGGTAATCTAGACTACATGTGTATGTCATGCCCATTGGTAACTCAAATGAAATAACAACAACAATCATGAAATCATAACTAACTCAAGATTAAGATTACAGTAAGTCAATGCCTATGAGATTTAATAAGTCTGACAGTTATTACTAGGTTAATTAAATCTCATATGTGATCCAGTTCTATGTAGACAAACTACATCAATAAATTCATACATGATTAAGACAAATCACTCAATGAATTTATTACAGTCTATACCTAAATAAAGTGTCCAACTTTATTTATCAACTGCGAACTTAATTTATTTAATCATAAGATAACTTGTATTTATGTCTTCTGCGAATCCACATGGTGATCGCATAAATACATATAATATGATTAAATGGACTTTGTTCAAAATATTAATGCAATTCAAAATATCTGAATAAATATTTGAAATATTTTATTAATATGCTTTAAAGAGCACATAATCCCAACATATGCTTGGTTAGTGTGGTGCTTTTTGTATAATTCCTTTTGTTTTCTAAATGAAATTGATTTTATTCCTTTTGAATTAATAATAATAACAACAGAGATTTCATTTTATTTTCTAAATGATTTTGATTTTTATTCTTAAATAATAATAATAATAATCATCATCATCATAATTCTATTAATATTTACAATAAAAAATCTATTAAGACTATTATTCATAATTTTAATATAGTACTTATGAATTTCTACCCTCACATAATATGAAAAATATAAAAAAGATATATATATATATATATATATATATATATATATATATATATATATATATATATATATATATATACAGTAGGGTGATAAGATCGAAGAATGATAGTGTAGACAGAAAAATAAATAAAATTCAATTTTAATAAAATTTTTTATGATTATTAGGTACGTGGCATTAGTAAACCAGTTGACCGTAGATCTAACTACGCTTTAAAATCATATCTGACTTAGGACAGATCTAGATCTTGCACAACGGGTATCCAGCCGGCATACCGTTTTGACTTTAAAAATAAAATCTTTAAAATTAAAAATAAAACTTTAAAACAGAATCTTGTGCAACCTTAGGCAACACAGACTCATATACAGTACCAAGATCTGAATCCCAAATCTGGTGCTCTGATTGAATGAAGAGAGAAGAGAAATATAACCAAGGGGAGAAATCCAATCTCTATGCCTCGGAGGTTAAGTAGCAGTTTATATGGAAGATCTGATATAGAAGATCAGTCTGCAGATCATGCATAAACTTTAAAATTTAAAACATACACCCTTAGATCTATGCTTTAAAAGTAAATAAATATTTTAAATAAATAAATTACAGAACTTTAAATGCTATAAATTAATATTAAATTAAATACTTACATTTGAAAATGGAAGTTTAAAAGGTTTTAAAGGATTACAATAAGAAAAAAAAGAAGAAAGGAAAACTCAGTAGATTCAGAAGATAGGAAATTTTCTTTGATGTCTTCTGTTCACTGTTTTCCAGAGAGGAGAGAAGAGAGGAATACAAGAGAGAGCAAGAAAATTCTAAAAGAGAATTCTGAGGAGTCTACAGTCTTCCTTCATAATTTATACAAAAATTTTAAATTGTACACTGTGGCGCATTCTGTAGCTTTAAAATGTTGCTTTGTAGAGGAGCAAGTCTACTCAAGGGACTTGAGGTAAGTCTGCTCGAGGTTAGACCAGCACAAGTTCTGCTCGACCAAAGCTGCTCGAGGAAGAGGTTCAGAGCTAGCACCATGCTCGAACAAAATTACAAATACAAAATAAATTACACTCGTACAAGTGTACCATTATAACTTTGTAGCTTTACAAATATAAATGCAGGATTACAAAAGTAAAAATACAAACTGAAGCAAACTGAAAAATTTACTCTTTTTTTTTTACTTTACATTACAACAATAATACAATTATTACAAAATAAACTTAAAACTTTATTTACATAGCTGTATTAGAGATAGGATACCGAAGCAATCGTCCTCGTTGTCATCTCCAAAGGAAATAAAAGGCTCTTAATCACTTTACGAGCTGGATTCGTCTAGTGAGCTCACAACAGAAGGTTGAGACCTTGACTTTAACAGCTGCTGCATAATTTTAAAATAATCCTCTTCGGATTTAGTCGAGGCAAGCAGAAATTGAGCTCGAGACTTTTGGGCTTGAAAGGTAGCTTGTTTAGACTACTCGATGAAGGGCTTTAGGAGGCCTTTTGATATAAGCCAGTTCTGAACAATAGTTTCAGAAAGCTTAGATTTTTTATCAAACTTAGACCACTATTTAACTTTAAATGTTCTTTGAAGGACAAGCTAGGCATTTTAAGTGTGGTACTGAAGGTTCCACATCTAAACCCATGGAAGGAAGAAATTTATACAAAAACAGAGAAAATGAGAAAACCTTTTCTCAGACTTAGAAGGAACATAATGGACTTTAAAAAAGTTTAAACAATTTATGGCATTGATCGTTAAAATCTCTGGACTAGTTCCACCATCATTAGAACCAATTTAGAAGGTTTTGAATGGTTATTTTTGGATTAAAGAAAAATAACCATGAATGGGTATTTTTAGGGTTTTGAATGAAAAATGTATTAAATCAAGCCTGTTGGCAGTCCCAATATGAGAAGGACCAGCAATGGTAAAATTGGCAGGGAAAAATTTAAAATTGTGGAGTAAGTCACCCCATTGTTTAGGGCTCAGAACCTTTAAAATTGTGACAGTAAAGTATATCGGCTTAGAATGAGACTCACTAAGGAAGAAGTGTTTAAACTTGACCGACTCAACGAACTCAAGTATTGCTTGATAATAAGGCTAGGCTTTGTTAAATCTCATGGTTTGAAAAATCAGCCTTTAGGGAAAAACTTTATAAGTGCTTGAAATAGATCAGAGTGATAAAACTCATCTTCAATTGTTAAAACATTTTGGTGATAGGCTTTACTAAATCAATCCGACTTTTGAGAAAGCTTCTGTTGTGAAACAACAACAATTTGTGAAAAGAGATTTCTCTAGAAACAATTTCTTTAGAAGAAGAAGAAGGTTTTATAATTTCTTTAGAAACAGATTTTTCTTTGTCTGGAACTTGAGAAAGAGCTTTAGTTTGAGAAAAGCTTTGTAGAGCGAGCATGAGCTCGAGGGATTTAGTAATGGATTGCATCCATTCTTTTACATGTTCTTCATAAGAGGTGGCTTTATACTGAGCTCCTTACTCCTCGATCATGTAAATCCAGGATTTCATTGGCATTGTAGAGGAGAGAAGTTTTTCTTTAGAAGGTGTTGAAATAACTTCTTTAGAGTCTTTAGAGATGGCTTTACCTTTATCTTTCCTCTTGGAATGTATTATTTATTCTGCACAAATTCTCTAGTTAGAAAATCTGAAATAAAATTTTTATCACCTTTAATAAATTCAATATCAAAATCAAAAACACTCAGAATAGCTTGCAAAAATTTGTTTTGATGTAATATTTTGAACATCTTTTTCTAAAACATGTTTTGCAGCTTTGCAATCAATTCTAAGCAAAAATTTTTGATTTAATAAATTACTTTGAAACTTTGTAATGCATAATACAATAGATAAAATTTCTTTCTTAATAGTAGAATAATTTCTCTGGCAATCATTCCAGTGAGTAGAAACATATTGTACTATTTGTTCATTATTATTCTCAACTTGTTTTAAAATTCCTCCATATCCTAAATCTGAGGCATTAGTCTCAACAACTTTAGGTAATGCAGGATTAACCAAAAATAAGTATAATATTTCTTTTACAGCGTTCTTTATTAATTTTATAACTTTAGTATGTTCATTTGTCCATGCAACAGGATTTTTCTTAAGTCTATCATGCAAAGGTTTGGACATCCTGTTAATATTAGGACAAAATTCAAGAACTTAATGTAAACTACTAAAAAATATTTGCAATTGGGGTTTGTCAAGTATCCTATCCGGAAACTTGTCTGCAAATGCAAGAGATCTCTCAATTGGCATAATTGTTCATTTGGATATGTAATGTCCTAGGAATCTGACTTTAGTTTGAAATAAAGAGACTTTAGAACTTGATACAGCAAGTCTAGCTTTTTTAGTAGCATAATAAAATGTCTTTAGATATTTGAAATGTTGATTAATTATTTGAGAAAAGATCAACACATCATCAATATAAACAATACAGAATTCTTAATAAGGATTATAAATGTCATTCATAATCCTCTGGAATTCTGAGTGGGCGTTCTTTAAACCAAACGGCATAGTTGTCCATTCATACTGTCCAAATGGAACAGTGAATACAGTTTTATACCTGTCTTTAGGATGAATTTGAATTTGTCAAAATCCAGATTTCATGTCAAACTTTGAAAATATGAATGCAGAATGCAGTTTTTGAAGTATGTCTTTTTTATTAGGTATTGGATACCTAATCCATTTTAAAGCTTTATTGAGAAGTTTGTAATTTATTACAAGTCTTGATGTACCTCTTTCTATTTCATAGTTTTTATTAATATAAAAAGTAGCACAAGACCATTGAGACATAGACTTAACAATAAGTCCTTTAGACTCTAAATATTTAATTTCATTTCTATAATGTTACTTTAAATTCATATTCATTTGGGTTAGACGAACTTTAGTAGAAATATGTTTCTCATCAAAAGAAGTTTCATAAGGCAAATCTATTAAATATTGCTTTCTGTTCCAAAAGACAGTTGGCAAATCAGCACATATTTCTCTTCCAATGAGGGCTTTAAAATCAGAAATCTTTTGTTTTACAAAATTATTCTAGAGTTGATTTTCAATTCTTTGTAAATTTTAATCTTTTTTCAAACAAATCAAACCACTCTGTTTTGTTTTAAGAAGGGTATTAATGTGATTTTGATAAACAGAACATGCTTTAATAATGTTTAAATTCCTTGTTTTAGGCTTTTCGATGAAAGGAAAAATAAGTTCTTTATTCTTTGCTTTAAATGATATATTATCATAATTGACAGTATAGGGAATAATAAGGTTTATAAATAGTTTTCTTAGAATGACAACATGATGTATGTCATTTATTAATATGAATGAAGTTTTGAATTCAAAAACACCATTATAAACAAATGCATCAACTTTAAATTGGACTTTGAGTTTTGAATTATTTACCGCCGAAAGTCTTTCATTTGTTTTCTCATGAAAACGTTTCAGGATAATATCTTCTTTAATACAATTTAAATCAGCACTAGTATCAAAAAGGGCAATGGTGTCAATTTTAAAGTCTTTGGAAAAAATTAAAGTAATTTTTATTAAATATTTTCTTATTGTAATTTGCTTTACAACAAATAGAAAATCATCGATTACAGACTCGATGTTTTCAAGGCTTTGATCATTTTTATTACCATCATCTAAGGGTGTATGTTTTAAATTTTAAAGTTTCCGCATGATCTGCAGACTGATCTTCTATATCATATTTGCCATATAAACTGCTATTTAGCCTCCGAGGCATAGAGACCGGATCTCTCCCCTCGGTTGTATTTCTCTTCTCCCTCCATTCAATCAGAGCACTAGATCTGGAATCCAGATCTTGGTACTATGTATGAGCCTGTGTTGTCTAGGGTTGCATAGGATTCATTTTTAAAGTTTTATTTTTAAAGTCAAAACGGTATATCGGCTGGACACATACCTAATAATCATAAAAAGTTTTGTTAAAATTGAATTTTATTTATTTTCTTGTCTACACTATCATCCTTCAATCCTATCACCCTATTAGAAAATTCAGAAAACAATAAAGAAAAAAGACTTTGGTTTTTCAAACATTTTCCAAACCAAAAAAAAAGAAATTCAACAGATCTATTATGAATTTGTGAATTTGCATAAAGTTCATATTTTCTTTTTTTATTGGTTTGAGATGTATGTTTGTGATAATCACATTAATTGTCCACTTAAAGAATCAAATCTTATTGTTACCAGAAAGAAAACTCATGAATGGACTCTTTCTGATATTGATAAAACCATAGAAGCAGAACATCCACCTCTCAGGAGTTTTCTTTCTGGTAACAATAGGATTTGATTCTTTAAATGGATAATCAATGTGATTATCAGAAGCATACATCTCAAACCAATCAAAAAAGAAAATATGAACTTTATACAAATTCACAAATTCATAATAGAACTGTTGAATTTCTTTTCTTTGGTTTAGAAAATGTTTGAAAAACCAAAGTCTTTTTTTTATTATTGTTTTTTGAATAAAAATCATTATGAAGAATATAAATCTACCTTCTTCACTAGACTCTTTTTGAGAGATGATGCAAATCATGTTACTTGGAAAGAAAAATTCCTTGCAGGGTTACCAACTTTCTTGGGTGAAAAGGTCAAAAACTCTATTAAAGCTTTATATGATAACTAAATTCCTTATGGCAATCTCACCTTTGGTGAACTTGTCAGTTTTGTAAATAAGGAAGGACTAAAGATTTGTCAAGATTTAAAACTACATAAAATGTTAAAATGGGAGCTTAAAAAATCTAAGCAAGAATTGGGCGGCTTTTGTAAGCAGTTCAATTATGATCCCTTCAAAGCTTCTACCTCTAAAGACTATAACGGTAAGTGTTCTACCAAACCTTACAAAAATCATTATAAGTCGAGAAGAGATAAAAAGCCTTTCAAAGACTCTAGAGAACCTTATTATAAGAAGCCTTTAAGGACTTATAAAAGAAAAAAAACCTCTAGAGATAAATCCAAACCTAAAGCCCCTTTCAATTACAAAAAAGCTACTTGCTTCAAATGTGGTAAAAAAAATCATACTGCACAATATTACCGTATGAGCAGAAAACTCCATGAGCTCGACCTCGATGAGCAAATATTAGCAAATTTAGCTCTTTTGCTAATTGAGTCATCCAGCTCTGAGTCTTCTATGACAGAAGACAGTGAGCCTCTTTAGATAGATGAACTAGCAGACTATGATTTTGAATCAGAATATAGTAGTTCTACTAGTACTAATTCCTATATAAAGAAAGTCAATGTATTGACTAAGGATCAAGAAACCTTTCTTGAATTAGTCAAACACATTTTGATCTTACTCTCCAAAGAGAGTATCTGAATAAACTTCTAATGACCTTAGAGATAAAGGATAAACCTAAAACTGTGAGTCATCCAACTATGAGTCTTCTATGACAGATAGGAATTGAGTCATCCAACTATGAGTCTTCTATGACAGAAGACAGTGAGCCTCTTTAGATAGATGAACTAGCAGACTGTGATTCTGAATCAGAATACAGTAGTTCTACTAGTACTAATTCCTACTAATTCCTATCTAAAGAAAGTCAATGTATTGACTAAGGATCAAGAAACCTTTCTTGAATTAGTCAAACACATTTTGATCTTATTCTCCAAAGAGAGTATCTGAATAAACTTCTAATGACCTTAGAGATAAAGGATAAACCTAAAACTTCCAAAGCCCTTATAATTAAAAAGAATAAATATGATCTTACTAAAATCCTGGATAAGAAGAAAACAAAGAAGTCAACTTCTAATATCCAAGATCTTCAAAAAGAGATCAATGACATTAAAGCTGAAATAAAATAGTTGAAAGAAAAACAGAAGAATGATTATGAAATAATTCAACTTCTTTTACAAAGACAATTATAAGAGGATTCTGAAAAAGAACCAGAATCTAATGATGGTAATAAAAATGATCAAAGCCTTGAAAACATCGAGTCTGTACCCAATGATTTTTTATTTGTTCTAAAGTAAATTACAACAAGAAAATATTTAATAAAAATTACTTTATTTTTTTCAAAGACTTTGAAATTGACATCATTGCCTTTTTTTACACTGATGCTGATTAAATTGTATTAAAGAAGATATTGTCCCGAAACATTTTCATGAGAAATCAAATAAAAGACTTTCGGCGGCAAATAATTCAAAACTCAAAGTCAAATCTAAAGTTGATGCATCTGTTTATAATGGTGGTTTTGAATTTAAAACTTCATTCCTATTAACAAATGACATACATCATGTTATTATTCTAGGAACACCATTTATAAACCTTATTACTCTCTATACTGTCAATTATGATAGTATATCATGTAAAGCAAAGAATAAAAAACTTGTTTTCCTTTCATCGAAAAGCCTAAAATAAGGAATTTAAACATTATTAAAGCATATTCTGTTTATCAAAATCACATCAATATCCTTCTTAAAACAAAACAAAGTGATTTGATTTATTTGAAAAATGATTTAAATTTACAAAGATTTGAAAATCAACTCCAGAATAATTTTGTAAAACAAAATATTTCTGATTTTATAGCCCTCATTGGAAAAGAAATATGTGTTGATTTGTCAACTGCCTTCTGGAACAGAAAGAAACATTTGGTAGATTTGCCTTATAAAACTTCTTTTGATAAAAAAAAAATTCCTACTAAAGCTCGTCCAATCCAAATGAATATAGATTTGGAACAACATTGTAAGAATGAAATTAAAGATTTGGAGTCTAAAGGACTTATTGTTAAGTCTAGGTCTCCATGGTCTTGTGCTGCTTTCTATGTTAATAAAAAATCTGAAATAGAAAGAGGCACACCAAGACTTGTAATAAATTACAAACCTCTCAATAAATTTTTAAAATTGATTAGGTATCCAATACCTAATAAAAAAGACTTACTTCAAAAACTGCATTCTGCATTCATATTTTCAAAGTTTGATATGAAATCTGGATTTTGGCAAATTCAGATTCATCCTAAAAACATATATAAAATTGCATTCATTGTTCCATTTGGACAATATGAATGGACAGTTATGCCGTTGGTTTAAAGAATGCCCCCTCATAATTCCAAATGATTATGAATGACATTTATAATCCTTATTAAGAATTATGTATTATTTATATTGATGATGTGTTGATCTTTTCTCAAACAATGATCAACATTTCAAACATCTAAAGACATTTTATTATGTTACTAAAAAAGCTGGACTTGCTGTATCAAGTTCCAAAGTCTCTTTATTTCAAACTAAAGTCAGGTTCCTAAGACATTACATATCCAAAGGAACAATTATGCCAATTGAGAGATCTCTTGCATTTGCAGACAAATTTTCAGATAGGATACTTGACAAAACCTAATTGCAAAGATTTTTTGGTAGTTTAAATTATGTTATTGAATTTTATCCTAATATTAACAGGATGTCCAAACCTTTACATGATAGACTTAAGAAGAATCATGTTGCATGGACAGATGAACATACTAAAGTTGTAAAATTAATAAAGAACACTGTAAAAGAAATATTATGCTTATTTTTTTCTAATCCTATATTACCTAAAATTGTTGAGACTGATACCTCAGATTTAGGATATAGAGTAATTTTAAAACAAGTTGAGCACAATAATGAACAAATAGAACAATATGTTTCTGCTCATTAAATGATTGCCAAAAAAAAATAATTCTACTATTAAGAAAAAAAATTTATCATTGTATTATGCATTACAAAGTTTCAAAGTAATTTATTAAATCAAAAATTTTTATTTAAAATTGATTGCAAAACTGCAAAATATGTTTTAAAAAAAATATTTAAAATATTACATCAAAACAAATTTTTTCACGATAGCAAGCTATTCTAAAAACAAATATATATTCCATCCTATCAATGAAAAAATATTTTCACTACTGCTTAATTTTTGCTATGTAGGGACAACATACATTACTACCAGAATGTATTTATTCCAATGGTCCAAGAGTGGTCCAAGAGCACGTTGGCAAGTCTTCTTTTGACACGAGGATAATGTTTTGTTTACTAAAATTTCATGAAGAGAAGCAACAACATTATATGATATAATAATCTTCCTTTTTTTTTAATAAGATATAATTATCCTTAAGAATAGACACGGATAAGCACCCACCATATCACTTATTCGCAAACCGCCTATCCAATTCTATAGTGTAACTTTTCGCTTTCACATGAAATATCTCTATTTATATAAATATTAATAACCGAATTGCTCATTTAACTTACGTCTCCTCTTCAAGAATCAAAGCCACCGCCCACCGCACACCTCACAATATTCTAATCAATCAGGCATAGAATCCCTCAAAAATATTACCGTGGTTTAAATTAGAACCAAAATGAACGGCACCACCACCGCCCAAGAATCTAACCCTTCTCATAACCAAACATCACTAAGCAGCACTAATCAAGAAATGCAATCTCATCAAGCTGCAGGTCCATCATCATCATCTGGGCCAGCAAGCACTGCAAGTGCTGAGAAATGGGGAACTCATATAATGGGGATACCTGCTGCTCCCACGTCTCATCCAGACAACAAGAAAGCAGCCTTGTGGGGAGCTGGCGCTGGAGTTGCTGGTGATAATCAAACTCAATACAACAATCATCACCACCCGTACCTCCAGTACAGTCCCGTTGAAAGGCCGAGCCGCAGCCCCATGGAATCCATTCTCAATGTCTTCAAATCTTGGAGCAACAAGGCTGAGACCATGGCCAATAACATTTGGCACAACCGTAACTAGTTCACATAGCTAGTGATCTGATTGCATGTGCCGTAAATTGAATATCATTTCAATGCATAATTAATTAGATGCAATCCATAATTAATATTTTGTTAATGCTCTGTCTTTGCAGTTAAAACGAACTCATCTGTGTCAGAGGCAGCATGGGGGAAGATGCACCTGACAGCCAAAGCAATAACAGGAGGAGGGTTTGAGGCTATATACAAGCAAACTTTTGCAACCCATCAAAATGAGACTTTAAAGAAGACATTTGCTTGTTACCTTTCAACATCAACAGGACCAGTGGCTGGAACTCTGTATCTCTCCAATGTTCATGTAGCCTTTTGCAGCGATCGCCCTCTGTCTTTCACTGCACCCTCTGGTCAAAAGACTTGGAGCTACTACAAGGTAAATTAATTATGTTACCATGTTTTGAGTTTCCTTAATTAGAGATCTGTAATTTAAGAAATGGTTTGCTGAATAATACTTGAAACAGGTTATGTTACCTTTGGCCATGATTGGTGCCATCAATCCAGTGATCATGAGGGAGAATTCTTCCGAGAAATACATCCAGATTGTTACAATCGATGGACATGAGTTTTGGTTCATGGGGTTTGTTAATTATGGCAAAGCAACCCGGCATCTTTCCGAATGTATCTCAAATTTTGTAGCTACTGGGATAGCAGTTCAACCAAATGGTGCTTGATCTGAGAGCGGTCGTTTTTGTTAGTTACTCTGTTTGTGCATGCCATCAGAGATTAGTTCCTGTTTCAGTTTCTCTATTTCTGCCTTGATTATGTAATCATGGATTTGTTGTACGGTACCAAATTTTTACCCTTGTAGTTTTATAAATATTTCGTTTGAGTTTATTTAATAAAACCAGTGTAAATAAAAATTTTCTAGTTTAATTTGGTTATGTCAGCTAACAAGGGCAATGACATTTCTATTTGTTGATTCTCTGCTTAATGGTTTTGCCAAGAATCCTGCAGCTGCAATCCAAAAACTTGCCTTGCATACACTGAGCAAGTGAGCATCCCATTTTTCAGATAACTGAATCATCGATTTTGAATGGTTAAAATGCTAAGCAAGCAAAGGCCAAAATTTTGAATTGCCTATGTGTAGTCATCATGAAACCTGGCTAAAATGCTTCGAAAATTGCATAGCATTTCTTAGTAATATTATGCAATGCCAGAAATTTGTTGATGTCTCGTTTCAGTATTTGTAGCTGCATGTATACTCCCAATATTATAAATGAGTTTATTGTTATGATGGAAGAGCCATGGAATGAACCAGCACAATGCATTTTGAGTTTTTTCACATTCTTGATTCTTATACAGTCTCTTTAGCATTTGCTGGTAATAAAGAGTACTTAAATCTCAGTTTCTTTTTCGGTCGTGGGGTTTTTAGTTGTGATAAAAGCTACGTGAAATTTGAGGTAAAGACTGAAGAGTTTAATCAAAAGAGACAAGAAATACGAGTAATATTGACTCTAAAACACAGGGAAAAAAAATAATCTTTTCCGTTGCCGGGGATCGAACCCGGGTCACCCGCGTGACAGGCGGGAATACTCACCACTATACTACAACGACCTTATGATTTTCAACATCTTAGGTTCTTTTGTCAAAGCTTATTAATATTTGACCAACAAAAAGTTTCTGTAGCAAAAATCAAGCGGTCAATCAACTCAAGCATACTTTTTGAGTCAAACTTGGGATTTGAAGCCTCACGGTATCTCTTAAATCCGAAGAATAAACAATAAAATAATATTTAATTTAAAATAAAACTATCAAACATAAATAAATAATATTTAATTTTTTATATAAATTTAATGATAACTTAATGAATAAATAATAATAACACTAAATAATATTTATGATAAACTAAAAAAAATATATATTTCACATAGAGTAATTTTTTTTTATCCTTTAACTTATCTTATATTTTCTTATAGTTATTATAAATAAATAAATAGTCAATCTATATTATTATTTTACCAAAAGTAAATGCATACTTCTTCATTTATTTAAAAAATAAGAATTAAATGGCTGTTATTTAAATGATAAGAATAAATTAGGATATTGCATCAAATCATAAATATGAAAATAGTTTTTTTTCCTATTTCTTATTTGAAAAATATTAATTAAAATTATTTTGTAATTTTAAATGCAGATGTAACTATTCAAATAAGTAATAAAATCTTATTTAAATAAGGTTTTGCTGATGCTTTTAAAAGTCGAATGTTTGGGAGGTATATCTCCACGTTTAGCAATTTGCAATTTTTCTTTTTCAAACAATGAAAATGGTTCCTATGTATTCATTTCTCATACTAAAAAACGTAAAAGATTCTTTTCTATTTTGAAAAATAATTAAATAAGCATAATTTTATTAAATCAAACATAAATACAACACATATTTCATTTTAGAAAGATACTCATCAGTTATAAAAGTATAATTTCAATAAATTAATAACTTTGGAACCATAAAAAAATTTGTTAATTTAGTGAATATTTGTATATTGATAAATTAATAATTTATTAATTTATAGAGATAATGTCAAATTCATAACATGAATTTTTATAAAGTATAGAGACATTATAATTAGATAATGTATTAATTATGTTAAGTTATAAGGTATGATTTGATTTTGATTGAGTGAATCAATTACTTAATAATTTTTTAGTTGAATTACAACTTGATTAATTCTGTTAAGTTGTAAGATTATGTATTATTTTGAAACTCAATTGGGCAAAAAAATGATAAATAATTATTAAGTTGTAAGAGTTTTAAATTAATTTATTTTTTTTTATTTTTCAACCTAAAGGAGGGTAGGTTCGAAGTATGTTTGTAGTGGTAATTAATTTCTTTCTTGTCTCTGTGGACTGTAATCATTGACGTTGAAGATTCTTTGTAGAAAACAAGTCGAATTTAAGATTTTTTTTTTTTTTTTAAAGTTATATATCTTTATTTTTATCAGTCTGTATTCACTCACATTTTTTTTTTTTAGTCGAGTCTTCCTATGTTATATTAGCTATAACATACAACAACTTAAAAATTTTTAAGTTGCTACTCAAAGAATGTAGGGATTGTAAAAAACTAATTTTAAGCCAGCTTTAAGTTACAATTAATGTACATTAGCGGGTGCCTTGTGCAAAATATTTATTTTTCTTGAAACAATCATGCCATTAATACGGAGGCGTTTCAATCGCTTAATCGGACATTCCACAGGCCTATAAGCTACAGCCCAATGTTGTGAAGGCTAGTGAAGCTTCGAATTTTGGGCTTAAGCAACTGAAAGCCTTAACAAAAGATTAGCCCCATTAAACTCAATATTTAATAATTTTTTTATTAATAAAATATCAACATAAAAGTTACCATAATAGACAAGACTATATAATTAAATTAAATAAAAAATTACAGCTTTTCGCCCATATTCTTCATTATTCAATACAATTTATTCGCGATTTCTATAATTTTTTACCCACAAATTGAATTTGTTTTTCCTTATTTTAACTTTTGTTAATGGAACGAAGTTTCATTGAATTTTTAATACATTTGGATAAAAGCTTTTTGCTGGTAAAATTCCTCTTGACTTCCACCATCTAATTTCATCATTTTCAATTTCTTTGGATTGGACAACGAATTCTCTTTCCAGTCAGTAAGCTTCCTTCCATATAAGAAAATGAAAAAAAAAACATGAAAGAACTGTTGCAATTACTTGAATTTTTATTTATTTATTATAGATGTATATGTAATTTTATTATTAGTTGTTTATTTAAATTTTGTAACGGTATTGTTCCAAACGAATAAAATATCAAGGGGAAAACAGCTACTAAAAATTCAAAATAAAATGTTTAAGAATTTGGAATAAAATAGTGATGGGTAAAACCTAAAAGTTTAGAAATGAAGAAATATTTTGAAAAGAAAATGATAAGAGAATTTATGATAATATAGCTTAATAAGGGAATTTTAGGTATTAATATGGGTTTGTAATGTAAAATTGTATATTTTAAATTTTAAAAATATATTTATTAAATAAATTAATTTAATAAATAGTTTAGTGAATTAAAATAACTGGTAAAAGTCTACGATGTATTATCATATTAACATACCCCACGAAACTATATTATATTTACGATATAGCCTTCAAATGATTTAACAAACAAGTAGATATGTGTGATGTATTGAACGAAACCAAATAATTAATTTGCATCATTTTTCAGGCTCTTCCATTTTTGTGCCACGTTCGCTAGTGATTTGGTAGAGAATCCGTCAGGGCCCAAAGCATTTGCAGCAGCGTCCTTTAGTTCTCTCATCTTATTCCTCAACAACTTGCCATCTTCTCCTTGAATCAATGCCCTTGCATATGTTGCTATATCTTCTCTCCCCACTAATCCATTTTCTTTGACTTTGACCCTCCATGCAACCTTCAAATCATCTGTGAGAAGCACAGCATTCATCTTTTGCTCTGCATACAGTGGCCATGCAATTATAGGGACACCATGCACAATGCTTTCTAGAACTGAGTTCCAGCCACAATGGCTCAAGAACCCTCCGGTGGAGCCATGGCTGAGCACCTGAATCTGAGGGGCCCAAGAGGGCACCACTAGACCCACACCTCTGGTTCTCTCTAAGAACCCTTTCGGCAAATAATCAAAAGGATTATCTTCTTTCATGCTGTGGACACTAAAGTAAGCAGCATTTGTAGCTTTCTCATCTGGGTACTTTACAACCCAGAGAAATCTTTGCCCACTCATTTCAAGTCCTAAAGCCAACTCATTTAGCTGTTTTTGAGACAAAGTTCCCCCACTACCAAAACAAACAAACAGAACTGACTCCTTTGGCTGGTCATCTAACCACTTCAAACACTCGGTTTTGTCGGATTCATTGGTGGATCGGGTCAGAATCAGCGGTCCAACCGGGTAAACCGGAGGCACCCTGAAACTTAATTCAGTATTTTCCATTAAAGCCTTGAAAGCCCCCGGTTCCAAATCCATGAAACTATTAACCAGTATCCCAGCTGCTACTGGGTACTGTTTGGACAACTGAATAAAAGATTGGTAAGTCTCGTTGTTCTTCTCTTGAAGACAGTCTTCTAAATCAGGACCGTAAATCGGTACACAGCCGGGCAATCGGACCGGTTCAGGCAAGTCTTTAAAGTCACAAGTAAACTTGCGATCAAGCTCAGGCAAATGAAATCCCAAAGACAAGTCCATGGCTGTTGATGAAAAGAAGCCGTATAGCGGAACACCGAATTCTCGAGCCACTGTGAAGGCCTCCAAGCCAAAAAGATCAACAACTAGAGCAGCCAGCCGAGTTGACTGATCGGTTGTTAAGTTTTTGAGTGTCTCTTGCAGAGAAGAAAGAGAGCGAGTGAGGGTGAGCATGATCCGAACTTCGATGCTGACGTCATCGTTAGCAGGCAAGTCGTCGAAACTCACGGGAGGAAGAATGATGATGGAGATGGAAGTGGATGGTAGAGATTCAAGAACTTGTTTTTGTGGCTCCAAAGGGGAGCCGTCGTTGGGGATAATGAAAATTACGTGGAAGTTTTGTTCAAGCACGAGTCGCTTAGCTAGCTCAACTAGTGGAATAAGGTGACCCATGCCTGGTGTTGGCATCAGGGCCACGCGGGTTGACTGTCTTATGTGTTGGTTGGTCTCCATTCAGAGATATGAAAACAGAAAGATATTAAGAAGAAGAGCGCATTGAAGATGAGAATGAACGCCACCGTATATAAAAATATTGATAAGGGGGCGGATTGAAGATAAGAATGAACGCCATCGTATACAAGAATATTGACATGGGCCACATCACGCTGACTTCCCCAGAAAGATCGATCGAGTTTCCATGTTCATTTTGATGTATCACCTTAAAAGCAAGGGGCTTGCCAACCTTACATTTGCGATGAGGTACCCCCCGCTTAAAAGTAATATTGAATGCTTTTGACTTTGTTAAAAGGGGAAAAAAATAGTACGGAGTAGGGGCGTCACTGCACCATAAGCCTTGTGTAATCATACGCCTAAGAGAACAAATCTAAAACATGTAGCACAATATTTTTGAATTCTCTTATTCAACTAACTGTCTCGTGCAAGTTTTTTTTCATAAATAAAAGCATTTCAAAGATCAAACCGATTAACGGAGTTCAACAACAAGAGCTGTAGCAAAAATAATTCTGTAATTAAGCTATCATCAGTCCTGTGCCTATATACACACAAGTATAATAAAATGAAGATTTTGCAGATTAGGATTAGGTTTGGAAGCTGATTTACTTGTATTAAATCATATCTCACCATACACACACGACAAATAAGGTATGTCTGTAATTGTAGGCTTCTGCTTAATTTTGAAAATAAATAAATAAAACACCTAATTTTATTTAGCCACTAATACGACTTAATTTATACTTAATAACTAATAACATTCTAATAACAGAATAAAAATAAAAACATCAACGAGGTTGTTTAATTAGAGAACAATTGGTAAAACTTCTTATGATTAAATAACAAAGAAAAGCAACAAACATAAGAAACAATGAGTGCTCATATTATACTCAATTCTGACAATCCAATATGTCTTCAAGGATGGAAAGAAATTTAACAGAAAATGAACACCAAATGAATGACATTTTGACAAAAAATGTAGAAACAAGTTCACTCACAATATTAACCGAACCAAAAAAAAAGGCCATTGAACTACTAGGTTACTGCAACCACCTCCCTGCATATTATCACCCACATTTTGATCCTATTATGCTGGAACTTCACTTAGCCTCCTCTGTTTTCTTCTCCAGCTCTGATTCTGTGGCGGGTTCTATTTTCTTCTCGGCTGATTCTGTGGCTTCTGTTTTCTTCTCGGATGATTCTTCTTCAGTTTTGTTCTCTGTGGCGGTAGCTGCAGGGGCAGCTTCAACTGTTTTCTCTGCTGTTTCATCCCTATCTGTAGCATCGACAAACGACTCGGGGGTCGGGGGAACCTCAGATTTTTGAGCCTCTAGGTTTGTAGTTTCGGATTCCTCTTTAGGCTTTTCGGCCTCTTTTGATTCTTCTATCACTGTCTCCGAAGCAGCGTTCACACCTTCTGTTGAGTCCTTTCCATGTTCATTCTGCAAAACATTTTGCATACGACCAAATATAATTCTAGAATAAAAATGTTCTAGAAAAATAAAGATTCAGTCAACGAAATGCTACAATTTTTCTCTCTAACGAACCAAATCTTTGACTAATAATAATCTCAAGCTAATCCCACAAAAGAAGCCAAAATTTATGCCCATAAAGAAAAAATCAGAGCTGCAAATTATCAGCCAAATAAATTTATTAATATTATTTGTTCAGAAGGTAGAAAGAGTGGGCAAATTCTATATTATTTTTTAAACTCTTATTTTCTTCGGGAATCAAATTCGAATAATCAATAAAATAAAATTATTTAAAAAATTACTTGGCCAAGAGACCACCAGCGCTATTAATTTCATTTGGAGAAAGGTCAGCAAATCATTAAAGATTAAAGCATACACGATTAAAGTGAAAATTAAAAAGAGTTGCCGACCATTGGACACCAGTTTGGGTAACAGTTGAATAATATAAAATCAAATGACCCAATAAGCTACAGTACAACAAATTGTCTTTTATGGATATTGATATATTCACCTAGACAATAAAATTAAGCCATTTTATGGTACCCACCAACCGTATATGCTCATCCGAATATTATGTTTCTCAATATTCATTTTCAATCTATTCAAAACTATAGATTTAAATATCCAGGGCCTAACTGTTTATAGAATTAACAACAATAAACATAGAAAATTGCATCTCATAATTAAAAGAAAGCTTTACCAATATATTCACTATTTAGCTCAAGTTGAGATTGAGAACAGCTTCATGATGGTCAAACAAAGCATGCAATGTCCCAATCATTAAACTCATTTTTCTGATGACAATGAATCAAACTCCATAAAAAATGAAGTTAAAATAAATTAAATTTTCTCTCTCTTTCACATGGGTGTACATGAAGACACGAGAAACTCTAAAAGCGACAATGCCAATGTCTATAATATCTCAGAAGATTAAAGAACAAAAAACCAGAAAATGATGCAATGTGAAACAAAAACAAAGAGAAAACAAACAACTGGTGGGTCCTTAAAACTAAGGCCACTTTGTTTGTCATCAAATAAAAGATATATTCAAAGAGAACTAATACCAAAGATACCTTGTATATACCGATTCCCCAATACAACGCAATAGATTCTGAACCCTTTTAACTTTAGTGTTTGAAAGAAAGCAGAAAAATTAAAAAGAAATCACCTTTCTGAGAGTTTAATTTAGAGAATCTAATAGTTAACAAGCGTACCAACAAATATTGAACAAACAAAAAGACATAGGGCAGCTTAAATAAAGTTAAAACAATTAATCTTGAAATCAAAGAGGTTAAGGATTTAATTAATTACTAAGTTAATTTAATTATTACTCAAAAGTTTTCTGAATTTGCCGGTGTCATAAATTTCCGAGTTTTTACTTGGATATATATTAAAATGACAACAAACAACCTAATTTCCTATTATTTTCTTTCACTTTCTAGGTAACCAAATGGTGCTGGGATTGATTGCACCCACATACATTTTCAATGAATTCTAAACGTATTAGGCAATGATAAAGATAGACCATAAAAGTATTTTTAATATATATAAAAAAAAGACCATTTAAAACTTCAACAAAAATTATTTCAGTCAAGGAAATGAATTAACCATCTTCAGAAAAATAATTAATTAATCTACAATTCAGAATTAACAATGATCTGGGTATCATCAGAAATAATCAAGATATCATAGAACAATTAAATAAAAAACATTAATATGCAAAAAAAAAAAAAAACAAACTAGATCCACAAACACCAATTTCAAAAAGGCTAATCACCAAAACATAAAATGTAAGAACAAAAAGAAATTCATATTAATTGTCACCTTGAACAAGTTACTGAGAGATCGAGGCTTGGTTTCTTGATTATCACGATCCGCTTTTTTATCATCTTCAACAATCTCCTTATTAACTTCTTTATTATCATCATCATCATCATCATCATCATTACTAGTTGCAGCGGGCTGATCATCATCAGCTATTTTATTACCTTCTTCAGCATTTTTCTTCTGATCATCACCTTCTTCCACAACAACAACATCCTTTGCTTCAGACGGCACCGTCGTCGTCGTAGTAGTTGGAGTAGCACCACTACCGGCGACCTCCTCCTTAGCAGGCTCCGGTGCCGGAGCGGGCGCTGGTGCCTCTCCCTCTTCACCCTTCAACACCTTTGGCTTTGTTGCACAACCCCCCATGTTGATTTTCTTCTTTTTCCTTTTGTGTCTATCAAAAGTAAAAAAAAAAAAAAAAAAACAGCTTATAACTTCTCTCTTTAAAAAACAAAAACAATTCTTTTCGTTCTTTAATTTTCTTTATTTGATGTGAGAAAGAGAGAGAATATAGGTGATTTATAGGGGAAGAAGAAGGGTGTTAATTAGTCGTTTCCGACATTCTTTCTGTGGAGAGATACAGACAGACAACACAAACAAACCATTGGAAATGTTTTTTTTTTAATTGTATTTATTTTTTTTATCTTTTAATTTGTGGGCTATAATAATAACCTTAGTTAGAACTACATAGTGATCTATAGGGTTTGCTAACAAGTTCATTATTATTGTTATTATTTATTAATGTAGTTGTAGGACTTGTATGAGAAATTATGGTAACAGGTGTCACAGGCTGTACGTTTTGTAGTGACTCTCTGCGTTTTTTGTGTTTATTAAAAGATAGGATAATAATAACAAAAGAAAGAAAGAAGATGAAGAAGCTGAAAAATAGGAAAAGGAAGAGAGATGGGTGGTGATGGGGGTCATGTTTAAATGTTTTTTTACGGTTTGAAATGGGAGAAAATCAATGGTTCTTTTGTATCTTTATTTTTTTTGGGGTATTAACTAATTAACATTTGGGTTCTTGAGTTTTTACAATTTCTAATATAAGGATCTACTTTTTATATTTGTGGCAAATGAGTCCCATGTAGTGTAATAATAACTAGAGGTGATAATGTGTGATACTACTTGTTTACCAGATACAACCACGGCGTACGGTCATTGAATTTTGTTTGACATAAGACGACATGATTATTGATCAAGCCGAATTTGGGTCACGGACTTATTTAACGATTGTATTAGGTTTGGAATTATAGAGTTCTTGAACATTTGTATTACAACTAACTGTTTAATTAATCATATCTTATTACATTCATTATATATTTAATAGAACTACATCATTTTGTTGTATTTGAAAATATTTTTACTTATATTTGGATCAAATTTGCTAGAACTTGAGTAAGTAGAACTACTTTTAATATATTAAAGGAAAATTATCAAAGATCTACCTAACTATTATCAAAAGTTCAAAAATATCCAATTCATTCAATAATTATCAATGTTTGGGCGTCTATTAGCAACTAATTTTATGTTTATTTTGTCATAGTCTTTTATTAAATTTATACAAAAGTTTAATATATCCCTAAAAAAGTTCTATTATGTAAAGAAATTTTTGGCATTTAGTTGAATTTTCGCTAAAAGTTAAGTGGTTAGGAGATTAAAAAAAAATTTTGGACAAATGATAATTTTACCGTTGTGACTTCAGCACATAATAATAGAGGTTAACAGAACGGTGGTTCAATTATATACTTGAGAAACTTAGGTGTACCAGTGATAATTTTTTAAGAAATTTGTGTGTAATTTCAAACTTTTGCTAACGTTTTGTGGGCCGCTAATATTCGCTCTCTGTAAAAATATGTTAAACTAGTGACATAATTATGACCCGTTTCAATGCTTTAGCAATTGCATGAGTTGTTAGTATTTGAAACTCTTGATTAATAAGTAGATCAAGATCAACCAAGCTACATAAAAATATTGTTATTCTTTTGTTTGACACGGTATTCCAATCTAAATCATCACCCTAATTAATCAATATTGAAAAAAACCTAATTACTCTCATGATAAAGAATTTCAACAACAAACATAAAAGTATGTAAGTTAAATGATATGTTGTTTTCTAAATATCTAAAGTTTGAAATTTTATTAATTTCAGATATTTTCTAAAATTTTATTTTTTTTTATAACTTATGTATGATTTTTAGACATTTACATCTGAATACAAATAAATAAATTTTTGTGACTTTTATCTTAATAGAAAAATGCCTGAATGAGAAGTAAATAATATATTTCAAAAATATTTCTATAAAATATATTTATTTCATAAACTATAAAATCTACTCATTTTTTTATTTACAAAGACATAAATGTCAAATAATTTTGTTTAAGATACTTTTATTTATAAAAACAAACAAGATGCCATTTGTATTCAGATATTAAAAAAGAAAAACTAATATGTCATTAATATATTCGAATTCAGACCATTCATATTTAAGAAAAATTCAAACCAATTCAGATTTTAGACAAAAAATCAAATACTACCTTAATCATTTAACAAATATTTATGGATCCAATTGATATAAATAGACAAACTATAGCCCTATTAATGAAAATGTAAAAATCTATAAATCCTGATGTTAATGTCACCCTTTTTGTTTTTCGGTTTTGTGTTTTGTGTGTTGATCATTATTTTCTAAATAAATCCCACACATTCCATGTCAGAATTGCTTGATCAAAATTCAAATTTGGTGGCATTTGTTTGTTGGTTTTTTCCAAATTAAAAGGGTTGATTAATCTAAACTCTTTGTATGGGTCACAATCATGTGTATACTAAAGAAAAAAAAAATTCTAGTTAATACGGCGATTCTGAAAAGGGGAAAAAATAATTTAATGTGTGTATGGAAGCATATTTTCTTAATTAATTAAATATACAGTTGCATATATATAAATTTTTTTTTTTTGTTTCTGTAATAGTATAACTATGAAGAACATTAATGGATTTAGCCTTTAGGTATGCCGGCAGGGACTGCAATTTTGGCCAATAATGGGGAAGAGGGCATAGGCCAATGTTCAAATTGGAAATATCAACATATTGAACAAAAAATAAAGTAATAAATAAATAGATATATAAACTTTTCAGAACTTGAAATTCTAATTATTATTGATCAACAAGGTTTCCTAAGAAGAAAGCCAAACTCAACATAAGAAACTCAATTTGCCCAACAATAAATTCATTAGGCATGGATTTGATTCAACCTCTAATAGATTTTAACAACAATTCAGAAACAAAGTAAAGGTCATTAATTATCCATCTTGGATATTCCCATAATCCGATTTATAATAAATAAGAATAAAATATTTGTGTTAACAGAAAAAAGAAAGGGATCTCAACACTTTATAATAAAAATTTTGTTGAAATATAAAACTTTTTATTTAGTCCATGCATTAGTAATAGAATTTTACAATCACTTAACTAGCTCCTAGTGATGAATACCTCCTCACCTCGTGATTTGAGATTTCTTCCACATTGTGAAAGTAATCTTCTTGTAATTTTAGAGAGATGTTTTTAGATTGTGCTTCAAGACCTGATAAGACTTTTTTCTACTTCTATAGTAAATATATTTG
The DNA here is from genome assembly GCA_025617385.1 of Murraya koenigii. Classification (NCBI taxonomy): domain Eukaryota; kingdom Viridiplantae; phylum Streptophyta; class Magnoliopsida; order Sapindales; family Rutaceae; genus Murraya; species Murraya koenigii. The sequence goes on along the minus strand of CM046813.1, from coordinate 6,743,755 downwards.
CATTACTAATTAAGGAAACAAAATTTTCTCCTTATCGACCGAATGAAAAAAAAAAAAAAATTAGGGGGAGAAAGTCACATTTTAGGGCTTGACGGGCGAGTCTTGATCCCTTTGACCATAATCATATTTTTTTGGGGGGCTATAACTAGTATAAAAAGACAAATATGTCCATTTAATCATAGATTTTTATTCAATCTTTTCACTCATATTATAGAAAAACGTATATGTAAGACTGTTTTACTTTATCACACATATAAGTCTCATCTTGCACTAATCTTTCTCTACATTCTTTTATATTGTGTAAGGTTTAATTAAAACAAATGCTGATTTTGTTGCTTTTAATAAAATTTACAGCATTAATAGTTGCACCTCTCTAACTTTTTCAATTGCAATAAATTTGTCAGGTGGATATGGAGATCAAATAATTGAGAATCTAAGAAGTTGGTAATATGAAAAGCCTGTCGATCGAGTATCGAGTTTAAGGGCGGCCGAAATATGCTGATATAACATCCCTCGAGTTTGGCATATAAATTAATATTATGCATGTAAGTTGTTTCGTGGGTTTCCATATAATTGTATCGTGCGTTCCATTACACATTAAACTCTATTTCTATATATAAAATTTTTTATTTTGTTAAATGTGCTCTCCACTTCACTCTTTAATTATCTTAGTTCCGATTGATATAACTTTTAAAATAAAGTTCTTTAAGTAACATTTTTAGTTATTAGAACTTTTATGAAAAAAAATTAGTTATTTGATTATCAATGTAATTTTTTATTAAAAATATAAAATTATTTGAATAAACAAATTTTTAAAAATTGTGAAACAATTGATACAAGATTTTGAACTTTTGCTAATAGAGATAAAATAGTTTATTTAGTCTTCAAAAGTTCTACTAAAAAAAATCCAAACAACAGCAATAATAGTAATAATAATAATAAAGAACATATGAAATTAAATAAGCACTTACATTTATTAAATAAGCCAGACCAAACATGACATTAATTTTATATGTCTTGTAGTTTTTTTATGTTTAGCATGTTCATTCAAGCTAGCTATCAATATTACATATTTTTTATGGGCTTGTGTTTCATTAATTTAATTACCGATTTCATTTCATATTTTATCCGACTCAATATATAATTATAAATAAAAAAAGCTAATTAGATAGATCATAGATATATATATATATAGTTTAGAGTGTCTAGGTTAGAAGCTTGTGTAAAGGTTGAGCACTGCAGGAGTGGTGAGTGTTACGTTAGGTGCCGATGTAGCTTTTGGTCGTAAGTTCCGATTTGGTTGAAGGGCAGTAAAATCAATTCTTAGCCGTGAATTATAACCTTTCCTATAGGACTAAAACTAGAGCAAAGGGTTTTAACATGGATCCTCTACTCTGTAGAGTATCATTATTTTCTAGCTTTTCCTTCGGGAGGACTAGTGATTCAAACCATATTGCAAATTTAGAAGAATTCATAATTTAAGATTTTAATAAAGCTATTGATTGTTGTGAACTTCTAAAGATTTCTAAAGACATGATATATAAAATTAAGAAACTTGATTTCTTAAAGAATGATTATGTCATTAAAGCTGAGGAACATGACATAACCCTTTCAAAGTCTTTTGAAACAATTAAATTGTTTCAAAATAATCCTTAAAGAAATTTAAAAAAAAAAGAATTTTAATTATGTTCACATTGGTTTAATTCAAGTAGGAATAAAACCATTAATTAAAAAATGATTAAACATTTTAATTTTGGCTGTCCTCAGAGGCAGAATATTCATCTCCTTTGATGATTTCTTGCTCAGTAGCATTTAATCAAGCCTCTGCAAATGACTCATTTCCTTTAGTTGTTATTTAAATATAACAGTTTTTCTTAAAGATAAAAATATTTTAAAGAGCATGATTATTCAAATTAAAACTCATAATTATCATATGATTGAAGGACCAATTCCTGTTGCATTAACTTTTAAAATTTTATACAAAGCCATGCATTCTGCATTTAATACACAACATTTTCTTGCATGCTGACTTATCCAAAGCTAATACTGTTATTCCAAGGTTCATCCAATGAAAAGATGTCAATCTTCCTAAGGAATGGATTCTTAAAGGAGTCACTGAACCTGTGATTCCTAAACAACTTGAGCCTAATACAGAGTTGCAAAGCATGACTCAGTACTCAGATGGCAAAGTCAAATTGTCTTTCAAGAGATCAATAACCTCTAGATTCTCCGATAAGGATTCAAGCACTAGCATTCCTTCACTTGAAAGGACATTTTCAAAAATACCTTCTGTAATAAATCTCCCATTTCAACCAGTTAATAGCCAACCTAAGTTTTTTACTTCGGATATACCTAGTTCATCCATTCATTCTGTAGACTATAACACTAGTGTACCTCATCCCATTTACACTAGTAGCCAACAGAAATGAGAACAATAAGAGAAGGAACCTTCTCTTCCAACTTCTCCCTCATTTTCTGCTGTTACTGAAAATAGAATTAATGTGATAGAAAAAGATTTTGAACTTGAAAAAAATCTTCTTCACAATGATTTATATTCAGATAACAATAAAGATAAAAGATTTTGGTTTTTTAAACAATTTTTAAACCAAAGAAAAGAGATTCAAGAAATTTATTATAAATTTATAAAATTACATAAAGCTCATATATTATTTTTCGATTGGTTTGAGATATATGCTTCTAATAATTACATTGATTACCCATTTAAAGAATCAAATTCTATTGTTGTCAGAAAAAAGACTCCTGAGTGGAACCTTTCTGATAGTGATAGGACTGTAGAATCAGAACATCTATCCCTCAGGAGTATAACCATTGATCATGATGACCCTCCTATTCAAATTAAAGCCTCACTATATAAAATTCATAAGCCTAATAATCCTGAGACTAATTTAGATAGCATCATTCAACAAAATAATTTTTGTAATGCTAATCTAAATACAATAGGAAAGCAATTGACTAGGTATAAAACAAATTTCAGAAGTCAACCATAATTATTTCTCCTACTCTATCTTCTTCTTTAAAATCTACAAAGTATGATTCTGATTTATAATCCTTATTCTGAATTCTGTATTTTTATATTGATGATGTGTTGATCTTTTTTCAAACAATTGATCAACATTTCAAACATTTAAAAACTTTTTATTATGCCACTACAAAAGCTGGTCTAGCTGTTTCGAGCTTCAAAGTCTCTCTATTTCAAACTAAAGTCAGGTTCCTAGGACATTATATATCTAAAGGAATAATTATGCCTATGAAGAGATCTCTTGCATTTGTTGACAAGTTTCCTAATAAGATTTTTGACAAAACCCAATTGCAAAGGTTTCTTGGTAGTTTAAATTATGTACTTGAATTTTGTCCTAGCATTAACAGAATGTCTAAACCTTTGTATGATAGACTTAAAAAGAACCTTGTTGCATGGACAGATAAACATATTAAAGTTGTAAAATTAATAAAAAAATATTGTAAAAGAAATACCATATTTATTTTAGCTAATCCTTGAGACGACCCGCCCCATATCCAGAGACGACCTATCTTAAGAAACTGAACTCAAATATTAAAAATCATCGTATTAATGAAAATTCTACCGAAATTTTGGCAGAACCTCCCCTAAACATATAACATTTCCAAACCTGTAATTACAACACAAGCACTCCCAAATAATTTATTATACACCAAATTATATCAACCCAATCTCATCCAGTAACATATTCATTAATACACACGTTTCATAGTTCATATATCACATTCCTAGTATAATTCCAAAATAGGATGTTTATACATTAACCAAAAGAAATAATTATTCTATAGCCTCAAACAACCTCAGTGGCCCAAATGACTCCAACTATGTACAGCTGCTGGGTTAACTGTTGTATCTATAATCTTCTGGGGGGGAAAATATAATAAAATAGAATGAGTATAAAACTCAGTACGCTCAGTGAGTGGATAGTAGCTTTTAAAACATAAAATACTTTCAAGAAGAAATACATCACTTGTATAATTACTTTTCTCAACAAATATATTTTCATGTAAAAACTCTTTTCTTTTCAATTGTATTCTGAACATAAGCAAAACTGATACTGTAAAAAAATCAATAAAAACATCTCATATTGAAATATCATCCCGTACTGAAATATTAAATACTAAATAATACGAACATCTTTAAACAAAAACCCAGGGGATAATCTAGTCATATCCGAACCTCAACGGACGGCAATGATGTACTATCTGAGTACCATCATGCCCGGAGCTACATGGATAGACGAAAGAACGTACCATCTCATGCTTATTAGCATATCTCATACCCGGATCTCAACGGACGTGCTATGATTTGCTATCTGGCGACATCGTGTCTGGACCATCCGGTCTCATATCTCAATATCTGTCTACATGCATATGCCCCCAAAGGGCGAAAACGCCCAAACACACGGCCCAAAGCCTCTATGTGTGTTCAGACGGGCCCCAAAGGCATAATCTCTCATCTCATTAGGAGGGAACGGGTATTTGCTTAAAACTTAAAATAATGATCGAAATCATTATATATATACATATTAAATCATGCTCAAGATCAACATATATATACTTGAAATCATGCTCAAAATCCATATGTATAAACATTCTAAATCATGCTCGAAGATCATATATAAACACTTTAAATTATTCTCGAAATCAATCAATATATAAATACTTTGAATCATGCTCAAAAGCAATGTATATACATTTTAAATCATACACAAGATCAATCATATACTCTTTAAAATCATGTTTGGAAATCCACATAAAAGCACTTTAAATCATGTTCGGAAATCAATCATCTCTTTTGCCATTTTAAAATCGATACGGAGCATAAATGAATAAATATAATTTAACACAATATTTATACACAATAAACATTTATTTCGGAAAACTATTTAATGGAAGCACTTTAAATATTCATTTCATAAACAAGCCTTACTATATAAAAATCAAATAATTTTAATATATTCCACTCACAGTGACAATTTCATACTTGACTATCAACCAAGTCTGCAGGTAGATTATCGTCCGCAGATCCACCTATTTTAAAGAAACGATATAATTACTTTCCATAATTATAATTCGAACTAATCTCACAAAAATAATGCTTAAAATAAATATTCGTCCAAATATTACAGCTCTCAATTTTTCCCGGCTTACCGTATTAATCCCTATTCATAATTTACTAATATAATCAGAAATTATACTACCGTCAATTTCATAATTTACTAATTTACCCTCAACATCATAAAATTACTAATTTATCCTCAATACAGATTACAAAAACACCCTCAAAGCTAGAAATTACGAAATTACCCTCAACATGCAAAATTACCAAAATGCCCCTACTGTCAATGTTGACTGAAATTCACCCAACGGCGGTGGGAAAGCTCAGGCTAGACACTTCTCGTCGAGGTGAGTCCAACGGTGCCGGTGGTGTCCTCCCACGCGCGGTGGCAAAGTTGGATCGAGCACGTGAAGCCGCGGCTCATTGGGGTGATCGGACGGCAGCAAATCGGCCTCCCCGGTGCCGATGACTGGTCGGGAATGGAAGATGGTGAGGTGGGGAAGCTTTTCCAACCGGTGGCGCAGCCAAAGAAGGCCGGAATTGCTGGCGATCGTCCTCGCAAACCCGCGAAACTTTCGAGCTTCACCGGCGGCGTTCCACGCGTTTTCAAATAGTAAGGACGGCTGGGGGTAGACGGCCGGCTCACAAGCTTCCGTTTGACACCTTACTCGGCCGGTGAGGTGGCCGAAAATGGAAGAAAATGGCGGGTCAGTTTTCGCGGGTTCGGGTCAGTATACACTCTCTCTCGGTTTTTCTTCAAATTTTCACCTGGTTTTCTCCTTTTATAAACACCCACAAAATATCAACTAGACCCCTTCATGATTATCACATAGTTCCCCTCTTAATTTATCACATAAACCCCCTCTTAATTTAATTATTTACATAAATACATAAAGTAAATCCATATGTTATAATCCTACATTACCTAAAGTTGTAGAAACTGATGCCTCAAATTTAAGTTATGAAGGAATTTTAAAATAAGTTGAAAATAATAATGAACAGATAGTACAATATGTTTCTGTACACTGGAATGATTGTCAGAGAAACTATTCTACGATTAAAAAGGAAATCTTATCTATTATATTATGTATTTCAAAGTTTAAAAGTGATTTGTTAAATTAAAAATTTTTACTTAGAATTGATTGCAAAGCTGTAAAATATGTTTTAGAAAAAGATGTTCAAAACATTGCATCAAAACATATTTTTGCACGTTGGCTAGCTGTCTTAATTTTTTTTTATTTTGATATTGAGTTTATTAAAGGTGAAAAAAATTATATTCTAGATTTTCTAACTATAGAATTTTTGCAGAATAGATAATGCCTCCCAAAAAGAAGGATAATGGTGAAGCCCCCCTTAAAGACCTTAAAGAAACTATTTCAACTCCCTCTAAAGAAAAGTTATTTTCCTCTGCAATGCCAATTAAGTCTTGGATTGTCATGTTTGAAGAGCAAGAAACTCAGTCTAAAGCTATCACCTCGGATGAACAGGTAAAAGAATAGATGCAATCAATTTCTAAATCCCCCGAGTTCATGCTTACTTTACAAAGTTTTTCTCAAACTAAAGCTCTTTCTCAAGTTCCTGAGAAAGAAAAATTTGTTTCTAAAAAAAGTTATAAAATCTTCTTCTTCTTCTAAAGCAATTGTTTCTAGAGAAAAATCTTTTTCACAAATTGTTGTTTCACAACCAAAGCTTTCTCAAAAATCGGATTGGTTTAGTAAAGCCTATCACCAAAATGTTATAACAATAGAAGATGGATTTTATCATTCTGATCCATTTCAAGCATTTTCAAAGTTTTTCCCTAAGGGCTGGTTTTTCAAACTATGGGATTTAACAAAATCCTAACCTTATTATCAAGCCATATTTAAGTTCACTGAGTCTGTCAAGTTTAAACACTTATTCCTTAGTAAGTCTCATTTTGAACTGGCATACTCTACTGCCACAATTTTAAAGGTTTTGAGCCCAAAACCTTTAAAATGATCTACTCCACAATTTTAAATTTTTCCCTCTAATTTTGAAACCTGTTTAAACCATTGCTGGTCCTTCTCATATTGGGACTATCAACAAGCCTGGTTTAATACATTTTTCATACAAAACCCTAAGAAGACCCATTCATGGTTATTTTTCTTTAACTAAAAAATAACCATTCAAAGCCTTCGAAATTGGTTCCAACAATAGTGGAACTACTTTGGTCCCTGTCTAGAGATTTTAAAGCCCATTATACCCCTTTTGAGTCTAAGAAAACATTTTCTCATTTTCTTTATTTTTGTACAAATTTCTTTCTTCCTTAGGTTTGGATGTGGAACCTTCAGTATCACATCTATGATACCCAATTAGTTCTTTGCCTTTAAGTTTAAATGGTGGTTTAAATTTGATGAGAATCAAAGCTTTCTGAAACTATTGTTCAGAATTGGCTTTCATCAAAAGGCCTTTTAAAGCCCAGTATTGAGCAATCTAAAGATCAAGCTACATTTTTAGCTCAGAGGTCAAGAGCCTAGTCCCTTCTGGCTAGTGCTAAAACTAAAGCTGAGTATTTTAAAATCATAGAGCAACTCCTCTCCTCCATATCAGAATCATCTATAGCAGAGTCTTTTGATCAAGATAATGATGAAAAGTAATTTATATCTCTTAGAGATGATAACGAAGATGACTGTTTCGGTATTCTGTCTCCAATAAAGCCTTGTAAATAAAGTTTATATTGTTGTAATTGTAAAAAAAAAAAAAGGGTATTTTTTCTGTTTGTGTATTTACTTTTGTATTTGTATTCATTACTTGTATTTGTAAAGCTACAAAGCTATAGTTAAATACATATGAGTGTATTCTATTTATATTTGTACGACTGTATTTGTATCTATATTTTACTTTTAAAGCCCTAATATAAAGCTAAAGACGTACTCTAGTGCTTGCGATGCTACAGTTAAACTACTATAGGACGCGCTACAGTATACAGTGCCGCTACAGTTTAATTGTTATAGGACGTACCACAGTGTACAATGTACAATCTATAGTTTTGTATCAAATTACAAATTTTCCTTTCTTTTGTATTCTTCTCTCTTCTCTCCTCTCTCTGGAAAACAAAGAACAGAAGATATCAAGGAAATTTTCCTGTCTTCTGAATCTTCTGAGTTTTCCTTTCTTCTCTTCTCTTCTTTTTGTAATCATTTAAAGCTTTTAAGCTTTCATTTCAAATATAAGCATTCAATTTAATTTAATTCAAAGAATTTAAAGTTCTGTAATTTATTTAAAGCATTTATTTATTTTAAAACATAGATCTAAGGGTGAATGACCTTTATTTTTAAAGTTTATGCATGATCTGCAGACTGATCTTCTATATCAGATCTGTCTTATAAACTGTTACATAGCCTCTGAGGCATAGAGTCCAGATCTCTCCCCTCAATTGTATTTCTCTTCTCCCTCTATCCCTTTAGCGCACCAGATCTGGGATCCAGATCTTGGTACTGTTCATGAGCCTTTGTTGCCTAAGGTTGCATAGGATTTTAATTTAAAGTTTTATAAAGTTTTTAGTTTTAAAGTCCTAAAAAGGTATATCGGTTGGACACCCGATGTGCAAGATCTAGATCTGTTCTAAGTCAGATCTGATCTCAAAGCGTAGTTAAATCCACGGTCTTTTGGTTTAACAAAGCCACGTACCTAATAATCATATAAATTTTTATTAAAATTGAATATTATTTAATTTTTATGTTTACACTATCATCCTTTGATCCTATTTCCCTACACGTGGCAAGGGGATGGTGCTTATAAGAATAAAGTAGCTCCCCTACTACTAGCTTAAGCTTTTAATAGAATGGTATGCGCCTTATGAGAATGCTTGAAATGAATCAGAATGATAAAACTCATCTTCTATTGTTATAACATTTTGGTGATAAGCTTTACTAAACCAATCCGATTTTTGAGAAAACTTTTGTTGTGAAACAAAAATTTGTGAAGAAGAGCTTTCTCCAAAAATAATTAATTTAGAAGAAGAAGAAGATTTTATAACTTCTTTATAAGCATATTTTTCTTTCTCAGGAACTTAAGAAAGAGCTTTAATTTGAGAAAAACTTTGTAAAGCAAGCATGAGCTCAGGGGATTTAAAAATGGATTGCATTCATTTTTTTACCTACTCATCCGAGGTGATGACTTTAGACTGAGCATCTTGCTCCCTCAACCATGTCAATCCAAGACTTAATTAGCATTGTAGAGGAAAGTAGCTTTTCTTTAGAGGGAGTTGAAATAGTTTCTTTAAGGTCTTTAAGGGGGACTTTACCCTTGTCTTTCCTCTTAGGAGACATTATCTATTCTGAAAAAATTATATAATTAGAAAATCTAGAATAGAATTTTTTCATCTTTAATAAACTCAATATTAAAATAAAAAACACTTAAGATAGCTTGCCAACGTGCAAAAATCTATTTTGATGCAATGTTTTGAACATCTTTAATGACAGTATGGTGTATGTCATTTGTTAATAGGAATGAAGTTTTGAATTCAAAACTACCATTATAAACAGAGGCATCAACTTTAGATTTGACTTTAAGTTTTGAATTGTTTGCCGCTGAAAGTCTTTCATTTGTTTTCTCATGAAAACATTTCGGGACAATATCTTCTTTAATACATTTAAATCAGCACCAGTGTCAAAAAGGGCAATGGTATCAATTTCAAAATCTTTGGAAAAAATTATAGTAACTTTAATTAAATATTTTCGTGTAGTGATTTGTTTTAAAACAAAAAGAAAAATCATCGGGCACAAACTCAATGTTTTTAAGGCTTTGTTCATTTTTATCACCATCATCAGATTCTGGTTCTTTGTCAGAATCTTCATGAAGTTTTCTTTGTAAAAGAAGTTGAATTGTTTTAGAATCATTCTTTTGTTTTTCTTTTAACTCTTTTATTTCGATTTTAATGTCATTGATCTCTTTTTGAAGATCTTGTATATTAGAAGTTGTCTTCTTTGTTTTTCTTTTATCCAAGATGAAGTAAGATCATAAGTGTTTTTTTAATTATAGGGGCTTTGGAAATTTCAGCTTTATCTTTTCTTTCTAAAGTCTTTAAAAGTTTATCAAGATACTCTCTTTGAAGAGTTGGATCAGAAATATGTTTGACTAATTCAAGAAAAGATTCTTTATTTTTTGTCAACACATTGACTTTCTTTAAATAGGATTCAGTACTAGTAGAACTACTGCTTTCTGTCTCTGAATCAAAGTTTACTAGTTCATCAATTTGAAGAGGCTCACTGTCTCCTGTCATGGAGGACCCAAATTCAGATGACTCAATGAGCAATGGGGCTAATTTTGAAAGTACTTATTTAACAAGGTCAAGATCATGGAGTTTTTTGCTCATACGAAAAAATTTTGCAGTATGATCTTTTTACCACATTTGAAACAAGTACCTTCTTTATAACTGAAAGAGGCATTAGGTTCGGTTTTGTTTTAGAGAAGCTTTTCTTTTTATAAGGCCTTGAAGCCTTTTTATGAACGAGTTCTCTAGAGTCTTGAAATGGTTTTTTATACTTTTTAGATTTGTAAGGTTTGGAAGAACACTTACCATTACAATCTTTAGAAGTAGAGGCTTTAAAGGGATCATAATTTAACTGTTTTCAGGAGCTGCCCAATTTTTGCTTAGATTTTATAAGCTCCCACTTTAATATTTTATGTAGTTTTAAGTCTTGACAAATCTTTAAACCTTTCTTATTGACAAAACTGTCAAGTTCACCATAGGTGAGATTGTCATAAGGGATCTGGTTGTCATATACGGCTTTAATAGAATTTCTAACTTTTTCACCTAAGAAGGTTGGTAACCCTGCAAGGAACTTTTCTTTCCAAGTGACATGATTTGCACATCTCTCAGAAAGAGTTTGGTGAAGAAAGTAGATTTATATTATTGGAAATCACTAAATTTCTTATATCTCAAGTTATGTAGTAACTCAAAATTCTTATCTCTTAGGTGAGAAGGATCACCTATGAAATAAAGGGAAATAATTAAAATCATTGTGGCTACTGCATCCTGAATTTGATCATTTAATTCATCACAGATGGGGGCTCCATTCTCATCTGTTTGAATAGCATTTAGAATTTCTAATTGTTGTTGTTTGGTGAGAAGATGATCCCACTAACCGTTAAGCTAACCAGTAAACCCAGCAATAAGGATTTCTGCAATAGCTTTATCAAAAGTCCCTGATTGGGTTTTATAACCATTAGCTACCATAGTCATTTGTTGCAACAATCCAAGAATGTTGTACTCAGACATTCCATCTATATTCCATTCATAGACAAAAGATGCATTAAACCTAGATTGATTTAAAGCACTTAGTCTGTTGTCTATGGCCACATCTGGTGGAGATTTGACTGTGGGAAGTGCTAATTCCCATTGGATTTTATTGGTTTTAGGAAGAGGTTCTTCCTTAAATCCTTATATATGTGAGGAGGCTATATAAGTCTGGTCGCAATCTAGTACACCAATTTTGCTAGATTGGACACTATCAGGAGTAATTTGAACTTTACTAGGGGAATAAGAAATTTCTATTCTTTCCAGTTGATCACAGATGGCTTAAACAAACTCTGATTTTGAATCATGAATAAGCTTTTAACTATGTTTTGAAACCTGAAATGGCCTGAAAATAAGTTCTTTAAGCTTTTTCTCATAATCAGACTTTGTAGATTTTAAAGAAAAAGATGGAATAAGAGAAACAGTTATGGTTGACTTCTAAAATTGGTTTTCTAATCTAATCAACTGCTTTCCTATTGTATTTAGATTAGCATTACAGAAATTATTCTATTGAATGATGTTATTTAAATTAGTCTCAAGATTATTAAGCTTATGAATTTTATATGGTGAGGCTTTAATTTGAATAGGAGGGTCACTATGATCAATGGTTATACTCTAGAGGGGTGGATGCTTTGATTCTACAGTCCTATCACTATCAGAAATGTTCCACTCAAGAGTCTTTTTTCTAACAACAATAGGATTTGATTCTTTAAATGGGTAATCAATGTTTTTCTACAATCCTATCACTATCAAAATCTTTTTCTATCACATTAATTCTATTTTCAGTAACAGCAGAAAATGAGGGAGAAGTTGAAAGAGAAGGTTCATTCTCTTGTTCTCGTTTATGTTGACTACTAGTGTAAATGGGATGAGGTACACTAGTGGTATAGTCTACAGAATGAATGGATGAACTAGGTATATCCGAAGTGGAAAACCTAGGTTGGCTATGAACTGGTTGAAATGGGAGATTTATTACAAAAGGTATTTTTGAAAATCTCCTTTCAACTAAAGGATTGCTAGTGCTTGAATCCTTATCGGATAATTTAGAGGATATAGATCTCCTGAAAGACAATTTGACTTTGCCATCTGAAGAACATGACATAACCCTTTCAAAACCTTTTGAAACAATTCAATTATTTTCATAACAATCATTAAACAAATTAAAAGAAAATAATTTTAATTATGTTCACATTGGTTTAATTCAAGTAGGAATAAAACCATTAACTAAAGAATGATTAAACATTTCATTTTTTGTTATCCTCAGAGACGGGAGATTCATCTCCTTTGATGATTCCTTGCTCAGTAGCATTGAATCCTCTGTAAATGACTCATTTCCTTTAGTTGTTATTTAAATATAACAGTTTTTCTTAAAGATAAAAATATTTTAAAGAGCATGATTATTCAAATTAAAACTCATAATTATCATATGATTGAAGGACCAATTCCTGTTGCATTAACTTTTAAAATTTTATACAAAGCCATGCATTCTGCATTTAATACACAACATTTTCTTGCATGCTGACTTATCCAGAGCTAATACTGTTATTCCAAGGCTTATCCAATAGAAAGATGTCAATCTTCCTGAGGAATGGATTCTTGAAGGAGCCACTGCACCAGTGATTCCAAAACAACTTGAGCCTAATACAGAGTTGCAAAACGTGACTCAGTATTCAGATGGCAAAGTCAAATTGTCTTTCAGGAGATCTATATCCTCTAGATTCTCCAATAAAGATTCAAGCACTAGCATTCCTTCACTTGAAAGGACATTTTCAAAAATACCTTTTGTAATAAATCTCACATTTCAACCAGTCAATAGCCAACCTAAGTTTTCCACTTTGGATATACCTAGTTCATCCATTCATTCTTTAGACTATACCACTAGTGTACCTCATCTCATTTATACTAGCAACCAATAGGAACGAGAACAAGAAGAAAAGGAACCTTCTCTTCCAACTTCTCCCTCATTTTCTGCTATTACTGAAAATAGAATTAATGTGATAGAAAAAGATTTTGAACTTGACAAAAATCTTCTTCACAATGATTTTTATTCAGATAACAATAAAGATAAAAGACTTTGGTTTTTTAAATATTTTTTAAACCAAAGAAAAGAGATTCAATAAATTTATTATAAATTTATAAACTTACATAAATCTCATATATTATTTTTTGATTGGTTTGAGATATATGCTTCTGATAATCACATTGTTTACCCATTTAAAGAATCAAATCCTATTATTGTCAGAAAAAAGACTCCTGAGTGGAACCTTTCTAATAGTGATAGGACTGTAGAATCAGAACATCCACTCCTCAGAAGTATAACCAGTGATCATAGTGACTCTTCTATTCAAATTAAAGCCTCACCATATAAAATTCATAAGCCTAATAATCCTGAGACTACTTTAGATAGCATCGTTCAATAGAATAATTTATATAATGCTAATATAAATATAATAGGAAAGCAGTTGACTAGATTAGAAAACCAATTTCAGAAGTCAACTATAATTGTTTCTCCTACTCCATCTTCTTATTTAAAATCTACAAAGTCTGATTCTGAGAAAAAGCTTAAAGAACCTATTTTCAAGCTATTTCAGGTTTCGAAATATAGTCAAAAGCTTATTCATGATTCAAAATCAGACTTTGCTCAAGCTATCCGTGATCAACTGGATAGAATAGAAACTTCTTCTTCCTCTAATAAAGTTCAAATTGTTCCTGATAGTGTCCAATCTAACAAAATTGGTGTACTAGATTACGACCAGACTTCTATAACCTCCTTAGATATAGAAGCATTTAAGGAAGAACCTCTTCCTATAACCAATAAAATCCATTGGGAATTAACTTTTCCTACAATCAAATCTCCACCAGATTTGGCCATAGACAACAGACCAAGTGCTTTAAATCAATCTAGGTTTAATGCATCTTCTGTCTATAAATAGAATGTCTGAGTACAACATTCTTGGATTGTTGCAACAAATGACTATGACAGCTAATGCCTATAAAACCCAATCAGGAACTTCTGATAAAGCTATTGCAGAAATCCTTATTACTGGGTTTACTGGTCAGCTTAAAGGTTGGTGAGATCAACTTCTTACCAAACAGCAACAGTTAGACATTCTAAATGCTATTCAAACAGATGAGAATGGAGCCCCCATCTGTGATGAATTAAATGATCCAATTCAGGATGCAGTAGCCACCCTAATTTTAAATATTTCTCTTCATTTCATAGGTGATCATTCCCAACTAAGAGATAAGAATGCTGAGTTACTACATAACTTGAGATGTAGGAAACTTAATGATTTTCAAGAATATAAATATACTTTCTTCACCAGATTCTTTCTGAGAGGTGATGCAAATCATATCACTTGGAAAGAAAAGTTCCTTATAGGATTACCAACCCTCTTAGGTGAAAAAGTTAGAAATTCTATTAAAGTCTTATATGACAACCAGATCCCTTATGACAATTTCACCTATAGTGAACTTGTCAGTTTTGTCAATAAGGAAGGTTTTAAGATTTGTCTCTGGTTGTATTATAAAAACAATAGTCATTCCCAAAATTCAGAACTCCTAATTCTTTATTGATAGTGTTTTGAACACAATTTAATTATCTCATACAAATTAGGATTTATTTATCATGCTGTATGTATTTTCACTTTATTGATAGTGAGATTATTATGAACTTTTAAATTTAAATATTTTAATCTCAGTCATTTATTTTATATAATAAATAAATAAATAAAAGATAGCAGCTGACTTATAGGTTGCTGATAAAAATTAGTTTTTTTTTTTATCATCAAATGAAACTGATTCTAATTATTTGGATTGAAACTTACATAATTTTGTTTTTTTCAATGGTAACAATAAATAAA
This sequence comes from Murraya koenigii, assembly GCA_025617385.1. Lineage (NCBI taxonomy): Eukaryota > Viridiplantae > Streptophyta > Magnoliopsida > Sapindales > Rutaceae > Murraya > Murraya koenigii. Next base: position 6,728,535 of record CM046813.1, on the reverse strand, counting down.
TAGTGATCCTAAGTTTTTATTAGATTCTCCCTCTATTTCCTCTTCCTCTATTTCTTCACCTAGTTTTGTATCTTAAAAGTTAAAACAAAAAAGTTTGAATTCAATAAAAAAAAAAGTTTTGCAAGATATTGGTTAAAGATAAGGACTTTTTTTCTTTTTTATATTTAACCATGCGTAGCAAGCGGTGAGAAGCAAAATCGAATGTAAAAATAGAAGAATCTTGAGATTGACCACGATTAATGAGTAACATTTATAGGAATAGAATTTTTAGGAATTTCTATCATGAATTTGATGAAGAGTCCGCTATATGTAAGGGCAATATAATAACCAAAAATATTTTGTTGGGAGAACATATGTTTTTTTTTTTAATCTGACAATGTTAAATTTTTAATTTCAAAGTTCCAAGTTTGACATTGAAGACTAATTAAAACAAAAAAAAAATAATAATAATGAATAAATACGATGTTGCAGAGCAGATGTAAGAGAGATGAAGATGGTGAGAGATAAAATTGAGAGTAAATTTAATGATATAAAAGAGAGATTGTATTGTATTACATCTTTATTTTTTTTTTTGTAAAATTTAAAACAACCTATTTAACTAGTTTTTTAACCGTTTATAATATTTTTAAAATAAATAATTTTTTTATTAATAAAAATAGTGTGTACCATTGATTAGATTCAACCATATATATATTTCTTATATTATTGATGCCGTAAAAAAATTACGGCATCATAGAAATACCCTACAAATTATCATCCAAACTTATCGTGATTTGATGTAATTATATGAGTGAAAACAAAAATGTTAATACAATAAATGAGAATAAAAAATTTGATATCATTATTTATTTTTAGTTTGATTGCTCGTACTCATAAGTGAATTAATGTGGAGTCATTAATATAGTTGGGTGTATTGAATAGTTCAAATACACACTGAGAAAATAAATGAGAAAATATTTGACTTATATTATTTTCAAAGGTGGGAAAAGCAAAATTCCAAATTTCTCTTTTCCTTGAACTTACTAAAATTTTGTTTTAGTAAAGGAAGAAATTTGCAAAACTCCTTTTCCAGTCAAAATGGTAAGTAGTGCTAATGAGACTTTCTTAAAGCCTAAGTCCATTAATTCCCAAAAAATGGTCTGAGCCCAGTGGCGCTCCAATACCTTTATCCATTTTCAAGCAATAGCAGAGCATAAGCCCATGAATGAACCAAAAAATCCAGCCCAAATACTTTGCAGTTCATGCCCTTGAGCATTTGTGATTCCTCCTTTCCTCTATTGAATCATCGGAATCAAATTCTTTCTTGAGTGATGCTATTGGCACCCTTCAAAAATCCTTGAAATTATAAATATCACTTCTTCCCTAATTTAATCACACATATAAACCAAGCAAACATGATCAATCGACAATAGGATCCACAAGAAACCTCATCCAGTGGTTTAGGGGAGCGATCAAGCACACTTCAAGGGAGCGCCAGTTATTTTCTTTCAAAAACTCCACCACATAAAACGGACTCAGATAAGTACTTCTTAGAGCATTCTAATAGATTCTTTAATAATACTTCATTTTTTCAGCGGAACATCTTATTCCTATCAGAAATAATCCAAAAACGGTTCTCTTTTCATTTTTTATTTATCATTTTTCGACAAACCAAATATTATCTTGAGCGTAAGAGTGTCATTAGCATGTAAAAACTGACAATAAAAATTTATGAGGAAGCCAGAAACAATGACGAATAAATCGGTTTCAATTAGTGATGATCTCATCACCTTTTGTAATACTACCTTATTTTTAAACAATACTCCTTCATACCATAAATATTGTCAAAAATCTTTTAGCGTGAAAAAAAGTTTGTAGTGCTGTAATAAGCCATTGATAGGCAAGATAAACTCTAAATGCCCATGCCCCTTCTGTATCTCATACTACTACTTTAATACATAGTCAAATATTCGTTTGTTTGTGATTATCTTTAATGATTAAGATTATCTGATGTCTTTTGTTCGTTTTCAACTTTCTCACCAGGGTATTTGGCTAAACATTAAAATTTTGTTTTTCATCCAAATAACAGTGATCGTTTCTGATAGTTGTTGGGTTACAAACTTCAAATTGATATCTCTAATCTCGGTCGATTTGCCAACTTCGAAAAACTGCAAGCAAAAATTATTAAATATTTACCACTTGATTTTCTAATAATTTATCAGCTGATTGAGATGTACAAGAGCATGAGAATCACTCAAAATGGAGCTGAATTTATTGGTTTGTTTGTGATTATTAAAAATGATTGGATTGATCTAGTGAACCGTGTGACTCCACGTAGTAAAGTTCTTTCAAATGATTGTATTGGCGACATGTACAACAAAAACCTAGAAGGTCGGTGCCACCAGCATGTTGCCTCAATTTTGTCGCCGGAAGATCTATTTGAAGCAGAACAATGATTCTAATTCCATTTTTATTCTCTTTAGTCTCCAAACATTTTCAGTAATTTTGAGCCAAAATTGAAACAAAGCACTCAAAATGGGCAGCGAAAATGAACACATAGTGATGCTACCATTGATGGCTCATGGCCATCTGATACCGTTCTTAGCTCTAGCAAAGCAAATCCACCAAAGTACTGGCTTCAAAATAACCATTGCCAATACTCCTCTCAATATCCAATACCTTCAGGATACCATTTCCTGCGCTAACCCCAGTTCCTCGGAGAAATTCAACATCAATCTTGTTGAGCTTCCTTTCTGTAGCTCCGATCATGGCTTACCACCAAACACTGAAAACACAGAGAACTTGTCTTTTGATCTAATCATCAATTTTTTTGCTTCGTCACAAAGCTTCAAGATCCCATTATATAATCTTTTAATGGGCATCAATGAAAAAGAAGGCAAGCCTCCAGTTTGTATAATAACAGATGTTTTCTTTGGATGGGCTGTGGATGTTGCAAAAAGTGCAGGTACTACTAATGTTACTTTTGCTACTGGTGGAGCTTATGGCAGCTTAGCTTATATATCTTTGTGGCTGAATCTTCCTCATAGGAAAACGAACTCTGATGAGTTTACCCCGCCGGGGTTTCCTGAAAGATGCCGTTTTCATATCACTCAGTTACATAAGTATTTGAGAATGGCTGATGGTACTGATGATTGGTCTAAGTTTATGCAGCCACAGATTTCACAGTCATTGCAGTCTTATGGGATGTTGTGTAATACTGCTGAAGAGATTGAACCTGGAGCATTGCAATGGCTTAGAAACTACACAAAGCTTCCTGTTTGGACCATTGGACCTCTACTTCCTCAATCTTATCTCAAGAAATCGTCCTCATCAGGTCCTTCTGGTTGTTCAATTTACAATCAACATTCTGGGAAAAAACCTGGAATAAATCCAGAGAAGATCATTGAGTGGCTTGATTTACATGATCCTGGCTCTGTTCTTTACGTTTCATTTGGTTCACAAAACACAATAAGTTCATCCCAAATGATGGAACTGGCTATTGGTTTGGAAGCAAGTGCTAAATCTTTCATCTGGGTCATTAGGCCACCCATTGGTTTTGACATGAGAGGTGAATTTAGATCAGAATGGTTGCCTGAAGGATTTGAAGAAAGAATCAAAGAAATTAAACAAGGCTTATTGGTGAGAAACTGGGCACCCCAGTTGGATATATTGTCACACAAATCGACAGGAGCATTTTTGAGCCATTGTGGCTGGAATTCATTGATGGAAAGTTTAAGCCAAGGAGTGCCAGTGATTGGCTGGCCAATGGCAGCAGAGCAGGCTTATAATTCAAAGATGCTTGTTGAGGAAATGGGGGTGGCTGTAGAGTTGACAAGAACAGTTCAAAGCACGATTGTAGGACATGAGGTGAAAAATGTGATAGAAATGGTGATGGACAAGGCAGGGAAGGGGCAAAAAATGAAGGAGAAAGCTGAAAAAATTGGAAGGCAAATAAGGGCATCAATGACAGAGGATGGAGAAGACAGAGGATCCTCTTTAAAAGGATTGGATGATTTTGTTAGGTCCATTTCCTTAAGAAGACAAGGTCAATCAGTTTAATATCCCTCATTGCAAATAATTGAGTTCATAAGTTTTTAAGTCTTCTCCTAACTTAATAATTGTATTTTGGGTTGCAATGTGCAAAGTCTTTACCAGTTGTTTGCTTTTAATTCTTTGTTATGGAATTAAGAGTGTATGTGTTGCTTCTTTTTTTTCTCTTTTTCTGAATAGTTTGATTCTTTCAAGAAATGTTTGCAAATTCATCTGCTCTTTCTGCACATTATTATTTTGGATGTTCAATATTCATTAATTCGAAGTCTTTGAGACCAATTACGTTGTGAATCCCAAAAAAAAAAAAAAAAGAAAAAAAAAGAAGGGTTTGAATGGTTTAAGTGGTGTTTTCGCCAAATTGATTAACAATCGTGTCGGGTTTGGATTTAAATTTTTCGACACAATAACCGTTTATGATAATATTAATTATTCAATTAATTATATTAATAGGCGTTAACCTCTTGACATATTGCCATTATATGTTGACATTTATATTACACGATTGGAGAAAAGATAAACAATAAACATAGAATCACAGTTTAATCAAAACAGTGAAGCTCCATCCTTGGTTGTAATTTTTAGAGACGAAATTGAGTTAAAAAAAAACATAATATAATCTAATAGGAGAGAACTGTTATATTGTAAACGATATTAATGCGCTGGAGCAGAATCCGGAATCCGTGCATGCAAGTTGAGACTATGGTAATCGGTACAGTTATGCCAACAGCCCAACGTGACGTGACATGACATGACATGATCATATTTTCTATATTAATTATAGGTTAGTGAACTAAACTTGGTTATATGTTATATTTTGTTAGTAGTATTTAACAACTACATTAGCTGAATATCTCCAACTCTTCTCCATAACCCCAGATGACAATCTGTTAAAAAGGTCCCAGCCATTTTATCTCCAAATTCACAATTGTATTACCAACTTATAGTTCAGAGGCAGTGCATATGTATGTGTGTGAATGAGATTCCTATATTAACTCAAAACATTTGCACTTTCGGATTAATTCTTGTATAATTGAGAAAGAGTTAGAAAGTGTTAAACGGAAATGGTTTCCATTTTAATTAATCTAATTTGTTTATTTAGTTTCTACCGGGGAATTGCTGTGGCAGGCAATGAAGTTGGTGCAAATGTATTACAGACCTACATTGTTCGCGTGCAAAAGCCAGAGCAGGGTAATTTTTCCACGGAAAAAGATTTGGAAAGCTGGTACCATTCGTTCTTGCCCGCTACCATTTCAAAATTATCAGTCGATGGTCACCATCAATCGCGCATCCTGTATTGCTACAAGAATGTGATGTCAGGTTTTGCTGCCAGGCTGACAGCAGAGGAAGTGAAGGCTATGGAAACAAAGAAGGGTTTTATATCAGCCCATGTTGAAACGTTTTTGGGAACACATACAACACACAGTCCTAAATTCTTGGGTTTGAATCAAAATTCAGGATTCTGGAAGGATTCAAATTTCGGGAAAGGAGTAATTATTGGAGTAATAGACTCAGGAGTGAAACCTGATCACCCTTCATTTAGTGATGAAGGAATGCCTCCACCACCAGCAAAGTGGAAAGGGAAATGTGAATTAGAAGGGGGCACTTGTAATAACAAGGTGATTGGGGTAAGAAATTTCCTCAGTAGCGTTGGTGTGCCAGCCATTGATGACGATGGGCATGGAACCCACACGGCAAGCACGGCCGCTGGGAATTTCGTGGATGGTGCCAATTCTTTTGGTTTGGCCAATGGCACTGCAGTAGGCATGGCGCCTTTGGCTCATTTGGCAATATATAAAATTGGTGATGGAAAACATGAGAAAGGTTTTCAGAGTAGAATTGCTGCTGCAATAGAAGCTGCTATTCAAGACGGTGTTGATGTGATTTCGATTTCGCATGGTTCTCCTCCCTTGGCATTTTATGATGATCCAATTGCATCAGCAGCATTTACTGCTATTCGAAATGGCATTTTTGTGAGCTGTGCGGCAGGGAATAAGGGACCGAATCCTAGTAGTGTAACTAATGGGGCTCCGTGGATTCTTACTGTGGGAGCAAGCACCACTGATAGAAGCATAGTTGCATCGGCACAGCTAGGAAACCATGCAACATATGACGCTGAAATCCTTTTCATGCCGCCAGATTTCACTTCCATGCAATTGCCCCTTGTTTATCCTGGCCAGAGGAATTCATCGGCAGCATTCTGCTTGCCAGGATCTTTAAATAATAGTGATGTAAAAGGCAAAGTAGTGGTATGCGAGAGAGATGGAAATATGAGGAGAAATGAAACGGAAGATTATGTCAGGGAAGCTGGTGGTGCTGCCATGATTCTAATAAGTGACAAGTTTGATGCTCATACTGCTGTACTCGAAGCACATGTACTTCCAGCAGTGCAAGTAGGTTATGCAACTGGGGAGAGCATTGAAGCTTATATAAATTCAACATTGTCACCAACTGTTGCTATATTATTAAGAACAAGCAACAAGAAATCTGCTCCTGAAGTTGCCAGTATGTCAGCAAGAGGACCCCACAAAGTAAGCCTTGGAATCTTGAAGCCAGATATTATTGGACCCGGTATGGGCATATTAGCTGCCTGGCCATTTTCTCAGGAAAGCATAACAAAAACAAAAGCCACATTTGAGATTGTAGATGGCACATCAATGTCCTGCCCGCATCTCAGCGGTATTGCAGCTTTGCTCAAAAGCGCCCATCCCGACTGGTCACCTGCTGCCATAAAATCCGCCATCATGACTACTGCTGATGTAGTAAATCTGGAAGGCAAGCCAATTATTAATAACTACAATCTTCTACCCGCTGATTTATTTGCTGTTGGTGCAGGCCACGTTAACCCATCAAAAGCAAATGATCCAGGGCTTATTTATGATATCCAACCCGATGATTATATTCCTTATTTATGTGGCTTGAATTACACAGACCAACAGGTAGAAAACATTGTGGATCATGCTGTGCAATGTTCAAGTGTGTTAAGCATTGCTGGAGCAGAGCTAAATTATCCTTCATTTTCTATCAAATTGGGGTCTAGTCCTCAAACATATAATAGAACAATAACAAACGTGGGCGAAGCTAATTCATCCTACACTCATCAGATTGTTGCCCCAGAAGGAGTAGAGATTAGCGTACAACCTAATCAAATATCTTTTACGGAAAGAAGCCGAAAGGTGACGTACTCAATAACATTCATTAGAAGCCCGAAAACAAATGCATCTTATGCCCAAGGATATTTAAGCTGGGTTTCAACTCAACATACTGTGAGGAGCCCTATTGCTATAAGTTTTGAGTATTGAATACCACAAATAGCTGATTCGGGATTTATCAGCAATAAAAAATTCACACGTGGAACGATCCCCACGGTACCATCTAACAAAATTAAGTCATGTGTCATGAATTTATTTTTCTCTCACCTAATTATTGGTCATTTTTCATAATGAATATACATTTATTTATATTTTATTAGATGACTCATGAATGATGTGGTTCGACCATCTCCTATACAAGAAATTCTAGAATACATCATATATAATATAATTCATCAATGTATGTATGATATGTATAATTAAATTTAATATAACCACAATTTTATAATGATTTGTAAAATAAATATGCACACATTATAATATCATTTAATTATTGTACAGTTGATATGATATTTCTGATATATTTTAAAATTTCTCCTCTTATATGAATAACTAGTTGGGAGAAAAAATATTCCAACTACAATGTAAGGAAGCTCAAGAGTGTTGATTGTTAAAAAAAAAATTTAAGAAAGTAAAATTTACTCTTATTCTTTTCGATAGCTCAAATGCCTATTTTATAAGATATTCAATAACATGAAAGGAAATTAATCAAACATTATAAATCAGGGATTTATCGAACAAATGTACATGGACACATTAATGATCTTGATTCTTGCCATAAGTGTATGTTATATTAGTCTTGATCCTTTTTCATATATGTATCGTATAATATATTCATTATCACATAATGATATTGACTTCTATTACATGTACATAGGAGAATGTATTATATCTTCATGTGATTCTTAAAAGATTATATGACCATGTAATTTAATAAAAATTGTCTATTTGCACTTTAAAATATATTTTGGTAAATTTTAAAAATTATATTTTAATTTTAGACACTCCCAAAATAACCAATTATTCCTCCACTAAAATGTTTTATTACATCATCATTTTCTTTCTAGAGGAATAGAAATCATTTTCACACCAAAATTACTCAATTGCTTGCTCAACACGTTCATATCAATGAATGATTTTTTTTTTTTTTTGTTTTAATGTCTTTCCATGTGAATATTTAAAGTTATTGATTGAACAAATTTATCTATAAAATAGAAAATGACACCTACACCCCAAAGTTTGGGGAAATAGTTATGTAGACCTCTAAGTTTTTAATAAGAAACATCAAAATTCTTTTTTGACTATAATACTCTTTAGTTCTATTAAATAAAAAAAAAATTGACTCCAATGTTTTATAATAAATAGAAAAATAATAATAAGATAAATGTAACAATATATTCATTTAAAATAATTTCAATATTTAAAAAATATTTTAATACTTTATAATCTTATATTATATTAAATTATATTTTATAATTAATAGGAACTTAATATTAAAACAAATATATAAAATTTTAAATTATTTTCAATATTATATAAAATAATTTAAATATTATTAATACATGAGATATATTGTATTAATTGTAAAATCTATTTAACCCAAAGATTTATTTTAAATTTTTATAATATATACAAATGTGTGTGTGTGTGTGTGCGCAAGCGCGCATACATATATAAATACATATAATATATATAATATTTTATTTTTAAAAATTTTTAAAAATATTTTATATATTAAAAATATTCTAATATTATTAGTCTACTAGAGAAATTAAATATTTAAATTATATTTATATTTATTAAAAAATTTTAAAATCAATTTTTAAGTGTCTATCTATAGAAGGTATTATAATTAAAATGGAGTTTTGGTGTTTCTTATTAAAAACTTATAGGTCTACATGTCCATTTTCTCAAACCTTAGAAATGTAGATTTCTTTTTTCCTCTATAAAATAATCCTTCATATATAATTCATGCTCACAAAGTTAACCAAAAAAATATGCGAGGTTTAGCTTTTATGAAACTTAAGAAAAATTGTTGGAGTGGAGAAAACAAATATGCAAATCGAAACTTAGATGGTTATTACTTACAGTATAACCTATCTGTCATAATGTTCTATATAGAAATAACTTTCATGTAGTAATAAGTAATTCTAGTCCCAATTTGAGCTACTTATAAATAAGAATAAATTTCATATTGTAATAAGTTATAGTTTTTCTTTATCCAATCTTAAGGTTAATGATAATTATTTGTAAATTGTAAAAAAAAATATTTGCTATGTTACATTAACGGTTTAATGTGGAATAAAATATTTTTCTAAAATTGTTTGGAACAATGATTTATTATTTAAATTTTTAAGATGATTTTGTATATTTCCAAAAAGTACATAGATATATGTACTAGTTTTTTGAAACTATGTCAAATCTCTTTTATCAATGCAGATACATTAGATTTGACATGCTCCATTAATTAATTATTAATGTAACACATAGTTTACTTCCATATTAGTTGCAGTAAGATTAGCTAAATCAAAATAATAGTTTTTATACTACACCTCTATTAAGTTATGAGAGATTTTATTGTATAAGAGTCTTTAGAGAATAATGTAAATAAACATATTGTATTTTTGAGATAATTTTGATTAATTTGAAATTGATCTACGTTTCGACACAAGCATGCAGTGGCAGAACCCAGATTTTGGTTCAACAGAAGTTATAAAGGAGAAAACATAAAGTAAAGTAGGATGTAACATTATGTCAGGAAAATTGGGGAGGCTAATAGTGAGGGACAGAATTGAGACATCACAAAAATATAGTTGGCTAAAAGAAAATCATGTAAAAGTAAGGAGGCCAATAAGAAATGTACATAGACATAGTGAAATTTCAACTTTAAACCTTTAACTCTCATGTAACTTTTTTAGCCATTATCGACTTGTACCTAATTCCCGCCTTAGGCACAGCCCACACGGCTTTAAGTTTATAAGAGCAATGACATTGAGCCAAAGGGCGATATAAAGTTATATACAACACCCCAAATGTACGCTTAAGCCCTCAATGTTCCAGAGTTAGTTACACAAACTCATTTTATATTATTATACCCTTTGATTTTAATAACTCATTGAAATTAACATAAATGTATATATTATAATGTCTTTATTTCTATACAAATCGACAAAAACTCAAAAAGTAATTTTACTTGGAACAAACTAGGGGTGAATATGAATTAGGTTCGGTAAGATTTGTGAAAACTCAATCTAATTTATTGTTGAATGGAATAAGATAAAATTAATTCAATCCAACCTAAAAAATATGTTTAACTTAATCCAACCAAACCCTTAAATTATTGAGTTGGGTTGGGTTGATCAAATTAAAATCTAAACAATCAAATCAAAATTAAAAATTAAATAAAGAAAAAGATATGAAATTTGAAATAAAACTTATTAAAATTAAATATAAATATATTATAACATAAAAATTTCATTCATCGTGCAGTATTCGATAAAGAAAGCTAAGAAACAAAATTATTTTAAAATTAAGAAAATTTTGACAACGAGTTTCTATATTTTATTTCTAATTTCCACATCTCTTTTTTGAATTCTAAAATATAATCTTTTAGATAATTAATTAGCATTATGTCCTGTAATAAAATGAAAGTGATTGATAATTATATCCTATTAAGTATTTATTAAAAACTGAAAAGAAACTAAAACCAAATTACCTTCAAAACCTAACTTATAAAATAATAAATTTATTAAGCAATTATATGCTATCACATCAATCAATAGTCATAAGCTGTAATGTTTACCAATTCTAAACTAAAAAGATATTATTATTTATGTGGGTTAGGTTAGGTTTGTAATTAACCAAACCTAATTTTTAATTATATTAAAAAAATTGATATAATTAAGTCACAATAACTTATTTAACCCGTTAAAATTAAATTGAGTAAGTTCAGGTTAGATTGGCTCAATTGGGTTGGGTTTGCTTACCCCTAGAGCAAACCTTGAGTTTACATGAATTATATTTTTAAAAAATATATATATTTTTGAAAACAAAGTTGTGAAGGCTGTAATATTCCTCATATACTTTGTTTAGAAATCTAAGAATTGAACATAAAATGTTATATCAAATACCCCCTAGTTTTTCCCTCCACTTAATTGATCGGTTTTCAAAACAAAATAACTGTTTATTAAAAAAAATAACTGTAAAGGTAATTTTGTCAACAGCAATTATTTAGGGGCTAATGTTGTCATAAAATTTGTTAATGTAACGAAAAAATAGATCTTTTCTACCATAATCACACAGATTATGTCTTCATATTCTTAACCATCCTTAGCTTTACGGACATTTGTCATTTTTCTGAAAACGGTTAGAGAAGTCTCTACCAAACTATAAAGGCGAATTATAACTATCCGAAAAATTAACTAATAAGAAAATTAATAACCCATCCATTGACTGGATAAAAAAACAACACGTGAGTATTAATTTTGTGCTTATCTGAATTCCATACCATGTAACGCAGAGCATCAGGAAATCTTATTTAATTTTGTTACAGATAGCACACCTCGTGCGTTCTTTATACGTTTGTATATTTACTCTCAGTAAAAATTTTAAAACAAAACCTGATCCTGAATCCCGGATCGACGGTAAAATAAAAAAGTTCAGATCAAAAGAGAATTTTTATTTCTAATTCCTGTGTACTGTTGGAAAAAACAGAATGAATTTAAATTTGTGTTGAAGAATCAATAACGTTGGTAATGGGGGATGATAATAGAAGGAAAGAAAAGGATTCGGATGAAGGAGAATACGAGGTGGATGATTTGAACGAAAGCCTGAAAGAATCGCGTGAAAGCAGGTTTAATTTAGTAGCTAATCAGGTTAGCCTTCTTCGTCCGAATCCAAATCCGAATCCGAATCGTCAATCTGTACTCAGTGGATTCAGACTTTTCTCCCGAAACTTCGTCTTTCATCCTGAAAACAGGTTTAAATTTAATTTTTCCTGAGAATTTTTGTATTTTTAAATGATTGATATTATCAAAGACAAGACACAACATGCTGTTACATGCATGTCATAGCCCTTAGTTTTAGAATTGAGTCATGCTTCCACACATCCGAATTTTTTGAACTAGAATTAGAGTTCTGCAGCGCAGTATAGTAATTTTACCATGTTGTACAATTTTGAATCTAGTTCAAATCAAAATTTTATAAAATTCAGACGTACTCACCTAGGCACCATTATACATTAGAATATATCATCAATGGGAACACTCACTTCCATTTGTTCTCTCAAAATACTTTCTTTCTTTAACATTCTGTATACTTCAGGCATCTACATATTATGGCCATCTTTTAGTAAAACCGCTGCCCTCCAACATTTTTTCTTTTTATTGTTCTAAGTTTAGTGTTTTACCCAATAATGATCTGCATCACCCCACCCCCAAACCCCACATGAACCCCACTCAACCCAGAGCAAATTAAAACAAAAATGATATTAATAATATTCTCAACCTGTGTGGTGAAGAATTTATGTTGGTTCCATGAGTAGTTAAAATTCTCAACCTGTGTAGTGAAGAGTTTCTGTTGGTTCCATGAGACAAGCCCAAACGAGTTTAGTGAAGGAAATGTTGAAACTTAAATACTATTACTTCGGCTCTTTAGTTTTGTAGTAGTGCACGAATGCAAACTAAATCCCCGGAGTTCAAACACAAGAGATCATGCACTACTTCGGAGGGTTTTACTAGCTATACCAACTAACACCAAATACTTTAGCTTGGAAAGTTTGAATTCGCAAACCAACCCAAGAATATTGAGAAAAAATGAAGTGCCGTTGAGTTCAAACACACGACATCTTGCACTACTCCGGGGGGGTTTTACTAGCTATACCAATTAGCACCAAGTACATTAGCTCGGAAAGTTTGAATTCCCCAATCAACCCAAGAATTGAGAAAAATGAAGTGCGGTTGTGACAACCACTCTGCTTGGTGCATAGAATAGGACATTATTCCAGTGAAATAACTTCTTTACTAAAATCAGAATATAAATTAATTAAAGAATGAATGCAGGTGGTATCGGGCATGGACAAAATTCATACTGATATGGGCAATGTATTCATCCATCTTCACACCAGTGGAGTTCGGCTTCTTCAGAGGACTGCCGGAGAACCTCTTTGTATTGGACATTATTGGACAGATAGCTTTCCTTTTTGACATTGTCTTGCAATTCTGTCTTGCTTACAGAGATAGCCGAACCTACTGTATGATCTATAAGCGCGCACCAATTGCTCTTCGGTTGGCCATCTTTCCCCTGATCTTCTTGTGCAGTATAGCTCATTATTATCATTTAATTCTTGTTCGTTTCTTCTTCTGTTTATTTTCAGGTACTTGAGATCAAGTTTTATCATTGATCTGTTTAGTTGCATGCCTTGGGACCTTATTTACAAGGTACAAGTTTTCCTTATCCTTTTTTGCTTGATTGATTGATTGATTGTGCTTGCTGTCACCTTGTGTTGTATTCAGAATTTTGTATCTTTGGTTGCTTTTGATTCTCTATATGGAAATTTTTTTTTTTTTTATCATAAATTTACCATTTTGTGGATATTATGGTTGGAAATCAATTATAGTAAACCAACACCCTATGACGATGATTATGAGTTCTTATGTCACATCTCAGATCAAGCCTGGGAGGCTTTATAAGCCTTGGTTCTCCTAGGTAGATGCGTGTTGGGAAAAGAACACGTGCTTGAAGCCCAACGCAGATAACATATTATGTCAAAATGTCTTTGAAATGAAAAAACGGTATATGGGGATGTACGAAAATTTTCACATACTGATTATTTGGAGTTGCCAATGTATAGTTACTGTTCTTATAACCATTGCAGAAATATTTTTCCAACAGGCTAGTGGAAGAAAAGAAGCAGTCAGGTACCTTTTGTGGATTAGGTTATATCGAGTGCGCAAAGTCAGTCAGTTTTTCCACAAGATGGAGAAGGATATTCGAATCAATTACATGTTTACCAGGATAGTGAAACTTATTGCTGTTGAATTATACTGCTCACATATAGCAGCATGCATCTTTTACTATTTGGCTACCACTCTGCCTCCTGAACAAGAGGGATACACATGGATTGGAAGTTTAAAGTTGGGTGACTATACCTATGCAGATTTTAGAGAGATTGGCTTCTGGACACGATATACAACATCTATGTATTCTTCCGTTGTAACCATGACCACTGTTGGTATGCTATCTTTCTAACTTATATTGCAATTAAATATATTTGAAAGCGTTGTGGTTTGGAATTATTTTCCTTGGTCACTTGTGTCTTATACAGCTGAATTTATGGCAACATTGTACAGCTGATTCCTATGTTTACTAAAAGCAATAGGCATGCCATTTTAAGATTCTGAGAACATGGATGTTTTCAGCATTGCCTTAAATTTGTGCCCTTTCCGCAACAGGCTATGGAGATGTACATGCAGTCAATCTGAGGGAAATGGTATTCATAATGATTTATGTCTCCTTTGACATGGTTCTTAGTGCCTACTTGATCGGTAACATGACGGCATTAATTGTAAAAGGATCAAAGACAGAAAAGTTCAGGGACAAAATGACAGATCTCATGAAATATATTAACAGAAATAGACTTGGGAGGGACATTCGTGATCAGATCAAAGGCCATTTGCGTTTACAGTATGAAAGTAGCTACACTGAGGCATCAGTCCTTCAGGATATCCCCATCTCCATTCGTGCCAAGGTAATTTATTAACAAGAATTAACACTCAATGTTTTTGTTCTATCTTTTTCCTTTAACTTCTTTTAAGAACAAAAAATATCAAAGGGATGAAGGCGGATTCATCACCCGATGGAGCCAAAATGACAGATTATTTGTTCAAAATATAAGTTATGTTATTCAATATCTATCAGTGTTTGACATCCGTTTTTTACCTCTTGCAGATTTCTCAAACTTTATATTTGTCGTACATTGAAAAGGTTCCTCTTTTCAAAGGATGCTCTTCAGAGTTTATTAATCAGATTGTAAGTACATTTCTTTGTCATTTCATGATAGATACCAATTTAGTTCCATCAAGGGTAAATCCCCTACAGTTACAAGTTTTTGTACAAAGTTCGTTCGAGTCATGGTTCCTAATGCAATGCTGTCATACACTTAGTATTACCTCGAATTGGGAACAATGGATTATAAGGCACAGCTATTCTTATTCTTTTATTTTGCAGGTTATTAGGCTCCATGAGGAATTTTTTCTCCCAGGAGAAGTGATAATGCAACAGGGAAACGTGGTGGATCAACTCTACTTCATTTGCCTTGGTGAACTGGTATGATCTCAACTCCAATTTTTACCCTTCTCAATTATTTAGTTTGCCTTGGTGAGCTGGTATGATCTCAGCTCCAATTTTTACCCTTCTCAATTATTTAGTTTAGTGTCCAGCTTGTACTGTTTTTTCAGAAAGCTTACATATTATTATTCTGTTTATATTTCCTAAGGATTGATGACAGTTTTTGGCATATATTCTTGCTGATCCGTTACAGCCTGATGTAGATAATACACTCTGCAACCGTGGTTTTTCTTTTCGTTTGTCACCCTAGTAGTCTTGGCTTCTAATTCCCTTCTGACTTTTGAGAATGGAAACACACACACATATACATAAGCAAGTTGTACTCATACTTGTCTATGTTTCACTTCAGCAAAATCTGAAACCTTTGTCTTTGTGTAGGAGGAGGTTGGCGTAGAGGAAAACGGAACAGAAGATTATGTTTCATATCTACACCCCAACAGCTCATTTGGCGAAGTTTCTATTCTTTGCAACATTCCTCAGCCTTACACAGTTCGTGTCTGTGAACTATGTAGACTTTTGCGGATTGATAAACAATCTTTTACAAATATTATCGACATATATTTCTGCGATGGGAGGAAAGTTTTAACCAATCTCTTACAGGTATTATATGGTATGCAGCTAAGTTTGTTTTTCCTCATGAATTCGCTTTTATCATTTGTAGACTTTATTTATTTAATTTCTCAGTTAGAGACTTTTTTATGGTGAAAACAGCTAGTTTATATTCATCAAAGGACTCTACATATATTGACAGGGAAAGGAATCCGATCTTCGACTAAAGCAATTGCAGTCAGACATCACATTTCACATTAGTAAGCATGAAGCAGAACTTGCATTGAAGGTAAACAGTGCAGCTTATCATGGTGATCTGTATCAGCTTGAAGGTCTGATCCGTGCTGGGGCTGATCCTAACAAGACAGATTATGATGGAAGATCACCCTTGGTACATACTAATTATGTTTTGATCAATGAATAAAGTTTGTGAAGCCTTATGCCAGCATAAAAGGTTACTTCCCTGCAGTTGAATTTATATGTGGAATGACTCCGTACATTTTGCTTTCAACAGCATCTTGCAGCATCAAGAGGATACGAAGAAATAATGACTTTCCTTGTTCAAAAAGGAGTAGAGATTAACCTTAAGGGTAAATATAATTTTCATACTACTCGTGTCTATGCAAAGTTGAATCTGCCAGCCATGTCATAGCAACACGTTTTGTTAATTTGTTTTACACAGATAATTTTGGGAACACGCCCTTGCTAGAAGCCATAAAATATGGTAATGATGGAGCTGCTTCTCTGCTTATTAAAGAAGGGGCCTCCTTGAATGTAGATGAATCTGGTAGTTTTCTTTGTACAGCAGTCGCTAGGGGGGATTCAGACCTGCTTAAAAGAGTGTTGTCCAATGGTATTGATCCAAATTCCAGAGATTATGACCTCCGAACGCCTCTTCACGTAGCTGCCTCCGAGGGATTATATTTGATGGCAAAGTTACTTGTAGAGGCTGGAGCCAGTGTTTTTCCAAAGGACAGGTACCATAGAAATATTCATTTTCCCCTTAGAATCAGTTCTCAGTCTGTCAACTACATTGTTTGGATACTTTAACTTTGCAGATGGGGGAACACACCTCTTGATGAAGGCCGGATGTGTGGAAACAAGAATTTGATCAAGCTACTTGAAGATGCAAAATCTACCCAGTTGTCAGAATTCCCTCATTGCTCTCAAGACATAACAGGTATTGCCAAAATACTAAGCTGCTAACCAAACTCTTTATCAACTTCAAATATCATCAGACTTTCTCAAACAAAAATTGCACAAATTTTTCAGTTGTCAAAAAGTTGTGTCACAGATGGCATAAGACTCAAATTGCTCTGAAATGTTATCAATTAATAGATGTAGCTTTGGTCCATGTTGGAATACTATTAAACGAATATATGTCTAGTTCGATAACAGACTTTGTTGACAATTACAGATAAAAAGAACCAAACTAGGAAATGCACAGTGTTCCCGTTTCATCCATGGGATGCTAAAGAGAGTAGAAGACATGGAATTGTGTTATGGATTCCGCAAAACATTAAGGACCTTATTAAAACTGCAACAGAACAGCTTGATTTCCAAAGTGGTGATTGTATATTATCAGAAGAAGGAGGTAAAATTCTTGATGTAGACATGATAAATGATGATCAGAAATTGTACTTAATCCATGAAACACATTAGGTAGTAAAATTTCGCTGCTTTTGAAACTAAAAATACGTAGCTTATACTCTAATTTGCATAGTCTGCACCTTAGTTCACCTGTTCCATCTCTGCAGTTTCAGATGTATTGTATGTGTGTATAACCTAAGACAATTCTTGCATGTATAATGTTGTATAATAGTGTATGAACAAAATTTTTGTTCTTAGCAGCAGCTTTCTGTTGTAGATAAATGTGAATGGTCTATTGATGTTGATTTTAAGATGCATTTACATAAAGTGATCAACTAAAGCAAGGTGATTTATGTTTATAACTTAGAGATTATACAGTATACATATAGTCAATCTCCCATGTGGCCATATGCATGGCATTAGTAAATCTTGTTGTTTTGGTGCCAACCATGTACAAGTCCGCATTTTATAAAATACGAACATTAGCATTGAAGAATTTTCACTCAAACAAGCTCCTAGTAGTGAAATGGAGCTAAGACCTTGGCAGTGTAGCAAAATGTAGCAGGTAATATGCTCTGTGTTGAAGCTGCTGGAACCTGGAAGTATTTCTGCGCCGCAGCAGGTAATAAGTACTTGAAATTTGTGGTTGATACCAATGAGGAGAAAATGTGATAGAGAAGAACACATATAATACTATTTACTTAAGGTCCTCTCCTGATCTAACTCTCATAAACTTTTAATGATCTTATCTCACTAGAATTTTATTTAAGAGAAGATTAAATTACGAGCAATCCTGATCATTGCTAGAGAATCTTTGGTGGTATTAACAAACCACTTTCATTTTAAATTCATTAAATAAAATATAATTTTACTTTTGCTAATCTTAGTATTAAACAATTGTATTTTTTTTAAAATAATTAAGAAAAATATTAATAAATGTTGCATATTTCACTTAAACAAACATACTAAGACTAAACTATGACCCAAAACTTGAGGCTATAGATAACATCATATTGTTTTAACAGTAATAATATACTTCTGATATTAAGTTGGTATACTCCCTGACACGCCGCTGGAGAAACACTATCTAATTAGTTGCCACATCAGCCGCTTTTTTTTTTTTAACATTCTTGCTTTTTAAAAAATAACAATTAACAACCTAATTAAATGATAATGCCCCACGCCGTGTTCTTCATCTATCAATTTTTTTTTATTTTTTTTCCCTTTGCTCCTGAGTTGCTGTAAAGAAATCAAAGAAAAAGAGCAAAAAATTAACGGAAGAAGAAGATAGTATGAGACATTAATGTTTAATTAGTGTTGATGTGGTTTTCTATTTGCTCTCGAGTAGGATCGTAAACTTTTGCTCGCGGGATGTTCGAGCTGGAATCCTTGCCAATCTCAATTTTCTTCTATCCATTGGAACAACGATTTCCTTAGGTCTACCCTCTAATGCTCAAGTCAGTAATCGGGTTATTCTTTTTGTATTCCTCTTTATTCGAGAGGCCAAAGAAATAAAATGATTTTCTGCCTTTAAGTGGCAAGAATTCAGAGAACTTGTAAAAGATCGAAAGGAAAAGGAAGAAGAAGAAAGATCTCCAAAATTCCGGAACCCCTAACCTTCACTTCGATTTTTCTTTTATACTTCTGTTTTCCCGCCCCTTTTTTCTTCGGAGGCAGCCGTTCCGGCGTTCATGGTGTCTGGGTTCCTCTAACAGCCGGGATTATTGTGACACTCCCTGGGAATGCGGGATTGTCCGGTGGGTATGGGTTCCCACGGCCTAATGATAGTGTCGGGCATGCACGTCCAAAATGATGACACTGTGGGAGCATGTGCCGACCATCAGTAACAATGATGGCACCATACCGCTTGGGATATCGGCCAGGTATCGATCGTCGAGTTGAGTTGCCAGAAGGAGGGGTCAAATTGTCTCGAACCGGCTATGCTCGAATCTTGCATTCTCTCTGTGCCGTTGCTGGTGTGATTGAGTCATACCCGAGGATTTGAAGACCTCGAGCAAGAGGAGGAGCTCGGGGTTCGACTAGCCTTGGGGTACTCGACCTTGATCAGCTTTGACGCTTAGTAAGACCGTCTTCGTGCCAGCGATCGAGTCATCTGCTCGAGCTGGGTTAACCGCGAGGTCTTTTACTTGAGCTGGGTTGACCGCAAAGGTGCCTGCTTGGTATTGCCCAAACAATTAGGTTGTTAATTGCTACTTTATTTTAAAAGAAAAAATATTTTAAAAAAAGCAGCTGACATGGAACCAATGTAATAGTATCACGTTAGTTGCCATGTCAGTGAGTATACAAATTTAGTATCAAAAGTAAGTATAGCATTAGTGTTATTTTAAAGGAAGTCAATCAAAATCACAATTTTTTTGTTAATTTAAGTTTCTTCAAAATCAAATTTTGATATGTTAATTCAATATTTAAAAAAATAACCTTTGGTGCATGGGTTCGAATCTTAATAATATTTAGTTCAATACAATCAATATCTACACAGACACATGAAGAAGATCTGCAGGTAATTTTGCAAAAGCCTTTGATCAAAAGGATAGGTTTTTTGCCTTTGATAAGAAGGATAGGGTTTCAATGATTAGGGCTATACTGATAGGGTTTAAATATCAGTATATTTATTAATTTATGATTTAAAATTTTATTTAGTCTCTGATTGTATTGATTGGTTTTAAATCTTTATTAAAAAATGTCACGACCACCGGATCTCTGATTATAAATATCATTATAATTGTACTTGTAATATCAGTATATCTATAATTAGAATATATCAGTAATTAAAAAATTAAAAAAAATAAAATTAATTAACTAAAAGAGATTTTAATCAAGCCCATGGAGAAGAATCTGAACATCCAGCCCAAACAATAAATGTGTAAATTAACATGCTTAATGCTTGACGCATACATAAAACCTTGAATTCCCCAAACCAACGGCAAAGGGAGACCAAAGAGAACCTCGGCGAGCTTGGCTCAGTTGAATGATTAATAAAACAGAACATAAAGACACTTAAAAACACTTTTGGTCAATCCGTATTCCTCTGTTTAATCAAATCCTTTGTACCCGCAAAATCACAAACACATCACTTTCCTCGGCGTGGCAAAATTAATATATTTACCAGCAGCTATTGAACATTCATTGAAGCCGAGTCAAAGGCTTTGTCTCACGAATTCTTTGATTTGATTATGCAAATACCCAGATGGCAAAACGTTTTGTTTCTCAAGAATTCGTTAAAAATATCAACTCTGTTGTCATCAACAACGCCAGCAACAACAACAGCAACTACTTCTATTCATTTTGTTGCTTCATTTCATTCTACGCCCACTTCTTATGAGAAATGGAAGAACAAATGGGATGCCGTAAGGTTTTTGTAATGTTTCTTTGCTATTTACTTTTGAAAATATGAAAGTGCTTATTTACTTTTGAAAATATTAGGGTGCTTAGTTTTGGTCCTATTGTTAGTATCCATTTGAGGAAATTCTGAATTTTTTGTGCAATTGATATGGATATGTACGTTTAGATTGTGTATTTGAAGGTGAAAATTTAAATGTTGAATTCGGTTTTGATGTATAATGTTATGGATGGCACGTGTCTTATTTGTAGGGTCCTTATCAAGTTTAATATTTGGTGACGATGTTAAGAAAGACATACACTTGATTTAGAGATCATATCATGGCTTTGGAAAGCATAATTTGTGTTGCTTTACCTGAAACTACACAAAATAGATTCTTAATTTCTGGCTGAGGATTGTGTTTGTACGTTGCGTGTGTATTCTTTTGATGAACAGGAAGCAATCATTTGCTTTAAAATATTTTCTAGACTAACAATTGATCTTAGTTTATGAGTTGAGCATATGCATGAATTCATAGTAAGGTGCATATCCCATTACTCTCATGCATAATGAGGGGAAAATTGGATTTGAATATGTCCCATGTGTGTCCTTATCTTATTCAGGTTCTAAGAGCATGATATTAAGGCTGATATTAGGACTAAGAATATCTGTTGCTGTTTACAATCTAGTTGGGTCACTGGGTGAGTCAACTCAGCAGCCCTGATCATTGAAAGCCTATCCTTTTGATCAAAGGCTTTTGCAAAATTGCCTACAGATCTTCTTCGTGTGTTTGTGCAGTGATTGCCAGATGCTGGCACAGCAAGGACATGACCTTGGGGTCCAAGATGTTTGAAATTGACCATACACAGCCTCTCTTTGGAAAAGTATCTATACTTTCAGCTGGAATATTCTGTGTATAGAGCCACCATTGCTGCACAACATACTTATAAGAAATTAGTTTGGGCGCCATCTTTGTTGTTCTTTATTCTCTTTAGATCTCCCTTTTATATTTACAAGTCTTCCACCTGGCATTGATGCTTTGAAAGGAGGGTTTTCCAGTGTTCCAGGTAATTCTTGTAAGGTGTTTTACATTTTTCTTTGTCTCTATTGCTAAGTCATCTTATAATCGAGTGTAGGTATTGCTTAACTATTATCTTTCATGTCATTTTATCCTCAGGCTTGTGTATCATCTTTTCCATGCTGTGCATTTGTGTATTCCAACTATTTTGGAACACAGAATTTGCAGCTGAGTTTACTATCCTTTGGGGTTTAACCGTCCCATAATATCATCATCTTAAGTTTCAGTATTGGACCCTTGCAAATTTTCGCTGTGCTTTAATGTATTTGTCTTGACTATTTCTTCCATCCACAAATATCTATATTAAGAGAAGTAGAGAGAGAGAGAGGGCAGGTAGCGAAAGAGAGAGAAGAGAACAGTCTTCTCATGCAAACTTCCTTTAAAAGTTAAGGCAGCTAAGTGACTTCTGCATTATTTATACTGGTAGTTTTTATTAATAACTTTATTTAAAATAAATTATATCTAAGAGGAATATTTTGAATGAGGAACAGTCAGATGTTGCTTAGGTCCTTCTATGACTGTTGGAGTTTATGTCTTTGGTCAATAGGAAATGATGAGTTAGGTTATCTTGGGTTTCCATTTACAAATTTTTTGTTCATAGTAGTTTTCAGCATATTTTAGCCAGTAATTGATTTTTTTTTTTTTTTTGGAATTCTTATTGTTCTTTCTCCAATATATGTGGGTATGATTGAATTTCTTTTTTCTTTTTTTAAACCATGCTTACCTCCTAAAAAAAAGTTTGACTGTTGAAATGTTTTTTCAGGATGCAAAAAGAGCTCAACAACCATCTAAGGTATGCTACTTTATATCAGCTTTTGGGATTTATGTATTATGTTAAGTTTCAAAGTAGTTATTATCAAATTACAAGATAAAGCAGCCAGGGCAATTTGAGTAAATAGCAATTGTTGAAAAGCCCTCTCAGTGCAACAATTTCGTATTGGCATTCTTAACATTAATTAACCTAATGATTGCGTTATCTGCATCATTCATTGGGTAAACTCCTTGTGTTCTTTCCCTTTCCCCATCCCACCATTTCCCCTTTCCTTCCCATCTATCTCATTATTCACATAGGGAATTTTTTTTTTTTTTTTGTTAAAAGGCAAGACGATCACAGAGTTAAAATTTCTTGTTCGTGACATATTTTTATTACAATGAATTTCATAAATGAAGTAGCTGGTAGCTTCCATAACTTTTTCTGACACTAGAAACATTGATCGCAGACCTACATAAGATATCAAACACGTCACAAGCGTGCTGATGCAAAGAGAGCTCTGAAAGACCTTCTTTTTAGAAGTGGATCTTCAAAATTCTCATTTCAGGTAAACTAGTCTGTTACACCCTTTCAGGCAATGAACTGTTGTTTGATTTAATGTGTTTTAATGAGAATATACTGAGCCTAAGCTATTTTGTTCCAACTGTTTGGCTTGTTGTTAGATATATTTGTTGTAAGGTGTAAAGTTGAATCCCATTTTAGGCTTGTAGACATTGATTGTCTTGGGTGTTTAATGATCGTATTGTAACCTAATATCATTCTGGTCAACTTGTTTTGCTTTCATGCTTCTATAACTATTTTCCTGTGTATGCTTCTTCTTCAAATTCCCTACAAAAAATAAAAGGTACCTCAGTGTTTTTAGTCCACTAAATGCAGTTTATTTGTGGGGAAGAACAATTCGAGTCATAAATATATGATTCTTTATTTATTTATTTATTTTTTCTAGACTAGGAATATAGAAGCACAAACCACAAATTCTAATAAAGTCTGTGTTCTCCTCTGGAAGGCCCCCCTTTTCTTATCTTTACACTTTTTTAATTTGATGTAACAAGTGACTATCTTGGGTTCATCACTGCATTCTCATATATTGTAAATAGAGACCCCATAAAAATTTAATGGGCTTACTTTGATTTTTTTCGCCATTTCATTTGTGATGGAACATCGCTAATACCTTAGGATGCTTATAGTTACATATCCCAGGAGTGTTTATAACTTTTTCTCACTAAAATTTCCATCCCATGTGTCTTTCTAGGACTCCACTTTTCAGTATCTAGGTACTGATATGTGGTTCCTCTGTACTTCTGCCCAGGATAAAGAGCCAATTTGGAAATTTGATGGGAACTGTGGGGGGGATATAGGGTCTGACAGGAAAGGCCGATCCAAGTCTTCTGCTCGACGTTTTGGAAAATCTGACTTGAAGAGAAATAAACGTGAGATTGTTCATTCTTTTACCTTTGTCCATAATATTTGAAGCTACTTTATGTTCACTTATTAGTGTTTATATACCACATATAGTTATATGTTTATGAGATTCGAATCTGGGAATGTTATGTTTTCGTCTCAATGGCAATGTATCTATATATGAAGATCTAGTAAAATTATAATTTTTTTCAAAAAATGTTGTCAATTTGAGTTACTGAAGTCATCATGTTTGATAGATGATAAGATTATCTCTGGTGCGCAATATTTCATTTGTGACATCTCCTCCCCCAATGCCACAGCAAAAACTAAGACCCTATAAAGATTTCAAATGATGTAAATAGATTTTTAGAGTGTAAAGCCAACATAAAAATTGAACCTCTGGAAACATGCTGGGATTTCAATGGTGGGCTAAGGTGATCATAACAAATTAGAGATCATGATAGCGTAAGAGAAGTTACTGTCAAGGACTAGAGAGCTTGGTAGTATGGTAGAAATGGTTTCAATCATTTTGCAACCCAAAAGGGGGTTGAATGTCGTTTGAATTATAGATTCAGGTTAAATTTGTGGTTCTTAGGTGAGATGCAATTTCAACAAGCAATTAAATGAGGAAAAAATCAAGGTAACTGGAATTAACTGATAATATTTATGTAGCTCAGCCTTGCCCTTATATTCACTATTATTACCTCGGCAACACTACTAAGACCTCAACCTTGCTGTCAAGGTAAGAACCTAAGGTCAAGCCTAGTCACCCAAGGATTCACATTTATTCTCTAATTAGCTTTACCCCGTGCCTTCCCAGCCTCTAAACACACACATAGCTACAATTCTCTAAACTTACTGAACCTAGCAATATCTACAAAACAGTTCCCTAATCACCATAACTGAGTTATGGAAATATGGAATCTTTGCTTTCTGTTGCTTTTCCAGAAAATATTCATTTGTTTCAAAAGAACAAAATTTGCGCATTACCAAATATAAAAGGGTACAATGAGAGATGAAGCACAAGCCTACTGTTACAGATGCGACAAACTGGAAAACAGAATTTTAGTACATTGTGTGATGTTTTATACTTTTTTAAAGAATTCGTGCTTCTTTTCGGGAGAAAGCCCTTAAAAATTAACCCAGGTTAGGTGCTTGTTTTCTTAAAGATCCCAGATATTTACTAGTTATGTATATTGCTTTAATAATAAGAGATGAAACCAAGCAAGAATATATCTAAATAGAAAAGAATGAGGTGCATTTGTATTAACTTTATTGATGCAAATATTTACGATTTCTCGCTTCATGTGTATTTTTCATGAGTTAGTTGCCTTTGTTTATTACTTGTTCAGGTAAGTTTAGAAGAGAGAGTTCCTTTGAGGACTTTGAGAGATTCGCTGAGGACTATGATGATCCTAAGACAATCTTCCAGGAAAGATTTGGGAACAGATGGTACACTTGGACCCACCAAAAACGGGAGGAGTCGTCTTTCCAGTATTCAGCATCTGGATTTGAGTGGCGGGAGCATTCAAACCAGACAGACCACGGAACTAAAGATTGGGAAAATGAAAGTGACGTTGAATCTGATGATGAGCCATGCACTGTAGTATCAAGTTCTGATAGAACAATCCTTGGTCTGCCTCCGAGTGGCCCTTTAAAGTTAGATGATGTTAAGAATGCGTATGTATTCCAATTCTCTCTCTCCTTAAAATGCAATTATACAGTGATTTATGTTATGATTTTTACCTTGAGTACTGGCTCTGAAATTATTTGACTTGCTTTGCAGCTTTCGGTTATCAGCTCTAAAATGGCATCCTGATAAGCACCAAGGCTCTTCACAGGTCAGTCGATAATTGTTTTGGTTTGATGACGACTACTGAATTTACCTTGATAGATCACTCTAGACTTTGTTATCCTCAAGTTGACTTAGAATCATTGCAAATCAATGAATGTGCTTCTCAGATGAAAAAATCCAATGTTTAGTGATTTCTATAGAACCTGCGTAACAGAACTTGCAACTACTGCAAATATGATCTCACATAGGTATCAAAATTTTACACACTTGAACATATGTTGATTCAAAATTTCAAAACGACATGTGAATCAATTTTGTAAGTTAGAGAAGCAAATTAAAATTTGATCTAATACCCCATTTGCAATCCTACATATCTGGTTGATATGAAAATGTAAGTTGAGAAGTTGAGTCTTCTTGTTCGTAAAAGAAGTTGTGCGGCAATTTTTTTTTTTTCATTGTGTTTGGTATCGTCTTTTAAGCTCGTGTTCCCTTTATGCATTTCTGCAGGCTATGGCTGAAGAGAAATTTAAGTTGTGTCTTAATGCATACAAATCATTATGCGCTGCTCTCACCTGAATTTCAACTGTATGAGTTGTCGAATTTTATACAGCTTCGGAGTAGCTATTCTTTTCAGGAAGATCAATAGTAAGTTCAAAAAACAAAAAACAACAAAAAAAAAGGTTGTATTTTCTTCTTTTCAGCCTTGGTGTGTACCGTTAACATTATTCATTTATCAACTTTTTATTTGTGTATCAGTAGTAATCTACAAAATAAATCTCTTGATTCTGTGCTGGTTGCATTTGGTACTGTTTTTTGAAAATGATGTTTTTGAGGTCATTTTTCGAAAAGTTTTACATTTCAAATTGTAAAAATTACTTTTAAATTATTTTTTAAGAAGTTTCTAACTTGTTATGAAACAGTTTTTATCATTATATTACTTCTCAGAAATAGAAAACACGCATTAAAAAATGAGACCTAACAATTAGTTTTGAGCGTAAATTACTAAATTCGTTCTGTTTTGTATATACCCACCACAATGAAAGCCATTGATATAATTCAGGTGGATTTACAGAAACGAATAATTTAATTAGGTAGGGCTCTGAATGCTGGAAATATTATATATAAATGATAGGTGGAATTTGGATGTGTATTATTTATGTTAATAAGTGTATTTAACCTCTGCAATGAATACAGAACTTCCATTTTGTAGCCCTTTTGTGGTGGCAAGTGGGACCTTTAATTCGTAGACAAAGAGCAATTGCGCAATAAAAATCTTCATGTTTTATGTTGCTCAGTATGTAATTTTACTTATCAATAAATAAATGATATATTAAGTGTCACAATATTTAAAATACATATTTTATTTCTTTTTATCTTTGTAGCCTATCATTACTCCAAATAATAACACATAAGATGTGTTTAACAACAAATCAAATGCATATGTAGTTTGTGGATGGTAACAAGTGGATTTCAGTTCGGATTGTAACCCGTTCAATTCCGAGATTCAACTCAAATTTGGTTCGGTAAACGAGAATTCAACTTAAACTCGTTCGGTTCGATTTCAAAATTAGTTATAATTTTAAGTTGATATTATGTTTGGATTAAAATTTGAGGGAAACTAGATTTTCTTTTTTTATTTATTTAAATGTAACATGATAGTATTTGATGTAGTATTTGATGCTCAATTTGGTTTCACTCCAAACTAAATTTACGTCCTAATTTTTTATTTTTAATCCAATCAATCGATTCTTAAGATTAAAAAAAATTAAATAAAAATTAAAATAAATTTCAAATCCGCTCGATTTGACATGAACGGAACGCCCATCCCTTAATAACAAGATTAATAAGTTGTGTTATTTATTTTTCACAATCCACACTAATAATATTATTAAGATGGTGATTGGTTAATTTTTAGGTAAAATATTTCACGAATAAAATTTTATTAAATAAATTGCCGACGACAGGGTCAATCTACCAACCTTGCGCTTTTTTTTTTTTTTTGCGAAAATTCAAAACTAATACATAAAAAATTAAAAGAAAAAAATTCTGCTCTGTGCTGTACGAAACGACAGAAGAGGCAGAGCATTTAAAATTACAAGATCAGTCATCAAATCAAATCATCACAGCAACAGTCTCACAGCTAGAACTCAGCAATCATCATCAAAAGGGACATGCATCACATCAAATGGACTGATGATGTAGTTGGATTTCAAATTTCAAATCGCAAGTTTCATCACGATTATTTTAACAAATTAAATATTTATTCATGAATTAATTAATTAATTAACGTTTGCAAAAAAAAAAATTAAGTCTTTTGTCTTTTATTCTCAAACTGGCAAAAAGCACAAAAGCACAACAGCACAAAAGAATTTGAAAAGTCTCGAAAGTAGTCAAAGATTTCCTAAAAAAGAAAGCACTTTTCACACCCTCAATCATCATTTATAACATTAATATTTTGAAAACAATAATACAAACCCCTGTATTTAAAGAAATTAATACTTTCACGCCCAAATTTTTAAAATTACCCAACCACGCACCCTATATCTATATGTTGGCAATCTCTAATCTCTACTAGCGTGAGCCTTGGTTGGTGGTCTCCGCATCTATATTTTATTAATTTTATTACAATCATGATCAATAAACTCTTAATAATAGAGTTTGAATATTTATACAAGTCTGATAAATTTTCAAATACTTGAAGTGGTTTATAAAATTAATCTCATTATCACATAAATAAAAATATATTCAAACTAACATAAATTACAAATAAAACATGATGGTATTACTATTTAATTCTATGAATTTGAAAATTTACAATCTAACGAATTGAAAATACTATTAAATTTTTAAAAGAAAATCAACTTCTATAACATAAGTGAGAGAACTCAATCTCTCAACTTAAAGCATGAGATAAGGAGACAAAAATCAACCAATAAATAATTTATATAAACAATCTTCTTATAACATGAATGTAAAAAATTAAAATTTGATAGTTTCAACATCAATACATCACATCCACCCAACGAGATAAAAAAACTCATTGTTGTCTAGTTGGATATATTTAAAAATTAGTTCAATGAAGTTTAAGTTATAAATTTTTTTACACTAAGGGGTCATTAGTGAAATTTGAAATTAAAAAAAATTATATTAATTAAAAAGTAAAATAATTAACAAACATTAATTAAAAAGAGTCACTCTAATTTTTTTTTGACAACAATAATATAAAAAATATACACAGTTAAATCTAATCAGTGTTATATATTATTTTTATTTGTGAAAATTTTGAATTATTTAAAAATATTATAACCAACAAACAAATTCGTTAAAAATATGATTTTAAATTTATAAAAAGAAAAAGTTAGAAATATGATAAATTACAATCTTTGTCTTTATCTCAATCTTATCATAATGCCTTAAATATAAATTAAACTTCCTACATAAGAGGGGATTAATTTAGAGCTTTTTTTCAAAGCCATCATCTTTAACTTTTCTTGTGAGCTGCTACTTCAACTTATCGTTTGCCTTGAAACTTTTTTAATCATGATTTTGACAGCATTGATGATTAAGAATGAAGAAAGGTACTACAACGCACTGCTGGACATAAAAATATGACAATAATAGGGGTGGACAAACAAAAACAACTATATTAGGGTCCCATTATATTTATGTGTATTATTAAAGTTGTAATATATTTTTTATTATTAATTATTTTATGTGAATAATTGTAATTTATTATCTTTCGGTAAAACAAATCCACGGTAGCCCACGCCCAATAGGTCAAATTACTTAATTGCTAATTTTTTTTAGAAAATTTATAAAAATAACTAAATAATTTTAATAAATATCTAAAATAACCACCTTATTTCTCCCAAATCAAAACTCGGTAAAATCCTTTCTCATGGGACTAGATCCATTTTATATTTTTTTACAACAATCAACGGCGGTTAGGCGGGCTTTTGAGAGTGAGTTCATCTCCAGCGGTTGGACGGATTTAGTTCGGGCATTTTAGAGGTATTTTTCTCCTTAATTTTTGATAATTTTCACTTTGTAATTTTTAATTATTTTCTATTTTGGTAAGTTTAATTGATGATAAGTGAGTGTATGGATGCATATAGATGAGGTTATAATTGATTGTCCATAAATATTAGAGATTGTTAAGTAAAATTTAGGTTTAAAGAATAGTACACGAGATGTTCGATAAAATGCCCCTTAGGCTAGATTAAATAGTTGATGGTATATGCAAGATTAAGGTGTTGATGGTGTGACTGTAAAGTGGAGTACAAGTGCAACGAGAGTAGAAATGCACTCGCAACAGGCACAAATTACAGGCACTTGTTGCGCGCGTGACGAATGTATGACAAACCTTGTCGCACAATATTACAAGTTTTTTAAAATAATATTTTTTTTCTTGAATTAATTTTATATGTTTTTTTTTTAATTATCGGATTAAATAATTAAAAATTTGATTTTTTTTTACAGACGTAATAGCCACGAAACCAGGCACGATGAAGATTCCGAAAACGGAATACTTCCCTGGGCGTATTACAAATACCTCAAAATTTGGAAATGTGATGGAAGCTATCAAGAGAAAGTTAACGAAACAACAATTAAAATTATTCAGGAAAGATATATTTGGTCATTTTACAAAGATGGATAGCTACGTATTTAGTAGTACAATCATTCACAACTCGGTACTTAGGCAAGTAACATGTTATGATAAAGATGATGAAAATCAGTTGTTGTTTGAATTTAGTGGCCAGTTAGCACGATTATCAATCGTTGAATGGTATTTAGTTACAAGACTTTTCTATGGTACATACAACTTACACAAAGAAGCCAAATTTTTTACGAATAACAGGTTACGTGATTTGTACTTTGAAGGTAATTTAGGTGCTACTCTTAAACGATTTGATGAAAATTTTGAAGATTTAAACTTTAATAATATGGATGATTTTGATGCACTAAAGAATGTGCTATATTACTTTGCGGATAAAATACTTAATGGTAAAAAATATGAACGTGTACCGAATTCGTTATTGTTAAACTATGTCGATGATCTTGAGTACTTTGAAGTGTTCCGTAGGGTCGTTTATCCTGAAAAATGGTATATAAAAGTTTGGACACTGCATTGAACTAGAAAATGAAGGCTTTCTAGGGTAATACTCTTAAAGAGATAAAGTACAACATTTATGACTTTTGTCCTAAGGTGCTGATGTGTTTCAAATATATGTGGATTTTTTCTATACAACATATTTTATTTTTTCCTAACTTTGTATTTTTACATGTTACAGGCTTAGCTGTTTGAAGTTATTAATGATTTTATAGCAAAAAAGTGGGCCATCAAGAAAAAAAAAAAGATTCATCGCATATTAAAGTGGGAAGGTATTTCTTCCTCGAAAATTAGTTTTATTGAAGTGAACAAGTTTTACTACGACAACACACGTGTCGTAAATATTAAGTTTTACTAAGATGTACAAGATAATTTGCACGATGGCTAATTTCAGTTATTTCATTACTAAGGGATTGTTAAACAAACATTCAATCCGACTACACAGGAGAAAGATATGTCATTTTGGAGAAGCGTAAAGGATTATGTCGTTGGGTCCATAATGTGAGTTAATAATTGAATTCAATTATAATATTATTATTAAATCTTCAATTGCCGCAAGTTCTTTAAGTAATTAGCAGTATCAATGTTACAGCATCACCATAATGTACCACCCAACAAAGATAAAGTGAACGATGAGCCACATGTTGAACATGATTATGAAATGGACGATCATGCACCAGTTGATCATGAATATAAAGTGGACGATTATCTACCTGTTAATCATGAATATGAAGCCGAAAGAAAGGTTAGATGCTTTAAATGCTATTTTTAACTTTTAATTATTTTAAAACAATAATGCTATACATAAAATGGGAAGTAATTTTTATTTTTTGTCACAGTTGAAATCAAAGTTTTCTTATAATTATGTCATTCTTAGAATGGAGAGAATTGATCATTCTATTATTGACATGAAAGAAACAATGACCAAGATAATATCGGATGCTGAGGCTGAGCGGAATAAACAAAAGCAGTTTAGAAAAGAACAAATAGAGTTTGCAAAATCTGTAATGGGATTTATTAATTCATATACTGAAAATTCAACGAAGCATTATTACAGTGATACTCCGATGAAAAACCCTTACATAGTAAGCAATTTACATAGCACTTTTTTTTTCTATTATTCTAAATGTACTGTGATTTAATAAGTTATTACTATTAACAGGCTCCTGATGATATTCGAGATCGTCATGATCACATCTCCACTGTCATTGTGTTTATTATCTGAGGAAGTAAATCATGATAGTTTACAAATTTTGAAGTAAGCACCTCCCAGCATAAGTAAGTTTGGCCGCGAGTATAGGATGTCATATGCTCTTAAAAGTTCCTACTTACAAACTTACAAACAAAGAAGGAACATTAAGCATCTTTCGGCCATATAAACAATAGATGTCGATATCAACAAAAGGACAAGTGTGGATATAAATATATTTAGAGGAATAGAGGATTCGATACTGTTTCATGAGTTCGACCACTGGTTTGATGGTAACATTGTAGTTGATCATGACATCCGACATTCGAAGAAATTTTTTAACATTCTCAGAAATTTTTTAGCATTCTCTTGAGGAAAGAGTCAATGGTACGGCTAGGGGATGAGGTAACTGTTGTTAGTTTTTACTTAATTTACTTGTAATGTACTTGTATAATCAACGGGTTTCTTTGTCATTTACAGCATATCTATGAATACTACTATTTGATAAGTAATAAACAACAGCAATATCCTAATGCCTTACATCAGCGTTGCACACATATAGATGTCTACTTTTGGGTAACATACTTAAATATATAATCGTCGTTTTATTATACTATAATAAGTAATAATATTTATGTAATGAATTAATTAGGTTTTCTTGAAGGCTCAATGGAATAACGGTGATTGTGTTCTGGATTCATTAGATTAAACGAGTCTTAATAGCTACATTAATGATCGGGATGACACAAAATCAAAACTGTTCGCAAATGTTGATATGGTGTGTATTACTATCTGATTCAATGAACGTCCTTTTATATTTAAAGATTTTAACATAATAATGTAAAATATGTGTTTTTTTCTACCGTATGTAGATTTTCACTCCAATTAACTTATAAGGCGATCATTGAGTTATAGCCCAAGTAGACTTTGTATACAAGCGTTCTCTATTTATGACTCATTGAAGGAACATCACGTCGAAAAAACTTATTCTCAACTATTCAAGCCACTTCAACATATCTTTCCTTGATGGTTATATGATGTTGAATTTTACAACATCCAACCGGACTTACAGAGCGTAGAGCCTTGGAAACTTATACTAATTAAGAGTGTACTACAACAAAAGCTAGAACTGGCATTTGTGGGGTGTTTATATTAATGTTTACGATATATTTAATGTTCAAGGTACGATTTAATTTTGATAGTAGTCATGGGCAATACTTTAGAAAGAAGATTGTTGTTGACATATTTAATAGGGATATTAAGTTATAAAATATATATGTGAACAGTTGTAAGTATAGTGCAATTAATCTTATTTCGGG
This sequence comes from Murraya koenigii, assembly GCA_025617385.1. Classification (NCBI taxonomy): domain Eukaryota; kingdom Viridiplantae; phylum Streptophyta; class Magnoliopsida; order Sapindales; family Rutaceae; genus Murraya; species Murraya koenigii. The sequence continues at coordinate 6,694,868 of CM046813.1, read as the reverse complement.
TTTGACAATTCTCCAACACTTATTATGAATAATTATATTAATAAAGATAATTTAAAATGTCGAATATATAATAAATAGAAGAGTTTAAAATACATCATATTTAAACATAAGAAGAATTCCTTTGATGCTTGCTCGGAGCGAGGTCGACGTTCTGAACGGATGAAGAGATGGAAATTTTCTTTTTGTAGGGATAGCCTTTTAACCTACATGAGTCATAGTTAAGCCTTTCCCTATAGGGCATGGAGATCGAAATCCCGAGGGAGCTATGTTTTCTAGCTAGGAAGAACCAGATAAATGGAAAGTCCTCATTAATAGAGGCAAGAGGTCACCCAAACCCGTGTTTTTTGCTTGAAAAGGGCCACTGGAGGGTGGAAAGGAGAGGCATACAGATGACAAAGTTGGTGTCACACGTACTCATTGATCGGTCTATCTGCTAAAAGCAGGAGGAATGGGAATGGCTCAACCGACGGGAAACTAAGCCTATTTACAAGAGGACGACTAATATTTCATTGCAAAAGGGGAGAGGAGAGGAAAGATCATTTCTATTTTTTAGATCCCTTTTTACGAAATTTTAAGTCGATTTTTCGCCAAAATAAGCCTATTCCCCGCCACTCTATCAAAGAAAGCTGTCCAAAGGACCTAGCTTCAATCAAAGTCAAAGATGGATACTCAAAAGAAGAGAAGAAGGCCAGGTTAGATCCGTTATCGGATTTTCTTTTGGTTGCTTTTGTGCTTGGGAAATGAGAAATGACTACTGACTACTTTGGCTTAAGGCTAGAAAAAGACATTGGGTGTAATCGCTCTGGTTCGCTCAGATTCCGCTCTTTATTGAGTAATGATAATAGCCCGCTAATTTGGATTCGTCGCAATGAGATTCTTACATCTTTTTCTGTTATGCTCGTGTTTCATACATCGAGAACACATCACAGTTCTCCGTGATACATCCTCATCAACAGATAGTATTATAAGCTCCTTCCGACAACCCAGAGGCAGTTTTCTATTGGTAGATTTACCTTCAACTGTTGGATGTGGTGTAGAACTTCCCAAGAACAGACATCACCAACCGGATTGTTTAGCACTGCATATATCTTTAATAATAATTCCTTAGAGTAAAACTGAGAACAGAGACCTATGTAATCTACTCGAGCATGTAGGCAAGCAACTATTGCATGAGCACATATAAGTTGATCAAGTTTGAATATTCTACAATTACAAGTCCGGCAGCTTATGTCAACTAATTCTTCCCTCACACCACCACCCCAAATTTGGAATTTATTCTCAGACACCGGACGAACATTCATTCTTTCAGCTTGATCTTTTCTTTCAAATACAACTTTGTCTACCCAAGCTGTTAAAAGAGTACTAATCGATTCTGCCACTATTTTCCTATCATAAAACCACTGTTGCAATGTTTTTCTGAAATGGTCAACCAAATGAGTTATAAGAAATTTTTGAGGTTCCATCATCAAATAATTCACACTTTCCGCAATGTTAGTTGTTAGAATGTTGTACCTCCTACCATCGAATTGAGATTGTGCCCATCTACATGTGCCCACATTATTGTCTAAGTAATTAACTGCCCAAAATGCATTCCCCACAACCCTTCAAGTTGTGTTCTAAACTCTTTACATCTGTATTCCTTTGCTGTATTTATAAATGCGGCTCAAACTTATCCCAAAGAGCTTTTGACATCCTAAATTTCGACTTTACTTTACCTTTGACATGGTAGAAACAAATGCCGTGGATAGCACTATGAAATATCTTCATAACAGCTTTACGAATGGAATTGCATCGATTCGAAATAATGACTAAATCCGAAATATCACCAATTACTCCATGCAAATTCATTACAAACCATTCCCAAGAAACATTATTTTCGGAATCCCTAATCCCAATAGCGAGCGGATACAATTGATTATTTCCATCTAAGCATGTTGCCATAAACATTAATTCGCGATATAACCCTTTAAGATGATTACCGTCAACTGCAATCAACGGTCTGATACTCTGTAAAAAACCATTAATGTAGGATCTAATAGCCACAAAATAGTACAAGAAATTATTATTGCCATCCAATTTAAGAGCAGCTATTGTACCCTCATTTTCCTTCTCCAATGCATGAGAGTACTTGGGAAGTAAATTATATTATTCTGATGGACTTCCTCGTATCACCTCAAGAACAAATTCTCTACCCCAATAAATTTATCCCCAATGCTATGACCAATAACTCAACTCCTTGCTTAACGAATGCCCATCGGCTCATTACGACACGTGTGTATATCATCACATCTCATCACTACCCAATGTACATTCTCTTCATTTGATGCTCTTTTTGTCCGAAAACACCATTTACATGAAACTGAAGTACAATGTGCCTCGAAAAGTGTCAATGTGGATCTTGCAACCTTGAAATCGAACTTATCCCTCAAGGAAACTTTGCACAATTCTAACATTAAATTATATTTAGAATCGAACAACTTGCCCATACAAATATCATTACACCCAATATGTCTAACAAAGTGTAGAGCGACCAAGTCTGAAGGTAAAATGGTGCAATACTTACAAGATGGTCAATTTCTACGCCCTTCGAATGGGGCCTTAGAATAATAGGCCGACTTCAGCGTAGATTATGACAATTCTCAAAGTGAGGCAAATCTTCCCTATCATCGACTAGATCATCATCATGCTCATCATCCCTATAATCGCAAGTATTATCCAAATAATTATCATTATCATCAATAGGAGCATACCCAAAATCATCGTCCCCATCATCAATTGGGCTATAGCATGAATCAACATTCATGCTATTTGTTGTTGTATTATTCGTGTCATTAATGCGATCATCATTGTAATAGAAAGGAGAATAACCTTGTTACAGTGAGGTCGTCAGCGGTAATATCTTTTCTTCAACAGCCGCCAGTGTAACGACTTTCTCTTCGCAACATGTTTTTGATTTCTTACTTTAGGAAATTTGCTAACAAAAATAGGGATGCACCCCTCATTCACCGAATTAGAGCTCATTTGTATCAAAATTCTTACCATTTCATCATCAACTATATCCATAAGTATTGAACATACGGGTTTGGTAGAATATCTCGACTGTAAAGTTGTCTTCAATGCAATGATGTAATCATTCAGATTTATTTATAAAACTTCATATAATCTTGAAATAAATACATCAAACATACAGGTTTTTAAAACAAAAAATACTCTATTTTTTTTAATTTCTGTACTCAAAACGACCGTCTGTCAATTTCTCCCATGATCCATCAAAACACATTTGAAGAATAATTGACTCCATTAAGCCTAAGAAAGAAAAAAAAATTAGTACTTAAAAAAATTTAGAGTTTAGACATGAGTCGGACGGCAGCCTGTCGCACGTTTTCTAAGTTCGTCTCCAAACTTGATTTTATTCAAATAACTCATAAATTTCAATTAATAGAAAAATAAAACTATACATTGTGTAAAAAATAAATACTAATCTCAACTTTTTGCTTTCTAATTGATGAGATGATGATTAGTGGGTGAGTTTTAGGAATTAGAGTGTGCTGGATTTTGAAGAGTTTTAGTTGAGAATGTGTGAATTGTTGATTTTGTTTATAAATATGAGGATATTTAAGTCTATAAAAAAAATATAAGACTACATGTAATAAAAAAAAGTTTATGTGGTTATTTTATAAATTCATAAAATTTTTAGCTATTTTTGTAAATTTCTCAATTTTTTCTTTAATGCAAATTCTTAATAATTTTAGATATTTCAATCAATAATTGCCTGATAAATAAAATTACATATAATGTCATAAGTGCTCTCATAGTCTACGGCATAATTTTTTAACAACTCAAGTAATTAATGATATAATTTCAAATAGAATCAGGAAGAGCCCTACAAATTAATTTAAAGAACAAACTAAAATTATGTACATATGTATAAAAGCATTGCCCAATGCCCCACATAAAAGAATCAGAGCAATAAGAAGATGGATTTCTCATACCAAGATTATGGCATCCCAAAATTATTACATACAAAAAGATTTCTAAGACTCCGTGGAGGATTAATATTGAAAAGGCGACTAGATTAAAGTGGTAATCGTAGATTAAATTGAGATTTTCCGTCTGCAACTTGATAATATTTGTTATTTTCAATTAATTAATTATCATTATATTAAATTATCGATTGAAATTAAAAATAGACAACCACACTGTCAATAGTGTAGAAACACGTACAGCATCGTATAAATTAAAAATAAATTAATCAATTAAAAACAAAGAATCACAACAGAAGCAGAAACCATGAAGCCATAGATGAAGATCAAGAACCCAAAATGCAAAGCCCAGTTCCTCTTAAACTTGCCAAAATAACTCTCCGGTGGCTCCTGGTAATGAATCTCAAACTCCCCGCCGCCGTCTTCAGCGATCCCGTCACCGAACTCCCCATTACTCAACCTGATCTTCATTTCCCGGAGCTTCTCGGTGGCGTGGCCTAAGGTGAGCTTGTGGCAGCGGCGCTGGTACTTGAAGCCGTTGATGCAGCGAAGGGTCTGGGCGACTGAGACGTAGAAGAAGAGGTGGGCGAGGGAGAGGAGGGTGATGGGGATCCAGCAGTGGCGGCATTGGAGGCGCGTGGACTGGGAGAGGGTCTGCGCGTTGAAGGTGAGGCTGAGGAAGATGAAGAAGAGGAGGAAGTGCTTGTGGAGCTTCTTCTTTTGGAGGTCTATGGCTCGTTTTTTCTCTAGGGTTTTCTCGAAGTGGAGTTGGATGATTGTGTTAATGGCTTGTAAGGCTGTTTCTTTCGGGATTAGGGTTTGGTGGTGGGAATGGTGGTGGTGTTGGGGTTCGTAATCCGCCATTGATGAACTCTTCAGCTGGAGTGACTGCTTGATTTTCTGTGTTGTGTTGAATTTTGAGAGGTTTTAAGTGAGTTGAAATCTCGAGGAATTAAAAACGGTATCCAACGGTTTCATCAATTTCAACAAGATGTCAAAAAAATAAATAACATAAGTGGAGTTATTGAATTTCTCAATTATGTGACCGGGTGAGTTTTGTTGGGGTTGAACTGGTTGTTGTAGTTCTTATTTTTGTTGGGCAGGGCGTGTGTGTACGTTGTGTCTTAAGGCCCAGCTTTAATTGGCCCATTAGGCCCAATGGATTTGGAGCATGTAGAAACAGGGATGATTGAAGCTTTTGAATCGCGTTTGGGATTTAGAATCTCATTCTAAATAAGATAGAATTCGGTCTATATATTTTAGGACGATTGTAAATTAATTGGGATTCAAATTTTATACCGATTGATGATTTGGAATGGAGTTAAATTTTGAAAATCGTGATTAAGATCTTGTTTTAAATGAATTTTTTTAATTTTAAATTTTATGTTAAGATCACGCTTTAAATGAATATTTGTATGCCATGTATACGAGATGTTTTCAAATATTTTTTTATTTTTAAAATATAAAATAAAAGTAGGGATAACAATCCTTGTTACTGTAGTTCCTTAAAAGATTTGCCAAAAAAAAAAAGTTTAAACAATTTTATTTGATTGATCAATAAAATTTAAATTCTAGAAAAGGTAAGAAGTAGAGTGATAAATTTATCATCATATCATCAAGTGCTTATATAAACACACTTACCTATTTTACAATTAAAGGCAACAGCTTACATTTGTTAAAATTTGTAACTTACGAATATTTGTTTTCCTTTTAGTTCTTTACCGCTAACTACCAATCCCAAAAACCCAAACCTTCAGTAAATTTGTATAAAGTTCAAAATCCAAATTCCTTAAATATGCCTCATTTTCTTGTATTGTTCTAAAAAATGATAGTGGGCAAATTTTTTGCCACTGGCTTACCTACCAAGATCAAACTTATCAATGAATCATGCACCTTGAAAAAGAAAATCCAAAAGAGCAGGCCCACATGCTAGTCTGCTACTGCTACAAGAAGATAAGATCTGGCCTCTCAAGTGACAGATGATTTTGTCTTCACTGTTTCAACGTTTCATTTTCATATTTGGGCTAGCTGGCACCTCTCAATCTTCGGGGTCTTATTAGAACATTTTAGATTATTATTTTTTTTTTTTGTTAACAATTAAAAACATAGCAAGATTAGTGACATTTAATAACATAGATAAATTAATAACACTACATATTATTTTAAATTCGTTTCACCTTAGGATAAAGAGCAAGAAATCCAAAAGCCAATTTGTCACAAATACAGAAAATTCAATTCAAAAGGCATCAGTACACACAACAATAAGTGCAAATCATGTGAATCCCAAGGAAAAAAGAACTAAAATAAGATGCTACTTAAAGATGGTGATTGTCTTTGCCAATCATATCTTTATTGCCAGCACACGCGTATATATGCAATAGCTACTCTATTAAAAGGTACACACCTGGTGCTAGTGTAAAATGATTGATACAATAAAATTTTCAAAAGCACAAGTGTTACATCACAATGTATAGCTATATTTTACACACTAGCAGCTACCTTATTCTGCCGTCTCCTCTTTCACATTTTTCTTCAACAATGATGAACAACATATACACACATATATAGCTAAGAAAAGATACCATTTTCCCATGAGTTTTCTTCATATTCTAGCAAAAATAGAGTTTTTTTTTCTTTTTTTTTTTTTTTTGGAAAAATAAAGGACTAAGAGATGCAAACCTGACCTACAACAAACCACATATTAAAAGCAAAGCAAAATGACTTTTAGCTTTTTGAAAAGAACTCCCACTATTTGTGTCTCATCAACCCATGATTGCCACTGATGCAGGATTATTGGATACAAGTTGATAATCATCTCCCTCATTATCCTCAGTATCTTCGTTATCTCCATCTTCTTGACTATGATTAACATTTTCATTTTCGCCGTTCCCTGTCAGTGATTCGACTTCTTGTTGCTGTCCTTGGGCGCTCATCATGTGCATTAGAAGTTCCTCAGGCTTCAGCTCGTAAGCAGGATTACCGGGGTTATCAACCTTCTTGGTAGTCTTCTCTTTGTATAAAGCATCAAGCTGATGAAAATATGGACATGTTTTAGCATCCTCAGGCCTCTTCTTATTGCTTTCTTTGACCTTCTTGAAGTATTTGTTCATGTTTTCCCATTTCTCTTTACATCGCTTTGCACTCCGTTCATAACCAAGCTTTTTCATGGCTGCTGATATGTCCTCCCACAGCGGCCCTTTTGGCCCAGATTCTTGATAATGTGCATCAAGATTAGACCTTAGCCTTATCAAAGCCTCAACTTCATCTTTAGGCCACCGAGATGAGCCTATATGATTAAAACTCTCACAGCCATTACAGTTTTCTTGCCTCTCAACAGCCTTCTCTACTGAAATTGGAGTTGGAGAAAGTTGGACTGGACAAGGTTGGTCAGAAAACTTTTGCAAAAACGCCAGCACTGCAGCATCCTTAGCCGCCGCAATGGATCTTTCTTGAACCAAAAGCTCACGCTCTCTTCTAATCCTGGCCAATTCTTGCATCTTCCAAGCTTCCTCCCTCGCGATTCTTTCTTGTTCACACTTCTCTATTGCCTCTATAAATTTCTTTTGCAAATTCTCTTGCTTCTCTATAACTTCCTTCATCAAACTCTCAAAAAACTCCGTTAATTTCCTCTTCTTCTTCTTCTGCATCCCATCTGATTCTTTACTTGATGTAGAGGTGGTTGAAGTAGACACATCCATAAAACTTGAAATCTGATTCTGAATATCATTTTTAATTTCACTGATCGGGTTAACATCTATCGCCATAGAAGAATTGATTCTTTCTGGTGATGAAATTGGCAGAAAAGAATGGCTATTGTCTAAAGCTTGTAATTGATCAAAAAACCGATAAGTTTTCCCAGATCGACCTTCTTTGGTTCTTCTATGATACTTATAGATGTTCTCAAACTTTTCTTTGCATTTCTTTGCGCTTCGGTTATATCCCAGTTGTGATAATTTCCTGGTATCACCATTTATCACTAACATTTTTCGATTTCACTCAAATATTCACTATTACTCACCAACAAAATATATCCACAACAAAACATCCATAAACAAATCAAAAGGATTAAACAAATTTTTGAAACCAAATAGCTAAAAATTACTACTGCTACAAAATTCAAATAACACTTAAAGCCACGTAATAATATAAATAAATTGAAAACCAAACATACGTAAAGCTTAACAACCGATAAAAACAAATAAAATAGCGCAAAACAAACTTCAATCAAAATTTTCCCAAGAAAAGATTTCAAATTCTTAGCATAAAAACTAAGGCTTTTAAAATAAAAATGTTACCTTGACACTTCTTCCCAAAGAGGAGCCTTAAGGCTAGATTCTTTGAAAGCAGCATCCATTTCAGACCTTATGTTCAATAAAGCCAAAGTCTCTTGTCTTGGCCACCGGTTACCGCCAAAATTCCGGTCACCCTCTTCACCTTTAACTCTTCCCTCTTCCTCCCAACCTCCATTCTCTCCGTTCCCGGTGTCCTGTCCAGGATTTTCCGGCAAAGTTGAAGTTTCCATGATTTTTCCCGGGAAAAAAATGAAATTTTTTACAGCTGGAAAATTTTGGTGAATTATGGGGTTTAATGAAATTTGGTAAAACTGGGGTTTAACATTTATGGCTTAAAAATAATGGATAGGTTTCATTTCCTCAAAAATTTTCTACTACAAGTGCCAATTTTATTGGGTTAAGTAGGTAACAGTGTAAAGCGAAATGAGAGGTGAATTAGGGTTTCTTAAAAGAGATAAAAAGAGTGAGTTGCGCTCATGTGGGGCTCAATGTAGCTAACTCTTATGACTTGTCAAATTTTTATTGGCCCAACGTTTATCTTCATTTTGACATTTTTTTGTTTTTGACCTTAGTTTTTTTCCTAATGTTTTGAAGTCAAAATTTGTATCTGGAATGTCAAAATTTGGTTTCATACTTCTTAGAAATTAATTATACTATCTTTTAATTCTGTTTATAGTGTAATCATTTAAAGTTTTTGAAAAATACGGACGTCCAAAATAAATATAGATTGGTAAATTCTTGTAGGCATTAGTAAACTCTTATAGACTATTATTGACAGTTACACATTTAATTTGTTAGGTAATTTTTTTTCTCATTTTCATAAATTTTTTAAACATACATGAAAGTAAAGGGTAAATAAGAAAAGTTGTATGGAAGGGTGTGATTGATGATTGAAGATAGTAAATTAAAAGAGGCAATAACAGTTGTAAACAGCGAAGTTCTAGATACGTACAAGTTAGTTTTTGTCATGCCAACCAAATTTGGTTAAAAAAATGTAAGGCCCACATTGCCCACAATTGCCATTTTTGAAATCTTTTTTTTGAGCTTTCCCATTTGGACTTCTCATTTGAAATGACTTCAATACAAAACCTTTAAGCAACTTATTTCTTTTTCTAATCAAATTACATTATATAAAAATTGAAAAATCACCACTTGATTTGTGTCATTTTCATATGAGTCTACGTGTCACAATAAGATTACCTATCCACACCAAGATTTTGAGATTTTTGGGTAATTTTTATTACTTTGAATACTGCGTTGGAAGTTGCTTTTATACTAAGAAAGATTAAGACAAAGTGGTGTTTACCGGACGGTGCACAACTTGGTTTTGGAAGATATGATACTAAAAGTTATAAAAGATTAAGATTGTGTATATATCCTTGTGTTAAAAAAGAGAGGCTCTTGATCTTACCCCATATAATAATACTACGATAAATTAAAATGGTGGTTGACATAATAGCAAATTGATTTCCATGAGACGAGTAAGAGTGTAGAATTGGTTTACGTAATTCATTGAGGTCTTTTCACATCAACCTTGCTAGCAATTATTGGGAACACCTAGAGGTTAATTTCAATCAAACTCCATCACATAATGAAATTAACCCCATCACATATATCATTTTGTTGTAATATCAAAAGAATGGAAAGATCTATAATAAAGTGACATTGACAATAATATATATATATATATATATATACTGAAATGTAACATAGATTCAGGTACCATAATTATTTAAGGTGCGACTATTTAAACTTATTAATTTACTCTCTATATTTTTTTATAATTAATAATTTTATTATATAAATAATTTTTTAAAAATTAATTAATTAACTCATTCTTCTTTTTTTTTTTTTTAATTTCAGAAATTCTCAACAATTCATTTAAATAAATTTTTTTAACTACAAATAATTAATGTCATTAATTAAGAAGAACAAAACCCACTATTTAAAAATAAACATCAACAAAATTTTCTCAACCACGAAGGTTCATGAATATAAAAATTAATTTTTACCAAACACAAAAAACAAAAACTATTGGTAGGGTAAATAATCTGATCCTATCCGACCTGACCCATTTCGATCCCAAAAAAAATTGGTTAGGATTGGGTTGAATTATTTGCCTATTCTAAATAAATAGGATTTTGTCGTTTTGTTGTGATATATTTTAAAACTTTGAATATATTATTACAACTTTATTTAAACAATTAATTTATTTAAATTTTATTTAATTTTAAATTTAATCGGTAGTAAAATTATTCTTATATTAAATTTTTTAATTTAATTAATTCATTAATTAGATATAATTAAAAATTTTTTGTCCGTAAAATAATAAATTAGAATGAATTGAATCAAATTCACATCTGATCAATAAAAATATGAAAATTAAGGAAAAAGATTCTTATATATAGAAAGCATGGAATAGAAGTCATGATATTATAAGCAAAATCAAAAGATGAATTTAAAAGAAAAAAAAATTTTGAGTGTTTAGATTCTCAGAAATTACAATAGAGAATACACAATTGTAACTAAAGAGAGAAAGAGATTAATAAAGAGTAATTTTGAAATTTTAAATTTTTTAATAATAAATTTATATTTTTAAAATGAATGTAGCAAGAAACTTGATAGATTCAAATAGATCTACACTATTAATTATTAGCTTCAATTCATGTGTAACGTTAATTTTCATGCAATTAAATAACAATAAGTTGGTCATACTCGAAACATATCAAAAAATGAAAAATTTAAAAATATAATGTCAAGTTATATAACAAGTAAATAATATTATGACATATGTATATTTATTTTAAAATATCACCATATAAGTGATAGTTATATTAAATTTAATTACACATGTCATACATATATCAATTAATTATTTTTATTTAAAAATATATATATATATATAATAAATGAGATCAGTTTAATATTTAGAGTACGATTTCGTAATGAGGTCAGATTAATAAGTAATTTTCACAGGCATAATTAATTGACTATTACAAGAGAATAGGAAAAATTGAATTCAGGATCTGGATTTCCATCCATATATGAGGGGATCTTAGTGATTTCTCATTTCACAGCTAACAGCTTTGCTAGGTTGTAGAAATTTAGAAAACATTAGGGCCTCGTGTGAAATTTTCCACAAAAAAAAATCTAACTAAGTCAAATATTTCAGCTATGAAAAAGGTGGGAATTGTGGTGCAAGAGCCATCTACGCAGATAAGCTTTGGACCAACTAATAGCGACCAAACCAACTTGATTGGGTTTTTACAATGCAAGTAATTTATAGGTTTAAAAAATATCTAAATCTATGGTTAATATTAAAGCATGTGACGAGCCCATAGATATAATAAATGGCCTTGTCTAAAATACGACAAGGCACTATAGTAGTACTAAGTTGACGGTTACATAAAATTTGAATGCCTTGTACGAAAAGAGAGATTTATTGAATTCATTAATGCATATCAAATGTGGTCAACTGATGTATCTAGTCAACTTAACAATGAACCAATCGTTTTCTTTGAATAATTTTTTGAGGTACGTTTCATCAATATAGGTCTTGCCAAACTTTTAATATAATTATCACTAGAATTGTTATATAATGATTATATTATTTTTAAAGATTTTTCTATAATGTCGTATAAATTTTTATAATATTGATAATATGATCATTATAAACTTTTGGATTTAAATATTTTAATCTTCATCATTGATTTAACTTAGTGGATAAACAACTAATTACTTAATAATTAATATATAATATTTAAGTTCATGGATGTAATTTTTTTTTTTAATTTAATAAATATTTTCTAAATCACCAAAAAATTTAAAATTAAATATGTAAAAATACAAAATAATTTAGATGTGTAAACAACAAATATTGATTATTTAATCTTCAACAACACATGTTAATTAATATCCTTTTTGTCATTTATAATTGGAACATATAATTTTGAATTCTTCATTTTTATTCATTGTCTATTTTTTTTTTTTGAAATTACTCATTGACTAAGATTAAGTTGAATAAATTTTACAGTATTTATTTATCTACCAATTTTATTTGTTGATAAGAGATGATAATAATAATAAGAGGATAATCTAAGATTGAGTTGCGTTAACAAAATATTTTAGGGGAAATGATACATTTTGCTGTACTGCTTTTGCATATTCGACATGCATACAAAATATTTTATGGGAAATGATATATTTTATGATTACCATGAATCATATGAGGGTAAAAAAAATGATAATAATAATAAAAAAAAAAGTGCACAAAAGTGTTATCTAGAAATTTTGATGTGGTGTAATGAGAAGATGTTAAAAGTTTCAACCTGAAGCCCTTTGACAACGTCAGGACTGGGGCCTTATAATCGGTCCGATGGGCTGCCCGCTAAAAGATTTGAAAAGATATTTCACAACTTTAGCTTTATTAAAATTGTACAATATATTTTATAACGCGTAAATAGTATAATCGGTGAAGATTTATTTTTCTTTCATTTATTATGCCGTTAATCTCACTTCCTTTACCTCCAACTCTTATACATATAACGCCATTTCTATTGGGATTGCCAGTTTTTCAGTAATGAAATCAATATATATTATTTACTCATTATTATTTTTATAATATTATATTATTTTTTGAATATATTGTATTCATATTTATTTTAAATAAATAAATAGCATAAATTGACATTAAATAAAAAATTTAAATAATAAAAAATAAGAAATATAGGTTTTGGGTATGAATAAAAAATTAATAATAAGATATTTATTCTTTTACTTTTTGTTATTTTTTAAATATTTTTCTTATAATAAATATATATTTTAGATTCTCAAGATCAAATATCAAGCAAATAAACCATTTGTCCTATTTTTTTAAAAAAAATTTTTAACCAGAATGGTTATTAGATATTATGAAAATAATAGAATGTAAGTAATGTATATTCATCACTCTTTTATCAAACACTGACTTGAGCAACATGAGTGTCTTTTATAGATGGGTATTGAAGCTTAACAGGCAACCAAAAGGCTTAGAAGATCTTGATTCTTGCAATTACCAATTGAAAATACAACATTGTTCGATCTCAACAATATCACAAGTCTTAAAATTACATCAATTTACTGTACTCCAAACCATACCAAAAAAGTACACAAAAAGCTTGGGCATAGTCGGGCTTTAGCCCTACGAAGTCGTTGGAGAGTCGGGCTGGGGTTTTAATTTATAGTAGCAATACTTAGTCGTAAACTCCTTGTTTTATCTCACAAATCCAGATCTTTTAATTAATCTCATCAATTTTTAAAATTACCTTTATTATCTATTTTTGAAAACGAAAGTACATTGATATAAAAAAAACAAGCTGAAATTTTTTAGTAGATAAAGGGATTAGTATCAAATATGAAAACAAACCTATTTCATATGGTTGGATATGAATCATTCAAAGCAAGAAGAAAAAAATGGAAGAATATATATTGTTTTTAGTATATTTTGGGGTAAATTGGCGAAACCTACTAAGAACAATAAATTTATGTTGTTGGGAAAAGGGGTGCCTTGCTTGGTCGAGGTGTACGGGTTTATCTTATACATTTATAGAGGTGAATGAGGCGTAAGAGATGAGTAAAGGAGATGAAATGTTTTGATTTGAGTTGGGAGAGCTTATAAAGATGCTTTGGAATATGCAAAATAGTAAACAAAGGTCAAATGTGGTGACTGACAACCACACTTCGACGCTCAAGTCAAAGTTAGATAATCTCAAGTTTGAGAGGTTGCAAGCTCTCAATAATAATGGTTGGAGGTTAAAGATAGCCTCAACACATTTTTTTTTTTATGTGTGTACATGAGTTCTTCATTTTGATGGCGGCCTTTATTGACGTGGGGAAGATATTTTCATTTTTATTCATAAAATCATTTGAATATTTTGAATATACTTAGAGAGTAAGTTTAGAGCATTTACACATGTCGAGTGTAGGAGGGTGGCCCCATGTACCTCTCCTAAGGCCATTTGGAATTTATAGATATGGTAGGATATGACAGGTAGTTCTGCCTATCCTGGTGGCTATCTTTTTGGTTTGTATGCTTTCATGGTAGACAATTGTTCTATTTGTTTCAGCAAAATAATTTTTTGTTGATTCCTTATATTTGACAAAAAAATTAGCAAACCTTTTTGGATAGCGCATCTTCCTTCATCTAACACCTTTTCGAATATTCTTCAGACTTTTCTACTGCTACTCGGTGTACCCCGGGTCCGTATGTAAACATCTGGGGTATTTGGCCTTTCTCAGTGTTCCTTAGGTACCTAGCTTTTCTTTGTGTACTCTGGATGTTCGACCTTATACCCAATCTTTCTTAATATACCTTAGTTATTTAGCCTTTTTCAGTTTACCTTAAGTATCTGGCTTTTCGCAGTGTACTTTAGGTACTCGGCATTTCTCTGTATACCTTGAGTACTCGGTATTTCTCTGTGTACCCTGGGTACCCGACCTTATACCTAGCCTTTTTTAGTATTCCTTGTTTGCCTAGCCTTTCATTGTATACCTTGAGTACCCGATATTTCTTAGTGTAGTTTGGATATCCAGCCTTTATTAGTATACCTTGGGTACTCAGCATGATCAATCACCCCTTGGGTGTCCGACTTGATCCATCATCGTTTTGTTGATTTTACTATCATTATAAAGTTTCATATTGACACGCGACATTTTATTATATAGTTAGCCAATTCTTCCTCAAATGTATACTAAATAAAAAAAATTAGAGGAAACAAAAAATATTTTTATAAAATACTCATCCTCTACCATTGAAAGTGATTTAATTTGTTACTGAAATCAATGAGTTTTTCTTTTTCTTTAATGGGAAATATAATGGGTTTATTTGATTTATTTATTACACAATTTCAAAATCAATATAATTAATAAAAAAAAAACCCACCGTTTGTTAGAAAATTTAACAAAACCCAACAACAAAACTCATTATATGCAGCGACAAAACCCACCATTTGTTATAAAATTTAACAAAACCCAACAACAAAAAAACTCATTATATGCTGCAAATGGTGATGGATTGATGAAAATAAGTGGTAATAGTGATCTTAATGGTGAATTTGGTGGTGATGAAATTATGAAAATATGTAATGGGGGTGATGGTGAAGCTTGAGAAAGAAAGAAAATGAGATAGAAAATAAAATACATTAATTTTTTTTGTTTTTAATAATGATAGTTTTAAAAATAAATGGTGTTAATCGAAAAGTTAGGGTTAACGAAATAAATAAAATAAATCAAATGTCCTTACTTTTTTATCTATTAGGCTTGGCCCGAGCTTAAAAACAAGCCTAAGCTTGGTTATTAATATTAAAATTTAATTTGGAGTTGAACTATTGGCACTTGTTCAAAACTCTCTTAAGACCCCTTTTTCAATTATATTAGATTTAATGTAAAAAAATAATCCTTTTTTTTTTCTATAGACTACTCCAAAATCTTCTCTCTCTACAAAACTCAAATCACTAACTTCTAAAAAATAAAAAACAATATGGAAAAAGGGAAAAAATGAAAAAAATATTAATGTTTTAAATTTGTACATCAATTATATATGAGACTTAAAAAAAAAGAATGCAAGAGAGAGAAGTACATGAGATTCAATTGGTTTTTGGGTCACAAGGAAAGTAGAATTGGGCTCTATTAGTTTATTCTTGAGCTATAGCAAATGACTCAACCTGGGTATAGATTTTAAGTTTGTTAATTGTATAAGGGTTTAATTATTAGTGAAAAATGCTCCAAGTATTATAAGATGTGATCTTCGAGTTTTGGTAATAAACGTAGCTTTCATTAAAAAAAATTATAGAAAAAAATAAGTAAAATTAATTTTATTTATATTTATCCTTAAATATAATAATTTAAGAGGATTTCGGAGGGTGCTAATAGTCCCACACTTTAATTTTAATTTTCCAAATTATACCATTTTAATTCTAAATGCAGCTATAAAAATGTTGAGGCCTTATCCAAAGCCCATTAAAGCAATTTTTTTAACTATTAAAACCGTTTAAAATTTATATTTTCAAAAAGGAACTTTGGAAAAAGTCCATAATCTGGCCAGACTTAAGTCAATATAGTCCGGTTGGACCTCATTGACATGACTAATGATTAATGACCCTTGACATTCGAAAAAATAAGAATATAAAATCAAATTAATTTTTTTAATTAATTTGAAATTCCTTATGGTACTCTTTTTAAGTTTCTAAAAGTTACATCATAAAAAAAAAATTCAAAGGCTCTACATTAATGAAATTTAAAAAATTTTAAAAATAATTTAAAACATAATCATTTTGGGCTTTCTTAGAAGTTGATGGGCCTTGCCACCGGTGGTATCACCCAAAGGACTAGAAGGAATCTTTTTTTTTTGGTTTCTCCTTTTCTTAACGATCAAATCGAATCTTCACATCACATGCTGAGGTTTTAAGCGGAGCCTAGAACTAGAAGAAGCTAAAAAGGAAGGAAGAGTTTGCGAATTGAGAGTTAAGATGGGCGTCACAAAAGAACAAGTTGAATCTACCTTGACTTCAAAACTCAACCCTTCTCATCTTGTAAGCTCTTCTTTTACAAATTTTATTTTATCTTTTCCAATAATGTATCTTTATTTTTTGCTTCATCACATTCACATCACGCACGTATTGGATTGTTGAGGGTTGGAAAATAGAAAAGGAAAAGAAAAATCAGAAACTGGGTTCAGTTTTTTATTTAATTTTGGATTGGTTTTGGGTTTGTTTAGATGGTTTGGTGCTTTATGTAAAGGTTGTAACTTGTAAGCTTCATACGTTCTTAGTAGTCTTAAGACCGTTTATTTGAACATTGAATAATTTTAAAAAGAATTGTGGAGTAAATGAGAATGTCATGATTTGGATGTAGAGAAAATAAGATTTATGTCAATTAATTACTTGGTGCAAAAATGAATCTTGCAATTTTTGTGGTGTATTCTTTTGTAATTTTCTCTCTTCTTGACTTTCTTAAGAAAGGGTTCTTCATATTTCCAATCCGTGGAATCAGTTATCACATAAATCGTTTAAGCATGTGATGAGTGATTGTTTCGGGTGTGATTTTTTAAACTTCATGCCGTTAATTAGATGTTGGGTTGGCGGGATGGAATGGTTATATATCCCTCTACAAGCATATTGAGTGGCGGTATATGCTGTTTATGCTCTATTCTGTCAATGTAATGCCCCCTTGGTAGTATCAGTATGGTGGCAGTATCTACTGTTTATGCCCTACATTGTCAATGTAATTTCCCCTTTGTAGTATGGTGGATTGTGGATGTGTTGTTTTTGGTCATTATTGGATTGGTATTTTTGGGTTTTGCTTTGTTAGAAATATGGTATTGCCTGTTAGAAATGCGAGATATGGCAGTGTCATCTTGCAAAGTTGTCCTTACCGTTGCACTATTTAGCACTTTTGTGAACTGGCAAGGAAATCCATGACATGAAAGTATTTGTTCTTTAGCATGTTTAATGATGTTCTTTCCAACCAGGTTATGATTACTGATTGACATGTTCTGCTTAGCTTTGTCATGATGTCAATCTTTTTTTCATAGTTAATAAGCTATTATGATTATTTTAATGTGCCTTGCTAATTTTATTACTCTTGGTGCTTGTATTGGCTGCTACTTGAATGCATCTTGACTCGTACTGTCAAATTGTCAATGCAATTTAGTTAGTTCCTCACTATGGCTGATATTCTTATAAGTTTAGCTGTACCTGGACACCACAGTCAGTTCCTGCACTTTTTTTTTATTGCTGTAATTGCTTCTGTAGAATCAAAATTCCCTTTTTTTCTAAACCATTTTTTTTCGTGTGTTAGGAAGTGATTGATACATCTGGCGGGTGAGTATTTTCATGCAACCTAAAATTTAGTCCTGGTTCCTATGCTTTGAGCAACTTTCCTTACTGTTCAATTTCCTGAATGAGCTTTGATTGGCTTTCTCAGATGTGGAGCGAAATTTGAAATTGAGATTGTATCAGAACAATTTGAAGGGAAGAGGCTGCTGGCGAGGCACCGGTTAGTGAATGCTGCCCTGGAAGAGGAGATGAAGCAAATCCATGCTCTCTCTATAAAGAAAGCTCTGACCCCAGAGCAGTGGAAACAACAAGAGTCAGAAAAATCTAATGCTGTTGCTTAGATACATGCTCTTCAGTAGTACAGACATCAGTACAAGCTGAATGTAACTAAACTATAAACATAAAATGCATTTGGGAATAAATTTTGCACTTGTTGTATCTTGGATCAATTTACTTATTACTGAATGTTCAGACTCTTTTAAGCTAACAATTTAGGCAAGTACATTTCTCAAATTTAATGTGCTTTCTGTATAATGCTATTGTGGCATCAATTTTGACCCAAGCCGCCCTACATATATGAGTGTAGATGCTTTCTCAATTTAAATTCAGTGACAAACAAATCATTTTATAGTATTCTTTACATATATGTAAATCAAGACTTTTTAATTTTGATTTAAGTTGGATAATAATTTATTTATTAATTAATTGCCTCAAGATTGAATCTGGCCAGAATGCAAAAGCAGGCCCTTATCTTCATGGTTTGCATGTGTGGCTTTTGGAAGAATTATTTTATGACGTGATATTTTACTTTTTATTACTAGCATCACATTATTATTATTTCAATATGATAATGTTCACCTGGAGTCTCCCTCTCTTAACTTCTGGGAAACCTCAACCACATGTACAAAGACCTATCCTCTTATGCTTTTAATTTTAAAAAGAAAGAAAAAAACACACACTTGCAATTTTTCATGCAAGGTCAAAATTTTAACATAGAAAATGAAAAAAACAAAAATTTAATGAGAAAATAACAGAAATCATGCTTAATGAGGAAACAAATTATGAATTAAACTATTCCAACCAAACAATAGGACAAGGCAGAGACATATATAACAATGCAGACATAGTCAAATTAACAAGATAGATTGAGGAATCAATATCACGGATCCTGAGCTATTCAAACTGAGCTTACAACAGAAGCAAAACATTGTTTAGTTGTTTTTGTGATTGGATTCATGGCCACAAAGTTTGTTCAATCACCAATCCCAGCTCACAGAGTGCTTCCACAAATAAGCAGCAGAGCCACAAAAGTGATAAAATCTCACGGACTAATCCCAGCCACACATTCATGGACTAAAAGCACAAGCTTTAGGTCCATTTACACTACCAAAGTTGCGGAGCAAAGCTCTGGCTTAGTTGAAGATGACAGAGAGACACAAGATTCTTCAGATAAAAGGACACTTACCCAGATCAAAACAGAGCTTTTACAAGCAGTTCAAGGTATGCCCATTTCAAAATTTGTTCTCATACTCTCATATTTACTTTTTTTAGCATTTACTTTAATGAGTTGCATTTACGTAAATTATAGGAATCAATAGAGGAATTTTTGGGGTGCCATCTGCTAAAAAATCTGAGATTGAAGCATTAGTGGAGTTGCTAGAGTCTAAGAATCCAACACCAGATCCTACCGTAAATTTAGACAAGGTGAGTTCGGCATTTAAGTAATTTTTGTGGAAGTGCTTATTAGCTTGGTAGTTAGTAGTCATGTTTCTATGACTGGTAGGTAGGTGGAAGCTGGAAGCTAGTTTATAGTACAATTACAATAGTGGGCTTTAAAAGAACAAAGCTAGGATTGAGAGATTTCATCACACTCGGAGATTTTTTCCAGTCCATTGATGTTGCTAAGGTATTTATGGTAATTTTTTTATTTTTTCATCAATTTTGTAAAGTGTATCATCATCTGTTTTTGCTGAATTTTGATATTTGGTGATGCAAAAAAATGGAGGGTAAAGCAGTTAATGTCATCAAGTTCAATGTGAGGGGATTAAATCTGTTGAATGGACAGCTGACAATTGAAGCTTCTTTCAAGATTGCATCTAAATCAGTTAAAGCTTCAATACTTCTTGGTCACTTTGTTTCCATTTTTTTCTCTTTAAAGTTGCAATAAAACTTTTGCTATAGTTATAAAGATTTTTTTTTCTCAATTTTGCAGAGGGTTGACATAGCTTATGACCACTCAACGATCACTCCAGAACAGGTAAGCTCTCCTTTGAGCATAATCAATTCATACAAATGCATTTCTTATATTTTTCTTCAAGTACAAATCATATTGTTTAAATTTTGTGTATCAATGGGCGAATTGTGTCACAAACATAAGGTCTTTCGGGTGATTGTAAAAGCAGTATATTCTCTATATATGTGTATTGCCTCTTTGACTCTAAATTGATTTACTTTCTTGTTGGAAAACAATAGCTAATGAACATGTTCCGGAAAAACTATGATCTTCTGCTTGGTATCTTCAATCCGGATGGTTGGCTGGAGATTTCGTATCCTTTACTTTCTCTTGTTTGAAAGCTTGATAATACTTAGAAGACAAGATTGTGCTTTGTTAATTCTTTGAGTCATTACCATAGCTATGTTGATGATACAATGAGAATAGGGAGAGACGACAAAGGCAATATCTTCATATTAGAGAGATCATCATCGGCAGAAGAAAATGTGGCAGATTAACCAAACTTGTTTCCACATATGTCCCTGTCATTTTGAAGCTCAAAATATTATATATTGTTGCAAATTCTTACTAGCTATGATCAACTTTGGAATTGATTCAATCCAACAATTTATATTTTTAGGCTGAATATGAAAACATTGGCAGATTAGTCTGCGAAATAGTAGAATATTTTCTCAAGTCCTCTGTTCTGTTGAGCAACTTCATCTGTTTCTAGGCAATTTCTATATAAGCCCACTTCAAATGTTCATTTCTTTTTACGCATATATCACAAAATTGAAGATTATATATATATATAAAAAAAAAAATTGACATGACCTTTCGAAACAGAGTAATTGGTAGTCATTATATAAAACATTTAAGTAATTAATTCTGAACCATACATTATTATGAATGTACGCGTGATAGAAAATTATTGAAAAGTTAGCACAATACAACTAACACTAAATGTAAATTCGAGTAAAATATTAGCAAGTGGTATTAATTGAATGTAATCTTGATGCAAAATGGAGTTTGGCTGGTTTGTTTTTCTATGATTTAAGATGTGTTTAGAAAATTTTAAAACCATCAAATTCGGTTCGATTCCATTCGGTTTGAATTTCTTTGTATTTTCAGTTTTGTTTTATTTTTATTTTTTAGGAGAATTGTATAAGAAATTGTGAATCAATATATTGCTCAAACTTGGTTCAGTGCCTCAGTTGCAGTATCTTATTTGTTGTGGTGGGGGTACCTAGGGGATTACCCAGTGAAGGCAAAAAAGGAGCTTTAACCCTTCTGGGCCTTAAAATTGCTTAACCGGCCTTTTAAGCCCCCTTTTAATTTTATATCCAGCTCAGCAATATATAATATATTACGTTCATATTTATTTAGAAGAAATGAAATAAAAGAAGGGAGAGGAATAGAAAAGAAAGAGGGAGATAAAATGAGAGAAAAAAAGAATGTTATTCTCAATTTTATTATTTTTTTGACATAAAATTTATTTTTTTTATTTTTTTTTTACCATTTCCATTCCGCTCATCTCTTCTCCTCCTTTCATTTCTTCAAACTAAATATGCAGTATGTGTAATGCATAAAAGGACAAGAATATATTAAGTTAAAACTTTATTGTTATTATTTTTTCTAAATAAGAAGTTAAACAAGTTTGCTCCTTTCCATTATTGCATTTAATTTCACTTTTAATACATGACAAATTTGAGTAATTATTGGTTATTTCCCCTTAAAGAGAATTAAAAAGTTTTGTAACGTTCACTAGCAATAGCAGCATCAAAGTTCTAAGCATTTACCAAAATTGGAACATAACAAATTAAGAAAATTGTATTCCCAAAAAACCCATCAAATTGTATATTAAAATGTTCCTATATATATATGCTTGTACATATATTTGCATAGCCACTCTATTTTAACTTGCATTGCTTCTCTCAATCAACTTAAAGAATGAAAAGATTTCCAACCTCTGCCATTCTCTTACTTGTGCTCTTCATCTTCACAGGTAAATTTGTCTAAAATCAGTCTCTTCTAGATCCATTTTCTTTATCAATTTGTTGGAATTTATATAAATTATACATTAACATTATTACAAGACTATATGAGTTCAATTTGCAGTGATAAAAAAAAACCACAAATCAATTAATATGCTTAGAAAAAGAAAATAATTTTCTTTTTCATTTAGAATTTATAAACAAGCTATCACATATTTGTTTGAGTTTCATTCTCAAGCACGGATGTGCATACAAGCGCTAAAAGGTATGTAGAAAATTTAGATTTAATTTGCGAATATCTACACCTAAAAATTCTCATATATAAAAAGTCTTAGAGAACTCATCTGATTATGTTGATTTATTTTGTTAGCAATTATGATTGCTTTAATTAGGTGATATAAATCAATTTTTAATATGATTTTACTTTTTTTTTTTTCCGGTGGTTGTAGGCAGTCATGAGCTGGGGGTGGTGAAAGCTGATGCTTGCACTGAAACGTTTTTGACACCTGAATGCGAGCAAGGTTCCTGCGCTATAGCTTGTAAGAAGTCGCTCGGACCAAATGCTAAAGGGGAGTGCATCCAATCGAACCGTTTTTGTCATTGTAGTCAATGTATTAAATAAGATTAAGCAACGTATATAATAATATACATCTTTCTTTTTATTTGAATCTTTTGTCATCTTATGCTCACACAAGTTTAGGTTATTCTAGTGGTAAGTGTCAAAGTTGGCACCGCCCTTCGCGGTGCCAAATTTGTTTAACACGGCATAGCAGGCCGTGTTAAAAACGAAAAAGAAAAAAATAATAATATAATAATAAAATAATAAAAAATAAATAATAAATAGTAACTAAAATGTGGCTATAAATTGAGAGCCTCTTATCTCATTTCAATCATCCCAGAAAATTTATTTTCTTTTGTATTAAAGAGAATTTTGAGAATTAAATAAGTGTTCTTAGTATTTGATGTAATTGAGGTATTGGGAAGAGAGAATAGTTTTCTCTTAGTTATAGAAAGAGTATAATTATTCTCTTATATTATTAGAGAGAAGTTATTATTTTTCCAGTATAATAAAATTATTTCTTTATGTCTTTCTCCGTGGATGTAGGTTATAAGCCGAACCACGTAATTTCTAATGTCTAAATTTGTTCTTGCTCTTTATTTTCTTCTAATCTCATTTTAGCTGTGGTTCTACTTTACCCATAAATTTCCTAACAGTGGTATCAGAATATTGGTTGCATTTTTTGGAATCGGTTTCACTGTTTACGTATACGATTACTGTTCACATATATAGTTACTATTCACGTGAAACAGTGAGAGCCGATCCTAACAAAGGTAGTTCATGGTGAAAATAATGGCGGTAAAATACGAGATTGTGAAGTTCAATGGGAATAATTTCTCGTTATGGAAAACGAAGATGAAAGCTATTTTGAGAAAGAACAATTGTTTGGCAACAATTAGAGGAAGACCCATGGAAATAACTGATGATACCAAGTGGAATGAGATAGACGGTAATGTAATTGCTGATCTACACTTAGCACTTGCAGATGAGGTATTATCTAGTGTGGTAGAGAAAATACAGCGAAGGAAATATGGGATACTCTCACAAAATTGTACGAGGCTAAGTCGCTGCACAACAAGATCTTTTTAAAGAGGAGACTCTATACTCTTCGCATGGCGGAATCTATATCAGTGACCGACCATATCAACACCTTGAAGACTCTATTTTCGCAACTCATAACGGTGGGTCACAAAATAGAGGAAAATGAACGAACGGAGCTTTTACTTCAAAGTCTACCAGATTCAAATGATCAACTCATCATCAATCTGACAAACAACAACCCGACGGACAGTCTAGTTTTCGATGATGTTGCAGCTTCCATCTTAAACGAGGAAAGCAGGCGCAAGACCAAGGAAGATAGACATGCAAGTTCGCAGCAAGCAGAAGCGCTATTGGTGACGAGAGGGAGATCAACAGAATGTGGCCCCAGTGGGAGTTACAATTATGGTAGATCAAAATCTAGAAATAAGAAGAATGTGAAATGCTACAATTGCGGCAAAAAAGGGCATGTGAAAAAAAAGAGTGTTGGAGCAATCAGAAGAGTAGAGAGAATAAAGCACCTGAGTCATCAAATGCTCAGGGTTGTGTGGCTAGTACTTCGGATGATGGCGAAATTCTCTATAGCGAGGCAGCAGCTGTTACAGAAGGCAGAAAGCGGTTAGCTGAAGTCTGACTTATAGACTCAGGAGCAACATGGTACATGACCTCTTGGAGAGAATGGTTTCACACATATGAACCAATCTCAGGAGGATCTGTGTACATGGGCGATGACCATGCCTTGGAGATCGCTGGTATTGGTACTATCAAAATAAAAATGTATGATGGTACAATTCGCACAATTTAGGAGGTACGATATGTTAGAGGCCTGAAGAAAAATCTATTGTCTTTGGGATAAATAGATAGTCTTGGGTGCAAAGTCCATATTGAAAATGAGATGATAAAAATTATCAGAGGAGCGCTTGTGTTAATGAAAGCAGAAAAAATCAGTGCGAATCTATTCATGCTTCAAGGAGAAACACTATAAGACGATGATACATCTGTCGCGTCAAATGGAGAAGAGTCAGCGATGATGTGGCATCTCAGACTTGGCCACATGTCAGAACAAGGTTTGACGATTTTCTCTCAACGAAAGCTGCTTCCGGGACTCAAATCGGTAAGTTTACCATTTTGCGAGCAGTGTGTTACAAGTAAGCAGCATAGATTGAAATTTAGCAGATCTCATGCTAGAAGTAAATGCATTCTCGACTTAATTCATTCTGATATTTAGAAATCACCAGATTTATCCCAAGGAGGTGCAAAGTACTTCGTTACTTTTATTGATGATTACTCTAGGAGATGTTGGGTGTATCCAATTAAGAAAAAGTCAGATGTGTTTCCAGTATTCAAGGAATTCAAAGCACGGGTTGAACTTGAATCTGGAAAAAAGATCAAGTGCTTAAGAACATATAATGGTGGAGAGTATACAGATGGTGCATTTCTTGCATACTGTAAGCAAGAAGGTATTAAGAGGCAGTTTACAGCGGTATACACTCCTCAACAAAATGGAGTGGCGGAGCGGATGAACAGAACTCTTATAGAGAGGATAAGAGCTATGTTGAGGATTGCTGGTCTACCTAACTCATTTTGGGCTGAAGCAGCCAAAACTGCCTGTTATACGGTAAATCGGTCTCTATCAACAGCTATTGAGTTGAAGACACCGATGGAGATGTGGATAGGTAAGCTGGCTGATTACTCTCATTTACATACATTTGGATGTCCTGTATATGTAATGTATAATGCCCAAGAAAGAACAAAGCTAGATCCAAAATCTAGGAGGTGTATCTTTTTGAGGTATGTTGATGGTGTAAAGGGGTATCATCTGTGGGATCCCACTGCCCACAAGATTGTCATCAGTAGAGATGTTGTCTTTATAGAAGATCAACTGCAAAAAAAAGATGGGGATGATAGTACTGTGAAAGAAAAGTTAGAGACTACACTAGTATATGTAGAAAATAATCAGAAAGATTCAGAGTCTTCTGAAGCAGCACTAGAGCACGAGGAACAAGAACCAGTTGAGTTTGAGGCTCTAGAAATTCGTCGGTCAACTCGAGAGAGACAACCAACAACTTAGCACTCAGAGTATGTTACAGAGATCACTGTTGCATATTGTCTTTAACGAGGATGAGAGCCATCAATGCATATTGTCTTTTAACAGAGGATGAAGAGCCATCAACTTTCCATGAACCTTTAAAAAGCTCAGATGTTACTTTGTGGACGGCAGCAATGGAGGAAGAAATTGAAGCTCTACACAAAAATAAGATATGAGAACTTGTGCCATTGCCACATGGAAGAAAAGCCAATGGAAATAAATGGGTTTACATGATTAAATGTGATGGCAATAATCAAGTGGAGCGGTATCGTGCAAGATTGGTGGTAAATGAATATGCTCAGAAAGAAGGTATTGACTTCAATGAGATATTTTCTCTAGTAGTTCGACTCACGACAGTCAGTGTAGTCTTGCAATGTGTTCTACATTTGACCTACATCTAGAACAGTTAGATGTGAAAACTGCATTTCTTCATGGTGAACTTGAAGAAGGAATTTATATGCTCCAACCAGAAGGTTTTACTAAAACAGGCAAGGAGAACTTGGTTTGCAGATTGAACAAATCTCTATACGGTCTCAAACAGGTGCCGATGTGTTGGTATAAGAGATTTGATTCCTTCATCATGAGCCTTGGATACAACAGACTCAGTTCAGACCATTGTGCTTATTACAAGAGATTTGGAGATAATGATTTTATCATTTTGCTGTTGTATGTGGACGACATGTTGGTCGTAGGCCCCAACAAAGATCAAGTTCAAGAATTAAAGGCACAATTGGCTAGGGAGTTTGAAATGAAGGACTTGAGACCAGCAAACAAGATTGTAGGGATGCAAATTCATCGAGACAGAAATAACATGAAGATTTGGCTTTCACGGAAGAATTACTTAAAGAAAATCTTGCGACGCTTCAACATGCAAGATTGTAAGCCAATTTCTACCCCACTTCCTATTAATTTCAAGTTATCCTCATGTATGTGTCCTAGCAATGAAGCAGAGAGGAAGGAGATGTCTCGAGTACCATATGCATCAGCAGTGGGAAGTTTGATGTTTTCTATGATTTGTACAAGACCAGACATTGCACAAGCAGTGGGAGCAGTTAGTCGACACATGGCGAATCCTGGTGAAGAACATTGGCAAACAGTGAAGAGGATTTTAAGATACATCAGAAGAACCTCAGATGTTGCATTATGTTATGGAGGGTCAGAATTTACTGTCAGAGGCTACATGGATTCAGATTTCGCAGGTGACCTTGATAAAAGAAAATCCACTACTGACTATGTGTTTACACTTACGGGAGGAGCTGTAAGCTGGGTTTCAAAACTGCAGACTGTTGTGGCTTTATCTACGACAGAGGCAGAATATATGGCAGCTACACAAGTATGTAAGGAAGCTATTTGGATGCAAAGATTACTTAAGGAGCTCGAGCACAAACAAGAAAAAATTCCTGTGTTTTGTGACAGTCAGAGTGCTTTATATATTGCAAAGAATCTAGCCTTTCATTCCAGGACAAAACATATAGGGGTTCAATATCACTTCGTTCGAGAAGTAGTGGAAGATGGAAGTGTAGATTTACTGAAAATCCATACCAAGGAGAACCTAGCAGATGTTATGACTAAGCCAATCATTACTGACAAGTTTATATGGAGTAGATTCTCTTGTGGCCTAGAAGAAAAGTAAGCAACATGTTAATGGCAAAGCAGAAAAGATGGTGTGAAGATTGATTGGTTCTCAATCAAATCTCCAAGTGGGAGAATGTCAAAGTTGGCATCGCCCTTCTAGATGGGCGGTGCCAAGTTTGTTCAACACAGCACAGCAAGCCGTGTTGAAAACGAAAAGAAAAAAGAAAAATATAATAAAATAATAATAAATAAATAATAAATAGTAGCCAAAATGTGGCTATAAATTGAGAGCCTCTTCCCTCATTTCAATCATCCTAGAAAATTTATTTCCTCTTTTATTAGAGAGAATTTTGAGAATTAAATAAGTACTCTTAGTATTGGGTGTAATTGGGGTATTGGGAAGTGAGAATAGTTTTCTCCTAGTTATAGAGAGAGTATAATTATTCTCTTCTATTATTAGAGAGAAGTTATTATTTTTCCAGTATAATAAAATTATTTCCTTCTGTCTTTTCGGTGGATGTAGGCTATAAGTCGAACCACGTAATTTTTAGTGTCCAAATTTGTGCTTGCTCTTTATTTTCTTCAAATCTCATTTTAGTTGTGATTCTACTTCACTCATAAATTTCCTAACAGTAAAAAGCAGTATTCCCTGAAGCTCAGGTAGCAAACTTTAATGCTTAGCTCAAGTTCAAAATTTTGTGTGATGACGTTCGAGTGATAAATATAGAATGAGAGAAGAAGTTTGATGCACTCAGATCATTTGTATTATGTTAAATTGTGAAAATACATATGTTTGCCACTCGAACATCATTATTGTTAAAAAAGAAAAAACAAATTTACCAAAATTAATCCTGAAAATAAAAGTTTAAGATTATTGTAAGAATATTATTGTAAAAGATAAAAAAATATAGGATAAGAGTATAGCATAATTAAAAATATGAATGATTTAGAGTATTTTTTAAAATATAAGGACAAAATAAATATTTAATCAAAAATATAGAGACTAGATAAATATATATCCTATCTAAAATAACATATAAATAAGAGGGGTCTTATGATAAATATAGAATAAGAGAAGAAATTTGATGCAGGCATATCATTTGTATTATGTTAAATTATGAAAATATATATGTTTGTCACTCAAACATCATTCCCATTGAAAAGAAAAAAAAAATCAAAATTAATCCTGAAAACAAAAGTTTAAGGTTATTGTAAGAATATTATTGTAAAAGATAAGAAAAAGTAAAGGGTAAGAGTATAATATAATTAACAATATGAGTGATTTGGAATATTTTTTAAAATATAAAGATAAAATAAATATTTAATCTAAAATATAGAGACCAAATAAATATATATCTTATCTGAAATAACACGTAAAGAAGAGCGGTCTTATACAATGAAAGAATAGGACATTGCCACCTCTCAAAACTATTGGAAAAATATGCTCTTTAAAGCATATTTATATTTATTGTAATAAATAATATTTCTGATTAATAAAATAAAAGAGGTATTTTATTCATATATCTTTATTGCATTAATATTTTGAGTAAAGTCCATTTAATCATATTATATGTATTTATGCGATCACCATGTAGATTCGCAGAAGACATAAATACAAATTATCTTATGATTAAATAAAATAAGTTCGCAGTTGATAAATAAAGTTGGGCACTTTATTTAGGTATAGACTGTAATAAATTCATTGAGTGATTTATCTTAATCATGTATGAATTTATTGATGTAGTATGTCTACATTGAACTGGATCACATATGAGATTTAATTAACCTAGTAATAACTGTCAGACTTATTAAATCTCATAGGTATTGATTTACTGTAATCTTAATCTTGAGTTAGTTATGATTTCATGATTGTTGTTGTTATTTCATTTGAGTTACCAATGGGCATGACATACACATGTAGTCTAGATTACCAGGTATCTTGGTTGGAGCAATTACAAGTATTGAAATTGTAGATTAACAATATAGAATTTGTACGACACATCTCTTGATGGGTTTTCGATGATTGATCATAGAATTCTCGCAGCGAGTGTTTCAACATAAATAAGTATGTTGAAAATGATCATTAGAGAAACCGATAAGTATCAAGGAAAAAGATGTAATTAAATTGATTGGATAATTGAGATATCAATTTAAATTAACGATGTGGTATAAAGGATTGTGCAGTAAAGAAATCAATGTGGCTTGGGCGAATTATATTCGAGTATATAATTATGGAGGTCGGTTCCAATCTTATAGTGGAGTAGAATTAGAATTAAATAATTATATTTGTTTAATTACAAATTTAATTATTGTAGCCACTATTAGTATGTTCCCAAATGATCCTCAGGTTAGCTCATTTAATTGACAACACCATCACTTGGACCCAAAAGCAAGAAAAACTGGCATATTAGACTGAAAATTATAATTATAATATTTGTTAAGGCCTAGTATGTTATATTAAAGTGTAAATGGGATCAGTAGTGTTTTACAGGTGGTCTCCTAGTTTGTTACACATTCCTTCCACTTTTAGGTAAGTGGAGAGATAGTTAAAGAGGAATTCTATTTTAAATAGAAATCCTAATCCTAACATACTAGGGTTTTTCATAAGATATTATAAAAGAGGCTTTATACTCTTAAATTGAGAGAGAAGAAGAAAACCCCAGGGTTTTTAAAAAAAATAAAGAAGACATCTAAGAGGTGCTAGTTACAATTTGGGAAGTGGTGAAATAGACGCCTACACGTCCAGTGTTGATCAAACTTGAGTCATAGCCTGGAAGATCGTTTAGAGACAGATTTACAAATCTCAATTGTTCATTTTCTCAAAACATCAAGGTATGAATTTCTAGATTACTTAATTCTTATATGTTAGTATGAGATCGGTCCTAAAAGGTTTTAATTTAAAAATTGAAAAACTTAGTTTATTTTCCCTTCAAAAACTCCACTTAAAATCCCTCTTCTTAATATACTTCATTAATATATTTAAAAATTATATGATCTCTCATAACACCCCTTTCATGCCGAAAATAATCTTAATTTACTGGGGTTTCTTCTCAGTTCTCCTAGTTGCTTTATAATGAGTTTACTACATTAATTGATTATACCTAAAGTTTCTGGGTGTAATTTTTTTTTCCATCAAAATCATAATTATTCAATTAGCATTAGCTACCATTTTCATAGCCCTTGTAAATCCCTTTGCTCCAGTATCTTTGGTGCACAGCCGATTGATTTGAGCCACGGGTATGGTATAAGTGTGTTTTTGAAGAAGTTGAAGACCTTCTTTTGATTCCAAATTGATAGCTTGAATCACTCTCTCAGTTGAAACCAACAACACACATGACTACTAGTTGAGAGAGTTTCGAACCCATGAAAAAAGAAAGTCCTAAGACTCCCAAGGCATGAAATACAGAGAATTGTTGAGACTTTCAGCAAGACTATATGCCTTCTACTGCTCTTATTCACGTAAGCATGTTGCAATTTTCCTGTGAACTCTCTCATCAATGATTGAGAAGAAAAAAAAAAAAATAGCAGCCATACAAAATTAAAAGAAGATTATGAAATTGTTAAAACAAATTTCCAACTCAAAACGCACGTAGGTGGGGTGTATAGAGTTTGTCATGTATTTTTATTTGTCATGATTTTGAGCAGCTCCAATCTATTTTGATGGACTTGGAAGTGTGAAAAGACTGAAAAAATAATGATATCGAAATGAAATTATAGATATGTTTTTTGAGAGAATTACATCTCTCTTCACCGTTTATAATTATTGTCCCGAAAGATAGAATTGACCAGGGTACTAAAAACAAATGCCCGTGACACAGACGAATCCAAGGAGCAATTAGAAATAATAGACCATATAGCATGTGACCAAATGAATATTTACAAAAATGTGTTAGGAATCCAACAGTGACATGCTTTGGAAGCTTTGTATGAATTTTTTAAGAGGTAGAAGAGGAAAAAAATCTAAATCGATTTCTTAGTTTGTTTTTTTAAGATATGACTAATTAAATAAAGTTGTTTAAAAAATCCATTCCATCAAATTCTTGGGACTCATGCTTTGGAAGCCTGTAAACATTAACCTGACGGTGCTTATCAAAATTACATGTGCTATTGTGTCAATAAAATGGACAAAATATAAGAATTCTAATAAATGTTTAAGCAGATACGGCTAATTATTTATATTTTCATTCAGGGCTTAACCATCATAAGTCTATATTTATTGAAAAAAATACAAACCCTTCTTATTCTGAAGAAGAGTAATTAATTATAACACTCAATGTCAAATAGTTGGAATACATAGTCTTGTATGTTAGTATCTGATAGATTATTTGTGAATATATGTTTAAAAATTCGCATGCAATCATTTTAAATACAATCAACACAACGATGTATCATTCCACAAATATATCAAATTAACTTCCCTTAATTAGCTTTCCCATTTCCAAAGAAATTAGAAGAATATATGGCTGTATGTCACAATATATCCCTTGCAATTGGATTAGTTTTTCTTTTAATTCATTGTGTAAGAAGCTGGCCAGAGGATCCAAAGCATGGTTTCATAGAGCTTCCACTAAACACATCAAACTTTCACATCCAGAAGCCATATAACTTGCCTGTCTCCGATCGCTACAGCTTCGTAGATGGAGTTCACAAGCTGTGGGTTTACTCAACAGACGAGCCTTTATCCAAACATAGTCCCACCAATCCCCGCACAGAGGTTCTCATCCGTGTAAGTAAAATTTCTTATCGCACTCCTTTAATTTTGTTGCTTTGACCTCCTATAATTGATTTATTTCTCTCTTCTTTTGGTTTGCTTAATTTCCTTATTATATTTAATTTATGGTTAAATTCTCTTTTTATCCCAATAGCTAGTTTGAGCTAATTACCCAATGAGATCGTGTATTTTAAAATTTAAATATCAAAAAATTCCTCGTCGTATATATGTTTGTTTTCCTTAAATTATCCATGTAAAATTTGTTTGAATTTTAAGAAACACTATTTTATTCTTAACTTACAGCGACAAGGGTATTTTAAGTAATTTTAAATAACACTCAAACTGAATAATATTTACCTCAATTTATGGGTAAATTATGATTTAGTCCCTCAATTATGCGCAAATTACTATCGTTAACTCAATAACTGTTGGATCAAACTTTTCAAATGTAAATATGTAATATAATTCTTTTTTCTTGATATAACTTAAATTTAAACAAATCTGATTTGTTAGAAATGAAAAATAAGAAATAATTAAGTAGATTCTAATATTGACAAATATAAAGCATGAACAATTTGAATAATTCTGGAACCACGGGAGCTAACTGTATTATCTCATAAATAATCAATTGGCATTAGAATTAAAATTTTGTACTTCAATATTTCGTCTCATAGGGATACAGCTACTCTTCCGATGTATGGCAATTCGAAGGATACGGGTACGTGCCATGTGGTACGTCTGGTGTGTGCATAATGCAAGTGTTCGGAGCAAGCCCTCCTCGTAACACAACGCTACAGCTCAGAGTCTACAATGGTTCACTCACATACTATATGACTCCAATTCTAGTCCCAAACATTTATGATAAATGGTTCAGGCTAAATGTGATTCATGATGTGAACGCATCAACGGTTAAGATATATATTGATGGAACCCTCAAGTATGTGGCACCGGGCCGTGGGGGAACCTCTTTTTACTTCAAATTTGGGGTGTATGGGCAGAACAATGAGTCTCACTACATGGAATCGCGCTGGAAGGACATTAAGGTTCTGAAAAAATGTGATTGACAACTCTTGGACTAATTAATTTGCCTTGAGATTAAATATGTATGCTTGTGTATTTGATAGACCAAATCTTCCATAATAGTTATGACTTTAATTTGTATTCTTCATAATCTCCTAGTAATTAACTAGGCATTAACATATGCCAAAAAATTAGTTGCCAGGTTTCAAACTTATGAAAGAGTTTAAAAAGAAAAATCACCAACGAAAATTCAAAAGAGTAAAATGAAAATACAAGAAAATGGATAACAAGGAAATGACATCATGAGAAAAAATAAACTTCGAAATATTCTAGGGCAAAACATCCAACTAGATGATAAGATGAAGGTTCCATTGTTCAAGCTGGCAGTTTCAGGGCTATTTTATTTATCTATTTTTTTTTTTGAGTAGGCCTATTTATACCTCTCAAAATTCTTCATAAAAGATAAAACTCCTTGATCATTGAAATTACCTAAATAACTAAAAATAAATTAATTCATTTTTTATCTTGAATGAAATTTCAATTAAATACCTAAATAAAATTTTCTTTTAACAAAAAATTTGCACACACCCCATTTCATGGTTTATATTTATATTTTAAATTTTTATTGAAATAATATTTTTTTGAAGAAAGTTATAAGAGTTTGAGTTATAGAGATATAAATAATATAACAAGAATAAAATAATTAAGGATTTTAGGTTCTAATAAAAACTTGAAAGCAATAAATTTTTTAGGGTGAAATTTATGGGAAGATGATCAATTTTGATATATGCATTTGTACTTTATAAATTAAATAGAGGGTAATTTGGGAAATAAAATTCACCGGAAGTGTTATAGGGATTCTAGAGGGGTGTTTAATCTATATATATATATATATATATATAAACTATAACATTAATTTGGCCCAACTACATGAGGTATTATAACTTTTTTTTTTCTGCAGCTATAGTTTTTATTTCACATTAATTTTAACTTAAAAGATACACTATCTCAATGCAAAGCAAATCTAAATGCTCCGTTTGGTTGAGTTGCTCATAACTCAAGCCAAAGCTTGATTATTCAATAGAAATTGCTTTCATATCTTGTATATTATTTAGAAGCAACTATAAATTAAGTGAAAACTAACTATTTCTCTCTTTGTGTAATTAAAATAGGATGTGTATCACAAATAAAATATACAGAAATTAAACAAATATAATCTAAAGTAATAAATCAATCACAAGAGATAAATTTTTACCTAAAAATTAAAATTGGAAAAAATCATGGAATGTAGTCCAATATAACCTTCTACTATATTAATAATAAGATTAGAATACAATTTTTTTTTTAAATAATACTAGAGTAATAGCCTAATATCTATTTTTCTAGTAAGTGGGTATCTCAAAAAATAGCCAATGAGAGCATAAAATAAAAATCAAGATTAGCAGGAATATATAAGGCAATGTCAGTAATTTACCATCCAAATTTGAAAGAAAATAAAGCTTAATTTACCTTTTGATTGTCCAATCAAAAATTGAAACCCTTAGCCCCAAATTCAAATAGGCGCCCCTGTCTTGTTTTTCTCTCTCATTCTTTTTCACGTTCGTGTTACCAAGGGCTGCCGCTTCACTTGCTTTTACACACACACACACACAGACAAAGACGCACAAGCACACACACACACACGCGCTTATGGGTTTTGCTAAGTTACTTCTTACATCCTATGCTAAATGGTGCAAAAAAATAGTAACATGGTAATGGGACCCATTACTTTTTGTATGGGATAAAAGTTACTTCAAATGTAATTTGGCAAGACTTAAATATATAGTCATTCTCATGTGCGAATAATTTCATTTTTTAAAATACGGATATATTTTTAAGCTGTGGGGTTTATTAGACTTATGCTTGAATGAATTATAAAGTTATACAATTTAATAACATTAAAAATTAACTTTTAATTAATTATTTTAAATCACATAATTTAAAGTGTGTATGCATAAATATATAAAGGTATACAATTTAATAATATTAAAAATTAACTCTTAATTAATTATCTTAAACCACACGATTTAAAAGTGTGTATGCTTACTTTTTCAAGGGAGAGGGCCTCAAGAAGCACTGTTGAGAGGAAGATCCTGGGCTCCTCTTCATTCTCTACAGGGTTAAGATTCCAAACCTTTCTTCAACATAGGTGACAACGAGCAGGTGGGTCAGAGATGGAAGAGATCGAACACGAGAATAACAAGCAAGCTTGCCTTCCCTTCCTTTTTGATCATTTTGATAAAGGGGGATGAAGAAAGTATACAAAAAAGACTCGCATTTCTCAATTGGAAAGATAGGTTCCTTTTTCGTCTCGCATTTCTCATCGGGGAAAAAGAATCATATTGAAAACGTTCCTAATATATATATATATATAACTAATCTCATCCAAGTCCCAAAGATTAATAATGATAATTGCACATCAAGCATGCCTTTTGGACTTTGGGCTTTTGAGCCAGCCTAATAAGATGGACCCAACATATCTCAGCACGATAAGTTGTGTTCACCCGAAGAGGTCTCGCCAATAAAATTATTTATGGATTCTATATTTATTTAGTTGATTTCTGTAAAAATGATTGAATGAGATGTATTTAGAGCAGTTTCAACCTTCAATGTTCTATCCTGATAATAGTGTGTCTAAATAATCCCAATGAATGAGTTCAAATTTAACAATATTGACATTTCTCTTGGTATTAAAAATCAATTGCATCATCATCCAGTAATGCACTTTAGATTAAAATAAAATGCTTTTATTCGATAAAAATACAGCAGGGTAATTTATTTTATTTGGACAGCCAAATCTTTGACACAACACTTGTCCAAGCAACAACATAAAAGAGAAATTGAGTCCATGGACAAGGCCACTCCCACAAAGAACAGAACAAGAGTACTCCTAAAATTGAAGAAGCAATAATTTGAGCATCCGTGTTGCCTTAAGGTTTCCGGTTTGAAGGAGGACCAGAAACTGCATCACAGAAACTTTTAAGTATGTTGCCTTCGGCGGGTGTGTATCCAAGTGAAGTGATCGCAGAAGGCCAGCTGCACTTACTCCCGATGATAGCAATGGAACGGCAACAGGAAGATATATCAGCCTTGCCAGTGAGGAAGAATTGGACGGTCAGACTTGAGCAAGAATTCAACTCCTGAAGTGACTTCCAGCACTCCATAAATTGGCCTTGGTAAGCTTGAAGCCTTGCTGCAAGATCATAACCTGGGGTATTAATCTTGAGGTCATAGCTAGTCCTAGTTGCAGTACTTGCATATGCCATGAGGCATAATGTTACAACCAAAATGAGACACACATTTTTGAGAGCCATGATAATTAATGACTTATTAATCTTTTTGGGATATTCAATTTTGTGTGGAGATGATTAAAGTTTTGGGAGGTTTTTATAGGGAATGAGAGGGAGAAGGTATAATTAAGTTATGAAGCCAGATTGTACGTCTGTTAAAGTTATGAAGTCAAATTGTATGTCTGTTAATTAACATTAACATAAACTAGTAGTAGTTACTTAAAATATCAAATTAAGTCCACCACTACAGGTCTTTATTATGGTCGTATGAACTTGACTAGAGAATGTTTTGCGTTCTATAGAATTACAGTAAGAAAATCTGTTTATGTCATCTCAGTGATTATGGCCGAAAATATAAATTAAATTAAAAGATCCTAACTTCAGAAAATGAATTAATTTACGACTAATAAATATGAGTAAGTATCATAATTTATTGCGTTAATATGTTGACTTAATAATTAATAAGCGTCTACCTATTCTATAACAGTACCGGAGCTGTTTGATATCTGGAGACTAATTAGGAAACTGGACATATAACTTTTTTGTTTATTCTTTTCATTGCTTTACCATCGTTTTATCGTACTTTAAATTATATTCTTTCCACAGTTTAATTATCATTTAAATAAATATCAGATACTTGACAGGCAAAATTAATAAAGAAAACAATTTACATCCTCAAAAAAAAAGTAAAAGTCCATTAATTACCTCGTAAACATGTTTCACTTTGTTAAAATTAAAATTAACTGGGGAACCAAAAAAGGACAACACTCACAAAATTTGGTGAAATAATCACCCAAATACCTAAATTTTTAATAAGAATATCAAGACCCAATTTTAACTAATTATTATCCTTTGGTTCTCCTCTTTAGCTAAAATAGAAAATGATGATTTTGTTTCCTTTTCGTACTTTAAAAGGTTTAAGAAAATGGTTTATGGGACTGGCCTATAAAGGATGGTAACTTGGTGTCACGGGATGAGTATTTGTGCACCAATCCTACAGCAGTTAGAGAACTTCTAGCATAAAGCTGCTAAGTAAACCTAGTGAATTTTTCAAGCTAGCTAGGCAAAGAGACTTACAAGAATGCTAGAGAGAAAAAAAAGAGCAATATAACAAATATGTGATTTTAATATTCACAAAGAAGGGTACAAGAGAGCTTTACATATATTTGTGTGATATGTGTGTGTGTGGGTGTTTGGAGAATTAGAGATGCCTAGGATGATGGGTGCTAACCACTATTTATAGTGTGACTTTCCTAGTTCTAGAAATATCCATACAATTATACAATTCAGTTTGTGCAAGTAATTATCTAGATAAGGATAAAGATCAAGATAGGGATAAAGATAAGATAGGGATAATGATAAGCTTGGTGGTTCTAGATATAGAGGATGGTAAAGTCTTTTAGAAAACGGGTTGGGCTTACTAAGTGCACATGCCTTGTGACAGCCTGATTGCTTAGTGCATCCGTACTGAACGAGCCACGGGTGGCTAGTTGTGTGGGGTGATCCATTTCTGAGCGCAACCCACTTCTAAGTACATCCCGCCATTGGGTGTACCCATATTAAGTCAACCCACGTTCGCAAATTGACCATCTTTGGTGGTGAACTTGAGTGGCCCGTGACAATCCTCCCCCAGCTATGCTCGCGATGCACTCGTCACGTCTTCATGCTTGTATTTTTGAATGTAGTCAGTGAATTACCATTGGTCATCTTCGCATTCCCATGTTGCTTCGCTTTCGGGGAGGTTCCTCCACCTTACCAAGTACTCATTGTATGCCGGCACACCCTTTCTCTAGTCACTCGATCGGTAATGATATAATCTACATCCTTGTCATACGAGGTAATAATGGCTATTGGGACTCTTTTCAATTCTCCACAGCTTGGATCTTCCGCACCTTCGTGATATGGCTTGAGTAGACTAATGTGGAAGACTGGATAAATCTTGAGTCTTGGCGAAAGTTGGAGTTGATATGAGACGTTACTCATATGCCGTACTACTCAGAAAAATCCTTTGTACCTCCTTACTAACCCCTTGTGCACTAGTCGTAATGTCTTGAATTGTTGGGGTAGCAGTTTGATCAAACTTGGTCACCTTCCTTGTATTCGACATGGCGTCTCCATGTGTTAGCCCACATTTTCATCTTTCGTGCAACATTGTCGAGACATGCTAGCGTGATGTTCGCTTCCTTGTGCCACTCACAGGCGAGCTTGTGAGCTGCTGGGCTTTTCCCCCCATAAGTTAAAGCTATGGCATTAGGTGTCATGGGCTGAAATCCTATGATGATCTCTAAAGAACTTTTGCCCATAGCCTTATTTCGCTGAAGATTATATGAGAATTGGGCAACATCGAGTAATTTTGCCTAATCTCGTTGGTGAGTACTTACATAATGTCTTAAGTAAATCTCAAGTAGGCTGTTGATGCCTCGG
Organism: Murraya koenigii; assembly: GCA_025617385.1. Lineage (NCBI taxonomy): Eukaryota > Viridiplantae > Streptophyta > Magnoliopsida > Sapindales > Rutaceae > Murraya > Murraya koenigii. The sequence goes on along the minus strand of CM046813.1, from coordinate 6,655,830 downwards.
TTACCCATCGGTTACCCATCCGTTTGTGGATATAAGCTTGTTGAGAACTTAAGATCGGCTCCCAACATCTTGAAGAGCTCGGTCCAAAAGTGACCTGTGAATCGTGGGTCTCGATTACTCACGATACTCTTTGGACTCCCCATAGCTTCACAATATGCTTGATGAAGAGTCTGGCAGCTTCATCCGCTTTACAATTGGGTGGTGCGGCATTGAAAGTTGCATATTTGCTGTAACGATGGACAATGACCATAACACTCTGCAACCTTCAGACTTTAGTAGGGCAGAAATGAAATCCATGGATACGCTCTCCCACGGTCTTGAAGCTAGAGGTAGAGGTTCTAATAACCCCATTGGAAGTTATTTTTGTCTTGTTGGCAAACAAGACATATCCGATATATCTGACTCAATGTCATCCCGCATATGTGGCCAAAAGTACAAGGTTTGAACTAGCACGGTTGTACGCTCCAATTTCGGGTGACCAGCCCACTTGGAGTCGTGGCACTCTTTTATCACTCCTCTTTATAGATTTTCCCGTTTTGGCACAAATAGTCGATCTTTCTTAGTGAGTAGAATGTCTTCATCTTGCCAGAATCTCTTTGTCTTGCCTTGAAGAAATTTCTAGTAAGTCCTTCACAAGAGGGTCTTGTTGAAGACCTTCTTTGATGCGTGAGATAAGGTCCGACTTTGGCTGGCTCATACTAAGTGTTGCTAATTCTGCCTTGCGACTTAATGAGTCCGCAAAAACTTTGACTTTCCCTGCCTTGTATTCAGGCCTATAGTCGAATTCTGCAAGAAATCTTACCACTGTGCTTGCTTGGGGCTCAACTTCTTTTGTGTTTGGAAGTAGCTTGTGGCTACGTTATCCATTGAGATCACGAAGTGTGCGCCAAACAAGTAATGCCACCACACCCGTAGACAATGGATGATTGCTATCATCTCATTCTCTTGCACGGTGTAGCGGAATTCTGTGTCATTGAGCTTTCGACTTTCGGATGCTATAGAGTGGCCTTCTTGCATAAGTACTCCTCTAATGGCAAAGTCAGAAGCATCTGCATGAACTTCGAATGGTTTTGTGTGATCTAGAAAAATGAGGATAGGTTTTTCATAAATTGCCTTCTTTAAGCCGTCGAATGCATGTTGGCATTATTCGGACCAATGCCATGTCAGATTTTTCTTGAGGAGATCTGTTAAGGGTATCGCCTTGGTTGAATAATCCTTGATGAACCGGGGTAATAATTGACCAATCCAGGGAAAGATCTTAGCTCGGGTATGTTGGTAGGAGATTTCCATTCAAGAATAGCGTTCACCTTTGAGTTCTCTATCATTAACTTTCTGTCCACTATGTTGTGGCCAAGGAACTCCACTTCTTGTTGGGCAAACGAACACTTCTCCATTTTGAGGTAGAGTTTATTTTCTAGAAGTACTTGAAGAACTTTTTATAGATGTTGATACTATGATATCGTCCAAGTACACGACAACAAAGCGGTCTGGTGCATTGGTGAGGCCAAATGGCATAACAAGGTGTAGGAGTTAGGAAATCTGATATCATAGAATCAGAAAATTAGAATTTAAATTAAAGAAATCTGATCCTATAGGATCAGGAAATTAGAATTAGAATTTTAAGATATTTCCTCTTTAGTTTTTTTGTTACTATTTTTGCTTTTGAATTCTAGGAAGCTCTTTTCTATAAAAGTTTATGTAATTCATAATATCAATAAGAAGTAATAAATAAAAAAAAGGAGAGTTTTTCATTCTCTCTGTTTTACTTCATGGTATCAGAGCCGTAGGTTCTAATATAGGGATTATTTATAGCGAGGCAAAATTCATGGAAGACGGCTTTAACTGGTGAGACGAGCAAAAACTCAGTAGCTTTAAGCTGGAAAATTCATGGCAAGCCTCAAAACTGAAAGAAGAAGTCTAGTGGCGTGGGGCGTTGACTTCAGGCTGGTGTCTCAGATCAAGAGCAGCAGTCTTTTTCAAGTTTGTTTCCTTTTACCAAGTAGCAGATAGAGCAACTATACAAGCTCCTTGAGTCTCAAAAAATTTCCTCTTGTTCATTAGATCAAAAAGGTAATTATCTAAAAGCTGCTTTCATTTGTGTCAACTTTAATCATACATGGATCATCGATTCAGGGGCAACCGATCATATGACAAGGTTGTCAAATCTTTTTTCTTCATATAGTCCTTGTGCAGGTAACCAGAAAATTAAGATTACAGATGGCTCTCTTTCAGCCATTACAGGAAAAGGTTTTGTTGTAATGTCTCCATCACTCACTCTTCACCATGTTTTTTATGTTCCCAGACTTTCTAGTAATCTTTTGTTCGTCAGTAAGCTAGCCCGTGATCAAACTTGTCAAACTAATTTTTTTCCAACTCATTGTTTGTTCCAGGATTTAACCTCGGGGAGGATGATTGGCAGTGCTAAACAACATGAAGAACTCTATTTCTTTGATGATGCATCTGAATTGAGGAAACAATCTCAGCAAATAAGTTCCTGCTTTGAATCTATTTCTATTTCTCATAATAATAATATTATGTTATGGTATTTAAGATTAGGCCACCCAAGTTTCAGATATTTAAAACTTATATTTCCTAGGTTATTTGGCAATAAAGACCCATCTTTGTTTCATTGTAAAGTTTGTGAATTTACAAAACACCACCGTACATCTTTTTCTTTACAACCATATAAACCATCAAAACCTTTTACTATTATTCACAGTGATATTTAGGGTCCTAATAAGATTAGTACACCTTCTAACAAGAGATGGTTCATTACATTTATAGATGATCATACTCGACTTTGTTGGATGTATTTAATAAAAGATAAATCAGAGACTGAACAAGTTTTTAAAAATTTTTACAATATGGTTTAAACTCAATTTCAGACTAACATACAAGTTTTTAGAAGTGATAATGGGAAAGAATATTTTAACATGATCTTGGCAAATTTTTTCCTTGAAAAAGGAATAATTCATCACAGTTCTTGCATCGATACACCTCAACAGAATAGTGTTGCTGAAAGAAAAAATAAACATCTATTGAGATGGCTCATGCATTACTTTTTGCAACTAAAGTTCCTAAGTATTTGTGGGGAGAGGCTATCTTAACTGCTACATACTTAATAAATAGAATGCCCTCCCAAGTTTTAAAATTTCAAACTTGTTTCCAAGTTTTTAAAAATTACTTTCCAACTGCTAGACTTTCTGCTGATTTGACTTTAAAAATATTTAGTTGTACGGCTTTTGTTTATGAATATAGAAAACTTGGAAAACTTGAGCCTAGAGCTGTTAAATGTGTCTTCGTTGGTTACTCCCCAACTCAAAAAGGCTATAAATGTTTTGATCCGATATCAATTTTTTTTTTATCACAATGGATGTCACATTTTTTGAAAAACAACCATTTTTTCAGAATATTCATCTTCAGGAGGAGAATTTTAAGGAAGATTCATTTGTTAATAACTTTGGCGATGTATTTCTCTCACAAGATTCTGAACCTAGTACCTCTGCACCTACAACAAATGGCAAAGATTCATTTTTTGAAACTGCTCTCACAATGAGTGATATTTTTCCTGAATATAGGCCTACATTTGAAAAGTAATCTGAAAATCAAATTTTGAAAAACAAGTTTTGGAAACCAAAAATAAGGGACAGCCTACTATAATGTCACAACATGATAATTTTGCTAAAGCAACGGGTAATAGATTCAAAGAAGGTGACAGAACTTGGAAAGGGATTGTTTACTTGAAGAAGGATCATAATAAAAAAGACGAATTGATTCTACAGCATAGCCAGCCATAATTCTGAACCAAGGATAAATCAACAATCTGAGTATAGTATAGGTAATTCCCTTTCTTTTCTAAATAGGCAGTCAGAGTCTTCATATTTTGATATTCCTATAGCTTTTCGTAAAGGGGTTAGATCCTATACTAGTCATCCATTATCTAAATTTATGTCATACTCAAAATTATCTTAATCTCTTGTTGCTTTTACCTCTCAATTGTCTAGTATAGAAATTCCTAACAATGTACGGGAGGCTCTAAAAGTTCCAAAGTGGAAGGAAGCAGTGCTTGAAGAGATGAGAGCTTTTGAAAAGAACCATACTTAGAGTATTAAGACATTGCCAGCTGAAAAGACTAATGTGGGCCGTAAATGGGTTTTCACTGTTAAGTATAACTCTGATGGTTCAGTAGAATGATACAAGGCTAGGTTGGTGGCTAAGGGATTCAGCCAAATATATGGCACTGACTACTCGGATACATTTGCTCCTGTTGCAAAGTTGAACACTGTGAGAGTACTTTTATCTATTGCTATTAATTTGGATTGGCCCTTGTAGTAACTAGATGTGAAGAATGCATTTCTCAACGGTGACTTGGAGAAAGAGGTATACATGGATAGTCCACCAGGTTTTGAGGAGAAATTTGGCTTAAAAGTATGCAAACTAAAAAAATTCTTATATGGTCTCAAACAGTCTCCAAGAGCTTGGTTTGAGAAGTTCACACAATTTGTCAGAAAACAAGGATATTCCCAAGAACAAGCTGACCATACCTTATTTTTCAAGTTTTCTTCTGAAGGAAAGGATGCTGTACTCATAGTTTATGTTGACGATATTATTCTCATGGATGATGATGTGATTGAGATAAATAGACTAAAGAAGAGCCTTGCATTAGAATTCAAGATCAAGGATTTGGGAGCGTTAAGATATTTCATTGGCATGGAAGTTGCTCGTTTAAGAAAAGGAATTATAATATGTCAAAGAAAATATATTCTTGATCTTTTGAAGGAAACAGGGATGAAGCTTTGGGAAGAGGAAAATGTTCCTATTGATACTGGTAAATACCAGAGATTGGTTGGGAAACTAAATTATTTATCCCATACTTGACCGGATATTGCTTTCTCAGTAAGTGTTGTTCGTCAATTCATGCACGCACCTTATAAAGAACACCTTGAGGTAGTTTATTGAATTTTGAGATATTTGAAGTCTACTTCTGAAAAAGGTCTGTTTTTTAAAAAAACTAATCAAAGGAGTGTTGAAGTATTTACTGATGCAGATTGAGCAGGTTCTATAACTGATAGGAGATCTAATTCTGGGTATTGCACCTTTGTGTGGGGAAACTTAGTTACTTAGCGAGTAAGAAGCAAAGTGTTGTTGGCGAAGTAAGCGTAGAGGCGGAGTTTAGAGTAATGGCTCAAGAGATCCGTGAGATATTGTGGATATACTGTAATCCTTAAAGAACTCAAGAAGACGTGGAACTTCCTTTGAAGTTGTCATCGCGACAATAAGGTTGCAATAAGTATTGCTCACAATCCCGTCCAAGCATGACAGGACAAAGCACATTGAGATTGATCAACACTTCATTAAAGATAAACTTGAAGTTGGGACTATTTGCTTGCCGTTTGTGCCTTCTAGTCAACAGACAGCTGACATCTTGACCAAGGGGCTTGCTGGACCTAACTTTGAATACTTAATATGCAAGTTGGGCATGATTGATATCTATACACCAACTTGAGAGGGAGTATATGAGTTAGGAAATCTGATCTCATAGAATCAGAAAATTAGAATTTAAATTAAAGAAATTTGATCCCATAGATCAGGAAATTAGAATTAGAATTTTAGGATATTTCCTTTTTAGTTTTTTTGTTACTGTTTCTGCTCCTGAATTCTAGGAAGTTCTTTTCTATAAAAACTTATGTAATTCATAATATCAATAAAAAGTAATAAATAGAAAAAAGGAGAGTTTTTTTTTCTCTCCATTTTACTTCACAAGGAATTCAACAGATCTATACCTTATAACGCATACCGTCTTTGGTTCATCTCCTTTGGCAATCCGGACTTGGTAGTATCTCAAATGTAAGTACAGCTTGGTGAAGTACTACGCCTTTCCGATTTGATAAAAAAGATCCGCTATCAAGTGAATTGGATACTTGTTCTTGATGGTGATCTTATTGAGTGCCTAATAGTCAATGCACATTCGTAAGAAGTCATCCTTATTCTTTTGGAAAAGGATGGGTGCATCGAATGGAGGTTTTAATAGATGGATATATCCGACATCTAATAAAGCAATGAGTTATTTCCGCAACTCTTCAAGTTTGAGTTGCGCCATATGGTAAGGCGCCAAGATTGGAGGTTTAGTGCTTTACTCCAACTCTATCTCGTGATCCACTTTTCTTCTTAATTGTGCCTCCTTCCTTTATTATCTTGAGGCCTAGGTGCTTAGCCTTATCTTCCATAATAAAATTGTGAGTGGCTCTGGTATCTAATAACGTACGCACAGTCTGCCGTTGATATTTGCACTCACATACATGAGCCATTTCTTAGCATGTGCAGGCAGCTGTCTCTTGAGTGCAAGGAGGCGTTGGAGGGTACCCATGGTAGGTTAGGGTTCCTCTCTCATGGACAAAGTTTGGCCCTTGAGTTGTGCAGCCAGGGCATTAAAAGACTTATTCTCCGGACAGTCGCGAACTAATGTTGACTGTTACAAATGAAGCATGGGCTGTGAGGCTTAATAGCTTCTTTCTTTCTGTCTGCTTTACCTTGCCCGCTCTTGCTGCCAGGATGTTTTTTCTATCCCTACTCCTTACGGTTGTGGCCTTTGTCCTTACGACCCTCGCCTCCACCTTTGCCTTGGTTCAGCATCTTGTCTTTGGCTTGGGCGGAGTAGTTGGCGAGTGATTCTGCAATGGCGAAGGCATTATCAAGAGGTTGTGTGCCATGCCTATCCAAATCCGTTTTGGCCCAATCTTCAAGGCTATCTTAGAAGTAGAAGAGGAATTCCTTTTTGGACATGTTGGCGATCTCTAGCATAAGGATAATGAATTCATTGATTTCGTCACAAATACTACCCATTTTCTTAAGCCGATGAAGGCGCGCTCTTTCTTCTTTCTTAGCATTGCTTGGGACAAAGTGCTTGTTGAAAATCTGTCTATGTATTAATAACGTAAATTCCCTTGCCCATGTTTTCATGCTTTCGTCACCACCATATTTTTGCGGTGCCTTAGAGAAACATGGGTGCTGTGCCTACCTTCAATGCCTCATCTTGCACACCCATGGCATCGAAATATTGATCTAGCCTAAAGAGGAAATTATCCACGACAGTGAAATTTCGGATGCCATTGTAGGTATTGAGCTTTGGCATGTCTATATGGCGTGCATCACTCTAGTTTAAGAAAGCTGAGCTAGTGGTGAGTGTACGCTTGTACGAAGCTCGATCCAAGTAGACTTCTTCCATTTTTGCACGGACTGCTCGTAACTCCTCTTGTACGAAGTTACGAAGTTTGAATACCTCATTATAGAATACTCGAGACTTTCCTCGAAGGTATTACTTTAATCTTGCATGAGGGCCTTGGTGGTTATTGTAAAGTCAGCATATTCGCCCTTTAGACCATCCACCTTAATCTCCAAGTTGTCGAGAGTGTCCTGAACCATGGACATCTATGTTTCGAGCGTGGTGACGCGAGGCTCTAAGGCATCTACGGAATGAGCCTTGGACTTTACGCTGGTCTTAGATTGTGTATAACCCTCATCGCGGCCATGTGTAGGCTCCAGTGGAGCTTCCACACAAACAATGTGCTTTTGTGTTATGCTAGGAAGATTGGCCATTGCTTTAGATGTGAGTTAGGTTGCGTGGGTGCAAAACCTTTGCCCTAATACCACTTGTCATAGGATGAGTGTTTGCGCAGCAACCGGTATGGAACTTAGAAAACTTCTAGTATATAGTTACTAAGTAAGCCTAATGAATTTCTCAATCTACCTAGGCAAAGCGACTTACAAGAATGCTAGAGAGAAGAAAAGAGCAATTTAACCAATATGCGATTTTATTATTCACAAGGGAACGTATAAGCGAGCTTTATACATATTTGTGTGATATGTGTTTGTGTAGGTGTTTGGAGAATTGGAGATGCCTAGGATGGTGGGTGATAACCCCTATTTATAATGTGGCTTTCCTAGTTCTAGAAATGTCCATACAAGCTATACAATTCAATTTGTACAAGTAATTATCTAGATAAGGATAAAAATAAAGATAGGGTTAAAGGTAAAATGGAGATAAGGATAAGCTTGGTGGGTTCTAGGTATAGAGGATGGTAGAGTCTTCTAGATAATAGGCCGGGCTTGCTAAGTGCACACGCAGTGTGATAACCTGATTGCTTAGTGAATCCATATTGGGCGCGCTACAGCTGGCTAGTTGTGTGAGGTGATCTATTTCTGAGCGCAACCCACTTCTAAGTACATCCCGCCATTGGGTGTACCTATACTAAGTGAACCTGCGTGCGCAAATTGACCATCTTTAGTGGTGAGCTTGAGCAACCCGTGACATTGGGCTTTTAATGTTACATAACTTATATATAAAAGTTAAGGAATTGCATCATTTATATTCACCTTCGCTTTAGAGAAACTTTTGGGTGTTTTGGGTGCAATATCACTTTTTTGTATTTTTTTTTTATTATGTGTATGCTTAAACTATTCATGATAATATGCATATACATTTGGAAAGTAGTAAATGATTAAGGAGCAATACTTTTAGAGCAGGTTAAGGAGAAATACTCTACTAGTAGATTAAGCATAAATACTTTAAGAGCATGTTAAGGAGCGATACTCTAGAGCAGGTAAAGGAGAAATACTCTAGTAGCACTAAGGACCTTACTCTTTAGAATAGAAGCTTTGCAAAACTAAACAGTTTCATATATTCTCAACAAAATATTCATTGATTGACAACACCTCTTCATGGCTCCCATTTTAAATGTCTTTTTTGAATAAAAAGTGTATTTCTCCTTGTTTTAATAAGATTACAGGTCCTCTACACGAATTTATTGGTTTAAACCAAAAATCAATGAATGAAAAACTCTAAACACTTAAAATTTTCTGTATAAAATATAATAAATAAATAGAAAAACAAAGAAAGTCTTAAAGGGTGACATATAAAGACACCCTTTTGGCTAAAACCTCTTTCTTTTCAAGAAATAAACAGAATCGAATAAAATAGAACAAGAATGTTGTAATTTAAGTTATAACAAGACAGAAAGACATTGAATAACTGAAACAACCAACAGATATTAATCAATAAACTGACTACAAAAATAGAAAGAAAAGCGTGCCAATAGTTGCAGAATGATGGAAAGGGAATAGTAAGGAAGGAAGCTGCAATTGAAGAAGTTGGAGTTGCATTGCCAAATGCTAAGTAGAGAAGAAGCTCGATATTGTCACAGAAGATAATCTTTAAAGCCAAGGTCTTGAGTTCGAGTCTCAGGGGAATGGAGTAAAATCCTGTGATCCTCTTAAAAAAAAAAAAAAAAACAAAGGAGGACTAAATTGCTCAAAATTAAAACTATTTGGTAATAGAAATTTTTTTCTAAACTAAAGAAGTTTATTAATAGTTTACAAGAGAGATATTACAATGCTCACGGTTCACTCTTCTTTCTCTATTCTAATTTTTTACTCCTCACTTGATCCCTATAACAAAGAGCTTAGGGGTATTTATAGTAAGTTAGAACTAATATAAACCACATATATTAAGTTATAAAAATTTAACAACCACATTTTATAAATATCACCAAATATTTAAGAGTTTTCTAAATTTATATATTTTTGTATTAGAGCCATCTCCCATTCTTTATACAATTCTTGAAACTTCTATGGATTAAGCTTTGAAATTGGGCTTTGACAAATGTAACTGGATTGGATCATGAAATTAGTATAGGATTTTTAACACTCCCCCTCAACACCAACTTTCATCCTTCGATTCATATTGAGCTGTTGGCAGAACTTTCTAAATTTTATGGTATTAAGACTTTTTGTAAACCAAATTTGCAACTTGATCATCCATCTTGATATACTTCATTTCAACTTCATCTTGCAAGGTCTTTTCTTTAATAAAGCAATAGTACTCCTCTACATGTTAATTATTGTATAGAAAATTGAATTTTTCGCCAAGTTAATCACCAGTTGATTATCACAATACAATAGTACTGTGTAATCTACTGGTTGGTGTAAATCCTTCATCAAATGCTTCAACAAAGTGCTTTCTTGAGCTATCATTATTGTTGCTCCACTTCTGTAGTTGACAGTGATATAATTGATTATCTTTTACTACTCTAAGAAACTACTCATAATCCAATTATGAAAATATACCTCGCAGTTGATCTTCTTGTATCATGAACTCTAGTGTAATCAGTGTCACAATAGTCAATCAACTTGCAACTTTCACTTTTCATGTACAATAGACCGTAGTCGATTGTACTTTTCACATATCTTAATAATCATCAAACTACTTCCAAGTGATACTTCTCCGAATTTTGTATGAACAGACTCGTTACACCTACTGCATATGAAATGTTTGGTTGACTCAGCGTTAGATAGATTAAATTACTTACCAATTAACGAAACATTTTTCCATCTTGTAAATCTTTGCTTTCATATGCTTATAATTTTACATTGGCTTCCATTGGTGTTGAACTTGGCTTACATTTAATAAATCTATGAAATGAGAGTTATCATAACACTTATAGGCCTAAACTAGTGTTATTTAGAGACTAAATAATTAATTTTTGTCTTATTTTTTGTTAGATTTTACATGAGCATCTATTTAAGCTTATGCATAATAATTTAATATATTTAGATCACTTTATATTCTAATTGGATGCATTATTGTAAGTGTCCCAAAAACCTATGATGTGTTAAAGGATGCTGGATAAGGAGTATTGCATTACTACAGTAATAAGCTCACAGAACACGACAAAAAACTTGATTGCATGTGACAAAAACAAGTTTGAATTAGAGAAAGTGCTATAGTCATTACTACAGCAATCTAGGAGTGAAACAAAAGAAATTGTCCACCCTATACATGCACTAATAGACAAAGTCTATTGTAGTTTTTACTGTACCACCATTGTCAGGTGCAGACGAAATAGTGGTAGACGTGGCAGACAACATGCAAAATGAGATACGGTCATAGATTACTAAAGATTAACAAGTGTCCTTATGCTTTTTTAGATTGCTCAAATTCCAAGCTATAAAAGAGCACATTTTAAAGAAATATATCATCAATCTATATCACTACAGTTACACACAAAACAAGAACAAAAAAGATTTTTCAGCTATAACAGTGGAATTTCGTGGAGCAGAAGAAGAGATACTCAAAGACTAAAGCCCGACACTTTATTTCTTTTTGTATCTCAACTTTATTCTTGTATTTGCTTGCTTTAATATCTCTTAAATGGTGTATTCGATGATGAACTCTTGTGTTGTTATTGTTTTAAAGCTCATTATAAACTAAACTTTAATATAGTTTGGTTTGAATGAGCTTAATGGTTATTTGATTATATACGTATGTTTCTTAGAATCTACTGTAACATTTTGTTTTGATTTTACCTTATTGTAAATCTCTATTTTGATTGACCACCCATTTAGTAGATACAAGTTAAGAAAGAGTTTAGAAAAGGTATAATTTAGTGGAATAAGTCAAGATAATATATGGTTTTAGATTGGGTTTCCTAAGTTGAGTTAATCTTGATTTGAATAGGATAATACTTAATTTAAGGTTAGTGAAGAACTAGACATACGATTCACTTTGTAGGGTAAATATAACTTAGAACGTATAATGCAATGTCTAATGATAACTTAAAATCTGGTCATTGTTAAGTTGCATATAGATATAAGATATCCAATATGTGATAACTGAGGATGTTTGGGAGGTTCTGCCAAGTACTGTAACAAATGCTGTGGCAACTGAATCTCAATAGAAGAATAATTAAACCTTTAGGTGAGTTTAAAATCTAACTATCCTTTTGTCATTGAGTATATCTTTGTGTTTGACTTTAACTTTTCTTTATTGCATTATGTTTACTGCATTTTAATTTCATTAGGTCCTTAATCTTATCATTTTTTTGTTTATTATTTCAACGAAATTGCATTATTAAGATTGCTGTAGCAAGCTTCAATACATCAATCCCTATAAAGTCGATCATGATACTCATTATTATATTACTTATTATGTCCACTTGTACAGTGACGCTAAATACTATGCACTAATTGCACTAAGTACACACCAAGTTTTTGGTGCCATCGCTGAGGATTGATTGCTTATAATGAGTTAAGAAGTCAATTTTATTTGGTATCAATTTTAGTTTTCTTTTAATTTGTTTGCTGTGTTGACAGAATTGCTCTAGCAACCCTTGTATACATAAGCACAAACCTGTTGAATTTCAATTTGATCTAGAGTTCAAAAGAATAGCAAGAAGGTTGAGAAAAGAGCTTAAAGGTTTAAGATCTGTTACTAACATAGCTGATTTACAAAATATGAGAGATTTGAAAGAAGGATGTTAAACCAAGGTTAATTAGATGACGTTTCTTGCTACAGGAGTTTGACTTGGAAATTAAAGATAAAAAAGACTAAAAATCAAGTAGTAGATTATCTTTCAAGGATAGAAGTAGATACAAGCACACTGACTAAGCAAGACATTACACAAAAATTTCTTGATGAGCAGTTGTTGATGCTACAATATGCGTTGATGTTGCAGTAATTTGGATTTCTATGGTATATAGATTTTATTAACTATCTAGTGAGTGGGTTGTTACCACTCGACTTGCGGTACTAACAGAAGAAGAGGTTTTTCTATGATGTCAGAAGCTATAATGGGATGAGCCCTACTTGTATAAGATGTGTTTATCATGTGATTAAAAGTATGTCTCTCTTTTTTCTTTTTACTAATGACTTGCAGGAATGTTACATATGTTACATTATTATTCTATTTACAATCAAATTATACAACTGGGACACCTTAGGGCGTGTACATTGATCCTCTGAGGCCCAGATTTTTAACTCTCTCTAATATTTGAGAGCTATCCACTCTATTTATCTTTTATGAGAGAGAAGACTAGCTTCACTTAATTATTTGATGATTGAGGGAAGATTGAAACTAACTGGCTCCACTTAATTATTTGATAATTGAGTGAAGATTGAAACTAACTCTTATAAATGCTTGTATGGTGACTTGATCCATTGTTCTGAGCATTGTGAGTGCAAGGGATTTTCCACTAGGCTATAAGCCCATTGATATTATAAGATATATCCCTAATGAAGAGATTTCAAGTATTCTGTAGTCTTATCATGCTGCAGCATATAATGGACACTTTTGAGGACACAGTGCAGCAGCAAAAGTTCTTCAATTAGGTTATTACTTGCCCTCTATCTTTAGAGATGCTTATGAGTTTGTTAAGTACTGTAATAAATGTCAAAGAGCAAGAAACATTTCTCAACAGCATGAAATGCTACTACCCAATGTTTTAGAAGTTAAACTTTTTGATGTATGGGAGATAGACTTCATGGGACCATCCCTACCATCCTTTAGAAACTTATACATCTTAATTAGTATAGACTATGTGTCTAAATAAGTCGAGGCTGCAGCATTGCCAATAAATAATGCTAAGGCAATGGCAAAGTTCATTTAAAAGAATATTTTTGCATGATTTGGAACTCCCAGAGTCATCATCAGTGATTAAAGAACCCATTTTTACAACAGGATGTTTGCTCCAGCATTGGCTAAGTATAGGATCACGCATAAAGTTGTTATAACATATCATCTAAAAATAAGTGTCTTGGTAAAATTGTCTAACAGTGAGATCAAAATGATTCTAAAAAAAGTGGTGAATCATAATAGAAGGGACTAATATACTAGACTACATAATTCTTTAGAAGCTTATAGAGCCACCTACACGACACCACTTGGCATGTCCCTATATAGAATTGTTTATAACAAAGCTTGCCATTTTCTATTAGAGCTAGAGTATAAATATAAATGCTGCAGCAGAGTATAGGTTGTTATAACATTGTGAGCTGGTTGAGTTGAGGCTATTCTCTTATGACAATGTAAGAATTTACAAGGAGAGAACCAAACAATAGCATGACAAGCAAGTCCAGCAAGGAGAGCTTACTCCAAGCCAATAAGTCTTGCTTTACAACTGGAGACTAAAACTTTTTTCAGGAAAATTAAAGTTTAGATGGTCAGGACCATTCAAACTTATCAAAGTTTATCCTTATGGGGCTGTTGACCTTCAAGCTGAAAGGGCATGCTAGTAATTCAAGGTAAATGGGCAAAGAGCAAAGCACTACATAAGAGCTGCTGTGAACAATCCAAGGGAGGATATGTTTTTAAAGGATCCATCTTAATAAAATAAGGAAAGTCAAGCTGAAGAACCTAAAACTAAGAGCTGAGTTGGGAGGCAACCCAATAAGGAAAGTTTATTTTAAAATTTTAAGCACCTTAATTTAATTATTGTTGCCATTTAGTTTGTTCTTTTACTTATTTTTAATTCATAAAACTAATTTATGTGTTTTAATTTAAATTCTTTATTTTATTTTGTATTTTCTTATCTTTGATAAGAAATTAGGATAAAAAAATTTGAATGCAAAACTTAAATGGGTTGGAGAATTGGTCAGTATCAATTGAATATAAATGTCGAAGCATCACTTGTAGTATAAAAAAAGAAGGATGAGTCTTGGATGAACTGTGCACTTAACATTTATACTATAATAACTTTTTTCATGTTACAACATACATATTAGTAAAGGCCCAACTGAAAAGTTCTAACTATAAAATAAAAATTTTATTGTTGCTGACTGTCAGACTGGCACCAACAGGTCAGTAACGTTTAAATTCAAAAGAGGATAGAATCCCTAACATTTAGCAAACCAAATCTCTCTACTCCCCCTTCCACTATAAATTGAGGATGTCACTGTAACTATTCACCATTACCTTTTTTCTTTAATTTTAATTTCTACAATCACGCAGTTGCTTTCTAAAAAAACCAAAATTTTCATATTAACCAACTTCTTTTCAGTGCTATAGTAATGCCGACGGTTAAGACAAAAGCTAGAAAATTGAAAGACCTTGAGCGTTTTTATAGTTACAAAGCCGAGAAAAATATGAGGAGTTCATTGAACCTTAAAAAATCATAGAGGAGATGGGTTTTCAGTTTCATAAACAGCCATCTAGGATAAATAACACAATCTTTATTGTTGCAGCAAAGATAGTTTGTGTCAAGTTTTGTGCTCACCCCCAAGATCCAGTGCTTCCAATTATTAAGGAATTATACTCCAACATGCTATAGTTAAACCAATTTAACATCTAGGTGAGGCAAGTTTAAATATCTTTAAATTTTAGAGTGATAAATGCTTTCTATGATTTGGCCCTTGCAATTGATTATAAGTATACTAGACTTATTGAAAGCATGAATGTTAAAAAATGGAGTGAAGTATTTAAAACCTTAACTGTAGAAGGCAGTGAGTGGATGAATGAAGATAGTGGGGTGATTAATAGGATAGACTTTAGACTGATGCCCACTACACATACTACCGCAGTGTCCTAGTAGGCTTATACTTTTATATGCTATTGTAAAAGAGTTAAAAATTGATGTTAGAAAAATCATAAAAGCCCAGAAACATCAATTTGCAATATATATGAGGAGCAAGAATGTTGATTTCCCTGAGTCTTTACCGTGGCAATTCAACTTCTAAAATGCAGTAGGGATTGTTCGAGCAAAAGAAGCAGTAGAAGAAAATGAGGAAGAAAGAGATTGAAAAAGAGTCGGAAGAAAAATAGAAGCCAACGAAAAAAGAAGTTGAGGCTGAAAAAGTTGAAGAAGAAGTAGAGAGTAAAAATGAAAGTTCTAAAGAAGAATCAGAGGAAGAAAAGGAAGAGGAGCCACCAGTAGTGGCTCATAAAAGCAAGGGGAAATAGAAAATCTCGATTAATGTAGAGTCTGAGACGGAAGAGCAAGAGGATGTTGATGCAGCCACTATTGAACAAATTGCAACAACTTCTCCACTAGCTGCAACAAAGAAGGCTCCTACAAAGTCTCTTACCACAATTCCCAAAATATCCAACAAGTTAAAAAGGGGAAAAGCCCTCCAAAAATGTTGCAATATTGCAAGTATTAGAAGAACCAGAACTAAAAAAAATAAATCTGATTGTGCCCAAAGGTGAAGAAGCTATTTGAGTGATAAGATATACGATGAGCTACATTTAAGTAGAGACAATTTATGGATGAAGGTTGAAATTATGTTTTAACATTTAGATTTTAGTTGAGATTTTGTGAGTATACTGTAGTAAACTAAATTTTATAGTTTAAAAAATTTTCTCAAACAATGGATAAAAATAGCTCAAGTTTGGGGGATGTTAGGAAATTTTTTCAAAAAAAATTATTATTGTAAACTGTGCTGAAAATAGAATAAATTTTGCTTTAATGACTTAGCTGCTGACTAACCAGGGTTTTGTATGCACCCTATATGCAGACATGAGTAAAAAGGCAGCAAGAGTTATAAGCATTGCTCTATCAAATCAAATGAAAGACAAGTCCTCAGTTTAAGAAACTGAATAGCTAGGTTTGTACATGAACCTCATGTTCAGCCTTGTGTTAAAGGTGTGTAATAATAAGACCATAACAATAATATCTTAGATGTTTACGCTGCAGCAATCTTGATTTGTGCATTGATGAATTAAGTAGGTCTATCATCACAGGTGAGAGGCATTCACATTAAAAATTGATGTTGCATTGAAGGACATTATATATATATATATTAAAATGAACAAATAATGAAAAATATAGTACAAGTTTATAGCTCTTTATGACTTTTGTCCCCTTATAAATGAAAACCTTTTTGTTGTTTTATCTTTGAGATATATCTAATGCTTGAATAATGCTGCAGCAACTTTGAACTTGATCAAAATAACACACACACACATTGGACAGAATAAAACTTAAGTCTAGAACTAGAATTGATGATGGTAACTTTGCATGTTTTATAATGGAATCTAAGGGTTGATGAGCTAAATCAATTTAGATAACAGAGCTAAGTAGTTAAAGCATAATTGTATGATTTAAGTGTTTATGTTATTTTCATTACTCTTAAGATAAATAATAGTTTAAGTTTGAGGGTGTGATAACTCTATTAAATGAAAGTTAGCATAATACTTCTAGACCTAAACTAGTATTACTCAGAGAGTAAATGATTAATTTTTGTCTCATTTTTAGTTAGATTTTATATGAGCATCTATTTAAGCTTAAGTATAATAATTTGATATGTTTAGATCACTTTATGCTCCGATTAGATGCATTATTATAGGTGACGTAAAAACCTATACTTTTTTGAAGGATACTGAAGAAGCATGATTACATTACTATAGCAATAGGCCTGTAAAAAAGGACAAAAGATTCTGTTGCACATAAACAAAAGCAAATCTGAACCAGAGAGAATACTATAGCAATTGCTGCAGTAATCTATAAATGAAACAGACAAAACTATCCAGCCTATACATGCGCTAATAGACAAAGTTTACTGCAGTCATTACTACACTACTATTGTCAGTGCAGACGAAGTAATGACAGGCATGGCAAGCAGCATACAAAATATGATGTGGTCCTAGATTACTAAAAATTGACAAGTGTCATCATGCCTTTTTGAATTACTCTAATTCTAAGTTATAAAAGAGCATATTTTAGGAAGCACATCATCAATCCACATTCACTATAGTCATACACAAAATAAGAATCAAAAAAGATTTTTAAAGCTATAACAGAGAATTTTATGGAGAAGAAGGAGATATACTTAAAGACTAAAGCATGACACTTTAATCATTTTTGTATTTCAACTTTGTTATTATATTTGCTTGCTTTACCTTCTCTTAGATGATGTATTCGATGGCAAAAACTTGTGCTGTTATTGTTTTAAAGCTTATTATGAGCTAAACTTAAATATAGTTGGGTTTTGAATAAGTTTAATAGTTATTTGACTTATATACGTATGTTGCTTATAACTTATTTTAGTATTTTGTTTTGATTTTACTTATTGCAAATATCTATTTTGGTTGACAATCCATTTAGTAGATATAAGATAAGAAAGAGACTAAAAAAGTTTTCACTTAGTGGAACAAGTCAAGACAATACGTGATTTTAGATTAGGTTTCCTAAGTTGAGTTAATCTTAACCTAAATAGGGTTAAGCTTAATTTAAGATTAATGAAGAACTAGATATACTATAGAACCTAGAATGTATAATTCTATGTTTAATATTAGCTTAACAACTGGTCAATGTTATGTTTCATATAGGTATAAAATATCCAACATGAAACAACTGAGGATATATGAGAGATTCTGCTAAGTTATGTAGGAGATACTGTAGTAATTAAACCAAAATGGAAGAATAGTTAATAACTATTAAGTGAGTTTAAAATCCAACTATCCATTTGTCCTTGAGTATACCTTTGTATTTGATTTTAGCTTTTCTTTATTGCATTATGTTTATTGCACTTTAATTTCATTAGGTCCTTAATCTTATCATTTATTTTTGCTTTATTATTTCATTAATGTTGTACTATTGAGATTGTTATAGCAAGTCTCAGTATATCAGTCCCTGTGGAGATAATCTTGATACTCATCATTATATTACTTATTTAGTTTACTTGGACATTGACACTAAGTACCATACACTAATTGCACTGAGTACACATTCAATATTATAACATTCTAAACATATTCAGTAAGTCTGGTATATTTTTGTTGGCAAAGGAATATTCCCTCTTATGTTCGATAAACTTTTAGACTGAGGAAGTGGTTAAGTTGACCAAGTTCTTTCATTTAGAAGCGAATTCATAAATTCTCTTTTATTTGCTGAATCTCTTTTTATCATTACTAGTAAAAATCAAAATCATCCATGTACACGAGTACAGTTGCTAACTTTCCTTTATTAGCTTTGACGAACAAGCTAGAGTTTGAATGTGTCATTGAATAATCACTCAGAGTAGAATTCAATATTCTTGCCATACCATGCTTTTGGTGCTTGTTTTAAACCATAATGTTCCTTTCTGAGCTTACATACAAACTTCAGATGGGCTTTATTATTAAATCCTCTCGGTTGGTTCATATAGATATTTCGATCTAATTCTCCATATAGAAAGCCATTTTTTACATCTATTTGTTGGTTGTGAGTGCAAGTAAAAATTGTATTATTGTGAGAGTTTTGCTCCATACTAAATGTTTCATCATAGTCTAGCTTAAATTATTGTGAAAATCCTCGAAATACTAATTGAGCTTTTACATTTTAATACCATCCGGACACTTCTTAATCTTGTACACCCATTTGCAGGATATTGGTTTCGCATCCTTTTATTTTTAAACCAAATTCCAAGTCTGATTTCTCTTTAGTGCGGTGATTCCTTCTTTCATTGTATTCATATAATGAGAGTTTTTTACTACTTCTTCAAATGTCTCAGGTTCTTTCATTTTTTTCTTATTCTATAACTGCTGCATTAATATACCTGAGATTTGTTTTTCTTATCCTTTGGGATATTCTAAGTTGTGATTTAGGAGTTCTTTATTTGGGATCACTTGGTTCTTCATTTTCAATAGAGCTATAATAAACACCTGTCTTTTATGGACTTTTCACCTCGTCATATTCAATATCATCATCTCTTGGATCATCAAAATCTTTAGATTTTTCTTAACTCAAGTAAAATTGAGCCTTCATATATCATTTTTAGATGATAACAAGTAATTAATTGTACACATAATTATGTACAAACTATGATGATGATTATAGAATCATGATCTCAATAATTGTGGAGATTTATTCAAACTTAAAAGAGTAGGCAGAAGGGGAAGATGCATTACCGATATTGCATTAAGCTTTCTACAACAAAAAGTACAACTATGCGACCAATATAACAACAAACTATATATTGTTTTCTAACAAATATGCTACGTTCTAATATTAATATATTACGTATATGTACTTGAAATTTCACAAGTAATTGTTGTGGATAACAATTGAAATTCAGTGCATGCAACAAACTAGATGATTATAAGAATAAATAAGAAAAGAGAAAGTTTAAATAGAACTATGCCTTCTCTTATTATTACTTCTCGGTTATTACTTTCTTTTCTACTTATATTTTCTTTAAACCCCTTTCTTGTCTTTTGCTGTTCACGCTTGAAAGAAATTTTATAAAATTCGTGCACCTAAGAAATTTGACATGATTTCAATCTTAACAAGACACTAGAAGGTGGTCCACATAATAAACATATTCGTGCCATATTATTAAGGCTAAATGGCTCACCAAATACAATAGACATTCGATCTCAAATTCAACTGATTGCCAAAGATCAAGATTCAAATACTTCAATAGAAAAATAACTCCAAAATGGCCACAATTGCAGCCTCTCAAATAAACCCACTTTCAATTTTTTGTCCAATTAAAGCTCCAATCATTGATCTTAAGAATGTGCCCACTATATAAAATGATGGAACATAAACTTGATCCAACTTGAATAAATCCAATCCCAATTCATTGAAGTTTCTTATAATAGGTAAGGTTGGTGTGGTTAGTGAAGTAGATGAGTAGTAAGTTTTAATAAATGGTTAGAATTTTTGTGGTAGTTGAATAAATGAATGGTTGTGATTGATTTATAATATGTATAAATACTCCCTCATGTATCGAGTTTAAGAATCAAGAGAAGCAACAACAGTCTCTAAATTGTAGAGAACAAAGAAATAAAAGTTGTAGTATTTAAGGAGTATTGTTGAAGAAATAAGAGTGTTTTTTTTTTTAAATTCTCCAACATAAAATACAAAAATGTCAAATGAGATCCTTACTTTTACACACAATTAAAGTAAAAATAGAATGTCCAAAATCTTTCTTTATGTGCTCAATTGATTCAAAAAAAATAAAATTCCACAAAATAGCTTACACAATGCATCATTTTCGATTTGTCCGAATCAACCAGATACAATCAAACTATCCATATTTATTAAATCAAATCCAAAATAAAGTGACCACATCAAAGAACATAATCAAATATAAAAACATACATATATCAGTCAATAGAGAAAATTAGAAACCATTAATCATGACAATTCAAATAACAATCACATAATGTTGATCAAAACAAGAAAAATGGAAAAAAAAAAAGAAAAAAACTAATAAGAAGAAGTGATGACAGCAGAGAAGATACTTAAAAAGAAAAAAGCCGTAGAATTTAAAAAGAAAAAAGCCGTAGAAACTTCAAAATAATAAAAATTCCTTAAGCCTTTTAAAGAAATTGCCACACAAAAACAGAAGTTGACATAGAAAACAAGATGATAATGTGTAATACTTCAATAATATTTTTGCCTAAAGCAAATATTTGTAACAATTCAATTCTTTATGCTAAAATAAAAAGCTGAAATGAGGTGTTCTTATTTATCAAGAATTAGAGAGGAAGTATTGGTAAGGTGACGAAACAGAAGCTTAATGTTTATTAAAACGGAAACCAAAGCTTTTTGAATAATATAAATTTTATTGAAAGAAAAAAATGAATCAATAAAACTAGGGTTTTGAAGCCCTTTTATAACAAGCCTAAATATTGCGAATTTATCAAAATAGGCAAATCCGAAATATAATCTTATAATAAACTTCTCCTATTCGAAATAAGAAAGGCAAAGAAAATGGAAACCAAATCCAAATTGTAGAAAAAAAAATAAAAATCCTAGAAGAATCAGGAAAAATAGGAAAATGTCTTAAAATCTAAAAATGACTAGGAAAGAAAAGAATTTTTGGGCCGAGAAGCATTGAAACGATATATTATACGCTGGAAACGGACACCTGTAGCCAAAGTTATACCATCGAGAATGTACCCTGCTTGTAATACACAACATCCTGCATCAATTATAAGGCTATGGAAAACTCAATTTTGCAAGAAAAATGATGGATTGTAGAGAGAAAAGGAACTGCAGCGAGAGATATAAAGAAAACGGCAAAAATAGGGAAGAAGAGGGTCAATATGGAGATAAAACACAAAAAATGGTGAGCTGTTTATTGAGTTATCGGCAAGCCGTTAGCGTCCAGAGAAGAAAACTCTTGTTAGTATCATATCGGTAAGCCGTTTATTTGTTAATGGTGAGCCGATAATGTTCAAAATGTAAGTTCCTTATTTCAATGATATCAGTGGCTGATTAGCAAGTTATCAACAAGCCCTGATTCTCTAGTAGCCTTGTTGCTCGTCAATTAGTTAGCGACTATTTGTTTATGTTATTAGCAGTAAGCTATTAACTAGCAGAATAAAAAAAATCTTAAAGTTATTGACTAAGATTTCATATGAAATGATTTCACACATTTATTTACTTTTTTACCAAATTATGAGTTACTCCAAGGTCATTTCTTGAACTCGAAATATCTTAATGGCAATTTGATGCATGATCCATGAATGTACAAATAATTAATCATGTGAAACACTTTCAAGAAAACAATTAATGATATTACACAAATCACAATACTAGATCAATATGAAAGATTCATCATTCTAAGTTCATCTATAATCTTAGTGAATTGCTCTTCATTAAGAGGTTTTATGAAAATATCAGCAAGTTGATTTTCAATGGAAACAAATTCAATCACAATATCTCTCTTTTGAACATGAACTCTTAGAAAATGATATTGAATCTCTATGTGCTTAGTCTTAGAGTGTTGAATTAGATTCTTTAACAAACTTAACATTATAGTCTTTAAATGTTTGTTTCATCGACAATGCTTGTGCACAATAATTTTTAGCTATAATATATTTTGCCTTAGTGATAGATAGTGCTTTTTCTACCAAAGGCCAAGATCAATGGTGTTAGTCAAGTACCGAAAAATCTGTTTAACAGCAAGTAAACCAGACTCTTTAGGAAAATATTGAAATATAGCCCACAAGCATACATTAAGCGTAATATCAAGCCTACTGGCAATTAAATAGAGTAAAGATCCGATCATACTTCGATATGTCTTGATATCAACTTGTTTACCTTTTTTATCATTGTCAAGCTAGATGGTTGTACTCATTGGAGTGCTTTCTACCTTTCTATTTTCATAACTAAACATTTTGAGTAGATCACTTTCTACTTGGCTTGATTTATGAAAATCCCTTCCTTGTTTTACGTTATTTGTAATCTGAATAAATATTTTAAGTCTCTTATCATGCTTATATCAAATTCTCGATTCTTTGGGAAGTGCTCAAGAAATACCTTCATTTTGTTCTGCATTTGTTTCTTCTTATTGTTCCTCTTGATTTTTTGGTGGTGCATCATTTTGTTTGTCCTTTAATTGCTCTCCATGTGACTCTTCATCTGCATCATTATCAACAACAACTTGGTCCAAGAGGAGGGATTGGATTCATCAAATGTGATATACATAGATTCCTCCACAACCAAAGATCTTTTGTTAAAAACTGTATAAGCTTTGCTTGATTTTGAATATCTAAAAAAGATACCAACATCAGATTTTGGATCAAATTTACCAAGATTATCTTTTGTGTCCAAAATAAAACATTTGCATCCAAAGACTTTGAAATAACATGATTTAAAACATAACATGAGGTGTTGACAACTTCAGCCCGAAAATATTTAGGCAAATTACTTTAATTCATCATAATCCTAGTCATTTCTTGAATAGATCTATTCATTCTCAACAAATTCATTTTGTTGTGGGGTCCTAAGTGAAGAGAATTGATGTTCAATATCATGCTCATTGCAAAAATATTCAAATATATAATTTTTAAATTCTTCTTCATGATCACTTCTAATGCATGCAATGTTACAACCCTTTCATTTTGTACCTTTTTATAAAATACTTTTAAAGGATCGAAAGCATCATCTTTATTGGCTAAGAACAATACCCATGTGAATCTAGAGAAACCATCAATAATCACAAATGAATAATACTTGCTATTCAAACTAGTATACATAGAAGGTCTAAATAAGCCTATATGAAGAATTTGAAGTGGTTTTGAAGTAGAAATACGATTTTTGGTTTTAAAAGAGATTTTTTATTTTTTTACCAAATTGACATGCTTTACAAACTTTTTTTTTTGAATCCCAGGTTTAGGAAGACCTCGAACAAGACCATTTTTGAAAATCTTTGAAATTAAATCCTTGCTTGCATGTCCTAATCTTCTATGCCATAACAAACCATCACATGTAATGTATAAAAACATTTATCATTTGTAGATGCATATCTAATATCAATAGTATATACATTTCCATATCTATTTATAACAAATATAATTTTACTATCACAAGCATTCTTTATAATACATCTAGTTTTATCTAAGATAACTTTATAATTTGTATTACATAATTGACTAATACTAATCAAGTTGTATTTCAAACTCTCGACCAAACATACATTCTCAATTAGAATAGAGGACACATTACTGACATTCAATTCCAAGAATTGTCCCTTCTGCGTTGTCTCCAAAGAAAATATCTCCACCATTTTTTATCTTGGTTAAGCTTGAGAACTAAGAGTAGCTCCCTATTATATGTCTTGAACATTGTTTGATGTAGGATTTTGTGTACCTTGAGTAGGGTATCTTCCAGAAGGCATAACTTTACCTACAGGTATCCGTTTTCAATGTATAATATACTATTTTGAAGCTTGCGATGATTCGAACAAAATTTATAATGCCAAAGCTGTTCTGATCTGTATTCGGCCTAAAAATTCCCTTTCTTTCTTGGTCGTTTTTAAGTTTTAAGATTTTTTCTAATTCTTCTAGGATTTTTATCTTTTTTTTCTACAACTTGGATATGAATTTCCTTTGTTTGCCTTTCTTATTTTGGATAGAAGAATCTTATTATAGAATTATACTTGCCTGTTTTGATAAATTCGCGATATTTAGGTTTATCTAGTTTTATATATTCAGTTTTCTTTTCAATAAAATTAACATTATTCAGAAACATTTGTTTCTATCTCAACAACCTTTAAACTTGCATTTCGTCAGTGTCCAAATACCATTTATTATTCTTCTTCTTCAACTCCTACAAAGGCAATTCTCAAGTCTTAGGTACCCAAAGTTTTTTAGGTCATTGAGTGTTAGTAATAGTACCTTTTAGAACCCAAATGCATTTCTCTTAACAGGACATCTAATTTTCATATGACCAATTTGGATGCAATAATGGCACATAACTTGATTATTAATAAAGGTACTTGTCATAAAGTTGTTTTTATAATACTTTTGTTTCAAAATAAAGTTGTTTTTATAATACTTTTGTTTCAAAATTTTGCTTATATCCAATACTTCCTTTGTCAAACACACATTTTTGTGAACTAAGTAGATTATTTAACATCTTTTGCCCATTTGTGAATTTTAAGACAATATTACTAAATTCATTACTCTTATTCTTGACCATCTTATTTTTCTTTTTCAAATAATCTATATAAGATTCTATATGCTCATGTGATGTGCTAGATTTCTTGTTTGATAAAGTAATTTTATCATGTAAAGATTTATTTTCTAATTCTAGGCATGTAATCTTACCACTTAAGGATTTATTCTCATTAGTAAGTTCTACCATTTTTTTTAAGACATGCATTCTTTTTACCTATTCTTATCCAATTATTATGCAACTCTTTAAAAGCATCATATAGTTTATCATAGGTAGGAGAATCATTTACCTTATCAAGCTCGTCGAATGATTCATCTCCAAATGCCATGAGAGCTAGGTTTGACATTTCTTGACGTTCTTCATCATCACTTGACTCCTCATCATGGTCATCACATGTAGCCACCATGGCCTTATTCTTGTTGAGAAGAGGGCATTCCAATCAAATTTATCCAGGCTTCTTGCATTCATAGTAAGTGATTGACTTCTTTTTTCATTTTGATTCTTATAGTTTCTGAACTTCCTCAATTCATTTGTTTTCTTGTAGAATTTTTTGAATCTCTTTGCTAGCATAGCCATTCCTTCATCATCCAGCTCATTTTCCTCATTACTCTAATGTTTTTAGGCTTTGAGTGCAATATTCTTATTCTCCTCATTGTATTTTTCAACTACTAAATTTTTCTTATAAGAAATTAGAGAACTAATTAAATCATCAATATTAGCTTCTTCTATGGCTGTCCCCTTAGGTCTCCATTTAGTAGGAAGTGACCTAATGATATTCTTAACCTTTTTACTATTCGAGAACGTTCTTCTTAGGGCCCCAAAGTGTTCACAATGTTTGTAAACCTTTTATACATGGAATAAACAGTTTCATTTTGTTCAATTTGGAATAATTTATATTGTCTACTGTATCTATTAATCTTAGACTTTTTAA
This sequence comes from Murraya koenigii, assembly GCA_025617385.1. Lineage (NCBI taxonomy): Eukaryota > Viridiplantae > Streptophyta > Magnoliopsida > Sapindales > Rutaceae > Murraya > Murraya koenigii. The sequence goes on along the minus strand of CM046813.1, from coordinate 6,629,738 downwards.
CTTGATTTGTCCTTTTATAGAAAACTTGAAGTTTGTTTCAAATTTCAAGAGCACTCTCACAACTAGACACTCTATGGAATTCTTTCTTATCAAGTGTACAAAATAAAGCAGTCATTGCTTTGAAGTTTAGAGACAACTTTCTTTTCTTTTCTTCACTCCATTGGCTATATGATTTGAGAATATCCTCTTATTTTTCATTTTTTGTAACAGGTACGAATGGTCCATCATTAACAATCTCCCAGATTTCATAGTCTAAGGTTTGTAGGTAAATTCCTTTAGAGACAACTTGAAGTTTGTTCTAAATTTTCTAAGCACTCTCACAACTAACACTTTATGGAATTCTTTCTCATCAAGTGTACAAAATAAAGAATTCATTACTTTAGAGTTTAGAGACAACTTTCTTTTCTTTTCTTTACTTTATTGGCTGGACAATTAGGGAATATCCTCTCATTTTTCATTTTTCGTAACGAGTGCGAATGGTCTATCATTAACAGTCTCCCAAATTTCATAATCTAAAGCTTGGAGGTAAATTCTCATTATAGTTTTCAAATAAGGATATTCATTGCCATCCAAGAATAGTGACCTAGTGGTAGATTGTCTTTCTCTAAATGTAGAGTCATTTTGGGTTACCATAGATATTTAGTTCTAGATGGTTAAGTAAAAAATACGAGCACCTTGCTCTGATACCAAATGAAATATGAGCTCAACAATCCAAGAAGGGGGTGAATTAGGATTCTGAAAAGTTAATCATAAAGCTTAAAAACCCAAGAAAACTTTATTTTTTTCCCATTCTCTCTTTTGTGAAAATAAGCATCATAAAGCTTATCTTCATTTGCCATCCGATAGAATGGTGTCTTAAATTTTAATCCAATACTCAACATGGAATAGATGGAATTCCACCACGTTGTACAATCCAGAATCACACTAATATTGTGTTTTTTATTCTATGATATTTTAAATATGTGTTTTTTTAAAATAAATGAAGGAGTCTGTGTTTACTTTTGGTCAAATAACAATTTATAATGAATATTTATTTATTTATAATGACTATATAAAAATTTGGGACAAGTTAAAGAATAAAAAGGAAAAAAACTCACTGTATGTGAAATATATTTTTTAAAAAAATTTGTCATAAATATATATTTCAAATATTATTTAGTGTTATTATTGTTTATTCATTAAGTTATTTTTAAATTTTAAATTTATGCAAAAAATTATATATTATTTAATTATGTTTGAGAGTTTTATTTTAAAATAATTTGTATATCCTTAATTACAAATCCTATTTTATCCTCAAAGAATTATTCAATAAATTAAAAGTAAATTTATAAAAGGGTGTTTTAAACTATTGTTTAAAAAGTAAGGATAAAATAAAATATTAGTTAAACAACAAGGATCAAATAAGCCATTGCATCAACCCTAGAGATGAAAAAGTTTTTCTCAAGTTGTGATTTAAATAATGAAATTCATAGAATTATGGTACTATGTAACATCTATTATTCTGATTTTGATCGGAAAAAAATCGACAAAAAAAATGAGAATTTTAGTCCATAGAATTGCAAACTTTTTTTCTCATAATTATAATACTATATGTGATATTATACAATGGATTAATTCTATAGGATTTAGATTTGTGTTACCTTTTTTTATACTTGTACAGAAAAAAAAAAAACCTCAAACAACCTTTTACTCTCACAATTACAATACTATCTGCTAGATTATACAACATATTTTTTAGGATTTAGATTTTTTTTCTTTGTTTATATTTGAATTAAAAAAAAAAAATCTCAAGTAATCTTTTTATCTCATAATTACAATACTATCTATCAGATTATAGAAGATTCTTTGGGATTTTAATTTTTTTTTTCTTTCTTAGTTAGTTTATTTATTATCCTCAAAACCACTATATTTCTTATTATATATAAGTACTGCTTGAGGCTCTATCCATCATTCACATCTGAGACCAAAACTCATTTTCTAATTTTGTAATACTTCATCAATATCACCCCTCAAAATATTATTTTATATAAGAATCACGGTTAAAGTTGTAGAACAAGGAGGAGACGATGATGAAGAAAATGAAGACCTGAAAAAAGTTTGACCATATTGAATTAGCGATTTGCTAGAAATAATTGGGAGGTGAGATATATAGATATGAATTTTCGTATTCATTTATATATTATATTGCAAATTCTCATGTAATCAATACTATATATTTTAAAAATATATATATGTGCTCATTTATTGCTGCGTCATAATATAAAAAACATATCCTTCTTTTTACAGGCCTGCTTGAATTTGGATGTTCGATGGTTTTCAAGTCAGTTCGAACTGATATGGCTTGGTATGTCAAAAGAGTGTCCAAATTCATCGGAAGTCATTCCCTGGGCAACAAAATGTGGAAAGGCTTGTGTGCTTCTCAGCCAAGAGCTTTTTTGGCTTCCTTTATAGTGCTATGTCCTTGCTAAGGGGTACAGCATATTATATCCCCACTAATAAGAACAACTCGCACATCCAGTCCAGGTTCGCTTGTTAGAAAAAAAGTGTGGTGATTACTGAAGGCCGATGGGCTGAAAAATCTGAGGAAAGTTCAAGCGACAAAACCGAAGTAATTGAGAAAAGATAGAAGTTGATGATCAACTCAATCTGGATTTGGATGCAGTGTAAGATGCTTTATGTATTATGATTTGGGGAAAAAAGAAAAAAGAAAAAAAGTCTTTTCTGCCCCGGAAGATTCACGCGAAAAGATTTGGAGCCTTTCCGTTTTCCTATTGAGGAGGATTGATGATCCTATTGAGGAGGATTGATGATATAGCTGAAGCTGAATCTTTGGAAGGATATAAGCATGAGCTCCATGAGGTTTTGTCTAGAAGTTTTAGAAATAAATAAATATACTATTTATTTTATATGTTGAAATACGAAAAATACATATAAAATCTGCACAAATTTTCAATTTCAGGGGCTTCCAAATTTACATTAAATTAACAATTTCTGTAATTACCATTACAATTGGCAAGATTTTATCATCCAAGTTAATTTTTCCATAACAAAAAGGTGAATTTATTTTATGGAATGAAGTCAGACCAAATCATAATTTTATATTAAATTAATGATATTACATTATTCAAATTAATCACAACAAATATTTCTTAAATTCTAACAAAGAACTGCAATTTCTTCAATACAATTTTATTAAATTAAACTACAAATATTAACTCCAAAATCCATCACTATGGTAAGGAGCAGTTGACAAATTATTATGTAAGTACTAGTGGGTATTAATTCTCTTAGTTTATTACTATGTGCATGTTTGAAATTGTGTGAAAGAGCTGAGATACTATGACCAACAATCATTGAACATATTGCAGATAAATATTTTATATCATATTTGGTAAATATTTGTGTTAATTGCCCAAGTAGCTTTATTACAACTAAGTACTTTGGTCTCTGAAGATACAAATTTGAGACTCATATATCATTTTTAGGTAATAACCAAGAAATTAACTATATACCTAATATGTACAAACTAAGGTGGTGATTGTGGAATCGTCATCTCGGTGATTGCGGAGATTGTAGTGTTTGAATGTATGATGATTGTTGCCTTAAACAAACCTAAACCTAAAGGAGTCGGGACAAAAGGAGAAGATGCATTAGCATTGCAGTAGGCTTTTAGCATGTTGCTAATTTGCTCAGGAGTGTTGCCGAGAGATATGAGTGGGGCAGGCCAGTTGCATTTACTTTTGATGACATCATCAATGGCTCGACAACAATCAGCAATATCAGCTTTGCCAGTAAGTAAGAATTGGACGGTCAGATTTGTACAGGACATGAACTCACCAAGGGCCTTCTCACAGTCAATAACTTGGTCCGCAAGATTCCTAGCTGCAGTTGCTTGTGCCATGTGGCATAATGTGAGAACCAAAAACAGCAACAATTTTTTGAGAGCCATGGTAATTACAAATCTATTTTATTTATTTATAACAGAGATGTAGAACAGAGATGATATGTATAAATTTAGAAACATTTTGGAGGTTTTATATAGGATGAAATCTCGTGATCATGTTCGCAATTGTGAAGTCAAATTTTGCCCTTGTTATTTAATTTTAGTGATAAGAGAGGCAGGGTCAGTACTCTTAATTTAGATTAATTATAAAGTCAATTAAATCCACCACTACTGCTACAATTAATTATGGTCGTATAAACTTGACTACAGTAGTTTTATTGCTCTATACGATAATTTGCATAATTGCATGTATTAGATAAATATAATCAAATAAAAGGTCGAAACTTTGTGCTGATTATAATTATAAGTCAAGAATTTAAATAAAAAGACCGCGGTATTAAATTAGCTATTGTATACACTGCCGAAATCTGAAAACTATTATGAATTATGTTGAATAAAAATGGTGGACGGTGAAGAAAAAGGCTCTTGACGTAGCTTTAATACTTTTGCACAAACGATCACCTGAATTCCTATAATTATAAAGTCAATAGTTATGTTTAGTATATGGGATTTTTCATCCCCGTCTAAATTTTAAAAAACTAAAACCCTACAAACTTCATATGATGTTTAAAGTAATCAAAATAGAATTCAGTGACATCACTCCAATTTTAATTATAATAATGGAAAGTAAATAATATTACAACTGTATGAAATTTATCATTTAGATGAGTGCATAATACATAATATGAGACTTAAGCTACTTTTAAATGTTGAAGTTTTTAGTGTTATTGTATTATGTATGTAACATCTATTATTGGTAAACATGAATTTTGATAGAAAAAAATTCCACAAAACAAGATTATTCTAATCCAATTTTGAATCATATATTTTTTATCTCATAATTATAGTCTATTTGAAATTAAGGTTGGGTAATTGTAGCTTAAAAGCTATAACACTAAAGTGTACAGTAAGCAATGATGCTATGTAATTTGAAAGTTATGTTGATATGATTTTTCATTTGTATAATGAAAAATTTATTATATCTTTAATAATTTTATCAAAATTATTATTTATAAATTATATTTATTACATAATATTAATTTTTTTTATAGTTACAACTTTTTTTTCACATCAACTGTATCTTAAAAGTTATAACACCTCAATTCTAAACAGAACCTAAAAATATTATATGCAATATTTTATACCAAATTCTTCGCGATTTAGATTTTTGATTTCTTTTTCAAAATTTGATAGAAAAATAATCTATTTTAACTCATAATTACAATACTATCTATCAGATTATATAACAAATTCTTCAAGATTTAGAATTTCTTTTCCTTTCCTTATTTTGATAGAAAATAACCTCAAATAATACTTTTATTTCAAAATTACAATCTTCTAGATTTTACAGAAGATTCTTTAAGTTTTCTTTTTCATATTTGATAGAAAAAATGACCTCAAATAAACTTTTTATCTCATAATTACAATACTATTTATCAGATTATTTAGCAGATTCTTCAAGATTTATAATTTTTTTTCTTTTTCATATTTTGATTGAAAAAATAACCTTAAATAACCTTTTATCTCATAATTACAATATCATTTACCAAACTTTATAATGGATTTTTTGGGATTTAGATTCTTTTCTTTTTCATATTTGGTTAAAAAAAATATGAATCAAACTTTTTTTTTTATCTCATAAGTATAATCCTATCTATCATATTATACAACGGATTCTTCAGAATTTAAATTTTGATAGAAAAAAAATTCAAATAACTTTTTTATCTCAAAATTGTAATACTATCTGCCAGATATACAACAAATTCTTCAAGATTTAGATTTCTTTTCTTTTTCATATTTTGATTTAAAAATTCTAAAATAAACTTTTTATCTCATAATTACAATACTATCTATGAGATTATACAGTGGATTCAAGGGGATTTAAATTCTTTCTTTATTTTGATTGAAAAAATAACCTCAAATAACCTTTTTATCTTATGATTACAATATTATCTGTCAGAGATTATAGTAGATTCTTCGGGAATTAGATTTTTTTGTTTTTCATACTATGATTAAAAAATCTAAAATAAAATTTTTATCTAATAATTAAAATCTAATAATTAAAATACTATCTACCAAATTATATAGTGGATTCTTCAAAAAAAAATTTTTCTTTTCCATATTTTGCTGGAAAAATGACCTCAAACAATCGTTTTATCTCATAATTACAATACTATCTGCCAAGTTATACAACAAATTATTTGAGATTTAGATTTTTTCTTTTTCATATTTTGATTAAAAAATTTGAAATAAACTTTCTATCTTATAATTATAATACTAGCTACCAAATTTTACAATGGATTCTTTGAGATTTAGATTTTTCTTTTTCATATTTTTATAGGAAAAATAACTTCAAATAATCTTTTTATCTCATAATTACAAAACTATATGCCAGATTATACTGCGAATTCTTTGGGATTTATTTTTTTATATTTAGATTAAAAATCTAAAATAATCTTTTTATCTTATAATTATGATATTATCTACTAGATTGTGCAACAGATTCTATGGGAATTGGATTTTTTTCTTTTTATAATTAGTTTATTTAATATCCTCAAAACCACTATATTCTTCTTATAAATAATGCTAGAGGCTCTATCCAGACCAAAACTCATTTTCCAATTTTGTAAAACACAATCAATATTCTTCCTCAAAAATTATTTTATTTGTTGATGCAGCTTTTCCCGCGTGCCTCAACAGTGCTTCGAACCTTCCAACAGAGACCGCAAGAGCTCGAGCAGGAATGTCTGAAACTTCTGCTCGCGGATCCAAACAGTACCTCGATCCTTCTGCTCGCGATAAGCTCGAGCAGGATTGCCTCCTTCGCCCTGTTCCGCTGTCTTCTTCAGAACAGTGATCTTCCGGACCTGTACTCACAGAAAACCGGGTCAGGGGTCGCCGGGCGTTTCCCGGCGAAAACCCTCCGACGCTCAAGTCAGTAATCGGGTTTATCTTTTTGGTATCTCCCTTAGTGAGGGAGGCCGGAAAAATGAAAGGGGTATTATTTCGCCCCCCCTTTTTTGGATAAGTATGGTGTTTTTAGAGAGAATCAGATGAGAGAAATTTGAAAAGGAAGAACCTGTATCAAGTTACAGATCCTTTCTGAATCAGAAGGTAGAACCTCTCTGTGTATCAAAAAATCCAACCTTTGAGAATCAATTTTTTCAACCCTTGTGTCGTTCTCCTTCGTTTCCTTTTATACTCCATTTTTCCCGCTCTTTTCCTTTCCAGGCTGTCCACTCCCACGCTAGTGGTATCTGGGTCCCTCTGACAGCCGGGTTTGGCGGAATATTCCCTAGGGATGAGCGGCTGTCCCCTTAACCCGATTCACGTGGCCAGATCACCATGTCGGGCAAGTGCGCAGGGAATGATGAGGCCTTGGTGGCACGTGCCGGCCGCCGACAACAGTGTCACCTCTCCACCATGTGGGACCCTTGTCAGACATCAAAAGGTGTGCCAGGATTCTGAGAAAACGGGTCGGGTTGCCCTGGGTCGGGTCTTGCCCAGCTGTGTCCGTGGCACTCTGCGAGCAGGAGAGATATGCTCGGCTCTCGACCTTGACCAGCTTTGACCTGAGGGACGACCTCGAGCAGGGAAGGAGGGCTCAGCTCTCGACCTTGACCAGCTTTGACCAGGACGACCTCGAGCAGGCAAGGAGTGTTTAGCTCTCGACCTTGACCAGCTTTGACATCCTGACTTCTGCTCGAGCTAGGCTGTCCTCGAGGTGTCTCGCTCGAGCTGGGGGGGCTTCAAGGGGCCTGTCTGATATTTATCCAATACACTTGGAAGGGCTTCGAGGGACCTGTCTGATATTTACCCAAACATTATTAAATCATGGTTAAAGTTGTAGAACAAGGAGAAGATGATGACAAAGAAGAAGGAGATCTGAAAAAGATTGTCTAGTTCGAATTAGCAATTTACCAGAAACAATTGGGAGATAAGATATATGAATTTTCATATTTCAACGTCGTATATGTGCTCATTTACCTGCATCAAATTTTGAAAAACAAATTCTTCCTTTTCATAGACATGGTTGAATTTGGATGGTCGATAGCTTTCTAATCAATTCGGACTGATATGGCTTGGTATGTCCAAAGAATGTCCAAAATCATTCAGATCATCCCCAGGACTGCAAAATGTTGAAAGGCTTGTGTGCTTTTGTGCCGAGTGCTTTTTTTAGCATTGTTTTTTAGTGCTACGTATTTATTAAGGGGTGAGGCACATTATGCCCCATTAATAAAGCACGCGTCGCACATTCAGTCCAGGTTCGTTTATCGAAAAAAGAAATTATTGTAAATATATTTGGTGATTACCGAAAGCTGTGGGGCTGAAATACCCAAGGAAAGTGCAAGCACAAAACCGAAAGAAGAAAAAGAAGAAGCAGATGATCAGCTGAATTTGAAGGAACTGAATCTCAATTGAAGCTGATCTCAACTTAATTTTGTTTTCAAGTCTTTTTATTTGTATTCGCATGCAACTACAGTCTGGAAGATTCAATCAAAAAGATTTGGAGGCGTTCTGTTTTCCTATTGAGGAGGATTCTGATGATAAAGTTGAAACTGAATCTTTAAAAGGATATAAGCATGGGCTCCATGAGATTTTGTCTTGAAGTTCTAGTACATAATAAAGACTAGTTTTTGTATTATATATGTTGAAATGCGAAAAATAAGTATAAAATCTGCAAAAAAATTAGATTGACAGTTTCTCTAATTACCATTATAATTGTCAAGATTTAATCATCCAAGTTAATTCTTCCAAAACAAAAAGGTGAATTTATTTCATGGAATAAAGTCAAATCAAATCATTCCATTAGATGACGTTACTATATTCTAATTACTTGCAACAAATATTTCTTAAATTGTGAAAAACAAATTTAATTTCTTCCATATAATAATCATTAATTTAAACTATACATAGTAACTCCAAAACTTATCACTACGGTAAGGAATAGTTGACAAATCACTGTATGTACCATTAACTCTCGTGTTTTATTATTATTGCATATAAGAAGATTGTGATATAGATTCTCAATAATCATTTTGAGAATCTAATACTAAATTATATTTGGGTTGTCAAATTTTTTTATCAAAATTGATTCAAGTTGTTCTTTTAGATCCAATATATACACCGGCAAATCATCAAATGTGTAATATCAAACACAATACCAGAAATACACTCAGCCCAAGCGATGTGGCAAAACAAAATAATTCTTCGAGTATACAGTTTCTCCCAAATCAAAATCGTATATTTCTATTTACTATTTATGTCACATTACGCAAGTATATTATCTGGACCGTGATATACATGTAGAACACAAAACATCCTTCTACGTATTGCTTTACTTAAATTAATTAATGTGAAACTGGAGGAGATGCCAAAGGAGGTACATCACAGCAGTCTCTTAGTAGGTTAGCTTGCTTAGGAGTGAAGCCGAGTGAAGTGAACATTGTGGCAAGCCAACATTTCCTTGTGATGCCCCCAACGGCACGGCAACAGTGAGGGCCAACATAGCCATTAGAGAAGAATTTGCAAAACTCTTTTGTGCAAGGTTTGAGCGGCAAAAGTGCTTTCCAGCAATTAACTACTCCACCTCCAATGGCATCAATTTTGTAGCCTGCAGGCTTATTGATAGTTGCCGTTGCATATGCCATTAGGCTTGTTAGAACAAAAAGGAGAATCAATGCATTTTTAATTTTAATTTTGAGAACCATTGTGTATAAGGATTGTAGTAGCGATGAATAACACTCGAAACATTAAGATGTACTTATATGTAGAGATGGATGTAGCATAGATCTACTAGATATGAAAACTAATTAGCGTTATGATCACATGGTTTAATTGCCTAAATTGAAAGGTTAATAGAGATAAATAATGGGGTTGTCCGTTGAGATAATCATTTTTGTATAGTATATGCTACAAACTTCTCAACAAATACGTGCATTTTTAGTAGTTAGCACTGTTTCTTTCAGAAAAGCCAGCTATTTTTTTTTTCTTTTTAATATTATATTCATTGTTAAGCTACCATGACTAATTTAACAAAAATTAGAAAAGTATACCATTACTAGTTAGAGAGTCTCTTCCCCATTCACATGAAAACTGTTCAGATTCTATATGTTTTAGACAACCTAAGAAATTAATTTTACCAGTTGAACCAATTATTTTTTTAAGGGGAATTTTTTTTTTTTACCAAAACCTTGCCTAGATAGTTCTGTTATGCCACAACTCGTCTGTTAATAATCACTAGGGCCTATTGTTAAAAAAAAAAAAAAAACACTGTTATCACTAATAAAATATATTGTGAAATATGTGTATTTCATAAGACTCTTTAAACATATTGGATATTATAGTTAGCTTAAAACTTTTATGTTATTTTTGTTTACATCTTGAAAATTTAAAATAACATTTAGACATAGGAAAATATTCCAATTAGTCAAATTAAAGAAAGCTGAATACATTAATATTGTTTTACAAGGAAACTTACTGAAAATACTTTATCAAGTGTTCTGCATTCCATGATCTCCTAACTTCCATCCATCGTGGTAAGCTAATATGTATGCTCCAGGACCTGCCACCTGCGTGATCCTGTACGGACCTTCCCAATTTGGGGCTCGTACCCCCTGATTGGGATCTTTGGTGCTCTAGTTGAACCTTTTTAGCACCCAATCCCTTACTTTAAACTGACAGATGTACATGTTTTATTTGTAATAGTGGGCCACTTTCTGCTAGTAATCTGTTACCTTCCTTAACAACCTTTTGCTCCTCTCCTCCAATAAGTCTAAATTCCCACAAATCTGCTCATTGTTCTACTCCTCGTTGAAATGCTCTGCTCGGTGAGTGCCCACCCCTATCTCTGTTGGGACCACGACTTCATGTCCAAACGCTAAGGCAACGGAGTTTCGTCCGTGGCTGTCTTATGCGTGGTTCTATAAGCCCACAATACACCGGGTAACTCATCAACCCATGCTCTCTTTTGCTATCTTATTTTGGTTTTTAGAAGTCATTTTATAGTTTTATTTGCAGCCTCTACTTGCTCATTTACCTGCGGATGTGATAACAAGTAGAATTTCAACTCTATTCTCATATTAGCAAAGAAGTCTCTGAACTGCTTTCCATTATCCGTAATCAGAGCATAGGGAATTCCATATCTGTATTTATATTTCTCCAGATGAAATCAATTATTTTGCTCTCTGTTATCATGCTCAAAACCTCCACATCGACCCACTTCATAAAATAATCAATCACGACCACTGCGTGTGTTGTGGATGTTCGTCCTTTTGGTAGGGGTTCGATCAGATCAATTCCCCATTGAGCGAATGGCTATGGCGATTTCATTACTGTAAGTTTCTCTGGTGGTTGAGCTAGAAAATTGGAGAAGCCCTAACAACTCTTGCAACTCCTAGTCATCTCTTGTGCGTCTTAATGCATTTTGGGAAAGAAATGTTCTTGCCTCAAGACTTTAAAGAGTAAAGACCTGGCACCAAAGTGATTTTCGCAAATCCCCTTATGTACTTCTCTAAGCACATAGTCTGCTTCTTCCTCATTTAAGCAGCGTAATAGCATCAAGGTGTATTCTTATCGGTATTGTTGATGTAGTTTTTTCCCGCGTGCCTCAACAGTGCTTCGAACCTTCAAATAATGCCTCAAAGCAGCTCGAGCAGGGCCCTATAAACCTTCTGCTCGCGGATACAAATAGTACCTCGATCCTTCTGCTCGCGATAAGCTAGATCTCGAGCAGGATTGCCTCCTTCGTCCTGTTCCGCTGTCTTCTTCAGAACAGTGATCTCCCGGACTTGTACTCACAGAAAACCGGGTCAGGGGTCGCCGGGCGTGTCCCGGCGAAAACCCTCCGACGCTCAAGTCAGTAATCGAGTTTATCTTTTTGGTATCTCCCTTAGTGAGAGAGACCGGAAAGATGAAAGGGGTATTATTTCGCCCCCCCTTTTTAGATAAGTATGGTGTTTTCAGAGAAAATCAGATGAGAGGAATTAGAAAATTAAGAACCTGTATCAAGTTACAGATCCTTTCTGAATCAGAAGTTCCAACCCTTGTAACGTTCCCCTTCGTTTCCTTTTATACTCCATTTTTCCCGCTCTTTTCCTTTCCAGGCTGTCCACTCCCACGCTAGTGGTATCTGCGTCCCTCTGACAGCCGGGTTTGGCGGAATATTCCCTAGGGATGAGCGGCTGTCCCCTTAACCCAATTCACTTGGCCAGATCACCATGTCGGGCAAGTGCGCTGGGAATGATGACACCTTGGAGGCACGTGCCGGCCACCAGCAACAGTATCACCACTACACCATGTGGGACCCTGGTCAGACATTAAAAGGTGTGCCAGGATTCTGAAAAAACGGGTCGGTTTGCCCTGGGTCGGGTCTTGCCCAACTGTGCTCGTGGATCTCTGCGAGTAGGAGAGATGTGCTCGGCTCTCGACCTTGACCATCTTTGACCCGAGACTACCTCGAGCAGGTGGTGGAGTGCTCGGGCTAGTCTGTGCTCGGGGTGTGTTTACTCGAGCTGGAAGGGCTTCGAGGGGCTTGTCCGATATTACCCAAACAGGTATAATACCCCATCAATCAGCATGTATCTTGCTACCTGGCACTTCAGCTTCCTTGCTTGCTTCTTGTCAGTAGGCACTATCCTGACCCCAATGTAAGAAATAATCAGGTTTATCCAAGTGCCACCTAAGGTTACACCCAATGCCTCCACTTCCTGCTTAACGCTCAAGCTGGTTTTGGTCTCCAAGAAAATCAATTTGGGCATCTTAGGATCTGATACGGTAGCCATTCATGCTATCATATCTGCCAAAAAATTCTCTGCTCTTGATATCTATTTTACCTCTACTATTCAAAATTTCCCAATCAATTCCCTTGCATTACGAAGGCAACTTCTATGTTCTCCCTTTTCACTTGGTAACTATCATTGAGGTAGTTTGCTACTAGCTGGGAATCTGTTACAAGCTTCACCTATTCTGGCTTCACTGTTAACGCAAGTTTTAACCCGCGATAACGGCCTCATACTCATGTTGATTGTTGATAGCTTTGAACTCGAGCATCACTACATATGGGATTTCTACACCTTCAAGGCTAACTAACACCACTCTTGCTCCAACTCCTTAGTCCCAAAAAGATCCATCTACCGTAACAACCTGGACCTTCCCTAGAACATATTCTCTTATTGCTTGCTCGGTATCAGCACTCCTGTCTGATTCTGTGCATTTCGGCTATAAAATTCGCTAGAGCTTGTGCTTTAATTGTTGTCCGAGATTGGTAACTAATATCAAACTTGCTAAGCTCTATCGATTATTTCACCAGCTGTCCAAAGGTCTCGGGCTTGTACGAGATTTTTCTAAGTGGTTGGTTTGTCAATACCATTATCGAGTGTGCTTAGAAGTAAGGCCTTAACTTTTAAGCAGCTGTTACTAAGGCAAGTGCCTATTTTTCTACCTGCAGATATCAGGTCTCTGCTCCCAGCAGGGCTTTGCTCGTGTAATACACCGGGTGTTGAATCCCCGATTCTTCTCTTATTAAGACCAAGCTCGTAGCTTATTGTGATACGGCCAGATACAAATATAGGACTTATTCTGCTCGTGGCTTTGATAGCAGCGGAGCCTTAGCAAGTAATCCTTTAAATGCAGAAACACTGCCTCACACTCTGTTCATGTTGTCTTCCTTTCTTTTTTAATTTCTTGAAAGAAGACATGGCACTTGTCCACCGCTGGGGAGATAAACCTATTCAAATCTACTAGTTTGCCGTAAGACTCAATATCTCCTTTAAAGTGCATGGGGACTTTATTTCCACCATTGTCTTTATCTTTTCTGGGTTGGCTTCAATCCCCATGTAACTGACCATAAATCCCAAAAAATTTCCAGAACCTACCCCAAAAGCATACTTCTCTGGATTGAGCTTCAATCGGTATCCTCAAGAGCGTGAAATTCTTTTCCAAATACTTGGCATGCTCGTCAATATCCTTGGACTTGGAAATAATAACGTCCACATAGACTTCCATTGTACATCCAATCAGAGGTTTAAAAATCTTGTTCACCAACCTCTAATATATCGCTCTTATATTTTTTAAGCCGAAGGGCATGACTTTGTAGCAAAATAGGCCTTAATTGATGATAAAGGCTGTGCATTCTTCATCCTACCCAAACATGGCAATTTGGCTGTAATTAGAAAATGCATCCATGAAGCTGAGCAAGCCGTGTCTGGCTGTAAATTCAACCAACTGGTCTATTTTTGGCAATGAAAAATTGTCTTTAGAGCAGGCTTCGTTCAGGTCCATGAAATCCACACACATTCTCCACTTACCATTTACCTTTTTAACTAATATCACGTTCGAGATCCACTCGGGGTAGTTGACTTCCCCTATGAATCCTGCTTTTAGTAGCTTCTCCACTTCGCTATTCATGGCATCATATCTTTTCTGGTTGAGGCATCTCCTCTTCTGCCTCACTGGCTTTACCTATTTACTCACTACTAACTTGTGGCATGCCAACCTTGGATTAATCCATGGCATATCATCATGGAACCAAGCAAACACGTCTGCATGTGCCCGTAAGCACTCGATCAGGCTCCTCCTTATTTTCTTATTTATACTCGATCCAATCTTAACTTTCTTCTCCTGCACATCTGGTCTTATTAGGACCTTCTCCAGCTTCTCAGTAGGTCCTTGTCTTCCTTTCCTAGACTCTCCCCTGACATCCAATGATGTCACCTGTATTGCCTTTTTTAGCCGCTATTGCATAGCAGATTCTCGTGACCCTCTGATCTTCTTTTATAACCCTCATCACACTATTTATTGGGTATTTCAACGTTAAGTAATGTGTCGACATTACTGACTAACTGATTAACATGAACGGCCTCCCCAATATCATCTAGTAAGGGCTAACTTCGTCTACAACCATAAAATCAAGTATCACATTCTTCTGAAAGGATCCCGAGCCTATAGTTACCGATAGATTCATAATCTTCAAGGGAGTCAACCTTCCTCCACCAAATCCATTTAGAGAGATACTTGTGTGCTCGAATCTTACATCTACTATCCCCATCTCATCTAGGGTGGACTTGAAAAGCATGTCTACCAAGCTTCATGAGTCCACCAGAATCCTGTTGAGCTCCCTATTTGCAAAATTTATCTTTACAACTAGGGCATCTCCATGGGGATATAGAACCCCTTCCTCATCTTCCTCTGTCCATATAATCGAGACCTGCTTGGTCTTTACCCTTTTTGCTACTGGCATGTTGAGCAAGACTTCTCGATTAGCAGATGCATATCTGCTATAATTTTTTCTAACTCTGTTTGAATCTCCTACCATCGTTGGCCCTTCTGCTATCACTCTCATAACAAGTTGTTCTCAGTCTGTATCATTAATCTGATCGTCTTTTGCATGTTGCCGATCTACTATTGGTTGTCTACTGTTGATGAACTCGTCCAGGTACCGATTTCTCACCAAATCCTCTATCTAGTCCTTTAAATTTTGGCACTGAGATGTTGAATGGCCATGATCATTGTGGAATTTGCAGAATCTTCTTATCTCCCTCCCATTAACTAGCTCGGACATTGGTATTGGAGAACATAGCATACCTCATTTTTTCATGACATGAAGCATCTCCTCTAGTGATACTTTTAAAGGAGTATACTGCCTATAAGTGGGACTCTGGTCAATCATTTGCATGGTTCTGCCCTAGAAAAGTCACCAGTAGGTGGGGCTGGCCGACGAACAATTTTTTCATGGCTCTGTGTGTGCCGTTTCACAAGGACGTTATGGGATGGGTTACCTCTGAGTTGATGGTAATTCCTTTGGTCTCTACACGAGAGGAATTCTGTGCTGCAAATTGCATATGTTCTTACTCTGTTTACCGTAAATACTGCCTTAACTCTCTTTCCTCCAGGCTTGCATCCACCCTTCTAGCCGTACTCAGCACCCTCTAGTCCCAGACTTCAATTCTAACATCCTACCCAATGGGAGTAGCCGTATGACTAGACTCAAGAATGTCATATCTCACTCTCCTCTGTCCGACCCTGAGCTCCTGAAGGATGGACGTCAATGTCTCCATCTGTTTCTCCATCAGGCCTATCCCGGGCTTCGTTGGCCACCTCCCTCAGAGTCATCGACTCTTCAAGACTGGCTTCTTTCGGATCGGTGCCTCCTATTGTCATGTTGCTCCTATGGCTTGTAACAAAACTTAGCTTTCCTTTCAATCCCCACAGAAGATGCCAAAATATTGATGCAAATTTCTAGTCGCTCCTTCCTCGAGCAGGCTTTCCAGCTAACTCTTGATTTTCTCTATCCACTGAAGCAATAATGCCTTTTAGCCTGCGTTCATAAAAAAAATGTCAAAGATCGACGGGTGTTTTTTTGGCGTAGACCCTCTGAATTTCAAGTCAGTAATTATGTTAACTTTTACAAAACTCTCTCTAATTGAAAGGAAGAAAAACACTGGAAGAACACTAACTCCCTTTTCTTTCTCTTTTTTCCCAAAACATCGAACCCCATTCTCCCTTTTTTTGAGGTATTTATTTGGGTCTTCCGATCCTCATCATTATTCTCATAATGCATGTTCTCTACTTCTCAAGCACTCATTCGTTTTAGAACGGTTACTTGGTTACCATAATAAGAATTAATTGTGTGTAGGAGTTATTCCCCTAATGTTGAAGAGAGCCGCTCAACCTTCTCACACTATAGGCTTAGATTGTCACGTTTTGGTTTGGCTCGAGGACTAATTTATACATGTTCGTGGTGCCGACTATAACGTGACGGAAGCTCGCTTGGCTACCGTGGACATTCTTGCTCTTCCTAGCTTAGGTCGACCAGACTACAAGCTCCTGGTCTCAACTGACCTAACATCGAGCTGGAGTGCCTTTATACTAGCGACCAATGCTTATGTTTTCGCTGGCTTAATCTCGAACAGGTGTGCTCTTTATTTCCTAACAATAGCGACCAGATTTTTGACATCAACAATCACCACAATTAAATCTATCAATAAATTATACATGTCATTATAAAATTTAAATAATATCGAATTTTGAGTGAAAACATTTGATATATTTTCATTTTTTATTGAATTGTGGTATTATTGGATTTAGCTCTTCCTGCATTGAATTCTTAACTATGCCAACAATCATAATACATTCACAATCTCATTAACCATAATTCATAATTCAAATTCTTAAATAATAAACCCTTAAATTCATCCACAATACTTCATAGATCATAATTTAGTTATCAAATAAAATAAAGAGAGAACAATTAATAATTAATGAACACTTCATCAATCCTCAATTGCAGGCCCAAAAATTTTGTCTGGGGTGGGGTTAATACAATGCAATTGAAAAAATTTCAATAAAAAATAATTAGTTCATAACTTCATTGTCAACGTAATCAATAATTTGAAATTTTGTTGTTTTCAAACAATGACTTAAATTCATATAATTATTTAAGGTTAACATAAAAAATTTATCACAAAGAGATAGTGCAAATTTGTTTTTGAAATGGTGGCGAAATTGTAGGGTATATGTGCTCTTTAAAGCATATTAATTTATTTACTTATGATAAATACATCTTCTGATTAATAAAATATTTAAGACTTTTTTCAGACATCTTAATTGCATAAATATTTTGAATAAGGTCCATTTAATCATATTATATGCATTTATGTGATCATCATATGGATTCACAGAAGACATAAATACAAGTTATCTTATGATTAAATAAATTGAGTTCACAGTTGATAAATAGAGTTGAGCGCTTTATTTATATTTAGACTATAATAAATTCATTGAATTATTTTTCTTAATCGTGTATGAATTTATTGATGTGATTTGACTATATTGAACTGGATCACATATGAGATTTAATTAACTTGGAGTAACTGTTAGATTTATTAAATCTCATAAGCATTGATTTTATTGCAATCTCAATCTTGAGCTAATTATAGTTTCATGTTTATGATTGTTGTTTCATTTAAGTTACCAATGGGCACGACATACATTTGTAGTCAAGATTACCTGGTATCTTTATGGAAGCAATTATGAACAGTAAAATTATAGATTAACATCGCTTGATAGGTTTTCAGTACTTGATCATAGTATTCTCTAGCCAGAGTGTGTCAACATAATTAGTATGTTGAAATTGATCATTAGAGAAAGCCAGTAAGTTCCAAGGAATATGGTATAATTGTATTGATTGGACAGTTGAGATATCAATTTAATTAGCGTACAAAGGATTGTTTAGTAAAGTAATCAATGTGGGATGAGTTGAATTAATTTTCGAGAACACTATCCTAGATAGCATGCAATTATAGAGGTCAATTCCAATCTTATAGTGGAGAAGATTTGAAATTAAATAATTAGGCTAGTTTAATTATATGCCTAATTATTATAGTCACTATTGTATGCACCCATATGATCCCCGAGTTAGCTTATTTAATTGACTGCACCACTATTAGATTAATAAGAAAGAAAACTAGTTATTTAGGTTAAAAGCCTAGATATATTATTTGGTGGGAGGCTTCAATTAATTTACTTATGCATAAGGGACCTTGTGTTATTTTACAAGGTGGTCCCTTATAATTATAATAAGTATAAGGCTAAAAGTTTTTGTATTTTTATCTTATTTTAATTTAAATCAATTATTTTGATTTGATAGAATTAAAAAAGAGATAAATAAGGAGTTTAAGGTTTTCCACCATTACAATATAAAAATATTTTTTCTCTATATAAGAAAAAATAAGAAGCCACAATACAAATGAAGAAAAGAGAATTTGTCTCTCTAACTTTGAAAAAAAAATATTTTCTTTCTAGTTACTTTCAGTGGTGAAAAAGGTAACCACATATTAAGTGTAGATCAAACTTGAGTCATAATCTGGAAGATCATTGGTGATAAATCGTGTTCTAGTAGGAGAGCTGGTGATAGATCGTGATTTGAGAGCCTTAATTACTACAATGACAAAGTAAAGATACGATTTTAAAATTATGGCACTTCTATATATTGTATAGGAAAACGATTATATTATTGCTGCTGTAAAACAATTTTAAAACTAACAGAAATATATTGGCTAATTAAGGAGCTAAAAATCGATGACTTCTGTCTTGATATTTTTGAAAATTTAAAACTAAGAGATCGTCAATTAAAAGATGCTTGAAATTTTTAAATTTTTAAAAGATGCTTGAAATTTTTAAATGAACCAAATAATATGCTCAAATAAATTTTCAGAAGGAGCTTGTAACCGCTCCGAGGCGTAGGTTAGTTCAGCCCATGAACTAATGATCAACACTTCATCAAAATATGTGATGCCAACAACACCACATAAACTAGCCAACTATCTTAAAAAAAAGCAAAAACAAAAAAAAAACAGAAAAAAAAAGAAGAAAACAAGTTATTCACTAATTTGAATTTTGAACTGCCATTAATTCAACTATATAGCAACTAAACAAGTTATTCACCAATTTCAACTGCCATTAAATCAACTATATGCAACCAATTATATGAATGTAAAAGACTTGAGCGCCAATTGTGGGTGCACGCCGGGGTGGGCACGGTTTTGGTCGATTTGGGCTCAAACCCAATCAACCGAGTAGGTTACATCTCAAACCGTCGGCCGGGCAAAGGGAGCATGTAATCGAGCAATACCGACTGCAAAATTCCAACTTTTGTTGCTTAAATTTAATAAGATATTAACTTTTACATAAAACCTAACTTGAATTTAATCACATATCAACTTTTGTAGCTTAAATTTTGTAGCGAGTGTGCTGAATAAACCTACAAAAGGTCTAATATAACCAATTTCTATACTAATAAAGAAATTAAAATAGTTAAAATCAACACTAAAAACATAAAATGGTTAATATTTATCTAAAGACAGGAATAATGCAAGTGGTAAGATTAATGAATAGTACCAATGCAAGATCCAAAGTTGCCAACCCCTTCCACGCCGAAAGGACCCATAATTCCAATTTATTCTTCCTCTAGACATTTCCAATATTCTATCACCATCTCCTCGCTTAAATGATCAATATTTAAGTGAGTTAAATTAGCCATCAACAAAGAATGACGTTGGGGAAAGGACAGAGAGGATTAGAGACTGAGTAATGCTGATCGATGATAGTTTTATTTATTACAATATTTTTTTGTTTTTATTTACCTTTTTATATCAGCTCTCCTGCAACTTAACAATAAACAAATGATACATCACTTATTTTTCACGATAACATACAACTGTACACACCTAGTCAGTTTTTATTATATATAACATACAAATTTTATTAATAACTAATATATCGCACACTGTAGAATAAAAGTTGGCCATTGAAATGCTGCATAGAGAAAAGGGCCAAAAAAAGCCAGAAACCACATGGTAAGTAGTAACGGCTCTTTTAATTAATATATAGTCTTTTGGGGAATTGGGTTCTCATTACTTTTCTTTTCCTGTTACAACATCTTTTGAAGGAAGGGTAAAATTAATAAATTATGTAATATCTTTTCACTGTAATGAATTTATATTACATTTACGCAAGGAATGAGTTATTTTAACTTAAAACTTTTTACATAAATTTTGAGTTATTGATCTCTTGAAATTTAATGAGAACTATTAAAAATCAAAGTAATATTTAATGTAGTCAATTCATCTACAATTAGGTTATATGACATCAATGAGTCAAAATTTGAATAAAAAATTTAAGTATGATAATTATATATTGTATTTTTATTACTCAAATTTGTGTATGTTTTAAATGTCTCAAAAACTATATTTATACTCTTTTTTAGTTATTAATTTTTTTTGTTACTCATCAAAATTTTGAAATATAATGCATACTTTAGAATAATATTAAAGGAACTTATAATGAAAAACTTGGGAATTATTAAAAAAAATGAAAATCTTGAGAAAAATAATTTTTATGATTTAAATTCTTTCATTGGTATTGCTAAATAAAGCCTTCATAAATATTAATGCCTAACATATAATATTTTATTAATAATTAATATTAAGGAACTAAAAATAGAATTTATTAATAGATTACAGATTACATAAAAAAAGTTGGCCACTGTAATAATTGTTTTTTAAAGGATAAAATCAATAAATTATGTAATGAATTTGTGGTTATCTTCATTTGTAAGCATTGGTGTGAGAGTTACTTTGCTTCTTGTTGTGGTTTCGAGATTAATCAACCAAGACGAACATTGAACAAATTCAAGAATTAAGAACAAAATCAGAACACACATATTTACACCAATCTTTGAAGGAAAATCAGCATACTTTATTGATCAAAACTCACGGTGCAAGATCAATAATTACAAAAAGAATGTAAAGGTAATAAAAAATCAAGAATCAAAAAGAATGAATAACAAACAAGGGAGAACAAGAACAAGCATACTCAATAGAGCTAACAAATCAGCACTTATATACACGTTTTCTAAGTTTGTTATCAAGATAATGAACTACAACAAATTTGACTTGCCACGTCAGCACTCCTTGTTATTAACTCCTCGAATTCCCAATGACCTCAGCTAATTTGTAAATAAACCAAACATTTTTTGTACAGTAACCCATATAACATTCTCCACCTTGCAAATCAACCCAATTGGCCCATCCACAAAAGCTGCTTCTAAAAACCTTCAACCAACTGCAATCACTCCTCAATTTCATATTGGATTGGGCAAAATATCCTCAAATTCACAGAGAATTCAAACCTAGCTGAAGGAAGTATTTTGCATATTAGCTGGATTAACATCTTTATGTATCTATGAAACAAGCAGAGCACCCTTGATAACTTCATCTCTGATGAACAGCAGCTGTACATATGTCCTCTCATGGTACATTTGATTCTTAACCAACTGTATAGTACTTTGATTACACAAAAAATTTGAACTGTTTTTTCATCCAACCAAAGTTCGTTGAAGATACCCTTAAGCCACATAGACTCCTTGACTACTTCTGTAGCTGCTGCAAATTCAGCCTCTGCTGATGAAAAAGCTACCACAGGTTGCAGAGAAGTTTTCCAACTGATCATACAATTATTGAACATAAACAAAAAAACCTGTTTTTGACTTCCTTCTGTCTAAATCTCCAGCAAAGTCAAAGTCTACATACTCCTTTACCACACTAACTTACTTGGACTTTCCATACAATAAACGATGACTGGAAGTTCCCCTTAGATATATTAATATCCATTTCACAACATCCCAATGGATCTTGCTGGGACAACTTAAGAACGTGCTAATAGCATTTGCTCCATTTTCTTAAGCTCCATATCAAGCAAAGCTTAAATTTAGTTGTAAAAACCAACCAGTACAGAGAAATGATGGGATTGTGGAGACATTAAAAATGCTTGTTAAGATTAAGGAGGCAACTAATTCTAAAATAATATTTTACTTCTAAAATATAACATTATAAAAATCATTAATTTTTCATTATTAATTAAAATATCCATTGAAATCCAATAAATTAAAGCTATAGAGATGTTAGGGATTGGAAGAAGTACGTGAAGTCTGCTATAAACTACATGAAGTTTTACTATAAACCATAGCACTCCAAAAGCTTCTCTCAATTGACAAAAGTGAGAAAATATGCACAATTTAATTAAACCCAGACAAAATCTTACTGAATCTATGTACATCTTTAGCACAATACCAAAGAGGTTTTAGGAATCCGTCTCATTAAATATCTCTCTCAAAAACTGCATTCCAGTATGTAATTCAGCCAAGCTCACATTCCTGCACCTCATTTCACAGCCAACAATCTTTCTCTGTTTTAGTTCATCCTCACTTCCCAGCAAAACTTTCTATCTTGGTTCTAGTTCATACCATTGTGACTTAAAAAAGCAACCACTCTCACACATCTGACTTGATTTTCACACCCAACAATACTTTGTTTCTTTGTTTTAGTTCATTATTCCCATTTCAACTCAAAAGAGTGAAGAAGACGTTCTTAAGATCTCAGAAGTAAGATCATTAGTTTTGGTTCACATCGCTCACATTAGTATTATTCCTTATTTTTTTACATTAAATAAAAGAAAATAAAAGCCCACTACTACAAAACTGATCATTTTTTAATAAAACTATTCTATCACAAATCATGTTACTGACAAAATTATTTTTTGCCACAAAAGCCACCGTAAGAATATTGTGACGGAATATTTATTGATTTGTGACAGAAAATAATCGTCAAGAAACTGTGTTAAAAGCCTTCTTTCATCTCAACATACAATAACTTGCACATGGCAGCTTATATGTACAATAATTTATTGATATGGCATCCTATTTCACAATTGAGTTGGCACATCTGATCCTACAATTGACTGACATGTCAATTATAATTTTTTCAATATAAATGACGTGGAATCTGACATGGTTGTATATGTAGATTAATTTGCAAATGTGGCATATGATGTGGCTACTACCATTATGATAATGTAACATTTATTTCTGTCACAAGTGTTTGATAGAATAGATATTTCTCACCATCGTTTTTTTTTTTAATAAATTTTTATATTTTTCAATTTTAATTATCCTTTTTTACAAGTGATAAATAATAAAATTCTGAAATGAATCCATTAAAATATTTTAAAAAAATTGTTTAGTAAATCACATAAACATATATATCCAGTATTCCAAAATATATATCCAATATTCCAAAATATATAATCCATGACACATATACAGACGTATTCAAAAATATGGAGTAGAAGAGAAATTGTAATATTCATAACAAAGTCATATAATTATACTACCTATAAATTGTAATATTCAAATTATTGCAAATAGACTTAGAGAAAAATGAAAACCATGGAATAATTACTTATGAAAACTAATATCAGTATTTGATTCCTAATACTTTCTTTTATATATTCATAACACAAAAAAGTCAACTTCCAACTCACAATTACGTCACATACCTTAAATAATCACAACTTTTCTAAGATAAAGGATGTCCACTTCTTATGAATTTCGTCAATCTCTTTTTCATTATAAGTTTTCTTTCCAAAGAACTATGTGCAAATTGAAATGAATTAGCTATTATATACATGTAGTACTACATCATAAAAAAGTGCACACTTACATCTATTTTTAGCACATTGTTATCAGCAATGATATCTTGCATGTAGGACATGACATAAAATCCACATTCGACATTGCCTCGTTGTTTCGGAGTCTATAAATTAATCAATTAATTACTAGCGTGAAGAATATTTATCATTTGGACACTGTGCCTAATAATTAATAATTCAATAGTTTTACCTTCGCAATAACCCAATTAACTTTAACGTTTTTGCTTGAAGTTGATTCATTAGTATTAAATTTTGCCATGGCACTACAAAATATATGATTATCCACAGTAGAAAATGTCAAAACACATCTTTAAAGTTATGAAAATATATAGAAACATATAAAACGTCACTTACTTGCTCAAACGAAGCTTTAGATCTATGTGCATTGGTTGTTACATTGAATCCAAATAGTATATTGTATTAGAATCCATGTCAATAACAGTAAGGACCCAATGAAATCTACAACAAATCAAACTGTAATTTTAGTAAAGGATTTTTTTTTTTTAAAAAAAAGTCACGTAATTAAATAAAATCCTAAAAACTCTATACTTGAGGAAAATACTTACTTAGGATTGTAAGGCATGAAGCATATAGTTGTCTAGTTTGGATTCCTTCTAATTGGGATACAATGATGTTTGTTTTATTAATCCAAGATTTATTGGTATTTGCTCGACCTATAAGGGAAACAGCGACTGGATTTATAAAGTTATACTCCATCATCATCCCAATCCTCTTTAGTTCCTCATACAACCTCTTGTGCATAAGAAAATTTGATAAGTTTTAAAATGATTTAGACATAACTAATAATTAAAAATAATGCTTGCATGAGATCTCAATTCTCTTTACATTGTCCATATCATGAGACAATTCACTGTTAACTCCTCTAACTATGCCAATACACTGCAATCCTCTATCGTTATGTATGTACTGATATCATACTGTCCGTTAATCAAATCCTCAAAATTTAATTTCTTTCCTTGAAACCTAAGAAGCTTTTGTGCCATGGTAAGAAAGTGTTCAATTTATTCTCATCTTTTCATTTTCAGGATTCTAGAATGTTCTTCTGCCTGAGAAAGAAAGTGTTCGATATCTCCACTAATCTTCATTCTCATAATTGTTTCATCACCCACAGTCAGAAAATGTAAATTTATATGAATTTTCAATCATAAATTAAAAGAAAAAACACTAGCTCATTTAAATTATCCAATGTAGCCTACTTACATTGCATAAAATTTTACTATTTAAGGAGGTTTCTTCAATGCCAATAGATGATATATCTTTATATCCATCGCTTTCTTTCTCCACTCTAGAACAGGTGGCATGGATATCTCTTTTTTTACATTCCTCCTTTTTAATGACATTGTAAGCTCTCTTTTTGAGCTGTCTTTCATTCAAATCACCCTCCTATCTTATAAAATTGAAAAAAAATTATCAGCATAAGGCAAATAATCTATATAACAAATGATGAAGAAATTCAAAATTGCCCCAATTTACATCTAAAAGCACTTAGAACATCAAGTATAAAATATAATAAGTAAAAGAATAGCGCATCATATACGTAAATCATCATTTTCTAGGGAGACGACATCTATATCCAATTGTTGACTAACATTCTTACTATTCATCTTTATCTACGACTGAATCAGAATACATGGCAGCTACACAAGCATGCAAGGAAGCTATTTGGATACAAAGGTTACTTGAGGAGCTCGGGCACAAACAAGAGAAAATTCCTGTGTTTTGTGACAGTCAGAGTGCTTTGCATATTACAAAGAATCCAGCCTTTCATTCCAGGACAAAACATATAGGGGTTCAATATCACTTCGTTCGAGAAGTAGTGGAAGATGGAAGTGTAAATTTACAGAAAATCCATACCAAGGAGAACCTAGCAGATGTTATGACTAAGCTAATCATTATTAACAAGTTTATATGCAGTAGATCCTCTTGTGGCTTAGCAGAAACATAAGCAATATGTTAATGGCGAAACAAAAAGGTTGACGTGAAGATTGATTGGTTCTCAATCAAATCTTCAAGTGGGAGAATGTTAACAAAATACATGCATGTATAATCTAAAAGCATACAATCTAGAAGCATGCAATCTAGAAGTAGCAATCTCTGAATGAAGAAAAAGAAAATCTAGAAGCCATATTTCAAAGTTTGAATTTAGAATATATATTTCAAAATTTAGAAAAATAATAAAATAAAATATATATTATTATTATTTTAATATAATGAGGAGAGGAAATGAAGCTTATAAATAAAGGCTTTATTTCCCTCTCCAAGTATTCTATTCTTCAATCATTTTTTAGAGAAAAAAAAAAGGAGTTTTGTGTTAGGGTATTTTAATACTCTTGTAAAATTAGTGAGTGAGAGATTAGGTGTATTGGGGTTCTGGGAAGTGAGCTAAAATATTACAATATTTGTAATCCTCATATCACTAGTAAAATATTTTTCTTCTGTCTTGGCCCGTAGACGTAGGCTAAAAGCCGAACTACGTAATTTTTGATGTCCTAATTTTGTGTTTATTCTTCATTTTCTTCCAATTTCATTTTACCTGTGGCCCTACTTCACTCATAAATTTCTTAACACCTATCTTATAAAATTGAAAAAAAAAAAATTATCAGCATAAAGCAAATAATCTATATAACAAATGATGAAGAAATTCAAAATTGCCCCAATTTACATCTAAAAGCACTTAGAACATCAAGTATAAAATATAATAAGTAAAAGAATAGCACATCATATATGTAAATCATCATTTTCTGGGGAGACGACATCTATATCCAATTGTTGACTAACATTCTTACTATTCATCTTTATGTTAGAACTTGCACCTTCAAAATCCTTGCCACTTACATTCAAATGTGTAGAAATATATTTTAGTCAGCTATTGATTTCACATAATGTTTCTTGAAAAAAATTCCCTTCTGCATTCATTGAACTACTAGCTTTCACATTATCAAAATATATCGAACCAGTAATAAACTTCCCTAGGCCTTGCATACGGCCGGGAGGTTTGCCCAATGCTTTAGCAAGACTACATCCCTTCTTTCAACTTTCATTACTCCTTCCTATACTTCACTAGCCAAATTATCCTAAAAACAAAAGCAAATATTAATGAATTCAATATAATTCCACAATTTCCCCATATATATATATATATAAAGGCTTTAACAACATCAATAATTCTTACAGTCTTATTAACAACAGGTAATGCTTCAGGTTTATACTCTCCAGACATCCATAAAATGCTTCTATCAATTTGCAATTCAGACAAACCTGTCTCTTTCATCTATTTATGAAAGTATCAATTATAAATTATATGAAACAAAATTAAGATTAAAAGTTAATTTAGTTATCAATTGCAACTTTACAATTGAGGTAATTAATTTTCAAATCAGTTATCACTTACAATTTTCTTAACTACCCTTTTATAACCACCAGAACCTAAGCTGTTATTATACCTGTTCTGTTTTCAAGCATCTTGTGCTTTTTTCCGTTGCTTCTGTACAATGAAATGATTTTAAAGCATGGACATTACATAAAGACCATATCAAAGATATAGTGACAAAAATGCATGCCTGTATCATTACCTCAAAATTATCTGATAGTTTTTGGTCCACAAATCTTTTCGATGATGATCTTTGATAAATTGATAGTTCAACGATGGTTTCTGTAATTCTCTACGATTATGCTTGTTTGGGATAATATAAGTAACATACAAGTTGTGACGAAACTGTCTATGTGCTACTCTCATTTGCATGATAACTTGTTTTTTGGAGCATACATTGACTTTATATAGTTTCTACATTTATACATGCCCGGAAGATAAATAACTGAATATAAAATATGATATCTTTATATTTTTAAATGACAATAATAAACCACAACAATAAAGCAGTAAATATTCAAACCATAAGTTTTTATCATTTTCAGAAAATAATATATCAACCAAAATAAATATTGCAATATGAAAAATCACACCTCATATAGAGCTATACAAAGTTTCACACAGATCATATTGATCCGTCTTTTTATTGACCTAAATAATGAACTATAAAAAGTTATTCTCTTTTAAATTTTTTTAAGTACCTGAAATATTACTTGAATGTATTTCCACAACTCTTGTTTATAAATTTGAGGTACATTGTGCCAATCATTGTACACAATAGGTATAACTTGATGTGCTAACATACCAATAGTATGGTCCATGTCAGTGGCCTCAGTTCCACAAGGAATTCCTCTCTCATTATATTCAACCATAATTTGTCCACTATTTGATTGTCGTTTAAATACACTATCTTTTTTAGTGATCCCTCTTAAAGGTCGACCATCAAGATCCAATAGATCACTATCATTATTATCATCATTGTGCGGAGCGTGGGTTGAGCAAATTACCAATTGATGGTAACCGTGATTTCTAGATAAACTTAAATGTGGTGTAAACAATTGCAAAGAAAATTGACACTAATAATTTACGTGGTTCGGCGTAAAGCCTACATCCACGGGCAAAGACTGGAAGATAATTTTACTAACAAATGAGAATTTACAAATTGGGAAAAACTCACAAAACCCAATAGCCCAATACACCCAAATAAATTCTCCTAGCACTCAAGTGGAAGCTCTCTCAACTCTCTCAATTGCTTCACTGACGCAATTGCTCTCAATTTTGGGATGCCTTAACAAATGAAGAGCATTAGCTATTTATAGGAATGCATGGTAGCACTATTTCACCAAACCATTAAAATTGTCAAAGTTTGGTTGGTGATTACCTAATTTTAGCCAAACTTTGAACAATTTACCTTTGAATAATTTTGGCCAAACTTTGAACATGTGCTTTGCCAAACTTTGAATAATATGGCTTTGAATTGAATTTTCAACAATTCTCCACCTCGGTGAAGATTTATCCAAATCTGAGCCGACTACCAACAAACCATCATTCCCAAAGTGGTTGCATCATTGTGAACTTCCTTGTATAAAATGATCCTCCAATCTCTACCCTTCTCACTGTTTTAAACTTTCAGGATATTGATCAAGTTTAGACAATGCTCAAACTTGATCGTTGTCACCACCTTGGTCAACATATCTGCGGGATTCTCTGCGGTCTTGATTTTCTGAAGAAGAATCTTCCCTCATCAATAATTTCCGCACGAAAGTGAAATCGTGCGTCAATATGCTCAGATGCGCGCATGATAAACTTGATTCTTTGCTAAGTGAATAGCACTTTGATCGTCACAATACAAGTTAACATGCTCCGGATCAATCCCAAGTTTCCAAGCAAGCCTTGTAACCAAACAGACCTCTTTAATAGCCTCCGTAATTGCCATATACTCGGCCTCGTGGTTGACGATTGCAAGCTGTAGACCGTAGTGTAGACTTCCAACTAATTGGCCCTTTAGCAAGAGTAAATACATATCCGGTAGTTGATCGTCGTTTGTCTATATCACCGGCATAATCTGAATCAACGTACCCAATCACACCTTGACCAAGTGTGTCATTTCGTTCAAACGATGAAACCAACATCAACGGTTTTCCGAATGTACCGTAAAATCCATTTCACGACTTGCCAATGTCCTTTACCGAGATTATGCATATATCCGCTCACCATACTAACTGCTTGTGAAATGTCAGGCCTTGTACACACCATTGCATACATCAAGCTACCAACTATATTTGAATACGGAACTTGCAACATGTATTCTTGTTCTTCATCCGTTGAAGGAGATAATTGTGCGTAAAGCTTGAAATGAGAAGCCAATGGGGTACTTACGAGTTTTGTCCGATCATTCATGCCAAACTGTTGTAATACCTTCTTCAAATATTGCTTCGAGACAAGTCGACTTTACCACGAGCTCTATCTCGCATATCTCCATGCCAAGAATCTTCTTAGCTTCACCTAGATCTTTCATCTCAAATTCTTGATTGAGTTGAGTTTTCAACTTCTCAATCTCATCTTTGTTCTTAGATGCTATTAGCATATCATCGACATACAAGAGCAAATATATGAAAGATCCTTCTTGTAGCTTATGAAAATACACACAATGATCAAATTTATTTCTTGTGTACCTTTGCCCTTTCATAAACCGATCAAATCGCTTGTACCACTGCCTTGGAGATTGTTTCAATCCATAAAGCGACTTTGTCAACTTGCAAACCCAATTTTCTTTTCCAGCAACTCTAAATCCATCCGGTCGAGTCATGTAGATTTCCTCTTCCAAATCACCATGCAAGAATGCGGTTTTCACATCAAGTTGAACTAGCTCCGGATCATATTACGCAACAATGGCTAGCAAAATCCGAATAGACGAATGTTTCACAACCGGAGAAAATACCTCATTGTAGTCTATTCCTTCTCTCTGAGCGTAACCCTTCGCTACCAATCTAGCCTTGTATCGAATTTTATCCTTTCGAGGAAATCCATCCTTTTTTGCATATACCCATTTGCACCCAATTGCCTTTTTGTCTTTAGGCGATGTAACTAACTTCCAAGTTCCATTTTTTGAAGAGACGCATTTCTTCATCCATTGTCCTTTTTATCTTTCTTTACGGTCTCGAGCATTATACGATTGCACTACATACTGACATCAAATGTGACACTCGTCCTTCCCGTGAAGCAAAGTGGTGGTGAGATGGTCATATTCATCGGAAGTGAATTCAACGACAACAATGCCTTATCTTCATCTTCAAATTTCTCATCCAAATTTAGCAAATCCGCTAATATTTTATTGAATGAGTTCACGTGGTCATTCATCGACATACCAGTGCATGCGTGAATCGATAGAGTTTCTTTTTCATATAAAGCCTGTTTTCAAGGCTTTTCTTCATATATTTTTCTTCCAGTGTCTTCCACAAATTCTTTGCTGATGTCTCCCTCATGACAGAGTACTTCTGATCTTTAGCCGGACATAGGCGAATAGTACCACATGCACTGCTCATTGATTTTTGTCCACTCCTTGTCATCCATCTTTTCGAGCTTTTCTTCTAGAGCGAGATCCGACTCTTGTCGACATAAGACATCCAACACCTCACATTGCCACATACCAAAATTATTGGTACCATCAAATTTCTCTACTTCAAACTTTGCATTAGTCACGATGAGTCCTTCCACGGCGAAGGCGGCGACGACGCTCACGCCATCCTCTCAACCTCAAATAATCAGTGCCTTCAACAACTATTCACACTTGAAAAACAGTCTCTATGATGTTTATTTCGCGTGAATAAATGCACCAGGAAAGTTCCCAGGAGAATGGAGGGGTCACAATGGTCCCACTTAAAACCCAGACTCCTTAGACTCTTATCGTCTTGTTGACAGAACTTTCCTAGACATGCAAAAATACACACTACTTACAATAGACTGTTCTCCAAGTACAAATGGTCGTATCTAGTACTGTATTCCCCAAGTACGAACCTTCGGCTCTGATACCAATTGTTGTGCGGAAGCGTAGGTTGAGCAAATTACCAATTGATGGTAACTGTGATTTCTAGATAAACTTAAATGTGGTGTAAACAATTGCAAAGAAAATTGACACAATAATTTACGTGGTTCGGCGTAAAGCCTACATCCACGGGCAAAGACTGGAAGATAATTTTACTAACAAATGAGAATTTACAAATTGGGAAAAACTCACAAAAACCCAATAGCCCAATACACCCAAATAAATTCTCCTAGCACTCAAGTGGAAGCTCTCTCAACTCTCTCAATTGCTTCACTTGCAATTGCTCTCAATTTTGGGATGCCTTAACAAATGAAGAGCATTAGCTATTTATAGGAATGCATGGTAGCACTATTTCACCAAACCATTAAAATTGTCAAAGTTTGGTTGGTGATTACCTAATTTTTAGCCAAACTTTGAACAATTTACCTTTGAATAATTTTGGCCAAACTTTGAACATGTGCTTTGCCAAACTTTGAATAATATGGCTTTGAATTGAATTTTCAACAATCACCACCATAAGCATTGTTTTCTGATTCACACATTCTATTAGAAAATAAGCATGAAAATAACTAGTATTTCTCAAACTTGAAAGTAAATTTAACTACAAAAAAAAATACCATTAACCACAAATAATGAATACATTAACAATCACTGAATATATTTAATAAAAATAAAACTAACCAAACTACTTGCTACTAAAACTATAAAAAAAAAAAAAACTTATTGCAATGTAAATTT
This sequence comes from Murraya koenigii, assembly GCA_025617385.1. Classification (NCBI taxonomy): domain Eukaryota; kingdom Viridiplantae; phylum Streptophyta; class Magnoliopsida; order Sapindales; family Rutaceae; genus Murraya; species Murraya koenigii. The sequence continues at coordinate 6,597,515 of CM046813.1, read as the reverse complement.
AATATGCCTTATTTTTTTGGATTGTTAATTATTAACACTAACACTTGGCCAGCCTGGGTGATGGTAGATTTTTACGTTATCATCTTTTTTATCAAACGAATTAACCCTTAGTGCTTCATTTGAGAAAGGAGGATGTTCAATGACGTTGTCTCTCTCAACTTTATTTCCCATAGATTCATTGACCTTTTGGGTCATTGCACACACAACTGAAAGTCGTTCATCATGTTGATCACATATATAGAATACTTGTTTTGCTTGAGAAGCTAAGATAAACAAATCATTCTTATGACCTATCCAATCGAGTTCAATAGAGGTGAAACCAAGATCATCAACATGAACATCGTTGCCACTATCAACCCAATTGACCATAAATACCAATACTTTGAACATAGTATAATCAATATCCCATATCTCATTAATAACCCCATAATATGCCATATCACTAACTATGATATTTTTATCTTTAGCACTTGCAATTTGCATTGTGTTTGCCACAACAGTTACACTACTATTTTGAGTCACTCAATTCATATCTTAATCCAGTGCTAAAAAATAAAACTCCTTTATAAGATGCCCTGGATACTTGATCACATTTGGACGAGGTCCTCGTGATAACCACCACAATGAATTTGAAATCAGTTGACCATTCAATTGTGCATTTGACACCTAGATGTATTAGATTTGTTAGTATTGTATTATTAAAATAGCAAATATTTTCCTTATTTGTAAAAACCTAGACTGCTACAAACCTTCTCATCTAACAGTAAATGAAGGTACGATGGTGCTGGTCTTGCAACATTTTGTATATTTTGATTTTCAATGATATTGTTTCCTTAACCATCTCATATGCTCACTGAAAAATGTAAAATTGACATTAATTTTTATAAATTATAAGTGTTAAATGACAAAGCATATAAAAAGGTTAACAGATTCTTACTCAATATAAGGTTGAACCTCTGCCGTGTTTTGCAACATATAATAATGTGCTTGCTCTAACAGTTCATGATGAACTTCCACTATTACTCTACTTGTTAAAGGCTTTTGAATTGACATCATGTCCTTTTGTCCAGATGGATTTCCAATTATATTTAAAACTGATAAGAAATCAGCACAAAATTCCATTGCTTCTTCAACCATGTAACACTTAGCTATGCATCCTTCAGGACAGTTACGATTGCGGAAATAACCTTTCAAAGGTTTTATTTCCCTTTCAAATGGGTACATCCACTTAAGATACACTGGACCACAAAGCCTAAATAAATGAACAGACAAATGAATCATGATGCCGAAGAAACATGGCATAAATGTTATTTCCAACATGCACACAGTTTCAATAATGTCAAGTTGTAATTGATCAAGCTTACTTGGATCAACAACAATGGTGCATAAAGCATTAAAAAAAAAAAAAAAAAAAAGAGATATCTAACATCTTCTGGAAAATTGACCTTATTGCTAAGGGTAAGATTCGCTGTATTAGAACATGAGATTCATGAGACTTTAAACCATGAAGCTTCAAATCTGACGTAGATACAACATTTTTAAAGTTTGAACAGTATCCTTCAAGGACCTTAATATCTACCGAAGTTTGGCAAAACTTTATTTTCTCCTCTCTACTTAATGTAAAACAAGCTGGTGGTAAAACTGTACTATTTCTCTCATTTTTTGGAGTTAACTCAGATCTTATCTTCAACTTCACAAGAACTAACCTCGCCATGAGACCATCTTTAGTCTTACCCAAAATATTTAATAGAGTGCCATAAATGCTCTCACATATATTTTTCAATATGCATCACATCTAATTAGTGTCGAACAAGTAAATGTTTCCAATACACAAGCTCAAAAAATTTTGATTTCTTCTTATAACACGCCTTTTCATCACCTTTTACATTACTTATTCCTTTTTTTTTCATTTCATTTTTTTCTTGTTCTTGCCATACGTGTAGTTAATGCCATCAACCATTTTTAAAATTTGCTTACCAATCATGGTTCAGGAGGTAACTCATCCTCTACCTTATTGTTAAAAGCTACTTTTTTGTCTCTAAAATAATGACCACGTGGAAAAAATCGTCGATGGCCCATATATACCATTTTATTACTATTAGATAGCCACTATGCATAAGGTCCTTCCTTGCAAATTGGACAAGTATAATATCCCTTTGTAACACAATCAGATAAATTACAATATTCAAGGAAGTCGCTTATAGTCTACATTAACATGGCATGTAAAATGAAAAACTCTTGCTTACTAGCACATAGGCTTCAATGCCGACATTCCATAAAATTTTTAAATCGTCAATCAATGGTGCTAAGTACACACCAATATCATTCCCAGGCTGTTGCGGCCCATAGGTCAACAAAGACAGCATCAAAAATTTTCTTTTCATGTACAACTAAAGTGGAAGGTTATAATTAACAAGTATAACTGGCCAACAATTGTACTGGCTACTAAGGGTACCAAAAGGATTAACACCATTAGAACAAAGAGCAAACCTAACATTTCTAATCTTAGAGGCAAAATCAGGCCACAATTTGTCAACTAATTTTTTTCAAGGAGAGTCCGCTGGATGACGAAGCATCCCATCATTTTCTCTACCATGTGCATGCCAAGTAAAATCCTTTGCAATTTCAGGAGATATAAACAAACGTCTCAAGCTAGGAATGATAGGAAAATACCACAGGACTTTTGCAGGAATCTTCAACTTTTTCTTATTCATGTACTTACTATCATTCTTCCATCTTGATTGCCCACGAGAAGGGCATTCAACAAGATTCTCTTAGTCTTTTCGATAGAGAATACAATCATTGGGACATGCATGTATTTTCTCATACTATACACCCAATACGCTCATTGTCTTTTTAGCCTCATTAGTAGATAAGGTAATAGATTCTCTTCTGGCAAAATATCTTGAAGGCAAATAAGCAATTTTGAAAAGCTTTTTTTCTGACCACCCATATCTCCCTTTTATATTGTACAGTTTCAATAAACCAGATAATTTTGCATATTTTACGCAACCAGGATATAAAGACTTCTGAGCATCTTCTAATAAATCCCTAAATGACTTAACATCATTATCACAATATCTAAAGGCATCATGCACCATTTCAACAGTGGCAGCAAATTCATTGTTGGTATTTTGGTCGTTATAGTGGTCTTCACATGAGAATGTTGTCTTCTCTCCATGCCAAGACCAATTCATGTAACTTCCACCAATACCATTCACAAATAGATGATCTACTACCTCTCGAGGTGTTTGATATATCATATTCACATTGTTGGGATTATGTGCTCTTTAAAACATATCGATTTTCTGATTAATAAATATTTCAAGTATTTATTCAGATATTTTGAATTGCATTAATATTTTGAGTAAAGTCCATTTAATCATATTATATGTATTTATGCGATCACCATGTGGATTCGTGAAGACATAAATACAAGTTATCTTATGATTAAATAAATTAAGTTCATGAGTTGATAAATAAAGTTGGGCACTTTATTTAGGTATAGACTGTAATAAATTCATTGAGTGATTTGTCTTAATCATATATGAATTTATTGATGTACTATGTCTATATTGAACTGGATCACATATGAGATTTAATTAACCTAGTAATAACTGTCAAACTTATTAAATCTCATAGGCATTGATTTACTGTAATCTTAATCTTGAGTTAGTTATGATTTCATGATTGTAGTTGTTATTTCATTTGAGTTACCAATAGGCACGACATACACATGTAGTCTAGATTACCCGGTATCTTGATGAGAGCAATTACAAGTATTGAAATTATAGATTAACAATATAGAATTTGTACAACACATCTCTTGATGGGTTTTCAGTACTTGATCATAGAATTCTCTAGCCAGAGTGTCTCAACATAAATAAGTATGTTGATAATGATCATTAGAGAAAACCATTAAGTATCAAGGAACAAGATACAATTAAATTAATTGGACAGTTGAGATATCAATTTAAATTAACGATGTGGTACGAAGGATTGTGCAGTAAAGAAATCAATGTGGCTTGGGCGAATTATATTCGAGCATACAATTATGGAGGTTCCAATCTTATAGTGGAGTAGAATTGGAATTAAATAATTATATTTGTTTAATTACAAATTTAATTATTGTAGCCACTATTGTATGTTCCCAAATGATCCCCGGGTTAGTTCATTTAATTGACAACACCATCACTGGACCCAAAAGCAAGAAAAACTGGCATATTAAATGAAAATCATAATTATAATATTTGTTAAGCCCTAGTATATTATATTCAAGTGTAAATGGGAACTTGTAATATTTTACAAGACGGTCTCCTAGTTAGTTACACATTCCTTCCACTTTTAAGTAAGTGGAGAGATAGTTAAAAGAGGAATTCTATTTTAAATAGAAATCCTAATCCTAACATACTAGGGTTTTTCATAAAATATTATAAAAGGAGTATTATTCTCTTAAAGATGAAGGAGAGAACCCCAGAGATTATAAGAAAAATAAAGAAGACATCTAAGAGGGACCAGTTACAATTGGGGAGTGGTGAAACAGACGCCCACACGTCCAGTGTTTATCAAACTTGAGTCATAGCCTGGAAGATCGTTTGGAAGCGGATCTACAATTCTCAATTGTTTATCTTCTTAAAACATCAAGACATGAATTTCTAGATTATTTAATTCTTATATGTTGTAAGAAATCGGTTCTAAAAAGTTTTAATTACAAAATTGAAAAACCTAGTTTTATGCCCTACAATTCGCACATTTTTCACATGGACATCTTATCAAGTTAGGGTTATCTGAGTTTTTAATGGCATACTTAATAAAGCTAGCAGCCCCTTTTTCATAAGCAATGGACTTCCTATTAGATGACATCCATGATTTATCCATTGTATGAAGTACAAAATATTTACCTGAAAAGACATGATATGTTTGAGTATTTTAATTAATTTAATGAATAGTAATTTTGTAGAAAGATGAAGAAAACTAAGTAATATCACAAAAACACCGATTTTAGATATTCAATTATGAGAAATAATTGTCTAAGTATATATTTTATATAACAAATTAAGAAATATTAATATTAGTGGGTGTCATTCATATGAAATGATAAAATTTCTTATGTTGAAAACAAAAAATCTAAAGTTCGCTCACATAGGTGGAGAGGGAATAATTGGGTTTTCATTACATTAAATTAAAAAAAATAGTAATATTAGGTAGTAGTAATAATAATGATAATGATAATAATTAAAACATTATAACCTCCTTACTGTTTATTAGTCATTAATCATTATTTTTCTAAATAAACCATGAAAACAACAATTTAGGATATTCGAAAATAAAAAATAATTGTTTAAGCACAAAGTTCATCTAATATGCGCCAACAAAAAGTCAAAGACAGATTTTAGAACCACGTCAATCATGAAATAAGCCAAAAAAAAGATAACCAATACTGGTATTCTGAAATAAGAAACCCAATTCAGTATAAGTGAGGCTTCAAGGGACCACTGTCATTGTACGAAATTATTGTAATTTTACCATAGTTTATGAACACGAAAGCACAAATATGCAGTCTTTTGTCTATTAAAAACCTCAGCACGTGCAAATTTTCAAATACCCAAGAATAAAAAAGGAACCACACTCTCATTTTTAATTCAATGTATTTCCCATAAATGTTTCCCTTAGCATCGAAGCCAAACAGTTTTGCATAAAGAGACAAAAAGTTTGCAAGCCATAGGTTCGAAAATCAGCAACACCACTAAATTTAGGCACTATCAACACAAATATTAAAAATGAAAAAACTGGAAAAATGGTGCAGTTTTTACCTTAAATTATAGGATAAACTTTAAAAGCTTCAGTCTGTCATGCCAATGATTCTTCGAACCATTAATTTTCTTCAACCAAAATATAAGCTTTCAAAACCGTTCCCAGATTCCATCTTTTAAGTGCAGAGAGTTGATTTTTTCTTTACAAATACTATAATTCTGAATTAGAGGATTAAGTAAATTTTTTTTATGATAGTGAGGGTTGTCGAGAAGAGAGAATGAGGATGAAAAATTTACTTAAAGTCAAAATAGTTGCAGCCTTTCCCTGCTATTTAGTAAAACGACATAGTTTAATCCTAATAAAATTATGCCATTTTAATTCAAGAGAATCTTTTAACAATAATTTGTGATAAAAAAAAAATTAAGAAAAAATAAACGCATAAATTCTTGGCACTATAAAAGGGCGGGGAATTAATTTATAATAAAGATTAATTTTTCCTGTATACGTGGTAAAATAAATTTTATATAATTAACTTATTGACAGAATTCTATCAAGTTTTACTTCTTTTTAATTACCGACATGGAATAAATACTAATATATATATATATATCATTGTTTATGTCCACATAGCAAAAATATTCAATTCCATAATAAAAATTACTCTAAGAAACACTTTAATTATCGTTTTGTGACATAGTTCTGTCACTAATTTTTGTAAGACTTTTAATGCATGTGTATCTATCACAAGACTTTGTCAATTCCAAACGTCTAATGGCAAAATTCTGTCATAAAAGCCTCATTTTGTAGTAGTGACCAACCAGCTCCATCAGCCCACCTCACACACTTGCACCTGAGTAAATGAAAAATCTAAAATCTTACGAATAACCAAAGAAGTATATTACAAAATATAAGTCATTCACTCTATCTAAAGCTTATGCCAATATTTGATTAGTAATCTAAATGATACCAAACATCTTGTTGATGCTGTTTTTCTGCATGCCCTCAAATAGTGTCGAAACCTTCTGCTCGCGGTGAGCTCGAGCTCGAGCAGGTCTGCTTTCTAATTTCGATTCCTCCGTCTTTACCGGAACGGAAGTCTCCCGGACCTGTACTCACAGAAAACAGGGTCAGGGGTCACCAGGTGTTGTTCCGGCGAAAACCCTCCAACGCTCAAGTCAGTAATCGGGTTGTTCTTTTTGTATCCCTCTCAGTTAGAGAGAGCGGAAGAATGGAGGGGGTATTTTTGCCCTCCTTTCGTAATAGTAAATCTCCCGGAAAAATCAAAGCGGAGAAGGGGAAGAAGAAGAACCTGTGCAAAATTTCGGAACCCCTGCAACTTACCCGTCCGTTTCCTTTTATTCTCCATTTTTCCCGTCCCTTCTCTCCGAGACCATCCGTTCTCGCGTCGGTCGTGTCTGGGTCCCTCTGAAAATCGGGATTAGCGTGCTATTCCCTAGGGATACGCGACTGTCTGGTGGGTACGGTTCATATGGTCAGATCATAATGTCGGGAGTGTGCGCAAGGAATGATGACACTGTAGGGGCATGTGCCGACCATCGGTAACAGTAACGACACCATGCCGCGTGGAGCATTGATCAGGCATCGAAAGCTATGCTGAGTCTCTGGAGGAACGGGTCGGACTGTCCCGAACCAGCTGTATCTGGGTCATGCATTTTCTTTATGCTATGACTGGCGTGATTAAGTTGTGCTCGGAGGACTTGAAGACCTCGAGCAGAAAAGTGAGCTCGGGTCTCGACCAGCCGTTGAGCTCCTCGACCTTGACCATCTTTGACGGGCCGAGCATTGAAGACCTCGAGCAAGCAAAAAGGGCTCGGGGCTCGACCCATCCTGGACTTCTCGACCTTGACCAGCTTTGACGCCTAGTAAGTAAGGCCGTCTTCGTGCCAGCTGTCGGGTCTTCTGCTCGAGCTGGATTGACCTTAGGGCGTTTTATTCGAGCTGGAGTGGCCTCGAGGGGACCTACCTGATATTACCCAAACACCAGTCCCCCAGTTTCTAGTCTTTGGAGTGAAACGAGATAAGACTGGAAACTTTTAGTAATGGGCTGGCTTCCCGACCTTTTCCATTTCCCCATGTCTTCCAGCAGTCTTTCGCTTCCATCATTTCGCATTTAATGCGGGACATGTGGATGGATCCTGGCCGTGCGTTTGAATTTTGAAGAGACGTTACTCGAACGGTCGCGTCCCTCGAGATGCGCGCCGTTAGCTGAAGAGACTCACTTTCCCCTTTTAAAAACCCTCGATTTCTTGACTGTGCTTCCTATTGCTCATTTTTACTCAGACTCGAAAATTAATCCGCTTGCAAGGTTTTTTTCATCTTCCTTTTCTGCGTCAAAGTGATTTCCGGCTGTATAAACCTCTCTCTATACTCAGGTATAAACCTCCCTCTTTTCTCTTGTCTCCGTTCTGTTCTTCCTTCATCTCGGTTTCTGATTCCAACCGGGTAGACTGTAACTCTAAGAGACAATGTCGAATACCCAACAACCTCGTAGGATGTCACCTGAGGAATTGTCCTCCTCAAGTGACGTAGAACCCCTTAGTATAATCCAGCTTCACGGCATATTGCATTTCTGCCCCTTCAGGACTGAGGAGCACAATTCCTGCCTCTGTTCCCTGATCCCCACAAGACCCATCTATTGTGACTATCCACGCTTTGGTCGAGGTCGAAGAATCTGGTGGGTGCTCGCTCTCTGTCTCTTCATCCCTTGCAGTACACTCGACCACGAAATCAGCTAAGGACTATGCTTTTATGGCTGTTCGGGGTTGGTAGCAGATGTTGAATTCACTAAGCTCTACCGACCATTTAACCAACCTTCCAGAGGTCTCTGGCTTGTGCAGAGTCTGCCTGAGTGGTTAGTTTGATAACACTGTCACCGAGTGTGCTTGGAAGTAAGGTCTCAGCTTTCTAGCTGCCGTCACCAGGGCCAATGCCCATCTTTCCATTGGTGGGTATCGAGTTTCCGCCCCCAACAAAGCTCTGCTCGTGTAATAGACGGGGTATTGCACACCTGATTCTTCTCTCACCAAGATCGAGATCGTTGCCCATTGGGACACAGCCAAATACAGGAACAGAACCTCCCTTGCTCGAGGCGTGGATAGCAACGGGGCTCTTAGCAAGTACTCCTTCAGCTGTTGGAACGCTGCTTCGCATTCTGGTGTCCATCTTATCTTCCTGCCTTTTCTCATCTCCTGGAAGAAGACTCGGCATTTATCTATGGCCTGGGATATGAACCTGTTGAGGGATGCTAGTTTGCCCGTAAAGCTCTATATCTCCTTCAGGGTACGTGGAGACTTCATCTCCACCACCGCTCTTATCTTTTCTGGATTTGTCTCGATCCCTCTATGGCTGACCATGAAACCTAAGGATTTTCCCGAACCAACTCCAAAGGCACATTTCTCAGGATTTAGCTTTATCCGATACTTCTTTAAAAGTGCAAAGTTTTCCTCTAAATGCCTTATATGTTCCCCTGCGTCCTTTGACTTGGTGATCATGTCATCCACATACACTTCCATTGTTTGACCAATTAATGGCTTGAAGACTTTATTCACCAATCTCTGGTATGTCGCCCCGGCATTCTTCAGACCGGAAGGCATAACCTTGTAGCAAAACAGACCCTGGTTAGTGATAAAGGCCGTGCACTCCTCGTCTGGCCGGTGCATGGGAATTTGGTTATAGCCTGAGAAGGCGTCCATGAAGCTGAGCAATCCATGTCCCGCCGTGAAGTCCACCAACTGGTCTATCTTTGGCAGCGGGAACCTATCTTTTGGACAGGCTTTATTTACATCTGTGAATTCCACGCACATTCTCCACTTCCCACTTGCTTTCTTCACCAACACCACATTCGAGATCAACTCAGGGTAGGAGACTTCCCTTATGAATCCCGCCATAAGCAGCTTCTCCACCTCGCAATTTATGGCCTCATACCTCTCCTGGTTAACGCACCTCCTCTTCTACTTTACTGGCTTAGCACTTTTCCTTATCGCCAACCTGTGACATGCCACCTCGAGGTCGATCCGGAGCATGACCTCATGCGTCCAAGCGAACACATCAGAATGTGCTCGCAGGCACTCGACCAGGCTTCTCTTCAGCTCCTCGTTAGTGCCCGAGCTAATCCGAACTTTCTTCTCGGGTTCGTTTGGTCGTATTCCAACTTCCTCTAATTCTTCAGCGGGCTCCTGTTTGCCATTCTTCGACTCTTCTCTCGAGTCTAATGATGTTATTTGCATGGTTTCCTTTGCTGCTACAGCGTAACAGCTCCTCGCGACCCTCTGGCTACCCTTAACCACTCCTACAGTCCCATTCACTCGGTACTTTAGGTCCAGGCAATGGGTGGATAACACCGACTGGCTGATTCTCATAAAAGGCCTCCCCAATATTGCTTGGTAAGGGCTGACTTCGTCCACCACCACGAAGTCCAACATCATGTTCTTTTCAAAAGGCCTCGAGCCCATAGTCACAACCAACTTAATGATTCCCAGAGGGATCAGTTTTTCTCCTCCAAACCCTTTTAAGGAAGTGCTCGTCTACTCGAGGCTCGCGCCTGTAATTCCCAAATCCTCAAGTGTGGACTTGAAAAGAATGTCCACCGAGCTTCCCGAGTCAACCAGTATTCGGTCAACTTCCTTATTGGCAACGTTCGCCTTCACGACCAAAGCATCCTCATGGGGGTACAGCACTCCTTCCTCGTCTTCCTCTGTCCACATGATGGGCACCTGCCGAACCTTGGCCTTTTTGGCAGCGGGTGCAGCGAACAGGACTTCTCTACCAGCTGCAGCGTATCTACAATAATTTTTTCGAGCCCTATTCGAGTTCCCTGCCATAGAGGGTCCTCGTGATATTACTCTTGTAGCTGGTGGCTCCATCTCCATGTCATAGGCTTGGTCGTCCTCCTCTAGTTGCTGCTCGACCAATGGATGTCCTCATTCAATGAACTTATCCAAATATCGATTTGTAACCAGATCTTCTACCTGGTTCTTCAAATCTCGGTACTATAATGTTGAGTGGCCGTGGTCACCGTGGAAGCCTTTTCTCAACTTCGTTCCTCTTCCTTCCTCTTCGTTCCACTGCCCTGTTCACTTCTCAACTTCGCAGCCTTTTCCTCTTCAATGACCATGTCCATTTTCACCTGCTCATATGCATCTGAATATGAACGGATCGAAGGATTCCGTAAGTTATACCACGGTCTCCCCATCTTGACTCCGTCCTTCAACCCCCTCAGCGCTTGAGGATGATTAAATGCACCAAGATCTAGAACCAATCTGTGGTACCTCTTGAAAAACTCCTAGAGGGGTTCTCCCTCCCTCTGCCTTATCTCCGATAACTCCATCATATCATCTTCGGGGGTTACTGCACCCCGAAACTGCTCTGCAAACTCTCTACACATCTGCTCAAAGCTTAGGATGCTTCCCCGTGGCAGCCTGCGGTACCACTCTCTTGCCCTCCCCTCAAGAGTGAGTGGGAAGGCCCTACATCTCTGGGCTGCTGACAGGCCTTGTACCCCTGTCATGTCGTTGAATCGCTCTATGTGCACCAACAGGTCACTCTTCCCTGATAACTTTAAATCCTGGAAACAGAAGTCACGTGGAATCGTGACACCCATGATTCCCGCAGAGAGTGGGGATTCGTTGTCCAACATTATCCTCCAACCCTGGCTTTTTCCGTTTCCTCGAAGGTTCTCTACAACCTGTGCCAACCGACGCACCTCCCCCTCCAACTCTTCTGCGCGGGAGGTTGGTGCTGTCTCTTGTAAATGCTGGTGGGACTCATTTTCCTCCATGTTCGTTTCCTCCCTCCCAGCTACATTTGGTGTTCTCAGTCTCTGGGCTTCGTCCCCAGCCTGCTCCCTGACAGGGGCGTTCCCACGGCTGGACTCAGGGACTTTGTTGTATGCTTTCCTTTGTTCTTCCCTGAGCTTTTGTAAGATGGACGTCAACACTTCCATTTGCGTCTCCATCCTATCCATCCTCTCTTGGATCTCTCGGTTCTGAGCCTCATTAGCCACCTCCCTCAAAGTCACTGATTCCTCTGGACTTACTCCTCTTATGCTGTTTCCTCTCATTATTGCGTTGTGTCTTCCGAATGTGTTGGGAAATCAGGTTTTTTGATCTCATCCCCACAGACGGCGCCAAAAAAATGTTGATGTTTTTCTACGTGCCCTCAAATAGTGTCGAAATCTTCTACTCGCGGTGAGCTCGAGCTCGAGCAGGTTTGCTTTCCAATTTCGATTCCTCCGTCTTTACTGAAACGGAAATCTCCCGGACCTGTACTCACAGAAAACAGGGTCAGGGGTCGCCGGGTGTTGTTCCGGCAAAAACTCTCCGACGCTCAAGTCAGTAATCGAGTTGTTCTTTTTGTATCTCTCTCAGTTAAAGAGACCGGAAGAATGGAGGGGGTATTTTTTCCCTCCTTTCGTAATAGTAAATCTCCCGGAAAAATCAAAGTGGAGAATGGGAAGAAGAAGAAGAAGAACTTGTGCAAAATTTCGGAACCCCTGCAACTTACTCGTCTGTTTCCTTTTATTATCCATTTTTCCCACCTCTTCTCTCCAAGACCATCCGTTCCTGCGTCGGTCGTGTCTGGGTCCCTTTGACAGCCGGGATTAGCATGATATTCCCTGGGGATGCGCTATTGTCTGGTGGGTACGGTTCACATGGTCAGATCATAATGTCGGGCGTGTGCGCAAGGAATGATGACACTGTGGGGGCATGTGCCGGCCATCGGTAATAGTAACGACACCATGCCGCGTGGGGCATTGATCAAACATCGAAAACTGTGCCGAGTCTCTGGAGGAACGGGTCGGACTGTCCCGAACCGGTTGTATATGGGTCCTGCATTTCCTCTATGCTATGACTGGTGTGATTAAGTTATGCTCGGAGGACTTGAAGACCTCGAGCAGAAAAGTGAGCTCGGGTCTCAACCAGCCTTTGAGCTCCTCGACCTTGACCATCTTTGACGGGCCGAGCATTGAAGACCTCGAGCAAGCAAAAAGGGCTCGGAGCTCGACCCGTCCTGAACTTCTCGACCTTGACCAGCTTTGACGCCTAGTAAGGCCGTCTTCGTGCCAGCAGTCGGGTCTTCTGCTCGAGCTGGATTGACCTTGGGGCGTTTTATTTGAGCTGGAGTAGCCTCGGGGGACCTACCCGATATTACCCAAACACATCTCACCATGGAAATAAAATTAACACATGAAACTTACCACCCATTAAAGAGAATAGTATTTTCATCAGTATCTTTAAAGCAAGAAGCTTACTAGACAGTCAGCAATCTTGATATCCAAAATTGATTCATTGTATGTACAGTTGCTTACTTCTGTAAATTGTTATTATATATATTAATTTAAAATTACACATTTTTAGTTTTAGGGAAAAGAAATAAAACATGATATTTTGGTGTGGACTAGAGTGATAATTCAAAACTTACACATGAAACGACAACGTTTTTCAATAATGGTTTCAGTTAAATGATCACGAGCTGCACACGTGACTCAGTAAGCTCCAAAACGACAAAGTCAGAGTCGTTTCAACCAAATGCTTAAGAAACGCACGTGATGGAGCTTGTGAGACGGGAATCAAATCTGTTACAAGCCGTTATCCACGTGTCAGAAGCTGGTGCAATATGGGTTTGATATCAGTTGATGTGTCGGGCTGATTGTTAAGGCAGTTGCAGCAAGAAATTGAGAGCCTTCTAGAGAGATCGGAGAGAGAAAAAGAGACTGCAAAAATTGTTTAAAAGAAAACATAACTAAAGCATTCAAATGGCTACATGGAAAAGAAATCAATGATAACTCAATTCAAGATATGCTGATGATGGTGGCCATTATTTTAGTTATCTAGCTATGACATGAGCGTTGAAATATTGATGTAATATTTTATTATATTTTTATATATTATTTAAGTATTTATTATTAATTATATTAATATTTAATTATACTTTTTAATATAATTAATATAAAAATAAAAATATAATATAATATTTTTGAATAACAAAGTATAAATCTATATTAATTATTATGATGTAAAAATAAAAGAAAATAATAAGTAATATTATGTAATATTATTGATAATATAATAATAAATTACTAACTTAATTTTACTGTTATAATTAAAAAAAAGTAATGAGGGAAAATTGTCACGGGATAAGCGTTTTGCGCAGTAAACCCGTGCGGCACATAGACAACCTTTGTCGGGATGTTGTTAAGTAAGTCTTTGAATTTCTCAATAGCTAAGTCAAGAGGTTCCCGAAATACTAAAGAGAAGAAAGAGATAACGAGCAATGTAGATAAATGCGGAAATTATATTACTGAAAGAAAGCTTACAAGAGTGCTGGATGTTTTGGTGCTTTGCTTGATTTGAGTTGATGCTCAAATGCCTAGAGAATTCTATATACATGTGCAATATTGTAAAGAAATCTAGTTTATATTCAAATGTGCTAGAGGTGCTGAAATTTTACGGAACATTCTGGAATCGGGCCAAGCTAGCACATCTTGATTCATGTCCTTGAGCTAGTTTTGGGCTGGAATTGCGCGGCCCGTCACAAAATGCCACCTTAGCCAAACTCAAGTGGCCAACACTACTCAGCCGAACATACGACTGCACCATATGGTAGAATGTAGATTCATGTTATGCGCGGTGCCAAACACACCCTAAAGTTGTATGGCCATGCATGTAAGGACAATTGTTTAGGCACACGTGATGTTAGCTACTTTGCTAAATGTTTGACAAAAATTTATCTCATGCCAACAATTTATTAGTTCAAGTGTCAACAACATTTTTTTTCTTTTCCAAAAAATAAAAAAGTGGGGGGAAAGAAAAAAAAGTTTCTCACTTTCTCTCTGTTCCAATTAATGCCATTCTTTTGAATATTTATTTCTAAATTTTAGCCACCTAGTAAATTGCTTACGTCTATGTGGATCTTTCAATCTTAATTGCTCTCAATTCTCTCACCTATTTTCTTGTAGATATGAAAGTGAGCTATAATAGTGACAAATAATGTAATTTCTGCCCAAAGATATTCGCAAACGCTTACATGTTTGAGAACTCTCTTGAGGTTTATCAAAGTATCATTTTATTTACTGAATATTCATTTTATTTGTATTTTCATTTTTTCAAAAAAAATTTTGGATTTATAAAAGAAAACTTATTCTAATTTTATCAGGCTTAAAAGACCCTTGGGATGGGGAAATTAAAACATAATGTCAAAATAAATAAACTTCAATTTATAGAGTAAAAAAAATGTATAACGATCATGTGGCAAATTGCAATTCAATATTCCGTGAAAAAAGTTGATATTCCATAAAATTAACTTTGTAAAGTATGTAAATGAGGAACATTTTATAACTAAAGCTACACACAGATATATATGTAAGGATTTTTGAATGAAATTATTTAAAAGATTCATGGCATGCATGAATCAATGCTTAGATGATTTCCCTATGGCATGCATGAATTATATGTGTGTATTATAAATTAGACGTGCCTAAAGTTTTCTAAACAAGAAATAAAATAATAAAATGAAATGAAAAGGAAGACTGACCTTATCACTTCTAGCTATCAAAGAAGCTTGCTCGATCATTGAAGTACACTCAGTTGTTTGGAGGTTGTTGAGGGTTGTTTGCCCAAATAAATTGTTAATTGCTCCGCTCACCCATTTAAAGTTTGGGCCTTGAAAATGTTTTAAACTGCCCCATTTAATTTTTTAATTTTTAAAATGAGAGAAGCTATTTGGGCATTCGGTTTTTTAACCCTATTCCAAAGTAATGTCATACTTATGCAGTTAGAGCAAAATTTTTTAACGCAACTGAATTAAATGATACCATTTAAATGAAAATGATGCCATTTAATAACTAATCATAAATAGCGTCACATTATTTTCCATGTCACTAGGTATAGAGCAGGATTGCCTCCTTTGTCCTGTTCCGCTGTCTTCTTCAGAACGGAGATCTCCCGGACCTGTGAATCAGAAAATCGGGTCAGGGGTCGCTGAGCGTGTTCCGGCGAAAACCCTCAAACGCTCAAGTCAGTAATCGGGTTTGTCTTTTTGGTATCTCCCTTAGTGAGGGAGACCGGAAAGATGAAAGGGTATTATTTCGCCTTTTGGACAAGTATGGTGTTTCCAGAAAATTCAGATAAGAGAAATTAGAAAAGGGAGAACTTGTTTGAGCTTACAGATCCTTTGTGAATCAGAGAATCCAACCTCTGTAACGTTCCCCTTCGTTTCCTTTTATACTCCATTTTCCCGCTCTTTCCATTTCCAGGCCGTCCACTCCCACGCTAGTGGTATCCGGGTCCCTCCGACAACTGGATTTGCGGAATATTCCCTAGTGGATGAGCAACTCGTCCCTTAACCCGATTCACATGGTCGATCACCATGCTCAGGCGAGTGCGCTAGGAATTATGACACCTTGAGGTACGTGTCGACCACCTAAGAACAGAGATCATCAACACACCATGTGGGACCCCGGTCGACATTAAAAGGTGTGCCGGGATTCCGAGAAAACTGGTCGGGTTTTCCTGGCCTGGTCTTGCCCACCTGTGCTCAGAGATTTCTACGAGCAGAAAGATGTGCTCTGGCTCCCGACCTTGACCAGCCTTGACCGAGGGACTGACCTCGAGCAGCGCAGAAGTGCTTAGCCTCGACCTTGACCAGCCTTTGTCCCGAGGGACCACCCCGAGCAAGCCGAAGGAGTGCTTAGCCTCGACCTTGACCAGCCTTTGTCCCGAGGGACCAACCTCGAGCAGTGGAAGGAGTGCTTAGCTCTCGACCTTGACCAGCCTTTGACCCGAGGGACTAACCTCGCAGTGGGAAGGAGTGCTTAGCTCTCGACCTTAACCAGCTTTGACCTGAGGAACGATCTCGAGCAGGGGAAGGAAGTGCTCGGGGCTCGAGCATCTCCGAATTCCTCGACCTTGACCACCTATGACCGTATGGGTCGCCGAGCTAGGTCGTCCCTGGGTGTCTTACTCGAGTCGAAGGGCTTCGAGGGCCTCGTCCGATATTATCCAAACACCAGCCTCCCAGCTCTAGTTTTTGAGTGAAGCGAGATAAGACCGAAACTCAAGAATGACGGGCCGAACTCGCTGCCTTTACGCTACCCCAAGTTCTTCTTGCTCGGGCCTCAGTAATTGGTCAGGCTTGGCTCTGTCCCGCTAGGACTTCTGGACGAGGAGTTCTTCTTCTGGATCTTCCGCCGGGCCCGCAATTGACCTAGGCTTCTTCTCGCCACTCCCGCCGGCCTCGCAATTGACCGAGGTGTCTTCTCGTTACTCCCGCCGGCCTCGCAATTGACCGGAGTGCAGACTCGTCCAGACCTAAGACTTAGGCTTGGGACTTATGGCCAAGTGGGCTCTTCTCGATCTTCCGCCCGGCCTCGCAATTGACCCGAGCTTGTCGATACTCCCGCCGGGCCTCGCAATCGACCCAAGCGTGGCACAATCCCGCTGGGACTTCCGCCGAGGAGTTCTTCTCGATCTTCCGCCCGGCCTGCAATCGACCTAGTGCTTGCCGATACTCCTACTCGGCCCTGCAATTGACCCAAGATGGCAATCGTCCCGCTGGGACTTCCGCCAAGGAGTTCTTCTCGATCTTCCGCTCGGCCTTTTAATTGACCTGAGCTCATCGATACTCCTCGCCGGCCTTTTAATTGACCGAACGCCTTCTTGAATCTCTACTCCTACTCGGGCCTCGCAATCGACCCAAGCGCCTTCTTGTTATACTCCCGCCGGCCTCGCACTCGACCCAAGTATGGCACCGTCCCGCCTAATGACTTAGGCTTTGGGACTTCCGCCAAGGAGCTCTTCTTAAACTTCTCCCGCTCGGCCTTTTAATCGACCTGAACGCCTTCTTGTTCTCTACTCCCGCCGGGTCCGCAATCGACCCAAGCGCCTTCTTGTTATACTCCCGCCGGCCCGCACTGACCCAAGATTGGCACCGTCCCGCCTAATGACTTAGGCTTGGGACTTCCGCCAAGGAGCTCTTCTTGACTTCTCCCGCCGGCCTTTTAATTGACCGAACGCCTTCTTGTTCTCTACTCCCGCCGGGCCTCGCAATCGACCCAAGCGCCTTCTTGTTATACTCCCGCCGGCCCGCACTGACCCAAGCATGGCACCGTCCCGCCTAAGACTTAGGCTTTGGGACTTCCGCCAAGGAGCTCTACTTGACTTCTCCCGCTCAGGCCTTTTAATTGACCGAACGCCTTCTTGAATCTCTACTCCCGCCAGCCTCGCAATCGACCCAAGCGCCTTCTTGTTATACTCCCGCCGGCCTCGCAATTGACCCAAGCTTAGCATCGTCCCGCCTAATGACTTAGGCTTGGGACTTATGGCTAAGGAGCTCTTCTCGACTTCTCCCGCCGGCCTTTTAATTGACCGAACGCCTTCTTGTTCTTTACTCCCGCCGGGCCTACAATCGACCCTAGCGTCTTCTGTTATAATCCCGCTCGGGCCCGCAATCGACCCAAGCATCTTCTTGTTATACTCCCGCCGGGCTCGCATTGACCCAAGCATGGCACCGTCCCGCCTAAGACTTAGGCTTGGGACTTCGGCCAAGGAGTTCTTCTTGAACTTCGCCTGGGCTCGCAATTGACCCGAGCTTGTCGATACTCCCGCCGGGCCTACAATTGACCCAAGCATGGCACCGTCTCCGCTGGGACTTCCGCCAAGGAGTTCTTCTCGCTTCGGTCTTCATTTTGAACTTACATTATAAATGTTTTTCTTATTCTTACATACATTTGTACTTTTACATATCCCATCTTGGGACTAAATCTTACATTAGCATTTTACAATACAAAGAGACCCACTGGAAATACTTCCTCGGAGTTGTGCATTCCATGGCCTCTGATCTCTCGTCCATCTGGATGAACCGGCGCAGATGCTCCCGCCTTCCATTCCTCGATTCCCCCGAGTCGAGCTGAGGCTATCCGCGATGGTTTCCTTGGCAGCCACGGCAGTAGCACTTCTCGCCACTCTTTGGTCGCCTTTCACGACCCCAACAGATTCCATTTACTCGATACTTAGTGGCTAAATAATGGGTGGATAGCACGCATTGGTCGATCCTCATGAACGGCCTCCCTAGAATTGCTCGGTACGGCTCGGTTTCATCTACCACCATGAAATCCAAAGATCATGTTCTTCTCGAAGGCTTTGAGCCCATGGTTACCGCCAGCTTGATGATTCTTGAGGTATTAGCTTTCCTCCCGAATCCTTTCAAGGAAGTGCTCGCTCCGCTCGAGGCTCGCCTCCGCTATTCCTAAGTCCTCGAGTGTGGATTTGAAAAGAATATCAACCGAGCTCCCTGAGTCAACCAAGATTTGGTCAACTTCCTTATTTACTACGTCGGCTTTTACCATCGTGGCATCCTCTGAGGGTACAAAGACCCTCTTCTCGTCTCCATCCGTCCACATGATTGGCACCGCCGAACCTTGGCCTTCTGACTGCAGGAGCATTGAACAAGACTTCTCGTCCTACTGCAGACACCTAGCAGTAGTTTTTCCGGGCCCTGTTTGAACTTCCTGCCATCGTGGGCCCTCTTGAGATTACCCTCGTGGACGGTGGTTCTGTGTCTATTTCGTAAGCCTGGCCATCTTCCTCAGTCGTCGCTTCAACCACCGGTGTCCCCTTCTACAAACTCATCCAAGTACCGGCTTCTAACCGGATCCTCCACCGGTTTTTCAAATCACTAGCATTGCTACGCTGGAGTGGCCGTGGTTACCATGGAAACAGCAGAATCGCCTCTTATCCCGCTTGCCACCGACTTGGCCATCTGCGCTGGTAGGCTCAAGACCCTCGCCTTCAACCACTTCATGTATCTCTTCGAGAGATACCTTCAACCTCGGATAATCGCTTCGTAAGCGTGGCTCTGCTCCACCACTTGTATTGCCCAATCCTCGGGAAGCTTCCTGGGAGAGTGGCAATGGACTGGTCCGCTCTGGTCGTGGTTCATCTCTCGGTCCGCTTGGCTGCCGATCATGGGATGTATGGCCATCACGACGCCTGTATTCTATGCGATCCCGCCTGTGGACCTCACGAGGTGGCTCGGGAACCATCCGCGCGGGGAACTCTTCGATATGGGTTGTATGGGCAACCCTGGTCCCTCGATGCCTTTGAGCTCGTGTCCCTCGGCAGACCCCTTTCTCCTTCCTTCATGCTCCATTGACTTGCTCATTCCTCGCCTTGGCACCTTTTCTTCTTCAATTACCATGTCCAGCTTTACTCGCTCATACGCATCCGAATACTGAACGGATCGAAGGACTCCGCAGTTATACCATGGTCTCCCCATCCGGATACCATCCTTCCATCCTCCTCGTAGCTCGGGATGGTTAAACGCACCAAGATCTAGAACCGATCTATGGTATCTTTTGATAAACTCCCGAGGGACTCTCCCTCCTCTCGCCTTACTCCGACAACCCATCATGTCATCCTCGTGGGTCACCGCGCCCGAAATTGCTCTGCGAACTCCCTACACATCCTGCTCAAAGCTTAAGATACTTCCCTGGAGTCTCATGGCACTCATCCTCGCTCTTCCCTCCAGAGTAAGCGGAAGGCCTCAGCACCTCCGAGATGCCGACAATCCTTGCACCCCGCCATGTCGTTGAACCGTTCTATGTGCACTAACGGATCATTTTTCCCGAAAATTTCAGATCCGGAAGCGAAAGTCACGTGGGATCGTGACACCCATGATCTCCGCGGAGAGTGGAGATTCGTTGTCCAAAGATTATTCGCCAGCTTGACTCTTTCCGCTCCCTCAAGATCTTCCACAACTTGTGCCAACCTCACAGACCTCTCCCTCCAACTCCTCCGCACGAGAGGTCAATGTATCCCGCAAATGCTGACGGGACCCCTTTCCTCCATGTTTGTTTCTTCCTCACCGCAACATTTGGTGCCCTAGGTCTTGGGTTTCATCTCCCACATTTCCCGAACACGAGCATTCCCTACTGGACTCGGACATCATTACATGCTTTTCTCCGTCCCTCCTCGAATTCTTGTAATAGGGAGGTCGAGTTTCGATCTTTTTCCATCCGATCCATTCTTTCCCGGATCTCCCTGCTTCGGGCCTCATTGGCCACTTCTCTCAAAGTTATTGATTCTTCCGGACTTACTCCTCTTCGGCTGTTTCCCCTCATCGTTGTGTTGTGTCTTGAATGTATTAGGAAATCAGGCTTTTTGTGTCGATCCCCACAGACGGCGCCAAAAGATGTTGATGCAGTTTTTCCCGCGTGCCTCAACACTGCCTCGAACCTTCATACAGTGCCTCCAAACAGCTCGAACAGGACTGTCTAGACCTTCTGCTCGCAGATTCAAACAGTACCTCGATCCTTCTACTCGCGATAAGCTCGATCTCGAGCAGGATTGCCTCCTTCGTCCTGCTCACTGCCTTCTTCGAATCGGAGATCTCCGGACCGTGAATCGGAAAATCGGGTCGTGGTCGCTCGGCGTGTTCGGCGAAACCCACCGACGCCAAGTCAAGAATCGGGTTTGTCTTTTGGTATCTCCCTTAGTGAGGGAGACCGGAAAGATGAAAGGGGTATTATTTCGCCCCCCCCTTTTTGGATAAGTATGGTGTTTCCAGAAAATTCAGATAAGAGAAATTAGAAAAGGGAGAACCTGTTTGAGCTTTCAGATCCTTTGTGAATCAGAGAATCCAACCTCTGTAACGTTCCCCTTCATTTCCTTTTACACTCCATTTTTCCCGCTCTTTCCATTTCCAGGCTGTCCACTCCCACGTTAGTGGTATCCGAGTCCCTCCGACGTACCGAGATTTGCGGAATATTCCCTAGTGGATGAGCTAGTCGTCCCTTAACCCGATTCACATGGCTGGATCACCATGTCGTGCAAGTGCGCTTAGGAATTATGACACCTTGAGGCATGTGCCGACCACCGCAACAATGATCATCAACACACCATGTGGGACCCTGGTCAGACATTAAAAGGTGTGCCGGGATTCTGAGAAAACGGGTCGGGTTTTCCTGGTCGGGTCTTGCCCAGCTGTGCTCGTGGATTTCTACGAGCAGGAAAGATGTGCTCGGTTCCTGACCTTGACCAGCTTTGACCTGAGGGACGACCTCGAGCAGGCGAAGGAGTGCTTAGCTCTCGACCTTGACCAGCTTTGTCCTGAGGGACGACCTCGAGCAAGCGAAGGAGTGCTTAGCTCTCGACCTTGACCAGCTTTGTCCTGAGGGACGACCTCGAGCAGGGGAAGGAGTGCTTAGCTCTCGACCTTAACCAGCTTTGACCTGAGGGACGACCTCGAGCAGGGGAATGAGTGCTTAGCTCTCGACCTTGACCAGCTTTGACCTGAGGAACGATCTCGAGCAGGGGAAGGAAGTGCTCGGGGCTCGAGCATCTCTGAATTCCTCGACTTTGACCAGCTTTGACCAGAAAGGCTGCTCGAGCTAGGCTGTCCTCGGGGTGTCTTACTCGAGCTGGAAGGGCTTCGAGGGGCCTGTCCGATATTATTCAAACAACAACCACCGTATCCATACCTTGCATGATCGTATATGAAGAGCTACCAGTGCTTTCACTATAGCTTTAACAATGAGAACTGTTCATGGAAATGATATTTCGCCCAAAATTTCATTTTAGCTGTGTTTGGTCCGACATAATTTCAGGTACTATTTTGGGGTATTGTATCACCCTTGAATTGTTTATAACTAGCTAGCCATGTAAGGGTTTAGATTTCAAATGTAGCAGTACAGTAATTTATTAGTGTAATAACATAAAAATGGATTGTTGCTTGATTTATTAGGGATAAGAACAGTGAAAAAGATGAACCCATATTAGTAAGGATAGACATTCACCTCGGAACCAAGATTTTGGATATTTTATATTCCGTTCGAAAATATCAAATCAAATAAATTTAAATTCGTTTTTGTTCGATAAACCAAACTAAAATTTTAAGGTGCGTTTGATATTATTTTTTAAATGATATTTTTGAATTTGCCTCATTATATATAAATGATTAGTTTTTTTTGAAAATAAAACTTGTTTGGTAATTTTTTTATAAAAGTAATTAGTAGTTTGTCTGAAAAAATAAATGCAGTAAAATACATTGGGTATTATTTTCTATGAACATAATTTTTTTAGTAGTTACTGCAAATAAGCTCAAACTATTTAATGATAAACATGAAAAGTCAAAGACGTGGGACCTGTTAATAGAGAACAAATTTAGAAAAATAACTTTTTTTGTGTTTATTACGTTTTTTATGAGCAAAGTTTTTAACTGACCATGATTCGGTGTACAGTTAATCTTGTGTTGAGCATCATATTAATGGTAAGTAATTAATCAGAGTCCATTTAAAATAATTATTGACCGTTAATTCATTGTTCAGCATAAATTAGTTGGTCATCTGATCAATTTTCTTTTTTAACACCCCTGTAAAATTCTTATATGCCTCTTTTAAATTTTATTTCTTAAAATACTCTCAATTTAATCTATAAAATACTACATATATATTAATATCAACTATCTTGCCCGGAAGCTTTACTTTTAAAAGAATATTTATTTTAAGGCTTTTTTATAAAATACATAAAAATTTTAAGTATTAAAAAAATTTTCTTCTCATTGTATAATTTCTATCTCTATAATCCTAAATTATTATAAGTATCTCTAAAAAAATTAAAGTTTAAAATATAAATATAAATTATGAAATGGGATGGGTGTAAAAAAAATTTTAAAAGAAAATTTCAATTAAATGTTGAATTGAAACTTTATTTAAAATAAGAAATTAATTAATTTACCATTGGTTATTTAGGTAATTTCAAATGAAACAAAGGCTTTATAAAGAATTTTGTAAGGTGTAAAAGGCCTACACTACAAAATTTTCGTTGAATGGGCTTATTTGAAATTGAGTTTTCAATCCGGCCCAATTTAAAACTTTTAGAATGGGTAATCCAGTCCAGTCAAAAAAAGCAAGCTGGCATGCCAACTTCAGTTTATTTAAAGTATGATTATTCTCACATATTCCATTTGGATAAACTTTGAACATATGAGTCTGATCTTATGGCATATTACCATAATTATCTGATTCATTTATTTTTTTTTATTTATATGAGATTATTACTCAAGATTATAATTTATATTATATAAATTAATTTATATTAATTCGTATGAAGTATTATCCAGATTTAAATCTTCACTAATATTCGAGGGATGTACTCCTCACACTTACACAAAGAAGCATATTAATTTTTTAGGGATATCTACTCTAATTAAAAGACAGTAACTCTAATCACCCGGCCAAAAGACCGATAGTTTTATCGTCGATTATTTTTAAATGACCTTTATCTATCTCTAATTCTAATTCATTTAACTTTTTAGCTATCATATCTAACTGACTTCCATCATCAGTTTTTTCAATTCTTAGACCTCTCATTTTTTGGTCTTGGTTTAGCGAACCATTTTAATCCTTGATCTTCTTTAACTTTCAGATTTTTATATTAAAATATTATAATATCTTATATTATTTTATTCGGTCTCCGTATTTCATACCAAGTTAAAGCTGTAGCTGCAAATTAAATAAACTAGAATAAGTAATTAGATAGCTGAGAAGTTAGCAACCAATGTTGAAACTGAAATCAACAGAGGAACAACGTTAAAAAAAGATAGTCAATATGGGACTATAGAACCTAAGATGCTCAAAAGCATAGATGAAAATCTGAATTCTGCAATGTGTGCCAATATCTCTGCATTGGACGTTTCTCGACAATAACTTTCCAAGTTTTAGGCCACATGAAAACTGTTTGTGTCTTAATGTTAGGATGGCTGCTTTTTGATTCTCCGCTGACAGTAACAAACATACTGGGGATTACAGTAGCTGTTCTGGGCATGATAGCATACACTTGGGCAGTTGAGTTTGAGAAAAAGAAACCCGATTCCAAGACCATTTGAAAAAATATTGTTATAAGGGAAGTTCCAACTGATCAATAAATTTAAATAAAATTCTATTTTAAGGCATAATTATAACAAGTAAAGGCAAATACACCATTGTTTAGAACTTATACACAATGTTTCTTTTTTACAATATATATATATATACAAACACAGTTAGGGTTGGCAAAAGTCCAAGTCGGGTCCGGGTATGGCAATACCCGGACCCGGCCCGGACTTTTAAAAACTTGGATATTCTAATACCCGGTCCGAACTTATTCTGGGCTGAGTTTTTTCTAGGTTTTTTAAGCTTGGATTTTATATATATAAATTTTAAAATTTTATATTTATAAATATATTTTTATTTATTTTATAATTTTAAAAATTATTTTAATAAAATTAAACATAAAATATGAACTTTAAATATTTAAATTTTTAAATATATTGAATAAATGTATAAAAAAAATATAATTATTTAAAATAAAAATATTTTTTTATAATATTTTTTTTTATAAAATTCGGATTCCGGGCCGGATTTTGAATTTTTCAAGTGATACCCGAACCCGGCTCGAATTGATCTCCGGATTGGATCCGGACCGGACGGATTTTTGCCATCCCTACAAACACTTAAGAAAGCTTGAAAGTAACTATGATTAATCTTATCTCTTGATCAATTATAAAAATCTAAAAAACAGTTATAAAATACTTTATTTAGGCATATGGTATCCACGTATTCGACCATTGCTTATCATAATGCAATTTCACTTTCCCTATGTGATAATTGCAAAAATAAACAATGCAGTTAATTTCTTCATACATAAGTTTCTATAACGAGACCAAGGCCTAGTTCCAATAGTTAGTGGATAATCTTACTAAGAAATCTTGGGTTCAAGTCTGAGCGTGTGCATGTGTTTAATAATATATATATAAATATAAATGTTTCTATAAATTGTTTTAAAGATGGTCAATCTAAGCTCTAATCATGCATCCAAACAAACCAAAATCGCCAAGCATAAGCATAATATGCGAAAGCATTCAATAACTCCATGAAATAACCTAATAACTTGAAATAGAAATTAAAACCCAATTTTATTTTTTTGTTTCTTCTTTAGGAGAGTTATTCATTACTCTAAATTTCATTTACCCTTTCCCCAAGTAATTAAATAAAAAAATATTAATATATGTTGATGAAACCCAGAGTCCGCAATAATTATAATATCCGCAATAATGTTAATAACTTTAATTAGCTACTTAACTCTAACGGTCACTGGAATACCAAGGTTTTCATTGGCGCCAAAATCTTCAAGGCCTTGAACCGTGTTGAGGTTTCCTAACTGATATAGGATGCAACTAACTTGTTCGAATTCTTTTGTCATAAGAAAAAAAAAATTGAAAAATTCTATCTTCTATAATTAAATTTCCTAATCAACCAAGTATTCAAAACTCACTAAACAGCTTCCGCTAGCTCGTTTTTAGCTCAAACCGCATAGTTGCTTTGCTGTAAAAATCTACAACTAAATGACAACACTTGTACAATGCTAAAGAAAGAAATATGAAAGCAGAAACAACTTAATCGTTCATTCATTTTTTGTCATAACATATAAAAGGATCTTTCTTAATGTACAAGAAAAGTTCAGTACTTCTTATAGTTGCCAATTCATCCTATGGTTAATAGTAACTTGATCTATCCGTTGCTGTGTATAGTCCTTTACAAATGACATCATTTGTATTGTTACCTTCCTTGAGCTTATCCATGATGATCCAGGGAGTTCCTGCTATGTACTGTGTCATCTGAACCGATCGTCAGCAAGTGCTGAGTCATGCCAAGTATGAGTGAGGTGACAAGTGCTAGTGCAAGGATCCTCATTGAGACCTTTGATCAAACACTTGGTTGAATATATCAAACACTTGGTTGAATATATCAAACACCTTGCACGTTAACATTTACAGTGAAATATTGACCAACCAAAATCACACATACAATATTGCATGTCAAGGCTGGCTTTATAGAGTTGCTATCATGATTGCATACAAATACACTTCTTAATTATTATTTTTTCGAAATAAAGATATTGAGAAAGAAAGACTGTGGAAGTACAATATCCACTAATTTTCAAGTAGGCTTTGTGCGTTCTTTTTTTTGGGCTGCAAAACTCAAGTTTCACTTTGAACAATTTAGAAAGTTACTTTGAAGATGATCAAGCTCAACCAAGTACTTTTAAGTGGATTAATAACAGTTGGTTTCTGAACAACGTGACAGCAGTATAAATAGTGGAAATTAACCAGCTACTCAAACATTGTGCCATGTACTCTACTAATTTGACAGGAATATAAAGTAAAAGAAAAAAACAGTGAGGTAAGACTTTATACTTCTGAAGACAAGATAAAGGGTAAACAGAAATCACTAACCATAAACTTTCTAAGCAAGAAAAATATATTGCTAAGCTTGTTGACATAGTTTACAACTAAAATTTGATGCATAAATTGTTTTCAACTTAGGCAAGGTTATCCAGCTGTCACCGAGCCTTAGATAGGGTTCAATAAATCCATGCAATCCATGTTCTAAAAATTAAAAGCTAATGTTGAACGCAGATGCGAAAGATCAAAAATCCAAAATCTTGATCTTTATAATTAACGGCTGGCTTGTTTCTTGTACATTTTAGATTTACAGAAAGATAAAAATAAAAATAAATAATAGTGATTAGCCAACTTAACAATAACGGTCACTAGGCCAGCTAGGGTTTTATTAGCGCGAAAATCTTGAAAGCTTTAACGATGTTGAGGTTTCCTAATTGATTTAGGAAGCCATTTAACATATTGAATTCTTCTATCACAAGGAAACAATTTTGGAAACAAAGGTGAGTTTTGGAAATCATCGTCTTCTATAAATACGTAATAATTTCCTAATCAACAAGTCTCTCTCTGCTTGTGACTGATTCTTGTTATTGCAACTTTCTTCTCCATTCATTAAGTCCCCCTTCGAAAAACCAACCACAAAAATCAAGAAAGCAAATATCATCCATCCCTTTTGATTGAGATATTATCATGGGTTTGTCAGGAAACCAAATTAAGAACAGTGTAAGTTTTGAATCAAAGAAATTCAAGGCGTCGCCATCAAGAACTAGCAAGAAGAGAAAATTTGAAGGAGAGAACCAAGCTGCGTTTCCTTTCATGAAGAAACCACTTGGAGAACCGCAGCCTCCTAAAAAAGAAGGAAAGATTGTGTCAGCAGCGGAGATGAAGTGCTCTGATGCTACACGTACATTGATCCGTGAACGTCTTGTAGAGGCATTGTCTAAAGTTGCTGGCGAGGTTGAAGATACGGAGAAGAAGGAACAAGTTAGTGCTTGTGACCCTGTTGGAGTTGCCGTGTGGGTGGAATCTGTGCTGTTCAAGAACATTGGTCCTTCCAAAGGGGCTAAGGCGGCAGTTCGGTACAGAGCAATCTTGTTCAATGTTCAGGATCCAAAAAATCCTGATTTCAGGAGAAAGCTTCTTCTTGGAGAGGTGAAGCCTGAGATACTTGTTACTATGCTCCCCGAAGAGATGGCCAGCGATGAACGACAGAGTCAGAACAAAAAAATCAGAGAGGATGCTTTAGCCAAGATTCCGAATCACTCTGCTGTTGATAAGAAGGAATCAGAATGTGATGCTCAATGATTTTGGTTCACATCATGTTTTTTAATTAAGCATTTGTATTGTTGAATTTTGAAATATTGTACACTAAGATTATGATATTTTCATTACTTCATTAATCATATTATTAGAAATTATCTCTCATCATTCAATTTTTTCCTCCCAAATGATGGGCATAACAAAATTCCTTCTTGTTTTCTTTGATTCATATAGAATTTTGTGGCCTCAAAATGACCCCATGGGCTAGCTGCATGTTCCTGCCATGCACCAGTCAAGATTATAGTGAATAATATTGGAGCTTTTATTTGTAGATTGGCTTATTTTTTTAGGCTTGCTCTAAAGTATGTATTATAAGAAATTTAGAATGTTGATTAATCCATCTACTGTCTTGATGAGATGATCTGGCTTGACCGCCTCTAAACTCTTGTTCTCTTTCCTCACCCCAACACCCCCCAACCCCCAACCAAACAAAGAATTTCAATAGAAAACATCTCGTAAGATACAACCGATTCTGGTTGGAACTCCTCCAACCAAACTGATCAAAGGCAACTGAAAATTAAATTCACGTTTAGCAATGGTGTGCACAGACACATTACAAGTCCTTGCAACAAAGTAGTTCTTATAACAGCCGCAGTCCTTAGTTTCCTCTTGGATATCAGATTCCCATGATGATCTACAGAGTTTCTACTTACAGCTATGTCAATGCCAAGTCATTTTCCAGTTTATGAGTGAGGTTTATGAGTGCTGATGGTGCAAGGATTCTCATCGAAACCTTTGATCAAACACTTTACTAAATATATCAAACACCTTACAAGGTAACATTTACAGTAAAATATTGACTAACCAGAATCACGTATGTATTGCATGTAATAGCTACATTTATAAAGTTGTTGTTATTATCGTAATTTGTATATAATTCAATTCCTTTTTTTTATTTCCCCAAAATTAAGATCGTGGAAGTACAACATCCATGGGTTTTCCAGCACTTTCAAGTGGGCTTTCATGACATCAAGCTGCAGAATTTACATCTCGCATTTGGATCTTTGTGTAAAACTCTAAGTTTAAGCTGTAACAATTTTAAAAATTATTTTTAAGATGAGCTCAAGTCTCAGCCAAGGACTTTCAATATTCAATTGCTTTTGTGGAAAAAAGTGTTTTTGTGGCCTGGAAGATTCACACCAAAAGATTTGGAGCCGTTCGGTTTTCCTATTGAGGATTGATGATAAAATCATTCCATTAGATGATATTGCTATGTGTATTAAATTGCTCGCAACAAATTAATATTCTTAAATTCTGACAAAGAACTGCAACTTTAATAATCATTAAATTAAAAGTAATGTTAACTATCTTAACATTTGAATTATAATTGATGTGACATTAATCTCAACTGATATGCTTTTGATTAGTTAGATCCACAGTAGATAAGTTTATGTGAAACTTATCATCCAATAATATGAGAATCCCTTGCTTTATTCTAACTCCAGAATCCATATCACTAGAGGAATGGTTAATTGATAAGTACTAGTGGGTTGTGGTAACTTTATTTGAAAATCTACTACCCATTTACGTTTGAGTAGTGAAATTATTTTATCAAACATAGCTGATTCAAATTATTCTTTTAGAAATATAGTTCATTCAAGTTGTTCTTTTAGACCCAATACAGAGGCAATTTATCAAATACATACACTAAGTGATGTCGCAAATCAAAATAATTCTTGAAGTAAATTCCAAATCAAAATCGTATACATTTATTTAATATTTAAGTCACATTACACTAGTTTATTATTTGGACCGTGATATATTTGTAGGACACAAAACGTCCTGCTACGTATTGCATTAAATTAATTAATGTGAGACTGGAGGAGATGCCAAAGGAGATACAGCACAGTAGTCTCTTAGTAGGTTAGCTTGCTTTGGAGTAAAGCCGAGTGAAGCGAACATTGTGGCAAGCCAATATCTACTTGTGATGATCCCAACGGCACGGCAACAGTGAGGGCCAACATAGCCATTAGAGAAGAATTTACGAAGCTCTCTTGTGCAAGGCTTGAGCTGAAAAAGTGCTTTCCAGCAATCAACTACTCCACCTCCAGCGGCATCAACATTGTAGCCTGCAGGTTTTTTGATAGTTGCGGTTGCGTATGCCATTAGGCTTGTTAGAACAAAAAGGAGAAAGGAGATTCAATGCATTGTTTACTTTGAGAACCATTGTGTATAAGATTGTAGTAAAGATGAATAAAATTCGAAACATTAAGAGGTACTTATATACGATAAAACTAATCAATGTTATGATCACATGGTATAATTGCCCAAATAAAAAGGTTAATAGAGATAAATGATGAGGCTGTGTTGAGATACTTAATCACTTGTGTGAGTACATACTACAAACTTCTCAACAAATACATGCATTTTCAGTAGTTAGTAGTGTTTCTTAGAAAAGCTAGCTATTTTTTTAATATTATATTCATTTTTAAGTATTACTATAACTAATTTCAAAAAATAAAGTATCTTCCCCATTTATGTAAAAACAGTTCGAATCTTATACCTTTTATATAGCCTAAGAAAGTTTACCAATTGAACCATCCTATTACAATCTATAGTATCTAATTTAATTTTTTTTTTTTAAATCTGAAACCTTGCTTAGATATGTTATGTTTGAGATTGGGATGCTATGAAAAAAAATCTATAATTATGAAACAAAATTTAATAGTATATAATAAATATAATTTTTATTGAAAGATATAATAAAATTTTTATCATTTAAGTGAAAAATTATATCAATATAACTTCCAAACTACAGCAATTAGGTTTACTAAATACTTTGGTACTGTATCTTAAAAGCTACAGTTGTTTAACCTCAATTCCAAACATACTCATAGTTCTATTATGCCACATCTCCTCTACTAATAATCAATAGGGTCTATTGCTGAAATATATATATATTTTTCAATACATTTGACAATATAACCTTGACTGTGTTTTTTTTTTTACTATTAATGAGAATGCCCTCATTTTTTTTAATGCGGACACATTATTAAACTATACAGCTTAATAAATTTAACATTCAACATATTATAAACTCATGTTGTTTAATAATATTAAAAATTAACTTTATTAAGTCATACAGATTAAAAGTATGTCCACATGAAAAAAAAAATGAGGGCATCGATCCGCATTAGAGAAAGACTTTATATAAATATAATCATTCTTATATATAATCAGTTTGAGGTGCAAGTGGCCTCATTTTTTGTTAATACTAATATGTTTTTAAACCGTACAACTTAATAGAGTTAATTTTCAATATACAATAAAGTCGTGTGATTTACTAGCATTATAAATTAATTCTATCAAGCCGCATGGCTTAAAAAGCATGTCCGTGTAAAAAAAAAAAATTAGGGCACTCACACTAGAGAGGTACTGTATATATTTATATTTATACGCCATAAGACTCTTTAAATTAAATATATTGTATATTGTAGCTAGCTTAAAAATTTAATGTTGTTTTTGTTTACATCTTAGAAATCTAAAATAACATTTAGACACATTAAAAAGTTTCTAATTATAAAGTGGTCTAATTAAGTTTTAAATAATTGAAATCAAAATATCTTGCTAACTATCTCTTAATTTTGTGCATCGTTAATTAAATCTTGCTACCACTAATATGACACTGCAATTTTTAGAACAATATCATAGAGTGATTTTTTTTATTATATTATAGTTTATATTTTTTGAAATTTAGATGATTTACCTTTAAATTTTCAATAAATTATATAAATTTAAGTTTACAATTTGTAAATATACAACTTTTATGCAAAGTGGACCCAACGAAGCAAACTTCTCTCCAACCCAGTGGAGCATGCTCGCACGGGCTTGGGTCGCGGGACATATAAAAGTTTTTAAAAAATTTACGGGCCGAATTTTGGGAACATTCAATTTTTCCAGTGGGTAGCTTTTAACAGCCCTTTGAAGTTTATTTCCTAAAATATCCCTGGTTTAATTTATAAAATATAAATTCATATAATAAAATAAACCATCATCCCATAAATTTTGATCCCGAAAAAAGATATTTCCTTTTAAATTTTCATTTATAAAATACATAAAAATTATAAAATTTTGAATTATTTTATTCTTATTATATAATTTCTATCTCCATAACTCTAAAATTTTATAATTTTGTCAAAAATAGATTTTTTCAATTAAAATATTCAAAATATAAATATAAATTATGAAATGAAGTTGATTTAAAATTTGATTAAAAGAAGAAATTACTTATGTATTTAATTAAATTTTCATTTAAAATAAGAAATGAATCAAATGTCTGGTTATTTAGGTAACTTCACTTAAAAAAAGGAGAATTTCTTGAGAAATTTTGAGGGATATCAAGAGGCCTTCTCTTCTTTTTATCATCAACAATTAAATATCCGGTGATACTATTGACACCCCTCAAAAAACTCTTGAAATCGTTTTTTCTTTATTTACCATGCTAAAATATTTTAAATTAAATGTCTTATAATATCTTCCTTAATGATAAATTTAACCTTAAATAAAATAACTTATGGAACCCCAATATTTCAATTCATTTTCCTATTGTTCAAATCCATTATTGAAAGATTATTCCTTGGGATTGTGAAAATTATTCAATGCTAGCAATTAAGTCTAGTCTTTTTCCCGTCATTGAATCCAATTATCAAAATATGGCAAATCTGATTATGAAGGAAGAAGATTGTAGAAATGAAATAGGATGGATCATTAACGAGATCAGGGAGATTTCTTTTTTTTCCTGTTACTATCATATATTGGTTAAAAAGCATTTCAAATTTTCAATTTATGATTTTTAATTCCCAATTATTCTCAGCTAATAAGCAGATCATTCAAATTGTTTGTTAAGTATTCCATTGGTCATCTTAGCATAATTCCATTGATGATTGCACACAGACCATAGCCTCAGCTTTTTAATGCTCTTTGATCTTTCTCCACAAATGGATTAATGATAATATAGAGTTAATACTAAAATTTACTATATGTTATTATCCAATAATTATATAGTAAAATCTTGATAAATAAACTGCAATCATTGGGATCATATTTTCCAAAATTAAGATATCTTTATAAATTAATCAATTATTAATGTATTAATTAATGAATATCTATTAAATTAATAAGTTTTTTTTATGGTCTTAAGACTATTAATCTTTCAAGGTTTTACTGTACAATTACAACTTTTTTATTTTATAATTATAATACTATTTGCTTTAGTGAGTGAGTGCATGAGTTGTTTAAAAAAAAAAACAGGTAAATCTATAATTAAAAAAAGTACAATCATTGGGATCATTTTTCCAAAATTAGGAATATCTTTAAAAATAATACATTCTTAATGTATTAATTAAGTAACATATATTCAACTTAATAATGTTTTTATGGTCATAAGACTATTAATCTTTCAAGGTTTTATTATACTCTACAATATTTTTATTTCATAATTAATTACAATACTATTTGCTATATTGTATAAGGGATTCTTCGGAATTTAGAGGACTCTTTGAGATTTAAATATACTTTTTGAGATTTTGACAGATATTTGGGTGTTTAGATTTTCTTTCCTTGTTAATAAATTTATTTAATATCTCCAAACCACTACATTTTCTTCTTATAAATAATGCAAGTGACTCAATCTATCATTCACAATAACTGGTTATTTTTCACTCTTGTAAAATTTAATAAATATTCCCCAAAAATAATATTTCACAAAACTTATTGTGGACCGGGAGAAGATTATAAAGAATATATAAGAAGTGCTGAGAAAAAAAAAGGTTCAAGAATATCGGATCAGTGACAGAAAATCTTGGAAGGTAATATACATCAACTTTCAAATTTCATAACATAATTTTTGGTCAATATTATATAAATGAATTTCTTATAACATGAGTCTCTTTTCAATGGAGATATTCACGCATTTTAATATAATCAGAAAATTTTCTGCGAAACCACCCAAATTTTCATGTAACCATCAACCAAATTAATAAAGAATTATAGAAGAGCAATGATAGGGTCCTAATAATTGAATCTCAACTTAAATCTCTAATTGATATAACATTTATCTATTGAATTTATAAAGAATAGAATAATAATTTTATCAATTATGAAATCCATCGTGAATATACGAATGACACATAATTGTTTTCACATAATTGTTGCGACTCAAGTATATAATAACATTATGCATGTTATCTACTAGCCCGAAACATGAAGTATTACGTTCGAATTCACTTTTAATATTTATCTTTCTTAAGTAAACTTTGATGTAACAGGGGGTTCAATACTCTAATTACAACAGAATTTATTACATATAATTATAAATTTTGAAAACTACATCTCACTGCAAATAAAATTAACGAAACAAAAGCCTTGTGGATTTCATAAATGCATCATGAATAGAAAGGTCTAAACGAAGTTGAAGTGATGTATGCATTTATGAAATCCACAAGGCCTTTGTTTCTTTTATTTTATTTGCAGTAAGATGTAGTTTACAAAATTTATAATTATATGTAATAAATTCGCTTGTAATTAGAGTAATGAACTCCCTGTTACATCAAAGTGTACTTAAGAAAGATAATATTAAAATTTAAAAGTGAATTCCGACCATGTGCAAGACTTCATGTGCCTGGCAAGTTATAATATGTATAATGAAGCAGGAAACTAAACATGTTTATAATTAAAAGAGTAAAAGACGTACTTTTGTTTTTACTATTTTTAATGTCGAATATTGTTTGAAAATATATTATGAGTGTTTATATATCATTGTTATTGTTTATATATACTTGAGTGACTATAGTCTAAAACAAATTCAAAGAAGTTCAAAGTCCAGCACTGAAGCCCAATGAAGCAGAAACTGGTCTCAAAATCCAGCACTGAAGCTGAATACAGAACTCTTTTAAATACAGAGGGAAGCTGATGTCAAGGTAACATGGGTCTATCCAGCACTGAGGCTGAATACAGAGGGATAAGCGGCTAGCATTGGGTTTGGGAAGCACTGTAAGAGAAATACATTGAGAGGAGAGTTTCCGAGCTCTTGTAATCTCTCATATAGAGTTCTCTTTGTAAAGTCTTTGGTGATTAACAAAGTCAACAATAGTTTTTGTTCCCGTGGACGTGGTCAATAAAACCGAACCGACAAAATGAAAGCTTAAAATTTATTGATACAAGAACTAAACGTTTTTTAATAATACTAATTTTATTAAAAAGAAAATTGAATGAATAAAATTAAGATTTTGAGATCATTTTATAACAAATTTAAATATCGTTAATTTATTAAAATAAATAAATCTAAAATATAATTTTATAATAAAATTTTCTCATTCAAAATAAGAAAGACAAAGAAAATGGAAACTAAATTCGAGTCATAAAAAAAATAAAAATCTTAAAAGAATCAGGAAAAATAGAAAAAAAAATCTTAAAATTTAAAAACGATCAGGAAAGAAAAGGAATTTTCGAATCGACCACAGACCATAATGGTTTTGACAATTTTGAGTTTTGTTCTCTCGTCGTAAGCTTTAAAATAGTATATTATACGCTGAAAACAGACACATGTAACTAAAGTTATGCCCTCCAAAAGATATCATCCTCATCGATACACAATACCTACATTACTAGCCACGCAAATCTCCTGTTTTCATATCTCTTTACTAATTTTTTTCCGGTTTCTTGTGGGTGATCTTTACATAGGTTTCTTCTGTTTCTTTACCGTTCCGCATATCAGTTGAGACAGAGCTGCTCTTTAACAGAAAGTCTAAGGAGTTCCTAACAGTTTATTTCCTTATGATTATAACACATAACTACAGACAACCGCTGGTTGAACTTGGAATTGAACTTGAAGCTAAACCATTCAAATCACAGAATAGAAGACATTAACTAAAACAACATTTTATTTCATATATTAAGGACCATTATTGACGTACAGTTATCATCAAAACTTAAGAGACCATTAATTAGCTTGAAACAGGAGGCAGCTGGAGGATTAGTTGATGCATTGCAGTAGCCTTTTAGTATTAATTGTTCACACAAAGTAACCATGGAAAGCTAACATGCATGCATAACGTTGCTAATGGTATGGCAACACTCAGGGTCAAGATCAGTCTCACCAGCAAGAATGAACTGAACAATGTCTTTCGAGCAAGACTTGAGCCGCAGGAACTGAGCTCCAGCAATCAAATATTCCCTTTTTGTTGTTGGCATCAAGCTAGCTTGGCCGTGAGGTTGTGGTTTGGATGGTCCCTGGATACAATACGATTATGACATGATGAGGCATGCCAAAGCCAAAAGGAGAAGCACATTTTTGACAGCCATGTTGATCATATATTAGTCTTTAATTTGTGTCTTTCTACATATTTTTCTAATTGAGAGAGACACTGAGAGATAACGAGTATTTAAATATTTATGAGGAGAGGGTGAGAGAGATGACCGTGAAGTAAACTTGTGGCCAGTTAATTTAATAAAGTTTGTATGAGATTAGCTAGAATCATTGCTTTCCATATAGTAACTAAAATCTATCGATTCATACCCAATGTCACAAAATGGCTTGGTCTTAGATTTATGAGCATGCACGTGCCTGGGGTATGCAATATTATAACATGTTAGTTTTTTAACTTGATGGACAATCAGACGATTCATTAAACAGTAAAGGAGAATATATGCCTTAATACATTAACTAAAATTGATAAAGAAAGACTGATTAATCAATTGAAAAATAATTTAGAAGTATGAAAATGTTAGTGGCATAACATAATCTTTCATTGGATTTCACTGCAATATAAAAAAAGTGTCAACTTGTTTCCCAAGTTGATCATATTACTATACACAGCTGTAAGATTGATCTAATGGCAACATTCAATTTGTTCTCTCGGCTGGTATCAAATGTCTTTTGCATGAATGGGACTAGGGATGGCAACTCAACTCGGACCCGGCCTGGACCCGGACGAACCCGGATTTTCCGGACCGGGTTTAACCCGCACCAGATTAATTTTTTTCCGGAATCCGGATGTGAAAATGGGAACCCGGATATTTCCGGGTCCGGGTCCGGGTTTAAGTGTTCCGGAAATCCGGAACCCGGACCCGGATTTATTTATTTATATATTAATTTTTTAAAAGTATTTAATATAAATATAAATATATTTTTTTTATTTAAGTCAAACAAATTATTTTTTAAATTGTAAATAATTATTTTTTATTTTAATTTAAATAATTTTAACAAATCCGGGTTTAAAACCCGAATCCGAAACTCGGATTTTTCAGGTTAAACTTGACCGGACCTGGATTGAAAAACACGGGTTTTAATCCGGATCCCAGATTGAAATTCATTATCCGGTCCGAACCGGAAAGTCCAAACCCGGACCCGGACTCGGAAATTGCCATCCCTAAATGGGACAATACGTCTCACTTGTCCTTTTTTTTTATTAGCACATGAAAGCAGTACGCTTTAGCAAGCACCTTTTTGCTCAAAAATTATAAAATGATGTACCTCGTAACCAAGAGAAATTTACATAAATATTTTATATTTTTCACATATAACCTTTCGAGATTTTAGCTATCATAATTAGCCAAACTCCAAGTTTTAGGACAAAACTGCCCCTGTGTCGTCACTGGCCAAAATTCTCTCACAGTGAACTCGACGAACGATCTGAGACAACGGACGATCTAAGTCATCGGAAAGCTTAATCTGTAAGTGAGAAATGTAATTTTTTTTTCCTGAATTTGGTGCTGCCGAGGCGCGGTGCCGATGGCACCATGCCATCGCAGCCATCGCACCAGGTTTGGTGCGACGGGCACCATGCCACCAATTCCATA
Organism: Murraya koenigii; assembly: GCA_025617385.1. Taxonomy (NCBI): domain Eukaryota; kingdom Viridiplantae; phylum Streptophyta; class Magnoliopsida; order Sapindales; family Rutaceae; genus Murraya; species Murraya koenigii. The sequence continues at coordinate 6,559,409 of CM046813.1, read as the reverse complement.
TTCTGGAATTTGGTGCGACGGATGCCCGTAGCACCACGTTCCAGATTCTGGATGTTGGTGCGACATGCAGCCCGTTGCACAAAAGTTTTGTGCGACAGGCTGCATGTCGCACCAAATTCTTGGTTGTAATTTCTAGAATTTGGTGCGACGGTGTGCTTGTCGCATAATTTTGGTGCGACAGGTATTTTCTGAAATTTTATGATAGATTTTTTTTAATTTTTAAATTATATAATTGTAATTTAATAATGTTATATTTATAATAGAAATATGACAGATTCTGAGTATGTACCAGGCATGATGCAGATACCTTACACGGCTCATTTTCCTGGGCATATTACAAGTATGTGTAAGTTAAATACAGTCGTAAAACCTATTGAGGGAAAGTTAACAAAACGACAGTTGCAATTATTCAAAAAGGATATATTTGGCCATTTCTTGAAGTGTCGAAGCTTTCCATTCAGTGGCGTTATTATACATAATTTGTTGCTAAGACAAGTGGCCTGTAATGAGATAGATCAGTTGTGGTTTGAAATTGGTGAGCATTTGATACGCTTATCAATTGGAGAGTGGTGTTTAGTTACGGGACTTTGTTGGGGTGAAGACAGTGTACCGAAAATGGTAAAAAAGAATTATAGGCTGCTTAATACGTATTTTGATGGTCTGTTTCGCAATTTAAATCTTGGCGATTTCGATGAAAGGTTTTGTAACTTAGACTTCGACGCTATGGACAACATTGATGCAGTAAAAATTGCACTCTTTTATTTTGCTGACAGAGTTCTAAATGGAAGAAAAGTTCATAGGCAGATAAACTTTTCATTGCTTAACGAGGTGGATGACATTGATCACTTTCGAAACCGTCCATGGGATCATTTGTCATGGGAAACGATATACGACAGTCTTGACAATGCATTGTATGGTAAAATGGAGAAATTTAAGAAGACTCGCTTGGAAAAGCCAAATCATAATATTGAAAAGTATAATATTTACGACTTTACATCTGGAGTTTAGGTACGTTAAAATCGTGCTATATTGAAATTATTTTCTTCGATAATTAGTTTGTTAATAGTAAATGTTTAAAATTTTTTTAATATTGTCATTTTAGTTATTGTAGGCATGGATGCTCTAAGTTTTTGGAGGGCTGCTATCACAGTGGGTCGTGAAAACAAAAAAAAAAAAATTCCACGCATTGTACAATGGAAGCACATTGCTTCCTCCAAAATCAACTTCACTGTTGTTTATTCATTCTTTAATGATAACTGTCCTCTTGTAAGTAATATTACTTTGTGCAGTTGTATATTATTGGTTTTCATATTACTAAATAATACTATAATTATATTAACCAAAAATTTGGATTGAATTATCGTCGGAAAATGTCCTACAAACCATCGAGCCAAACTCTAAGGAGAAAGCACAAAAATATTGGCAAACTGTAAAAGATTATGTTCCATATATCCCAAGTTGGGTTTGTAATGTGAGTATCTTTTATTACTTCATACTTGATGAATACAAATTGCTATATGTTTAGTAATTTATTTATGTATTTTAAATGTTACTTTGTGCAGCATCAATCATCCATCAACGCACCTCCTATTATGGCTGAAACAGAGGAGAATCAAAACACCGCAAGTGCCGCTAGCCCAACACTGGAGCCGCAAGGTCTCGTTGAGGAGGAGCTTCCAGCAGAAGACCATCATGAGCAAACACACGAATCTAATGACAAATATGATTCAGAGTTTATAAATCATTTATTTTTTGTATATATATATGCATTCAGAGGTTATATATATTTATTTAAACTAATAATTTTTTTAATTCATAACAGTTAAGGGCAAAGTTTAATAACGATTATATCATTCGACGGATGGACAAGATTGATCGTTCTATATGTGAATTGAAGTCAGCCTTTGAGGCAGAGCGTAAAGAACCCAAAGAATTTAGAGAAGCGGTGATGGGATTTATTAGTTCGTATACTGAATGCTCACACAGCCCTTCTCCGACTACACATTCGTATACGGTGAGCAAATTTAATATATCATTAGTGCGTTCTTTTAGCTTTTAATCCGATATTTATTAAAATATATTGATCCTGACAAACGGATAGGTCCCAGATGATTGTGGAGTGTATACTGACGTAGAGAATCAGATGATTTCCAGTCTTATGTCATTATATACTTTTTATGAGGATGTTAGTGGACGAAGCGGGCATATTCTTAAGGAGGCGCCGCCGGATATTAGTAAGTTTGGCCGTCCATACAGAATATCTTATGTCTTTAATAGTCCATATTTGATTCCGTCATTCAAACGAGGGAGGAACATCAATCCTCTGCCTACACTCCAACTAATGGATCCCCATATCAATGAACGAACGAGTGTAGATATAAATCCACTTTGAGGATTACAAGATCCAAGTGTATGCAATGAGTTTGACCAGTGGTTTGCTGGTAACATTACAATGGATCGTTCAGTCCCATACTTACACTCGTTTTTTCAAATACTTTTAGGTCATACTTCACTGGGATGACTAGGTGACGAGGTAATTTTTTTTTAACATCCAACCACTGGTTGTGTTTGTGTAGTAGGATTGTTTTCTAAATTGACCAGTGGTTTGCTATTCTTAATTCTTATGTACAGCATATTCATGAGTATCTACGCTTGATCAGCGAGAACCAATGGTAGTATCCAAATGCACTGTCTCAGCGGGTCACACATACGGACACATATTTTTGGGTACAGTGGTTTACTGAATATATATTCATTGTTTTAACAATTTATATCTTGTGTATTTCTGATTTCTTGTGTATATGATATTCCAGGTGTTCCTTAACCAATTATGGAATAACGAAAATTGTACGGTCAAAACATTACAATATAGTGACAATTTTAATAGCTATATTCGTGAGCGGGAGTTCATAATGTCAAAACAGCTGACAGATGTGAATATGGTATGTGAATAACAAATTTTTATTTTTTTACTGTGTTAATTTGGGTGTAAGAAATACTTAAAAAGAGCAATATTTTTATGTGTAGGTTTTCATTCCGGTTAACCTTGGCAGCGATCATTGGGTACTAGCAAGAGTAGACTTTCATAATAACAAAGTATGGATTTATGACTCATTGCTTAAATTCCGCAACGATAAAACGTACAAGGATCAATTTAGGGCATTCGAAGTCATATTCCCTCGATGGCTAGACCATGTTGGATTCTACAGTATTCGACATGACCTACAGCATGCTGAATATTGGAAAGTCATTACAGTTAAAGGTGTCCCACAACAAGAGCCTGGTAGTGGTGATTGTAGTGTTTTTTTATTGATGTTTACTATGTATTTAATGTTTGGACTTAGGCTTGATTTCAACAGCAGTCATGGGGTGTATTTTAGGAAAAAGATTGTTGTAGAAATATTTAATGGTGAGATTATGTTATAAACTATTGTATTCATTCGAATCTTCAAGTCTTGAATATTTTTTTCATTAATATTCATAATTACGTTCAAAATTAAAAAATGGGTGTTACACATAGTTGCAATAATAAATAACACTAAATAAATTGTTTTACCAATATATATATTATGCAATATAAAAAAAAAATTAAATCGTCAGTACAGTATTACTTGGAACAATGCAACTAATTTTGGTTTGATACAATAGGATTTTTACATCGTTTACGGTTATGACCCGATTCGTTGCACCGCCCACATTTCACAGTTCTTCGATTTACATCCTCACCAGTAGAGAGTATTCTTAGCTCTTTACGATGACCGGGTGGTGGTGCTTCTACTGGTGGATAAACTTGCATCTCTTGAATTTCATCTAGCACTTCCCAATTGATTACGTTACCAACTGACTCCACTGGTTATGCATAAGCCTTTACCAATGATTTCTTGATGTAAAATTCAGAACAAAGGCTTATGTAATCTACTCGGACAGTTAAACAAGTAGCAATTGCATGCGCGCAGACGAGCTGATCTAAATCGAATACTCTACATGTGCAAGTTTTATTTTGTATGTCAACTAATCTCTCATTCACACCACCACCCAAAACATGGAATCGATGTGGAGACACAGGACGGACCATCATCATTTTGGCCCGAGATCTCCTCTCAGCGACTATTTCATCTGCCCAAGTTGTTAGCCGAGTACTCATCGATTCAGCCACAAGTTTTCTATCATAAAACCATTGCTACATTGTTTTCCTAAAATGATCAATAAGATGAGTAATCAGAAATTTTCGCGGTTCCCTCATAAAAGAGTTCACATTTTCCGCGATTTTCGTGGTAAAAATACTATATCTCCTGCCTTCGAACTCAGACCTTGCCCAATTACATATCCCCACATTATTCTCCAAGTAATCGGCTGCAATGGAATGGAGCATCCACCAAGACTCAAGTTGTTTTCTAAATTCTTCGTGCCCATATGCTTTTGCGGCTTTTATAAAGATAGGCTCAAAATCATCCCAAACAGCTCGGGACATCTTGAATTTTACTTTGATATTACCTTTCACATGGTAAAAACAAATGCCATGAGCAGCATTACGGAATACTTTAAGAACGGCTCTCTTGATGGAAATGCATCGATCGAAGATAAATACTAAGTCTGGCATATCACTAATCACTCCATGTAACTTCATCATAAACCATTCCCAAGCATCATTATTCTCTGAATCCAAAACTCCAATGGTTAACGGATACAATTGATTGTTTCAATCTACGCAGGTTGCAATAAACATACTTCCCCGATATATACCCTTTAGATGAGTACCATCTACCGCAATCACTGGTCTAATATACTGTTTAAAACTCTTGATGGAAGATCCAAGAACTACAAAGTAGTATAAGAAATTACCATCTGCATCCCGTTCAAAGTGAGTAACTGTACCCTCATTTGCAGCCTTCAAAACATGAGAATATTTGGATAGTAAGTTATATGATTCTGCAGGATTCCCTCGAATAATTTTCAGACCAACTTCTCTGACCCGATATGCTTGCTGATATGTTAACTGGACATCATATTCCTGCTGCATGTCTACTCTGATATCATTTGGTGTGTATATCCTTTTTTCCTAAATATATTTTTCAGCAATAATATGACCAACAACCCTGCTCTTTACTTGGTCAGATAATACCTCATTATGACATGTATGTACATTATCAATTCTCCGAACTACCCAATAAACATTTTGCTCGTTCGAAGGTCTCGTTGCTCAAATACGCCATTTACATGATTCCGAAGAACAGTAGGCCTCAAAACGTGTAGTTGTGGACCTTGCAATCTTAAAATCAAACTTATTCCGAATGGCAAATTTGCACAGCTCCAATATTAACTCATTCTTCTTAGAGAACAACTTACCCATACTAATATCATCCCAATTACAACTTCTAATAAAGTCTGGAGTAAGCAAGTTTGATGGCATAACTGGAGCAAGACTTATAAGAGGGTTAACAACTGTCCTCATCGAATGGTCCATTGAAGCAGTAGATCGACTGTTCCTACTATTAGCAGCAATATCATCATGACGTTCATTCTCATTATTAGAAGGAATATCAATAAGATCAATACCCTTATCATGAACACGAACATCATTTGCTTCTATATTGCCCATGTTATTAATAGGTTCACTATTTTCACGAAAATAATTGTTGTGAAATGGAGAGTAATGTTGCTCTAAATATGTTTCTACTGGTAACACCTCTTCTGTAACATCAGGCAATGCAATGTCATTATCATCAATAGTATCATTATTGTCGTGGACTGGAGAGTAATATTGCTGCAACGATGTTGTCCTTGGTAATACCTCTTTTTCAACATCTGGGACAGAGACTGATTCTACAAGTGCCTCAACATCTTAGGTTGGAACTCTAAGAGATGTGGTAACAAATATAGGAATACATCCAATGTTGGTCACATCAGAGGCTAAATATAATACAACCTTCACCATTTCGTCATTACATATGTTCATGGGTAGTGAACATGCACGGTGGATTGTGTTATTAGACTTCAATGTGATATTATATTCATTAGGATTTATCTGTAAAACCTCGTATATTCTTGATAAAAACTGAAGAAACAAACAATCTTTTCCAACCAAAAATGCTGTATTCTTAGCATTCACATAATCCATCCGACCATCTGCCGATGTCTCCCACCAACCATTATAACAGAGTTCAAGTACAACTAAGTCCATTAATCCTAACATAATTGAAGAAAATAATTTTATTATACTGTTGAAAACATAATCACTAAAAAATAAAATATATTAAAACTAAATGGTGCGACATGATGTACTAGTGCGACAGGCTGCTGTGCATCAATCTGCTGTCTCACCAAAGTGCGACAGGCTGCCTGTCGCACCAAGCTTAGTGAGACAGGCAGCCTGTCTCACCAACTGTCACCAAAATATAAACCCTAGCTCCGCAAACGATACACCACAGAAATTCATAACACTTATATAAATATTTAATACAATTATATTACCTTACACGCGGCTGGGTAAATAAACGATTGGGTATAAATGTATCGTGTGCTGACTCTGATCTTTAGTTACAGGGAATGGTGTTTGCAGGGAACGATGTTTCGAATTTATATCTAAGGGAATAAAAATTAAATATGAAGGGTAATTAAGGAAATGTAAGTTTTGATTGGCTATATTTAATAGAATATAAAGTGCAGGGTTAATTTTAAAATTTAGAAATTGAGTCTGGCTATTTATATAAATTTTCCCATAACCAAAGAGGCATTAAGAACAGGTTTCGCCAAAGATGGATCCTCTATGGTCTATAAAATTCTTAATCATAACTGTCTAGACTTTCCTTTTCCTGTTTAAGATCGGACATCAGCTACGGAGTTGGGGCAAAATAAAACAGAAACTACATGCAGGTCCAACCTCAGCTTAGAAAGAGTGAGGCTTCCACCTGTGTTTGGCTCTTCAAATTGAGGTGCACAGCTTGCAATAGCTCAGTCATTTTGCCAGTTTTGAAGTTCTCAAAAGTTTGGACCAAAAAGCTGAGTCTCCATTGACATTGGGCTGTACAACTTGCAGGGGCTCGATTGAGAGAGCGTGATCCTTGTTGTTGGCATCAACATTCTTTTTCCCATTTTGAGTCTCTTCTGATTCTGAATGGGTTCGAATTCTCTGAATCACTTCAGTCAAAAGTTTCTCAAATGGCATGCCGGGAGATTTCATTGATTTGGCTTAAGCCTTGAGCAGCACCTCTGAAGGCGGCTGACTTATCATCCCCTTGAACCATCAACACGTCGGTACATGTTTCTGAGTATTCATGCCATATCATCTGCTGCAGGTATACAAAGGACTCCTGCTGACAGGATTTGATTTAGAGTAGTTCATTACGACATTTCGTCGAGCAGTCAGTTCATTTCGTCAAACATTTGTTTTGTCTACCAACATTGATCCTGACAATATTCATACACAGATTAGCAATAACATATAACTCTGTTTAGCCTCAACACCAGTAGTTTGCTCTCAAACTTCCAGTTTTCTATTCCTTCTACGAAAGAAAAACACCTCTTATTATACTTGACATCCAGTTTCCGGTCTAGCAGGTGGCCAAGCTCGGGAGCTGTAATCCCAAATCCAATTGTAAGCATAATTAAAAATGTTACTAGTTTTAGGAAGAAACTGTTCGTTTACCAGATAATTAAAGTAATGATATAATTAATATTAGGGGCTGCATATTTACCTTTTCCAGGTCTAACCTCATGCAGGAATAGAAGGATGTCCTGGGAGTCTGAAAGTTCAATCAACAAGGCCATATGGCCTTATTGAGTTTCATTGTCTGCAGTGAGATTTAGTGATGGTGAATTGACAGAATTTGGACCAAGTGCATCATGCAATATAATAATCATAATGATTAATTAAGCAAGAATTTACACACATTTTAAATTACTAAAAGACTTTTTTTTTTTAATCGTTTTCAAGCGTCAAACGTTAAAAAGTAAATTATGAATATATCCATGGTATGATTTATATTTGAGAGAGAATTTTTATCAAAAATAATTGGTTTTAAAAGTGATAATAATAAGAGGACTCATGACATAAGGTCTTCCTATATTAAATAAAACTTACGTTATCAAAATTTAAAAATTATATATCTTACCTTAAAACTATTTCTGATAAATCGTTGATTCGATGTTGTATCGATTCTTTTTTTTTTTTGTTATCTTCGTCTTCGTCTTCTTCATCTTCTCTGCCTAATTCGACAACCTCCATGATTACCTTTTATGAAATATTATTTTGATGAGGGGAATATTTATAAAATTTTAGAAATTGGAAAAAGAATTCTTGTGTCAATTGTGAATGATGGTTTTAATCAACTTTCATTATTTATAAGATGAAATATAGTGGTTTTGAAAATATTACTAAACTATATGACATAAAAGAAAATCCCAAAGAATCTGGCTTATAGTAAATAAATAAATAAATAAATTCTTCAAATTTAATTTGGTATATAATCTGGCATATCATATATTACCTGGCTTATAATAAAGAGTTCAAAATCCCCAAGAACTCAGTGTATAATCTAACATATAGTAAAAAATTCCTAAATCCCAAAGATTGCGGTCTATTATCTGGCATACAATATTATAATTATGAGATATAATGTTGCAATTTGCTTTCCAAATTGTCTTTTATGCTAAGGGAAAAAGAACGAAACCCCCTATTGTTTGACAAACTAATCAAAAATCCCCTAATGTTTTGAAACGCATCCAAAATCTTTTGAGTGTCGATTTTTATGCCGATTTTATCATTTTACCCTATGGTTGTTTGATCTTGGAAATATGAATGTTGTAGTTATTTAATTAATTAAATAACTGTTTTTAATCCTAAATAATTAAAAAAATTATGGGAAAAAGTAAAGGAATCGTCATTGTTTTTTAATTAATTCTTAAAAACTAATATGTGTGTATTGTTTATATTAATATGTACATAAATAATAAATTTATGTAAAATTAGTTATTTTTCAGAATTAACTTATTATTCTCCAAAAAAATGACATATATATATAGATAGAGAGAGACACAAATATATACTTGGATCATTCAAATAGACAAAGTTATATATATCAACGTTAAAAGCAAGTTTTGCAACATCTTAGATTTAGGCCTGGGGTCATCGAATGATCAAATTATTGTATTCGTTTATCAATTAATGTGAAAAGAGTGGGGCAGAATAATTAGAAAACTACTCAATAGAATAATCAAAATGAAAATAATACTTTCTACTTGGTGAAGAAAAGATAACAGATATTTGTTGGACTTTTCAATGTCGATATGTTGACTACTAGTGTTTTTTCTAAGAAGATTAAGTAAAATAGAAAAACAAGAAAGCAAATGGAGCTTAATGGGGCACATAGGCAAAGCAATGACAATATATCTGGTCACTGATTGTCATAAATAGCTCATATGCATGCCATTCATTATTGATTCACAAAAGTAACTATATTAATAAATTCTTGCAACGAAAATGCAGAGAACGTGGTTTATTTGAATTATTGACCAAGTTCTTATGCAACGAGAGTGAAAATTGGCTGAGAAGGGAATCAACTATGAGTCAAAAGAAGAGAATAATTTGATGAACAAAAGTCCTTTACTGCTTTAGATGAATATTGTTCATAAGAAAATTTTTGTATTAATTCATTATGGAAAATCCATTTGTCAACCCTTATTATCATTCAATACTTTGATGAAGTTTGGCATCACAAATCACCTCTTATGCCCTCTAATCCCTTCCTTCGATCTGAAGCCAAGTTTTCAGCTGATCATAATGACAAAAATGCAAGATCCCTAGCCATATATCTCTTGATAATTCCTTTTATCTTTTTTTTTAGAAGATTTTAAGTTACAACGGCAAAGGGTTTAGTAAATACTAATTATTCATAAAGAAGATGAAAATTAACAATATCCTTTTTAAAAAATAAAAATTATCAATAATTTTTATTGTTATATTTCGCTGCTCTCGTCGTGTTGAAAATTGATCAAAACTCTCTAGTAGATTTGACCATATCAAGGGTAAAACAGTAAATAGAATAAAACAAATTAAAAGGGAATTTGATGGATTTTCAAACATGAGGGAAACATAACAATAACATTATGTTTGCTTAGTTGTGATTCTTAGTTTGTATCCTAGTTGATGTGATAAACGTTGTGTCACTATTTAATTAATTTAAGTGATAATTAATTATTAAGCATTATCATTTCTTATCTAAATAGTAGCATTCTATTTGTGACAACATAACTAAGTATCCCAACGGAGTAAACATAACACTACTCGAAACATAATTAATTTATTGAACATGGAAAACTTACACAACGCTTACAATTTTATGAAATCTGATATTTTTCTCGATCGTTTTGAAATTCGTAAGTACCAAATATTATCCATCTAAAGTTTTTTATTTCACAACAGTTGTGGTTTAATCAACTGTTGAAGATTTTGTCTGGAAGAGGAGAAGATCAAGATGCAGCAAAGAAAGAGACGATAGGGTTTTTGAAGAACATGGAAGGAGAGCTTCGGATTTGTAGACGTGGCATTGGTTCCATGCACAACCAATTTTCATACATACGAGACTCTTTGGAACTTCAACGTTGAAACTGAGTGCCCCAAGCTTATTGCATGGGCAAAGAGATGCTCACAAAAGGAGAGTGTGTCCAGCTCCCTTGCTGATCCTGGCAAGATCTATGACTTTGCTTTGGACCTTAGGAAGAAATTTGGGATCGAACAGATGGTTCAACAGTTATAGAAATAATTCAACGACCCATGTGGTGGGATGCCATTTTAATAATCAGTTTTTAAAAATTTACTTGTTTAGCATAAAATTCTTGTAAACAAATATTAAAACGCACTTTATGGTTGCTATTAATAATAAATTCATTTTACTGATGATTTTACATTACGTCAATATTGCATCTTGTTTACAATGTAGAGGAATTTGACAAAGTTTAACCAAGGGATGTAGCCTTTGGGTTTATACCGATTGTCATTATTGATCTTCTGAGACTCGTATACAAAGCAAACTAGAATCTCACTAAATCCCAGTGCCCAACATTCATTAACAATTGTAACAATGGCACGACAACAGCCCTTGTCAGGATCACTGATTCACACCCAATATCAAAGGAAAGCGAAATGGCTTGACATTAGTTAAATTTTACAAAGAAAGACTAAATGAAACTCAGTAATGCAAAAGTATGAGAATGTAGCAGGCACACAGCATAATCCATCATCGGAATACAACAAAGTGTGTTAGCTTTTTTCCCAAAGTGTTAGCTTTTTTCCCAAGTTGATCATAGTACTACTGTACACATACAGCTGTAAGATGGATCAAGTGGCAACATTCAATTTGACCTGAGGGCTCTTATCAAATGTCCTTTGCATATACAGGGCAGTCTCACTTGTCTTCATTATTATATGCTTGATAATGCTGAGTTATCCAACACGTGACAGGCCTTGGTGTAGAGTAGTTCACTGAGACATTTCGTCGAGCAATTAGTTCATTACATCAAAAACTTGATTCTTACCGTATCATAAGTTGTCCCATTTGAGCGAAACTTTCGCTCAAGCTTTCAGTCTGCTGCAGCGAGATGGAGTTTACAAAATTAAATTTTCTCGTAACTATAGTCATAAACTCCCGGTTGCATCAAAGTATAATGAAAAGAGATAAATGGTGACAGTGCGGGACTTCATGTTCATGGCTTGTAACGTGCAAGAAATTAAACTAACTATTTTTTATGTCAAATATTAAAAGATATTATAAAGTTCTCTTTTTATGCCAAGAGAGCAGATCATTGAGGATTACAGGGCAACACTTACAGTATAAAACAAAATCTGAACATTTTTTTAATAATAGATTGGCATTTGGCAATAATATATTTCTCGTAAACATGAAAGCAACAGACTAATAAAAAACCTCTTAAGAAGCAAATAATCAGTCACTGCAACAATGGTTCCAATTCAGTGCTTTTTCCATGACTTATCAAATACGGAAACGTTTTCCAAAGACGACATTACATCCTTTTACTAAATATAAACCTGACATGCCGCTTTATTAATTTTAATAGACGACATGTCGTCAATTGTGTGCGCCTGGGCATATTATTGACGACTTGTTGTCTGTTTTAAAATGAAAATTCATTCTGTATATAAGATATAAAGGACATGTCGTATATAAAATTTTAATGAACCACGGGCAAACACTAAATTTTTCGTCTATTAAAGGTTTGTTTTACTGGATATTAACTAATTGATTTTGGAAACCTTCTTTATGTATCTTCTTCTAGGGAACTTGCAAATTCCTTCTGTACCCCTGCTGTAATTACAGAAGAAATGGAGCTGTTTTCGCAACACCTTAGGAATTTGCATCTGCTTGAAAAAATGGTTAACAACTACTAAAGAAATTCCAAAACGCAATGCCTTAATATCAGAAAATAACAACTAATTATTTCAAGAAATATAAAACTTCAATTTCTCATCCAAAACATTTTCTCTGTCTTTAAGCGGAGTCATCAACCATTGTTTCTTTTAGCCATTCGCTCCATCATCCCAGTCTCTTTTTATTATCATACATGCATTAATTCTACTAAATAATTACGGAGCAATATCAAAATGAAAGATTATCCAATTGAAAAAAAAAAGAAGATAATATATGTATGTGTGTGCGTACATATATTATATAAGGATTCTCAAGAATTGATAAATTCATGGGTTACACCATAAAATTTTTCGTGCGACTGTAAAATGTTTTGTCATTGAAGGAGCATATTTTCTTCAATACTTAGAAATGACGATTCTATTCTTCATCTTCAAACTTCCTAAGCTTCATGCGACGATCTGGTACTTATATAAGGCACTCCGACGTCACTTAATTCAACATTTCCCTTAGAAAATAAAAGAAAATCAATGATCAATGTAATTGTGAGTCTGGAGAGTGTTTTTCTCTCTCAATTCACGAGTGAAAATCTATTAATTCTCCTCTAAGAATATACATGTGGCATTACTCACATGCTTTTGCTTTCTAAAATTTATCTATCTATTTTTACTACGCACATCCAGAGTCTCCAAATCTATAGTGTATTTATTAACTCACGGCGCAGTGTAAGTGGCCACAATTTGTACTAGACTATAAAAGAAATTTGTACAGACATCTGCCCCTAAGATACTTATATACACACACATAAATGCACATATTATATTAAAATATAAGCAAATTTTGCTATGCTGAAAATATAAGCAAATCTAGTTTTTTGACTTGATGGACACTTAGACGATTTGTTAAACAGTAAAGAAGAATACATGCCTATACACATTAGTTAAACTTGATAAAGAAAGACTAATTAAATGGAAAATAATTTAAAAGTATGAAAATGTTAATGGCATAACATAATCTTTCATTGGTTTTCATTGCAATATATACAAAGTGTCAAATTGTTTCCCAAGTTGATCATACTACTACTTACAGCTGCAAGAGTGATCTAATGGCAACATTCAATTTTGTTCTAAGGGCTACTATCAAATGTCCTTTGCATATATTGGACGGTACATCTCACTTATCTTCATTATTGTAGGGTGTATTTCTTTTTTTTAAGCCGCGTTCTTTAACAAGCACATTTTTCACAAATTATAAACTGGTGTACCTCATAACCAAAGAGACATTAAGAACAGGTTTTGCCAAAGATGGATCCTCTATGTTCTATAACCATTGTGAAACTTAACTTTCTAGATCAGACATCATCTACGGAGTTCGGACAAAATAAAACAGAAAATGCATGTAGTTCCAACCTCAGCTTATCAAAAGTGACGCTTCCAATCGTGGCTGGCTCTTCAAATTCAAGTGCACAGCACGCAACAGCTCAGTCATTTTGCCAGCTTTGAAGTTCTCAAAAGGTTTGGACGGAGAAGCTGAATCTCCATTCACGTTGGGCTGTACAGCTGTCACGGCTCGATTGAGATAGCCTGATCTGTGTTGTCGGTAACATCATTTTTATTCCCATTTTGAGTCTCTTCTGATTCTGAAGGAGTTTGAATTCTTTGAATGAATTCAGTCAAAAGTTTATCAAATGGCATGCTGGGAGATTTCATTGATTGGGCTTCTGCCTCGGGCAGCACCTCTGAAGGCGGCTGACTTATCATCTGCTTGAGCCATCAACGCGTCGGCACATATTGCTGATTATTCATGCCATATCATGATGTGGTCCCAGTCAAAGCTAATAAAAATAGATTGCAAGTGTTTGAGTTTTAATTGATACTGAATGCCCTTTATTCCTTTGATAGAGATTAATTTATACTAACAAATAATTAAGCCAAATAATCATAACCAATCGAGATTGATGGCAGATTTTAGGCTTGACTTATTCTAAGCTTTTAACAAAATAACAATAAATCAAATAGCATGGATTCAATCTCAAATAATCAACAAATGATCCACTATGATCTTTTAAAAGACCAAGCCACGTTGATCTCTCCACAAAACGATTTGCATATGAGTATTGCATTGTGACCGTTCAACTTCCAAGCCTATGCACACGTCCACTACATGTGACAGCTACTCAAATGTATCCTTGATACATAGTATTAGGCTTAGGAACTCTCAAAGATCGTCGAGGTTTATCATCCTTTCCCCCTTGGAGCAAACCCTTATCCACAAGGGATAGTTGTGGAAACTTTTCCTGAAGCACAGCAGTATCCTCCCACGTGGCTTCCTCTGTTGGCAAACGATGCCACTGTACCAAACATTGCTCAAAAAATTTCCCACCCTTTTTAAGCCAACGAACATCAAGCACAGCTACAGGTTGCAAAGTTATGACTCCTTCATCATCAATTGTGGGTAGTTCAGTGCTATGTGTAGGAGTAGGACCAACGTGCTTTTTCAACAATGAAACATGAAAAATTGGATGCACTCTTGAGCCAGGTGGCAATTGAAGTTTATAAGCAATTGAGCCAATTTTTTGAAGGACCATATAAGGCCCAAAATATTTACTCGCCAGCTTTTGATGAACTCACCAAAAAACCGTGGATTGGCGATATGATTGGAGCTTCAAGTAGACCATGTCACCTTTCTGAAATTCAACTTCACGTCATTTGTTGTCAGCCAATTGTTTCATGTGGTTGGCTGCCGCTGCTAGGTTCTGTTTTAATAACTTCAGAAGTTCATCTCTTGTAAGCAAAGCTCGATCTACCTCATGTACAGGAGACGTCCCGAGATGGTATAATGGCAATGTTGGCGGTTCACTGCAATAAAGGGCTAAGAACGGAGTCATTCCCGTTGACACGTGGAAAGTGGTATTATACCAATACTCAACCCAAGGAAGATAAGAGTACCACTTACGGGACCACTGATGCACAAAGCTTCTGAGGAATTGTTCCAAACATCTATTGGTGACCTCGGTTTGGCCATCTGTTTGCGGGTGGTAAGCTGAACTCAATTTAAGTTTGGTTCCTAACATGTGAAAGAACTCTTGCCAAAACTTACTAAAAAAAATCGAATCTCTGTCACTGACGATTGATTTAGGCATGCCATGGAGCTTGACTACGCCATCAACAAATAGTTCCGCCACCGATTTTGCTGTGAATGGATGTGATAGAGCCATAAAGTGGCCAAATTTGCTGAGTCGATCCACAACCACTAAAATTGTATCTTTACCTTGTGAATTTGGCAGTCCTTCAATAAAATCAAGTGTAATGTCATCCCATACTTGGCAAGGAATTGGAAGGGGTTGGAGGAGACCCGGTTTCAATGTTGAAGCCTTGGTGTTTTGACAAATCACGCATCTGCTTACCTATTCATGTACGGTGTTAAACAGAAATTGCCAGTAAAATTGTGCTGCTAAACATTTGTACGTTCTGAAGACACCAGAGTGGCCGCCAAGCTTGGTGTCATGTGCCTCAAACATTAATAGCTCCCGCAATTTGGGTGGCACCACAACTCTGCCTTTGAAAAAAACCAATCCTTGTCGAATAGTGTATGCCCCGGGTTCAGCTGATTGGGCCAGTGCATGAACTTTCTTCATATAGCCGTTTGACTTAGCATCTTGTTTAATATCTTCCCAAATGGAAACATGCGACACAAAAAAAGCGTTAAAAGTGGAACTCTCTGGTTTTCGAGAGAGAGCATTAGCAGCTTTATTCTCTCGTCCAGGTCGATACTGTATTTCATACTCATACCCCATCAGTTTTGCTAACCACTTCTGCTGCTCAGGCGTAGCAATTCGCTGTTCTAGTAAATATTTAAGGCTGCGCTGGTCCGTCTGTATAATGAATTTGTGCCCTAATAAATACGGTCAGCACAACCAGATTGCCTCCATGATTGCCAACATCTCCTTTGCATAAACGGACCAAGATTTCTTGGAAAGTCCAAGTGCTCTGCTCATGTATGCTATTGGCCTGCCTTGTTGTTGAAGTATTACCCTGATGCCATTGTGCGATGCATCTGTTTCAATTATAAATATGCCACTGAAATTCGGCATTGCCAAGGTAGGGGAACTGGTCATGGCTTTCTTTAATTGAATAAAGGCTTCTTCAGTTTCCTTGCTCCATGCAAATTGACCTTTCTTTAGCAGGTTTGTAAGAGGAAGAGCAAGTATACCATACCCCTGCACAAACTTCCTGCAGTAGCCCGTTAGTCCCAAAAACCCTCTTAACTCTGTGATGCTTTTTGGTGATGGCCAGGAAACCATGGCAGCGATTTTTGTATCATCAACCTTCACACCATGACATGTAACAATGTGGCCCAAGTAGTTCAATTCTTGCTTGCCAAAGTGACACTTGCTCGCCTTAAAAAAAGAATTGTTGTTGTTTAAGGACTTCCAGCTCCTGCTTGACATGTTTAATATGACTACTCTAAGAAGGACTGTATATTAGTATGTCATCAAAGAATACTAAAATAAATTTTCGTAAGAATGGACGAAAAGTTGAGTTCATTATGGCTTGGAAAGTAGATGGAGCATTGCACAAACTGAAGTGCATAACAAGATACTCATAGTGGCTATTATGAGTCCTAAATGCAGTTTTGTAGATATCGACTGGTTTGACCCGGACTTGATGGTACCCAGCTCGAAGATCTAATTTAGTGAAGAAGGTAGCTCCATGAAGTTCATCCAACATGTCATCAATTGTGGGAATGGGAAAGCAATCTTCTACAGTGACTTCATTGAGGGAGCGATAATCAGTACAAAACCTCCAATTTCCGTCCTTCTTTTTGACAAGCAATACCGGTGAAGAAAATGGGATAGTACTAGGGCGTATCAGTCCTAAATTAAGCATTTCGTTTACTTGTTTCTCAATTTCTTCTTTCTGAAAATGCGCATAGCGATAAGGTCTGACATTGACAGGCTCAATGCCTTCTTTTAAAATTATGCCGTGCTCGACTTCTCTGCTTGGTGGAAATTGCGTTGGTTCTTGAAACAAGATAGCATATTCTTCAAATAAATTGTCCATGTCGGCTGCTGATTTGCTTAATGAGGTTTCAAAGTGGTCTTGCAAACCCGATTTGTCCCCGTTGTATTTCTTTTGCTGATTGTGGGACTTGAGGTCTGATGCCTTGCAATAATCGCCTTCTATTTTCCCATTCAAATTCCATTGTGAGGAGTCTCCAGTTGCACATCACTGAGCCCAATTGCTCAAGCCACTGTATGCCTAATACCATGTCTAGACCCGAAATCGGTAGTGCATAAAGAGTGAGGATAAATGGTACGCCTTGTAATAATATATGTACCTTCTCAAACTTGCCCTTGCACAGCAGTGTTTCGCCATTGGCAACCTTCACCGAAAACTCTGAGGTGGGTTTTACTGGTAGTTGCAATACATTCGCCAACCTACTAATAATGAAGTTGTGCGTAGACCCACTGTCAATTAGCACCATTATGTCATATGGCCCGATCTTGGCAGAGACCCGCATGGTTTTTGGGGTAGTCCAGCCTGTGAGTTTATAGTATGTGATTTCGGGTTCAAGTTGAGTGTCTTCTAACTGCTCGCTATTTTTGTCTCATCACCAGCGCCTTCTATTTCAAGTAATAACAAATGTGGTCCTTGGGCATTTATGACCTGCAGTAAAACATTCGTTACAATTGAAACATAAACCAAGTGCTCTCCTTCGCTGCATTTCTTCCCACGATAATCTTTTAATGGTGTTTGTTGTTGGGGGGCAATTGTTTATGGTTGGGCTCGTTACGGCTCGGTTGAAGAGTGGTTGCCGTGTTGCTTTCCTTTGTCGAGTCAACTGTTCATCTCTCATTCGTGCAAGTTTAAATGCATCCTTCAGCGTTTTAGGCATGAACATCCTGATTTCATCCGCAATCTCTTGTTTCAAGCCTCCCATGAAAGTTCCTACTAGTGCCTCTTGCGTCCAGCCACTAACCGTATTTCTTAATCTCTCAAACTCCCTCTGATAGTCACGGAGAGTTCCTGTTTGTTTCACTCTTGCTAAGGCTTCGTTGTAATCTTCATACTCCGTAGGTCCGAAACGTGCCCAGAGTTCCTCCACAAAATCATCCCATGAGACCGTCTTGTTTTCCTCACGATACGCACGCCGCAACCACTGCCACCATTGGTTGGCCTCCCCCTCAAGGTGGAAAGAATCAAGAGACACCTTCTGTTCATCGGTGTACTCTTGATATTCGAAAAACTGCCGTACTCGGTTGTGCCACTCTGTAGGGTAGCCGCTTAAAAATTTTGGACACTCAAGCTTTGTGGATCGTGCTACAAATTGCTGATGATTCCCTTCTTCTCCTTGGCTACGCTACGATGATCCTGTTGGTCTATAATTGTTTTGGCTCGGGGTTCCCTTAGAGGCTGACATGGACTTTTTTAACTTACTAAGAGTTTCCTCAATTTGGTGCAGCTTATCACTCATCCCCAGTTGCCCCACTTCCGTCCGTTTCATGCCTTCTTGTAAGTTGCTGATTTCCGCCTCTACACGATCTATTCGATCTCTATTGGTCGTCATAGTAACGTAGCTCTGATACCACTTGATGTGGTCTCAGTCAAAGCTAATAAAAATAGATTGCAAGTGTTTAAGTTTTAATTGATCCTGCCCTTTATTCCTTTGATAGAGATTAATTTATACTAACAAATAACTAAGTTAAATAATTATAACCGATCGAGATTGATGGCAGATTTTAGGCTTGACTTATTCTAAGCTTTTAACAAAATAACAATAAATCAAATAGCATGAATTCAATCTCAAATAATCAACAAATGATCTATCATAATCTTTTAAAAGACCAAGCCACGTTGATCTCTCCACAAAACGATTTGCATGTGAGTATTGCATTGTGACCGTTCAACTTCCAAGCCCATGCACACGTCCACTACATGTGACAGCCACTTAAATGTATCCTTGATACATAGTATTAGGCTTAAGAACTCTCAAGGATCGTCGAGGTTTATCATATCATCTGCTGCAGGTATTCAAAGAACCCCGGTTGACAGGGCTTGATGTAGAGCAGTTCACAGAGACATTTCATCGAGTAGTTAATTCATTCCATCAAACACTTTGTCTAACACATCGATTCTGGCTATATTCATACTCAGACAAGCAATGGCATATAACTCTGTTTGGCCTCAACATCCATAGTTTACACTCAAACATCCAGCTTTCTATTCCTTCTACGAAAGAAAAAGGCCTCTTATTATAATTGACATCCGGTTTCCGGTCTAGCAGGTGGCCAACCAACAAGAGCTGTAATCCCAAATCCATTTGTAAGCATAATTAAAAATGTTACTGTAAAATCCTAAAACTTGCAGGAAACTGTTCGTTAACTAGATCATTAGGGGTGGGGATATTTCTACCCATTAATTGTGTAAATCCACCTCATTTATAGAAAAATATTTACAATAAATTTCTAATCTTTTTAATAAATTTAAATCAACAAAAAGATTTATATAATTAATTAATTAAAACATTCTTATTTTTTTTTCTTACTTAGAATTTTTTTTTACTATTAAGATTGCTTTAATATAAATTCTATTTAATTATTTTACTTTTATGAATTAAAATGACCCAAATGTCTGAAAAAATATGTGTTCTTAAATATGATGCTTTAGGTACTTAATTTTGTGGTTTATAATCTAACTTTTTAAATGAAGTCTAATATTTTTTAATATTTTATATGTAGATGACATAAATTTGATAACTAAATAATTTACATGAGCATTGTCTCATGAAAACATTATATTAATTTAATTAAATGTTAATAAAATTAAAAAATATTGAAGTTGAAGTCAATTTTTGGTATGTTTAACTTTTAAGGTAATATAGTCAATTTAACTTTTAAGGTTAAAACAATCTTAGTAGTCAAATAAAAAAAACTAATTCACAAAAAAAAATATCACAAAAAATAAATTAAGATAGATTTAATTGATTATTTCTTCAAAATTCTTCTTTATTTGAAAATTTTAAAAATAATGTGAACTTTCTATAATTATTTTCTAGAAGTAGAGTAGATTTACAAAATTTATGGGTTGAAATATTACAATTAAACAAGTGATATAATTAATAAGAAAAATTATATATATACCCTCAAGGTTTGAAAAAACAGTCACTAACACCCTCAAGTTTTTAAAATGACATCAGTATCCTCTTTTAACCATTATATCATTTACATTTATTATCCCAAAAAATTAATTCTAATATTTTAATAGAAATATAAAATTAAAATAAATGTAATAATATATATTTTTAAAAAAAATTTAATATTTAAAAAATATTTTAATAGTTTACAATCTATTAGATATATTTTACTATATTAAAATAAATTTTATAATAAATAAAATCATAATATTAAAATAAATTTATTAAATTTAAATTACTTTGAATATTATGTAAAATAATAATTTTAACTTTTTCAGTATGTGAGATGTGTTTTTTACTTGTAAAATGCAAATAGTTATTTAAAAACCTACAATAAATAAAACTATATTACTAAAATAAATATATTAATTTACATATTTAAATTTATTAAAATATTTTAATATTTTTAGTCTATTGCATAGATTACATTACTTATATAATATTGTTTTATAAAAAAAAATTAAAGTCAATTCGTTTGGGATAATAGAGGTAAAAAAAATATAATAGTTAAAAAAAAAATGTCTTGGTGGCCTTATTAAGTTTCATTGTCTGCAGTGACTAGTGAGATTTATCGAAAATGAATTGACTGAATTCGGACTAAGTGCATCTTGTCATGTAATATTCATAATGATTAATTAAGCAAGAATTTACACACATTTTAAATTACTAAAAGACTTTTTTTAATCTTTTTCAAATGTCAAATGTTAAAAAGTAAATTACGAACACATCCATGTTACGATTGATATTTGAGAGATAAATTTTACCTAAAAAATTGGCTTTAAAATAATAATAATAATAAAATAACTCATGATTTAAGCTCTTCCTATATTAACTAAAACTTAGGTTATCAAAATTTAAAAATTTATATATCTTACCTTCAAACTGTTTCTGATAAATCGTTGACTCAATATTGTGTCAAACTTTTTTTTTTCTTATCTTCTTCATCTTCTCTACCTAATTCGACAACTTCCATGATTAATTTTTTATCAAATATTATTTTGACAAGGGGAATATTTATGAAGTTTTCGAATTGGAAAAGGAATTCTTGTATCAATTGAGAATGATGGTTTTAATCAACTTGCATTATTCATAAGATGAAATATAGTGTTTTTGAAAATGTTACTAAACTATGACAGAAAAGAAAATCCCGAAGAATCCGGTATCTAATCTAGCTTATAGGAAAAAAAAATTCATGAAATATATATAATTTGGTATATAATCTGGTATATCATATATTAGCTGACTTATAGTAGGGAGTTCAAAATCCCAAAGAATTTGGTGTATAATATAGCACATAGTAAAAAAAATCTAAATTGCAAAGAATCAGGTATATAATATGGCATATAATATATAACCTAACATAGATAAAAAATTCCTAAATCCTGAAGATTAGGGTATATAATTTGGCATACAAAATTGTAGTTATGAGATACAATATTGCAATCGGCCTCCCAAATTATCTCTTTTGCTAGGGGAAAAAGAGCGAAACCCTCCCGTTAATTGACAAAATTAAACAAACTCCCTATTGTTTTAAAATGCATCCAAAATCTCCTCAATGTCAATTATTTTGCTGATTTTACCTTCGGTGGTTATTTAATATTGGGAATATGATACTTTTATTATTTAATTAATTCAATAAGTTTTTTAATCATAAGTAATTGAAAAACTATAGGAAAAATAAAATTGTCATAATTTTTAAATAATTCTATAAAATTAATGTGTGTATATTGTTTATTTTAATGTATATAAATATATAGATTTACGCAAAATTAGTTATTTTCCAGAATCAACTTATTATTCTCCAAAAAAAAATAGTATTTACATATTCAATTAATTCTTAAAAACTTCTGAATTAATTGAAAAGTTACGAAAATTTCCTTACTTTTCCCCCCACAATTAAAAAATTATTCAATTAAATAATTAAAAATATTAATATTTCTAATATTAAATAAACAGTTAACAACAAAAAAGTTAACATTTAGGGAGGTTTGGATTTGTCTTAAAACATGAAGGGATTTCAATTAATTTTGTCAACAACAGCGGTTTCTCTCTTTTTCCCCTTTAGCTGATATCTATCTTGCGTTCATTTCATGCTTATAAGTTAGTACTTACCCTAAGGCTGTACACTAGACACTCAAATTCCAATTTTATGAGAGGTAATAATAAATTAAAACATTTGATTTTGTTTTCATCACCCCTCTACCTTTTAGATATAAAATAAAATATTAAAAAAACCCTACCATTAATTTTTCAGTCAATTCTAAAATTGATCCTAATAAAACATGAAAAAAAATTTAACGAAAATGATCTACTACTCTCAACACCAACCACTCATACTCTGTCATTTGACAGAGTAATAGATCTTAAAATTGAACCCACTTGTGATCTTACAATGGAAATCACTGGTTGGGTGGGTTAAGTGGATAAGTCCAAATACAATTTTTTAACTCCCTTTTCATCTATAAGAATCGAATCCAGACTTTCACAACTCTACAGCGAATATAGTGACCAACCCGACCGCACCCTTGAGGCAAGCAGCTCCCTTAATTGGAATGTTGTAACGTCTTAATATTTGACGCATATAAGTTTTTATCGAAACAGCTTCCTCTTTGACTAAAGTTGTAAAAACCACCGGGCAAAGCAATTGTTTTTTTGTTTTAATCTTAAGCACTGCATATTTAATTTTTAACAATGATATATACAACTTTGTTCAATTGAATGATCGAAGTATATATATAATTCAACTAGAAAAGCAAGTTTTGTAACATCTAGTTTCTGGCCTGGGGTCATCAAATGATCAAATTGTTGTATTTGTCAATCAATTAATGTGAAAAGAGTGGGGCAGGATAATTAGAAGATAGTCGATAGGAGCTTATTGGAGCACATAGGCTAAGCAGTGACAACATAGCTACTCACTGGTTTTTATAAATAGCTCATATACATTCCATTCATTGTTGATTCACCAAAGCAGCTATATTGATAAATTCTTGCAACGAAAATGACAGAAAACGTGGTTTGGTTGAGTTCTTGGCCAAGTTTTTATCCAATGAGAGTGAAAATTTGCCAACGAATCAAATATGAGTCAAAAAAAGTGTTTGATGAACAAAAATCCTTCACTGCTTAAGATGAATCTTATCTATAAGAAAAGATTTTTATTGATTCATGAAAGAAAATTTATTTGTTAATCCCTTATTTTCATTCGATACATTGATGGAATTTGACATCACAAATCTCATCTTATGCCCTTTGAATCTCTGATCTCTTCCTCCGACCTCAAGCCAAATTTTGGGCTGATTATGTTGACAAAAATGTAAATTCCCTAGCTATATATCTATTGATAATTCCTCTTATCTTTATTTTGTTGGCTAAAGAGTTTAAGTTGCAAGTGCTTAATAAATATTTACAACTATAGTTTGGAAGATGAAAATTAGCAATACTATTTTTTCAAAAAGAGTGCTGCTTACCGACATTAGTAAATAACAGTTTACGGATTAGGCTTTTATGTCATTTAATTATTTTTTAATTCACGACAAGGGGTATTTTCTGACTGCAACATGAACCATTCCACGCCTGAAGAGGATTATGGGTACTGGAATTAAAGCCCACCACATAAAGAGAATCAAAGAAGTTTCAAAGAATCCAAGCAGAGTATTTAACTAGTAATTCAAATTATGCAAAACTAGTGAGTGTATAAATGAACGCAATAATTTTTCTTTTCAAGATATTGAATGCATTGGTTTCCTGTGCTGATATTAAATACAGATGATAGTTGAAGTCTATGTCCACCTAATAGAATTAAACATAGGCAGAGTATAATTTCTACCCAGAATAAATAAACAAAAGGCGTCGTTACAGATACTAAACAACCAACTCAGAAAGCAAGGGAAAACAACTATCAACCAAGCTGATAACAATAATTCACAGATCTCAGACATCCAAAAGAAGGATCCAAGCAGCACAAACTCTCAAGCCTGGCGAAGACGAAAGCTCTTAGGCTTGAAAAACAAGCCTTTGGATTTGCCATCATCAACAATACTCTTCAAAGACAATAAAATTGCCAGTCATCCTTAAGACCACATACACATAAAAGGCAACAAATTAAAAAGAACAAAATTGCAACACTTAAAAATAACAAATACAAATCAATAAACCTATGTCCTCTGTATTGTATATAATCAAGGTTTCAGACATCCAAGGAAGGAATGAAGCAGCATAAGCTCTCAAGCCCCGCGAAGGCGAAAGCTCTTAGGCGGCCACTGCGAATGTTTTGAGAAACAAGCCTTAGGAATTATCATCAGAAACCTCATCATATGTTCTTATATTGTGATTCCAACACCACACATTAAAACCCCCAAAAATTCAAAATCAATTTTTGAATTTTAAGTAATATGTACAAAGCACAAAAATACTTAAGCACAAAATTAATAACATTTATAAGAAAACCAAAGGCAAGGGAATATTTAATCATACATATATACCAATTGAACATAAGTGGTATCCTGTCAATCTATCAACATCACAAATTGATCCAGCACAATCCACGGAAAGTCAAAAAAAAATTCCCAAGTATAACATTCTCAGCAGTTTTTTCAAGCAATACAATGTGAAAATCACAAATTAAATTAACAAAAAATGCTTCTAGGTCTCAGACATCCAAGGAAGGATAAAAGCAGCATAAGCTCTCAAGCCCGGCGAAGGCGAAAGCTCTTAGGCGGCCACTGCGAATGTTTTTGAGAAACAAGCCTTTGAATTTGTCATCATCAACCCAATTCAAAATAATTAATATTGATTATAGATTTTTGAAGAAAAAAATCCAAATTTTCCACCCTCAAATGATCAGCAAAGCCACATAGAAAGAGACTGCTGACAAAGTGAACGGGATGGATAAAAAATTAAATTTTAGGGACTTGTTCATCCCTAAAGCACTCTTAATCTCTGCTAAAGGGGCAGACGTATAGTCCCCAAAACCCCCCCCAAAAAAAAAATTCCCACATCAATAAGCTCTCATGCATAACACAAAATCAATTATTTTTACTCATAACATTAAATACAGTGACCAGTCAAGCAAGAAATTAAGAAGAGAGAGAAACCGGCTAAATCTTAAATTAGGATATATGGGAAGGGCTTCAGGCAGTGCAATGAGAGAGGCGCGATCATTTTATATAGTGAGGGGGTGAGAGGTTTTAGGGTTTTGAGGGAGATCAGATTAGGGTTTTGGGAGATGGACGGTCAGGATTTGTTGGATAGAACAATCTAGTTGGTTTTGAATTTGATCCGGTGGAATTTATCGGGCTTTTGCGCATAGCCCATGTTTGAATTAGGAGAAAAATATGGGGTGTGTTTAGAATTAAGATTTGACACTTATAATTTAAAAGGTATTGAAATAAAATATTTAATAAATATTAATTACTGTAACTTGAAAGTTATATTAATATGATATTTTATTTGTATGATGAAAAATGTGTTATATTTTTAATAATTTTATCAAAATTATTATTTAAAAATTATATTTATTACATATTATTAAATTTTATTTTATAATTAAAGTTTTTTTCTACAGTAACTGTAACTTTTAAGTTATAGTACTTCATTCTCAAATATACTTTTAATAGAGTTGTTTAAATAGCATATACTCAGTTTAGTATATATCTTTTAAAACAAAGTTTATTTAGGTAGAGTCTTTATTAATAGAATTTTTATTAAAATTTTTTAATTATTTGGTTCTCAAAAAAAGATTTCATTACAATTACAAAATACTTTAATAGATAATTTTTTAAAAGTTATGTTATGAATAAAATGAAATGAGTTGTCAAATAAGTAAAAGATATTGTAGATATTTTAATATTGTGCAAAAGCTCACCTTCTCCTAATAATCCACAATTTAAGTTTTTACTAGTAGAGATAAAATAATTTATTTAATTTTTAAACCTCTACTGTAAAAAAAAAAAATCTATGGAATTAAAAAAGTACTTGCATTCATTAGAATTAAACATTTAAAAAAATAAATAATTAAGTGAAAATGTAACAATAGTACAGCATTTAAAATTGATAACCAAACAAATGAGTTAATAATAATTATGACCTAGCCCATAACATTTATACTAACTAGGTCTTAACAACTAAATAAATATTATTGATTTTGAGCACACCAACATATAACTTATCACCATATTGTTCTTAAGTTTTTGTAATCTATAATGTTACTAATAAGTTCAAATAATCCAAAGCTTATAAAATAATAATAACATTGTAAATCATTAGCAAGAGAATTCTTATTCCCATATTAGTTTATAAACCTTGATTCTCCTATCTTAATATGCACGTTTTGAGTTGCAAAACTTACAAAATAACCTATAACAAAATGCAAAAAAAAAAAAAAAAAATCTACTCGATTATTTAACGTCCGCTATTCCATCATTAGTGATTTAGTTCTTTAATAGTCATTCATGAGACAAGGGACACGTTGCCAAACGCCTTGCCTAGTGTGGGCTTAGCACAAACTTGGCCACCCAGCTAACCTCTTGTCAATAAATAATACCGATAGATGCTACTTTGTTCAATTAATTGGATCTTTTGAGGCGATGCTAGATGTTGTAGGCCTACACGAGCATTCATATGAGATTTCGAACAAAAGGAAAAATAATTAAAAAATGTGGAATACGAAATGGTCAAAAAAAAAAAATTAAAAAGCACATTCAACACGCTGGGCCAAATCCTTTATCAAAGGTGAAATGAATTAAAAGCAGCACGCCTAATATAATTTACTTCCCAAAATGCCCATCAAACTTACCTATAACTTCCCCAAATTAGATTACTGCTTTGATCATTTTGGTCATTTCTCGATTCAGCTAGCCCGCGCACGGAAGATTTGTCTGTAAAAAAAAATTTTAGAAGCGGCTGCCACCTTAATATTCTTTGATCTCTCCACACGCCAGTCATTTTCAGTCTCTTTAAACGAAATAATAACATATGAACCCCTGTATCTTATATTTTTAAATCAAAACATAATTTGTCTATCTTTTAGCTAGTAGGTTCCAATATCTTTTCAAATACTAAATTCCTATTACACATCAAAATTTTGATCACCACAGTATAAGAGTTTGTAACCTGACCGCTAATGAGTTTTGACTCTCTTAGGAGCTTCTCACTTTTATTTATGTAAAAATTACATCTTATTGATTGCATTTTATGTGGTCTTTTCTTATTTTTAAAATTTAATTTCATAATAGAGTATGAATCATTAATTGATTGAGAGAGATTATTATAAAAATTTTATGATTTTCATCATAAATTTATTAAAGAATTATACTTAAATTACAAAAAAAAGAACAACATTTAATTAATTAATATTGTTTGAATCGAGTTCATGATACAAGATATTATAGAAATATTATTTAGCACCTATGCTTTTTGGATGAGAACTCAATTTAAGTAAAAATATTTACAATTTCACTATTATAAGGCATAGAAAAATAAAAACATAGGTTGAATATTAACTGTTAAAAGACTTGACAAATTAACAAATTAATCTATGACTCAACAATTAAAATTTAGTCCACATATAAGCCATGATGTACACTTACACTATATCTATATTATATATCAATATACTATATATTGCAGAACTTTTATATAAAAATTTTACAAGTAATCTTTATAATAAAACAATGCATTTACATTATACTATAATTTGGTGATAATTAAACCTATTCAAAAGCTTTAAATGTAATTACTTTTATTTTTCCTAAACATTAATAATGAGCAATAATTTTTTAATTACCCATTAGAAAGGATGCCTTAAGCCATTTGAAGATGAATTGCTATTAGTCTATTGGATACTTTTTTCATATTAATGGACCAATTACAACTTTATTTAAAATTATATAAAATAACAGGGGTCCAGATGTTATTAGCCGCTCTATAAACATCAGAGAAAGGTGGCGTAATAAAGTTGGACAAAAAGCAAAACCAAAAACCCACAAAATCATCATTCCTTACAGCTCATTTGAACCCAAAGAGCGCTTCTCTTTCTTCTCTCTCTAGCAATGGACTCAAAAGCAACAAGTTTCAAGCATTCTTCACTTTACTTGCTTTATTTACTCATAGCAGTAGAAGTAAAACCATTTCTTGATGGCTAAGTCTCAGCTTGTGTATCAAGTTTGGAAGGGACGCAATGTATTGATTCTTAACTCTGCATTTTCTGTTTCTTGTATGTGCTAGTTTTGAATACTCTTAATGGCTTCTTTTGTATCTAGGCAAGCTCAGTTTATGCTATAATCTGGTGGGTGTTCTTGTTAGTTTATTGGAAAATCATCTGGGTTTGGTTTGGTTTGCTGTTAGCCGCTATGGTTGATATAGTTATTAGTTGTTGATTTGTTTAGTTAGTACAGTAACAAGTTTCAGTGGGCTCTGCTCGATGGGCTTTTGATGGAACTGCTTTAGTTATGTTAGACTTTGTGGGGTTTTGACAACATAATGGAGTTGGATTTTTTGGTCAAGTGTGAGAGCATAACAAATTTAAATTACATATGTACTTGGTTTTGTAGCATAAAACATGTTTTGTGAATGTTATGTGTTATCTTGTATGTTGCTAAGGTATTAAACTTTATTGTTAGCTTCCAGACTTTGTCTAACTTTTGTAAATTTTGGCTCAGGACATACTTCTATTTCATGGCTATAAATAAAAGAATGTAGAAAACCGACACGATTGAAAGTAGTAAGGATGTTCATTTGGCATCCAATCATTTCAGTGGCAGTTAGGTGAAGATAAGAAAATACACTTACGTATAGAGATGACTTTGTATATATGTGTGTATAGTGGGAGTATGTTTGTTAGATATTTAACTTTTAAATTTGTTCTATGTATCATAGAGCTTTCAGCTTGGTAAAAATTAGATCTCTAAGCTTTCAATTAAATCATTTGTGTAATTTTGTATGCATTATAAGCTGAAGTGCAAAAAGACAATTTATACTCTGGTCATCTGTCTTATCTTGTTAATCATCCTACATCCGGTTAATTTTCTCCCCCTCTATTTATCTGCCAAGGTTTATCTTTATCACGGCCACCCTTTACTTGACTGAATATCTTCTTTGGCTTCTATGCAGATATTCGTGTTTAATGGGAGTCTCATATTTGGTCCAGATGCTAAATCAATAGTGGTCACCTTACTGCTTATCCTTGTGCCAATTGTGACATTTTGTTCAAATGTTGCAAGGAATCTCCTTCGCGAAGTTTCAACATATACTACAGGCTATGCAATTATGGGGGTGGCAATTATGCTCACAGTCTATGTTAGTTCTTCTAAGCCCTCTAATGTAGCCTTTGGTATTTGTTACTCTGTGAATTCTACCTCTGTTTTGAAAAAATAGTTGTTGTAAAAGTCTTTCTCGCGCTCAGATTTCTTAAATGAGGATTTGACTAATATAACGAAATATTGCTTGATGTACCTCTCTCTTTCCAAAGATGTACAGCCCTTCAGAAATGAAATTCAGACATTTCTTTTTTACTTTTGTTTATGACATACTTATTCATTTGTGTCAACATATACTTGGTTTTATGATCATTGTTCCCTACTTCTATCCTAGTCTTCAGTGATTTCAAGCAACCAATCAATTGTAATCCCTTATAGTTAGTTGGTCATATTAGGTGTTGGTGCTGCTCTTTCTTACTTCAGCCCGAGACCCAGGCATTGTTCCCCGCAATTTACATCCACCAGAAGAAGATGTTACATATGACTCTTCAGCTTCGATTGAGACTGGTGGTGGACAACAAACACCAATTGCACGAGTACCCCGCACAAAAGAAGTCCTTCTCAATGGTGGTATGGTTGTTAAGGTGAAGTATTGTGACACTTGCAAGTTGTATCGTCCACCCCGTTGCTCACATTGCTCTGTATGCAACAATTGTGTGGAAAGATTTGATCACCATTGCCCCTGGGTGGGCCAGTGCATTGGACAGGTATGTTCTCCAAGATTTTACACTTCTTGCAGCAGTACTCAACTTTCTTGATATGAGCTGTAGTACACAATTGAGCCTGCTCCTACAATAAGCCCACATTAAATCTCTTAACATATATTCTGCTCTTTATGCTCCCTGCTTATTTTTTCATCTGAAATCAACAAAAATTTGCTTTCAGAAAATGAAGTGAATGTTTTGGAATTGCTACATATCCACATAATACAAGACATCCAAAAATTAAAATACAAGACAAGAAAAGTAGTTAAAATGAACCCAAACAGATGTGCCAGTTAAGGATATCAGTTTTTCTATTTCCTTTGTACATCATTGTAAGCCTCTTACTAATTTGGCCAAGTGTTTGTATATACATGCAGCGCAACTACCGTTACTTCTTTCTGTTT
Organism: Murraya koenigii; assembly: GCA_025617385.1. Taxonomy (NCBI): domain Eukaryota; kingdom Viridiplantae; phylum Streptophyta; class Magnoliopsida; order Sapindales; family Rutaceae; genus Murraya; species Murraya koenigii. The sequence continues at coordinate 6,528,474 of CM046813.1, read as the reverse complement.
GTCTCTTCTTCAGCCCTTCTCTGCATTTTCATCTTCGCAATGTCAGCTTTGCACCTAAAATATCAAATTGATTATTATGGAAATGTCTGGAAGGCAATAAAAGAGTCACCTGCCTCAGTAATACTGATAGCCTATTGCTTCTTCTTCCTTTGGTTTGTTGGAGGCCTCACATGCTTCCATTTATATCTCATAGCCACAAACCAGGTCAGTTTTGCTTTTATTGCTTGCATAATACTCCTATATTCAAGGGCTTTATTTTGGTAGCTAGTTATATAGGAGTTGGACCTCCAGCTTTTGTTCCTTTTCATTTACTTCTAGACACAGATCATGTGGCTAGCAATTCTTTTAGAGCATTCTTATATAGGCATAGCTATTAGAACATACCAAAAGTAAGATTTACATGGGAACATTTCACACTTCCATATCGTCCCTATTACTTGATCTTAAAAGGGTAAGGGTAAGCAGTTCCTTTTATTGTACCTAAATTATGACAAATCTTTGCCACTAGGTTAAAACATTTTGAATGTCATAATTATATTGGATGTCGGCAAAGTTGATGCATATCGAGAGTGACTTGTTAGTTTGAATGAGAGAGTATACATTCTCTTTTCATGTAAAATTTTCTAATTCTGAACCAACTTATTTAGACCACATATGAGAACTTTCGCTACCGAAGAGAGGACGGGGTCCGTTTATATGACCAGGGTTGCTTGAACAACTTTCTTGAAGTATTCTGCACCAAGATAAAGCCTTCAAGAAACAACTTCCGAGCATATGCACAAGAAAATGAACCAAGGCCTCGCACTCGCACTCGCACAACCCCAGAAGCAGAAATTGACAGACGAGCAAAAGTAGAAGATGACCGAGAGATTGGTGGTGATCTCCTGAAAATAGCCAAGCGCCGTGATGTTGAAGAAGCTTAACACCATTGCATAGTCGACGGAATGACTGCTTCCAGTGTCGAATTTTGAACTGTGTTGGCAATGTTGCACAGCATGCACATGATTAAAGCATGAGTTTCTTAGAAGCAGGGGTCCTGGAGACTTTCTCATTGATTTTTCCAAACAATCCAGAGACACTGATAGCATTACAATTTCAGAAGACAGTGGAACAGTATAGTTGGTTTTTTTTTTCTTTCTTTATTTTTTTTAAAAAGTTTACTAATGTTTATAATGCACAATATTCAGAGTTTTTTTGGCCTGGTGAGCTCATCTCATGTATGATCTTGTGGAAGTTTTGGCTTAACCTTTCGATTTGCATGATTTTTATTCGGAAATGATAACACATGATAGATGTCCAAAGTTGTAAATAAAATAATTTCATGCTAGCATGATAAAGAGCATATGGTAATTTAATCATGTGATTTGAAGATTACGATCATCTAAGATACCATATCCATAACTAAAGTACCATTGATTAGAGAGTCAATAAAATTTAATAATTAATGTTCTCAGCGTTTAGGATATTACCATGATTCTGCAATTTTTAATTGGTTTTTAAAAATTATTGCCACTGTGATTAACATCAACTCCTTATTTGCAGTAATAAGGATTATTGAGGTGAAATATTTAAAAAGAGTTAATTCTATGAAGTTCTTCAAGACTTTTGACTCAACAGCATCGATTTATTTATTTTTATGATGAACGTTTACACAGTGATTGAGATAAAAAAATGAAGTTTTTACTAGATATAATAATATTATCAAATTGAAATAAAATATTATAGTTAAATAATTATCATCACTTAAAAAAAGTTAAATAATTTGCCAACGTTACATATTTTTGATAAATTAAATCTCCATATATTGATTAATAAAATAGTCGAGAGATTTTTATTTAATTTATATCAATAATTAATTTTTTTTAACAATAATAAGAATTTTTTATTTAATTTTTATGAACAATTAATTTTTTAACACTTATGAGAACTAAAATACCATCGAGGGTATAAAGGTAAAAACGAAACTAATTTAGTTTCGTGTTCAAAGGGTTTAGTTCGTTTCTTTTCTTTTCAATTCTTCCCCTAATCAGAATCACACACTGAACTCACTTTCTCGAAATTAGGGTTTTTTTTTTTTTCCCTCATATTTAACCATTTGGGCATAAGCTCGGGCGATTATAACATCGACGATGGTAAGTCATTATTGGGTCAGATCTATGAACACTTTAAATTTTCAAACTCACTTTGTTAGAAGCTGAGATTTTGCGATGATCTTTCAGGAAGGAAAAGGTAATTTGGAGGCCCAAATAGATCAGCTCTTGAATACTGAGAAGCAGATGAGATTAGCCGGTGACGTGGCCGGCACCAAGAAGGCGGTAACGGAAATTTTGCAGCTTTGTTTTGAAGCTAAAGACTGGAAGACTCTCAATGAACAGATTGTTAATCTTTCCAAGAAACGCGGTCAACTCAAGCAGGTATTTATTTATATATAGCTAAATTACTTATATGGATTAGAAAGATTTGTTTTTGAATGTGTTATTTTGTAGAATATGAAAGAGTAGATTTGAAGTTAAAGCAATTTCTGGTTTAGGGTTTTGGTTATTGGGGGATTTAGTGTTGTGGGGATAATTGGATTTAATATGAATGTGGTCGTTTGCTTATTGTGGTAAATTTTGATGTCAAGGACAATGTTGCTGAAATTTTGTCATGTTGATTGATGGTATTAAGGTTCATCTTTGGTTTGTAAAGTTTGTTTCAGTCTCAAGTTGGTTGCATGCACCAGGGATTTCCTGTTCACTAAAAAGAAGTAGTTGGAATTTTGTTTTATGTGTTGGAAGTATGTAATGTCAAATTTCTTTGGGAAGTATTTGTTGTTAAAGTGGTTTTGGTCATTCTGAGTCTTGTGTTGAGCTAGATATGCATGTTTATTTTTTATTTTCTGTTGATGTGATTGAGTTGTAATTATGATCCTAAATAAAAGAAGAATTATGTGATTTTTCACTACTTAGATAGATTAGGATTGTGCATGTAATATAATTGGTTTTGTACATGTTTGACAGAACACAGGCTAGATAGATAGTCTTTGCGGGCTCTTAATTCTGATAGCATATACTACTTAGGAATATGTGTAAATGTGTATAGGAGTGAGATGCTTTGATGGTGGTTTGTTACTTACACAAACTGCATTGGTTGATGTCCTGTATGTATTTATATACGCACACATAAGTAGTTTTATGTAGTTGTTCATTTTGATGTGTTAATGTTCTTGATCTGGCAATAAAATAGCATTGTGAGGAGATGAATACTATGCGTTGTTCGTTTAATTCTAAGGCTTGGATATTAGTTTTAGTTGTTACCTTGCCCTAAAAATCAGAGTGCATGCTGGATTTTGTGTTTGAAGGAATTTGGATTGAACTTAAATGCTTAATTATTGTTCTTTTGTGGTACTTTTGCATTCCTGTTGCCTTTGATTCTGAACTATAATTGTCAAATTGAAAACAGTATTCACAGCTTTGATTACATATATGGAATGGCTGGCATATATATGTGAAAATACTTTTAGCATGTGAGTCACATATGTTGCAAGTATTTCTCTGTTTGCATCTATTTGTCATATGCATATGTTTAATAAACAAAAAGCTTTTCTTTTTGCTTACTTAGTGGACTACTGTTTCTCACTCTATTTTGATTTTTCTCTCTACATATATTTTTTAGTTTCATATAAATAGAAATAATACCACAAGTAATGTTATCTAGGTTGGAACTTCTGTACCTTTGTTGGATTGCTGTTTACTTCCTCTTTCTTTTCAAGCTCAAATTATGTTTAAAAGTATTCATATGCCTCTACTTGTTTCTGCATGGAGAACCATTTGATTGTATTTAGTATCTGTAGTTGTTAAGTTCCCTGGGTAAATGCAAGCAATTTACTGCTTGATATACATGCTCTTTTTTTACTGTTAATTATTAGGAGTGTATGTTTGTTTCTACAGGCTGTAACTGCAATGGTCCAGCAAGCAATGCAGTACATCGATCAGACACCAGATCTTGATACTCGTATAGAGCTCATCAAAACACTAAACAGTGTCTCTGCGGGAAAGGTGAGTACATGCCAATAAGTTTTAAGCTTCTTTTCTGGTTTTTTTAACCTTGTTTTAATATAATATTATGTTCTAATTAACATTATTATGCCGTAGATATATGTTGAAATTGAGAGAGCGAGGTTGATTAAAAAACTTGCAAAGATTAAGGAAGAACAGGGGCTTATAGCTGAAGCTGCAGATCTGATGCAAGAAGTGGCTGTAAGTATTTACTGTCTTTTGGTGATAGCTTTCATTATTTTCTTGTGTGGTGGTGTTCTTTGTAATACCTTTTTGATTTACAGGTGGAGACATTTGGTGCTATGGCAAAAACTGAGAAAATTGCATTCATTCTTGAACAAGTATGGCTTTTTCCTTTCATGTTCTTATTACCGTAAGCAGTTTTTTATTAGCTTAAGAATTCTTTTTAGGTTATGATAACAGATATGGTGTATTATAAAATTTTGATAAAATTAAACTTTTAGGTCCGTCTGTGCCTAGACCGCCAAGATTATGTCCGTGCACAAATTCTTTCGAGGAAGATTAGTCCAAGAGTTTTTGATGCTGATCCTTCAAAAGAAAAGAAAAAGCCCAAAGAAGGTGATAATGTTGTTGAAGAGGCTCCTGCTGATATACCATCATTATTGGAATTGAAACGAATCTACTATGAACTAATGATTAGGTATCTAGTCAACTTTATTTTCTTTTATGTTTTTGATTCGGTGTTTATTTGACCTTTGTGTGATGGTATGATTAAATGTGGTTATATTCACAATGATATCATTAGTTTTTATCTGTTGGTTGACTGTGATGATCCTTTTGTGAAATATTTCTTGTGTGACGATGATCATTTTGGTTTTCGACATTTTATTTCTTGTTATGCTCCTTGTTTACATATATATTATATGGAGACTCGTGGCTTGTCTGTAATTTTTATTGTATATATTTTACTTGTTTTAAGGTTTGGAATTGGCCTTTATGTTAGTTTTGGAATTGATTTTCTCATGGAATCTTGAACATCCTTAAAGCTGCCCTGAGTTGCGGCGTTTCTTTCCTCTAGTATTTATTTGAATTTTTCCAGTTCCTGAAGTATAAAACATAGATTTTATCCCAGAAATAAAGCGCATAGAATATTTTTACTTTTTTGGGCACTTGAGATGATGTGTTTTTGACAACCTATGTTACACAAATATTTGTTTTCTTGACTTGGAATAGTGTGATTCAATAATTGCCTTTTTTGGAGCATGCTGGTTTTCTTGGTCTTGCTTGATCTTTTAAATGTTAGCCAGCCTGCACAAAGTGAAGGTGGTTTCTAGCATCTGCATTACTTGAAAACGATAATCTAGAAATGTTCCTGAGTAGCTTTGAGGGTTTGGCATTCAACTTGTTGGTTGTTTTATGTAGTGTAATTGCATTATGCCTTTCTTGGAGCATGGAATTCGAGCTTTATGATTATTATCATTTGTTTTCTTGGATGCAAAATTCTAGGGGTTTGTAATGATTCTATGCCACTTTTGCAAGTTCATTGATGAAAATCCTTGTTTATGGTTGTCATTTCATATATTTTTCTGTGTTGATTAGCATGTTGTCCATTCTTTTCACAGCTTTGTCTTGTGTGCTTGCATTATATCATGCAATTGTTTCTTCCTCATCTCTGTAGGTATTACTCACACAACAATGATTACCTTGAAATTTGTCGGTGCTATAAAGCTATATATGAGATTCCATATATCAAGGAAGACCCAGCCCAGTGGATGCCGGTAGTAATTATTTTCATCTATCCCTTTGTAGTTCTGTTGAGAATTTGTGTTTAATTGTTTCCCCCCACCCTGAATATGTAGGTCCTGAGGAAAATCTGCTGGTATTTAGTTTTGGCACCACACGATCCAATGCAGTCGAGCCTTCTAAATTCCACCTTGGAGGACAAGAATCTCTCTGAAATCCCGAACTTTAGGTATTTCTTTTATGAAGTTTGTGTTGATTGAATATCTTTTTACTCAATGATGTATTATGTTATTGTTATTTGACGGCTGCCTCTGTATGGTGATTATGCCCTTAGGTTGCTGTTGAAGCAGTTGGTCACAATGGAGGTCATCCAATGGACATCTCTTTGGAATACATACAAGGATGAGTTTGAAAATGAAACTAATATGCTTGGAGGCTCTTTGGGTGCCAAAGCCGCAGATGATCTAAGACAGAGAATAATTGAACATGTGAGTTAGGTCCAGACATGGCTTCATCTTTACTCGTATCCACTAATGGACATCTTGTATTCACTTAACACACTTGATATCTTTCAGAATATTCTCGTCGTCTCCAAGTATTACTCAAGGATTACATTGAAGAGACTGGCAGAGCTGTTGTGTCTGAGTATCCAGGTTTGTTGATGAAACAATGTTTTTTCTTCTGTCAATTTCTACATCTCTGTGTGGTTAAAGATGGAGGGGAAAATTAACTTTCTTTATTATTTTATTTGAAATTATGTGGTGTTCTGACCCCATTATCTCAATTTCTCAATTCCATCCTTAAGAAGATCGCTGTGGCTTCTGGTGTCAATTTTAGTTGCCGCCAATCTGATAATTTGGGCAATTGTCAGCCTTGCTGAAGTGTAATTGCATTATGTGAAAGTTCAAACCAATTCTTTTTTCATATTTTCATAGCTTGAACTTCTTTTTTCTTACCAGCCACATTGTGGCACTGTAATTTTCATTGTTTGAACCAGATTAATGTTTCTTATAATTCCAATTATACCGTGAAACAGGTTATCATGAAACTTGCACTTTAGTAATTGAATGACACCTTTAAAGAGGGCTTTTGCTGGGGTAGATAATCGAAGTTATTAATTGCTAAAGTTGTATGTTGGCTTCTAACTTTCTGCTGCCATGCAGAATACATTTAATTTTAGCCTTTCTTGTCCTCCTCGGCGTGAGCTTACTCAGAATTTTTTCATTCCATTTTATTACTCAATTAAAGGCCTCTAAAAATTTGCTTCTTAATCCAGGAAGCAGAGAAGCACCTTTCAGACATGGTTGTTTCTAAGGCATTGGTAGCTAAAATTGACAGGCCACAGGGAATAGTCTGTTTCCAGGTTGCTAAGGATAGCAATGACATTCTCAACTCATGGGCAATGAACTTGGAGAAGCTGCTTGATCTTGTTGAGAAGAGTTGCCATCAAATTCACAAAGAAACTATGGTTCATAAAGCTGCTCTGAAAGTATGAAAACAAATGTCACCTCCAATCTGCAGGTATGGATGCTCTCTGTTCCTATATAATAACATTGCCTCTAACTTAAAAAACCAATAATTCCTTTTTCATCTGGTGATAAATGTTCTCATGCCTTTCAGGTTTCAATTGTGATCTTAATCAACGTGTATTCAACTGCAACCTGGTTGATCAAGCATGCAATCTATCAAGTTCTTTTGTTGGTAGGTTTAGGAGATATAGTTCTTGCATTTGCTTTCTATAACTCAAAAGATTGTTGTATACTATCAGTACATACTTTTGCCGCCGTCTAGAGCATAAACCTCATTGGTCTTGTTTCATAGCAGGGGAAAGTAATTGAATGCTTCAACTGTTCTTTATTTTATTTTGCTTGGATTATGGGATTTTGGTCTTTTTCATGATTTCCTTAAAAATTCAGTGCTATGAACAATTCTACTGTTATTTTAACCCTATGATTTGAGTTAAATCCCCCTACCTGAGGTTGGCTGGTAGTCAGATGATAAATGTACCCTCTATTAAATTCTTGTAGGTAGTAACATTTCTGTAAATGGATTGTGGCACGGTTATGCGGTTTCATGTCTAGTTAACTGAGTTCATGTTAAGGTAGAAGGAAAATACTAGCTCAATGACCATCTGAATTTCTTTGAACATTTGTTGATATTGTGGAAAATCTAGTAAAATTCATTTCACAAAACACTTGTAATTCAAGGACAGTTTTTTATTAGATACTTCATTAAGATAAGACTCAGTCAGTCAGGCAGTCACAGTTATATAACAGGACAATTCAAGTTCGCTTAATGTTAAGAAAGTGGTTGATAATGATCATAGCGTCGACTGTAAAGAGTGGGATTCGAGAGTCGGGTCAAAATTGAGGTGATTTGTCTTTGTCAATGATCAACAAGTATTCAGTTAACTTGTTTGGGTTTACTTAGAATTGACCTCTTCTAGACTGCTGACTGGTTGCTCAAATATCTGTTGGATAATATAAATTATTAGTACCAAAGTTGCCATATTCATAACTGAAGAATGAATGGTTGAATACATGAATGAACTGTTATCTCCTGAAATATTACAAAAACAAAACAAAACATTAAAATGGCAAAAGAAATGGCAAAAAAATCCTATCCTGAAGGAGGATAATAACTAGAAGCATTCCATGGTAGCATTGAAAATTGTGCACTATCACTCTCCGTTCTGGAGGGCATGAAATGAACCGGCGGCTGCATCGGCAACGGATGTGAAGAAGTTGACTGCAAAGGAGATGAAGCAGAAGACAAATGAGAACCCATTGCCTGCCTTTGAAACTCGGCAAAATCCGAAACTGAAAAAGAATAGTCCAAGAAATCTCTAGAAACTTCGATATTTGGCACATAATGGTCAAGTGCTTGACAATGAACTGTTGGCTCAGTTGATGTAGAAATGGGCAAAAGGGTGGTTGTAGTATCAGAAATGGTCAACTGGGTCGCCATTGAATTTGCGTTTGGTGATGATTTAGAAAGCTTGACGTTTTCGGGGAAGTTGAGTTTGGCCTTGTTACCTCTGAACCTCAAAGCAGCTTCATCATAAGCTCTGGCTGCATCCTCAGCTGTGTCAAATGTGCCTAACCAAACCCTTGCAGCTTTGAATGGATCCCTTATCTCAGCTGCCCATTTCCCCCATGGCCTATGCCTCACTCCCCTATAGTCAGGACACGATGTTGCTCAGATAATGCATCATTGCACCATTAGTAGAGAGCGGGTATGAGATATAGTGAGATATAACCCGTGTCATCCAGATATGATATTGCCCAGATAGTGCATCATTGCACCGTCCGTAGAGAGCCGGATATGAGATGTATAACCCCTGTAGTCCGGACATAATGTTATTCAAATAGCGTATTATTGCACTATCTGTAGAGATTCGGGTATGAGATATGATCATGAGATATGAGATAGTGCGTTCCCGTCTATCCGTGAAGCTCCAGACACGAGGTTGTACAGATAACACATCATTGTAGTGTCCGTGGAGGTTTGAGTTGGACGAGATTATTTCCCAAAGTACTTGTTTAGTGATCATTTTACAGTTCAGTTTATGAATTTAAGATGTGGAATAATATTATGATTTTGGACAATATTATATTTGTTGGTTATAAGGGTATGATGAAATTATTTTCCCAGAGTACTTGTTTAATGATAATTCAAAGTTCAGTATTATGATATGATACATTTTCATCAGTCCAGATTATAATGAGATATGATTAGTAGATTTTGTGCTTGTACGTTTTGGCTTTATCAGTGCTTGCCTTCAAAATTATATGAGTTTTCCGTTCAGTAACATATGAGATGCTTATATTAGTTCAACTTATATGAGATATGATATCTTAAATTTTTTCAGCATTACATGTTATGATTATGTTAGTGCATGGTTTAGATTTTTATATGAATTATTACATCCTTTATGATTGATTGATGAAATTATTTATTGAAAAATATAATTATTCTGAAATTATGTTATTTTCTAAAAAAAAAAAACTGTCAACTTACTGAGTTTTATATATATTATATTTTTATTATATTTTTTCTTTCACAGGAGTTTTGCAAGTACAACACTCGACCCAACAATGATAGATATTTAAATTTTGGTCACGTGATGATGCTAGGAATTAAAAATGATTTTATTCTAAAATTTGGGATTGAAAAAGTTTTATTGTGATTAAGATTAATTTAATGTATTCTCGATATTGGATAATTGGGTAATATATTGTTATGGTGATTGACGAGTTATGTTGCAGGAGTTGTTGGATAAGGAATTATTTTAGGAGTGTTTATTTTCTAAATTTGCAGGTGAGGAATGTTATGTTTATAGGAGAGACTTTACTGAAATTTTAGTACAAAATCTCAAATTTAGTTCATTAGTAGATATTTTATGGAATAAATCATAATTCATTAGGAATTGGGATGGATCGTTTCAATTACAATTCAAATTCATATTCGCAATATATTTGAATTAAGAGCATTTAAGATTCGAAGATCCAAATTGTTGAAAAGAGAGAAAATAAGGTATTTTTTTTTTTTTAAGAAAAGGAAAAAATAGGTTCTTGATACTTGAATTAATAAAATAGTTGGATCTTATGTTAATGAATAACTTAATTTTTTTGTCAAAAATTTAGCAAAGTAGTTAGCATCATTGCTCGAAAGTGTTATATATACTTAAAATTTGAATAAATATATATTTATAATATTTTTTAGTACAATAATTTTATATATTATAAATATTTATAAAATAAACATTTAAAATATGTTAACATTAGATTTTACAATTTAAAATACTTAATATTAATTTTTATAATTTAATGTACTATTTATATATAAAAAAGTTATTACCTAATAATAAAAAAATTTACTTAAAATTTAAATTGCATATATGTTAAATATTTAATATGTGGTAAAATTTGAGATCAAGATAAATTTTAATATAGTATCTAGTAATTAGGTGAGAAATAAATATATTTAATGAGAATATTTATGAAAAAATTATTATTTTTATTTAAATATTTTATTATTCATATAAAATGAGAAAATTTTATTTTTTATTTAAATTAAAATATTTTAATTAAAAAAATAAAAATATCTTAGATTAAAACACATTAATCCCAACCGGAAAAAAATATATTTGATTTGTAACTCAGAAATTGCTTTCTATCGCAAATTTACAGAACGCATGTTCGTAGTTGGGTCTATCATTGCTTCTGAAGTCTTCGTCGGGCATGATTTTTCTCAGGAAAAAAAAAGAAGAATTTCTCAATTGATAGTTTCAGAAAATCATAATCACATTTTTATATAATATATTATTTTTTATTTTTTGATTTTTTTGTCTTGCTTTTAGTTTTTTAATTTTTGTTTTTATGTGTCAATGGAAGGTTCTCATTCTCATTGCCTGAGAAGAAGCGTTTTCAGCCGCTGAGATTGAGTTCAAGCAGAAGCTATGCTGTCGAAGACATCAAATTTATTAGTCCATGTAAGAGTAATGAAATTTATAAAACTTATTTTTAAATGTAGAATCTCCCTGTCCTTGATAGATTTTTATTTGTACTGTTTATTTTTATTTTTAATTAAATATGGTATTATAATTAACTTAATAATGACCTCCCCTGAACCAAATGAAAGTAAATTTTACTTTCAATTGTAATATATGCATAATTTTTTTTCAAGAAAAATGTTTAATCTTTAAATGTCATTATTATTGGTCTTCTACATCCCCAATAAAAGCCTCTCAAGATTGATAGTGATATGTCTATTTTTAGGCACCAAATACAAAATGGTCAATGGCAGGTTGCCGGGAAAGAGTTTCCAACTGGTTAGATTTTCTTATTTCCATTATATGATCTATCGCTCAAAGATTTTTTTATTTTGTTGCTTATTTTATGTTTTTTTCTTCTTTATCAGGTTTGCAGATTTAGATCGAGCAGAGCCTATGTTGCCAAAGACATTGAACTCAAGTAGGGTCCTCAAGTGAGTGACTTATTCACTATCTCTATAGAGATTCCCTTTCAATTTTTGAGATAGATGTGAAAACTTTAAAACTTACTTGTATTGCCGTATTTTGTGAGATAAAAGTGAAACCTTTAAAGATATACTGGCTATGGCACAGTAATGTGATACAAAGTTAAAAATTGCAGTGGCACTGCTTGAGATCATAGATACTGGCTGTGCCTGCTTATTATAATTTACATTTTGGGCTTTTATTTCTGATGCATGTGTTTTAGCTAGTTTCTTCAGTTCCATCATCATTTTTTGGTTGTTTTCTGATGATTGTCCAATGCTGTTGGATGATTGTGCTGTAGAATTGCAATGTTTTATAAGAAAGTTTTCTTACAAACATTATGCAGCAGGTCAAAAGCCCTACATTTGAATCGTATGAATATGGTGAGTGGCTTGTTTTGCATAAAATTTCTTTGATTTACTTTAGTGGACTATGTGCCTAACTTGTTTATGATATTAGTGATTTGCTTATTATTTGTATAAAGGAGCAAAAAAATCTTGCAGTGGACATTATTCCTCTTATGAAATTTGGTTTATCTTTTTGCAGTTCATATGTATTTATCAGTCATGGTGCAAGCCATGTGTCTTGGAGGACGCAAGGCAGTGGAAGTAGTCAATAACAATGCTGATCTGTGTTCATTGTTTTCTTTTGTCGAGTGTGTAGTTTTAGACCACTTACGATCCATAAAGCGAAGTGTCAGCACATTTGAAGAATTTTCCCATGTATACTTTTTGAGTATTGCTTAATTTAAGGGCTGAGAAGATTATATGGACAATGAATAGTAAGATGATTTATTCTGATGTGCTGGTGGTGTTTTCTTTTTCCCATAAAGGTCGGAAAGATGGCAGCAAAGGGGGACAAAAAGATTGCTGAGCTTGTTGCCAAGGCTTTTGAGAAAGTTGGAAAAGATGGTTGTTTTGTCTTCTCGGTGAGTTGCGTGTTGTTGCCATCCTTTCCTTTTCATTTGTTGTGAATTATTTCCTAGTTGGTAACTCTTTCCTTGAGATCGAACATTTTATTAGAGTGGATGTGTTGCAGTTGATAAACAGATAAAGTTATTAAAGTGATCGATTTCTAATCTTACTCTTCCTCTTTCCATTGATCATATTCTTTATTGTTATTTATTCTTGATGGTATCCCTAATATTCTGACATACCTTTATGTTCTAACAAATACATCACTTAAATTTTTTGTGTTTGCCTTGAATTTTATATGTGTTTCTGGATGGGTAGGCTTTGATAAGTAGGAAAAAAAAATATAAATATGTTTGTTGATTTCTCTTCCCACTTATCACGTTCTTTAGTACTATTTACATTTGTTCCATTTTCATTTTCATTCTCATTCGCATATAATTTTAGTTAATTCTTATATACATGTACATTACCTTTTTCTTCTAAAAAATTGTTCCAGGAATACGAGCATGAATCGGATAAAGAATTAGAGTTTTTAAACCAAATGAGGCTTGACTGGGAGCCTATATCTCCTGTCTTCATCACTAATCAGAAGAAAAAAATTGTAAGCTTTTTAACAATCTATAAATCACCATACCTTTTTTGTTTTTGGGGTAAAAGCTAAACTTTTGATACATGGTAATTAGTTAATGTCAGGACATTATTTTGATCCTGAAAATACAAAGGTCATATTATTCTTGGTGTTAACACAACTGTTGTTTTTTTTTTTTTTGCCTTGGTGGTTGGGGGACAGGTTTTGAAACATCCGTTATTTTTAATCTGTGAGGACACAGTTTCCTACAAGAATGTTGCTGAGCAAGCGATCAAATGGGTGGGTTATGTAAGAGGATTTGTATGTAGAAAATGAAAGTTTTAAATTTATTTATTAACAAATTTTAATTAATTTATTCTTTTTCCCTCATTAGGGACGACCTCTATTGATTGTTGCAGAGGATGTTGAAGATAAAGTTGCTGGATCTCTTATTCTAGACAAGAGTCTTCAAAAGAAGGTACCTGATTATTATTGTTTTTGTTTTTGCTGCTGTTGCTGTTCTTGTTCTTGTTCTTATTACTATTATGATTATTATTCCTATTCCTATTATTACTATTACTATTATTACTAATTATTATTATTACTACTACCACCACCACTACTACTACTATTATTATTAGTATTATTATTATTATTACTACTATGATGCATTAGTATTATTAGTATTACCAGTACTTCTATTACTATTACTATTACTACTACTACTGCTCCTTGATGATACACATGAAAAAGTTTAGCTGAAAAATAAGCAAATACTCACGCCTGAAATGCCCAATATTATAATTATAAGTGTTTGTCAAAACTTAGTAATATTTTATGATGTCTGCATCATGTAACGAATTTGATTTTTGGATTTTTGTGGTCCAAAAACCTTTGGAAGCCTTTGGAAGCAGAGAAGATTGAAAATGGATTAAGGGAGATATTGGAATTTGGCGTGATGCAGTGTACCGAAGATATTAAGTTTCTCAGTTATCTAAAATAGTTGGCGCTTGTTATTCAATTTTCAAAACACGTGGAGGTCTATTCTTATAACAATGTTGCAATTTTGATGTTATTTTTTTTGTTATTTATTAAGTATAATATTCTATTAGCGGGTATGTTTGTCTTGAGAAAGTACCCCTCTCCATAAAATTAATGTTTTTTTTTTGGGTCAAACAAACAATCATCCTGGTTCATTTTGTACTCCAAGTCCAATTTTCATTCCTTTCTTCAGACTAAAACATAACCTATTATCATATTTCATAGTTATTTGTTTAGCTTTAAAACTTTTTGTTCATGTGATTTAATTTTTGTGGGTTTTGAATTGGGTGAAGGTTTATGTCATCAAACCTTCTAACTTTCAAGAAAATAGGAAGACAGTCATGCAGGACCTTGCAATTTTTACAGGTGGCCAGGTGGGTTCATTTGGAAATTCTCATTTAACAATATGGTGAAATATACTAATAAATGTGTTTATATCTTTCTTTTTTTTTAAAAAAAAATTTTAGGTCTTTACTAAAACATCTGATTTTAATTTCATACCACAAATGCTTGGCTCATGCAAAAAGGTGAGATATTTGAGGATATTCATATCATCATTGCACTAATCTTTGCCTTGGATCACATGGAGGTCAGGATTAGTATTTGTTCAAAAGTATATTTTAAGCCCTTTTTGTCATTATAGGTTATAATGCATTATCATTATACGATCATCCTTGGTGGATCTGGTTGCCAAGCAACTATTAAAGAAAGATGTGAACAGGTTTGTCGTGGCTCAACATATGTTTCAACAATTTTCTAGGCTCTCCATTTTGTTTATTATTTAGTTAACATGATCTTGTGATTATATAATCTCCAGTTGAAATCCACAATTAAATTGGGCATTTCACTAATGAAGTAGAATTATTAGAGAAGAGGCTTAAAAGTCTCTATTATAACGTTGCTGTGATTAAGGTTTGAGGATTTGTGTATATTTACTTTTGAAGTGTTTATTCTGATTCTTATCCATATATATTCGTCTGGCTCCGCTCCCTTCAAAAGCATGTTGTTAATGAAGTTGTTTTAAAATAAGGTTAAAAGGGAATCTCTAGCTCAAGCTCGTCATATCCTGAATGTTATCAAGGATGCAGTGCGATGGGGAATTGTACCTGGTAAGCATTGTCATTTTTTTCTTTGGAAATTCTTTTGGTCTATCTTGTTGGGTTAATAAATCATTTTTCTTTTTTGTAAATCATTGTATTTGTAGGTGCTGGGGTTGCATTTCTACAGGCTTCAAAGCTGCTAGAGGAATCGGTAGAAGAATCACTAACAGAGGACTTTTATGGGAACATTGCTATTCAGCTCTTTCAAAATGCTCTTAAGGTTTTCTTTTTTTCAACTTTTTTTTTCTCTGTTGTTTGCTTATCTACATATAAGTGCATCAAAATTGTTTGATTTGCTAACAAAGTGAAAAGTGAATGATAGTGTGCATGACCCAAGTTGCAAGGAATGATGTTATCTATTCTGGAACTTTGTATTTATGATTTTAGCCGACTCATACCTCCCTTATCTTTATAGCCAAAAATATCCATGATCAACAAAACTATAGATGAGTAAGTTTGTTCCTAGTTTTCTAGTGTCATATGCTAGACAACTTGAGTGACACTCCTGCCTAACGCTACCATATAGCTCACTTGACACATGACTAAGTTTAAAATGCATTGGGTACTTAGTAGGAAATATTTTCCTTTTTACTCATTCATTTACATATTGATTAAAAACATAACTTAATAATGATAATTGATAAGTGATGAGAAGCTTAACAAATGCTATTAAAGCGGAGTTATGGCTGTGGTGGTACAATATTTGTTGTATCATTAGTACTACACAATATAAGTAATGCTATATATTCCAGAATATTCATTTTATAAACTTGAGAAATAGTAATGTGCAATAGTAAAATAATGGAATAGTAATGTTATAAACTTTATAATGTGCAATAGTAAAATAATGGAATAAGTATGTTATAAACTTTGAGAAATCACCAAGTCTTATGACCATGATTTGTAGTGCCTCTTTTGGGATAACTAACATTTAACTTTACTTAATAATTGATAATTTGTATTAATAATTTAAGGTTGGAATTGCAGATGCCCGTGTACACAATCACTGCTTCGGCTGGATTTGATGGTTCATTTGTTATCAAGAAACTATTAGAGCAGGAAAATCCTAACCTTGGCTTTGATCCAACAAAAGGTCTGTTTCTTTTTCTTTTTTTTTTTTTCATAGTCTAATAAACAACTTAATTCCCTCCTTACTCATGTATGCAGGACTTGAGTCCCATACCTCTTGTTTTCCACACAAAATATTTTACTTAACTAGTTAGCACCAGGGCTGGCTTTAGGAAGGTTGGGGCATTAGGTGAAAAACTGCAAGTTGGGCCTTTTCTAATTACAAATAAATAGAATAATTAATTCAGTTTGTGTGATAAGTAATTTAAATTTGTATGATAAGTAATTAAGTTTATATTTTATGCTTTACCTTTATTTTCCTTATCAGATTTTCATAAATCAATACATTTATACTCAGCTACGCCTTCAGCTGGTTGGCACCCATATACAAGGTTGTGATTTTGAATAGATATAAAAAAGGAAGCTATTGAATAATTTTTTTGGTAGAGCTGGATAACAATCATCTTTATTTATACCAGGTGAATTTGTAGATGTAATTAAGTCCGGAGCTTGGGATCAATACTTGGATATACAATCGATGATGTATAAAGTAATACGGTAAATAGTTAACCTCAATGTCTAACAAAAGTTTGTATATGAATAAATTATGTTAATTCTCTAAGAAACAAATACTAATTGCTCTTGTTGTGTAGTGAATTTAAGGAAGTTTGTTGGTCGTACTACTACCTGGAATTAAATAAATATCCTTGGTTCTGCAAACTCCATTTTATCAATGCCCTCAGTTCTTTCATGGGCGGTGTGGGATCATGTAAGGAATAATGTTTTGGTAGGCCTATTTGCAAAGGTTATGTTTGGTGCGACGCACTAGAATGTATCTTTTGTATTCGATGGGATTCAAATGTATTAAATTGAACACAATACTTTGTTTGACCTTTGTTGTAATATGGATTGTGTTCTATATTATAAATTTTTATACAATAGAACTTTATTAAATTAATAATTTTGGAATCATGAAAAATTTATTAATTTAGTGAATTATTATTAGTAAATTAATAATTATTAATTTATAAAGATAATAGCTTGTTCGCAAAAGGGGTTTTTCATGAAATATAGAGGTAGTATGATTAGAGAATATAGTGATAATTGTATAGTTGGATCACTATATAAGATAACTCGTCAGATAAGACTTTTGGAGGTAATATATTAAGTGATTTATATCTTATTTTTGTTAGTATAGTACATAGAAGACAATAATGGTTTTTCAATTAATTTGTGTAAAAACAAATAATAACAATGACCAATGGAACATGTAAAATATTATATCAGTGCAAAAAAAAAAATTATTGACATATATATATATATAATCTGGATGTATTATATATATTTAGTTTTAAATTAGTTAATTATTAATTTTTATATCAATAAGGTCCTCCTATTAAAATAAGATTCTTCTAAAAATTATTATTTTATTAAATTATTAATTTATCACGTTAGCTCCAAGTTGGAACGAATAAAAACTATTATTATATTGAGGTTTATTAATTTATTGAGTGTTAATTTAATGAGGTTATATTGTATTAATAAATTGATATTATTTTATTATTTTACATTCTTATTTATTAATTGTATACAATTTATTTTGTAATTATAATTATTTATTAACAAATTGATTTTATTTTAAATAAAATACAGAATAAAAGATATCCACCTTTGGGCGGCATTGTTTGGCATCAAATTTTGCATTGTTGTAACTTTCCTTTCATTGTACATCTGAAATTAAAATGTTTTATTAAAATTAAATTAAGCTTAAATAATTATAAGACACTTTACAATGTTGTAAAGTTCGTCTATAATATTGTAAAAGTCTATCCCATATTTTATGGTAATATTTATATTTAAAAAAAATGAGGCTATTTGAACCCACAAAATTATTCACTAAACTTATATTTAAAAATAATTTTTAATTATTAAAATATTTCTAAATTAAATTACTATTATAAACATTAAAAATAAAAGTAATAATAACATAAAAAACTTTTACTCTTTAAACCTGTTTTTACATTCAATATTATATTTTTGTTAAATCCTAAATTAATATTCTTCATTTGTGATTGGGGGGCATATCATCACCCTATTGCATACAGTTGAGAGGCTTGATAATTGATACGCTTCGTGAATGCAATATTTTAGAGATACCATAAGTTCTAAAGTGGCTACAAAACATTAGAATAGGTTTTAGACAGTTCACCCTAAAATATTATTCCTATGTTTAGTTAATTATTTTATTGCCTTCATTTTGGCATGCCATTGGAGGTGCGTCTGCAAGCTTTTCTGTGTGCAAATATTTTAATTTTGAGCTGACACGAATCGATGGCATGATTCAAGCATCTAAGAGTAGGACGGAAGGGAAGTCTCCTCCATAACTTTTCTCTGCATGAGAAAAGGCTGAATGGTAGTTTTCGTGGGCCTTCAGGACACTTGAGCACCACTTTAGAGAAGTGCCAGTGGTTTTTTTTTTTTTTTCTTATTGTCCTTTTCTTAATCGTCAGTGGTGGGTGAGGTTTTAAAAACTCAAAGAGTGAAATTAATAAAACGCAGAGGGTTACAAACACAGGGGAGGGTGAGGGTTGGTGAGTGGTTTTCAAGAACCACTAAATATAACATAAATAGCCGGTGCTGGGATGAACTAATGGAAACAGAAGAATTAATACGGAAGTGCAGAGCCATAACACTTCAAGGAGAGGGAGCTGACCAGTTTATTTTTAAGGCCAAATGAAAGAGAAAGGATTCCTGGCTGTAGCTGGATGTTTAGTGGGAAAAAATCTGCTGGCCAGAGGGTTAGTCGTGAAGGGCTCGAAACAGCTTTTCACCAAGCTTGGCGCACAGTACGAGATTTTAAGATTGAAAGTCTTGGAAGCAACATTTTTAAGTTCGTTTGGGAAGCTAAAAAAAAGAGAGTTCTAAATGAAGGTCCGTGGCACTTTGACAAAGTTCTTATAGTGCTCCAAGAACCAAGTGGCATTGGTAGTTTGAAAAAAAGCAATCTTTTGCTCATGCTTCTTTCTCGATCCAAATGGGTAATATCAGGTAGGTCCCCTCGAGGCCACTCCAGCTCGAATAAAAAACCCCAAGGTCAATTCAGCTCGAGCAGAAGGCCCGACTGTTGGCACGAAGACTGCTTTACTAGGCGTCAAAGCTGGTCGAGGTCGAGAAGTTCAGGATGGGTCGAGCCCCGAGCCCTTTTTGCTTGCTCGAGGTCTTCAAGGCTCGGCCCGTCAAAGATGGTCAAGGTCGAGGAGCCCAAAGGCTGGTCGAGATCCGGGCTCACTTTTCTGCTTGAGGTCTTCAAGTCCTCCGAGCACAACTTAATCACGCCAGTCATAGCATAGAGGAAATGCAGGACCCAGATACAACCGGTTCGGGACGATCCGACCAGTTCCTCCAAAGACTCGGCACAGTTTTTGATGCCTGATCAATGCCCCACGCGGCATGGTGTCGTTACTGTTACCGGTGGCCGGCACATGCCCCCACAGTGTCATCATTCCTTGCGCACACGCCCGATATTATGATCTGACTGTGTGAATCGTACCCACCAGATAGTCGCGCATTCCTAGGGAATATCATGCTAATCCTGGCTGTCAGAGGGACCCAGACATCACCGACGCGGGAACGGATGGTCTCGGCGAGAAAGGGCGGGAAAAATGGAGAATAAAAGGAAACGGACGTATAAATGGCAAGGGTTCCGAAAAAATTCTATACAGGTTCTTTCTTCTTCTTCTTCCCCTTCTCCACTTTAATTTTTTAGGGGAGATTTATTATTACAAAGGGAGGACAAAAATACCCCTTCCATTCTTTCAGTCTCTCGAACTAAGAGGGATACAAAAAGAATAACCCGATCACTGACTTGAGCGTCGGAGGGTTTTCGCCGGAACAACACCCAGCGACCCCTAACCCTATTTTCTGTGAGTACAGGTCCGGGAGACTTCCGTTCCGGTAAAGACGGAGGAATCGAAATTGGAAAGCAGACCTGCTTGAGCTCGAGCTCGCCGCGAGCAGAAGGTTTCAACACTATTTGAGGGCACGCAGGAAAACAATATCAATAGCTAGTATAATCAGGGATTTGGGATCAAAGAGTGGGGAAGGCGGAAGACATAGGAACAGATGCTCAAGGTGAGTGTTTTGGGGAATTTGTGCACATTCGAGTCTCGGTGATTGTGAATATCACAAAACCTCTGAAGAAGCTTATTATCTTGAAGCAAGAAAGTAAAGAGGATATTATAATACCGGTTGTATATGAACGACTAGGGCTGGGCAATTTCGGGTTAGGGTCGACTCGATCTGATTTCGGCTAAATCTGGTAGTCGAAAATTGGACCCGATCTTAACCCGAAATACAAACCCGATCCGAATTGAATTCGGATCGGATTTAAAAAATTTGTTAGGATCGGGTTAGGGTCGGGTTAAATTCGAGTCAATTCGGTTAGGGTCAGGTTAATTCGGGTCGGTTCGGATAAAATTTAGTTTGGTTCGGGTAGGGTCGGATTAATTCGGGTCGGTTCGGGTAAAATTTAGTGGGCTCAGGTCGGGTAAATTTCGGTTTATAGATTTTGAATTTTTTCTTTTTTTACTTTTTTTTTTTAGGTTTACCCGATCCGAATACAACCCGATCGGGTTTCACAAATTTAATCCGATTGGGTTGTGTCACTCATCCGAACCGATCCTAACCTGAATTTCTTCAGGTCGGGTCGGTTCGGTTCGGGTATTTTGCCCACCCCTAAGAACGACTACCAGACTTTTGCTTTTGTTGCGATTGTATAGGTCACCAGTTTAGGGAATCTAAAGAGTATAGAGGCCAGGAGAAGGAAGATTTGCCTTTTGGACCATGGCTAAAAGCAATATCGCTGGCAGACAGAACAAAATTGAATAGAAATACGGAATAAAGGAGCAAGGAGCGGTAGAAGTCAAAAGGGGGAGCTACAGAGTCGGAAAGTGCAGAGATCCCAAAATCTGGGTTTACTTTCACCGAATTCCCCGGTCATAATTAATAAAGATAAAGTCAAGTAGGATATATCACTCTTAGACTCATAGCTGTGAGAAAATCTATTTGTCTCCTTGGTTACACGCACCTTAGCCTTAGGCGGAAGAAAGCAAATCCTGATCTCTGTTTTCGACTCAATCCGTCCTGGCATGGGAATCTAGCCCCAGAAAGTAACTGATGGAAGGCAGATTTGATCTATCAACATTTTAGAAAATATGATGCTGATCGTATTGTGAAAATTCCACTTCCAAGGAGGTAAAGTGATGACACGTTGCTCTGGCATTATGATAAAAGAGGACAATACCTAGTTAAAAGTGGGTATCAGGTGGCTGTAAAGCAGAAATATCATAGCATCCCTAGCTGCTCTAATCATAACCCAAACTATTGAAGTGTTATTTGGAAATTGGTTGTACTTGAAAAAGTGAAGATCTTCCTCCGGAGAGTAGCCAAGAACCTTCTTCCTACTGCTGAAAATTTGTGGAAGAAAAGGTGATGCAAGAGCCAATTTGTCTAGTGTGCAGGAGCCAATTGGAGAGCATACCTCATGCTTTATTGGACTGCAATATTGCGAGGAAAGTTTGGAAAAACTCAACATTGGGAAGAACTTTTCAAAGAGACGATTATCCATATGTTATTTTTTTACTTAACTCCTTACATCATCAGCACTGTGAACTTATGAGTGAGTGAGTTGCTGCACTTTTGTGGGTCACATGGACTGCCAGAAACAAATTTCTTTTCAAAAGGGCTTTTGAAGATCTAATAAGGTTGGTAGCAAGAGCATTTTCTGTTGTTCATTCTGTGAAAAGGATAAAGCAAGCAGAACGTGTTTTCTCAGCAGGAATGATCCCCGCAAGGCAAATTCAGTGGTGCCCACCTAGGGAAGGATGACTCAGAATTAATGTAGATGCTACAATGGATGGGAAGAATGAGTTAGGTGGGCTATGGGTTGTCATTAGAAATTATATAGGAGAGGTGGTTGCTGCTGCTGTAAACACAGTGAAGAATTTTGGAGATGGCTGAAGCTAAAGCTGTTTTGTAGGGAATGCGGGCAGCTTTGAAAGCAGGGGCTAATTTAGTGATCATAGAGTCTGATTCAAAATGAGTAATAGAGCTAATCAACAACAAGAGAGGCACTTTGATGGAAATTTTTTGGGTGATCTTTGACATTCTAGAAACAAAGAAGAGCTTTTAGAATTTCCAAACTGACCATATTTCTAGAAATTGTAATACATTAGCTCACTTTATGGCCAAATTAGCTCCAAGAAAATCTGACTCTTTTATATGGCTGGATGAATTTCCAACTGATATCTTGTTTTTATTCTCATCATGAGTAATGAGAAAAAAGAAAAAAGAGTAGGATATACTCTAATGAGTTAAAAACCATTCTTATATAAGAGTAAGATTATTTTGAATCCACTAAACTACTCGCTAAACTTATTTGTTAAATAAACCTACTTCGAAATTTTAAAATTTTAAATTTTACTCAGTAACCTACTTAGGTGCCTAATATACTCTTATTAAACCTAATTTTTATAATAATATTAATTTTACTCATTAATCTCATTAAATTCATTTATAAACCATTGATAAATGTTTTATTGATTTTGTCCCAAAGAAAGTTTTAGTAAGGGTATAGGTATTGTTGAATAAAATTTTAAAATTTAAAGATAAGTTTATTTAATAAATGAGTTTATAGTTTAATATGACATGAGTTTTCTGTCATACGCTACAAATCTTGTTACAAACATTATGTCATACAACTATAATTGACATGTCATATATATTATTTATTAAAATAATTTGTCATTTAAATTTAACCAATTGATTAAACCGACTTATCGTATAATTCTAGAAATTCGGATTTTGAAACATTCAAAATCTTGACTAACTTTTCAAATATTACGAAGTCCAATCCAAATAATAAATTAAAATAAAAATTTATCTCAAATTTAATTTCAAATGGACTGAAATCCCAAATCCGGATTGGGATTTGTGGAAATTTGCCGACCCTAGTTTATAGATTCAAGGACTCCATTTTTTAAAAAATGGTAAAACATGACTGCCCCACTGCCAATTTCCCTTTCAAGGCTAATAATTTAAATTAGTAATTTCCTATTTCTAGTTTTAAATTTTGAAAATTTTCCATGTTCGTTAAGTTATTCGTTTTGAATTAAGTGGTTGCTGTTGATGCAGTTTTTCCCGCGTGCCTTCAAACAGTGCCTCGAACCTTCTGCTCGCGATCAGTTAGAGCTCGAGCAGGATTGCCTCCTTCATCCTGTTCCACTGTCTTTTCCAGAACGGAGATCTCCCGGACCTGTACTCACAGAAAATAGGGTCAGGGGTAGCCGGGCGTGTTCCGGCGAAAACCCTCCGACGCTCAAGTCAGTAATCGGGTTGTTCTTTTTGGTATCTCCCTTAGTGAGGGAGACCGGAAAGATGAAAGGGATATTTTTCGCCCTCCCTTTTTGAATGAATATGTAGTTATTCAGAGGATCAATGTAAGGGAAGTCAGAATAAGAAGAACCTGTATAAGCTTTTGTAACCTTTGTGAATTAATTTTTCCAACCCCTGTAACGTACCCGTTTATTTCCTTTTATACTCCATTTTTCCCGCTTTTTCTCTCCAAGAGCATCCATTCCCGCGTCAGTGGTGTCTGGGTCCCTCTGAAAGCCGGGATTGGCGTAATATTCCCTGGGGATGCGCGGCTGTCTTCTTAACCCAATTCACGTAGCCAGATCACCATGTCGGGCATGTGAGCTAGGAATGATGACACCGTGGGGGCATGTGCTGGCCATCGGCAATAGTACTACCACCATGCTATGTGGGGCCCAGATCAGACATCTAAAGGTGTGCCAGGATTCGGAGAAAGCGGGTCGGGCTGCCCTGGGCCGGATCTTGTCCAGTTGTGTTCGGGGACTTAATCTCTGCGAGCAGGAAAGAGGTGCTCAGTTCTCGACCTTGACCGGCTTTGACTGGGGCGGACGACCTCGAGCAGGTAAAAGAGCTCGGAGCTTGAGCGGCTCTGAATTCCTCGACCTTGACCAGCTTTGACGTCTAGTAAGGTCGTCTTTGTGCTAGTGGTCGGGACTTCTGCTCGAGGTAGGCTGTCCTCGGGGTATTTTACTCGAGCTGGAAGGGCCTCGAGAAGACCTGCCCGATATTACCTAAACACCAGTCACCCAGTTTCTAGTCTTTTGAGAGAAATGAGATAAGACTGGAAACTCATTAATGATGGACAGAATTTACGGCCTTTTACGCTTCCCCACGTTTCCCAGTTGTCTCCCACTTCAATCATTTCGCATTTAAGGCGGGACACGTGGGTTGATCCCAGCCGTGTGTCATCTGCTCGGGCCTGCAATTGACTTAAGCTTGGCACCGTCCCGCCTAAGACTTAGGCTTTGAGACTTCTGGCCAAGGAGTTCTTCTTGAACTTCTGCTCGGGACTGCAATTGACCCCAGCATCTTCTAGTATTACTCATGCTCGGGCCTGCAATTGACCCAAGCATGGCACAGTCCAGCTTAAGACTTAGGCTTTGAGACTTTTGGCCAAGGAGTTCTTCTTGAACTTCTGCTCGGGCCTGCAATTGACCCAAGCTTGGCACCGTCCCGCCTAAGACTTACGCTTTGGGACTTCTGGCCAAGGAGTTCTTCTTGACCTTCTGCTCGGGCCTGCAATTGACCCAAGCTTGGCACCGTCCCGCCTAAGACTTAGGCTTTGGGACTTCTGGCCAAGGAGTTCTTCTTGAACTTCTGCTCGGGCCAGCAATTGATCCAAGCTTCTTCTCGTGTTACTCCTGCTCGGGCCTGCAATTGACCCAAGCTTGGCACCGTCCCGTCTAAGACTTAGGCTTTGCGACTTCTGGCCAAGGAGTTCTTCTTGACTTCTACTCGGGCCTGCAATTGACCCAAACTTCTTCTTGTGTTACTCCTACTTGGGCCTGCAATTGACCCAAGCTTGGCACCGTCCCGTCTAAGACTTAGGCTTTGGGACTTCTGGCCAAGGAGTTCTTCTTGACCTTCTGCTCAGGCATGCAATTAACCCAAGCTTCTTCTCGTGTTACTCCTGCTCGGACCTGCAATTGACCTAAGCTTGGCACCATCTCGCCAAAGACTTAGGCTTTGGGACTTCTGGCCAAGGAGTTCTTCTTGAACTTCTGCTGGGGCCTGTAATTGACCCAAGCTTCTTCTCGTGTTACTCCTGCTCGGGCCTGCAATTGACCTAAGCTTAGCACCGCCCCGCCTAAGACTTAGGCTTTGGGACTTCGGCCAAGGAGTTCTTCTTGATTCCTGCTCGGCCTGCAATTGACCCAAGCTTGGCACCGTCCCGCCTAAGACTTAGGCTTTGGGACTTCTGGCCAAGGAGTTCTTCTTGAACTTCTACTCGGGCCTGCAATTGACCCAAGCTTGGCACCGTCCCGCCTAAGACTTAGGCTTTGGGACTTCTGGCCAAGGAGTTCTTCTTGAACTTCTACTCGGGCCTGCAATTGACCCAAGCTTCTTCGTGTTACTCGCTCGGGCTCGCAATCGACCCAAGCTTCTTCCGTGTTACTCCCGCCGGGTCATGATTGACCTAAGCTTGGCATCGTCCCGCCTAAGACTTAGGCTTTGGGACTTCGGCCAAGGAATTCTTCTCGACCTTCACGACGGGCTCGCAATTGACCCAAGCTTCTTCTCGTGTTACTCCCGCTCGGGCCCGCATTGACCCAAGCTTGGCACTGCCTCGCCTAAGACTTAGGCTTTGGGACTTCCGCCAAGGAGTTCTTCTTGAACATCTCGCTCGGGCTCCGCAATTGACCCAAGCTTCTACTCGTGTTACTCCTGCTCGGGCCTGCAATTGACCCAAGTGTGGCACCGTCTCGCCTAAGACTTAGGCTTTGGGACTTTCGGCCAAGGAGTTCTTCTTGTGATACTCCTGCTCAGGCCTGCAATTGACCCAAGCTTGGCACCGTCCCGCCTAAGACTTAGGCTTTGGGACTTTCGGCCAAGGAGTTCTTCTTGTGATACTCCTGCTCGGGCCTACAATTGACCCAAGCTTGGCACCGTCCCGCCTAAGACTTAGGCTTTGGGACTTTCGGCCAAGGAGTTCTTCTTGTGATACTCCTGCTCGGGCCTGCAATTGACCCAAGCTTCTTCTTGTGTTACTCCTGCTCGGGCCTGCAATTGACTCAAGCTTGGCACCATCGCGCCTAAGACTTAGGCTTTGGGACTTTTGGCCAAGGAGTTCTTCTTGAACTTCTGCTCGGGCCTGCAATTGACCCAAGCTTCTTCTCGTGTTACTCCTGCTCGGGTCTGCAATTGACCCAAGCTTGGCACCATCCCGCCTAAGACTTAGGCTTTGGGACTTTTGGCCAAGGAGTTCTTTTTGAACTTCTGCTCGGGCCTGCAATTGACCCAAGCTTCTTCTCGTGTTACTCCTGCTCGGGCCTACAAATGACCCAAGCTTGGCACCGTCCCGCCTAAGACTTAGGCTTTGGGACTTTTGGCCAAGGAGTTCTTCTTGAACTTCTGCTCGGGCCTGCAATTGACCCAAGCTTCTTCTCGTGTTACTCCTGATCGGGCCTGCAATTGACCCAAGCTTGGCATCATCCTGCCTAAGACTTAGGCTTTGGGACTTTCGGCCAAGGAGTTCTTCTTGTGATACTCCTGCTCGGGCCTGCAATTGACCCAAGCTTCTTCTTGTACTTCTGGTCTTTATCTTGAACTTACATTATGAATGTCTTTCTTATTCTTATATACATTTATACTCTTACATATCCCATTTTGGGAAGTAATCTTACATCAACACTACAATACAAGGAGACTTACTGGAAATATTTCATCAAGAGTTGTGCGTTCCACGGCATCTTAACCTCTCGTCCGTCTGGATGAGCTAGCCGGTATGCTCCTGGTCCTGCTCATTCCTCAGTTTTGCAGCTTTTTCCTCTTCGATTACCATATCCAGTTTTATCTGCTCATACGCGTCCGAATATGAACGGATCGAAGGACTCCGCAGATTATACCATGGTCTGCCCATCCGGATCCCATCCTTTAATACTCTCAGAGCTTGGGGATGGTTAAACGCATCAAGATCTAGAACCGATCTATGGTATCTTTTAACTAACTCCCGGAGAGATTCTCCCTCCTTCTGCCTTACTTTTGACAGCTTTATCATGTCATCCTCAAGGGTCACCGCGCCCCGAAATTGCTCCGCAAACACCCTACACATCTGTTCAAAGCTCAAGATGCTTCCTCGTGGGAGCCTGCGGTACCATTCTCTTGCCCTTCCCTCAAGAGTGAGTGGGAAGGCCCTGCACCTTTGTCCTGCTGACAGACCCTGCACCACTGTCATGTCGTTGAACCGCTCTATATGTACCAGCGGATCGCTTTTTCCTGAAAATTTCATATCTGGGAAGCGGAAGTCACGTGGGATCGTGACACCCATGATCTCCGTCGAGAGTGGAGATTCGTTATCCAGCATTATTCGCCACCTTGGGCTCTTTCCGTTCCCCCGGAGGTCTTCCACAACTTGTGCCAACCTGCGCACCTCTCCCTCCAACTCTTCCGCGCGAGAGGTCGGGGCTGTGTCCTGTAAGTGCTGATGGGACCCCCTTTCCTCCATGTTTGTTTCCTTCCTCACTGCAGAATTTGGTGCCCTAGGTCTTTGGGCTTCTTCTCCCACATTTTCCCGAACAGGATCATTCCCACGGCTGGACTCCGGGACATCATTACATGCTTTTCTCTGTCCCTCCCTGAGTTCTTGCAATAGGGAATTCAGAGTCTCCATCTGTTTCTTCATCCGTTCCATTCTTTCCTAGATCTCCCTATTCTGGGCCTCATTGGCCACTTCTCTCAAAGTTACTGATTCTTCTGGACTTACTCCTCTTCGGCTGTTTCCCCTCATCATTGTGTTGTGTATCTTGAACGTATTAGGAAATCAGGCTTTTTGTGCCGATTCCCACAGACGGCACCAAAAGATGTTGATGCAGTTTTTCCCGCGTGCCTTCAAATAGTGCCTCGAACCTTCTGCTCGCGATCAGATCGAGCTCGAGCAGGATTGCCTCCTTCATCCTGTTCCACTGTCTTTTCCAGAACGGAGATCTCCCGGACCTGTACTCACAGAAAATAGGGTCAGGGGTAGCCGGGCGTGTTCCGGCGAAAACCCTCCGACGCTCAAGTCAGTAATCGGGTTGTTCTTTTTGGTATCTCCCTTAGTGAGGGAGACCGGAAAGATGAAAGGGATATTTTTCGCCCTCCCTTTTTGAATGAATATGTAGTTATTCAGAGGATCAATGTAAGGGAAGTCAGAATAAGAAGAACCTGTATAAGCTTTTGTAACCTTTGTGAATGAATTTTTCCAACCCCTGTAACGTACCCGTTTATTTCCTTTTATACTCCATTTTTCCCGCTCTTTCTCTCCAAGAGCATCAATTCCCGCGTCAGTGGTGTCTGGGTCCCTTTGAAAGCCGGGATTGGCGTAATATTCCCTGGGGATGAGCGGCTGTCTTCTTAACACGGTTCACGTGGCCAGATCACCATGTCGGGCATGTGCGCTAGGAATGATGACACCGTGGGGGCATGTGCCGGCCATCGGCAATAGTACCACCACCATGCTATGTGGGGCCCAGATCAGACATCTAAAGGTGTGCCAGGATTCGGAGAAAGCGGGTCGGGCTGCCCTGGGCCGGATCTTGTCCAGTTGTGTTCGGGGACTTAATCTCTGCGAGCAGGAAAGAGGTGCTCAGTTCTCGACCTTGACCGGCTTTGACTGGGGCGGACGACCTCGAGCAGGTAAAAGAGCTCGGAGCTTGAGCGGCTCTGAATTCCTCGACCTTGACCAGCTTTGACGTCTAGTAAGGTCGTCTTTGTGCTAGTGGTCGGGACTTCTGCTCGAGGTAGGCTGTCCTCGGGGTATTTTACTCGAGCTGGAAGGGCCTCGAGAAGACCTGCCCGATATTACCTAAACAGTTGCAGTTGCAGTTTTTATAATAAAAGAAAGTATCAATAGAGTGTTAAGTAAAAACTATATATATCTATCTTCTTTTAGACTACAAAATTATCAAACTCTATAATTTTAGACAGCATTACATTTTTTCAAGAAATGATTTCATGTAAAATAAACATCCAATCAAATAATCTAAGCAAATAACTAATTAGAATTGAAGCTTTTCTTCTAGAGCACTTGATTCTGGGTAGGCCCCATTTACTGTCAACTTTTGGTCCAACTGAATTGAATAACCATTTCTACACTTTTGGTGGGACTTTAACAACTTGAGTTGAATGTACATTTTTTTTAAAGCAAAGAATCATTTTCATTCATTATATAAAGATAAAACATTGGCTATTTCAGTTGGTATATGATCCAGCCACATAGCATTTGTATGGTTCATTATAGCATATTTGGCTAAAGCATGAGCCTGGGCATTGCACAATCTTGGAATGTGTTGAACTTTGACTTTCTGAAACAGCTTGCTCTAGTTTTAGATTTTGGATATTACCCAAAAAATTTCAGTTCTACTCCCTTCCTTGTTGTTGACCAGCTGAGCAACTTCTTTACAATCAGTCTCCATTATCAAATGTAAATATTTTCGATACTAATTGGAAACTTAGGTGGTTTATGAAAAAATGAGTGTTCATCATTCACTGAAAACAAGTTTCCGTATGGGTTCAAATGCAGGTAGCAAAACTTTTCTTTATTATATTATTTTACGGTTAATAGTAATTTACACTATAGACATTGAAGTATTATGAAAATTAATTATAATATAAATTTATTTAGTACTTTAATAATTTAAATACTCCCACCTTATTATTCATTAAGCGTTAACATCAAATTTAGTGCCACTGGCCCCCAAGGGTGTGGTCGGGTTGGTCACCATGCTTGCTGTAGAGCTGTGGCAACTCGGGTTCGATTCTTAGGGATGGGAAGGGGGATTAAAAATTGTATTTGGGCTTGCTCGCCCCCTTTCTTTTTTCTTTTTTTAAAAAAAATTTAGTGTCACTGGGGTCTTCATCTTGATTCCATGAAACGGTACCAGAATCATCACTAACAGAGCTCTCATTAGCGTAGATATATGGAAAATGGCAGCTTTATTCCCGGGCCAATTGAAGGAGTAATTTTCTTTCAATAACCGGATATAATGAACCAAATGGAGTTTTGAGTTGACAATATTATACCTGAATTCTTCTTGATTATGATGGATCTCCAAATGATGTCCAAGTGTACTTGTTAAAGACAATATGACACTGATGTCAAAAGAAATAGTCATACAAATCTTTAAAAGAATGTTAGATTTCTCCATACCTAAAGAGAAAAAAATTTGGATAACTAAAAATCCTTTCTTATCTTTTCGCTTGTATTTAAGAGTTGGCAGGAGATAATTATACCATATCTATATCTCCACCGTCCCTTTTTTTTTTTTTGCCCACTTTTAACTCTGAGCCATTGGATTAAAACTGTTTTAATCCTTACTCGAACCTTTGGCACTTATTTTATTAGCAACCAAGTGCTTCTCATTTGTTATAATCTTGTGAATATGGGCATTTCCTCATGTATTAGATGCATGCACACAATAGAAAAAAAAAACTTGTTGGCTGCCACTTGGCAACCAAGCAGTATAAAAAAAAATTGGGAGCAACCGGTTGCCCTTAAAAAAATAAAATAATGATAAATAAAATAATAATTAAATGTAATGAGTAGAATAATAATTATTACAGTACCAAAGGCCACATAATAATAAAAATTTAGTTTCATATTGAATGACAGTAATTTTAGGTTTGATGATATTATTTTCATGTTCATTATACTTGAATTGACTTAATTAAATCATTGCTGGTTTATGATTCTAAATTTAATGTTTATTGTAGTAAATTTTAAGTTAGTATTGGTTTCGTGTTTAATGGTCCATACATCAAGATTAATGATAAATATTTCATATTTATTGGATCATAATTTGCATGATTTGTAGGACTACAAGTTTATGATCTTATGTTTCGTGTTCATTGTTATAAGTTTCAAGTTATCTGAGTTTCAAGTTTAATGATTCAAATATCGAGATCAATGATATAAATTTCAATTTATTTGTTCACAAATTATAGGATTTTTCTGATTGCAAGTTTATGATCCCTTGTTTCATCTTTGTTGTATAAGTTTCAAGTTAGCAATGGTTTCATGTTTAATGGTTAATCAGTAAAAATTAATGGTATATATTTCATACTTATTGGTCACTTATTTGCATAATTTTTATTAGTTCGATAAGAAATAATTACATTTGGATCGAATTTAGATTATTGTAACAATTCGATTGGATAAAAATATTCAATCTGATTGGATTCGATTGGATTGGATTTCAAAATATAAATATTAAAAAAATATATAAATTGTAAAGTTTGTAAAGTCTAAATCTAATTTATTTTCCATAAAATCCCAAACTAGCCGCAAGTTTTTCTCATCCCAAAGGCCATAGATCGCCGACAACTAGTTGATTTCCAGCCAAACTGTTGCCTTATGTCTTCCTCGCTACAACCTCCAGCCATCATCTTAAAGCTGCCCAACTTCAATCATTGCTGCAGTTGCCTCAATATCTTCTTCAGTGGCACTTGATGAAGCCGATCTCCTTAGCATTGCTATGGAAGCACTGCCTACAGTACATGAGGCCACACTTTCTGTTATATTTTGAGAAAAAAATTGCCAAATATGGAGTGTAATGGTTCTAGAAACGATCTTATTAGTCTTAGAGTTATATATATATACTTCTCAGAACAATCTTTAAAGAAGTTAAAAGAAAAGAATTTTAATTATGTCCATATTGGTTTAATCTAAGTTGGAATAAAGCCTTTGACGAAAGAAGAATTGGATACTTCAATCCTAGCGGTCCTCAAAGATGAGAGATTTCTCTCCTTTGATGATTCCTTACTCAGTAGCATTGAATCAAATCTCTGTAAAGGACCCATTTCATTCAACTGTTATCCAAATATAACAGTTTCAATTAAAGATAAAAATATTTTAAAGAGCATGATATTTCAAATTAAAACCCATAATTATCACATGGTTGAAGGATCAATTCTTGTTGAGAAGGAAGCTCCATGAGCTTGACCTTGATGAGCAAGTACTAGCAAAGTTAGCTTCTTTGCTAATTTGAGTCATCAGCTCTGAGTCTTCCATGACAGGAGACAGTGAGCCTTTATAAATTGATGAACTAGTAGACTCTAATTCTGAATCAGAATATAGTAGCTCTACTAGTACTGATTCCTCTTTAAAGAAAGTCAATGTGTTGACTAAGGATCAAGAAGCTTTTCTTGAATTAGTTAAATACATTACTGATTCTACTCTCCAGAAAGAGTATTTGGATAAACTCCTAAAGACCACATAAATTAAAGATAAACCTGAAACTTCTAAAGCCCATATTCTTAAAAAGAACACATATGATCTTATTGAAACCCTGGACAAGAAGAAAACTAAGAAGTTAGCTTCTAATATCCAAGATCTTCAAAAAGAGATCAATGACATTAAAGCTGAAATAAAAGAGTTGAAGGAAAAGTAAAAGAATGATTCTGAAATAATTCAACTTCTTTTACAAAGACAATTACAGGAAGATTCTGATAAGGAACTAGAATCTGATAATGGTAATAAAAATGATCAAAGCCTTGAAAATATTGAATCTGTACCCAATCATTTTCTATTTGTTTTAAAGCAAATTACAACAATAAAATATTTGATTAAAATTACTTTAATCCTTTCCAAAGATTTTGAAATTGACACCATTGCCCTTTTTGACACTGGTGCTAATTTAAATTGCATTAAAGAGGATATTGTTCCGAAATGTTTTCATAAGAAAACAAATAAAAGACTTTCAGCAGCAAACAATTCCAAACTTAAAGTGAAATCCAAAGTTGATGCTTTTGTCTATAATGGTGGTTTTGAATTCAAAACTTCATTTATATTGACAAATGATATACATCATGTTGTCATTTTAGGAATACCATTTATAAACCTTATTACTCCTTATACTGTCAATTATGATAGTATATTTTTTGAAGCAAAGAGTAAAAACCTTGTTTCCTTTTATTGAAAAGTCTAAAACAAGGAATTTAAACATTATTAAAGCATGTTCTGTTTATCAGAACTACATAAGTACTCTTCTTAGAACAAAACAAAGCAATTTGGTTTGTTTGAAAATGAATTTAAATCATTAAAGAATTGAAACCCAACTTTAGAATAATTTTGTAAAACAAAAAATTTCTGATTTTAAAACTCTTATTTAAAGAGAAATATGTGCCAATTTACCAACTGCCTTCTGGGATAGAAAGCAATATCTGGTAGATTTGCCTTATGAAACTTCTTTTGATGAGAAACAAATTCCTACTAAAGCTCGTCCAATCCAAATAAATATGGATTTGGAACAACATTGTAGGAATGAAATTAAAGATTTGGAGTCTAAAAATCTTATTGTTAAGTCCAGGTGTCCTTGGTCTTGTGCTGCTTTCTATGTGAATAAAAATTCTGAAATAGAAAGAGGCGTACCAAGACTTGTAATAAATTACAAACCCCTAAATAAAGCTTTAAAATGGATTAGGTATCCAATACCCAATAAAAAAGACTTACTTCAAAAATTATATTTTGCATTCATATTTTCAAAGTTTGACATGAAATCTGAATTTTGGCAAATTCAGATTAATCCTAAAGACAGGTATAAAACTGCATTCACTGTTCCATTTGGACAGTATGAATGGACAGTTATGCCATTCAGTTTAAAGAATGCCCCCTCATAATTCCAGAGGATTATGAATGATATTTATAATCCTTATTCTGAGTTCTCCATTGTTTATATTGATGATGTGTTGATCTTTTCTCAATTAGTTGATCAGCATTTCAAAAATTTAAAGATATTTTATTATGCCACCAAAGAAGCTGGACTTCTTGTGTCAAGTTCCAAAATCTCTTTATTTCAAACTAAAGTTAGGTTCCTAGGACATCATATATCCAAACGAACAATTATGCCTATTGAGAGATCTCTTGCATTTGCTGATAAGTTTCCTAATAGGATCCTTGATAAAACACAATTGCAAAGATTTCTTGGTAGTTTAAATTATGTTCTTGAATTATGTCCAAACATAAACAGGATGTCTAAACCTTTGCATGATAGACTTAAGAAAACCCCTGTTGCATGACTGATGAACATACTAAAATTATAAAAGTAATAAAGAACACTGTAAAGGAAATTCCATGTTTATTCTTAGCAAATCCTGTATTACCTAAAATTGTTGAGACTGATGTTTCAGACTTAGGTTATGGAGGAATTTTAAAACAAGTTGAGAATAATAAAGAACAGATAGTACAATATATTTATGCTCACTAGAACGATACCCAAAGAAAATATTCTACTATTAAAAAGGAAATTTTATCTATTTTATTATGCATTACAAAGTTTCAAAGTGATTTATTAAATAAAAAATTTTTACTTTGGATTGATTGCAAAGCTATAAAATATGTTTTGGAAAAAGATGTTCAAAATATTGCATCAAAATAGATTTCTGCACGATGGCAAGCCATTCTAAGTGTTTTTAATTTTGACATTGAATTTATTGAAGGTGATAAAAATTCTATTCTAGATTTTCTAACTAGAGAATTTTTGCAGAATAGATAATGCCTCAAAAGAGGAAAGATAAAAGTAAAGCCCCTTCTAATGATTCTAAATAAGTAGTTTCTACCCGTTCTAAACAAAAACTACTATCCTCTGCAATGCCAATTAAGTCATGGATTGATATGGTTAAGGAGTAAGGAGCTCAGTACAAAGCCACTTCTTCTGAGGAACAGGTAAAAGAATGGATGCAATCCATTACAAAATCCCCCGAGCTTATGTTCGCTCTACAAAACTTTTCTCAAACTAAAGCTCTTTCTCAAGTTTCTGAGAAAGAAAAATATGTTTATAAAGAAATTGTAAAACATTCTTCTTTTAAAGA
The DNA here is from genome assembly GCA_025617385.1 of Murraya koenigii. Classification (NCBI taxonomy): domain Eukaryota; kingdom Viridiplantae; phylum Streptophyta; class Magnoliopsida; order Sapindales; family Rutaceae; genus Murraya; species Murraya koenigii. Next base: position 6,493,087 of record CM046813.1, on the reverse strand, counting down.
AATTGTTTCTGGAGAAAGCTCTTTTTCACAAATTGTTGTTGTTTCACAACAAAAGCTTTTTCAAAAGTCGGATTGGTTTAGTAAAGCCTATCACCAAAATGTTTTAACAATTGAAGATGGGTTTTATCATTCTGATTCATTTTAAGAACTTATAAAGTTTTTCCCAAAAGGCTGGTTTTTCAAACGTTTTTCAAACCATAGGATTTAACAAAACCCCAACCTTATTATTAAGTAATACTTGAGTTTACTGAGTTAGTCAAGTTTAAATACTTTTTCCTTAGTGAGTCTCATTCTGAGCTGGCATACTTTACTACCACAATTTTAAAGGTTCTGAGTCCAAAGCAGTGGGGTGACTTACTCCACAATTTTAAATTTTTTCCCACTAGTTTTGAAACTTGTTTAAACCATTATAGGTCCTTCTCTTACTGGGACTACCAACAGGCTTGGTTTAACATTTTTTCTTACAAAACCCTAAAAAGACCCATTTATGGTTATTTTTCTTTAATCCAAAAATAACCGTTCAAAGCCTTCCAAATTGGTTCCAACAATGGTGGAACTATTTTAGTCCCTATCCAGAAATATTAACCCCTAACGCCATAAATTGTTTAAACCTTTTTAAAGCTCATTATGTTCCTTCTGAGTCTGAGAAAATGTTTCCTTCTTTTCTCTGTTTCTATGCAAATTTCTTTCTTCCTTGGGTTTGGATGTGGAACCTTCAGTACCACACTCAAGATGCCCACCTTGTTTTACAGAGAACCTTTAAAGTCAAATGGTAGTCTAAATTTGATGAAAAAACATAAGCTATCAGAAACCATTGTTCAGAGCTAGCTTACATCAAAAGGCCTCCTAAAGCGCTCTATTGAGCAATCTAAAGCTCAAGCTACATTTCAACCTTAAAAGTCTAGAGCCAAATCTCTTCTGGCTTCTGCTAAGACTAAAGAATATTATTTTAAAGTCATGCAACAACTCCTTGAGTAAAGATCTTAACCTTCTGTTGCAAACTTTCCAGATGAATCCAGCTCGTCAGGTGATGAAGAGCCTTTCATCTCTCTTGGAGATGATAACGAAGATGACTGCTTTGGTATCCTACCTCTAATAAAGCCCTAAAAATAGAGATTATTTTGTAATCTTGTATTGCTATTGCAAAATAAAAAAGTAAAATGAATATTTCTTCTAGTTTATACATTTATTTGTACTTTGTATTTATAAAACTATAAAACTACAATTGTATACAATTGTATGAGTGTATTTGTATTTCCCTACTGGTATCAGAGCCAAGAGGAGGATAGTATTGTGTAGTTTAGAGCGTCTAGGTTAGGGGTCTGTGTAAAGGTTGAGTGGTGAGTGTTACCTTGTGTGCTGCAGTAGCTTTTGGTTGTAAGTCCCGATTGGTTTAAGGGCGGTAAAACCAATTCTTAGCTGTGGATAGCTAATCCTGTAGGACTAAAACTAAAACTTAGGCTTCTAAAATGGATTCTCTACTCTGTAGAGCATCATCCTTTTATAGCACTTTCTCCGGAAGGACTAGTGATTCAAAGCATGTAGTGAATTCAGAAGAATTCATAATTGAAGATTTTAATAAAGCTATTGATTGTTGGGAACTACTAAAGATTTTCAAAGAGATGATTTATAAAACTAGAAAACTTGATTTTTAAATAATGATTATGCCATTAAAATAGAAGAACATGACATAACACTTTCAAAGCCATTTTAGACAATCCAATTGTTCTCAGAACAATATTTAAAGAAGTTAAAAGAAAAGAATTTTAATTATGTCCATATTCGTTTAATCCAAGTTGGAATAAAGCCTTTGACGAAAGAAGGATTGGATACTTGAATCCTAGCTGTCCTCAGAGATGGGAGATTTCTCTCATTTGATGATTCCTTTCTCAGTAGAATTGAATCAAGTATCTCTAAAGGATCCATTTCATTAAGCTGTTATCCAAATATAACTGTTTCACTTAAAGATAAAAATATTTTAAAGAGCATTGTTAATGCTGTTTTTCGCGTGCCTCCAAATAGTGTCAATCAAAAATCCTGCTCGCGATCCGCTCGAGCTCGAGCAGGACTGCTTTCCGATTTTGATTCTTCTTTATCCACTGGAATGACGATCCTCTCTGGCCTACATTCACAGAAATAAAGTCAGGGTCGCCGGATGTTTTTCTGGCGAAAACCCTCCGACGCTCAAGTCAGTGATCGGATTGTTCTTTGTGTATCCCTCGTTGCTTGGGAGACCGGAGAAATCAAAGGGTACTTTTTTCCCTTTATTGGTAAGAATTACTAGTGTGAAATTCATAGAGAGAGAGAGTAAAAAGAAGAAGAACCTGTCTAAAATTTTTCGAAACCCCCTTTCTCTGTTCTTGTTTTCCTTTTATACTTCCGTTTTCCCACCCATTTTTCTTCGAGGGAGGCCGTTCCCGCCTCTATGGTACCTGGGCCCCCTATGACAGCCGGGATTATTGCGGCACACCCTGGGAATGCTGGATGTTAGGTGGGCATGGGTTCTCGCAGTCTCAGGAAAGTGTCGGTCATGCGTGCATGAAATGATGACACTGTGGGGGCGTGTGTCGGCCATCGATAACAGTGACGACACTATACCCCGTGGGGCATTGGTCAGGCATCGATCGTCGTGTTGAGTCACTGGGGAAATGAGTCGGGCTGTCTTGAACCAACTGCATCTGGATCTTGCATTTCCTCTATGCCGTGACTGAGTTGTGCTAGGAGAATTTGAAGACCTCGAGCAGAAAAATGAGCTCGGGTTTTGACCAGCCTTTGAGCTCCTTGACCTTGACCAGCTTTGATGGGCCTTGAAGAGCTCTAGCAAGTGAAACAGGTCGGGGCTCAGCCAGTCCTGGACTTCTCGACCTCGACCAGCTTTGACGCCTAGTAAGGCCGTCTTCGTGCTAGCGGTCGGGTCTTCTGCTCGAGCTGGACTGTCCTTTGGGCATTTCTATTCGAGCTGCAATTGCATCGAGGAAACCTGCCCGATATTATCCAAACACCAGTCCCCTAGTTTCTAGTCTTTGGAGTGAAATAAGATAAGACTGGAAACTTTTAGTATGGGCGGGCTTCCCGGCCTTTTCCATTTCCCCATGTTTAGCTGTCTTCCTCTTCCATCATTTCATATTTAATACGGGACACGTGGATGGATCCTAGCCGTGTGCTTGAATTTTGAGGAGACGTTACTTGAACGGTCGCATCTCTTGAGATGCGTTCCGTCAGCTGAAGAGACGCATCTCCCCCTTTAAAAACCCTCGATTTCTTTACTGTGCTTCCTATTGCTCATTTATACTCAGACTGAAATCTCTCTCTCGCAAGTGCTTCCCGTCTTTCTCTTTGTCATCGTTGCTATTGTTGATGCAGATTTTCCCGCGTGCCCCCAAATGGTTCCTCGAACCTTCAAGTAGTGCCTCGAACCTTCTGCTCGCGATGATCTCGAGCTCGAGTAGGACTGCCTTCTTCTCCCAGAACGATGATCTCCTAGACCTGTACTCACGGAAAGCGAGGTCGGGGTCGCCAGGCGTGTTCGTGAAACCCTCCGATGATCAAGTCGGTGATCGGGTTTTCTTTTGGTATCTCCTTAGTGAGGAGACCGAAAAGATGAAAGGGATATTATTTCGCCCTCCCTTTGGAATAAATATGGTGTTTTTAGAGAATCAATGTAAGAAAAGTCAGAAGAACCTGTGTAAGCTCTTGTAACCCCTTGTGAATCAATTTGTTCAACCCCCTCTTGTGAATCAGAATTTCCAACCCTTGTAACGCACTCTTTCGTTTCCTTTTATACTCCATTTTTCCCGCTCTTTCCATTTCCAGGCTGTCCATTCCCACGTTGGTGGTTTCTGGGTCCCTCTGACAGCCGAGATTGGCGTAATATTCCCTGGGGATGTGTGGCTGTCTCCTTAATCCGGTTCACGTGGCCAGATCACCATGTCGGGTATGTGCGCTAGGAATGATGACGCCGTGAGGGCATATGCCGGCCATCGGCAATAGTACCGCCACAATACCACGTGGGACCCTAGTCAGACATAAAAAGGTGTGCCTGGATTCTGAGAAAATGGGTCAGGCTGCCCTGGGCCGGGTATTACATTCCATTCGTCTCATGACTGCGCAACCCAATTGTGCTCGGAGACTTGATCTCTGCGAGCAGGAAAGGAGTGCTCAGTTCTCGACTTCGACAGCTTCAACTGGGGTGGACGACCTCGAGCAGGCAAAGGAGTGCTCGGGGCTTGAACGGCTCTGAATTCCCCGATCTTGACCAGGAGAGACGTCTGGTGAGGTTGTCCTCGTGCCAGTGGTCGGGACTTCTGCTCGAACTAGGCTGTCCTCGAGGTATTTTATCCGAGCTGGAAGGGCCTCGAGAAGACCTGCCCGATATTACCTAAACACCAGTCCCCTAGTTTCTAGTTTTTTGAGTGAAACGAGATAAGGATGGAAACTCATTAATGATGGGCCGAATTCGCGGCCTTTTACTCTTCCCCACGCTTCCCAGTTGTCTCCCACTTTAATCATTTCGCAATTAAGAGGGGACACGTGGGTTGATCCCAGCCGTGCGTTTAAAATTTAAAAGGACGTTACCTGAAAGGTCGTGCCCCTCGAAACGTACGCCGCCAGTTGAAGAGACGCGTCCTCCTCTTTAAAAACCTCTAACTTCTTCACTGTTCCCTCTATTTGCTCATTTTCGTTCAAATTGAAGATTAATTTGCTCCCTGCTGTTTGCCCGTCTTCTTCTTTCTATCAAGGTGATTTCCGGCCAACCACGCTTCTTTCCGCGTTCAGGTACAACCCACTCTTCCATCTCCTGCCACCGCTCTGTTTCTTCTCTTGTTGAACTCTACCAGTTTATACCCTTAGGAAAATGTCAAATCCCTTACAGCCCCGTAGCCGGAGGACTCGTCCTCATCTAGTGAGGCACAACCCTTAGTATAATCCCCGTGAGGGATTCTAGTCCGAGAGGGATTACCGCTGGCCGAGACTCACCAGCATCAAAGCGGCAAGGGCCACCAAAGGTCCGAGCGTGAGAATACCCCATAGATCACATGAGATGTGAGACCACCCAGTTGGATTTGGATAGACTTAGGGATATTTACAATATACCCGATAGTGTAGTTTTAAGTGTCACGGCGGTGAAATCCGCACCGTCCCCCAGTGGTACACGACCTTATACTTAGAATGTTTCAAATGGGGGGTTAGGCTGCCTCCCCAGCCTTATTTTACCTAAGTTTGTCTGGGTTCCGTCTGGCCCCGGGGCAACTGAACCCGAATGGGTGGAGGGTCCTTTCCGGACTCTTTGTTTTGTAGAAACGCTGTGATCTGGGTGAGCCCTCGGTAGGGGAAATCAGACACCTTTACCAGCTGAAGTGCAGTCCGAAGGATGCTAGTTGGTATTACCTTACCTCCATTCTGAAGGGTAAATAGCCCATCACCGATCTCCCGACCTCTGGTGGTAACTGGAAGAGCAAATTATTCTTTGTTGGGGGAGAGTGGGGGCAAGCTGCACTTCGTAGCGAGGGGGTCCCTCTTGTCCCGCGGCACTTCTGCACTCTAGGTCTCTTATCTGCCTTATGGATTTTACTTTTAGTTTTCCTGCTTGTGTCTGTTCTCATTACTCTGGTTTGGTCGTATCTGCAGCTTCTTGAGGTGCTTTTTACTTAATTGGGGGCCAGCTTCGAGCACGTGTGCAGACCGTTCTTACAAACGCGAGCTCGTGCAGAGAACTGTTGACACCCCGAAACTTTTTGGAGTCCGATTTAGTGCCAAGTGAAGAAATGAGCAGCAGGATGCGTGAGATGTTGCATCGGCGCGTGGGGACGGCGAAAGGTGCGAGCACCTCAAAGAGGCCACGAGCAGAAGCGAGTGCTCCGCCTTCATCCACTCGAGCTACATCTTCTGCTCGACAGACCGAGCGGGCAGAGGAAGGTCCTCCACGCAGGAGACAGAGGACCGCTGATCCAGCTCGCCCCCGATTTGGCAATGTGCAGGAGCAACGTCAGCCTGGCCGTTCCGAGCCTTTTCTGAGGGCCTACAATGAGGAATTGACCAGCAGATTCCTGGATGAGATAGAGTCCTGCAATTCTGATGAGCTGTCCAATGTCTTTCAACAGCTCTCCTCCCGAGCTTTGGCAGCCGCGACCAGGCTTAATAAGATAGCTCAAAGTTCCCAGGAAGAACTTCATGCAAAGGTTCGGAGCTTGGAGCAGGTTGTGAACAAGCTGAAGGAGGAGAATCAAAAGCTTCTGGATGAGAATATAAATTTTGCAGAGAAGACAGTAGTGGTCGACTCCAAGGCCTCTGAGCTTCAGAGGGAGCTGACTGACACCAAGGATGAATTGAAGTATGCTCGAAAGGATCTAGACATTCAGAAATCTTACTTCGAGCAGCTCGTTGAGGGGGAAGCTGCTCGTCTTCAAGGGCAAATTGACGCTCTAAAGGTCCAGCTTGCTACTGAGTACAACAATGGGGCAGACTCTAGTTATGACTGCCTCATGTACGCTTTTGGCAAGGCATATCCCGAGGCCGACATGTCCAAGGTTGAAGGGTATGTAGCTGAATACATGAGCAACCCTGAAGCTACTCCATCCGAGCCCCAAGGTGTTGTCAGAGAGCCGACTCCCTCTCCTTCCAATGCCCCTCCTGCTGATGTCCCTCCTCCTGCTGAAGCTCCTGCTGATGTCCCTCCTCCTGCTCCTCCTGCTGATGCTGGCCGTCCTCCTGCTGGTGCTGCCCTTCCTCCTGCTGCTGCTAAGGACGTTCCTCTTGCTGAATGAATTGGACTTTTTTTTTTTACATATGTAATTATTCCAATGAAATAAAAGACACATGTTGAACAACTCCATTGAATGCTCGTGTGCACATGCTCTTGTCTTCTATGTTGAATTGACTTTAAATATGCTTGCTGAGTAAAAATTTTCTAAGTGTTGGACTTTCTATTTTCCTTTATGCCCAAGTGTAATGCTGTTTAACCTATGCATAGTAGAGCTTCGCTTCGAATTGGGCTAAAAGCCTTATGTTTATTTTGTGAGCTCTTTTAGCTCGCTCGAGCCTACATTTGGCTGTTGCTAGACACCGTCCCGCCGAGAGCTTAGGCTTAGGGACTTTTGGCCTTAGCATTATTCATGAGCTTCTTTCACTAGTGATGAGCTTTTCCAGGCACTGTCCAGCCTAGGACTTAGGCTTCTAGACTTTTGGCCAAGGAGTTCTTCTTGAGCTTCTGCTCGTGCTCGGGCCTGCAATTGACCCTCGCTAGGCACCGTCCCGCCTAAGACTTAGGCTTTGGGACTTCTGGCCGTAGCGTTCTTCTTGAGCTTCTGCTCGTGCTAGAGCCTGTAATTGACCCTCGCTAGGCACCGTCCTGCCTAAGACTTAGGCTTTGGGACTTCTGGACGTAGCGTTCTACTTGAGCTTCTGCTTGTGCTCGGGCCTATAATTGACCCTCGCTAGGCACCGTCTCGCCTAAGACTTAGGCTTTGGGACTTCTGGCCGTAGCGTTCTTCTTGAGCTTCTGCTTGGGCCTTTTAATTGACCCAAGCTTCTTCTGCTGCAACTCCTGCTCGGGCCTGCAATTGACCCAAGCTTGGCACCGTCCCTCTGGGACTTCTGGCCAGGGAGTTATTCTCGAGCTTCTCCTCGGCCTTTTAATTGACCCAAGCTTCTTCTGCTGTAACTCCTGCTCGGGCCTGCAATTGACCCAAGCTTGGCACCATCCCTCCGGGACTTCGGCCAGGAGTTCTTCTCGAGTTTCGCTCGGGCCTTTTAATCGACCCAAGCTTCTTCTCGTGAACTCCCGCCGGGCCTGCGATTGACTCAAGCTTGCACCGTCCCTCCGGGACTTCGGCCAAGGAGTTCTTCTCGAGCTTCGCTCGGGCCTTTAATCGACCTAAGCTTCTTCCTCAGTAACTCCCGCCGAGCCCTGCACTGACCTAAGCTTGGCACCGTCCCTCTGGGACTTCTGGCCAAGGAGTTTTTCTTGCTTCTGGTCTTTATTATGAATTTACATTATGAATGTTTTTCTTATTCTCATATACATTTGTACTTTTACATATCCCATCTTGGGATGAAATCTTACATTAACCCTTCACAATACAAGGAGACTTACTGGAAATATTTCCTCAGGAGTTGTGCGTTCCATGGCCTCTTGACCTCTCGTCCGTCTCGGGTGAGCTAGCTCGAGATGCTCCTCGGTCCCGCTAATCGAGTGACTCGACAAGGGCCTTCCCATTTGGCCCTAGTACACCTTGTCATGGGTCCTTTCAGTGTTCTGTTGACCTTTCTCAAGACCCAATCACCCACTTGAACCGACGAATGTGTACATTTTGGTTGTAATAACGAGCCACTCTCCGTTGATACTCCGAGATTTTAAGCAGCTACCTTTTCCCTCTTCTCTTCCAAAGAAGTCCGGACCGCACACATCCGCTCGTTGCTTTGCTCCTCGTCAAGTGCTCCGTCCGGTGTGTCCCCATTCCTATCTCAACGGAACCATCGCTTGTGCCCAAACGCCAAGGAGAATGGGGTCTCTCCAATGGCTGCTTTGTGTGTGGTTCAGTAAGCCCACAAGACACCGTGCAGCTTGTCCACCCATGCTCCTTTTGCTCGCCCAGCCTTGTCTTCGTGAGGCGCTTTATAGTTTTATTCGCGCCTCTACTTGCCCATTGGCCTCATGGGTGTGAGGGAGAGCAAAACTTCACTCTATCCCCGGATTCCGATGTAAGTCTCCGAACTTGCCATTATCAAACCGCCTCCCATTATCTGAGTGACTAACGCACGAGGAATCCCATACCGCAAATCACATTCTTCCAAATGAAGTCGGTGGTTTTACCTTCCGCGATGTCGCTTAAGGCTCCCACTTCGACCCATTTGGTAAAATAATCAATCGCCACTACGGCATGGGTGGCAGATGCTTTCCTTCTAAGAATGGTCCGATCAAATCAATTCCCCATCGAGCAAACGGCCATGGCGAATTCATCACCGTAAGGTTCTCCTGAGGTCGAGTTAAGTAGTTGGCAAAGCTCCGCAACTCTTGCAGCCTTCTTGTCTTCTCCCGAGCATCTTGATGCATGCGAGGCCAAAATATCCTTGTCTCAAGGCCTCGAAAGCCAAGGACCTCACGCTGAATGATTTCCACAGATTCCCTCAGTATTTCTCTGAGGACATAATCGGCCTCCTCTTGGTCTAAACACCGCAGCTAGTGGGAGAGTGTATCCCGCCTCATATAAGACTTCATCGATGAGAGTGTACTCGGCCGCTTTGCACCTCAACTTCCTTGCTCGCTTCTTATCTACCAAGACCGTCCCTTCCTCGAGGTAAGAAATGATCGGCTCCATCCAGTGTTGCTTGTCGACAGACTCATCACCTCGCTTCTCCCGCTCGATGCTCGAGCGAGTCTTCATTTCCAAAGGGATAGACTTTGGAAACTTGGGATCCGATGTGGCGGCCATGCGAGCTATCATATCTGCTCGAAAATTCTTCCCCCGTGGGATCTGTTCCACCTCGATAGATCGGAAATTCCCTATCATCTGCCTTACCTTCCGAAGGTAGGCGTCCATCTTCTCCCCTTTTGCCTGGAAGCTCTCATTGAGGTGATTCGTTACCAACCATGAGTCCTGCTCGAATCTTTACCCTTCGCTTTCATCGCTAAGGCGAGCTTCAATCTCGCTATTACAGCCTTCAGACTCGACTCGATTATTGGTGACTTCGAACTCTAACTTCACAAGCAGATCTGCATCTCCGCCCCTTCCCGACTTCCACAGTGATCCGCTCTCACCGTGACTACCCAAGTGTTGGTCGAGGCCCTGGAGCTCGGTGCTGGGCTCGCCTCCGCCTCTTCATCCCTCACTGCGCACTCGACCACGAAGTCACCTAAAGACCGTGCTTTTATGGTCGTTCGTGGTCGGTAATTAATGTCGAACTCGCTCACTCCATCGACCATTTTACCAGCCTTCCGGAAGTTTCAGGCTTGCACAGAGTTTGCCTGAGCGGTTGGTTTGTTAGAACCACCACTGAATGTGCCTGAAAATAAGGCCTCAGCTTTCGGGCCGCTGTGATCAGGGCCAGTGCCCATTTCTCCATTGGTGGATACCGGGTTTCTGCTTCTAGCAACGCTCTGCTCGTGTAATAAACAGGTACATCGCACTCGACTCCTCCCTTACCAGAACTGAGCTCGTTGCCTATTGGGACACAGCCAAGTATAGAAACAGTATCTCTCCTGCTCGAGGTGTTGACAGAAACGGAGCTTTCAACAGATACTCTTTCACTGCTGGAACGCCGCCTCGCATTCGAGGCGTCCACTTTGTCCTCCCCGCCTTCTTCATTTCCCGGAAGAAGACTCAAGACTTATCCGTGGCTCGAGATACTGAACTGCTGAGGGACGCCAGCTTGCCAATCGACTCAGATCTCTTTAGGTCACATGAGGACCTCATTTCCACCATCGCTCTTATCTTCTCCTGATTGGCCTCGATCCCTCGTGACTCACCACGAAGCCTAAGAATTTTCCCGAACCCACTCCAAAAGCACATTTCTCCGGGTTTAGCTTCATTCTAGTACTTTCTTAAGAGTGCGAAGGTCTCCTCTAGATGCCTTACATGCTCCTCCGCCTTTAGACTTAGTGATCATGTCATCTACATATACCTCCATAGTCCGACCGATCAATAGCTCAAGACCTTGTTTACTAGCCTCCGACACGCCGCCTCGCATTCTTTAGGCCGAAAGGCATGACCTTGTAGCAAGACAGACCCTCGATCGGTGATGAAGGTCAGATACTCCTCGTCCGGTCTGTGCATGGAATTTGATTATATCTCGAGAATGCATCCATGAAACCGAAGCAGCCCGTGCCTCAGTCAGAGTCCACTAGCTGGTCTATCTTCGATAGTGGAAAGCTATCTTTTGGGCAGGCCTTGTTCACGTCTGTGAAGTCAACACACATTCTCCATTTCCCGCTTGCTTTCTTCACCAACACCACATTTGAGATCCATTCGGGGTAGGATACCTCCCGTATGAATCCTGCTTTTAGCAGCTTTTCAACCTCGCAGTTGATGGCTTCAGATCACTCCCGGTCGACGCATCTCCTCTTCGCCTCACCGGCTTAAGCATCTCTCCAGACTCGCCACCTGTGACACGCCACTCCTGGGTCGATCCCAGGCATATCCTCGTGTGTCCATGCAAACACATCTGCGTGTGCTCGCAGACATTCCACCAGCTTTTCCTTCAATGGCTCGCTAAGGCCCGAGCCTATTCGGACTTTCTTCCTGGGTCTCCCGCCTCACCTCGACATCCTCCAACTTCTCACCGGCTCTTGCCTTCCGCTCTCGAGTCCCCCTCGTGTCCAACGAGGTTATCTCGTGATAGTTTCTTTGGCAGCTATAGCATAGCAGCTCCTCGCCACCCTTTGGTCGCCTTTTACGACTCCTACTACCCCATTTACTCGACATTTTAGTGGCCAAGTAGTGAGTGGATAAGCACGACCGGCCGATCCTCATAAATGGCCTCCCTAGAATTGCTTGATATGGGCTGGTTTCATCTACTACCACGAAATCCAGCATCATGTTCTTATCGAAAGGCTTCGAGCCCATGGTTACTGCCAACCTGATGATTCCAAGAGGTATTAGCTTTCCTCCCCCGAATCCTCTCAAGGAAGTGCTCGTCTGTTCGAGGCTCGCGCCTGTTATTCCTAAATCCTCGAGTGTGGATTTAAAGAGAATATCCACCGAGCTCCCTGAATCAACTAATATTCGATCAACTTCCTTGTTTGCTGCATTGGCTTTTACCACCAAGGCGTCCTCGTGGGGGTACAACACCCCCTCCTCGTCTTCATCCGTCCACATGATTGGCACCTGCCGAACCTTGGCCTTCTTGGTAGCAGAGGCGATGAACAGACTTCTGCCGATCATGCAGCGATCTGCAGTAGTTTTTCCGAGCTCTATTGGAACTTCCTGCCATTGTGGCCCTCCTGAGATTACCCTCGTGGATGGTGGCTCCGTGTCTATTTCGTAAGCTCGGTCACCTTGCTCAGGCTGCTGCTCAACCACCGGGTGCCCTCCTTCTACAAATTCATCCAGGTATCGATTCCTAACCAAATCCTCCACCTGGTTTTTCAAATCACGGCACTGTGATGTGGAGTGGCCGTGGTCACCATGGAAACGGCAGAACCGCCCCTTGCTCTGTTTGCTAGCTGGCTTGGTCATTGGCGTTGGAGGGCTCAGCAGTCCTCGCTCCTCAGCCACCAGAAGTATCTCTTCAAGAGATACCTTCAGCCTTGTATACTGTTCGTAAGCAGGGCTCTGGTCCACCATTTGTATCGCCTTATCCCTTGGGAAGCTTCTCACGGGGTGGCAATGAACGATCCGCCTGCTGCTGGCTCACCTCAAGTCCGCTTGGTGGTCGGTCATGGGACACGTGGCCATCATGACGCCTGTATCTCTCGTGCTCCCGGCCTGGAGACCCGCGAGGTGGCAGGGGACCATCCGCGATGGGGAGCTCTCGATATGGGTTAGTACAAGGCAACCCGGCCTCTGCCGCTTGGAGCTTGTGTCCCTCGGCAGGACCCCTTTCTCATTCCTCCTGCTCCATCGACCGCTCACTCCTCGCCTAGCGCTTTTTCTTCTTCGATTACCATATCCAGCTTTACCTGCTCATACGCGTCTGAATAAGAACGGATCGAAGGACTCCGCAGATTATACCATGGTCTCCCCATCCGGATGCCATCCTTTAATCCTCTCAAGGCTTGGGGATGGTTGAACGCACCAAGATCTAGGATCAATCTATGGTATCTTCTAACAAACTCCCGGAGTGGTTCCCCTTCTTTCTGCCTCACTTATGATAGCTCCATCATGTCATCCTCAGGGGTTACAGAGCCCCGAAATTGCTCTACGAACTCCCTACACATCTGCTCAAAGCTCAAGATGCTTCCCCGTGGGAGTCTGCAGTACCATTCCTCGCCTCCCTTCCAGGTGAGTGGCAAAGCCTCGCACCTCCGAGTCAGCCGACAACCCTTGCACCCCGTCATGTCGTTGAACCGTCTCTATGTGCACTAATGGATCACTTTTCCCCGAGAATTTCAGATCTGGAAACGAAGTCACGTGGGATCGTGACACTCATGATCTCCGCCGAGAGTGGAGATTCGTTATCCAAGATTATTCGCCACTTGGGCTCTTTCCGCTCTCCGGAGGTCTTCCACAACTCAGTGCCAACTCGCAGCCTCTCCCTCCAACTCTTCCGCCGAGAGGCTCGGGTCAGTGTCCTGTAAGTGCCGACGGGACCCCTTTCCTCCATGTTTGTTTCTTCCCTCATCGCAACATTCGATGCCCTAGGTCTTTAGGCTTCATCTCCTATATTTTCCCGAACTGGAGCATTGCCACTGCTAGACTCGGGATATCATTACATGCTTTTCTCCGTCCCTCCCGAGTTCTTGCACAGGGAGGTCGAGTCTCCATCTCGCTTCTCCATCCGATCCATTATTTTCCGGATCTCCCTATTCCGGGCCTCATTGGCCACTTCACTCAAAGTCACCGATTCTTCCGGACTTACTCCTCTTCACTGCTTCCCTCATCGTAGCGCTGTGTCTCGAGTGTATTAGGAAATCGAGCTTTTGTGCCGATCCCCACGCATGCCGCCAAAAGATGTTAATGCTGATTTTCTCGCGTGTCCTCAAATGGTTCCTCGAACCTTCGAGTAAGTGCCTCAGAACCTTACCGCTCGCGATGATCTCGAGCTCGAGCAGGATCGCCTTCTTCTTTCTATCCCGCTATCTCTTCCGAACGATGATCTCCTGACACTGCACTCACGGAAAACAGAGTCGTGGTCGCCGGGCGTGTTCCGACGAAACCCTCCGACGATCAAGTCGATGATCGGGTTGTTCTTTTTGGTATCTCCTTTAGTGAGGGAGACCGGAAAGATGAAAGGGATATTATTTCGCCCTCCCTTTGGAATAAATATGGTGTTTTTAGAGAATCAATGTAAGAAAAGTCAGAAGAACCTGTGTAAGCTCTTGTAACCCCTTGTGAATCAATTTGTTCAACCCCCTCTTGTGAATCAGAATTTCCAACCCTTGTAACGCACTCTTTTGTTTCCTTTTATACTCCATTTTTCCCGCTCTTTCTATTTCCAGGCTGTCCATTCCCACGTTGGTGGTTTCTGGGTCCCTCTGACAGCCGGGATTAGCGTAATATTCCCTGGGGATGTGCGGTTGTCTCCTTAATCCGGTTCACGTGGCCAGATCACCATGTCGGGTATGTGCGCTAGGAATTATGACGCCATGGGGGCATATGCCGGCCATCGGCAATAGTACCGCCACCATACTACGTGGGACCCTGGTCAGACATAAAAAGGTGTGCCTGGATTTTGAGAAAACGGGTCGGGCTGCCCTGGGTCTGGTTTTACATTCCATTCGTCTCATGACTGCGCAACCCAGTTGTGCTCGGAGACTTGATCTCTGCGAGCAGGAAAGGAGTGCTCAGTTCTCAACCTCGACAACTTCAACTGGGGTGGACGACCTCGAGCAGGCAAAGGAGTGCTTGGTTCTCGACCTTGACATCTTCGACTGGGGTGGATGACCTCGAGCAGGCAAAGAAGTTCTCGGGGCTCGAACGGCTCTGAATTCCCCGACCTTGACCAGGAGAGACGTCTGGTGAGGTTGTCCTCGTGCCAGTGGTCGGGACTTTTGCTCGAACTAGGCTGTCCGCGAGGTGTTTTATCCAGGCTGGATAGGCCTCGAGAAGACCTGCCCGATATTACCCAAACAGCTATTTCTGTCCGCCGACTTCTACTCAGGTATAAATCTCTTTCCTTTTCTTCTCGTTTCCGCTCTATCCTTTACTTATTTGGGCTTCCGACTCCAATTTGGGTAGACTGTGGTTATAAGAAACATGTGCAACACCCAACAACCCCGTAGGATGTCATCTGAGGAGTCATCCTCTGCAAATGATGTAAGACCCCTTAGTATAATCCCAGTGGGGGACTTCAGTTCGGAAGGGATGCCAACTGTGGCGGAGGCCCAGCCGTATGAGGCGGAAAGGGTCAGCCAACGGTCGGGGGGTTGAGGGTATCCCATTGATTCTATGAGGTGTGAAACCACACACCAGGACTTGGATAAGCTTAGGGGCACCTACCACATACCGGACATTGTAGACCTGCGGGTGCCGGGTAAGGGTGAGATACCCAGCCGTCATCCTCAGGGGTATACCACCTTCCATATGGAGTGCTTCAGGTGGGGCGTCAGGCTGCCTCTTCAGCCATATTTTACCCGTATTTTGTCCAGATGTCGGTTGGCTCCGGGGCAGCTGAACCCTAATGGGTGGAGGGTTCTTTTCGGCCTCTATGTGCTGTGGAGGTGGTGCAATTTGGGCGAACCTTCAGAAGAGATGAGTGGTGTGCTCTTCTGCTTCAAAAGGGCCTCGAACAGATGCTCTTATTTTGCCGGTTTGAGCTGCTCCTCCAGCTCAGGGGACAGAACGAGTAGAAGAAGGTGCAGTGTCGACTCGGCCTCGCCCAGAACGTGCACAGGAGCAGGAGCGGCCCGACCGCACCGACCTCTGTGCTAGGGACTTCACCAACCAGCTGGATGATAGGTTCCTGGATGGGGTGGAGTCTTATGACGTTGATGAGCTGATCGGCGCTTTCCACCACCTATCTTGTCGTGCTGCCGCTGCCGCTGCCGCTTCCAGGTTTAAGGCCAAAACCCAGGATTCCCAGAGGAAGATTCGAGCAGAAATCCAGAGCTTGAAGCAGGGTCTTGAGCAGAAGGATGAGGAGAACATGAAGCTTCGAGAGGAGAACTCCACACTCGAGGAGAAGGCAGCAATGTCAGACTCGAGGGCTCTTCAGTTTGAGAGGGAACTAACACTTGTCCGGGAAGAGCTACTCCATACTCGGAAGGACTTGGACGTGCGAAGGTTCTCCCTCGAGAAGACCATGGAGGAGGTGACTTCTCGCCTTGAGAAGAAGGTGGACTCCCTGTAAGACAGGCTCACGACGGAGTACAACGAGGGGGTGGCTTTCAGCTGCAACTGCCTCATGTATGCCTTGCGCAAGGAGAATCCTGAGGTGGACCTTAATAAAGTCGAGGCAGGTGTCGCGGAGTACATGCGCGAGCACGATGCTTCAAACTAATGGTCAAGAGTTCCCCCTATCGAGGCCTCTACTCCTCCTGCTGCCGATACCACTGCTCCTCCTGCTGCCGATGACTCTGCTCCTCCTACTGCTGCTACCTCTGCTCTTCCTGCTGCTGCTGCCTCTGCTCCTGCTGCTGCTGCTTCTTTTGCTCCTCCTGAGGATCCAGCTCCCCATGCTAGCCCTACTCTTTCAGCCGACTGATCTCTTTTTTTTTTTATATTTTTTTATTCTTGTACTTATAATCTTCAATGAATGAACAAAGAGTATACATTGGGTAACTTGCTTCTGTGTCTGTATGCATATACTTGCGTTTTACATTTATGTATGAGATTGACTTTGTGCACTTGCTAAGTAAAATTTGTTATAAGTGTTGGGCTTTTATTTTTTCTCCCCCAAGCTATTACTGCTCTTATCATCTCTTAGCTTATGTGTGGCAAAGCCTTGCCTTGAGTTAGGCTGAAAGCCTTTTGTTTATCTTGTGAGCTCGGTCCACTTAAGCTGATGTTGGGCTTGTGTTCGGTAGCTGTGCATTTTGCGAGCCCATTCGGCTCGAGCTTGATATTGGCTTACGTTTGGCTATCGCGTTGTCTCCCCGAGCTTTTCCTACTCGAGCCCGTAATTGGCTCACGCTCGGCACCGTCCCGCCTTAAGCTAGGCTTTGAGACTTCTGGCCTTTGCGTTCTTCTTCGCAAGCTTATCTTGCTCGAGTCTGCAATTGGCTCACGCTTGGCACCGTCCCGCCTTAAGCTAGGCGTTGGGACTTCTGGCCTTTGCGTTTTCTTCGAGAGCTTATCTTGCTTGAGCCTGCATTTGGCTCACGCTTGGCACCGTCCCGCCTTAAGCTAGGCTCTGGGACTTCTGGCCTATGCGATCTTCTTCATAGGCTTATCTTGCTCGAGACTACAACTGGCTCACGCTTGGCACCGTCCCACCTTAAGCTAGGCTTTGGGACTTCTGGCCTTTGCATTTTCTTCGAGAGCTTATCTTGCTCGAGCCTGCAACTGGCTCACGCTTGGCACCGTCCCGCCTTAAGCTAGGCTTTGGGACTTCTGGCCTATGCGTTCTTCTTCGCAAGCTTATCTTGCTCGAGCCTACAACTGGCTCACGCTTGGCACCGTCCCACCTTAAGCTAGGCTTTGGGACATCTAGCCTTTGCATTTTCTTCGAGAGATTATCTTGCTCGAGCCTGCAACTGGCTCACGCTTGGCACCGTCCTGCCTTAAGCTAGGCTTTGGGACTTTTGGCCTTTGCGTTCTTCTGCCTTAAGCTAGGCTTTGGGACTTCTGGCCTTTGCATTCTTCTTTGCGAGCTTATCTTGCTCGAGCCTGCAACTGGCTCACGCTCGGCACCGTCTCGCCTTAAGTTAGGCTTTGTGACTTCTGGCCTTTGCGTTTTCTTCGTAAACTTATCTTGCTCGAGCCTGCAACTAGCTCACGCTTGGCACCGTCCCACCTTAAGCTAGGCTTTGGGACTTCTGGCCTTTGCGTTCTTCTGCCTTAAGCTAGGCTTTGGGACTTCTGGCCTTTGCATTCTTCTTCGCGAGCTTATCTTGCTCAAGCCTACAACTGGCTCACGCTTGGCACCGTCCCACCTTAAGCTAGGCTTTGGGACTTCTGGCCTTTGCATTTTCTTCGAGAGCTTATCTTGCTCGAGCCTTCAACTGGCTCACGCTTGGCACCGTCTCGCCTTAAGTTAGGCTTTGGGACTTCTGGCCTTTGCGTTTTCTTCGTAAACTTATCTTGCTCGAGCCTGCAACTAGCTCACGCTTGGCACCGTCACACCTTAAGCTAGGCTTTGGGACTTCTGGCCTTTGCGTTCTTCTGCCTTAAGCTAGGCTTTAGGACTTCTGGCCTTTGCATTCTTCTTCTCGAGCTTATCTTGCTCGAGCCTACAACTGGCTCACGCTTGGCACCGTCCCACCTTAAGCTAGGCTTTGGGACTTCTGGCCTTTGCATTTTCTTCGAGAGCTTATCTTGCTCGAACTTGCAACTGGCTCACGCTTGGCACCGTCCCGCCTTAAGCTAGGCTTTGGGACTTCTGGCCTTTGCATTCATCTGTCTTAAGCTAGGTTTTGGGACTTCTGGCCTTTGCATATTGCTCGAGCCTGCAACTGGCTCACGCTTGGCATCGTCCCGCCTTAAGCTAGGCTTTGGGACTTCTGGCCTTTGTGTTCTTATTTGTGAGCTATCTTGCTCGAGCCTGCAATTGTCTCACGCTTGGCACCGTCCTGCCTTAAGTTATGCTTTGGGACTTCTGGCATTTGCGTTGTCTTCGAACTTGTTGGCTCCAATACATCTATATTGAACTTACGTTGAAAGCATTTTTCTTGCTTTTACACATGCTCAAGATTTTACATATCTCTGTTTCGGAAGGAATTAAATATTAATGCTTACATCATGAGGAAACTTACTGGAAATATTTAATCAAACACTGTGCGTTCCATGGCCTCTTAACTTCTCGTCCATCGGGGTGAGTCAGCCGATATGCTCCTGGTCCGGCTATTTGAGAGACCCTGTAGGGACCTTCCTAATTTGGTCCTAACACTCCTTGCCTGTAGGGACCTTCCCAATATGCTCGCTCTCCATCTCTTCATTCCTTTCTGTGCACTCGACCACGAAATTAGCTAAGGACTGAGCTTTTATAGCTGTTCGGGGTTGGTAGCTGATGTCGAATTCACTGAGCTCCACCGACCATTTTACCAACCTTCCGGAGGTCTCTGGCTTGTGCAGAGTTTGCCTGAGTGGCTGGTTCATTAGAACTGTTACTGAATGCGCCTGGAAATAAGGCCTCAGCCTTCAGGCTGCTGTTGCCAGGGCCAGCGCCCATTTCTCCATCAACGGGTATCGAGTTTCGACTTCAAAGAAAGCTCGCTGCGTGTAATAGATGGGTATCGCACCTCGATTCTTCCCTTACCAAAACCGAGCTCGTTGCCCATTGGGACACAGTTAAATGTAAAAACAGAACCTCCCTTGCTCGAGGTGTAGACAGCAATAAGGCTTTCAGCAAGTATTCTTTCAACTGTTGGAATGCCGCTCAGACTCAAGCGCCCACTTTGTCTTCCGCCTTTCCTCATTTCCGGAAAAGACTCGGCATTTATCCGTGGCCCGATATATGAACCTGTTAAGGGATGCCAATTTGCCTGTAAGACTTTATATCTCCTTGAGGGTACGTGGGGACTTCATCCCCATTACTGCTCTGATCTTTTCTGGATTTGCCTCGATCCCCCTATGACTGACCATGAAGCCCAAAAACTTTCTTGAACCGACCCCAAAGGCACACTTCTTAAGAGTGCAAAGGTTTCTTCTAAATGCCTTACATGCTCCTCCGCATCCTTTGACTTGGTGATCATGTCGTCCACATAAACTTCCATCGTCCGGCCGATCACCGGCTTGAAAACCTTGTTTACCAGCCTGTGGTAGGTTGCCCCTGCATTCTTCAAACCGAAGGGCATAACCTTATAGCAGAACAGGCCCTGATTGGTAATGAAGGCTGTGCATTCCTCGTCTGGCCGGTGCATGGGGATCTGGTTATAGCCTGAGAAGGCGTCCATGAAGCTGAGTAGTCTATGACCTGCTGTGGAATCCGCCAGTTGGTGTATCTTTGGCAGTGGAAAGCTATCTTTTGGGCAAACTTTATTCATGTCTATGAAATCCACACACATTCTCCATTTTCCACTTGCCTTTTTCACTAACACCATATTCGAAATCCACTCAGGGTAAGAAACTTCCCTTATGAACCCCGCTTTCAGCAGCTTTTCCACCTCGTAATTTATGGCCTCGTACCTGTCCTGGTTGACACACCTCCTCTTTTGCCTTACCGGCTTAGCGCCCTTCCTTATCGCCAACCTGTGACACGCCACCTCGGGGTCGATCCTAGGCATGTCCTTGTGCGTCCAAGCGAATACGTCAGAATGTGCTCGCAGGCACTCGACCAGATTTCTCTTCAGCTCCTCGCTATGCTCGAGCCGATCCGGACCTTCTTCTCGAGCTCGTTTGGCTGTATTTCAACTTCTTTTAATTCTTTGGCAGGCTCTTGTCTACCATTCTTCGATTCCCCCCTCGAGTCTAATGACGTTATTTGCATGGTTTCTTTTCACGCCACTGCGTACATGACTCCTCGCAACCCTCCGGTCGCCCTTAACGACTCCACGACTCCACTTACTTCGATGACGTCAGGGCTAGGTAATGGGTGGATAATACCAACCACACATTGTCTAACCAAATCCAATTCTCTCTTGCTATGTTCCTCAAAAAATCTAATTCGTGCGGATTCTTCCCCCAACTAACAAAGAGATCTTGGCGGAATTGCCACATATGAAATTGAGCACAATTTTGCAATTTTATGTATGTCAAAATGAAATCGATCTAAAAAAAAAGGATCTCGCGTTACCGCTGCTCTGAGCGGTAATTGGTAGGGATGACAGGATTTGAACCCGTGACATTTTGTACCCAAAACAAACGCGCTACCAAGCTGCGCTACATCCCTTTCAATTGGCCTTGATTCAAAATCGTGGTGTAACGCGGATCCCCCTTGTTCCGATCATGGTGTATGATACCTGGGCTCGGGAGGGGGGGGGAGATGTAAGAAAAATTACCAACTTGACCCTTAGCCCTAGTGTTATTTTTGGTTATTTACTAAATAAACGTATTCGGTCTATCACGAATCTTTTACAAGATCAATTCGGATTGGCCCTGGTTCGGTTAGAAAATGTGATTAGAGGAAATATATATGGAGCAATTAGGCATAAATTGATGCCAACTCCTCAAAATTTGGTAACTTCAACTCCCTTAACAACCACCTATGAGTCTTTTTTCGGATTACATCCATCATACGTCTGTAATGCATTGTATGTGCCATAATAGGTCCCATTCTTCTACCTTTCGGGGGAGTTGATGATTGGCTGATCCTCATAAAAGGCCTCCCCAGTATTGCTTGGTAGGGGCTGACTTCGTCCACCACCACGAAGTCCAGCATCATGTTCTTTTCTAAAGGCCTCGAGCCCATGGTCACAGCCAATTTAATGATCCCCAGTGGGATCAGTTTTCCTCCCCCAAACCCCTTTTAAGGAAGTGTTCGTCTGCTCGAGGCTCGCACCTGCTATTCCCAAATCCTTGAGTGTGGACTTGAAGAGAATGTCCGCCAAGCTTCCCGAGTCCACCAGTTTTGCCTTCACGACCAAGGCATCCTCATAGGGGTACAGCACCTCCTCCTCGTCCTCCTCCTCCTCCGTCCACATTATGGGCACCTGCCGAACCTTGGCCTTTTTGGCAGCGGGGGCAGCGAACAGGACTTCTCTGCCGGCAGCAACGTATCTGCAATGATTTTTCTGAGCTCTGTTCGAGCTCCCTGCCATAGAGGGTCCTCCTGATATCACTCTTGTAGCCGGTGGCTCTAGCTCCATGTCATAGTCTTGGTCATCCTCCTCTGGTTGCTGCTTGACCACCGGATGTCCTCCTTCAATGAACTCATCCAAATATCAATTTCTAACCAGATCCTCCACCTGGTTCTTCAAATCTCAGCACTGTGACGTGGAGTGGCCGTGGTCACTGTGGAAGCGGCAAAACCGTCCCCTATCTCGTTTACCGGCTGGTTTAGTCATCGGTGTTGAGGGGCTCAACAGTCCTCGTTCTTCTGCCACTTGGAGTATCTCTTTGAGAGACACCTTCAACTTCGTGTATTGCCCGTAGGCAGGGCTCTGCTCTGCCACCTATATCTCCTGATCCCTTGGGAAACTTCTCGGTGGGGGTGGTAACGGATGGTCTGCTCTGTTGTGGTTCAACGCAGGTCTGCTTGGTGGTTGGTTGCGGGATGGGTGGTCATCATGATGCCTGTACTCCCTATGATCCCTGCCTAGAGACCTGTGGGGTGGCACGGGAATCATCCGCGGCTGGGTAGCTCTCTGGTAAGGGTTGTAGGGAGCAACCCGGTCCCTCATCACTTTTGAAGTCAATGTTCCTCAGGTAGGACCTCATTTTTCTTTCCTCTTGGTTCCGCTGCCCAGTTCACTTCTCAACTTCGCAGTCTTTTCCTCTTCGATGACTATGTCCATCTTCACTTGATCATACGCATCTGAATATGAACAGATCGAAGGACTCCGTAAATTGTACCATGGTCTCCCCATCTAAATTTTGGGAGAATTCATTTATTTGGTAGTTTAGAGGATAGATGAACAACTATTAATTTGCATGTAAATTTTATAAATCTTAATTTAATATAGCGCTTTAATTGCTTGGACTAGCAATAAACTCGTTGAGGGGAGGGGTGTGATTAGCACTAGAAAGTGAATATTTTATAAATGTTAAAATTATCATTTTCATAACTTATAGTGTTAATTAACGTGTTTATAATTTATATCTTATCTTAATATTCCCTAAATGTAATATTATGTAAATTATATTTTATTATGTTAATTTTTATATTTTATTATTGTGGATATATTTTGGGAATGAAGAGGAATCAGAGCTAAAAGTGGGAGAAAAAAATACAGCTAATTTATAATAAATAAATAAAATATATGTTATATAATAATAATAAAATCAAAAATCAACATTGGCGTGCTTATATAATAATAATATAATATAATTATAATAATGTAATAAAAATAAATTCTTTTCCCTGTAAAAAGGCATGTGCAGGTGAGAAAGAAGTGTGCTAGAGAGAGGAAACGAATTAGGCATTAATCAGAGAATTAAGCAGAAGCTCTTTCTCTCTTTCATTTTTCTTCATTTGTTGTTCTATTTCTTTTGTTCTCAATTTCCTTGTAATATATTTCAAAAGTTTATCAAATAAAATGAGCGTTTTTTTCTTTTCAATATGAGTAGTTAATTTACTAAGCTAGGATGAAGAGTGAAGCTCAATGATTTTAATTATGGAACTAATATCTTTATTGAGTGAGTTTAAAAGTTTATTTTATTATTACATATTTATCATTTTTATTTACTAATTATTTTTATGTCA
Source organism: Murraya koenigii (assembly GCA_025617385.1). NCBI lineage: Eukaryota > Viridiplantae > Streptophyta > Magnoliopsida > Sapindales > Rutaceae > Murraya > Murraya koenigii. The sequence goes on along the minus strand of CM046813.1, from coordinate 6,470,032 downwards.
TATTAATTTATAGAACTAGATCTCATTAGATTTATATGATATTTTTACATTATATCTATACTTTAGTATGAAAAACACGTTATGCAACCCAAGAGGAATTTTTAAAACTTAATCTAAACAAAGCACACAACAATTAATTCTAATGTCTTAACGAAATCCAAAAAAATATATTTAAAAATGCTCAAATTAAAAGAGTAAGGGAAGAGAGATCAAACACAATGATTTTTACATGGTTCGGTAATCCCGGACTACATCCACGCTTCCAAGGTTCGGTAATCCCCCGCCTACATCTATGCTTCCAAGCACACCGGGCTTGAGGATTTCGCTATCCAAACCTCTCAAAGCTTTAAATTCTTACAATTGATTTCCAATGTGTTAATAAACCTTTAAAATAAGATATTATCACCCAATGTTTTCACCCAAGTATTTCTCACACTTATGCACTTACAAGTTTTACAAAAAAAAAATGGATTACAATAAACACTCTCTTTTAGAGTTGATACACAAATTATAACACAATATAGATTTGATAAATGATAATTTACGAAATGAAAGCTCAAAATATGTTGTATAATCTTGTTTTTGCATATATCAAATCGTAAAAATGGATTGGATTTTGGTTTATATAGTTTGGACTCAAAATGCTTTTACCCAATGGCTCATTTGCCAAAAACATATTTTTGAGAATCAAGTAATTCGTCTAAATTATTTTACCCATTTGTGAACTTTTTTTTTGATACATGAGACTATTGCTCAGGATTACAACTCATATTATATGAGACTATAACTGATACTTACAAATCAGACTATGACTGTAACTAGTTTACATTAATTCGTATGAAGTATTGCCTAGATTTAAACCCTCACTAATATTCGAGGGATGTCTACTCTTCACACTTGGGTAAGAAAAAATAAAATGTTAAGTTCATTTACCCCGTCGAGCTCATCAATAGAGTTAAAGGTCCACAGTAACCCAAAATGGCTTAACATTAAGAGAATAACAAATTGAGTCATTCCATCAACCCAAACTGTTGATTTGAATGCAAAAAATTGAGTCACATAAAATCATAATACCATCCACTCAACTGTCCTAAATTAAGAAAGAAAGCAATGGTGGTAATATGGGATGTTATTGATGAAGCATTCATGAAGAAGAAGCTCGTGAGATGTCAAACTTAGCAATTATGGCTATAAGAGATGAACTATTTGATGAGCTCGACGGGGTAAATGAACTTTTTTCTATGATGAGAATGATAATATGAAATTTAGAAAAATCATTTTATTTTTCTAAATTATCATTCTCATTTGAAAAAATCATTTTATTTTTCTAATTTTATTCTATTTGACTTGATTTGTTCCCTTATATACAACTTTAACCTTTTTCCAAATTTCATATCTATTTGAATAACCTACAGCTCCTATGAAATTTGTCTAAAGCACAAAATAAAGCATTCATAACTTTAAAATTTAAAGACCTATTTCTCTTATTCAACTCATTCCACTTAGTTTGAAGGATTTGGAATTTCTTCTTTATTTTTTAATAGGAATGAATGGACCAAACCATCATAAACTACTTCCCATATTTCATTGTCTAATGTTTGTAAATAAATTCTTATCCTATTCTAATAAGAGCAGTCATTACCGTAAAAAAAAAAAAAGATCTAGTTGTGGTTTGTTATTCTCTTAATGTTAAGCCATTTTGGGTTACTGTGGACCTTTAACTCTATTGAAGTCCTAATAAGAGAAACTTGGTTTGATGCTAATTGATATTCGAGCTAGGCGCCCAAGAGAAGGGGTAAATTAAGATTTAAAAATTATACCAATAAAATCACAATAAAATTTAAATCAATGCTTAAAGAAAATTAATGATAGTAAATTCAATGATGCATTAATTTAAAAAGATAAGGAGAAAGAAAACAAACACGATATTTTTATGTGGTTCAGCAATGAGCTACGTCAATTCCTCAAAGCAAATCAAGTTTAAGGATTTCATTAATCAAGTCTTACAACCCAAGGTTTTAGGATGATTATAATTGACTTTTAAGATGTCAATAAATCTTTACAATTATAGATGAAAACTCTTTTTCTCTTAAGTGTTTATCACACTTATACTTACTCAATTTCGATATTGAAATGAAGTTTAAGAAGATTACTCTCTATAAGAGTTTATAAGAAAATGATAGCTCAATATTAAAAAATGTATGTAGATAATTAAATGAAAACGCAAAATGATTTGGTTGAATAAGTTTAAGCTTTATAGAGATTGAAAAACTTCGTAGATTTATGTTTGATTCGAGTTTTTATAGTTTACAAAAACAAACTAGCCATTATTAACTTTCTGGAGACTTGCCAGATCACCACTAAGTTTTTATGCAAGCGGATGGCCACTTGATTTTACCAGTTAACCGCTTTGTTTCTGGACAAAAGGTAGTTAGGTGCTATATTGGAAGCGGTCAGCCGCTTTAGTTTTAAAAATTATTGTTTGACCCTAAAACATTTTAAAATTATAGTATAGCCAAAACTTCATAAAATTTTTCAAATAGGCCAGTTTCCAAAAATTCAAACAATACTTGTTGATTTTTAATTTAGTCCATAAACTTGAAACAACTAAAAGAATTTTATTTTATAAGTATAAAACCTTTATATTATGGAAATAATGAATTATATAAAATATCATGAAAAATAACTTGAGCTTTTAAATGCTTAATCATGCAAACACTTAATCATACTGTCTTTAAAGAAAAAATGACAAGAGAAATCACTTAAGTTAATATCTTTAATATTTGTTCTTCATTTGATGAGCTTTGTACCATTTTCATGTCTTGAACTTGATCTCACATGAATGACTTTGTCCTTTAAGAGCTAGTGAGATTGTGAAATATATATTTACTATTTTACCCTTGACACATTTATTATCATCAAAATCAAAGTTCGTGCAACCATTTAAGCTAACAAATATGGAAACTATCCATACAATCCATATTGACAAAATAAGACTAATACTATATGGCGGCATGGATCTGTTATAGAAACACTTTGCATTGAGGAAGTTGGAAAGTGATTGCAGTCAGGGATGTCATCAGGTATGTCGTCAAGGCATTGGCGCTTATTTTTACCAACATCTTCACATGCTTTTCCTATGAAGTTTCACCACCAGCTATGGAAATCAAAATTTAATTTTCAAGAGATTTTTGTGAATTAGGTCAAATTAAATGATTAATAGCACAAAAATGTGTTTTAAAATAATGTAAGTAATTTGAGCAATAAAGGGTCAATGATGAGTCAATTTAGAGAAAGGAAATACAGCCAAACCTGGGGTTTAGATTTGGGATATTGGGTTATAGATGATGAAGTCATGATTAATAAATGGAATATTGAAGTTCAAAGGAAGGAAAATGGTGTTGAGGTGTCTATTTTGGCAATAATGCCTTAAGAAACAATGGATTTTAGTTAGATAGAGAGAGAGATAGCTAGGTTACGGAGAGTGAAACCTGAAAAGTGGATTATTATTGCTACCCATTTTCTTTAAATGGCTAACTGTTTTCATTTGAAATGCATTTTTTTAGAAAAATAGTTAGTTGTTTTCATTAAGGGGCTAATTATTTTCTAAAGTTTTGGATTTTGTTTCAGAACGGTTAGTCTTTTTCATTAATCGACTAACCATTTTCATTTGAAATGCAAAATGGTTAGCTGTTTTCACTATACGGCTAATCGTTTTTAGTTGACATGTATTCTGTTTCAAATCAATTTGCCATTATCAATGTTGTGACTAACCATTTTCAGTTAACATGATTTCTGATAAGATTTAAATTGCAATACTTTCCATATTTATAGTATTTTTTCTACCAAAAAAATGGCTAATCCAATTTAAGATCAAAGGGTTAAAGTGAAGTGTAATAATGCCAAATGAACAAAGTAATGTGCCTTATACTATTTGCACTAGCCAAACATTGTTATTATTGTGACATCCAATGTGTTCATCATATAAGCACCACTGTCCTCTTATTGTTTACAGGGTAGATCTAGCCCATTTTCATGCTTCTTGGAGAGGAGAAAATTCACATAAGATTGATGGACAACATAATAATTATTTCAGACATGGAAAGCATTTTTGTATGGGTTTAGACATTAATGAAGATAGATTGTTGGAATAAGAAACCTCAGCACAAAACAACCAATGTCATAACCATGGGATGGAAAATGGTGCAAATGCAGGTATGCCATCACCCACATAAACTATTAATAACAAAAGCTATTTTTTGGACATATCTGGTACAATATCACCTACACATTCAACCCACACTCTATCCTGCAACAGTCAACCCAATTCGGTTGGTATCATTGCATATTTTGGTACTATAAATGATGCCCGTTTATTGTATAAAAATTATGCTAAGTTTATTAGATTCTTTGTCAAAAATGATGAGCTTTGTCATGACAACAAAAGTGATGAATTTGCAAGCTGTCAATGGGTTTTCTCTGGGCGATGATATAGATTATAAAAATATATCAACAAAACAGATAGAGTGAGGTATCCGAGGGACATTATGCGTAACAGGTGCAAAGCTCAACTTCGAGTGAACTGTCACAAGTTGGAAGGCAAGTACGTAATTACAAAATTCATTACTGAGCACACTCATCGATTCGTTGAACCATATGAGACACAATTTCTTTAATCCGATAGACCTGTAAATGATCTTGATTTTACTCATGCTAAAGCATTAAAAAAAATTGGTGCCAAAGTGTGCCAGTTCATGGAATATAATTCTAACCAAGTGGGAGGTTTCCATCATGTTAGGCATATGGGTTAGGACATGCAGAACCAAATAGATGTAGGATAATGTGTTCAAATTATTGATATCAGTACAGAAGCTGCTATCGTGTACTTATCTGCAAGGTCTGATTATAATGTTGGAGTGTACTTCGAGTATACGTTGGATGAGGAAAATAGATTGCGTAACTTGCTCTAGACTGCACTATTGCCAGGTGATTATAAACTACTTAGAGATGTCGGCCTTTGATGCAACATATTAAGAAAAATGCATACAACAAATTTTTGGTCGTATTCACTCATTCTTTACAAAAATATGCTCGTTCTAACTTTTTTAACTTTTCTATAAGAGAGTTCATTTTCGATGTCATTTATTTTAAGGCTTCATTGTTTCTTTTCATATATTGCTCCATTGTACTTATTAGTACCAATGGGCATGTGCTGCCTTATTGGTTCACTACTATCATTTTGTCCCTTAATTTGACCATTTGTTATGCAGCAATTGACTTATTGTATAAGAACTTGTATAAATTATAAAATACTATAAATAATTTGTACAATTTAATAACATAACTAGAATACGCCATACAATTATTTAGGGGAATAAACTGTAATGCTCTTAAAGTCACCAAATTTTTGTCACCACTTTAAAAATCCTCATTCTTATTCCATGCACTAAAAATTCTTGGTAACAGAAGAAAGCTTGATGACATATAGAGCATCTACAAAAAATAAGAAAATTTTTTAATACGAAATTAATGATCAATAATATCATAATTGTTTAACTAATGACAATACAAATATAGTAAATAAATAATACTATTAAAAATATAACGCATTCGCTCATTAAGGAAAATTGATTTTCATTGAACTTTGTAACTCCTACTCATAAGAAGTTGAAAGAATAACTAGTCCAATCTTCAGCGCGAATGTCACTCACATTTTTTAATGTATAAAGGTATGATAGGTTAATGTAAGCGACTGGAGTTGGACCTAAAATAGTTCCAGTCGTAAAAAGACTAAACAGAATGTAGAAACCTCATTTGTAAAGTTAATTACTTTTAGTTTATTAACTATACTACTTATTGGGATGCCCTTCTTTCCCATCCAATACTTGGCCTACAAGTCAGTTATCTCACTATTTCTCTAACAAGCACAATTGGCGTTCTTCATCGCTAACAGCTATCAGCTTGTAAATGTTTCAGGGTAAGCCTATATTCCATTCCCTGGATTGTTGTAGGCCACCTTTCTAAGTTACATTACTTAATTAGTAATCTACATAAATCTTATTGAATTCATCCACATCTTAAACCCTATAAGCTTCTTAAATCAATTTCTCTTACAGCATTTTATTGTTCAATAGATAGAGAAGATAAAATATTGGAAAACAAAGAAACGTTGCGTAGAGATGGGTTATTACCTCTATCTAAATTATTCCCCAGTATTGGAATCGATTTATTTAGCAATCCATTGGGCCAGCTCATCTTAATTTCAACATTTTTATTATAACTGTTAACGAATTCGATTTTCTCTTTCAAGCTAAGTTTCAACCATTTGTCGCGCATACATACCTTAGTCTACACTCAGAACAAATATTCATTGGTCAGTCATTATTAAACTATCATTAACTAAAATACAACATAAAAAAGTTGTCTACAAATTATTTCATCCACCTTCACACCATTCTCCTTCAACTTTTTGGATTCTGTCTTGCAATAGATAAATCTAATATTAATTCCCTATATATCAACTAAAATTATTGTTTTAAGTAGTATATATATGGAAGCTTGCCCAACCTAGGAGGTTCTAGCTTCTCAGACTGAAAATTAATGTCATATGGGACATTCACCGACTTACACTTAAAGGATAAACATCATACATATAATATCAAGTTCAAGACACTTAAAAGACAAATGTATAAAGTTTATCAAATCAAGCACAAGCTTTAAGGGTATTAGCTTAGATAATCTTTATTGTTATATTTTTTGTAAAGTTAGTGTGATTAAATGTATGTATGTATGTATGATTAAGCATTTAAAAACTTAAATTATTTTTCATGACATGTTAAATAAATGATTATTTTTATAATATAAAGGCTTTATTTTTAATGGAAAATTGATTTTATTAAATTAGTTGTTTTCAAGTTTATGGACTAAATTAAAAAAGTTTTAAGAACTTCGAAATCAACAAATTTTTCTGAAATTATGAAAACAGACTTATTTGAAGAATTTTATAAGGTTTTAGGCCAAGTAGGGGTGGGCATTTTCTGGTTCGGTTCGGTATCCGAATCAAACCAAACCGGAACCGATTGGTTCTCAAGAATCGAACCGAACCAAACCGAAATAAATAATTCAGTTCAGTTTGGTTCGGTTTTAAAATTTTGTTCGGTTTGATTCGGCTCAATATTATCTGAATTTTTTAATTTTGACCTAATGTTACTGAATTTTATAATTTTTACCTGATTTTTCTAAATTTTACAGTTCACACCCATATTAACTAGTAACTACACAGTATACTCTACATACGTAATAAACAAATACAAAATCCTTAAATCAAAAGCAAAATAATAAAAGTCACAATACAAAATAGTCACAATTAACAAATGCACCTAAATTTAAAATCTGTTGCAAGTTATAAATTCATAACCACCTAAAAAAAAATTACAAGTCCGTAATCGATAAAAAAAGTTCACCATAGCACGCAAGGCACAACTACATCCACCATCCATATAACCTACATCAAAATTCAAAATGAGACAAACACTCAATAATTAAAACAGATATAATAAAGTGATTTAATAATTAATAACTAACAAATAAATTTATATAATTTTTATTACCTAAAAAGTATTTATGTTGAACTTCAATTTTCACGTTGTCGTTGACATGCCAAGTTGGTCACCCGTTGTTGATTTGCAAAGTTCTATATAAAAATAATAATAATAAAATAAACAAAGTTCATATTACTTAAAAAATAAATTAAAATTAAACAAATTGCATAAGGTTCATATTACTTAAAAAATAAACTTAAATTAAAATTAAAATTAAACAAATTGTATAAGGTTCATATTACTTTAAAAATATAATTAAATTAAAATTTTACAAAACATACCTTCTCCAAGTTGATCCATAAACTCATTATCTTCAACTAATTTATTTAGGTTTGTTGTTATATCTACAAGAAGAGAAGTCCGCAACCAATTTTGCAACAATACCAATGCTTCAACCATATCCGAAGTCAAAGAACTTCTATATTGATCTAGTATACGACCTTCAGTACTAAAGGCAGACTCAGATGCAACAGTAGACACCGGAATAGCAAGAACATCCCTTGCTACACTTGACAAGATTGGATAATTGCACTATTCACCCTCCACCATAATAAAATATCAAATTTAGTGCCCAAATTACTTTTTGCTATTTTTTCAGTCTTCTCCATCAAGTAAAGATCCAACTCATTTGATAATTCTGAGTTATCTTCACTAATCATAACCGCTTTATTGAATTCGGAGAAACGTTCCTCAAGCATAACATCATCATCATCATCCAAATTCCAAAAATTCAAACCACTTTCACTTCTAAAACCTAAATTTTGGCTTCCGCTTGTACTTTCGCTACCACTTCCACTTGCACTCCCACTTTTACCCGATTTATACTGTGCATTATAAGACTCATAAAGCTTAGTCAACAAATTTTTGACCATTTCCTTCATCTCAACACATTTGGCACTATCCTTGCCATATAATTTCTCAAAGCAATGTGTTGCAAATTTCATTTTTTCCGTGGATCAAGTACAGAAGCAACAATCAACAACTTATTTATCTTACCACAACCATCCCAATACTTATCAAATTTTTCCTTTATTTTAATTGCCATAAAACCCAAAAGACTATCATTACTACTAGACAATGATTCCAAAGATTGTTCAATTGGACATGTCAAATTGTAACAAATATTTGATGTCACCTAAAATAAATAAATAAATAGCCATTATTAACAGAGCTAAAGTACACTTTGTATCATAGATCAAAATTGAAAGTATCATAACGATTTGATGTTACCTTCAAAGAAGAAGAAAATTACAAAGTTGCATAATAAAAAGTCTTCAGAAACTTGACTATGCGACGAGCACTCTCCCAATCGCTGCTTAATGGTAGCCCTTCCCTTTTCTTCTTCCCATCCTCTTTTTCTTGGAAATAAGCATCATAAAGCTTATCTTCAAGTGCCATCCGATCAAATGCTGCCTTAAATTTTAATGCTGTATTCAACATAGAATATGTAGAATTCGATCTAGTCGGACAATCTAAAATCACACTTGCTGGATAATTAATCTTCTCTTGTTACACACTAATTTGAAATGCTTGCATCCTAGCAGTGGAAGATCTTACATACTTCACAACATTCCGAACACTAACTATGCTCTGCTCCAATTCTCTCAACCCTTCACTAACAATCAAATTCAATATATGTGCACAACAACGAACATGCAAATAATCTTCATTCAACACTAAAGCATCATCCCTCCAATTCTTGAATCTATTAGTTAAATACCTAAGAGCACCCTCATTTGGACTTGCATTGTCAACAGTTACAATAAACACTCACTCTATACCCCAGTCAATTAAACATGTTTCGAGTTGCTTACCAATTGTCTCTGATGAATGATCATTAGCACTGTTAAAATTGATAATCTTTCTATGTAAATTCCAATCTCTATCAATAAAGTGAGCTGTGATGACCATGTAGCTAGTTGTTGTAATGGAAGTCCAAATATCAGTGGTCAAAGATACTCTCTGCTTATTTCCAACCAATAAGCTCTTTAACTTAACCTTTTCCTCCATATACATATCAAGAGTATCTCTAGTAATGGTTCTTCGTGATGGGAGAAGATATCTAGGAGTCGCCACACTACAAAAATGCTAAAAACCCTGATTTTCCACAACAGAAAAAGGCAATTCATCAAGAACAATTATTTTCACAGTTGCTCGCCTGTAAGCATCTTGACTAAATCCTCTTGCTGCAATTTCATCACTACCAACATCTTGAGTTAAAGCTTTTTGATCTTTTAGAAAGTCCATGTACTTTGTACACCATTTTTGATAATGATTCCTCAAAGTGCTAGTCCCGTACCCACTCATGCCACATTCAAATTCATTGCCACAGTAATTGCATTTGCACTTCTGATAATTATCTGGAACTCTAGTGAAATGTTACCACATTGTTGATGTTAGAGCCATTTTTTTCCTTGGTAGCGACGGTTTGGATGACGAAGACTTTTTCCTCTTGTTTTCGCCAGTGACAATTGTTTCTGAATCATTTTCATTATCATCAATTTCAACTTCATGCTCAAAATCATCGGCTATACAATCAAGGTTGTCTTGAACTCTTGAATAATTAGACATCTAAAATAAAAAAAATAAATAAGTAATCTTGATTTACTTAATACTTTATTAAAATGAAAAAAACTAATTAGCATTTTACTTATTTTCACAAGAACAAATGAACTAATAAAGTATGCCAACATATCATAATTTACTTCTGATTATTTTTAATTTAATTTACTTTCAATTAAAAAACTTAAAAAATAATTTTAATTCACTCACTTAATACTTTATTAAAATGAAAAAAACTAATTAGCATTTAACTTATTTTCACAAGAACAAATGAACTAATAAAGTATGCCAACATATCAAAATTTACTTTCGATTATTTTCAATTTAATTTACTTCAATTAAAAAACTTAAACAAGAATTTTAATTCACTTACTTAATACTTTATTAAAATAAAAAAAACTAATTAACATTTAACTTATTTTCATAAGAACAAATGAACTAATAAAGTATGCCAACAAATCACAATTTACTTTTGATTATTTTTAATTTAATTTACTTTCAATTAAAAAACTTAAACAAGAATTTTAATTCACTCACTTAATAATTTATTAAAATAAAAAAAAAACTCTCAAGAGAAAGAGTCAAAGCTAGCATCAGCAGCATCCAAGCAACTTCTGCAAGAATCTCAACCAAAGACACAAATTAAATCAGAGATTGTCTATGAATCTTAATACTAAAGTAGAGGTGAGACCACCTTTAAACCTGATACGGCAGTAGCCCAGACAGCACAGGGATTAGACTTGGTGACAAAAACTCCACCAACTTCTACAGTATCTCCAAGACTAATGGTTCAGCTGATGAACGGATGCCAAGGACAATCAATGAGAACTAAAACAGAAGAAACAACAGGAGTCAGTTAGAAAGTGCCAAAGATGGCACCATGCCAGAACTAAAACAGAAGAAAGGAAACAGGAGAAGCATGAAATTTTTGAAAGAAAGAAGCCACAATCGACCTCTGAATCTGATGAAAAACATATCAAGACTGTCAATTCAATGCATGCAAAGGACAGGAGTTAGCTAGAAAAGGAGGATCTGTCCCTATTCACTGGGGTTGCAAGCTCAAATCAGGTGATTGGGAGACGAACGGTGATAGCAGATGAACGGAGACTGGAAGAGATCATTTTCTTCACAGTGATAGCATACGAACGGAGACCGGAAGAGATCATTTTCTTCACAGTGATAGCATAAGAACGGGGACCGGCTGAGTACGTCTTCGTCACGGTGGCACCATTTGTGGTGGTTGTGGGATAAGGCAGATACCGAGAGAGAAGAGGGGCTGTGGCACTGTGCTCGGCTGCTCGGGAAATTAGGTTAAAATTTTAGGATTTTGGTTTTAGATTTTAGAATTTAGGTTTTATATTTTAAATTAAATTTTTTTATTATATTTGACCGAACCGATCAGTTTGTTGGTTTGGTTTCGGTTTTAAACCAAATCGAATACAATTCGGTTTGCCCACCCCTAAGGCCAAGTATAGTTTCTAACAATTTTAAGGCAAAACTATTTTTTTAGAAAGTTTTCACTATAGCAACTAATTGTTTCATTGCAGCAAACGACTAGGATATCAGATAATGGTGAATCGATATCTTCCAAAGAGCAATTTATTTTACAAATAACTTTTTGTAGGTCATTGGACAATAATGATGGACCGATATCTAGATAAAAGCGAACTGACAATTTAAAATTATGCATAACGGTCACTTTTTAAATTCATAACAGTGAACTAATATTGGGGAACTGTAAATCAATAGTACCCTGACAGTCTCTAACGACTAGTTTTTCTTTTCCAACTATAAAAAATCAAATCAAACTTATTTCAAAATAAGTTCTCAATCTCCATTCATCTCATACTTATTCATACAAGTCATCTTGAAATTTCATTTACTTATCTATATACATTGAGTCATTGTTGAGCTATCATTTGTATATTCACTCTAAAAGATAATATTTGTTGTAATCTTTAAATTCATTATTAAATTTTTGTGTACGAGTGTAAGTGCAAGAAATATTTGGAAAAAGGTGTGTGTGAGTGAAACATCACATGTAAAAGTTTATTGATATATTAGAATTCAATTGTAAGATCTTGAAGCTTTGGGAGGCTTAGACAGTAAAATTCTCAAGCATAGTTTGCTTGAAGGCATAGACGTAGGCGGAGTTTACCGAACCACGTTAAAAATTCTTGAGTTTATTCTCTCTATCCCTTATCTCTTTACTTATTCATTACTTAAACTTATATTTATCATTGCTTAAGACATTAGCTTGAATCGATTTGCTTTATAATTTATGTACTTTTTTGGAAAAATTTAACATGACCTGATTACCTAACATGAACACAACATGAATAAATGAGTATGGATCATCAAATTTGACACGATTATTAAATGGACTGGGTTCGAGTCGAAATAATTTTTTTAATGTCAGGTTAGGGTTAAATTTCTTCACCCATTTACTCGACCAATGACATGATTTTATCTTCTATTTTAAATCATTTCTAGGTTCTTATTATCAAAATTCAAATATTAGACATTATCCTCTATTTTTTTTTAAAGAATGAACATATACACAATCTTTCATTTATGAAATTTTATATAAATTTAGAAATTTAATAGTATAAATGTGTAAAATATTAGTAGAAGTGTATATTTTATTATATCGGTATGTAATATTATTTACATATATATAATTAAAACTTTTGTATAGATGTAAAATTTGATAAATATATAGATATTAAGCAAGTTATTAGGTAACTTGTTTATTTTGACACGATTATTAAATGGATCGTGTTTGGGTCTAAATTTGTCATGACACAACACGATCTAGTGACTTGTTTTGCCAGCTCTACCTAAATGGTCGAAATAAATCCATATGAACGAGTTGAAGAGGTCTTAAAGTAAAAGTATGGATTTTGTCTTTGAATGATGTTTTGACTTGTTTTTCAAATTAACATCCATCACATACTCTATCTTTTTTAAAACAAATTTTAAGAAGATCTCTTACTAAATCATTCTTTGAAATCTTTGAAATTAGTTCATGCTTGCATTTCCTAGTCTTTTATGCCATAACTAACTACATCATGTAATGTGAAAAAGCATTTATTATGAGTATATGCACATTTTATATCAATAGTATAAACATTACTATATCTATTTCCAACAAATAAAAATCACATGAATTCTCAATAGCTCATCTTAATTTACCAAAAATGTCTCTATAGCCTTTATCACATAATTGAATGATGCTAATCAAGTTGTGTTTCAAGTTTTCAAACAAACACACATTTTTAATAAGAGAAGAAGAAACTTTTCTGGGATTACCAATTCCAATAATCTTTCCTTTTGAATTATCTCCAAATGAGACATCTCCACCATTTTTGATCTTGGTAAAACTTGAAAACCAACAATAGTTTCCTGTCATGTGTCTTAAGTATCCACTATCTAGGTACCATTTATTCTTTTTTTTTTCTTTGATCTCTACAGAAAAAGTCTTAAGTCTTAGGTACCCATACATTTTTGGGTTCTTGAGTGTTAGCAATGATTTTTTTTGGAACTCAAATATATTTAACTTCATAATATGCATTTATTTTAACTGGATATCTATACTTCATATAATCATTTTGATTACAATAATGATATACTATTTGATCATTTATGGAGGTACTCTTAACAAAGTAATTATTATAGAATTTATGTTTCAAGTTTGGCTTATAACCAATGCCTCCTTTGTCAAAAACATATTTTTGTGATTCAAGTAAATTATAAAAAATCTTTTGTCCATTTGTAAACTTTAACACAATATCATTAAGGTCATTACACTTCTTCTTAAGTATTTTATTTTCCTTTTCCAAAACATGAATATGTAATTTTATATGCTCATATAAAGTGCTAGGTTTCTCATTTAATAGTGAAATTCTACTATACAATATTTTATTCTCTATTTCTAATTCTTTCATCTTCTCATTTAGTAAATTATTTTATTTTTGCATAGCATCCTTTTCATTTGTAAGTTTTATTATTTACTTTTTAAGAGATGCATTATTTTTACTAGTTTTCATCCATTCAATACATCATGTAATTCATCAGAAGTAGGAATATCAATTACCCTATCAAGTTGTCAAATTATTCTTCCCCAATTATTATGAGAGCTAAGTTTGACATTTCTTAATGTTCTTCATCATTATTTGATTTTTCATCGCTGTTATCCCAAGTTGCTACCATAACCTTCTTTTTAAACTTGTTGAGGACAGAACATTCTGATCATATTTTTTCAGGCTTCTTAAATTCATAGTAAGTAATTGGCTCATTCTTCTCCTTTTAGTTTTTATAGTTTCTAAATTTTCTCAGCTCACGGATTTCTTGAAGAATTTTTTGAACCTCCTAACCATTATAGCCATGTCTTTATCATCCAACTCACTATCTTCATCACTTTCATGTTTTGAAACTTTAAGTGCAATACTTTTCTTCTTCTTTTCCTCATTACCTTTTTCTACAACCAAGTCTTCCTCAAAATAAATAAGAGAACCAATCAAATCATCAATAAGTAAAATATTTGAATTATTTCCTTCTTTTATGGCTGTTCTCTTAGGTCTCCATTTAGTAAGAAGTAACCTAATAATTTTCTTAACTTTTTCACAATTCAAAAAATTTTTTCCAATGGCTCGTAAAGTGTTCATAATGTTTGTAAACCTAGTATACGTAGAGTAGACACTCATTTTGTTCCATTTGGAATAATTTATATTGTTAAGTGTATCAACTAATTTTGGACTCTTTAACTTTTTTTGTCTCTTCATAGACAACTTTAAGTTTGTTCAAAATTTCTTGTGCACTTTCTTAACTTGACACTTTATGGAATTCTTTCTTATAAAGAGCACAAAACAAAGCATTCATAGTTTTGGAGTTTAGAGATAACTTTCTCTTTTCCTCCTCAATCCATTGACTTGATGATTTGAGGATATCTTTCTCTTTTTCATTTTCGACAACGAG
The DNA here is from genome assembly GCA_025617385.1 of Murraya koenigii. NCBI lineage: Eukaryota > Viridiplantae > Streptophyta > Magnoliopsida > Sapindales > Rutaceae > Murraya > Murraya koenigii. The sequence goes on along the minus strand of CM046813.1, from coordinate 6,454,892 downwards.
GATGATAGGGCTATCATTAAAAAATTGTCAAATTTCATAATCTAAGGCATGTAAGTAAATTCTCATTCTAACTTTTCAATAAAGATAATCATTTACATCAAAGAATGGTAGTCTAGAAGTAGATTGTCCTTCCCTAAATGTGGAATCATTTTTTATTACTATTGATCTTTAACTCTAAACAGTTAGTTTTAAACAAGAGCACCTCAGTACCAAATGAAATTCTAAGGTGCAACCCAAAAAGGGTGATGAATTGATATTTTAAAAACATACAAATTTTTGACAAAAATCAATTTTAACTAATTAAATTAAACAATTTAATAAATGTAAATTCAAAAAAATAATAAATAATAGAATAGGGAAAAGAGAAATCAAACTTAAGAGTTTTTATGTGGTTTGACAAACTCCGCCTACGTCTATGCCTCCAAGCTAATCAAACTTGAGGATTTTACTATCAAATATCCAATGGCTTCAACCTTTTACAATTGACTTCTAAAGTGTCAACAAACCTTTACAATGATGTTGTACTCATACACACATTTCTTAAGTGTTTTCCATACTTACTATTTGACAATCTTGAGGAAGAATTCAAATATTATAACAAAAACTCTCTAATAGAACAGATATACTAATGATAGCACAAATATAACCCAATGTGTGTGTATTAGAAAAAATGAAAGCTCAAAAGTAGTAGTATGCTCAAGATATATTTCAATAATAATCAAATAAAGAGAGTAAAAATGAGTTTGAATTAAGTTTATATAGTATAAATTGTTAAAATAGTTGTTATGAACTTTTCTAGAAAAGAGTTTGTTAGCCGTTTATGTTACCATTGGAGGTATTTTTAAAATTTGCATGCAACAAGTTAGCCGCCAACATGAAAGCAGCTGACCACTAACTGTGGAATTTGAAAAATATAAATGCTCTACAGGCGATTAGCCTCTTTCTAGTAAATGATTAGCCACTAAGTCTTTGGAATGTGCTGTTGAGTCCTAGAGAGTATATATTTATAAAGGGTAAAATCATCATTTTACACTCTAAGTCTCACTAACATTTCCACTTTTATGTATTTTAAGTTCCTTGATCTTTCATTGTATATGTTTGTGTGTATTTTTTTATACATTATGTATTTTAGGGGTTTTTGGTCATTTTCTAATGAACGAGAAGTCGGACAGTAAAACATGCAGTATTTTTAAACTCAGAATAGCTAAAAAATGTTAGGAAGGACATAAAGGGTAAAATTATAATTTTAAGATTTTGGTGAGCCCCACTGACGTGTCGTTGACCGCTGGCGTGTTGTTGGCTGCTGACGTATTCTTGACCCATGATGTGGTATTGACGGATGATGTGGCAGAAGTCTATTGGACAGAAAAATAAGCTTACAATACATGCAATACACTGAATTATACTTGTTGACTTTTGTGTTGATCGATGATGTGGCAGCATATTAGTGACTGAAAAACACACATACCGTACATACATATGCATAGAATGACAGCCCTGGTGACATGTTCCATCTAATCAGAGAGTTCTATGAGGGATAATCATGGGCGTTTGAATTGTTTTCATTCGATGGCTATGTTTTACTCATTGCATCTATAAATAGGAAGCTCCCCCCCTAATTTGACACCCCTGAATTCATTTTTGGGCTCTATTTTCTGTATTTTAATAAAATATTTACCCTAGTTATAAAATGAGTAGCTAATTTATTTCTAGGCTTGGGTTAAAGGTGAAGCCTTAACATTACCTATGGGCTTAATTTGGTAAGTTTATTTTCACTTTCTCTAATTTATTTAAATTGTTTTAACTTATCATAGATAGATATTAATAATCTTGTCTCAATGGCAGTAACTTCAAGTAGACAATTTAAGAACATTTGAGGCTGGCATAGATCTTAGTCGAGTCTTAGCAGAGAGAAAAATAAACTTAGTACATAGAGGAGGTGATCGAGGGTTATCAAAGCTTATTGCAGAAGCTGCTTACAATTGAGGAAGCCAAGTGCTAGGCATCATTCCAAAAACCTTAAAACATCTTATAAGCATGCCCGAGCCCACTAATTGGAGAGGAGTGAGTTGTCTCCACCATGCAAGAAAGATTATCTAAAATGCTACAACACACTGAAGCTTTGATTTTCTTACCAAAAGACCTTGCAACTTTAGATGCACTGTTTACATTTGCATCTTGGGTCAATCTGAACATTCATAAAAAACACATCGGTTTGTTAAATGTTAATAACTTTTATGATGGCTTACTTGCATTTCTTAACCATGGAAAAAAAATCATTTTATTCATTTCACAATAAAAATAATTTTTTTTGTGCTCCTACTGCTAACGTGTTACTTGATCTTTTACAAGCTTATAGACTAGAGCCAGATCTTAGGACCTCTTTATTAGATTGGTCGGCTGATGATGGTAGCAGTAGAAGTAAGAAGCACAAATTAGATCTAACTCTCCATCTATAAATGTTTTTTTTCGTTTTGTGTTGTAGCACCCAGGTGATGTCTTCTAAACCCTACTTCTTTCCTTTAAAATATTGAAGACAATGTCTCATTCTGGTGGGGAAGAGTAAATATTTGATGATTATGGAATATTTCAATATTGGAGAAGTTTTTACTGATTTTTGTTGTATGAACTAACATTGGCTAAATTTTAGAGTCGAAGATGGCTGAATATAGAGTGTAGTGACTCTAGAAACGCATCTTCTTGTCTTAAAAAAATAATCATTTTCTGTGATCTTTTGACATTGGATGACATGATGACTTTCAAATTCTCGTATTTGTATTACCTTTGGCCTTAAGTTATGTTACACCATATTTGCTACTCTGCATGCTAATATTGATGATAAATGTGAATTGAGCAAGCTAACGAGTAAAATTGTTTGAGTTACTTGAAGGAATGCACATGTCATAATAAATTTCAAGTGAGTTTTTGAGCCTATCATTTTTCTTGGAAAGAAGCCCTTTTTGCCTATTCTTCATACAACTTAGTAATTTACTATACATGATCTCTATATTTTCTTTTGAGTTAAATATAAAAAAAAAACTATGTTGCTATATCTAAAAGTTCATCGACCAAGGATGCATAATAAAACCAAGAGGAGATTTATGTATTATTACTCTGTGTAATGGATGCCATGAATTGAACAAAAGACAGAGATGTACCAAAGTGATTCGTTCAGTTTTATTTTAGAATTTCCATAAAACATAATAAATCTTTGCATATTTAAATTCACATAGAAATATAGTGAGTTAATATGTGAATGTATTTTTTTATATTACTCGAGAGAGGATATTGAATAAATTAGGGAAATTTAATATTGACATGGATAATAATCTTTAATAACATAGATGGATAATTAAATTGGATTGGTTATGATGAAATCGGAATGCTTTAATCTCTTAGTAAATTTATAACTTCTTATTATTATTTAATTTTTAATTGATCTATTTTATTTTAATTTTTAATCTAAATTCGCTTAATCGATTGTTCAAATACAATCTCTGTGGCATGATACTCTACTCTTCATTATATTATTTGTGCCGACTAATACACTTGTTAATTTACACAACAAAATTTTGGCCTCGTTGTTAAGGATTGTTTGGATTAGTATCGATACCAACTAGCCTTAGTTTAGTTTGAATTTTATTTTTATATTTTTTTTATTTTCAATTTTTTGTTTAAATTTATGAGATGTTTAAGAAGCTTTGAATTGTTACCTTTTGATCCAATGATTGAACGTACATATAGGAGGCTCAATGGAGAAAGGAAAGAAGCTTTGTAGGAGCAGTAATAACTAATCATGGTGGAACAAGCAGTACAAGGAAATGAAGGTGGAAGACCTTTAAGAGATTATGTTAGTCCTACAGTTAATGGCACCCGCTTAAGTATTACACGCTATGCTGTTCAAGCTAATAATTTTAAGATCAAGCCAGTGATAATCCAGATGATTCAGACATCAGTGCAATTTGCTAGGATGCCGAATGATCATCCCAATGCTCATATTGCAAATTTCTTGAAATTTTTTGACACATTTGAGCAAAATGGTGACTCAGACAATGCTATCAAGCTAAGACTTTTCCTCTTCTCACTGAGGGATAAAGTAAAAGAGTGGTTGAACTCACTTCCTACTGGGACAATCACTATATGAGATGGTTTAGCGCATAAGTTTTTAGCAAAGTTCTTTCCCCTAGCAAAAACAGACAAGTTAAAGAATTGACATCACAACCTTTGCTTAATTCTAGATGGAGTCATTATATGAAGTCCACATCATGGTCTACCAATTTGGCTTCAAGTGCAAACATTTTATAGTGGCTTAGGATCTATTACCAGAATAATGATTGATGCTGCAGCAAGAGGAACTTCGATGGGAAAAACACTAGAAACAGCTTATGAATTATTAGAGGAGATCACCTCTAATAATTATCAGTGGTCTTCAGAGCGATCAATACCAAGGAGAGCTGTATAAGCCTATAATGTGTGTGTCGTCACTACCTTATCTACGCAAATGAATTATCTATCTAATAAGCTGGAACATCTAAATATCATTGCTATTCAAACGCAAGTATATGAATTGTGTGTAGGGAATCATACCAGTGTCAATTGCCAAGTTGGAAGCCCTTTTGTGTCGCCATCTACTGAACATACTCATTATGTGTCAAACTTCCAGAGGCAACAAAATAACCCATATTCTAATACCTACAATCCTAGCTAGAGAAACCACCCAAATTTGTCATAGAACAATACGCAAAATAGATTGAAGCCACCTCCAAGGTTCCAAGCATAATAAAATAAGTCAAATTTGGAATATGCTCTTACCCAACTTACAATAAATGTATCCCAGTTCATGACCAAATCTGAATCAACATTTCAAAATCAAGCGGCATCAATCCGGAACCTTGAGGTACAAGTGGGTCAGATTGCAAACTTACTATCCAATATACCACAGGCTCTCTTCGAGTAACACTGAGACAAACCCAAAGGAACAGCTGAATGCAATTTTACTTTGAAATGGTAAACAACTTAAAGAGCTACAAAAAGAAGTATAGGAAGTTAAAGAAGAAATTATGAAGCAACTTAAAGACACCACTAAAACATCTGAGAAAGCAAGTTCAGAAATTTCACAATCCTAACAATTGACACCAATCAATGCTTATGTTCCTCCAATACCTTTTCCTCAGCATCTTCAAAAAAATAAATTAGATTAGAAGTTCTCTAATTTTTTTTTTTATGTTTTTAAAAAATTTCATATTAACATTCTTTTTGCAGATGCGTTGGAACAAATGTCGAGCTCGCTAAATTCATACTAAGGAGTCCAATGTAATTTTACAAAATAAATTGCCATCGAAGTTGAAAGATCTAAGGAGTTTTTCTATTCCATGCACTATTGAAAATTATTATTTTGATAAAGCTCAATGTGATTTAGGTGCAGGTATTAACTTGATACCTCTTTCTATTTTTTAGGAAATTAGGACGTGGTGAACCAAAGACAACAACTATTTCCCTTCAATTGGTAGATAGGTCCATAAAGTATCCAAAAGGCATGATTGGGATGTACTTGCTAAGGTTGACAAGTTTATATTTCCTGAAGATTTTATTGTATTGGATATGATTGAAGATCGGGAGATACTAATTATTTTAGGCCGACCATTCCTAGCTACAGAAAGAACTCTTATTAATGTTCAAGAAGGAAAACTAATCCTTAGGGTGCAAGATAAGTAAGTCACTTTCCATGTGTTCAAAGTAATTAAATATCTATCTGAGATGGACACGTGCCTTTACTACACCGTTGATAAAGAGGTAATTGAGAGATTTCGCAATTCAATGCCGAATGAATCACTAGAAGGATGCATCGTTCACTCCCGGATTACTCAATCTGCAAACAAAGGCATTCAAGAGTATGCAAATTATTTGGAGGCTTCGCCACTTTACTTACTTTCAAGAAAGCCAGAATTGGAGGAGCTTGGAAGAAGTCCTTCTCAACCAATACCTTCAATAAAAGAACCTCTAATATATGAGCTTAGGTTACTACCCTCTCATTTAATGTATGCTTATTTATATGATAATTCTAAGTTGCTAGTTATTATTTCTTCTACCTTAATAGATCTTGAAGAGGAAAAGCTACTTCGGGTTTTGAGAGACCACAAAAATCCTCTTGGATGGACTATAATTGACATCTAATGAAGGAGAGTTCTACATTACAACCACAAAGATGTCTAAATCCGAATATGCAAAGAGTGATTAGGACAAAGGTGCCTAAATTATTGGATGCTGGGATCATTTATCCAATCTCCGATAGCCCATGGATGAGTCCAGTGCAAGTGGTGCCAAAGAAGTGAATTATAAATTTGTAAAACAGAATAAAAGTTTTAAAAATACTTTGCTATAGAATTGGAATTATAAAATCTCTTGCATTTCAAAATATTTGAAGCTCTTGTTGAGCATAGGTTTGCGGAAAACATTTGATACACATTATTTTACTAAACTAGATTTAATAAACTAAAATACATTAAAATTGAATTAAATTCAACTTTTGCCCAAAAATTATATTTCGGAATATATGTAATTAACTAATTTTTATTTAACTCACACACAAATTATAAATGTATTCCTGAAATTACACATATAAGTTCGATGGTCTAACTATTTTTTACACGATTGATAAAATGATTACTTTGAAAAGAACTTGTAATTTGAAAAAAAAACAATTAATTACAATAAAATTACATATCTAATCCAATTAAAGTATCAAATTAAAACCAGTTCTGCAAATTAAAAAAGAAAAAAGAAGAAGATATCAGACATTGCTGTGATGTGCGTTTTATTGACATCGAGAATTTTTTTTTTTTAGTAAGAATTAACATCAAGAAATTAAATGTTGCAGAATTAATATACACCATTTGAATCCTCTACTGCACTCTCTTGGCTTCGTTCCTCTGGAAAAGTCAGTCTAATAACAATTTGAAGGACTCCAGCACTTGTTCAATAGCTCTTCTTCAGTTCTTCTTTCCATCTCTGGTAGGTTGCAAAACACTCTTGACTCTTCAATACGCTTTTCCATACAGCCAAAATCTGCAGTGAAACAATACATATCTATTTTAAAGTTAAAAATGAAAGCAAATTGCATGCCAGTTCCATGAAATGTTGCATGCCTTGAATAAAGACAAAAATTGAGAATTTTTTTGTCGGTTTTTTAATGTTTGACGTTCATGTTTCTTATACAACATCATTTATCATATGTATCATCTATATTGTTGCTTGTTTTTATTAGCCTCATGTTTAATGTCACATTGCACATTTAACTTTAATTATTGCATATCTCGTATTATGTTTTTTAAGTGTAAATTTCATATTTCATGTTTAGCACATTTGAAATCTTCCATTTCATGTTTGAAAAACTAAAATAATTAACTTAACACGCAGAATTAGCTAGTCGGTTCTTCGTAGCGGCTAACCACTACATTGGGCAAGTTTCTGCCCTGCATGCAGTTAGCCAGTTAGATCAAGTAGTCGGCCGCTTGGTTTTGGCAGACTCATTGCATTCCAAGCGGTTAGCCGCTACAAGTGGGGTGGCTGGCCATTTCCTTGAATTTCGCACACCATCGAGATTTCCACACACCATTTTCATACTTTCAAGTAATGATTTATCATTTTTATTATTATTTATTTCGTTATTTTATAATTTATTTAACTTTTCAAGCTAAACTAACTACAGTAACAAATTTCATTACCAATAATAAAAAAATTTGAGTTCAATTAGTAATTCGTAAATTTTTTATTTTAAAATTCAAATAATACATAGCGTTGCTTAAATCATTTTGGATTATATTAGACTCATTTTAAAAGAATTTTGCAAACTCATTGTAAAAGAATTTGTTTGCGAAATCAAGAGCACTCAATTATAAAATTCAGAAAAATGAAACAAAAATAATATAAGCAGAATCTCCCCAAAATATGAGCATTGTCATATCTCATTACAACCTAATAATAATTTCATCAAAAGCTTGTAAATGAAACTCATAAGCAAAGGCATCTCAAGACTTTGTAATTACAAAAGAATGTGTAAAGATGAGTTAAGGAGTGCACGCCATAAATGAATTAATTTTCATCATTATCTTCCACTGTATGTTTTCAGCAATGGAGGGTTTTCCTAATCATTATCATTTAGAAAAAGGTGTAGACCTGCTCTCCTAAATATTAAGTGAGTGACAATTTGCATCTTTCTCCAATGCAATTACACCAAATAAAATGGCACCAGCAAACAGATTCTAAAATTTTTATGGACCACTATAAGGCAAATAAATATAATTGAAATATTTCCAACAAGATAAACTATTTGTTTGGGTAATATCGGGCAGATCACCTCGAGGCCAATCGAGCTCAAGTAAAACTCCTCGAAGTTAGTCCAATTCGAGCAGAAGATCCAACCGCTGGCACGAAAACGGCCTTACTAGGCGTCAAAGCTGGTCAAGGTCGAGGAGTCCAAGTCTGGTCGAGCTCGAGCTCATTCTTCTGCTCGAGATCTTCGTAGCCCCGTCAAAGCTGGTCAAGGTCGAGGAGCGTCTAGGCTGGTCGAAACCCGAGCTCATCCTCCTGCTCGAGGTCTTCCCCAGGCATGACTCAACCACACCAGTCACGGCACGGAGGAAATGCAAGATCCAGGTACAGCCGGTTCGGGGCAGTCCGACCCGTCTCTCCAACAACTCTACACGGCGATCAATGCCTGACCCATACCCCACGCGGTATGGTGTCGCCATCATTATCGATGGTCAGACACGCCTCACAGTTGTCATCATTCCATGTGCACATGCCCGACACTATGATCAGGCCATGTGAACCATGCCTACCAGACAGTCCCGCATTCCTAGGAAATGCCACAGTAATCCTGGCTGTCAGAGGGGCCCAAACACTATAGACGTGGGAATGGCAGCCCCGAAGAAAAAAAGGGCGGGAAACCAGAAGTATAAGAGGAAAATAGAAAGAAAGGCGCAGGGTTCCGAAAAAAATCTTACACAGGTTCTTCTTCTTCTTCTTCTTTTTCTTCTCCAGTCTTCCGGGGGATTCCACTCGGATTATTTCGATTATTAAGAGATCAAAAAACCCCTTTATTCCTCCGGCCTCTCTAACAAAGAGGGATACAAGAAGAATAACCTGATTACTGACTTGAGCGTCGGAGGGTTTTCGCTGGAACAACACCCGGCGACCCCTGACCTTGTTTATGTGAGTACAGGTCCAAGGAGATTGCCGTTCCGGTGAATAAAGAGGAATTTAAATAGGAAAGCAGTCCTGCTCGAGCTCAAGCATACCGCGAGCAGGAGTTTTCTGACACTATTTGAGGATACGCAAAAATCTGCATCAACACTATTAACATATGGTGATTATAGAATGATAAAGATTTGGGAAGCTACCCACTCAAGCATTGAGCCAAAAATTGAGCATAAATTCCACATGTATAGAACCTCCAGGAAGCATCTGTTTAAAACAAAGTTGTAGCTCATATTTGAAATAATTTCATAGGTATTACAAATCTAGAATAAGTTGTGATCAGCACAAGAGGCAAAAGGTATTTTTTCCCAATTTAGTAGAAAAAGTCCAAAAATGGCAGGAAAAAATGCCAAGATACAATAAAAGTAAAAACCAATTTCTGTCTCAACTTTGAATAAAAGAGATCAAATATTTTACCAGTAGTAATTTCGTTCATTGTTCATTTCACATGCTCATCTGGTCCTACATCAATAATGAGTGTTGGACAATATTATACCCTTAGAAAGACATAGCCTGCTAGAAATAATTAATACAATAGCATTACGAGAATATTACCCATAACCTTTGCAATAAATAGGACGATCCTCATTTCAAAGTGTAAAAACAATATACGGGTTGCAATATTCCAAGGTACTCTTTGAATCAAGCAGATTGCTAAAATGATCCTCATCATGATTTCAATAACTAATACCATTGACTTCAGTAAAAATACATTTTTGAAGCATTAGACTCATCAATCACAGCTAGTTCTACCAAATAATCAAAGTCTCGGAATTAGTGCTGCCATATGATTAGAAATTGGGTCTTTTTGGATCCCTTCTTTAAATAAAGAAAAGAGGAAATAAATACTTGTTCTGTAAGAACAAACTTGTCACTTTTGCCAATTGTCTTCATATTTAGATCCAAGGATCTGGCCAGTCATAGACATTGCAGTGGCATATTTTCCATACAGATTCTCAAATAGTAAGTTATCTAAAGGTACAATTTAGAGGTAAAAGACAAACCTTGGTAACAAATGAAAGCATGGGATCCACAACTAGCTTAGTAACAGCCAGGGATGAACTAATCACAAGTAGCATTTAGGTTTTTCTCCAATTCCTGGAAGTATGTAACAAAAATAATGGAATAAAAAGGTACGACTAGTTTTCACTGATCAACTTCCAGAAACTTCAAAAGGGGAAAATGAAGGGATAAAATTAGGTTTTTCAATTTTTCAATTAAAATCTTTTTAGGACCGATCTCATACAACATATAAGAATTAAGTAATCTAGAAATTCGTACCTTGATGTTTTGAGAAGATGAACAATTGAGAGTTGTAGATCCGTCTCCAAATGATCTTACAGGCTATGACTCAAGTTTGATCAACACTGGACGTATGGGCGTCTGTTTCACCACTCCCAATCACAATTGGCTTCTCTTAGATGTCTTCTATATTTTTTTTCAAGAGCTTTTTAATTCTTTTCTCTCTAATTTTTTTCCTTTTCTTTTCTGTTCATTTCTTAAGAGAATAAGCCTTTTTTGTAATATCTTATGAAAACCCTAGTATGTTAGGATTAGGATTCCTATTAAAAATAGAATTCCTCTTTTAATTTAAATATTTAAATTAAATACTATCTCTCCATTTACGTAAAAGGAAGAGAATGTGTAACTATCTAGGGGACCACCTTGTAAAATATCACAAGCCCTCTTTTTCACTTAAACATAACATACTAGACCTCAACAAATATTATAATTATGATTTTCATCTAATATGCCAGTTTTTCTTGCTTTTGGGTCCAGTGATGGTGTTGTCAATTAAATGAGCTAACCCGGGGATCATTTGGGAACATATAATAGTGGCTACAATAATTAAATTTGTAATTAAATAAATATAATTATTTAATTCCAATTCTACTGCACTATAAGATTGGAACTGACCTCCATAATTGTATGCTCGAATAATAATTCGCCCAAGCCACATTGATTTCTTTACTGCACAATCCTTTGTACCACATCATTAATTTAAATTGATATTTCAACTGTCCAATCAATTTGATTACATCTTGTTCCTTGATACTTACTGGTTTTCTCTATTGATCATTTCAACATATTTATTTATGTTGACACACTCTAGCCAGAGAATTCTATAATTAAGTACTGAAAACCCATGAAGAGATGTGTCATACAAACTCTATATTGTTAATCTATAAGTTCAATACTTATAATTACTCCCACCAAGATACCAGGTAATCTTGACTACAAATGTATTTCGTGCCCATTGGTAACTTAAATGAAATAACAATTACAATCAAGAAATTATAACTGACTCAAGATTAAGATTATAGTAAATCAATGCCTATGAGATTTAATAAGTCTGATAGTTATTACTAGGTTAATTAAATCTCATATTTGATCAAGTTCAATGTAGTCATACTACATCAATAAATTCATATATGATCAAGACAAATCACTCAATGAATTTATTACAGTTTATACCTAAATAAAGTTGAAGTACTCAACTTTATTTATCAACTGCGAATTTTATTTAATCATAAGATAACTTGTATTTATGTTTTCCGCGAATCCACATGGTGATCGTATAAATACATATAATATGATTAATGGGCTTTACTCAAAATATTAATACAATTTAAGATATCTGAATAAATACCTCAAATATTTTATTAATCAAAAAATCAATATGCTTTGAAGAGCATATAATCCCAACAGAAAATAGGTGAACATAATTTAAAACTTTATTCTACCTTTTCAAGCACGATATTTGTTATATATGCCCAAATATGTGATAAACAATTCTTCATCACATGTCTCTTGATCAATCCAAGGCATGCTGAATTTAAACTGAAGAAATAAATCTCTTTCATCTGCATCCTAGAAATAGTATCGTTGCTAATTTATATATTATCATATTATTTTTTTAAAAAAAGATGAACTCACTTGTCCTTCATTGTTGGTATTTTATTGGTAATCATAATGCAAGAAGGCATGAGAAAAAAAAAAAGAAGTGAGTATGGTGATCCTCTTATTAGAATAACTTCAGAAAAAAATAGATAATTGACTAATTATATATCACTCCGTAGTTAAGTTTTTTTTTGCTCAAATGCTTCAACAAACTGTACATCTTTTCATCCCAAAACAAGGACACAAGTGATTCAGAAGCAGATGCTTCTGAAACAGAGATATAAACCCAAATTTTTATGCAAACCAGTAACCTAAAAAAGACAAACAAACAGCCAAAAAACCCAAAACAAGCAACCGTTTGCTAAAAGTATGAAGCCATTTTTGATGTCTACGAGAGATGCGCGAGATTGGGCAAAGGTAAAATATGTTTTGCAACCTTTGGGAACCGGTTGCTTCGGTTGCCCATATTTTTCCTTTTTTTTTTATTTACTTTCAATGTCAGTCGTTGGATTCATTTTACTTGAATCCAACGACTGCATTTACAAGCCGAAACAATGACGGGGCCCCAATGCTCGACATTATAGCTTTAGCCAAAACAAAAGTATTTTAATAATTTCTAACAATCCATTTCAATTTTAATAAAAGATAAATATATTTTAATTTTAATTTTTACAACTCAAATAAATAATTAATTCTAATTAAATTTTTAATTTTGATTTCAACTCAATCGACCCCACGAGCAGATCAAAATCATAGCTCGCTTGTTCCAAAGTTGAAAGATCTACTATTGTAACATATTAATTTGTTATATTTATTTATGTAAATAATTAATTTAAGAGGGGGTTTATGTGATAAATTAAGAGGGGGTTTATGTGATATATCATGAGGGGGTCTAGTTGATATTTTGTGGGTGCTTATAAAAGGAGGAAACCGGTTAAAATTTGAGCAAAACCGAGAGAGAGAGAGAGAGAGAGAGGAGAGAAACCCGAACCCGCGAAACCGACCCGCCGGTTTCTTCCATTTCGGGCCACCTCACCGGCCGAGCAAGGTGTCAAACTGAAGCTTGTGAGTCGGCCGTCCACCCCCAGCCATCCTTGCTGCCGGAAAACACGTGGAACGCCGCCGGTGAAGCTCGAAAGTTCCGCTGGTTTGCGCGGACGATCGCCGGCGATTCCGGCTGTCTTTGGCCACGCCACCGGTTGTAAAAGCTTCCTTACCTCACCATCTTCCATTCCCAACCAGTCAACGGCACCGAGGAGGCTGTTTTGCCGCCGTCCGATCACCCCAAGGAGCCGCGACTTCACGAGCTTGATCCGGCTTCGCCGCAGCGTGGGAGGACACCACCGACACCATTGGACTCACCTCGATGAGAAGTGTCTAGTCCGAGCTTCCCCACCGCCGTTGGGTCAATTTCGGTCAACGTTGACTATAGGGGCATTTTGGTAATTTCACGTGTTAAGGGTAATTTCATAATTTCCAGCTTTGAGGGTGATTTTGTAATCTGAATTGAGGATAAATTGGTAATCGTATGAGGTTGGGGGGAAATTAGTAAATTATGAAATTAAGGGTAGTATAAGTTCGGATATGTTATTCGTAAATGACGAATACGGGATTATGACGGTAAGCCGGGAAGATTGAGAATTTGTAATGTTAGGACAAATATTTATTTAAGGCGTTATTTTTGCGAGATTAGTTCGAATTATAATTATGGAAAGTAATTGTGTCGTTTCTGTAAATTAGGTGGATCTGCGGACGAGAATCTACCTACGGACTTGGGTGATAGCTAGAGTCACGAAATTGTCACTGTGAGTGGAATATATTAAAATTATTTGATTTTTATATAGTAGAGCTTGTTTATGAAATGAATATTTAAAGTGCTTCCATTAAATGGTTTTCCGAAATAAATGTTTATTGCGTATAAATATTGTGTTAAATTATATTTATTTATTTATGCTCCGTATCGATTTTAAAATGCAAAAGAGATGATTGATTTCCGAACATGTTTTAAAGTGCTTTTATGTGGATTTCGAGCATGATTTTAAGAGTATATGATTGATCCTGTTTCTGATTTAAAATGTATATACATTGCTTTTGAGCATGATTCAAAGTATTTATATGTTGATTTCGAGAATAATTTAAAGTGTTTACATATGGTCTTCGAGCATGATTTAGAATGTTTATACATATGGATTTTGAACATGATTTCAAGAGTATATGATGGATCTTGGACATGAGATATATTGATTTCGAGTATGATTTAAAGCATGATTTAAATGTATACATATATAATGATTTCGATCATGTTTTTAAGTTTTAAGCAAATACCCGTTCCCTCCAGATGAGATGAGATAATAGGCCTTTGGGGCCCGTCTGAACACACATAGAGGCTTTGGGCCATGTGTTTGGGCGCTTTCGCCCTTTGAGGGCATATGCATGCATATTGAGATATGAGATCGGATGGTTCGAACACGATGTTGCGGGATAGCGCATCATAGCACGTCCGTTGAGATCCGGGTATGAGATATGCTAATGAGCATGAGATGGTACGTTCTTTCGTCTATCCGTGTAGCTCCGGGCATGATGGTACTCAGATAGTACATCATTGCCGTCCGTTGAGGTCTGGATGAGACTAGATTATCCCCTGGGTATTTGTTTAAAGATATTTGATTTACTTAATGTTTGATATTTCAGCTTGAGATGATATTTCAATATGAGATGTTCTTTATTGATTCTGTGACAATATCAGTTTTGCTTATGTTCAAATTATGATTGAATTAAAAGTAATTTTACATTTAAATAATTATTTAAGACAAGTAATTATACAAGTGATGCATTTCTTTTTTTTTTTAAAGTATTTTATATTTTAAAAATTACTATCCACTCATTGAGCTCACTGAGTTTTATACTCATTCCTATTTTATTATATTTTTTCCCCTCCAGGAGATTACAGGTACAATAGTTAACCCAGCAGCTGTACATAGTTGGAGTCATTTGGGCCACTGAGGTTGTTTGAGGCTATAGATTATTTATTTCTTTTGGTTAATGTATAATTATCATTTTTGGAATTATACTAGGAATGTGATATATGAATTATGAAACGTGTGTATTATTGGATATGTTATTGGATGAGATTGGGTTGATGCAGTTGATGTTTGATAAATGATTTGGGAGTGCTTGTGTTGTAATTGCAGGTTTGGAAATGTTATATATTTAGGGGAGGTTCTGCCGAAATTTCGGTAGAATTCTCATTAATAAGATGATTTTAATATTTAAGTTCAATTTCTTAAGATAGGTCGCCTCTGGATATGGGGCGGGTCGTCTCAACTATCGATAGTCGATCTATTGGTAGTAGAGGTCGAAAGTGAGGGAAATAGCTGGTCAAAGATTTATAGGATAAGCTCAACGCCAAAAGGTCTTCTAAGAACAGAGACGTCCTCTAGATTTCAGAGGATACCTTCCTCAATAAGATTTCTTTTCTGAAGCAACAATTGGGGAAATATAATAGAGAATGATAGCTCCATCTCCAAGAATCAAGTGCCAATCATTTATCAATCGCCATTCACCATAGAAATTTACCAAGCAACACTCCCGAACAACTTCAATATGCCTCAGATTCTATAAAATAGGGTCTTTATGTTAGTGATATGCCCTAAAGGCCAATCAAATGACGCTTTCTTTTAGGAAATTATTGTTATTAATTAACAATTTGATATTTATAAAATGGAAAATTTTTTAATATTTATAAATTATATTAATGAATATAGTCCAAGAAGTAAAATAGTTAAAGTACACATTCTCAAGTTTGTCGAGAATATAAAACGTGTATCCTTTGTACTATACTTCTAAAATAGTTCATAGTAGTGGATTTATGATTGGACGTAAAAAATTTTCTATAAACACTAGTATGTGTTATGACTCGTTTATGGTATGCATTACTAAAATGAATGGTGAATTTCATATCATTGATATGATGTCAAGCCAAACACATAAGTATTTGTTGCAAGAACAAGTTTACTAAACTTGACCAAATAATAATAAGTCATATGGTCTTGAGTGTTAATAGCTTATTATACATTGTTTTATACACTATGTTTAATAATGGTCTTTAGACCTGAGGCACAAATTGTTAACCTATATAGTTATTTAATTGATTTTGATG
Organism: Murraya koenigii; assembly: GCA_025617385.1. Classification (NCBI taxonomy): domain Eukaryota; kingdom Viridiplantae; phylum Streptophyta; class Magnoliopsida; order Sapindales; family Rutaceae; genus Murraya; species Murraya koenigii. Next base: position 6,438,574 of record CM046813.1, on the reverse strand, counting down.
ATAACAAACCACACATTTAAAATACCAAAAGGTTAAGTTGATTTTTCATTACTATTTTATTATAAGAGTTTTTATTTTTCAAGGTAAAATAATTTCATTTATGAACTAAATTGATGAAGCTTTGAAATCCTAAGAAGATTTAGTAAACAGCTATTCGGATTCAACAAACGACAAGTCGGTTGCAAGACAGTAGCATTCTAGATTATAAACGGCTAGCCGGATTCAACAAATGGCTAGTCGGTTGCAAGACAGTAGCATTATGGATTATAAATGACTAACCGGATTCAACAAACGATAAGCTGGTTATATGAAAATTAAAATTTTGGTCACTAACGGTAACATGAAGCGACATGCCGGTTATCATTAAACGGTAAGCTAGTTATCACCAAAAACTCCCTAACAGCTAGTTTTCTTCTTTAACTATAAAAGAACCTACAAATCCAAGCAAGAGTTAGACAACTACACATATCACTAAGCATTCAAAAGTAATCAAAGCTTAAGTTCTTGTATTCATTTTATTCACACTTGGCATATTCATTTTGTAATTGATTATATAGTGTGAGTGAAGTTGTGTTGTAACTTTTTTTCTTGTAAAATACAAAGTTAAGTAATTATAAGTGTTAAAGTATACTTGGGTTAAGAAATTAGGGTATCTTCTTGTAAAGATTCATTGATGCCTAGAAAGTCAAATGTAAGCATTGTTGAAGCCTTGGAGAGGCACGTATAGTGAAAACTTCAAACTTTGTAAGCTTGGAGGTATAGACATAGGCATGGTTTGCATTTCTCATTCCCTTACTCTTTCATATTTGTTGCACTTTAAATTTGAGTACTTTAAATTTAGTTGCATTTGTTAGAGTTTCTTAAGTTTTAATTATTAATATTTTTTTACAATCTCAATTCACCCCCTCTTGGGTTGCTTAGTTAGTATTTCGTGGATATCATATAAATAAACATCTATGTTATGTGAAAGCATAAGGATTTATTCCAAGTCAAGGAATAAATCCAACAATAGTTGTCATGGCTGGCTGTATATAGAGATAAGGGTATAGTTAAAATGGAATTTATCAATTTATAATTAAAAAAAGGATGTCCCTTGCAAGTTATTATGGATTGACATCAATCCTTGGCCAAGGTGAAATATATTTGAAGGAGTTCAAATTAAATTTATCATGCTAAGTTCATCTAGACTTATTTTAAGGTAAAGCATAAGTGCTTAACATACTAATCCATAAGCCATGGATGATGAAAATACTAAGACATAGAGAAGCAATGGAATAGGTTCTATAGATTCAACAATTCTTGTTATTTGAATTGTCATGAAATACTGGTAGGTGTCACTCGTGACTTGTAAAAACCTTCAGATTATTATTACTAAAGTGTATTAGCAATGCATCTTAAGGTTATTAGAAAAGTTTTAATTGATGACTAAAGAGTATATTGTCTTTTAATGAATAGAGAGTTATCAATAAAATACTTATACTATCTTATAACAAAGAACCTAAAAGGTCACACACCTAATAAAATGAAAAAAGAGTTCCTAGAAAATGAGAAGTTGAATTTCCTAATTTTAGGAAAATCGGTATTCATATAAAAATTTATTAGAGAATGAATATATCTTAAATATGATTTGAGATGGAAATTTTAATGTTCCATAAATAGTTTAAGGAACAAAATAAATTTCATAAAGCTTTAATTAAACATTTGGTTTAAGATCAAACATTTAAATGACTGAATTGGACATGTTTCAGTTCGTAAATGATTATGAATTTTCGACAAATTTTGGTTAAAAAATTTTCGCCTTCTTATTGGAATATATATGGATTAACAAGAAGCACAATATCATATAACAAAACCAGTCCAAATTAGCCATTTGATTAAATCAAAATGGGCTTAATTTGTTAAAGACAAATAATTTAGTAAATAGTCTATTTGTTTATTTATTCAAAATTAATTGATGAAATAAATTATTAAAGTGATAAGATCAATTTAATAATGAATGGCTTAGTGGATAGGTCGAGATGCTTGTGCCATTATTGAATAGACAATGGTGAAGTTTTATTTGGTGGATAAAAAATCAACACGAACTAGCATTCATGATTGATAATTATCTCTCTCATTTTTAAACCAAATTAAGTGATTCCAAATTCTATAAACTCTTAGAACATTTCTAAGTGTGGACTAATTAGAGGCATCATACTTGGGGTGCTTTAAGGATTTTAAATCATACAAAAATAGAAGTTGTTCATACAGTGGTCTATTTCTTGGACAATGTTCATAGCTTGCTATTTTTGGTCTTTTTCTTTTACCTCACGAAGTAATTTTTGAAACTACAAGTCAGGTTATTAAAACTTCAATCCTTTGTCTTGATTTTCATTTGTTAATGAAGCTGATCCAAGATTTCTAAAGCTTCTGCATATTATTTCAATTTTATTACGTAAAAGTTATATTTTTCAGGAACCTCATGAACAAATGTTGTCCATCACTTTGATTCCACTGAGTATGTTAAGTTATACTAGTATTAGATGCTTAAAAAAGAAGTTAGGGAAAAGGCTAGTCGTATGTTTATAAACATTATTAAAGGCCTAACCAAGCCTTAGTTTCAGTCTCTGAACTATAGAGCATAGCTAGCAATGATAAGTTACTCTCGAAGTTAGTTTAGAAGTTTTTTTATGCTTCTCACCAAGAGAAATCCTCCTTAAAGCTAGCTTTTATTAAACAATATGAGAAAAAATCACTAGTAACTTTTGTCAACTGTTCTTAGGAGAATGTCTTTCGTACTAAAGCCTTTGATTATGAGAAAATATTGGCTCATTTTTACAAAAAAATCTTCAGAGGATAAGTTATAAAAGTCCTTTAAAAAAGATGTGCCATTGACATATGGGGAGGCTAAGTCAAGGACCTTGCAGCAGATCAAATACAAGGACAAATGCTGATTTAAACTCTAGGAAGACAAGCTCAACATAACAAAAAGTAAGGTTAACCCAAAGAAACCAGATACATACTTTATTAGAACACTTTAGATGATTTAACTATAGTAATCTAGAGGCTAAGGTATTCCATTACTAACATGTGCCAAGAATCCCTCTACCCTATTAGATTGAGCACTATAATAGAGAAAAGCTACTAGAAAAATTATAGTGTGAATCATACTATTTTCTGAATAAGTCTCTAAAGCTGATTTTCTACCACTCTCATGATAGTGGTCTCTTGAGACCTCCATAGCAGATGAAGTAATACCATAGCATGAAGAGAAGCTTAAAGTATTATGAGTTCTACGAAGATTTTGGTCATAGTACTGCAAAGTGTTTTCAAATGTAGGAAAAGGTAGAGGCGTTGATCATCAATTGGTATTTATTGATGTTATGTATTTTTCATTGTCATATACATAACATATTTTTTTGTTGGACCCACACATTTATCAGCAAAAGTAATCACAAAGTCAAATTATAGGACTATTCACACTCTCAATAGAGAATGAAAATTGGAGAACACCAATATGGCATTCTCTAACTTTCTTTGTAAGTTTAAAAGAAAAAAAAATGATTTGTTTTCCAATACTGTAGCCTTTTCTAAAATAATGAGCCCACAAAAAAAATTTATATATTTTCTTTTTAAACAAACGGAGAATAGTATATTAAAAAGGGCGCCAAACGCACTTTAAGTAATGCTAGTTTTGTGACTATATCTGTAAATAGTGAAGAAGACACTATTACAACAACAGCTGAACAATCTATACTATTACAAATAGATGAACAATCTTGATACTATTTATCTGTAATGAAATGTGCTCTAATATTACATTTTGTACACATACACACATTTGAGCTATTATTTGGTTACATTTAGTTGGAAGTGTGTGCTTTCTTTGTATTCATCTTTTAATCATCTAAAGCTAAGTGATTGTAAGTGTGGGACACTTGGGTACGAGGTGAGAGATTCATCGCAAGATTATAAAGATTAATTGACATCTCATAAGTTAAATATAAAATTTTAAAACCTTGAGTTATAAGGCTTAGATAATGAAATCTTCAAGTTTAGTATGCTTAGAGGCGTTGACGTAGACGAGATTTACTGAACCACTTAAAAACTCAAGTGTTTGCTTTTCTCTATCTCTTATCTCTTTATTTTTATTGGACAAGATTTTTTTTTTTAAATTGCTTGCTTAGCTTCAATTGCATTAAGTTTTAAAGCATAACTTTTAGAAACCCAAATCACCTCCCTTAGGTTGCACACTTAGAATTTCATTTGGTATCAAAGTAAAGTAATCTTGTTAGGACTTAACTATCTAGAGTAAAAGATTCATGGCAACCCAAAATGATTCCATCATTAGGGAAGGTCAATCTACTACTTAGCCATATTTTTTTGATGGAAATGACCATCTATATTGGAAAACTAGGATGAGAACTTACAAGCTTTAAATTATGATATATGAGAAATAATTAATGATGGACTATTCATGGTTATTGTAAAAAATGAAGTAAGGGAAGAAATTTCAAAACCTTCATGTGAGTGGAGTAAGGCGGAAAAGAAAAAAGTTGTTTTAAATCCAAAGTTATGAATGCTTTATTTTGTGCCTTAGCTAAGAAAAAGTTTCATAGAGTTTCAGGTGTGCTTATGAAATTTGGAAGAAGCTTAAAGTTGTTTATGATAGTACAAACCAAGTTAAATAGTCTAAGATTAATAGATATACTAGGCAACACGAATTGCTTAAAATGGAACAAAATGAAAGCATTCATTCCATGTATACTATGTTCATGTAAACACTTTAAGAGCTCTATGAAAATCCTTTTTAAATAGTGAAAAGATAAAGAAAATCATTAGGTCATTAATAAAAGAATGGAGGCCTAAGAGAATTGCCATTAATGAAGCAAAAGATTTAAATACTTTATCTATTAATGACTTAATTGGTTTACTTATCTTTTATTAAGAGGATTGGTAGCTGAAAGGGGTAATGAAGATAAGAAGAAGAAAAAATCATTGCAGTCAAAGCTTCAGAGCCATAAAGAAAATGACTTGGAAGATGAAAAGATGGCTATGATGGCCAGAAAATTCAGAAAGTTCTTCAAAAAATTCAGTAAGCAAAAAATATTCAGATATTTTAGAAATCAAAAGGAGAAGAATGATGTAATCACTTACTATAAATGCAAGAAAAAAGGATACATAAGATCATAATGCCCTCTTCTTAATAAGCACAAGAACAATGCAATGTTAGCAACTTGGGATGATGTCCTTTCAACTTGCATAATAAGATTATACTATTTCAAGAAAGCTTAGCACTTAATATGAGGAGAATCACATGTAAATGATTTGAAAAAGGAAAATGAAATGCTTAATATGAGCTTAATGATATTTTTTTGAAGTTTACAAATGGGAAAGTATTTTAGATAACTTGTTTGGCTCACAAAAATGTATTTTTGACAAAGGAGATATTAACTATAAGCCAAATTTGAAATAAAAATATTAGAAGAATTACTTTGTGAAGGCTACTTTCATTAGTGATCAATTGTACGTCATTATTAAAATAGAAACGGACACTTGAGTTATAAAAGTTTAGTTAAGAAGATTGCATACTATGGAATCAATTTTGTTTATGTTCCAAAAGAAACTATTGCTAACACTTAAGGACCTGAAAAGTTTTAGGTACTTAAGACTTAAGATTTCCTCTGTAGAGATTAATGAAGATGAACAACAATAAGTGGTACTTAGACAGTGGATGCTCAAGACATATGATAGGCAACTATTCATGGTTTTTGAGTATTACCAAGATCGAAAATAGGGGAGAAGTATTTTTTGAAGATAACGGAAAAGAGAAGATTATTGGTATAGGTAATGTCGATAAAGATTTCTCTACCTTTATTGAAAATGTGTGTTTAATTGAAAATTGAAACACAACTTGCTTAGTATTAGTCAATTTTGTGATAAAGGCTATAAATTTATTTTTTATAAAATAAAATGTGTTATTGAAAATACATATGAGGACAAAGTTGTGTTATTGAAAATACATATGATGATAAAGTTTTGTTTGTTAGAAAAAGATGTGTTAATGTAACATTTTTTATATAAATTGTGCATCAATGCATGACAAATGTTATTCAGCTTTATATAACAATCGTTGGCTATGGCATAGAAGACTAAGTCATACAACCATAGATTTGATTTCAAAAATCTCTAAAAATGATTTAATTAAAGATCTTTAAAATATTGGTTTTCAAAAAGATAGAGTGTGTGATATATGTCAATTTGGAAAGCAAGTCAAAACATCTTTCAAAGTTAAAAATCATATCTCTACTTCAAAACATCTTCAACTTGTTCACATGGATTTCTCTAGATATTGAAGTCTAAATGGTAAATATTATGCATTTGTAATTGTTGATGATTTTTCAAGTTTTACTTAGGTGTTATTCTTAGCTAGTAAAGATGATGCTTTTAAAGCTTTATGTAAAAGAGTTCAAAATGAAAATGCATATGCTATTTATTGCATTAGAAGTAATTATTATAGAAAATTTGAAAATAATGCATTTGAAAGCTTTTGTAATGATTTTGTTATTGAACATTAATTTTTTGGTGTAAGCAAGACGATCTTCTTTGTGACAATCAAGAGGAAAAACAAAGAGAAGAACCCAACATAGATAAAAATATTAGTAATTCTCTAAGACTCTCCAAAGAGTAGAGGTATGCTTTTTGTTATGTACAGGATTTAATCATAAGAGATCCTTCACGTGGTCTACTGTTTATCACAAACAGTAAGTTATTTCTTAATTATTACTCACTGGAATGATTCAGTAAACCGCTTATTCAAAATGGTAAGCCATTTTTGCATTTCTCATTTTCTCAACATAACCAACATGCCAATTATTAATAAACGGTAAGCTGAATTCACATTTTTAAGCTATTATTCATCATCTTTCTTCATTCGATCAACTATTCCCTCTCTCTATAAAAATTACTTACTCTCTCTCTCACTCAAAGGTAGTCTTTTTCATCTGCTCCCATACTAAATCAACCTAATCAAATCATTGATCATTACTCTTAGTCCACAAAATCTTCATTCAAACTCATTTTCACAATTAAAATTGAGAATTCCTAAATCTAATATTGGTTTTTCAGCCAAATTTTCTCCCTTAAATTTGATCTATTTTAAATTAAATTGAGCCTATACATCACTTCCAAACACATTTTCTTTATTTTCATCGGTCTATTTTTCCTTCAATCATGCTTTTCTCTAATGTACCATTTTTGAGTCATCATGTGAAGTTCAAAGAGGCAAATCGGCAAGGGAAAGGGGAAAGAACCTATTCCATAAAACAAACAACCACGAAGCACTACATAACAACTTGATTTCAAGTTAAGACACTTTTTAGATAAGTACTTGGCCAAATGATTTCATCTCCAATTCATGACTCGCACAATATTTCCCTCAATCTATATTGAAATAGATTAGATTCGTACTCTTAGTATTAGCAATGGAAATGTATTGTAATTTTTGGAAGAAGTTGGTTGGATAAATGCAATTGTGATTAAGAGAATGTGTGTCCAAATTTGGTGAAGGTGTTTTACTCGAACATAGATATTTCTGTGGAGAAGCAAATCAAGTAATCACTAATGTTGGTGGAGTTCCCATAGAATTTGATATTAGTGAACTAAAATCTCCGTTAGGAATCCTTGATAATAGTCTAGAGATTTATTATGCTAGGAAAACCACTGAAATTGATGATTATTTTTATGTTAATGCTGTTAAAAACATTTGTAATCACATTGATATATCTGATGATGTTTATAGCATTCACCTCCGTACTTAATGTTTATGTCTGCAATCATGGGTCTTACTTTGCATTTTTCAAAATATAGTCACTTCTATGTCGGGGCATATAGATGAGGTTTCATATATGGATATTGCTTTGATAGATTGTATTCTTAGGCATCATCTTGGTAACTTTAGGTACACCATTATTAGTAATATGCTTAGTGATAACTACATAAAACAAGAGTTATCATTAAATTTCTAAATCTAAACTGCTATTATTTAAAGAGTGAATGATGAATTTTTATCTAATTTCAGGTTATATTTTGCATGAACATTCATTCAGGTTTAGTTTTAATAAATTAATGAGTTGTAGATCATTATTTTTTCTGATTAAGTGCATTATTATAGGTGATCAAATAGCTCAAATTATAAGTATGATTGTTATAGCAGTAGAACTGCAAGTAATGACAAAAAACTTATTTACAGAGGGAATAAACTAAATTTAAAGTAAAAAAGATGTTGTAGACATTGTTGTAACAATCTTAGAGAACATAAATAAAAGACTGACATAGATTGCACATGCAGACTGACAGAGCATGCTGCAGCTGTTATTGCACTATCACTATCACGTGGAAACAAAACAGTAAAAAGAGGAACAATAAGGTATATGGTCTTAGGTTGCTAAAAGGTAACACGTGTTTACATGCTTTTGGTTGCCCTAATCCCAAGATATAAAAAGAACATATATGATAAAAAGAGGGAGACACCTTGTAAGATAGCTATGCACACTAATAAGAAAACAAAGAAAAAGACAAAAAAAATAGAGGTTCCAGGGCTATAGCGGAGAATTTTTGGAAAGAAGAAAGAGAGGTCGTGATAAAATAAGTGAGTATATCTTGGAATTGCGATTCTCAAATTTTTTTTTCATGTTTGCTTGTTGCTATTTTTCTTTGTGAATGAATTTAACGTTAGAAAAATGTGTTGTTATTTCTACATCTATTATAAGCTAAAATTTAATGTAGTTAGGGATTAAACAAGGTTAATGGTTAATTGATTGCTATATATATGTTACTTATAGTCTATTATAGTATTTTGTTTTTATTTTACTTATTATAATTCCCTATCTTAGCTGACCACCTATTTAGTGGATACTAACTAGGAAAGAACCTAAAAAAGGTCTGACTTAGTTGAACAATTCAGAATAATACATGGTTTTAAGTTAGGTTTCCCAAATTCAGTTTATCTTAATTTGAATAGGGTCATGCTTAATCTAAAATTAGTGAAGAACTAGACATAGGGATTCACCTTACAGGGTTAATGAGATCCAGAACGTGTAATGTTATGTTTTATATTAATTTAACAACCGGTCAATAAACTGTTAGGTTGCATATAAACATAAGATATCTAATAGGCGGCAGCTAATGATGCATTAGGAATTGTACTTTAATTGGTGGATAGTCAATATTCGATAAATGAGTTTAAGAACAAAACTACCTATTTGTTATTGAGTATCCTTTTGTGTTTGACCTTAATTTTTCTTTTCCTACATTTTGTTTATTGCATAACTAGTTTTATTAGGTCTTTAATTTCATTATTTATTTTATTTTACTTTTACTACAATAGTAAAATTATTGTAGTAAGTCTGAAAATTTCAATCCCTATGGAGACGTTCAGGATACTTATCATTTTATTATTTATTATGTCCACTTGCACACTGACACCTATAGTAATACATATGCACTTACATCAACGCTTTGCATTCCAGCCATGGTTAGTTACTTATTTCCATATAGTCACTTTGTTAATAGAATTCTTAATTATTTTAGAGTGCCTATAGATGAACCCACTTTAAACCTATCAAGAGTACATGTGATGAGATCATATGCGGTTTAGGCTTTGATTAGCGAAATGAGACAAGGGTGAAGATTATGGATAATAAGTCCACCTTGATTGCTCATAGCGATAATTATTCTCTTAATGACGTGGCTCTCACTGATCAACTCCATAATTTTTCTCTTCCTTTATAGAGTCAGTGTAGATGTCAGGATCCATCATTATCAGTGCCTGGTCTTGATGCTACTTCCTTTGTTGTACCTTATTCGGAGACTAATGATTACAAAAAGGTTACACTTCAGCAGCTTATGGATTAGGTAAGGACACTTTCTATGTAGTGGATTAATTTTCAATAGTAGATTCTTATGGAGCAGAAACATTGACTGATAACATTGTCTTTTCGAGCACTTCGTAATCTTTTATCCATTTCTAGCATCTCCACCTCCTCATTCACCTTTATTTTTCTGTTCGGCATTCATTTATGGATTAGGTGAGTACACCAACATTTTTTTTTTTGTTATGACATTTCATTTCATCATTTAGAGATATTAGATATATATATTTTCTTTTGGATGTTGTGGTTGTTTATTAACTATTTTAGTTTAATAGATATTCATGCTTAATTATTTATCCATGCTTATTAATGCTTGTTTTGATATGTTTATATTTAATAGGGAGAGTTTATTTCAAAACTCCTTGTTAATCTTTTTTATGATGAAGGGGGAGATATATGGCAACTTGACATGTGGTAACTTGAGTTGTAGAGATGTATTTAAAAAGTTTTGATTTTGAGGTTTTATGCTTTTGAACATATGCATTTCCACATAGGAATTCTTAAAAAATGTTGAAAAATATTTTATGGCACACATGCAGATTTGCAGGAGGAGTTTTTTTTAAAAAATTCTTTTTAATATATACATTCATTAAGGGGGAGTTTGTATAAAAAGTTCAAAATATATAATGTGTTTTGTTATCATGAAAAAAATGGGAGATGTTAAACTATAAGTCTATATAACATGTTGATTTTGATGATAACAAACCATATGTCTTGGATAAACTATACGTCTATTTAACAAAGTCTTAAATACAAAATCTTATTCTACTCATAAACAACATCCTACTTATAGTAATCGGCAAATCGGATAAATTAAAACATGCATTTTGAAGACAATTGGATAATCGGATTAGCTAAATAAAAAACCAAATGCAACATAGATGCATTTTAGTGACAATCAGACAACCAAATAAGCTAAATAAAAAATCGAATATAGCAAAGATGCATTCTGGAGATAGTCGGATAATCAGATAAGCTACACGAAAAAATTAGATACAACAAAGTTGCATTCTGGAGATAATCAGAGAACTAAATAAGCTAAATAGAAAGCCAAATACAACAAAGATATTCTAGGGACAATTGGACAACTTGATAAGCTAAATGAAAAATCGGATACAGCAAAGATGCATTGTGGAGACAACTGGCATACTATATATTTTAAATAGTAAATCGATTAACTAAAATTTGCTCTCTAAAATATAATGCAGACCGGTACTAACAAGTGACAAACTAATTAATTAAAACTAGCTCTCTATAATCAAATGGCATATTGGTTACCAATAAGCGATAAATCAGTTATTCACAAATTTAAGTTTTGGCTACAACGGTAACATTAAACAGCAATTCGGTTGGCATAATAATAAGTCGATTATTACCAGAAAGTCAACAACGGCTAGTTTTGTTTCTCTATCTATAAATAGTTGAAGAATATACTATTACAATAACTATTGAGCAATCTTGGCAATATCTATTTGCAATGATATGTGCTCTAAGCTTACATTTTGTGCATATACATACATTTGAGCTATTATATGGTTACATTTAGTTGAGAGTGTGTGTTTTCTTTGTATTTATCTTTTAATCATTAAAGGTTGAGTGATTGTAAGTGTAGGAAATACTTGGGTAAGAGGTGAGAGATTCATCTCAATATTATATAGGTTGATCGATACCTCAGAAGTAAATTGTAAGATTTTTAAAGCCTTAGGTTTTAAGGCTTGGATAGCGAAATTTTCAAGCTCGGTCTGCTTATTTGCAAGCTGCATTTCACTTATTTATTTTTTTTTTTATCATACATCATCAGTTTTTTTTTTGTATTTTTATATTGCATTACATTTATAAATAAATCATCTAAATTTTTCTCAAATATGAATAGGTGATGAAACTCATAAGATATATAGTGATACTCAAAATTAGAGTGGAATAGGGTGATAAGTTAATAAAGAATTTTCTTTTGTTTTAAACTAAGCTCAAAAGAATTAACTATGAATATTTCATAAAATGAATGGCTAGAAAAGCTCAAACGGGTCAAAGATAACCTTTCCATTATCTTCTAGGACTTTAAATAGTATTCCATATATACTAGTTCGATATTCTTTTAAATACTATACGCTTTTTTTTAAAAAATGGTTGAATTGAAAGAAAATATAGAGATCATAAATAAAATAGTAGATTGCTAAACTGAAGAATGGGCAATAAAGGTTACTATCCAAGAAAAATAATATGCTAAAAAACTCACTTAGAGTTTATTATAACATTTACATTCCTTCAAGTAACTCAACCATTTTCACTCGTCAAATTGTTCAATTAACATTTATTACCAACATCAGCATACAGAGTAACAAATATAGTGTAACATGATTCAAGGACAAATAATAAAATTTAAAAGTCATTATGTCATCTAATGTCAAAAGATCACACAAAATGTCTTAATTTTTTTATAATGATTTTTTACCTCCGAACCTATTCTAAACATGATATATATACATGCAGAAAGGTGAAGATTATATAGAAAAATTAAATAGTAATGGAGAAGTTTAAAAAGAGATAAAAAAGAAAACATCAGAAATGAAACAATGTTTATTTTTTTAACTTCAAGACTAAGAAGATGCGTTTCTATATTCAGTCATTTTCGCCTAAAAAATTTAGCCAAAGTTAGTCTTTATAACAAAAATCAATAAGAACTTCACCAAGATTGAGGCATTCTACAATTATCAATTATTTCTTCCCCCTAACTAGAGCAAGACATCGCCCTTAATTTTTTAAAGGAAAGAAGTATGGTTTAAAAGGCATTACCTAGGTGCTTTGTAGCACAGAATAATAGAAAATGTTTATAAATGGAGAGTTAAATATAATTTGTGCTTCTTATATTACTAATAGACCAATCCAATGAAAAGGTCCTAAACTTATAAAAGATCAAGGAACTCATTAATAATAAGAGTACAAATAAAAAAATTTTTACTGTAAAAGGAATAAAACGATTTTTTATTACATGGTGAAGAAATGCAATTAAGCCATCATAAAGTTTAGATTGGCTCAAGATGTAAATGTAAATTATACCTCTAAAGATGCAAGATCTCCTGGCAAGATTTAGCATGTTATAGTATTTCAGATAGTCTTTGTTACATGATTGAGACAACTAATTTCTATCCAGTTAGTGAGCTAGATATGCTTACAAGAGGTTTTAGGACTTTCTGAATAATGTCCAACACTTGGCTTACTCTACTTTAAGTAGCTTCTACAATAAGTTTTGATAATCTTTAGTCACCTTCTCCATATAACAGGTGTATTTTTCTCTATGCTAGGACTCGACTACATTTTATGGCTGCCTCAACAAACTCCTTGTATTTTCTATAGTGAAATCTAGAAACCACATAAATGGTTTTAAATTTTCTACTCGAAGATTACTTTTAAGACAATTCTAAAAACAAATGTGTGAATGTTTAATAAAATAAGCCCATACTTAGAGATCTTGATAACAAACATAACGATACTCAGCTATAAATGAAGTGATGTATTTATCAAATGAGGTGTAAAGTTTGTAGCTTAAAAGTCAAAAGTAAACAGTGAACAACAGGAAATGATAAAATCACAGCAATGATAAAAGAACAATAAATGAAAATAATATGTACTAGTAGTTGTGTTATGGCTCACATCTTCTTCTAGTTTAACATCTAGAAATAATTTAAACTTCCTCTATAGGTCGAGGATAGGCTTCCCATCTAATTTTTTTATATATTGGTGAATAGAATAGTTTATAGTTAGGTTCCTGAGAATATATCGTGCATTTTCTTTTTGGAATAATGATTATAACTGGAAATACGTATCCACCGGGATGTGTTTTAGGAGATAAAATGATATCATCTAATGACTCTTTACTCAAGTCATCCTCAATGAAATGAATCTTACCTTCCCTGTTATTAGACACCATTCTTATAGAAGTACATTGACTTTTATCGCATTCCATTCTGGTACACTTCTGACAGGCAACTAGAAATAGCCGAGCTCTTCGTTCTCTTGAGTAATTTCTTTTACCACAGCCAGACATGTTTGTAATAAATTTAGGAGATAACTTACCTGTCAATCATACTTGGGCTTCAATTAACGAACGAATGTCAATATGGATGTTATTTCTCATGAGTCATCACATGTGTTTGGACTAAGCTTTTAGATTGTAAGGAGAGTTTTGAGGGATTGAAGAAAATCATTTATAAAGCTTTGCTAAAATCGCATTTTTGTCTACACTTTCACATGAGAATATTAATTATTATAGGAAATTAAAGTAACCGACTTTGATTATCATAGAATACCATTATCCACTACTTAACTAGGATAAAAAATTAAAGCATAATCAAAGGAAATTAGATCTGTAAAATCAAGTTACACGTGAAAGTGAATAAAATAAAATAAAAGCACACAATGGAAAAAAAAATAAGTATAATCAAACACTTACAATTGCCTTTACCTCAAGTTTCAATTAGAATTCATAGATACAACCTTCGATTTTCTTAAGTTGTCTTTTTAGTTTCTCAACATAGGATACTAACGCTAGTGGTTGTAGTTCCCAAATAGGATATGATTTACAAAATTGGAGCAAGCCAATTAGATAACACTTCACACGTAGAAGTTGGTTAAGATAGTTGAAGACCGTCTTATTGAGGTACTCATAATATATATTACAAGAAATGAAAGAAACTACAACTGGTAAATAAACAACCTTTAGCATAAAATAAATAATTTTGATTGGCAAAAGAACAATAAAACAAAATGACAAAAATTTAAATTACCAAAAAATGAAAAAGTCTATGTTTAAATTTGGTGTCCTCTTTGTGTGGTTAGTACTTTAGATATAACTTTAATGTTTGGCCATTAGCTTTAAAAGTGACGCTATTCTTTGGATCCTTAACCTCAATTGCTCCACGTAGAAAAATAGTGTGAACAATAAAAGGGCTAGACCATTGAGAGCGAAGCTTACTTAGGAATAGATATAAACGAGAATTGAATAAAAGCACTTTCTAACATGTGGTAAAAGATTTTCTCATAATTTTCTTGTCATCAAAGACTTTCATTCTCTGTTTGTAAATTTTAACATTTTCATATGCATCATTGCAAATTTCGTCAAGTTCTACCAACTGTATTCTTCTTTCCAAGCTAGCTTGTTATTATCAACGTTGCATTTCTTGATGGTCCAGTATGCACGATACTCAAGTTTCACAGGTAGCTGACAAGCTTTTCCATACACTAGCCTATAGGGTGACATCTCAATCGAGGTCTTGAAGGCCTTTTATATGCCTATAGTATATCATCGAGTCTCAAAAGCCAATCTATTACGCTAGAACTAGACGATATATTAAAGAAAGAAAAAAAAAAGATTGAGGGATCTCAAAAGTGAAAATGAGTCCCTCAAAGGAGAAATAAATCTTAATGAGTACGACAAAGAAAAAATAAAATTCCGCAGTTTCTAGCAGACCATCGCT
The DNA here is from genome assembly GCA_025617385.1 of Murraya koenigii. NCBI lineage: Eukaryota > Viridiplantae > Streptophyta > Magnoliopsida > Sapindales > Rutaceae > Murraya > Murraya koenigii. The sequence continues at coordinate 6,423,189 of CM046813.1, read as the reverse complement.
GCAACATTTCATTCCTATTCGTTGTTATGATGTTCCATATTCAAATAGCGGAGATTCACGAGGAAGTGAAAGTTAAGTAGGAAAACAGAGCTAGCGGTATTTAAGTCCACCCAATGAGCTTGTGCGGCCAGTAACCATTGGCTACGAACTGTGGGAAGAATAAAAAATTGAACTTTCAAGAACAGAGAAACTATGTTAAAAGAAAATGAGAGTTCTTTCTCTTTTATATATTAAGCGTTAGCGCATAAGTGGGTGGTAACGAATGGATCATACTTAAGCCGAGGTTGAGAAAATAGTTGGTAGATTGATATGATATCAAAAGGGGCTCCCACTCTCAGAATTGAATAAAAAATAGTGACATGTGCTCAAGCTCAAAGAGTTGTCACGATAACATTGTTCATGCTGAAATTGAAACCTAAGCATGGGCCTTACGCATAGGGAGTCACCATAATGCAGCGCTTCCCAAGAGGTAGATTGATATTGAGGTGTAATTCCAGAAACATTTATATTTATCTAGACAAGCTCATTGGCTTTTCGAGTATAAAAAAAATGTGGGTAGAGACTCTTCAAAGAAAATAATGAATTACTGTCTTTTCTAATATTTACTATTGAGTTCTAGAGAGTGTATATTTATAAAAAGTAAACTTTTTATTTTACACTCTAACTCTTATTAATATCTCCATCTTTATGTATTTTAAGTACCATGAACTTTGATCGTATATGTTTGTGTGTATTGTGTCATAATTTGAGAACTTTATGCATTTTAAAGGTATTTTGGTCAATTTACAATAAATGAGAAGACAAACAATAAAATAGATAATATTTTTGAACTCAAAATAGTTGAAACCTTAAGAAGAACATAAAGTGTAAAATTATACTTTTAAGATTTTAGTGGGCCTTATTGACGTGGGGTTAATTACGGATGTGGCGTTGACTAATGATGTGACATTGATAGATGACATAGCAGAAGACTATTAGGTCAAAAAATGAGCTTACTGAATCATAAATATTAATGTTAGTGTTGATTGATGACATGACAGAATATTAGTAGACTGAAAGATGTGTGTACTGTATATGCATATACATAAAATAACAGCATTGGTGATGTATTCCATCCAATAGAAAAGTAAAACACTCATTTTATTTAATAAAATTATGAAGTACAATATAGGAAAATTGAAAACAAAAGGAAAGAAGAGAGATTTTTTTTCCCTAAATTCCACTCTAGGTTTATACCCAAAAAGCTCACCTCTAAAATCAAAAACATAATTTTCTCATTTCCTTCTTTCTTCAAAATCTAGCAACCGTAATTTATGAGAGCTCTTGCCTTTATATAGGTAAATTTAGAGTGATCAAGCGTTGGTATTTACATGATATCTTGGTGAGCTTACAACCAAGTCCTTGATATAATATTTAGTAGTACGGTCTAAGGGCTTGAAATTGCAACCATTATGGATTATCGAATTTAACTTAATCAATGGCTACAAATGAAGTCAAAGCCAGACCATTCTTTTGTTCATTTTTTAAGATGATTAAGCTCATTTCTCAAGGCGGTTGATCTACCCCATTTGATGTGATAATCTAGTATAAAAAAGTGCATGTGAGCTCAGACATGCAGTACCATCTCAACTGTTAAGAAATAATGTTGTATCAAATGGCTATCGATTCTTTCAAAAGCTTTTGAGTTTTCGAAATTCAAATTTTTGTTTTTTATGATTTAGGGATTTTCTATAAAACACAAAAATCATATCTTAATACTTAAATAAAAATACACAATTTGTAAGATAGGTTAGGGATTTGTATATACAATGAAATTGTTAGTGTTTTCAATTTTGTAAGTAAGAAATAATAATTTTAATATTTATTAAATATACACTTTATAATGTTAATCGACAGCCTCATATTCATCCCCTTTTAATTATTTTATTTGTTCTAGTCAGGTATATCGAATATCTGATTAAAACACTTTTCATTCTCATCAGTTTTTAATTCATTTTAGGGAAAAAGCCATAGAAACTCTCAAAGTTTGACTATACACCAACACCCCTAAAATTTGAGAAAATGACATGTACACTTCCATATTTTAAAGAAATAGTCACCAACACCCTTAAATTTTTAAAAAGGACACCAAGACCCATTTTGACTCTCATTTAACCATTATACCATTTACCTCTATTTTTTATAATAAATAGAAATATAACATTAAAATAAATTTAATAATATTATATACATTATAAAAATATTTCAATATTTAAAAATTATTTTAATATTTTACAATTTATTAAATTTTTTATTATATTAAATTAAATTTTATAATAAATAGAGCCATAATATTAAAATAAATGTATTAAAATTTAATTTATTAAATTTTAAGTAAAATAATAATTTTAACATTATTAGTTTGTGATTTTTTTACTTGTAAAATGTATTTAATACAATTTTTTAGATCCTACAAATAAATAAAAATATTTTCATAAAATAATTTACATATTTAAATTTATTAAAATACTAAAAAAATTTGATATTGTTATTCTATTGCATAGATTACATTATGAAAATAATATTTATATTTATAAAAATATTTAAAGTCATTTTTTAGGAATAATAGAGGTAAAGGATATAATGGTCAAATGATAGTCAAAAGGGAGATTTTGGTGTCCTTTTTAAAAATTTGGGGTGTTGTGACATTTGCTTAAAATTTAGGAGCGTACATATCTTTTTCCCCAACTTCGGGGGTATTGGTATATATTCTTCAAACAAAGGGGTCTTGTGATTATTTTGACAAACTTTGAGGTTGTCTATGACTTTTTCCCTTCATTTTAACATAGCATATATTGCTTTTTCCTTTGGCAAAATTTTCAAGGAATATGAGCATGAATCGGATAATGAATTAGATTTTTTAAACCAAAAGAAGCTTGATGGGAAACCTATATATATTTAAACCAAAAGAAGCTTGCGCGGAAACCTATATATATCTTTTTTTCATCTCTAATAAGAAAAAAAAAATTGCAAGCTTCCTAATAATCTATAAATCACTGTGCCTTTTTTTTTTTAAAGAGTAAATAACTTTTGGTACATTGTAATTGGTTAATATTGGGTCTGTATTGGTCTAATCATAAAAATACAAAGATTGTATTATTCTTAGTATTAACATACCTGCAAGAATTTTAAATGAATTTAATAATAATTTTAATTGATATGGATATCTTCATCACCAATTAAGTTACATGTTCATGCATCATATATTTGAAGAAGTTTGAGATGTCCAGATGTACACTATCACCATGAGATCATTAATCATTTCTTAAGGCGAAAGACTACAATCATGATCGTAAACCACGATTTTTAATGCAGCTATGGCCTTGTCATGTCAATGACATTGACCATGCTTTTGTGTGATAGCATTTATTTCAAGGCAATTACTAAGTTACGTGACATGAGGGTAAGCAATTTGCGGGTCTTCAAGAATAAGTTCAAGTCTTTAAAAAGCCTTCATATTGAGCTTCTAGTCCGAGTTTGGACTTTTATTAAATTTTTAAAAATAATTTTTTAATAAAACTATAAATTAAAAAAAAAACCTTGAATTATATATGATTATCGAATATAGAAAATATTAACAATACAATACAGTAATCCACAAATGTTAATATCTAAAATAAACTAATATAATAATAAAATTTTATTCAATAATTTATATAAACTATTAAATAATATTAAGCAAAAAAAATTATCAATAAACTCATCGTAATATTGTTTCATATTATTTATTAAATAATTAAACTATTTAAAGAATTAATTTTAATTCATTAAATTAAATTTAATGTAATCCTATTCAATATTACACCAAATAAAAGATACAATTATATATAATTAAATTAAATTTAATATAATCTAATTCGACTTAATGTTAAAAATTAATTGAATTATATAGTTTAATTTATAAATTAAAACCTAGGCTCATTCATAATGAGTTTCAAATTTTTGAGCCTATGTTCAAGTTTTTCATAGGCGGGGTGAGCTTGCGGGCCTAGGTTGGGCCGGTTGGGCTTCGACTGACTCGAGTTTTTTTGCCAACCCTAATAACATGTAACTTACACAGGCACAATCAAAGGGTTGGTATTAATTTTATGCAAAAGTAGTAATTATTATTATGTGAGATGCAACTTATATAAACAGTAAGTTAGGGAAACCTTTATTTCAAAGGTAGCATTTACTTCTGGAAATGGTTTTGTTTTGCACCACTTGAATGAGCTTGATGATTCTTTATTGGTATTCATTATTCTTCTTAGCGACATGGAGATAAACTAGAATTGAGGATTGAAATGTAGAACATGTCTTTTCTAGTATGTCTCTTTCGGATGTTCTTCCATTTATACATATTAATTGAGGGATGATTGTGAATAATACAAAATTATATTTTATGATAATCTTGTAGATGAGAGCTTCACTATTAAAGATGAGAAAGAATTAATGACTTCAAGTGATAAATCTCTCTTGTACATGTTTAACGATAAGATAGTCTATTTTTAATGATTGATAGAGACGATGATAGAAGAAGATCATGGTTTTGGCATGATATTGAGTGGATGCATTGTTGTGAGGCTTGGTTTTGTTGTGAAGCCTATAGCATCAAGGTGAATCTCTTCAATTAATATTCAAAATCTCCTGATGTCTTGAAAAGTCTTCAAATTCTAAAGTTAAAAATTTCGGTCTTCAATTGATTTCTTCAAATTCTTGAAGTCTTGAAAATTCTCCTTTGTACACCATTAGTAGAAAAATATATAAAACTAAACTTTATTTTCTGATACAGAAAATTTACTTATAAGGTTAGTTTGTATTAAATAAAAAAATAAAACAAAAAAATGAATGGATAGAATACTTCACACACCAAAGGAATCTCGTGTGTTGTAGATCGATGTTGAAGTATTTTATTATTAAAAAAAAATAAGAAAGAGAATTTTTATTCATTCAAATTCTATCGCATTGTATCGCAGATTCACAGAAAGCATGACCGTAGTTGGGTCAAGCATCGCCTCCGAAGTCTTCTTCAGGCATGAAATTACCAAAAAATCAAAGTCACATCTTTTTGTTTCATTTTAATTTGTAATATTTTTTTGGTTTTTCTTTATTAATTATTTGTGTCAATTCAATTGTAGGCTTAATTATTTGTGTCAATTCAATTGTAGGCTCAGTCTTATTGCCTGAGAAAAATTTCCAGCCTTCGACATTCAATTTGAGCGGAAGCAGAAGCTTTGCTGTCAAAGCCACCAAGTATATTAGTCCATGTACGGGTGATTATTTATTTAATTTTATTATTATCTTTTTCTTGAAAAGATTAAAATATAATAATTTTTTGAACCTCTTAAGATTGATATTGATATATCTGTTTACAGACACCAAATATAAAATGGTCTTGAGCGAAGCAATGTGTAGTGAAACTCTCAAGATAATGGATTCAAAAGAGTCTAGAAAAGTGAAACTCAAGGACTTAATGGAAGGGATTAAAATGGCAAGTGGGGCAGTGATCGAATGCTTTAGTAGCAGAGCAAGAATTATCAGTAAATCTGAAGAAATTGTACAGGTTTGCACTCTGACTTGTGCTTAATTAGTTTAGAACTTCGGAGGGTTGGATCGACAATATTATCTTATTAGTGAAGTAATGCAAGTAACTTGACTTATTTGAGATATAATCTTGTTTTTTATTAAGTTTGCAACAACATGGGCAAATGGGGATACAAAGATTGGCGTGATAATTGGAAGAAAAGAGGGCCATATTTTCTTCTCTGTAAGTTGTTGTTGGATTTTTCCAATCCTTTTCTATTTGTTAAATATGAATGATATAGTTTTTGTTTAATGAGATGTTATCCATTGGCCACGTTGTCTTGTGAGACTTTTTCTTCTTCAACAGTCGCAGGAATGTTAAAGACCGTGTGCTAAACTAATTTTCTACTCTGGATTTAAGCTAGATCGTGGATATATATCCTCTAGCTACGACACCAATAAGACAAAAAAGTTATGGGTAATTGTTTTAATATATAACTAAGTCTCGCTTTATATTTTCATTGATGATGAGTTACTTTGGATTGTTCAAGTTTTGTCTCACTGTGTATTCCCTTTATTATTATTTTTTATTTCAGGTTTTTAACTCTCCGAGAATTTTTGTTTTGGAAAGGAAACTTTCAAATATTGATGTTGTCATGGAAATATTGAGGATGGCTACGGGGGTAACTGTACTTGTATGCAGAAAATGAAATCTATTAATAGTTTCATTGCTTCTAGAAAGGATAAATTTAGTTACTAGACGAATATGTTGGTTTTTCTCAGACTCCGGGACTGATTGTTGCTGAAGATACTGAAAATGATGTGCTGGATACACTTATCACGAATAAGCTTACCATTGGAGCCAAGGTAATCTTATCTATGCTAAAATGGATTAGGAATATGAAAGTTTTCAGCTAACAAGAAACTGCACATTGAGTGTTTTATTCAACATTAATGTATTGGTTTATTTTCAATGAGTTTTTTCCTCTGTCGCTTTCATTCTTGGTGTTTTTCTGCCTTGTTTGAAGGTTTGTGCCATTAAAACTCCTGGACATGCTGTTATGAAGGATTTATGTCATGTCACAGGCAGCACAGTAAGTGCATTTTGTAATAAATTTCCCAGCTCACTTTTCATTATGATTTGAAGCACAATCTATGTTTTCCTTCTTAGGTCATTATAGAGAAGGATTTTGGAAAATCAATTGAACCTTTAAGAATTGTTAGAAAAGGGCCTTGGCTGGCTGTAATGGCGGGAGTTTCTGGACGGTGGGATAGACCTATGTTTCTTGGTCTAAAAACATGTCTATATCACTTCTTGTTCCTACTTAAATATTAAACTTTCCCTTTCACATAGGCTATAGTATCACAGTATGACACCATTTTACTTTATGAAGCTCTTACCATGGTTAAGATTGAAGAAGAATGATGTGTATTGCGAGCAGGGTACCTACTGGATAACATAACTTTGGGCACCTTATAATATATCGTTTCGAAGTTTGCAACGAGACGAACAAAACTCAGAACAGCCGATCCGTGCTCAGTTTGGAAATTCCATTTTTATCCTAGTCGTTTTTAAATTTTAACATTTTTTCGATTTTTCTTGATTCTTCTAGGATTTTTATCTTTTTTTTTTCTACAACTCGGATTTGGTTTCTGTTTTCTTTTCCTTTCTTATATCGGATAGGAGAATTTTATTATAAGATTATATTTCAGATTTGTCTATTTTGGTAAATTCACGATATTTAGGTTTGTTATAAAAGGGCCACAAAATCCTAGTTTTATTCATTCATTTTTTTCAATAAAATTCGTATTATTCAGAAACCTTTGGTTTCTGTCTCAATAAACATTAAGCTTCCGTTTCATCAGTTAGTATCAGAGCAAGTTCAGTTTTCATCATGGTACGACGACAAGAACAAAGGAGTAACCATTTTGATGACGCTGATAAAAAATGCAGGTAATGTCTGTGGAGACTATCAGACAGATAGTCGTATAAGAAGTCATGCAAAATATGGACAAAGTGAAAAACCCAAGGTTGATAGCGATAGAGCAAGCAATTGAGGGCTCACGCTTTCCATAAACAATATAGAGAGAAGATTGCGGGAAAGAGACAACCACGAGGAAGTTATTGAACCGCAGGAACAACCTCAGAATAATTGTCATGTAGCAGTAACTCCTCAGAATTTAGAACCTTGGAGGTGAGAGCAACCGCACATGCGGGAAGAGTTAAAAAGAGATTCGGAGGAAGAAGACGCTAAGGATTATGAAAGGAGACATGGGAAGAGTTCGGATTACAAGATTAATATTGATATCATAGATTTCCATGGTGGGATGCATGTTGAAGAATTTTTAGACTGGATAACGGATGTAGAAAATTTCTTTCGGTATATGGATATTCCCCAAGATAAGGTGGTTAAGCTTGTGGCATTCAAATTGAAGGGTACAACATTTGCATGGTGGAAAAACTTACAGAATCGAAGAAGAGTAGCAGAGAAACCATTAATCAAGTCATGGCCTAGAATGTAGAGGTTAATGAAGGTGTATTTCCTACCGGCAGTGTGGATGAATATACAAAAGAATTTTACCGTCTGTACACAAGAAATAATATAGATAAGCCAGAGTTTCGAACAGTTTCAAAATATCTTAGCGGATTGAAACAAGAATTGCAAGATGAGATTGGATATGGGTACAACGGTTGCTAGAACAAAGATGTTAGAAGAATGAAAGCAGCGTGCTATTTCTAAGGCCCAGTAGCAGCAATTCACTGGGATACAAAGCAGATCAAGTAGTGTTCGGTTTAAAAATAAGCAGAAAGCATGGGCTAATAATAGTGAGGCACAACAACCAAGATCAAGAAGAATCGAGGCAGCAACCATCAAGGCAACAGTCAGCAAGTTAGTAGTTTCAACCACAGGTAAAGAACAACCTATGTGCAAAGCCAATGTTGAATAAGTTTGAAGTGTGGTGAACCAAGACATCGATCGAATGAATGTCGTAAAAAAAATTTAAATTTGGTGGATGCTGAAGTTGGCGAGGCAGATGCGAATGATAAAGTGGATAATAAAGAAGCCTTGGAGTTAGAGGTAGATGAAGGAGAGTTGTTGAATTGCATTGTGCATAAAATTTTATTAGCACCAAAGTTTGAAGGATAATCAACGTAATAAAATCTTCAGAACACGCAGTACTATTAATGAGAAGGTGTACAATGTTATAATTGACAGCAGCAGTAGTGAGAATATATTGTGCAAGGCGCTGGTTGATGTAATCGGACTTTCGACAGAAAAACATCCAGCACCGTATAGTATTGGCTGGATAAAAAAAGGGTACAGAAACGCGAGTGATGGAGGTGTTTCGATTTTCTTTCTCCATTTGAAAGGTATATAAGAGTGATGTAGTGGATATGGATGCATGCCATGTATTATTGGACAGATCCTGGCAGTTTGATGTCGATGCAGTCCATAGGGGAAGAGATAATGTGTATGAGTTTAGTTCTAATAGCAAGAAGATTCGTTTGACAAATAAAAAGAAAAATTCTAAACTTGAGGAGAAGGCTATTCCTGAGGAAGTACGCACTTTGTTGGCTAAGTTTGCTGACATTACACCATTGGACATGCCGGATGGGCTGCCACCTTTGTGAGATATTCAGCATTATATAGACTTAATCCCCGGTGTAAATTTACCTAATTTGCCCACTATCGCATGAGTTCACATGAGAATGCAATTTTGCAAGAACAGGTTGACGAGTTGTTGCGCAAATGATTTATTCGTGAGAGCATGAGTCTATGTGCTGTACCAGCATTATTGGTGCCTAAAAAGGATGGAAGTTGACGAATGTGTTTGGATAGTAGACAAATCAACCAGATTACCGTGAAATATCACTTTCCCATTCCTACCTTGCGAGATTTGTTAGACCATTTGGACGGTGCTCGGGTTTTTTCAAAGATAGATTTGCGCAGTGAGTATTGTCAGATTTGGATTAGGCCGGGAGATGAATGAAAGACAGTGTTTAAGATAAAGGAAGGGCTGTACGAGTAGTTCGTGATGCCGTTCGGATTGTCCAACATACTAAGTACCTTCATTCATTTAATGAACCAGGTTATTAAACTATTTTCCTGCAAATTTGTTGTGGTATATTTTGATGATATTTTGGTGTATTCTGTCAATGTGATGACGTATTTGGAGCACTTGAGGATGGTTCTAGAAGTGTTAAGAAGAACCAAGCTTTACATTAATATGAAGACGTGTAGTTTTCTGCAGAATAATGTGGAGTTTTTGGGTTTTATTATTGGTGTAGATTGGATAAAGACTATTGAGTCAAAGATACAAGCTATTAGAAATTAGCCCACGCCCAAGACAATGGGTGAAGTTAGGAGTTTTCATGACCTGGAAAAGTTTTATAGGAGATTCATTCGTGGCTTTAGTACGATAGCCACACCTATTACAGAGTGCTTGAAAAAAGGAAAATTCAAATGGGGAGAAGAAGAAAAGGCTAATAAACATTGCTCCTGTATTGGCTTTGCCGAATTTCAAAAAATAATTTGAAGTTGAGTGTGATACTTCTTGAAAAGGAATTGGGGCTATTCTTTCCCAAGAACGGCAACCAATTAAGTATATGAGTGAGAAATTGAATGAGTCACGGTAGAAGTGGTCTCCTTATGATCAAGAGTTTTATGTTATCTTTAGAGCATTAAAGACTTAGAACATTACTTGATTCAGAAGGAATTTGTGCTCTACAGTGATTACCAAGCACTAAAGTACTTTAATAGCCAGCAAAACCTGAGCAAGATACATGCAAGATGGGTGAGTTATATGTAAAGTTCACTTTTGTCTTGAAGCATAAATCTGGGCAGCAAAATAAAGTGGCAAATACGTTAAGTAGGCGATCAACTTTACTGTTAGCTCTAGTCAATGAAGTTACTGGTTTTGAGTGCTTGAAAGAGTTGTATGCAGAAGATGATGACTTTGCGCGCATTTGGGATCACTGCATTAACCATCAAAATGCAGAGGATTTTCTAGTACAAGATGGATACTTATTTAAGTCCAACCAGTTATGTGTGCCTCAGAGTTCTTTGAGAGAACAAATAATCTGCGATTTGCATAGATGGGTATTAGGCGGACAGATGGGTAGAGATAAGACTAAGGCGCTTGTAGAAGAGTGTTATTATTGGCCTCAACTAAATAGAGACTTGCACAAGATCGTGCAGAGTTGTCAGATTTGCCAAGAATGCAAGGGACATGAACAGAATACTGGTTTGTACATGTCTTTACCTGTTCTTGAAAATAGTTGGTTAGATCTGTCCATGGATTTTGTGTTAGGGTTTCCGCGCACAAGGACGGGTCGAGATTTAATATTAGTTGTAGTAGACAAGTTTTCTAAAATCGCACATTTCATTGCATGTAAAAAGACTGAAGATGCATGGGATTCCAAAGAATATCACTTTTGATCGGGATGTCAAATTTATCAGCAAGTTTTGGTGTCATCTCTGTGATAAATGTAGTTTAATAGTGCTTTCCATCCACATATAGATGGGCAAACAGAGGTGGTCAATCGCACTTTGGGTAATATGTTACGGTGTGTGTGTGTGGCGACAAACAACGGAACTAGGAAGCTACATTGCCTCCGGTTGAATTTGCTTATAAAACCAGGTAAATCGATCAATCGACAAGGTACCTTTCGAGATTGTTTATACTAATTCTCCAAGACAAGTTTGTAACTTGGCCGTTATACCACCAACAGCTGCAGTTAGGGAACGCAAGTTAGTAGATAATACGACAGAAAAAACTCTGAAGATTCAAGCAAAAGTTCAAGCTCACTTGAGGCTGGCAATGCAAACTACAAGGCTAAAGCTGACAAGTATCGGCGTAAGAAAGTGTTTGCTGAAGGTGATTTAGTGACGATGAGGAGTTGTACGAGCCTAACTAGAGGACGAGTTCTTTTCCAAATGAGGGGGACTGATGTAGGATGATGTGTATTGCGAGTAGGGTACCTTCTGGATGGCATAACTTTGGCTACAAGTGTCCATTTTGCATATAATATATCTTTCGAAGCGTGCGATGAGATGAACAAAACCCAGAATGGCCAAAGCCGTTCTGGTCCGTGCTCGGTCCAGAAATTCCATTTCTTTCTCAGTCATTTTTAGATTTTAACATTTTTTTCTATTTTTTCTGATTCTTCTAGGATTTTTATCTTTTTTTTCTACAACTCGGATTTGGTTTCCATTTTCTTTGCCTTTGTTATTTCGGATAGGAGAATTTTATTATAAGATTATATTTCAGATTTGCCTATTTTAGTAAATTCGCGATATTTAGGTTTGTTATAAAAGGGCCTCAAAACCTTAGTTTTATTCATTCAGTTTTCTTTTCAATAAAATTCATATTATTCAGAAACTTTAGTTTTCGTCTAAATAAATATTAAGCTTCCGTTTCGTCAAAGAAATATCTAAAAAGGTTTGTATTTTGTGCATGATTTTTCAGGAAGCTAGTAGGCCTTTGATTCTGTTTATTAGTTGTTAAATTTGCCTGCGATGTTGAATTTGACACTGTAGATTTTTTGAGTTACTGACTTACTATTTTTGTGAATCTTGTTTCATTGCTGACTTACTATTGTTTTTGGCTTCATTTTACTGCTGTTACTGTTGAGATTGACATCGAAAAGCATTACAGCCTGATCAGTTACATGTCGTTCTAAAATTTTAGTTCTTTGAAACTATTCAATGAGTTGTGTTAAGTTTATTTTTTTTTTTGTAACTAGATATTAATAGAGGTTTGCTCTTTTTTAAGGTTGGAGTCCCTAATAGTAAAAATGCGTACAAAAAACATGCGTATTCTTACTCGTGCTCTTGTTACTGCCAAGGCTGCAGTGGAAGAAGGAATTGTACCTGGTTGGCCTTCTACCGAAAAATTTTATTTCAATGATGATCACATTATATATTTATATGTATATATTGCAGGTGCGGGTACCGTAGTTCTAAATGCCTCAAAAGAACTAGACAAATTGCAAACTACAACTTCTGCTCAAATAATTGCTGTTCAAATAATCCAAAATGCTCTAAAGGTTGTTTATTTGGGTTTCCTTTTATTTGATTTTTCAATATTGAGCATGAGCTTTACTCAAAGAAATAATTTTTATGGCCTACTTTTCAGGCCTTCAACTATATATCCGAAAGGGCTCCAAACTATCTCCAATTCGTTTAGTATTTTTGTGTTAGATGAAATAATCAAAAGATCTTTTTTTTGATAGCTTCATCACACATTGTCGAAAGGAATATTTTTTTTGCAAATCCTTTTACTACTAATGGAATGCTTACTAAAAGTAGGGGTTAGAAGGGTTTGTAATTAAATCCATGGGTTTATGGTCTTGGTGGACTTTTGAAATATGTGGGTTCAAGGGTTTAGGCTAAATCAGAATGATGAGTGCAATGAAATTTCAGAGTATATGGAAATGCCTCTGTACTCAATTGCTTCCACAGCTGGATTTGAGGGATCAGATGTCGTTGGCAAGCTATTGAATTAGGACAATATTGACCTTAGATATGATACTATGTTGTGCGGAAGTGCGGGTTGAGCAGATTACCAATTTATGGTAACTGTGGCTGTTGGAGAAACTTAAATGTGGTGTAAACAATTTCAAGGAAAATTGACACAATAATTTACGTGGTTCAGCTTAAAGTCTACATCCACGGGCAAAGACTGGAAGATAATTTTACTAACAAGTGAGAACTTATAAATTGAAAAAAAACTCACAAAACCCAATTCCCCAATACACCCAAATGAATTCTCCTAGCACTCAAGTGAAAGCTCTTGTCTATAGATCATTGTAAGTACGTAAAAGTTTTGATGTATAAATATTATTGGTTAAGCGATATGGCAAGCGACAGCTCCCACATAATCAAGCCCCATTGTTAAGTACGTAAAATTTTTCTGTGTAGCCAATGGAGACCATCTGTATATTTTATCTTTGACTCTTCTGAACAAAATTTTTTATTATTTTTACTCTTAAAAATCCCATCCTTTGCATTTAAGGTTTCAATACTTTCTCTTTTTTGTCTTCCCGAGTGTTCATAAATGGTATTGGGGACCATTGCTTTTAGTTGTTTTTGAGTTCCTTTTACAATTCTTTTTAACTTGCACATTTTAAAAATTGACTAATGATCTACCATTTTTTTTCTCATCATAATATTTAATAATTACTAACTATAACTAATCTCTATGTATACATATAAGGGTTATTATGTAAATAAAACATAAAACTTGTAAATTTAATTTAAAATTTATAAATTAACATTAACTGTAAAATAGAACATAAATTTTATAAATTAAAAATAAGACTTGTAAATAAAAAGTAAAATGAATAAATTAATATAAAACTGATAAATTAATATATTATTAGTAAATAAAATAAAAACTTGTAAATATAGCATAAAACTCGTAAATCAACATTAAGTATAAAATAAAACATGAATTTTAGAACTTAAAAAAAGGATTTGTAAATAGAAGATAAAACAAGTAAATTAATATAAAATTAGTAAATGGATATATTATTAGTAAACAAAACAAAACCTTGTAAATGTAACTTAAAACTAGTAAATCAACATTAACTATAAAATAAAATATAAATTTTAGAAATTAAACAAAAGGCTTGTAAATAGAAGCTAAAATTAGTAAATTATTATAAAACTGATAAATTAATGTATTACTAGTAAATAAAATAAAAATTTACAAATATAACATAAAACATTAAGTACAAAATAGAACATAAATTTTGGAAATTGAATATATAAGACTTGTAAATGGAAGATAAAATAAGTAAATTAATGTAGAACTAGTAAATTAATTAATATATTATTAGTAAACAAAATAAAAACTTGCAAATATAATGTAAAAATAGTAGATCAACACTAACCGTAAAATAAAACATAACTTTAGAAATGAAACATAAGACTTGTAAAATAAAGGTAAAACAAGTAAATTATTATAAAATTAGTAAATTGATGTGTTACTGGTAAATAAAATGAAAACTTACAAATGTAACATAAAATAAGTAAATCAATATTAAGTGTAAAATAAAATATAATTTTTGTAGATTATGACTAAAGCTTGTGAATAAAAATTAAAATAAGTAAATTAATATAAGAGTTACTGCAAAACAAAAGTTCATAATTATAAAATAAAAACTTATTATATTGTTTATTACCTAATATATTTATTAATTTTTTATTTAAATTAAATAATGTTAGTTTTGCATTTATGTAATACATGTGATGTTTTATTAAGAATGAAATTTATTCTCAAAATTAGATCTTGAAAAAAATAATTTTGATATCTTTTATAGTTGTTATAAGATGAAATTATTTTGTATCTTTCTATTCTTTTTTTACAATAACCAATCTCTAAGTACAAGTAAAAAGTTTGAAACTATATAAAGTATGCATAAGACTCAAAATGAACTCTAATTTTATTGATATATTATATATGTGTTTAATAATATAAGAAAAGTTTTTTTATTTTGTTTTTACTTGATCCACATCAAGATAAATAATTGTGCTGAATTAACTTGTGTAATAAATAAATATTATTATAGAAAATGGAAAATAAAGTATACAAATGCCATAAAATGAATATAGAATTTATTTTTAAACCAATTCAATAAAACTTATTCAACTTTTTTAGGATAAATTTTTGTTTAATTAATGAGTAATTTTTTCTTTGTTTAATTAAAGGAAATATTTTATATAAATGAATAAATATTTTTCACTAAAATTCTGTAGAAAATGTTTTAATTTTTTAAATGATTAAGAATTTTTTATGAATTTACTGGTTTTACTTTAAATTTATTATTCTATGTATAATTTATAATATTTATGTTTATTACGGTATTGATAGAATTTTCCATACATATAATATAGAGACTGAAAAATATTTGTTAATGAGGCAATGAACTTGTAATATAATATTTTACTTATAAAACATATATATTATAAATAACATTTTCTATTTTTAAAAATATGCAAGAAGAGAGATTATGCAGCAGTTTGTTAACATAAAGCAAAAATGTATTGGAATTTTAAAACTCCATATCTCGTTCATTTTTAATACACCAATTGCACGAGTACCCCACACAAAAGAAGTCCTTCTCAATGGTGGTATAGTTGTGAAGGTGAAGTATTGTGACACTTGCAAGTTGTATCGTCCACATTGCTCTGTATGCTACAATTGTGTGGAAAGATTTGATTACCATTGCCCCCGGGTGGGCCAGTGCATTGGACAGGTATGTTCTCCATCTTTTTACACTTCTTCTTGCAGCAGTGTTCAACTTTCTTCATATGAGCTGTAGTACACAATTGTTCCTGCTCCTACCATAAGCCCACAATAAATCTCTCTTAACATATATTCTGCTGTTTATGTTCCGTGCTTATTGTTTCATCTGAAATTACCAAAAATTTGTTTTCAAAAAATGAAGTGAATGTATTGCAATTACTACATATCCACATAATACAAGACATCAGAAAATTACAATACAAGACAGGAAAAGTAGTTAAATGAACCCAAACAGATGTGCCAGTTAAGGATATCGGTTTTTCTATTTCCTTTTTATATCTATTTTAATCCTCATATTAATTTGGCTAAGTGTTTGTATATAGATGCAGCGCAACTACAGTTACTTCTTTTTGTTCGTCTCTTCTTCAGCTCTTCTCTGCATTTTCATCTTCTCAATGTCAGCTTTGCACCTAAAATATTAAATTGATTATTTTGGAAATGTCTGGAAGGCAATAAATGAGTCACCTTCCTCGGTAATACTAATGGCCTTTTGCGTCTTCTTCCTTTGGTTCGTTGGAGGCCTCACATGCTTCCATTTATATCTCATAGCCACAAATCAATTCAAGTGCCTTATTTTGATAGCTAGTTATATAGGAGTTGGACCTGCAGCTTTTGTTCCTTTCCATTTACTTATAGACGCAGATATGGGAACATTTCATGCTCTATATCATCTTTATTACTCGATCTTTAAAGGGTAAGGGCTAGCAGTTCCTTTTATTGCACCGAAGTTATGACAAATCTTTGCCACTAGGTTAAAAAATTTGGAATGTCATAATTATATTGGATTTTGCAGAAGTTGATGTATCTCGAGAGTAACGTGTAAGTTTGAATGAGGGAGCATACATTCTCCTTTCATGTAAAATTTTCTAATTCTGAACCAACTTCTTCAGACCACATATGAGAACTTCCGCAACCGAAGAGAGGACGGGGTCCGTTTATATGACCTGGGTTGCTTGAACAACTTTCTTGAAGTATTTTGTTCCAAGATAAAGCCTTCAAGAAACAACTTCCGAGCATATGGACAAGAAATGAACCAAGGCCTCACACTTGCACTCGCACTTGCACTGGGGCAGAAATTGACAGACGAGCAAAAGTAGAAGATGTTGAAAAAATCAAATCAAAGCACATGTTCAAAGTTTGGCCAAAATTGTTTAAAGCCAAATTGTTCAAAGTTTGACTAAAAATTAGATAATCACCAAACAAACTTTGACAATTTTAAAGGTTTGGTAAAATAGTGCTACCATGCATTCCTGTAAATAGCTATTGTTTTTCATTTGTTAAGGCATCCCACAATTGAGACCAATTGCAAGTGAAGCAATTGAGAGAGTTTAGAAAGCTTCCACTTGAGTGCTAGGAGAATTCATTTGGGTGTATTGGGGTATTGGGTTTTTGTGAGTTTTTCCCAATTTGTAAATTCTCATTTGTTAGTAAAATTATCTTCTAGATGTAGGCTTTACGCCGAACCACGTAAATTATTGTGTCAATTTTCTTTGAAATTGTTTACACCACATTTAAGTTTCTCTAGAAGTCACAGTTACTATCAATTGGTATTCTGCTCAACCTGCGCTTCCGCACAATAGAAGATGACCGAGAGATTGGTGGTAATCTCCTGAAAACATCCAAGTGCCTTGTTGTTAAAGAAGCTTAACACAATTGCATAGTTGACGGAAGGAATAGAACAGTCACAAGTTGCTTCCAATGTTGAATTTTGAACTGTGTTAACAACATTGCACAGCAAGCACATGATTAAAGCATGAGTTGGTCCTGGACACTTTCTCATTGATTTTTCCAAACAATCTAGAGACATTGACTGTTAATAATTCTAATTCTAAATTCTTATTTGGTAATTTAAAAAATAAATCCACCATAAAAGAAATTAAAATATAATATATAAGGGTCCAGCTAACTGACATTTCATGTAGTTATTTCTATCACAAAAATATATAGGACTTATCACTTGGTTACAATTTTTTACATGATTTTATAAGAAAAGTAACTTACATAAGGTGTAAGTTAGCAAATCCCAATATATAATAATAAAACTGATATTCATAAAATTGCTAAAACGAATAAATGAAAAGAAAAGAACTGCAGTAAAAGGTTTATGCGGCCAACAGTTGTGTCAGGTTTCATCACTACATATGCACACTCAATGCCAGAAACGCCGAAGAACCTATGCCCCTACTCCTCACAGATAGAGAAAACAGAAGAGGATAGAATTGAGAAAACACAGATTAGCTCAGCGATTAATTGATTATTTAATTCAATTTCTCGATCATGGCATGTTGTTGGAGAACAAAAATATTTAAAAGCCAGCTGTATGCATGAAGAAACATTAACTTGAATGAACACATACACAAGAACCATAAAAGAAAGAGTTGTTTTTTCATTATTATTTTAGAATTTGAGAACGGTGAATTTTCCAAACACAAGAGTCTGAAAGAGCTTAAACAGTAGAATTCTTTAAAAAATATATAAAAAAATTATACTCCTTCTATAAATGCCATAAATTGTATTACAACAATTATAGATCCATTGCAGCATTTATTAGTAGATAGATATAAAGTCACAAGTTTGTAAACGATTTTTTTTCTGAGTCGGTATCTTATTGTTTCATTAACACATTTAAGTCAAATTAACATGACATCAACGCGTTTTCTTTTTCCTCCAATAAAACTCAAACGTGGTTAATAATGATGCTTGTCCAAAGAAGATATTCTGCCAAATTCGTGTAATAATTGTGGGTTAAGAAAATTTTTTATTAATTCAAAACTGGACATTTATAATTTCAAAAAAGAATTGGACATAATTGTATTTTTGATACATGCGAACATTATTGATAAGCACGTAAAAGTTTCTGTGTAGCCAATGAGGACTATCTATGTATTTTATCTTTGACTCATTTGAACAAATTTTTTAATTATTTTCACTCTTAACAATCCCATCCTTTTCGTTTAAGGTTTCAGTACTTTCTCTTTTGTCTTCCCTGGTGTTCATAAATGGTAGTGGGGACCATCGCGTTTAGTTGTTTTGCAGTTCTTTATACAATTCTTTTTAACTTACACATTTTAGAAATTGACTAATGATCTACTATGTTTTTTCGTCATCATAATATCTAATAATTACTAACTATAACTAATCTCTATGTATACATATAAAATATCTATTAACGAGGCAACGAACTTGTAATATAATTTTAGAAATTGACTAATGATCTACTATGTTTTTTCGTCATCATAATATCTAATAATTACTAACTATAACTAATCTCTATGTATACATATAAAATATCTATTAACGAGGCAACGAACTTGTAATATAATTTTTTCCTTATAAAACATAATATTATAAACACAAATTTTCTACTTTTAAAACTATTCAAGGAGAGCGATTATGCATCAGTTTGTTGACATAAAGCGAAAATGTATTGGAATTCTAAAACTCCATATCTCGTTCATTTTTAATACATAAAATTTTCTTTTTCTCTACCACAAAGCCGATTAACTTTATGGCAATCATTAGCCATGTCCTTTTAAATTGTTATGTTATAAAGAATAGCACCATATTTTTAAGTTGTATAATTTATCTAACATAAATTTATAATCTATATCGTTCATCCACAAAATCATTAGTTTTTATTAAAAAAAATTAATAGAATTGTAGCAAATTCACCATTTTACCTTTGAAATTCAATTTAACATAAAAAGACATAGGAAAATTATCAGCCATATGCCCAAATTTATCCTGTTATAAAAAATACTACAAAAACTTGAATTTGCTTGATTCACCCTAAGTTTGTAGTCAGCATCAACTAACCACCAAAACATTAACAATATAGAATTTTTAACATAATTTAAGGAAATAGCCATTTTAACCTTGAATTCAAGGATTTTTTTTAAGTTTGCACAATAAATAATAAAATAATATTTACCTTTTTTAATTGTAAAATCGAATTTAAAGATTGGATTGATTGTGTGTTTATAAACAAGGGTTTGGGTAATTGCTGGATTTAGTTTGAAGGAAAAAAAATAAAGTTTTAAGTGTATCTAATTGAATATTCGTTATAAATTTTTTTTTATTTTATATCTTAAACTATTATTTTATTTTATATTTAGCATATTAAATCTCTAATTATCTTTGTGACATCATTAATTATAAATAACAGTTAATGTTTTGGTGGACAATTGAAAAAAATTATAAACTTAGGGTTAAAAATTAAACAAATTCAATCTTTTGTAGTATTTTTTGGTGCACATGTTCAAAGTTTGGTGCACATGTTCAAAGTTTGGTGCATATGTTTTGGTGCACATGTTCAAAGTTTGGTGCACATGTTCAAAGTTTGGTGCACATGTTTTGGTGCACATGTTTAAAGTTTAGCCAAAATTGTTCAAAGCTAAATTGTTCAAAGTTTGACTAAAAATTTGGTAATCACGAAACAATCGTTCTGATTTTCAATGTTCATGGAAAAGTGTGTGTTGGAATTTTTTTTTTTGTCATGATAATTAATAATAACCAAAGAAGAAATTTTTCTCTACTGTTCTTCTTGTTACTCAGTTTGTAGGAATGAATCAACAGGCAACATTTCAAGAATCATCCTTTGCCAAACGGGCTTCCAAAACATTGAAAGATTTTGGATCGTCTTTTATGGTATGTTCTTTTTCAACAATCATTTGTTAAATTTCTTTTTTTTTTATTATGATGTTACTAACTTTTCCTTGCCTTCCATGCTTATGTAGAACGTAAATTTTTCAAGTCGACTATCGAAATCCAAAGCTTTAAAGGCATCGAGAAAGTCTGACGATCATGTAACTGGGACTTCGACATAGAGCATGGTAGATTTAATAGTGAAGATTTTGAGAAGTAAGTTTTATTTGGGTGAAACTTTCTTTTTGGTAAAATGTAAGTTTTGTACTCAATGATCTTTGTTTTATTTTTTTTTTTGGGGCTTGAATCAATATTATAATAATACAAAAGACGGATGACAAAAATGAAACCCGTTCTGTTCATGCATTAAATGGTAGCTACATTACAAAAATCTGCTCTAAAACCCTAGCACTATAATACCCCTGCATTAAAATTGAGCAACTAACATCTATTTTTTCAGAATTTTATTAAAATTTATTTGTTATTATTTTTACAAAACAAAAGTAGCTTGAAGTTCTTGTTGCACTAGATGGTAGAATTAAATATTCATCTTAATAAAAAATCTTATACACAGTGTCAGAGCCCTGCCCTTCCCCGTGGTTGTGTTGTTGCTGATAGAAAACTCGTAATGGGTCTAGTTTGCAGCTTTGAGAAAAACACATAATTGAACCTGATTAGACACTGTGGCTCAAAACTGGATTGTGTTGCTTGTAATATGAACGCACGATGGTGAAATCTTGATATTATTATTATTATTATACGCCTGAGCTTTGGTGGCTATTGTTGTTTTTTTTTTTCAGACAATTGCAATCCATACATCCACCGGAAGTTATAAATAGAAAAGGAGCTATTGAGTTTATAGAGCTGATGGAAGAGTACCTGGCCCGAAAATAGAAGGATGCTAACAAAACCAAATCTAAGGGAATTATGAAAATTATCGGAAACATGACGGAGCAGCAGTTCAAAAAGTTTATTAAAGAAGAAAAAATTACTGGACCGATAAAAATAGTGGCACTCGACATAGGCACTAATAACATTCGAGCTTCTATCTTGGAAGTGGATTTGGAAACTTTACGAAGAAGTGCTAGTGCAGATAACCTAATTGATATGGAGAAGCATATATATGCAATAGCGGGTTTTGGCAGGTCCGAGAATAAGGATTTTTTTTGAAAAGGATTGCTGAGGAAGTTAAGAGTCATATTTATATTATAGGCTGTTCATTGACTTGGCAAAACGTTTTTGTAGATTTTGGCTAGTACTTGGAAGAAATTTCTAAGTTTGACTTTCAGAAGAAAAAAAAGTTTTTGATCGGCAAGGAACACATGACTAGTTAGAAGGTCTCAAGCTCAGAAGGAATTCCAGATCAAGAAGTCACTCTTACGCCATACATAATCAAAAACAAATTAAGCAAAAAGGATGGGCAACAATTTCAATCTCCGTTAAAACACTCGGAAGACATTAAGTGTTCTATTTTAATTATGATAGACACTATATGCAGAGCAGGAGGTACCTCTCTTAATTTGTTTTAATATTTTTTATAATTTTTTTAAAAAATAGATAGATTAACATTTTTTTAATTAAACTAATAGATTGGAAAGACCGAAAGTTTGGGGATTTCTTGGAGCAGAGATATCAAGGGTCATCTTAGCATCAACAAATGAAAAATCTCTCAAGCATTATGTTGGTTTGGTCTTGCTATCCTCTCCTTTTAATCAGTGGTTGTTTTAGTGTGGTGTTGCTGCTGTTGTATGTTGAGAACTAATGAAGTTTTTATTTGGTTGTTATTTTTTATTTTTATTTTATTTTGATGACTGAATTATGATCTATTAAATGTTGTTCATGAATTTGAGAATTATGATTTTTGAATTTGAATTATGAATTATGATTCATGAGATTGTGTTATGATTACGTATTATGAGCTAAGGATAATTCATAACACGTAAGTGTAATTATGAATTATAGTTTATGGGATGGTGTTATGAATCACATGGTTATGAATTGGTCAATGTCCAAGTACTCTCGAAGAGTTGGTGGAGTGCCTTCGGAGTCATAGTATATAATTGTCTGGTGCGGCTAGTTTGGTCTTTCTCAACATGTGTTATAAAATTAGAACCTCAGATTTTATTAAGAAAGAGATTTATTTTTTTTTTCAGGTTTTGCATTGATTGCCATAAGCAGTTTGATTTTTCTAAACTCTCCTCGTCTTTTTTTTTTTTGTCAAATATTTTTGTTCTTTTTTAACAACACTCCTTAAGAAACAAATAACAAAGATATTTTATTAGAAATTTTTTCATAACTCTGATGATCACAAAAAATAATTATAGGAATTTTAAAACAATTTTTTAATACTAGGTTACCACTAAAATGTTACTAATACATGGATATTAAGTGACACAAATATATATATGTAAGTTTTCAGAAAATATAAACATGGTACTAACAAATTAGGTTGAGTCTCACAATTTCGATTATAATTTTTGTATCTATTTTATAAAATAAATACTGTTAATAATTCTAATTCTAAACTCTTATTTTGTATTTCAAAAAATAAATGCACCATAAAAGAAAATAAAAATAATATATAAGGGTCCAACTAACTTACATTTCATGTAAGTTATTTCTCTCACAAAAATATGTAAGACTCATTACTTCGTTACAATTTTTTACATGATTTTATAAGAAAAGTAACTTACATAAGTTGTAAGTTAACAAATCCCAATATATAATAATAAAACTGAAGATATTCATAAAGTTGCTAAAACGAATAAATGAAAAGAAAAGAACTACAGTAAAAGGTTTATGCGGCCATCAGTTGTGTCAGGTTTCATCACTACACACGCACACTAAATGCCAGAAACGCCGAAGAACCTATGCCCCTACTCCTCACGGACAGAGAAAACAGAAGAGGATAAAATTGAGAAAACGCAGATTAGCTCAGTGATTAATTGATTATTTAATTCAATTTCTCGATCATGGCATGTTGTTGGAGAACAAAAATATTTAAAAGCCGTCTGTATGCATTAAGAAACATTAACTTGAATGAACACATACACAAGAACCATAAAAGAAAGAGTTGTTTTTTCATTATTATTTTAGAATTTGAGAACGGTGAATTTTCCAAACACAAGAGTCTGAAAGAGCCTAAACACTAGAATTCTTAAAAAAATATATAAAAAAATTATACTCCTTCTATAAATGCCATAAATTGTATTACAACAATTATGGATCCATTGCAGCATTTATTAGTAGATAGATATAAAGTCACAAGTTTGTAAAAGATTTTTTTTCTAAGTCAGTATCTTATTGTTTCATTAACACATTTAAGTCAAATTAACATGACATCAACGTGTTTTCTTTTTCCTCCAATAAAACTCAAACGTGGTTAATAATGATGCTTGTCCAAAGAAGATATTCTGCCAAATTCGTGAAATAATTGTGGGTTAAGAAAACTTTTTATTAATTCAAAACTGAACATTTATAATTTCAAAAAAGAATTGGACATAATTGTATTTTTGATACATGGGACATTATTGATAAGCACGTAAAAGTTTTTGTGTAGCCAATGGGGACTATCTATGTATTTTATCTTTGATTCATTTGAACAATTTTTTTAATTATTTTCACTCTTAACAATCCCATCCTTTTCATTTAAGGTTTCAGTACTTTCGCTTTTGTCTTCCCTGATGTTCATAAATGGTAGTGGGGATCATCGCGTTTAGTTGTTTTACAGTTCTTTTTACAATTCTTTTTAACTTACACATTTTAGAAATTGACTAATGATCTACTATTTTTTTTCGTCATCATAATATCTAATAATTACTAACTACAACTAATATCTATGTATACATATAAAATATCTATTAACGAGGCAACGAACTTGTAATATAATATTTTCCTTACAAAACATAATATTATAAACACAAATTTTCTACTTTGAAAACTATTCAAGGAGAGCGATTATGCATCAATTTGTTGACATAAAGCAAAAATGTATTGGAATTCTAAAACTCCACATCTCGTTCATTTTTAATACATAAAATTTTCTTTTTCTCTACCACAAAGCCGATTAACTTTATGGCAATCATTAGCCATGTCCTTTTAAATTGTTATGTTATAAAGAATCGCACCATATTTTTAAGTTGTATAATGTGTCTAACATAAATTTATAATCTATTTCGTTCATCCACCAAATCATTAGTTTTTATTAAAAAAAAATTAATAGAATTATAGCAAATTGACCATTTCACTTTTGAAATTCAATTTAACATAAAAAGACATAGGAAAATTATTAGCCATATGCCCAAATTTATCCTGTTATAAAAAATACTACAAAAACTTGAATTTGCTTGATTCACCCTAAGTTTGTAGTCAGCATCAACTAACCACCAAAACATTAACAATATAGAATTTTTAACATAATTTAAGGAAAATAGCCATTTTAACCTTGAATTCAAGGATTTTTTTTAAGTTTTCACCATAAATAATAAAATAATATTTACCTTTTTTAATTTGTAAAATTGAATTTAAAGATTGGATTGATTGTGTGTTTATAAACAAGGGTTTGGTAATTGCTGGATTTAGTTTGAAGGAAAAAAATAAAGTTTTAAGTGTATCTAATTGAATATTCGTTATAAATTTTTTTTTAATTTTATATCTTAAACTATTATTTTATTTTATATTTAGCATATTAAATCTCTAATTATCTTCGTGACATCATTAATTATAAATAACAGTTAAAGTTTTGTTGGACAATTGATAAAAATTATAAACTTAGGGTTAAAAATTAAACAAATTCAATCTTTTGTAGTATTTTTTGGTGCACATGTTCAAATTTGGTGCATATGTTTTGGTGCACATGTTCAAAGTTTGGTGCATATGTTTTGGTGCACATGTTCAAAGTTTGGTGCACATGTTCAAAGTTTGGTGTACATGTTTTGGTGCACATGTTTAAAGTTTGGCCAAAATTGTTCAAAGCTAAATTGCTCAAAATTTGGCTAAAAATTTGGTAATCACGAAACAATCGTTCTGATTTTCAATGTTCATGGAAAAGTGTGTGTTGGAATTTTTTTTTTTGTCATGATATTTAATAATAACCAAAGAAGAAAGTTTTCTCTACTCTTCTTGTTGTTACTCTGTTTGTAGGAATGAATCAATAGGCAACATTTCAAGAATCATCCTTTGCCAAACGGGCTTCCAAAACATTGAAAGATTTTGGATCGTCTTTTATGGTATGTTCTTTTTCAACAATGGTTTGTTAAATTTCTTTTTTTTTATTATGATGTTACTAACTTTTCCTTGCCTTCCATGCTTATGTAGAATGTAAATTTTCCAAGTCGACTATCGAAATCAAAAGCTTTAAAGGCGTCGAGAAAGTCTGACATGTAACTGGGACTTCGACATAGAGCATGGTAGATTTAATAGTGAAGATTTTGAGAAGTAAGTTTTATTTGGGTGAAACTTTCTTCTTGGTAAAATGTAAGTTTTATACACAATGATCTTTGTTTTTTTTTTTTGGGCTTGAATCAATATTATAATAATGCAAATGACGGATGACAAAAATGAAACCTATTCTGTTCATGCATTAAATGGTAGCTACATTACAAAAATTTGCTCTAAAACCCTAGCACAATAATATCCCTGTATTAAAAATGAGCAACTAAGATATACCTTTTCAGAATTTTATTATAATTTATTTGTTATTATTTTTACAAAACAAAAGTAGCTTGAAGTTCTTGTTGCACTAGATGGTAGAATTAAATATTCATCATAATAAAAAATCTCAGACACCGTGTCAGAGCCCTGCCCTTCCCCGTGGTTGTGTTGTTGCTGATAGAAAACTCGTAATGGGTCTACTTTGCAGCTTTGAGAAAAGCACATAATTGAAGTTGATTAGACACTGTGGCTCAAAACTGGATTGTGTTGCTTGTAATATGAATGCACGATGGTGAAATCTTGATATTATTATTATTATTCTATGCCTGAGCTTTGGTGGCTATTGTTGTTTTTTTTTTCAAACAGCTGCAATCCATACATCCACGGGAAGTTATAAATAGAAAAGGAGCTATTGAGTTTAAAAAGCTGATGGAAGAGTACCTGGCCCGAAAACAGAAGGATGCTGACAAAACCAAATCCAAGGGGATTATGAAATTATCGGAAACATGACGGAGTGGCAGTTTAGAAAGTTTATTAAAGAAGAAAAAATTACTGGACCGATAAAAATAGTGGCACTCGACATAGGTACTAATAATATTCGAGCTTCTGTCTTGGAAGTGGATTTGGAGACTGTACGAAGAAGTGCTATTGCAGATAAGCTAATTGATATGGAGCAGCATATATATGCAATAGCGGGTTATGGCAGGACTGAGAACAAGGATTTTTTTGAAAAGGAATGCTGAGGAAGTTAAGCCTCATATTTATATTATAGGCTGTTCATTGACTTGGCAAAACGATTTTGTAGATTTCGGCCGGTACTTGGAAGAAATTTCTAAGTTTGACTTTCTGAAGAAAAAAAAGTTTTTGATTGGCAACGAATACATGACTAGTTAGAAGGTCTCAAGCTCAGAAGGAATTCTAGATCAAGAAGTCACTCTTACGCCACACATAATCAGAAACAAATTCAGCAAAAAGGATGGGCAGCAATTTCAATCTCCGTTAAAACACTCGGAAGACATTAAGTGTTCTATTTTAATTATGATAGACACTATATGCAGAGCAGGAGGTACCTCTCTTAATTTTTTTAAGAGATATCAGGGGTCATCTGAGCATCAATAAATGAAGAATCTCTCAATCAGTATGTTCGTTTGGTCTTGCTATCGTCTCTTTTTAATCGATGGTTGATTTTAGTGTGGTGTTGCTGATGTTGTATGTTGAGAACTAATGAAGTGTTTATTTGTTATTTTTATTTTATTTTGATGACTGAATTATGATCTTTTAAGTGTTGTTCATGAATTTGAGAATTATGATTTTTGAATTTGAATTATGAATTATGATTGATGAGATTGTGTTATGATTACGAATTATGAGCTAAGGATAATTCATAACACGTAAGTGTAATTATGAATTATAGTTTATGAGATGGTGTTATGAATCACATGGTTATGAATTGTTTAATGTCCAAGTACTCTCGAAGAGTTGGTTTTCGGAGTCATAGTATATAATTGTCTAGTGCGGCTAGTTTGGTCTTTCTCAACATGTGTTATAAAATTGGAACCTCAGATTTTATTAAGAAAGAGAATTTTTTTTTTTTTCAAGTTTTGCATTGATTACCATAAGCAGTTTTATTTTTCTAAACTCTCCTCCTCTTTTTTTGTTTTTGTCAAATATTTTTGTTCTTTTTAACAACACTCCTTAAGAAACAAATAACAAAGATATTTTATTAGAAAATTTTTCATAACTCTGAGGATCACAAAAAATAATTATAGGAATTTTAAAACAATTTTTTAATAGTAGGTTACCACTAAAATGTTACTAATACATGGAGATTAAGTGACACAAATATATATACGTAAGTTTTAACAAAATATATACATGGTACTAATAAATTAGGTTGAGTCTCACAATTTCGATTCTAATTTTTGTATCTATTTTATAAAATAAATACTGTTAATAATTCTAATTCTAAATTCTTATTTTGTAATTTAAAAAATAAATCCACCATAAAAGAAAATAAAAAATAATATATAAGGGTCCAACTAACTTACATTTCATGTAAGTTATTTCTCTCACAAAAATATGTAGGACTCATTACTTAGTTACAATTTTTTACATGATTTTATAAGAAAAGTAACTTACATAAGTTGTAAGTTAACAAATCCCAATATATAATAACAAACTGAAAATATTCATAAAGTTGCTAAAACGAATAAATGAAAAGAAAAGAACTACAGTAAAAGGTTTATGCTGCCATAGTTGTGTCAGGTTTCATCACTACACACGCACACTCAATGCCAGAAACACCGAAGCACCTATGCCCCTACTCCTCACGGACAGAGAAAACAGAAGATGATAGAATTGAGAAAACGCAGATTAGCTCAGCGATTAATTGATTATTTAAAACAATTTCTCGATCATGGCATGTTGTTGGAGAACAAAAATATTTAAAAGCCGTCTGTATGCATTAAGAAACATTAACTTGAATGAACACATACACAAGAACCATAAAAGAAAGAGTTGTTTTTTCATTATTATTTTAGAATTTGAGAATGGTGAATTTTCCAAACACAAGAGTCTGAAAGAGCCTAAACACTAGAATTCTTTAAAAAATATATAAAAAAATTATACTCCTTCTATAAATGCCATAAATTGTATTACAACAATTACGGATCCATTGCAGCATTTATTAGTAGATAGATATAAAGTCACAAGTTTGTAAACGATTTTTTTTCCGAGTCGGTATCTTATTGTTTCATTAACACATTTAAGTCAAATTAACATGACATCAACGTGTTTTTTTTTCCTCCAATAAAACTCAAACGTGGTTAATAATGATGCTTGTCCAAAGAAGATATTCTGCCAAATTCGTGTAATAATTGTGGGTTAAGAAAAATTTTTATTAATTCAAAACTGGACATTTATAATTTCAAAAAAGAATTGGACATAATTGTATTTTTGATACATGGGACATTATTGATAAGCACGTAAAAGTTTCTGTGCAGCCAATGGGGACTATCTATGTATTTTATTTTTGACACCTTCGAACAAATTTTTTAATTATTTTCACTCTTAACAATCCCATCTTTTTCGTTTAAGGTTTCAGTGCTTTCTCTTTTGTCTTCCCAGGTGTTCATAAATGGTAGTGGGGACCATCACGTTTAGTTGTTTTGCAGTTCGTTTTACAATTCTTTTTAACTTACACATTTTAGAAATTGACTAATGATCAACTATTTTTTTTCGTCATCATAATAACTAATAATTACTAACTATAACTCATCTCTATGTATACATATAAAATATCTATTAACGAGGCAACGAACTTGAAATATAATATTTCCTTATAAAACATAATATTATAAACACAAATTTTCTGCTTTTAAAACTATGCAAGGAGAGCGATTATGCATCAGTTTGTTGACATAAAGCAAAAATGTACTGGAATTTTAAAACTCCATATCTCGTTCATTTTTAATACATAAAATTTTCTTTTTCTATACCACCAAGCCGATTAACTTTATGGCAATCATTAGCCATGTCCTTTTAAATTGTTATGTTATAAAGAATAGCACCATATTTCTAAGTTGTATAATGTATCTACCATAAATTTATAATCTATATCGTTTATCCACCAAATCATTAGTTTTTATTTTAAAAAAATTAATAGAATTATAGCAAATTGACCATTTTACCTTTGAAATTCAATTTAACATAAAAAGACATAGGAAAATTATCAGCCATATGCCCAAATTTATCCTGTTATAAAAAATACTACAAAAACTTGAATTTTCTTGATTCACCCTAAGTTTGTAGTCAGCATCAACTAACCACCAAAACATTAACAATATAGGATTTTTAACATAATTTAAGGAAAATAGCCAGTTTAACCTTGAATTCAAGGATTTTTTTTTAAGTTTGCACCAGAAATAATAAAATAATATTTACCTTTTTTAATTGTAAAATCGAATTTAAAGATTGGATTTGTTGTGTGTTTATAAACACGGGTTTAGGTAATTGCTAGATTTAGTTTGAAGGAAAAAAAAAGAGTTTTAAGTGTATCTAATTGAATATTCGTTATAAAATTTTTTTTAATTTTATATCTTAAACTATTATTTTATTTTATATTTAGCATATTAAATCTCTAATTATCTTTGTGACATCATTAATTATAAACAACAGTTAATGTTTTGGTGGACAATAGAAAAAAATTATAAACTTAGGGTTAAAAATTAAACAAATTCAATCTTTTGTAGTATTTTTTGGCGCACATGTTCAAAGTTTGGTGCATATGTTTTGGTGCACATGCTTTGGTGCACATGTTTAAAGTTTGTCCAAAATTGTTCAAAGCTAAATTGTTCAAAGTTTGGCTAAAATTTGGTAATCACCAAACAGTCGTTCTGATCTTCATGGTTCATGGAAAAGTGTGTGTTGGACTTTTTTTTTTTTGTCATGATAATTAATAATAACCCAAGAAGAAAGTTTTCTCTACTCTACTTCTTATTACTTAGTTTGTAACAATGAATCAACAGGCAACATTTCAAGAATCATCCTTTGCCAAACGGGCTTCCAAAACATTGAAAGATTTTGGATCGTCTTTTATGGTATGTTCTTTTTCAACAATGGTTTGTTAAATTTCTTTTTTTTTTTAGTTATTATGTTACTAATTTTTCCTTGCCTTCCATGCTTATGTAGAACGTAAATTTTTAAAGTCGACTATCGAAATCCAAAGCATTAAAGGCGTCGTGAAAGTCTGACGATCATGTAACTGGGACATCGACATAGAGCATGGTAGATTTAATAGTGAAGATTTTGAGAAGTAAGTTTTATTTGGGTGAAACTTTCTTTTTCGTAAAATGTAAGTTTTATACTAAATGATCTTGGTTTTTTTTTTTTTGGGGCTTGAATCAATATTATAATAATGCAAATGACGGATGAAAAAAATGAAACCTGTTCTGTTCATGCATTAAATGGTAGCTACATTACAAAAATCTGCTCTAAAACCCTAGCACTATAATATCCCTGTATTAAAAATGAGCAACTAAGATATATTTTTTCAGAACTTTATTACAATTTATTTGTTATTATTTTTACTAAACAAAAGTAGCTTGAAGTTCTTGTTGCACTAGATGGTAGAATTAAATATTCATCATAATAAAAAATCCTGTGGTTGTGTTGTTGCTGATAGAAAACTCGTAATGGGTCTAGTTTGCAGCTTTGAGAAAAGCACATAATTGAACCTAATTACACACTGTGGCTCAAAACTGGATTGTGTTGCTTGTAATATGAACGCACGATGGTGAAATCTTGATATTATTATTATTATTATACGGTTGAGCTTTGGTGGCTATTGTTGTTTTTTTTTTCAGACAACTGCAATCCATACATCCACGGGAAGTTATAAATAGAAAATGAGCTATTGAGTTTAAAGAGCTGATGGAAGAGTACCTGGCCCGAAAACAGAAGGATGTTGACAAAACCAAATCCAAGGGAATTAATGAAAATTATTGGAAACATGATGGAGCGGCAGTTCAGAAAGTTTATTAAAGAAGAAAAAATTACTGGACCGATAAAAATAGTGGCACTCGACGTAGGTACCAATAACATTCGAGCTTCTGTCTTGGATGTGGATTTGGAGACTTTACGAAGAAGTTCAAGTGCAGATAAGCTAATTGATATGAAGCAGCATATATATGCATTAGCGGGTTTTGGCAGGACCGAGAATAAGGATTTTTTGAAAAGGATTGCTGAGGAATTTAAGCCTCATATTTATATTATAGGCTGTTCATTGACTTGGCAAAACGATTTTGTAGATTTCGGCCGGTACTTGGAAGAAATTTCTATGTTTGACTTTCTGAAGAAAAAAAAGTTTTTGATTGGCAACGAATACATGACTAGTCAGAAGGTCTCAAGCTCAGAAGGAATTCTAGATCAAGATGTCACTCTTACGCCTCACATAATCAGAAACAAATTCAACAAAAAGGATGGGCAACAATTTCAATCTCCGTTAAAACACTCGGAAGACATTAAGTGTTCTATTTTAATTATGATAGACACTATGTGCAGAGTAGGAGTTACCTCTCTTAATTTGTTTTAATATTTTTTATTACTTTTTAAAAAAATAGAAAGATTAACATTTTTTTAATTAAACTAATAGATTGGAAAGACTGAAAGTTTGGGGATTTCTTCGAGCAGAGATATCAGGGGTCATCTGAGCATCAATAAATGAAGAATCTCTCAATCAGTATGTTCGTTTGGTCTTGCTATCGTCTCTTTTTAATCGATGGTTGATTTTAGTGTGGTGTTGCTGATGTTGTATGTTGAGAACTAATGAAGTGTTTATTTAGTTGTTATTTTTTATTTTTATTTTATTTTGATCACTGAATTACCTTTAAAATTCAATTTAACATAAAAAGTCATAGGAAAATTATCAGCCATATGCCCAAATTTATCCTGTAATAAAAGATACTACAAAAACTTGAATTTGCTTGATTCACCCTAAGTTTGTAGTCAGCATCAACTAACCACTAAAACATTAACAATATAGAATTTTTAACATAATTTAAGGAAATAGCCATTTTAACCTTGAATTCAAGGATTTTTTTAAGTTTGCACCATAAATAATAAAATAATATTTACCTTTTTTAATTGTAAAATCGAATTTAAAGATTGGATTTATTGTGTGTTTATAAACACGGGATTAGGTAATTGCTGGATTTAGTTTGAAGGAAAAAAAATACAGTTTTAAGTGTATCTAATTGAAGATTCGTTATAAAAATTTTTTAATTTTATATCTTAAACTATTATTTTATTTTATATTTAGCATATTAAATCTCTAATTATCTTTGTGACATCATTAATTATAAACAACAGTTAATGTTTTGGTGAACAATTGAAAAAAATTATAAACTTAGGGTTAAAAATTAAACAAATTCAATCTTTTGTAGTATTTTTTGGTGCACATGTTCAAAGTTTGGTGCATATGTTTTGGTGCACATGTTCAAAGTTTGGTGCACATGTTTTGGTGCACATGTTCAAAATTTGGTGCATATGTTTTGGTGCACATGTTCAAAGTTTGGTGTACATGTTTTGGTGCACATGTTTAAAGTTTGGCTAAAATTGTTCAAAGCTAAATTGCTCAAAGTTTGGCTAAAAATTTGGTAATCACGAAATAATCGTTCTAATTTTCAACGTTCATGGAAAAGTGTGTGTTGGAATTTTTTTTTTTGTCAAGATAATTAATAATAACCAAAGAAGAAAGTTTTCTCTACTGTTCTTTTTGTTACTCTGTTTGTAGGAATGAATCAACAGGCAACATTTCAAGAATCATCCTTTGCCAAACGGGTTTCCAAAACATTGAAAGATTTTGGATCGTCTTTTATGGTATGTTCTTTTTCAACAATGGTTTGTTAAATTTCTTTTTTTTTTATTATGATGTTACTAACTTTTCCTTGCCTTCCATGCTTATGTAGAATGTAAATTTTTCAAGTCGACTATCGAAATCCAAAGCATTAAAGGCGTCGTGAAAGTCTGACGATCATGTAACTGGGACATCGACATAGAGCATGGTAGATTTAATAGTGAAGATTTTGAGAAGTAAGTTTTATTTGGGTGAAACTTTCTTTTTCGTAAAATGTAAGTTTTATACTAAATGATCTTGGTTTTTTTTTTTGGGGCTTGAATAAATATTATAATAATGCAAATGACGGATGACAAAAATGAAACCTGTTCTGTTCATGCATTAAATGGTAGCTACATTACAAAAATTTGCTCTAAAACCCTAGCACAATAATATCCCTGTATTAAAAATGAGCAACTAAGATATATTTTTTCATAATTTTATTATAATTTATTTGTTATTATTTTTACAAAACAAAAGTAGCTTGAAGTTCTTGTTGCACTAGATGGTAGAATTAAATATTCATCATAATAAAAAATCTCATACACCGTGTCAGAGCCCTGCCCTTCCCCGTGGTTGTGTTATTGCTGATAGAAAACTCGTAATGGGTCTACTTTGCAGCTTTGAGAAAAGCACATAATTGAACTTGATTAGACATTGTGGCTCAAAACTGGATTGTGTTGCTTGTAATATGAACGCACGATGGTGAAATCTTGATATTATTATTATTATTATACGCCTGAGCTTTGGTGGCTATTGTTGTTTTTTTTTTCAAACAACTGCAATCCATACATCCACGGGAAGTTATAAATAGAAAAGGAGCTATTGAGTTTAAAGAGCTGATGGAAGAGTACCGGCCGAAAATGAAGGATGCTGACAAAACCAAATCCAAGGGGATTATGAAAATTATCGGAAACATGACGGAGCAGCAGTTTAGAAAGTTTATTAAAGAAGAAAAAATTACTGGACCGATAAAAATAGTGGCACTCGACATAGGACTAATAATATTCGAGCTTACGTCTTGGAAGTGGATTTGGAGATCTGTCGAAGAAGTGCTAGTGCAGATAAGCTAATTGATATGGAGCAGCATATATATGTAATAGCGGGTTATGGCAGGACCGAGAACAAGGATTTTTTTGAAAAGGATTGTTGAGGAAGTTAAGCCTCATATTTATATTATAGGCTGTTCATTGACTTGGCAAAATGATTTTTTAGATTTTGGCTGGTACTTGGAAGAAATTTCTATGTTTGACTTTCTGAAGAAAAAAAAGTTTTTGATTGGCAACGAATACATGACTAGTCAGAAGGTCTCAAGCTCAGAAGGAATTCTAGATCAAGATGTCACTCTTACGCCTCACATAATCAGAAACAAATTCAACAAAAAGGATGGGCAACAATTTCAATCTCCGTTAAAACACTCGGAAGACATTAAGTGTTCTA
Source organism: Murraya koenigii (assembly GCA_025617385.1). NCBI lineage: Eukaryota > Viridiplantae > Streptophyta > Magnoliopsida > Sapindales > Rutaceae > Murraya > Murraya koenigii. Next base: position 6,388,205 of record CM046813.1, on the reverse strand, counting down.
TTTTAATTATGATAGACACTATATGCAGAGCAGGAGGTACCTCTCTTAATTTTTTTAAGAGATATCAGGGGTCATCTGAGCATCAATAAATGAAGAATCTCTCAACCAGTATGTTCGTTTGGTCTTGCTATCGTCTCTTTTTAATCGGTGGTTGATTTTAGTGTGGTGTTGCTGATCTTATATATTGAGAACTAATGAAGTGTTTATTTAGTTGTTATTTGTTATTTTTATTTTATTTTGATGACTAAATTATGATCTTTTAAGTGTTGTTCATGAATTTGAGAATTATGATTTTTGAATTTGAATTATGAATTGTGATTCATGAGATTGTGTTATGATTACGAATTATGAGCTAAGGATAATTCATAACACGTAAGTGTAATTATGAATTATAGTTTATGAGATGGTGTTATGAATCACATGGTTATGAATTGGTCAATGTCCAAGTACTCTCGAAGAGTTGGTGGAGTGCTTTCGGAGTCATAGTATATAATTGTCTGGTGCGACTAGTTTGTTCTTTCTCAACATGTGTTATAAAATTAGAACCTCAGATTCTATTAAGAAAGAGATTTTTTTTTTCAGGTTTTGCATTGATTGCCATAAGCAGTTTGATTTTTCTAAACTCGCTCCTCTCTTTTTTTTTTTTTTGTCAAATATTTTTGTTCTTTTTTAACAACACTCCTTAAGAAACAAATAACAAAGATATTTTATTAGAAAATTTTTCATAACTCTGATGATCACAAAAAATAATTATAGGAATTTTAAAACAATTTTTTAATACTAGGTTACCACTAAAATGTTACTAATACATGGATATTAAGTGACACAAATATATATATGTAAGTTTTAACAAAATAAATACATGGTACTAATAAATTAGGTTGAGTCTCACAATTTCGATTCTAATTTTTGTATCTATTTTATAAAATAAATACTGTTAATAATTCTAATTCTAAATTCTTATTTTGTAATTTAAAAAATAAATCCACCATAAAAGAAAATAAAAAATAATATATAAGGGTCCAGCTAACTTACATTTCATGTAAGTTATTTCTCTCACAAAAATATGTGGGACTCATTACTTGGTTACAATTTTTTACATGATTTTATAAGAAAAGTAACTTACATAAGTTGTAAGTTAACAAATCCCAATATATAATAATAAAACTAAAAATATTCATAAAGTTGCTAAAACGAATAAATTAAAAGAAAAGAACTACAGTAAAAGGTTTATGCGGCCAACAGTTGTGTCAGGTTTCATCACTACACATGCATACTCAATGGTAGAAACGCCGAAAAACCTATGCCCCTACTCCTCACGGACAGAGAAAATAGAAGAGGATAGAATTGAGAAAACGCAGATTAGCTCAGCGATTAATTGATTATTTAAAACAATTTCTCGATCATGGCATGTCGTTGGAGAACAAAAATATTTAAAAGCCAGTTGTATGCATGGAGAAACATTAACTTGATTGAACACATAGACAAGAACCATAAAAGAAAGAGTTTTTTTTTCATTATAATTTTAGAATTTGAGAACAATGAATTTTCCCAACACAAGAGTTTGAAAGAGCCTAAACACTAGAATTCTTAAAAATATATATATAAAAAAATTATACTCCTTCTGTAAATGACAATTATGGATCCATCACAAGTTTGTAAACGATTTTTTTTTCAAGCCGGTATCTTATTGTTTCATTAACACATTTAAGTCAAATTAACATGACATCAATGTGTTTTCTTTTTCCTTCAATAAAACTCAAACGTGGTTAATAATGATGCTTGTCCAAAGAAGATATTCTGCCAAATTCATGTAATAATTGTGGTTAAGAAAATTTTTTATTAATTCAAAACTGGACATTTATAATTTCAAAAAAGAATTGGACATGATTGTATTTTTGATACATGGGCATTATTGATAAGTACGTAAAAGTTTCTGTGTAGCCAATGGGGACCATCTGTGTATTTTATTTTTGACTCTTTCGAACAAAATTTTTAATTATTTTCACTCTTAACAATCCAATCCTTTTCGTTTAAGGTTTGAGTACTTTCTCTTTTGTCTTCCCAGGTGTTCATAAATGGTAGTGGGGACCATCGCGTTTAGTTGTTTTGCAGTTTTTTTTACAAATGATCTACTATTTTTTTTTCGTCATCATAATATCTAATAATTATTAACTATAACTAATTTCTATGTATACATATAAAATATCTATTAACGAGGCAACGAACTTGCAATATAATATTTTACTTATAAAACATAATATTATAAACACAAATTTTCTACTTTTAAAACTATGCAACAAGAGCGATTATGCATCAGTTTGTTGACATAAAGCAACAATGTACTGGAATTTGAAAACTCCATATATCCTTCATTTTTAATATATAAAATTTTCTTTTTCTCTACCACAAAGCCGATAAATGTTAGGGCCATCATTAGGCATGTCCTTTTAAATTGTTATGTTATAAAGAATAGCACCATATTTTTAAGTTGTATAATGTATCTAACATAAATTTATAATCTATATCGTTCATCCACCAAATCATTAGTTTTTATTAAAAAAAAAAATTAACAGAATTATTGCAAATTGACCATTTTACCTTTGAAATTCAATTTAACATAAAAAGACATAGAGAAATTATCAGCCATATGCCCAAATTTATCCTGTCATAAAAAATACTACAAAACTTGAATTTGCTTGATTCACCCTAAGTTTGTAGTCAACATCAAAGAACCACCAAAACATTAACAATATAGAATTTTTAACGTAATTTAAGGAAAATAGCCATTTTACCCTTGAATTCAAGGACTTTTTTAAAGTTTGCACCATAAATAATAAAATAATATTTACCTTTTTTAATTGTTAAATCGAATTTAAAGATTGGATTGATTGTGTGTTTATGAACAAGGGTTTAGGTAATTGCTGGATTTAGTTTGAAGGAAAAAAAATAAATTTTTAAGTGTATCTAATTGAATATTCGTTATAAATTTTTTCTTTAATTTTATATCTTAAACTATTATTTTATTTTATATTTAGCATATTAAATCTCTAATTATCTTTGAGACATCATTAATTATAAACAACAGTTAATGTTTTGGTGCACAATTGAAAAAAATTATAAACTTAAGCAAATTCAATCTTTTGTAGTTTTTTTTATAGCAGAGTAAACTTAAGGTGAATGACAGAGCATGTTAAATGTCTAAATTACCCTTTTGACATCAACATTTTCTAACAGAAATTAATAATTTGGTGGATATATGATACATATTGTAAATTTAGGGTGGATAAATAATAAAACTTAAAATTATTATAATATTTTTGATAACATAATAATTTAAGGTTATATAGCTGAAAATTATGGTTCAATCCATATATGTTGGGAATAAGAGAGAGACGTGCAGCTTTTTTAATTTTTGTTTCTCCATGCAGGTGCCAAGTGTTACTATAAACATCTACAAAAGCAAAAACCTCACCAAATATCTCTCTCAACAACTAGATTTCAGTTTATACGTTAATTTTTAATACAAACGCCTGCAAATCATTTCAACCCCAACAATCTTTCCTTTTTTTGACAAAACAACAGTTTGCTTACTTTGAAGGATTTTATGTCGTTCGAAAAGGTAGTTGAAACTCATTAAACCTTACAATCTTGAACTTTTGGCGCTTGCTTTTTTTTTTTTTTTTGCCTTTTGAATCTTCAAGATTCTTCACAAGCTTTTGCTCTTCCACAAAAAAAGGCACGGAAGCGTTTAACTATTTTTCTCTGTCACTTTTTGGGAAGACGCGGAGCTGAATTAGAGTAGTGCTTGAGATCGACGTCATTTTTCAACTTAGCGAAGTAAACTTCGTGAGATCAGCATTATTTTTAGTTTTGTTCTGCATTACTCATATTTTCGCTACTGATTTGGCCATATTTTTATGATTTTCTGAGTTTTTTAGAAAACTTTAGATAATGAAAATTTTTTTATAATGTAGGAATGCATGGAGCAGGAACATATCTTGACAAAATATTCGGCCGAAGTGGTTCCCAAAGAAGCATCAGAACTGGATACCCTTTAGAGGTTTGTTTCTTTGTTTGTTAGTTTTCTTTTTCTCTTCTTTAAGAAGTTGATGAAAAACCTATTTTTCTTACCGTGCAAGGCCTTGCTTGCTTTGAGAAGAGGAATTAGAACTTCTTTTCTTTATTTGCCTTGAGCCAACTCCAGTCCAGTCATAAGATGACTTTTCCTTATAGTTTTTTTTTTCTCTTCTTTAAGAAGTTGATGAAAACCAAGCCCAAAAACGAAAACTTAATTTGTGATATTTAAAATAAGAGTTATGATCTACCCTGTATGAAGTTATTTTGATAAAATCATTATTATTTTTTTGATAATACATGATATTTTTTTATTGTCTTTTAGAGATTGGATGTAAGAGGTCTAAGACGATCACAAAGTTTAGTGTTACGACAGGGTCATCAAGGGCCTATTGAACCTGTTGCTGGGGGGGATCCCAATCGTGTAGATCTTGTTCAGGTACTCTCGGTTCTTTATTTTTTTGTACTTTTCACTAAGCTTTAATTTCTACACTTTCGAAAATTGACTAGTGATTAAGATTGAAAAAAAATGTTGTTGTTCTAATTTTCATGGTTTATGGAAAAGTGAGTGTTGGATTTTTTTTTTGTCATGATAATTAATAATAACGAAAGAAGAAAGTTTTTTCTACTCTTCTTCTTGTTACTCAGTTTGTAGGAATGAATCAATAAGCAACATTTCAAGAATCATCCTTTGCCAAACGGGTTTCCAAAACATTGAAACATTTTGGATCGTCTTTTGCGGTATGTTCTTTTTCAACAATGGTTTGTTAAAATTTCTTTTTTTTTATTATGATGTTACTAACTTTTCCTTGCCTTCCATGCTTATGTAGAACGTAAATTTTTCAAGTCGACTATCGAAATCCAAAGCTTTAAAGGCATCAAGAAAGTCTTACGATCATGTAACTGGGACTTCGACATAGAGCATGGTAGATTTAATAGTGAAGATTTTGAAAAGTAAGTTCTATTTGGGTGAAACTTTCTTTTGGGTAAAATGTAAGATTTATACTCAAAGATCTTTGTTATTTTTTTTTTTTGGGGCTTGAATCAATATTATAATAATGCAAATGACGGATAACAAAAATGAAACATGTTCTGTTCATGCATTAAAATGCTACATTACAAAAATATGCTCTAAAACCCTAACACTATTAGAATTAAATATTCATCATAATAAAAAATCTCAGACACCATGTCAGAGCCCCGCCCTGACCCGTGGTTGTGTTATTGCTGATAGAAAACTCGTAATGGGTCTAGTTTATAGCTTTGGGATAAGCACATAATTGAACCCGATTAGACACTGTGGCGCAAAACTGGATTGTGTTTCTTGTAATATGAACGCACGATGGTGAAATCCTGATATTATTATTGTTATTATTATACGCCTGAGCTTTGGTGCCTATTGTTGTTTTTTTTTTTTCAGAAAACTACAATCCATACATCCACGGGAAGTTATAAATAGAAAAGGAGCTATTGAGTTTAAAGAGTTGAAGGAAGAGTACTTGGCCCAAAAATAGGAGGATGCTGACAAAACCAAATCCAAGGCAATTATGAAATGTATCGGAAACATGACGGAGCAGCAGTTCAGAAAGTTTATTAAAGAAGAAAAAATTGCTAGACCAATAAAAATAGTGGCACTCGACATATGTAGTAATATAGGCTGTTCATTGACTTTGGAAAATGATTTTGTAGATTTTGACCGGTACTTGGAAGAAATTTTTAGGTTTGACTTTCTGAAGAAAAAAAAATTTTGATCGGCAACGAATACATGACTAGTAAGAAGGTCTCAAGCTCAGAAGGAATTACAGATCAAGAAGTCATTCTTAAGCCATACATAATCAAAAACAAATTCAGCAAAAAGAATGGGCAACAATTTTAATCTCCGTTAAAACACTCGGAAGACATTAAGTGTTCTATTTTAATTATGATAGACACTATATGCAGAGCAGGAGGTACCTCTCTTAATTTTTTTAAGAGATATCAGGGGTCATCTGAGCATCAATAAATGAAGAATCTCTCAATCAGTATGTTCGTTTGGTCTTGCTATCGTCTCTTTTTAATCGATGGTTGATTTTAGTGTGGTGTTGCTGATGTTGTATGTTGAGAACTAATGAAGTGTTTATTTAGTTGTTATTTGTTATTTTTATTTTATTTTGATGACTAAATTATGATCTTTTAAGTGTTGTTCATGAATTTGAGAATTATGATTTTTGAATTTGAATTATGAATTGTGATTCATGAGATTGTGTTATGATTACGAATTATGAGCTAAGGATAATTCATAACACGTAAGTGTAATTATGAATTATAGTTTATGAGATGGTGTTATGAATCACATGGTTATGAATTGGTCAATGTCCAAGTACTCTCGAAGAGTTGGTGGAGTGCTCATAGTATATAATTGTCTGGTGTAGCTAGTTTGGTCTTTCTCAACATGTGTTGTAAAATTAGAACCTCATATTTTATTAAGAAAGAGATTTTTTTTTTTTTTCAGGTTTGGCATTGATTGCCATAATCAGTTTGATTTTTCTAAACTCTGCTCCTCTTTTTTTTTTTTTGTCAAATATTTTTGTTCTTTTTTAACCGCACTCCTTAAGAAACAAATAACAAAGGTACTTTATTAGAAATTTTTTCATAACTCTGACGATCACACAAAATAATTATAGGAATTTTAAAACAATTTTTTAATACAGGTTACCACTAAAATTTTCAAGAACTATTTTATTTAAAGTCTAAACTAAAATGTTACTGATACATGGATATTAAGTGACACAAATATATATATATATATATATATATATATATATATATATATATATATGTATGTTTTCACAATAACGTTATTTTTATATTTTTAATGATATATTTTCAAATACTGATAAACATATTATCAGTATAAATCCATTCGTATTGATAATGAGAACTCTATTGGACTAACAAAATATACAATGTACAATTGTACATAAGTAATTTAATAATATCAAAGTGCTTTTCAATCATTTATTCAAAGTCCATTCACTTCATATTTTCATATTAATTTTTAAAAACCGAGGGTCGTGTCATCAAAATTGCAAATACAGATATACGAAGTTGACAAATAAAAAACCAAAATAAACAACGAATTCAATCTCATGTGTCGAAGATTTACGCTTTTTATTTGACTTGAAGCAATCTTCGTCTTTGTTTCGCATTTTTCCACCGGTGACTCTCTTCGAGGCTTTGTGCTTCGGAGGCTTGTCGATTTTACTTTTGCTGGATTTCACGCTTGAAACACCAGCAGCCGCAGTCTTTGCACCATCATTTTGACAAGCCTTCTTCCTTCTTCAATTCAGCATCTTTGTCAACAACGGCATACTGTTGGATCTTTGTTTTCATTCCCTCCTACAGAGACGTCGCGTCATTGGATTTGGTTTGGAAAAGATAAAATAAGCATCAAGAAAGAAAATAAAAAGAAAAGAAACAAAGGCCATAGAGCCCACCTCAACTTGGTTTGAGGTATCGTTCAGATCCTCATCCAAAGTGATGTTTTAAGGTTCCCGTACTCTCTGAAAGCAATTTTGACAACATGTCGGACTGTCAGTGAGAAAAGTCTCAGAAAGATTGCTGAATCGTTATTAATGATGAAACCATTTCTAAGAAAAACACAAACTGTTCTTTATTCTAACTATTAGGCTTCTATCCTCTTATCCTTCCTATTGACACAATTAAACCACAATTTTCAAAGTACTTACCTAAGGATAGCCCAAACCCGATTCAAATCCGGATTAACCCGGATGATCCGATCCGGGTACAACCAACACCGGATGGTAATTATTTGCATTTTCTCAACCGGACATTTCAGTTCTAGAACCGTGACCCTAATACATTTTATTTTTAAATATAAATATAAAAGGAAAAGGTTTGTCACGGGAAAGATAAAAAATCCAAGCTGTAAGGACCTGAATTATCCGAATCTTGAAAATTTCAGACTTAGAGCCTAAAATTTAAGATCCGTACGAATTCAGATGTAAGTTTACCTGTAAATCGGATATTCGAATTCGTATTATTTTTTAAAACTCAAACGTGGTTAATAATGATGATTGTCAAAAGAAGATGCTGCCAAATTCGTGCAATAATTGTGAGTTAAGAAACTTTTTTATTAATTCAAAAATAGACATTTATAATTTCAAAAAAAAATTGGAGATAATTAGGACATTATTGTTAAGTACATACAATAACAATGGGGCTTGATTATGTGGGAGCTGTCGCTCGCCATAACACTTCACCAATAATATTTATACATCAAACATTAAATTGTCTATAGATCATTGTAAGTACGTAAAAGTTTTGATGTATAAATATTGTTGGTGAATTGATATGGCAAGCGACAGCTCCCACATAATCAAGCCCCATTTGTTAAGTACGTAAAAGTTTTCTGTGTAGCCAATGGAGACCATCTTTGTATTTTATCTTTGACTCTTCTGAACAAAATTTTTTATTATTTTTACTCTTAACAATCCCATCCTTTGCATTTAAGGTTTCAGTACTTTCTCTTTTTTGTCTTCCCAGCTGTTCATAAATGGTATTGGGGACCATCGCTTTTAGTTGTTTTTGAGTTGCTTTTACAATTCCTTTTAACTTGCACATTTTAAAAATTGACTAATGATCTACCATTTTTTTTCGTCATCATAATATTTAATAATTACTAACTATAACTAATCTCTATGTACACATATAAGGGTTATTATGTAAATAAAACATAAAACTTATAAATTTAATTTAAAATTTATAAATTAACATTAACTGTAAAATAGAATATAAATTTTAAAAATTAAATATAAAACTTGTAAATAAAAAGTAAAATGAGTAAATTAATATAAAACTGATAAATTAATATATTATTAGCAAATAAAATAAAAACTTGTAAATATAGTATAAAACTCGTAAATCAACATTAAGTATAAAATAAAACATAAATTTTAGAACTTAAACAAAGGATTTGTAAATAGAAGATAAAACAAGTAAATTAATATAAAATTAGTAAATTGATATATTATTAGTAAACGAAACAAAACCTTGTAAATGTAACATAAAACTTGTAAATCAACATTAACTGTAAAATAAAATATAAATTTTAAAAATTAAACAAAAGGCTTGTAAATAGAAGGTAAAATTAGTAAATTATTATAAAACTGATAAATTAATGTGTTACTAGTAAATAAAATAAAAACTTACAAATATAACATAAAACATTAAGTACAAAATAGAACATAAATTTTAGAAATGGAATATAAGACTTGTAAATGGAAGATAAAATAAGTAAATTAATGTAAAACTAGTAAATTAATATATTATTAGTAAAAAAAATAAAAACTTGTAAATATAATATAAAAATAGTAGATCAACACTAACCGTAAAATAAAACATAACTTTTAGAAATGAAACATAAGACTTGTAAAATAAAGGTAAAACAAGTAAATTATTATAAAATTAGTAAATTGATGTGTTACTGGTAAATAAAATGAAAACTTACAAATGTAACATAAAAGAAGTAAATCAATATTAAGTGTAAAATAAAATATAATTTTGTAGATTATGACTAAAGCTTATGAATAAAAATTAAAAAAAGTAAATTAATATAAGAGTTACTGCAAAACAAAAGTTCATAATTATAGAATAACAACTCATTATAATGTTTATTACCTAATATATTTATTAATGTTTTATTTAAATTAAATAATGTTAGTTTTGCATTTATGTAATACATGTGATGTTTTATTAAGGATGAAATTTATTCTCAAAATCAGATCTTGAAAAAAATAATTTTGATCTCTTTTATAGTTGTTATAAGATGAAATTATTTTGTATCTTTCTAAGCTTTCTCAACAATAACTAATCTCTAAGCACAAGTAAAAGATTTGAAACTATATAAAGTATGCATAATACTCAAAATGAACTATAATTTTATTGATATATTATATATGTGTTTAATAATATAAGAAAATTTTTTTATTTTGTTTTTACTTGATCCACATCAAGATAAATAATTGTGCTTAATTAGCTTGTGTAATAAATAAATATTATTATAGAAAATGGAAAATAAAGTATACAAATTCCATAAAATGAATATAGAATTTATTTTTAAACCAATTCAATAAAACTTATTCAACTTTTTTAGGATAATTTTTTTAATTAATGAGTAATTTTTTTCATTGTTTAATTAAAGGAAATATTTTATGTAAATGAATAAATATTTTTCACTAAAATTCTGCAGCAAAATTTTTTAATTTTTGAAATGATTAAGATTCTGCAGCAAAATATTTTACTAGTTTTTAAAATTCTGCAGCAAAATATTTTACTAATTTTACTTTAAATTTACTAATTCTATGTATAATTTATAATATTTATGTTTATTACCGTATTGATAAAATTTTCCATACATATAATATAGAGACTAAAAAATATGTGTTAACGAGGCAATGAACTTGTAGTATAATATTTTACTTATAAAACATATATATTATAAACAACATTTTCTATTTTTAAAACTATGCAAGAAGAGCGATTATGCACCAGTTTGTTGACATAAAGTAAAAATGTATTGGAATTTCAAAACTCTATATCTCGTTCATTTTTAATACACCAATTTCACGAGTACCCCACACAAAAGAAGTCCTTCTCAATGGTGGTATAGTTGTGAAGGTGAAGTATTGTGACACTTGCAAGTTGTATCGTCCACCCCATTGCTCACATTGCTCTGTATGCGACAATTGTGCGGAAAGATTTGATCACCATTGCCCCCCGGTGGGCCAGTGCATTGGACAGGTATGTTCTCCAGGATTGTACACTTCTTCTTTCAGCAGTACTCAACTTTCTTCATATGAGCTGTAGTACACAATTGTGCCTGCTCCTACCATAAGCCCACATTAAATCTCTCTTAACATATATTCTGCTGTTTATGTTCCGTGCTTATTGTTTCATCTGAAATTACCAAAAATTTTTTTCAGAAAATGAAGTGAATGTTTTGCAATTACTACATATCCACGTAATACAAAGCATCCGAAAATTACAATACAAGACAGGAAAAGTAGTTAAATGAACCCAAACAGATGTACCAGTTAAGGATATCTGTTTTTCTATTTCCTTTTGACATCTATTGTAAGCCTCATATTAATTTGGCCAAGTGTTTTTATATAGATGCAGCGCAACTACCGTTACTTCTTTCTGTTCGTCTCTTCTTCAGCTCTTCTCTGCATTTTCATCTTCTCAATGTCAGCTTTGCAGCTAAAATATCAAATTGATTATTTTGGAAATGTCTGGAAGGCAATAAAATAGTCACCTGCCTTGGTAATATATTCAAGTGCCTTATTTTGATAGCTAGTTATATAGGAGTTGGACCTGCAGCTTTTGTTCCTTTCCATTTACTTATAGACGCAGATATGGGAACATTTCATGCTCTATATCATCTTTATTACTCGATCTTTAAAGGGTAAGGGCTAGCAGTTCCTTTTATTGCACCGAAGTTATGACAAATCTTTGCCACTAGGTTAAAAAATTTGGAATGTCATAATTATATTGGATTTTGCAGAAGTTGATGTATCTCGAGAGTAACGTGTAAGTTTGAATGAGGGAGCATACATTCTCCTTTCATGTAAAATTTTCTAATTCTGAACCAACTTCGTCAGACCACATATGAGAACTTCCGCTACCGAAGAGAGGACGGGATCCGTTTATATGACCCAGGTTGCTTGAACAGCTTTCTTGAAGTATTCTGCACCAAGATAAAGCCTTCAAGAAACAACTTCCGAGCATATGCACAAGAAATGAACCAAGGCCTCACACTCGCACTCGCACTCGCACTGGCACTGGGGCAGAAATTGACAGACGAGCAAAAGTAGAAGATGACCGAGAGATTGGTGGTGATCTCCTGAAAACATCCAAGCGCCTTGCTGTTGAAGAAGCTTAACACAATTGCATAGTCGACAAAAGGAATAGAGCACTCACACGTTGCTTCTAGTGTTGAATTTTGAACTGTGTTGACAACATTGCACAGCAAGCACATGATTAAAGCATGAGTTTCTTAGAAGTAGGGGTCCTGGAGACTTTCTCTTTGATTTTTCCAAACAATCCAGACACACCGATTGCATTAGATTTTCAGAAGACAGTGGAACAGTATAGTATAGTGAAATTTTTTCTCTATCTTTTTTAAAAGTTTACTAATGTTTAAAATGCAAAATATTCAGATTTTTTTTCTCTTTTAATTAAAATAATGAAGTTAACATATTTTAATAATAATAATGATTCTGACAACGACCACAACAACAATAATAATAATTAATAAACTTTAATATTATTAGTATTAATAATATAGACATCAATAATAGTAATAATAACAATGAAAATGATAAAATTAATAATTCTTGAGAATCAATATCTTATTCTCATTTTTAAATTAGGGTGAGTCTCACAATTTTGATTCTAATCTTTGTATCTATTTTATAAAATAAATACTATTAATAATTTTAATTCTAAATTCTTATTTTGTAATTTAAAAAATAATTCTACCATAAAAGAAATTAAAAAATAATATATAAGGGTCCAGCGAAATTATTTCTGTCACAAAAATATGTAAGACTCATCACTTGATTACAATTTTTTACATGATTTTATGAGAAAAGTAACTTACATAAGTTGTAAGTTAGTAAATCCCAATATATAATAATAAAACTGCAAATATTCATAAAATTGCTGAAACGAATAAATGAAAAGAAAAGAACTACAGTAAAAGGTTTATGCGGCCAACAGTTGTGTCAGGTTTCATAACTACACATGCATACTCAATGCCACAAACGCTGAAGAACCTATGCCCCTACTCCTCACGGACAAAGAAAACAGAAGAGGATAGAATTGAGAAAACACAGATTAGCTCAGTGATTATTTGATTATTTAATTCAATTTCTCGATCATGGCATGTTTTTGGAGAAAAAAAATATTTTAAAGCTAGCTGTATGCATGGAAAAACATTAACTTGAATGGACACATACACAAGAACCATAAAAGAAAGAGTTGATTTTTTCATTATTATTTTATAATTTGAGAATGGTGAATTTTCCAAATACAAGAGTCTGAAAGAGCCTAAACACTAGAATTCTTAAAAAATATATATAAAAAAATTATACTCCTTCTGTTAATGTCATAAATTGTATTACAATAATTATGGATTCATTGCAGCATTTATTAGTAGATAGATATAAAGTCACAAGTTTGTAGATGATTTTTTTTTCCAAGTCGGTATCTTATTGTTTCATTAACACATTTAAGTCAAATTAACATGACATCAATGTGTTTTCTTTTTCCTCCAATAAAACTCAAACGTGGTTAATAGTGATGCTTGTCCAAAGAAGATATTATGCCAAATTCATGTAATAATTGTGGGTTAAGAAATTTTTTATTAATTCAAAACTGGACATTTATAATTTCAAAAAAGAATTGGACATAATTTTATTTTTGATACATGGGACATTATTGATAAGTACGTAAAAGTTTTTGTGTAGCCAATGGAGATCATCTGTGTATTTTATCTTTGACTCTTTTGAACAAATTTTTTAATTATTTTCACTCTTAATTAGGGATGGCAATGGGCCGGGCCGGGACCGGGCTTGGCCAAGCCCGAGCCCGAGCCCGACATTACAAACATAAGCCCGAGCCCTATAAAAACCCGAATGTTCAAAATTAGGGCGGGCTCGGGCTTTATCCGGGCCCGATCAATTTTTGTTTAATATTTAAACAATTTCAATTTAAAATATTATAATATATTAATATTTAAAAACTTTAAAACCTTATTAAAATAACATAAATATAAAAATTATTCTAATCAACATCTTTACCATAAATTATATAAATAATTAAACACAAACAAAAATTAGATCTAATTCAAATAAAAACACAATTTAATTCAATAATCTAATTAAAGATTTCATTAATTTAACAAACAAATAAATTAAAATAACATAAATATAAAAATTATTCTAATCAACATCTTTACCATAAATTATATAAATAATTAAACACAAACAAAAATTAGATCTAATTCAAATAAAAACACAATTTAATTCAATAATCTAATTAAAGATTTCATTAATTTAACAAACAAATAAATTAAAATAACATAAATATAAAAATTATTCTAATCAACATCTTTACCATAAATTATATAAATAATTAAACACAAACAAAAATTAGATCTAATTCAAATAAAAACACAATTTAATTCAATAATCTAATTAAAGATTTCATTAATTTAACAAACAAATAAATTAAAATAACATAAATATAAAAATTATTCTAATCAACATCTTTACCATAAATTATATAAATAATTAAACACAAACAAAAATTAGATCTAATTCAAATAAAAACACAATTTAATTCAATAATCCAACTAAAGGTTTCATTAATTTAACAAACAAATAAAACACATAATTCGATTACACAATTTAAACAAGAAGTTCTTTAGTTTAAAATGACAATTCACAATCCAACATGAAAAAAAAAAAATTACTCCAATACTTATGAACATACGTTTATTTATTTTTTAAGTCGGTACGACTATATAAAGCCTGAGCCTCACCAATTAAAGAGCTGATATGTATAAGCTGAGCTCGAGCTCGAGCCCTTAAATTAGGGCCCAAGCCCTAAAAATAAGAGCCGGGCTAATCAGGCCAAAATCAGGTCCGGACTTTTTTACCATCCCTATTCTTAATAATCCCATCCTTTTCGTTTAAGGTTTCAGTACTTTCTCTTTTGTCTTCCCAGGTGTTCATAAATGGTAGTGGGGACCATGTTGTTTTGCAGTTCTTTTTACTATCCTTTTTAACTTGCACATTTTAGAAATTGACTAATGATCTACTATTTTTTTTTCGTCATTATAATACCTAATAATTACTAACTATAACTAATCTCTATGTATACATATAAAATATCTATTAACGAGGCAATGAACTTGTAATATAATATTTTACTTATAAAACATAATATTATAAACACAAATTTTCTACTTTTAAAACTATGCAATGAGAGCGATTATGCATCAGTTGACATAAAGTAAAAATGTACTGGAATTTTAAAACTCCATATCTCATTCATTTTTAATACATAAAATTTTCTTTTTCTCTACCACAAAGCCGATTAACTTTAGGGCAATCATTAGGCATGTCCTTTTAAATTGTTATGTTATAAAGAATAGCACCATATTTTTAAGTTGTATAATGTACCATATTTTTAAGTTGTATAATGTATCTACCATAAATTTATAATATATATCGTTCATCTACCAAATAATTAGTTTTTATTAAAAAAAATTAACAGAATTATAGCAAATTGACCATTTTACCTTTGAAATTAAATTTAACATAAAAAGTCATAGGAAAATTATCAGCCATATGCCCAAATTTATCATGTTATAAAAAATACTACAAAAACTTGAATTTGCTTGATTCACCCTAAGTTTGTAGTCAACATCAACTACCCACCAAAACATCAACTACCCACCAAAACATTAACAATATAGAATTTAAGGAAAATAACCATTTTACCCTTGAATTCAAGAACATTTTTTTTTTTAATTTTGCACCATAAATAATAAAATAATATTTACCTTTTTTAATTGTAAAATCGAATTTAAAGATTGGATTGATTGTGTGTTTATGAACAAGGGTTTAGGTAATTGCTGGATTTAGTTTAAAAGAAAAAAAAATAAAGTTTTAAGTGTATCTAATTGAATATTCGTTATAATCATGGCATGTTGTTGGAGAACAAAAATATTTAAAAGCCAGCTGCACGCATGGAGAAACATTAACTTGAATGAACACATACACAAGAACCATAAAAGAAAGAGTGTTTTTTTTCATTATTATTTTAGAATTTGAGAACGGTGAATTTTCCAAACACAAGAGTCTGAAAGAGCCTAAACACTAGAATTCTTTAAAAAATATATAAAAAAATTATACTCTTTCTGTAAATGCCATAAATTGTATTACAACAATTATGGATCCATTGCAGCATTTATTAGTAGATAGATATAAAGTCACAAGTTTGTAGATGATTTTTTTTCCCAAGCCGGTATCTTATTGTTTCATTAACACATTTAAGTCAAATTAACATGACATCAACGTGTTTTCTTTTTCCTCCAATAAAACTCAAACGTGGTTAATAATGATGCTTGTCCAAAGAAGATATTCTGCCAAATTCGTGTAATAATTGTGGGTTAAGAAAATTTTTTATTAATTCAAAACTGGACATTTATAATTTCAAAAAAGAATTGGACATGATTGTATTTTTGATACATGGGACATTATTGATATGTACGTAAAAGTTTCTGTGTAGCCAATGGACTGTAAAATAGAACATAAATTTTAGAAATTAAACATAAGACTTGTAAATAAAATGTAAAATGAGTAAATTAATATAAAACTGATAAACTAATATATTATTAGTAAATAAAATAAAAACTTGTAAATATAGCATAAAACTCGTAAATCAACATTAAGTATAAAATAAAACATAAATTTTAAAACTTAAACATAAGATTGGTAAATAGAAGATAAAACAAGTAAATTAATATAAAATTAGTAAATTGATATATTATTAGTAAACAAAACAAAAACTTGTAAATGTAACTTAAAACTAGTAAATCAACATTAACTGTAAAATAAAATTTAAATTTTAGAAATTAAACAAAAGATTTGTAAATAGAAGATAAATAAGTAAATTATTATAAAACTGAAAAATTAATGTATTACTAGTAAATATAATAAAAACTTATAAATATAACATAAAAATATTAAATGAACATTAAGTACAAAATAGAATATAAATTTTAGAAATGGAATATAAGACTTGTAAATGGAAGATAAAACAAGTAAATTAATGTAAAACTAATAAATTAATATATTATTGGTAAACAAAATAAAAACTTGTAAATATAATATAAAAATAGTAGATCAATTCAAACCGTAAAATAAAACATAACTTTTAGAAATGAAACATAAGACTTGTAAAATAAAGGTAAAACAAGTAAATTATTATAAAATTAGTAAATTGATGTATTACTAGTAAATAAAATGAAAACTTACAAATGTAACATAAAATAAGTAAATTAATATTAAGTGCAAAATAAAATATAATTTTTGTAGATTATGACTAGAGCTTATGAATAAAAATTAAAATAAGTAAATTAATATAAGAGTTACTGTAAAACAAAAGTTCATAATTATAAAATAAAAACTCATTATAATGTTTATTACCTAATATATTTATTAATATTTTTATTTAAATTAAATAATTTTAGTTTTGCATTTATGTAATACATGTGATATTTTATTAAGGATAAAATTTATTCTCAAAATCAGATTTTCAAAAAAAAAATTGATATCTTTTATAGTTGGTATAAGATGAAATTATTTTGTATCTTTCTACACTTTCTCAACAATAACCAATCTCTAAGAACAAGTAAAAAGTTTGAAACTATATAAAATATGCATAATACTCAAAATGAACTCTAATTTTATTGATATATTATATATGTGTTTAATAATATAAGAATTTTTTTTTATTTTGTTTTTACTTGATCCACATCAAGATAAATAATTGTGCTTAATTAACTTGTGTAATAAATAAATATTATTATAGAAAATGGAAAATAAAGTATACAAATGCCATAAAATGAATATAGAATTTATTTTTAAACCAATTCAATAAAATTATTCAACTTTTTTAGGATAATTTTTTGTTTAATTAATGAGTAATTTTTTCTTTGTTTAATTAAAGGAAATATTTTATGCACATGAATAAATATTTTTCACTAAAATTCTGTAGAAAATTTTTTATTTTTTTAAATGATTAAAAATTTTGTATGAATTTATTGGTTTTATTTTAAATTTACTAATTCTATGTATAATTTATAATATTTATGTTTATCACGATATCGATAGAATTTTCCATACATATAATATAGAGACTGAAAAATATTTGTTAAGAGGCAATGAACTTGTAATATAATATTTTACTTATAAAACATATATATTATAAACAAACATTTTCTATTTTTAAAACAATGCAAGAAGAGCGATTATGCACCAGTTTGTTGACATAAAGCAAAAATGTATTGGAATTTCAAAACTCCATATCTCGTTCATTTTCAACAAAACTGATTAACTTTAGGGCAATTGTTAGACATGTCTTTTTAAATTGTTATGTTATAAGGAATAGCACAATATTTTTAAGTTGTATCATGTATCTACCATAAATTTATAATTTATATTGTCCGTCCACTAAATCATTAGTTTCTATTAAAAAATTAACAAAATTATAGTAAATTGATAATTTTACCTTTAAAATTCAATTTAACATAAAAAGACGTACGAAAATTATTAGTCACATGCCCAAATTTATCTTGTTATCAAAAATACTACAAAAAATTGAATTTGCTTGATTCACCCTAAGTTTGCAGTGAGCATCAACAAACCACCAAAACATTAACTATATAGAATTTTTAACATAATTTAAGGAAAACAGCCATTTTACCCTTGAATTCAAGGACATTTTTTTTTAAAGTTTGCACCATAAATAATAAAATAATATTTACCTTTTTTAATTGTAAAAAGATTGGATTGATTGTGTGTTTATGAACAAGGGTTTAGGTAATTGCTAGATTTAGTTTGAAGGACAAAAATAAATTTTTAAGGGTATCTAATTGAATATTGGTCACAAAAAATTGTTTTAATTTTATATTTTAAACAATTATTTTATTTTGTATTTAGCATATTAAATCTCTAATTATCTTTGTGACATCATTGATTATAAATAACAGTTAATGTTTTGGTGCACGGTTGAAAAAATTATAAATTTAGGGTTAAAAATTAAAACAAATTCAATCTTTTGTAGTGTTGTTTTTTATAGCAGAGTTAACTTAAGGTGAATGACGGAGCATGTTAAATGTTTAAATTACCCATGTGACATCATCATTTTCTAACTAAAATTAATAATTTGGTGGATACATGATACATATTATAAATTTAGGGTGGATAAATGATAAAGCTTAAAATTATTATAATATTTTTTATAACGTGATAATTTAAAGGTATATAGTTGAAAATTATGTTCAATCTATACCACATATGTTGGGAATAAGAGAGAGAATAGATTTGATGTGCAGCTTTTTAAATTTTGTTTCTCCATGCAGCTGCGAAGTCTTACTATAAATATCTATAAAAGCGAAGACCTCACCAAATCTCTCTCTCAACAACTCGATTTCAGTTTATACGTCAATTTTTAATACAAATGCCTGCAAATGATTTCAACACCAACATTCTTTCCTTCTTTTACAAAACAACAGTTGCTTGCTTTTAAGGATTTTATGCCGTTCGGAAAGGTAGTTGAAACTCATTAGACATTACAATCTTTAACTCTTGGCGCTTGCTTTTCTTTTTGCCTTCTGAATCTTCAGGATTCCTCACAAGCTTCTCCTCTTCCACAAAAAAGGCACAAGAGTGTTTAATTATATTTCTCTGTCATTCCTTGGGTTTTGAAAGACGATGAGCCGAATTAGAGTAGTGCTTGAGATCGACGTCATTTTTCAACTCAGGGAGGGAAGTAAACTTCGTGAGATCAACATTATTTTTGGTTTTGTTCCGCATTACTCATATATATATATATATATTTTGTTTTTTGGTTTTGCATTGATTGCAATAAGCAGTTTGATTTTTCTAAACTCTACTCCTCTTCTTTTTTTTTGTCAAATATTTTTGTTCTTTTTTAATGACACTCCTAATAGGAAACAAATAAGAAAGATATTTTATTTGAAATATAAGAACAATGATGTTTTATTATAATTTTTTTCATAACTCTGTTGATCACAAAAAATAATTATAGGAATTTTAATATAATTTTTAATATTAGGTTATCACTAGAATTTTCAAGAACTATTTTATTTAAAGTATAAACTAAAATGTTACTACTACATGGATATTAAGTGAAACAAATATATATATAAAGAAAATAATGTGCCAGTTGAGGAAATAGTGTGGTTGTTGGCAAACAAACTGCACTCAAGTACGGTGACATACTCGGCTACTAAATCAATGGCTTTAATTTTGCAATGAGGGACCATGACAATAGTCATGTAATCCAAAATAGTGGTGTTAGGGTTATTGCTAACACTACAAATTTGAAATTCAGAAGATAAAAGTCCTTATTTTGGAGACATGACTTTTTATAGAGTCACTGATGAGTTTTGGCAGCTTGATTATGGTTAAAAAAATACTTTTCAAGTACGATTGGTTAGGATAGAGGGGTTAATGTTGACAATTTAGTTTTCACTATAGTTGATTTAAATCTGATCGGCTATAAATCTAATTGATTTACTCTAGCTTATCATGCAAAGCAAGTGTTTTATATAAAGGACTTTAACACAGGGGTGTTTGAAATATATGGTATTCAAGTCATACAAAGTGCAGCTCAAGTTCTTACATTAATCAAGTAAGCAGAAATGATGTGCAGGAGGGGCATTTTTGGGAATTAAACTGTACTACATGAGGTTGAATTAATTTTCGAGCCATATATCATTGGAAAGATATTTCTGTTAGCTTTCCAATGAATTTTACTAATCTAAATTTGGAGCTTTCTACAGTAAGTTATGATCAGTTAAGTAGAGGCTGTTCAGTTTTTGAGTCAACAAGAATATTTCTAGACTTGGGACTGTTTTTAAATTTCTTTTGCTGTATTTTGAGAATACCAATGTTTCATTAATGTCTAGTTTTAATGTTAGTCTTAGAAGTCAAGTCATTTGAAGGGTTTTTTAATAACCTATGCTTGGAGGGTTGTTCCAAGAAAAGTTATTTAAGCTTAAGTAGTCACAAAAAAGAGGAGGATGGATTTAATACTAAAAACTTTTGAGTTATTATCAACTCTATATCTCTTTGGTAGATTTCATTGAGTGGTGAGTGTTTTAAGCCCTGTATTCTTAGCTTAACAACTTTAGGTGGTGAAGTTTTTTTTTCTGTATCCTTTTGTTGTTTGCTTCGGTGGTGAGCTTGTGATTTCTTGGGTGTGTGACTTTGATTTTCTCATATTTTGTGTCCGGTGTCAAATTTGGTATCAGAGCTTTAGGTTCTGACATTTATGGCTCAACGGCGTCGACATGATACAAGAGTTGCAGGGCCTCCTGTTCGTGAGAGGGACTTGGGTGATATAGAAAGGGATGATCTTAGAAGACAAGTCGAACGACTTCAACGAACGTTTACAGCATCTTGAAGCAACTCGAGAAGTTGCTGCAAATGGTAGTTCGGATGAAGAAGGCTCAATCAATGGCGTGGAAGATTATAATCCCTTCCATCAGGATCAAAGCTCTAATAGTAATTTTTCTTCTCGATCTCGGAATCATAGGCGTCGCAATTCTTATCAACCTTTCGAATTCAAGATCGAAATACCTGAATTTGAAGGAAGAATGCAACTAGAAGAGTTCATTGAATGGCTTATTTCTGTTGAACGCATATTTGAATACAGAGATGTGCCTAAAGATCGCAAAGTGAAACTCATTGTCATTAAACTTAAAAATTATGCTTCTTTATGGTGGGAAAATCTTAAAAGACAAAGGGAACGTGAGGGACGTAGGAAAATTGTTACTTGGGAGAAAATGAAAAAAGAGCTTAAGAGGAAGTTTTTGCCTGATAACTATAGGCAAGATATCTACCTTAAGTTCCACAACTTTAAGCAAAAGGAATTGTCTGTGGAAGATTATACAGCAGAGTTCGACAATCTAATGATGAAGTGTGATTTGGTAGAGGCAGAAGAGCATACGATCGCACGCTATCTGGGTGGTTTACAACCTGAAATTGATAATGTGGTCCAGCTCCAACCATATTGGACTTATAGTGATGTGTTCAGACTTGCTCTTAAAGTGGAAAAGCAATAAAAAGATGCTCGTGATGGGGGCTTTCGGTTCGCAGTTCGTGATGTCAATCGGGGGAGTGGCTCCGCTTCTAAGCATAATTCTGGTTCGAGTTCTACTGCAAAGAAAATTACGAAGAATAATGTCGGGGAAGGATCTAAACAGCGAGCAAATGGTTCGAATGCTAGTTCTCGTCAATGTTTTAAATGCCATGGTTATGGGCACATTGCTTCTGAGTGTCCTAATCGTAGGGTGGTTGCGCTTGTTGAAGAGGAGAGTGATGACGAGAATGTGGATGACGATCATGAGAATCCTAGAGTCGAAAAGGATGTTGAAGATGGGGAAGTTACATATGATGATTTTGGGAATTCTCTCATTATTCAAAAGAGTTTGAGTATTGTTCGTGAAGATGGAGAAGATTGGCTGAGAAAGAATATCTTTCACACTAGATGCACTTGTCGTGGAAAGGTATGCGATGTCATTATCGATAGTGGCAGCTTTGAGAATGTGGTAGCAACTGAAATGGTCAAGAAGTTGAAGCTCAAAACGGAGCAGCATCCTCAGCATTATAAACTTTCTTGGCTTAAAAAGGAAAACGAGATTGAGGTAAACACACATTGCCTTATTTCATTTTCTATTGGGCATAAATATAAAGATGAAGTTTGGTGCGATGTTGTTCCTATGGATGCATGTCATTTGCTTTTAGGTCGTCCTTGGTAGTACGATAGAAGGGTTGTTCACGATGGTTATAAGAATACTTATACTTTCATTAAAGATGGAAGTAAAATCATTTTGGGTCCTTCAAAAGTAGAGAAAATTCTAAACCTATCAATGGAGTGGAAAATAATTTGTTGATCTGTTCTGATTGTAAAAAGAATTGGGAAGTGGTAGTAAAGTTTATGTTACGGTAGTGTTTGAGGAAAATGAAGAGAGTAATGAGCCGCCTTTGATTATGAAATATTTTCTTAAAGAATTCTCAGATGTTGTTCCAGAAGAATTACCACATGGGCTTTCTCCCATGAGGGACATTCAACATTGCATTGATATTATTCCTAGTTCTGTTCTACCAAATAAAGCGGCTTATCGAATGAATCCAAAAGAGCACAAAGAATTACAGAGGCAAGTTGATGAGCTTATAAGGAAAGGGTTGGTGAGAGAAAGCAAAAGTCCTTGTGCTGTTCCTGCCTTATTGGTACCAAAAAAATATGGATCTTGGCGTATGTGTGTTGACAGCAGAGCAATGAATAAGAAAACGGTTGATTATCGTTTCCCTATTCCACGTCTTGACGATCTTCTAGACCAGCTCTATGGTGCTATAATTTTTTCTAAGATTGATCTCCGAAGTGGCTATCATCAAATCAGAATGAGACATGGTGACGAATGGAAAACGACTTTCAAAACGAGGGATGGACTTTATGAATGGATGGTTATGCCATTTGGTCTATCTAATGCCCCAAGCACTTTCATGCGGCTGATGAATCATGTTTTTAAACCTTTGATTGGAAAATCTGTTGTTGTTTATTTTGATGACATTCTTGTGTACAGCCAAGATGAAAAACAACATTTGGAGCATCTTCGCCAAGTCTTCGAGATTTTGAGAAATCAAAAGCTTTATGTCAACTTAAAAAAGTGTAAGTTTTTTACTGATAGCCTCATCTTTTTAGGCTATGTTGTATCAAAAGATGGGATTAAAATAGATCCAAGCAAGGTGGAGGCAATTTTAAGCTGGCCAATTCATAAGTCGCTTCATGACATCCTAAGTTTTCATGGTCTTGCTTCTTTTTATTGACGATTTATCAAAGGGTTCAGTACAGTTGTTGCTCCGATAACTGAATGCTTGAAAGGAGAAGGTTTCAAATGGACCAAAGAGGCACAAGAAAGTTTTGAAATCATCAAGAGAAAGGTAACCAAAGCGCCTGTTCTGTCACTTCTAGATTTTAGCAAGGTGTTTGAAGTTGAGTGTGATGCCTCTAATACTGGAATTGGTGCTGTACTCAGCCAAGAAGGGAAACCAGTAGCTTTCTTTAGTGAAAAATTGAATGACTCCCGCAGGAAGTACTCAACTTATGACAAAGAGTTGTATGCTATTTGCCGGGCTTTGAACCATTGGAGTCAATATTTGCTTTCTAGGCCATTTATTCTCTTCTCTGACCATGAGGCACTAAAGTTTATCAATAGTCAGCAGAAGCTTAATAGAAAACATGCCGGATGGGTGGAGTTCCTTCAAGCTTACAATTTTACCATCAAGCATAAATCGGGTGCTCAGAATGTTGTAGCTGATGCGTTAAGTCGAAAACATTCCTTGCTCTCCTCTGTGCAAGTGAAGATTGTAGGCTTTGAAATCTTAAAAGAGCTATACAAAGATGATTTTTTCTTTAGTAGAATTTGGAGAGAATGTGAGAATGGAACATATGATCAGTACCAATTACATGATGGTTTTCTTTTCAGGGGAAATCATTTATGTATTCCTCAGTGCTCTTTGAGGGAATCTATTATCATGGAGGCACATGGCAGTGCTGTTGGAGGTCACTTTGGAAGGGATAAGACGTTAGCTTGCTTGCAAGGAAATTTCTATTGGCCAAAGATGAATAAAGATGTTGTGCGTCATGTGCAGAGGTGTAAAATCTATCATATGGCCAAAGCTCATGGTCAAAACACAGGCCTATACAATCCTTTACCGATCCTCGAAGCTCCCCGGAAGATGTTAGTCTAGACTTTGTTGTTGGGTTGCCAAGGACTCAAAGAAACAAAGACTACGTCATGGTGGTGGTTGATCGATTCTCAAAATGGCTCATTTTGTTTCGTGTAACAAAACTTTGGATGCCTCTCATGTTGCTGATTTGTACTTAAGGAGATTGTGAAGCTACATGGAATTCCAAAAACCATTGTTTCTGAATGGGATTCAAAGTTTTTGAGTGAGACGACCCGCCCCATATCCAGAGGCGACCTATCTTAAGAAATTGAACTTAAATATTAAAATCATCTTATTAATGAGAATTCTACCAAAATTTCGGCAGCACCTCCCCTAAATATATAACATTTCCAAACCTGCAATTATAACACAAGCAATCCCAAATCATTTATTATACACCAAACTACATCAACCCAATCTCATCCGATAACATATCCAATAATACACTTGTTTCATAATTCATATATCACATCCCTAATATAAATCCAAAACATGATAATTATACATTAACTAAAAGAAAATAATAATCTATAGCCTCAAACAACCTCAGTGGCCCAAATGACTCCAACTATGTACAATTCTTTGGGTTAACTTGTAGTACTCGAAATCTCCGGGGAAAATATAATAAAATAGGAATGAGTATAAAACTCAGTGAGCTCAGTGAGTGGATAGTAATTTTTAAATTATAAAATAATTACAAAAATAAGTGCATCACTTGTATAATCACGTTTCTCAAATAATTATTTGAATGTAAAATTATTTTCAATTTAATTATATTCTGAACATAAGCAAAACTGATATTGTCACAAAATCAATAAAAAGCCTCTCATATTGAAATATCATCTCAAACTGAAAGATCAAACATTAAGTAAATCAAATATCTTTAAACAAATATTCTTAAACAAATATCCTTAAACAAATACCCAGGGGATAATCTAGTATCATCCGGACCTCAACGGATGACAATGATGTACTATCCGAGTACCATCATGCCCGGAGCTACACGGATAGACAAAAGGACGTACCATCTCATGCTCATCAGCATATCTCATACCTGGATCTCAACGGACGTGCTATGATGCCCTATCCCGCGACATCGTGTCCGAACCATCCGATCTCATATCCCAATATGCATGCATATGCCCCAAAGGCGAAGCGCCCAAACACACGGCCCAAAGCCTTTATGTGTGTTCGAGGCAGCCCCAAAGGCCTACTATCTCATCTCATCTGGAGGGAACGGGTATCTGCTTAAAACTTAAAAACATGATCAAAATCATTATATATGTATACATTTAAATCATGCTTTAAATCATACTCGAAATCAATATATCTCATGTCCAAGATCCATCATATACTCTTTAAATCATGTTCGAAATTCATATGTATAAACATTCGAAATCATGCTCGAAGATCATATATAAACACTTTAAATTATTCTCGGAATCAACATATAAATACTTTGAATCATGCTCAAAAGCAATGTATATACATTTTAAATCATAAACAGGATCAATCATATACTCTTAAAATCATGCTTGAAATCCACATAAAAGCACCTTAAGACATGTTCGGAAATCAATCATCTCTTACGCATTTTAAAATCGATACGGAGCATAAATAAATAAATATAATTTAACACAATATTTATACGCATTAAATATTCATTTCATAAACAAGTTCTACTATATAAAAATCAAATAATTTTAATATATTCCACTCACAGTGACAATTTCAGACTTGGCTATCACCCAAGTCCGCAGGTAGATTCTCGTCCGCAGATCCACCCTCAACACGTGAAATTACCAAAATGCCGTAACGGTCAACGTTGACCGAAATTGACCAACGGCGGTGGGGAAGCTCGGGTTAGACACTTCTCGTCGAGGTGAGTCCAACGGTGCCGGTGGTGTCCTCCCACGCGCGGCGGCGAAGCCGGATCGAGCACGTGAAGTCGCGGCTCCTTGGGGTGATCGGACGGCGGCAAAACGGCCTCGTCGGTGCCGGTTACTGGTCGGGAATGGAAGATGGTGAGGTGGGGAAGCTTTTGCAACCGGTGGCGTGGCCAAATACGGCCGGAATCGCCGGCAATCGTCCGCGCAAACCCGCGGAACTTTCGAGCTTCACCGGCGGCGTTCTCGACGTTTCTGGGTGGCAGGTATGGCAGGGGAACGTTCTCTGTCTCGTAAGCTTCGATTTGATACCAAGCTAGTCCGGTGGGGTGGTCGGAATAGGGAGTTACGGCCGGGTCAAACTCGCGGGTTCGGGTCGGGTCAAACGGGTCAAACACTCTCCTCTCACGGTTTCTCTCCAAAAATTCACTCGGTTTTCTCTATTTATAAGCACCCACAAAATATCAACTAGACCCCCTCATGATATATCACATAAACCCCTTCTTAATTTATTTTTTACATAAATAAATATAACAAATTCATATGTTACATTGAGTCACTTTTGGCGCACTCTTTGGAGGAAGTTAGGAACCACTCTTAAATTCAGCTCTTCTCATCATCTTCAAACTGATGGTCAGACTGAAGTTACGAATCGAAGCTTGGGAAATCTCTTGAGAAGCTATGTGGGCAAGAACATTCGTCAATGGGATCTCATTTTGCCTCAGATTGAATTTGCTTACAATCATTCCATACATCAAACTACTGGTTCAAGTCCCTTTGAAGTAGTTTATGGCAAGAATCCAATCAGTCCTTTGGATTTGGCTCCACTTTTGACTGCTCATCAATTTAGTAGAGATGCAGAAGAACGCTCTAAAAGTATCAAAAAGATGCATGAGCAGGTTTGAGACAGAATTTTAAAGCAAAATGACAAGTATAAAAAATCTGCAGACAAGCATCGAAAACATGCTGAGTTTCAGGAAGGAGATTTGGTTTGGGTTCATCTCAGAAAAGATCGTTTTCCACCTGGGAAGTATGCTAAACTTAGACCAAGGGCTGATGGACCATTTAAAGTGTTGCAACGCATTGGAGATAATGCTTACAAGATTGAGCTTCCAAATGGCTATGGTGTTTCGTCAACATTCAACATATCAGATTTGTCTCCTTATCATGAAGAAAATGATCAAAACTCGAGGTCGAATTTTTTTCAACAAGAGGAGATTAACACAGGGGTGTTTGAAATATATGGTATTCAAGTCATACAAAGTGCAGCTCAAGTTCTTACAATAATCAAGTAAGCAGAAATGAAGTGCAGGAGGGGCATTTTTGGGAATTAAACTGTACTGCATGAGGTTGAATTAATTTTCGAGCCATATATCATTGGAAAGATATTTCTGTTAGCTTTCCAATGAATTTTACTAATCTAAATTTGGAGCTTTCTATAGTAAGTTATGATCAGTTAAGTAGAGACTGTTCAGTTTTTGAGTCAACAAGAATATTTCTGGACTTGGGACTGTTTTTAAATTTCTTTTGCTGTATTTTGAGAATACCAATGTTTCATTAATATCTAGTTTTAATGTTAGTCTTAGAAGTCAAGTCATTTGAAGGGTTTTTTAATAACCTATGCTTGGAGGGTTGTTCCAAGAAAAGTTATTTAAGCTTAAGTAGTCACAAAAAAGAGGAGGATGGATTTAATACTAAAAACTTTTGAGTTATTATCAACTCTATATCTCTTTGGTAGATTTCATTGAGTGGTGAGTGTTTTAAGCCCTGTATCCTTAGCTTAACAACTTTAGGTGGTGAAGTTTTTTTTTCTGTATCCTTTTGTTGTTTGCTTCGGTGGTGAGCTTGTGATTTCTTGGGTGTGTGACTTTGATTTTCTCATATTTTGTGTCCGGTGTCAGACTTGCTAGATAATAGTAAATCAATAGTGTGTTCAATGACTGAAAAAGAGTATAAGTTAAATAAGGAAAGATATGCGGAATTAGATGTATTTTCACTATTATCCTATAAACTTCCAGTATATGAGTTAAATGAGAAAGATGGCGAAGGAATTTATAACAAAAATGATTGTGATGCTATTCCAGTAGATATTGATTTAGAAATTCACTAAATGCATTATTATACCTAGTTTCCATTACCATCTTTTACACTTTTCCAGTAAGTGATTTATTTATTTTATTATATTCCATTACTATTGTATTAACTTCTTAATTTAATTGATATACTTATTTATTTGAATCATTTTCAGGGTTGTTGGATATATAGCTGAAAATCATAAGTTTAGTCTTCCAGAGTTCGAGGGAAGACCAAGAATATATAAACATACAAAAAAAAAAAATGCTTGTAAAAAGAGGAATTTAGTAATGATTCAGTAGTTTAGTACAACTCTTACGGTGTTCTAGTTGAAAATGGGAGAAATGATCTTAGAAGTTACATTGGCGTCATATTATGTGAAACAATTTCAATCTTACTTGATGATTGGAGATGCGTGCCATTGGAAACAAAGGAAACTTAGTGGCTTCATTTTCAGGTTCTATTTAATTGTTTAATAGTATATTTAGCTATTGCATATAACTTCCTGATTAATTTAACTTGAATGCTAATCCATTTCATTGGTTTACAGAGAAAGTTCAAGTTAAGCTTGAAAAGTAAAAGCCAAATGTTAAAATGGGTAAGGGTTGCATCAAGAAACTTTAGAAGTGAGCTGGCAAATGAATTCATTATACCATACAAGGACAATCTTAAATTATCGAGGTTACCTCCTTTTAAAAATCAGAGCATTAAAAAGGAAGATTGAAAACTTTTTGTTGACAAAGCTTTGTCTAAAGAATTTCAGGGTTTTTTTTTTTAATATTAACTGATTTATTTGTTGTTAGTTACTAATAATTAGTTGAACCCTTTTGTTCTTTACCATACTGTTTGTATAGGAAAAAAGTAAGAAAGCAAAAGATAAAGGAGCAAAGAATGTCTACTAGTACAAGATATAGTGGCATGTTGTATAGAAAAGTACAATAAGAAATTTAATATAGTTATGCAATATAGCCTAAATAATGAATGTAATATAGTAGAATTAATTCTTTTTGTTTTCTGTCAATCTGTAATAGGAAAAAGAGAATGGAATTTTTGAGCAGGAGATTGACCACAGTGAAGTTTGGTTAATGGCACTAGCTAACCGAGATGGCAAATATGCTTCTAAAGTGATGCCAATTACTTAATTCTTATATAATTCAACTAATAACTTGTAGAGTCATAACTATGATTATCATGAGTTGCCCTTATAAATGTGATTATTATGAATGTAGATTTCAAATTTTTCTATAGCTTTATAACTGAGACTATTATGAATTGTCCTTATTATGTGTATTTATATATATATATATATATAATGATTTGTGAAATAACTGTCCGGTAACATTTACAAGCAACACAAGCTCAATGATACTTGAACAGAACTAACTTCTTTGCATATAAAAATGTTAAAACTTTTCACATTAAAATTGAAGTACATTTATTCATTCATTCATAGAAAAAATTTCATCGCTCAATGCATCCATATTGTGTGCGTGATGAGAGAGATGTCTAGGAGATTAGACACTTATATGAGGTATTGTCTTATAATATTTACTGTAGTTTCAATTTTAACTATATGTTGACCTGCTCTGTTTTGATTGCATGATTTCTACTTATGGGTTAGTTTTAAGTCATGAGTTTGATTGATTAGATGCTGATTATAGTGAATTTGAGGATTATATAGAAGTGCATGCCGAGAAGGAATACATAACTTATTAAAATTCACCAGCTAATTGATTAATCCCATAAATTGTTCTCACAAAATATAAATAATTTCTAGCTAGCCAACAAGTAACTCAACAAATTAATTTTAGTAATTCGAACTTCAGTCAAATTAATCTAGATTAATAAAGTAGCTTCTGTTACTTAAATGTGTTAACCCTAAACATGTGTCGTATTTTTATGATTAAGAAATCTTAATGTGTGGAAATGATAATTTGCTATTGTTGACTGCTACTCGTAGTATATTGAAATTACAGATTCTCATGAAAGCAAACCAAAGCAGCTGTTTCAATAATCTTTGAGTTCACTCTAGTCGATCAAATTAATAACTAACTTTCATGATTATATTCCATTTCTTTCTTTGGACAGAGTGAATTTGAGTATTATGTTCCAACAGATTGAGGAACTCAAGTCAGATTTAATTAGAATGAAAATCTGAGTGAATTCAAGTCAGATTTATTTTCCATTCTTTTATGGTATAATTAAATTTTCTTGTGTCATCAAATTTGACTGAATTCAAGTCAGATTTATGTATAATCAATATGAAATAGCTAGTTGCTTTCCTTGTGGCTGTTGAATGTCATACAAATTCCTCAATTCAATTTGTAGATTTATAATTTTTATTTTTTTTGTAGAATGAGCTGAAGAGTCAAGTTGAACAAGGAACATTCCGGTCACAATGATCAAATGACATTCTAAGTGAAGCCTTACAGAGACAACCAAATGGAAGCAGGGTGCAAGGAGTAGGACAATTCGTCACCCCATCCATGTATTTTCATGTCCGTGATGCTACTAAATTGGCAAGAGGAAGAAAGATATATCAAGAGAGTTTCTAATTTGTCTGTTCAACGGGAACACATGAATGAAATATTGAATGCCTACAGTAATAGTAAAGTTGGTAGTTTTAATTTTCCTAAGCCCAAACTTTCCATTGGTGTTCAAATTGAGATTAATCAACAATCCCCTGGAACACATGAATGTAATATTGAAGCCTATAGTAATACTGAAGTTGGTAGTTCTAATTTTCCTAAGCCCAAACCTTCCATTGGTGTTCAAATTGAGATTAATCAATAATCCCCTGGAACAAATGAATGTAATATTGAAGCCTATAGTAATACTGAAGTTGGAAGTTCTAATTTTCCTAAGCCAAAACCTTCCATTGGTGTTCAGATAGACATTAGTCAACAATCCCCTTAAACTCTTAGAAAAAGAAAGGTTAATAGATGGAATATTGCATGTCATTATTTATCTATATTTGTATATACATGTATTATAGTATGAGTGTACATTTTAATAATTTCATAGGCCGATTTCCCATTGGCTAAGTGATGTAGGATGTTATTTTAGGTCTTTCTATTTTAATTAAAGTCAATTTTCTATTTTAGTTAAAGTCAATTATTAAGGTATTTGTTTTATTTTTTATTTTTATTAAAATAATAATTTAATTTTATTGTTTAAGTTAACTTAGAAAAGTATATTTGCTTTATTATAAATAGAGAGAGGTCTTGTTATTATAACATTAACTTCAACTATTCAGTAAAATCCCCTTTTACAATTTCCTCTAGGATTACCTATCAAAATCTCTTTTTCAGAGTTGTTTTGATTAGAGCGTCATTAATAACTCTATGAAATGAGAGTTATCATGATATATGTAGACCTACACTTGCATTATTTAGAGAGCAAATGACAAAGTTTTATTATATTGTTAATTACATTTTGCATGTGCATGTATTTAATTGTAGGTAAAATAAAATGATGTGTTGAAACCCATTTCAAGCTCTTATTTTGTGCATAATTATAGGTGACCATAAAACTTATACTTTGATAAGGGATGCTACAAAAGAATGATCACAATGCTAAATAATAGGGTTGTAAAAAATGACAAAATATTGGTCCGCACGCTAACAAAATCAAGCATAAATCAGAGAGAATACTAGAGGAATTGCTACAGCAATCAGGGAACAAAATAGAAAGGCAAAATTGTCCAGCTTATCACTTGTTAGCAGCCAAAGACTACTGCAGCTGTTGCTGCACTGCCACTGTCAAATGTCCTCATTTTCTTTTAGATTACCCTATTTACAAGATATAAGAGGACTCATTTTAAGGAAGCACATCTTTATCACCTTTATTACCATTCATTTTCATCATCACCTCCATATCCATCGCCACCTCCATTACCATTCATCTTCATATCTATTACCATCTCCATTACCATTTATCTTCACCATCTTCATTACCACCTCCATTACTATTCATCTTCATCATCTTTATCATCACCTCCATTACCAATCATCCAAATTCTCATCCATTGCCACCAATACTCATTCATCACCAACAATTGC
The DNA here is from genome assembly GCA_025617385.1 of Murraya koenigii. NCBI lineage: Eukaryota > Viridiplantae > Streptophyta > Magnoliopsida > Sapindales > Rutaceae > Murraya > Murraya koenigii. The sequence continues at coordinate 6,355,493 of CM046813.1, read as the reverse complement.
CATAACTCATAATACTAAGACTCAAACAAGATTTTTAAAGTAGTAATAAAGGATTTGTTGTAGAGAGAAAGAGAGGATACTCCAAGCCTGAAGAGTGACAATTTCATCCTTATTGTATCTCAACTTTATTTTTGTATTTGTTTGTTTTAAATTCTTATTGATGATGTATTTGATGACAAACTTTTGTGTTGTTAATGTTTTAAAGCTCATCATGAGCTAGACTTTTAAGTAGTTGGATTTTAAATGAATTTGATGATTATTTGACGTATATATATGTGTGTTGCTCAGTGTTGTGCAAATTTTGTTGAACTCGCAAGTGCACGAATCTATTAAAGTATAGATTAAAAGTGCAAGTGTCGATCCCATGAGAAGGTAGATTTAATTGTGTAGAGCTATTGTTATTCTTTATTTTATGGGCTTGTAGTGAAATTTTTTATTTATTTTATCCTGATATTTAAATTAAAATGGCAGGAATAAATTGAGAGTTAAATAATGCAATAAAGTATTTGAGTTTTAGGATTCACACTCAACATTTCACCATGGGCTTAATATATTCCTTTTTTAGTTCCAATTAATTTATGGGGGTTCATTCCTCATAAACCTAACTTTAATAAATATGGTATCAAGTGCTCATTGTGGCAGGAAAAATAATCTTATGTTAAATATGGTATCAAGAACACATTGTGCCAGGTAATAATAATCCAACTGTCGAAAAGGTGATAAGACTATCCACTAATTAACATAGATGAATTTTATTTCAACAATGAGTAAAGATCTACCACAAAAATTAAAGGAATAAATCTAGTGTAAAGTGCTCACCGTACCAAATAGTAATAATCTTGTACTAGAGAGCTGATATATCAATGTAATATCTGGACAAGATTATTACTATCTGTCTACAATAAGTCAAAACAATTTAAATAAATTAGAGAAAGTGAAAATAAACTTACCAAATTAAGCTCATAGATCATGTTAAAGCTTCACCTTTAATCCAAGCTCAGAAATAAATTAGCTACTCATTTGACAACTAAGGATAAAATGAGAATTTTATTAAAAGATATAGAAAAAACAAGTTGGAGAAGGAATTACAGAAAATAAAGCTCACAAATGGATTCAGGGCTGTCAAATTAAGGGGGGGAAGCCCTTTATTTATAGATACAACGAGTAAATCATGAGTATCAGATGAAAAAATTCCGACGCTTAGGATTATGCCACGTGGCACTCTCTGATTGGCGGGAACACATCACCAAGGCTGTTATTCCATATATATGCATATATGGTATGCGCATTTTTCAGTCACTAATGTTTGGGTAATATCGGGCAAGGGCTTCTCGAGGGCCCTCCAGCTCGAATAAAACACTCAGGGACATCCTGGCTCGAGCAGAAGGCCCGACTACTTGTACGAAGACGACCTGACCAAACACCTCCCCTGGACAAGGTCGAGGAATTCTGAGCCGCACGAGCCCCGAGCAGTCCTCCGCCTGCTCGAGGTCGTCCACCCCGGTCAAAGCCGCTCAAGGTCGAGCCCCAGGCACTCCTCTGCCTGCTCGAGGTCGAGAGCAGGAGACCCCGAGAAGAAAGTCCGAATAGGCTCGGGCCTTAGCGAGCCGTTGAAGGAAAAGCTGGTGGAATTCCTACAAGCACACGCAGATGTGTTTGCATGGATGCACGAGGATATGCCAGGATCGACCCGAGTGGGCGTGTCACGAGCTGGCGAGTCTGGAGAGATGCTAAGCCAGTGAGGCAGAAGAGAAGATGCGTCAACCAGGAGAGGTACGAAGCTATCAACTGCGAGGTTGAAAAGCTGCTAAAAGCAGGATTCATATGGGAGGTATCTTACCCCGAATGGATCTCGAATGTGGTGCTGGTGAAGAAAGCAAGCGGGAAATGGAGAATGTGTGTTGACTTCACAGACATGAACAAGGCCTGCCTAAAAGATAGCTTTCCGCTACCGAAGATAGACCAACTAGTGGACTCTACGGCAGGGCACGGGCTGCTCAGTTTCATGGATGCATTCTTGGGATATAATCAAATTCCCATGCACCGATCAGACGAGGAGTGTACAACCTTCATCACCAATCAGGGGCTGTACTGCTACAAGGTCATGCCTTTCGGCCTAAAGAATGCAGGGGCGACGTATCAGAGGCTAGTAAACAAGGTCTTTAAGCCATTGATCGGTCAGACTATGGAGGTATATGTATATGACATGATCACTAAGTCTATAGACGCGGAGGAGCATGTAAAGCATCTAGAGGAGACCTTCGCACTCTTAAGAAAGTACCGAATGAAGCTAAACCCAGAGAAATGTGCTTTTGGAGTGGGTTCGGGAAAATTCTTAGGCTTCATGGTGAGTCACAGGGGGATCGAGGCCAATCCGGAGAAGATAAGGGCAGTGGTGGAAATGAGGTCCCATGCGACCTCGAAGAGATACAAAGTCCGATGGCAAGCTGGCGTCCCTCAGCGAGTTCGTATCTCGAGCCACGGATAAGTCTTGGGTCTTCTTCCAGGAAATGAAGAAGGACAGGAAGACAAAGTGGATGCCTGAATGTGAGGCGGCGTTCCAGCAGTTGAAAAAGTATTTGTTGAAAGCTCCATTACTGTCAACACCTCGAGCAGGAGAGGTCATTGTTCTATACTTGGTCGTGTCTCGATGGGCAGCGAGTTCGGTTACGGTAAGGGAGGAATCGAGTGCAGATGCACTGTTTATTACATGAGCGAGGCGTTTCTAGAAGCAGAGACCCGGTATCCACTCATGGAGAAGTGGGCACTGGCCCTGGTCACGGCGGCCGGAAAGCTGAGGCCTTATTTTCAGGCACATTCAGTGATGGTTCTAACTAACCAACCACTTAGGCAAACTCTGTGCAAACCTGAAACTTCTGGAAGGCTGGTAAAATGGTCGGTGGAGATGAGCGAGTTTGACATTAATTACCGACCCGGACGACCATAAAAGCACGATCCTTGGTCGACTTCGTGGTCGAGTGCACGGCGAGGGATGAGGAGACGGAGAGCGAGCCCACACCAGGCTCACATACCTTGACCAACACCTGGGTAGTCACAGTAGATGGATCCTGCGGAAGTCAGGGAGCAGGAGCAGGAGTTGTGCTCCTAAGTCCTGAAGGGGCCGAGATGCAATCTGCTTTGAAGTTAGAGTTCGAAGTCACCGATAATCGGTAGAGTACAAAGGCTGTAATAGCGGGATTGAAGCTCGCCTCGATGGTAAAGCGAGAAAGGTAAAGCTTGAACGGACTCGCGGTTGGTAACGAATCACCTCAGCGAGAGCTTCAGGCCAAGGGAGAAGATGGACGCATACCTCGGAAGGTAAGGCGGTAATGGGAATTTCCGAGTTATCAAGGTGGAGCGGATCCTAGGGGAAGAATTTTCGAGCGAGATATGATAGCTCGCATGGCAGTAGCATCGGACCTCAAGTTTCCAAAGGCTATCCGCTTGGAAATGAAGACCTGCTCGAGCATCGGCGGGAGGACGAGGTGATGAGCCTATCGACGAGCGAGCACTGGATGGAGCCGATCATCTCTTACCTCGAGGAAGGGACGGTCGTCGGCAGATAAGAAGCGAGCAAGGAAGTTGAGGTGCAAAGCGGCCGGTACACTCTCGTTGATGGGGTCTTATATAGACGGGGTACACTCTTCCGTTCGTTGCGGTGTTTAGACCAAGAGGAGGCCGATTATGTCCTCAGAGAGATACGAGGGAGTCTGTGGAAATCGTTACGGCGTGAGGTCCTTGGCTTTCAAGGCCTTGAGGCAAGGATATTTCTGGCCTCGCATGCATCAAGATGCTCAGGAGAAGACAAGAAGCTGCAAGAATTGCCAGAGCTTTGCCAACTACTAACTTCGACCTCCGGAGAATCTTACGTGATGAATTCGCCATGGCCGTTTGCTCGATGGGGATTGATTTGATCGGACCATTGCCGAAGGGGAAAGCATCCGCCACCCATGCCATAGTGGGTCGAAGTGGGAGCCTTAAGCAGCATCACGGAAGGTAAAACCATTGACTTCATTTGGAAGAATGTGATTTGCAGGTATGGGATCCCTTATGCGTTAGTCACCGATAATGGGAGGCAGTTTGATAATGGCAAGTTCAGAGACTTACGCCGAATCTGGGGATAGAGTTGAAGTTTTGTTCTCCCTCACACCTGCAGGCCAATGGGCAAGTTGAGGTCAGTAAATAAGACTATAAAACGTCTCCTAAAGACAAGACTAGGCGAGCAAAAAGGAGCCTGGGTGGACGAGCTGCCTAGTGTCTTGTGGGCTTACAGAACCACACATAAAACAGCTACTGGAGAGACTCCATTCTCCTTAGCGTTTGGGCACGAAGCAGTGGTTCCTGCTGAGATAGGAATGGGGACACATCGGACGGAACACTTGACGAGGGGCAAAGCAACGAGCGGATGTGTGCAGGTTTGGACTTGCTGGAAGAGAAGAGAGAAAGGGTAGCTGCTAAAATCTAAGAATATCAACAAAGGGTAGCTCGTTATTACAACCAAAATGTACACATTCGCCGGTTCCAGGTGGGTGATTGGGTGCTGAGGAAAGTCAACCAAAGCACGAAGGACCCAAGGCAAGGTGTACTAGGACCTAATTGGGAAGGCCCTTATCGAGTCACTCAATTAGCAGGACCAGGAGCATACCGGCTAGCTCATCCAGACGGACGAAAGGTTAAGAGGCCATGGAGCGCACAACTCCGAGGAAATATTTCAGTAAGTCTCCTGTATTTGTGAGTGTTAATGTAGATTTCATCCAGATGGATATGTAAAGTATAACTGTATGAGAATAAGAAAACATTCATAATGTAAGTTCAAAATGAAGACCATAAACAAGAAGAGCTCCTTGGCCAGAAGTCCCAAAGCCTATGTCTTAGGCGGGACGCTGCCATGCTTGGGTCAATTGCAGGCCCGAGCAGGAGATGCAACAGAAGAAGCTCAGGTCAATTAAAAGGCCCGAGCAGAAGATCAAAAAGAACTCCTTGGTTAGAAGTCCCAAAGCCTAAGTCTTAGGCGGGACGGTACCATGCTTGGGTCAATTGCAGGCCCGAGCAGGAGTAACGCCAGAAGAAGCTTGGGTCAATTTAATGGCCCGAGCAGAAGATAAAGAAGAACTCCTTGGCCAGAAGTCCCAAAGCCTAAGTCTTAGGCGGGACGGTGCCATGCTTGGGTCAATTGTAGGCCCAGCGGGAGTAACGCGAAGAAGCTTGGGTCGATTAAAAGGCCCGACCGGAAGATCAAGAAGAACTCCTTGGCGGAAGTCCCAAGCCTAAGTCTTAGGCGGGACGGTGCCATGCTTGGGTCAATTGCGAGGCCGAGCGGGAGTAACGCCTGAAGAAGCTTGGGTCGATTTAAAGGTCCGAGCGGAAGATCGAGAAGAACTCCTTGGCCGAAGTCCCAAAGCCTAAGTCTTGGGTGGGACGGTGCCATGATTGGGTCAATTGTAGGCCCGGCGGGAGTAGCGCTAGAAGAAGCTTGGGTCGATTAAAAGGCCGAGCGGAAGATCAAGAAGAACTCCTTGGCGGAAGTCCCAAAGCCTAAGTCTTAGGCGGGACGGTGCCATGCTTGGGTCAATTGCGAGGCCGAGCGGGAGTACGCCTGGAAGAAGCTTGGGTCGATTAAAAGGCCCGACCGGAAGATCAAGAAGAACTCCTGGCGGAAGTCCCAAAGCCTAAGTCTTAGGCGGGACTGCCATGCTTGGGTCAATTGCGGGCCCGGCGGGAGTAACGCCTGAGAAGAATCTTGGGTCGATTTAAAGGCCCGAGCGGAAGATCAAGAGGAACTCCTTGGCCGAAAGTCCAAAAGCCTAAGTCCTAGGTCGGACGAGTGCTCGGAAAAGCTCATCACAAGTGAAAGAGGTCCATGAATAATGCTAAGGCCTAAAGTCCTTAAGCCTAAGCTCTAGGCGGGACAGTATCAAGCAAGAGCCAAATGTAGGCTCGAGCAAATTGAATGAACTTGTAAAATAAAATAAGGCTTTTTAGTCCAATTCAAAGCAAAGCTCTACCATGCATAGGTCAAACAGCATTACACTTGGGTATAAAGGAGAATAGAAAGTCTAACACTTAGAAAATTTTTACTTAGCAAGCATATTCAAAGTCAATTCAACATAGAAGGCAAGAGCACGTGCACACGAGCATTCAATGGAGTTGTTCAACATGTATCTTTTTATTTCACTGTAATAATTACATATGTAAAAAAAAAAAAAAGTGTCCAAATCATTCGGCAGGAGGAGCATCCTCAGCAGCAGCAGGAGGAAGAGCAGCACCAGCAGGAGGGATGTCATCAGCAGCAGCAGGAGGACGACCAGCATCCGCAGGAGGAGTAGGAGGAAGGACATCAGCAGGAGCTTCCGCAGGAGGGGCATTGGAAGAAGAGAGAGCCGGCTCTCTGACAACACCTTGGGGCTCGGATGGGGTAGCTTCAGGGTTGCTCATGTATTCAGCTACATACCCTTCAACCTTGGACATATCAGCCTCGTGGTATGCCTTGCCAAAAGCATACATGAGGCAATCGTAGCTGGAGTCTGCCCCAGTGTTGTACTCAGTAGCGAGCTGGACCTTCAGAGCGTCAATTTGCCCTTGAAGACGAGCAGCTTCTCCCTTAATGAGCTGCTCGTAGTAATACTTCTGAGTGTCCAGATCCTTCCGAGCATGCTTCAATTCGCCCTTGGTGTCAATCAGCTCCCTTTGAAGAGTGCAGGACTCTATCTCATCCAGGAATCCGCTGGTCAATTCCTCATTGTAGGCCCTCAGGAAAGGCTCGGAACGGCCAGGTTGTTGTTGCTCCGTTCGGGGGCGAGCTGGATCAGTGGTCCTTTGTCTCCTGCGAGGAGGACCCTCCTCTGCTCGCTCAGTCTGACGAGCCGAAGAAGTAGCTCGAGTAGGAGGAGGAGCACTCGACTCTGCTCGAGGTCTTTTTGAGGTGCTCGCACCTTCAGTTGTCCCCACTCGCCTATGCAACATTTCGCGCATCCTGCTGCTCATCTCTTCACCTGACACTAAACTGGACTCCAAAAAATTTTGGGGTGTTAACAGCTCCCTGCACGAGCTCGCGTTGGTGAGAACAGTTTGGATGTTTGCTTGGAGCCGGCCCCCAATCGGATAAGAAGCACCCCAGGAAGCTGCAGATACAACCATAGCAAAGTAATGAGAACAGACACAAGCAGGAAAACCGAAAGTAAAATCTACAAGACAGATAAACGACCTGGAGTGCAAAAGTGCCGCGGGACTGGTGGAATCCCCTTGCTACGAAGTGCAGCTTGCCCCCACTCTCCCCCAACGAAGAAGAACTTGCTCTTCCAGTTGCCACCAGAGGTCGGGAGATCGGTGATGGGCTTTTTACCCTTCAGGCTGGAGATAAGGTAATACCAGCCAGCATCCTTTGGGCTGCACTTCAGCTGGTAAAGGTATTTGATTTCCCCTACCGAGGGCTCACCCAAATCACAGCGTTTCCACAAAACAAAGAGTCCGGAAAGGACCATCCACCCATTCGGGTTAAGTTGCCCCGGGGCCAGACGGAAGCCAGACAAAACCCGGACAAAGTGAGGCTGGAGAGGCAGCCTAGCCCCCCATTTGAAGCATTCCAAGTATAAGGTCGTGTACCCTTGGGGGGGACGGCTGGGGATTTCACCCCTGCCCGGCAGCCTTAAAACTACACTATCGAGAATGTTGTAAGTGCCCCTAACTCTATCCAATTCCAATTGGGTGGTCTCACATCTCATATTATCTATGGGGTATTCCCCACGCTCGGACCTTTGACTGGCCCTTGCCCTTTGATGCGGCTGAGTCTCAGCTGCGGGTAATTCCCGTTTTGGACTATAATCCCTCACAGGGATTATACTAAGGGGTTGTGCCTCACTAGAAGAGGACGAGTCCTCTGGCAACATTCTACGGGGCTGTAGGGGATTTGACATTTTACTAAGGGTATAAACTGGCAGAGTTCAACAAGAGAAGAAACAGAGCGGCGGCAGGAGATGGAAGAGTGGGTTGTACCTGAACGCGGAAAGAAGTGTGGTTGGCCGAAAATCACCTTGACGGAAAGAAGAAGACGGGCAAACGGCGGTGAGCAAATTAATCTTCAGTTTGAATGAAAATGAGCAAATAGAGGGAACAGTGAAGAAGTTAGCGGTTTTTAAAGAGGAGGACGCGTCTCTTCAACTGGCGGCGTGCGTTTCGAGGGGCACGACCTTTCGGGTAACGTCCTTTTTGAATTTTAAACGCACGGCTGGGATCAACCCATGTGTTCCCTCTTAAATGCGAAATGATTAAAGTGGGAGACAACTGGGAAGCGTGGGGAAGAGTAAAAGGCCGCGAATTCGGCCCATTATTAATGAGTTTCCAGTCTCATTTCGTTTCACTCAAAAGACTAGAAACTGGTGGACTGGTGTTTGGGTAATATCGGGCAAGGGCTTCTCGAGGCCCCTCCAGCTCGAATAAAACACTCAGGGACATCCTGGCTCGAGCAGAAGGCCCGACTACTTGTACGAAGATGACCTGACCAGACACCTCCCCTGGACAAGGTCGAGGAATTCCGAGCCGCGCGAGCCCCGAGCACTCCTTCGCCTGCTTGAGGTCGTCCACCCCGGTCAAAGCCGGTCAAGGTCGAGCCCCAGGCACTCCTCTGCCTGCTCGAGGTCGTTCACCTCAGTTAGAGCCGATCAAGGTCGAGAACCGAGCACTCCATTCCTGCTCGTAGAGATTAGGTCCTCGAGCACAACTGGCTTGCGCAGTCATGAGACAAATGGAATGTAAGACCTGGCCCAGGGCAACCCGACCCGATTTCTCAGAATCTTCGCACACCTTTTAATATCTGACCATGGCTCTACATGGTATGGTGGCGGTACTATTGTCGATGACCGGCACATGGAGTCATCATTCCTAGCGCATATGCCCGACATGGTGATCTGGCCATGTGGACCGAATTAAGGAGACAGCCGTGCATCCCCAGGGAATATTACACCAATCCCGGCTGTCAGAGGGACCCAGACACCAGCAACGTGGGAATGGACAGCCTGGAAATGGAAAGAGCGGGAAAAATGGAGTATAAAAGGAAACGAAAGGGTACGCTACGGGGGTTGGAAATTTGGATTCATAAGGGTTACAAAAAAGATATCCAGGTTCTTCCTATTCTGATTTTCTTTTATCTGGATTCTCTGAAAACACCGTATTCATTAAAAAGGGAGGGCGAAAGAATATCCCTTTCATATTTCCGGTCTTCTTCACTAAAGGAGATACCAAAAGGAACAACCCTATCACTGACTTGAGCGTCGGAGGGTTTTCGCCGGAACACGCCCGGCGACCCCTGACTCTGTTTTCTGTGAGTATAGGTCTGGGAGATCTTTGTTCTGGAGAAGACAGTGGAACAGGACGAAGGAGACAATCCTGCTCGAGCTCGAGCTTGTCGCGAGCAGAATGTTCGAGGCACTGTTTTAAGGCATTGTTTTAAGGTTCGAGGCACTGTTGAAGGCACGCGGAAAAAACTGCATCAACAACTAATATGCTACCTCATCATCGGTCAACGTAAAAGTTAACAAGTATGATTCAGTGCATTGCATGTATTGTAAGCTTATTTTTCAGTCCAATAGACTTCTGCCACATCATCTTTCAATGCCACATCATTGGTCAATGACATGTCAGTAATCAACGACACATCAGCGGTCAATGCCACGTTAGCAGTCAAAGCCACGTCAATGGGGTCCCCTAAAATCTTAAAATTATGATTTTGCCCTTTATATCCTTCCTAAGTTTTTCAACTGTTTTGAGTTAAAAGATATTGTCCATTTTGCTGTTTGAATTCTCGTTTATTATAAAATGACCAAAATACCCCTAAAATACATAAAGTATTAAAAAACACACACAAACATATACAATCAAATATCAAGGAACTTAAAATACATAAAAGTGGAGATGTTAGTTGGAGTTAAAGTGTAAAATGATGATTTTACCCTTTATAAATATATACTCTCTAGGACTCAACACACCCCCTAACCAGCTTATTGCTAGTCCCTAGCAAATTAAGAATTCAAACACACAAAGATTTTTTTTTTCAAGGCAATTATGTTTACTTCTTCAATTAGATTAATGACAATAATCAAATAAAATTATAAGCATTATCTCTTGCTTAAAGAGATATCACTCCCACATCAACCATCCACATAAGTCAGTTAAGTAAACACATGCAAATTGATCGGTTATCAAAGCTACATTAATTAAGACACTTTCAAGAGTGACATTCTTGAAGAAAATAAATCCAATAAAAAAAAGTCACTTCAAAAATGATAACTTCAGAGAAATTAATGACAGATAATATCACACACTCTCACCAAGAATAATACCAGAGCGATAAGTTAACAAATGAAACATAATTTTTTTTTCATTAGGCTCAAAAGGGCTAACTATGGATATTTCACAAAAGGGATTTCTAGAAAAGGCTCCATCATCTTTCTAGGGCTCTAAATAGCCTTCCATATTTATTAGCTCGAAGGACTTTTAGATAGAGCAACACAATTCTTTTTTTTAAATGTTTCACTCGAAGGAAAATATAAAGATCATGTATAGTATATTGCTAAGCTATATGAAGAATGAGCAAAAATGGTTACTCTCTAAGAAAAATAATAGAGGTTTTAGATAGCCTTTTTTGGGAAAAAAATGAGAGTTTCAACATATTGTAGCATTTCAAATAGTCTTTTTTGCATAGTGGAGAGAACTAATTCCTCTCCAATTGGTGGGCCGGGCATACTTAGAAGAGGTTTTAAGGCTTTCAGAATGATGCCTAGCACTTGGTTTCCCCTATTGTAAGCAGCTTCTACAATAAGCTTTGATAACCCTCGATCACCTCCTTCATATACTAAGTTTATTTTTCTCTCTGCTAGGACTCGACCAAGATCTATAGCTACCTCAATAAACTCTTTATACTTTCTATAGTGAAACCCATAAACCACACAAATGATCTTAAATTTTTTACTCAAAATTGTTGCTATTGAGACAATCGTCAAAAATAATTTGTGAATGCTTAACAAACATAATGATACACAACTGTAAATAAAGTGGTGCATTTTTCAAATGACGCATGAAGTTTATGGCTTAAAAGTCAAAAGCAAACAGTGAACAACAGGAAGGAAAAAAGAAAAAAAATAACGCAAATGATAAAAAAACAGTAAATGGAAAGGATATGTACTAGTAGTTATGATTGTGGCTCACATCATTCTCTAGTTTTACGTCCAAAAATAACTTGAACACCCTTTATGGGCCGAGGATAGGCTTCTTATCCATTTTTCTTATAAACTGATAAACAAGGTCGTTTATAGTCAGATTCCCGAGATTGTAACTTGGATGTTCTTTCTAGAATAATGGTTATAACTGGAGAATTGCTCTCTGTACCTATCCACTAGGATGCGTTTCAAGAGACAAAAAGATATTATCCCATAACTCTTTATTCAAGCCACCTCCAATAAATTGAATCTTGTCTTCCCTTTTATCAGACACCATTATTAAAGTACACAAATTTTTATGATAAGTATTGAAAGAAAATGTAACTAGTAATCAAACGCACTTTAGCATAATGTAAATAATTTTGATCATAAGAATAGTAAAATGAAATGACAAAAAGAAATTAAATCATTGAAAAGAAATCGAAAAGTCTCAACTCGAATTTTGTGGGTTACTCAAATCGATTTTGGTGTCTTCTTCATGTGGTTGGTACTCTAGATATGGCTTTTGTCTTTAACCATTAACTTTGAAAGTGACACCATTCTTTAGATCATTAATTTTAATTGCTCCATGTGGGAAAACAATGTGAACAATAAAAGGACCAGACCATCAAGAGCATAACTTACCTAGGATTAAATGCAAGCGAGAATTGAATAAAAACACTTTTTGACCTAGGGTAAAAGATTTTCTCATGATTTGATGGAATCTCCTTTTTGAACTATGGCAAGCGTAAATGTTACTTTCATTTAATTGTTTATCGTTAAGGAATGATGATGTTATTTCTTGCAATGTACTTTCTTTTCCTAAGGATGTATACTCCAAAGTGTTGGGTGATGGTTTAAGCTCGAGCTTTGGCAATGATTCTGATGGGATGAGATTTTCCCCAGATTATGCTAATTGCTCTTCTTTTAACTTCCATTTATTAGTATCCATGAATGGTAATAAATCGAGTGAGGCATTAATCTGGTCAAAACCAAACTAAAGTGAGTTAACCATTCTTGTAAAGGGTCGTCACTAAGGTTAGAAGAAAGATTTTGATCAACTAATTCTTCAATAAAATTCATATCAACAATCTCATCATCTACATCATTAGGTTGTTTGGCAATATTGAAGATATTAAGCTCCATAGTCATATTTCCAAAGGACAACTGCATATTTCCAGTTCTGCACTGAATGTGGGCATCGGCAGTTGCCAAGAAAGGTTGGCCTAGAATAATAGGGATGTGCTTCTTTGAATCCTGCATTGGTTGAATATCAATCACAATATAGATCGGTTTACCTGGATAAACACGTCCTTTACAATACCACGAGGTATTTTCATAGACCAATTTGTAAGTTATAACACAACTAGAGTTAGGTGTAATTCTCCTAATCCAAGTTTCAAAAACACAAAGTAAGGCAAAAAAATTACACTAGGTCCTAAGTCCAACAAAGCATTTTCAAATGTGTGGTTCCCAATACCATATGAGATAGTAGGGGATCCTGGGTCTTTAAATTTTGGAGGAATTTTGTATTGGAGTATAGAACTAATGTTTTCTGTTAGAAAGACCTTCTTTTGAATATGAATTCTTCTCTTTTTAGTGCAAATATTTTTAAGAAACTTGGCATAATAGGGCACTTGCTTTATAGCATTAAGCAAGAGAATTTTAACACTTACCTATTTAAAGATCTCCATAATTACCTTTTGTACTTTAGCTAATCTCTAAAGGAATAGAGATTTAGAGATGTACACTCGTGGACAGCTTTCTTTTTTCTCCTTTGATGATGAATCTTCAGAATCTATATATACAACTTGAGTCATCTTGATCACCGACATCTCTACCTTGTTGTCGACATCTTTGCCTTTTCGTAAGATCATCACAGCTTTGACCTCTTCATACTGCTTGGTTGAGACGGTACTTACTTCATGTACTCCCTTAGGATTTGGCACTAGTTGGCTTGAGAATTTACCTTTTTCAACGATCATTGTTAAGTTTTAAACTGAAAAAGCTAGCTTATCTCATTTTGCAGTTCATCAATGGTGCAATTTTGTTGATCTATTACAAAATGAGTCCAATTTTTAAAATTTTGGAACGCTTCCTCCTATAGTCTGCATTGTGAGTAATTCTGGTTCTGATTATATGGTCTGAATGGTTACTAAGAGACTTAAAGAGTCTGAGGAACTGGTTGCATTAATGGAGCAGGACCTGCTACTCTGTTCTATTGGAATCCTTGAGACCATGAAAAGTTAGGATGGTCTCTCCACCCAAAATTATAAGTATTAGAGTGAGGATTGTAGTTTGGCTGCTTTCCTATCACACCAATTGCATTGGCTTGATTTGGGTGTAAGTCATAATCAAGTTGAATAGGCATGTGGCTCTGTTGATTTTGCAGCCTACAAAGATGCTATTTGATGAGAAGGTCCTTTAACTATTTCTTTAACTTACTTGATTTCTGATCTTGACTCACCAACATCAACTTCACTCCTTTGATTTTTCTCACATTCTTAAATGATCGGCTTCACAGTTGGAAATTATCTGCATGTCGCTGGAAGAATCCTAATCTAATCCACTTTTCGACATCAATTCTTATCTACTTGTTGCCATTAGTCATTCTTGCACATGTAGCAATAGTCCCTCTAAAAGTATTGGCATTGATGCCATTTTTCATACCTATGATGTGTATACTTCAAGAATAGCCTATTGAATCGCTCCCATGCTTCAAAAAATTGCTCGTCTTCTTTTTTGGATAAACTATGAGATTTCCTTGTGAATAGCATTAGTTTTATGCTCCATGAAGTATTTATTTAAAAATTTAGTAACCATTTGTTTCCATAATGTAATATTATTAGCAGCTAATGTATTGAACAAAAAACGAGCTATATCTTTTAAAGAAAATTGAAACAACATAAGTTTAACTTCTTCATCTGAAAAATTTTCATATTTAAAAGTTTGACAAACAACATGAAAATCATTCAAATGATTGTATGGATCTTTATTTTCTAGGTCATAGAATGATGGGAGACAATTTAGCACACCAGGTTTTAATTCAAAACTTCTAGTTGCTACATTTGTATATCTCATGCATGATGTACTCAAATTAGCTAAGGGACTGAAGTAGTCCTTAAATGGTCTTTCCTGGGCTGCTTGTGGTTGTTGCTGAAAATCCATTTCAATTTTATCCACAATTTTCACTTGTCATGCAACGTGTCTACGTGTGCGACGTGTTTTTTCTAGCTCAAGGTTTATGAGTTCTAAATGATGTGATAACAACCTTCGACCATACATCCAAATGCTATGAACATACACTTTGTTATGAACATACACTAACCTTATCACGCTTATTACAACTTTATTATGAATATACACTCAAATGCTATGAATGTATAATAAGAGGAAAAAAGGCATGTGAAATAAAATAAATTGAAATTAAGATAAATTAATAAGCGGTTAAATCAGCCATATAGATTAACAAGATCAACGAAAAATTACAAAGAAAAATAAAATGAAAATTAAATTACAAAAATTAGAAGAAAATAAATTAACTTAAAATAAATTAAATGAAATTAATATAAATTATAGGCGGTTAAACGAGCCATATAAAAAGAAAATTACAAGAAAAAAACTACAATATATATATACACATATATATACATAGTAAAGAAAATTAACTCTACGAATTAAAATAACTTACCTTTTTGACAATGGCACAAAAAAACTTGTTATGTAACTTTTATTTAACTCGCAAGCACACGAATCTATTGAAGTGTAGATTAATGATGACGAGTGTCGATCCCACGAGAAGGTAGATTTTAATTGTGTAGAGTTATTGTTATTCTTTATTTTATGAGATTGTAGTGAAAATTTTTGTTTATTTTATCCTAATATTTAAATTAAAATACCGAGAATAAATTGAGAATTAAACAATGCAATAAAGTGCTTAAGTGTTAGGATTCACACTAACATTTCACCATGAGGTTAATATTCCTTTTTTAATTCCAATTAATTTATGAGGGAGATATTTTTACTCTTCATAAGCCTAAATCTAAGAAATATGGTATCAAGTGCTTATTGTGCCTGGGAAAATTACTCTTATGTTAAATGTGGTATAAGAACAAATTATGTCAAGTAATAATAATTTAACTGTCGACAAGGTGACAAGACTATCTATTAATTAATATAGATGAATTTTATGTAAACAATGAGTCAAGACCTACCACAAAAATTAGAAGGAGGATTTCTTGAATAAATCTAGTGTAAAGTGCTCACCGTGTCAAATAGTAATAATCTTGCACTAGGGAGCTGGTATACTAGTGCAATATCTAGACAAGATTATTACTATTTATCTAGGATAAGCCAAAAAATTTAAATAAATTAGAGAAAGTGAAAATAAGCTTACCAAATTAAGCCAATAGATCATGCTAAGGCTTTACCTTTAACCCAAGCATGTAAATAAATTAGCTACTCATTTTATAACTAAGGGTAAAATAGAAATTTTATTAAAATACATAAAAAATACAAGATAGAGAAGGAATTACAGAAAATGAAGCTCAAAAATGGATTCAGGGCTGTCAAGTTAGGAGGGAAGAGCCCCTTATTTATAGATACAACGAGTAAATCACGCCCATCGAATGAAAATAATTCGGACGCCTAGGATTAAGCCACATGACACTCTCTGATTAGTTGGAACACATCACCAGGGCTGTCATTCCATGTATGTGCATATATAGTATCATCCATCAATGCCACATCAACGATCATGACATGTCAACCGTCAATGTCACATCAGCGGTTAATGCAACGTCAGAGGTCAATGCCAAAATCTTAAAATTATGATTTTTCCCTTTATGTCCTTCCTAGGTTTTTAACTGTTTAGAGTTAAAAAATGTTGTCCGTTTCGCTGTCTGACTTCTCGTTTATTATAAAATGACCAAAATATTCTTCAAATACCCAAATTATTCAAAAATACACACAAACATATACAATCAAAGATCGAAGGACTTAAAATACATAAAAGTGGAGATGTTAGTGAGACTTAGAGTGTAAAATGATGATTTTATTCTTTATAAATATATATTCTCTAGGACTCAACACTTAGTATTTACTATTGCATTTTATCTTGGTTTTATTTGTTACAAATCTCTATTTTGGTTGATCACCTGTTTGGTAGATATAAGCTATGGAAGAGCCTAAAAAATGTCTAACCTAGTGGAGCTAGCTAAGGCAATACATGGTTTTAGATTAGGTTTCTCAAGTTGAGTTTAACTCAATTTTAATACAACCATGCATAATTTAAAATTAGTGAATAACTAGACATAAAGATTCACCTTTTAGGGTTAATAGAACCTAGAAAGTGTAATGCTATATTTAGATGTTAGCTTAACAATTAGTCATTGTTAGGTTACTTTTAGATATAAGATATCCAACAAGTGATAGCTGAGGATGCATGAGTGATTTTTCTTAGTGTTGTAGTAAATGTTGTAGCAATTGAACTTTAAATAAAGAGCAGTTAATAACCATTAAGTGAGTTTAGAATCTAACTACCCTGTTGTCATTGAGTATATCCTTGTGTGTGATAGTAGCTTCTTTTTATTGCATTTAATTTATTGCAATTTCAATTTAGTTAGGTCCTTAATCACATTATTTAATTTCTGTTTTATTATTTCACTAAAATTAGCACTATTGTTGTAGCAATTATCAAAACATCAATCCCTGTAAAGACGATCTGAATACTCATTATTATATTACTTATTATGTCGACTTGCTCACTGACATATATTATACATTACATATTAAGGATGAAACATGCAACAAGTTTTTAACATCGTTGCCGGGGATTGATTGTTTATTGTGAGTTATGAAGTCAATTATATTTGGTGTCAACTTTAGTTTTCTTTTGATCTATTTGTTGTGTTGACAGAGTTGCTCTAGTAACCCTTGCTTGCACAAATTCAAACCATTGGAATTTTAGTTTGATATAAAGTCAAAAAAGACTACAAGAATACTAAAGAAGGAACATTGAGGGTTGAGGTCAGTTACTGACATGACAGATCTGAGAAATATGAGAGATTTAAATCCACAATAAGGTTAGATCGAACCAATGCATAGAGAGTTCAGAAAGGGTAAAATGGCCAAAGGCAGTAAGAAAATAACAATATCATCTACATGGCTGATGATAGAGATAGAGCCATAAAAGATTACGCTATGCTGACTCTACAAGCAATACATCCGGGAATAGTAAAGCCTGAGGTGCAAGCTGATAATTTTGAGCTTAAACTGGTAATATTTCAAATACTATAAACCGTGGAGGAGTTTAATGGGTTGCCATCAAAAGATCCTCATCTTCATCTTAAGCCATTTTTCGGAAGTAAGAGATGCTTTCAAGATTATTGGAGCATCCTAAGAAGTATTGAAGTTAAGATTTTTCTCATTTTCTCTAAGAGATCCAGCAAGACCATGGTCGAACTCTTTACCACTTGATTGTGTCTCTACATAGAATGACTTAGTTGATAAGTTTCTGATGAAGTACTTTCCACTTACCAAGAATGCAAAACTAAGGAATAAGATAACTTATTTCAATCAACTTAAAGATGAAAGCTTGTATGATGCATGGGAAAGATTCAAGGAGTTGCTTAGGAAAAGTCCTCATCATGGAATCCCTTACTATATTCAGTTGACAATGGTTTGAACCCAAGCACTAGATTGATGGTAGATGCTTCAGCAAATTGGTCATTGTTATTTAAGTCTTACAATAGGGCTTATGATATTTTAGAAAGAATAACCAACAACAACTATAAGTGGTCATTTACCAGGCAAGCTACAGCAAGAAGAACAATAATAGTTCACAATATAGATGATTTGACAGTATTATCAGCCCAAGTACCATCATTGACAAATATGGTGAAAATTATGTCTGCTACTCCAGCAACTATCAACTAAGTTACTGAACTACCTTGTGTTTATTGTGGAAAAGGATACTTGTTTCATAATTGTCCTATAAATCTTGCTTCAATTAACTACATGGGTAACTACCAAAAGCAGAATAATCCTTGTTCAAATACCTAAAACCCTAGATGGATTTAGTTTCCTTGAAACTTTACTTAAGAAGTATATTGTGAGGAATGAAGCAGGTGTTCAAAGTCAAGTAGTTTTCTTGAGAAATCTAAAAAATGAGATGGGACAGCTTGTTACAACATTAAGTAGCAAACCTCAAGTAATACAAAGGACCTAAGAAGAGAAGGAAAAGAGCATTGTAAAGTGATTAATCTGAGATTTATAAAAGATGTTCACATTCTAGTGGATGTACAAAAAAGAATAGTTGAGTCCACTTTAATTTAAAAAGAACCTCAAGTTGAAGATGAGGCATAACCATCCACTGCACAAAGCATTGGTGAGAACTTTAATGCTATAAAATCTATAAAAAATGATAACCAAGCACTTGTTAATGAAGATGTTGTAGCACTAGTCCATAACATGGCAAAAGAGAAGCTGTCTATACAACTAAAGTAACTCAATAATTCAAACACCCACTACTATTTTATCAAAGATTCCAAAAGCAAAAATAAGATAAGCAGTTCAGCAAATTCATGGAAGTATTGAAGCAACTACATATTACCATCTGTTTTATGGAAGCTCTTGAACAAATGCCAAATTAAATGAAGTTCTTGAAGGATAATCTAACAAAGAAAAGAAGGTGGGAGAATTTAAAACAATTGTTCGAAGACAAGAATACACCCACATGCTTCAGAATAAGATGCCTCAAAAATTAAAGTATCCAAGAAGTTTTACAATTCTATACTCTATAGGAACTAGATACAGTGGCAAGGCACATTGTGATTTAAGTAGAAGTAGCAAGCAATTGTTTTTACATTTGACAAATTAAGAACTTATTTGGTTAGTAGAAAAGTGTCTATTTACAAAGATCACTCAGTAGTAAAATATTTGATTTTTAAGAGGAATGTCAAATCAAGGCTAATTAGGTGGATTCTTTTGTTATAAGAGTTTAACTTGGAGATCAAAAATAAAAAAGGACTGAGAATTAAGTTGCAGATTATCTTTCAAGGCTATAAGCTGATGCAAGCACTTTTGTAACATATGTATTTGTTTTAGCTATTTATGTAAATAATTAATTTAAGAGGGAGTTTATGTGATATATCATGAGGGGGTCTAGTTGATATTTTTCGGCCACCTCACCGGCCGAGCAACGTGTCAAACGGAAGCTTGTGAGCCTGCCGTCCATCCCTAGCCGTCCTTGCTGTCGGAAAACGCGTGGAACGCCGCCGGTGAAGCTTAAAAGTTTCGCAGGTTTGCGCGAACGATCGCCGGTGATTCCGGCTGTCTTTGGCCACGTCACCGGTTGTAAAAGCTTCCCCACCTCACCATATTCCATTCCCGACTAGTCACCGGCATCGAGGAGGCCGTTTTGCCACCGATCGATCACCCTAAGTGCCGCGGCTTCACGTGCTCGATCCGGCATCGCCGCCGCACGTGGGAGGACACCACCGGCACCGTTGGACTCACCTCGACAAGAAGTGTCTAGTCCGAGCTTCCCCACCGCCGTTGGGTCAATTTCGGTCAACGTTGACCGTAGGGGCATTTTGGTAATTTTGTGTATAGAGGGTAATTTCGTAATTTTCAGCTTTAAGGGTGATTTTGTAATCTAAATTGAGGATAAATTGGTAAATTTATGATGTTGAAGGTAAATTAGTAAATTATGAAATTGAGGGTAGTATAATTTCGGATTATATTAGTAAATTACGAATGCGGGATTATTACGGTAAGCCGGGAAGATTGAGAGTTGTAATGTTAGGACGAATATTTATTTTAAGCGTTATTTTTGCTGGATTAGTTCGAATTATAATTATGGAAAGTAATTATATCATTTCTGTAAAATAGGTGGATCTACGGACGAGAATCTACCTGCGGACTTGGGTGATAGCCGAGTCTAAAATTGTCACTGTGAGTGGAATATATTAAAATTATTTGATTTTTATATAGTAAGGCTTGTTTATGAATTGAATATTTAAAGTACTTCCATTAAATGGTTTTCCGAAATAAATGTTTATTGCGTATAAATATTGTGTTAAATTATATTTATTTATTTATGCTCCGTATTGATTTTAAAATGCAAAAAGATGATTGATTTCCGAACATGTTTTAAGGTGCTTTTATGTGGATTTCAAGCATGATTTTAAGAGTATATGATTGATCTTGTGTATGATTTAAAATGTATATAAATTGCTTTTGAGCATGATTCAAAGTATTTATATGTTGATTTCGAGAATAATTTAAAGTGTTTACATATGGTCTTCGAGCATGATTTAGAATGTTCATACATATGGATTTTGAGCATGATTTTAAGTATATATATATGTTGATCTTGAGCCTGATTTAAAGTGTATATACATAATGATTTAGATCATGATTTTTAGTTTTAAGCAAATACCTGTTCCCTCCAGATGAGATGAGATAGTAGGCCTTTGGGGCCCGTCTGAACACACATAGAGGCTTTGGGCCGAGTGTTTGGGCGCTTTCGCCGTTTGGGGGCATATGCATGCAGACAGATATTAAGATATGAGATCGGATGGTTCGGACACGATGTTGCAAGATGGCGCATCATAGCACGTCCGTTGAGATCCGGGGTATGAGTTATGCTGATAAGCATGAGATGGTACGTTCTTTCGTCTATCTGTGTAGCTCCGGGCATGATGGTACTTAGATAGTACATCATTGCCGTCCGTTGAGGTCCGGATGAGACTAGATTATCCCCTGGGTATTTGTTTAAGGATATTTGTTTTACTTAGTATTTGATATTTTAGTTTAAGATGATATTTCAATATGAAATGCTTTTTTTATTAATTTTGTGACAGTATCAGTTTTGCTTATGTTCAAATTATGATTGAATTGAAAGTAATTTTACATTAAAATAATTATTTGAGAAACGTGATTATACAAGTGATGCACTTATTTTTGTAATTATTTTATATTTTAAAAATTACTATCCACTCACTGAGCTCACTGAGTTTTATACTCATTCCTATTTTATTATATTTCCCCCCCCCAGGAGATTACAGGTACAACAGTTAACCCAGCAGCTGTACATAGTTGGAGTCATTTGGGCCACTAAGGTTGTTTGAGGACAAAGAAAAATTATTTTCTTTTGGTTAATGTATAATTATCATGTTTTGGATTTATATTAGGGATGTGATATATGAATTATGAAACGTGTGTATTATTGGATATGTTATCGGATGAGATTGGGTTGATGCAGTTGATGTTTGATAAATGATTTGGGAGTGCTTATGTTGTAATTGCAGGTTTGAAAATGTTATATATTTAGGGGAGGTTCTGCCGAAATTTCGGTAGAATTCTCATTAATAAGATGATTTTAATATTTAAGTTCAATTTCTTAAGATAGGTCGCCTCTGGATATGGGGCGGGTCGTCTCAACTTTGACCAAGTAAGACATAGTAGAAACATTTCCAAATGAGCAATTATTAATGCTACAACATGTACAGATGCTGAAGCAGTCTAGATCTCCTTAGAATACAAATTTTTATAATTATCTAGTTAGTGGATTATTACCACCTGACCTGAGCTACCAGTAAAAAATGAGGTTTCTCTATAATGTCATAAGATATCAGTGAGATGAACCTTACTTATTTAAGATGTGTTCAAACCATGTTACTAGAAGATTTGTTCCTGAAGAAGAGATTTAACGCATTCTTTAGTCTTGTCATGCTATAGAATATAGTAGACACTTTAGAGGACATAAAACAATAGCAAAAGTTTTTCAATCAGGCTATTAATGGCCCTTTATTTTTAAGGATGCTTATGAATTTGTTAAGTGATGTGATATATGCCAAAGAATAGGAAACATTTCTCAAAAGTATGAAATGCTATTGACCAACATCTTAGAAGTTGAGTTTTTTGATGTATGGGGGATAGACTTCATGGGACCATTCCTACTATCATATAAAAAATTGTACATCTTAGTTATTGTGGACTATATGTCCAAATGGGTAGAAATTGCAGCATTGCTAACAAATAATTCCAAGGCAACCGTGAAACTTCTTCAGAGGAATATTTTTGAAAGATTTAGCACTGTTAGAGCCATCATTAGTGATGAGGAACCCATTTTTAAAATAAGATGTTTGCTGCAGCATTGGCTAAATATAGGATCAAGCATAAGCACTACTAGAAAAATGACATTTACTGACACTTAGTTTACTGACACTTAGCAAAAAGTATCAGTAATTGTGAACAAATGTACCTATTAACAAGTAGGTATTAGAGGTTATTGATACTAGTGTGTTAGTAAATTAAACATCAATAATCACTGACACTAAAGTATCAGAGATAAAAAAAAATTCATTAATAGTTGTTTTAGTTCCAACTCGAACCTGAGACTTCTAGAATTTAAAATTTTAACATTTGAGACAGAGACCATCAAGTCCTATTAAATTAACTTAATTTATTTGTTTTAAAGATTTTAAAAACAAAAATATAATAACAAAAAGATCAAAAAACCTAAACGCTCGATCTCTCTAACTCTCGCCCATCTCTCTCAATTCTTTCCCCCGTCCACCTCTTCGCCTCCCTCCAGTCCGCGCTCGTCCTCTTCCTCCTCCTCTTCCTCTCCCTCTCCATCCTCCTCTCCGAATCCACCTCCTTCCTCCCTTTTCTTTCCGATCTCTTCTTTGCCCTCGCCGCCTTCCTGTTTTACTTCCACTACTCTGTCTCCTCCTCCGCTGCCTCCGTTCAGACCTCCGATCTCCAGGCCAAATGCGACACCCTCTCCGGCCGCATCTCCGCCTCACCTCATTCCTCCGCCTTGCCCTCGCTTGCAACTCCGGGCTCTTCGTCACCTCCGTCAGTCTCTCTCTCTCTGCCGTGGGTCTCTCCATATCCGGCCATCGCCTCTCTCTACCCGTCGTCGGCTGCCATAGTCCGAACTTAGCGAATAATAATGTTATAATTCTCACAAAAACTTGTAGGAAAAGCGTTGGTCGAAGATGAAACCCACCGCCTCGGGAAAGCGTTGGTCGGGTACCACCACCGGCCGGTGGGGTTATGAGTTCAACTGGAGGAGGAGCTTGGTGATGGTAGAGGCATGGAGCAGCAGATCCGATCGCGGTCCCTATGGAGTAGCAGATTGGGTTCATTGTCCGGTGGTCGATCGCCGCTTTCTTTCCGATGTGTGTGTGTATGAAACTCAAATCACGGATTTATCACTGCTGCTACGACTCACTGGATCTGCGTTCAGGTCATAGCGACGGTGCAGCTGGGTTTCAAGACGTTCGGTGATGAGTGGAGCGAAGGTGGCCTTGGATGGGTGTAATGACGGTCGTTATAACAAGCACATGCATGAACTCGATACTTCGGTGAGTTGACAGCGAGTGGTTTCGATTTGAAGAAGCACCGGGAGCGACTACAGTGACACCGCACAAGAGCAACAGACCGAGGATCACCAGCAGCGGTGGCTTCATGAGCAGATCTGAGCAGCTTTCGGTAGTCGGATCGTGACGATAGCAGCAGTATGAATCCTTAGTGAGAAATAACTTGTAGATTGTAGATGTTATGGCAATTGTTGTCACCTGGAAGGAAACTTTTTGAAGATATTCAATCATGTTGGATCTTTGTTTATAGCAGTGATAAACACTTTATTAAATGATTGTGTTGTCGAAACTTTTTGTCCTTCCTAGTGTCTTCCATTGCCTTGTAGAGAACAGAGCATCGTTGTCTATTTTGCTGCTCATGTTCCGTTCTGGGCATATAGTAATCGTAATTCCTTTTTGCATTGCTGCAAGTGGATTTCTTTTCCCATATCTTGCGAGTTGAGAAGAAGGCCTTATACACACCTTCCTTAGACATTCCTAATTTTTATGAAGTTTCATATGGCTTGTTGTTACCTTAAAATTTGCTAAATACAGATGCTCTTTTCTTGTCGTGTAGGTTGTGATGAAAAGAAGTATGGCCAGGATGCTACAAATGTTGGTGATGAGGGTGGTTTTGCTCCCAATATTCGAGTTAATCGAGTTTGCCTCTGTCTCATGATTTTTATTTATGTTCTTGTTTTGTTCATACTAAAGGCCATTCAAGTGTCATTTATTAACAGTTGTTAGTGTACACCATGTTGGAATCCTGTGCGAAAACCTCGAAAGGTCGCTTGAATTTTATCAGAATATTTTAGGTACGGCACTTTACTCACTTTGAATACATGCATATCCATCATAAACATATGAGAGAAAAAGGGAATTAAATCAACATCAACATTTCAATTTGTTAGGTCTTGAAATAAATGAGGCAAGGCCACATGATAAACTCCCTTACAGAGGCGCTTGGTTGTGGGTGGGCTCTGAGATGATTCATCTAATAGAGCTTCCAAATCCAGACCCTTCCAAATCCAAATCCAAATACAATCTATCCTTGTCATCTATTCTTTCTTTGGGACTACTATTTCCATGGATCTTTGGCATCTTATTTTGCCGTTTTATTTTGTAGGCATTTCTTACACACTTAGTAAATCTGAAGGCCGGCTATCTTCACACGAGATCCGGATGCAAATGCTTTAGAATTTACACAAGTGGATGGTTGATACTCGACATCCTTCGACCCACAAAGTATGTACATATAGTTGCTAATATCAAATGTCATCGCAACTAGCTTATGGTACTGAGTTGCTATAGATTTCCATACAAATGGATGTTACAACCGAGTGAATAGTCAAGAAATAACCGGAGATGTGTTGTGGTTTTGCTCCCGAGTATGTTTTTGTAATGCCTTCCTTTGTTGGGTCATGACGGATGGTGGCAACATTGGATTGATTATGTAAACCAAGATCAGCCAAATAACACAAATGATGGATCCTTTTGTTGGAACATTTCAATTCAATTGGTCAAAGTGCGTGAAAGAGGCTTTCCGGTATAATTCGATTTGGTAAATAATGCAACATCGCTGGCCTTACGGTATTGATAATTCGATTTGACTATATATGACAAACATTCCTAGCTAGCTACACAAAATGAAATAAAAATACAATCTTGATTCCGAACTTGTTTTGGCTACCTCACTGTGAAGTATGGATGGGTTGAAAAGTCATATTCCAGTGCATTTGCGAACTGTCGACTTTAGCTTCAATACAAGAGTTCAACTTGCTCCATGCATATGCATATATATATCTGTAGGAAAAAGAGTGTGGTCCTCGGTGGATATGATTTAAAAGAAACGTTGGTTGGTCCTCACCTATATGTCTTAAGTTGCTATCATACACGTTGGTTGTAAATTCTCGAATTTCTTTTCTCTTGTCTTCTGTCTGGACCTAAGTTTTGCTTATTACATGAAAAATCAACTGGCTGCTTGAGTTATCCGCATTTTTTGGTTTTCAAGAAATGCTTTTACGAGGAGAGGACAAGGAAAAATTTGAAGTAATCTGGAATTCTGCGTAGCCTTGGTTTCCTTGATTTTGCTAGAGCGGGTTGGAATTCTCCAATATGTAATCTGTTTGTCTTGTTTTGTAGAAGCTACTGCAAGACAATGACTTCTACAGGATAAGATTGCCATCCAACGTCGTTAACCCTCCCGGTAGGGATTATATTATTTCATCCGTGAAAGTAATAAGTTGCTCAATTAATTCATTGTTTTATACTCAAATGCTCTTTCATTTGCATGCATCAATTTGCAAGATTGTTTTATAATGGTTATCAATTTTTTAGGTGAGAACCTTTGTGATAACAAACAAATGAAGGATATAAACACATCAATTCACGTATCTAACTTGAAGCTTCAATATTCTTTACTTCACCTAGTCTTATTTTTTATGTTTGTCTGTAGCACAACTCAATGCAAATGATGTATGAAACAATTTACAAGGCTCACGGTGGAAGCTGGACTCAAAACAAATATGTGCCACAAGACTACTTGAATTTCTTCTGCCTTGGCAATCGCGAGGTATTAGGCGTGGTAGGCAGTCTTGGATGGCTCGAAATGGTTTGGTGCCGTTGGTGGTGGTGATGATGATTGATCTTGGATGACATGGTGGTGGTGGCGGTTAAGGAGGAAATCCCTAGATTTGATGTTGATGAACATCGATCGGAGGTGGGAGATTGTGGTGAGATCAGATCAACGGCTGAGATTGAGGGACCATGATGATCTATGAGTGTGTGAGTGTGAGTGATGTTGTTGGGCTAGGGCTTCTGTACTTGATGAAATGTTCGAGTTCAGGATTTGCTATTGTTATAATTTTTATAATTATTTTTTAAAATCTAATGTATAGAATTGATTTTTTCAGATTATAAAAAATATTAAGGCTATAATACTACAGATGAGTTTAGATTTTTAATATAAAAATATTAAAAATATTGAGTTCAGATAATACTATAGTGATATAAATTTTTGACACGTAATAATTATTAGTAATTTCTATCACTATGGTGTCATAAAATTAGTAATACTATAGTAATAGTAATTCCTGACACCACATTCAAGTGTCAGTATTTTTCTGACTCCCAGATCACTGACACTATTAATAAGTGTCACTAAAAGTAATTAGTGATACTATTTTAGTATCACTAAAGACCATTTTTTTAGTAGTGAAGGTTGCTATAACTTATGTACTACAAACCAATGGCCACACAGAATTGTCAAACATGGAGATAAAAAGAATTTTAGATAAAGTGGTGAATCTTAATAGAAGGGACTGGTCTATTAGACTAGATGATTCTTTATAGGCTTACAGAACCTCCTATAAAACACCACTTGACATGTCTCCATATAGAATTATTTATGGCAAAGCTTGCCATTTACCATTAGAGCTGGAGCATAAAGCATATTGTGTAGTAAAACAACTGAATATAGACATGAATGCTCCAACAGAGCAGAAGCTGTGACAACTTTGTGAGCTAGATGAGTATAGGCTATTCTCCTATGAAAATGCAAGAATTTATAGGGAGAAAACCAAGTAATGACATGATAACCAAATCCAGCAGAAGGAAATTCATTCCAGGCCGATAAGTCTTGCTTTACAACTCTAGATTAAAGCTTTGCCATGGAAATTCAAAGTCTAGATGATCAGGGCTCTTCAAACTGATCAAAGTTTATCCTCATGGGGCTGTTGATCCTCAAGATGAAAGAACTAGCCAAGGGATCCAACTTGATCAAACAGGGAATGTTAGGCAGAAGGACTTAAAACCAATCATTAAGTTAGGAGGCAACCCAATGAGGGAAATTTATTTTAAATTTAATTTTTGCTGCTATTTAGTTTGTTCTTTTATTTTTTTTAGTTTATGAATTTAATTTCTATGTTCTGATTTAATTTTTGTTTCATTTTGCATTAACACTAACAAAATTAATTTATTATTTTTAATAAGAAATTGGGAGCAAAATATGTAAATGAAAATTTTGATTAGGCAGAAAATTTTGACAATATTAATGATACAGCATCACTGCCAGAAGAACGATGGTTTTTGAATGAAGTATACTCACAACTTTTATACTACAGTAATTTATCTAATGTTATAGTAGTTTTGTCAATAAAATTTTAGCTTCAGTTTGACACAATAAAATAAAAATTATTATCATTGCTGACTGTCAAGCTAACAATAGGAAGATAGTCACATTCAAAATTTAGAGAGAGATGAAATCTCTAGTTTCTAGCAACCAAAATATTTCCCTCTAAATTTCCTCTCCGCCATAAATTGAGGTCATTACTGTCAAACATTTCACCAAATAATCTTTTTTCTTCAATTTAAAAATTTATGCAATTGTACACTCTCTCTTTCTAAATCTCAATCTCTCAAACCCACTAAACTCGTACTAGTGCTAGAGCAATGCCGAAAATTAAGACAAAAGCTAGAAGATTGAAAGATCTCGAGTGTTTCTATAGTTATAGAGCCAAGGAAAAATATGAAGACTTCATTGAACCTCGAAAGATCATAGAGGAAAAGGGCTTTCAATTTCCCAAGCAACCAACAAGGGTAATCAATACCAATTTTTAATGATTGGGAAGGGTAGGTGAGAAATACCTATAAATCGATAGGAAAGGAAGAGCTTCAGAGCATTTAAAATTGTGAGAATTGAGAGCATTTGTAAGTGAAGCAATTTGAGAGACTTGTGAGAGCTTTAACTTGGGTGTTCTAGTGAGGATCCAATTAAGTGTATTAAAGTTTAAGGTTTTGAGAGTTTTTTCCACTTTTGTAACTCCCATGAATTAGTGAAATTATCTTCTAATATTTTCCTGTAGACGTAGACTTTATGCCAAGCCACATAAAATTATTGTGTCTTTTTCTTTGCATTTTTTTATACTATATTTATATTTATCAAGAAATTGTAGTAACCATAATATTGGTTATTGTTCAACCCAGGCTTCCGCAACACATAGAACATATTGCAGATAATATGTTATATTATTTTGGCAATTGTTTGTTTTAGTTGCCTAAGTAACTTTACTGTAGGTAAATACTTTGGTCTCCAAAGATACAAAATTGAGCCTTCGCAATAGCATTTTTAGGTTCTAACAAGTAATTAATTATATATTTAACTGTGTACAAGCTACGATGATGACTATGGATTGTAATATCAATGCTTGTGGAGATCAAGTGTTTGACTGTATAAGGATTGTTGCCTTTAATAAACCTGAACCTAAAGGAGTTGAGCAAAAGGAGAATATGCATTAACAATTCTGCAGTAAGCATTTTACAACAAAACTTTTAATCATTGAAGATACAAAATTAATCACATTATATCTTTTTTGATACAAAATAAATTGTCACACATTAGTCGAGGAAAGTGCGTCACATAGATTATAGCTAAAAAAATTGTTTTCATCACTTTAAAATGATTTTTTTTTTGTGTGACTAAACATTTCGTCTGAAATTAAAGTTTTAAGAGTAAGAAATAGCAGTAAAAATGACAAAATAGAGATTTAAAAACATAATTGTAACAATATTTTTTAGTCACTAAAAATTACTTTCCATGAAGAAAACTAATTGTCTCCAATCGTTAGACTTTTTGACTATTGTTTTGTTATGCATTATAATTACTAGTCTTGTATATTTCACTAAAATTGAATGTAATTTTTTTTTTGTCATTAGAAAATATCATTTTGTGACTGAATTTAATAGTCACAACAAGTTACATAAAATTAGATTTAATGACCAAAACTTTTTAAGGTGTTATTTTTTTTTTACAGTTATTGTTGTCACTATTATAATTAACATAAGCTTATATTTTTATTAATAACAGTTAAAAACTATGAACACTGACAAGCAAGAATGCACAAATGAACAAATAACTATAAAATTAAATAAACAAAAGTAGATTAAACATTTACAATGTAATAACATAAAATCAACTACAAAAAAGTATAAATGTTAATTACTTAAAATAGTATAATGAGAAAATTGAAAAAGATTACTAATTGTCTCGGTCCTTGATCGCTATTGATGAATTTAATGCCATTTCTAGTTGTCATGAAAATTAACTTTAACTTTCTTTTATTGTCTTCTTCAAATCTTTCTAGAATTGTAGAGTAAAGACATTGGGCTCAAAGTTGTCCTACAATAAATATTTTGATAAGTATAACATCCTATATATAAGAAGAAAATTTATCAAGTGAAAATTAAAATAATAAATAATCAATTTTTAACCAAAAAGTACAACTATACAACTAATATATAACAAACTATACATCATTCTCTAGCCAATATGCTTATATCTAATATTAATCTATTACTTATCTATACTTGAAATTTCACAAGTAATTGTTGCAACAACAATTGAAATCTAGTGCACGCAACAAACTAGATGATTTTGAAGATAAATAAGAAAAGAGAATGTTTAAATAGAACTATGCCTTCTCTAGTAATTACTTATTTTTCTGCTTATATTTTTTAACCAATTTCTCTTCTCTCTTTGTTCATGCTTGAAAGAAATTACATGAAATTTGTGCGCCTAAGAAATTTTACAATGTGTCAATCTTAACAAAATACTAGAAGTTAGTCTACAAAATAAACATATTTTTGCTATACTATTAAGGCTAAATGGCTTACCAAATACATGAGACATTCGATCCCAAACTCATCTGTTTGCCAAAGAACAAGAGAACATTCAATTACCTTAAAAGAAAAATAGCTCCAAATATCGCCCAAACTGCAGCCTCTCAAACAAACCCACTCTCAATTTTATGTCTAATTAAAGCTCCAGTCATGGCTCCTAAGAAGGTGCTCACTATATACAATACACAAATGCCAAATAAGATCCCTGCTTTCTCAAACAATTAAAGTAAAAATAGAATGTCCATAACTTTTCTTTATATGCTTAATTGATTCCAAAAAAGTAGAATTCCATAAAAATGGCTTACACAATGTATCATTTTTGTTTTGTTTGAATCAACTCTAAAATCTAGCCAGATACTATCTAGCTATCCATATTTATTAAACCAAATCCTAAATAAAGCAAAACCCACATCAAAGAACATAATATGTAGTGAATTAGAAGCTCAAAATTTAAAGCTTCTTAACTGACTGTCGAAGATCTTTAACCCAAAAAATTTAAGATGCTTAAGAATAATCAGAGATTTTAAACATTGAAAGCAGATGATAACTAAGAACTACACAAGTAAAAGAAACTCAAAACCCTCAAGAAAACTCAAGATACAAGTAGATTACATGGTTCAGTGGCTTACATCTACGAGAGGAGCAATCAAATAGCTTTATTGATTTTTCCAAGCCTTTGATTACAAAGAATCAATGAGATGACAGAGCATACAACAAAGAACAAGAATGCTCTCCGTTTACAATTATTATCTCTCTTTAAGTAACTCTAGATCTTTCCCAAAGATTATATTAGAATTAGCTGTAAATCTGTTTATATAAGAACCCAATAGCTTTTCCTAAACTTGCACTTGAGGAGCATAAGCAATAATGGTTTTATAACAACCTTTATGCACATGCGCACAACTCGTGATTCATTAAACCAGAACAATATGCTTCTAAGTTGTTTAATCAAGTGCATATAGGATAACATGAAACACAGCTTTTCTTGCCATTTTGCTTAAGTAATGCTTCCAAAACGCAAGTCATCTTTGCCGTTTCAGACACTTATAATATGTTTCACTGATTTTCAACAATTCTCTGGCTTAAAATAAATCATTCTTGATCAGTTTCCTCCTCTAACTTTCGTAATTTTAGAAACTACATAATCCAGCCAAGTTCAAGCAAACATTGAGCTTGCTTGTTAGAACCACTTTGGCAAGCATGTCTGTAGGATTATCTTCAGTATAAACTTTTACCATTTTGATCACCACTTTGGATGCTTCATTTCTAGTTAAATGAAGCTTTACATCAATATGCTTGGCTCTCTCATGATGAGTTGGATTCTTTTTCAAGTTAATTGCACTTGAAATATCACATTAGATCTCTACTGTCTTTTAAACCATTCCCAATTTAACCATCATGCCCTTTGAGACACAATGCCACTTTTACTACTTCAGTAGCAGCTGTATATTCTGCCTCTGTTGTGGACAAGGCAAGGGTGTTTTGAAGACTTGTTTACCAGTTGATTAAGCACCCTTTCAGGATGAATAGGTATCTAGTCAGAGATCTTCTCCTGTTAATATCTGTAATAAATTCTAAATAACATAACCCCAAATTCCATCATGAACACCATCTAGTCTCCTATATAGGAGTCCATAATTCACATTACCCTTCAAGTACCACATTATCCATTTCACTGCCTACCAATGCTCCTTTCCTAGTGCTGCCATGTATCTACTTACTATGCTCAAGGCATGAGAAATTTTAGGCCTGGTCAACACCATAGCATACATTAAACATCCCACAATATTGGCATAAAGAATACCTGCTATTTCAGCCATTTCTTCATCTATTTTAGGACATTATAGATTAGACAATCTGAGACAAGCTGCTAGTAGTGTTATTACTGACTTACAGTGTTGTATCTCAAAAGTATTAATCACCTTTTGTAAAGATTTCTCTTGTTTGAGAGATAATACTTCATTCTTCCTTTTTTTTCCTTATTTCCATGCCCAAAATTTTCTTTGCATAACCAAACTCTTTCATATCAAATTATGAATTCAGCAGCATTTTCAAATCTTCAATTTCACTCTTTTGACTGCAAGCAATTAACATATCATCTAAATATAACATTAAGTATATGTATAGATCACAATTTACTAGCTTGAAATACAAACAATAATCCATGCTGCATCTTTTGAATCTATGAGATAACATGAACTCATCAAACTTTAGATACCGCTGTCTTGGGGATTATTTTAACTTATACAGTGATTTCCTCAGAAAACACACATAATCAGGTTTCTCTAGATCTACATATCTCTTTGGTTGAGTCATGAGAATTTTCTCTTGCAACCTTCTATGTAAGAAAGCAATTTTCACATCATGTTGATAAAGCTCCATATCATTTACAGCTACCAAAGCAAGCAACATCCTAATTAAGGCATGTATGAGCACAGGTAAAAAAACCTCTTTAAAATCAACCTATTCCCTCTGTGTATAGCCCTTAGCTACTAACCCAGCCTAAAACCTTCTAGGTTTAGTAGTTGTTAGGCCATCTTTTATTCTGGAGATCCATTTACATCCAACTAATATTCTATTCTCAGGTTTTCTGACCAGCTCCCAAGTATTATTTTTGTGAAGTGAAAAAATTTCCTCATCTATAGCCTTCTGCCATTCAGATTTGAATGAGCTCTGAATTGTCTTTTATAGCTCTTAGGCTGTTCATCAATAATCTTATGTGATGTAGCAAGTGCATATGATATTATATCTGCATAACCATATCTTCTAAGGGGTCTGATACTTCTTCTTGCTCTATCTTTAGCCATATGATTATCTTCAACTTAAATTTATTTTCATTGTTGAGAATTAGTTATATCTTTGTCACTTGAATTAGAACTATCTTCATCTGAATTTAAAGCTCTATTTGAAGACTTCTGATGTAAATACTCCACCTCAAACTGAATGGTATCATCAATTTTAACCTAAGGTTCAGTATGTTGATTCTTATCCACCACAGCACCTTTATTGAACTTTACATCCCTACTTATAATGCACATAGGAGGCTCAAATCAGAGCACTACAACTTATAGCCTTTTACCCCTTCTAAATACCCTATAAACTACCAATTCAATGCTCTAAGTGCTAGTTTACCTCGATTGATATGAGCATATGCCATACAATCAAATACTTTGAGTTCATTATAGTTTTCTGGTTTAACGTACTATACTTTAAATGGTGTTTTGAAGTCAATAGCTATTGAGCGACTGAGATTCACCAAATAACATGTTATTAGTAATGTTTTTGTCCATAGCCCTTGTGGCAGTTGTGACTGAATCATCATGCATCTGACTTTTTCTATTAAAGTTATATTCATTCTCTCAACTAAACTATTTTACTGTAGAGTTAATCTAACTATTTTATGTCTTGCAATGCCTTCACTTGCATAAAAGTTATCAAACACTTGATTACAATATTCAAGGCCATTGTCTGTTATAAGCTTCTTAACCTTCTTCCCTGAAAATTGCGAATCGGTTGAATTTCAAGTATTTCGTTTCACCAACAAGATCCGGAGACTTACTTCCCATTTAGAATTGCACAGAAAAGACTATTTGTCTCAGAGCCTTCCACTCTTTAAACATCCCAAATACTTGATCTTTAGATTTCAAAAAATGAACCCAAACCCTCATTGAAAAATCATTTATTATAGACATGAAGAACTTATTTCCTCCTATAGATGGTACTTAAGAAGGTCCCCACAAGTCTAAATGTATATAATCCAGAATATAAGTGGTTGAACGGACAAATTTCTTAAAAATAATTCTTGTAGATTTCCATAGGACACAATTTTCATAAAAAAACTAGCTCACCAATCGTATTACTCCCCAAGACTCCCTGTTTTTCTAGTTCCTTTAAATCTCTTATGGTCATGTGCCCCAGCCTTTGATGCCACAATTGGGTTTTGTTTTGTTTTGGACAGTACTTACAGAGACACTAGAAAGACCTGTCATTACCTTTTCATCTAAGATATAGACATTATTCTTTTTTTTTTTTCCTTTCATAACTAGTATCACCATTGGTTACCTTCATTTCACCATATTCAAACCTAATACTACACCCATCTGATCAAGTATCCCTAAAGAAATTAGATTTCTTTATAAATCAGGCACGTGCCAGACCTGTTTACTTCTGTGATAGTCCCATCATGGAGCTTAAGACTTATACTTCTAATGCTAATTAACATACACACTGCATTGTTCCCTATTATAACCTTTCCCCCATCAAATTTATGATAATAAAAATATAATTCTTATAAAGACACATATGAAAAGTGCATCTAGAATCCAAAACCCACTTACCTCTTTGACCATATTATGTTGTTACACACACTCCTACTGACTCATATCCATCTCCTTCCATATTTGCTGTATCTATATTCTTTTCTTTCTTCTTCGATTTTTTTCACGATAATCCCTCTTGAAATGTCCCTCTTTATGACACTGGAAACAGTTCAGTCTCTTGTTCTTATTCTCTATTTGTCTTGCTCTTTTTTTACCCTTATTTCTGTCATTCTTTGCTTTCACAGTCAACCCCTTTCCACCTTTTAAATTCCCTTGGTTTTCTTACAAACCTTTTGTATTCAGAGCAGCTTTTACCTCATCTAAGGTCAGATTTTGCCTGCCATATATGAGGGCATTAACAAGATTGGAATATGACTGAGGCACGGAGCTTATCAAAAGTAAGGCTGACACGTAGCTTATCAAAAGTAAGGCTTTCCCTTCATCATTTAGGTCTTCATCAATAGTTTTCAGTGTGTCACAAACCCTGTTGAATTTATCAATGTGTTCCTCAAGAGCGGATCCCTCAGGCATTTTTAGGGTAAACATCCTCTTCTTAATACAACCTATTAGCCAGTGACTTGGCCATATACAGATTTTCCAGTTTAGCCCACAATTCAGCTAATGTCTTCTCCTTTGTAACTTCTCTGATGACAGAGTCACTAAGAATGAAAATTATTGCGGTCCTTACCTTCTACTTAACCTCAGCAACTTTTTTAGGAGATTTTGATGAAGATGCCTCTTTTCCTTCTTTCTTAATTACTGGTTCAAAAGCATTACCCAAACCTTTAGTAATCAACAATGCTTTTATATTACTTTCCACATATTAAAATCATTCCTTCCATGAAACTTCCCCAGATCGATCTTAGTGGTAGCCATACTTGAGTTTGTTTAAAGAACCCTGCTCTGATGCTAATTGTAGTGAATTAGATGCTCATAATTCAAAGCTTACTGATTCACTACCCAATATTTTTAACCCAGAAAATTCAAGATGCTTAAGAATAAATAAGAGATTTTAAACAATGAAAGCAGATGATAACTAAGAACTATAGAAGTAAAAGAAACTCAAAACCCTCAAGAAAACTCGAAACATAAGCAGATTACGTGGTTCAGCCACTTTACAATAGCTTATATGCATGAGAGTAATAACCAAATAGCTTTATTGATTTCCAAGACTTTGATTACAAAGAATCAATGAGATCACGACGCATACAACAAAGAACACGAATGCTCTCTATTTACAAGCATTATCTCTCTTTAAGCAACTCTAGATCTTTCTCAAATATTATATGAGAATCAGTTGTAAATCCTTTTATATAACAACCTAGTAGTTTTTCCCAGACTTGCACGTAAGGAGCACAAGAAATAACGGTTTCATAATAACCTTTATGCGCATGTGCATGTGCAAAACTCATGATTTCATTAAACCAAAACAACATGCTTCTAAGACTTTTAATTAAGTGCAGATATCATAACATGAAACACAACTCTTCTTGCTATTTCACTTAAGTAATGCTCTAAAACGTAAGTCATCTCTGCAGTTTCGCTCATTGATGATATGTTTCACTGATTCTCAACATAATCAAATATAAAAGCATACATCGGTTAATAATTAAAACTAGAAACCATTATCATGAGAATTCAGAAAACAATCACTTAATGTTGAATAAAACAAGAAAATTTGATAAAAAAAGAAAAAGAAAAAACTAATATGAAGAAGTGATGACAGCAGAGAAGATACTTAAAAAGAAAAAAAAAACCAAAGAAACTTGAAAATAACAAAAATTCTTTAAGCCTTTCAAAGAAATTGCCAACCAAAGATGGAAGTTGACATAGAAAAACGATATGATAATACATAATACTTCAATATTATTTTTGCCTAAAGCAAATAGTTATAACAATTCAATTCTTTATGCAAAAATAAAAAAGCTCAAATGAGGTTTTTTTATTTATTAAGAATTAGAGAGGAATTATTGGTAAGGTTACAAATAATATTTAAAAGAAATCGTATTAGCCAACACACATGCTCTACATCTCAGGTGTGTAGCCGAGTCATATGAGTGAGGCTGGCCAGTTGCATTTACATTTTGATAATATCATCAATGGCTCGACAAGACTTGACCCATTAGAGGCCTTCCTACTCTCAATAACTTGGTCTGCAAGACTCCTAGCTGCAGTTCTTGTGCCATTAGGCATAATGTAATAACTAAAAAAGGCAACAAAGTTTTTAGAGCTATGGTTAGCCCTGATTTGGTCTGAAATTTTAAAGTATGGGAAAGTCTGGAAAAATCCTTAAATGACAAGGTTTTAAAGTTTTCTCAGGCTTTCCTGCACTTTAAAATTCTGGATTTGAACATTTCTAATGGTTACTAATCTATATTTTTTTTTATTTATAAGAGAGATATGGAATAGAGAATTATATATATTAACTTAGAAACTTTTTGGAGGTTTTATATAGAATGATCTCTTGATCATGTTCATAAGAAATTTTGCCTCCGTTAGATAACATTAATGCCAGGAGAAGCAAATTTAGTACTCTTAATTATATAAAGTATACAATTATTTTTTGAGTATTTATCACCAAATAGTGGACGGTGAAGAAAAGGGCTTTTTAGATGTTGGTCTCACGAATATGCTTTACACCAAGGATCACCTAAATTCCTATAATTATAAGGTTAAGAATTATGTATAGAAGATGAGATTTCTCATCCACATCGAAATCTTAAAAAGCCAAAATAAAACAAAACCCTATAAAAAAAACAACCTAAAAATACATCAAGATGAAAGTACTATTTTAAGCAACTAAGAGTACTAGGTCCATTCGGATCATGTCAAATCTTCCCTTACTCATGAAAGATGTATCAAATAGGCTCGAACAACAAACCTTGTATGTCTTTTAAAGTAATCAAAATAGAATTTAGAGATTTCAGTGCAGTTTTAGTTATAATAATCAAATATAGTAATTTTACAACTTATCAAATTTATCATTTAATAGATTGTTCATAAATAACACAAGACTTAAGTTGGAAATCAAAAATTAAGATTCCTAGTATTGGTACTATATAAAATCTACAATTCATAGAACCAAATTTTAATAAAAAAAATCCAAAAAATAAAAAGATAATTCTAGTCCATAGAATAAAAAACTTTTATCTCATAATTAGAATACTATATGCGATATTATACAACGGAATCTTCAATATTTAAATTTTTGTTACCTTCTCCATACTTAATACAAAAAAACCTCAAATAACCATTTTATTTTATAATTACAATACTATATGCCAAATTATACAACAGATTCTTCGGGATTTAGATCTTTTTCTTTTTTATATTTTAATTAAAAAATCTTAAAAAATCTTTTTATCTTATAATTACAATACTATATATCAAATTATACAATGGATTCTTCGGTATTTCGATCTTTTCCTTTCTTGGTTAGTTTATTTAATATCCTCAAACCCACTGTATATCTTCTTATAAATAATGCTAGAGGCTCTATCCGTCATTCACATCTGAGACCAAAACTCATTTTCTAATTTTGTAATTCTTCGTTAATATCACCATCAAAATATTATTTTATATAAGAATCATGGTGAAAGTTGTAGAACAAGTTTAGAGGGAATGGGTATTTGCTTTAAAACTTAAAATCATGATCAAAATCATTATATATATACACTTTAAATCATGCCCAAGATCAATCATATACTCTTTACATCATGCTCAAAATCAACATATATACATTTTTAAATCATGCTCAAGATCAAATCATATACTCTTTAAATCATGCTCGAAATACACATAAAAACACTTTAAATCATGTTCGGAAATCAATCATCTCTTTTACAAATTTAAAATCGATACGGAGCATAAATGAATAAATATAACTTAACAAAATATTTATACGTAATAAACATTTATTTCGGAGAACCATTTAACGAAAGTAATTTAAATATTCATTTCACAAACAAGCTTTACTATATAAAAATCAAATAATTTTAATATATTCCACTCATAGTGACAAAGTCAGACTCGGCTATCACCCAAGTCCGCAGATAGATTCTAATTAGCAGATCCACTTATTTTACAGAAATGATATAATTTCTTCCTATATTATAATTCGAACTAATGTCACAAAAATAATGCTTGAAGTAAATATTCGTTCTAACATTACAACACTCAATTTTTCCGACTTACCGTATTAATCCCGTATTCGTAAGTTACTAATAAAATCCAAATTTATACTACCCTCGATTTTATAATTTACTAATTTATCCTCAACATCATTAAATTACCAATTTATCTTCAATTCAGATTGCAAAAAAATCCTCAAAGCTGAAAATTACGAAATTACCCTCAATACGTGAAATTACCAAAATGCCCCTACGGTTAACGTTGAACGGAATTCACCCAACGGCGGTGGGGAAGCTCGAACTAGACAATTCTCGTCGAGATAAGTTCAATTGTGCCAGTGGTGTCCTCCCATGTGCGGCAGTGGTTCCGGATCGAGACTGTGAAGCCGCGACACTTTGGGGTGATCAGTCGGTGGCAAATCGGCCTCCTCGGTGCCCGTGGCTGGTCGCGAATGGAAGATGGTGAGGTGGGGAACCTTGTCCAACCGGCGGCATTCCACTCGTTTTCCTACAGCAAGGACGGGTGGGGGTGGACGGTCAGCTCATAAGCTTCCGTTTGACACCTTGCTCGGCCGGTGAGGTAGTCTGAAATGGAAGAAACCAGTGCGTTGGGTTACGAGTTCGAGTCGGGTCAAACGGGTCAACAGGTTCTCTCATCTCTCTCTCGGTGTAGCTCCAATTCTTAACTTAGTTTCCCCTTTTAAACACACCCACAAAATATCAACTAGACCCCCTCATGATTATCACATAGACCCCTCTTAATTTATCACATAGACCCCGTCTTGATTTATCATATAGACCACTCTTATTTTAATTATTTACATAAATAAATAAAACAAATGCGTATGTTACAATCCTCCCCACTTATAAAAATTTCGTCATCTAAATTTACGTACTAGTTATAAATAGATGAGGGTACTAAGCTCGCATCAAGTCCTCGGATTCCTAGGTAGCTTCTTCCTTTGATGATTCCTCCATAGTACTTTTACCAAAGGGATGGTTTTCGAACGCAACACCTGGTGTTTTCCCTCTAGTATCTCAACTGGCTCCTCTTCTTAAGTCAAATCCTCCTTCAACTGAATCGGTTGCTTCGATAAAATATGACTCAGATCATACATATACTTTCGGAGCATCGAAACATGAAACACATTATGTATTCTGGACAATAGACCAATACGCTCCACGATCTCATATGGCCCAATGTAACGTAGACTTAGCTTCTTGTGCTTCCCAAAGCGAAGTACTCCTTTCCAAGGTGATATTCGTAAGAACACTCTATCACCAACATTGAATTCAAGTTCCCGCCTACGCTTATCAGCATAGCTTTTTTGTCTATCTTGGGCCATTTTTAATCTATCCCAAATAAGTTGTACCCGCTCAGTAGTATCCTGAACCAATTCTTGGCTAAATAACTTTCGCTCACCAACTTCATCCCAGCATACTGGAGTTCTTCATTTCCGTCCATACAAAGCCTCATATGGCGCCATCTTGATACTAGCTTGATAACTATTGTTGTACGCAAACTCTATCAATGGTAAATAAATGTCCTAGTTACCCTTGATTTCCATAACACATGCTCGCAGCATATCCTTCAAAGTTTATGGTACGCTCCGACTATCCATCAGTTTGAGGATGAAAAGCTGTACTAAAATTTAACTTTATACCTAAAGCATTTTCCAAGCTAGTCCAGAACTTCGAAGTAAACCGAGAATCTCTATCTGAAACAATAGATACTGGTACTCTGTGAAGACGAACTATCTCAGCCACATAAATACTCCCCAACTTATCCATTGAATAGGTAGTTTTGAATGGTAGAAAATGAGCAGATTTTGTAAGTCGATCTATAACCACCCAAACATTGTCGTGTCCATGCTGGGTACACAGAAGTACTGATATAAAGTCTATAATATTATGCTCCCATTTCCACTCAGGAATAGGAAGTGGCTGGGAATACCCTACAGATCTTTGATGTTCATCTTTAACTGCTGAAAAACCAAACATCGAGAAACAAATTCTGCAATCTCTCTTTTCATGCCTTGCCACCAGTAATAGTCCCTTAAGGTATGGTACATCTTCGTACTTTCAGGATGCATCACATAGGCTGAACAATGAGCTTCTTCCATGATCTCCCACTTTAGCTCCTCAATATCTGGTACACACAGTTTATTACTCATGACTAAAACTCCATCATCTCTCACCATGAAATCAGTTCGTAAACCTTTTTGCACATCCTCTATCAACTTCATTAACTGAGGATCCTGTGCTTGCATCCGATGGACTTTGTCAATCAAAGTCGGCCTAACTTAAAATTTGGCTATCAAAGCTCCGCAGTTATCGGCATCCAACTCGACTCCCATAGATCTCAGCTAGATCAAAAGGGGTATACTGGCCACTGGCATATGAGCCATAGAACCAGAAGATTTCCTACTCAGTGCATCAGCCACCACATTCGCTTTGCCTGGATGACAATCAATAGTGCATTCATAATCCTTAATTAGCTTAACTTAAAAATTGGCTATCAAAGCTCTACAGTTATCGGCATCCAACTCGACTCCCAAAGATC
Organism: Murraya koenigii; assembly: GCA_025617385.1. Lineage (NCBI taxonomy): Eukaryota > Viridiplantae > Streptophyta > Magnoliopsida > Sapindales > Rutaceae > Murraya > Murraya koenigii. Next base: position 6,314,243 of record CM046813.1, on the reverse strand, counting down.
TCAGCTAGATTAACAGAGGTATACTGGCCATTGGCATATGAGCCATAGAACTAGAAGATTTCTTACTCAGTGCATCAGCCACCATATTTACTTTGCCTGGATGATAATCAATAGTGCATTAATAATCCTTAATTAGCTCCATCCATCTCCTTTGTCTCAAATTTAAGTCTTTCTGAGTAAATAAATACTTGAGAATTTTATGATCAGTGAAAATTTGACAAGTTACCCTATACAAATAATGTCTCCATATATTGAGTGCAAACACCACCGCTGCCAGCTCTAGGTCATATGTTGGGTAATTTTGCTCATGGTTCTTAATTTGTCTAGAAGCATAAGCCACTACAACCCAACCCTTGCCTGGAGGCATCACTGTATACCATAAACCGTTCCTTGCCCGATGGAAGTGTAAGAACTGGTGCTGAGGTAAGACTTGTCTTGAGTTCTTGAAAACTCTTTTCACAATCATCATTCCATTGGAACTTCGCATTCTTTCTAGTTAACTATATTAGCGGAAGCAATCTTAGAGAATCACTCTACAAATCGACGATAGTACCCTACCAAGCCAAGAAAACTCCAAACCTCTGTGACATTTGTAGGTCGTTCCCATTTCGCAACTGCTTCAATCTTTTGGGGATCGACATAAATTCCTACAGCTGATATTACGTGGCCTAAGAATGCCACTCTGTCCAACCAGAACTCGTACTTACTAAACTTGGCATAAAGTTGTTTTGCTCTCAAAGTTTGTAGAACCATCCGCAAGTGATCAGCATGCTCTTCTTCATTTTGGGAATACACCAAAATATCATTGATGAACACAATTACGAATTGATCTAAATACTAGTGAAATACCTTATTCATGAGATCCATAAAAGCTGCTGGAGCATTAGTCAACCTAAACGACATCACTAAAAACTCATAATGTCCATATCGGGTTCTGAATACTGTTTTAAGAACATCGTCCTCTTTAATTCTATGCTGATGATATCCCGATCACAAGTCAATCTTAGAAAATACTTTAGCCCCCTAGAGTTGGTCAAACAAGTCATCAATACATAAAAGTGATTACTTATTGCTTATTGTAACCTTGTTCAACTGCCGATAGTCAATGTAAAGTCTGAGGGTACCGTCCTTCTTCTTAATAAACAAAACTAGAGCTCCCCAAGGAGAAACACTAGGCCTAATAAACTCTTTATCCACTAATTTCTATAATTGAAACTTAAGTTCCTTCAATTCTGCTGGAGCCATCCTCTACGGTGCTACAAATATAGGAGATGTTCCAGGAATTAAGTCTATAGAAAACTCAATCTCCCTATTAGATGGCGCTCCTCACAAAATTTCACCACAGTTTTCCCTGGCTTATTAAACACCACTTCTTTCTTGAAACAATCCACCGTAGCATAATGAGATACAAGCCAATCCATACCCAAAATAGCATCGAAATCTCGAAGCTCTATAACGATCAAATTTGCCTCCAATTCATACTCACACATTCCAATCACACAATTCCGATATAAACTCTTGGCAAAGAGTGACTCTCCCGTAGGTGTACTAATAACTAAGTCACAATCTAGTGGTTCAGTCTCTCGCTTTATATGTTTACCAAACGTATAGGAAATAAAAGAATGTGTAGATCCAGGATAAATAAGAATATGTGCTTCACAGCCAAAGATAGATAATATACCCATAATAACTTCTGGTGTAACGCGTGCCTCCTGCTGTGTCAAAGTAAAGACTCGAGCCTGAGTATGAGGTCGACCAGGCTGACTTCTCTGAGTTGATGTAGTCGTCTGACTCTTACCAGTCGATGTAGAATCACCAATCTGCACACCTCTCTGGCCCTGAGTCTGTCTAGGGTAAGGTTGGTACTGAGAGGATGTCCCTTGTACAGAATTGTCACCCTGAGATAAAATAGAGCAGAATCTCTTGACGTGTCCAGGCTAACCACAACGATAACAAAATTTTTCTCCAATTCGACACTAAAAATTCTATACGTTCACTTGCCTCCTCAGGTACAACACTAGAATTCAACCTAGCTACTGATCTCGTACGGCCACGGCCACAGCCACGTCTACTACTACGAAGATTCATGATGATGCCTACAAAATATGAATTCCTTCTTATCAAAATTATAAACTTATTCTTCCTAAACAAGTAATGTCTACAGAATCTAAAACCATGCTCTGATACCAACTTAGACGGCCCGGCCTATTCCCAGAGGCGACCTAACTCAAGGAACTGAACTCAAATATTAAAAATCATCTTATCAATGAGAATTCTACCAAAATTTTGGTAGAACCTACCCTAAACATATAACATTCCCAAACCTGCAATTATAACACAAGCACTCCCAAATAATGCATTATATATCAAACTACTTCAACCAGTCTCATCCAGTAACATATCCAATATTGCACATGTTTTATAATTCTTATATCACACCCCTAGTTTAATTCCAAAATCTGATGATTATACATTAACCAAAAGAAAATAATTATTCTATAACCTCAAACAACCTCATGTGGCCAAAATAACTCCAAATATGTACAGCTGCTGGGTTAACTATTGTATCTGTAATCTCCTGGGATGAAAATTATAATAAAATAGGGTGAGTATAAAACTGAGTGAGCTTAGTAAGTGGATAGTAGTTTTTGAAACATAAAATACTTGCAAAAATAAATGCATCGTTTGTGTAAATACTTTTATCAATTAATTATTTTAATGTAAAAATTCCTTCCATTTCAATCATATTCTGAACATAATTTAATTGATACTGCCACAATATAAAAAAAAAACATCTCATATTGAAATATCATCTCGTGCTGAAATATCAAATATTAAGTAATACAAATATCCTTAAACAAATACCCAGGGGATAATTTAGTCACATCCGGACCTCAACGGACGGCATTGATGTACTATCTGAGTACCATCATGCCCGAAGCTATACGGATAGACAGGAGGATGTACCATTTCATGCTAATCAGCATAACTCATACCCAGATCTCAATGAACGTGCTATGATGTGCTATCTGGCAACATCGTGTCCGGACCACCCGGTCTTATATCTCAAAATCTTTCTACATGCATATGTCCCCAAACGGAGAAAGCGCTGAAACACACGGCCCACAGCCTATATGTGTTCAGACAGGCCCCAAAGGCCTACTATCTCATCTCATCATATCTGAAGGGAATGGGTATTTACTTTAAAACTTAAAATCATGATCGAAGTTATTATATATATACACTTTAAATCATGCTTTAAATCATACTTAAAGTTAATATATATACACTTTAAATCATGCCCAAGATCAATCATAAACTCTTTAAATCATGCTCAAAATCAACATATATACACTTTTAAATCATGCTCAAGATCAAATCATATACTCTTTAAATCATGCTCGAAATCCAAATAAAAACACTATAAATCATGTTCGGAAATCAATCATCTATTTACAAATTTAAAATCGATACGGAGCATAAATGAATAAATATAACTTAACAAAATATTTATACGTAAGAAACATTTATTTTGGAGAACCATTTAATGAAAGCACTTTAAATATTAATTTCACAAATGAGCTTTACTATATAAAAATCAAATAATTTTAATATATTCCACTCACAGTGACAAACTCAGACTCGGCTATCACCCAAATCCGTAGGTAGATTCTCGTCCGCAGATCCACCTATTTTACAGAAATGATATAATTACTTCCTATATTATAATTCAAACTAATGTCACAAAATAACGCTTAAAGTAAATACCAAAATGCCCCTACGATAAACGTTGGCCAGAATTTACCCAACGGTGGTAGGGAAGCTTGGACTAGACACTTCTCATCGAGATGAGTTCAACAGTGCTAGTGCTATCCTCCCACGCGCGGCGGTGGAGCAGGATCGAGACCTTGAAGCCGCAGCACTTTGGGGTGATCGGTTGGCGGCAAATCGGCATCCTCGGTGCCGGTGGCTGGTCGCGAATGGAATATGGTGAGGTGGGGAACCTTTCCCAGTTGGTGGCGCGGCCATGACGACCCCGCGGAAGTTTCGAGAATTACCGGTGGCGTTCCGCACATTTTCCGACAGTAAGGACGGGTGGGGGTGGACGGCTGGCTCACAAGCTTCTGTTTGACACCTTGCTCGACCGGTGAGGTGGCCGAAAATGGAAGAAACCGGTAGGTTAGTCGCGGGTTCGGGTCGGGTCAATGGGTTCTCTCCTCTCTCTCTCGGTTTAGCTCTAATTCTTCACCCGGTTTCCCCAACTAGACCCCCTCATGATTATCACTTAGACCCCTCTTAATTTATCACATAGACCCCCTCTTGATTTATCACATAGACCACTCTTATTTTAATTACTTACATAAATAAATAAAACAAATGCATGTTACAACTTCCTTATAACAAAGAACCTAAATGGTCATTCACATAATAGAAATGAAAAATAATTACTAGAAAATGAGAAGTTGAATTTCTTAATTTTAGGAAAATTAGTATTCATGTAATAATTCATTAAAGAATGAATATATCTTTAATATGATTTAAGATAAAAATTTTAATGTTCCATAAATAGTATAAGGAAAAAATAAATTTCATAAAACTTAATTAAACATTAGGTTTAAAATTGAGCATGTAAATAATCGAATTGGACATATTTTGGTTCATAAGTGATTATGAACTTTTGGACAAATTTTGAGTACAAAATTTTGGGCTTCTTATTGGACTTAATATGGAATAAGAAGAAGCACAATATCATCTCACAAAACAAGCCCATAATTAGCCATTTAATTTGATCAAAATGGGCTTAGTTTGTTAAAGACAAATAATTAAGTAAATAGCCTATTTATATATTTATTCAAAATTAATTGATTAAATAAATTTTTGAAGTGTTAAGAGCAATTCAATAATGAATGGCTTAGTGGATAGGTTGAGCTAATAATAATGCTTGTGCCATTATTTAAAAGATAATGGTGGAGTTTTATTTGGTGGTGAAAAAATCATCAAGAACGAGCATTCATGATTGATCATTATTTCTTTCATTTTAAAACCAAATAGGGTAATTCCAAAAACTATGAACTCTTAAAACATTTCTAAGTGTGGACTGATTAGAAGCATTACAATTGGGGTGCTTAATTTAAGGATCTGAAATCACAAAAATGTAGAAGTTGTTTGTGCAGCGGTTTGTTTCTTAGATAGTGGTCGTAGCTTACTATTTTCAGCCTTTTTCTCCTACCTCAAGAAGTCATTTTTTAAAATTTCATCTTGACTTTCATTTTTGAATAAAGCTGATCTGAGGTTTCTAGAGCTTCCGTGATCATTTTAATTTTATTGCTCAAAAGTTGCATTTTTCAGGAACCTCATGGACAAATGTTGTCCTTCAACTGGTATCAGAACCATCTTCATTCAATTTTAATTTTTAAGTAAGATTTATGTTATTTCCATTTATAAACTCACGAAGAATGATCATGGAAAGACCTAGATAATTTATAATATAGTTATGTCATAAAATGACTGAATATATGCATGTTGAATGAACTATTTCATTACTTGTTGATTTTGGCCGATTTTCAAAGGCTTAAATGATTGAAATGTTTTTAAAATAGGAACTTGCATGTCATTCCCTCTATTATAATCTGATTGTATCATTTTACCTTTAAATTTGTACCCTGATTCTTCTAAATATGTAATTTCTACAAGATGATTATACAAAAAGGGACGACATGTTTACGATGCCTTTAAGCAAGTAGACTTTTGGATCATTGCTGCACTTTCAATGATGATTTGGTTACTTAATAAGAAATAAATAATTGTTTTAATTTAAGGCATAAAATGTCTCATAATTATTATTGCTTGTTTGATACTTAGGTGGACCCTAAAACCAATTTTGTCTTGAAATGGTTTTATTAGAAAAATTTCATGTCATCCTTAGTTTAGTTTGTCTATAAAATGCTAAAAAGTAAGGCCATTATAAAAGATCAAACACTCCTAATTTAAATTAATGTAATAATTTTAAGTTATAATGAAGGATATTAAGAATATCTATTATGGTCTACTAATACCAATAAATTGTTTAAAATATTTTATAAAACATAAAAACTAAACTTATTAGAGGATTTTACCTTCTGGGTATCTATGGGAACACCATAGCCACTAAATACATCTGGCCAGTTTAGACTTATATGTTGAGATCACTAGCTTTGGCTTCCTCAAGAGTGTCTAAAAAACCACTGCTTTAATCTAAATTTCCTTCTGGTAAGGCCTGTTTGTGTTTTCACTGATGCTATTATCATAAATGTTACTGCCAGTGAAATCTATCTTCTTTATGTTCTTTTTTTTTTTCACTTTAACTTCAACTGATTTGTGGTGTAAGTTTAGTCTGGTTCGGTGTCTATTAGAACATTTGTAATTCAATCATTTTGGGCTTGTTGCCTCAAATATACATATGTATGTGTTTATATTCATATATATAAGTAATAAGTTTTATAATAGAATATCCAACGTAAAAAATTGTAAAATAATAAAAAGTTTGTCTTTTATTCTTTTAGTTAAAATATGGTTAATTTCTTGAGCTGCCATCACTACTACTCTATACCTTACTTCTGTAGTTGATACTTATATAGTTGATTATTTTTTACTACACTAAGAAACTATGCCTTACCTATTTTTAAAAATGTACCAAATAGTTGATCTTCTTGTATCATGATCTCCTGTGTAGTAAGCATCACAATAGCCAATCAACTTGCAACTTTCACTTTTCCTATACAATATATTGTAGTCGATTATACTTTTCACATATCTTAATATTCATCAATCCACTTCCAAGTGAGGCTTCTTTGGATTTTGCATGGACTGACTTGTTACACCCAATAAACATGAAATGTTTGATCAACTCAGCATTAAATAGATTAAACTGCCTACTAATTATTGATACATTATTCCGTCTATAAATTTTTGCCTTTATGTACACACAATTTTGCATTGGCTTCTATTGGTATTGAGATTGGCTTGTATTCCAACTTTCCAAACTTTTTTAGTAAGTCTTTGGCATATTTCTATTGGCAAAGGAATATATCCTCTTCTGTTCAATCAACTTCTAGACAGAGGAAATACTTAAGATGACTAGGCTCTTTCATCTAGAAGAGAATTTATAAGTTCTCTTTTATTTGCCGAATCTTTTCTTTGTTGTCACAAGTCCACTTTCACCAGTACAACTGCTAACTTTTCTTCATTAACTTTGACAAACAAGTTGTAGTCCACACATGCCATTGAATAATCAATCAGAGATAAGAATTCAACAATTTTCCCTTGGTGCTTGCTTTAAACCATAAAATGTATTTCTTAGCTTACAGACATACTACAGATGAGCTTTATTCTTAAATCCTCTCGGTTGGCTATGAGTGCAAGTGAGACTTGTATTGTTGTGAGATTTGCCATGGAACTAAACGTTTCATCATAGCCTAGACAGTATTGTTGTGAAAATCCTCGAGCTACTAAGTAAGCCTTTTATCTTTCAATTGTGTTGACCTATATGATCATACAATATTTTAATTTTAATTATAACAAATTATGTATCTTGGATATAGTAGAAAATTCATATATTTTACAATCTCACTAACTCTTAAAAGATACGAATCATACACGTGATATCAAGTTTAGGACACTCAAAGACAAAAGTATAAAGTTCATCAAGTTAAGGATAAGCATTAAGGGTACTAGCTTAGATGATCTTTATTATTATATTTTTTATAAAGCTAGTATGATTAAATATATGCATAATTAAGCATTTAAAAGATTAATTTATTTTTTATAATATGTTAAATAAATCATTATGTTCATATTACAAAGGTTTTATATTTAAAGAATTTTTTTTTTAAATTAATTATTTTTAAAATTTATGAACTAAATTGAAAAAGTTTTGAGAATTTTGAAATTAATAAGTTTTTCTGAAATTTTATAAATGGACTTATTTGAAAAGTCTATAGGTCACAATATAGTTTCTGAAAGCTTTAGGGTAAAAATATAATTTTAAAAATTTTCATTATAACGGAACTATTTCACTATAGCAATCGGCAAACTAGTTAGGGTAAACTGGTAAGGACCAGAATAAAGTTCTCTATAGACAAACAGTAAGTAGGTTAAAACAAAAGTTCTCTAGAGATAAACGGCAAAATAGTTATTTAAAAAATTCAAATTTCATTTACAACAGTAATCTCAAATGACAATCTGTTTAGGGTAAACGGCAAGCCAGTTGTGACCAGAAAGTTTATAACTACTAGTTTATCTCTCCCAATGGCTAGTTTTCTTGTTAAACTATAAAAACCCAAATCAAACTCATTTCAAAGTGAGTTCTCCAACCTTTATCAAACTTAAACTTGTTCATATAAATTATCTTAAGCTTTCATTTACTTATCTATATACATTGATTTATTGTTGAGCTATTATTTGTACATTCACTCTAAATAGAGTATTTGTTGTAATTTTTAAGTATATTATCAAATTTGTGTGAATATTAGTGTAGAAAACACTTGTGAAAAGGTGGGTATGAGTGAAATACCACTTGTAATGGTTTATTGACACATTAAAATTTAATTATAAGAACTTGAAGCCTTAAGAGACTTGGATAGTGAAATCTTCAAACGTGATTTTCTTGGAGGTGTAGATGTAGGCGAGGTTTGCCGATCCACGTAAAAACTCTCATTTTTGTTCTCTCTATCCCTTATCTCATTACTTGTTCATTACCAGTTTATCTCTCCCAATGGCTAGTTTTCTTGTTAAACTATAAAAACCCAAATCAAACTTATTTCAAAGTGAGTTCTCCAACCTTTATCAAAATTAAACTTGTTCATATAAATTATCTTAAGCTTTCATTTACTTATCTATATACATTGATTTATTGTTGAGCTATTATTTGTACATTCACTCTAAATAGAGTATTAGTTGTAATTTTTAACTATAATATCAAATTTGTGTGAATATTAGTATAGAAAACACTTGTGAAAAGGTGAGTATGAGTGAAACACCACTTGTAACGGTTTATTGACACATTAAAATTCAATTATAAGAACTTGAAGCCTTAAGAGACTTAGATAGTGAAATCTTCAAACATGATTTTCTTGGAGGCGTAGATGTAGGCGAGGTTTGCCGAACCACGTAAAAACTCTCATTTTTGTTCTCTCTATCCCTTATCTCATTACTTGTTCATTGTTTGAATTTATATTTATAATTACTTAATATATTAGCTTGAATTGATTTGTTTTATTAATTGCATAATTTTTTAAATACTCAATTAACCTCTCTCTTAGGCTACATACTTGGAATTTTTAATTAATCCATCCAGGTGCTTCTTAATTCTATACACCCATTTGCAAGATATTGGTTTTGGAACTAGAAACCAAGTCTGATTTTGCTTCAGTGCAGCCATTTCCTTCATTTTCCTTGTTTCACTAACACACACACTCTCTCTCTCTCATTGGTGTTTCTGTTAGTCTGCCGCTAGCCCAGTTTTAGGAATGCCAGTTAGTGTCTCAGACTTGCAACTCCCATCTCATCGGCATCGTGGCTTCCATCTCATTGGCATCATATCGTCTAACCCATTCATTGTTTTGCAGCTCTTTCGTTTGATGGTAAATGGTAGCTTATATTTTTAGTTTTTATAATTTCTTAATTTTTTAAAAAATAAATTGTTGATTATATACAAATTGTCGTTAATGCCTTCATTTTTTTTAATGACTTCATTTTTTTAACACTATTTTAACTTTATATGAGAAAATTTATGTTTGGCTGTTTTCATGAGTATAGTGGCATACTATATTTTGCTGCTATTTTAGAGTTTAAAAATTGTTAGTGCTCTGCTCGTATTTACTTTGTTGTTTTATCTTTTAAAGCTTGCTAGTTTTAAGTGAGTGAAATTGTTTGGGAAATAAATCAGAATAACCTCGAGTAGACTACTATGACCAGATATTTATCTGATGAGCTCAAACATAACATCTCAACTAAGTGGTTATCTGATTAGTTCGAGCACATCATCTTGACCAAAAATTTTATCTAGTGCTCTTAAGTAGATAACTTTAACCAGGAGGTAAGCCTAGTTATCTCCAGCAAATAACCATAACCAGGAAGTAAGTCTTGAGCAGATAACCTCGACTAGGATTTAAGTCTAGTTATCTCGAGCATAGCACCTCTACCAGATAGGTTTCTTAAGGAGGCATTTAACCAATTCACCAAAAAATAAGATTCAGTTAAACCTTATTTTTTCCCTTCGAAAAATTCGGGCACTAGGCACCAACTACCAGTTATGTAACCAACCCACTAAGTTACAGCAATAATAATTACAGTTATCATTATGATGATAATAATCATAATTATTAGAAGGGTTATGGCTATCATTTTCGACAAAGATTATTACAATCATAAGGGGGGATCTTTCTCTTTCCTCTAGAGTCTCCTTTTCGTTTTCTTTCTTCCTTTCACTGAGCAAGGGGTCTAAAAACAGCTTACTGGTTCTTTTTATGAAAATGACTTAAACGTTTGTTAGCTTAAAGGTAGTGAGATTGAAGCCACAAGAGAGATGGTATAAGTTTTCTCATAAAAACTCGATTACTGACTTGAGCATCGGAGGGTTCACACCAAAAAAACTTCCAGTGCCTCTGACCATCTTCTATGATTTCAAGTGATTAATGACAATCTGCTATTAGTTATAGGCGTCCTTGGTGATTGGCAAACCGCTTCCTCAAAAAATAAATTTAATGGCGATACTGAAGTCTGATATCAAGTTGCTAACCAACCAGACTATATTTTTGGCATCAACAACAATTATTCTATATTATTTGCCGGGTGCTAATTTGTTTCATGTGTTCTATAAAAAAGATACTACTTCAGTTGTAAAAGGCTGTGGATTTGAATTAATAGTGCACTTAATTTTTGAAGAATCTCATAGCAACAAGTGAATTTTTCATAACTTTTATTTGCACTGTTCAACTTATACACCTTTAGCTATGTGGTTTGCCATGTTTTCTTATGAAATAGAGATCATTCATCTATACTCTATTTCTTATGAAGCTTGTTCACATCCATTTGCTCTTAAATAAAAAATTATGTCTAGTGGTTGTAATCGCCTAGATATGATCATGGTTTTAGGATTCTACTATCATGGTGTCAACGTTATCCACTAATGGACAAATGATAGGCTACCTTAGGTTTAGACTAGTATGAACATTCACATCAATAAGCGTTAGCCCATGAATTTTTCGCTTTTTGATGTGAATGTTCATACTCGTCTAAACCTAAGGTAGCCTATCATTTTCTAGTGCACATAGGCTTTAGCTTGAAACCATTACCTTGGTTGCCTTTTTGAGTTTACAATCCCTTATCTTTTCTTCTAGGATTTAAAGGAAAAAAAATTTCATATGATTTATTTATATTTCTTTTAATTTTTTTCATATTATTATTATTACTACAATATTTTTAGGCTATAGAGCATACCATCCTTTACATGTTATTTTTTCCCCTACTACTATTATAACAATTATTTTTTCGGCTTATTTTGTTGAATATAATATCTAGTTATTTTACCTTTTAAAAAAAGCAAGCAACCAATTATCCTAAATTTAGTTTTATTTTCAAAACGATTTATTATGTTTCAATCTATACTAGCAAACTGACTGTATATTCTATGAATTTTGTTAATTTATTTTATGCTCAAACAAATGAATTCAATAACGTTGGTTGTTAGACTTAGGGCGATGGTGCAAAGACTTTTGATCGAGATGATTAAATATATGTCCGAAAACTAAATATAGATTCTTCACTAAGCTCAACTAAGCTTTCAAGTGATGATTAAATACACAGGTTTGCCTAGGGACTTCTATTGCGTACTCTTAGCTGCATCCTAGATCTATTTAAATGCAAATCAACTATGTTCGCCCATTGTTAAATTATATTGTATCTTAATTTGTTTAGCTTGTCTCATCTCTTAATTATCAACTACTCAAAAGATCAAAGTGCTCACATAATACTTGAAATATTATGATGGACAATTATGCTTATTACTTTACTTCTTTTATTCTTCTTTATTTGAATAGGGATAACATTTGGTGCTCTGAGACATGTGGCACAGACAGGTCTCTAGTATTCTTGAGTTTAATGGAAAAGCTGAGCTTCAAGTTGGATTTGAATGGTGAGTACCAAATGTCATTTTGTTGATGTAATTTCAACATTTTTTTACCATTTAGTTTCATGTATTTGAGATTTTGTATGTGAATTAACATTTTGTTAATATTATAAATTTTTTCGACTTGATTTCATTTTATTTTCTTTTTTATGTTAATGTTAGAATTTAAAATTTAAAAGCAGAATACAAAATCATAGATATTTATAATTTTGTTAAAAATATATTATTCAAAAAATAAAAACTGTGATTGAAAAAACTATAGTCATAAAAATTGTCAATTTAGTATGATAGACATGTGACTTACAAAAATCATCAAAAATTTTATGATAGATTTTTTTTCTATTATAAATGAGTGACAAGTAATAGATGATAGATAAATTCTCTATCATCCACCGTATTTAAGATTCTTTTTTCCTATGATCTATTACCAGTTTTCTTGTAGTAATTGTTGTTATATGAAGAAAGTTGATACCTACTACATCATTTTACTTTTATGTGGATGATATGTTGATTGTTGGAGTTTGCTTGAAAAACATATATCAATACATTGAAGATAGGACTGTCAAATAGAGTATTAAATCGTTTAATTGAGGATATGGAGGCGGTAAAACAAAAGGACTTTTAAAAAAAATTAAATTTAAAGCATATTTAAATTAAGTGAGTATAGCTTTTAGTTACGTTGTTTAATAAGTTTTATTTCAGGTACACATCTCACAAGGTAGCTAAATTAAAATCATCTTAATTTAACTTATTCTTACTGTAGTCTCCAATTACAGTTCAGTTTGTGTATGATAATAATAGTCATATTCACATGTCTTCTATACCTAATGGAAAACAGTAGATATTATGACAATCATAGCATATTGCAGATAATACTTTATATGATTTTTGGTACCCATTTATTTTAGCCTAAGTAACTTTATTGTAGATAGATACTTTGGTCTCTGAAGATACAAAATTGAGCCTTCATATATCATTTTTAGATGATAACAAGTAACTATTTCTACACATAATTATGTACAAACTACAGTGATGATTATGGAATCATGATCTCAGTAATTGTGGAGATCGTAGTGTTCATTCAAACGTAAAGGAGTCGGGCATAAGCAGAAGATGCATTAGCAATACTGCATTAAGCTTTCTACAACAAAAAGTACAACTATACGACTAATATAACAGCAAACTATATATTGTTCTCTAACCAATATGCTACGTTCTAATATTAATATGTTATGTATATCTACTTGAAATTTAACAAGTAATTATTGTAGGTAACAATTGAAATTCAGTGCATGCAACAAACTAGATGATTATAAGAATAAATAAGAAAAGAGAAAGTTTAAACAAAACTATGCCTTCTTTTATAATTACTTCTCAGTTATTACTTTCTTTTCTATTTATATTTTCTTTTAACCCCTTTCTCGTCTTGTGCTGTTCATGCTTGGAAGAAATTTTATGAAATTCGTGCACCTAAGAAATTTGACATGATTACAATCTCAACAAGACACTAGAAGGTGGTCCATATAATAAACATATTCATGCTATATTATTAAGGCTAGATGGCTCACCAAATATATGAGACATTCGATCCCAAATTCATCTGATTGCCAAAGATCAAGATTCAAATACTTCAACAGAAAATAGCTCCAAAATGGCCGTAACTGCAGCTTCTCAAACAAACCCACTCTCAATTTTTTGTCCAGTTAAAGCTCCAATCATGGCTCTTAAGAAGGTGCCCACTATATAAAATAATGGATCATAAACTTGATCCAACTTGAATAAATCCAAACCCAATTCATTGAAGTTTCTTATAGTAAAGTTGGCGTGGTTGGTGAAGTAGATGAGTGATAGAATTTAATGAATTGTTAGAATTTTTGTGGTAGTTGAATAAATGAATGATTGTGATTGATTTATGATATGTATAAATACTTCCTCGTATATCGAGTTTAAGAATCAGAAGAAGCAACAAAGTCTCTAAGTTGTAGAGAATAAAGAAATAAAAGTTGTAGTATTTAGGGAGTATTGTTGAAGAAATAAAAGAGTTTTTTTTTTTTATTCTCAAAATTCTCAAACATAAAATACACAAATTTCAAATAAGATCCTTACTTTTGCATACAATTAAAGTAAAAATAAAATGTCTAAAATCTTTATTTATATGCATCATTTTCTTTTTGTGTAAATCAACCCTAAAATCTAACCAAATACAATCAAACTCTCCATATTTATTAAACCAAATCCAAAATAAAGTGAAACCCACATCAAAGAACATAATCAGATATAAATCATAAATATATAAGTCAATAGAGAAAATTAGAAACCATTAATCATGAGAATTCAGATAACAATCACATAATGTTGATTAACACAAAAAAATTTGAAAAAAAAAAAGAAGAAAAAACTAGTAAGAAGTGATGACAGTAGAGAAGATACTTAAAAATGAAAAAAAACCGCAGAAACTTCAAAATAACAAAAATTCCTTAAGCCTTTCAAAGAAATTACCACACAAAGACAGAAGTTGACATAGAAAACGAGATGATAATGCGTAATACTTCAATAATATTTTTGCCCAAAGCAAATAGTTATAAAAATTCAATTTTTTTATGCAAAAATAAAAAGCTCAAATGAGGTGTTTTTATTTATCAAGAATTAGAAAGGAATACAAGAAATCATATTAGACAATGCGCATGCCCTGTACAATTGCTTTCTAGTCGTTTCTTGGTTAGGTGTGTAGCCGAGTGATATGAGCAGGGCAAGATAGCTGCTTTTACTTTTGGTAATATCATCAATGGCTACAGGGCTCGAACTCATCAAGGGCCTTGCCGCACTAAATAACTTGGTCTGCATCACTCTTAGCTGCAGTTCTTGTTAGGGGTGGGTACTATATAGTTTGGTTCGGCTCAAGCCTCAAACCGAACCAAACTAAAACCAAATAGTTCATGAATTTATAAACTAAATACGAATCAAATTATAGAAAAAAACTGAATCGAACTAAATTAATTTAGTTCGGTTCGATGGTTTGGTGCAGTTTATTTCGGTTCGGTTCAGTTCAGTTTCATCATATATCTTTATTATTCAGTAAAAAATAATAAAATAATAATACATTTTTACTAAAACAATAATCTTGAATATATAATACACAAATAATAAATAATATAATAAAATCTAATAATAGTAAATTAACATAATAAAATTCTGAAATACGAGCTAAACAACCCAAGAAGGTGAATTGGGATTATAAAACTTTGATCAATTTATAAATATAATAAAATATCAACAAAGCAAACAAATTCAAAATACTCAAATTTAAAGTGCAGTAAGTATAAAAGAAGTAAGGGATAGAGAGATGCAAACACGTGATTTTTATGTGGTTTGGCCAACCCGGCCTATGTACACGCCTCTAAGCTCACTGGATTTAAGGATTTCACTAAGCATGCCTTCAAGGCTTCAACAACACTTACACTTGACATTGAAGGTGTCAATAGACCTTTACAATAATAGATTATCCCCAATCTCTGAACTCAAGTGTTTCCTACACTTTCAGTCTTCAAACTTTTTGTTTACAAGCAAAGATTACAAATCAAATTCTCTCACATAATATAATTGATTACAAAATAAAATACTTAATGTGTGAACAAAAATGATTACAAGAAGTTAAGCTCAGATTACTCTTGAATGCTCAGTGATAAATATAGTTTTTCAACTTTAATTTGGATTTGAATAATTCATTTTATAGTTGCAGCTGAAAATTAGTTGTTACAGACTTTTTGAGTTTTAACAGTTCACCGTTAATTTGTTGTTGAATCGCTATTTTGACTTGAATAAGTTATTGTTGGCATATTTTTCAAATAGTCAGTTAGCTGTTTCGAATTGTTGGTTCGCCGTTAACTTATCGATTAATCGTTTTCAAGTTTATCAGATCACCATTATTATCCATTAAAATTTTTTGTTCTTTGGACCTTGTCGGTAGCCTGTTAACTCTGTTGCCAGTTAGCCGATAATGTTAAGCAAGATGCGTTGCTCTCTAAGCCTTATCGGTGACCTGCAACTTTGTTGTTAGTTAGCTTTGAATATTGAACAAGATATGTTGCTCTCTAGACCTTATCAGCAACCCACTAGCTCTGATATTGGTTAGCCGTTAAGCTACAGTGCCAAATATTTTGCTACAGTGACAGTTTTTTTGAAATTTATAGTTTTACACCAATTCTTCCAAAACTATATTAAAGCTCAAAACATTATATACATTTTTAAATAAGTCTATTTCAGAATTTTAAACAATATTAGATGATTTCAAAGTTTTCAATTACTCTTCGAATTTATTCCAAAAACTTAATATACAACCAATTTAAAACTTCTTTAAATTTAATCAATTCAAAAACATATTTGTTATAATTAAAATGATAATTACAAAAGTCTATATGCTAACAATCTCCCTCTTTTTGATGATGACCTACCCTTAAGAAATATTTTGAAAAATTTGAAATTTTTTACTCCCCTTAAATAAATCATTTATTTTTAAAAATTAATTCAAAGCCACATGTTATGAAAAAAAATATTTTGAAAATATAAGTGCAATCACATAATCACATTTTCACTAAAAAATAGAAGTAAACCAAAATTTTAAACCTGCCAAGAACACTCCCAATAGATTTTAAAAACCCGATACATATTCATCCCAAGGTAAAAGCTCATCAAAATCAATTCATCTATCCATAAAGAAAAGAGCATTCAAAGAAAATATAACTCATCAAATCAACTCATCCATCAAACATTAATGTAAACCAAGATAGAAGCAAACAATAGCAAATAAAATCCAGTATCAAAATCATCCATAACATAAATAAATAGATAACAAGAATGTAGGAAATAATGTGATGTAATGTATGTTTGAAATACCTAAGGACATAAGAAAAACTAAGAAGTTGGTTGGGAATATGGCTTAGATAGAGTAACGACAAGAGCAAAAAAGACGCGCCACTGAAACTGAAGTTGCTGAATCTAAAACATCTCGAATTGAGAATGAAACTACTGTTGTTAAGCTATGAGCTACTGCTGTTGCTCAGAAACAGTGTTAATATGACCTATAAGCTATAACAGTAAACCATCTGATGCTAGAGGCTGGTCGTTAGTATGTCCCTCATGCATAGGCTCCTTCTGTTTTTCATTGCAACCTCATCGAACTACAACTCTCTCAGAGGCATAATGGCGTGCTCTTAAGTAAAAAACGAGAAGCTGATCAGCAGTATAAATGTCGTTGAGAAATCCTCCATCAGGGCATCTTCACTTATCTATGACCCCACTTCTAAAAGCCAATCACGAAGATGAGCTCACGTCCTAATTTCTTAATCTCAATATAAACAGGCTTTATAAGAGGAACATGAAAGTCAACATATGATGGGTAATGGTGTAGCCAAGATTAACCTTCCTACCCCAGATGAGAGAATCTAATAAGCCCACAAAAAGATGGGTCACCTCATAACTATGACCCTACCTAGGGTTGACCATGTGCTATAAAATACTGTGGATAATCCTAACTTAGAAGGGTAGGAGTTGGGACCTAAAAGATAGAGTGCAAATATTGTTAGAAATATCACAATGTTTATGTATATTCTTAATTCACAAATGTGACAAAATCTATCAAATTCTAACTCCTTCATAACGGTATATAAGTCTAAACCATCAGTAGAAATCCTTAAAATATCACATAAGTCAGTATCATGAAATATAATGAGTACCCTCACAACCTAAGTGACCACTCAACTAGATCGAGTATCAGTATCCATATTAGAGTAAAATACCCTAATTAGGTTTTCATAGATGGGTTCATCCACACTTAAAAATAGGTCCCATTATTTTAAGATATTTGAAACACTTCGCAGACAAATGATAATGTCATTGAATTCATCAATATCAATAAAGTATAAGAGAGTGATAATTTTACCATAAATGAGCTTTCAAACCATTGAGCCATGTGAGCGAGGGGAAATGCAATTAAGTAAAGTCCATATGAGCAAACCTTAGATCTGGGCTTGTTATAGCAAAGTGCCTAACCTTTCTACCTTGCCTTAATGAAGAACCACTGGCCATAAAGAGTAAAATTTAAGATTTTAAAAAGTAGATAAATCGGTAGAAAGATAGAGAAAGGATAGAGGAAGGTATGTATGGACTCAATTTAGTCGAAAGTAGAAGAAAAATGAGATAAATTTGAAGAAAAAACCTGCGGAAAACCTAAGGTTTCAAATTAGGAGTTTTATGATTTAGGTGTAAAAATGTGTTTTAATCATAAAATTATGTATTTAAGATGATTATATGGCTATGGGAAACTCAGTTTTACAAGAAAAATGATGAATTGTAGAGAGAGAAAGAGAGCGAGAACTGCTAGTGAGAGGTGCAGAGAAAACGACTCAGGTCCAAGGAAAAATGGGGATGAAAAAAGTCACGGTACAGATAAAACACGATAACGCACTACTAGAAAAATGACATTTACTGACACTTAGTTTACTGACACTTAGCAAAAAGTATCAGTAATTGTGAACAAATGTACCTATTAACAAGTAGGTATTAGAGGTTATTGATACTAGTGTGTTAGTAAATTAAACATCAATAATCACTGACACTAAAGTATCAGAGATAAAAAAAAAATTCATTAATAGTTGTTTTAGTTCCAACTCAAACCTGAGACTTCTAGAGTTTAAAATTTTAACATTTGAGACAGAGACCATCAAGTCATATTAAATTAACTTAATTCGTTTGTTTTAAAGATTTTAAAAACAAAAATATAATAACAAAAAGATAAAAAACCTAAACGCTCGATCTCTCTAACTCTCACCCATCTCTCTCAATGCTTTCCCCCGTCCACCTCTTCGCCTCCCTCCAGTCCGCGTTCGTCCTCTTCCTCCTCCTCTTCCTCTCCCTCTCCATCCTCCTCTCCGAATCCACCTCCTTCCTCCCTTTTCTTTCCGATCTCTTCTTCGCCCTCGCCGCCTCCCTGTTCTACCTCCACTACTCTGTCTCCTCCTCCGCTGCCTCCATTCGGACCTCCGATCTCCAGTGCCAAATGCGACACCCTCTCCGGCCGCATCTCCGCCTCGCCTCCTTCCTCTCGCCTTGCCCTCGCTTGCAACTCCAGGCTCTTCGTCACCTCCGTCAGGTCTCTCTCTCTCTCGCTATGGGTCTCTCCATATCTGGCCATCAGCTCTCTCTCTACCCCATCGTCGGCTGCCATAGTCTGAACTTAGCAAATAATAATGTTATAATTCTCACAAAAAACTTGAGGGAAAAGGGTTGGTCGAAGATGAAACCCACCGCGGGAAAAGCGTTGGTTGGGTACCACCACCGATGCCGGTGGGGTCCCGAATTTCTTTTCTCTTGTCTTCATCTGGACCTAAGTTTTGCTTATTACATGAAAAATCAACTCGGCTGCTGAGTTATCTCGCATTTTTTGGTTTTCAAGAAATGCTTTTGCTAGGAGAGGACAAGGAAAAATTTGAAGTAACTGGAA
Organism: Murraya koenigii; assembly: GCA_025617385.1. Lineage (NCBI taxonomy): Eukaryota > Viridiplantae > Streptophyta > Magnoliopsida > Sapindales > Rutaceae > Murraya > Murraya koenigii. Next base: position 6,294,579 of record CM046813.1, on the reverse strand, counting down.
TTCGCATAGCCTTGGATTCCTTGATTTTGCTAGAGCGAGTTGGAATTCTCCAATATGTAATCTGTTTGTACTTGCTTTTGTAGAAGCTACCGCAAGACGATGACTTCTACAGGGATAAGATTGCCATCCAACATCGTTAACCCTCCCGGTAGGGATTATATTATTTCATCCGTGAAAGCGATGAAGTTGCTCAATTAATTCATTGTTTTATACTCAAATGCTCTTTCATTTGCATGCATCAATTTGCAAGATTGTTTTATAATGGTTATTAATTTTTAGGTGAGAACCTTTGTGATAACAAACAAATGAAGGATATAAACACATCAATTCACGTATCTAACTTAAAGCTTCAATATGCTTTTCTTCACCTAGTCTTATTTTTTATGTTTGCTGTAACATAACTCAATGCAAATGATGTATGAAACAATTTACAAGGATCTGGTGGAAGCTGGACTCAAAACAAATACGTGCCACAAGACTACTTGAATTTCTTCTGCCTTGGCAATCGCGAGGTATTAGACGTGGTAGACAGTCTTGGATGGCTCGAAATGGTTTGGTGCCATTGGTGGTGGTGATGATGATTGATCTTGGATGACATGGTGGTGGTGGCGGTTAAGGAGGAAATCCCTAGATTTGATGTTGATGAACATCGATCGGAGTCGGGAGATTGTGGTGAGATCAGATCAACGGCTGAGATTGAGGGACCATGATGATCTATGAGTGTGTGAGTGTGAGTGATGTTGTTGGGCTAGGGCTTCTGTACTTGATGAAATGTTTGAGTTCAGGATTTGCTATTGTTATAATTTTTATAATTATTTTTTAAAATCTAATGTATATAATTGATTTTTTCAGATTTTAAAAAATATTAAGGCTATAATACTATAGTGAGTTCAGATTTTTAATATAAAAAATATTAAAAAATATTGAGTTCAGTAATACTATAGTGATACGAATTTTTGACACGTAATAATTATTAGTAATTTCTATCACTATGGTGTCATAAAATTTGTAATACTATAGTAATAGTAATTCCGACACCACATTCAAGTGTCAGTATTTTTCTGACTCACAGATCACTGACACTATTAATAAGTGTCACTAAAAGTAATTAGTGATACTATTTTAGTATCACTAAAGACCATTTTTTTAGTAGTGACGATGAGCCACTGAGTTATTAGTGAACTTTTAGTGTCCAATGAATAAAACTCTTGTTAGTATGATATATGCAAGTCGTTTATTTGTTAACAGTGAACTGATAATAGTGAGAATGTAATTTCACTATTTCAATGATATCGGTGGCCAATTAACGAGTTATCGGTGAGCTGTGATTCTCTAGTACCTTTGTCACTAATTAACAGTGATTGTTTACATTATTAGCGGCAAGCTCTTAACTAGCAGAATGAAAAATAAAAATTTTAAAGTTATTAGTTAGCCGATTATAAAATTAGTGGTGACACTACTAGAAAAATGACATTTACTGACACTTAGTTTACTGACACTTAGCAAAAAGTATCAGTAATTGTGAACAAATGCACCTATTAACAAGTAGGTATTAGAGGTTATTGATACTAGTGTGTTAGTAAATTAAACATCAATAATCACTGACACTAAAGTATCAGAGATAAAAAAAAATTTATTAATAGTTGTTTTAGTGCCAACTCAAACCTGAGACTTCTAGAGTTTAAAATTTTAACATTTGAAACAGAGACCATCAGGCCATGTTGAATTAACTTAATTTGTTCGTTTTAAAGATTTTAAAAACAAAAATATAATAACAAAAGGATAACAAAACCTAATTAACGCTAACTCTCACCCATCTCTCACTCGATCTCTCATGCTTTCTCTTTCGTTTTTCTTTTCTTGATATCTTCTGTTCTCTGTTCTCTATTTACAAGTTGATTTCAATTAATTCAAAAATCATACTTTACTGTTCTCTTTTCTTTCGTTTTGGTTTTCGTAATCTAAATTTATAAAATTTTTGATTTCCTCCGAAATTAATCTTTCGTTATTTCACTCCGCCTCATAAAGCAAAAAACAAAGGTCCACAGATGCGCACAAACAAAGCATATCCTTTTGTCTTCCAAAAACCCTAACTTTGCCAGGTAACTCGCTGAGTCTCTTCGGCGCGGACTCAGTCTGAGTCTCTCCGATTCTCATCGATTCTCACCGGTTTACATCATTTTTAGTGTAGGATTCATCATGAAAGGAGGCGGATCGAAAGTCGACGCGGTAGGAACCGATAGCAAGTGAGTTTTCGTAATTTTTATCATATCGTATCTGTAGATCTATTCTTTTTTTTTGTTGTTTTTAGCGTCGCTTGTATATTTATTTCGTTCAATATTGTTTGTGATTTTTTTCCTGGTGTTTAAAGGCTGAAGAGGAAAGGGCGAGAGCCTAAGCTGAACGACGAAGCCCAAGGTCGCGAAAGATCCAAACAAGCCAAAGAGGCCTCCTAGTGCTTTCTTCGTTTTCATGTATGAGTTTCTATTTTCTTTTTTTTTTTGTTTGAATTTACAAAACAAAAATCATCTTTATGTTTTCCGTGCTTGATTCGAGAGTTTTAAATCTCAATTTATTTTTGACGAAATTAAGGGAGGAGTTCGAGAAGCGGTTTAAAGAAGCTCATCCTAACAACAATTCATTGTCTGCTGTAAGTGATTACATAATTTTAATGCGAATTTTAAGTGATATATATTTATATTACTTCTTTCTAACCGATTTTAATGTGAGCTTTCTTATGAATCGAGGTTGGCAAAGTCATTGGAGAAAAATGGAAGTCAATGTTAGATGATGTAAGTATTATATTCAATTTATTCATCTTTTTTTTTCCCTTATTTAAAAAATTGTATGTGTTGACTTGTTTGTTCATATTTCTTTGGATATGCGATGTTAGGAGAAAGCTCCCTCTGTAGTAAAGGCTGAGAAAAGAATGTCTGATTACAACAAGAGCATGCAGGATTACAACAAGCAGCTGGTAATATTTTAGGAATTATTGTTGTTTATAATGATAATTCTGATGACAGGATGATTATTTATTAATGATGATGATCTATTTTACAATAGGCTGATGGAGTCAATGCTAAACGATGTTTACTCATAAAAGTTTGGGGTGGAAATGTTCAGGTGTGTACTCTCCGTCTATTTGTTATTCAGAAGTGACATCAAATCCATAGAGACACCATGATGGAAAATATATCAACCCAATTTCATGCTCACGTCAAGGAAAATCCTCCACAACTTGTGAATTTCAGGAAAATGTTCGAGTTTGAACTTTTTGGAGTGTCAATGAAACCGGTGAGCTAGCTGTGATTTTTTGTTGGAAATTCATCTCTTATCTTTGACTAAATACATAGATAATTAAAACTTTTTGCATTTTCAGGAAGCAAGCACATGGACACTGGCCATATGTTGTTGTTGTCGTTGATTCTCCACTGGCCATTGTTATAAGGTGTGTGTTTGCTTTTCAAGTGTCTTATATGAAGATCAACTGGAAAATGAGTGTTGATTTTATGGTGAAAGTGGGGTTCTTTTGTTTTGGCGGATCATGAGAATTGGTCCGTGGAGCGAAAAATCTTGTGTCTTTGGCTCAGGTTTATTTTTCCATTTCTCAATGTTCATGTTGTTATTTTGTATTATATTTGTATGGAGAAATGGTTAGTGGTGTTTTTTCTTTCTCCAATGTCTAATTGTTATATTACTGGCTTTTGAAGAACTCTAAACTTTGATTTTTCCATTTTTCCCTATGAGAGTTTGCATAAGACAGCTTAAATAAGATAAATTACGTGTGCATGATATGAGAATCCGTTACCAAACTGACCAAGTTGCTGAGAGGCAAATTTCTTTACTATTTATTCATCTAGACATCAAGCCAGGGTATACTTCTATGATATGTGAACCAAAATAAATGAAGTTTTGCTATGCCCGTTGGAGTGTATTAGTTCTATATTATCAATTTAATTCTTCATTAAACCTGTCCTTGCAAATGGTTTCTGACCTTTGTTTTCCACCCATGCCGTGCCCCTCCCACCCCCGCCCTTTCATGTAGAACTTGTTAGATGATAGCTATCTCATTTTTTAATTTCAATGTGCTGTAGGGGGTGGTTTATTGGCAACCGCCTAAAATGGCAGTGGAAAAGGTGAAAGAATTAGTTTGGGAGCCTTCAATTAGCAAATATGGTGCTGATGAAGGTCTTCTTGAATTGAGGGATGCATTGACGAAAAAGGTATACTTGGATGTGTTTATTACTATTTAAGTTAAATGTTGTTGCTGAAATTAGACTATTCATTGAAACATAATTAAGAAACCAGCCCTATACAAGTTCTATTCTGTAGAATTTCCATGCTCTATATACTTTAGCAAATCGTGCAAAATGGTATAATGTTTGTTGGTTTGAGTAGAACTGGCAGTTGAAGGATGGTTTGTTGCCCTGCATGTAAATGGGTTATCTAAGTGTAATAACCCATTTGCTTTTCACTCACAAAAGATGCTGATAATGATAATGTCAATGTTAATGCAGGTATAAGAATTTCTAGAAAAGAATTTTTAACTTCATGGGTTCGGAAAACTGTGGTGAAAGCATTTAGCTTCATCTATCGCAACAGCAACTTCTCACTTTTTCTATATTTGATTAGAGGTAAGTTTACTGCACAGTAACCTCCAATATCACCATGGTTAAAAGCATAACCAGAAAGTCCACTGCTCAGTAAGCCAACAACAGCACTCTTTATCCCATCATTAGCTTGCCAACTTACCATTTGGTCCCTTCGCGAATAAATATCATTTTTCTTATCGTTATGATATTTATTTAGTTTGATTTTTCCAATATACTTTTTTTTTCTTGTGAATATATGAGAATTGATTTGTATAGCATGCTAGCTAATTAAATCTATATGATGCACTTGTAGGTAGGGAAGTGAAGGGAAAGCCAAAGGTCGGGGAGGAGATGTTTGTGGGATAACTGAATGATTGCAATTCATTGTCATTATGTTGATTTCAAATTATATTTGAAATATTTGTTTTGATTTCTCTAAACTATCACTATCTTGATTTTAAATTATATTTGACATTTTTTTATTATTATATTTGTATTAATGTTTGATTCAGACTTATTTAAAATTTGTTAGAAATTTTATATGTAATTGTTCATTTTAACAGTTTAGCATACTTTTAATATTCTTTTTTAAATAATATCATTAGATTGACAAAACTTAAAATGACAATGATAACTAATTAAAAGTCATTGATACTAAAAATGTATCATAAAGTATCAGTTTTATTGGAATGATTGTTTTACTGATATTACTAATTTGTGATACTATAGTAATAGTAATTATTGACACTAAAGTATTACTATTTGTATAATACTATAGTAATAGTAATTCCTGACACCACATTCAAGTGTCACTATTTTTCTGACTGCCATATCACTGATACTATTAATAAGTATCACTAAAAGTAATTAGTGACACTATTTTAGTATCACTAAAGGGCATTTTTTTAGTAGTGTGAGTTTTTAACCTTCAAATAACACATTTGACATTTCTTATAAAATGATTTAGCATATTTATTTAACTTTTTACCAAATTGTGAGTTACTCCAAGGTCTTTCTTGAACCCAGAATATCTTAATGGCCATTTGATGCATGATTCATGAATGTACATATAAGTAATCATGTGAAACACATTCAAGAAAACAATTATCGAGAATACACAAATTATAACAAGAGATCAATATGAAATATTCATCATTCCAAGTTCATATCTAATTTTAGTGAATTGCTCTTCACCAGGACATTTTGTGAAGATATCAGCAAGTTGATTTTCAGTGGAAACAAATTCAATCACAACATCTCGTTTTTTGAGTATGATCGCTTAGAAAATTATGTCGACTCTTTATGTGCTTAGTCCTAGAATGTTGAAATTGGATTCTTTGACAAACTAATAGCACTGGTATTGATGCCGAAAATTTGGTTGCCTTTACCTTGAACAGAACTCTTGACTTCAGTATCATCATTAATTTTTTTTTTTAGGAAGCGGCTTGCCAATCACCAAGGTTGCTAGCAGATTATCTATGATCACCTGAAATCACAAAAGATAGTCAGAGGAGCCGAAAGCTTTTTTGGTATGAATTTTTCGACGTTCAAGTGAGTAATTGGGTCTCTTATAAAAAAACTTATATCACACCCCTAGTGGCTTAATTCTTCATTGCCCTTAAACTCAAAAGCTTTGAAGTCATTTTCTTAGGAAAAATCCCAATAGAGTACTCCTAAAAGAGTTTCTAAGTTAGAGGAAGAGATCCTCTAATGCCATAGAAGATCCCCTCCTCTTATCGTCAAAATAATTATGGTAATAATAAATATCATAATGATAATGGTAACAATTATAATAAATGATAATCATAATAAATTTCCCTTTTTTCCGTTTCCTTGACCTTCTTATAAACTCCTAGAATTACTGCTTTTAAACACGTACATGAATTTAGTGGGTCGGTTACGTAACTGTTAGAATAACGTTTATTTTGACTGAGTCTTACTCCTTGGTAAGCTAGACAAATGTCTCCTCTAAACTAATCTAGTCCAGATAATTGGAATTACCACATAGTCAAAATGCTTTATTTTAGCTCACCAAACTTACCTCATGTTCATAGTTATCTACTCGAGATAACTAGGCTTACCTCCTAGTCGAGATTATCTGCTCAAAACTTACTACTTGGTCAAGGTTATTTAGTCAAGAGCACCAAATAAATTCTTGGTTGAGATGATGCGCTTGAGCTCTCCAGATAACCACCTGGTCATAGTAATCTGCTCAAGGTAACTCGAATTTATTTCCCAAACAATTGGTGTTGTCACATCTAATAATAATGTGAATAGTCTCTAAGTGTTTGTTTCATCCATAATGCTTGTGCACAACAACTTCCAGCGACAATATATTTTGGCTCAATGGTAAACAATATTTTTCCTACCAAAGGCCACAATCAATGATGCCAATCAAATAATAAAAAATTCGTTTGACAACAAATAAATGAGCCTTTAGAACAAGATTGAAATCTAACAAAAAAGTATACGTTAAGCGTAATATCAGACTTATTATCGGTTAAATAAAGTAAGGATCTAATCATACCTCGATATGTCTTAAAATCAATTTCTTTTCCTTTCACACTTGGCTTAACTTATGAAAATCTCTTCCTCGTTTTATGTTATTTGTAGCCTAAAGAAATATTTTAACTCTCCCATTATGCTCCTATCAAATTCTCTACTATTTGGGAAGCACCTGAGAAACACCTTTATTTTGTTCTGCACTTGTTTCTTCTTATTATTTCTCTTGATTTTCCAGTGGCGCATCATTTTGGTTGTCCTTTAATTTCTCTCTATGTAACTCTTCATCTGCATCATTATCAATAACAACTTGCTCTGAAGAGGACGGATTAGATTTATCAAATGTGAAATGCATAAATTCTTCCACACCTAAAGATCTTTTGTTAGAGACTCTATAAGCATTACTTTTGCAAGATTATCTTTTGTGCTCAAAATAAAACATTTGCATCTAAAGAATTTAAAATAACACGATTTAAAACATAACATGAGATGTTGATAGCTTCGGCCCAAAAATATTTAGGCAAATTATTTTAATTCATCCTAGTCCTAGCCATTTCTTAAATAGACCTATTCTTTCTCTTAATACCTCCATTTTTTTTGTGGGGTCCTAGGTGAAGAAAATTGATGTTCAATACCATACTCATTGCAAACATATTCAAATGCATAATTTTCAAATTTTCCTCCATGATCACTTCTAATGCATGCAATATTAGAACTTTTTTTTTTATTTTGGACATTTCTATACAATGCTTTAAAAGCATCAAAAGCATCATATTTATTGGCTAAGAACAATACCCATGTGAATCTAGAGAAATCATTAATAATCACAATGCATAATACTTGCCATTCAAATTAGCATACCTAGAAATATGATTTTTATTTTTAAAAGAGGTTTCCATTTTTTTACCAAATTGACATGCTTCATAAACTTTATCCTTTTGAAATATAATTTTAGGAATACCTCTAACAGGATCATTTTTGGAAATCTTTGAAATTAAATCTATTCTTGCATGTCCTAATCTTCTATGCCATAGCCAACCATCATCTTGTAATGTAGAAAAAATATTTATTATTTGTAGATGCACATCCAATATCAATAGCATAAACATTTCCACATCTATTTCCAACAAACACAATTTTACTATCACAAGTATTCTCTATAATACATCTAGTTTTATTGAAGATAACTTTATAACACTTATCAAATCATTCACTAATATTAATCAAGTAGTGTTTCAAATTCTCAGCCAGATACACATTCTCAATTAGAGTAGGACACATTACCAATATTACCAATTCGAGAATCTTTTCTCTTGAGTTGTTTCTAATGGAAACATCTCCACCATTTTTTATCTTAGTAAAGCTAAAGAATCAAGAGTAGTACCATGTGCCTTGAATATTGTCTAATATAGACTGTTGTGTACCGCGAGCAAGGTACCTTCTGGAGAGCATAACTTTAGCAACAGGTATCTTTTTCAGCATATGATATACATTTTGAAGCTTATGACGAGATGAACAAAACCTAAAATGCCAAAACCATTTTTGTCTATGTTCTGTCTTAAAATTTCCTTTCTTTCCTATTCGTTTTTAGGTTTTAAGATTTTTTCCTATTTTTCTTGATTCTTTTAGTATTTTTATCTTTTTTCATACAACTCATATTTGGATTCCATTTTTTTTTTACATTTTTTATTTTAGATAGGAGAATTTTATTGTAAAATTATATTTCAGATTTGCCTATTTTGGTAATTTTTAATATTTAGGTTTTTTAAATTTTATTCAAATAGTTTTCTTTTCAATGAAATTAGCATTATTTGGAAACTTTTGTTTCTATCTCAACAACTTTTAAGCTTCCGTTTCATTAGTGTCTAAATACCATTTATTCTTCTTCTTCTTCAACCCCTGCAAAAGCAATTCTCAAGTCTTAAATACCAAAGCTTTTTGGGTTCTTGAATGTTAGTAATGGTTTCTTTTGGAACCCAAATATATTTCATTCCAAAATATGCATTTCTCTTGACATGACTTCTATTTTTCATATAACCAACTTGATTGCAATAATGTCACATAACTTGATTATTAATAGAGATACTTGTCTTAAAGTAGTTTTTATAATATTTTTGTTTCAAATTTAGCTTATATCCAATATCTCCCTTGTCAAACATACATTTTTGTGAACCAAGTAGATTATCTAACATCTTTTGCCCATTTGTAAATTTGAAGACAATATTACTAAGTTCATTATTCTTATTCTTGAGCATCTCATTTTATTTTTTCAAATCATCTATATGAGATTCTACATGCTAATATGATGTGCTAGATTTCTTGTTTGATAAAGTAATTTTATCATGCAAAGATTTTTTTTTTAAATTTTAGGTATGTAATCTTACCACTTAAGGATTTATTCTCATTAGTGAGTTCTACCATTTTCTTTTTAAGACATGCATTTTTTTACCTATTCTTATCCAATTATCATGCTACTCCTTAAAAGCATCATATAGTTCATCATATGTAGGAGAATCATTTACCTTATCAAGCTCATTAAATGATCATCCCTAAATGTCATGAGAGCTTGGTTTGACATTTTATTTATGTTCTTCATCATCGATTAACTCCTCATCATGGTCATCACATGTAGCCACCATGGCCTTCTTCTTGATCTAGTTGAGAAGAGGGCATTCGGATCGAATGCATCTAGGCTTCTTGCATTCATAGCAAGTGATTGACTCCTTCCTTTCTTTTTTATTTTTGTAGTTTTTGAGCTTCCTCCATTCATTGTTTTCTTGTAGAATTTTCTGAATCTCCTTGCTAGCATAGCAATTTCTTTATCATCTTGCTCACTTTCCTCATCACTTTTATGTTTTGAGGCTTTGAGTGCAATGCTCTTGTTCTTCTTCTCCTCATTGTCTTTTTCAACTGCTAAATCTTCCTTATAAGAAATTAAAGAACGAATTAAATCATCAATATTGGCTTCTTCTATAGTTGTCCTTTTAGGTCTCCATTTAGTAGGAAGTAACCTAATGATCTTTTTAACCTTTTCACTATTTGAGAACATTTTTCCTAGAGCTCCCAAAGTGTTCACAATGTTTGTAAACCTTGTATACATGGAACAAATAATTTCATTTTGTTTAATTTGGAACAATTCATATTGTCTAATGTATCTACTAATCTTAGACTCTTTAACTTGATTTGTCCCTTAACAGACAACTTGAAGTTTATTTTAAATTTCCTAAGCATTTTCACAACTAGACACCTATGAAATTCTTTCTTATTAAGTGCACAAAATAGAGCATTCATTGCTTTGGAGTTTAAAGACAATAACAGACATGCATATACTCCCCATCTAATACTAAAGAATCATCTCTCCAAGTCCTTAATCTATCCTTCAAATACCTAATGACCTCCTCAATTGTACTTACATTGTCTACAGTTACTGCAAACACTCGCTCTATACCCCAATTAATCAAAGAATTTTCAAGTTACTTACCAATCATCTCCAATGTATGATCATTAATAATGTTAAAACTAATAATACTTCTATGTAAATTTCAATTTGTGTCAATAAATTGAGTTGTGATGACCATATAGCTAGCTATCGTAATGGAAGTCCAAATACTAGTGATCAAAGACACTCTTTGCTTATTCCCAACCAATAAGCTCTTAAACTTAGCCTTCTTATCCATAAATAAATCAAGAGCATCCTTAGTAATAGTTCTCCATGATGGAAGAATATACCTATGAGCAACCACATTGTAAAAATGCTTAAACCCTTAATTTTTTACAATAGAAAATGGTAATTCATCAAGAACAATTATTTTCATAGTTGCCCGTCTGCAAGCTTCTTGATTGAATCCCTTACCAAAATCTTTAACTAAAATTGTTTGGTCCTCCTGGAAGCTCTTATATTTATCGCACCACTCTTGATAGTGACTCTTTAAAGTGCTAGTCCCTTGCCCTATACAAAATTGGTAACCACAATAGTTACATGTGCACTTTTTGCTTCATTTGGCAGTGGAGTGAAATGTTGCCACACCATTGATCTTGGAAGCATTGCTTTTCTGGGTACTGACGGTTTGGATTGCGAAGATCTTTTTCTCTTTGTTACGCTGCTAACGGATAATGTTATTGAATCATTATCAACTTCCTTTTCATAGTCAAATTCATTGCTTCTGGATTCAATATTGTCTTGAACTCAGGAAGATAAAGAAGTAGCCATATAAAAATATAGCAAACAATTGTCAAATTAATTTATTTTATAATTCTATCACTCAATTAGCTGTAAATCACAAATTAATTTGACTAATTCAGTGGCTATTAAGCTAGTAAGCTAGTGGGTATTAATTCAATTAATTTAGTGGGTACTGTTGATGCAGTTTTCCCGCGTATCTTCAAACAGTGTCAAGAACCTTCTGCTCGCGGCTAACTCGAGCTCGAGCAGGACTGTCTCATTCTTCCTATTTCTCTGTCCTTTCTAGAACGGAAGTCTCCCAGATCTGCGCTCACAGAAAACAATGTTAGGGGTCGCTCGATGTTGTTCCGGCAAAAATCCTCCGACGATCAAGTCAGTAATCGGGTTGTTCTTTTTGTATCCCTCTTAGTTAGAGAGACCGGAAGAATGAAAAAGGTGTATTTTTGCTTTTCTTTCTGGATAAAGGGAATTCCGGAAGAATCCGAAATCAAGGTAAAGAGAAAATGAGAGTTAGAAGAACCTGTGTAAAATCTTGGAACCTTTGCAACTTGCCTATCTGTTTCCCTTTATCCTCTGTTTTTCCCGTCTTTTCTCTCCGAGAGCATTCGTTCCCGCGTCAGTGGTGTTTGGGTCCCTCTGACAGCCGAGATTGGTGTAATATTCCCTGGGGATGCGCGGCTGTCTCCTTAACCCGGTTCACATGGCCAGATCACCATGCCGGGCATGTGCGCAAGGAATGATGACACCGTGGGGGCATGTGCAAGCCATCGGCAACAGTACCACCACCATCCCTTGTGGGGCCCAATCTGACATCAAAAAGGTGTGCGGGATTCTGAGGAAACGGGTCGGACCGACCTGAGCTGAGTTCCCCGTTCCGTCTGGTCAATGGTTTGCGTAGCCCAGTTGTGCTCGAGAACTTAACTGCAGTGAGTAGGATGGAGAGCTCGGGCCTCAATCAATCTTCGAGCTCCCCGTCCTTGTCCAGCCTTGGCCGGACCTGATGACCTCGAGCAGGCAAGAGAGCTCGGAGCTCGGACCACTCTGAAGTCCTCGACCTTGACCAGCTTTGACGTCTAGTGAGATCGTCTTCGTGCCAGTGGTCGGGACTTCTGCTCGAGCTGGGTTGTCCTCGGGGTATTTTATTCGAGTTAGAAGGGCCTCAAGGAGACCTGCCCGATATTACCCAAACACCAGTCCTCTAGTTTCTAGTTCTTTTGAGTGAGAACTGGAAACTTATTAATAATGGACTGAATTTGCGGCCTTTTACGCTTCCCCACGTTCCCCAGTTGTCTCCCACTTCCATCATTTCGCATTTAATGGGGGACACGTGGGTAGATCCCAGCCGTGCGTTTAAAATTCAAAGGGACGTTACTCGAAAGTTCGTGTCCCTCGAAACGCACGCCGCCAGTTGAAGAGATGCGTGCTCCTCTTTAAAAACCCCCAACTTCTTCACTGTTCCCTCTATTTGAGATGTGAGACCACCCCTTCAGATTTAGATAGGCTTAGGCAAACTTACCGCATACCCGAAAGTGTGGACTTAAGGTTGTCGGGCAGGGGTGAGATCCTCAGCTGTCCCTCCCCAAGGCTACACGACCTTCCATTTAGAGTGCTTTAAATGGGGGGTCAGGCTGCCTCTTCAGCCTTACTTTGCCCGGGTTTTGTCCAGGTTCCGTCTGGCCCCGGGGTAATTGAACCCAAATGGGTGGAGGGTCCTTCCTGGACTCTTTGTGTTGTGGAAGCGTTGCGACCTGGGTGAACCTTCGGTAGGGGAAATCAGGCACCTTTACCAGTTGAAGTGCAACCCGAAGGATGCTGGTTGGTATTATCTTACCTCCAGCCTGAAGGGTAAAAAGCCCATCACTGATCTCCCAACCTCTGGTGGCAACTTGAAGAGCAAATTCTTCTTCGTTGGGGGAGAATGGGGGCAAGCTACACCTCTCAGCGAGGGGGTCCCTCCAGTTCCACGGCATTTTTGCACTCTAGGTCGTTTATCTGCCTCGTGAATTTTTTACTTTTAATTTTCCTGCTTGCATCTGTTCTCATTATTTTACCTTGGTTATTTTTGCAGTCTCCTGGGGTGCTTCTTATTCAATTGGGGGACAGCTTCGAGCACACGTGCAGACCGCACTTACAAACGCGAGCTCGTGCAGGGAGCTGCTGACACCCTAAAATTTCTTAGAGTCCAATTTAATACCAAGTGAAGACATGACCGGGGTTCGTGAGATGCTGCACCGACGCGTGGGGACAACCGAAGGTGCGGGAACTTCAAAAAGAACTCAAGCAGAAGCAGATGCTCCGCCTCCTCCTGCTCAGACTGCCCCCTCTACTCAACAGATAGGACGAGCAGAAGTGGGTCCTCCACGTAGACAACGGAGGACCGCGGCTCCAACTCGCCCTCGAGCTGGTAATGTACAGGAGCAGGGTCAAACTGGTCGCACGGAGCCTTACCTGAGGATTTTCAACGAGGATCTAGATGAAAGGTCCTTGATGGGCTGGATGCCTTTGACGCTATCGAGCTGCTCAGTGCTGCCCAGCGCCTCTCCTTCCGTGCCTCAGCAGCTGTGGCAAGGATTAGGGCCAAAGCTCAAGAATCTTAGGAAGAACTTCGAGCGAAGATTCAGAGCTTAGAGCAGGGCATGGGAGAGCTGAAAGAAGAGGACACAAAGCTTCAAGAGGAGAACTCAACTTTTGCAGAGAGGACAGCGGTGGCTGACTCTAGGGTCTCTCAGTTCGAGAGGGAGCTGACTGTCATTCGTGAGGAGCTGGTCGATGCTCAGAAGGACTTGGACACCCAGAAATCTTTCTTCGAGCAGACCCTAGAGAGGGAAACCTCTCGTCTCCAAGGGCAGATTGATGCCTTAAAAGTCCAGCTCTCCAAGGAATATAACAATGGGGTGGACTTCAGCTATAACTGCCTCGTGTATGCCCTGAGCAAAGTATACCCCGAGGTCGACCTATCCAAGGTCCAAGAGGGTGTGACCGAGTACTTACGCATCCACGAGGCCCCGGCTTAAGGGTTTGAGACTTCTCCATTCGAGCCCCGAACTGATGACGGGAGCTTGCTCCTCCTCCTGCCAATGCCCCTCTCGCTGTTGTTCCTCCTGCTGCTGTTGTTCCTCCTGTTGCTGCTCCTCCTCCTACTGTTGTTGGAGATGTTCCCCCTGCTGCTCCTACTGCTACTCCTCCTGCTGCTGCTGGATGACAACCTCATTACACGAACTTCTATTTTTTTTTTTTTGTACTAGTAATCACTTTAATGAAATAAAAAAGCACATGTTGAACAACTTCCTTTTTATGCCCGTGCGTATATTCTCTTGTTTTGTATGTAGGATTGACTTCATATACTTTCTAAGTAAGAATTTTATAAGTGTTGGACTTTTTATTTTATTTTATGCCCATGTGTATTACTGTTTAACACATGCACGGTAGAGTTTTGCTTTGAATTGGGCTGAAAGCCTTGTGTTTATCTTGTGAGCTCGGTTTACTTGGCTCAACATTTTGCTTATGGTCTGAGACCTTCATTTTGCGAGCCTGTTTACCTCGAGCATGGTTACTGCTCGAGTTTTAATTATGTAACCTTCTCACGCTTTTCTTGCTCGAGCCTACAATTGGCTCTTGCTAGACACCATCCCGCCCAGGGCTTAGGCTTTGGGACTTTTGGCCTTAGCATTTTTTATGAGCTTCTTCTGCTCGAGCCTACAATTGGCCTCGCTAGGCATCGTCCCGCCTAAGACTTAGGCCTTCGGACTTCTGGCCTTAGTGTTCTTTATGAGCTGCATCTGCTCGGGCCTGCAATTAACCCTCGCTAGGCACCGTTTCGCCTAAGACTTAGGCTTTGGGACTTCTGGCCTTAGCGTTCTTCGCGAGCTGCATCTGCTCAGGCCTACAATTGACTCTCGCTAGGTACCGTCCCTCCTAAGACTTAGGCTTTGCGACTTCTGGCCATAGAGTTCTTCGCGAGCTTCTTCTGCTCGGGCCTACAATTGACCCTCGCTAGGCACCGTCCCGCCTAAGACTTAGGCTAGCGTTCTTCGCGAGCTTCTTCTGCTCGGGCCTACAATTAACCCTCGCTAGGCACCGTCCTGCCTAAGACTTAGGCCTTGGGACTTCTGGCCTTAGCGTTCTTTATGAGCTGCATCTGCTCGGGCCTGCAATTGACCCTCGCTAGGCAAAGTCCCTCCTAAGACTTAGGCTTTGGGACTTCTGGCCATAGCGTTCTTCGCGAGCTTCTTCTGCTCGGGCCTATAATTGACCCTCGCTAGGCACCGTCCCGTCTAAGACTTAGGGTTTGGGACTTCTGGCCATAGCGTTCTTCACGAGCTTCTTCTGCTCGGGCTTACAATTGACCCTCGCTAGGCACCGTCCCGCCTAAGACTTAGGCTTTGGGACTTCTGGCCATAGCGTTCTTCATGAGCTGCTTGGCTTCAACTTGAATTTATATTACAAATGTTTTTCATACTTTTACATGCATTTGAGTTTTTACATATCCTCATTTTTGGAAGGAATCCTACATTAACACTCACAATACAAGGAAACTTACTGGATGTATTTCATCAGCAGTTGTGCATTCCACTGCCTCTTAACCTCCCGCCCATCCGGATGAGCTAGCCGGTATGCTCCTGGTCCTATTAATTGAGTGACTCGATAAGGGCCTTCCCAATTTAGCCCTAGCACACTTTGCCTTGGGTCCTTCGTGCTCTTGTTGACTCTTCTAAGTACCCAATCACCCACCTGGAACCGGTGAATGTGCACATTTCGGTTGTAATAATGAGCCACTCTCTGTTGATATTCTGCGATCTTAGCACCGACCCTTTCTCTCTTCTCTTCCAGCAAATCCAGACATGCGCACATCTGCTCGTTGTTTTGCTCCTCATTAAAGTGTTCCGTCCGATGCGTCCCCATTCCTATTTCAGTAGGAACCACTGCTTCGTGCCCAAACGCCAAGGAGAACGGGGTCTCTCTAGTAGCCGTTTTGTGTGTGGTTTTGTAAGCCCATAATACACCAGGCAGCTGGTCCACCTAGGCTTCTTTTTGCTCGCCCAGTCTTGTCTTTAGGAGGCGTTTTATGGTTTTATTCGCTGCCTCTACTTGTCTATTGGCTTGTGGGTGTGAGGGAGAGCAAAATTTCAACTCTATCCCCAGATTTCGGCAGAAGTCTCTGAATTTACCGTTGTCAAACTGTCTCCTATTGTCTGTGACCAATGCATGAGGAATCCCATACCTGCAAATCACATTCCTCCAGATGAAGTCAGTGGTTTTACCTTCAGTAATCTTGCTCGAGGCTCCACCCGACCCATTTGGTGAAATAATCGATTGCGACTATGGCATGGGTGGCAGACGCTTTCCCTTTTGGCAGTGGCCCGATCAAGTCAATTCCCCATTAAGCAAACGGCCACGATGAGTTCATCACTGTAAGGTTCTCCGGAGGCTGAGTTAGGTAGTTGGCAAAGCTCTGGCAACTTTTGCAACTTTTGGTCTTCTCCTGAGCATCTTGGTGCATGCGGGGCCAAAAGTATCCTTGCCTCAAGGATGATTTCTGCAGATGCCTTCATGTATCTCTTGGAGGACATAATCAGCCTCCTCCTAGTCTAAGCACCGCAACAAGGGGAGAGTGTACCGCCCGTCTATATAAGACCCCGTCGATGAGAGTGTACCTGGCCGCTTTGCACCTCAACTTCCTTGCTTGCTTCTTATCGGCCGGCACTGTCCCTTCCTTAAGGTAAGAAACAATCGGCTCCATCCAGGTGTTGCTCGTCGATAAGCTCATCACCTCGTTATCCTGCTTGATGCTCGAGCAGGTCTTCATTTCCAAAGGGATAAACTTTGGTAGCTTGGGGTTCGATGCGGCTGCCATGCAAGCTATCATATAAGCTCAAAAATTCTTTCCCCTTGGGATTTGTTCCACCTTGATAGCTCGGAAACTCCATATTAGCTGCTTCACCTTCCGTAGATAGGCTTCCATCTTCTCCCCCTTCGCTTGGAAGCTCTCGTCGAGGTGGTTTGTTACCAGCTGCGAGTCTGTTCGAAGCTTTACCTCCTCTGCTTTTACTACCGAGGCGAGCTTCAATCCCACTATTACAGCTACGTAATCGGCTTGATTGTTGGTAACTTCAAATTCTAATTTCACAGTGTATTGCATCTCTGTCCCTTCAGGACTTAGGAGCATAACTCCTGCTCCTGCTCCCTGATTTCCACAAGATCCATCTACTGTGACTATCCATGTGTTGGTCGAGGCCTGGGAACCTAGTGGGGGCTCGTTCTCCGTCTCCTCATCCCTTGCCGTGCACTCGACCACGAAGTCGACTAAAGACGTGCTTTTATGGTCGTCGAGTCGGTAATTAATGTCGAACTCGCTTAGCTCCACTAACCATTTTACCAGCCTTCCAGAAGTCTCAGGCTTGTACAAAGTTTGCCTGAGGGGCTGGTTTGTTAGAACCACTACTAAATGTGCCTGAAAATAAGGTGTCAACTTTTGGGCTGCCGTGACCAGGGCCAGTGCCCTCTTCTCCATTAGTGGATACCGGGCCTCGACTTCAGCAAAACTCGCTCGTGTAATAAGCGGTACTTGCACTCGACTCCTCCCTTACGGAGCCGAACTCGTTGCCCATTGCGACACTTGCTAAGTATAGAAGCAGATTACCTCTCCTGCTCGAGGTGTCGACGAGTAATGGAGCTTTCAACAAGTATTCTTTCAACTGCTGGAACGCCGTTTCGCATTCAGGCGTCCACTTTGTCTTCCTGCCTTTCTTCATTTCCTGAAAAAAGACCCGGCATTTATCCGTGGCTCGAGATACAAACCTGTTGAGGGATGCCAGTTTGCCGGTCAGACTTTGTATCTCCTTGAGGCTACGGGGGGACCTCATTTCCACCACTGCTCTTATCTTCTCTAGATTGGCCACGATCCCCTTGTGACTGACCATAAAGCCCAAGAATTTTCCCGAACCCACTTCAAAAGCACATTTCTCTGGGTTTAGCTTCATCCGGTACTTTCTTAAGAGTGTGAAGGTCTCCTCTAAATGCCATACATGCTCCTCCACGTCTTTAGACTTGGTGATCATGTCATCCACATATACCTCCATCGTCTGACCGATCAATGGCTTGAAGACCCTGTTCACCAGCCTCTGATACGTTCCCCCTGCGTTCTTCAGACCGAAGGGCATAACCTTGTAGCAGTACAGCCCCTGATTAGTGATGAAGGCTGTGCACTCCTCATCCGATCGGTGCATGAGAATTTGGTTATATCACGAGAATGCATCCATAAAACTAAGCGACTCGTGCCCGCCGTAGAATCCACCAGTTGGTCTATCTTTGGTAGCGAAAAGCTATCTTTTGGGCAGGCCTTGTTCATATCTGTGAAGTCAACAAACATTCTCCATTTCGCATTCAGGCACCTCTGGGCTGCTGACAATCCTTGCACCCCAGTCATGTCGTTGAACCGCTTCTATGTGCACTAACGGATCACTTTTTCACGAGAATTTCAGATCCGGGAAGCGGAAGTCACGTGGGATCGTGACACTCATGATCTCCGTCGAGAGTGGAGATTCGTTATCCGATATTATTCGCCGGTGGGGCTCTTTCCGTTCCCGAGGTCTTCCACAACTTGTGCCAACTGCGCACCTCTCCCTCCAACTCTTCGTGCGAGAGGTTGAGGTCGTGTCATGTAAGTCTTGTCGGGACCCCCTTTCCTCCATGTTTGTTTCTTCCTCATCTGCAACATTCGAGTGCCCTAGGTCTTTGGCTTCATTTCCTACATTTTCCGAACGGGAGCATTTCCTCATTTGGACTCGGGACATCATTACATGCTTTTCTCTGTCCCTCCCTGAGTTCTTACAATAGGGAGGTCAGAGTCTCCATCTGTTTCTCCATCCGATCCATTCCTCCCTGAGTTCTTACTCCTCTTCTGCTGTTTCCCCTCATCGTAGCGTTGTGTCTTGAGTGTATTAGAAATCGGGCTTTTGTGCCGATCCCGAGGCAGGCGCCAAAAGATGTTGATCTTTGTTTTCCGCGTGTTTTCAAAGCGATTGCTTGAGCCTCCAAATAGTGCCTCGATCCTTCAACCAGCTTGAGACTATCTACGGTTTCCTCAGCTCGCGATTAGCTCGAGCTTGAGTAGGACTTTCTCCTTCTTCCTGTTCTGCTATCTTTTCCAGAACGGTGATCTTCCAAACCTGTACTCACAGAAAATAGGGTCAGGGGTCGTCGGGAGTGTTCCGGCGAAAATCCTCCGGCGTTCAAGTCAGTAATCGGGTTGTTCTTTTTGGTATCTCCTTTAATAAAGGAGACCGGAAAGATGAAAGGGATATTTATCGCCCTCCCTCTTTGAATGAATAAGATGTTTTCAGAGAATCTCGATCAGAGAAATTGGACAAGGAAGAACTTGTATATGCTTACGGATCCTTTTTGAATCAGATTTTTCCCAACCCCCGTGACGTACCCGTTCGTTTCCTTTTATACTCCGTTTTTTCCCACTCTTTCCATTTCCAGGCCGTCCACTCCCATGTTGGTGGTGTCCAGGTCCCTCGGCAGTAGGGATTGGCGCTAATATTCCACAGGGATGCGTGGTCGTCTCCTTAATCCTATTCACGTGGCCAGACTACCATGTCGGGAGTGTGTGCTAGGAATGATGATGCCGTGGGGGCATGTGCCAGCCATCGACAATAGTACCGCTGCCATACCACGTGGGGCCTTGGTCTGACATTAAAAGGTGTGCCAGGATTCTGTGAGAACGGGTCGGGCTGCCCTGGGCCGAGTCTTACATTCCTTTCGTCTCGTGACTGACGCAAGCAGGAGAGAAATGCTCAGCTCTCGACCTTGACCAGCTCTGACTGGAATGGACGACCTCGAGCATATAAGAGCTCGGGGCTCGGGCGGCTCTCGGTTCCTCGACCTCGGCAGCTCGGGTGAGGCGAGGCGACCTCGGCGAGGCAAAGGAGTGCTCTGGGCTCGAGCGGCTCTGGATTCCTCGACCTGACCCAGGAGAGACGTTCTGGTTAGGTCGTCTTTGTGCAAGTAGTCGGGCCTTCTGCTCTAGCTAGGATGCCCTCGGGGTGTTTTATTCGAGCTGAAAGGGCCTCGAGAAGTCCTTGCCCGATATTACCCAAACACTACATACTATAAAAAATGTATATGTTCTCATTTAATATGCTATTCTGTATATTTAGGTGCTAAACAATGTCGTATATGTGCTCATTTATAGCTGCGTCATAATTTAAAAAAACATATCCTTCTTTTTACAGCCCTGCTTAAATTTGGATGTTCGATGGTTTTCAAGTCGTACGGAGCACTTCAATGAGGAGCAAAACAACGAGCAGATGTGTGCAGGTCTGGACTTGCTGGAAGAGAAGAGAGAAATGGTCGCTGCTAAGATCGCAGAATACCAACAGAAAGTGGCTCGTTATTACAACCGAAATGTGCACATTCGCCGGTTCCAAGTGGGTGATTGGGCACTCAAAAGAGTCAACCAGAACACGAAGGACCCGAGGCAAGGTATGCGAGGGCCGAATTGGAAATGTACTTATCGAGTCACCTAACTGGCCGGACCTGGAGCATACCGGCTAACCCATCCGGATGGACGAGAGGTCAAGAGGCCTTGGAACGCACAACTCTTGATGAAATACTTCCAGTAAGTTTCCTTGTATTGTAAGTGTTAATGTAAGATTCTTTCCCAAAATGGGGATGTGTAGAAACTCAAATGTATGTAAGAGTGAGAAAAACATTCGTAATATAAATTCAAGTTGAAGCCAAGCAGCTCGTGAAGAACGCTAAGGTCAAAAGTCCCAAAGCCTAAGTTTTAGGCGGGACTGGTACTCATGAGGCCAATGCAGGCGGCGAGAAGAAGCTCATGAAGAACGCTAAGGTCAGAAGTCCCAAAGCCTAAGTCTTAGGCGGGACGGTACCTAGCAAGGTCAATTGCAGGCCTGAGTAGAAGAAGCTCGTGAAGAACGCTAAGTTCAGAAGTCCTAAAGCCTAAGTCTTAGGCGGGACGGTACCTAGCGAGGTCAATTGCAGGCCTGAGCAGAAGAAGCTCGTGAAGAACGCTAAGGTCAGAAGTCCCAAAGCCTAAGTCTTAGGCGGGACGGTACCTAGCGAGGTCAATTGCAGGCCTGACCAGAAGGAGGTTGTGAAGAACGCTAAGGTCAGAAGTCCCAAAGCCTAAGTCTTAGGCGGGATGACACCTAGCGAGGCCAGTTGCAGGCCGAGCAGAAGAAGCTCGTGAAGAATGCTAAGGTCAGAAGTCTCAAAGCTTAAGTCTTAGGCGGGACAGTTCCAAGCGAGGTCAATTGCAGGCTTGAGCAGAAGAAGCTCGTGAAGAACGCTGAGGTTAGAAGTCCCAAAGCCTAAGTCTTAGGCGAGACGGTACCTAGCGAGGTCAATTGCAGGCCTGAGGAGAAGAAGCTCATGAAGAACGCTAAAGTCAGAAGTCCCAAAGCATAACCCTTTGGCGGGACGGTGCCAAGCGAGGCCAATTACAGGCCCGAGCAGAAGAAGCTCATGAATACAACGCTAAGGCCAGAAGTCCCAAAGCCTAAGCCTTAGGCAGGACGGTGCCAAGCGAGGCCAATTGTAGGCCCGAGCAGAAGAAGCTCATAAAGACAACGCTAAGGCCAGAAGTCCCAAAGCCTAAGCCTTAGGCGGGACGGTGCCAAGTGAGGCCAATTGCAGGCCCGAGCAGAAGAAGCTCATGAGGACAACGCTAAGGCCAGAAGTCCCAAAGCCTAAGTCCTAGGCGAGACGTTGCCAAGCGAGGCCAATTGCAGGCCCGAGCAAAAGAAGCTCATGAAGAATGTTCAGGCCAGAAGTCCAAAATCCTAAGCCTTAAGCAGGACGGTGCCAAGTGTAGCAAATTATAGGCTCAAGCAAGAAGAGCGCGAGGAGATTGCATTAAATTTAAACATGAACCAAAATTGGGCTCGAAGTAAATAAGCTCGCAATATAAAAAGCCACAAAGCACGAGCAGAACGTCGGTCCAGAAAAACCGAGCTCACGAAACAGGCTAAAGGCTTTCAGCCTAACTCAAGGCAAATCTTTGCCAAGCATAAGTCTAAAAAATCATGGAAACAGTAGTGAACTTGGGCATAAAATGAAATGAAAGTCCACTTACAAAAATTCTTACTTAGCAAGCACATGAAGTAAATCCCACACATCAAATAAAAGAATATACACACGAGCACAAAAATGAGTTGTTCAACATATGCCTTTTTATTTCATTGAAGTGATTACAAGTACAGGGAATAAAAAAAAAAGAGAAAAGGAAAAATATAGTTCAGGCAGCAGGGGCATCATCGGCAGCAGCAGCAAGAAGGGCACCATCAGCAGCAGCAGCAGGAGCATCTTCAGCAACAGTAGGAGGAGCATCAGTAGTAAGGGGAGGAACAGCTTCCCTGGGTTCAGGCTGGGGCTCAGAATGGGAAGCTTCAGACCCTTGGACGGGGACGTCGTGAATACGCATGTACTCAGCAACACCCTCTTGGACCTTAGACAGGTCGACCTCAGGATGTACCTTGCCCAAGATATACACGAGGCAGTCATAGCTGAAGTCCACTCTATTGTTGTACTCGGTCGCGAGCTGGACCTTCAAAGCATCTATCTGCCCTTGGAGACGAGAAGTTTCCCCCTCTATAGTCTACTCGAAGGAGAATCTATGGGTGTCTAAGTCCTTCCGAGTCTCGATCAACTCTTCACGGATGACAGTTAGCTCCCTCTTGAATTGGGAAACCTTAGAGTCAGACACCGCTGTCCTCTCTGTAAAGGTTGTGTACTCCTCTTGAAGCCTCGTATTCTCCTCTTTCAACTGCCCAATAGTCTGCTCCAAGCCCCGAATCTCTGCTCGGAGTTCCTCCTGAGAGTCTTGGTTCTTGGCCTTGAGCCTAGTTGCAGCCGCTGAAGTTCGGGAAGAGAGACGCTCGAGAGCACTCAATAGCTCGTCAGCATCATAAGACACCAGCCCGTCTAGGAATCTGTCGTCCATCTCTCCGGTAAATTTCCTCAGGCAGGGCTCGACGAGGTTAGGCAGACCTTGCTCTTGCATACTTTCGGGTTGAGGGCGAGTTGAGGCCGCAGTCCTCTGACGCCTACGAGGAGGACCTCCTTCTGCTCGTTCTACCTACTGAGCAGGAGGGGGAACTAGAGCAGGTGGAGGCAGAGCATCTGTTTCTACTCGTGGTCTCTTTGAAGTGCTCGCACCTCCGACAGTCCCTACACGCTTATGCATCATCTTGCGCACCCCCCTCATGTCTTCTCCTTGCTCCAGACCAAACTCTAAAAAATTTTGGGGTGTAAGCAGCTCCTTGCACGAGCTCGCGTTGTGAAGTGCAGTCTTTATGTGTGCTCGAAGCTCCTCCCCAATTTTGTAAGAAACACCCCAAGAAACTGCAAAAAACAGCCAAGGCAAAATAATGAGAACAGATACGAGCAGAAAAACTAAAATGAGAATTCACCGGACAGATAAACAACCTGGAGTGCAAAAATGCCGTGGAACCGGAGGGATCCCCTCGGTGAGAGGTGCAGCGTGCCCCCATTCCCCCCAAATGAAGAAGAATTTGCTATTCCAATTGCCACCAGAAGTTGGGAGATCAGTGATGGGCTTTTTACCCTTCAGGCTGGAGGTAAGGTAGTACTAACCAGCATCCTTCGGGCTGCACTTCAACTGATAAAGGTGCTTTATTTCCTCCACCGAGGGTTCACCCAAATTGCACCATTTCCACAACACAAAGAGTCTGGAAAGGACCCTCCACCCATTCGGGTTCAACTGCCCCGGGGCCAGACGAAATCTGGACAAGACCCAGGCAAAATAAGACTGGAGAGGCAGCCTGACCCCCCATATGAAGCATTCTAGATGGAAAGTTGTATATGGTGGGTATGCCTAAGCCTATCCAAATCTAACTGGGTGGTTTCACATCTCATCTGGTCAATGGAGTATCCCCTACCCTCGGACCTTTGGCTGGCCCTTTCCTCTTGATGCGGCTGGGCCTCCGCCGCGGGCAATGCCCCTTCTGAACTAGAATCCCTCACGGGAATTATACTAAGGGGCTCTACTTCACTAGAAGAGGAAGATTCCTCAAGGGACATCCTACGGGCTCTACCAGACATTTTTTCCTAGAGTATAATCTACCCAAATGAAATCAAAGACCCGAAAGATGGAAGAATGGTGAAGATAGAAAGAAGAAGGGTTGTACCTGGATACAGAGAAAGGTTTATACTGCCGGAAATAACTCTGACACGGAAGAGGAAGACGAAGAAGCACTTGCAGAAAATTTTGGGTTTGAGTAAAAATGAGCAATAGGAAGTACAGTGAAAAAGTCAAGGGTTTTTAAAAGAAGAAAGGGGAAAGGCGTGTCTCTTCGGCAAACGGCACGTAGATCAAGGGGCGCGACCTTTCGAGTAACATCCCTTCAAATATTTAAACACACTGTCAGGATCCGTCCACGTGTCTCGCATTAAATGCGAAATGATGGAAACAGAAGACAGCTGGAGAACGTGGGGAAGTGTAAAAGGCCGGGAAGTCAGCCCGTCACTAATAAGTTTCCAGTCTTATCTCGCTTCACTCTAAAGACTAGAAACTAGGGGACTGGTGTTTGGGTGATATCGGGCAGGTCTCCTCAAGACCCTTCCAGCTCGAATAAAATACCCCGAGGTCAACCCAGCTCGAGTAGAAGTCCCGACCACTGGCACGAAGACGGTCTCGCTAGACGTCAAAGCTGGTCAAGGTCGAGGAATTCAGAGCCGTCTGAGCTCCGAGCTCTCTTGCCTGCTCGAGGTCATCAGCCCCAGTCAAGGCTGATCGAGACCCGAGCTCTCATTTCTCCTCGCTGTAGTCAAGCCCTCGAGCACAACTGAGCCACCCCAATCATAGGCCAAATGGAACGCGAAACCTGGCTCAGGACAGTTCGATCCTTTTCCTCAGAATCCCGCACACCTTTCGATGTTTGATCAGGGCCCATATGGTATGGTGGCGGTACTGTTGCCGATGGCCGGCACATGCCCCCACGGTGTCATCATTCCTTTCGCGCACGCCCGACATGATGATCTGGCCATGTTAACAAGACAGCCGCGCATCCCCAGGGAATATTACGCTAATCCCGGCTATCAGAGGGACCGAGATACCACTGACGTGGGAACGGATGATCCAGGGAAGAAAGGGTGGGAAAAAGAAAATATAAAAGGAAACGGACGGGTAAGTTGCAGGGGTTCCGAAAATTCACACAGGTTCTTCTGATTCTGACTTCTCTCTACTCTGATTTTTCTGGAATTCCATTATTCAGAAAGGAAGGCAAAAATACCCCTTTCATTCTTCCGGTCTCTCTAACTAAGAAGGATACAAAAAGAACAACCCGACCACTGACTTGAGCGTCGGAGGGTTTCCGCCGGAACAACTTCCGGCGACCCCTGACCCTGTTTTCTGTGAGTACAGGTCCTGAAGACTTCCATTCTGGAAAAGACAAAGGAATTGGAACTGGGAGGCAGTCCTGCTCGAGCTCGAGCTAACCGCGAGCAGAAGATTTTTGGCACTGTTTGAAGGGACGCGGGAAAACTGCAACAACAGAACTATTTGAAGGGACACGGGAAAATTGCATCAACACATATTCTTCATTTTTACGTGCATGATTGAATTTGGATGTTCGATAGCTTTCTAGACAATTCGGACTGTTATGGCTGGGCATGGCAAAAGAATGTCCAAAATCATTCAGATCATCCCCAGGACTGCAAAATGTTGAAAGGCTTGTGCGCTTTTGTGCTAAGTGCTTTTTGTAGCACCGTTTTTAGTGCTATGTATTTATTAAGGGGTGAGGCACATTATGCCCCCGTTAATAAAGCACGCGTCTCACATTCATTCCAGGTTCGTTTATCGGAAAAAGATATTATTGTATATATATTTGGTGATTACTGAAAGTTGATGGGGCTGAAATACCTAAGGAAAGTGCAAGCACAAAACCGAAAGAAGAAAAAGAAGAAGCAGATGATCGGCTGAATTTGAAGGAACTGAGACTCAATTGAATCTGATCTCAACTTAATTTTATTTTCAAGTATTTTTAATTAAGCACAAAAATTCTCTGACTGCCACACATTCCTAATGCCACTCCTAAACCTCTTTTTTTGAGATGCTCGCTAAACGTGGTGAGTAGATGGTGGTATATTTCCCAACCACCAATGACCAATGGTTCAACCTGTCACCCATATTTGATTCACCCGTAGTACCTATCAATCTCTTTTAACTACGTCGTCCTAGCTCGGGTTACTAGCTCAACATACACAACGGGGAGCAATGCTAGGTCAACTCCTCTTGCAAAGCAAGGTATCGGTGACTGCTTTCACTCTCATTCCATGGGACCGCCTTCAACACATAAGCCAACCCACCCCGGGAGGGCAAAGCCCCCCTTTCACCTTCAAGCTTAGAGGTTGAGTTAGTAAGACCTTTTCTGACTGGAATCTCCTCTGCTCTGACAGATCTTCTATTTCTGATGTAGTCATTCCTGTAGTATGCAAGGTAAGCGAAACGGCTCGAAATTTCCATTCGAGAAAGCGACTGAACCAACCACCCCTCAACCTGAGATGAGACTCTTGCTAGTCAAATGCTTTTCTTTGATAGGAATCTGGTCGACGTTAGCCATCAAGCAGGGCTGCAATTGAATTTCCCGCTGCAATTTTCTTTCTACGAGGTGAAGGTGAAGGTCTAATGGAAAGCACAAATGGATTCTGGTAAATTATATAAATTTAGCTCGTAGAGATTTTCCCAGAACCCCAGTACAGCCTACCCGACTGATATAATCTAGAATCCACTCTCCGCCCTTATCTTATTAGTAGTAGGAGAACAGTGACCCTATTTGTATGCGCATTCACACGACGGGCACGTTCCAAGATCTCCCGAAACGAGAACCTAAACATGGTTTATTGAGAGTGACAGTGAGGGCCTATCCGTAGAATGGTTGTTTGGTCTAGAAATGGAGATTTTGTTCGTGCATGGTCTGGCTGCTATTTGAAGGAGTCTGCTGTCAAGCACTTATAGATCTATACGTAACTAAAAGCAACTAATCGCAACTTCAGAGTCAAGGGAGGGCTCTTTGTTTCATATCTTTCACTTTTTCTTTCGTAGATGTACTTTCTGGCTGATCTAAGAAAGACCCTTTTGTTTTGAATGCTGCTCAAACACATTTCATTGACTTGTAGTACCCGATACCTATCAGTCGTTCACAAATGACTTGATTCGCTCACAACGTGGCCGTAGAATCTATATTTAGTGATGAGGACCGTTGCCTGAGATATTAGAAATTATAATTTAGAAATTTCTTTTCCGACATATTTCACTAAATTTATTTATAACGAATAGGTAGTCCTCATTTCTCGTCTCGAATATTCGCTACCGCAGAGCTATCGCTACTCTCAGTTTGGGAGCGAGGACTATACCGAATTTGGAGCGAAAACTCTAAGTCGAAGTCAGAGAGTTAGGAATCCAACGGATCAGGGTGTCAGGCAAGTAAACAAGGAGGAATCTTATCATTCGACTGCTTATGCCCGTGTCTCTGAAAACTCTTAATTATGAACTTAAGTCGACTTGTTTTAGGCTTTCGGTAAATGAACCGGGTGGCTTTTCGACTTTCTCGGCATGATCTTGCAACTTTTAGAGCCTACCTTTGAGCCCCAATGCTAGGTCAACATCCCTCATGATGGACCCATGAAAGGCGCTTAACTCACGCTTTCCCCTAGACAGATTTGAGGAACAAAGTAGCTTGACAAGGATAGCTGAAGAGGGCAAAAAGATCGATTCGGTTTGGACGCTCATCTCAGACAGCTGGTAAGGCGGACAGAGACCATTTCATAGTCATAAAATTGGGAACTCCGATCAGATTCAACTGATCGCTCCAGTTGCTATGCAAGTTTGAAATGAAAAAGATGGTGGTGTGGTGAGACTGGAAGCTTCCAACGAGTCTTTCTCTGAACCCCTCTCTCAATTCAAAAAGTATGAATTCTGCCTGCTTGACAGCCTAAGCACCAGGCCTGAAGCTTGAAAACCTGACCCTAATCTCTTTTTCTTCTTAGCCGCACTGATATATTAGTACGGGCATCTCGTCTGAACATCTCTCTTTTTTGGAGTTCAAATCTCTCTTTTCAAAATAAGATTCCCCATTTTGCTCAAGGAAGAGATCAATCGCAAAAGAAATTGATCTTTCACTACGAATTCTAATTTTGCTAAGAGACGAGATACCGGGGTCCCCGGCCAGAACCACACGTGCAAGTTTCCCTGCATGTGGCTCATCCGTGCTTTCCGAGGCGCTCGTCCCCTTTCTAGGCATTCTCCTTGAAGAAGGAAGACGGGATTAAACTTGAAAGATTGCTTTTATGTGGTTTTTGGTATGATTAAAACTCACTTGTCGATCACCTAGCCGATCTCGAATAGCCCGATCTTTAACTTTATTTCAACTGATCTGCCGGGCCTGTAAATAAGGCATAGGTTGGTCTATACGGAGGGGAGAGCTACTCTTTCTTTCATTGGGAATCCCTCACCAGTTGAAAGTTGGATTAGCTTACAAGGAAGGCTTGCGCATGTAATTCTGCCAAGGCACGATCCCCCTTTACTTAGTAGGGCTTGAAAGGCTGGACTATAAGCCCACTCCCCAGGATTACGTTAAGAGAGCAGAGCCGAGAAGGAAAATTTAAAAAGCAAGAAGAAATGGGGAGCCCGACCCATATCCACAGCTGACGGTGACTCCGTACCCGTACCGACGCCTTTCCTTTTGTAGACAGCTAAATGACTTCGTAATCTTAACGTACTGATTTTCATACTTTCTTTCTTACACTAATAGAAAATAAACAACTACTAGACTAGACTAGTAGTTGAGTGCTCCTTGTTGTTCGAATCTTGACCGGGTCTGAGCTTGGAAAACTCTATGCTAATGACAACTTCTTTAGAAAAACAAAGTTATTCAAGTTCTTTTTTCCAAAGAAGTCCCGCTCCGACGGCCCGATGAGTCATCTACTTAAAAGGACCCTCCCCGCAGTGCGCCCCTCCTTGAATTATTCGGTCATGCAATACTTATTGAATACAAAGAACAAAATCAATTTCGACCCCGTCGTAGTTCTCAATCATTTCGTGAACCCGGGCGTATGAAAGTGAACTACAATAAGCGTTATAAGTAAACTACACCCCATCTTCAACTGGGATTTTCATCTTAGGGGGAACTCCTAACTGTCTCTGTCTACCATCTGTAAACTCTGAATTGGGAATTGGAGGGACATACATAGAGAAGCCTCTACCTATGGTGCATTTCTTATTGTGAGACATTTCTAAAAAAAGAAATTTACTTTTTAATTTACTAAATCAGCTGATTTCAACAGTACAACTCAAAAATATGTTCTTTCTATTATATTCTAAGTAGCAAGTGGTTTAATTAAATTTTAAACAATTAAAATCAAAATGTCTTATTAATTATCTTATAATTTTATTCACGTTGATTAAATCTAAGAAACTTGTAACACTAATACGACGCTTTGACTTTTAGAGCAAGCTCGTAGAGTGACCTTTAAAGTTTTTATTATAATTTACTTTTTTGAAATTTAGATCATTTACCTTTAAAGTTTCAATAAATTAATAAATTTAAGTTTACGTAAACTTCTATGCAAAGTGGACCCAACACAGCATACTTCTCTCTAACCGGGGAAGCAAGCCCGCACAGGCTTGGGGTATTAAAAGAAGACCTTTCCGACCAATGGCTTTGTGTTGAAATGTCTACTGAAATTTATATGTCTGTAATGTAGGTTATAATTTATATCGATATAAATATTATAATTTATATTTAGGTTATACAAAGCATAACTTTTCAATTTTTAACTCTACTAGGGAAGTCCTCGGGTCGACTCCTTGCGAGTTCATCCCAAACAAAGCGAAGCCCTCTTCCTTTCTTAAAATACTGGGTCAGATACCGTCAATCGAATTTAAGTACACACGCGAAGAGCGATCCTTCTTAGCCCATTCATGAAAGTCCTTTGTTGCCTAGCAAAAATAAAAAATCCGAATCGGAAAGACCAGGTTCAAGATGGCAAGTCCGGTTAGGGCAGGTCTTTTACTACCTATATTCTAACTACCCCAGACGGGTAGTTCAACATAAAATTCTTAGAATGCGGTAGCCTGAAGATGAACAGCACTTGGCTTGGCCGATTTAAGGAAAAATTTCGGAATCGGAAGAATTCCGCTTTATAAAATTATCTCTTTATGTAAATGAACTATGGGGAATATATGACGAAATAGATTGGAATAGAACGTTGGCCAGCGAAGGCGGTTTATTTAGTACCAGATATACGTGTTTATTTCGAATTCTTTTCAGGGCAGTTCAAAGGCACGAGAGATAAGGAAAACTGAAAAGCTTCTCAAACCAGAGTAGGAATTCGATCAATCGCTAATGACGTTAACTCCTTATATCCCACTATTATGAAGGACTATCCCATGCCGTCAGGTAAGGGTGTTTGGCGTAATGATTTGGTAAATGAGGAATTGACCTCCTTGTATGGATTTACTCTAATAGACTGAGGGATAAGTAATTCGACTCATTCACATCCAGATCATAAATGTTTGGAATCCATATTATGCAAAGAGACATTGCTTTTGCTAATTCTCATTCCGAGTCAAGCTCAGTTCAACTCGTCATATATAGAAAGAGCAAGTTGTTCGAGTGTCAGTACTCAGATTGAATAAAAAATCTAGCTTTGGCTACTGAATTTATTTATAACACCTCGAGAAACTTTTTCAGTCTTAGGCACGACTTCTTGATCTTCTTCGTGATAAGTTTCAAAACGTTTTCAACAATATTTATACTTCCCAGAGATTTCTCAGCACGATAGATCTCTTCAGCTGAATGGAGTTCGTTCATCAATTCTGTTAAGGTCGTATTTCTTTCGTTCATATTATAATTGACCTTAAACTCTTTAAATGTATATGGCAGAGATTCTAGCACCATATCAATTTTTGAGTTATCATCGATTTGTGCTCTCTAAATCTCAGCCTCATTCAAATAGTCCATCATTTTGAGGACATGATCACGAACTCTTGTGCTCTTCCCCATTTTACTATTCATAATACCCTTCAATGTTACTTGTCTCGCAGAGCGAGTACTCTGCCCAAACATCTCTTGGAGACTATCCATTATTTCAGTAGCAGTTTTCAAATTCTGATGTTTGGTTTGCAGAATATTAGAAATTGAGGCTAAAATATAGCATTTAGCCATTTCATTGGCCTTTTGCCATTTCTCATAAAGCCTTCTCTCATTTCTATGAGCATTCTCTGGTGGTATTGGGGGGCATGCCTGGGTTAAGATATATTTATAATTTTCAGCAGTCAGGACAATATATAGATTTCTGAACAATCAGCAGTCACAATGATTTACCAAACAATGTATTATTTTCAAATTTATGGTAGCAGCCAATTGAACAAGTATCATTCAAAACTTGTTCAATTGCTTTACACTTGAATTAAAATAAAAATGTGATTCAAAATAAGAAACTACATGGACAAAGTTGATTAGACACAAGCAAATGAATACTGACATAGACAAAGCAATGTGCCAAGGTTGCATGAAATGTTCCATCCGGGGTGACACAAGTTCTGGGCAAACCCAAGCAAGCCTTTGAAGTGTAATTGCACTATTATCTATGAGTGACTTGTTCAACTCCTGTTTAGAATAAATAGATGAGAACACAAATAGAACATTAGCATTGGGGTGGCCAAAACTGTAGCCTTTTGGCTACTACTATAACTTTTGCAACTTTGGCTTGCAAAATCATAATAAAATATCAATTTTTCAAGTAAATTAGCTTAACTACCACTTTTTTTCCTTTTATGGAAGCGGATTCCTTTAAATCATTCTAAATCTAATCTCCAACACCAAACCAAAATAAAAATAGTCCAATTTTATTTTAAGTCTAAGACAATGAACATCTTGCAATTACCTATTATCGATAAGTTTACCATTCATCTCACTACCAGAAACTAAGTTGGGACATTTCACCTTTTTTCAATCTCCACTTGTCCCGTCAGAATAAGAAATCCCCAGAACAAGGCAATTATAAGGATAAATAATTGATTTTAACTGCAAGACCAAGAAGTGTAAACAGAAAATTGCAGAGAGAATCGAAAATCAAAATCCAATTGACACAAAAGGAATGTTAATGATAATTTTAAACTTTTTTTCCCCTGTACCTGTAACTTTGAGGTCAAGAAGTATTATAAGAATAGATACATGATGTTCTCTTGGACAGCCTAATATTTTTCATGTGATTAGAGAAATAATGAAAGTATAATCATAATTACAAACTAACATTTGATTAGAGAAATAACAGACGTTAAACCATAATTACAATCTAACTTTCACCATATGGTCATTAAACTAATTTGTTCCTCATGCCATAAAATTAATTTAAGCATTTATATTCATGGACGATACACATATACTCATTAATACTTTCGCAAAGAAGTTGTAGTACAGCAACAATATCATTAAGCAAAACATATAAACCAATACTTCATATAATTAATTCACTCTTAAATAAATTCCACATTTTAAATATTACTATGCAATTCACAAATTTCAAAACGATCACGTACTTAAAACTTAGTTGAGGACTCAAGAGTCTTAAAAGATTATTAAATTAATAAAAGATTCAAGCTAATTAATTATCCAGCAGATTGAGCTAATTATGTGATTAGAGGGTCTGTCAAGAAAATGTACACAACATGAGGGCATGGGACCCTATAGCATTGACGAAGATGGGCAGTTGATGAGCAAATCCAGCTAGCCAAGTAAATAAATTATATGAGGCATTTTTTTTTTTTTTTGTATCAGACATTGATAAAGGTTGACATACTGAGTATGGAAATTTAGAAAACAAAGGCTGATAATTTTTATTTTTTACAAGTTGTTAGCAGCTTAGACAGATCCTCTCAAGCCCACCACCATCACGACCAACAATCACACCCCCAGGCCAACACACATAAAAGCACCATTTTCCTATTACCTCGACCGGTCATCGGGCCTGATAGGTGGTGGTATCACACCCTTCTCAAAGGAACTGTACGTGAGACTCTCGCGTCATACAGCTCCGTCCCGGATTGGCTTTCTCAAGATAGGTTTGAAGTCGATTAGTCTAGTTAAGCTAATCCACTTCTTGAATCACATAAAGAGGTTCTTATCGGTCAAAGAATTGAGAATTCGTAGTTTGGAACATGTTAAGGTGCCAAGAAGATTCTATTCTAATTTCTAAAACGTAGCGAAAATATGAACCCCACAACAGACAGCCTCCTCCTCCTCACATGAACACCACTGATACATTTGAAAATTTTGTTATTCACTCCTAGGAATTACATAATTAATTATTATATATTAATCTACAATGAAAATTTCAAGGTGAGACAACTTAATACACAGCGAATATGGATAAAAATAAAAAAAAATAAAAAAGTTGATAGATTAATATGTTAATTAACCTACTAACCATGTACAATATCCAAAGAACTATCTTTATCGCTCTATTTATAATGTTAAAAAGGAATCAAAATTTGTATAATACACGACAAGCTACAAGGTTCTTTCTTCTGTATCTTCTCTGCACTTTCTTTTGTCAGTGTCACTGACCCCCTCCTCTCTTCCCACTATGGCCAGAAACTCAAACAAACTTATACCATTACACACACACACAAAAAAAGAAAAAATATATATATATATATATATATAAATGTCACATACAGGCCTCCCAGTTCTTCATCAATTTATGATAAATTAGTTGATGAAAATAATAATTATTATTATTCAAGTTTTAGATCCTTTGCACCGGTTCAAAAATAAAATTAACATTTGATTTCAACCGTAAGCTGGCAACAGGGATAGAGAAAAAAAAAAAAAACGACATTAGCACTGCAGAACACTCAGTTATTCATTTAAGCTTACCTTGAATAAAGAAGCAGTACGGCAGCAGCTAGACAGAGGCTGAGAAGTTGTTACCGGTGATGAACGGCTGAGTATTGATGACGGCAATGGATTTGTTACCGGTGACAGCCCAGAATCATAAGTCACAGCAGTGGATGACGGGCGATGCGGCAGTGGCTAGTCGACAGCAGTGATGTAGGTTTGGGTACCTCGGCGGCCTGGTGGTGAGTTTGTTTTGTAAGTTTCGATTGACAATGTGATGAAATGGGGAAAGCGATTTTGATTGAGACTTAGGGATTTTGATTTTGTTATTATATTTTTGTTTTTTAATTTTTTAGGATATTATAAATTTTTGAATTCTACATGGGCTAGCGTTCAAGTTAGAAAAATTTACAAATTATAATAATGAGTCATTGATTTTTAATATTTAATATATTGATCCATTAATATTAATAATTTGTTAAAAATAAAAAATAGTATATATATATACAATTATTAATATTTTTTACAAAGTGTCAAAAAATTAAATATTAATAAAAATTATTTTTGTAGTAATATATGTATTTTCAGACATCTACCTAGATGGATAAGTATGTATATATCATGATCTATACTATTAATGAATATGCATATCATTGAATTTGTAGTGATAGATACTCATAGATATTAATCATATGCTTATGCCAGGAACCAAATTTGAACTGGTGACACGAGGATTTTCAGTCCTCTGCTCTACTAACTGAGCTATCCCGACCATTTCTGACACACCATATTCTCCTTAAATACTTATATTCAATTTAATTCCTCTATTTTAAAAAAAAATAAAAAAAAATTGCACTAAATTCAATTGATTTAAAACTAATTATTTTTTGCAAAGAAGACTCCTTGAATTGCTAGTACTATAACAAATACGCCATTTATTAATATTTTTCCTTTTGGCGCTACCAAGATTTTTTGTTATCTTCGCCAATCAGACAATACTATATTATTTGCTATGCTTATATTAGTCCTATTTCCTTTGTTTGTTGGAGCGATAGGAATTCCTTTGAATCAAGAAGTAATCGATTTTAGAATCTAAGAAATAGTGAGAATTTTTTATCTCTCTCAATATTTCTTCCAATTCAAAAATTCAATATTTGAATTAATGCCCTTTCATTGATTTCTCCAAAATTGCATTCATTTATCCTAAAGATTTCATTTCAATTGAAATTTAGTTATTCACCATGTACGAGGATCCCTGCTAAGCATCCCTGGCTGAATGGTTAAAGCGCCCAACTCATAATTGGTGAATTCGTAGGTTCAATTCCTACTGGATGCACGCTAATGGGACCCTCCAATAAGTCTATTGGAATTGGCTCTGTATCAATAGAATCTCATCATCTATACATAACGAATTGGTGTGGTATATTCATATCATAACATATGAACAGTAAGAACTAGCATTCTTATTGAGACTCGAACTCAAAGGGAAGAAAATAGATTTATGGATAGAATCAAATATGCAGTATTTACAGACAAAAGTATTCGGTGTTATCCGCAGATCTATTCAATGTTAGAATTAGACCTGCTATTAATGTGGGTATTTTCATCTCTAGAATAGGATCCGCAGCTCAAATTAAAGCTATGAAACAAGCAGCTAGCAAATTAAAATTTGAATTGGCACAATTTTTAGAATTAGAAGCTTTTGCACAATTTGCTTCTGATCTCGACAAAGCTACTTAGAATCAATTGGCAAGGGGTCAACGCTTACGTGAGTTGCTCAAACAGGCCCAATCAATTTCTTCATCTAAAATAAATTTTAGTGAGTTATATAAATTTTTAAATGACAAGATGCATCTTGTATGTATTACATAGAATTTTATATTGATTGTGAATATTTAGTAAATAATATATTATTTGCCTAACAATAAATTTGGGTTACTTTATGCATAGGAGATTGTTAAACAAATATTCGATTTGAACACACGCAAAAATAACACGTGTGAAGAATTACATGGAATCAATGCAGATTAGATTTATAATATGAGTACATTATTAACCTCAACTATAATGTTATTATTGAATTTAGAATTGCTGCAAGTTGTTCAAGTGTTTCTGTTATTTCTGTTGCAGCATCACATTAATATGAACTCGCCACCCATTGAAAGGACAAAAATAAACCAGCAGTTGATGATGAAAATAAAATGGACAATCAGCCACTTGCTCATGACAAATATGAAGTAGATGACGTGTATGAAAAAGAGGTTGCATGCATTTTTAACATTTTAATTAATTTAAAACAATGATATTTGATTTAATCAATTATACATTTTTTTTTCTTGTCACAAACAAAATCAAAGCTTTTTCCTATGATTATGTTGTTTGTCAAACAAAGATAATTAATCGTTATATTATTGACATGAAAGAAATAATGAATAAGATTATGTCAGATATGAAATTTTTAGAATACTCTTAAGAATCGAGTCAATGGAATGAATAGGGGACGAGGTAATTGTTGTTAATTTTTTTTTAATTTACTTCTAATGAACTTGTATAATTTGACGCATTTCTTTGTCCTCTACAACATATCCATAAATATTATCGATTGATAAGTGGTAAACATAAGCAATATATTAATGCCTTATATCAGTGTTACACGCATATAAATGTCTTTTTTTGAGTAACAAACTTAAATTTTATAATCATCGATGTTTTATACTATAATAAAATATAGCATTTATTAATTTGTTTTTAAT
Organism: Murraya koenigii; assembly: GCA_025617385.1. NCBI lineage: Eukaryota > Viridiplantae > Streptophyta > Magnoliopsida > Sapindales > Rutaceae > Murraya > Murraya koenigii. The sequence goes on along the minus strand of CM046813.1, from coordinate 6,257,660 downwards.
GAATTGATTAGGTTTTCTTGCGGGCTCAATGGAATAACAGTGAATGTGAGCAAGATTCATTAGATTATATTATACTCAATAGCTACATTAATGGCCAGAAATAAGTGAAATTAAAATCATTCGCAGATGTTAATATGGTATGTATTACTATACAATTCAATGTGGTGCCTTTTATATTTAAAGATTTTACACATACTATTGTTGGCTAATTTCACATTTTACCATATGCAAGTTTTCATTCCAATTAACTTAAAAGACAATCATTAGGTGGTAGCTTGAGTAGTCTTTAGTTGCGAGTGGATCTCTATCTATGACTCATCGAAGGAATATTATGACGACAAAGCGTATTCTCAACTATTCAAGTCACTTCAAGTTATCTTTCATCGATAGCTATAAGATGTTAGATTTTACAATATTCGACTGAACTTATAGAGTACAGACTCTCAAAAACTCACAGCAGTTAAGGATGTGCCACAACAGGAGCTTAGTAATGGCAATTGTAGGGTGTTTATATTAATGTTTACGATGTATTTAATCTTCTAGCTATGAATTGATTTTAACAGTAGTCATAGACAATACTTACAGAGGAAGATTGCCATTGACATATGTAATGGGGATATTATGTTATAAATAACATATTTAAACAATTGTAATATAAATTAATTCACTTATGTTGGGTTTCACAATTCTCAAACAATTGTTATGAATATACCATACAAGTTAAAAAAATATTAATAGGACATTATTTTGAATTATCGAATACATAATAAACATAAGAATTCAAAATATTAATAGACCGCTAATTTGGATTCGGTGCAATGGGATTCTCATTTTTTTCAATTATGCCTGCGTTCTTTGCACTGAAAACACATAACAGCTCCCCGTGATACATCCTCACCAACATATGGTATTCTAAGCTCCTTCCGACCATTCGGAGGTGGTTTTTCTATTGGTGGGCTTACCTTCAATTGTTAGATGTGATGTGAAACTTCCTAAGAACTGACGTCACCAACCGAATCGATTAGCACTGTATATGCCTTCAATAATGATTCATTTGAGTAAAAGTGAGACAGAAACCTATGTAATTTACTACACCATGTAGGCAGGCAATTATTGCATGAGCACAAACAAATTGATTAAGTTAGAATACTCTATAACTTAAAGCTTTGCAACTTATGTCAACTAACCTTATTTCACACTACTACTCAAAACCTGGAATTTATGCTCAAACATAGGGCAGACATTCATTCTTTCAGCTTAATCTTTTCTATCATATATTATTTTATCTGTCCACGTTGCTAAAAGAGTACTCATTGATTCTGCTACTTTTTTCCTATCTTAAATTCATTGTTACAATGTTTTTTTTAAGTAGTTAACAAAATGAGTTATGCAAAATTTCTGCGATCCCCTCATCAAAGAATTTAAGCTCTTCGCAATATTAGTGGTTAGAATGTTGTACCTCCAACTATCGAATTGAGATCGTGCTCAATTACATGTGCCTACATTATTCTCTAAGTAATCAGCTGCTCTTGAATGCATCCATCACAACCCCTCATGCTGTGTTCTAAACTCTTCACATATATATTCATTTGTTGTGTTTATAAATATAGGCTCAAACTTATCCCAAAGAGCTTTTGATATCCTGAATTTGGACTTTACGCTAACTTTGACATAGTAGAAACAAATGTCATATGTGGCACTATGAAATGTCTTCCTAATAGCTCTTTGAATATAATTGCATCAATTGAAAATAGTTACTAAATCTGGAACATTACTAATTATTTCATGCAAATTTGTCATAAACCATTCCCAAGAATCATTATTTTTGGAATCCTTAATCCCAATAGTAAGTGGATACAATTAATTATTTCCATCCAAGCATATTGTCACATCTCATCACTACCTAACATACATTCTCTTGATTTGACACTCTCTTTGCCCAAAAATGCCATTTACATGATATTAAAGTACAATACACCTCGAAATGTGTCGATGTGAACCTTGCAACCTTGCAACCTTGAAATCAAACTTATCCCTCAAGGAAACTTTCCGCAGTTCTAATCTTAAATTATATTTGGAATCGAACAACTTGCCTATACAAATATCATTAGTCCTAATATTTCTAACAAAAATCTAGAGTAACCAATTTCAAATACAAAATTAGTACAATACTTATACGAGAGTCAACTGTTACACTCTACGAATGGAGCCTTGGAATAACAGGCTGACTTCGGTGTGGTTCATGCTCATTCTCAAAGTGAGACAAATCTTTCCTATCACCGACTAGACCCTCATTATGCTCACTATTCTCTATTAACATATAGATTTTCATAATTATGATTTTGATTATTATAAATATGTTTTTGAATTGATGAAGGTTGATGATTTTGAAATATTTTTAACGAGTAATTGAAAACTTTGAAATCCTCCAATATTGTTTAAAACTCTAAAAAGAACTTATTTGAAAATGTATAAAATAAGGAGTGGCCTTTAAAATAGTTTTAGAAAAGAATTGAGGCAAAATTATATTTTTAAAAAGTTACACTATAGCAAAACTATTATATACTGTAACTAAACGGCTAGCCGATAATAGATTTAATAGGTTGCTGAAAAGGTCCAGTGAGGGACATATATTTTACCGAAAGATAATTGCGAACTGACAACATATTTAGTAGGTTGCCAATAAGGTCCAGTGACAAAGTTAGCAGGCTGCCGATAAAGTCCAGAGAGTAAAGTATCTTGTTTAAAGATAACGGCTAACCGACAATAAGTTAGCAGGTCTAGAGAGCAACACAATCTGGTTGACGTTAACGGCTAACCGATTGTTTTAAAAACAGCCCAACGGTAACTTGTTTAAAGCCAAAATGGCAATCTGACAATAAGTTAACGGCGAACCATTAATACTCAAAAAGTCCATAATGACTAGTTTTCAACTCCAAGTATAAAAGGATTCATTCAAATTCAAATGAGGATGGGACAACTACACATATCACTGGTCATTCAAGAGTAATCTAAGCTTAAGTTCTTATAATCATTTTGTTCACACTTTGAGTATTTATCTTGTATTTGATTATATGGTATAAGTTAAGTTGTGTTGTAACTTCTTTTATTGTAAACACAAAAATTAGGTAATTGTAAGTGTTGAAGTACACTTTAGTTAAGAGATTGGGGTTAATCTCTTGTTGTAAAAGTTTACTGACACCTAGGAAGTCAAGTGTAAGCGTTATTGAAGCCTTAGAGACGCGCTTAGTGAAAACCTTAGGCCCAGTGAGCTTGGAGGCATGGACGTAGGCACGGTTGGCCGAACCACATTAAAAGTCATCGTGTTTGCATTTCTTTGTTCCTTACTCTTTATATTTACTGCACTTTAAATTTGATTATTTCAAATTTAGTTGCCTTATTGAGAGTTAACTAAGTTTTAATTTAGCAATATTTTTAGAATCTTAATTCACTCATCTTCTTGGGTTGCTTAGTTAGTATTTCATTTGGTATCATAGCGATGTGCTCTTGTTCTCAACGGAACCGTCTAAAAGTAAAGATCTATGGCAACCCAATATGATTCTACATTTAGAAAAGGACAATCTACCACTAGGCCACCATTTTTTTATGGTAATGACTACCCTTATTGAAAAACTAGGATGAGAATTTATCTACAGGCCTTAGACTATGAAATTTGAGAGATTGTTAATGATGGACCATTCATATCTGTTATGAAAAATGAAAAAGTGGAAGATATTCCTAAGTCATCCAACCAACAGAGTGAGGAAGAGAAAAGAAAATTGTCTCTTAACTCCAAAGCCATGAATGCCTTAGTTTGTGCACTTGATAAGAAAGAATTTCATAGAGTGTCTAGTTGTGAGAGTGAAAAGGAAATTTGGAACAAACTTGAAGTTGTCTATGTGGGAAGAAATCAAGTTACAAAGTCTAAAATTAATAGATAAACCAGACAATAGGAACTGTTTCAAATGGAACAAAATGAAAGTTTCTATGCTATGTATACTAGATTTACAAACATTGTGAACACTTTAGGAGCCTTAGGAAAAACTTTCTCCAATAGTGAAAAAGTTAAGAAAATCATTAGGTCACTTCCTATTGAATCAAGACCTAAGAGAACAGCCATAGAAGAAGATAAGGATTTAAATATCTTACTTATTGATGATTTAATTGGATCTTTTATTTTTTATGAGGAAGACTTAGCAGCTAGAAAGGCAATAAGGAAAAGAATAAGAAGAGCATTCCTCTTAAAGCTTCAAAGCATGAAAGTGAAGAGGAAAGCGAGCTGGATGATGAAAACCAAGCAAGAAGATTCAGAAAATTCTACAAAAAAATAAATGAACAAAGGAAGTTCAGAAACTACAATAATCAAAAGGAAAAGAAGGTACCTATCACTTACTATGAATGCAAAAATGCTGGACATATTTGATCAGAATGTCCTCTCCTCAACAAACTCAAGAAGAAAGCCATAGTGGCTATATTAGATGACAGTGTTGAGGAATCAAGTGGTGATGAAGAGCTTCAAGAAGTGTCAAACCTAACTCTTATGGAATTTGGGGATGAATCATTCGATGAGCTTGATGAGGTAAATGATTTGCTTACCTATGATGAACTATATGATGTTTTTAAGGAATTAGATGATAATTGAATAAGAATATGTAAGAAGAATGCATGTCTTAAAAAGAAAATGATAAAACTCACAAATGAGAATAAATCTTTAAATGTTAAGATTACATGTCTAGAATTAGAGAATAAATCATTGTATACTAAGATGGATTTGTCAAATGAAAAATCCAGCACATCTTATGAGCATATAGATGGATTTGTCAAATAAATCATTGTATAATTAGAGAATGCATGTCTTAAAAAAAATGATTGAACTTACAAATGAGAATAAATCTTTAAATGTTAAGATTACATGTCTAGAATTAGAGAATAAATCATTGTATAATAAGATGGATTTGTCAAATGAGAAATCCAGCACATCTCATGAGCATATAGAATCACATGTTGACGATTTGATAAAGGAAAATGAGATGCTCAAAAAAAGGACAAATAAACTTAGTGATATTGTCTTAAAATTTACAAATGGGCAAAAAATATTAGATAACTTATTTGGTTCACAAAAATGTGTGTTTGACAAGGGAGGTATTGGTTATAAGCCAAATTTGAAACAAAAGTATTATAAGAATTACTTTATAAAGAGTACCTCTATTAATGATCAAATTGTATGTCATTTTTGCAATGAAAATGATCATATGAAAAATAGATGTTATGTCAAGAAAAATGAATATTGTGGAATGAAATGTATTTGGGTTCTAAAATTCACCATTACTAACACTCAAGGATCCAAAAAGGTTTGGGTATCTAAGACTTGAGATTTCCTTTGCAAGGTTTGAAGAAAAAGCAGAATAAATGGTTTTTGGACAATAGATGTTCAAAACACATGACAGGAAACTATGCTTGGTTTTCAAGCTTTACTAAGATCGACAACGGTGGAGATGTTTCCTTTGGAGACAATTCAAAAGGAAAGATTCTTATAATTGGCAATGTATCCTCTACTCTAATTTAGAATGTGTGTTTGGTTAAAAATTTGAAACACAACTTGATTAGCATTATTCAATTATGCGACAAAGATTATAAAGTTATTTTTTATAAAACTAAATGCATTATAGAGAGTGCATGTGATAGTAAAATTGTGTTTGTTAAAAAAAGATGTGGCAATGTGTATACCATCGATATTGAATGTGCATCTTCAAATGATAAATGTTTGTCCACATTGAATGATGATGGTTGGTTATGGCATAGAAGATTAGGACATGCAAGCATAGATTTGATTTCAAAATTTTCCGAAAATGATCTAATTAAAGGTCTTCCTAAAATTGATTTTTAAAAAGATAAATTTTATGAGGCATGTCAATTTGGTAAACAAATTAAAATCGCTTTTAAAAACAAAAATTATATTTCTACTTCAAAACCACTTCAACTTCTTCATATGGACTTATTTGGAATTTTTAGGTATGCTACTTATGCTTTTGTGATTGTTGATGATTTTTTTAGATTCACAAGGGTATTGTTCTTAGCCAATAAGGATGATGCATTTGATGTTTTTAAAGTATATCACAAAAAGGTTCAAAATAAAAAAGATTGTAAGATTGCATGCATTAGAAGTGATCATAGAGGAGCATTTAAAAATCATGCATTTGAATATTTTTGCAATGGGTATAGTATTGAACATTAATTTTCTTCACCTAGGACTCCACAACAAAATAAAGTTGTTGAGAGAAAGAATAGGTCTATTCAAGAAATGGCTAGGACCATGTTAAACAAAAATAGTTTGCTTAAATATTTTTGGGTCGAAGCCATCAGCACTTTATGTTATGTTTTAAATTGTGTATTAATTAGACCTTTAATAAAACTCCCCATGAACTTTAAAAAGATAGAAAAACTAATATTGGTTATTTCAAAGTTTTTTCATGTAAATATTTTATTTTGAACAAAAGATAATCTTGGTAAATTTGATCCAAAATCTGATGTTGGTATCTTTATTGGATATTCAAATTCAAGCAAAGCTTATAAAGTTTATAACAAAAGATCGTTGATGTGGAGGAATTTATGCATGTCACATTCGATGAATCTAATTCCTCCTCTTTGGAGCAAGTTGTTGTTAATAATAATACAGATGAAGAGTTATATGGAAAGTAATTAAAGGAAAAGCAAAATGATGCCCTATCGAAAAATCAAGAGGAACAACAAGAAGAAATAAGTACAGAACAAAATGAAGGTGTTTCTCAACTACTTCCCAATGAGTTGAGGTATGTCTCTTCTCATCCAAAAGATTTAATTTTAGGTGATCCCTCTATAGAAATTGCTATTGGGTCATCATTTAAGAACACATGTGAATATGATGCATTCATTTTTTAAATTGAACCAAAATTCTTTTCAGATGCTGAAAACGATGAATCTTGGATTATGGCTATGCAAGAAGAGTCAAATCAATTTAATAGAAATGATGTATGAGAATTAGTTCTTCAACCGGAACACCAATCTGTCATTGGTACTAAATGGGTATTTAAGAACAACATAGATAAAACTGGAGTGGTTATAAGAAATAAAGCTAGATTAGTAACTCAATGTTACAACCAAGAAGAAGGAATTGATTTTGATGAAACATTTGCACTGTAGCTAAATTGGAGTCCATTAGTATATTATTAGCATTTGCATGTCATAAGGATTTCACCTAATGGATGTTAAAAGTGCATTTATAAATGGCCATATTATGGAGGAAGTTTACGTGAAACAACCACCTGGTTTTGAAAATAAAAAAATTTCTAGATCATGTTTATAAATTGACAAAAGTTTTGTATGGGTCGAAACAAACACCTAAAGCATGGTATGATTGGCTTAAAAATTTCTTGCTAGAGAATGGTTTTTCAATGGGTAAAGCTGATACAATTCTTTTCATTAAGCATAAAAACAAAAATATTCATCTTGTTCTAATTTATGTTGATGATATTATTTTTGGTTCTACTAATGAGCTATTGTGTAAGGAATTTTCATCTTGTATGTGCAAAGAATTTGAGATGAGCATGATGGGAGAGTTAAAGTATTTCTTCGGACTACAAATAATACAAAAAGAAGGGATTTTCATAAACCAAGCCAAGTATGTGAAGGACTTACACTACTAAAAAAATGCCCTTTAGTGATACTAAAATAGTATCACTAATTACTTTTAGTGACACTTATTAATAGTGTCAGTGATCTGACAGTCAGAAAAATAGTGACACTTGAATGTGGTGTCAGAGATTGCTATTACTATAGTATTACACAAATAGTAATAATTTAGTGTCAATAATTATTATTACTATAGTATCACAAATTAGTAATATCAGTAAAACAATCACTCTAATAAAATTGATACTTTATAATACATTTTTAGTATCAATGACTTTTATTAGTTATCATTGTCATTTTAAGTTTTGTCAATCTAATGATATTATTTAAAAAAGAATATTAAAGTATGCTAAACTGCTAAAATGAACAATTACATATAAAATTTCTAACAAATTTTAAATAAGTCTGAATCAAACATTAATACAAATATAATAATAAAAAAATGTCAAATATAATTTAAAATCAACATAGTAATAGTTTGGAGAAATCAAAACAAATATTTCAAATATAATTTGAAATCAACATAATGACAATGAATTGCAATCATTCAGTTATCCCACAAACATCTCCTCCCCGACCTTTGCCTTTCCCTTCACCTTCCTTACCTACAAGTGCATCATATAGATTTAATTAACTAGCATGCTATACAAATCAATTCTCATATATTCACAAGAAAAAAAAAAGTATATTGGACAAATCAAACTAAATAAATATAATAACGATAAAAAAAATGATATTTATTCGCGAAGGGACCAAATGGTAAGTTGGCAAGCTAATGATGGGATAAAGAGTGTTGTTGTTGGCTTACTGAGCAGTGGACTTTCTGGTTATGCTTTTAACCATGGTGATATTGGAGGTTACTGTGTAGTAAACTTATTTCTAATCAAATACAGAAAAAGTAAGGAGTTGCTGTTGCGATGGTAAGTACCAAGGTGATATGGGCATCCGACTAATGCCCAACAATTGGCTAAATTCTGGAAAGCTCTTGCTGCATGGCATCATACTTCCGTGTATTGGTGGCAAAGTGAAATATTTTTTAAAACGTAAATATTAAGTAACAAAAAATCTAATAGTTAGATCTTCTAGGTATATTGAGAGCAAAGGAAGAAGAATGAAGCGCCTAACCTTTCTTTAGCCATAGAAAGTTTAGGAGTAAGAGAAGGTTCGAAGCATTGCTCTACTGGAACACAAATGCGGACATTATAGCTACGCCTCTTCCGGTTCCAGGTCATCAAGTTGATTCTCAAATAAACTCTCTGTGCATATTAACTCCTCCCCGAGTTCATCTCACAAGCAACACGACCTTTAATTTGAACTACTAGATCAAGCATCTATACAACCAATTTCCTTCGTAACATCTATCTCGCGTATTAGCTCAAAACATTAAGAGGGAGTTGCGCAAATGACCTGAGGGATTGTAAAACCGGATCACTTGGGGACATTAGAAAAATTACCCAACTCGAAAATCGGCATTTGTTGAAGTGCTTCATCCGACATTTGAAATTTTAGAGCATTAACTTCCTCTTTGTGCCTCTTATTCTCTTTAGCTAACTTCATGTGCTCCTCCAATTTTATACAACCATGACACTTGTTTGTTGCCATCTTTTGCAATAGGCCAGCCCATTTGTAGTATGCTTCCACTAAGTTCATGTCTTTCAGCTTCCAATCTGAAAGAGGATTACCACAGCAAAAGTCACTTCAAGGGTAAGTTGCAAACTAAAAATCAAAATACACAACTAGTTATAATTGCTGGCTACTTAGGGGTGCCAAAGGAGACAATACAATTAGAAAGGCATGCATTTAGGCAGTGGAAAACAAGATGCTCATGAGGTCATTATGTTAGTATACAATATGCTCATAACTACATGGTTCATACTACTTTATCTGATTAATACTTTTCTCTTCCACAAATATTTCTTCTAAAATTTACGACGTTTAATTAGCTATTTGTAACATAATTACAGCCAATAAATATACAAGAAAGTGCGTCACAAGGAGACCAGAGTTGCTTTTCCATCAAAATAGCTTAGCAACAAATTCAGCCATCAAAAAATCAAACATTAAACAACTGATGCATAACTGAGAATACTTATAGCGCCCCAAAAAGGAAAGCGTTGTATCTATGGAACTGAAAAAAACAGAGACAAGAAGATATTATTAAACTTCTTCAACCTCATTATTTTCTGTTAAATGATGTCACTGAAGAATACGATCCAACAAGCTCAAATGGATGACTCAAAGACACAAAACACGCCATGCAGTTCATCTGTCCCAAATCACCAATAATAATGTTAATACCTTTCACCGGATCAAGGGCTTGAGGATATTTGCTTGCATCGATTTCAAATCCAAAAGTCGTTGAACTGTCTTTGAAAAAGCAGACCTGCCGCCATCTTCAAGGAGCCTAATGTTATCAATCTTTATCTCGCAATTGCATATGCATAATAGCTCCTTTTTATCAATTCCTCTGACCTCATAACTCACTCCAGCAATAGTACCATGGTATGGTAATGTTATGTTGATAACACCTGAGCCTTTACGGTGAGAAACAGAACCACGATAATCTTCTTCAAGACCACGTTTTGATTTTGGTATCACAAAATAACCTTCTGAGAAGTCCTCACTTTTCTTATAGAAGGGAGTTTCTGTTGTTAATGGTACGTCAGGTTTCAGCAATATTACAATGTGCTGTTTATTATTAACAGAAGGTGCTTTCACAACAGCTCCTAGCAAGTGATCCTGGCCCTATGTTAGTTAATGATTTGAGTTTAGCGACCGTAGTAACTCTGAATGAACAGTAAATAAACAAGGAAATTAAGAAGTTATTAACGAGGAACTGTTGAAAGAGAATGCACATTGCACTAATGAATCACTAATCATTAACATCATGTAAAAAGAAAAAGATCATGGAGTTTACTAGCAGTCACTTGGCATAAATTACTACAGTTTTAATGGATATATAACGTAGTTCAAATCCTGCCTATCAAAATAGTTCCAACGCTAAAACAAATTGTTTGGACACTAAGCAAGACAACTCATCTAAGAAACAAACATCATCACCCACAAAAACACTTAAGCGTAATAGCAATCGATTATTAAACTTCGAAAGCAAGAAATTCGTGGTCCAAAATGAAAAGGGATAAAATAAATAAAAAATCAAATTCATGCTACTTGAAATGAGTACACAAAAAAATTTACACAAGAACTTACTGTTTGGGATTTCATAAATACCACCCTTCCGAGCCTTAGAAATTGTCTGAGCAGTGGCATAAGTGCCTCGATTATCCGGTTGTTATACTTCTACGCTCAGTAGTACATGTCATAGTATTCCTCGATTGCGGGTTCACCCTTAATACATCTACAAGGAAAAAGTCATGTTTGATGAGCTATACAATCAAAAGAGTCACCACGAAAAAAACTTAATGACAGAAGAAAAAGGCAACCACTTGGCAATTACTAAAATTATAAGAGAACAGACGTGAAGATTTAACGTGTCTTCTAGCACATAAGAGAACCTGCATTCCGAAAAAGAATAGTAATTATGAAAAATCATCATGATTCCGCTATTCAAATACTGACCATTTATTTTGGTAAACGGATTCCCAGTTATTCTGCTATTCATCATCATTAATAAATAATCATTTTGTCATCAGAATTATCATTATAAACAACAATAATTCCTAAAATATTACCAGCTGCTTGTTGTAATCCTGCATGTTCTTGTTCTAATCAGACACCCTTTTCTCAGCCTTTGCTACAAAGGGAGCTTTCTCCTAACATCGCATATCTAAAGAAATATGAACAAACAAGTCAACACATACAATTTTTAAAATTAGGTAAAAAAAAAAGATGAATAAATTGAATATAATACTTACATCATCTGACATTGACTTCCATTTTTCTCCAGCAGCTTTGCCAACCTGATTCATAAGAAAGCTCACATTAAAATCGGTTAGGAAAGAAGTAATATAAATATATATCACTTAAAATTCACATTAAAATTATATAATCACTTACAGCAGCAACAGATTTGTTGTTAGGATGAGCTTCTATAAACTGCTTCTTGAACTCCTCCCTTAATTTTGTCAAAAATAAATTGAGATTTAAATCAGCACGGAAAACATAAAGATGATTTTTGTTTTGTAAATTCAAACAAAAAAAAAAAAAAGAAAACAGAAACTCATACATGAAAACGAAGAAAGCACTAGGAGGCCTCTTCGGCTTGTTTGGATCTTTCGCAGCCTTGGGCTTCGCTGTCAACTTGTCGGCTCTCGCCTCTTTGCTCTTCAGCCTTTAAACACCAGAAAAAAAAATCAAAAACAATATTGAACGAAATAAATATACAAGCGACGCTAAAAACAACAAAAAAAAAAGAATAGATCTACGGATACGATATTATCAAAACTATGAAAACTCACTTGCTATCGGTTCCTCACCGCGTCACTTCGATCTGCCTCCTTTCATGATGAATCCTGCACTAAAAATGATGTAAACCGGTGAAAATCGGTGAGAATCAGAGAGTCTCGAACTGAAGCCGTGCCGGAGAGACTCAGCGAGTTACCTAGCAAAGTTAGGGATTTTGGAAGACAAAAGGATATGCTTTGTTCGTGCGCGTGCGTGGACTTTGTTTTTGGCTTTATGAGGCGGAGTGAAATAACAAAAGATTAATTTCGGAGGAAATCAAAAATTTTATAAATTGAGATTACGAAAGCCAAAACGAAAGAAAAGAGAACAGTAAAGTATGATTTTTGAATTAATTGAAATCAACTTGTAAATAGAGAAGAGAACAGAAGATATCAAAAAAATAAAAACAAAAGAGAAAGCATGAGGGAAAGCATGAGAGATCGAGTGAGCGATGGGTGAGAGTTAGCGTTAATTAGGTTTTGTTATCCTTTTGTTATTATATTTTTGTTTTAAAATCTTTAAAATGAACGAATTAAGTTAATTCAATATGGTTCGATGGTCACTGTTTCAAATGTTAAAATTTTAAACTCTAGAAGTCTCAGGTTCGAGTTGGCACTAAAACAACTATTAATGAATTTTTTTTTTATCTCTGATACTTTAGTGTCAGTGATTATTGATGTTTAATTTACTAACACACTAGTATTAATAACCTCTAATACCTACTTGTTAATAGGTGTATTTGTTCACAATTACTGATACTTTTTGCTAAGTATCAGTAAACTAAGTGTCAATAAATGTCATTTTTCTAGTAGTGTTACTCAAAAGATTTGGCTATAAAAATGGAACAACAAAAAGCAATCCAATAAGCACAACCAGCAAGCTACACAAGGATGAAAAAGGTAACAAAGTTGATATCAAGACATATCGAGGTATGATTGGATCCTTACTTTACTTAACTGCTAGTAGGCCTGATATTATGTTTAGCATATGCTTGTGTGCTAGATTTCAATCATGTCCTAAGGAGTCTCATTTACTGGCTGTTAAATGAATCTTCCAATACTTAATTGACATAATTAATCTTGGTCTTTGTTATCCTAGAGGAACACATTTAGATTTAACATGTTATTTGAATGCTGATTTTACTGGATATAAAGTTAATAGGAAAAGCACTAGTGGTATATGCTATTTTCTAGAACACTCTTTAGTCTCTTGGTTTAGCAAAAAATAAAATTCAGTTGCACTTTCTACTACTGAGGCAGAATATATTGTAGCTGGAAGTTGTTGTGCACAAGCACTATAGATGAAACAAACACTTAGAGACTATGCAATTAAGCTAGATCATATTTCTATTCGATGTGATAACACCAGTATTATTAGCTTATCAAAGAATCTAATTCAACACTCTAAAACGAAACACATAGAGATTTGACATTATTTTGTAAGAGATCATGTTCAGAAGGGAAATGTTGTGATTGAATTTGTTTCCACTGAAAATCAATTTGCTGATATCTTTACAAACCTCTTAGTGAAGAGCAATTCACAAATATTACACATAAACTTGAAATGATCAATATTGCGTATTAATATATTATTCTGGTATGTTTAATCTCATTGTTTGACTTCTTGAATGTATTTCACATGATTAATTAGGTTTTAGATTCATAAATCATCCATCAAATGACCATTCTAATATTCCGAGTTCAAGAAATGACTTTGGAGTAATTCATAATTTGGCCAAAAATTAAAATAATGTGTGAAATCATTTCATGGGAGAACTTAGATGAGCATTTTGGAGGATAACGGCTCGCCGATAACTTTATAGTTGGCTAGCCGATAATCTTAAGTTTTTTAAACAAGCATTTTACCCATTAACGGTTTATCATTAATTACGTAAACGGCTCACCGCTAACTCATTAAAGGTGACAAAGCTACTGGAGTGTAACGGCTCACTGTTAAAAAATAAAAGGCTCGCCGATATCTGATTGACAAAAGTTTTACTCTATGACTGTAACGGCTCGCCAGTTTTACGTTTCATCTGCACAATGACCTTCTTATTCCTCATTTTTCCTTAGTCCTAAACCGTTTTCTTTGCACTTTTTGCTGATAGCTCTTTCTGTCTCTCTCTACAATCCATCATTTTTCCTTGTTTTTCTTGCAAAATTAAGTTTCCCACAGGCATAAAATCCTCTTAAATTTATATTTTTGTGATTAAAACTCATTTGTTTACTCAAATCACAAAATTTCTAATTTGAAACCCTAGAACTGCCGCGCCTTTCTTCTTCAAATTTCTCTTATTTTTCCACTATTTTTTGCTTAAATTGAGTCCATACACACCTTTCTCTACCACTTCTCTATCTTTCTATTGATTTATTTTCTCTTTTACTCATCCACTTTCCAAAATCTCAAATTTTGGATTTTGGAAAAGGGTCAAGCACTCTACTACACCAGGCCCTGATTAAAGGTTTGCTCCTATGGACTTCACCCAACTACATTTTGCCCTCACTCACATGGCTCGGAGATTTGAAAACACTTTTATGGGTAAAACTGTCACTCCCTCATATTTTGTAGATATTAATGAATTTAAGGATATCATAATATATGGGCATAATATCACAAACCTCTTAAGACAATAGGAATTAGCTTTAAGTGTGGATGAGCTTATTTATAAAAATCTTGTTCGAGTCTTTTACTCTAATATAAACATAAATGATACTCAATCTAGTCGAGTGATTGCTCAAGTTGCAGGGATACGTATTGCATTTTATGATACTGACCTATGTAGAATTTTTGGAATTTCTCCTAATGGTTCAAACCTTTATACGGCTAGGAAGGAACTAAAATTTGACAGATTTCATCATATAGAAGCCATTAAAAATATTTATTGACGTCGCGATCTTTCCAACGATGTTTGTACTCTTTCCTTTAGGTCACAGCTACTACCCTTTCATGTTAGGATCATCCATAGTATTTTGTAGCACATGGTCACTCCTAGGCAAAGACAAAATGATAAGGTAACTCATCTTGATATGCGTCTATTAGATTCTCTCATGGTCGAGAGGTTAACCTTGGCTATACTATTACACGTCACATGCCAACTTCCTCTAGTGTTAGTAACCAGTTTTTTCCTTATAGAAGTATCATCACCCGGATTCTTCGTCACTTCCGCATTCCTTTCACTGAGCCTGCTCATGCTGAGGTCAGAGAAGTTAGAACGGAAGCGCATTTTCGTGATTGGTTTTCAGAGATAGGGAGATATATAGATAAGGATTCTTTCTTCTAAGAATGAGAACACTCTTGTTACTTCAGAGGATAACAAATTCCTCAACAATATTTATCATACTGATCAGCTTCTTTACTTTTGTTTAGGAGCTCAACCTCGTGCCCCCAAAAAATTTGGAGTACGGCAGAAGTATGAGGAGTAGAAGGAGCCTGCACATGAAGTAGATGTTGGTGACCAGCCTCTGGCTTCCGATAGTTTACTGCAGCACATTATGGGTAGCGTTAAAACTATTTTGGAGCTGCAGCAGCTCCGGTCTCAGTTTGAGGCATTCCAAATTCAACATCTTTAGGAGTTCCTCTATCAAAGTCATCATCACAGCTGCTTCTATAGATTTTCTGTCTTCTTTATATGCATTCATACATAGTTATATGCATTCATTTATTATTATAATATTTTTGGATGACATGATATTGGTAATTTGGTTCATATGGATGCTTGTTTATATTTATAGATTCATGTGGATGATTGATTTTAGATGTTTGTTTCATTATGGATGGTTATATGTATTTGTAGAGATTATCTATTGACATGACTTGGAGTTAAGATGGTTTTTTAACTATATTAGGAGTGTTCTTAACAAGTTTTGCAATTTTGGTTTCCTCGATTTTCTAGGGAAACTCTACCGAATTTTTTTCTACATATTTTCTACATTTTTCATTGTTTTTATGATGAAGGGGGAGAAGTATGCAAGAAAGTGTGAGTTCGAGTATGTAATTATGTTTTCAAATTTTTTTAAGTAACCTATGGTTTTAAAATAATCTTTGAAAAAAATGTTTTATTTAGGGAGAGCATATATTTAGGGGGAGTACATATTTGGAGGAAGTTTAAATCTTTCAATGATATTTTTCAAAAACATTCCTTAAAGATTTGTCATCATAAAAAAGGGAAAGATTATTAATATATAGATTTTCATAATTATGATTTTGATGATTATAAATATGTTTTTGAATTGATTAAGCTTGAAGATTTTGAAATATTTTTAAAGGTGTAATTGAAAACTTTGAAATCCTCTGATATTATTTAAAACTCTAAAAAAAAACTTATTTGAAAATGTATAAAATGATTATTGTGTTTCAAAATATTTTTTGAAAAGAATTGGGGCAAAATTATAATTTTAAGAAAGTTACACTATAGTGAAACTATTTGGTACTGTAGCTAAACAACTAGCCGACAATAGATTTAATAGGTCGCCAACAAGGTCTAGTAAGGGACATAACTTACCCAAAGATAAGGATGCATAGACAACATATTTAGCAGGTTGCCAACAAGGTCCAATAAGTGACATATCTTACCTAAAGATAACGGTGAACCGACAACACAATTAGCGAGCTACCGATAAGGTCTAGAGAGCAAAGTATCTTGTTCAAAGATAACAGCTAATTGAAAACAAGTTAGGAAGTCACCGATAAGGTCTAGAGAGGAACAAAATCTGGTTGATGTTAATGGTGATCCAAAAACTTGTAAATGGCTAACCGATAGATTAACGGCGAACTGACAATTATAAACGGCTAACTGACTGTTTGAAAAACAGCCTAACAGTAATTTGTTCAAAGTTAAAATAGCGATCCGACAATAAGTTAACGGTGAACCGTTAATATTCAAAAAGTCCATAAGGCTAGTTTTTAACGCTGACTATAAAGGATTCATTCAAATTCAAATAAGGATGGGACAACTACACATATCACTAAGCATTCAAGAGTAATCCAAGCTTAAGTTTTTGTAATCATTTGTTCACACTTTTAGTATTCATCTTGTATTTGATTATATAGTGTGAGTGAAGTTGTGTTGTAACTTCTTTTATTATAAACAGAAAAATTGTGTAATTGTAAATGTTAAAAGTACACTTTGGTTAAGAGATTAGGGTTATTCTCTTGTTGTAAAGGTTCATTAACACCTAGGAAGTCAAGTGTAAGCGTTATTGAAGCCTTGGAGGCGCGCTTATTGAAAGCCTCAAACCTAGTAAGCTTGGAAGTGTAGATGTAGGCACGATTAGTCGAACCATGTAAAAAATTCTCATGTTTGCATTTCTCTTTCCCTTACTCTTTATATTTACTGCACTTTAAATTTGAGTATTTTGAATTTAGTTGCCTTATTGAGAATTAATTAAGTTTTAATTTAGCAATATTTTTAGAATCTTAATTCACCACCCTTTTTGGGTTGCTTAGTTAGTATTTCATTCCCATTATTGCAAATATTATTCAAATAATAATAATAATCATCATCATCAATACGAGCATCAAAAAAATCATCGTCCCCGTTATCAATTGGGCTATGGTATGATTCATCATTAATGCTATCTACTATTGTATTATTCATGTCATCAATGAGATCATCATTGTAATAAAAAGGAAAGTAATCTTGTTGCAGTGATGTTGTCAGCAGTACACCTCATCTCCAATAACAATCAGTGTAATGTAATTTTCTTATTCAACAGGCTCTTGATTTGTTACTTCAGGAGATTTAGTAACAAAAATAAGGATGCACCCCTTGTTCACTGAATTAGAGTTCATATGTAACAAACCTCTTACTATTTCATTATCAACTGCATCCATAGGTACTGATCATATGGGTTAGGTAGAACATCTCGACTGTAAAATTGTCTTCAATGTGATGTTGTAATCATTCAGATTTATTTGCAAAACTTCATATACTCTTGAAAAAATACAAAAAATGTACAGTTTTTTTAATAAAAAAGCGCTCTTTTTTTTTTTCATTTTTGTACTCAAAATGACCATTTGTCAATTCCTCTCATGAACTATCAAAACATATTTAAAGAAAAGCTAACTCTATTAAGCCTGAATAATTAAAAAAAAAGGAAAAAATTACACTAAAAAAATATTAAAATGTGGAATAGGCACCTATCACACGTAGGATAGGCACCTATCAAAACTTCATGTTTTTTGAAGCACTAAATATTCTTTCCTCATTTTGCATCATCCTATTTTTAAAACCGACCTTTGACTATTTTTTATAGTCTTTATCTGCTAGATTTTCTTTTCCCTATCATTTTCCAGCTCTTTTAAATGTCCAAGGTTTGCATATCATGTGGTCCAATAAAGCGTGGTATTAATTTGAAACACTAAAATTGAACCGTTATTCGACATAATAGAAAATCAATGCATGGCAAAAAATTCATATTGAAAGATAATATTTGAATGTGAATCACACATGGATTGGTACTTAAAATATATCTGTTTAGGGAATAAAGCGGAGTAACCTCGAGCAGACTATAGGAATTTGAAACTAAAAGATATATTAAATTTAAGAATTACCTATTCAAATACCATGATGAATACTAACGCCTATTGTTGTAATCATTGAAGATTGTGATTGTACATACTCTTTAAAAAAAAAACTTAAAATTAGTACATGAGTAATATTTTAAATTTAATATAATAAATTTAAAATATATTATATATAAAACATAATATATATATATATATATATATATATATATATATATATATATATATAAAGAAATGCTACCTTCTTGTAACTCCATTTGATATACATGATCTTTCAACTCTTGATTAAGATCATAGACGGGAGTGGCAAAAGTTTAGATTGCAACCAATTTTCAGTACAAATCAATGCTTCAATCATAGTAGGAGTCAAAGAACTCCTATATTCATCAATAATACGACCCCCGGTGCTAAAGGCAGACTCAGATGCAACAGTGGATATCGGAATTGCAAGGATATCTCTTGCTATTTTCTCCAATATTGGATACTTTGACCCATTCACTTTCCACCATAGCAAAACATTAAGTTTATCATTATTAGGATCTTCAATCGGGTCAAGTAAGTATCCAAAGATGGAACTCCTCATCACTTGCTCTCATTCTGAATGGAAACTTTCTTAGCATATCCAAAGAAAGGGCGAGCAACTCGTAGGGTGTCATCACCATGTTCTATTATATACCCTTGTTGCCGGTCTATGTCATCTACAAGACGTAGAGAAGAACTAGAACCACCACCACCACCACCACCAGCTACCACTACGACTAGGAAAACTCTCACTATGCAATAGTGATGAGGAGTTCCATCCACTATATGCATAAAAAAGTGCATTCAACAAGCCTTTCATCACTGCGACCATTTCTTCAATCTTTGCCATGTCATCAGAAAAAATCATACCAAAAATATGTTTTGTAAAATCCATTTTGCAGCTTGGATCAAGTATACAGGCAACAATTAAGATTTTGTTAATTTTTTCCGTGCACTCCCAATATTTGTCATATTTTTCCCTCATATTAGCCGCAATCAAATTCACATAAACATCTTTGCTTTTTTCCAATGCACTCAATGAATTCTCAATCAAACCAATTGTGTCGTAACAAAGATTAGAAGTCACACTCAAAGAGGCTGAAAAAGTCAATGTAGCATCATAAAAGATCTTTAAAAACCGAACAATTCGTTCAGCACTTTCCCAATCCTTAGGCTCAGGTGGCCCCACCATTTTCTTCCTATTTTCTTCATCTTTAAAGTATGCTTCATAAGGTTTATCCACTTCTGCCATCCTCTCAAATGCTGCCTGAAACTTTAAAGCAGTTATCAACATCAAATAGGTGGAATTCCACCTGGTAATACAATCCAAAACTACAGTTCCATTAGGGCCTTTCACGTGCTCCACACACTGTTTAAATGCATTCAACAAGCCTTTCACATACTTCACATTATTCCGAATACCGGCAATCGATGCATGCAACTCTTTTAACCCTCCAGTGACAACTAGATTTAAGATATGTGCACAACAACACATATGCATGTATTCACCCGCCAACACAAGTGCATCAGCATTCTTCCACATAAGCATTTGATTCTTCACATAATCAATAGCAACATCATTGCCTGATGCATTATCAATAGTTATTGTACACACTCTCTCTATTCCCCATTCAAGCAAACAAGCCTCAATTTTTTTACCAATCGTTCTCCCTTTATGGTCTTCAACCGCACTGAAACTAATAATCATCCTATACAAACACTAGTCGCTATCAATAAAATGAGCTGTATCACCATGTAACTCATATTCTGAACTGAAGTCCATATGTCTGTTGTAAGAGACACTCTGCTTATTTTTACATATCAAACTCTTCAAAATTCCCTTTTCTTCTAAAAATAATTCCATAACATCCTTACTAATAGTTCTTAGAGATGGCATAATAAACTGAGGAACAACTACACTACAGAAATACCTAAACCCTTTATTATCCACAAAATTGAGTGGCAACTCACCCAAAATAATCATTTTAGTGACTGCCCTTCTACAAGCATCTTGAATCCATCCTTTAGCCAAAACCAGATTACTTGCATTTCCTTCACCACTTTCAGCTGCCAACTTCTGCTGTCTTTCATCTTGCTCTTGTGTCGCTTTTAAGTGTGCTTCACATACTTTTAAATGAGTTCCCATATTGCTAATCCCATCATACTTTGAATGGCATTGATATACCTTGCCACAGTAGTTGCACTTTGCTTTATGTTGGTTGTCCTCAAGCAAAGTGAAATGATTTCATGTCTCAGATCTTTTCTTCATCGGTCATCTCTGAGTTGGCTTCTTCCGTTTTGTATTACTTTTTCCTTATTCTGTGAGTACTTGTACACTTTGAACTTCATCATCATCATTGGAAATTGATCTTGAATGCCCAGTCATCTAAAAATACAAAAACTATATCAATTATCATTGCTTTATTTATGATTTTTAACTAAAAGTTAAATATGGCTTTTGTTAAATAAAACTTAGGGGTATATTATATATTCCTAATGTATTCAATGTGTGTTATAGCTATTAAAATTATAAAATATATTTATGCTAGTTAAAATTTGTAATGCAATTATTTGTAATGCAATTAAAATAAAACAGTGAATAGTATGATCATATCAAATAAATTTTACAAAATTTATGGAGCCAAATTGAATCAAAAATTGATTGGAATAATTAAATTAATTTTCTAAAGCAAACAATGCCATGATACCATATCACATTTCACATTGACAGTTGCAAACATTTCATTAATTTTATACAAAAAAATCAAGTTAAAAGTAACACAAAACTCAAGAATTGTATTGATGGAGTGCACTTCTTGGTTCATTTCAACTAACTAATACGAAAATAAAATTCCAACAACCTTAAGCAATATCTCAGAAAACACACACAAATAAATGAATAATTGCCTTTCTCATGCGCCAAATTACCGAGAACAAATTATCAACTAGTTGTGGCCTTGTAGGTCACGGGTTGACGGTTCCGGATGGGTAAGTTTAATTGCTTTGGCTTTGGGTTCATTGCTGCCGTAGACTGATCCAGCAACTTCAAAATTTTAATTTTAATCCTTACTTTGGGTAATCGGTAGTGGTTGCGGCTGGAGTTGGGTTGGGTGGTCGTGGGTAGAGGCTGAGCTGGGTTCGTGCCTTCGTGGCTCGTTGGATGCGGCTGAAATGGGTCTGTGGGTTGGGTGCGTTGGTCTTGGGTAATGGCTGCCAGCTGGGTTGGGTGCTAGGTTCGTGGCTCACTGGTTGTGGCCTTGTGGAATGAGCAGATAGTGGTTGCTGCTGACTGCTGAGTGGCTGCCTGGCTGGGTTCGTTCGGTAGTCGTGGGTAGAGGCTTAGCTGGGTTCGTGCCTTCGTGGGTAGAGTCAGCGGCTGAAATGAGTCTGTGGGTAGTGGATGCGGCTACCGGTTGGGGTTGGGTGCGTTCGTCTTGGGTAATGGCTGCCGGCTAGGTTGGGTGTTAGTGAGTCACTGGATCGTTGGTCTTAGCTCTTAGGTTTTTCGATTTTGGTTTTCTGAATAGTGAATTCTGAACTGATTTTCTGATTTTAAAATTGAAAGTTGTGTAAATCTGATCAGATGGTTTGGATTAATCCGTATCCGAACCGATCCAATTCAAATCAGATCAGATTGCATAAATTATATTCGATCAAATTTGATGTTAAATCCGAATCCGATCTCAACAAATTTGGATTACATCGGATAGGTTCGGATTGGGATAAATCCGATCCGATGCCCACCCCTATTTTTTAGTTTATGATATATACAATAATAATGTTATTATTTCTTCCTTTCATTTGTTGATAGTGAAGAAAGAGTATATGGTAATAGCCAACCGATCTCACCTTAGTAATCCATGCAATCCATTTAATCCATGCAATTCTTATCATTATCACATATTTACCTTATCATTTCTTGTATATAACTTGTAGAAGTGCTTATCATGTAAATATTGTTAATTAGTTATCTCTAGAGTTAGCCTATCTTATCAAAGAGTACAAGGAGATAATTGCTGGTATTCTAACACGTGAAACAGCCATTTCATTTGATGAATTGTATGAGAAACTAGTAGACTATGAAGTCATGTTGCAGCATCATGAAGACCCCTCTTCAACAGAAGCTACCATAACAGCTGATGCTACAGTGAAACGATTCAACAAACACTCTTATAACCCATGGCATAACAATGAGCAACACCGTGGTCCACCTAATCAAACAACTGAACCAGAAATACCAACAAGTTTGGAACAACCAATACATCAACAATGGTCAAAATCGCACCAACAATAATTCCAATAGAAAGAAATCCAGTGGATACAAGGGCTTTTGTCAGCTTAGTAACCAAAAAAGTCACACAGCTAGGGAATGCAGTGACTTCAGTTGAATTCTTTCCTAATTTTTGCCAGATGAAGGACATGAGCATGGGGGCGATTCTATTGCCCGGCCGGAATAATCATGGAATCTATGAGTGGTCAAATTCTCCTAAATCCAAAAATAAATTTTTTCCTATCACTTGTGTAACCATCAAAACTAACACTTGTGACTGGTATCGACGTCTAGGACATCCCTTTGTGGATATTTTAAAATTCCTTATTCGTAATTTTCAATTATCACTGTCCAAAAATTTTGATTTCAAACCTTGTGAATCATGTCTCTGTAATAAAAGTCACAGACTTCCATTTGGAACGTCAACTTTAAATAGTACTAAACAATTGGAATTGATCTATTCTGATGTCTGCGGCCCTGCGCCTATTGATAATTTTAAGTACTATGTCATTTTTGTTGATCATTTTACTAAGTACATTTGGTTCTATCCCTTAAAATATAAATCTGATGTGTTTTCTATTTTTGTACGCTTTAAAGCATCAGTTGAAAATTATTTTAATACTAATATTATTTATGTATTCACTGATTGGGGGTGAGTTTATCAAACTCAAATCCTTTTTTCAACAACCTGGAATCTCACATCCTTTCATTCCACCATATACACCACAACACAATGGTGTAGCCGAACTCTGTCATCGACATATTGTCGAAAATGGCTTAACCTTATTACATCAAGCTTCCCTACCACCAAAGTTTTGGACCTTTGCATTTCAAACTGCGGTTTATCTCAATAACCAAATGCCCTCTCAAACCACTTTCATGGAAAGTTCAATTAGACTATTATTTAAAGAATATCCTAATTATACCAAGTTACAAGTCTTTGGCTGTTTATGCTTCCCTTGGCTCAGACCATATAACTCTCACAAACTTGAAGCAAAATACTTGCCTTGTATCTTCCTTGGTTATTGCACCCAACAAAGTGCATTCAAGTGCCTAGAGTTATCGTCAAGAAAAAAATTTATTTCTAAAGATATCCGATTTGTTGAGTCGTCTTTCCCTTGTAAGCCTCCTATCTCCACGGAGCAATCGGTCTCACCACCTCCTCCATTTTCGTGGTTTCCTTTTTTTTTTCATGTTCCAAGTCAACAAGAGTCTGCATCGTCCTCCCCTACTTCTCTGATTCCTATTGATTCTAGTCTTCGAACATCGGAAGAAACCCCTTGCTCAAGTTCTTTACCGACACCAATTTCTTCCACCACCTCACATGGCACCAACACTTATCCAACTCCTGATCCACCTTCAACAATTCATACTTCTACTACACAGTCCCTTAGAACACACACTATGACCACCTGATCTCAAAATCAAATCTTTAAACCCAAACAATTCTACACTTCTTAACTATCAACGAAGCTTTTGCCCTGCGAACCATCCACTGTCAAAGATGTCAACAAAATACATACATGCACTATCTAGAAACATGCAATCTAGAACTATGCAATCTAAAACCATGCAATCTAGAAGCAGCAATTTTTGAATGAAGAATGAAGAACAAGAACATCTAGAAGCCATATTTCCAAGTTTGATTTTGAATTGTAAAATCAAAATTTGAATTTGAAAAATAATAAAATAAAATATATATTATTATTATTTTAATATAATAAGGAGAGGAAATAGAGGCTTCATTTCCCTCTTTAAGCATTTCATCTTCAACATTTTTTTTAGAGAAAAATGATATGTGTGAAAGTTTAAAGAGTTTAATACTCTTGTGGAATTAGTGAGTGAGAAGATTGGGTATATTAGAATTCTAGGAAGTGAGCCAAAATATTACAATACTTATAATCCTCGTGTCACTAGTAAAATATTTTTCTTCTATCTTTGCCCATAGACATAAGCTAAAAGCTAGTTTCTAATGTCCTAGCTCTTAGTGATCCACAATGGCATATCGCTATAAAAAACAGAATTTGGTGCTCTTACATCTAATGTTACTTGGGAGCTTGTGCCTTCTTAATTGACGAATTGCGTTTTGCCAGAGGGATTTTTTTAGAAAGATTCTCCATCTCTGTTGGATAAAAAATCTAAAAATAGAAAGAATATAAATAAAGGTGCATAAGTGGGAAGGGGCCCCACTACTTTTAGGTAAAAACCTCATTACTTCCCACTGGGCGAGAGGTGCACCTAACCCACCTACCCACTCATCAATCACGGTGTTCAGCTCATTTGCACTGACTCCGCCAGTCAAAACCTTGTTGGCTGTAAATCGGTCTTTCGCATCAAACGACATCCCAATGGTTCAATTGATCGATTTAAGACACGATTGGTAGCTAAAAGCTTCCATTAACGGCCTGGTATTGACTATCACGGCACATTCAGTCCTGTTATCTAATCCACTAGTGTACGAGTTGTTCTTTGTTTGGCACTTCAATTTTGATGGCCAATTTGTCAACTTGACATAAACAATGTCTTCTTAAATGGACATCTTGCTGAGGATGTATACATGAAACAGCCCCGGCTTTATTGATTCTAATCATCCGTACTTTGTTTGTAGATTAAAATCCTTATATGGTCTTAAGCAGGCTCCTTGCTTATGGTTTACTACTTTACATCATTTTCTACTTTAGTGTGGGTTTCGTCAAAGTCGATTCGATGCTTCTCATTTTATATATCACAATCATGGGGATCATATTTTTTTCCTCACTTATATTGATAATATCCTTGTTACTGGCATTCGAAGTAATATTATTCAACAATTCATTTCCAATCTGGCAACCAAATTCTCTCTTAAAGACCTTGGTTTTTTGCATCACTTTTTGGGCATTGAATTACTTTGGTCATGATCTGGATTCTTTCTCTCTCAACATTCCTATATTTGAATTATCCTCTAACAATTTGGCATGGCTGAGGCTAAGCCACTGAACACGCCACTTTCCACTTCTATTGTCCTTAAGACAGATGATGGTACTGTTGGGATAATGTACTCTTTAAAGTATATTAATTTTCTTATTAATAAAATATTTGAGGTATTTATTCAGATATTTTCCATTTAATCATATTATATGTATTTATACGATCACCACGTGGATTCGCAGAAGACATAAATATAAGTTATCTTATGATTAAATAAATTAAGTTCGTAGTTGATAAATGAATTTGGGCCCTTTATTTAGGTATACATTGTAATAAATTCATTGAGTGATTTGTTTTATTCATGTATAAATTTATTGATGTAGTATAACTACATTGAATTGAATCATATATGAGATTTAATTAACCAAGTAATAACTGTCAGACTTATTAAATCTCATATGCATTGATTTACTGTAATCTTAATCTTGAATTATTTATAATTTCATGATTGTAGTTGTTATTTCATTTGAGTTACCAATGGGCACGACATACACATGTAGTCAACATTACCCGGTATCTTGGTAGCAGCAATTACAAGTATTGAAATTATAGATTAACAATATAGAATTTATACGACACATCTCTTGATGGGTTTTCAGTACTTGATCATAGAATTCTCTGGCCAGAGTATGTCAACATAAAAAATTATGTTGAAAATGATCATTAAATTGATTGGACAGTTGAGATATCAATTTACATTAATGATGTGGTACAGAGGATTGTGCAGTAAAGAAATCAATGTGGCTTCGGCGAATTATTATTCGAGCATACAATCATAGAGGACAGTTTCAATCTTATAGTGGAGTAGAATTGGAATTAAATAATTATATTTGTTTAATTAAAAATTTAATTACTGTAACTGTTTAGGTAATATCGAGCAGCCCTCCTCGAGTCCAAGCAGCGTGAGCAAAAGACTTCGAGGTCAACCTATCCCGAGCAGAAGACCCGACCGCTGGCACGAAGACGGCCTTACTAGGCGTCAAAGCTGGTCAAGGTCGGGAAGTCAGGATGGGTCGAGCCCCAAGCCCTTTTTGCTTGCTCGAGGACTTCAAGGCTCGGCCGTCAAGGATGGTCAAGGTCGAGGAGCTCAAAGGCTGGGCGAGCTCGCTTTTCTGCTCAAGGTCTTCAAGTCCTCCGAGCACAACTTAATCACGCCAATCATAGCATAGAGGAAATGCAGGACCTAGATACAGCCGGTTCAGGACAGTCCGACCCGTTCCTCCAGAGACTCGGCACAGCTTTCGATGCCTAATCAATGCCCTACGCTGCATGGTGTCGTTACTGTTACTGATGGCCGGCACATGCCCCCACAGTGTTACATTCCTTGCGCACACGCCCGACATCATGATATGACCATGTGAACCATACTAACCAGACAGTCACGCATCCCCAGGAAATATCATGCTAATCCCGGCTGTCAGAGGGTCCCAGGGGCCATGGGCGGGGGAACTACCACTCCCGAAGAACAAAGGGCGGGAAAACGAAAGTATAAAGGATAAATTGAAGGAAAGGCAGGGTTCCGAAAAATTTTACACAGGTTCTTTCTTCTTCTCTTTCCTCTTCTCCACTTTGATTTTTCCAAGAGATTATTACTACGAAAAGGAGGGCAAAAAGACCCCTTCCATTCTTCCGGTCTTTCTAACTAAGAGGGATACAAAAAGAACCACCCGATTACTGACTTGAGCGTCGGAGGGTTTTCACTAGAACAACTCCCAGCGATCCCTCACCCTATTTTCTGTGAGTACAGGTCCGAGAGACTTCTGTTCTGGTAAGGGCAGAGGAATCGAAGTTGGAAAGCACACCTGCTCGAGCTTGAGCTCGCCGCGAGTAGAAGGTTTCGGCACTATTCGAAGACACGCGGGAAAATAGCATCAACATTTTTGGCGCCGTCTGTGGGGATCAGTTCAAAAAGCCTGATTTCCCAACACATTCAGAAGACACAACGCAGCGATGAGAGGAAACAGCAGGAGAGGAGTGAGTCCAGAGGAATCGGTGACCTTGAGGGAAGTAGCCAATGAGGCTCAAAATAGAGAGATCCAGGAAAGAATGGATCGGATGGAGAAACAAATGGAAACTCTGACCTCTATATTACAAGAACTCAGGGATGGACAGAGGAAAGCATGTAATGATGTCCTCAGATCCAGCCATGGAACGCCTCGTCGAGGAACACGCAGGAGACGAAGCCTAGAGACTGAGAATACCAAATGTTGCCATGAGAGAGGAGACGAACATGGAGGAAAGGGGGTCCCGTCAGCACTTGCAGGATACAGCACCAACCTCCCGCACAGAGGGGCTTGATGGGGAGGTGTGTAGGTTGGCACAAGTTGTGGAGAATCTCCGGGGAAATGAAAAAAGCCCAAGTTGGAGGATAATGCTGGACAACGAGTCCCCACTCTCGACGGAGATCATGGGTGTCAAGATCCCACGTGACTTCCGCTTCCCGGATTTAAAGTTTTCAGGAAAGAGTGACCCGTTGGTGTACATAGAGCGATTCAACGACTTGACAAGAGTACAGGGTCTGTCAGCAGCCCATAGATACAGGGCCTTTCTGCTCACTCTTGAAGGGAGGGCAAGAGAGTGGTACCGCAGGCTGCCGCAGGGAAGCATCCTGAGCTTTGAACAGATGTGTAGGAAATTTGCAGAGCAGTTTCGGAGCCCAGTAACCCCCGAAGATAATATAATGGAGTTGTCAGAAATAAGACAGAGGGAGGGAGAACCCCTCTGGGAGTTTGTCAAGAGATACCACAGATCGGTCCTAGATCTTGGTGCATTTAATCATCCCCAAGCGTTGAGAGGACTGAAGGACAGAATTAAGATGGGGAGACCATGGTACAATTTACAGAGCCCTTCGATCCGTTCATATTCAGATGCGTATGAATAGGTGAAAATGGACATGGTCATTGAAGAGGAAAAGGCTGCAAAGTTGAGAAGTGAACAGGGAGTAGAATAAAGAGGAAGGAGAAAGGAGGTCCTGCCCGAGGAGCGCTGACTTTAAAAGCAATGAGGGACCGGTTGCCCTACAACCACTTACGGATAGCTCCCATCGCGGATGATTCCGTGCCACCCGCGAGTCTCCGAGCTAGGATCACGGGGAATACAGGCGTCACGGCGACCACCCATCCAGTGAACCAATCACCAAGCGGACACTGTGATGAACCACAGCGAGTAGATCTTCCATTGCCACCCCACCAAGAAGATTCCCAAGAGATCGGGCGATCATGGTGGTGGAGGCGAGCCCGCTTACTGAGCAATACACAAGGTTGAAGATATCTCTCGAAAAGATA
Source organism: Murraya koenigii (assembly GCA_025617385.1). NCBI lineage: Eukaryota > Viridiplantae > Streptophyta > Magnoliopsida > Sapindales > Rutaceae > Murraya > Murraya koenigii. Next base: position 6,228,521 of record CM046813.1, on the reverse strand, counting down.
CTTCAAGTGGCAGAAGAGTGAGGATTGCTGAGCCTCCCAACACCGATAGCCAAGTCAGCTAGCAAACGAGACAAGAGGCGGTTCGCAGCCACATGGTGACCACGGCTACTCCACATCACAGTGCCGAGATTTGAAGAACCAGGTGGAGGATCTGGTTAGAAATCGGTATTTGGACGAGTTTATTGAAGAAGGACATCAGGTGGTCGAGCAGCAACTTGAGGAGGATGACCGAGCTTGGAAAAATTACTGCAGATACGCTGCCGCAGGCAGGGAAGTCCTGTTCACTGCCCCCGCTGCCAAAAAGGCCAAGGTCCGGCAAGTGCCCATTATGTGGACGGAGGAAGACGAGAAGGGGGTGTTGTACCCCCATGAGGATGCCTCGGTCGTGAAAGCAAACATCGCTAATAAGGAAGTTGATCGAATACTGGTAGACTCGGGAAGTTCGGTGGACATTCTCTTTAAGTCCACACTTAAGGATTTGGGAATAGCTGGTGCGAGCCTCGAGCAGATAAGCACTTCCTTAAAAGAATTCGGGGGAGGGAAGCTGATACCTATGGGAATCATCAAACTGGCTGTGACCATAGGCTCGAGGCCTTTTAAAAAAAACATGATGCTAGACTTCGTGGTGGTGGACGAAGTCAGCCCCTACCAAGCAATATTGGGGAGGCCTTTTATGAGAATCAGCCAGTCCGTGCTATCCACCCACTACTTGGCCCTGAAGTATCGAGTGAATGGGGCTGTGGAGGTCGTAAAAGGCAGCCAAAGGATAGCAAGGAGCTGCTACGCTGTGGCAGCCAAGGAAACCATGCAGATAACCTCACTGGACTCAAGGGGGTAGTCGAGGAATGGAAGACAGAAGCCAGCTAAAGAGCTAGAGGAGGTTAAGGTGAGAGCAGACAACCCCGAGAAGAAAGTCTGGATCGGCTCGGGAATTAGCGATCAGTTAAAGGAAAAACTAGTGGAGTGTTTGCGAGCACATGCGGATGTATTCTCCTGGACCCATGAGGATATGCCTGGGATCGACCCAGAGGTGGCGTGTCACAGGCTGGCAATACGGAAAGATGCTAAGCCAGTGAGGCAGAAGATGAGATGTGTCAACCAAGAGAGATATGAGGCCATCAACTGCGAAGTGGAAAAGCTACTGAAAGCAGGATTCATAAGGGAGGTCTCCTACCCTGAATGGATTTCGAACGTGGTGCTGGTAAAGAAGGCAAGTGGGAAATGGAGAATGTGCGTAGACTTCACAGATGTGAACAAAGCTTGCCCTAAAGATAGCTTCCTATTGCCAAAGATAGACCAACTGGTGGACTCCACGGCAGGGCACGGGCTACTTAGTTTTATGGATGCATTCTCAGGTTATAACCAAATTCCCATGCACCGATCAGACGAGGAGTGCACAGCCTTCATCACCAATCAAGGACTGTACTGCTACAAGGTCATGCCCTTCGGCCTAAAGAATGCGGGGGCAATATACGAGAGGCTGGTGAACAAGGTCTTCAAGCCATTGATTGGTCGAACGATGGAGGTGTACGTAGACGACATGATCACCAAGTCGAAAGACGCGGAGGAGCATGTAAGGCATTTAGAGGAGACCTTTGCACTCTTAAGGAAGTATCGGATGAAACTAAACCCAGAGAAGTGTGCCTTTAGGGTTGGCTCGGGAAAATTCTTAGGCTTCATGGTCAGTCATAGAGGGATCAAGGCTAATCCGAAAAAGATAAGAGCAGTGCTGGAAATGAAATCTCCCCGTACCCTCAAGGAGATACAAAGTCTCACCGGCAAATTGGCATCCCTCAATAGGTTCATATCTTGAGCCACGGATAAATGCCGAGTCTTTTTCCAGGAAATGAGGAAAGGCAGGAAGACAAAGTGGATGCCAGAATGTGAAGCGGCGTTCCATCAGTTAAAAGAATACTTGCTGAAAGCCCGGTTATTGTCTACACCTCGAGCAGGGGAGGTATTGTTTCTATACTTAGCTGTGTCCCAATTGGAAACGAGTTTGGTTCTGGTAAGGGAGGAATTAGGGGTGCAGTACCCCGTCTATTATACGAGCAGAGCTTTGGTGGAAGTTGAAACTCGATACCCACCAATAGAAAGATGGGCGTTGGCCCTGGTGACGGCAGCTAGAAAGCTGAGGCCTTACTTCCAAGCACACTCGGTGGCGGTGTTAACGAACCAACCGCTTAGGCAGATTCTGCATAAGCCGGAGACCTTTGGAATGTTGGTAAAATGGTTGGTAGAGTTCAGTAAATTCGATATCAGCTACCAACCTCGAACAGCCATAAAGGCTTAGTCCTTAGCTGATTCCTGGTAGAGTGCAATGCAAGGAGTGAAGGGACGGAGAGCGAGTACCCACCAGATTTGTCGACCTCAACCAATATGTGGGTAGTCACAGTAGATGGGTCCTGTGGAGATCAGGGAGCAGGGGCAGGAGTTGTGCTCCTCAGTCCTGAAGGGGCAGAGATGTAGTATACCGTGAAGCTGGAATTCGAAGTCACTAACAACCAGGCCAGGTATTAAGCTGTTATTGCAGGGTTAAAGCTCGCCTCGGTAGTGAAAGCAGAAGAGGTAAAGCTTCGAACAGATTCACAGCTGGTGGCAAACCACCTCGACGAAAGCTTCTAGGCAAAAGGCGAGAAGATGGAAGCTTACCTGCGGAAGGTGAAGAAGCTAATAAAGAGCTTCCGAACAGTTGAGGTGGAGCAAATCGCAAGGGAAAAGAATTTTCGAGCTGATATGATAGCTCGCATGGCCGCCACATCCGACCTCAAGATACCAAAGTCCATCCCATTAGAAGTCAAATCTTGCTCGAGCATTGGTGATGAGTTTATCAACGAACAGCACTTGGATGGAATCAATCATCTCTTAGTGCTGCCTGCTGATAAGAAGTAAGCAAGGAAGTTGAAGTGTAAAGCGGCCAGGTACACTCTGATCGATGGGGTTTTGTACAGGCGGGGATATACACTCCCACTGTTGCGTGTGTTTAAACCAAGAGGAAGCTGATTATGTCCTTCGAGAGATACATGAAGGAATTTGCGGGAACCATTCAGGCGCGAGGTCTTTGGCTTTCAAGGCCTTGAGGCAGGGATACTTTTGGCCCCGCATGCATCAAGATGCCCAAGAGAAGACCAGAAGCTGCAAGAGCTGCCAAAGTTTTGCCAATTACCTGACTCAGCCTCCAGAGAACTTTACGGTGATGAATTCACCGTGGCCGTTTGCTCAATTGGGGATCGACTTGATCGGGCCGTTGCCCAAAGGGAAGGCATCCGCTACTCACGCTATAGTAGTAATCGATTAATTCACTAAATGGGTCGAAGTGGGAGCCTTGAGCAGTATCACAGAAGGTAAAACCACTGACTTTATTTAGAAAAATGTGATTTGCAGGTATGAGATTCCCCATGCATTGGTCACAGACAATGGGAGACAATTTGACAACAACAAGTTCAGAGACTTCTGCCGAAACCTGGGGATAGAGTTGAAGTTTTGTTCCCCCTCACACCCGCAGGCCAATGGACAAGTTGAGGCAGCAAAATTGACTATAAAACGTCTCCTGAAGACCAGACATAAAACGGCCACAGGAGAGACCGCATTCTCCTTGGCATTTGGGCATGAGGCAGTTGTTCCTGCTGAAGTAGGAATGGGGACCCACCGAACAGAGCACTTCAACGAGAAGCAGAACAACGAGTAGATGTGTGCAGGCTTACACTTGCTGGAGGAAAAGAGGGAGAGGGTCGCGGCAAAGATGGCAGATTACCAGCAGAAAGTGGCTCGTTATTACGACCGGAATGTGCACATTCGTCAGTTCCAAGTGGGGGATTAGGTACTCAGAAAAGTCAATCAGAACACGTAGGACCCCAGGCAAGGTGTGTTAGGGCCGAATTGGGAAGGTCCTTATCGAGTCACTCAAATAGCCAGACCAGGAGCATACCGGCTAACCCATGTGGATGGACGATAAGTCGAGAGGCCATGGAACGCACAACTCTTGGTGAAATACATCCAGTAAGTTTCCTTGTGTTGTAAGCATTAATGTCAAATTCGTTCCCAAAATGGGGATGTGTAAAAACTTAAACGTGTGTAAAAGTAAGAAAAACATTTGTAATATTAATTCAAATTGAAGCCAAGAAGCTCGCAAAGAAGAACGCTAAGGCTAGAAGTCCCAAAGCCTAGCTTTAGGCGGGACGGTGCCGAGCGTGGCCAATTGCAGGCCCGAGTAGAAGAAGCTCATGAAGACAACGCTAAGGCTCGAAGTCCCAAAGCCTAGCTTTAGCCGGGACGGTGCCGAGCGTGGCCAATTGCAGGCCCGAGCAGAAGAAGCTCATGAAGACAACGCTAAGGCCAGAAGTCCCAAAGCCTAGCTTTAGGCGGGACGGTACCGAGCGTGGCCAATTGCAGGCTCGAGCAGAAGAAGCTCACGCTCGCAAAGAAGAACGCTAAGGCTAGAAGTCCCAAAGCCTAGCTTTAGGCGGGACGGTGCCGAGCGTGGCCAATTGCAGGCCCGAGCAGAAGAAGCTCACCAAGACAACGCGAAGGCCAGAAGTCCCAAAGCCTAACTTTAGGCGGGACGATGCCGAGCGTGGCCAATTGCAGGCCCGAGCAAAAGAAGCTCACCAAGACAACGCGAAGGCCATAAGTCTCAAAGCCTAGCTTTAGGTGGGACGGTGCCGAGCGTGGCCAATTGCAGGCCCGAGCAAGAGAAGCTCGCCGAGAAGAACGCAAAGGCCAGAAGTCCCAAAGCCTAGTTTTATGCGGGACGGTGCCAAGCGTGGCCAATTGCAGGCCCGAGCAAGAGAAGCTCACCGAGAAGAACGTGAAGGCCAGAAGTCCCAAAGCCTAGCTTTAGGCGGGACGATGCCAAGCGTAGCCAATTGCAGGCCTAAGCAAGAGAAGCTCGCAAAAAGAACGCAAAAGGCTAGAAGTCCCAAGGCCTAGCTTAAGGCGGGACTGTGCCCAGCGCGAGCCCATTGCAGGCTTGAGCAAGAAGAACGCGAGGAGATAACGCAGAATTTAACATGAGCCAAAATCGGGCTCGAGCCAAATGATCTCGAAAATTAACAGCTGCCGAGCACAAACCAAACATCGGTTCAAGTGGACCAAGCTCATAAGACAAACAGAAGGCCTTCAGCCTAACTCAAGGCAAAGCTTTTCCACACATAAGTTAAGGGATGATACGAGCAGTAATAAACTTGGGCAAAAAATAAAATAAAAGCCCAACACTTATAAAATTTCCACTTGGCAAGTGCACGGAGCCAACCACATACATAAATATAAAACGCAAGTATATGCATACGGGAACAGAAGCAAATTACCCAATGTTTACTTTTTATTCATTCTTTGAAAAGATTACAAATACAGGAAGTTAAAAAAAAAAGATAGTTCAAGCGGCTGGGGAATCATGGCTAGCAGGGGCATCAGCAGCAGCAATGGGAGGGGCATCATCAGCAGCAGCAGGAGGAGCACCAACAGCAGGAGGAGGATCAGATTCTCCAGACTCAGTAGGGGCCTCAGATGGGGAGGCTTCCGACTCTTGGATTGGGATGTCATGCTTGCGCATGTACTCAGCAACACCTACTTGGACCTTGTCTAGGTCCACCTTGGGATGCTCCTTACGCAAGGCATACACAAGGCAGTTGTAGATGAAAGCCACCCCTTCGTTGCACTCGGTCGTGAGCTGAGCCTTCAAAGAATCCACCTGCTTCTGGAGACGAGAAGTTTCCCCCTCCATGGTCCTCTCGAAGGAGAATCTCTGGATGTCCAAGTCCTTCTGAGCCTCGAGTAACTCCTACCGGATAAGGGACAGCTCCCTCTTGAACTGGGTGGCCCTAGAGTCTGACATCACTGCCTTCTCTTCGAGGGTGGAATTCTCCTCGCGAAGCTTCGCTGCTTCCTCATCTTTCTGCTCAAGACTCTGCCTCAACCTCTGGATTTCTGCTCGAAGCTGCCTCTGAGAATCTTCAGCCTTGGTCTTGAATCTGGTGATAGTAGCGGCAGTACGAGAAGAGAGGCGGTAGAGAGCGCTGACCAGTTCATCAGCATCATAAGATTTCAACCCATCCAGGAACCTATCGTTCATCTACCCGATAAAATCCTAAACATAGGGTTTGGCACGGCTAGACCGACCCAGCTCCTGCACACTTTCGGGTCACTCTACCTCCTAAGCTAAAGGGAAGCTAGAGCCGATGGAGGCGAAGCATCTGTATCTGCTTGGGGCCTTTTTACTAAAGAGTTGCTCTCTTCTCCTGAGGTCCCTACAGGCCTCTGCATCATACCAAGCACCCCGCTCATCCTTTCCCCTGACACCAGACCGAACTCTAAAAAATGTTGGGGTGTAAGCAGCTCCCTACACGAGCTCGCGTTATCAAGTGTTGTGCTGACGTGTGCTCAGAGCTCTTCCCCAATCCTAAAAGAGGCACCCCAGGATACTACAGGAACAATCCGACCAAAATGGTGAGAACAAACACGAGCAGAATGAACAAAATAAAAATTCGATGGACAGATAAACGACTTAGAGTGCAGAAATGTCGTGGAACCAGAGGGATACCCTCGGAGAGAAGTGCAGAATGCCCCCATTCTCCCCCAACAAAGAAGAATTTGCTCTTCCAGTTGCCACCAGAAGTAGGCAGATCAGTTATGGGCTTTTTACCCTTCAGGCTGGAGGTGAGGCAGTACCAGCCAGCATCCTTCGGGATGCACTTTAGCTGATAGAGATGCTTTATTTCCTCTACCGAGGGTTCACCCAAGTTACACCACTTCCACAAAACAAAGAGGCCAGAAAGGACCCTCTACCCATTCGGGTTTAGTTGCCCCGGGGCCAGCCGAAATCTAAACAAAACCCGGGTAAAACATGGCTGGAGAGGCAGCCTGACCCCCCATTTGAAGCACTCCATGTGGAAGGTAGTATACCCTTGAGGGGGACGGTTAGGAATGTCACCCTTGCCCGACACCCGCAAATCTACATTGTTGGGTATATGATAGGTGTGCCTTAGCCTATTCAAGTCCAAGTGTGTGGTTTCACACCTCATGAAGTCAATGGGGTACCCCCTACCCTCTGACTTTTGGCTGACCCTCTCCCCCTGATGCGGCTGGGTCTCTGCCACAAGTAACGCCCCCTCCGAACTAGAATCTCTCACTGGGACTACGCTAAGGGGTTCTACTTCACTATAAGAGGAAGATTCCTCAAGTGACATCCTACGGGGCTGTTTGGTGTTTGGCTTGGTCTCCTAGAATTATGGTCTGCTCGGTTAAAATCAGAAGCTCAGATGAATGAAAAACAGGACAGAAAGAAGAGAAAGGAAAAGGGGTTTATACCTGATTAAAGGCTGACGGTCGGAAATGGCAGCGACGGCAAAGAGAGAGACGGGAAGCACTTGCGAGAGAGAGATTTCAGTCTGACTAGAAATGAACAATAGGAGGTACAGTGAAGAAATCGAGGGTTTTTAAAGGGGAAAGTGCGTCTCTTCAGCAGACGGCACGCATCTCAAGAGACGCGACCGTTCAAGTAATGTCTCTTCAAAATTCAAACACACGGCTCGGATTGATCCATGTGTCCCTCATTAAATGTGAAATGATGGAAGCGGAAGGCAGCTCACCCCGGGAAGGTAAAAAGGCCTTGAAGCTGGCCCAAACGAAAAGTTTCCAGTCTTATCTCGCTTCACTTAAAAGACTAGAAACTGGGGGACTGGTGTTTAGGTAATATCGAGCAGCCCTTCTCGAGTCCAAGCAGCGCGAGCAAAAGACTTCGAGGTCAACCTATCCCGAGCAGAAGACCCGACCGCTGGCATGAAGACGATCTTACTAGGCGTCAAAGCTGGTCAAGGTTGGGAAGTCAGGATGGGTTAAGCCCCGAGCCCTTTTTTCCTGCTCGAGGTCTTCAAGGCTCGGCTGTCAAGGATGGTCAAGGTCGAGGAGCTCAAAGGCTGGGCGAGCTCGCTTTTCTGCTCGAGGTCTTCAAGTCCTCAGAGCACAACTTAATCACGCCAATCGTAGCGTAGAGGAAATGCAGGACCCAGATACAGCCGGTTCGGGATAGTCTGACCCGTTCCTCCAGAGACTCGGCACAGCTTTCAATGCCTAATCAATGCCCTACACAGCATGGTGTCGTTACTGTTACCGATGGCTGGCACATGCCCCCACAGTGTCATCATTCCTTGCGCACACGCCCGACATCATGATCTGACTATGTAAACTATACCAACCAGACAGTCACGCATCCTTAGGGAATATCATGCTAATCTCGGCTGTCAGAGGGTCCCAGGGGCCATGGGCGCGGGAACTACCGCTCCTGAAGAACAGAAGGCAGGAAAACGAAAGTATAAAGGGTAAATTGAAGGAAAGGCAGGGGGTTCCAAAAAATTTTACACAGGTTCTTTCTTCTTCTCTTTCCTCTTCTCTACTTTGATTTTCCAGGAGATTATTACTACTAAAAGGAGGGAAAAAAGACCCCTTCCATTCTTCCGGTCTTTCTAACTAAGAGGGATACAAAAAGAACAACCCGATTACTGACTTGAGCATCGGAGGGTTTTCGCCGAAACAACTCCCGGCGACCTCTGTTTTCTATGAGTACAAGTCTGGGAGACTTCCATTCCGGTAAGGGTAGAGGAATCAAAGTTGGAAAGCACACCTGCTCGAGCTCGAGCTCGACGCGAGCAGAAGGTTTCGGCACTATTTGAAGGGACGCGGGAAAACAGCATCAACAGTAACCACTATTGTATGTTTCCAAATGATCTCTGGGTTAGCTCATTTAATTGACAACACCATCACTGGACCCAAAAGCAAGAAAAACTGGCATATTAGATGAAAATCATAATTATAATATTTGTTAAGGTCTATTATGTTATATTCAAGTGTAAAAGGAGGCTTGTGATATTTTACAAGGTAGTCCCCTAGTTAGTTACACATTCTCTCTACTTTTACGTAAGTGGAGAAATAATATTTAATTTAAAAATTATAATATTTAAATTAAAAGAGGAATCTTATTTTAAATAAGAATCATAATCCTAACATACTAGGGTTTTTCATAAGATATTATTAAAAGAGTATTATTCGCTTAAGACAAAAGAGAGAAGATAATTCCAGAGATTTTGAGGAAATTACAGAAGACATCTAAAAAAAGCCAGTTGCAATTGAGAGTGGTGAAACAGACGCCCACACATCCAGTGTTGATCGATCTTGAGTTGTAGCCTGGAAGATCGTTTGGAGACAGAACCACAACTTTCAATTATTCATCTTCTCAAAACATCAAGGTACGAATATTTAGATTACTTAATTCTTATATATTGTATGAAATTGGTCCTAAAAGGTTTTAATTAAAAAATTGAAAAACCTGATTTTATTCCTACAATTGGTATCAGAGTCATCTTATAATAATATATAAGGATTTCGTAAGAAATCTATCTTGTTTATTATGTATTAGAGTGACACAATTTATTTAGATATATATTATTTGTTTATATATGAATAAAGCATACTTGGATTGTCTCAATTTATGGTTAGAAATTTCTCTGTATTGTTTTTTAGATTTGTAACAAAAGGGTAGGGATGGCAAAAATACCCGTCCGGCCCGGATCCGGCTCGGACTCGGGTGATGCTGGTCGAGTATTACCCGGCCCGGAATCAATCCGAGCCGGGTCTGGGTATCACTTGAAAATTTCGAAACCCAGCCCGGAACCCGGATTTTATAAAAAAAATTATAATAAAAAAATATTTTATTTTAAATAATTACATTTTTTTATACATTTATTCAATATATTTAAAAATTTAAATATTTAAAGTTCATATTTCATGTTTAATTTTATTAAAATAATTTTTAAAATTATAAAATAAATAAAAATATATTTATAAATATAAAAATTTAAAGTTTATATATATAAAATTCGGGTTTAAAAAGTCCAGAAAAAACCCGGCACGGACTTATTCCGGGCCGGGTATTAGAAATCCGGGTTTTTAAAAATCTGGGTCGGGTCCGGGTATTACCATACCCGGACTCGGCCCGGACTTTTGCCAACCCTACAAAAGGGGTGGTCTATTATCACAATGTTTCCCGTTTGGTTTTAATTCATTATTCTTATATTTTTTTTTGTAAGCCATTAATAGTATAAGAATTCTTGTAAATATTATTTTGTTATAAAATAGTATAGAAATTAAGAAAAAAAGAAAAATCAAGAAAAGAAGAAAATAATTTGTGGCAAGAACTCATGCTATACTCCTAGAATTGGCATAAAAAGGATGGGTGTCCCTTTTTGATTTTTTCGTTAGACACCCTATACTTTAATAATTTATATCTTTTGGAATAATGTTGGAGACTTTTGCATTCAGTTCCAACAAAATGTAATGGGTTTTGGTGATGGAGGCTGGAGAAGAAAATATGAGATTAGGGTTTTGATTGGTAATTATCACTCAAACCCTTAATTTCTGTAATATTTTTAGTTTGGACAAAATTAGTATACTATTATGCATTTAAGTCTAAAAACAATTTTGGATTTCGTAAATCTTAGTTTTAAGTCCAATAAAATTTGGGTTTAATGGATTAAAATGCATGGATATAGTTTAACAAATTAAGTTTTTTTTTTTGTCCAAAATTTTTACTTAAAATTTTATTTTATTTTCTTTAAAAATTAAAAATTTAGACCAATAATAAATTTAAAAGCCCATATTAGCCAAGTCCATCAATAAAGATAATCCAATGGCAGAAGATATTGACAAGATGCCCAATGAAGATTAGGCTTAGGATTAATATTTTTTTTTATTAGGAAAACCATGAATTGAGATTATTTAATTTTCTATATGTTGTGTTTTGGATGTTAACATGCCATAATAACATATCATTTAGAATAGGTAGTGCCGCTCTATGCATAATGATATATGTCATTCATATAACATGAATTCATGTATATTGTTTGAAATTTGTAAATGCTTGATAATATAATATATCACTTAGATAATATTATAAGAAGCATACAATTAACAATATATGTATATTTTAAAAAGAAAAACCAACCTTAAAATATTGAGTGGAAGAGGGAAGATTCAAGATAATTTTCTCACGGGCTCCATTGTTAGATCAATAATAAAATTATATATATACATCGACTTCATGATACGGCGATGCTCCTTACGAAGGGTATATATATTAGACATTTTATTTGATGAACTTTTTTAAAGATAAGATCGAAATATTTTTAATTCTGTTGATCACCCTAACGGTGGCTGCATGATATGAGAAATACTAGATTAAAAAAATGGTTATACACTCAACAAAATTTGTTATTAACCTTCCCAACGAACCTCTGTTAACAAAATTTTGGCCCTAAAAGATAATGATAATTATTTATCATGTTACGACATGAAAGTAAATAATCTAATGGTTAATTGGGTTTAATAAGGGGCGGCATGACTTACCCAACAGATAGCTTGCTAAAGCGGTACTAGATTATCGTTACAATAAAATAAAATGCATTTATAGCTTTTTGCATTTTAAATTTTTATTGTGAATGTTATGTCAATGTATTTATGCATGTATGTTTTATTTTTCCAGAAAATGTCTTCCATCAACCCACTATTAATTATCCTGGTTAAAAATGAACTCACTGGTAAAAATTACTTAGATTGGAAACGCAATCTATTTATTAATCTCACTGCTAAAGACTGCAAATATGTTCTGACCCAGCAATCTATTAATTATCCTGGTTAAAAATGAACTCACTGGTAAAAATTACTTAGATTGGAAACACAATCTATTTAATAATCTCACTGCTAAAGACTACAAATATGTTCTGACCTAGCAATGCCCTCCAGTACCAACGTTATACGATTATAGAAATCAGAAGGAGTCTTATGAGAAATTGTGTGAAGTTAATAAAATGGGTAAGCGCTATTTGTTGGCTTCGATTTCTATGGAACTGAAGAACAAACTTCGGAGCATAAAACAGCCACTAAAATTTTGGCTTGTCTCCATCAGATGTTTGGGCAGAATACTAATTCTGCCAGAGAAGCAGTGTTAAAATGTGTCACTGACACCAAGATCGAAGAGGGTACAAGAGTTCGTGATCATGTCCTCAAAATGATGGACTATTTGATTGAAGTTGAGATTCATGGTGTTGAGATCGATGATAAAACAAAGATTAACATGGTGATTGAATCTTTACCTGATACATTCAGAGAGTTTAAGGTCAGTTATATCTTAAGCAATAGAGTTATGACATTAGTTTAATTGATGTACGAACTACATGCTATAGAAGAATATTATCATAGCAAAGAACTTCCTAAACAAGAATTCTCTTTAAGGCCTAAGTCGAAAGAGAAGGGTAAGCAAAAGTGAATTGGCATAAGAAACCTATCTACAAGAAAAGATGGCAAGTCGAAAGGCAAGTGCTTCAAGTGTGGACAGAAGGGCCATTGGAAGAAAGATTGTCCTAAGATTATTAAAATCAGGTATAGGAAATCTTTAAGCTTACTAATTAGTTTAGTTTCTATTGATGAATGCAATAGTGAATTCTGAGATAACTAATTTTATTTGTAAATTCATTTATTTGGTTTTTAGGAAACCAAGAGATTAAATGAAGAAAGCTTTAAATTGCAGTAGTGACGGATACTAGTTTATATCAGCTGAGAAGACTAGATCAATTTTATGAGACTTTAAGTTTTGATATTTCTTCTTGTGTTCCAAACATTAGAGGAATTTAATTTCGGTGGCTCGTTTTTATAAATAGGAGTGCACTGTTATTTTTGGATCCTCTGTTAATAACTTATTTTGGTAATTTACAAAGACAATTAATATCATATAAGTTTATTGATCTATTCAAAGTAAGATATAATGATAAATAGTATATGCATTTATCTAAGAAAAGAAATGTTTCTTCTAAAACCAATAGCACCTTTAATTTTTATGCTTAAATCATATAAACTATAATAAGATTTCATGAGAATTATTAATAATAAGTCTTTCCTAACCTATTGAGGTTGATCATTAATACTCTACAAATCTTATTTAGAAGAGTAATATGATAAGGTAGCTCCTTTTGAGCTAAAAGAAAGCGTAATATTGTATTATATAGATTAGTGCATACAAATATATGCGGACTAATTAGTTTACATGTTAGAAGATGTTATTAGTATTCTATCAATCTTATTGATGAATATTCATCGCATTTATATTTGTCTAAATGCGTCATGATTCCTTGGTTTTGAAATTCAAAAGAGTACATGGATAAGACAAAGAAGCAATTAGACAAGACATAAACGAGCTTCGATCTTATCGAAGTAAAGAATATATCTCTAGAGAATTCAAAGTCTATTTGGTTGTAAAATGGTATAAACTCACATATATAATGAACATTGTGATATAATAGCATCATTATATAGAGAAACAAGATTCTTTTGGATAAAACAAGATTATGCCTAGTAATTTATCATTTACCTTTTTTATTCTAGATGCCAGTATATGAAATTGCATAGACTATTGAACCTAGTTTCATCTATATCGGTGCCAATACTCTATGGAATTATGGAATGTCACAAACTTAATTTATGACACATCTATAATTGGAGATTCACTAGTATTTAACTAAAATTATAGGCAGAAAAGATGAATTCATGTTCAAAATTTTGCATGTTTTAGGTATTCTAAAGGAATAAAGGAAAGTCTAAATTATAGACCTCAAGAAAGGAATGTATTTGTAAACATACACTATACTTTCCTTGAGGAAGACTATTGAGTAAGGTAAAACTAGAGAAATCATAAAGAGATCATAATGATGCTCAGTTTTCTATTTATGTATAATAAACATAGAAAAGAGCAAGAATGATCAACAAAGGATTATCCCTGAACAACCATCATTTTTGGAACCTCGTCGCAGTGGGAAGGTAACTAGGTTACCAACAAAATATATGTTATTAGGAGAAACCTATATGGCTATATCATATGAACATATACAAGATCCCACTAGTTACAATGAAGCTCTAATAGATAGTGATGTTGAACATTGGAAAAGGGCTATGAATCAAAAAATAGAATCCATGTATTCAAATAAAATCTGGGAACTTGTAGAGATACCAAATAGGGTAAAACTCATTGGATGCAACTGGATCTATAAGAGGAAAAGAAGAGTAAACAGAAGGATGGGAACATTTAAAGTAAGATTAGTAGCCAAAGGGTTCACTCAAAAAGAGGGAATAGATTATGAGGAAACATTTTCTCCGATTGTTGTGCTTAAATCCATTTGAATTCTGCTCTTTATTGCTGCAGTGCTAGATTACAAAATTAGGCAAATGGATGCTAAGACAGCCTTTCTTAATGGACATTTTGAAGAAGACATCTTTATACAGCAACCAGATAAATTTATACAAAAAGGCCAAGAACACTTGGTATGCAAGTTACAAAGATACATCTATGGATTGAAGCAAGCATCCTGGTCATGGAACATTAGATTTGATCAAGCGATAAAATTGTTTCGATTTATTTAGAATATTGATGAACTATGTGTGTACAAGAAAATTCAGAAACAATCTGTAGCATTCTTGATTCTTTATGTAGATGATATTCTCCTTATCGGAAACGATGTAGGAGTATTGACTATAATAAAGAGTTGGCTAGCGGAATAATTTGATATGAAAGATCTGGGAAAATCTAGTTATATTCTTGGTATCAAGTTACTACGAGACCGGAAGAATAAAATGATAGCTTTGTTTCAAGTGGTCTATATTGATAAGATATTGGCTAGATTTAGCATGGTAAATTCCAAGACTGGCTTATTACCATTCAGACATGGAATTTTATTCTCTAAGGATCAATCACCTTAAAATTCAGAGAAGATAGAGAAAATGAGACAAGTTCCCTACGCGAAACCTAAGGAAAGTCTCATGTATGCCATGCTTTGCACTAGACCAGACATATGTTTTGCGGTTGGGATGGTTAGCAGATTTCAATCTAATCCTGCACTTGAACACTGGACTACTGTCAAGCACATAATGAATTATCTATAAAGAACTAAGGATTATATGTTTGTGTATTCTAGTGATGAACTTACTCATGTGGGTTATACTGATTCTGACATTATGTCAGATAAGGATTCTAGAAAGTCTACTTCTAGCCATGTGTTTATATTAGAAAGTAGAGCTATTAGTTAGAGGAATGTAAAACAATATTGTATTGCAGACTCCACAATAGAAGCTGAATATATGGCTATATCAAAAGCTGCAAAAGAAGCTGTATAGCTCCGCAAGTTCCTTTAAAATCTTGAGGTGATATCTGCTGCAATTGCACCACTTAAATTATTTTGTGATAATAGTGGTGCAGTGGCTCAATTAAAAGAACCAAGGAACCACAAAAAATAAAAACACATTGAGAGGAAGTATCATCTCATCAGGGAATAGTATAGAAAGGTAATCACCTACACTTAGAGTCCTACAGCATGTGCAATATGCTAGATATGCTTTGAGAGCTAGTGGAAGATTGTTGGAATAATGTGTTCTTTAAAGCATATTGATTTTCTAATTAATAAAATATTTAAGGTATTTATTCAGATATCTTAAATTGTATTAATATTTTGAGTAAAGTCCATTTAAATTATATTATATGTATTTATGCGATCACCATGTGGATTCGCAGAAGACATAAATATAAGTTATCTTATGATTAAATAAATTAAGTTCGCAGTTGATAAATGAAGTTGGACACTTTATTTAGGTATAGACTGTAATAAATTCATTACGTGGTTTCTCTTATTCATGCATGAATTTATTGATGTAGTATGACCACATTGAACTGGATCACATATGAGATTTAATTAACCTAGTAATAACTATCAGACTTATTAAATCTCATAGGCATTGATTTACTGTAATCTTAATCTTGAATTAGTTATAATTTCATGATTGTAGTTGTTATTTCATTTGAGTTACCAATGGGTCCGACATACACATATAGTCAAGATTACCCGGTATCTTGGTAGGAGCAATTACAAGTATTGAAATTATAGATTAACAATATAGAATTTGTACGACACATCTCTTGATAGGTTTTCAGTACTTAATCATAGAATTCTCTGGCCAAAGTGTATCAACATAAATAAGTATGTTGAAAGTGATCATTAAATTGATTGGACAGTTGAGATATCAATTTAAATTAACGATGTAGTACAAAGGATTGTGCAGTAAAGAAATCAATGTGGCTTGGGCGAATTATTATTCGAGCATACAATTATGGAGGACTGATCCAATCTTATAGTGGAGTAGAATTGGAATTAAATAATTATATTTATTTAATTACAAATTTAATTATTGTAGCCACTATTGTATGTTCCCAAATGATACCCGGGTTAGCTCATTTAATTGACAACACCATCACTGAACCCAAAAGCAAAACAAACTGACTTATTAGATAAAAATCATAATTATAATATTTGTTAAGGCCTAGTATGTTATATTCAAGTGTAAAAGGAAGCTTGTGATATTTTATAAGGTGGTCCACTAGTTAGTTACACATTCTCTCCACTTTTATATAAGTATAGAAATAATATTTAAATTAAAAGGAGAATCTTATTTTAAATAGGAATCATAATCCTAATATATACTAGGATTTTTCATAAGATATTATAAAAGGGATATTATTCTCTTAAGACAAAAAGAGAGAAGAGAATTACAGAGCTTTTGAGGAAAATACAGAAGACATCTAAGAAAAGCCAGTTGCAATTGAGAGTGGTGAAACAGACGCCCACACATCCAATGTTGATCGATCTTGAGTCGTAGCCTAGAAGATCATTTGGAGACGAAGCCACAACTTTCAATTGTTCTTCTCAAAACATCAAGGTACGAATTTCTAGATTACTTAATTTCTATATGTTGTATGAGATCGGTCCTAAAATGTTTTAATTGAAAAATTGAAAAACTTGATTTTATCCCTATATGTACATCTGCTGCCGATGCTACTCTCTATCCCCAACTCCTTAGGGCCCTTCAATATCTTACGGTCACTCGTCCTGATATATGCTTTCCTGTTAATAAGCTGTCTCAGTTCATGCAGCATCCATCTCAGCTACATTGTTCGTTATTTGAAAGACACCATTTTTCACGGTCTTCTTTTACGCCCTTCCTCCTCTAATACTTTTGTCGCCTATTGTGACTCTGACTGGGGTGGAAACCTTGACGATCGTAGTTCCACAAGTGCTTATACAATTTACTTTGGTGGCAATCTTATTTCTTGGTCCTCTAAAAACAACATTCCGTTGCTCGCTCGTCTACTGAAGCTGAATTTCGTGCCATTGCCACAACTGTGTCCGAAATATGCTGGCTTCGTAATCTTTTTTATGAGCTTGGCCTTCCTTTTCCGAAGCTCACGTTGCTCTGTGATAACCTCTGTGCAACGTTTGTGCGTACAAATCCCAAGTATCACTCTAAGATGAAGCATGTGGAGGTGGATTTCTGCTTTATTCGTGATAAAATTGCTCAAGGGCTCCTATCTGTGTCCATATTCCTTCCGAACAGCAGCTTGCAAATGCTTTAACGAAGCCACTTTCCCGTGCTTCTTTTATGCCCGCTCGATCCAAGCTCGGCGTACTTGATGGTACGTCTCTCTTGTGGCGACGTAATAGCCAACTGATCTCACCTTAGCAATCCACGCAATTCTCATCATTAACACATATTTATCTTATCATTTCTTGCATATATCTTGTAGCAATGCTTATGATGTAAATATTGTTAGTTATCTCTAGAATTTGCCTATCTTATCATGAGTCTTCACTTGTGTATAAATTGTAATTATCATGCTTAATGAAATCAAGTTTTCACAAACTCTTTAGATGGCAGGAAAGACAGAAATAAGAAAAATAATTAAAATAGGCTAAAATAAGAAAGAAAAAGATAATAGAAAGAATATATAACATATGGGAGGCAAATTTTATTAATTTTTCATTAAAAAAGAAATTCACGTCAACATTAATTTTAATCATTAAATTGATTAGGACTTAAGGGTTAAAATTTTGTGTAAAAAAATATATATATATATATATAAAAGAGGGTTTTCTGATTCTACCCAATATATATTATTTTTAGTTAAAGTTATTAGTTAAAATATAATTATAGGTTAATAATAAAATTATCTCATGCACGGTAGGAACTTTATATCACCAAAAAATAATTTTTTTAATTTCATTTTGTTAATTTCATGAGTCCAAGTATTCAAGCTGTTAAATCACACTTGATACCAAGATTTCCTTCTAATATTATTGAAGGTACCGCTTTTTAGTCCTGAATTACCATAATTTAGAATGATGTAAAAAAAAAAAAGTTTATTTATAGTAGTTATTTTTTTCCTGCTAATTTTTCTCCTTTCTAATTGTTTTTGTTTGCTCTTTTTCAAATTCTCTCTATCCATCATTAATTTATCAAATTCCAGAACCAACCTGTAGTAATATCCATCTAGATTATACATAGTCATAATCTAGTTGGATTGTTTCATGCATGTGAAAGGTGAGAGTCTGAGAGATGCATTTATGCTTTTGCAAATATCCATCCATCGGCATAACTAATTAACCTCATGTGTTAAGCATAATTGCACAAATGACCTGTATAGAGTTAGATTTTAATCATTATACTATGCTAACAGGGGAGATATAAATGCGCACCCGACTCTTTAATAATTGTATCTTTATCATCTAATTTAAAATATGTCAGACCTCAATGTACAAAATAAAATTATCTTTCTTAATTCTACAAAACTGTTAATTAATATATTTTGTTAGGATTAGAAACATTCTCCTACTTTACTAAATCAATGTCACTCAACTATTAATAATAATGAAATTTAGAGGATGAATTAAAGTTTTCATATTTATAAGAGTAAAATTTAAATTTATCATCCTAACTAAAAGTAAATTGAAGTTTACCTAAGATTAACTTATCAATCTTGACAAAGACCCTTTTGTGCTTATATGTAGAGATGAAAAATGGGTCAAGTGGCACAGGCACGATGCAGGCATGCACGTGTGTGTATGGCACGGCACGGTACAAACATGTTTTGGTGGGGCACACGACACGGAACAACATGCAGGTGGGCTACACTGGGCCAGGCTTATAAATTTAGGCAAGTGAGCCTTAAAAATACGACATGATTAGAGATAAATTAAAACACCACATGTCAAAAGGCCCACAATAAGCATGTTTTACTTTTTAATGAAAGTAAATTTAATTTTTTATTATTTTAGAATTATCTTGAAATTGAATCTTTTAACATATTTTATTATCGTAAGTTATTTAAATTCATTTAATTCCTAGTTTAAAAAAGGTACTCTAATTGTTTTATGTTTATAATTTATTAAATGAATAGATGATACTATGATTTTAATAAATAAAATTATAAATATCATGATTTTATAAAATGTATGTAATAATGTTATTATGAACTATGATCTATGATTTTATGTAAGTCCAAGTTAATAATTAAGTTAATCGTTAAAAAAAATTATATTGTTATTGTTGTTATTATTATTGTTAAGTATAAAAACAATTCTAATATCGTAAGATCTAACTTAATGGTTAGTATTATATTCTCTTAATATTATTAGTTTATTATTATTTAATATAAACTTGAATTTTAAACTTTGATTTTATTGAACTTAATTAAAGGCACGTAGGCTAAAAAAATATATATAGAATTAAAAAAAATAAATACTTACTCTCTTAAAAAAAAATTATCGTATTTTTTTTCTTATGCACGACACGAGCACGTCGTGCGTTGGCTTTTCTTTCCCACGCGGCCCACTGGTTTTTTCTACTTATACGCCACCTTTTCACGGCCCAACAAAAAAAAAACATAGTCTACCCAGATTATAGGCTTTAAGGAATAGCTTGTGAATTTATTAATGATGAATGGATATCTGCCAAGCATTTGTAAATTAATGCATCTCTCACCTTACAAAGCCAAGAAAAGGGACACAACCTAAGTTATCTACCATTAAATAAGAGAGTAAATAAATTTAGCAATTAAAAGTGACATTAATTAATTAATTAATCTATGTTTTCACAAGTCAATTGGTGAAATCAATTACAAGTTTTTTGATGAAATTTAAATTAAACGGCTAAACGCAAACATAACTTAAACCCAGATGGTAAATTGATGATTCAAATTTATGATAGACACGTGATCCTTTTATTGATTCCTCAATGGAATGAACATATGCTGAAAGAAGAAGTGCTAAGCTTCTTTTCGATAGATTTGATTTCAACTATGTATATACATGGATTTAATATGGTTGAAAAGTTGATAATTAAAATGTTTACCAATTGGCATTAAATATTCTCTAACAAAAATAAAAGAGTAATGCTACATATCTCAAACAAACATTTGAAATGATGTGTTTGAAATAATATGATATTTATTAATTAGTTAATAATTTTTTATAAAATTAAAGTGAATTAAATATATTATCTTATAAATTAATTAATGAATGTCACATCATTTAAAATAATTATTTAGAATAAAAAATTTAAGATGTGTGATATTATTGAAAATAAAAATAAAGAAATCTTTTGGCTTAAAGGCACAATATGTAAAATAATACAATTTAAGTCGGATTTCCGTTTTCTCAATTAGTAAATAATAGTATAATACATTTTCTTGAATTTAACAAGTGAAAATGAGATGCTGTGACTTGAAATTAACATAGTGAATCAATTGTCCAACCAGGATAAATTAGTTGTCTATAATTTTATTTTGTGACAACTTTGTGGCTATATACAACAGAAAGCCACGATTTGATTTCACTGTCGATATAATTATTAAAGACAAAAGTATTCGTGCCCTAAATCAGTACATATAGCCAAAAGTCATTTTGTGACCTATCAGTCTATGACATTGTTCAGTGACAAACATTTCGTGGCGACAACTTTAATCTTTGGCGACTAATATTTTGACGAATTGCAGGGCACGAATATTTCCAATGTCCATGCAAACTTTTAGAAAGGAGTTACGTGTTCGTGGCAAAAAAGCAATATTTTTAAGGCACAACACAATATTTTAATGGCAAAATGTCATTATACGTCACAAAATTTGCTTGGTGGCTTAAAAACTTATGGCAAGAAAGCATGATTTTCCTGTAGCGAACATTTGATTTGAATTTCTTTGCTATATAACTTACTCGTTAAATTTAATCCTTATTTTACTATCCTTTTTCAATCAACAAGATACATATAATAAGTTAGATAAAGCAGTTCCAGTAAGAACTAGCACTAGACTTCTTGCCTCCTTTCTACTGCTCTCTCTCTCTCTATTTGCATATATGAAACATCGAGTCCATAATCTGACCATCACAATGTTGTTTGTTACTTGATCACTAATAGATTTAGTGGCTCCTCACATTCCTTCCTTTTGTAGTTAATATGACCTTTCATTAATTTCAAACCCGACCTCGTAATATATAGAGTACAATTTTCTCTTCATTTTGCAATATTATAACTTTAGGTTTTAACCGAAAGGTCTGACTTTTATACCATACCAGAAATGCTTAGCTCATGCAAAGAGGTGAGACAGTTGATTATATTTAGCATAGAGTTACGTCAACATTAATGCACTAATCCAAAAGTATGATTTAAGTCTTTTTCGTCATTATAGGTTATATAATGCATTATGAAATGCATATGATCATCCTTGGTGAATCAAGCTGCTACTAAAGAAGGATGTGAACGGGTTTGTCATGGCTATGACTCAACAATTTTCTTGGGTCTCCATTTTGTTTATTATTCAGTTTCACATGTCCTTGTGATTGTTTTTCCAGTTGAAATCCACAATTAATATGAGGACTGCCCCTAACGAAGTAAATTTATTAAAGAAAAATGAAAAAAGTAAATTCACTAGGAAACAGTCTTCAATCTCTCTTACAGCGCTGCCGTGATTCAGGTTTGGGGATTGGTGTACGTTAACATTTGAAACGTATTTTTTTGTATATATGTCAATTTAAAAATGTTTCAAGATCCCTAATTTCAGAAATAAATTAAAAAATAAAAAAAATATAAATTTCATTGGACTGATTTTTTATCTTTTAATTTATATTATATTAAAAGCAGAAACTCTGACTGAAAACTACCTATGTAAATATATTTGTAGGTGCTGGGGTTGCATTAGGGGAACGATAACAGCAAAACTCGTTTTAATTCTCTCTTTTCTTTCAGTAGTGCTTTAGATAGATAGAAAATTGGCGGACTCCCAACAAATCAATAACAAGGCCATGCTTTCTAGCTTTCTCCAGCCCCAGTTCTATGATCCGTCCCCAACTCAGGCTCAGGTTCAGGTTCCGGTGCAAGCTTCGGCCACGACTTCAGCTTCGACTTCGGTTACCGCTCCGGTTGCCTTCACCCCTAGTCGTAAGTTGTACATTTCGATTTTCCTTTATCCTTTGGTTTAATAAATCATTAATTTACTATCATCAAGTTGTAAGTAAGTTCATCTACTTTATGCCTGAGAATGTAAATCGGTATTTTTTTCCCCTGAAATTTTGATTGTCTAACTGTAAAAAAAAAAATAGAAAAAAAAAATTTTTTTTGTGCCTGTATGTGTTTGGGCAATGCCGAGCAGACTCTCTCGAGGACAATCCAGGCAGAGCAAAAGACCTGATCACTAGTACGAAGACACCCTTACTCGGTATCAAAGCTGGTCGAGGTCAAGTGTTCCAAGGCTGGCCGGGCCTTGATCTTCCCATCCTACTCGGGTAAAAGAGACCCCCGACCACCAAGCAAGACCTGGTCGCATAACGGGCAGCCCCATGAATAAGAGGAAACCAAACTCCGAGCAGAACAGACCTAAGCATGGCGGCCCCGTCTCCCGATAACTTGTTACAACGATCGATTACTGACAGACACTCCCACGCCGTAGAGTTTCATCACTGTTACCGATGACCGGCGCACACCTCCATAGTGGACGGAACAACGCAAGAACCAACCAAAAATCCTGCTCAAGCGACTAGCGACTAGAAAGCAACAGCACAACTTCGAGGCGAGTAGAAAACCGCATCAACATTTTGGCGCTATTTGTGGGAACCAGTTCAAAAAGTCTTAATTCCCAGCACATTCAGAGAGCAACGTGACAATGAGGGGAAACAGCAGAAAATGAGTAAGCTCCGAAGAGTCAGTAACCTTGAGGGAGGTGGCCAATGAGGCCCGAGATAGAGAATTAGAAGAAAGGATGGATCGGATGGAAAAGCAGATGTAGGCACTGACGTCCATCGTACAGGAGCTCAGGGACGGACAGAGGAAAGCTAGCAATGACATTCCTAAATCCAGCTGTGGGAACGCTCCCATTGGAGGAAATATAGGAGATGAAGCCTAGAGCCAGAAAGTTCAAAATGCTACTGGAAGGGAGGAGATGAACCAAGAAGTGAGAGAGTCCCGACAGCACTTGCAAGACACGACACCTACTTCCCGTGCGGAGGAGTTGGAGAGAGAGGTGCACAGGCTGGCATAGGTTGTTGAGGACCTTCGGGGAAACCAGAAAGCCTCGAGTTGGAGGATCATGTTGGACAACAAATCCCTACTTTCAGCAGAAATCATCGGTGTCACGATCCCCAAGGATTTTCGCTTCCCTAACTTAAAGTTTTCAAGGAAGAGTGACCCGCTGGTGCACGTAAAGCGTTTCAACGACATAACTGGAGTGTAGGGCTTGATAGCGGCCAAAAGTTGTAGAGCCTTCCTGCTTACTTTGTAGGGGAGAGCGAGACAATGGTACCGCAAGTTACCGCGGGAGGAGCATTCGGAGCTTTGAACAAATGTGCACGGAGTTTGTGGAGCAATTCCAAGGGGCGGTAGTCCCCGAGGATGATATGATGGAGTTTGTGGAGATCAAGCAGATGGAAGGGGAGTCATTTCGAGAGTTCGTCAAGAGATACCACCGGGCAGTCTTGGATCTCGGAGCGTTCAATCACCCCCACGCATTGAAAAGGCTGAAGGGAGGGGTGAAGATGGGAAGACCCTGGTACAACTTGCGGAGCCCCTCGATTCGCTCGTACTCTGACTCCTATGAGTAGATGAAGATGGACATTGTCATCAAGGAGGAAAAAGTGAGAAGCTAAGGAACGAGCAGAATAGCAGGGCAAAACGGAAAGAGAGAGGGGGGCCTGCTCGCATCTCGTCTACTTCCAAGGCAACAAGGGACTGGATTGCTCCCTATCACCTATACCAGAGGACCCTCCAACTGCCAGTGGCTCCCGCTCCACTTCACATGTCCCCAAGCCGGGACCGCAGGGATTATCGACAATATAACAGTAACCCGCCTCGTGGTCCCCCCACGAATAGGCCCGTACAAAGCAACAATAGAGCCGACCACTCATTACCTCCACATTCGGGAAACTTTCTCTAGGACAGAGCGGTGTAGATGGTTGACCAAAGCCCCGCCTATAGACAATACACCGAGCTGAAGGTGTCACTTGAGGAGATGTTTCAATTTATAGAGGAACGAGGGCTGTTAAGTTCCCCGATGCTGATGTCTAAACCAGCAAACAGGAGTGACAGGAGCAGGTTCTGTCGATTTCACAGCGATCATGGCCAGTCGAAGTCGCAGTGCCGTGACCTGAAGAACCTGGCAGAGGACTTGGTCAGAAACCAGTACTTGGATGAGTTTATTGAGGGAGGACACCCAGTAGTCGAACAACCACAGGCAGGAGACGGCCAAGCTTGTGATATGGACCGCGAACCACCTACTGTAAGGGTGATAGCAAGAGAACCCACGATGGCAGGAAATTCAAACAGAGCCCGAAAGAACTACAGCAGATACGCCTCTACTAGTCAAGAAGTTCTGCTCACTGTGCTCACCGCTAAGAGAGCTAGAATTCGACAAGTGCCAATCATGTGAACGGAATAGGATGAAGAAGAGGTCTTATACCCCCACGAGGACGCCTTGGTTACAAGGGCAAATGTCACCAATATAGAGCTCAACCAGATGTTGGTGGACTCGAAAAGTTCAGTGGACATTCTCTTCAAATTCACCCTCGACGATATGGGAATAGAGGATGTAAGGCTCGAGCAGACGAGCACCTCTCTGAAAGGATTCGGTGGGGGAAGGCTAACCCCTCTAGGGATTGTAAATCTACTAGTGACCATGGGCTCGAGGCCCTTTGAGAAAAACATGATGTTGGATTTTGTGGTTGTGGACGAGGTCAGCCCTTACCAGGCAATATTGAAGAGGCCTTTCATGAGGATCAGCCAATTAGTAATGTCCAACCACTACTTAGCCCTGAAGTATCACGTAAATGGAGCAGTGGGAGTCATTAAGGGCGATCAGAGAGTCTCGAGAAGCTGCAATGCCACAGCGGCTAAGGAAGCGATGCAGGTGACGTTGCTAGATACGTGGGGTGAATCTAAGAATGGGAGGCAGGCGCCCGCTGAAGAGTTAGAGATTTTGATCGGCTCGAGTATTAGCGAGCAGTTGAGAACAAGCTTGGTAAAGTGCTTGCGAGCACATTCTGACATTTTTTCCAGTCGCATACCACAGGTTGGCAATAAAAAGAGACATGAAGCCGATAAGGCAGAAGAGGAGGTACGTTAACTAGGAGAGATATGAGGCCATGAACAGCGAGGTGGAGAAGCTATTGAAGGTAGGATTCATAACGGAAGTCAATTACGCTGAATGGATCTGAAACGTGGTACTGGTGAAGAAGGTAAGTGGGAAATGAAGGATGTGCGTAGACTTCATAGATTTGAACAGAGCTTATCCAAAGGACACCTTCCTATTGCCAAAGATAGACCAACTGGTTGACTCTACAGCAAGACACAGTCTGCTCAGCTTCATGGATGCATTTTCAAGTTACAACCAAATACCCATAAATGGACCGAACAAGGAGTGCACGGAGCGGGAGTAGGAGTAGTGCTCTTTAGTCCTGAAGGGGTAGAAGTACAATATGCCATAAAGCTCGAGTTCAAGGCCACTAATAACCAGGCTAAGCACTAGGCTATAATTGCAGGACTGAAGCTTGCATTAGCAGTGAAGGCGGAGGAAGTGAAGGTTTGGACAGATTCTTAACTGGTGGCAAACTACCTCAACCAAAGCTTCCATGCAAAGGAGGCTTACCTTCGAAAGGTGAGACAGTTAATTGAGAAGTTTTGAGTGGTTGAGGTGGAACAGATTGCAAGAGGAGAAAACTTTCGAGCAGATATGATAGCACAGATGGCTGCTGTATCCGACCCCAAAATGCCCAAGTCTATTCCAGTGGAGTCAGGACCTGCTCGAGTATCGAGCAAGAGGACGAGGTAATGAGCTTATCCTCGAACGGCACCTGAATGGATCCAATTATCTCTTATCTCAAGGAAGGAATTCTACCTAACAATAAAAAATAGGCGAGGAAGCAAAGATGCTAAGCAGCGAGGTACACCCTGGTCGACGGGGTATTGTACAAGCGATGATATACCCTGTCGCTATTACACTGTTTGGACAAGGAGGAAGCCGACTACGTCCTCGGGGAAATACACGAAGGGATTTGCGGAAATCACTCTGGTGCAAGGTCTCTAGCTTTTAAAGCCTTAAGGCAAGGGTACTTCTGGCCTCGGATGCACCAGGACGCACAGGAAAAGACCAAGAGCTGTAAGAACTGTCAAAGCTTCGCCAACCACATAGCTCAACTACCCAAGAACCTCACAGTGATGAATTCACCATGACCATTTGCTCAATGGGGAATTGATCTGATCGAACCTCTGTTAAAAGGGAGAGCATCTGCAACACATTCCATGGTGGCAATCTATTATTTCACTAAATAGGTCGAAGTGGAAGCTTTAAGTAATATTACAGAAAGAAAAACCACTGACTTTATTTGAAGAAATGTGATTTGCAGGTATGGGATCCCACACATACTGGTCACAGACAACTAAAGGCAGTTCGATAACAACAAGTTCAGGGACTTCTGTAGAAACATGGGGATAGAACTGAAGTTTTGTTCTCTAGCACACCCATAGGCAAATGAGCAAGTAGAGGCCTCGAACAAGACTATAAAGCGTCTCCTGAAGACCAGACTAGGTGAGCAGAAGGGAGCTTGGGTTGACGAGCTGCCTAGTGTGTTATGCGCTTATAGGACCACACATAAAACCGCCACAGGGGAGACACCGTTTTCCTTGGCATTCCGGTATGAAGCAATAATCCCAGCAGAGATGGGGATGGGCACACATCGGACGGAGCACTTTGATGAGGAGGAGAAAATGGAAAGGTCAGCAATGAAGATAGCAGAATATCAGCAGAGGGTGGCCCGTTATTACAACCAGAACGTGCACATCCGCCGATTCAAGGTCGGGGACTGGGACTTAGAAGGGTAAACTAGACCACAAAAGACCCCAGGCAAGGAGTGTTGGGCCCAAATTGGGAGAGTCCTTACAGAGTCACACAATTAGCTGGTCCAGGGGCATAGAGGCTAACTTATCCGGATGGACGAGAAGTTAAGAGGCCATGAAATGCACAACACTTGGTGAAATATTTCCAGTAAGTTCCTTTGTATTACAAGCATTGGTACTTAGTTTCTCTAGAAATTAAAGTATGTAAAATCGTGTACATAAATAAAAGCAAAGAAAACGCTTCCGAAATTAATTAATATCATGTGAGAAAATTAAAGCTTATGACAGCAAATAGAAGCCAAAGGCCATAAGTCTCAAACCCTCATACGAGGAGAGACAATGCCAGATATAGCCAATAGAAGGCTCGAGCAAGAGAAGCCTACGAATGAAAAGCCAAAGGCCGCAAATCTCAAAACCTCATACGAGGCGAGACAGTGCCAGTCATAGCCAAGAGAAGGCTCGAGCAAGATAAGCTCATGAAGAAAAACTAGAGCCGTAAGTCTCAAAGCCTAAGCTTAAGGCGAAACAAAGTACCTAGCACAAGCCAAGTAAAGGATCGAGTAAGATAAGCTCGCAAAGAAAATCTAGAGCCGTAAGTCTCAAAGCCTAAACTTAAGGCGAGACGAAGTGCCTAGTGCAAGCCAAGTGAAGGCTCAAGTAAGATAAGCTAGTTAACGAAGCTAAAGGCCATAAGTCTCAAAGCCTAACCTAAGGCGAGACGATGCCAAGCATAAGTCAGAAAGGCTTGAGCAAGATAAGCTCGTTGATGAAGCTAAAGGTCATAAATCTTAAAGCCTAACTTAAGGCGAGAAGGTGCCAAGCATAAGCAGAAAGGCTCGAGAAAGATAAGCTTGCTAATGAAGCTGGAGGCCATAAGTCTCAAAGCCTGACTTCGGGTGAGACAGCAAGCCAAACGCAGCCAGGACGAGCTCGAGCACGATAAGCTCACAGAGAAAGATACCACGGCCATTGACATTAAGGCCTGGTTGGGTAAGGTGAAATAGTCGAAGTCCCTAAGAGGACCAATCCAGATTGTTCACATCCTAGCAAATAGGCAAGGTGAGCAAAAGTAGGCCGGAGTCCCAAGAGGACCAATCCATCTCACAAGGAATTCAAAACAAGACTAAAATATAAGACCAAAGATAGAGAACATTGTTTCTTTATTCATCTTAATCCATCAGAGTTACAAGTGCAAAAAAAAAAAGGAAAATACATCAAAGCTAGTCAAGGGGCTTGAGCAGTCGGGCTAGCAGTTAGGGCAGGGGCTTCAGAAGAGGGTGCAGCTGGAAGATCATTCTCGGCAGCAAGAGCAGCTTGGGCTTCATCAGTTAGAGGAGTAGCATCCACAGGCCTTGCAGCGTCGACTTCCACTTCAGCAGTGGGATTCATTGGTTCTTGGCTCAGGACGTCCTGCTCGTTCATATAAGTATCCACGCCTACCTCAAGCTTGGACATATCTAGCTCGGGGTATTCCTTACCCAGGACAGACATGATGCTCTTATAGCAAAAGGTCACCCCTTTGTTGTACTCCTCCACGAGCTGACTCTCTAAAGAGTCCACATTAAGCTGAAGGCGAGAAGTCTCTGCCTCGATGGTCCTCTCGAAAGCAAACCTCTACACGTCGAGGTCTTTGCGGGCATTTACAAGCTCGTTCCGGACCATGAATAGCTCCCTCTCAAGCTAGGAAGCCTTAGACTCCGCTATAGCAGTCTTCTTCTCGAAGCTGGAAATGTCAGAAAGAAGCTTTGCTGCTTCTTCGTCTCTCTGCTCAAGCGTTTCCCTCAAGCTCTGTTTATCAGCCCTAATCTACCTCTCGAGATTCATAGCCTTGGCCTTAAAGACTGTGGAGGCAGCAGTGGCCTGGCACAATAGGCGCTGGAAGATATTAGTCAGCTCACCGATACTGGAGGACTCCAGCTCTTCCACGAAGCTTTCCCCCACGTGTTTGGTAAAATCCCTAACGTAGGGAGCGGCGAAGTCAGACCGCTGCTGTTGAGAGCGTCCCGATCTGGATCTGGCAGGGACAACAGCTCTCGGCCCCCTCTAGGAAGCTTCATCGGCTGCTCGCTCACTTTCCCAAGTAGGAGGAACAGCCTTGATTGGCGAGGCGGTGAGGTCGATTCTGGACCTCTTGGCTTGAGCAGAGGAGCTGCTCGGTCTATCGACCGTACTCATGCGCTTCTTCAAGCGAGCAAGGATACCACTTATGTCTTCTCCCTCGGAAGTTAGACCGAACTCGACAAAGTTGTGGGAAGTCAATAACTCTCTGCACAAGCTTGCATTGTCCATGGTGGTGTTGACGTACGCCTGCAGCTCCTCCCTAACCTAATATGAAACACTCCACGAGACTGTAAAAGACCAATAAAAATAATAAGGGAGAGTAGGCAGAAAAATCATAGCAGAAAATATGATGAGCAACAGACGACCTGGAGTACAAAAGAGAGAAGGAATTTTGAGGAACCTCCTCAGTGGCAGAGGCTGCTTACCCCCAATTCCCTCTGGTAAAGAAGAATTTACCCTTCCAGTTGCTACTAAAGGTAGGGAGGTCAATGATGGGTTTCTTTCCCTTCAAGCTGGAAGTGAAGTAGGACCAGCCTGCATCCTTTGGGCTGCTCTTCAACTGGTAGAGATGCTTTATCTCATCTACCGTCAGCTCACCTAAATTGCACCACCTCCACAGAACATATAGCCCCGATGAACTCTCCACCCATTCGGGTTCAGTTGCCCTGGTGCCAGAAGCAACTTGGAAAGGACCCGGGCAAAATAGGGCTTTCTGGGCAACCTAACACCCACTTGAAACATTCTAGATAGAGGGTGACGCAGATCAACGCTGGAAGGGATGTGATACATGGCCCTAAGCCGATCTAAGTCATGATGTGAGGTTTCACACAACATGTTGTCAATGGCAAATGACTCGGCCTCCAACCTTTGGCCGACCCTTTGCCGCTGTTGCGGCCGGGTTTCCCCCATACCTTTGGCCTCTTCTGGACTCGAGTCTCTCACCAGAACCCCTTACTGGCCACGGAGTCACTCGAAAAAGATGATTCTTCAGGGTACATTTGGCGAGGTTGCTGAGTGGCTACATTTTTCTTAGAGACACAATCTACCAAGTGGGAAACGAAACCCAGAAAATAAAAGAACGAGAACGAGGAGAAGAAGTCAAAGAATTAATACCTTATACTGATCTGAAGAAGGCAGGTGACGATGACGGCAACGAAGAATAAAATTTTTCGGCTTTAAACAAAGAATAAAAGTGAAAAGGGCACAACAGTGAGATTAAGGTTTCATAAAGGGGAAACCAAGTCACGCCAACAGACAGCACGTTACTCAAGGGGACACGACTGTTCAAGTAACCGCCTCTTCAAATTTTAAACTAGTAGCCCAGATTAATCCACGCAGTTCACATTAAATGCGAAGTGACGGAAGAAGCAGACAACTCAATGTGAAAAAGCAAAAAAAAGGGGGGGGAACTTACTCGAACAAGTAGTTTTCATTCTTATCTCGCTTCACTCTCAAGACTACAAACTGGGAGACTAGTGTTTGGGCAATGCCGAGCAGACTCCCTCGAGGACAATCCAGCTAGAGCAGAAGACCTGATCGCTAGCACGAAGACACCCCTACTCGATGTCAAAGCTGGTCGAGGTCAAGTGTTCCAAGGCTGGCCCTGATCTTCCCATCCTGCTCGGGTAAAAGTGACCCCCAACCACCGAGTAAGACCTGGTCGTGTAATGGGTAGCCCCATGAACAAGGGGAAACCAAACCCCGAGCATAACAGACCTATGTATGGCAATCCCATCTCCCGACAACTTGCCACAATGATCGATGATTGACAAACACCCCACGCCGTAGGGCTTCATTACTATTACCGATGACCGGCGCAAGCCTCCATAGTGTCATCATTTTACATGAACCTACACAGCATCATTATTTGATCACGGGAATCCATAGCCGCTGACATCCGACACCCCCATGTTGTGCCGCAGTAACCCACAGCTGTCAGAATGACGCACGCGCAATTATTGCGGGGGGCGGCTCAAGCAAAGGTAGGCAAGAAAACAGTGGGATAAATATCAAACAAAGGGCAAGGTAAAAGGGTTCTGATTCCAATCTTGATATCCAAATCTCTAATTTCTCTCCTTCTTCCCGATCTCTCCCAACCTTCAAAATTCTGGTTTTCTCTCAAACTTCTAGAGATTTTTAAAAAAAATCAACCCGATTACTGACTTGAGCGTCAAAGGATTTTCACCGAAAAAAACCCAGCGACCCCTAATACCTTTTCTGTGGATACAGATTGGAAAGCATCACTGCTATTGTGGACGAAACAATGCAGGAACCAATCGAAAATCCTGTAATAATGATGGCTGCAGTGTTATTTGGCTCTATTAATGTGTTCGTCAACACTTTATGCACAAGAATCGTCTGCAAGAGCATGCTTAGAGATCTGGTTCGCCACTTCCAATATGTCAAAGTCACAATGAATAGTTTCAACATGCTCCTAGTATAGAGGTGGTAACAATTTCATATACCTAATTTATGAAGGTGAAATTTATTTTGTACACGTCATTTTCTGAGGTTAAAGAAGATATCCATGGATGTCTCTTGGGCTGCTTTTTTTCCGTGAGCTTAGGATGATTACAATGTTTTCAT
This sequence comes from Murraya koenigii, assembly GCA_025617385.1. Taxonomy (NCBI): domain Eukaryota; kingdom Viridiplantae; phylum Streptophyta; class Magnoliopsida; order Sapindales; family Rutaceae; genus Murraya; species Murraya koenigii. The sequence continues at coordinate 6,196,586 of CM046813.1, read as the reverse complement.
TATTTAGCTATTTATTATGAATATTTGTGTGCAAGTTAATCTTTATTCTGTTGCATACTTGGTATTACGACTGTAGCAACCGGAAGTAATGTTTACTGCAAAAGAATAATGAAAAGCATACTTAATTAATTAATTTCACTTGTACAGAGTGAGGGAAAATATTAAAATAAATCATACATAGCCTAATAATTAAACGTGGCCATGACTAAAATATTAAGAGTATGTTTGGGATTGAGGTTGGGCAGCTGTAGCTTTTAAGTTAAAGCACTAAAGTGTTTGGTAAATACTAGCTACTGCAGTTTAGAAGTTATGTTAATATGATTTTTCACTTGTATGATAAAAAATTTATTATGTCTTTAATAATTTCGTCAAACTTATTATTTAAAAATTATATTTACTACGTATTATTAACTTTTATTTTATAATTACAACATTTTTTTTACAACAGCTATAGATTTTAAACTACGGCATCTCAATCCCAAACATATCTTAATTCCATTTAACTATAGTCGTCTTCTCGGATTCTTTTTTTAAAAAAAATTAAATATATTTTTAGTTTGGTAATAACATTTTTTGCAAATCTATATGTTTATATTTGTCGAGGTGGATTAGGCCTTTAATGATGACATCATCAACTGCAGTACAGTGTAGATCCAAAAGACGTTTACGAGTGATGAATCAGGGAGTCGAAGACAGGATCAGTGGTTTACCTGATTCCATCCTCTGCAGCATTCTTAATTTTCTACCCACAAAAGATGTCGTCGCCGCTTCCAGTCCCTCTCAAAGATGGAAGACTGTTTGGACCTCAGTTTCTAACCTCTGCTTCGACGATGGAGTTACCGTAGGGGCCGGTTCTGTTTCAAGGGTTAGAGTGGCTGCATTCCAGGACTTCGTACATTCAGTGATTGCTAATCACCCTGTAACGATACATAAATTTTCTCTTAGGTGTGCGAACCTAATTCCCATGGGTCGGTTTGATTTATGGGTATCCCAGTCTATAACGCGTAATTCGGGAGATGCATATCGATCTTGGGGAACACTGACGGGTGCAGTTACCCTCCAGTGTGCACAGTTCAATGACGCTTGAAGTGCTTCGAGTTCGTTCTGATTTTGTCATCTCAATTCTTCCTGATGGCATTTCCTTTCCCCGTCTAAAGATTCTTCAATTATTATTTCAACAGCCTGATAGTCTGGTGACAGAGAAGCTGTTTTACAGTTGCCCTTCCCTTACGGAACTATTGATTCTGGCTTTCTTGCGTGCCAACGATCCTCCCTCCAATTTCATCATTACGTTCGCTACTCTTAAGTCAATAACGTTTGTTCTTACCTTTATACAATGTCGTGGTAGGCCTAATGACCATCATGTTGAGATTAGGGCGCCAAACCTTTAACATCTCCGTATTGTTGATCACACGTTGGTGTCATATGAGGTGGCAGAAACTCAATCCATAAAGCAAACAAAATTAGAAGTTTCATATCCGGCATGGTCTCCGGTTGATCCGCGTCGTGCTCTCCACCTCGTCATGGGCTTCACGAAAACTCGTTTTCTCAGTATCTCTGCTGGCAATGTTTTGGTAAACTTTCTATATATATTAATCCAATGTAGGCTATATAATGCGCCTTATCGCATTTTGTTGTTGTTGTTATGCAGTACTTTTTCGTTTGTAATGTTGTTTGTCTGCCATCTACCATAGACGACATTGTTGTCCATTTCACAACTGCGGTGTGTTTCCAATAATTCCTCATGCTAATTATAATTAGCACTTCTAATGATGAAACGGAAGCTTAATGTTTATTGAGATGAAAACCGAAGGGTTTTGAATAATATGAATTTTATTCAAAAGAAAACTGAATGAATAAAACTAAAGTTTTGAGGTCCTTTATAACAAACCTAAATATCGCGAATTTACCAAAATAAACAAATTTAAAATATAATCTTATAATAAAATTCTCCTATTCAAAATAAGAAATGTAAAGAAAAAGGAAACCAAATCGGAGTTGTAGACAAAAAGATAAAAATTCTAAAAAAATCAGGAAAAATAGAAAAAAAATATTAAAATCTAAAAACAACTAGGAAAGAAAAGGAATTTTCGGACCAAATATAGACAAAAACAGCTTTTCCAGTTTTGAGTTTTGTTCGTTTTGTTGCAAGCTTCGAAACGGTATATTATACGCTAAAAACGGGCACCTGTAGCTAAAGTTATGCCATCCAGAAGATACCCTACTCGCAATACACAACATCCTGCATCAGTCCCCTCACTTGAAAAATTACTCGTCCTTGAGTTGGGCTCGTACAGCTCCTCATCTTTAAGATGATATTCAAACAAATCAACCGCATTGAAAATGTGAGAGATATTCCAATTGTTAGGTCATTGAATTACAAAAGCATTATCATTAATTTTTCAAGCCATACGAAACGGTCCATACTTGCGCTTCTCCAATTTGGTGCGAATGCCCAAAAATCGACTTCACCGCAGGTATGCCATCACCAAATCACCCTCAGCAAACACTTTCTTATGCCAATGCTTGTCTACTTTAGCCTTATACTTTGCATTGGCAGCTTCCAAGTGAGCTTGAACTTTTGCTTGAATCTTCAGAGCCTTTTCTACCGTATTATCTACTGCCTTGCGCTCCCTAACTATAGCTGCTGGTGGTATAACAGCCAAGTCACAAACTTGTCTTAGAGAACTAGTATAGACAATCTCAAAAGGTACTTTGCCAGTTGATCAATTCAACATGCTATTGTAAGCGAATTCAACCTGAGCCAATGCAACTTTCTAATTTCGTTGCTTGTCACCACACACACACCGTAACACATTACCCAAAGTGCAATTAACTACCTCTGTTTGCCCATCTGTCTGTGGATGGAAAGCACTACTAAACTGCAACTGTATGCCAAATTTATCCCAGAGATGTCGCCAAAACTTGGTGATAAATTTGACATCCCTGTTAAAAGTAATAGTATTTTGAATCCCATGCAAACGTACTATTTCCCAAAAGAATAAATGTGCCATTGAACCAGTATCTTCAGTCTTCTTACATGCAATGAAATGTGCCATCTTGAAAAACTTGTCTACCACAACTAATATCGAATCTCAACCTGTCCTTGTAGGCGGCAATCCCAACATAAAATTCATAGACAGATCTAACTAAATATTTTCATGAACATGTAAAGGCATGTACAAACCAATATTCTGCGCATGTCCCTTGCTTTCTTGGCAAATCCGACAGCTCTGCACAATCTTGCACACGTTTCTATTTAGTTGAGGCCAATAATAACGCTCCTCTACAAGCGCCGTAGTCTTGTCTCGACTCATGTGTCCACTTAATCCTCCTCTATGCAACTCGCAAATTATCTGTTTCTGTAATGAATTCTGAGGCACAAATAACTGGTTTGAGTTGAATTCCGAGGCACAAAAGCGTGCAATGTCATCATCTTCCTCATACAATTCCTTCAAGCACTCAAAACCAGTAACTTCATTGACTAGATTTACTAGTAAAGTTGTTTTCCTACTTAACGCATCTGCCACTTTATTTTGCTGCCTAGATTTATGCTCCAAGATAAAAGTGAACTTCTGCTTATAACTCACCCATCTCGCATGCATTTTGCAGAAGTTCTGCTGGCTATTAAAGTACTTTAGTGTTTGATGATCACTATAGAGCACAAATTCTTTCTGAATCAAGTAATGCTCCCAAGTATTCAACGCTCTGAGGATGGTATAAAACTCTTGGTCATAAGTAGACCACTTCTGCTGTGCCTCATTCATTGAATTCAAATAATTTGTTAAAATTCAGTAACGCCAATACAGGAGCAGTGGACAACTTCTTCTTTAGTAAAGCAAAACTAGCCTCTTATTCTTCTCTCTATTTGAATTTCTCTTCCTTCAAGCACTCTGTAATAAGTGCGGCTATCGTACTAAAACCACGAATGAACCTCCTATAAAACGTTGTCAGGCCATGAAAACTCCTAACTTCACCCACTGTCTTGGGCGTAGGCCAATCTCTAATGGCTTATATCTTCGACTCAATAGCCTGAATCTCATCCACACCAATAACAAAACTTAAAAACTTCACATTATTCTATAGGAAGCTACACTTCTTCATATTAATGTAAAGCTTCTTTCTTTTTAACACTTTCAGAACCATCCTCAAATACTCCAAATGCGTCACTACATTAACAAAATACACCAAAATATCATCAAAATATGCTACAACAAATTTGCATGAAAATGGTTTAAGAACCTGGTTCATTAAACGCATGAAGGTACTTGGTGCATTGGACAATTCGAATGGTATCACGAACCACTCGTACAACTCTTCCTTTGTCTTAAACATTGTCTTCCATTCATCTCCCGACCTAATTTGAATATGATGAAATCTATCTTTGAAAAAACCGAAGCACCATCTAACTTGTATAAAAAATCTCACAACATAGGAATGGAAAATTGATACTTTACGGTAATCTGATTGATTCGTTTGCTATCCACACACATTCGCCAATTTCCATCCTTTTTAGTTACCAACAATGCCAGTACAGCAAATGGACTCATGCACTCACGAATGAATCCTTTACATAGCAACTCGTCAACATGTTCTTGCAAAATCTCATACTCATGTGGACTCATGCGATAATGAGGCAAATTAGGTAAACTTACACCAGGGACTAAGTCTATATGATGATGAATATCTCGCAAACGTAGCAGCCCATCCAGCATGTCCAATGGTGTAATGTCAGCAAACTTAGCCAACAAGAGCTGTACTTCCTCAAGAATATCCTTCTCCTCGAGTTTATCCTCTTTCTGCAGCTTCTCACACCCATCGCAATCTTCCTCTAGATGGTTCTTGATAATAGCCAGAAAATTCTTTCCTTTGACAGTAGAATTTTTCTTTTTATTTGTCAAAGAGACTAAACGAACCTTCTTAATATTCCACCAAAACTCATACACATTATCTCTTCCCCAATGGACTGCATCGAAATCAAAATGCCAAGGTCTGCCCAATAATACATGGCTTGCATCCATATCCACTACATCACACACCATATCGCTCTTATATACCCTTCCAATGGAGAAAGGAACTCGACATACTTCTATCACTCGCATTTCTGTACCTTTCTTTATCCACCCATTCTGTAAGGTACTGGATGTTTTCCTGTCGAAAGTCCCATTATATCAACTAGTGCCTTGGACACTATATTCTCACTACTGCCACTGTCAATTATCACGTTGCATACCTTCTCATTAATAGTACCACGTGTTCTGAAAATTTTATTACGCTGATTATCCTCTTTAAACTTTGGAGCTAATAAAATTTTCTGCACAATGTAATTCAATAACTCTCTTTCATCTGCCTCTAACTCTAAGGCTTCTTCATCATCCACATCATTGGTCGCATATGTCTCGCCAATTTCAGCATCCACCAAATTCAAATTTTTTTGACGACATTCATTTTATTGATGTCCTGGTTTACTACACTTCAAACACTTATTCAACATTGGCTTTGCTTATTGGTTGTTCTGCAACTGTGATTAGAACTGTTGTCTTACTGGTTACTACCTTGATGGTTACTGCCTTAGTTGCTATTGTATTGGTTGTTATGGGTATGTTTGGGATTGAGGTTGGACAGCTGCAGCACTAAAGTGTTTGGTAAACACTAGCTACTGTAGCTTTTAAGATATATTAGCTATGTTAATGTGATTTTTCACTTGTATAATGTAAAATCTATTATATTTTTAATAATTTTGTTAGAATTATTATTTAAAAATTATATTTATTACATATTATTAACTTTTATTTTATAATTACAGCTTTTTTTCCACAGCAGCTCAATCCCAAACATACCCTATGTCTGACTATTATTGGCTCATGCTTTCTACTTATTTTCAAACCCAACACTACTTGGTTTGCTGTGCATCCCTGTGAATTACCGCTGCTAGTTTTAGAAACAGCACGCTGCTTTCGTTCTTCTAACTTCTTTACTCTAGTAACTGCTGTACCTATGCATCAAATCGTATCTACAATCTCATCTTGCAATTCTTGTTTCAACACGCCAAGATATCTCGAAACTGTCCGAAACTTTGGCTCATCCATGTTATTTTTTGTGTACAGACAATAAAATTCTTTTGTATATTCATCCACATTGCGATTTCCTTGCTTGTAATTATGATATTTTTTATACAATTGTGGCTGATAATCTGCTGGCGAAAAATACTCCTTCATCAACCTTTGCATTCTAGGCCATGACTTGATTAATGGCTTTCCTACAACTTTTCTTCGATTCTGTATGTTTTGCCACCATGTAGATGCTGCATTCAATTTGAATGCCACAAGCTTAACCCACTTATCCTGAGCAATATCTATATACTAGAAGAAATTTTATACATCCGTTATCCAGTTTAAAAATTCTTCAACATGCATCCTACCATGGAAATCTGCGATATCAATATTAATCCTGTAATCTGAACTCTTCCAGCACCTCCTTTCATAAACATCAGCGTCTTCTTCCTCCAAATCGCTTTTTAGCCCTTCCCGTATGTAAAGCTGCACTAACCTCGCAGGTTCTAAATTATGAGAAGCTACTTTGTGATTAATGCCCTAATACACTACTGCTGCACGGTAATTATTCTGAGGTTGTTCTTTTGGTTCAATGACTCCCTTGTGGTTGTCTTTTTCCCATAATTTTCTCTCTATATTGTTTATGGAAAGTGTGAGACCCTCGATTATTTGCTTTATTGCTGCCAACCACGGGTTTTTTGCATTGTCCCTGTTTTGCAAGACTACTTCTGCGACCATCTGTCTAATAGTCTCCACAGACGTTGCCTGCATTCCTTGATCAGCGTCATTGGAACGGTTACTCCTTTGTTCATGTAGTCGTACTATAATGACAAGCGAATTTTCTCTGATACCAACTGACTAAACGGAAGCTTAATGTTTATTGAGGTGGAAACCAAAGATTTAAGAATAATATAAATTTTATTGAAAAGAAAACTGAATGAATAAAACTAGGGTTTTGAGGCCCTTTTATAATAAACATAAATATTGTGAATTTACCAAAATAGGCAAATCCAAAATATAATCTTATATTAAAATTCTCCTATCCAAAATTAGAGAAAACAAAAATCAAATCTGAGTTGTAGACAACAAGATAAAAATCCTGGAAGAATTAGGAAAAATAGAAAAAAAATCTTAAAATCTAAAATTGACCAGGAAAGAAAAGGAATTTTCAGGCCAAACACATACCAAAATGGCTTTGTGCTTTAGCGATTTGTTTGTCTCGTCGCAAGCTTCGAAATGGCATATTATATACTAAAAACGAACACCTGTAGCTAAAGTTATGCCATCTAGAAGATACCCTGCTCGCAATACACAACATCATGCATCATCTAAGAAGTTGTAAACAGAATCATTTCTGTAATTATTATTATTGCTCTAATAAATTTTTCAACACCAGGCTTTGGAGCGGGCTTCGGCGAATTGCTGTCCGTCGTTTCCTAACCTAACCTATTTAGATGTTACGGTTAAAGAATTTGAATGGACAGGTCTTCATACCATCCTCATTGGATCGTCCTACTTAAAGAACTTTAAGTTAACAAAGGTGAGGATTATTATTGCTTTATTATGTAAAATGGTACTGGATTAGAGCTTTTTATGATACTTCTTTTATTGTTTTCATTAATCAAGAAGATTGGTTTGAGTTGATCGATTGGAGTACTTCTTGTCAACTACGATTGAAGTACTTTTTGTGCCATTACAAAGTGTTGCACAGAATGAGCATTCAGTGCCACAAAAGTGTTCGAGGAGACAAATTTGAAACAATCTGCTTCAAAGTACTAAATTTTGATGTAGGCACTCCGAGTGTTGACATTCAAATCACAAGTCCAACAGTCTAAGATGAAGGTGTATTCACTGTTTTGGTCCATTGATCTAAATAATTGCGTATGCTATCTCTATCAAATTATTGGTTACTGCAATTGCATTATGTCACTTTTTTCATTGTCAGTCTACTAATATTTTTTTTGTGCCTCGTTCAAATTCACGTGTTATATGAAATTGATCATCGTTTCTGTCTTGAGCTTAGTTCGATCTTGTTGAAACCAAGATCAGTACAGAACTGATCAATATTACCCAAGATCTACACCAGAATTCTTTGTGGCTAGCCTTCAGCTTATCTAAAACATTATCTTGATGTGAAAAGTTAATTAATGGCAAATTAATAGATCAAATCTTCAAGGTTGGAACAACCATTCATAGTTTGACAGAGAAGATTTATAGTGGTTCGGTCACGAACTTACTTACATCCACTGTGAGAAAAGAAGACAGGTTTTACTATACTAAGTTCAACAAGATACAAGATTCATGAGAAAATGTAACTGAATCCACACCTCCTGATATTGAATTACATGGTCTTTTATATACTGAGAAATTGACTCCTAAAGATACTTCAACAGCCAGCTGTATTTCTGGGTTTATTAGCTAACAACCTAGGAATTTCCCACCCTTTTAAAAGTCGTAACAACTATTAAAAACAGCTGGAGAACACTTGTCAGCGAGTGTTTTGATCTGCTAATCAAAATGCTGAAATTGATTTTCATTTTAGATAAGTAAATCACGTGATAAGTCACATGATTTACTTATTCTCTCAGCCGTCATTCCGTTCTCATCACACAGTTCCCCCTGATGTTCTGCAATCGATATGTTCCTCTGCACTCTTGGTACCATCCAAATTGTCAGCTTGAATCAGAAATTATAGATTGAGCTTCATCTCTAACATTCTCTACATTAAACACAATCAGCTACTCCTAGCTACCTTTTCCCACAACTGAATCGCAGACTAAACTCTGCTGATGCCAGTTGAGCTCAAACAGAACTCAAACTTAGCACCCGGTACAGGTTTGGTTAGCATATCAGCAAGGTTGCCATCAATATGAATCTTCAACAGCTTTACTACTTCTTTTGACACCTTCAACCTGATAAAATGAAGCTTGATGTCAATGTGCTTTGTTCTTTCATGATGAATCTAATTCTTACTTAAACAAATTGCACTTTGACTATCACCGAAAATTGCAATATACTTTTGTTACTCAGTCATTAATCTTTTAAGCCAAATAGCTTCTTTGATGGCTTCTGCTACAGTAGTATACTCTGCTTCAGTTGTTGACTGAGCAACAACATTTTATAATGTGACTTTCTAATTGATGGTACAACCATTAAACAAATAGTCTGTCAAAGATATTCTCTTATCCAGATCTCCTGCATTATCAGCATCTATAAATATAGCAACTCTGACTTCACTTTCTGTTTTAGCTGCATATATCAAACTATAGTTAGTTATACCATTGAGATATCTCAGAATCCAGACAATAGCTTTCCAATGTTCTTTTCCAGGATTTGACATATATCTGCTCACCACACTTACTGCATAAGTTATATCAGGCCTGGTTAGAACCATTGCATACATCAAACATCCTATAGCACTTAAGTATGGTGTTTTAGCCATTGCAACTTTCTCCTCATCAGTTTTAGGGCATTGCTGACATGAAAGCCTAAAATAAGATGGTATTGGTGTTTAAACAGGTTTTGAATCCCTCATTGCAAACTTCTCAAGTACTCTTCTGATGTATTTGTACTGTGTTAAGCATAAAGTTCCTTTCTGCCTGTCTCTGATCAGTTCTATACCAAGGATCCTTTTTGCAGACCCAAGATCCTTTATTTCAAAAACTTCACTCCACTGTTGCTTAAGCATTTCTATCTTACTTATATTCTAACATACTATCAACATATCATTAACATACAGCATCAGATAAATCTTGATCTCATCTTTTAAGTCTTTGAAATACACACAGCAGTCAAAGTTATACCTCTGAAAGCCATGTTTTGACATGAACTTATCAACTCTCAAGTACCATTGTCTTGGAGATTATTTAAGTCCATACAAAGAATTCTTTACATGACAAATATGATCAGTCTTTTCTGAATCCTCATAGCCTTTAGGTTGAGCCATTACAATCATCTCACCTAACTCATCATGATGAAAAGCAGTCTTTACATCCATCTATTCAAGATGCATATTATTTACAGCAACAAGTGCTAATATAAATGCCATGGAAGATGTTTAACCACTGGAGAGAACACTTTAGTAAAATCGATGCCCTCCTTCTGAGTATAGCCTTTGGCTACCAACCTAGCTTTGTATCTTTGTGGCTCAACACTAGGAATTCGCTCCTTAATCTTATATATCAACTTACAGCCAACTAATTTTCTTTTTTCTGGTCTCTTTACAAATTCTCAGGTCTAATTCTTGATCAACGAATACATTTCTTCATTTATAGCTTTCTTCCATTCTTTAGACTTATCATAATTCACAATTTCTAAATATGATTTTGGTTCATCAGTTTCAATCTCATATGCTGCTGTTAATGTAAATGCAATCAAGTTTGCATATGCATATCTCTTTGGGGGCCTTATAATTCTACATTCTCTATCTCTCACCAGCTGATAATCTTTAACTTCTTATTCACCTTCAGATTCTCCTTCTAGTTCATAAGTCTCCATATCAGACATTGTTTCTAGTTCAACCCTCGGTTTTTGTTTTGTGCTCTGACTTGATAACTTCACCTTAGCATGAGTATTGTATTCTGAATTAATTGGTTCCATAGCTGTTGGTTTTACCTGAGCTAAATTTAGTAGCAACTCAGACTCATTAAACAAAATATCTCTACTTATAATGGCCCTTGGAGGCTTAAGATCAGCGCACCAAAGCTGATAGCCCTTAACCCTATCAGGATAGTGACACGACTTAAAAGTGTTTGATTTACTACCAAGGTATAAGAGTGTCTAGTTATAATATAACCCGGTAAGTCCGGGGTCGAACCACAGGGAATTTTAAATTTAGTAGTCTATTATTAAATAAAAATTAATAGTTGAAAAATAGATTATCTGTCTAAAATGTACTAAGGCTACGGGATTCACTCTTGAATTTAGCTTATGTTCATAATATTCTCTCATATTTATATTTTATATTTTATATTTTATTTACTAATTAAATATTATGTCATTTAATTCTTAACTAACTAATTTTATGGATGAATATGAGAATGGAGTACATGACGTGCCACAACTTAATTGGAGTGTCGACATAATGTCAAAATATCATATAAATCCAATAAGATTTTAAGTTTATAAATTAATATGACATAAAAATATTCAGCAAATAAAAATACAAAATATTAAATATTAAATAAAATAAACTTTGAACTTACTTGATTGAGAAATTAATTCCATAATTTAAATCCTTAAGTTTCACTCTTTACCCTAACTTAATAAATTAGCCACACATATTAAAAAGAAAAACACTCATTTTATTTGTCAAATTCTAAAATATATTACAAGAAAATTTTAAGAACTTGAAACAATAGAAGAAGAAAATTTAAAAGACTCAGCTTCACCCTTTCTTTCTCCTTTTTTTCTTTCGTTCCTTTCTCTTCTCTTTTTCATCTCTTTCTTTTCTTCTCTTTCTCTTCTCCTCTTCGCGCCTCCTTTCTCCTCTGAGATGCTTCCCTTTTTATAGAAAAAAGAAAAAAAGAAACTATTTATTATTTTATTATTATAATATTATATTATATATTATATTATTATTACAATATTATATATTATATATTCTTCTATAACCCAGCTGCTGTCTTTTCTCCTCCAACTTCTCTGAGCATGCCATCACCAAGACTCAAGATTATATCATTGTGAGCTCTGCCTAATACATTTGCCAAATCTTTATCAGACACTTTTCTTGGCTTCTTTAATGATGAAGCTTCAGCAAGTGCCTCATTTAACCCTTGATGTACCAGCAAGGCTCTCATCTTGAGTCTCCACAAGTGAAAATCATTTTCGCCATTAAACTTCTCCACATCAAGTTTTGGTGCAGCCATCATATGATCTAGAATTTAGTGGAAAGCTCTGGTACCAATTTGTTGAAACCAAGATCAGTACAGAACTGATCAATATTACCCAAGATCTACACCAGAATTCTTTGTGGCTAGCCTTCAGCTTATCTAAAACATTATCTTGATGTGAAAAGTTAATTAATGGCAGATTAATAGATCAAATCTTCAAGGTTGGAACAACCATTCATAGTTTGACAGAGAAGATTTATAGTGGTTCGGTCATGAACTTACTTACAGCCATTGTGAGAAAAGAAGAAAGATTTTACTATACTAAGTTCAACAAGATACAAGATTCATGAGAAAATGTAACTAAATCCACACCCCCTGATAGTGAATTACATGGCCTTTTATATACTGAGAAATTGACTCCTAAAGATACTTCAACAGCCAGCTGTATTTCTGGGTTTATTAACTAACAACCTAGGAATTTCCCACCCTTTTAAAAGTCGTAACAACTATTAAAAACGGCTGGAGAACACTTGTCAGCGAGTGTTTTGATCTGCTAATCAAAATGCTGAAATTGATTGTCGTTTTAGATAAGTAAATCACGTGATAAGTCACATGATTTACTTATTCTCTCAACCGTCATTCCATTCTCATCACACAGTTCCCCCTGATGTTCTGCAATCGATATGTTCCTCTGCACTCTTGGTACCATCCGACTTGCCAGCTTGAATAAGAAATTACAGATTGAGCTTCATCTAATAGATCTGAGATAAAATCAATTACATAATTGTCACATTGACTAACTCTCACAAAATTTTTTCCACTCATATGTTATTAACATTATATATATCTCCGGCTCCAACGGCTGTAAGTTGATGGTTGAAATATCCAACAAAGAATTGAAGCCAGTAGATTAATCTCTAAAGCATCCAACGGTTATATTGGATGAGGACAGTAACTGTGTTACAATGCCACCGATGCAACAGAGATGTATCTATAATTAATGTCTATACTTTAAACTGACTTTAAAGTCATGTTGAAAACCACTTGGTTATGACAATAAGTGGCAGTTTATTTTTTTTGTAAATATCAATGTAAATAATATAATGAATAATACTCTTTGGTATTATTGTAATTGCTTATGGTGTGTTTACCCGCCGCCATGAGCCAAACTAACAATGTAACTACACAATTATTATTTTAGTGAAACAACTATAATTAAATTTATATTTAATATGATTTGCGGTAAATTTACACTAAACTAACTATGCTATTTGAGTGATATCGCACCTGTAAATCGATGTTATAAAATTCGTGGTCAAATTAATGTAAAATTTAATGTGCATTCAATTGTTACACATTTGTAACACTATTAATAGACATTACAATATTGCACCTGTAAATTGATGTTATAAAATTCGTGTTCAAATTGAGGTAAAATTTAATGTCTATTCAATTGTTACACATTTGTTACTATTTTGGTAATATCGAGCAGCTCTCCTCAAGTTCCACCTGGCGTAAGCAAAAGACCTCGAGGTCAGTCCATCTCGAGCAGATGACACTACTACTAGCACAAGGATTGGTCAAGGTCGAGGAATCCAAGATTGGTCAAGCCCGAGCTCACTCTTCTGCTCGAAGTATTTACAGCCTCGTCAAAGCTGGTCAAGGTCGAAGTGTATTTTGGTTGGTCAAAACTCGAGCATCCTTCTGCTCGAGATCTTCGAATCCCCAGCCACGACCCAGCAACACCAGTGACGGCGTGACAAGAAGATAAAATCCGAGCATTGCTAACTTGGAACAGTTAAATTCCCCTCTTTCGACGATCCAACGCGCCGATCGGTGTCTGACCGACACCCAATGTGATACGGCGTGGCCCATGTTACCGATGGCTGGCACACGCCCCCATAGTATCATCATTTCATGCGCACATGCCTGACACTATGATCAAGCCATGTGAACCCATGCCATGGACGCGGAAACTACCGCTCCCGAAGAACAGAGGGCGGGAAAACGAAAGTATAAAGGGTAGATTGAAGGAAAGGAGAGGGGTTCCAAAAAATTTGCACAGGTTATTCTCCTTCTTCCCCTTCTCCACTGATTTTTCGGGGGATCCATTATTACAAAAGGAGGGTAAAAATGCCCCTCCCATTCTTCCGGTTTTTCTAACTAAGAGGGATACAAAAAGAACAACCCAATTACTGACTTGAGCGTCGGAGGGTTTTCACCGAAACAACACCCGGTGACCCCTGACCTTGTTTTCTGTGAGTACAGGTCTGGGAGACTTCCGTTCCAGTAAAGATGGAGGGTTTGATATTGGAATGCAGACCAACTCAAGTTCGAGCTTGCCGCTAGCAGAAGGTTTCAACACTATTTGAGGGCACGCAGAAAAACCGCATCAACATTTTTGGCGCTGTCTATGGGGATCAGTTCAAGAAGCCTGGTTTCCTAACACATTCAGAAGACACAACGCAACGATGAGAGGAAACAGCAGAAGAGGAGTGATTCCAGAGGAATCAGTGACCTTGAGGGAAGTGGCCAATGAGGCCCAAAATAGAGAGATCCAGGAAAGAATGGATCGGATGGAGAAACAAATGGAAACTCTGACCTCCATATTACAAGAACTCGGGGATGGACAGAGGAAAGCATGTAATGATGTCCCTGAATCCAGCTGTGGGAACACTCCCATTCGGGAGCATGTGGGGGATGAAGCCCAGAGACCTAGAGCACCAAATGTTGCTGTGAGGGACGAGACGAACATGGAGGAAAGGGGGTCCCGTCAGCACTTGCAGGATATAGCACCAACCTCCCGCACGGAGGAGCTGGAGAGGGAGGTGCGTAGGTTGGCACAAGTTGTGGAGGACCTCCGGGGAAACGGAAAAAACCCAAGTTGGAGGATAATGCTGGACAACGAGTCCCCACTCTCGACGGAGATCATGGGTATCACGATCCCACGTGACTTCCGTTTCCTGGATTTGAAGTTTTCAGGAAAGAGTGACCCGTTGGTGCACATAGAGCGATTCAACGACTTGACAGGAGTACAAGGCCTGTCAGCAGCCCAGAGATGCAGGGCCTTCCCACTCACTCTTGAGGGAAGGGTAAGAGAATGGTACCGCAGGCTGCCGCGGGGAAGATGATATGATGGAATTGTCGGAGATAAGGCAGAGAGAGGGAGAACCCTTCCGGGAGTTTGTCAAGAGGTACCACAGATCGGTTTTAGATCTGGGTGCGTTTAATCATCCCCAAGCATTGAGGAGGCTGAAGGATGGAATCAAGATGGGAGACCATGGTACAATTTACGGAGTCCTTTGATCCGTTCATATTCCGATGCTTATGAGCATGTGAAGATAGATATGGTCATCGAAGAAGAAAAAGCTGCGAAGTTGATAAGTGAACAGGGCAGCAGAACCAAGAGGAAAGAAAAAGGAGGTCCGGCCGGGGGAACATTGACTTCAAAAGTGATGAGGGACCGGGTTGTTCCCTACAACCCTTACCAGAGAGCTCCCCAGCTGTGGATGATTCCCGTGCCACCCTGCAGGTCTCCAAGCCAGGATCACAGGGAATACAGGCATACGACGACCACCCATCCTGCAACCAACCACCAAGCAGACCTGCGATGAACCACAACAAAGCAGATCATCCATTGCCACCCTCACCAAGAAGCTTCCCAAGAGATCGGGCGATACACGTAGTGGAGCAGAGCCCCGCTTACGGGCAATACACAAGGTTGAAGATTTCTCTCGAAGAGATACTTCAAGTGGCAGAAGAGCGAGGACTGCTGAGCCCCCAACACCGATGGCCAAAACGGCTGGCAAACGAGACAAGGGACGGTTCTGCCGCTTCCATGGTGACCATGGCCACTCCACATTACAGTGCCGAGATTTAATGAACCAGGTAGAGGATCTGGCTAGAAATCGGTATTTGGACGAGTTTATTGAAGAAGGACACCCGGTGGTCGAGCAGCAACCCGAGGAGGATGACCGAGATTACGACATGGTGCTGGAGCCACCGGCTACAAGGGTGATATCAGGAGGACCCTCTATAGCCGGGAGCTCGAGCGAGGCTCGGAAAAATTACTGCGAGATACTGCTGCGCAGTGGGAAATCTGCTCACTGTCCTCACTGCCAAAAGGCCAAGGTCCGGCAAGTGCCCATTATGTGGACGGAGGAAGATGAGGAAGGGGTACTATACCCCCATAAGGATGCCTTGGTCATGAAAGCAAACATCGCTAATAAAGAAGTTGACCGAATACTGGTAGACTCGGGAAGCTCAGTGGACTTTCTTTTCAAGTCCGCACTTGAGGATTTGGGAATAGCAGGTGCAAACCTCGAACAGACGAACACTTCCTTAAAAGGATTCGGGGGAGGGAAGCTGATACCTATGGGAATCATCAAACTGGCTGTGACCATGGGCTCGAGGCCTTTTGAAAAGAACATGATGCTGGACTTCGTGGTGGTGGACGAAGTAAGCCCCTACCAAGCAATATTGGGAGGCCTTTTATGAGAATCAGCCGATCCAGTGCAATCCACCCACTACTTGGCCTCAAGCATCGAGTGAATGGGTCGTGGGGTCGTAAAGGCGACCGGAGGGTAGCGAGGCTGCTACTGCTGTGGCGACCAAGGAAACCATGCGAGATAACTTCACCTGGACTCGAGAGGAGTCGAGGAATGGAAGGCAGGAGCCGGTGAGGAGCTAGAGGAGGTTAAGGTAAGAGCGAGCGACCCAGGAAGAAAGTCCGGATCGACTCGGGAATTAGCGAGCGGTTAAAGGAAAAGTCGGTGGAGTGTTTGCGAGCACATGTGGATGTATTCGCTGGACCCATGAAGATATGCCTGGGATCGACCTAGAGGTGGCGTGTCACAGGCTGGCAATACGGAAAAATGCTAAGTCAGTGAGGCAAAAGAGGAGATATATCAACCAAGAGAGATATGAGGCCATTAACTATGAGGTGGAGAAGCTGCTGAAAGCAGGATTCATAAGGGAGGTCTCCTACCCCGAATGGATCTCAAATGTGGTGCTGGTAAATAAAGCAAGTGGGAAATGGAGAATGTGCGTGGACTTCACGGATGTGAATAAAGCTTGTCCTAAAGATAGCTTCCCGTTGCCGAAGATAGACCAATTGGTGGACTCCATGGCAGGACACGGGCTGCTTAGTTTCATGGACGCCTTCTCAGGCTATAACCAAATCTCTATGCACCGGCCAGACGAAGAGTGCACAGCCTTCATCACCAATCAGGGTCTATTTTGCTACAAGGTTATGCCCTTCGGCCTGAAGAATGCGGGGGCAACATATCAGAGGTTAGTGAATAAGGTCTTCAAGCCTTTGATTGGCCGAACGATAGAAGTATACGTGGACGACATGATCACCAAGTCAAAGGATGCAAAGGAGCATGTAAAGCATTTGGAGAAGACCTTTGCACTCTTAAGAAAGTATCGAATGAAACTAAACCCAGAGAAGTGTACCTTTGGGGTCGGTTTGGGAAAATTCTTAGGCTTCATGGTCAGTCATAGAGTGATCGAGGCCAATCCGGAGAAGATAAGAGCAGTGGTGGAAATGAAGTCTCCCTGTACCCTCAAGGAGATACAAAGTCTCACCGGCAAATTGGCATCCCTCAATAGGTTCATATCTCGGGCCACAGATAAATGCCGAGTCTTTTTTCAAGAAACGAGGAAAGGCAGGAAGACAAAGTGGACGCCAGAATGTGAAGCGGCAATCCAACAGTTGAAAGAATACTTGCTGAAAGCCCCATTACTGTCTACACCTCGGCGGGGAGGTATTGTTTCGTATTTAGTTGTGTCTCGATGGGCAACGAGCTCGGTTACGGTAAGGGAGGAATCGAGGTGCGAGTACCGGTCTATTACACGAGCGAGCTTTCTTGGAAGCTGAAACTCAATATCCGTTGATGGAGAAATGGGCATTGGCCACGGTGACTGGCTAGAAAGTCGAGGTCTTACTTCAAGCACACTCGGTGATCGGTATTAACAAACCAACCACTCGAGCGGACTACTGCACAAGCCGGAGACCTCCGGAAGGTTGGTAAAATGGTCGATGTGACTCGATGAGTTCGATATCTCGCTACCAACCCGAACAACCATAAAAGCTCGGTCCTTGGGCGATTTCGTGGTCGAATGCACGAGAGAGAAGTGAAGGAAGGAAGACGAGCACCTGTCAGACTCCCAGACCTCAACCAATACATGGACAGTCACGGTCGATGGGTCATGCGGGGATCAAGGAGCAGGAGCAGGAATTATGCTCCTCAGTCCTAAAGGGGAAGAGATGTAGTATGCTGTGAAGCTAGAATTCAAAATCACCAACAATCAGGCCGAATATAAAGCTGTGATCCCGGGGTTAAAGCTTGCGCTGGTGGTAAAGGCAGAAGAGGTGAAGCTTCAGACAGACTCACAGCTGGTGGCAAACCACCTCAACGAAAGCTTCCAAACAAAAGGCAAGAAGATGGAGGCTTACCTTCGGAAGGTAAAGCAGCTGATTAATAATTTCTGAGCAGTCGAGCAGGAGCAGATCTCGAGGGAGAAGAATTTTCGAGCTGACATGATAGCTCGGATGGCCGTTACCTCTGACCCCAAAATACCAAGGTCCATCCCGTTAGAAGTCAAGACCTGCGCGAGCCTTAAGCAGGAATACGAGATACTGAGTTTATCGTCGAGCAGCAGTCAGATGGAACCAATTGTTTCTTACCTCAAGGAAGGAACAGTGCCTGCCGATAAGAAGCAAGCAAGGAAGTTGAAGTGTAAAGCGGCCAGGTATACTCTGATCGATGGGGTCTTATATAGACGGGGATACACTCTCTCATTACTGCGGTGTCCAGAACTAGAGGAAGCTGATTATGTCCTCCAAGAGATACATGAAGGAATTTGTGGGAACTATTCAGGCGCGAGGTCCTTCGCTTTCAAGGCCTTGAGGCAGGGATACTTTTGGCCCCGTATGGATTAAGATGCCCAAGAAAAGACCAGAAGCTGCAAGAGCTGCCAAAGTTTTGCCAATTCCCTGATTCAGCCTCCAAAGAACCTTACGGTGATGAACTCACCATGGCCGTTTGCTCAATGGGGAATCGACTTGATTGGGCCGTTGCCCAAGGGGAAGGCATTCGCTACTCACGCCATAGTAGTGATTGATTACTTCACCAAATGGGCCAAGGTGGGAGCCTTGAGTAGTATCACAGAGAGTAAGACCACTGACTTCATTTGGAAAAATGTGATTTGCAGATATGGAATTTCCCATGCATTGGTCATTGACAACGGGAGACAATTTGACAACAACAAGTTCAGAGACTTCTGCCGAAACCTAGGGATAGAGTTGAAGTTCTGTTCTCCCTCACACCCGCAGCCAATGGACAAGTGGAGGCTGTAAACAAGACTATAAAACGTCTCCTGAAGACCAGACTTGGCGAGCAGAAGGGAGCCTGGGTGGACGAGCTGCTCGGCATCTTGTGCGCTTATAGAACCACACACAAAACAGCCACGGCAGAGACTCCATTCCTGCTGAAATAGGAATTGGGATGCACCAAACACAGCACTTTAACGAGGGGTAAATCAACAAGCAGATGTGTGCAAGCTTAGACTTGCTTGAGGAAAAAAAGGAGAGGGTCGCTGCAAAGATCGCAGATTACCAACAAAATATGGCTCACTATTACAACCGGAATGTGCACATCCGCCAGTTCCAAGTGGGGGATTGGGTACTCAGAAAAGTCAATCAGAACACGAAGGACCCCAGGCAAGGTGTGTTAGGGCCGAATTGGGAAGGTCTTTATCGAGTCACTCAAATAGCCGGACCAGGAGCATACCGGCTAACCCATCCCAATAAACGAGAAGTCAAGAGGCCATGGAACGTACAACTCTTGGTGAAATACTTCCAGTAAGTTTTCTTGTATTGTAAGCATTAATGTCAAATTCCTTCCCAAAATGGGATGTGTAAAAACTTGAATGTGTGTAAAAGTAAGAAAAACATTTGTAATATTAATTCAAGTTGAAGCCAAGAAGCTCGCAAAGAAGAACGCGAAGGCCAGAAGTTCCAAAGCGTGGGCCAATTACAGGCTCAAGCAAGAGAAGCTCGCAAAGAAGAACGCTAAGGCCAGAAGTCCCAAAGCCTAGCTTTAGACGGGACGGTGCCGAGCGTGGCCAATTGCAGGCCCGAGCAGAAGAAGCTCGCGAAGACAACGCTAAGGCCAGAAGTCCTAAAGCCTAGCTTTAGGCAGGACGGTGCCAAGCGTGGCCAATTGAAGGCCCGAGCAGAAGAAGCTCATGAAGACAACGCTAAGGCCAGAAGTCCTAAAGCCTAGCTTTAGGCGGGACAGTGCCAAGCGTGGCCAATTACAGGCCCGAGTAAAAGAAGCTCACCGAAAAGAACGAGAAGGCCAGAAGTCCCAAAGTCCAGCTTTAGGCGAGACGATGCCAGGCATGAGCCAATTACAGGCTCGAGCAAGAGAAGCTCGCAAAGAAGACAATGCTAAGGCCAAAAGTCTCAAAGCCTAGCTTTAGGCAGGACGGTGCCAAGCGTGAGCCAATTACAGGCTCGAGCAAGAGAAGCTCGCAAAGAAGAACGCTAAGGCCAGAAGTCCCAAAGCCTAGCTTTAGGCGGGACGGTGCCGAGCGTGGCCAATTGCAAGCCCGAGCAGAAGAAGCTCGCGAAGACAACGCTAAGGCCAGAAGTCTCAACGCCTAGCTTTAGGCGGGACGGTGCCAAGCCTGGCCAATTGCAAGACCGAGCAGAATAAGCTCGTGAAGAAAACATGATGCCAGAAATCTCAGAGCCTAACTTGAGGCGGGAGGATGCCAAGCGTGATCCAACCGCTAGCTCGAGCAAGAAAATCTCGAGGTGAAAAACGCAAAAGTTAAATATGAGCCAATGTCAGGCTCAAGCCAAATGAGCTCGTAAAATTAACGGCTACCGAGCACAAACCAAACATCGGTTCAAGTGGACCAAGCTCACGAGACAAACGGAAGACCTTCAGCCTAACTCAAGGCAAAGCTTTGCCACACATAAGTTAAAGGATGATACGAGCAGTAATAAACTTGGGCAAAAAATAAAATAAAAGCCCAACACTTAAAATTTCCTCTTGGCAAGTGCACGGAGCCAACCACATACATAAATATAAAACGCAAGTATATGCATACGAGAACAGAAGTAAGTTACCCAATGTTTACTTTTTATTCATTCATTGAAAAGATTACAAATACAGGAAGTAAAAAAAAAAAAGTTCAAGCGGCTGGGGAATCATGGCTAGTAGGGGCATCAGCAGCAGTAACGGAAGGGGCATCATGAGCAGCAGTAGGAGGAGCATCAGCAGCAGCAGCAGCAGGAGCATCATCAGCAGTAGTATAAGGAGCATCAGCAGCAGGGGGAGGAACAACTTCCTTGGGTTCAGTGGGGGCCTCGGATGGGAAGCTTCGAGCCACTGGCTCGGGATGCCATAGATGCGCATGTACTCAGCAACACCGCTTGGACCTTAGGCAGGTCGACCTCGGGATGTTCCCTGCCCAAGGCAAAGACGAGGCAGTCGTAGCTGAAAGCCACCCCTTCGTTGTACTCGGTCATGAGTTTAGTTTCGGAAAATCCACCTTCCCCGGAGACGAAGTTTCCCCTCCATGGTCTTCTCGAAGGAGAATCTCTGGGTGTCTAAGTCCTTCCGAGCCTCGAGTAACTCCTCCCGGACAAGGGATAGCTCCCTCTTGAACTGGGTAACCCTAGAGTCTGACATCGCTGCCTTCTCCGCAAGGGTAGAGTTCTCCTCTTGAAGCTTTGTGTTCTCCTATTTCAACTGCTCAAGACTCTGCTTCAAGCTCTGGATTTCTGCTCAAAGCTGCCTCTGAGAATCCTCAGTCTTGGTCTTGAATCTGGTGACAGCAGTGGCAGTACGAGAAGAGAGGCGGCGGAGAGCGCTGACCAACTCATCAGCATCATAAGATTCCAACCCATCCAGGAACCTATCGTTCATCTGCCCGGTAAAATCCTGAACATAAGGTTCGGCACGACTAGACCGACCCAGCTCCTGCATGCTTTCGAGTCGAGGCCGAGCCGGGGCTGCAGTCCTCGGACGCCTGCGAGGAGGACCTTCTTCTGCCCGCTCTACCTCCTGAGCCGAAGGGGAAGCTCAAATCGGTGGAGGTAGAGCATCTGTATTGGCTCGGGGCCTCTTTGAGCTGCTTGCACTTCCAGAGGTCCCTACACGCCTTTGCATCATGTCAAGCACCCCCTTATCCCTTCCTCTGACACTAGGCCGAACTCAACAAAATTTTGGGTTGTAAGCAGCTCCCTGCACGAGCTCGCGTTATCAAGTGCTGTGCTGACATGCGCTCGGAGCTCTTCCCCAATCTTAAAAAAGCACCCCAGGATACTGCAGAAACAATCAGAGCAAAATAGTGAGAACAAACACGAGCAGAATGGACAAAATAAAAATTCGATGGATGAATAAACGACCTGGAGTGTAGAAATGCCATGGAACCAGAGGGATCTCCTCGGAGAGAAGTGCAGAATGCCCCCAATCTCCCCCAACAAAGAAGAATTTGCTCTTCCAGTTGCCACAAGAGGTGGGAAGATCGGTTATGGGTTTCTTACCCTTTAGACTGGAGGTGAGATAATACCAGCCAGCGTCTTTCGGGCTGCATTTTAGCTGGTAAAGGTGCTTTATCTCCTCTACCGAGGGTTCACCTAAATTACACCATTTCCACAAAACAAAGAGGCCAGAAAGGACCCTCCACCCATTCGGGTTCAACTGCCCTGGGGCTAGTCGGAGTCTGGACAAAACCCCAACAAAATAAGGCTGGAGAGGCAGCCTGACCCCCCATTTGAAGCACTCCAGGTGTAAGGTAGTATACCCTTGAGGGGGGCGACTGGGAATGTCGCCCTTGCCCGGCACCCGTAAATCCACATTGTCGGGTATATAGTAAATGTGCCTAAGCCTATTCAAGTCCAAGTGTGTGGTTTCACACCTCATGAGGTCTGTAGGGTACCCCCTACCCTCCGATCTTCGGCTGACCCTCTCCCCTTGATGCGGCTGGGTCTCCGCCGCGGGCAACTCCCCTTTCGAACTAGAATCTTTCACCGGGACTATGCTAAGGGGTTCTACTTCACTAGAAGAGGAAGATTCCTCAGGTGACATCCTACCGGATTGTTTGGTGTTTGGCATGGTCTCCTAGAATTACGGTCTGCCCGGTCGAAATCAGAAGCTCAGATGAAGGAAGAACAAAACGAAAATAAAAAAAAAGAGAGAGGTTTGTACCTGAGCGAAGAGAGAGGTTTACACGGCCGGAAATTGCTCTGACGCAGAAGAGAAAGACGGAAAAACACTTGCAAGAAGATTTTGGGTCTGAGTAAAAATGAGCAATAGGATGTACAGTGAAGAAATCGAGGGTTTTTAAAGGGGGAAGTGCGTCTCTTCAGCAGACGGCACACATCTCAAGAAACGCGACCGTTTAAGTAACGTCTCATCAAAATTCAAACACACGTCCCAGATTGATCCACGTGTCTTGCATTAAATATGAAATGATGGAAACGGAAGACAGCTCAACTCGAGAAGGTAAAAAGGTCGTGAAGCCGGCCCAAACGAGAAGTTTCCAGTCTTATCTCGTTTCACTCCAAAGACTAGAAACTGGGGGACTGGTGTTTGGGTAATATCGAGCAGCTCTCCTCGAGTTCCACTTGGCGCAAGAAAAAGACCTCGAGGTCAGTCCATCTCGAGTAGAGGACACGACTACTAGCACAAGGACTGGTCAAGGTCGAGGAGTCCGAGATTAGTCAAGCCCGAGCTCACTCTTCTGCTCGAAGTATTTATAGCCTCGTCAAAGCTGGTCAAGGTCGAAGTGTATTTTAGTTGGTCAAAACTCGAGCATCCTCCTGCTCGAGATCTTCGAATCCCCAGCCACGACCCAGCAACACCAGCGACGGCGTGACGAGAAGACAAGATCCGAGCACTGCTAACTTGGAACAGTTAAATTCCCCCCTTTCGACGATCCAGCGCGCCGATCGATGTCTGACCGACACCCCATGTGATACGGTGTGGCCCCTGTTACCGGTGGCCGGCACACGCCCCCACAGTATCATCATTTCACGCGCACATGCCCGACACTATGATCAAGCCATGTGAACCCATGCCAACTAGACAGTCACGCATCCCCAGGGAATATCACGCTAATCCCAGCTGTCAGAGGGTCCCAGGGGCCATGGACGCGGGAACTACCGCTCCCAAAGAACAGAGGACGAGAAAACGGAAGTATAAAAGGTAAATTGAAGGAAAGGAGAGGGGTTCCAAAAAATTTGGCACAGGTCCTTCTTCTTCTTCCCCTTCTCCACTCTGATTTTTCCGGGGATCCATTATTACAAAAGGAGGGCAAAAATACCCCTCTCATTCTTCCGGTCTTTCTAACTAAGAGGGATACAAAAAGAACAACCCGATTACTGACTTGAGCGTCGGAGTGTTTTCGCCGGAACAATACCCGGCGACCCCTGACCTTGTTTTCTGTGAGTATAGGTCCGGGAGACTTCCGTTCCGGTAAAGACAGAAGGATTGATGTTGGAATGCAGACCTGCTCGAGCTCGAGCTTACCGCGAGCAGAAGGTTTCAACACTATTTGAGGGCACGCAGAAAAACTGCATCAACAGTTACACTATTAATAGACATTAAAATAAACTATCAATACCGTATAAAAAATAAATGATTATGATAATATCAATTATGATAGGCCTTATGTTTCCAATTATATCAGTATATATATACATACAAACATACATACATACATATATATATATATGTTTAATAATTTTATATTAATGTTTATGTGATGTAAAACAATAATGAAAAAGAATTGGTTTTAAGTGGGCAGCTTGATTAGTTTGTGCTGTTAGTATATTGTTCTAGATCTAGTGTTTGACAAATAATAAACTCAAATGTCACCCAAACAGTCAAGCTAATATAGGTGTAACATTAGTTAGACTAAGAATTTAAATTAATTCGTATTAACATGGTGATAGTAAATAGTAATACAATGAAAGAGAGAGAGAGAGAGATTGATTTTCATTTGGCAATTACATTTTATGCTTATGCTTTTATACTGAAGCCATAACGCAGAGTTGCGAGAATAACAGCACTAGGCCAGCGATCTGGCATATCCACTTCGATTTTTTAATCCAATATGATAGCTGGGCCGCATCCAAGGAGAAGAGACTTTTCTTTATAATTAATTTTTGCACGATGAAGCAGCAAAAGTAACCCAAGAGCTAAAGTGGAATTCGGAAAAAATTTGCACATTTACACCATCCCATCACGCCCAGATCATCAACCCACAAATCTCTTCCTCCAGCTAAACTTGCGGCGAAAGCTATCAAGAGCATTATCGAGTTTGTTATTCTACGGACAGCACCATATTTTCTATTCATTCATGATCATTTTAATATCTCTCACCAACATTATTATTTGTTATCATTTTCATTTACTGTTAATTACATGTTTTCCAGGCTTTCGTATGCATGAGATCAAGTGCACGATGGCCTCAGCAAATGCGTTTTTACATATTTATGCCAATGACCACCCTATTGATAAGTGTACAAGTTGATTATTTTGTGTTTGAACATTTGGGGAGGGCTCGTGTTTTGAAGAGAGATTTTTTTATTTTTCCTCTTGTAATCACGCATAAACCTGCGCCACACTCGGGTCTATTTAACGCATATTTTGAGGTCTTACTACAATAAAATAATTCATCGTAATACAAGTTAGCTTTTAAGCGAAACGCAGTATTGGATTAACTTAATACTATGCAGAGTTTTTATGTTGTGTTATGAGGTATGCCAAACATACTCTAAGGGTGCACATTATATTGTATTATACTATATTATATTATTTTAATGGTACTGTTTTGTATTATATTATATTATATTAGTACTGTATTATAATAATACTATACAATATTTAATGTTCCATTGTACTATATTAAGTTTTTTGTGATTAATTTAAATTATATATTATGTTATATTAATATTTTATTTTATATTAATATAATTAGATTGTATTAATTTTTTATATTATTATTAATTTTAAATTAATTTTGTTCATATTTTAATATTTATTCTTAGTTATATTAAATTATAAATTTATTAATAAATGATAATGTAAAAATAAAAATATAATATAATATTACTAAATAATCAATTATATATTTATTAATTTATATTAATAATTATAATATAAAAATAAAAAATAGAATATTATATAATATTATATTAAATTAAAAAGCTATATTTATTGTTATTATTATTATTATAAAGAAAAAGCAAAAGAGAAAAGAAAAAAAAAAAAAAAGCTTATACAATAGTAATTAGCTTATGCAGCAGTTGCCCCGTAAACACATTATTTTTATCCAAGTCCCATGTTCTTCCAAACACAATATTAGCATAAATTTAGTGTGGACAATATTTTATACATCATTATACTCTACACCAAACACACCCTAAAGTTATTGATTTAGGGTTTTAATTTTGCAAATGTATATTTTTTGCATTGTTCTCGGTGAACTTTGTTCAACTCGCAGAAACTGCTTTATTATATGAAATGTGACAAAAAATATATATATAGAATTGTTGTAAATTTCGATTTGCTTTAGTAAAAATGAGTTCATTGTTTACTGCTCGTTGTACTTATAAATGAAGTAATGCCATTATTATGTTAGGACTTCGAGCTAGGTGTGCAGCTATGATCAATCACATGACCAGCTAGCAAAATTATTTTGGCTGCAGTCAAATTGTGGAAGCATTGTCTCTTCGTTGGATCCAGCTACCAAAAAGATTTTTGTTTCAAAAATATAAAAAATATTATCATGAAAATTAAATGCTGACTACACCAAAAAGAAGCATACGTGGAAAAATTAAAACATTGTTAAATATGAGAATTAAGAATCAGGAGTATTGTGCCCCTCTTATTTGACATAATTTTTACACAAAATTTTCCTCCTTAAATCATAAATTAACTTAATAGTTAAAATTAATGCGGTATGAATTTAAAAGAAAAATTAATAAAATTTAGATCCCACCACCACATATTTTTAATTTCTTTTGTTTGGGTAAGAAATGAAAGACTAATAATGAAGCACCACGTGTCAAATATGAAACTTTGTAATTAAAACTATCACTTGAAACATCAGGGGTACTCTACCTATCTCAAATAACTTTAGTCATTAAGGGTACCATGGTACCCGGGGCGTACCTAAGGTACCATGGGAGTAATTGGGTTTCCTCAGAAATACCAAATGACAAAAATCGAAATGGTCAGACAATCTCTAAAATATTCACCAAGTAAGTTGTTTCTATCACCAAAAGAGAATATTTAATTTAACAAAATCAAATAAGAAAATATTTAGTCCAAAAGAGAAGACAAATAGTTGTCCTACCCACTAAAATGATAAAGCAGCCTACCTATAACTGCTAGACAACCTCTGCAGAAATGTCTGGTGCTATACAATAGCTTACCTCATGTGTTACAAAATGTCAATACCTACAATAATGCCTCCACTGTCCCCGCATGTAATCATAATATCCAAAATGTGTAAGAGAGGCAAAAGGAAGAGGAATATTCTAGATATAACGGCATGATCGCTAATCAGAATATACCACGTGGTGAGGTGTCCTAGATACGTAATATATAAGGGTAGTCAGGTCTTTTCATTCATATATTCATTATGGACTATTCATTATTCATTACACACTCTCCTTTAACCATTAAACCTCTATTTACAGAGAGTTTGCAAGCTCTCCATTCTTAAAAAGTTAAGTTGTTGACTTGAGTATCGGAGTGTGGTCGTCGGCTATTACTAGTTCCACCTCTAACCTCATTTTCCTTGTTTTGCAGATTTAAAGTACCTCTCAAAACTCTTCAACACAAAATCTTTAGCCTCTCACCATAACACCCATCTCCCTATTCTTCTTTCACTATTAAAACTACCAAAACAACTCATACTCTATAACTCGGCGAGGTACCCCTCACATCCTAAAATTAAATTTATTGTTATTAGATACGTTTTAACATCCTCTTTTTTCACCTCTCAAAATCTACCTAAAACACCTTTTATTATCTATCTTATCTTTTTAATACTTCTATTATTTCTCACTCATTCATGAACTCTAATCATTGCCCCCATCTCCTATCATCCTTGGTGCATGCCATTCCATGATTGATGCTAATTACTAATCAATTAAATTTTGTTCTTCTTAATTTTTGAGATGCAAAATTATTATCTGAAACCTTTTATTCTAATTAGCTAACAAAATCTTTTTCAATAGATAATATAACGAATCCATTCGAATCTTTCTTAAATAAGATTTTATTAGCTTCCATTTTGAAAAACTTCTCTTAGCAGAAACAAGAGTTATAAACATGTCAATAATTTTTTTATAAGCAACAAATGCATTTGGAAAAGAATCTATATTTTTTTAATATAATTAACTATGTCAAGTGGAGCATTTCTTTCAATATATAAAACTTGTTTCAAAAATTTTAACTTTGAAAACAAATCTAATCCATCAATATCAGAAAATATATGATATTTCAAGATATTTTTAAGATTAAGGTAGCATTTATTTTTTTATCTGAAATTTAAATTAATCTAAATTTTTTTTAAGTTTGAATAGGTCTAAATACGAATATCTGAATGATATTTTTTTTTAATATTTGAATATAAATGGTATCTTGTTTCCTTTTATAAAAAAAAAATCTTAAACGTGCCTATTTAACATTTTTGTCCTTACAAATCAAAACAAAAAAAAAATATTAGATTTTATATTTTTAGGAAATAAATATATTTTACAGAAATATTTTTAGAATATTTCACTTTTTGTATTCATATGTAAATATATGAAAATCAAACATACGTTATAAAAAAAAATTTAATGTCTAAAGTCAATAAAATTTCAAATTTTAGACGTTTAACAAACAACCTTTAGCACAATAAATTTTTTAATTTTTACCATTTAATAATTTTTACTTTTCAAATTAAATAAAAATCCAAAAATAATTTCATATAATTGAAACTAGTCAAATCTATTGGTAATAATGAATATGAGTAATAATAGGATAAAGCCTAAAAATTAGGCTTTCTTACCATATGTACCAAGCTTTTTTTTATAATATTAAAAAAAATAATTATACTAATTAATAAATAAATACCTAAAAATTGAGAGTTTCTAAATATAGGGTTTTAGGTCACCGTCTAATTTGCTTCTAATTTGCGACCCATTCCGAGTGAGACACAATAAAATAGAGAGAGGAGAAGGCGGCCGAAAAATTCTCGGAGCACAATCTTTAGAAATAAGACTGTTCTATGTTTTGGATACAATCTCGAACCCAACAAACTCTTTATGGGCAATCGACAAAGAATTTCAATTATTAAATCATCTGATAAGTTTATTTGTGCCATTGAAAAAGATTTGTTAGCTAAATTAGAATATATGTGTCTGGCACTACAAGCCCAAAAGCACTTAAGAGGGAGAGAAATAAAACTCGATGGCTGAATGTATGCCTGTCTTCGGTGAGGCTTCAATGAGACCGCTTTATTTATATTAGCTCATACATGCAAAGAATAACTTTATAAAGTAGGGAGAATACTTTTCAACTTATATAGGAAACTAAATCTTTAAGAATCTTATGAGATCTATATAGTCCCACCAAATGACAGTAAGATGTAAAAAATATGATTACTATTGAATCATTGTTTATATTTTTATTACAAGTCTTTTTTTTTTATTTGACTATTAGAATAAAATTACTTCAAAAGAATGCTGTTCAGATCATCCAAAATTCTCTTAAGGCAGTCTTTTCATATTGCCTTTTATTTGATTTTTCAGTACTTGCTTGAGCTTTAATGGAATGTATAATCGTTGTAACCCACTTTTTGGGCCTTCAACATTATGTCTAAAGGGTTCAAAAGAACTTGTATAACTTGAAATAAAAATAGATAAATATGGAACTTTTGAATAATATTTTATAGATAATATGGAACTTTTGGATAATTTTCAGAACTATAGTAACTAAATTAATTGGGACATGGGCTCAAACTTCATGAACTAGGAAGCACATTAGTAACAAATTATTACCTTATCATATCCATGTTACTTAATTTCACATACTAAGATGAAAATTATACCAACACTCCAACAGTTTTGCGAACAATTTAAATTCAATATTGCAAGAGTTAATTAATCTAATTAAAAAAAAATTAATCTAATTTGAGGTTGAGACCTATTTGATATGAATGTATAAATTATATCTTCATTTGAGAAAAAAAAAATATAGGGATTCAAATGTTATTGGCTCGTTCAAAAAAACTTTGTAAGGGATTTGATTGTGGAAACTTTATGGAATGTTTTTGTTCCCATTAAGGTTAATGGGCACAGCAACTTCTAAACTATTATACTATAGACAAATCTTTTTATTTTTTTTAATATTGATTTATAACATTGTTACAAATATTATATTATTATTTTATTTATAATTAAACAAAATGATAGAACATCGAACACCCAAAGCTACATTTGAGGGCTTACAAGAACTAACAAAGACTATGAGCAAAATTGCCACTTTTATAAAGATTAGTGGACACGAAGATTCTTTTGTTAAGATAGACCCAGTCAAATTACTTGTATCAAGATTAGTGGACACGAAGATCTTTTAAATCACTTTCATTAAGTAACAGTAAACCATTCAAATTTTGCTTTGTTGGTGATAGTATGTTCGTAAGTTGAAGAAAACAACTTAACATATCTCAATTGGTCATAGGCTTGTAGCGTCCACTGTAATCAGTTAGGTGTTGGGTCAAAATTGAGGTGATTGTTATTGTCAATGGACCCACAGGGATCCGGTGAACCTTTTATGAGTTTACATAATTGACCTCTTCTAGACTGCTGACTTTTTGCTCAATCTTTGTTGGGATAAGATAACAAAAATATGGGAAGTTGCTTTTCTTTTTGTTGTAAGAAGAGAAGAAATTCGTTTTGAAACTGAGTAGATTATTATATTTATTTTTATAATATTAGGCGTTATCCTGGACAAGACTTACGCTTTAAAATTATCCGTAGCTCAAGTGTTATATTTAAATTCGATGTGTTGTATAAAATTACCTGCAACTCATCTGTCAATTTGGTCATTTTGGTACAATTTTGCTGATCTTTAAAAATATATACATACATAATATAAATATAATTAAAGACCCCAAAAATACAAAAACAGAACATTATAAAAAGAAATACAAAAAAAAAAAACAAAAAGGGCCCAAATCTTATCCTGAAGAAGAAGGATAATAACTAGAAGCATTCCACGGTGGGACTGGGAAATCTGCACTACTATCAGTCTCCGTTTTGGGTGGCATGAACTGAACCGGCGGCTGCGTGGGGAAAAACAAAGGGAGCGATGAAGGTGGCAGCGAAGTAGTTGAAGCAGAGGCCAATGAAGATGACAAATATGAAGTCATTGGCTGCATTTGAATCTCCGAAAAATCCGAAACCAAAAAAGAATAGTCCAAGAAATCTGTAGATTCTTCAGCATTTGGCAAATGGTCAGGTGCCTGAGAATGAACTATCGGCCCAGTCGATGTAGAAATGGGCAAAAGGGTTGTTGTAGAATCAGAAATGGTCAACTGGGTCGCCATTGAATTTGCATTTGGTGATGTTGATGATGACGATGATTTAGCAACAAGCTTGACGTTTTCAGGGAAGTTGAGTTTGGCCTTGTTACCTCTGAAACTCAAAGCAGCTTCATCATAAGCTCTGGCTGCATCCTCAGCTGTTTCAAATGTGCCTAACCAAACCCTTGCAGCTTTAAATGGATCTCTTATCTCAGCTGCCCATTTCCCCCATGGCCTCTGCCTCACTCCCCTGTATTTCCTCCTCGGCTCTGGCATAATACTCTTCTCATTGCTGCTGTATTCATATCTTGCAGTTGCTTGCATTGTGGGGCTTGCACTAATGCTTGAACTCTCTGTTACTGCAAGTTGAAAATAAAACAGAACAATCAAATATCACTGCAAAACTTTGCATGCAATATTAACCATTCCCCTAAGTTCTAAAACCTAAGAGCATCCCAAATAAAAGCATTTTTTAAGGTTGAACAAAGTTATGAATCAAAAAAAAAAGTAGCTACTAGTCAATCGATTGCTATCAAATGTTTTTGAGATTCGAAACTCGCTCACTTCAACTTTTATTTAAAACAATTACCAACTTGTCTAATAACTTTTAATATAACTGCACATATAATAAGATGTTGTCAAATTGTTATACGATTAACATGAAATCTTTACTTAATATGTCAAGACTCTCATCAGGATGGAGAAGAAAAAAAATGAAAAATGCTTCGATAAGGTCAAATAAAGTTCAATGCAGAGCAGCTTACCTCTTACACCACCACCCTCCATTTCTCTTGCTCTCTTTTGCCCACTGCTAATCCTATAAGAAGAAGATGAAGTAGAATTTGCAACAGTTGATGTAATGTTACTAGTAGCATTCATGCTATCATATTGTTGAACTTGTTGAGGTTGGGACGCAACAACATCAATATCCCCAGCCACCACGTGCTTCAAAGCAGAAACCATAGCTGACATCTCCCTCTCCTTCCATCTTCTTTGATCATCAGAATATTGCATCAACGGTTGGTAATGCAACCATTGATCAATCTCTGATAATCTTTCCTGATGATGCTGATCGTCCTCCTTCTTCTTATCTCTCTGTTGATTCGCCACCTTTAGCATACAGCAACACATGCAAAAAAACCTTTAAAACTCGGCTGCTAGCAGAAAAATATTAATTTGTTAAGTGTGTTTAACAAGATCCCAGAAAAGAAAGCAAGCCAGCAACATATATATACAGAGAGAGGCAAAAATAAAACGCCGCCTTGTTTTTAATGTAACAATATTTCTTATGGTTGAAGTTATTCTGAGATAATATCATACGTGTGAATGGGAATCTGGGAAGTGCTTTTGAAGTAAGTTAAGTTGATGGAAGTGCCCTTCTGGAAAGAAGAGGCAAGTTGGCAAAAAGGTTAGAGGTGTGGAGGTGAATTTGATTTGGAATTGCTTTATTGATTGTCCTCAAATGGGTTTGCCAATAAAATTTGTCAAACAAGTGGGTCGGTTGGGATGCAATTGTAGTATCGTACCGCCGGTGTTGAGGAGGGTTGAGACAAGAGAGAGGCAAGCAAAACCGACATAAAGAATTTTGGCGTATTCCAATTCGATTGGCCTATTTACTCTAATTTAAAAAATTAAATTTTAGTCATTTATTAAGGATCTCCTTGAATTATAATTTCATATATAACAAACGGCCGAACAAAATTTACCCACTCGCTCATTTAATCTTATATATTATTTTATTACTCATTTTTATAATTTTATCTAATCATAAATTATAATAATTATAACTAAGACAAATTCAATTATCATTTACATTATAATCGTATAATTTGTTATATATATATATATATATATATATATATATATATATTTGTTGTATTATCTAATAAACTCTAATCATTTGTGTCTAAATATAATTATTATTTTGACGTCTTCAGAAAGTATAACACAGTCCCAGGGATCTCGAATCTCAAATAAACAATTAATAAAATGATGGCACGTGTTGGACCCATTTCATATCTAATCCCATTATTTTAGCTCAAATCAAACTTATTAAAATTGCCACTTGGCTAATTGGGAAGTATAATTCAATTATTTTTCACTAAAAGATCAATAAATAAATATTTTTGAAATAGAATAATTTCCAATACACGATCTGTGGGAATCCGAGTTCATTTCGTCCACCATCCTCATCCAAAACCAAACTACTGTCTCATCGAAAGCTTTGGTGACGTGGAGCGTTATGATAGGTCTATTCTGCGGTGTTGCTTTAAATTACGGAAAGACCGACGTAGTTGTCAAAAGTTGACGCTGGTCAACAAATCTGAACGTCAATACGCGTTTGACCTTTTTTTAACCTTAAAATCACTATTTTTAGGGGCCTATTTAATTTTGAGCGTTCTCACCTCTAAACAAAACACTTGAAAATTGAAACTTTAAGGTGAGTTTGGCAGTTTATATTATATATATTCTATCATATTAAAATATTATTTTTATGTTATTACAATAAAATATGTATAAATAAACGGGTAAATTTAGATTGTACTGTAACAAAATACTGTTTATATTATAAACATAATGATTTATTTTTATAAATTATACTAAATTTAAATTTATGAAATATTAATGTATATTTATATTTAAATAATAATTTAATTTAAATAGAATATAAGATAGTAATAAACCTAAATATTTAATAAATAAAATAATAATAAATTATTTTATTTTCTTTAGATAAAATCATTTTAGTTATTTTACTTTAAATACTCAAAAAGTATTTTAATTTTATTTAATCATTTATTATTTATTAAAATAATAATTTTAAATTAAATAATTATATTAGTCATTAATAGATAAAATAGATTTATAATTATATAGCATTATATTTTTACTATATAATATTAAAATGTACTATATTACAATATGATTAATATTCTATATTATAATGACTAATATATTGAAACAAATTATATTATGATATAATATTATTATTAAATAACATATTATTGTAAGATTTTATTAGTTAATAATAGTTTATTATTAAATCATGTTTATATTATAAAAATTAGTATATAAATATAACTATTCAGTACTTAATTTCAAAAATTAAAAATAATATCCTAAGATATTAATAAATTTAAATAACATTAATATAAAAAATATTA
The DNA here is from genome assembly GCA_025617385.1 of Murraya koenigii. Taxonomy (NCBI): domain Eukaryota; kingdom Viridiplantae; phylum Streptophyta; class Magnoliopsida; order Sapindales; family Rutaceae; genus Murraya; species Murraya koenigii. Next base: position 6,161,927 of record CM046813.1, on the reverse strand, counting down.
TTTTATATAATACATTTCATATTATACCAATCATATTAGTGTGTTACAACTTAATGATGCGCATCCTAACGCAATACACATAATCCAATGAAGATAATATAGTGTGTCAAATATATCTTTAAAGGTGCTTACTTAATAAAAATATAAAGAAAAATAAAAGTAAAATATGGGATCCCATGTATTTTAAGAATTCTCTTTAATGAGAATTCTCTCCATTATTACATCTGAGTATATTCCCCTTCATGCTAGGATATATGTTAATTAAAGCTGGTCTTTCATAATTTTTTTTTAATGAAAAGAGATTAATTTATTGTCTAAATAAATTAATTGGTTCTCATTCAATTCACTAATCAATTGATCAACCATATGTTGTCGGATAACATAGTATTATATACAATTCAATGAGCTACTCACATTCATTACAGTAATATATTTTATTTCTTTGTCTTAATTTATAATATTATTTATATTTGATGATCATTCTTTTGTGTGTATGCTAAAAAGTGGAGCAATTTGAATAAATTTGTAATAATAAAATAACAAATTTGTACTTCCAAATTCTTACTGGAATCAAAATAGAAAATGAGCTGTTCTATGTTTTGAATTTTATTTTTTAATGATACAGCAGTGTTTTGACCATTTACCCTAACACGACTGCAATTTGTAGATCAAATCCACTGTAAGAGAAGACCTTTTCTAAAAAAAATAATATTAATCTCACCGTCTTATGAAAATTCTGTTTAAAGAATTATATTCAAGTTGCCGCTTGTGTGAAAGTATTTGAAAACAATGTAGAAATGGACAACATGCCCTTGCAATTTGCTACAAGCTGTTTGACATACTATGTTGCGTATCTCATTCCCAAGTCATTACGATGTATAATAGATCATACTTGTCAAAACTCTCGTATATAAAATTATAAGTTAAGGAAAAAAAAACTATAATTCTTTCGCATATATGAGGCAAATAACTTTATATATTCATACTCACTTTTAACTGGCTTCTTAGAGAAAACTTGTATGCTTATATACTCATTTAAGGTAATTAGGATTAATGAGCAATAATTTACTCATGTATTTATATATGCTTTGAACTAGCCTATATATAGTGTTGAAATTTGTACATATTCATTATTTAATGTATAAATAATAAGGAGATCTAAAAGCATACATTTTAATCTTTAAATACGAAAGTAGAGCACAATAAGATTATGTCACTGCCTATTAGAGATAAAGGATAATCACAAAGAAAACTTTTATGTTATTGTTTGCTTACAATAATTAGTCATGAAAAAAAAATATGCTCAAATCATAGAGTCCGCTACCTCTTTTCTCTCCTTTTTATACACCCTTTGGTAAGTTTCTTTATATTATTCTAATATGTATATATATATATATATATATATATATGTGCTTTTATCTCATATATGTATTTTAGATACAACACATATGCTTCTATAGGAGTTAATGGGAGAGTGATAAAAGTTAACCAAAAGATTTTTCAGAACTTTTTTAATCTAATTAGATTTAGAATAGTCTTATGGAATTCTATTTAAAAAATTTCTAAATTATTCTTTATATTAGGCCTATTAAGTGCATTATGTGTGTCAATTCCAACATATAAGATATCTAGGATTATATTAGTCAACTACAATATGCAATCAATGTCCATCATATCTTTTTATGGGTACATAACACCCTCTCCCAAGTCGATTTTCTATAGCGACAAACAAAAAACGACATTGATATTGATCGATATTCAAAGAGAAATTATAGAATACGTTAGAAATAATATGCTATATATCAAGCAGATGATACTATGACACGCATACATTTATTTTGTACAACTATTATGCAAGTAATTGTTATATTAAATTTAATTACATATGTCATGCATACATCAATTACTCATATTACCTATGATGTATTCAAAATTTTCTTATATGAAAGATGATGTATAAATTTAAGCCCATACTAGATGTCATATTTGGCTGGTTTATTGATTATTATATGTAACACTTACCCTTAACCGCATATTAGCTTCTACATAAGAGTATCCATGAACTTAAATACGTATCTACTTAAATTTTTATTTCTATGTATTTTTTAGTGGAGCAACATTCATTCAATTGTACAACCCAAGAAGCCATCTATGAGTTATAAATATAAGGGAAAATGATTGATACACCCCCAACGTTTAATTAAAGAAATAAAAAATTCCTAATATTTAGAAAAAGACATTTACATCTCCATTACTAACAGAATCCGTTTCTTTTGACATAAATTTTGTTTTTAACTTGTAATTACCGTTATATCGTTATATATTATATAGTATTTAAGGAAAAAGACTGATACACCCCCAACGTAAAATCAAATGAACAAAAAACCACCATAATATTTTAAAAAAAGACATCTACACCCCTATTTATTAACAAAAATTATAATTTTAACGTGTAATTACCATTATCTCCTTGTAGCACATAAGTCAAGATATTGACCCCGAACATGTCATATAAAAATAATTATTGATTGTCCAATTTGTTCATTTATTGTTAATAAAATTACGAACATACCCTTATTACCAAATTCCTCTATTTAAATTTTTGTCAAATTTTTTCTTCAAACCAAATAAATTTAATCAATTACTCAAGAATAAAAATAAATAAAAATAGTTATTAATGCCATAAGAATTTTTTTACTAACTTAACAACCAAATAAATTCTTATGGCATTAATAACCATTTTTATTTATTTTTATTCTTGAGTAATTAATTAAATTTATTTGGTTTGAAGAGAAAATTTGACAAAAATTTAAATAGAGGAATTGGGCAATAAGGGTATGCTCATAATTTTATTAACAACAAAGTGACAAATTAGACAATCAATAATTATTTTTATATGACATGTTTAGGGTCAATATCTTAACTTATGTGCTAAAAGGAGATAGTGGTAATTACACATTAAAATTATAATTTCTCTTAATAAATAGGGGTGTAGATGTCTTTTTAAAAAATATTAGGGTAGTTTTTTGCTCTTTTGATTTTACGTTGGGGGTGTATCAGTTTTTTTTCTTAAATACTATATAATATGTAACGATATAACAGTAATTACATATTTAAATTAGAACTTTTGTTAAAAAGAAACAGTTTTCATTAGTAAATGAAGGTGTAAATATCTGTTTCTAAATATTATGAGATTTTTTGTCCATTTGATTAAACGTTGAGGGTGTATAAATCATTTTTCCTAAATATAATGCAATAATTCTTTTCATGAAAATGGAAAAGAAATGTCGATAACGTTCGCCTAAGAATGATGTGTAAGTTTGAATACAATAAAGACGAACAGAAACCCACGTTGTGTATTGCTAAAATAATGCCGAAGAAAAATTCATAGGTCAAAGTTGATACTGATCAAATTGAGCAAATCACTCTAAAAAGAATTAATAGATATGGCTTCGTGTATATATGCTTCAGTAATGATGAAGATTTTAGAAATTTTGGCTTCGTTTCATAATAAAGATAGTTGAAAAAACAAACATCATAACATGGAGTAGAAGCTACTTGTCGAAACTCCCATCGAAATAAGCTCCTGAAATCTTGAACCTTGAATCTTGACTTGTTTGATGTGTATTGTCAGCGTTAATAGCAAATAATTGGACTAGGATATTCGTGAACAATGATAGCCACTATGTATATACTTTAAGCACAATAAGTTTATTTAATAATTTATTAATATTAGTACATGCTATAAATATTCCTTTAGTTCAATTAGTCTGGTCTAATAAAATACTATACAAACAATTTTGATTCAATATTGGGTTGAACTTTTAACTCACGTGATACAAGATCATAAAAAGTTGATCACAATCAATTGAACATCCTATATAAAACAAATTAAAAGATAATATTAAATAAAATTCAGTCCAAACATATCTTATTCTATTCAATTCAATCCATATAATCTAAGGTAGTGTTTATTTTTTTATATGAAATCTGAATGTGTCTGAATATTACTGAAATGTGAATTGGTTTGAATCCATATGTCTAAAAAATATGTGTGTTTTTTATTCTTTGAATATAAGTAGTAAATTATTTATTTTTATAAGTTTAAAACATCTTAATTATAATATTTTTATACTTATAACCTTGAAAATATTATATATATTTTAAGTTTAAATAAGTATATATTTACAATATTTTCTAGTAAAATAATTTTTATATGTTATAAATGTTTATAAAGTAAGTATTTGGTATATAATTTATAAAAATTAATTTTGATGACGTTATTTTTTTTACAATTTAACATAATATTTATACATAAAAAAATTATTATTTAATAATAAAAAAATTTGTTTAAAATTCAAATTCAATGTATATTAAGTATTTAATACCAAATACAATTTAAGATCAAGTAAAATTCTAATATACCATCTAATAGCTACGTAGAAAATAAATATATTTAATAAGATTATTTGTGAGAAAAAATAATAATTTTTCATTCAGACATTTTATCATTAAGATAAAAGTCAAGAAATTTCACTTTTTCTATTCAGATAAAAATATAAGACTTTAGATGCAAAAACAAACAAATTAAAATATTAAAACATCTTAGATAAAAAAAGAAATCCTAAGTTAATCTATTATAGCAAATGTGCCCTAAATGTTATATTTCATGTTAAGTAGCTATTAGAATGTGAAATGACATCATCATAATCAATACATCAATAAAACTACCTTATAATTATTTATTGTATATTACAACTATTGTAAATTTTTCACTACCAATCAATTTTGCGTTACGTTTCCCAAATGCTTCATTTTATCCATCAAATTATGCTTTAATATGCATAATAAAAAGCTTATAGTCGGCATACCATATAACGGTTGTAAGATACTTCGACGCGATAGCAAAACCGACAAAGTCCAAAGCGCAGCACCGGCAAAGACTTGAAAAAGAGATCCCAATAACCAAATTGCCGAACAAATTAACAGCATATTAATCAGTCAAGAGCTTATATAATTTGCTCAAACAAGTGAAAAGAAAAGAAAAAAAAAAAAAAAGAAGGAAGAATTGGAGGGATGCCACTTGAAAAGTTATAATTTGACAAGTTAAAACAGTCATTCAAAGTCAATTGTATTTGGCATTAATTGCTAACCCACAGACTGAATTATGTGATTTTCAAACCTCGAGTTTGAATTTTGCTTCAAGAAAGAAACTATTATTTGGCAAATTGAATTTTCCCATTTTCTTTCATTTGAATAAACAAAATATATTTAATATTGCATACTTCTAAAGTTTCCACTAGAAATACAAATTTGAAGTCGACATTGATGTCTAACTATAATAAATGCAATATTAAATTATGAATTGTTCTCTAATGAGAATATTTTTATTTTAATAAAATAAAGATGTTATTAACAAATAAAAAAATAAATTTCAATATATTAACAAATAAAAAATTTTAATATACTCATATATTAAAATTTATATTTTAGTGGCATTCTTGTTTTGATAAAAATATTTTCATTAAAGAATGATTCATTATATTATAACTAAAGAATGAGTGATTAGTATCAAAACTTCATTTTAAAATGCGTGACATCACCAACTATTAAGTTTTTACATAAAAGAAGTTTTTAAAATGATATTTAGATATAATTATAAAGATAAATATATACCAACCCATATGTGATTCACATTTAAAATTTATCTTTCAATAAGAGTTATTTTCAATACATTGACTTTCTATAATGTCGACCAACAACTCAATTTCACTGTTTCAAATCAATACAATGCCCCATTGGACCGACATGATTTGCAAACTCTGGAACTTTATAAAAATGCTGTCCCATGTTTATTCAAGTAATTAAGAGCCAGAAAATAATAGGACTAAAAGAACCAAGCAATTAATTGAGATAATGACTGTTTCCCAATAAAGTTTCAAAATTAAGACCACAAAAAATAGTCAATGGCCGATTAAAAGCATGAAGTTTTGACAACAAAGTAGAGCATTTGAAAAGTACAGATTGCTTTATAAATGATTCCAGAAATTAAGAATAGTTGAATAATAAATTTTGTCATCTTCATCATAAAGATAAATGATAATAGTATAAGTTTTTAGGTCAAGCAATGACATATAATTAATTCTACGTTGGGACCAAGAGATTTTGAATCACTCCAAGTTATGACATCAGTTTCTATTTCCATCTTTTATCTTTGGTTGTATTGGTATATATCTTCTCCCACTTGTTCGGCTCGATCCATGTGACAAGCTCGTTTGGTATCAATCTTTTTCCTCCATTCAAATTAATTTGTTAACTACTCAGGATTCAAACTAGTAGAAGAGAACTTCTTGAAAACTATTCAGTCAATCCACGAGGCTCTTAGTTTTACTTTTGAGTAAATATCTTCTCAGTATTGTTAGACATCAATTTAAAAGCACTTATATTTAAATTAAAGTTTGACAAAAACACACTCAAAATGATGTTTTAGTGAGTTTAATTTAAAAAAAAAAACGAGAACAAAAGGACGTTGTTTTAAGTGTGCGTTTGTCAACTTTTTATCAAGCTTTGATTCCCAATCATTTTTTAAAAAATTTAATTACCTAAATCAGATATTAAGATAGACTATCAAATAACATAGACTATCAAATAACACACTTACTTCTTTACTTGCCCCAGTTTACATCGTGATAAATTGTTATAACAAACAAATTTAGTAAATGGGATAACATTACACACAAAAATGTGGTGGGGAAAAGGAGGGTGGGAATCTATCACCACCATAACAATATTAATATAAAAATAATGATTTACTAAGCATTCCCGAAACTGTTAATTCAAAAACTCATTTCAAATTATAAGCCGAAGATGAAACCAATCTACAAAGCATACTAATACCACCAATAGGCCTCTGGTATTGGACCAATATTCAAATTCCTTTTAAGAAAGCCCATTATTCATATTAAGTCAATTCTGCCATTTGGCTAATCATAATTTTGAGTCCCGCAGCAACAGCATTCAAAATAACAATATCTCACAAACCTCATCAAAACTTTCTACATTCTTTTTCTCAATGGAGTCATTTATTGGCCACTCGGTTGTTGCTGCAGAACTAGAATTAAAAAATCATCGCTCCATATACAGCAACAACTTCATAATGCCTCACAATATTTCTAGAAACAAATATAATACACATGGTTGCAACTTGGAACCTAAAAACTAACCAAAATTACACCTTTCGAACATACAAATTTGCCATTCATAACATGAGTTCCACAAATTTGCCATTCATAACATGAGTTCCATAGCATACAAGCTTGTGATTCATTTTCTTAATACAAAATATAAAACTACATATATAAAAAGTAATAGTGGATACCCAAGCTAATCTATACAGAGAATTTGATATTAACAAGGAAATAACATCATAATTATTGATCATGTTTCTAATAAGTAAATACCATATCCCCAAAAACATGTGTGAATGTCGGCTATTGAGCTAATGGCCTCCAAACTATGCCAAATTTGTACACTCCCAAGATGAAGAGAAGGGATCAAAGCCGAAAAACCTGTTTCTGGCAGCTCCATGTCAAACTTTTAACTTCCACAAGCCATGCACTCTTCACGGTTTGTAAGAGAGCAAACCATTTGTGCCATCTTGGTATCATCATCACCTGCCTCCTTGGGATTTTCCTGAATTACAAGGAAATGAAATTATTTATTTATTCTTTTAATGAAAAATGAAAAAGTCAAACATGAAGGTAACCAAGAATCAAGATAAACCATTACCTTAAGAACAGAAGTATCAACTGTGAACTTTATGGCATCAGCTGCAGCACGAGATCGTAGATAATACATTCCAGTTTTCAGTCCCTTCAGCAGACACAAACACAAAATTAATCAGCAATAGACTTTTCTACTACTCTAATAATAGCAAGTAATAACAAGAAATTAAAGTTTCCAGGCAAAATGAGGGGATAAGGTGTATAGGAGTTGATACCCTCAACCATGTATGAAAGTGCAAAGAAGTTAGTTTTCCAAAATTTGGCTGGTCCATATGTATATTAAGGCTTTGACTCTGGTCAATGTAACATCCTCGATCAACAGCCATGTCAACTAATGTTTTCTGCTTGATCTCCCAAACAGTCCTGAATGAAGCCAAGGGAGCCAAAAAAAAAAAAAAGAAAAGAAAAGGGACACATTTTAGCTTGTGACAGAAATTGGCAGAAAATGAGGCAGGGAGGACACAGGTACAGAAATTCATACTTGTAAATCGCTTTCAGTTCCTCAGGGATTTGTGGGATCTTCTGAACTGAGCCATCATCATATATTATCTTGTTCTTAATAACTGGAGACCAAAGCCCCATCTCAGTTAAGTCATGAAGAAGATGCTTGTTCACTACAACAAATTCACCGCTGAAAGGAACAAGACACATAGGGTTACTGGATAGAAAGAAACAACAGATAACCAAATTTAAAAGGAGCAAAAAGAATAGGCCAGCATAGCAAACCTTAGAACTCTGCGACTGTAGATGTTGGAAGTATATGGTTCAAAGCACTCATTGTTTCCAAGAATCTGGCTGGTTGAGGCAGTTGGCATTGGCGCCACAAGAAGTGAATTTCTCACTCCATTCTTTGATATCATATCCCTAAGACCTCTCCAATCCCAACGATCTGATGGAGTTGCACCCCACATGTCAGGTTGGAGAATCCCCTGCATAAATAATTGACCATTTTATCATGTAAGAAAAATATGGTTATTATAAGCATATAGAATCAGAATTGTTACTTCAGCCTAAGAGATTGAAGTCTCTTACTCACAAATTGAAATCCAGAACTATTTTTTAGGAGCAGTTGCTCAAAAATTCACATGGCATTTCATACAAAGTGCAACCTTAGTGGAAACTAGCCATCACCATAAGAATATATATTATGTGCAAAAGGACAGGAAAGTCAACAGAATCCACAGAAACATATGTTAACAAGTAATATGAGAGAATCACAAAGACAGACAAATTATCAAGGTTCACATGTGGTATAAGGAAGAATTCTATCAAAACTACATACCTTGCTCACAGGACTACCATGGTAAGTTTCATAGGGGCCTTCTTTGGCAGCAATATCCGAAGAAGCTTTTAAAGCATGGTAATATATGGTTTCAAATATGTCTTTGTTCAGCTGTTGAGCCTGAAATTCGTATCCAGTAGCTCATCAAGAAAAAGCTAACCATGTTATAACTTTAGCTAAAAGTGGCATATTAGTAATGAACTTTACCTCTGGAGAATCAAATGGCATGCCAAGTAAGATGAACGTATCTGCAAGACCCTGAACTCCAATACCAACTGGTCTATGTCGCAAATTTGACCTTCTTGCAGTTTCAACAGGGTAGTAATTAACATCAATTATTTTGTTAAGATTTTCAGTAACAATTGCAGTAACCTGTCCCAAAAGGAGGAAAGCTAAATCAAACAATCAACTTTACAATGACTATAAAAACAAGGACATGCAAGCAAAAACAAATTCACAAGCAATTCAAAAGACTCAAACCTCTGCTAGTTTTTCAAAGTCAAAGTATCTATTCTTAGAACCTCTACTCCCAACAAGCTTTGATGGATGTGATTCCATTGGCACACCCTGCAGTAACCAATAAGATGAAATAATTTATATTACAAACATTTTAACAAATAAAAATAAGCTATTTTAGTACAAGTTCATGAGATTCACCATTTCTCTAACATATCGTGGTAGAGCAATAGATGCCAGATTGCATACAGCAGTTTCTGTCGGACTTGTGTACTCAATTATCTCAGTACACAAATTTGATGATTTAATAGTGCCCAGATTCTGCTGGTTGCTCTTCTTATTGCAAGAATCCTGCAAGAAAACAAACATGACAATAGAATGTGATTCATCATTCCAACTCAAAAACATAAAGGAATAAAAGAGAGAAGAAAAAATGTAGAGAACCAGAAAAGAAAGCAAGATATCTAGCACTAATTACCTTGAAAAGCATATAGGGGGTCCCAGTTTCTATCTGGGATTTCAAAATTTCAAACCAGAGGTTCTGTGCCTGAACCACCTTCTTTGCTTTGCCCTGAATACTCAATATAGCTAAGTCAATATCTTAGAAGCTAAAGAAAGAGTTCACATTCAAAATATAATAAGTACACAGGTCAAGAAGGCTGAACTCCAGTTACCTCCTTTTCATATTTGGTGTACAGTTTCTCGAATTCAGTACCCCAACAATCTGCCAGACCTGGAGCCTCATTAGGACAAAATAATGACCATAGCCCATTACTTTGGACTCTTTCCATAAAGAGATCAGGCACCCAAAGAGCATAAAACAAATCCCGAGCCCGGTGTTCCTCCTATAGCAGACAAATTGATGTTATGTATATAACAGCTGATTACAGCATAATAACACGGTATGCAAAAATTAGAACAAAACTGAGACACCAAGAACAATGACTCATTTAGCATTTATCAACTTAATAGCAAGGAAACATTAAGTTCTTATCTAACCATACCTTTCCGTGGTTTTTCCTAAGATCAAGAAACTCAAATACATCAGCATGCCATGGCTCCAAGTACACAGCAAAAGCACCTTCAAGCATCACAAATTATACTTCAAGGCAAAGTGACAAGACTTACCAAATGTAGCAAAACAAAGTAAAAGTTGATAAGAGGAATTACCCTTCCTCTTGCCGCCTCCTTGATCAACATAACGGGCTGTATCATTAAACACCCGCAGCATTGGCACAATACCATTAGATGTCCCATTTGTTCCACGAATATAACTTCCTGTTGCACGAATGTTGTGAACTGAGACACCAATACCTCCAGCTGATTTGCTGATAACAGCACATTCCTTCAAAGTATCATATATTCCTTCAATACTATCATCTTTCATGCACACCAAGAAGCAGCTACTCAACTACGAAAAAGCATCAACAACACCACATCAGATTATTGAATCAAATAAATTACATTGGTAGATTACAGTTAACAGCACCAAAGTTGTGAAACCAAAAGATAAAGTATGATTAACAACTAGGTTAACAAAAGTACCTGAGACCTTGGTGTTCCAGCATTAAAAAGTGTGGGAGATGCATGGGTAAACCATCGTTGAGACATCATATGGTATGTTTTGATAGCAGAATCAATATCATCCTTGTGAATCCCAACAGCAACCCTCATCAACATATGTTGGGGTCTTTCTACAACTTTTCCTTGGACCTTCAAGAGGTAGGACCTCTCCAGGGTTTTGAAGCCAAAATAATCATAGTCAAAATCCCGATCATAGATTATCTCACTGTCCAAAAGAGCAGCATTCTGAAAGGAAAGAATTCATTAAAATTTTATAATAAATTTTAGCTAGAAAAATGAGGAAAAGTCATAGGCAAATATTTAAAAAAAATAAAGAAAAAGCAGCATAGATTTTGGCAAGGTCCAAATCAAAGCCAATTCACAAACAACAAACAAAAACCAATACACTTAGAACATCAAACAAGAAACATTTCAAATAACTCAGTAACCAAATTCACTCATAAGACAGAATTCTCACTCAACTGTGAACCAAAAATTCAAAGTGGCTACTGTACATTCTCTATCTTCAATTATTATATATAATATTATATAGGAATAATTAAGCTAGTTATCTTTTAGAATTTTGGTGCAAAATATAGAACACAACACATCTAATCAACCTCATACAACAGGATATCAACCATTACATTCCATCACATTAATAACAAATGCACAAAAGTCCAATAATGCCACTGTGACTTTCCTTGAATTATCAAATGACAAAGATGGTCCTAGAAAACCAAACATATCCAAAATAACATACATAATTTCTATTTTATTGGCTACATAAGCGAGAACTCTCTCATAAGTAACATCCAAACAAGAGCAAATTTTTTTGTTCCTACTTCAATCCTTTCATTACTTGACAAAAGTACTAGTAACCTTCACCTAAACTGAATGTAGAAAAATCAAGAATTTATAAAAATCAATTTAAGAAATTATATTGTACCTTCATGATGATATCATAAACATCATCAGCAATGAGAGGAGCCTTAAGTCCTGATCTCTCATTGTAATGATTATACATGTCCTTGATCCTGAAATTATCAATCAAACAATAAAATCAGCTATTGCCTCAAATGGGGGCGGTGGAAGAAGCAAGCTAATCAAGTAAACTGGAAAGCACTTACGTTTCTGAAAATGATTTCTTGGTGTTCTTATGCAGATTTGAAACAACAATTCTTGCAGCCAACTGCGTGAATCAAACAAATTTCAGACATAAAACAAAAATTATATCTTGAACTGCTATTTTCACTAAATTGACTGACAAACAAAATCTTGCAAAACCAAACCCAATTACAAGGTAAAGTTAATAAAACTCACAGAGGCATAATCAGGGTGGTTAGTGGTCATGGCAGCGGCAGTTTCAGCTGCCAATTCATCGAGTTGGCTAGTGGTGACACCTTTGTAGACACCGGTACACACCTTCTGGGACACAAGCACCGGGTCGCAGTGCTCGATGCTTAGCCCGTAACTCAATTTCTTCAGTCTCGCTGTAATCTTGTCAAAATGGACTGCCTCTTGCCTTCCATCTCTCTTAACCACATACATCTTGACTCTTGATTGGTTATCGACTTTTTTTTCTCCCTCAGGGATTTTGTCGAACAGTTAGTGTGCGCGAGAAGAAATGAGAAGGGGCGGCTAGTTAAATAGATAAAATGTTACATTTCAAATTTGGAAACGATTAGGGTTTTAATTTTTTTTTTAAAAAAGTTTTCCCGCCAAAAGAACAAAGGAGCGTCAAATGCCCTTTTTCTTTGTGTACGTTAGTGGCGTTAAAATGGGTAGTGCTGGCAATTTGGCATGTCAATCTGTCTGCACTTGTTGGCGTGGGGGCCACTTTTTGCTTGTGATTAATTTTTTAAAAAATAATTTATGTTTCAAATAATTTATTTGAATTTAAAAATCATAAATAGATGATGAATTCGAAATATTTTTTTTGATATTTTCATCATATTTCCTTCTCTTTTTTGCTCTTTGAATATTTTATTTATAAGAACTCATCATGTACTAGAGTAAATCATAATTCTCACATTTTATTCATATTATTAAAAAATGAAAAAAGAGGACTTTAACTAATATCATTTTTTTACTTAATTTGCTTTTGGATGGTGTAGATTTCAATATAGAAGTCCAAAAGTGACAATATTATTGTAATAAATAAGCTATATGTTTGTTTTTCATTTTTGAATCATGTATATTGAAATCTAAAATTGACAATATTACTATGATAAAATAGTTTTATTTTTATGATTATATGTTGTTTTATTTAAACCAAAAAAAAATTATAAAATAGATTAAAGTGTTGATTATTTGACATTGAATTTGGTAAGTGATACACATGAGTAAGCAACATCAACTTTATTTTGAATGGGGAATTACTATTGGCGCCGCTCGTTTTTTGGCGCGGTTTGTAAATGAATGCGGGGCGTCTGATTATGGACCACAAGCTGGATTTTGATTGTTGATTGGATATCTTACCATTATTGCCGTAAGGTATTAATGCATTCATATGACAAAAAACTTTAGAGAAAAGTGAAAAGTTTGCTGTAGAGTATAGACTTCCCATAATGTGCCGATTAGAGCGGGAAAGTTTGTTTAATCAAATTCATTATAATTCTTGGATAAATTCCACATTTATCCTTTGATGTTTTGACTATATTTACGGATAAAAGAGTTTCTAAGGAAAATTCACTGATTTATGTATCAAATTATCACGGGATGAATATTTTGTGCAATAAACTAGTGCGACACTTAAACAACTCTTGCCGAATGTTATTAAGTAAGTCTTTGAGTTTCTCGATAGCTAAGTCGAGAGGTTTTCTGAAAATGCTAAAGAAAAGAGAAATAGAGAGCAATTGAGCCAAATGTGGAAATTGTATTACTTAAGAGAATTTATAAGAGAGCTTACAAGAATGCTTGAGATGCTTGCTCAATTCTTGGATACTCAAATGACTAATGTCAACCCATATTTATAGGGAGGCTTGTCTAACTCTGTAGAATTCTATACTTAGAGAATTCTATACACATGTGCCATTTTCTAGAGAAATCTAGTGTATGTACAAGTGTGCTAGAGTTGCTGAAATTTTGTGGAAGTTTTCGGAATCAGGCCAAAGTAGCACATCTTGGCTCGTGTCCTTAAGTCAATTTTGGGTTCTAGTTGGGCGGCCCGTAACATCCTCCCCCACCTAAGCTCGCGGCATCCTCGTCACGCTTTCGTGCTTGAACTTCTGAATATGCTCTGCGAATTGCCACAAATCTTCTTCGCGTTTCCAATTGGCTTCGCTCTCAGGGAGGTTTTTCCACTGCACCAAGTACTCATGGTACGCTAGCACGCCCCTCCTTCGAATTACTCGATTAGGAAGGATGTACTCCGCATCTTTGTTGAACGCGGTGACAATGACTATTGGGGCATGCCTTGATTCTCCGAGACTTGGGTCTCTCACATATTCGTGATAGGGCTTGAGAAGACTCACGTGGAAGACTGGATGGATCTTGAGCCTTGGTGGAAGCTCCAATAGATACGAGACGTTGCCCACACGTCGGAAAATTCAGAAGGGTCCCTCGTATCGCCTCACTAACCCCTTGTGGACTTTCCGTAGTGTCTTGAATTGTTGGAGCAAGAGCTTGATCATGACTTGATCACTTTCCTTGTACTCAACGTGCCGTCTCCTTTTATCTGCCCATTTTTTCATTTTTCTTGGGGCTTTGTCGAGATAAGCTCGCGTGATGTCCGTTTCTTTTGCCATTCGGGAGCGAGCTTATGAGCCGCAGGGCTTTTTTCTTCGTAAGTTGAGGCTATGGCGTTGGGAGTCATGGGCTGGAATCCTATGTTAATTTCGAATGGGCTCTTGCTGCCAGCCTCACTCCGTTGGAGATTATAAGAAAATTGGGTGAAATTAAGCAATTTCGCCCAATCTCACTGATGACCACTCAGATAGTGCCTCAAGTACATCTCGAGGAGGCCATTGATGCGCTTGATCTGGCCATCGGTTTGAGGATGAAAACTTGCTGAGAACTTGAGATCCATCCCTAACATCTTGAAGAGCTCCGTCCAAAATCGTCCAGTGAAGCGTGGGTCTCGGTCGCTCACAATGCTCTTTGGAATTCCTCAAAGCTTCATTATATGCTTGATGAAGAGACGAGCTGCTTCTCGACTTTACAATCTGCTGGTGCGGCAATAAAAATTACGTACTTGCTATATCGGTCTACCACGACCATAATGCTACCTCATCCTTCGGACTTAAGCAAGCCTGTAATGAAATCCATCGAGACACTTTCCCACGGCCTTGATGCTAGGGGCAGGGGCTCCAACAATCCTGCTGGTAGTTGTTGATCTGTTTTGTCTTGTTCGCACACAAGACAAGTTCGTACATATACCTCGATGTCGTCCTGCATATTTGGCCAAAAGTATGAGGCTTGGACTAGTGTAGTGGTGCGCTCAATTCCTGGGTGACCAGTCCACTTAGAGTCGTGGCACTCCTTGATTACTTCCTTGCGTAAGTTTCCCCACCTTGGCATGAATAGCCGATCTCCTTTGGTGAGGAATATGCCTTCTTCTTGCCAAAATCGTCTTGTCTTTCCTTCGAGAACTTTCTCCAGTAAGTACTTAGCTAATGGATCTTGTTGGAGGCCTTATTTGATGCGTGAGACAAAGTCAGACTTTGGTTGGCTCGTGCTAAGTGCAGTAAATTCTACCTTGCAGCTTAGTGTATCTGCAACGACATTGGCTTTGCCAGGTTTGTATTCGAGCAGATAATCAAATTCCGTAAGAAAATTTTGCCACCTCGCTTGTTTCAGACTCAACTTATTTTGGGTTTAGAAGTAGCTTATAGCCACATTATCCGTCATGATATGAAGTGTGAGCTACGTAAGTAATGTCGCCACACTTGCAAGCAATGGATGATTGCGGTCATTTTCTTCTCCTGCACGTGTAGCGCTTCTCCGTATCATTTAACTTTCGAATTTCGAAAGCTATAGGATGGCCTTCTTGCATGATGACTCAATCAATGACGAAGTCTAAGGCATCCGTTTTCACTTTTAAAAGGCTTCTTATGATCTTGAAGAACTAGTACGGACTCCTCTGAAATTGTCTTCTTTAAGCCTTTGAATGCATGCTGGCATTCTTTGGACCAATGCCATGTCTGATTCTTCTTGAGAAGGTCAGTCAAAGGTGCCACCTTGGCTGAGTAGCCTTGGATAAATCAGCGATAGTAGTTCACCAATTCTAAAAATGAGCGAAGCTCGGGCATTTTCGTGAAAGCTCCCAATCAAGGATGGCCTTCACTTTTGAGTTTTCCATCATTACCTTTCCGGCCACTATTTTGTACCCAAGGAACTCTACCTCTTCTTGAGCAAATGAGCATTTCTCCATCTTGAGGTAGAGCTCGTTTCCTTGAAGTACTTGGAAGACTTGCCGTAAATTTTTAGCATGCTCCTCGAGCGTGGTGTTGTACATCACTATGTCATCCAAGTACACGACCACGAAACGGTCGAGGAATGGTTGCAACACTTTGTTCATAAGTGTGTAAAATGTGGTTGGTTCATTTGTGAGGTCAAAAGGCATTACGAAAAACTCAAAAGATCCATATCTTGTTACGTATGTTGTCTTTAGTTTGTCTCCCTCGGTAATGCAAACTTGGTAGGACCCAGAACACAAGTCGAGCTTGGTGAAGTTCCACGCCTTGCCAAGCTAGTCAAAGAGATCCGCTATCAAGGGAATTTGAAACTTATTCTTGATAGTGATCTTATTGAGTACCCTATAGTCGATACACATACTTAGTGACCCATCTTTTTTCTTTTGGAAGAGGAGCGGTGCACCGAATGGAGCTTTAGACGGGCGAACATAGCCTGCGTTTAATAAATCGGTGAGTTGTTTTTGTAGCTCCTCGAGTTTAGGTGGCGCTATGCCGTAGGGCGCCAAGGCTGAAGGTTTTGAACCTTACTCTAACTTGATTTGGTGATCCACTTTTCGTCTAGGTGAGAACTTTTTAGGAAGCTTCGGAGGCATTATGTCATTGAATTCCTCGAGGACAGCTTGTATTATTGGAGAGACTTGGCTTAGAGTGCATGGAGAATTTTCTCCCTCATTGAGCTCCCGAATAGAAACTAGAAAGCTTGGGTCCTTCTTGAAAGCCTTTTTAAATTGCATGGCCAAAAGTGTTTTTTCTTCGGACTTGCCACACTCCATAAGAACCACGCATGCCTTAATCCCGTCGAAGATGTTTAGAGAGTTTGTGGCTGGAAGTGAGAAGGCATGGACTTGGTCAAAGAATTCCATGCCAAGGACTATTTTAAAGTCTTATATGGGCACGATAGAGAAATTGAGCTTTCTGCTCTATGTGCCAAGTGCAACGTGCACACCTTCTACCGTGCCTGCAATGGGCTTAGCGGGTGAATTTACCGCCTTCATAATGCCTCATTCTTTAGTAGTTTTGAAGCCTGGGCGCTTGGCTTCATCTTCGGATACGAAACTGTGCATTGCTCCCGTATCTAACAATGTGCGAATGGAGTATCCTTTTATCTTTATGATTATATACATTAGCCCTTTCTTAGCGAGCGCCGATTGTAGGCTATTAAGTATGCTGAGTCGTAGGAGAGAACCCATACTAAGTCGGGGTTCTTCAGATATTGGTGTGGAGTTACCCTTGAATTGGGCAGCAAGGGTATTAAGCGACTTCTTCTCGAGACAGCCGCGTACCCAGTGAGGGCCATTACATATGAAGCACATGTTTCGTGGCTTTGGTGGCTCCTTCTTGTCTTCCGATTTGCCTTGCCTGCTTTTGCCACTCGGAGATTTTTTCTGCCCCCAATCCTTGCGATTGTTGCCTTTGTTCTTGAAACTCTCTCCTCCACCTTTGCCTTGGTTAGGCCTTTTATCCTTGGATTGGGTGGAGTACTCGTTTAGTGACTCTGCTATGGTAATGGCATCGTCAAGAGTTTGGACGCCCCGTCTATCAAACTCCATCTTGGCCAAATCTTTGAGGCCATCTTGGAAATAGAAGAGTGAGTCCTTATCGGACATGTCGTTGATCTCAAGCATGAGGGTAGTGAACTCGTTGATATAATTGCGGACGCTTCCTATTTGCTTGAGGCGACGTAGGTGTGCTATCGCTTCTTTTTCGGCATTGATTGGGGCAAATTACTTTCGGAGTTTTTGCTTGAAATCTGCCCAAGTGTCGATGGTTTATATTCCTTTGCCCATCTCGTCATGCTTAGGATGACACCATAGTTGTGCAGCACTTCGGAGATATGTGGGTGCATTGCCCATCTTCGATACCTCATCTGGTACACCCATGGTATCGAAATATTGGTCTAACCTAAATAGAAAATTGTCTATGATAATGGCATTGCGTGTGCCATCGTAGGTGCCAGGCTTTGGCAGGTCAATGCGTAGCGCATCACTCGTGCTTGTGGAAGCTGGGCTAGCGGAGAATGTGCACTTGTGCCATGTCCAACCAGAGTAGACTTTCTCTACTTCTGCACGGACAGCGCGCAGTTCGTCTAGCACGAAACTGCGGAGTTTAAGCAACTCTTCGTGGAATGCTCAAAATTCCCCTTAGAGGGTGTTGGCTTGGTCTTGGATGAGGGCCTTGTTTGCCATTGTGAAGTTGGCATATTCGCCCTCGAGACCGTCCACTCTTTCCTCCAAACTTTCGAGGGTGTCTTGTGCGGTGAACATTGAAGTTTCTGGCATAGTCATGTGAGGCTCCAAAGCATCGATCGAAGCGGCCTTGGACTTGTTACGAGTCTTGGCCTGCCCACGAGTTTCATCGCGGCCCTGGCTTGGTTCCGGGAGTATCTCCACACTAAGAGCGCCCTCTTGTGTTGTGCTTGAAGTTGGAAGATTGGTCATTACTCCGAAATAGACTGGATTGAGTATGTGCAAATCGTAGCTCTAATACCATTTGTCACGAGATAAGTGTTTTGCACAGCAAACCCGTGCGGCACTTAGACAATTCTTACCGAATGTTACTAAGTAAGCCTTTGAGCTTCTCGATAGTTAAGCCGAGAGGTTTTATGAAAATGCTAAAGAGAAGAGACCTAGAGAGCAATTGAGCCAAATGCAGAAATTGTATTGCTTGAGAGAATTTACAACAGAGCTTACAAGAATGCTTGAGATGTTTGCTCAATTCTTGGATGCTCAAATGACTAATGTCAACCCATATTTATAGGGAGGCTTGCTTTGCTCTAGAGAATTCTATGCCTAGAGAATTCTATACACATGTGTAATTTTCTAGAGAAATCTAGTGTATGTACAAGTGTGCTAGAGTTGCTGGAATTTTGTGAAAGTTTCTGGGATCGGGCCAAGCTAGCACATCTTGACTCATGTCCTTAGGCCATTTTTGGGTTCTAATTGGGCGGCCCATAACAAAATGCTTGCTTCTTTGAAGCTTATTCCTTTCTCCTCCATCTTTACTGAAAAGCACATGTAGGCATTCCAGGTTCCTTAAGGGTAAGTTTGAAATTAAAATTGAGCAATTATAACTTTTAATTGTAGAGTTAACAGAAGTAAAATTCTATAGGAAATTAGTGTAAATTTTGTTCCTCCTATTATATCCACCAGCTAAAAAAATTAATTTTCTTCAACAAATTTCATGATAGGTATTTACAAGCAATTAGCATGGATGTTGGTGTGTATTTAGATGACATTGATATTGCTTATGCAGAAGTCTTATGCGTTGAGTCATAGCTCAGTTGGGAATCAAAGCTCAATAGGGGGATTGGTTTGTCTCTATTAATTGTTGAGTCGGATTTATTAGGAGTAAGTTAGTTTGTGTTGGGTCCGTAAAGTACTCTATTGAGTTATTTTTAGTTATTACTAATTTGCAACATTTTATTTCACTAAAGTATGATTTCAAAATTTGTCATGTTTGAAAGAACATTAACAATGCAAACAGAAGTATAGTATGTGCTTAACTGCTGTGGTAATTTTGTATATATGGGTGGAAGAATTTCCACATAATATTTGACTTGTTATTTTCAAATTATACTTTCATGGAATAATAAGAATTTTATTGTTTAAAAAATTATCATGGTACTAACATAATTTTTAACTTTAACGACTTTGATTCATCTATGGGCTGTATTGTCCTTTAGATAAGTAATTGAGTGGTCGAAAGAACTTAGATGCTCAAAGAAGTTGGACAAAAAAATTGGAGATAATATCAAACAATTGTCATACAACCTACTTATCTTTCATCACCTCTTGAGGGTTACTTATAATTTACAAAAATTATATAATTCTGAATATATCTATTGTACTGACAACAGAAGGATGAGAGCATCAATAAACTCGAGGGTGTGTGTGAGGTTCCAGAGGAAAATTGAAAATTCGAACAGATGCTGGGGGTATTATTATTTTTTTTTTAATTTTTGGAGAAAGGGGCATTATTAAATATTAATTAAGCATTGAGTGTTATCATCTGTTTTTATTAAATTAAAAAGACCTTTAATATTTTAGTTATATTTCTCAAGGTTTAAATTTTTGATCGGCTAATAAAAACACATCAATAATATTTGAAGAAAAGTGTATAATAAAATTTTTAGAGACGTTTAAAAGATATACAAATTAAAGCAATAAAGGTGCATTATAATTAAGACATTTTTTTATAGATATAATTAACACACTTTACATAAATGAATCGGTTTCTCTATAATGCGGTGACTAAAATCACGGCATTAATATCGTAATTAAACATAAATTATACAAATGAAACAAAAGACATGTAAATTTAACATAAAGCTTCTAAAACAACATCAAGAATAAAACAAAATATAAATTATATAAGTGAAACACAAGACTTATAAATGAAAAATAAAACAAGTATATTAGCATAGAAATGGCAAATTAGTGTATACTAGTAAACAAATAAAAATTGATAGATATAATATAAAACTTACAAATCAATATTAAGTATAAAATAATATATAAATTATGCAAATGTAATATAAGACTTATAAATGGAATGTGAAACAAGTAAATCAACAAAAGAGTGGTAAATTGATATATTATTGGTAAATAAAATAAAAACTTATAGATGTAACATAAAACTTGTAAATAAAAGGTAACATAAGTAAATTAATATAAGAGTGGTAAATTGATGTATTATTAATAAAAATAAATAAACTTACAGATTTAATATAAAAGTTGTAAATCAATATTAAATGTAAAATAAAATATAAATTAAGAAAAAAATATAAAACTTATATGTAGAAAGTAAAATAAGTAAATTAACATAGGAGTGGTAAAATAATATATTATTGGTAAACAAAATATAAACTTACATATGTAACATAAAACTTATAAATTAACATTAAGTATAAAATAAGATATAAATTATGTAAATAAAATAAAAGACATGTAAAGGAAATGTAAAATAAGTAAATATTAAGATAGAAAATGAACAATACATTTATTGTAACTTGTTAGCACTACTTCCCTTAAGTAAGCAACTGATATGTTTTGATTATTTTATTATTTATATTGGGATAATGTATCGATATCTGATGTACTTATCTATTTTATGCATTTACAAATTTGTTGGAGATATGACAGAAAATGATGAGAGGGCATATGATCCAGATCTCGAAGGAAGACTAAGACGAAACCTTAGAAAGAAGAAAGACGTGCAAAAAAGAGTTAATAAAGAGACTGAGCTCACATACAATTCCTATGGAATTCTAATTGGAAAGAAGAGAAACGACGTAAGGAATTACATTGGGGAATTGTACGAGAAAGAATTCCAACCATATATGATGATTGGAGGAAATTGCCATTGGATATCAGGGAGACCTTGTGGACTTATTTTCAAGAAAATTTCAAGTTGAGTCTTAAGGCCAAAACTCGAGTGTTGAAATAGATGGGAGGGCAAATGAATATATTCTGCCCAATACAGACAACTTGAATTATTGAAAAAGCCTCCTCTTGAGAATGAAGCCATTAGAAAAGAAGATTGAAATATCTTTGTTAAGAAGGTTTTATCCGAAGACTTTCAGGTATGTTTAAAATATTGTTAGTTTATTAATATCATTGAGTACTTATAACCATTTTAATTAATATCAACTTTATAGAGGAAAAAAGTAAGGCAGCAAAAGATACAAGAGCAAAGAATGTGTACAATCATCATTTGGGCAGCACATGATATGGTGGGCTATTGCATAAAAGAGTAAGTACAATAACCACTATAATACAAAACTTATAATATTTTTAGTAGAAATAATAAGGTGATTTAAAGCAGTTATCAATTTATTTTTTATCGATTTGTTGTAGAAGTTGGAGCTCGAAGTTTCTGAGCGAGAGATTGACCACAGTGAGGCCTGGTTATTGGCTCACAAGAAAAAAGATGGAAGTTACACCCTTGACGTGCAGCAAGTGACTGAGAGAATTGTAAGTTTCTACCACTATTGTGCATTTAGGAAAACTAAACATATAAATTGCTTGAAACTAAAAACTAGCATAATTATTTTTAATTTGACTATATAAGATGAAGCTATATGACCTTTTCACATAAACCATATCGAACAGATATAATAATTTTTTTTATATACATTTTTTGGTTGTTAGAACTTGGAACTTTGAACTAAACATTGTGTATAATATAGCTAATCGGCTAGCTCAACTATATAGTTGGGCTCACACGGCTTTGTGATTTAAAACATATGGTATAGTGAGATCTGTTGACCTATATAGCCATACAGTACTTAATTTTGATGATAACAAATTACGTGTCATGAGTAAAATAGAAAATGCATATACTTTATTAGCTTAGATGATCTTTATAATTATATTTCTTATATAGCTAGCATGATTAAATCTATGCATGATTAGGTATTAAAAACTCAAATTATTTTTTATGACATTTTAAATAAATAATTATTTTCATAATATAAAGGCTTTATATTTAAAGAAAATAATAATTTTATTAAGTTAGTTGTTTTCAAGTTTAAAGATTAAATTGAAAAAGTTTTGAAAACTTTGAAATCCTGAAAATAGATATTTTAGAATGAGTTCATAAAGTATTTGAGCTATAGTACAGTTTCTGAAAGTTTGGGTCAAAATTATAATTATAGAAAGTTTTCACTGTAGCGATACTATAGCGACACCATAGCAAGCGGCTAACCGAATTTAGAAAGCAGAAAACTGGTTTCAATGCAGTAGCTCCCTAGAATGAAAATGGCTAACTATATTTCAAGAAGCGGCTAGCCGATTATGACAAACGGCTAACTGGTTAGTGATAAACGACAAGCTAATCTTACATAATTCAAATTTTGACTCTAACGATAACTTCAATTGGCAAGCCGGTTAACATAAACGATAAGCTAGTTATCACCAGAAAGATAATAACAACTAGTTTTTATCTCCGACTATAAAAAGGCTCAATCAAATTCAAATCTCAAGAGTTATATTTGACCTTATTACTGAGTATACAATTGCTCTTGAACTTTAAAATTGTAATTATTTTCTTGAAACACACTTTGAGTTTTCAATTATAAATACATATTGTGTGTGCGAGAGATATCAGTTTGTAAACCATATTATAAAATCAAGTTAAGTGGTTGTAAGTGTTGGGATACATTTGGGTTAAGAGATTAAGGATAATCTCTTAGTGTAAAGGTCTTTTAACACCTTTGAAGTCAATTATAAGAACTTGAAGCCTTGTGAGGCTTGGATAGTGAAATCTTCAAGCCCGATATGCTTGGAGGCATGAACGTAGGCAGGAATTGTCGAACCACATAAAAATTCTTGTGCTTGATTTCTCTTCCCTTACTCTTTTATTTTAAGCATTATTAAATTTATTGTTCTTGATTCCATTAAGATATTAGAACTAGTTATTATGTAGTTTGCTTAGCTTAAATTTTAAAACCCCAATTCACCTCCCTCTTTTGGGTTGCATAGCTTGTATTTTATGATCTTGGCATCCACAAAAATAGAGAGAGACAGCACTACATACCTTGCTTATTAACTTCAATTTTGCCTAATTATTATTTCATGAATAATTTGTGTGTTATGACTTTCCTTGACAGCTAGTCAATTACAAGCTTTATTCTACAATTGCTTTAACTTAAAAATTACAATACTTTATTACCAAAAAATTCCTAACATTTTATATTCAACTTTATAAATGTAACACTATTAAAAAATATATATCAATTGATAATGATAAGTTTTATTTGATTCATGCTAATTGATTGAATTATAGTATATTTAAAATGTAATAAGGAAAGTGGCTAATCTTTTCAAAAACATTGGATTGCATTAAGAAATATAATAAAAATTATAGTATAAATAATGCATTTTAACCAAAGATACAGAACAATACTTAGTTAATGGATAAATATAAAATTTGCTTGGAAAAATAGGGGATTGTTAGTATTTAAATGTGTTGAACTGGGTCCCAAGATCACTAGATCAGTAATAGGCAGATTGGCTAAAACTAAATACAAATTAATTAAGAGTGTAAAGAGTTTCATCTCTCTTCATATTATATAATAAAATTTTTTTACTGATGTATGATTATTTATAAGATTTTTTTTCTTGAATTTAAATATTTTAATCTTTATTATTAGTTTCATTTAAAGCCTACAATTAATTCTGGTTTTTTATTTGTTGCATGATGAATGTTATTGAATAATAATCCAACTGCATCTAAATACAAATTAGATTGCTCTATTTCTTTTGATACATGCTAGTAATGAGATGTATATTTCGGCTATCATCATGTAACTTATTTGTCTTATTATTTCTAAATTGGATCAAATCTTTTTCTATTTATTTTTCATAGTGAGCTAAAAAGCTAGGTTAAACAGGGAACATTCCAATCCCAGAGACAAAATGGTATCCTAGGCGAAGCCTTTTTAAAAAAGCTTAATGGAATTCGAGTGCAAGAGTTAGGTCAATTCATTAAATTGGCCATGTATTTCAGTAATCCAGATCCTACTAAATTGGCGTGAGAACAAAGAATGTATCATGAAAGTTTTCAATTTATACAAGCTTAATTAGATCAAATGAATGCAAGGATAAATGGCTACAATAACATTGAAGTTGGTAGTTCCAACTTTATTAACTCCAAAGGTGGTTGTAGTGTTAAGATGGAAATAGATCATTGATCCCCTACCAAAATTACTCCAAAGTTAGTGATCAATAACCTTAAAGCAACTCCAAAGTCAGTAACTAACCCAGACTTACTCTAAATTTAGTGACCAATGGCCCCATATTTTGCCCAAAATCTGACAAAAATATCAACACACTTCCCCAACCAGCTTCTGCACAGATTCCACCCCAAGTAGATTGTGAAGCCACTTCAAAACACACCCTAAGAAGATCTTCAAGATTGACTCCTTCAAAGAAAAAATTGATGGCCCAAAGTCTCCTGCAAATGGTGTGATATACCTATATGAAGAGAAAGAAACACTAAAGGAACCCATTGTTTTGAAACCAGTGACAACAAGGAAACTTGTTCTGAGAAAGAATACCCACGAAGCTATGAAAGTAAGAAAAGAGACTAAGAGAGTCCAAATGGACATTTTTTTTTTTATGATTAAGAGCTATTTGCCACGGTCAATTATGATTGGACATGATCTGAAAAATTTTAGTGTGTACTGGGAGAGCATATTGGACAAACAAATTTGCAATAAAGTCATTAAGTTTACAGATCTCTCAAATTCTGTTATTGAGATATGGATCAAGTAAGAAAAAAATTTAATTTATATATTTATTTTCTGATTTTGGACATCTGTTAATTTATCTGTTATATTTATAAGTGATACAAGCTTCTTTTTTTAATAGACACTTATATAAGAAGATCGATAATGGTAGTGATATCAGTTCAATTTAATCTAGATGAATAGCTGAGCTACATCTAATTCATGCAAGCTATCCAAATAGGTGTTCATATATTTTAGACCTTTTGAACAAAATACAGATAACCCAAATCATTGTTTTTTTTTAAATCCATTTTCTTTGTTTATATGAATGATTTAAATTTATCTTGTAATCTATTTATTTTTTTTCTTCTAATTAGTTTTTTAGTGGCCATTGGGTGCTAGTAGCAATTGATATGGTGAGGCGCAAAGTATATTATCTTAATCCATTAAGTGATAATCCATATGATGAGTTGAGGCAGATGGTGAATGAGTATGTTCCTGATTGTTTTACTTATTATTATTATTATTTGGTTGTGGATTCATTTGTTGACATTCCCTATTTATTGCTTATAGTGGGATAACAATGCATCAAGTGAAAACTAAAAAAAAAAAAAGTTTGTGCAATAGGTTTCTATGAAGGTATTAGTGAAACAAAGTTATAACATTCATTGTTATTTTAATCAATTTATTTGGGACTAATTTTTTAGTGTCTAAAACTAGTTGAACCTTTGAATGTGTCTATTATGTGATAAAGTACATCCAACAGATTGTTTACGTTTTATACATTCTTGAAAACAATGTAATTAAGTTCCTCTATAACTTTTTTATGTTTTGTTAAAGAATACATTTTCAGATGAATTATGATCTAGAGCGGTGTTTAATCGATCAATTTCCACTGTTTATGATAAATTAACTGGCTTGGATTATGTCAATTGTGAAGGTGTTTAATAGGTCAATTGTTTGTTGCTTGATACTTGGAATTTGCAATATCTATATATATAGTACTTAGGGATGAGAGAGGAAGTTCTTTGTATGTTTATGATAATCACATACACTTTATTTGGCATAATTATTATAGGTAAAAGCTACAACACTATATATCCAGATTTTATCCTACTGTAGATTTAAATAGAGTGGGCATCAAAATGTTTGGTAAACACTAACTGCTGTAACTTAGAAGTTATGTTAATATGATTTTTTACTTGTATAACAAAAAAACTATTATGTCTTTAATAATTTTATCAAAATTATTATTTAAAAAATTATATTTACTATATATTATTAATTTTTATTTTCTAATTGAAGTTTTTTTTACAGTACCTTTAGTTTAAAAGTTACAGCAACTCAATCCCAAACATACTTTAAGTTACTGCCATTCCTTTTGAAAAGCAATGATGTATCTAACTCTCTAATGAACTGCCATGACTCAAGAACTTATCTGAGCTTGTCAGACCAAGCTCTTCGCTACAATAAACATGACTTTTAACAACAAAGAGAATGTGCTGTTAAAAGGTTTCGATGGCATAAATGTTGTTGATCCTTGAGCCGTGGAAAGTCTTTTACTTTCAACGGCATAAACTTAATGCTGTCAATTATGCCGTGAAAAGAAATATACAATGAAAGAGTTTTGCCATTGATAATCACTTTAACCGCAACATCTACTCTCCCTAATAATTAAATTAATGAATTTTATTTGAAATTTCACAACATACATTGATTTGTTATGATAATCTCAGACAATAGAGAGAAATTGCCGTGCAAAATTTTATTTTGTTTCTATTTTTTAAAAACGATAAACTTTATAATTCTTTACTTTTTAAAATAAAATGTAAATATCGCTGGATTTTAAAAAGTATAGTACACAGAATAATATTAAAAAATAAAAATAAAACTTTCATCATAATCAATCAATATTGTACACATTTCAGAAAAAAAAATTAATAATGTAAAATCAAAGAAACTTTTACATTGTTAGAAATAAGGAAAAAAAAACTTAACAAAAAAAAAATTAACATTTCTCTATAGATCCCACATGTGAAATTCCTTGGCTTCCAAACATAATATATTCTCTGTAGCTCCGAAGTTCCGCAAAAGGATCATGTTTGAGTAATATCTAGCATGCCTCATCGCGGTCAACCCAACGCGAGCAAAAGACTTCAAGGTCAACTTATCTCGAGCAGAAGGCCCGACCACTAGCACAAAGACAGCTTCATTAGGCGTCAAAGCTAGTCAAGGTCGAGAAGTCCAAGACTGGTCGAGCCTGAGCTCATTCCTCTGCTCGAGGTATTCACAAGATGGTCAAAGTCGAAGAACATCAATGCTGGTCGAAACCCGAGCACATTCTTCTGCTCGAGGTCTTGAAATCCTCCAGGCATGGTTCAATCATGCTGGTCATGGCACAGAGGGAATGCAAGATCCAGAATACAACCGGTCCTAGACAGCCCGACCTGTCTCCCCAGCAACTCAGCACAACGATTGATGCCCGACCAATATCCCACGCGGTATGGTGTCACAACTATTACCGATGGCCGGAACACGCCCCCATAGTGTCATCATTCCATGCGCACACGCCCGACACCATGATCGGGCCATGTGAAACCATGCCCACCAAACAATCCCGCATTCCCAGGTAATCCCACAGTAATGCTAGCTGTCAGAGGGTCCAGTCATTGTAGACGCGGGAAAGGCAGCCCTGAAAAGGAAAAAGGGCGGGAAAACGGAAGTATAAGGCGGAATCGAAGTGTAAGTTGCGGGGTTCTGAAACTTTCTTCTTCTTCTTCTTCTTCTGGAGATTGCTCTCCGTTCATCTGATTTTTCCTGGGAAGCTATTTTTATAGAAAAAGGACCAAAATCCCCCTTGAATTTTCCAATCTCTCTAACAAAGAGGGATACAACAAGAACAACCCGATTACTGACTTGAGCGTCGGAGGATTTTCGCCGGAAAAACACCCGGCGACCCCTAACTTGGTTTTCGTAAGTGCAGGCTAGAGAATGTCGCTATTCCGGGGAATAAGGGAGAACTTAAATCGAGAAATACCTCTGCTCGAGCTCGAGTACACCACGAGCAGGAATCTGTAGGTACTATTCGAGAGCACGCAGAAAACAGCATCAACAGATAATATTAATAAGAGTCTCTAATAATTAACCATAACACGGCTCCCCTGTTAATGTATAGGACTATTGCAAACAAAAATGTGCAGAAAAACAAGCATACAAGTATTAACTATAGTTGATAAAAGAATTAATTGTTCAACATATTATTATAATGGTGAAACATTATTTTAAAATATATGAAACACTTATATTTAGTGTAGGAAAAATGACATTTACACCCCTATGTTTTCACATAGAGACACAAAAATCTCATTTTGACCATAATACCCTCTACCTTTATTATTCTAAAAAAATTGACTCTAATGTTTTATAATAAATAGAAATATAACATTAAAATAAATGTAATAATATATATATTTTAAAATAATTTCATTATTTAAAAATATTTTAATATTTTACAATCTATTAGATATATTTTATTATATTAAAGTAAATTTTATAATAAATAGAATCATAATATTAAAAAATGTATTAAAATTTAAATTATTTAGAATATTATGTAAAATACTAATTTCAACATTATTAGCATGTAAATTTTTTTAATTGTAAAATATATTTAATGCAAATATATATTTAAAATCTCTACAATAAATAAAATATTTTATCAAAATAAATAGAATAATTTACATATTTAAATGTATTAAAATATTTTAATATTAATAATTTACTGAATAGATAATATTATTTATATAATATTTGTATTTATTAAAATTTTTAAAGTCAATTCTTTTGGAATAATAGAGATAAAGAGTATTATAGTTAAAAAAATTTTGATATCTGTTTTTGAAAACTTAAGGGTGTTAGTGATAATTTTTTAAAATCTTGGGGCCTAAATATCCTTTTCTCTTTAGTTTAACAACTTGGCTAAATTATTTCCCAGAATTAGTATAAACCTGTAAGGAATTAACTCTTATAATTTTGTATCCCCAACTTCTTTTGAAATTTATGTAGTTAAGTGGTAGCCTAAGAAATAAGCGAAAACCATAAACACAATTTGCAAAAAAGAGTGTTTTACCATTTGAATAATCAATATCACTAGTAGCAAACAAAAGCATAATGACAAATAAAAAGTATTATCATTCTCCTCTGTACAAAATTGTCCATAAGATCTTAAGAACCACATGTTCTTCACCAATCAACAAATTCATAAACTAATGCTTCATTATTAAATTTGAAGTTACAACAAGTACAAGAAACAACACTAGTCAATCGACGTTGTTGGAATTAGATCATGTTAATAATGAGTGAAAACATAATAAGATCCTTAAAATAAGAACAAAAACTACAAAAATTATAAGATTTCTTTACTAGGGCTATTTTCCATACGTGATTAAAATGAGAGCTCAGCTTAGTATTTATAGTTGCTACTGGAATCTACTAGATTTCTACTGGGCAATATGTTTACAGCTTGTAACAAAATAACAAATTGTAAATCTAACTAACTTGAATACAAGAAATATGAAACGGTTTGCTAATGACTAACAAACTTCATCACTCAGCTGCAAAGGGATCGCAAAATAGTTTTGCTAACTAGAACCTTCCAATTTGTCACGTGTGGTTTGCAGTGCCACTCCCATGTGAGATGCTGAATCTGTTATTAATTAATGAATCTCTGACGGCACTCCAATGTGAGTTGAGCTAAGTTCAGCTTCATAGGATATTTCAGCACATGTGAGGATGGTGGAGAGTGGTTTCTCAGTTTTTATGGAAATAAAAATTAGGATTAGAGTAGAACTATTTGCACTCTAAAATTATTTTTTAATCAAATTTTATATTATTATAATATTTCTAAATTAATTTACTATTATGAACAATTTTACTATATATATCTAAATAAAACTTTTGTTCTTTGACACCTATTCACCACCAACTACCTGCTCCATATATATTTTTCAATTTTAAAATCTTAACAACACTGATTTTATTTCTTTCATTTTGACCAAACTGATCGTGGTGTTCTATTTATTAAGCGATTTAAACATTAGTTAATTTGTTAATTTTTCAAAGAATCAGCTATCCAAGTGTAGGTGATTGTAAAATTTTGACAAAATTGTTCAAAGAGTAACTGGGAGAAAAAAAATATTATGCTCAAGATGGTATTGGTAAAGAATAATTCCGAATCAAAAGATGGAGACTTATAGGGCCAAACTGTATTGAGAGTGTTTAGAAAGAGAATTGTTCTAAGAACGGACTTGAACGAAAAAAATGCATATCAGTTTCACAAAAAGAATAAATGTATGTGATGATGAGGACTTAGTTTAGGACTATTAGAACTTTTAAAAGTGTTCTAAGTAATACTTTAATTTCAAAAAAAAAATTGTAAAGTATTATGAGTAATAGAGTGATCAAAGTATTTTGAAAGTACAAATAGCCCGATCACTACAAGAAAATAAAAAGGAATAATTGATAGCTAAAAATATTTGTGTGAATTGTAATGGTCATACGATTATGTCGAGAAATTTTGTTTAATAATAACTCAAATTATAATTCTAGGTAAATTCCATAATACATCATGCTATTTTATTATTAATTGTTGTTTTCAGTATGGGCATATCTATAGGTCAAGATATATTCTAAAGGTAAATGATTTATCAATTGTGTAATCTCTTAGATCCCATTCATCTAGCGGAAGCAACGGCTGGGGCTGGACGATAATAGATCCTTTTCCTTGGCCAGGGTCCAGAAGTTTGTCGTAGCCGCAGAAACTACGACATGGGCATTGCTAGGTGTTGACTTAAGAATTGGTGAAAGTACCTAAACCAGTGGTGACATCGGTAGAAGAGACTCCAGCACAACTCTTCTTCATAATCTAAATATAAGGTATGTTTTGGATTAAAGTTAGATAGTTTATACACTAAAGTTTTTAGTAAATACTAATTATTGTAATTTAGAAATTATGTTAATATGATATTTCATTTATATAATAAAAAATTTATTATATGTTTAATAATTTTATCAAAATTATTATTTAAAAATTATATTTACTACATATTATTAACTTTTGTTTTATAATTACAAGTTTTTTTCTCTAGTAACTATAATTTTTAAGGTACAATACCTCAATTCCAAACATACTCATAATATTTAGAAATTGCGTAAATTATAACAAGGCAAAAATACAATGTTAATTGGAATTTATTTAGAAATACAATATAGCAATATTTAGAAATCTTTATGGACCGGCCCTCAAGGACCTCATGGCTTTTAAATAACACGGGAATTCAAATTATGAGAGGGATGGTAGGTTTAAACTTTCATATTGGATTTCTCATACCTTTACCTTCTAAATAAATATGACTATATACCCAAAAAAAAATATTAATCTCTTTCTCCTTAGAACATAACCAAGCTTAAAACATCCTGAGCATTGATAGGTCGAGGATCAACCTAACCTTAATGGGGCTAAATAGCTAATTAAATGCGGTATGGAATTTGGATAAATTGATTCATCAAATTAATTGAAATTAAGTTTGTTTTAATTATTGAATTTATTCATGTACAATTATTTAACTACGAGTCCGGGCTTAGCTGAGTGATTTTCATGAAACTTTATTTTACTAGTCACCTGAATTTGAATTATGGAGACTTAGAAGTATAAAAAATTAATTCCAATTTACTGGCCCCTGAACTTTAAGAAACGGATAAAAAATAAAAACCTGCTCATTTATAAAGTTTGTCTGTTTTGCAAGGGAGACAAATTTCTCATAGCCTTATAGAGTGCAACTCTTGGAATCACGTACCGGTCTTGTTCTTACTCAGATGTAGGAAGCATAGTTTATAATAAATTAAGAATTCTAAATTTTGAGTTAATTTATCTTTTTTTTATTATTTATTTGAATTATATTTATAATTTCAATTTAATTAAGATTTACTTAATATTTTCTTGTTTAATTAATATTTATTTTTTTATAAGAAATCATAAATCTACTAATAATAAAATAATCTTAATTAATATAAATAAATTTATTATATTTATTTCATTATATATAATTTTTATTAATAATATTCAATATTTTCTCAATTAAAATATTTTTTTAAAATTATTTTTTTTAAATTTTTAAAAACATACATTAAACCAATATTCAATATCACTTCGCACTGTATTAAATGATATCAAAACTTTTTTTTTTTTAACATAAAACTTTCTTGACCACCAACCACCTTCCATATACAAATCCTTCCTCCAACATTCATTAATTTCATCCAAAAAAAAAAAAAAATCTGCAAAACCCAAAACCACAATTACAGCAGCCGTACATAGCCGCGACCCACCATTTTTGTTGTCTTTTCCGTCAATCTTCTCTACCCTCAGAACCAGAGAAGCCGACCATCAAATCCTAACCCACTTTACCACCGATCTGCTGCATAAGCCACTGAACACACACCAAAATGACCACACCAACTGCCAGTCAATTTGTGGTTCTCTGCCGCTATTTGCTAGCCACATCTCTAATCTGTTCACTGTCATCAGCCCTTTCTTTGAAACCAACACCCACTACCAACTGTCTCTCTGTTCACCGGAAACAGACAAAACCTCCACACCGCTGCTTCACTTCAATTTTCCCATCAAACCACCACCACCACCATCAAATCTTCCAGATCTACCCTTAATTTCCCGTTTTCCTAATCACCGTCGCCTGAAACACCATATTTTACTTATATATAATTTTTTACAAATACTTTCTTTAATTATAGTATTTCCCCATAATTTTTCCGTTCTTATAAAAAATCCAAAAAACCAAAACCAGGAAAAAGGAGTTTAAAAAAGTACTGTACAATGAAATATAAAAAAGATGATGATGTTATTTTCTATTATGATAGATTTACTTATCTTAGGGATATTTATCTTAGGGATATTTTTTATTGGATCTTCAAAATTGAAGAACTTTTGAAGATATTCTAGAGGATAAATATGTTGAGTATATGTCTTCTAAATTAACGGGACATACATCATAATAGTAGACAAACTTACAAGTAATAAGAATTCAATATTGGAGAGACAAGATTTGAACTTAGATAGCATGAAAAGGAAGATAAAAGCTTATTTTATTCCTCCTGCACATTTTTTAGACAATTCGTCATAAATTTGATAAGTATCAACAAGCTATAAATTATGTTCAGAGTCTATGAATCTCAACTCCGAAAGTATCATTGTCATGTGAATATTTCTAAAGATGATGAAGATTTAATTTCAAGATTCATGAAAGGATTACATATTGATAGTAAAGAATGAGTTTTATTACAAATTATTGCAACACATAAATATTAGAATATTGTTAAAATTGCTTTAAAACTTGAATTATAAATCAAGAAATAAAGAAATAAAGCATTGAAAAGATTTGAATGAGTGCTAGAGTATCGTGAGAGTCAAAGAAGATAAGATCAAGAGTTTGATAGATTCTTTCTACCAAAACTACAGAATGAGAGTTCGTTATTGAAACAAGATCATATTATGGACTTCTCCACACAAAAGGATTCTAATTTTGAAAAGTGATCTTTTTATGTCAATAAAGATCACAACGCACTGATGGAAAAAGATATTATGCTTGAAGTTTCTAAAGTTATTAAAAATGTGTTAATTAACTATGATTCAACCAATTTACTCGTTATTACTGACAAAGAGTTTATATAAAATTATGAAGTTAAAGATGTTAAAATGGAAGAACATTCTTTACTAACTTTATCATTGGAATAAAAGAATGCTGCAAAAGCTTCTCTTGAAGAGATTTCAAATAAGCTTGAAGTTTCAAATAAAGAGATATAATCTATTCTTGATTTAAGTTTTATATCTAATGATATGGTTAATATTGTGCAAGAAACTCAAGTTTAAGAGACGTCAATTGTTCTTGAAGATGATAAAGTTGATATGGTGGTGCCAATTATTCATAAAGCTAAGCAAATTGATTTTAAAGACTTTTAGATAATTGATATGGATGTGTCTATTCCTACATAAGACAAGAAAGTTATTTTTAAAGAAGGCTTAGCTAAAAAAGTGAAATTCAATATAGAGAACATTAAGCAAAGTATGAAGAATTACAAAAATGTCTTTTAATGGTTTGTTCATGTAAGTCTACTATATTCAAAAGAGTCATAAATAGAAGTAAGAAAAATTTGAGGTTTTGGTACTTTCAAGTTTTAAGAAAAGTTTATGCAACACTACATGTTTGCATTACAAGATCAATTACTCTTTCACTACAAATTTTATCTTCTAGATAATTTTTGTTTTCAACAAAATTGGAGGACGAATTTTTTTAAAGAATATGAGATTAATATAGGAAATACATAGGATAGAATAAATTAGAAATTTTAGATTTTGAGCCAATTTAGTATTTAGTGTTTTATTCAGATTTATTTTATTTTATTAAACTTATTTTAGTCGTATTTGTAATTCTAGATTAATTAAGATTTGCTTAATATAGTATTTTTTTTAATTAATATTCCTTTCATTATAAGGAATTATACGTCTATTAGGAGTAGGATAATTATAGTTAGTATAAATAAGCTTATTATGTTTGTTTCTTCACACAAGATTTTCATTAATAATATTCAATATTTTTTTAATTTAGATATTTTCTCTCTTGTAAGAGTCATCTTTCTTAATTTTTCAAGAATGTACACTAAAATGATATGTAGTATCATTCCACCATCATTCTAGAGGTTGCACTCAAACTCATTATTCTTGAGGTCCCACTAGACCAAGACTCAGTAATTTAAAAGATGTTGCTCAAGAAAGAAGAAAAGTACCTAAATGCAGTCTAAATTATTGTTCATTCTAAAAATTTAAATTTGGCTTGCCTGATAAGTTAAAAATTAAATCCTACTTAAAAATCATTCCTTCAAATTGCTGGGACATCTCAATTTAGAATGAGTAAATGCTTATTCACTTTGGATACTCAATTGAGATAGTTAATAATATAATATCTTATCTATCATTTATTGAGTATATTGTAAAAATAATAGTTCATAATTAATTAATAATAAAATCAAGTAATACCATGCATATAACATTAAATAATTGATGACACATTAATAAATCTTTCAATTAAATATCCAAACTAAGTAACCATAACATTATTATTTAGAATATCCATACAACTATATTTCTTGGGCCGTAATCCATCATGGGATATTCAATTAAAAATATCCATAGAAAACGGGATTCACAGCTGGAAATGATGACATATACACCATCTAATTTAAATCGGAATATAAGCTCAAGTACACCTTATATATCTCATAAGCTCAAGATCACTAATTATTAGTTCATGTGTTGATAAGTTGGTCTCTCTCTAAATATCCAATCATGTGTTGTAAAAATACCATTTTTTTTCCTTTCATTTAGTCAAATTGGCAATTCGATCCTTTCTTAATTTCCACAGTAGAGATGAAACCTTAAACCTTTTATTTTTGAGATGACATTTTTCCAATTCATCTTGCCGACACCACGTCAAAATGCACGTTAACACATACTCTTAATTTATGAATTCAAAAGAACAATAATTTTAAAATATTACATTTATTGTGAAATCACGGTGCTAAACCAACATGGGCAATATGGATTTCTCTACATTTTTGTTGTCAGTTTGTGTGGGAGAATTTTTAATCCTACCCAGTATCTTGTAAATAAAATATCAAATAAATAATAAATAAAAATAAATAAATAATAAAATCAATAACACAACACGTAAATTTATGCGCAAAACTCTTATACTAAAAAAAAAAAATCACATCCACCAAGGACAACAGGAGAAAAATTCATTATGTGAGAAATTATTATAATTACTCTAGTATTTTTCTTATACCTAAAACTCGAATAATACTCAATCTCTCAATAAACTGATCGTTTCTCTCACACCGTAAACTGTACTCTTACATATAACTAATTAATGTATTATATATATTATGGAAATAAGTGAACACAACCTATATATAATGATTATTTTCTGTAAGAGAAATATTAATTTTCTTATACTAGTTGTATTTCTCTTTGAATAAATCTGTCCTAATAAAAAAATTACTTTTTTCTTAAATAAAAACCCTACTAAAATGAAAATAATAAGAAGTTATTTTGAAGCTACCAGAAATAATATGCTGCATACATTCGAGGTAAGACAATTCTACCCTTGTAGAAGAAGCTAAATTTAACTGTGTGACCCAATTGAAATAGCAAAGCTTTCAAGGTTCATATAAAATGCGCAAAAGAAATTTGGTGAATAAATGAAAAACCCCACTTGATCAAAGCCTCTTCAGCATTATTGTCACCTTTACCTGAACCCAACATATGATCACTTAGATTAAGAGAAAAACAACACAAAATAGAAACATCCATTCTATTCCATCTCTTGAAGTATGTTTCACCAAACTTCGCCCATTTAATTTTGAGTTCTTTTCTTAATTATTTAGCCTAACAGCAATCTTATCACCTTCCACTTACGTGACCAGATTCGAATCTGAGGCCTCTTATTTTCAAGACAAGAGATTTTATCCTATCAACTAAACTAGATGGCTTCCACTGATTTTTAGATTTTGATATGTTCATTTAGCATTTATTACAGTCAGATATCAAAAAGCTTAAATTCTTAATTGATCTCTTCAATAACATGCTATCAAAACCAAACACTGCCTCTATTCTCCCTCCAAAATGAAATCACGTTATCTAAAATTATTGTCTTTCCTAAAGCAGCACCCTAAACGACTTTATACTGTTTGTTTATTCAGAAACTACCTCAGCTTCTTCCCCCTGTACACATCAAACGGCCGGCACGGGTTTCGTGGCCCGATAAAGGCTATCAAGTGACCGGTATCTCCTCTTTTTCGGCCGATACAATATCTCATCTTCTTTCCCAAAAATCTCCTCAATTATTGCCAAGTAAGTACTCTCCTCTTTGCTCTTCTCGCTTTTGCTGTTATCGCTTTCGCTTACATGCATAAGCTGCTGAGCCGTCGTCACCTCTGAATCTAATAACAGCTTTGGTCTACGTAAAGATTCTGATGAATCCCCCATTGGAAAAATGAAAACCAATTCGAGAAACAAGAGAACTAATAACACAAAATATTGTATAACTTTCAAGAAACCCTAATGGCCTAATCACTCTTTCTCTTTGTTTTATAATTTTTGTTCTGTATTATCCGTTGTCTTTACGTGTACATTTTCAAAGAGAAAATACCGGGTGGATGCTACGAAGATGGCTGGAAGATGTAGTGTGTACTTTATTTCTTTTAATTTGTGAATAATATTTAACAACCCAATAATAAGCCAATCTCAATCTCGCACTACCAGTTCTATTCTAACATCTAGATCAGATAGATTGAAGACCTACCGATTTTCTGATCGTTGCATCATTGACTTGGTTGACCAACTACCTTGACTCTCCATCAATCAAACCGTGATCAAGTTTTTTTCTTTTTTCTTTTTTTCTACTTTTGAAGCTGGGCTGCTTATACGGAGTACCTTATGGTCCAAACAATTGACTTATTATTCGTCCCACCAAATCTTTTAATCGCAGTCAATCTATTTTTTACGAAGATAAATTTTGAGCCGTCTTCCTCATGAAAATTGGTTGATAACATGAGAGTCCCTAAAAATTTTTTTATTCTATGTGAAGTGTATAGGTTTTATTTTTGTATCAAATAGGTTTCTTCCCTGAACTAAAATGAGTAAATGACTCAGATAGCAATATAATATTCTAAAATATTACAAGATAAGAGTTATATTAATAGGGTCTAGAACCACTCAATAGCTTAATGGTAATGTAGGAAGAGGGTTTTGTGTTTTTTTGTGTATATTGTAAAGGTTGATTTTTTTCTCTTAGATGTAGCTCAACTAATTGTACATACACTTTGCGTCTACGTACATTTACTTGATAGATTTTTTTACTATCAATATTATTAGATTAATTCAAAACAAAAAAGTGTCATTGTAGTTTGTACTTTGTAGGGACCTATTTGATATAAGTAGAAAAATATATTTTTATTTAAGAAAATGTAAAAGCTCAAGGATTCAAATATTATTTACCAGTTGACCAAACTTTGTATGGAGAATAGATAAAACTATTTCATTAATGTTGACTTGATCAACTTTCTATTGAGTATTGGTTAAATTATTCTTATCTTGCTGAATAAATCTTTACAAGTGGGTCATAATTGAGTGTCAATTCTTCGTTTAATACTTAGTATACGGAAAAATTAGCAAAACCACGAAGGCAAAAAGTATTTTTGAATCAGCAAGTCTCTTCTTCTTTTGCTTATTCATTTCAAATCTCTCTTTATGTGCTAAGACTAGCAAATACAGTCAACATAATAACATAATTTAAAAGGATATACCAAATATGTATTTCTTGGATGGTGGGATGCTTATATTCATTTTTTTTTTGTTACTTTGAATTGTTTATGTCTGAGTCTGTTTTTGTTTGTTAGATATTATGGTGATATGTGTTTTGATTAGTGTTCCGAAATTAAGATTTTAATTTATAGTTACTCATAATTTGTATTTTCCATTGTTGTAATCATTGGACGTGAATCTACATATTTGGTATCAAATGTTGTCATTGAGAAAAGACTAGGCATTGTGTGCAAGAGTTAAAAAGGAAGAAATGATTTGAATTGCTTATTCTTATGCACAAATATGTCAACTGGGAGGTAAAAGAGGAGTATTTGGAAATGCAACTCAGATTAGATATTAGTAAACATAATGATTCTGATTTTTAATTTAATTATTATTTGATCTAGATTGTCATCACAAGTTTGATATATTTAAATAATTGCAGTCATAAAGAGATAGTAAATTTCAAGCATAAAGCATTCCCATTTTATGCAGATTTGTGTTTGATTTATGGTAAAGATCATACAATTGAAAAGAATACTGAGATCCATGTAGATGCTATACAGAAAATTGAGATGACAAGAGTGAGCAAAGAAACTAAATGAAAAAAATTTAAATTTTGAGGGTGTGCAGGATGACCTTGATGATAGTATGTCCATTTCACATGCTCCAAAAAAGCCCCTAACAACTTTAAATAGTTCATCAAGAAAAATGAGAAGAACTAAAGATTCAGAAGATAGTTGAGAGTCATTTAAAGAGTTAACAACTCTTTTTGTAATGGAAATGAAAGAAATTTCTAGCCGCTTGAGTCAAGCTCTAGGGCTAGAAATTAATGACAAACAACTAAGATTGAATGATGAGTTGAAGAAGATTAATAGTCTTATAATGGTAGAGCGCCTTAGAGCCACCACTTTAATTGTTCGTGATAATGCCGCACTTAATGTCTTTTATATTCTTTGTGATGAGGAGTGATAAGTATGGATTAAACTTTTTCTTATTGGTGAATTTAAATAATTTTACACTTATTATTGTTTTGAATTTTGATGACTTATTTTAGACTTATTATTGCTTTGATGACTGATTTTAAGTTTACTATTGTATGGAATTTAACTCATTTTATACTTATTGTTGTTATTTTGATTTTTTTCAATTGTCAAAATTTAGAAGCATTTAAAATTTGTTCAATTGTCAAAATTTAAAGTTTACTATTGTATGGAATTTTTTCAATTGTCAAAAAAATTCATGAAAAATATTGTAATTCTTTTCCCCATAAAATTTTATGTTAAACCAAACAAAGAAATTTAATTTCACTATTCTCCTTTCTCATCAATTTCTTTCCTCTTCTCTCCTCCTTTTTCCTCGAACCAAACATCACGGTAAAGCTTATTCTTATGGAATTAGAATCTTCTTATTATCCGATCTTTCTTGAGTTTTTAAAAATTTTGCAGCAACGCGTATCTTGTAATGATAACGTATATATAC
This sequence comes from Murraya koenigii, assembly GCA_025617385.1. Lineage (NCBI taxonomy): Eukaryota > Viridiplantae > Streptophyta > Magnoliopsida > Sapindales > Rutaceae > Murraya > Murraya koenigii. Next base: position 6,121,279 of record CM046813.1, on the reverse strand, counting down.
AGTAGTAATAGTATGATAATATGAAATATGAAAAGATTATAAGTTTTTTTTTTAAATAAAAAGTCTCACATAAATCATTAATTTTCTATCAATATAATTTAAGAAGCCAAACAATTGCTAAATTGGAAAAATATGTAAGAAGTCTCTTCATGTGTATTAAAATTCAAATACAAAGTAAAATAACATTGAGCATATATTTTTATTTCATTTCAAATTTGCGCATTAATATTTTGCACAAAGGAACTTAATTCCTTAACTATTCAAACAATTTTTTTTTTATCTATTTTATAAGCAGTAAGAAAGAAATAAAAACAAAAATAAAAAAAGTTACCATTGTCATATCATTGGCTGTGCTAGTGATTTGCACTCACCAATTCGCAGATTTTTGCTTGATCGGAAACTCCCTTATCACGGATACAAATTTTTATACAAAATTTCATGAGGTTATTATATCTGTGGCACAATATTTGAAATTAATAACCTACAGCATATTAAAAATAACAATTATTGATGATATTATATGAGAAAATGTCTCTAAAATAGAGTAATTCTTTTGTTTTTACTATTTTATACGATGCAATTTGTAAATATGCCCATAAAAACACATCATCAAAGTCCAAATACATAATTAAAACCCGATATGAAAAAATAAAGAATCTCCCACCGTCAAGGAGACTTGAACCATCAACCATCTTAAAATTAACGAAGGAGACACCAACCAAGGAATTGTTTACAAAATTATTTTGAATTTGTTTCACATCTTAATTGCTCTTTTAAGCAAATTGTTAGTGTCGATTTTTGTATCATCTTTAACTTGACAAATATGTAGATTATCATCAATAAATGAATAACACATCAAGTCAAACATCAGTTAAGATTGGAATTTTGGATCCCAAAACTTTTGACATTGCTCCTCCAATAATATCTATTTAATATATATAAATGTGAATACTTTCAAAATGCAAGTTTGACACGTTAATAAAATAAACAGGGTTACAGGGTACAGGATATGGCATATTCAAATATATTCATTTGAGTTCCAAGCTTTAATCAATGGCTCAAATGTTAATATTTGTGTGAAAATTGAATAATAGAAGAAACGGAGTCTTCATGCATAAGATGTTGTCACAACTCACAAGCAGGATCTTACACTACATATAGCTAACAAACTGAATTTAAATTCTCCTCTCATACTCCATTTCAGTCAAGGCAAGTTCATCTAACCAATTTCAGAATTGAAAAGCCTCCAAACAATCCTTTTTTAAAGGAATCTTAATATGAATTTGGTTTCAAGACAAACTTCTATGGATCATCAATTCAATGCTTATTTAGAACACTTTCACAAAAACTAGATCATGAAAGCAAACGTTCTTGAAAGAATTCACCCCCGGTGTGAAAATCCTTTTATTGTCACAAGTAACAACAGAACTCGTTTGACACTATAATGGAACGAAAAAAAAATTATTCTATTTTCTTTTCATTTTTTTTTTGGCAAGAAACAGAAGATTATATATAAAGCTATAAAAGATATATACAAGGATTATTGAAACTGAAACCCTACAAAAGATGACCCAATTCTAACCAAAACACTCAGAAACTTTAGAGACATAAAAATACCCCAAAACCCAAAAATATCAACTCAACTCACTAAGAATGCAGCCTTCTTAAGATACAGAAGCATCCCAATTAAGCAAAATAAAAAAGAAAAAGACGCTTTTGAATTATCAGTAATAGATGCTCAGAGGGAAGCTCAGTACTTCACTTTGTCCTATAGGTGTGAAGGATTTTCCCATCTTTGTTATCTAAGATTTTTTGGTTTCTTTCTATCCACATGACCCAAAAAATAGCCAAGACTGCACAACCTCAAAGAACCTTGCTTTTTTTCTCCTTTTTAAGCGAAAAAATTTTCCAAAAAGAGAGAGAGAGAGACATGAGGCAGGAGCTTACCAACTTAGATTGAAGGTCTTAAACAATTTATTTTCTTTTTACTTTCAATCATAAGGCATGATTCTAAAGGGTGTTGAGTATTGATTAAAAATGATTAAAACTTTTCACAACAAATTTCCGACATGTAAAAACTAGAAACATGCATCAGCCATCAGCCAAGCTTTCTTTCATACACTTTTAATCAACACACGATCGGAACTTCTAGAATTCCAACAACAAAACGAAACCAAAATAGCGACTTGATCCCCAACAAAAGTTAGCATATGTATAACTATTAATATGAAGAATGAAAGAATGTACTGCTCTATTATTCCTATCAAGAAAGGGGAAAAAATTTTACAATCTGTCTTGGTATGTTAAAAAAACCTGTCAGCAAACAACTAAGAAAATATTCCTAGGCCACAACCTATAGTTACTTGAAAACAAAACTGGCAGCAGCACGATGGCTGCAACAGTTCATGACTTGAAATGAAAGACAATGCCCATAATTGTCACCAACACTTACATGTAAACACAGCAGAGCAGGCATCCACATTCATTTTTCATCCCCACAGCATATATTATACCTTCAGCAACATCTACTGCTCATGCAGGTGCCGCTTGTACTGGGCCACCCGACCTGGGATTACGACCATGCCCACGGCCCCTACCCCTGCCACGACCCCGGCCTGGTATCAAAGCAATATATAAGATAATAGAATCAGCTTCAACAGCTCAAAAAACTTCAAAAGGAGAATTGCACAGCTATGCAATATACAACTTTATTACTACTGTATTGCTATTTAAGCTCTGTATTAACTAATTACATTAGAAGCACGAAAGGAGAATAAACATATGCCTGACTAGCAGAAATATCAGAAAGTAATTCTTCTCTCATAAAAGTCAGGCGGATGGCAGACCCATAACCAGGGCCCCTCAACAACCAACCACTTCATAACTTCTCCTTCATGATTATAATCTTGATTGGAAAAATAATATAATGATCTCATAGTTTAAAATCATATTTAGCATTCCTAAATGACATGACACCTACTCTACACATTATTTGAAACTTCATTAGCGAAAAAATGCAACTTCTGAAACTTCAGAATTGCTCCACAACTTACCACGACCGACAGGCGGTGCTTCTAGTTCCCCATAATCATAGTATCCACCGGACTGATAACCGTAACCCCATCCTCGACCTCTGAAAGAACGACCTCTACCACGTCCTCGACCCCGACTACCAGAGCCACGCCCACCATCCCAACCATCAACATTATACTCCCCCGCTCCATTGTAAAATCCTAAAGACAGATTAGCACAAGAGGATGACCAAGTGAGAAACTTTATACAGATGTCAAACAGTATAGATACTTCTTATCCATTAAAAGCTATGGATTCCAAATGATCGGGAGAGATTCTCATTAATGGTATTCAACCTCCTTTCCCTGTTCGTTTTTTTTCTCCCTTGGACAGTTTTAATTAGTGACAAGAATCTGAAACTAAATATGAATGTGATACTATTTTGAAATAATACCAAAAAGAAAAACAAAATAAAATAAACAAAAAAATTAAAAAAAAATCTCAGTGTTAACAGTTTATCTGCCAAGTGCCTAAAACCTGCTTCAAATTAGTGATAGTCATACTAGAATCTTATAAAAAAGAACATGTGTGTCCAAATTTATGAAGAAAGCAAAAATATATTCTAATTTATGTACCATGAAGGTAATTTAAGTCAAATGAATCATAAAAAAGAAGTAATACCTCCTCTACCCCTACCCCTTCCTCGACCACTACGTCCTCTACCTCGACCCCTAGGTGAACCATCTGTAAAGAAAATGACATTAAATTATATAAACTCACTCACTTTTTCACACCAGAGATGACAGATAGAAATATGTACAAAAGATACTCTTTCACCTCCTTCATCTTCAAATTCATTCCAAGGTTTCACTTGATCAGCAGGAAGAGGAGGTTGGTAACTGCAATCAGGAAATTTTACATATGTTCTTAGCAAGTATACCAAGGTTTAATTTCTAATCAAAGTGTATACCAAGCTTTAAGATCAGCTGAAATGAAAAAAAGAATGTAGCTCAAGGTGTTCTTTTTTAACCTTAAATTGGAACTCCTTTTGGTTTCCCATGAAACTATATGTCCAAAGTTTACCGTACAAAATGAAAAAGAAAGACAAACAAGTGTAATAAGTATTCAGACCCAAAAAGACATACTAAATTAATATCACATCGGCACAAGTCAGCTTTCTCAAACTCACATGCAACACAGTAACTCAATGCACCAAATATTATTCATATATGAAAGTCAAGTTCCTCAGGCACATCTATAAATGAATAATAAATATATATTTTAACAAGCATTTTTTCCCCTTGAAGAAGGGGAAAAAATTGGAAATTATTCATCTAACCATGATTTTGAATCTAAGGTAGAACAAATATAACTTTATGTAGAAAAATAGTCAGGGAAAACCCCAGAGAGGACATAATACCAAGTACAAGAGAATTTTAAGTACAAACACAATTTACCAAAATTAAGTTATTATTTATCAAAAGATATTACACTGAGAAATTATAATACCATTGAATCCTGAACTACAACCAGATTCTTATCTAAACTGAAATACAAATTCATGGGCAGATATGACGATTAGTTGGGTTTATCAAAAGATATTACACTGAGAAATTATAATACCATTGAATCCTGAACTACAACCAGATTCTTATCTAAAATGAAATACAAATTCACGGGCAGATATGACGATTAGTTGGGTTTAAATTCATGGAAAACCTTGAAATATGCAATCAAAATAAACTTGGGTATTATAAATTCATACCAAAATTCATGACATACATAAATTTTACCCAAAAAAGAAGAGCATATCCAACTATTAAACCAGAAAGAAAGTTTCTCCCCATTTTTTAAACCACAAACCCAACCAAAGATACCCACTGCCCACCCCTCTCCATGCACAAACATAATATCCCCTTGAGGTTGGTATGGGGGATTGAACCGTAAAAGCTTTGCAAATACAAAAGCGTAGGTCAACAGAAGCAGTATCATCCAATCTGATACTGTATTATGAAAAAGGAACGGATCAATTTGGCAACCATCCTCAATTTACTTATATCATCTTCTTAAAAAGTAAAAACACTGTAAATTACAATCTTTAAAATAGCTTAATTTCTTACAAAATTACAAGTGACCGCCTTTTAGCCATTGTAAAATAAACACAGGTGATAAACGCAAAGTCTAGTATAAGTACAAGAAACCATCTAAAGCCGTTCAGCACCTAAGAGAAGTCAAAATAATGTGATTAACCACTATATTTAAAGCATCTCACAGGAGTTTATACTATTCATCTCTAAGCAATAATTAGTGGCACAAAAATGATAAAGAAATTGTTTAATTTCACATGCCACATTCACACTTGATGACATTATATAGAATATTTTTATAATAATTTAAAAATAGAAACTGAATCTAAAACTATTCTGGCTTGTTTGGTTCATGATCCAAAAATGAGTTTTCAAAAACTAGGATACAATCTAAAAGAATGAGTTGCATTAAATATTGCTTACATCCAAAAACATGTTTGGTATAATATAAAACTGCAGCAGTTTTATTTTTGAGTTTTCAACTAAAAACAGTATGAGACTTTTGTTGCCTTATTACTAAATTCAGGTTTTCAGGATTATATTTGAAAAACCCATTTCTGGGGACAGCCCAACCAAACACCTGTTTTTGGGATCCTTTGTATCCCTTGTTTCAAAAACAATAAATCGTATCCGGATTGGATACCAAATGCCACCTTCATTACCCCGTTGATGATGTATCCAGATCCTTCTTTGACAATGTGATTGTGATCATTGAAACATGGCGAGTAGTTTCTAGGCTGCAACAGAACAGAAAATCAAAAAATCATCCACTATCCCAAAAAACATAGAGCATTTGAAGGACAATTGAAGAGTCTATATTGCATACGGAAGAAGGCCTTCTTCCAATGGCTCCCACATATCTGTTATATCAGTTGATCCAATTGAAGTGTTCTGATGGAGACCAGAAATCCTTCTCTGAAATAAAGAAATAAAACCGAACAAAAGAGAGGAAGAAAACAAAATTAATAAGTAATGAAACATGGCACAGAGAGAGAGAGAGAGAAACAATAAAACATCACTACACCTTAATTAGTTCGGCAATCATTACAGTCTTATTGATAGCTCTGCCCATCGCTTTAAGAACAATTTCATTGGATCCTTTCTCCTACAAAGGAATACTTAGCTTTAAGACACAAAAATCCAAAATACAGACCGCAGTTTAAGTCACAGTTTCAAAATCCAAAATTTTTACGCCTGGTAGCCCAAAAAGCCTAAGTCTAAATCTGGGATGGCAATATTTTAACTAGTTCCTTCTTACTTCAATACTTACTTAAGAAGGTATTCAGCTTTCATGTTTCTCCCGTGCATCTAAGCTTGTATAAAGTCTCCAACATCAAGAAATTCACAAATAAATAACCCAGAAACCCGGTATTACCAACAAATTCTATAAGCTACAGCTATAACATCCTCGCACGTGGCTGCAATGGGTTCTTGACGCCTAAGACTACTGTGGAACCCCCAGAATGTCTCATACTACGCCAACTCATGGCATATCAGCTCAATCAGTAAAGTAAGACCTCTTGTAACTTTCAAAAATAACAATCATCATCATAAATTATATTCTTGTTAGTAGGCAGTAAGCTGAGAATGGAAATAAGCAGGGGAAACCTGGAGGAGAGTGGTGGCATAAGTAATATAGTTTCTCATTCTGCCTTGAGTGGTAATACGAATCTCGTTCTCATTTATTGGGGTTTCAGCCTTTGGCTTCTCCACTCTCTGATACCTATCCATTTCTCTGCACACAAACACAAGCAAAGAAATAAATATAAATAAGTAAACATATTCGAACTTTCGAAGAAAAACGGTATTAGGTTTTTAGAGTTGATTAGCTGCTGCGGCCTGTGGTTACCTGAGTACAAAGGCTAAGTAACCGACCACTCTTACCAAGCTCTGGTTTTGGTTACTGTTCTGGATATTGTTGGCCTTGTCTTTTGATTTCTAAAATTAAGCCCTGAAAAAGCCTTTTATACTTACTATTATTGTTATTATTTGGTATAAATTTAGTTTCAGGGTTTGAAGAAGAAGAATTAACAATGGAAGATTCTATTATTGACTTATCGCACCGTTGTACATTTTTTTTTTTTGTAGTTTCAATAACAATAATAATTAGTGGAGAAGATTAAGGCTAATTAATTCAAAACTGATTTTGAGAATTTGAGTGAGATTAGGACTTCTTTGTGGCCTAGTCTTTGGCCGATTAGATCGCTCGTGCGAGCTCTTATATTAGTCTTTTGGATTTTATTAAGTTACCTTTTATATAATTTATATTCTACACAAAAAAATATATAAATTTATAACAAAATAATGTGTTTTACATATTTTTATGCGGAATATAAGTTACATAAAATATAACTTAATCAGATTTTAATTTTTTACTTATCTACTGTCTTCTCTTAAATTTATAAATCATAAACTTCGACTCTTTTTTATAATTCAAAAGCACTGCGTTATAATTATATTTTTTTATTTTCCTTCCTTACTTTTTTAAAAAATATAAATAAAAATTCTAATGACTCAAATTTTAACATAAGATACTCGATTTAAAATCACATCGCTTAAACTTATGACTTATGGGAATATAATTTCTCCAAATATATAATTATATATATTTTTTAAGTATATTCTTTAATGTGGTTATATTAAGATTGGTTTTAACAAACTTCTAATTATAATAACTAAATGATGTATCGAACTCAATTTATGAAATTATAATGTCATATTGAGAAAAACAAAGAAAAGAGCACAGATTAGCCTCCTTTTGGTAAACCTAAAACTTTAATTCATGTTCATTTAATAACTATTTAATGAAAGATTTAGATCTTCCTTGCTAATAATATAGCCTCACCCAACCTTAAAAATTATGATTACCAAAATACTTAATTATTTTCACTTAATAGCTGGTGCTTCCATTTCTTAAATGTTGGGGTTTATTTCACAACAGCTATAGATTTAAAGCCTGTAGCATCGTAATCAAGAACAAGAACTAGAACTTTATGATGATAAATGCTTACCCCTCAAGAGTCGTCATCTAATAGTGGCAAATTTATTTTGTTCCAATGAGTATACGACGTCCGTCATCTTATTACAGCATATTTATTTTGCATTTCACACCGTTGAATTGACCCTATTCGAAATTAATTTGAGATTTCATTGCTCGCGGCTAAGTTACGTTGGTCTGTAACTAACAACCATGTATTTTGATTCGTTGAATCTAAAAATTAAAATTGGACGGCTGGGATTAAAGGCTAGAATAAAAATTAATTGTGGGCAACCAGTATTTAACATTTGGATAGGTTCATTTCTATATACAACTAAATATTTGGACAATTATTAATATGCACCCATTCACTTTTTATGTAAAGCCAAACACCCAATCCGTTAATTTTTATATTATTAGAGTTTAAAAATTATCATCTCTTTACAATTGAATTAAATTGATTAGGTAAAATATTTCTTACAGTAAAATACATGAATATTTTAAAATCAAATTTATTTTTTGTTTAGTAATCATAATTTTTTAATCAAAAAACTTCTAAAATCAAATTTAACTATTTACTATTAAAAAAATGATCTTGTTACTAACTAACTAAAATTTATTTTTTGTCAACCATTTTATTATCTAAAATTTTTTTTGATAGAATTACTTTTAAAGACATGTCAGCATCACTTCATATTTCAACATCTATATATGTCGATATTAAAATTACTTCATGTTTAAACATATATCCATTTAAACTAATGTGAATTTTTTCAATTTGTTGTTGAAAATATGATAATTGATGAGAGAAATTTAATTCAAATTTTCACGTAAACTATATTCTTATATTTGCATACATGGTATAACAAAAATAGTTTTTTGGGTTTTAAGAAGATTGTGTCACAAGATGAAACTATCTCTTATTTTTCAATTCATGGAATCTATATAAAATAATAAATACTAGTTGATCATTGAAATAAGTTGTTTAGTTCGTGACTTCTTAAAAGAATATTTGGAAACACAGAAGTTTCTCTTTCTTTTTAAAAGAATAATTAGTGCAAATACAAACCTAGAATATCGATTTCACAATTCAAAAAGGATTTGATTGAAGATGATTAATTGAATTTATCTTTGCATGATGCAAACATTCTTCAAATTAACAAAGTCAAGTCTCTTTGTTAATTCAAATCAAGAACAATTAAGAAAATATCAATGAATAGAAATTCTATTAAGAGGTGTTTTTGGAATTCTTAAACACATAGGAAGTAAATTAATAACTTTTAAATTTTAGTTGTGGGTTAATTTAGAAAATGAGTTTAGAGATAAATTTGAGAGGTTCAAAAAACTCTACCCTTTCTTTAATTATTGGGTGAATTTAAAATATATTAATTATTTATGAAAATATATTCTTCTCTTTCAAAATCTATCTAATAAAAAATATATATATCACCAAAGGCTAATTGTCCTTTATTTGCATTTAATAATATTAGTAACAAATATATGCAATTATCAATCAATTGTTATCGACCATCTAAGCTAATTGATAAACTAATTGCGTGGAGTTGGAGCACTGATTGTTTGAATTATCAATAATTTTTTTAATGAAAATTATTATAATTCATATCATAAAAAAACTTAAAGATTACAAGTGGAAAAAGAAATATTTCGTCTTTATAATAGAATTTGAATAACTCAAAGTACACTATTAAATCCTTGATTTGATAAATCTGAAAATCTTGTAAACCACACACAATGAATCAAACCTGACAATCAATGGAGATAAATCAATTTTACTAGCAAGTCATAAACCAAAGCGCAAGGCAACTTTTTCAAAAAAATCAATATTGTTCAAATAATTCCTCTTATAAACGCTCAAAGCTAATTAGTTAAAAATTGTAGGTTTTCTACGTAATATAAATGTTATTTTGTACTTTATTATAATTTATATTTTTAATTATATAATATATTATAAATTTCTAACTATATTTTTAAAATTTTGATTTTGTGTAGTTTTATGTGTTAATTAGGTAAAAATAATAATTTTAAGCAATTTGATGCTCCTAACATTAACGGATGTATACCAACGGTCCGAAAAATTAAGCCATTATCAAAAAGGATCCCAACTTTTATTGTAAAATTATAAGTTTTTATTATGTTAAGTACGGTAATTATAAAATTATAAGCTTCTACAATATTATCTGAGGTAATTGTGAATGAATATGCTTGAGTGGATTGTGTTAGGTTTATGTTTTGTATGTAGTGTGGATTAATTATAAATTAGTATAAATAGAGAAGAGGGAAAACAAACTTCTCTACACCTCTTTCCTCACTTCTTTATCCCTAATTTCTTATTTTCATTACTCTTTATAATTTTTAGTAAATTAATAAATAAATTAGTTTTATTTTTAATTTTAGTTATTTCTATTTTTTATGTATAATTTAATAATAATAATAATTTTTATTTCAATTATACTAGGATAAATAATAAAAAGTTAGGGTAAAGTGAAACTCTTAGTAAAAAAATATGATTTAAGTAAATTCTATTTTTATTTATATAAATTAAGTTATTTTCTAATTAATATTATCCATATTTTATATTTAGAAATTTTGATTTGTTGTAGACAAATAAGGGTGTTTGGCACAATAAATTCTTAATATCTTAGTATAAAGTATGGTAAAATGATATTTTAATTTATTGTAGACAAATTAAATTTTGACAAACTAAGTACTTAATTCATAATAAAATTAATGGGAAAATAATAATAATTTATATAATTAATCTTTTGAGCAATAAAGGAATATGATAAAAAGAATTTATTAAATCATGTTTTACTATTAACAGTGGATCTATAACCCTAACTAATTTAATTTCATATTTTTACTCAAATTAAGTTTTATAATTTTAGTTTAATTTAACTTTCTTAGATAAATTAAAACCAACAAATTAAATCTTTCCTCTGCAGATTGACATCGGACTTACCGAGCTATATTATCATAAGACACTCTTATACTTAGGAGTTATAAAATACTTTTAAGTTGTGTCAATTTTTTTTTTGCCGTTGTCAGAAAAAAGTATTTATTTTGTTTTGTTTTTTATTTTTATTTTTTCTTCCTTTCACTTTCCATAAATTTTTATTTTCCTTTTCTTATTTTTCCTTAAATACTACTCTACCACAAAACTTTTCAGAATCATCACATCATCTCATATGACTTTATTCTAAACTTCTAAAATTATTGTATGCCTATAAAATTATAAAAAGATCCTTAAGTAAAATTTTTCATAATAATTAAATTCAGACCTATAGATTTTCATTTCCTATATTTTTGGACTCAATTTGGACAATTGGACTGAAAGGACATGGACTTTTAATTTTCTACATTTTAATTTTAGTATTTATTTTATTTTCTTTATATGGTTGGCTTTATCACCTAAATTGTTATTTAATTTTTGTTTATTTTTATTTATTTAATTTTCAGTTTAATTATTTTTAATTTTATTTTTTTGTACATTTATTTTTATTGCACATTTAATTTCTAGTTTGCTTATTTTGATTTTTTTTATATATATTTATATTAATTTTCATTTAATTTTCAGTTTTTTTTGTAGTTTTCATTTTAATACATTACTTATTTATTTTCTATATCATTATTGTAACATAATCAACACCACTATATAAGACATTAGTCTCGAACTTCAAGTAGCAGATTAATTCGTAGACTTCAATCACCACCACGAATCATGGAAGAGATCTAAGAAAAAAATATTTTGGGCTAAATTAATCCTCAAATTGATCAAGAAGACAATCATTCTCAGCAAAATGCACATGATCAAGATCAACTAAGAACTTTGAGGGACTACATGAATCCAATCACAACTGGAGTACCCTCGTGTATTGTATTTCCCCCAGAAGCATCTCGATTCAATTTTAAACCTGGTATTATCTAACTTTTACTAATATTTTATGGTTTAGAATATGAGAATCCATACTTGTATTTAAGAGATTTTGAGAAAGTTTGTAATACATACATAAACTAAAATTGTAGCATAAACATAATTAGGTTAAACCTTTTTCCTTTTGCTTTAAAGATAAAGCTAAAAATTGGCTACAAAACCTTAAATTTGGATCAATAAGAATTTGGAATAAAATGCAAGAACAATTTTTTAAAAAATATTTCCACCTCATAGAACTAATTTATTTAAAAGACAAATCACTTCTTTCACTCAAAAGAATGAATAAACATTATACCAATATTGGGATAGGTCTAAAGAGTTGTTTAATATATCTCCATAACATGGTTTTGAAACTTGGCCATTGGTCACTTATTTTTACAAGGACTTAATACCCCAAAGTAGACAAGTTGTTGAAATAATGTGTTATGGTCAATTTAGAGATAAAAATCCTGAAGATGAACTAGATTACCTAGACCAATTAGCTGAAAATGCACAATATTAGTATATTGTTGGAACTTTTGAATTATTAAACAAAACACAACCATCTCCACCTAATGAAGGAATCCATAACCCCAGGGAAGATCATGATCTACAAGCGAAATCTGCATCTCTATTCAAAAAGGTTGAAGCCTTAGAACATAAAAAGAGTGATCAAGTAAAATCTATTTAAGAAATTGCATGTAATGTTTATAGTTCTAATAACCATTTCACTCAAGATTGTCCCACTCTGCCTGTACTTGAAGAATGTCTCAATGATCAAGAAAATGCTATTAATACTTTTAATAAATCAAACCCATATTCATAAACTTATAATCCTGGTTGGAAAAATCATCCAAATTTCAGTTGGAGGAATAATAATAATGCACAATCCTCATAAGTACCACCTCCACAAAATTTTCAAAACTCTCAGCCTTATGTACTATATGTTCCACCATAATGAAAAAATCTGGAAGATACAATGCATTCATTCATTAGAAAGCAAGATATTATTAATAATCAAAATGCACAAACTTTTTCTGATTTGAAAGATACTCTTGCTAAAATTGCTTCTACACTCACAATTCAAGAAAAAGGTAAATTTCTAGCCTAACCACAACCAAATCTTAAGATTTAACAAAATTCACTCACAGAATAAGTCAAGTCAGTTATAACTCTTCGTAGTGGTAAGGTTATTAAAAAACCTATTCCTGAACCTTGTGAAAATAAAAATGATGAAAATTCAAAGAGTAAGGAAGGACTAAATAAACTTACACCTAGTGAAGAAATAACTAGTGTTCCACCTGAACCACCATTTCCACAAGTATTGAACAAATCAAAGAAATCAAACTATTCTTTTGAGATTTATGAAATTTTTAAGCAAGCGAAAATTAACATTCCTTTGTTAGATGTAATTAAGTAGGTACCTTCATATACTAAGTTTTTGAAAGACTTATACACTGTCAAGAGAAAATTAAAGGTAAGTAAAAGAGCATTCATAGTTGAATAGGTAAGCATCATTTTATCTCTTAGTAATACATTGAAATATTAAGATCTTGGTTGTCCCACTATTTCTTATATTATTGGTGATCACAAAATTGAACATGCTTTAGTGCCAATTTACTTTCATATTCAGTATATCTTCAACTTATTCTTGATGAGTTAAAATCAACTTTAACTACACTTTTGCTTAGTAATAGATCAATTAAAGTACCAAAAGGAATAGTAGAAGATATTTTAGTACAAGTTGATTAATTTATATATCATGTGGAATTTATTGTTTTAGAAACTGAACTTCTTGTGAATAATTACAAACCAATTCCTGAAATTATAGGCCGACCATTTTTAGATTGTAGTAATGGTTTAATGAATTTTTCATTTGGAAATATAACTCTAAAATTGAATGTTTTTAACATATATAGACAACCTAATGAAGAAAATGAGAATGAAGATGATATGGATGAACAAAAAAAACAGCTTGAGTCTTGCATAGAAGAAAATATTCAAAAATGGGATTTTTCTTAACTTATTGATATTTGTTTGGTTAATTAAATTGAACTAATTAATTAACTTGAACTTGATACTTCTAATATAAATTTATTGCTTAATTCTGTGCAGACTTTACTAAATAATGATCAAGACAAAAATTTGAAGAGATTGGAATCATTGGAAAAACAGAATCAAAAGAAGAGCCAAAACTAGAATTGAAACCATTGCCTGAATGATTGAAGTATGCTTTTCTTAGAGAAGAACAAACTTACCCTGTTGTGATTTCTTCCATTCTAACAAGCGAGCAAGAAAGTAAGTTACTATATGTTCTTAGGAAACATAGAAATGCGATTGGATGGACTTTAAATAATATTAAAGGCATTAATCACTTAATTTGCACACATTGAATTAATTTGCAAGAAAATGCTAAAATATGTCAACAACCTCAAAAAAGATTAAATCCACACATGAAAAAGATAGTTAAAACTGAAGTCCTTAAATTGTTTGATGTTTGAATTATATACCCTATCTTTGATAGTAAATGGGCAAGTCATACCCAATAGTGCCTAAAAATCTAGAATTATTGTTGTTAAAAATGAAAAATGCGAGTTAATTCCAACACGAATTACATCTAGTTAGCGCATGTGCATTGATTACAAAAAATTAAATGAAGTCACTAGAAAAGATCATTTTCCTTTGCCATTTCTTGACCAAATCTTAGAAAGAATAGTTGGACATCCTTACTATTGCTTTTTATATGGCTACTTAGATTATTATCAAATTCCTATAGCACTTGAGGATCAAGAAAATACCACATTTACATGTCTCTTTAGAATATTTTCATTTAAAATAATGCCTTTTGGATTTTGTAATACTCCTACAACATTTCAAAGATATATGCTAAACAGTTTCTGTGACATGGTTGAATATTGTTTAGAGGTCTTTATGGATAATTTAACTGTATTTGGGAATTCTTTTGATGATTGCCTTGATAATTTATAAAAATTTTTAAGAAGATGTATTGAAAAAAAACTTGTGTTGAATTGGGAAAAATGTCTTTACATAGTTACTTTTAAAATTGTATTAGGTCATGTTGTGTCTATTAAAGGAATTGAAGTTGACAAAACAAAAATTGAAGTTATATCTAAATTGCCACAACAAAAAATGGTTAGAGATATGTGATCCTTTTTAGGACATGCAAGATTTTATAGAAGGTTTATAAAAAACTTTAATGATATATCTAAACTACTTTGTAACCTCTTATTAAAATATGCACCATTTGAATGGACTAATGATTACAAAAAATCCTTTAAAAAAATAATTTGTCTTTTAACATCGGCACTTATTATGCAATCTCCTGATTGGTTTTTACCTTTTGAACTAATGTGTGATACAAGCAATTTTGCTGTTGGTGCTGTTTTAGGACAAAGAAGAAATAGTAAGGCTTTTGTGATTTATTACACAAGTAAAATTTTGGATAGTGCACAAATAAATTATTTTACAACTAAAAAAGAATTACTTGTTGTGGTATTTGCATTAAATAAATTTTGTTCATATTTGCTTCGTTTTAAATTTATTATTTTTACTGACCACGCTGCTATAAGATATCTGATGATTAAATTGGATGTCAAACCACAACTAATTCTTTGAAACTGTTACTCTAAGAATTTAACCTCACCATCAAAGACAAAAAGGGTGTCGAAAATATCGTTGTTGATCATTTATTAAAACTCATATATGAAATCTGCAGTGATATAGTACTTATTAATGATTCTTTTCCATATAATTTTTTATTTTTTGTTAATTTAATACCGTCATATGCTAACATTGTTAATTTTCTTGTTACAAATGGAATGCCTTTGTAATGGAACACTCAAGATAAGAAGAAATTTTTAGTTGAGGTAAAGGAATTTTATTGGGATGTTCTTTACTTATTCAAATACTTCTCTGATCAAATTTTTTGATAGTGTATTCCCAACAACAAGGTAAGTAGTGTCAGCAAATTTTATCATTATGAAGCATGTAGTGGACATTTTTTCTTAAAAAAAAACAACTACTAAAATTTTACAATGTGGATTATATTAGCCTACCATATTCAAAGACATATATGAGTTTTGTAAAGCTTGTGAAAACTGTAAAAAATTAGGATAAATTACTAAAAGAAACATGTTGCCTTTAAATCCTATACTTGAGATATAAATATTTAACTATTGGGGAATTGATTTTATGGGCCCTTTTCCATCATCATTCGGATTTGTATATATTTTGGTTGCTTTTGATTACATCTCAAAATAGATTAAAACAATTTCTTGTCGGCACAATGATCACAAAACTGTGATTAAATTTTTAAAATAAAATCTTTTAAGTCGATTTGGAATTTCTCGAGCCATTACAAGTGATGGGGGTAAACATTTTTGTAATAGGTTTTTTTAGTCTTTAATGAAAAAATATGAAATTACACATAAAGTTGCTACTCCTTATCATCTTCAAATAAGTAGTCAAATTGAATTAGCAAA
Organism: Murraya koenigii; assembly: GCA_025617385.1. NCBI lineage: Eukaryota > Viridiplantae > Streptophyta > Magnoliopsida > Sapindales > Rutaceae > Murraya > Murraya koenigii. The sequence continues at coordinate 6,104,770 of CM046813.1, read as the reverse complement.
TAGAGAGATAAAATAAGTTTTAGATAAGACGGTTAACCCAAACCAAAAAGATCAGTTTCTTATACTTATTAATGCACTTTGTGCCTACTGCACTGTATTTAAGACATCTTTAGGAATGTCTCTTTATCGTTTAGTTTATGGAAAACCTTATCACTTACTAGTTGAATTTGAACATAAAGCATTTTGGGCTATTAAAACTTATAATGTAAACCATGATAATACTTATACATTACGTAAGTTGCAATTGAATGAACTTGAGGAATTACGTAATGATGCGTATCAAAATGTTAGAATTATAAAAGCAAGAACCAGAGTTTTTCATGATAAAAGAATTTTTTGGAAAACATTTGAGATTGGTCAAAAAGTCTTGCATTATAATTATCGTTTTCATTTATTCGCAGAAAAGTTAAAGTCAAAGTAGAGTGGTCCATTTGTTGTAAAATGTGTAAATCCATATGGGGCCATAGAAATTGAGAATCCAAATAATAGTGTCATATTTAAAGTTAATGGTCAGAGATTAAAACCATATCTAAAATACTAACCACGTGAAGAAGACACCGAAATCAACTTGAGTGACCTACTAAATCTTGATTAATTCTTAATGTGTAACTAATATTTTTTTAATCATCTTATTTTATTATTATTTCGTCGTTTGAGTTTTTAATTATTTTTATTAATTTACAGAGCACATCTATTAAACATTAAAATATTTCTTACTTAACTATTTTTATTTGACAATTATGTTTTCTCTCATCACTTTCATTTTATTTTATGAGTATTTCAATTAACAATATCCTCTTGAACCATCTCTAACCTCTTTCACGTGTGAAGTTTCACTTAAAAATTTTGATACAAAGTTGTAAATCATATCCAATTTGGGAACGATAACCACCAGAGTTTGTGTTATATGTTAAAGATCTTGAAAGATAACTTTGGGACCACTAGAATGTGGTATTTACTGCACTCAATTAGAACTTGAGGTTAATACAATAAAAGAACGGATGTAAGTTTTATTTTATTTATTTTTAGTGTATTTTCTTTTTGTTGTTTTGTTTGCTTTCACGTTTGTTTTAATTTTGCAAATTTAATTCTCTTTATTTTTGTTATTTTGATTTACTTTCCTGTATAAATGGCAGATAACGGTACTCCGTGACTTTTAAGTCGGTATTTTCAGTCTCTCATAATTACTGAAATTCTAAAAAACCAAATATGTAAGAAATACAACAAAAACTGCATAAGCATTTTTCTTCTCTCCCTCAGAATGACTTTAGGAAAATTTACAAAATTCGTTGTGAACGACTACATTTGTTAATGATCTATGACATTCCTTCTAAACTCTACTTATTTACTTTAAAATATTGAGGACAATGTTTCATTCAGGTTAGGGGAATAGAATAGTTGACAATTGTGAAATGAATCATTCTTGATGATGTTTTTACTAATTTAGGTTGTAAAAACTAGCTCTAGTTAAATTTTAAATCGAAGATGGCTGAATATGTAGTGTAGTGGCTCTAGAAATGCATCTTTTAGTCCTAGAGTTAAAAAAAAAAATCATTTCCTTTTAAGCTTCCGTAACTAATTTAACTATGATATTCTCTACTGCTTCTTTTATATTTGTATTTTCTTATTTTTTTGTATTTTGGCATGCATATCTTTAAATTATAGAATATTAAGAATAATGTTTAAATTAGGTTGGAGGGAGGGGATAGTTTATGTAAATTATAAATATGTGTGTTTGTTTATTTTTAATTTTAAAAAAATCCAAAAACAACAAATTTATTTTATTGACTAGGATGGTTGTATAAAGAATTACTACTTTCGAGACGCATCATAATAGTTTCGTTTATATTATATTCTGATTTTAAAATTTATAGTAAATTGTTATTGTTCCTTTTTCTTTGAATTAATTAAATTTGTAAATTCTCCTTTGGTAATCACTCATGAAACCTTTTTTGTCATTTATTTATTTATACATGTATTATTAAATTATTCGTATCACACACACACACACACTATGACACATTTTAGCAGGTTGTAAGTTAAAATCTTTTTCAATATTTGGTTTTTTTGATTTATCGAAAAAAATATCCAAGGTGGTGGAAAGTATATATATTCTCAAAAAAATAAAAAGAAAAAAGAAAAAACCAAAAAAAAAAGAGAAGAAAAAAATAATAAATATGTTTAATTTTACTATATTTGAAACCTGAGTAATTAAGTCCGTATGAGTGTTTTAACACTTAGTGTCCTAAGGCCAACTGGTCTGGAAGTCATTGGCCTAAAGCTCGCTAAATAGGTTGCAAATATAGTGTTTAATTATTTATCTGAAAATCCAAGTAATTTGGTTCGTTGGGGCATTTCAAAACCTGGTGTCTTAAGATCAATTGGTTAGGGAGTCATTGACTTAAAGCTCACTACATGGATTGAAGATATAATCTTTTAAATTATATGAATAATCTACCGCATAATAAAACATTTTCTCTGATAAGTCACTGAAATAAAATTATTGTTCTCGTTTAATGAAGCTCTATAGTATTGTGTTAATTTCTTGAGCACAAAAGAATGTTTGATGATATTGTAGATAATGAGTAAATGACAATAAGCTAAAATAAATTAGTTTTGAGAGATTTTATTTATTTAGTAGTTTAGAGACTAGATGAACAAGTATTTACTTGCATGTGAATTTTATAAATCTTAATTTAATACAGAGCTTTGATTGCTAGAGGCTGGCAATAAGGTAGTTGAAGGGCGTGATTAGTGTTAAAAATTGTAATATAAATACTATTTTGTGCTTTTCTTATAATTCATATTTGTAATTATATAATATATTATGAATTTCTAACAATATTTTTAATATTTGATTTTGTATAGTTTTGTGTGTTTATTAGGTAAAAATAATAATTTCACGTAATTCGAGACTCCTAACATTAACGGATGAATACCGGTGGTCCGAAAAATTAAGCCATTATCGAAGAGGATCCTAACTTTTATTATAAAATTATAAGTTTTTACCATATTAGGTGAGATAATTATGAGTGAATATGCTTGCATAGATTATGTTAGGTTAATGTTTTATTAGTAGAACAAATTTAAGGTCATGATTTAACTAGCTTTGTTTGTGTGTAGTGTGAATTAATCATAAATTAGTATAATAGAGAGGAGGGGGAACAAACCTCTATACATCTTTTTCTTCATTTCTTTATCCCTAATTTCTTATTTTCACATCTCTTTGTAATTTTTAGTAAATTAATAAATACATTAGTTTTATTTTCAATTTTAGTTATTTTTTATATATAATTTAATATTAGTAATCATTTTTATTTCAATTATTTTACGCTAAATAATAAAAAGTTAGGGTAAAGTGTAACTCTTAGTAGAAAAATATGATTTAAGTAAATTCTATTTTTAATTATATAAATTAAATTATTTTTTAATTAATATTATCCATATTTTATATTTAGAAATTTTGATTTGTTGTAGACAAACAAGGGTGTTTGACATAATAAATTCTTAATAGCTTAGAATAAAGTATGGTAATATGATATTTTGACTTATTATAGATAAATTAAATTTTGGCACACTAAGTACTTAATTCATGATAACATTAATGAGAAAATAATAATAATTTATATAATTAATCTTTTGAGGAATAAAGAAATATGATAAAAAGAACTTATTAAGTTATGTTTTACTACTAAGAGTGGATCTATAACTCTAACTAATTTAATTTCATATTTTTACACAAATTAAGTTTTATATTTTTAATTTAATTTTCTTAGATAGATTAAAACCAACAAATTAAATATTTCCTCTGTTGATCAACTTCGGACTTGCCAAGTTATATTATAACAAGACACTCTTATACTTAGGAGTTATAAAACATTTTAAGTCGCGTCAAAAGCTATCACAAAAACAACAAAAAATTAAAAACAAGTAGACAAGAAAAAAAATAATTCACCAATGAAAATAAAAATAAAAAAATAAAAACCACAAGTCACCTTTAAAAAAAAAAGTTCTTATAAAACCTACACAAAAATCATTGTTATAGAGTCATCTATTAGAGTTAATATAACAATCTCTAATATTTGCACATCTTCTGATTCAAACACTAGAATAATTTATCAAGAGATTTATCGTAATAAAACTTTAAGGATTGAAGAATAAATAAATTAAAAAAAGCATAAAAATATGAATGAAAATGAAAAGATTCTTTATCAAGAGTTTACATTTATATTTATGTAACATAAAATATAATTTTATTTATTAATTATACTATTAATTTATCTAAAATTTAATTTTTGAAAAATAAATTTATGTCAATTTACATAAATTTTATTTTTTCCAACAAAAAAATTTCTGTATATTTTTTTATATCGGCCTAATGTTTAATAGAGGTGGGATTGCTAGCTTACATAAAAGTTGGCGTGCACTCATGATTAATAATAATAATGGGGTTAATATGAAATTAACCCTTACCCAACAACTAAAAGTTCGGTGGTGTTCTATAAACCGGATAATTACCAGCCAATTTGTCACATATCTACGCCATTTCATTACAATATAACACAAGACTGAAATTTCATACCCTGGTAATTTAACTTAAAATACATGCACAATTTTGGAAATTTATAAATAGCACAACGTTGTTTCAGGGTTACTGTGTTCTAAACTCACATCTAAACCCAACCACCAATAGAGAGTGCAATGACTTCAAATATACAGGGTACAAAGGCAAATCTTGGCTTCAAAAGTTCACAGATGGACATGGTATTCGAGATTCAAGATTACAGAGAAACGTAAATTACAGAGACAGCCCAGCAAAGGGTGGAGAAAAAAAACCCTGTCATCATAGGTGAAATTGAATTGTATACAAATTTAGGTATAATAAATTTCCAACATAGAATGCAGAACGGGAAGAGGGGCCGAGGGGGACGAGGAGATGGCCACACCAACATAGCACATGAAAATTTAAAGATACCCGAACCAGAAAAAAAAATCTCATCTTCGTTTGACCACCCATTCAAGTTTAGCTTTTGAACTTGGCTTCATAATCCTCCGGTTTCTGTAAAGAAGAATGAAATGCTACGTGAGAAGATTCATAGTAAGTGCAATCCCAATCATAACTCCCAAACAAGTTGGAGACAGTCCTTTCAAGTGCAAAGTAAAATTTCCAAAGCTTTAGTGAAAACAATTCTCAAAACAGCTTCTAGCCTAAATACTACTAGTCTCAATTTTTCTAGATTATGGTTGCCACATGAGCAATCCAAAGCATATTTATGCAAGGAAGAAAAATGATTACCATAAAGATGGCTGATATCAGTCTCCGTGCAAACCATCTCATATGCATTGCACGTTGAGCACTAGCTGCTGCCTCTGTAGATTCAAACCGTAGATATACAAAACCAGCACTGTTTCTGCAGGATAGATTAGTCATATGGAGATATTAGCTCTTGAGCATAGATGGTTTTGGAAGCCACCAAATAATGGTTCTCATTCACCACCACAAGGAAAAGGGACTAAGGGAGTGTGGAATAGTTAGCAGCTGAAATACAGCATTAACAACCAGGTTTAGGCAGTCACCTCAACAAGAAAGAAATTGAGAGCTAAAAGTCATCATCTTATTATTTTCTTCATCAAGGATATGATTCAAGGATTATTAAAATAGAAAACTTGCGGAATGAATCAAAAGTAATCACTTTTCCCAGCAAAAAAGATGGAGCCGAAATGAGAACTTAGGTTGTTTAGGTGTCAATTTACAAGTACCTAATTCTCTCTCTTTTGTTTGGGAATAATCAGATTAACTTGCATCTATATACAGAAGTCATATACAAGCAAATATATTGATCACAATTAGAGGATAAATATTTCTTCGCAAGATTCTATTAAAATCCTTCCTTGTAAGACTCCAACTAAGCCTTAGCCAAGGTTTTCAACATTTTACTGTTTCTTTTAATTTTCATCTATCTTTAATTGTTTGCACAATTATTTGCATTCACCCATCATCACTATTATTCCCATGAGTTTCTGCTATGTCTTTCAATTGTAAATAATCCTGATTTCTTGACACCATTTATTCATAGACGTATAAGCATATGGCTGTTCAAACTATAATTTCAAACAAAATTTAATAAAACAAAACAAAAACGAACGATAAGTCATGCATGATAAGCATGCAAGACTGCAATCAACGTTTATTAAACACTTACTTATCCACATATATATGCTTCACCCTGCCATATTTGGAACATTCTTCTTCCACATCTCCTTGTATTTCCAGATCAAAATCTGGGTCCATCTGCATCACAAAACTGGAATAAATACTTCATACAAAAAAGTGGTACACAATGCAAGAAAGTCGCTAACCTCCATGGCAGGATCAAACATATTCTTCAACAGCAAACACTCATTCGGAAATCCAATAAATTCAGCGGCTGGATTAGGTATAACTGGAGCAGTAACAGCTGGAACTGGAACAGCAGTTTGCCCGACAATAGGTAAGCTAACGGCTTGTTGATTTACAGCTGATCCATTAACCACCGGTGCTACTCCGAGGGAGCCCGCAATACTGTAAAAAATAGTTTAATTAAACTTATGAAAAAATAGAATAAACTACTAAAAGATATAGCCAGTCCCATAAACAAACCTTGTGGCTATACCAGTGCGATCCAGCTTCTGCATAAGCAATGCTCTTGATTGAGCATTTAAAGCCTGCACAGAGATATATTATACATCAGCCAGACACAATCTGTGAAAATTCAAGGAGCAACACAAGACAGATTTCAGTCATACAGAAGAAAACACCAGACCCTTGAAATAATCTTAAAAGTGATTATATTATAAAACCATCATCCAGAAGCCACCACGCATGAAAGAGTTGGACAATGTTTAGCATGCAAAGAGACGACAAAGGTCAAAAACTTTTAGTGCAAAAATTAAAATTAATGGAGATTTCAACAATGAGCATCTCACAGAAGACATACAGTCCGTCCGTTTAACAAACTCTATGCAAAGGTCACTGTTCAAATATTCTCATGAAGCCAAGAAAATAAATAACTAAAAGTGCTCTTCAATTCCCATTATAACCCATTATGTATTACTTAATTACCAGATTGGCCTTACTGAAAGCAATTTTCGACATCTTCTCAAATAAATAAACCAGAGCAGACTTTTTGCTTCACTCTTGGCCTCCACTTCAGTGGATTTCCAAGAATCATTCCAATTTTTCATTCAGTCCAACTAGAAAGGTTATAGATAGTCTGGTCAGGTTTATATAGCTGCCTGATTTCCTTGGGAGATGTAGCTGCAGATGCTGGAGTTTTTACCATGAGGCAAATTGTATATCTTTTGATCCCCTTTCGCAGCTGTTATGGCTATCCAATGGGCATGTGGTCACCTTTATAATTCTTTTCCATACATTAATATAAATATATAACTTTCAATTTCACAAAGAGAGAGAAAGAGAGTTTACAGCTGATTGTCGATTTATCCGTGAGTTTTCAGAAAAGCTCTACACAGAAACTTATTCTATGAGATTACTTGGCCCACATGTAAACATCATTTCTAAAGTTTAAATGCTATTCTCTTTCAGGCTTAAAATGTCATACCCTTACAAGCTTCCCATAAAAACCAACACTTAAAGAGAAATTCAACAAAATCTACCCTATGAAACTCTTCCCATTATCAATAGCTGGAACCTTTCAGAGATGTTTTTGCATAATAACTCATATTTACATAATAAATAAATAAGGTCATACGAAGGACAGGACAATCAATTTCAGGTAATACTTAAGAATAAGCACCAGTGCACTTAATGTGCAGTATCAAAGCACCATTAAGATGAATCATATCAAAGTACAATATGAAAACTATAAATTTGATAAACACAATATCACTAACCAGTCCGCCACCATCATCATCATCAAAGTCCGCAGATTTTGCTGCAGTATCTTGTGTACCAACATGATCGGTTACAGATGAAACCTACATATTTATATATAAATTACTTTTAGAGATGATAACATGGGAATCTAGGATTCTATATTAAGGTGGGAAGCAATATTTGCACAAGAAGACAAATAACTGAAAAATGATTTCATCACTTCATGCTACAAACTCATTATCTTTATGTTTACATTTTAAATTTCAAAGCATACCTTGAGAGTCCTACCGACAATCTCCAATTTTCCATTCAAAGAACTTTGAGCTGCTTTTGCATGTTCAAGCTGGGCAAACTGTAACACAAATAAAGAAATATAAATGTATAATAAATACACCATCCCTCATTTAACAGTCAACTAGAAGATTTGACAAACCTGAACAAACCCAAAACCCTTGCACTGTCCAGTCTCAATGTCAAGAGGAAGTTGCACAAGCTCCACAGGACCAAATGGTTCAAAGAGCTGACAACCATTATGAAAGAGAGTGAGAAGACTGTCATGCAACTTGATAAAAAAGTGAATATAACCAAATAAAAAGGTCAACCTTGAATAAAAGGCTAGAAATTTGCTAGAAACAGTAGTATCCCAAAAAAGATTCACTAAACTATCAAAAACTTTTATTTTGCTTCATTGTTAACTCTTATCACTTTTCTATTACTGTTCAATAGTACCTTTCTAAGCTGATTCTCAGTCATGTTAAAGTGTAGATTTCCCACATAAAGTTTCCTATCAATTGCTCCATAAGGTCCAGTGGCGGTCCCTCCGGCAGAAGTATTAGATTGAACAAGATTCTTTTCAGCTTCAGAAGGTTTAACCATTACAGGTTGTCCAAGTAGAAGTTGACCCGATAGAGCTATTGCCATTGGCACTGACATCACATCATAAAATTCAATATACCTGCAGTTAAATCGGGGACAGACCATTATGTTTGCTGAATGCAAGAGACAAAAAGAATCACAAGCTAAACTTGCAAAGCATAGAGCAAATAGAACAGTGAAACAAAAACTCTAGTGAAGAGAGCTCAAGCTGATTATCTTTTGGTCATCTGATTCCTAATATAATAGAAATGGTTAGCTCATGATAAAAATAAAGAAAAATAAAAAATATCAGACACCGGAGGACTTGGAATGGGTGAAGAAAAGAAAGAGATAAACAGCAGTAGTCTCCTTGTTCACTTTGACATCCAAGTGCGTCTGTACAGAATCCCAAACACAATAAATGAGGAAGGTGCCAACTTAAAGATTAAAGAATCACTAGCAGGGCACTCAATATTAAATGACGTCCTAAAAACTGTAAGATACCAGAACAGTAGCAGGGTCAAGGACCGTATAAGTCTCATCCCCCAACAAGAAAAACACCATGCCAACTTCAGCCATTAAGAAAAACTGCGATCATTGAACTACAATGAGCCAGTGTGTGACTTCTGATCCCAATAATAAACACTAAAAAATAAAGAATTGGAATAAGGATCCCATACTCATAGATTGAGGACCTTCACAAAAATTCAGAAGAAAAATGGGAAAAGAACATAAAATTCAGGTTAATGTCATCTACCTTGATTACGCAGCATGAATTGATTAAACATGAGTGCAAGGTATTCCCATCATCCCTCATCATTATCGCATTGCTAGTGAATTTAAGAATACAGTTAAATGTGATACTTTAAAGGAAATACACTAATAGCTACTTTACAACAGCACATGCACATAAGTATATTACTGTTTAACATTAGGCACATACCCAACTCCTTTTGACCGCCTTGAATTCCGGTCCATGATTAGCCGGACATCCCTCACCTGGTAAAAATGAAATAAGGAAATGCAAGATTAAACACGGCACAACAAAAATAGAAAGCACAGATGCAATGTCCAAGGAGATACTAGATGTCCAATATACATACTGATTCACCTACTAAGTGGCTTTTTGAAACCAACCAAATGCTTATGTGCAGTGTTACTCACCACACACTTACAGAAATTTGAGACACAACAGTCATAATGCTATACAGTAACTGAAGGGCAAAGGGGTACATACTAACTGCAATAAGAAGCAAATGCATCTCAACAACATGCATTTACATTGTTATAGGCAGTGTCCCGTGCAACAAATTAGAACTTATTTTTGGACAGGCAATAAAAAGTGAAGAAATTAGAAAGATGTCTATATAGTGATTGAAAATTGCCAACCAACCTTGCCCGCCTTTGAGAAGAATTCATAAACATCTCTCTCAGTTGCCTTTAGTGGCATCTGTCATCACCAAATAAATGAAAAGGCAATTAGTAAAGAAAATGAAGGATTAAGCTTTCATTGCTTTAAGGAAAAAAGACAGGTCTCAGCGCTCAACCTGGTAAGCAAAAACAGTTCTCTGGTCCCTCTCTGGATCAGCTTCAGGTTCCACCACCTCTTTCTTCTCTTTATATCTCCTGTAGACAAATGGCTTCCAGGTTAAAATAGGAAATGTGTGGAATATGAATATCATTACATTGAAAGTGCTCACTTCAGTCCATAACAGTTCCCTTACGGAAAAAATGATACCATAATAATTTTTCCCCTTTTTACTACATCAATAGGTAGAGTGGCAAATACAACATAGCAAAAACCATATGCATTTTGTCTATTTGAAGATCATTGCATCAAACATCTGACCCATTCTGAAGATCCTCGCTAAGTATACAGCTATGTCAACCATTCTAATTCAGATGTTGAAGGCTTTAAAAAATAAAGTTACGTTAGCAAATCATAATATCCCATAAAAGATTAGAAGTAGATATTAGGCCAGAAGTTCTAGCATACAGCAAAGACCATAAAATATAAAACATATATATTTGGCCAGAAATTCTAAGTATGCAGCAGAGAGATTGAGCCTTTCGAAAATGCCACTAAGAAAGTGCTAGTCTGTTATAAGCTTTATCAATAACTTCAGTTTCAAAAAGTTTCTTGATATACAAGCAAAGTTACATTAAAGCAAGTTGGGTGACTGTACCACTAGAAATTAAAGTCAATCAATCCAGTGGCAATTACAGAGATAGAAGTTAAAGGGTAGTATATTCATCACAAATCATCCCATTACTTTCATAGTACAATTCTCTACTGGATTTCACTAATCATTTAGTTCGATCCACAAAAAACAAAATATTAACAGAAGGCTAAACTAGTGGCTGTTACAATAACACTCAAAAGCATATAGTAACACACTAGCAATAATACATCACAAGAATATTAAATTTGCTTCACTATATTTTTACAAAGCCTGAAAAGCGAAAGACTCAGCTTGTTCTAACAGTAAATTTGTTAAAGGAATATTCTACAATACCATATCCATCATAATTCAATGGGTTAATAATCATTAGCAATACAAGAACGTTAAAATGAGGTATGTTCATAATGGCTTCATTTCTACTTAATTTAGAAAGCACAACCAAAATGTTCAGCAATTTACCTGCTCTCTCTCATTTCGAGGTCCCGCTCTCTCTCCCTAAGCTCCCTTTCTCTCTCCCTCTCCTTCTCCCTTTCGCGTTCACGTTCCCGTTCACTCTCCCTCTCCCTCTCCCTCTCCCTCCTGGACCTACTACTACTCCTCCGCGACCGGCTGCTGCTCCTCCGAGAGCGGCTACTGCTCCTCTCCCTTTCTCTCTCCTTCTCTTTCTCCCTGTCTCTCCTCTCCCTCCTCTCTCTCTCCTTCTCCTTCTCCTTCTCTCTCCTGTCTCGACTCCTTTCACGATCCCGTTCCGCCTCCCTTTCTCTTTCCCGGTCCCGGTCCCGATCCCTCCGGTGCCGCTCCTTATCCTTATCTCTGTCTCTGTCTCTGTCTCTTTTACTTCCATTTTCTTCCTCCTCGTCTCGCCGCGACCTCTTTCCGCTCCTCGACTTCTCCTCGTCTTCCTCCTCTTCACTATCCTCGCGCTTACGGTAACTCCGCTCGCTCTTCTCCTCGCGCTTCGCTTTCTTCTTCGACGACGAATCGTCGTCTTGCTTCTGCTGCCGCTGCTCCTCCACCGTCTTCTCCAAATACTCGTACTCGTCGAATTCCATTTTCATCAAATTAACCTAATCAATTTAGTTCTCGCCAATCGCCAATTTCGATTCGAAGCTAGGGTTTCAGTTATGTTTTTTAACTTAGGGTTTTGTTGGGTTTTAAAGCTGAAGAGCCAGAGGCTTCGATTCAGTTTTACTCTACTTATATAGTATAATTTTTATTATTATTTTTTTTTAAAAAAAAGGTCGTTTTAGTTTGCTATTCTGAAACGAGGACTTGGATGTCATATTTTGAAACTATTGTAGGCCTTTGGAAAATAAAAATGTATTGTTAACGTGCTCCTACTTTAGTTTAGATTCTCAACCGTCGGAAGGTGACACCGGCGACAGTGCTGTTGGAGCATGGACAAGCACGCTTAAACTTATACTTGAAAAAATAATATAGAAAGTTATAAAATAAAAATTAATAAAAATATTTTTATCAACAAAATAAATATTATTTAATTTTATCTTCATACATTCACCAGCATATATTCATTAAAAAAAATATTATTGCATTGTAATTAACATAATCATTTGTTTTTCTTTACTATTTACAAGCTTTTTTTATAACAAATGCATATCGTGTAATTTAGAACACCTAACACAATTTAACCAAAATTTTTCATTATATTTATAAATATATGCTTTAGTTTGGTGTTTGAAACACAAGTTTATTGACAGAATAATACTGCATATCATAAAATTTTTTTATTATTGTAAATAATATAATATTTATTAATTGATTGATAATTTTTTATAAAATAAAAATAAATTAATCATATTATCTTATTAATTAATAAATAAATACTCATCATTTAAAATTATTATTTAAAATAAATAATTTATGTCATATAGCATTATTATTAATAAAAACAATAACAAAAATTTTTTTAAAAATGGTTATATTACATCTCCACTTGGCATTTCTGTTTTTAAATTCGTATTAATGTTTATACTTGACTGTAATTTCAATTAAATAACAAAGTCAACAAATAATCCATTTATTTTTCAAAAATGAAACTACGTCAAGATCTTTACAATAATAATAATAATGAGCCTTTTTTTTTCAGTATATTATTGTTGATTTAATGCACATAACTTGTTTTTATAATGCCAATTCTAAATAACATCACACCCGAATTATAGTGTGAAATCAATTGGTGATAATAACAATGCTGAATATTTACTTTAATTCATTCCCTTTGGTGACTATATTTACTTTAATTCATTCCCTTTGGTGAATCTTTCTAAAATATTCAAGTCCAAAATCAAAGAACTCTGAATTATAAAAATCATAATCACATAAAGGTCACAGTTTCAGTTTGATAAATGGAGGCTTCCATCTTGTTGAGATAAACAAATCTGTTGAGATAAACAAATCGTGAGATCACATTAATCTACTCAATATTTCTCAACTATTAGAGAGAATGAAAGAATACATGACAGAAGAACAATACAGACAACATATCTAATGAGAAATACTGGCATTTTCTCTCTTACAGTAGTGAAAGGTATCGGTTGCATCAAAGGAGCAACCTCGCAGAATGTATAGCTGTAATTACAAAAATCGAAGCAGGCACGGTAGTTCACATTCTTATAAGATGAGAGAACGACCTAGGCTCAAGCATACTGACCTTTTAGAGGGCTTCCAACACATACAATGGTAGGAATTTTAAGTACTAGCAGAGTTAATCAAAACACCTGTTCTATGATGCCGTCACATTATTCTGTTCAAAGGGATTCTTTCGGCCTGACGAGCAACCCTTTCGATAGGAGAAATCACTTGCGGCATTGTCATTCCTCCCGAAACAATGATCTCTGCATTATTTCCAACTATGTAAGGAACTAGATGTCTATAACCCCCAAAAAAATGCCGTAAAGAAATTTATGTTTAACCATACTATGTTAAGAGTGATTAGCAACAAATACAAACTTTTCACTATGCAGCCTAAGTTAACATCTATATATAGTTATATACTCTGTCTGCATTTCGGCTGGTTGTCTACTAAATTGCCGGAAAAGTCCTTAAAAGAGCATTGTTAAAAACATAATCCTCTACATCAATTCTCAGATTGATTATTTTGAAAAGGACAGCTGAATGTTCTATAGTCTATACAGATAGTATTGAATATTTTAATCTTAAAAATGGATACGTTTTACATAAATGGTTTTTATCCAATACAGAAGTTAGCAAAAGAAACAAATAGAAAACAGTGTTTACAGTAAACAAGCACTCTTTACTTAATACAGAGAGTAATCAGGAGAAAAAGGTTAAAGGTAGCCATAGCAATAAGGAACACCATACCTATGCCTTCTCGGATAGACAGATTTGGTCTTATGATTTCCTTAGAGCTAACCAGGAAGATATCACCAATATATAGATGGTTTGTTGGGACAAAAACACTACATAACTCTTCATCTCCATTATCTTTCTGCAGTAATCAGCTTACATGCATGATCAGTGATGAAGCTTGAGGAAATATAGTTATCAAAGGTCAAGAAAGTGTAGAACTTAATTTGATTATCTGGCACATGCAAATGCACATGTTTGACAAGAATACAAGGAAAAAACTGCAAATTCTCAAAAATCGACTCATGGAAAAAGTTCAACAAACACTTTGCAGGAGAAAAGTATACCACATAAGCCACAAGTACCTGAAGTGTGACTGTTGATGTAATAAAACCAAATGCATATTCACCAACACGTGGATGACGGATGATCGCCACCTCTTTAAAAGCTGTTGTGTTTTGATCTGCAAAGAAAATGTAGGCATCATATAAGTTTAAAGGAAAATTATCCAGTCTCATAATTTAACATAAGAATAACCAAGATATCAACATGTGTGTAAGAAATATGAGTAGCCTCTTTTGGGTGATTTGGAATGAAAAAAATAGTAGAATATTCCAAGAGTCAAGATGGGGAAGGGCAGTTATGATAGCTTGTGGGATAGAGTTCACCTCTTAGCTTGTTATGATAGCTTGTGGGATAAAGTTCACCTCTCAGCTTCAAATTCGGTGTCGGTGACTAAGGATTTCCAGGAAACTTCATTTTTCTTCATTAATCTTAATTTTGAGGGAATTTTAGGGATTGAGAGTGTATCCTGCTCATTTTTGTATAGGGTTAGGTAGTCTCTTTTGGATTAAATCAGACATTTGGAGATTGATACTGTTTTGGACAGCTTTGTCTACTAAGGTGTATTTTGTCCATTATTTATTAATGCAAATACTCATAGTTTCTTATATATATGTGTGTGTGTGTGTGTGTGAATAGCCTCCTATATAGCCAAATCAATGTGACCGGTAAAAAAAACTCACCAACTTATTATATTGGAAATATTGATAAAAATACATCACTCATCTTTCTCAAATTATGTTAGCAAAGAGAAGTTTTAACAAAATCAAAGTTACTCTCATATGCTCAGCTACCAGCCTCCCATAGAACATTAGAAATGCATTAATAAATATGAAGAGTATTAAGCTAGCACATCGTAAGGTGCCAACCATTTTTCAGATTGCCGTCTTAAATGATTACAAATTCACAACCTAATAAAACATTTTTATGGTCCTATAATAAACCATATACAGCATATAAGTATAATGGCCAGTTGTCACACTCATTCCCGTACAAAGAATAAGTACTTCATTGACTGACTACTTTCCAGTTTCCAGGATGCCAAGGGCACAGAAGAACATAAACATCTGTCAATCCCTTTATGCAACTAGATTTACATGCATGAATGGGAAAAAATGATCAAGAGATAACCTGGAGATATTGCAGCACTAATTTGCTTGGAGGCTGAGTATATATGCCTAACAAAGGGCATGCGCTTAATAAACCATTCTCCAATCCAGAAAACCGTAGAGCCCAACCAAGATGAAACAAAAACACCAACAAGGAACACAAATACCAGAGATGTGATAAATCCAAGCCCTGCATCATAGATCAAGAGCTTGAGAGTGTGATAATGAGGCCCAAAATATAAATAAAAAGGACATCTAAAAGGAAATCTAATGCATTAGTTCTAGCATGAAAGACCAACTCTCATTCATTGGGCCTGGATATTTAAACATAGAAGAATTTTCACAAAAAGATGTTTTCCTTTTCTTAAGTTTTTATTTATCAGAAGCAAAGTGTAATTCAGAAGTTCTCCACATGGTTAAGTTGTATTTTTCCTTGAACTTTTCATAAATACATCCCAATTTTTTTCTTTTTAAGACCTTTTCCAATAATGGTCTATGTAAACCAACAAAATGAAATGTTAAACAGAAAAACAACTAATATAAGCCCATCTCCATCCAGTAATACTTCAAAACTACATCCATGCCAAAGGCCAACTGTAAAGAAATTATGACTTACCAAAAATGTCAAAGCCGAGGTGCTCATACAATGGACTGAAGAAACCATCAACAAACTGAATAAACCACCATGTAACGAAAAATGTAACTGCCACAGGGAAAAGAACCACACTACAAGTAGAGAAGGCAATGATATATCAGATTTGAAGGACCAAATAATAAAAGTAAACAGTTGAAACCTCACAGAAATTAGCAAAAATTCTCACCATCCAGTCATAAACTTCTTTGAAATCCAACTCTGGAGAACATAACAGCAAGCCTAAACAATATAAAGAGGCAGAATTGTCATCAAAGACGAATCCTAATATCATTTGTTTATCACAATAAAATTACTAATAAAAATTTCAAAATATTTCTGCTCATAGACGACCACACATTGCATATATGTGTACTAGTCCATACAAAGTAATATAACAAAGACTCACAAATCCTGAATACCACATGATATACTCCGGCACTTTTTTTTTGACATTTTTGCTTCATCCTCAAAATTTTATAACAAAAATATATATAATATATTGAAATATAAATAACAAATTATATACTGGCTCTTATCCTGTTTTTTCAGCTATATTTCTTATCATTTAGTTGCCTACATTCACTATTTTCCAAATTGGATTTTCTATTTCACAAATTCAAAATAGAATTTACATGAACAATTTTCTAACATGTTTACAATTTCTTCCTTAATTTACAATTCCAACCATTTTCATTGTTTTAATTTTTAGAAAACATTTCCCTCAAAGTGTCACAAATTTTATGTTTGCTAATTAACAAAAGAAGATCCCAAATATCGGATAATCAGATATACATAGATCGAAAAATATCTAATCTAATTAAATTAATTTTTAAAAGGGACGGTGGAGATTAAAAGAAAAATAATGAACCTGACGAGTGGAAGAAGCGGAGGAAGTAGGTGGAGATTTGACTGGATCTTCGGGATCTTCGCCGCCATTCTCAGCTTGACTCAGTGGAATCGACGTTGACTCTTTTTCTTCCGCCATTATTATTCTGTTTGTTTGGTTACTGAGAAAATAAAAGAAAATATTGACTGAATTTGAACTGAAAAATGAAAATTAGTTTTTTCTATGCGAGGAAAATGGGCGGAGACTGCAAGCAAGAGAGAGGGAAACGACCCGACTCGCGACGAGTGTTGTGAGAGGTGACGTGTAACCATTAGAAATCGAAATATTTGATTATTGAGCAAATAACATGGAGATACCTAACTTTTTCATTTTTTGTCAAATAAGGACACATTATTTTCAGTTTACTCCAAATGCGTTACAAATCCTTTGGAAATGACCAAGTTATCCTTAGAATAGTATTAAATTTTGACTGGGGGCGACAATCTACTTTGATGGTGTGTTGCACTAAAACCAATAAAAATATAATATATTTAATTAATCATGTCAAGAATCTCAAATATTAATTCAATCATGTACTATATACTTTAATATATAGTTTTTAAAAAATTTACATGTTTAAGATGTTTTTTAACATAATTTTTGAGATATTATAGTATTGATGTACTTAGACTCCAACTAATTTTGGTTGAAATATAATCAAAATAACTTTTAAAATAAAATAAATGTATCATAGTTATATCAAATAAAAAAAAGAGTTAACATGATATAATTATTGAATTATTAATCATGTCATAAACTAATTTGAGTCAAAAACTTTAAATAAAAATTCGACATGATTAATTCACAAGTAGTATAAATTTTACTTGATTAATAATTGTATCATTTAAATTTAGCTCCAATGTGTTGACTTGTGCTGTGTATATTTCAAATTTATGGGTCATACTCCACCCATAAATTTGTCTCCCACCATATAAAGCTACAATACTTAATGGTTTAGGGTATTTGATTGTTTCAATAGGAGTAAAAAATCTAAACTATCTAATTAATATAAATGAAGAAATTATGCTCTTATACAATAAAAGTTCAAAAGTTAGGGACCATATGTTAAAATATATGTTTGATAAGTGTTTCTTAGCGAGCAAGATTAATGTGATTGGTTGATGCCAAGTTGGAGATACTGCATGCTGAAGCAATGCACAATTGCCAATTGTAGCACAAAGTAAATTTTTCATTAATGGTTCACACCACCCAGCTATTTTTCATTAACATTTATCAAATGACACGTGACATATTGCATTATTATCAGAATGACCAGGGATAATAAGATCAGCATATACAAAAAAATATGATAATTAATAATCGGCAACATATGATATGAATTAATCACAAATAAGTATAGTTTAATTATCAAATTTTTTTTCCATACTTTTTTTTCTTATACTAACAATTTTTTTTAGAAAATCACACATAATCACGTGGCAATATTATTACTGTGTTATCAAGGTCAAGCCCAATAAATTTTATATTATTTTTAATATTTATAGTCTAACCATAATTTTGTTTCCATAAAATTATTTCCATATCAATTAAACTAATTGACCCACTTTTTTTGTTATAATTTTTTAACATAACATTCAATCAATTCTCACTTTACCTATGTGAGCGGAATTCAAACTCTAAACTTAGTTTCAAATATAAGAGATTTATCTCAAGTAGATGACACACGTAATAAATATTTACATTGATTCATTATTTAAAAAAAAATTATATAATCAATACAAAAAAAAGTTTTGATTTTAAGAAAGACTATCACATATTCAAAAGTATTGACTTCAATTAACGCTGTTACATATAAGAAAAAAATTCAGTGAAATGATTTCCTTTTTCATCATGGAAACATTAGAGTTAAAAGTTTTCAAGATTTAAATGCTAATGAACTAATGGTTTCAATCCACGTTAACTAGATTGACCACTAGAAGTGGACGTCTGCCATTATAAAATTTAAACAATACTGTGTATTATTTAAAGCCCACACTGGTCAACCTATCCACTTCGCCAAAATCCCATGACTCTATTCTGATCATGGAAAAAAAAAAAAAATTAACGAAATTTGGTCATACACTTTTTGAGAGATTGTCTAAAGATAAAGAATTCGATGCTGGATCCTCAGTAGCGTAGGTGAGTGGTCCCAGAAAGCACAAAGCCGAGTATAACTAAGTAAAAAATTCTAGTTTGGTTTGAGATGGGCTAAAAGATGACTTGGGGTGAGCTGAAATAGCATTTCGTCACTTTGTTTTAGTTGTACATCAGTGCATTTTTAGGGCTTAATTTCATATCTAGTATAAGGTCAAATTATTTACTGAATGAATATTATGATCTGAAAATGCACATTCAACAACATCCCAACAAGTTTATGACCTGTCGATGTGCACAACCAGGCACTTTGAACAATCAATATTCAATATAATGAGTTTATCACTAGTCAATATGCATAACACACCCTAACAAATATAATCAATTGAAAAAAGTAATTTGGTTAATCTAAGCTGACTGATTCTTTACTTCAAGAGTTTGGTTAATGTTTGTATTTTTGAATTGGAATAAGACGACGATTTTGGGCCACAAGTTTGTCACTTCTAATAATGATAAACTTATCCTTCGATTGCCCCACTATGAAAACTCTATATATATAAAAAAAATCTTAACAAATCTTCAAAATTATTTCACAGATCAAAAGAATAACAAACGATATAAATTTGAGGTTCATAAAAAAATCATTCCAAAAAAATTTTATGAAGCCATTTAAGACTTTCACAAAATTCGTCAGGTGAAGTTTGCTGTTACAGACGACCTTTTCTATATTATTTTTGTGTTATTCAAGTATACATGCTCCACATCCTTGGGTCCTCATATCTAAACAAACCACTTTTATGTAATCATTTTATTTTAATTTGATACTTATCATTATCTTTCATCGTAACTTTCATTTCATGCATGAGAGCATCTAATATGAACGTCCCACATTCTCTGGTCCCAAGATACAAACTAACAACTCTTTTTCTATAATTCATTCATCTTTTTTGAGTTTTCTCTTCTCTGATTTTAATAGCGATGTTAAATCCTTATCCATCAAACTTTCGTCCATGTTTATTTTGTGTTGAAAAGTATTTTGTCGATCAACTATTTCACAAAGGTATTCGTCTTCTATTATTCTAGAAAAAAATTCTTTAAAAATAAAAATAATAAATATAAACAAAAATTATTCTAAAAATAAGAACACGTCAATATACGTCGTTTCTCTTTTGAAATCGTAATTTGTCTAGATTTCAATGGAACATCCATTAGATTTCTCAATTCTTAATCTCTTATACAACAATATAATTAGTGCTAATTATCTCAATGTTATAACATTGAGTCATTTCTTAATTTCTTAATTTTCATCACTCTAGTTAAAATTAACAGATTACAAGATATAAACACTAAGACTGAGATTTGTCATTACCGAGATTGACTACTAAAAGTAGACGTGTATTATTTAAATCTAAAATTAGTCAATCTATTCACTTCACCAAAGTCTCATGCCTCCATTCTTATCATGAAAAAAGAACTAGCAAACATTGGCCACGCACTTTTTTCAAGAGATAAATAATTTTATTCTAAATCTATAACAGGCAGCATAGGTATGTTCTTTTCTTCACTTTAAATTTTACAATATATCAGGAGAATTGTGTAGAACTTGTGAAAGAATAGTTTTTAAAGGGACTATGTTAACATTTAATTTCACACTTTTGCATAACATTTTAATTGGTCGTAAGCCGAGGCATGCAAATTCAGTTCTCTCAAGCATAATGATGCATCTGAAAGCATCAATTTTCTGTCAATGACATTTTCCTTTGGCAATTTGAGGGAGCTCTCCTGAATTCTAAGCAGAGCTTAGTATAAAAGTATTTATTATCAGAATGTAAAATACAATATTGCTTCAACATAACAAAATAAAACTAAATTACATCAACAGAGATTATTTTTTAAGAGAGCGAGAGAAGAGGATAGTGTTTTTAATGTGAGAATAAACAGTGGATATTAGGTACTTATAGTGGAATAA
The DNA here is from genome assembly GCA_025617385.1 of Murraya koenigii. Lineage (NCBI taxonomy): Eukaryota > Viridiplantae > Streptophyta > Magnoliopsida > Sapindales > Rutaceae > Murraya > Murraya koenigii. Next base: position 6,083,495 of record CM046813.1, on the reverse strand, counting down.
GCGGATCAATTCAGATAACCGTTAGATTAATGGTGCAAGAACGATACATATCTGACTATTTTGGTTCACAAGTGACCAACTGGTGAAGAGTCGATCATCAACAATAGTGCTTCTAACAGAACAACAAAACGAATTTAAGAATCACAAAATAATTTCAAGACAAAAAAAGTCTCTTTTTATTTTTTTGGACACATTCTTTAGTCTTGTCTGAGAAGTTTTAGAAATTCATAATGGACTCAGAGCAACGTGAATGCTGCCATGTTAGGGGAACTGAAACCTATTGTTCACAAAAAAGTGAAAAGGCCAGCCGATGAATGCAGACACGACCGAGAACTAAAATAAAAAGGAGGTCTGGAGACACAAGACTCAAGAAGAAACAGAAAAATGTTTAACATATGTTCGGAATTTCTTCAGGCACTTTTGTAGTAATGAAAAATGTAAAAGGAAATTAAAGAAATAATGTTAGGGGACAAAAATAAGGTATGAGGCTGCTCTATGACATTCCAAATAAGTTGAAAGAATATGTTCCCCTCATTTGACATATGTACCTTACAAGGGCTTATCATACTATCGACTTTAAATAGTAATCTTCCTCTTCCTCCTTCTATTTCTGTTCTTAAACCTTCTCTTCTGTCTGGTAATAGGTTTCACCCAAGAGAATAGAAGGATTTCTCATGAGTAGATTAAGAGTATGTTTTGGATTGAAGTTGGATAGTTGTAGCTTAAAAGGTATAGCACCAAAGTGTTTGGTAAACATTAGTAACTGTAGCTTGTAAACTTTATTGATATGATTTTTCACTTGAATGATAAAAATTTTATTATATCTTTAATAATTTTGTCAAAATTATTATTTAAAAATTATATTTACTATATGCTATTAACTTTTGTTTCATAGTTACATCTTTTTTTCATAACAGCTTTAACTTAAAAGTTAAACCACTTCAATCCCAAACATAATCTAACTCTTTGTAGAACTTGTTATTGACACAATCTGCTAGCAAGAATCCCTACACCCCGCCCAGTTAGAGTGAGTAAGGCTTGCAGTAAGAGTGAGTACGGCTTGCAGTAAAATCGATATTAAATCGATATTAAAGTTCACCGCTAAGAGTGGTGGAACTAGCAATTTGCTATTGTAGTTTCCTTGTAGACTTAGTAGTAAACAAACTAATAGTCGAACTCGAAATCCCCTTGTGAGTAGCAGCAAGAATTTTCAACAAGCACGCCTTAGTAGAGAAATTGAAAAACCAAAACTCATTGGTTACAGCCCCCACATTATTTTTAAATTGTTTTCAATTGTTTATCATTTCTTAATTGTCTCCTCCTTACTTTTGATCATGATCCGCTGATGTACTGTTGAAAAATAGAGTACAAGTGGCTATTTTTGGCCTTTTTTTTAGACATGATTTTAAGTGAAACATTGACAACGGTATGAAATGAAAGTTATCATGGCATTTTTAGACTCAAACCAATATTACTTATAGAGTAAATGATGTAGTTTATTACAATTTTTAGTTATATTTTATATAAGTAGTTATTTAAGTTTATTTTTAATAAATTTAATCTTGTTTAAGATCATTTAGTGTTCTAATTATGTGTGATTTTAGGTGATCAAAAAGCTTAAGCTTTATGGATGGAATGCTGCTGCAACAACCTTGTAGAGATGACAAAAAAACCTTAGCTGTAGAGGAATTAAAAAACAAGTTTGGAATAATAAAGATGTTGTTGCTGTTGCTACAACAATCTTGTAGCAATGATAGACTGGATTTCACGCATTTTAATTGAAAGATTGAGATTCGAAGTTTCTAAAAATGGGAGATACATGGCCACATACTTTTGGTTATTTTAATTTTAAGTTATAAAAAGTTACACGCATGAAAATAAAAAGAGATAGCTATCACTAAGAAAAAGATAACAAAAAAATACAACAAGAAAATAGAGAATAAGATAGAGATTTGAGGGCTGCAACAAAGAATTCACGAAGAAAAAGAAGAAGAAACTGCATAGACTAAGTATAACTCGTTTCCACATATTGTTCCCTTGTTTTTATTTCTTTATACGAATGTATTTGATGGTTAAAACTATTTTTGTTATTGTTTTTCCGTAAATCATGAACTAAACTTTATTGTGGTTGAGTGATAGATAAGTTTAATAGTTATTTGACTATTATATGTGTGTTGCTTTGAATTTGTTGTGGTATTTTGTCTTAATTTTATTTATTGTAATTTCTTATTTAGGCTAATCACTCATTTAGTGTATAATAGCTAAGAAAGAGTTTCAAAAAAGTTTGACTTAGTGGACCAAATTAAGACAATACTTAAATTTAGATTGGGTTTCCCAAGTTGAGTTAATCTTCGATTTAAATAGAGTCATACTTAATCTAAAATTAGTGAAAAATTAGACATAGTGATTCACTTTATAGGTTAATAGGAACCTAGAACGCATAATGTTATATTTAATGTTAGTATAACAATTTATCATTGATAGATTACATATAGATATAAGATATCTAATATGCGACAGCTGAAAATACATAAGAGATTCTGCCTAATACTGTAGTAGATATTATAGCAACATAACCTTAATTAAAAAAAAAAGTCAAAACCATTAAGTAAATTTAATCACTCAACTACTCTTTTCTCATTGATTGCTCTTTGTATTTGATTTAAGATTTTTTTTATTGCATTTTTAATTTAGTTATTTTATTAGTTTCATTAATTACTTTGTTTTAATTTAAATTGAAATTGCATTGTCATGATTGCTGTAACAACTTCTATAATATCAATTCTGTGGAGACAATCTTGAATACTTATCATTATATTAATTATTTATTGTATTTACGTGCGCATTGACAACTTATATATCAATATTTTATCAACAAACATACTTAGTGTAAGTAAAAGGTCTATGGTGATTTGGATACACTTCAAAATGACATATTTATATGCTTAAAAGAATGGTTAGATGAATGAGAAATTGTTACTTAAAATACACCTATAGAGTTAGAAATATTAAAGAAAAATGCACTTAGTCCCGTACGAGAAAGAAAGCTAAAATATAAAAGGTTTACATATGAATACTCATATGCATATAGGTAAGAATATAAATATAAAGAGACTCTCTTTCGTGCACCCGCAGGGGCGCAAATCCCAACCTTGCATGTACGAACTAGTGCCACTGTGCCAGGCTCGCCTTAGTCATGTTTTTGCAATTTTTATTAATTTTTTGGCTCTTAAAATGCGACAAACAATAGTTAATTTGTGACAACATTTAAGATTTTAATTATAACATTTAAGGCAACCATTACAGCTCATTAATGTAGTTTATGAGTTTTCCTCTCTCTCCTTTGACGTTTATTCGTGTCCAAAAGTTAAAGCATGCTATAAGTCCACTGAGAAACGATTCAGAGGGCAGCTGATTTTTTTTTTTTCCCAATGTATCCTGGGAAGCAGTTGTCATTTAAACTGAAAGCACTGGATAGGTGGTCTGGTGGCAAATTTGTTTTAAGGAAATTGTGTAGTACAGGCTTCGGGATATTTCTATAATTTTTATTATGTTTGCAATTTCTATTTAATTATTGTATTTGCTTCAATTTATCTTTATTGTTCAGCTACGTCGTTGGTGGTTGTTGTTTTCAGTTTTGTTCTACTTATAAAGTTTCATGTCTAATATGTCCTACAAAAAATTTGTTTCCATTTTCTTTTTGTGTCCAAGGCTTTTTATCTCTAGCAACTAGTTTTAAGCGGTATGTCATTTCTATAATATTGAAAAAATGAAAATACAAAATTGCTGGCAATTTCGAGTTTTTGTATTAAAATCTTCTACAATTGGCATGATTGTACCACATCTGAGGCTTTTAGAGAAGTATCATGAAATTATCATAAAAAGTCAGTAAAGGGGGGAGATAAGTGAGAAAAAGAAAGGGTAAAATTTTAAAATTGAAGTTATTTTGGGAGGTATTTTAGTTATTTTAAGTTAAAATAAGAAAAATATGGACTAATTGATAAATTGAGGGGATAAGAATCACTATAATGGGCCCTTTCCCGTTAAGTCATTTCTTAATTTCCCAGCTTTTAATGGAAAACCATTAGATTGTCCATGTGTTATACAACAATACATGTACAACCACTATAAATTAATATCAATAAATTAATAACCTCTATTATCTCTATCACTTATCATCTTATTATTTTTATAATACTCAATAACTCTCTAACACCATAATTTACAATGTTACTCTTTTTTTATAAATATATTTTTATTCATATTTATTATAAATTAAATAAATTATATAAATAAAAATTTGAAGTCAAAAGTAAGACAATCACAAGATAATACCCAGTAAGTGTTAAGTGTACGTTATTATAAGATAAGATGCAAATGTGAAAGATTAGATTTCTACATGGTAGATGATTAAGAAAGGATTATTGGTAAATTATGAAAGTTGTTCTCATATGTTGTGCACTAGCTTGCATAATTCATTCTATAATTATTTTATGTTCGACTGGATTAATAAGTAAATAATGTCAAATATTTAAAACTAATTTTAATTGACTCATTTGTTATGCGATCGATCAAACATTATATTAATGAATTTAATTTTTGGATACATATCCTATTTATGTAATGATTAGATTATGGATAATTATAATTTTGTATTGTATTATTGTAGTTTATTATGAGATGTGTAATTTTGTAACTAACACGCGAGAGGCGTCCTCACTCATTCATGCATATAAGTAATTTTTGTCTATTCGAAATTACTTTTGAGCCATTGTGTACTTGGACATGAGTGTCGAATATCAATTCATCGATGCTTAAAAAGCTCAACAGCAACTCACTGAGCAATGGCATTAAAAAGCGTGGACAAAACATTATTATTATTATTTTGGCATAAGGGAGCTCTTACAAAGAGTTAAGAGGAAACAAGCGTGACCATACAAATAACGGAAATTTACAAAAATAACTAAAAAATTTTACAAATATTTAAAATAATCATTTATATTTTTTCTATCATCCTTAATCATTTACTCTTTTTTTTTCCCATAATGCCCATATCTCTCTCAAAACCAAAGTCTTCCATTGGCTCCCTCCGATGATCTGCGAACGGCGATTGGCTCCCTCCGGTAACTGTGAATGTGAACGATGATTGGGCAGATTTTTGACAGTGAACTCAACTCCGGCGGGTTTCTATCATCCTCTATTTTGTAATTTCCGGTAATTTTCACTTCGTAAATTTTAATTTCTTTCTATTTTGATAAGTTTGATCGGTGAAAAATCAGTGTATTGATGCATATAGATGAGCTTAGGATTGTTTGGCCATAAATATTGGAGATTGTTAAGTGAAATTTAGGTTTAAAGAATGGTATGCGAGGTGCTCGATAAAATGCCCCTTAGACTAGATTAAATAGTTGATGGTGTATTGCAATATTAAAGTGTTGATGGTGTGATTGTAAGGTGGAGTATAGGTGCAATAGGAGTAGAAATGACAGACGAAACAGGTAAAAATCACCCGCGATGACAAGTGACCATCGTGCAGCAGTAATGACGAGCACATGTCCCACGATATTATAGAATGTAAAAAAAAAAAGAAATCTTGAATTTTTTTTTTTTTTTAATTATCAGATTAACTAATTAAAAATTTGATTTTTTGCGATCGTAATAGCCACAAAACCGAGCACGATGAAGATTCGAAAGCGAAACACTTCCCTGGGTGTATTACAAATACCTCAAAATTTGGGAATGTGATGGATGCTATCAAGAGGAAGTTAACGAAACAACAATTAAGATTATTCAGGAAATATATATTTAGTCATTTCGCAAAGATTGATAGCTACGTGTTTAGTGGTGTAATCCTTCACAACACGCTACTTAGGCAAGTAGCGTGTTGTGATGAAGATGATAAAAATCAGCTGTGGTTTGAATTTAGTGGCCAGTTAGCACGGTTATCAATCATTTAATGGTGTTTAGTTACGGGACTTTGCTATGGTACATACAACTTACACAAAGAAGCCAAATTTCCTGCGAATAACAGGTTGCGTGATTTGTACTTTGAAGGTAACTTAGGTGCTACTCTTAAACAATTTGATAAATCTGTAATGGGGTTTATTAATTCATATACTGAGAATTCAAAAAAGCATTATTACAATGATACTCCGACGAGAAACACTTACACATTAAGAAATTTTCATAGTCCCTTTTTATTTTTACTATTATTTTAAATATATTGTGATTTAATAAGTTTTTACTATTAATAGGCCCCTGATGATGTTCGAGACTGTCATGATCATACCCCACTGTCATTGTGTTTATTATCTGAGGACGTAAATGATGACAGTGTGCAAATTTTGAAGGAAACACCTCCCGGCATAAGTAAATTTGGCCGCGAGTATAGGACATCATATGCACTTAAAAGTCCTTACTTATAAACTTACAAACGAGGAAGGAACATTAAGCTTCTTCCGGCCATAGAACGAACAAATATCCATATCGACGAAAGCACAAGTGTGGATATAAATCTACTTAGAGGAGTAGAGGATCTGACACTGTTTCATGAGTTCGACCAGTGGTTTGATGGTAACATTGTAGTTGATCGTGATATCCGACATTCGAAGGCATTTTTTAGCATACTCTTGGGGAGAGACTCAATGGGATGGCTAGGGGATGAGGTAAATGTTGTACATTTTTACTTAATTTACTTGTAATGTACTTGCATAATCTAACGGGTTTCTTTTTCATTTACAGCATATCCATGAATACTACCATTTGATAAGTAATAAACAGCAGAAATACCCTAATGTCTTATATCAGCGCTGCACACATACACATACAGACGTCTATTTTTGGGTAATATACTGAAATATATAATTGTCGTTTTATTATTATGCTATAATAAGTAATAATATTTATGTAATGAATTGATTAGGTTTTCTTGAAGGATCAGTGGAATAACGGTGACTGTGATATGGATTCATTAGACTACACGAGTCTAAATAACTACATTAATGGTCGGGATGACACAAAATCAAAACATTTCGCGAATGTTAGTGTGGTGTGTATTACTTATATTGAACGTCCTTTAATATTTAAAGATTGTAACATAAAAATTTTATATATGTGTTTTATTTTTACCGTATACAGGTTTTCATTCCAATTAACTTACAAGGCGATCATTGGATTGTAGCCCGAGTAGACTTTGTACACAAGCGATTCTCTATTTATGACTCATTAAAGGAACATCGAGACGAAAAAGTTTATTCTCAACTATTCAAGCCACTTCAAAATATTTTTCCTCGATGGCTACAAGATGTTGGATTTTACAACCTCCGACCAGAATTACAGAGCGGAGCCTTAGAAACTTATACTAGTTAAGAGTGTACCACAACAACAGCCAAGAACTGGCGATTGTGGGATATTTATGTTAATGTTAATGTTTATGATATATTTAATGTTCAAGGTACAATTTAATTTTGACAGTAGTCATGGACAATACTTTAGGAAGAAGATTACCATTGACATATTTAATAGGGATATTACGTTGTAAATTATATATTTGAACGGTTGTAAATATAGTGCGATTAATCTTATTTCGGGTTTGACAATTCTCCAACACTTATTATGAATAATCATTTTAACAAATACAGTTTAACATGCCGAATACATAATAAACATAAGAGTTTAAAATACATCATATAATATATTCCTTGAATACATAAGATGCTACAATGAAAATAGGCCGCTAATTACGATTCATCGGAATAGGATTCTTACATCTTTTCTCGTTATGCCGCGTTCCTTGCACCGAGAACACATCACGGTTCTCGTGATACATCCTCACCAACGGATGGTAGTCTAAGCTCATTCAGACGACCGGAGGCGGTTTTTATTGGGGATTTACCTTCAACTGTTAGATGTGGTGTGGAACTTCCCAAGAAGAGACATCGCCAACCGGATTGATTGGCAGTGCATATGCCTTCAATAATGATTCCTTAGAGTAAAACTGAGAACAGAGACCTATGTAATCTACCCGAGCATGCAGGCAAACAGTTATTGCATGAGCACATACAAGTTGATCAAGTTGGAATACTTTACAACTACAAGTCTGACGACTTATGTCAACTAACCCTTCCTTCACACCACCACCCCAAACTTGAAATTTATGCTCAGACACCGGGCGAACATTCATTCTTTCAGCTTCATCTTTTCTGTCAGATACTATTTTATTTGCTCACGTTGTTAAATGAGTATTCATCGATTCTGCCACTATTTTCATGTGATAAAACCATTGTTGCAATGTTTTTCAGAAATGGTCAACCAAATGAGTTATAGGAAATTTTCGAGGTTCCCTCATCAAAGAATTTACACTTTCCGCAATATTAGTGGTTAGAATGTTGTACCTCCTTCTATCGAATTGAGATCGTGCCCAATTACATGTGCCCACATTATTCTATAAGTAATCAGCTGCCCCAGAATGCATTCCCCATAACCCCTCAAGTTGTGTTCTAAACTCTTCACATCTGTATTCCTTAGCTGCATTTATAAATGCGGGCTCAAACTTATTCCAAAGAGCTTTTGACATCCTAAATTTCGACTTGACATTACCTTTGACATAGTAAAAACAAATGCCGTAGGTAGCACTACGAAATATCTTCATAACAGCTCTCTAAATAGAATTGCATTGATCGGAAATAATGACTAAATCTGGAATATCACCAATTACTCTATGCAAATTCATCACAAACCATTCCCAAGAATCATTATTTTCGGAATCCTCAATCCCAATAGCGAGCGGATACAATTGATTGTTTCCATCTAAGCAGGTTACCACAAACATTGTTCTGCGATATAACCCTTTGAGATGAGTACCAGTCTCATCGCAATCACTAGTCCGATACTCTGCAAAAAACCAGTGATACAGGATCCAATAGCCACAAAATAGTACAAGAAATTATTATTGTCATCCAATTTAAGAGCATTTACTGTACTCTCGTTTTCCTTCTCCAATACATGAGAGTACTTGGGAAGTAAATTATATGATTACGATGGACTTCCTCGTATCACCTCAAGAGCAAATTCTCTAGCCGATAAGCTCGTTGGTATGATAAGCGAATATTGTATTCTTCTTCGAATATACGCTATGATGTCATTTGGAGTATATATCCGCTTCTCCGAATAAATTTATTCACGATACTATGACCGATAACCCGACTCCTTGCTTGACGAAGGCCCCTCGGCTCATTACGACACGTGTGTATATTGTCACATCTCATCACTACCCAACGTACATTCTGTTCATTTGATGCTCTTTCTGCCCGAAGACGCCATTTACATGAAATTGAAGTACAATGTGCCTCGAAACGTGTCGATGTAGATTTTGCAACCTTGAAATCGAACTTATCCTTCAAGGAAACTTTGGCAATTCCAACATTAAATTATATTTGGAATCGAACAACTTGCCCACACAAATATCATTACACCCAATATGTCTAACAAAATCTGGAGCGACCAAGTCTGACGGCAAAACTGGTGCAATACTTATAAGAGGGTCAACTTGTACGCCATTCGAATGGGGTCTTGGAATAATAGGCCGACTTTGGCGTAGATCATGAAAATTCTGAAAGTGAGGCAAATCTTCCCTATCACCAACTGGATCCTCATCATCCCCATCACCTCCATCATCTCCATCATCCCCATAATCGTAAGAATTATCCAAATGATTATCATCATCATCAATAAGAGCATACTCAAAATCATCGTCCCCATCGTCAATTGGGTCATGGTATGAATCAACATTAATGCTATTTGACGTTGTATTATTCGTGTCATTAATGCGATCATCATTGTAATGGAAGGGAGAGTAACCTTGTTGCAGTGAGGTCGTCAGCAGTAACACCTCTTCTTCAACAGCCGCCAGTGTAACGACGTTCTCTTCTTAAACATTCTCTTGATTTCCTACTTTATGAAATTTGCTAACAAAAACAGGGATGCAGCCCTCATTCACCGAATTAGAGCTCATATGTATTAAAACTCTTACAATTTCATCATCAGCTATATCCATTGGTATTGAAAGTACGGGTTGGGTAGAAGATCTCGACTGTAAAGTTGTCTTCAATTCAATACTGTAATCATTCGGATTTATTTGCAAAACTTTATATACTCTTAAAAGAAATACATCAAACATACAGTTTTTCGGAACTAAAAAAGCTCTATTTTTTTCATTTCTGTACTCAACACGACTGTCTGTCAGTTCCTTCCATGATCCATCAAAACACATTTGAAGAGCAATTGACTCCATTAGGCCTAAGAAAGAAAAAAATTAGTACTTAAAAAAATTAGAACATGAGTTATTGAGTAAATACGAGCTTGAGACGAACCCGAAAGCGTGGGACGGACACCTATCCCGTCGCGGCGGTGCACCGTCGCACGTTTTCTGGGTTCGTCTCCAAGCTCGTATTTACTCAAAATAACTCATAAATTTTGATTAATCGAAAAATAAAAAATTACACATTATGTAAAATAAATACTAACCTCAACTTTTTACTTTCTAGTTGATGAGTTGATGATTAGTGGGTGAGTTTTAGGGATTAGGGTGTGCTGGATTTTGAAAATTATTGGTTGAGAATGTGTGAGATTTGTTGATTTTGTTTATAGATCTAAGGGTATTTAAGTCTGTACAATAAATATATGACTACATATGATAGAAAAAGTTTAATTGATTATTTTGGATATTGGTAAAAAATTTTGGTTATTTTTGTAAATTTCCATACAAATCACGATTTAAAACTTGCGCAACATCAAGAGGACAAGTAAACTGTGAAGGCAAGGGAAGCGTCAAAGCATAGTTGGCAAGAGAATCCGCTGCGTAGTTTCCCTTCCGATAAATATGATTAACCGAAATGTACCAATGTCTATTAAGCAGCTCTTGATCATGTTCACCAGAGGAAAGAAATCATTATGAATCGAAACAGGACTCTTCACTAGCTTCACCACACACAGACTATAAATTTCTACCACAAGCCGACGAATACCTCCTGCCAAGCCAAGGGGAGACCCTGATATAAACCCCATAGCTCAGCGGTTGTAACCGAGCACGACCCAATGTTCATACAAAAGCCAGCTATCCAATTGCCCCCCGAGTCTCTAATAATTCCACCAGCACTAGAGTATCCTTTCTTCTTGCAGGCACCATCCGTGTTTAACTTGCACCAATAGGAGGAGTCCACCCAACCAGCTTCTCGGTTCTCGTAGCTCTAATATGAAGTTGAAACTTGTTAATACGAGTAATCTCCTCAGCTCTAAGAACGACACCACGCCTTATGCTAGCAAAGTCAGTGGCTTGGTGCTGAGAAATGAGCTGATTTCGCCAGAACCATAATCTCCATATGGCAACACCAAACACACAAGGCCAAGGTAGGCCCCCTGGAACAACGCCAATTGCTCTTTAAATTTTGCTCCATCCAAATTCTAAGATTAAGTTCAAAGAAATTATGGCAGCGATTCACCCGTAGAAGAAGATCCCAAAGTCTCTTAGCAAAAAAACAGTCATGCAGGGTATATAGCGTGGTCTCACTCAAACCACATCTTTCACAGTTTATATCAGCTTGAAAGTGCCTGCGCATAAGCTCAGACTTAGTCTTTAATCTGTCACGGGGAGCCATCCAAATAAACATCCTGATACTTTGCGGACCATTCCATTTCCAAGCGAAACTCCAGATTGAATCCCCAGCATTATTGCAGCTGGCCGTGATTGCTGAATAAGCACACTTAACCGAGAAATTACCTGTTTGGAGTCAGGCCAAAAGATTCACAAAACATTATCTTTGACATACATTTGTGTTGACTCTCAAATGCGTTACACGTTAAATCTAATGAAAAACAGAAGTAAATTATGGAGCTTCTAAGCAACCTCGGCCAACATTATTACTTGCAAGAATTTATGAAAACAATATTATTACTTGCAAGAATTTATGTAAACCAAGACAAGTTTTTTTCCGTTGACTAAATCTGATGAAAACATAATAAAAATAATGTGAAACAGACTGAAGGAAATAATTAAACAAATTAGGAAGCTAACTTTAAAATACGAGTTGGAATGTGGGACCAACAATTTCTTTATAAATTTTGAGGGTTTGATATCAAACTCCAATAATTTTTTTTATTTAATTTTTATTTACAATTAACTGATAATTATTATATTATAAATATGTTAAGAGTCCTGCGTATAAGCCTGGAGAGCTTGGAGCTCCAACAGAGCATTTCTAAGACTTTAAAAGGCACATGCTACAAAAGATTTTAGAAAGATCATGATGTTGTTAATTATATCATCAAAAGTTATTGGATTTTAAGTATTGGCATACTTTTAATTATTCCGCTAATCTCTCTTAATAGTTAATATATGTGATCAAAAGCATACATCAACATAATACTTAACCAATATTTCTTGCAAAATTATTATGCCAAACAATCATGATTCATGAGTTTTGTGTTTCATTAATTAACGGAGCCTGCAACTTGAAATTTCTTTACAATAAATTCCTCCATGTCTTCAACTATGTGGGTGCTTTTTCTTCTTGTACGAATCTCTAATAACATCAGCTTCTATAAGAAGTGCTTTTGCTGCATATTTTTGACTTCGAGAGACGCCTTGCTGTATAAGAAGAAGCAAAAACTTCATGCCAAAGTCAAGCTAATCTGGTCTTCGTAGACTCGAATACTGAGTTATCCATAAAGTGAGAATCACATTAATTAGCACATTAATGTGAATTTAATTTTTCTTTTTTGAGGTCAAAATATTATGGGTTACAAAGTTGCAATTAATATACAAGCAATAATGTTAAATATCACAATATTTAATTCTCAACTTGAATCTTAATGTTATGTATTACTTATTTATTAGATGATAAATTTTATAAATTATAAAATTACTTAACTATCATCTAATAGATGAATGTTACATCATTTAAAATTTAAATTGAGACATAAATATTAATATGCCTAGCATTGCTCATATGTAAATGTCCAAAAGACTAGAGTCAGAAACTAATCGATAGGGAACAACAACTAAAAGGAGTATAAATAATTAATAAATCACCGTAAGATACAATTTTCCCTTTTTCTCTCCCTTAAAATGTTAGATTACAGCTACAAACTCCTCAAACAAATTAATTATACTTAGTAATTTTAAGCTTTAATGATTTAATGATACTTAGTAATATTAACGAGGAATTTTAAGCTTTAATGATTCCTCCATATCATTAACACCAAGAGACACACTATAGAGAGGTTAAGTAATTAATCAAGTATCCATATATATGTAATTAAATCCAGTAACATGTCAAACTAAACAAAGAAACAAAGCCCTGAAATTGTATTTCCAGCATAAGAAAATCAGCTAGTAATCAAATGAAAAAATTATCTGCATTAATCAGAAGCCTAAACAATAAACATATAAATATATAGAAATATTCATTCTTCTATTTCATTTCTTCAAATATGTTTCAACAAATTTTGCTCACGTTAAGATTTCGGTAAAAATTGAAATTCATTAAGCATTAATCATAGTTCTCAAAAAGCCTAATTGATCATCTCTTCAACAACATGCAAAATTAACAAAAATGAAATATTAACTACATTTCATTATTTTTCCTCTCCTAAAGCAGCAAGCCCCCATGCACCCAACAATTAAGGTTTATTTCTTTCTTCAATAGTACTTCAGCTTCTTCCTCCTATAAAAATCAAACGGCACCGGTTTTGTCGCCCGATAAAGACTATCAAGTGACCGATATCTCCTCTTTTTGGGCCGATACATCTCATTTTCTTTCCCAAAAATCTCTTCAATCTTTGCCCACTTACTGCCCTTCTCGCTATAGCTGTTATCTTCATCGCTTTCGCTTAGCTGCATGAGCTGCTGAGCCGCCGCCGCAGTGGCCTCCACCTCTGAATCAAATAACAGCTTCTGGGTTTTACATAAAGACTCTGGTGAATCCGCCATTGAAATGAAAATATATGAGAAAAATGTGTTTTGTTTCTATTTCTTGTTCCTTTCAGAAACCCTAATCTCTCTTTTTCACTTTCTATAATCTATTTCTTTTGTGTTGTGTTTTTGGTTGATGGGTTTAGGCGTAGAGCGCGTTTGGAGGGTACGTGTGTTGTGTTGTATGAGTTTTTTCAAAGAGAAACTGCAAGGCTGGTGCTATGAAGTTTGTTAGAAGGTGTCTTTTATTTCTATTATACAGCAACTCAATCTTGATCTTCTACTCTCAGTTCTATTTTTAACGTATAGACAATAGAGATATGTAGGCCTTTGGATTTCTTGATCATTGCTCCTCTGACTTTGTTGACCCATCAATCAATTGGTGATCAATGTTGTTTGTTGGGTTGTTTGTTATGTTAAATATACGGCATGGTCTTATGGTCAAAACCATTATCTAGTTGGTCCCACTGAATTGCTGAATCACAGTCGAATATTTATTTAAAGAACATTTTTTGGCGTCCAATATTTGTTTCATTCGAAGACACTCAATTATTTCCTCGCGAGTCGTGAATGGGATAATAACGACAGGGCTTTCCCTTGTTTTTTATATTTTCTCAATAAAGGTCGTACTTTATTCATTTGTATCAAATAGGTCTCTCAATGAGTGATCCCAACTAAAATAATCGACTACGTTAATAACGTTAGAATTTTAAATATTGATCATGATAATTAATGCAAGAGTGTCTAGTAAGTGAAGTGTTATTTCAAATGTTTTATTAAAATTTATTAAAGAATCACTCACTCACTGATTAAATAATAAATTACTTTTTTTCTTATATTATAAAGAACACTTTATATTCACAATTTTTTCAAACATTTTAAGATATATTTGTTCTACTTTCGGTCCATGTAGTTCAGTAATATCATAATAAAAATTGAGTTAAAAAGTTTTTGACAATTTTATAAGTTTAAATGTCAATAGGTAGAGAAGGTTGGTATCACTGGGTATTGAAAAAAGATCATCTACTAATTAATGTAAATATTAAAAAATTAGGGATTTATTTGTTATAAAAGGAAAAAGTATTTATTTTTGCCTTAAGAAAATGAAACTGAGGAACTCCTATGCTACTATTCCATCATGAAATTGTCAAACATTTACACTCTGAAGTTGACTTGACCAAGTTTCGTTGAGTATTTGGTAAAATTAATCTTCTCTTGTTGAATAAGTCTTTGCCAAGTTTTGCATGTTAATTGAGCGTGAAATCTTTGTTTTGTAGTATCAAATTAGCAGCAAAATACACAGGCTGAGGCCTATTTTCTCAACAAGTCTTTGTCTTATCTTGCTTTATTCGTTGAATTCTTTCTTATTTATGGGCCAAGACCTGCAAATAACAAAACGACATTTTATCATCTTATATTTCAAATTAATTTTTCTATAATCTATCTTATTTTTTGTTATATTCTTTGGTTATAAAGCAAAAGATTATATTTGAATTGCATTTAAATAAACATAATTTTCAACAAATGAATAAAATGTAAGAAGTCCAACAATTAATTGGAAATAATAGAGGTGAAAAGAATCTCATTATGGGGGTTATATTTAATTCTCATTCAAAGTAAACAACGTTTGAGTAATGCTGCCTTCAAATGTGAGCAGTCAAAGCATATTTAACAAGAATTGACCCTAGCCTTGTGGTAAAATAGGTGTCTCCTCGCACGCCCCAAGCAGGACGGTGGCAATCTTTCTTGTCCATGCTATAACTGCTTCAGGAGAAAGGACATGGATATCCGAATAATAAAATGAGATCCTCAAAGGTGTCCGATTCTCGAATAATAAATGTTTTATTTTTTAATTTAATTTAATTATATTAATGTAAAAGTATAAAATCATATTACCAACAAAAAACATTAAAATAATGACTAATTTCCATTAAATTAAATCAATGTCATCAACATTACAAGATCATCTATGACATTAAGCAAAACTTTAAATTTGAAGACGTTAAAAAATAATGACAATATCTCTTGCATTGACATCAATTAATTACAGTAGTCATATGGTATAAATCATCTACAAAATAATCTCTTATTTATGAATATAATAGTGGTGGTAAATTTCATTCAAAGTGTTTATATTAGCTTTTGTTTAGACCCTTTTTTTTTAATAAATATTATAGTGTTTGACATTTACATCAATAAGAGAGAAAATGAGGAGGGAGGGATTTTACCGAATTTCTGTCTATTTTTTGAATAAAATATGGAGTATTAAACTATTCTTAACCATTCTCTGAATAATATATTAAGTATTAAATTATTCTTATGTCTTCTCCGAATAATATATTGAGCATAAAATTATTCACGTACTCTCTCTGAATAGCTCCCGTACTTGTGAAAAATTTTACAAAATTTTACCATTCTTAACAAGGACGTAATCGAGTGGTTTTCGAGTAATTTTGTTTTGCCCAACACTCTTTACATTTTAGGGAAACACAAATACATATATAAGGTGTCTGCTCACTTTTTTTACACATATATATAAGGTGTCTTCTCCTCACTTTTTTTTTTTTCTTTTCTTTTGATAGCTTTGTAATTTTTATAATCAGACCATTATGTATAACATCATACATAACTATATGATTTAACGTTGTACTTAAATCAGAAAGAAGTGTTAAACCATGTTATTACTCGAACTCAATTAACCATTGGTGCAAAGCGCAATCACAGGCAGCTGAGCCACCACGGTGAGACACAACCTTCAATTGTATTATTTCCTACATTCAAAGCTCAAAGGTTTCAAACTATTTACCGCCGTGAATATTGATTGCTCTCAACAACATTTACCTCGTAAATTGACTCATAAAATTTGTTGATTACAAATTATAAATTCATTATCATATTTCTTAATTTATAGGTTATATTTAAGATCCAACAGAAAAAACATTACAAATATCTTGAGAAGTGCGATTCATAGCTTGGAAAGTGCTATAGGATCATCCATTTTACAGCAATAGCAATGAAGTAAATAATCCATAAGCAATAGTTTTGTGGCCATTAAAGATCCCAAAGTGAGACCTGTAAACACATTTTCTTTTCAAATCACCTCCAAGTGATGAGCAAGTATATGGGATGAAACAAAATGGAGAATGGAATTACAAGATTACTTGAAAGAAAATGTTGAATCTTCAAACAAACTTGAAATCCGAAAATGGAATTCCAAAGAAATGGTACATTTCAAACTCCAAAAGATTTAAGTGTTTTACAGTAGAGTGAACAATCAAGAACATAAATTTCTGAAATACCATACATTTATAACTCCAGAATATGAACGCACATACCCAAGTCTAAGCGTAATAATCATTGAAACAATAGAGGACGTGAGATCTAATTGTTGAAACACGTATACAGAGAACCCAGGGGTTATTGACAGGGGAATAAATATAATTCAATGCTCTCTTTGCAAAGTACAGAAACTCATGATACAAAAAGGAACCCTACCACCCATAGGAATATAATAAAAGAATTAATGAAAAACCATTGTAAAACAAATGACAATGTGTCAGAACCCCCAGCCCTCTGATATATCTACAGCATCCTCAAGCTGTGAGCCTTGGTTTCACAAAATTTCTTCCTTGTCTATGACAAATCGGAGTTTGCAACATTTAGCGAAGCAATTTTAGCTGGAAGTGCAAAGTCTTCTGCAACTTCACAATTATGACCATAAACTGAAACAAAAGGACACCTCAAGGCTTTTTTAATTCAGGTATCCTAGTCACAATTCAACCCACAAACTTCTAACACGGGGCCATCTTTGGAGATAAATGGGTTTATTCTGACCCACATGAGGGTCAAGATTGAGGCAAGCAGAATCGACCACACCAAGATAATGGTAGGCATCCGATCCTGTTTTCCTAGTAACCCCTTGAGGAAGGGGTAGAGGTGGATGATGACCCAAAGGGCAAAGAATAGCCTTCCAAAAAGTGGGCCCCATGAATCATACCCGTTATTGATGGCATCTGAGATCCCGACCACAACCCCTACTACATTAATGATAAACAAAGTTGTGGGAGGGATTAACAAGGATGTCCACTTGAAGAGGTAAAGCTCAGAAAATTCACCATCATCTGCTGCTTTAGAGGTAACTGTGAAGTTTGTACTGACACCAGCCAAAACCTTTAGTAGACCCTGGAAGAGAGCAAAAAAGTGCGATGAAGCACCTCCAATCACCCAGAACTGCTCGTTTCTCCACCAATCATCTATGCCAACACCACCCCACTGCATCTCAAGGATACCGGTTGCAGCAATAGATATAAAGAGACCAATGAAGACGAGACTGGCATAGTTGCTAATCTGTACACAGTAAAGAATGCTGAGTTAGCAAAAAGTCCATTTGACTATGAAGCAAATACAAGACAGGAAAAATGGTTACAAGTGGCAGATTTCACCAGTAATAACCAAAACTTTCTGATTTGATGAAATGTAGTCGCTTGTGAAAAAAAGTTAAGCTAAAATGATGAAACTTAGTTACGCACCAGTTGCCTTGCAAGTTCAAGGCAAGATGACTAACAATCAGGATAGACTAATAAAATCATAAGGATTTTAATCACACAGTTTAGGACCATCCAACATGATTATGAACTGTGACAGTGTTTAAGAATTAAAATAAACAAAGCCACAAAGATAGTTACAATGCAGAACAGACAAGCATAACATTTGAGATATATGCAGCTCATAATCCACATATCATTTCTCCCCAAATATACTCATAGTTTCAAAAACGTGGATTGTTACCTCAGGAACAATGAATTTCCCAGTGAGAAGGCAGAAGGCAGGTAGCGTACAGTAAACAATCAAAGGAATGGAGGTCCAAGGGTACACAACTGAGTTTATATACGAAAATCTCTCCAGCAATTTCAACCCACCCCCATAACCATACCAGATCGGACAATGTCTGCTCAAGAATATCTCAACAGATCCCAAGGCCCACCGAAGAACCTGGTGTAAACGATCTGAAAGATTGATAGGGGCTGATCCCTTAAAGCAAGCCCGTTTGGGAATGCAGTATACAGATCTCCAACCATGGCAGTGCATCTTGAACCCAGTCAGGATATCCTCAGTCACGGAACCATATATCCAGCCAACCTGGTACAACATTTAAATGTTTAGTCAAGATGATAGAAATCGCATATGATCAGTTCACTTTAAAGTATTCAGGTTTTACTCACTTCCTTTCCCCATTCTGTTTTATCTTCATAACCGCAGCTGATCACTTGGATTGCTTCTTTCAATAGTGAAGCTCGTTTGAGATCTCCAGTAAGTCCACCATCTTCCAAAAGAGTAGAATCTACAAAAACCGGGGACTGCCCGAACTTCTTCTCCAACTTCACTCGGGATATATCAGATGGTTTCTCAGCATTTGTTTCTGCAACAACAGTTCAGTCCCAATTGCCAGGAACCTTTTTTAAAGGTCACAAAGATAATACAACTATGAAAGTACGAAGTTGCTCCTATACGTAAGTAGAGTTTTACCTTCCACGCCCTCTTCAATATTCTCAAGAGCATGAATTTGCTTTGATGCCTCCTTATTCTTTGACTTCTTTTTCTTATCCTTCTTCGGCTGCTTTGCTTTCTTGTTTTTTCTGGATCCACAACACAGACAGCACCATTTTGGCCAGCAATTACAGGTCTTGCCAGGAGCCTTCTTCTTGACAGGAGCATCATAACCATAAAGTGCTTGCCTTCTGAAAACACACCCAGTTCCGACATATATTGGTCCCTGGATACCATCCAATCCTTTCATGTTGATCTGTTTGCATTAGGGACATTAGCTTCTCTATTGTAACAGTAATTTTTTGTTTTAAAATAAGGAAAAAGGGGGTGTGCAGAGACAGAGAGAGAAATGAACATACGTCAAAGAATACAACATTCCGGTTTGAGTATCGATCATGACGATCAATACCATCAAATCTTTGTGGAAATTGCACATAGCAAATCTTTTTCCCCGATTGAGGGTCCATCATGAAGCACATGGCTTCTCTAAGTGCTTTGCTGTTGTTAATATAATGATCACAATCCACATTGAGAAGATAAGGGGCATTCGAGAGAACTGCAGAGACCCGTACCTTCAAAGACAATAGTGAAACAACAGATCATTAGTCATGGGTAATGTGCTTATATTTTATAAAAGTATGAGAAGCAAAAACCAAGAAATGACCGCCCCCAAGGGCTTAGTCGGGTTGGTTACCATGCTCGCTGCAGAGCCGTAGCAGCCCGGGTTCAATTCTTGGGGGTGGGAAGGAGGGTTAAAATTGTATTTGGGCTTGCCCACCCCCCTTTCATTTTAAAGGAAAAAAAAAAAACCAAGAAATGACCAATAAGCATTGTCTATATTAAATTTTCAGCCTTACCAGCGCATTCATGGCCCCAGCCTTTTTGTGGTGTTCAAAGCCTGGTCTTTTCTCACGAGAAACATATACCAAACTGGGTAATTCATTTCCATCTACATCACGGACACCACTCTGACCAAGGAATACCTTTAAAAGAAACAACTCTATTTGTTCACTAACTTGGTAGGGATTTAAGGACAGCAAATAATACATCGCTCATAATACAATGGTTAAAAGAGTTTGCAGTAGAAAGAGAAAATCATCTCACCTGAATCATGCCAGGATGGTCTCGTACATTGTTTCCAGGCCACGGAGTTCCATCCTGCATTGTCCAACCCTCCTCAGGAACCTTTTGTGCCGTTGCAACCAATGCATTTATCCTCACTTTGAATTCTTCATATTCTCTCTGTAACAGACAAATAATACATGTGACCGACATGATTATTGCAAAGTCTCAGGAAATTTTTTATTAAAACCAGAAGATCAATTTGGGGCCAATAATTATACAATAATACATGACATATTAAATTGATTGGAAATGCACGCATTCTTGTGGAACTCAAATCTTCAGATATGTAAAAAATAACACTACATAACAATAAGTGACAAACCTTCATTGCACGCCTTTCTCTGACAAATGCTGGATGAACTTTGTTTTTCAAGTAGTCAATCTTCTGAGAAAAATACCACTCTGGGGCTCGGGGCTCAATGTTATATTTTTTACAGAAAGGTACCCATTTCCTAGCAAACTCAGATGTCTCTGAGAGTGCTTCAAAAGTAAGCATGGCAGCACCATCATCAGAGACATAGCATGAAACTTTATCCACTGGATAATCAACCGCAAGGATGGACAGAACAGTGTTTGCAGTGATCAGTGGAGGTTCTTTCATAGGATCAACCGTACTCACAAAAATGTCTACTTTGGCCAACTGAGATGGTTTCCCTTCTTTCTCATACCTGTAATTTAAGGTGCCCCTAATGAGACAATGTTCTACAAAACTAAAGGCAAAAAACAAAGACAATAGACATGGAGGAAAGCATTGAAATAAAGCCAAACAATCATATTTAAAACATAAACAATAGAACTGACTGAGCATCGGCTCCAATACCTGAGTGATAGCCTGTCAAGGTATGTTTCTCGCGTTATTGGGTACCATTTTGGAAACTGATCTAGAATCCATGATACTCCAAACCATATTTCACAGATTACTGATATCAACCAGAGGACATATGCATCATTTACTGGATGGAGAATTCTATAGTGGAAAAATAAGCCAAGGATTACAAGGCGGAGTATGACTATCAATCTGTATGGGCTTATCTTGCTTGAAGGAATTGGTAACTTCCTTGAGAGTGGCTGCCTGCCTTCATCCATCCTGATATGTGCATCAATAAAACTAGTCATTACCATACTTAAAATAGGCATCATAACATAAATAACAACTTATTTAGAGACAGTTACAAATAAAGTTAACATGATAATTCTATGTAACTCTAACTGTATTCACAGAATGGAGTTCTATCATGTCTATACCTTACGGTATACACTGAAGACAAAAGGAAACACAGGTATTCTCTGTAACTTTCTTTTACATTTGAAGTGGACGTCTCTCCCAAAAAGTCAAACTCAGCACAAAAAGAAAAATGAAAAACAGTTTATGCAAATAATTGTCTATAGGTACTAGGAAGGCGGACCATTTTTATGCAGCAGATATGGATAATAATCAGAACACATTTAAGGCACTTTCAACCTATTCAGCCCAGTCCAAAAGCCAAAGTTATAAATCTTTGAGCATTCGAGATCATGGAAGATGATAAAATCCAATGCCAAAAGAATTTATAAAGCAGGCATTTAACTTAGCAGTTCTCTAGAATGCTTCTCAACTAATAACAGTATGCAACGGCAAACTTGCTTCTGAAGAGGCCAACATTTTATCCATGCATTATTCTGCTAAATAAACACAAGCTGACCAAACTTGCCCAAATATACTTGCACAACTTTAATTCAGATTATAAGGATGCTCAAATCCTCACTTTACATACAAATGAAACTTCTTTTCAACAGAAATTCTAATTTTTCCTCTTTTATCTTAGTCACAGCATTGCACCCCAAGGGCTTCAAGTTCTAATAAAAGACCGGGTATGAACAAAAGCAGCACTTCTTTGTCTCCTTGTTTCTCTTACTAGCAGTATTGACACACCCAGCACAACTTGACAAAGCTAAACCAAATCTTTAATTTAAATTGCTGCCAAGGCTAGTCAAGGCAGATATCATGAAAAAAAATGTTTGCTAAATACAGAGGCCTAATATCTGCACCACGCCAACTTATTCCAATATCAAAGAGTTGTACCAACTTGTTCTGCACACAGATAAACTTCAGGCCAGATCTCCCCATCTAATTAATCTACAAAATCCTTTGTGTCTTACCTAAGATTATGTGATATTATGCAAAAATCTATAAAGTTTCTGATTCCCAAAAAAAAGACTAAGACAGGAAAACAGTCAAATAATACATCAGATGAAACTAGTCCCAAGTATCACTTACATGGGCAAATCAGAATCATCCAGTTCACCACCACCAAAATTTCCACCATCACTTCCTCCTTCATGCTTAACCACCTGAAGTTTTTCATTCTGCCTTTTCTTCCACTCTTCCATTCGATCTTTCCATGCAACACTCCCATATCCATATACAGCAATGTCTTTTTGAGGAACCATTGGCCTCGGTTGCACTATGAGATGAAAATCAGCAATTTACCATAAGAGCGATAACTAATGCAACAGCCAGAAATCATAAGGATAAGCAAATAGAGAACAATAAAAGGACTTACAAGGTGTAGATGGATCAGTAAAAGGCATTGGATGAACTCTATTTCCATGACCCATAAATGGGGGTACAATTAGGGCATGTCGATCAGAAGAAATATCATCATCCTAAAACAACGAAAACAAAAAGGATTCAGTATGATGCAATCATTGCATCACAAAAAATCATACGCTTGTGTAGGAGTAGAGATGAAGATTTAAAAAAAAAAAAAAAGACACAGAATTGTTAATAAAATTCACCTCTTCTCCATAAGTCAAGAGAGGAATATTAGAACTAAGAGGAGCAGAATCCAGCTCCGAGCGTGTGGGGATTCCAGATGTATTAAGGCGTGCAGAGAGGGCAGCCTCGCTGACATGTTGTGGGCCAAAACCATCAAAGTTTCCATAATCAAACTCGTGATCCAAATCGTCAGTGTCATCTTCTTCCTCATCACCTTCAACCCTTGGGCTACCTGCAATTTATGTCATGAGTTAGTCAGCTTCTATGAACTGCAGGACTTATGGAAAGAATATCAGACAAAACTCACCTTTAATGCGCTTGTATCTGGTTTTGCACTGTGGGCAGGCCTGATTCCCCTCTCTTCTCTCATACTCATAGCAAGGCCTGCATACAGGAAAGGCACATTCATTGCAAGCAACAAATGGCTCTCCATTCTCTGTAATCTCAATTTCATCGCCACATATCTGACAAGTTTGTCCGCTCAATTCTTTCACGGACTTTATCTGCACATACCCAAAGAACTGAGCTCATCAGCTTAATGCAAGTTATTGTGATTGCTCGGCAAACCAAATAAAAATGTAGAGGACAAACAACGCAATTGCCAATCGGCTGAACATAGGATATAAAAACATACTACGGAAGAGCAGAATTTTCAACTGATATATAGAAATTTAAACTGAGAATCTACTTATTCTAACTCTCCTTTTTAAACTAAAATTTTCATAATTTTATGGAAGCGTCGAGTAAGCTAGCAATTTCATTATTATCACAAAGATCCAACCAAAATGGTAGTAACTTATTTACTAAATTCTTTCTATTTATTGCGAGTTCCTATCCCTTGAACACCTAACTACACTTCCTTTCAAGATTCAGATCATCCACTGCATTTGAGAACTCAGATCATGGTGGTTTACATGTGATTTCTATAACAGTTACAATCATTTCCCAAAAAATATACAAATTCCATTGGAATATCCAAAAAATTGGGAGATTCTTAAATAACAAAATTATTAGAATCTGAAAACACATCAGCAGCAGAATCAATAGCTTGCTTTCCAAATCTGCGTCATCTAAGCTAACATCGAAACCGAAAGTCATAGCAAATCTAGAAACCAACAACAGGAAACTGGTAGCTCCACAATTAACGTAAATCAGCAATATTAAGCTCAAATTCCCATCAAAAGTCTCACATTTATTTAGAAAATGCATCCATAGTAGACTGAAAAACACTCATATGTAACATCGACAAAAAGCTATGATCCAATAAACAAGAAATCCAAATCACAATAGAACATACATCACTTAAATCAGAAAAAATGTACTCAAAATCTCATTAAACTCCAATTAAAAATAAAAAAACAAAAAAAAACCAACCAGATACATTTTTAGAACAAACCCAGATCAGAAAACAACAAAAAGATCCAAATGGGTGTATATCAAAATAAAGCAAAAAATGAAGAGGGATTATAGAGTGCTTACTCGTGCAGTTTCATCAGCATTAATCAACACAAACTCATTTCTGTTATGAGACCCTGCAATGAGCCTCCTTCCAGTGGCCATAACTCACCACCGACACACACCAAAAAATAGAATAAATAGAATAAAAATGATTAAAAAAACACAGACCCAGTTCTCCAAATCAATCAAACTCTCTCACTGAGTCCTCAAGATCCAGTTTTGTTGATTGCCCAAAACGCCACATACAGTGAAAAAGCAGAAACACAGAGAAAACGAAGAAAATAAGGCAATGCTTTAAGGTTTGCTTGAGTTGGGCAACCCCCCTAAGAGAGAGAAAGGAACACAGTTTTTTTTTTTTTTCAAAAGAGTGAGAGAGAGAGAGTGTATGTGCTGTGAGTTGTGACTATGTGTGTTAAAATGAAGACGCGTGACTTTACGAGTTAAAATGAAAGACGCGTAATTGAGAAGGAGAAGATGGGTGCGACAGAGAGACAACAGAAAATAAAATCAATACATCAAATTAATTATTTCCCATAAATAAATAAAAAAACTAAAATAAATAAATTAAGAGGAGAAGAGAAGAAGCAGCAGTGGTGGAAAGTTAGTAAACATGGTGGGGTCCAGTAGACTGATGTGACTCTGTGTATGATCTGCCCCCACCAAAGTTAGTGACAGCAAAATACATCTATGAGAAAGAGAAAGAGAAGTGTAATTTTGATATTTGACAATTTTAAAAAAAATAGGGTTTTTTTCTTTTGTTTTTTTCAGAAATTTTTGTGAGTACAGTTGGGTTTGTCGTGTTATTTTTTTTCTGATTTTTCTCTGTAGCAGATTCTTCTTCCTTTTTCCTTTTGTTCTTGGGGCAGGAGGAGATTTTATCGTTAAGGCCCTTTACTTTTTATGTTTTTAGTATAAAATGATATTCCGTTGCTAATATAACTTAAAAGTACCATTTTGACATTGAGTTTTAATGTTCTATCATATTAGAACGTCTATAGGGCACCGATCCGTGTAAAATGTATTAGGCTAGTATAACTATTTATGTCATAGCTCTCGTAATATGAATTTGTATGGATAATTAAAGAAAGTTGCTTAAAAACTAAAATTACTCGATTAAATATATATGAATAATTATTTTAAGATAAATAAATAAATTATTAATGGTGATAGAAAAAATTTATAGTATGTAGTCTGTTTTAATAAGGTGGTTTAATGTACTTTTAATTTATTAATTATTTTAAACAAATTGATATAATATAAAATAATTTATTGAATAAAAATATCAAAAAAGTCAATATAATTTTCAAGTGGTAGTTATATAATAGTGTTCTATCAATTTTGTGTTACATTCCTCGGACTTATTTATTGGGATAATGTGGTCACTTCACAGGAGAGGTGAGATAAAACTAACTAAAAATTGTTTATTATTGCTTGGTATAAATTGACAGTTTGTCTTTATTTGGTGAAATATAGGGGCCTAAATGATAAAAAGCCATAATAAATTACTTGCAGAAAACAATAAAACTACACCGTTTTGGAAAGTAAAGCTAAGAGAGTGAAAAGCAAGCCGCGTAGTTAATGTGTGCAGAGAGTGTGGTGCTGTGTGTCAATGTAGAGACAGTAAAAGAAGACACGATCTACGCGCCACGTGGGCAGATCCTAATTTTTAGGTGCCTTTCTATTTATAACTATTTTGTGCCTTAATTGTTTTACTCATTTCCCCTTTTTTTCTACTAAATTATTTATTTATTAGCTGGTAAAATATTTTTATTTTATTTGGAGTTGTAAATTGTAATTGCTTAGCACAACCGCCAGCCTTCGTGTCAAGTGTGCTGCACGGAGTTTTTTTTTCTTTTTTCAATCGTTAAAACACTGTTGACTTTATTGAATTATGAGGGAGCTGGTGGGGTTTGGATCTGGTGCACCCATTAATTGTTGTTTGTTCTTAGAAAGATATTGATTTGTGACACAATCCAACATGAAAGTGGCAAGTTTTGCTAGCTCTAAAGTGATACAATTATGTCATCGTTGGTTTATATTCTTTGCTATATATTTTAAATGATATAATATTAATTAATTAATTAATTAAATTAAAATAAATTAATTATATTATCTTACTAATTAATTAATAAATGTTACATCATTTAAGATGATTATTTAAGATAAAAAAATTAAAAATATATAATATATTGTATATTCCTGCGGTGAATTGGTGAGGATAATGATTTAAGTCTCATGAGTTCAATATTAAATATTAGTAGGAGTAAATATATAACTAATATAGAAAAAAAAAATTTCCTCTTACCTCTAGTAAATACAGATGTCCAAACTATAGGTAGTAGACCTTTGAATTGCGCTAAAAGTATATATATTTAGAGTCATAGTAAAACTTACATAATAATATATATGTAGATTATAACAATTTTGAAAAAAAATGATATGATTATTTATCAATATTAAGGATCTATAGAAAGAGATGAGTTATATTATATATTTATTGACTTATACTACCTCAATAAAAATGTTCATCCCTTAATCTAATGCGTTTAGTATTCATGTCAAATTAGTGTATGAGATTTTTTTTAATATAATTGGAAAGGAAGCTAATGGTTTTGGAGTTAAAGTACTTTTTATCTTTTTACTTTTAAGAAGAAGAGAAAAGGCCAAAATAAATTTGTTCAACAATTTTAATTTGTTTTTAGTGACAATCCATATATATTGGGGTCGTTATATTATGCGCAAAATAAATGATATTTGAAAGACAAGTATCGGTCTGTCTTAAAAGATTAACTTGCCTTTATTGAATAAAATAACCAAAAAAAGAGAAAAATAATGAAGCACATGGATACACAACTAATAGATTTTGATTGTTACATTTAGGTTGAGCTTTGAATGCTTCAAACAATTCAATATTTGGTGTTAAAATGTCAATAACAATTAAATTAATTAATATTTGTCGGTGTTCATTAATTAAAATAAACTAACTGATAGTATTTTGATAAGATAGAAGATTTGAGCGGTTAAGCCCCAAAATAAATTAAAAATAAAAGTTTGAAATCTGTCTTAATAGTTAATATCTTATCTCCAAATAAAAAAAAAGTATTTGGTAAAAATTTTGAAAAACAAAATTTAGAACACTATTTAAATAGTTGTTAGAGAATTATTTTGAAGCATTCAAATATATACGGATTGAAACTACTGCTACTTTATTCTCTTTTTTTTTTGGGTACACTAAAAAACAACTGAACTTATTTTATATTACGAATTTTAAAAATACCCATCGAATTATTTGATGGTATCATGAAAAATCAAAAGTGTACTTACCTTTAAAAGTATACTTACCTAAGTACATAATAAACCCATCCATTTCATACATAATTAAACTAACTTGTCTAATAAAATAATTATATATATATATATGGTCATTAACCAAAATTACAATGAAATGTCACGTTTTGATGACCTAAACTTCGATGGGGACAAAGCTTTTGTTCCTTTATAAAACACACCCTTTTCAGGACTTTTTTGACTTATTTATTGCTCATTAGCTGGCAAATGAGCATCACATTCTCTTTCTTTGTACAAATCACAAAACTTATAATTTGCAAAGCTGTACCGTTTCATCTGACAGTCAAATCATATCATAAGCCCACTTGCCACTTCATGTGTGCTTTTATATTATAGGGTAGGTGAAACGTATATACTCCAGCGCCACGCGGGCATCGAACTGTCGGTGGAACGAAATTATACAATTTTCTCAACACAAAAAGAACATTTGGCCCCTCCATTTAAATAAATCTCCTCTAATGCTTTAAATTACTCAAATAAACCCCTCTTTGAAGATGCACGGTTGCACACACAACAATTTACTAATTCATGGGTTTGGCTTAGTATTCGAAAAACATTAGAGGTGAAGGTGTCGGTTTTTATATTAAATTGCTTTCGATGTTGGGTTTCATCTTTGATATGATTAGACAATAATTTTTTAGGAATTTAAAAATAAAAGGGCTTCACTAGGATTTTTGTTTAACTACCTTTTATAGGTCATTTATTTTATTATTACTCTAGTCTAAATACATATTTTTTTGGTTGAGATTTGAAGATTAAGACAAACCATCCAACTCTCGAAATAAATAAAATCAATATGAATGGAATGAATCAATATGCCCACGATTTAGATAGTTTGTGTTTGAAAAAGTTGATAAGTAATAATTATCAAGTTTATTTATAAATTAGTAAATATATTATTTGTTTGAGATCATAAGGACTAAGACAAACAAACAAACAAACTCTTATACAAAATAAAATTAAGGATCACAAGATATTGATTAATTGAATTAGTATCTAAAAGAAAATGTATATGAAACTATCATTATGAAAGATTAATTAATGACTAACAAAAATTACACCATTGTTGGGCTAACTAGTCAAAATGAAACCCATTGGAAACCATGATTTCGAGAGATTGGTTAGTGGAATCAAATAATATACCAAAGATTCAACTTATTCAACTTAAAGATATTATTAAATTATCTATATTAAGTTATTTACTTTTTGTTCTAATGCATTCTCACATAAAAAATTATACTAATTTAAGTTTAATCCCTATCCGAGTTTAAAATAATAATATGAAGGTAACTTAATATATGGATTAGGCATGCATTTATTGGTCCACTATTACTTAAGCCATAAACCAGTGATTATTATCATAACACACGTGTTAATTCACCATGTCCAGATATTTTATTTTATCATCATGATCGTTTCTTCGGATATAGACCTTCGTTTATGGTGTACTTTTTCGCTCTTTCACAACGTGAAATCAAAGTAATGAAAATAAAATTACCATAAAAGCTAAAGCACGTGATGTAGATTATAAAATAACACCGAATCAGGACGCACCACGTGGCAACTCATAACGAATGCCAAATCTGAGCCTGATCCATCTGCTTAAGCAGGCATGATTAAGGATGATTATGAGGATGATCAAACCCGAAAAAAAAAAAATAAGAAAAGTATAGGGACCTAATCATAGACCGCCATGATGTATCTGTTGCAGCAACACGCCACGTGTAAATAGCATGTGAACTGCGGGGTCCACGGGAAATAGAGCATATTGAGGACCCACAAAATTTAAATTGTTAATTCTTATCAGTTGGGCCCCAGAGCTTCGAAGGCTACAGCTGGCAATTGTCGTTGCTTTGGTGGAAAGTGAACTGTGAGCCACACGATTGAAAAATGATAATTTCGGGGATATTTTCTTGTTTTCGTTTATTATTTTCAATTTTCCTTTTCAGAGAAGACAAAATATTAGCGAATGGCGAGCTAACACGTTGACCTTTAGAATTAATAGTTTCTTTTGTACTTTCTCTTTTTAATGCGTTTGGTGGATAACGGTAACGGAGCCAAAGAAACGGAGAGTCGGTAACATTCGGCTTTCTATGAACAGTGAACATTCTGCCGTCAGGTCGCAGTTTCTACGTTCTAAACGTTTAGTCAAAGCTCTGGCCGGACAGAGAAAAAGTAAAAGATGGCCTCCTATTTGACTTTGTGAAAATCCTAAAACTAAAAATGTGTTATGCAAGTGAATGTTTGAAAATTGAAACTATAATTGTGTGAGGCGTAGACGTAGTAGGCTAATAGCCCTATATTACCCGATTGAGGTTACACCTAAGGTTAATAGTCTCCAGCTACTTTTTATTAAATCCTCGTATGATACGTACTGATTGACTTTATTTTACGTATTTGTTAAATTATTTATTTACATATTATGTGTCACATCAATAAAGGTATAAAGTATGTAATTATTTAATTATACGAAGAATTATGTATCACTATATTTAAAATCATTATAAATGTATTTCGTACAGGGAAAATTCAATTAAATGATAGCATACTAATATAATGGCAGTGAACTATTAACACCGTCAAAGACTTTTTCTTTTACATAATTATAAGATACACACTTGATAAAAATTTTTATGTAGTAATACTAATACTATTTTACTTGTTAGTTAAGGCAGGTCTTCGAAAAGTAGAATTGGTGATAGAAGTGCTGAATTGAAAAAGGAAAACAAATTAATATTTGTGGCTGCTGGGATTCGAGCCCAGGTCTCCACGGCCACAACGTGGAATTCTTACCACTAAACTACAGCCACAATTTGAATATTTTCAAATTTTTAATTAACTTAAATCATTGTTCACAATATTGACAAACTGCGCATAAATAAAAACATCATATATGTATGGCACTGCAATATGCATCACATCGCAATGCCTATTTTGTCCGGCAAAATAAAACGCCCAACGATAAGAATGTGTGATTTCAGTGCTGCTAATGCTGCTTTTAATAGAACTCCAAAAGGCACAGGTCAATAGGCCGAAAAGGTTTCAGATATGATCATATGAAACGCATAAGGAGACTTGTATTCTGATGAACCATAAACCTGTTCATTTAAAATTGAAACCAGGAAGGTGGGAATCTTCACTTATTTCCTTAAAATTGTATAGTATACGTGACTAGCAGAAATCTGAACGGAAATCTGAACGGAAATCTGAATGATTTCTGTCCCAGTATTATTAAACTGATCTGATGAAAAGAGAACAGTTTCCAGTTGAGAATCTTGATTGCTTCATGTCTTCCACACCCGGATGGTGCCATCAACAGAGGAGGTAATCATAGCATCATCCTTGGGGTGATAACTCACACTTGTTACCTGCAGAAGACACTCAGAGGTGTTAAAGTAGTCTTTAGAAAGTGAAAATAGAAATGAGTAACCAGAATACCCAACACTAACCACGAAACCAACAGATAAGTAGTACTGTAAGTGTGCAACACTTGACAGTGCAGTGATTGCAGTAAAACAAATTGCAAAACAACATCAAAGATGACAAAACAACAATGGGTGGTCAAACCAAAACAAGAGCTAAAAATATTAAGAATGTGTACTTGGAACATACAGTAACTAATCAAATTGAAGGAATTCAGAATTCAAGAGTTACTACCTAACCCGGTAAATTAGTGATAATGACATATTAAAGAATGCCACAACTGAAGCATTGTTTGAAATTCGGGGATGGCGAGAATTCAATATGCTTATATAATATCATCCCACATAATATATTAAGAATCACGATTTAAAAAACAAAATAAAAGACATGTTTTTAATTTGAAAACATCTATATGGTTGCCCAAATTATTTCAAAGAAGGTTAAAGGTTAAGGAATCCAGAATCCATCAGCTGAGCATAAGGTAACCTATAGCATATACCTCGACTAATCAACACAAATCAAATAAATGTTGGACTGAAAGAAATTTAGAGGAAAAAAAGCTTTACCACTAAAGAATGAGCTTTGAATTTCGCCACTACAGATGCATCTACCAGATCCCAGAAGTAAATATAACCATCCTCAGATCCACCAGTTACATGGGCATCAGAGTTTGTAAGGCAGCAATCTGTTTTGAAAGACTATTGCACAAACCAAGCAGGGAGTATAGCAACATCAATATTAAAGAGTGGAACAAAAAGCCCAATAGAAGTTTAATATAGAGTGCTTCATGACATACAGCTATTAGATAATTCATATTGAAAAAATAATGAACTTGAAAAATTTGGAAGTGCACCAAAAACAATTGTCAAAAATTTTTAATAAAAAAATACTGGAAAAAATTGAAATAATAATCAATTTAAAGAATGCATCAAGAATTATAGTAAAAAACCCAAAGATAAGGCATTTGCATGCTATGTGCTAACCTTGCAAATATGGCCTTTATATTCTTGCAATTGTTCACCGCTAGATCTGCCATAATAGAGGACCAGGGATAATGAAAGGAAAATTCAGCGAGTCATCTGGAAAGCGGAAACCATAAGAAATTACCTGTCTAAAAGACGTAAAGTAGAATCTAAACAGCTTGCTAATATGCAGTTGCCATCGTTTGACATTGATATACAGTTGACAGGTTGTCCCAAGTCATCAGACAATTCTCTGGTAGTATTTAACAAGAACAACATAATTAGAAAACATGCCCAACTTATTTCAGATAGTTTCTCCAAGAAGCAGGTTGAAAACTAACAGACAAGTGGGGTTTCATGAATTCTTCAACACAACTCCATTTACCTTCCAACACGAATGTCAAATGTTCGTACCGTTCCATCAACACTTCCGCCTATAATTTCAGTTTTTGTTAAGCAAACTGACATCACACTGTCTTGAAAAGAATCAATAATCTGCATATTCATAAAAGCTTCAGAAAAATTAGTCAGTATATACATAGATTAAAAAAATAGCACCCATTGTGAAATTCAGCAACCTGAATAGGCTCAGTGCTATGTGATCTACAGTCCCAAGCTCGCAATGATTGATCATAGCCAGCTGATACTACCACTGATGAATACTCATTAAACTTTACTGCATTCACCTGGAAATGGAATAGGAAAAAAAGGGAAAAAAAACTCCTTTTATTCATG
The DNA here is from genome assembly GCA_025617385.1 of Murraya koenigii. Classification (NCBI taxonomy): domain Eukaryota; kingdom Viridiplantae; phylum Streptophyta; class Magnoliopsida; order Sapindales; family Rutaceae; genus Murraya; species Murraya koenigii. The sequence continues at coordinate 6,050,170 of CM046813.1, read as the reverse complement.
TTCATCAGCTATTTCATCATCATTAAGGCTGCATTGGAAGTTCTTTTAGCAGTATAAATAATCAAAAAAGCTTTCTATATCTATTTTGTTCTGTTTGGTTGAAATAGAGCAAAATATATTATATAAGATTATTGTGACCTTGAAAAAAGCACTTCCTACAAAAATGCAGCTAAGAACATCCCAAAGCCTCATGACACCCTCGAGAGTGTTTTATAGTACAACAGTTTAGCTCAAAGCACTTTCTACAAAATCACTTAGGGTATGTTTCAACTATTATATTTCTTCTTAATTTTGAAAGCACAACAGCTAAACTTAATCAGCAGTTAATATTTAAAAACCATCTATCCAATCTATCCACTAATACTTCACGGCTCGTGATTTCATTCCACAACAACAATGTATTAAAATCCGCAATACCTCAATCCCAACATACAATTAGAAAAAGCACTTATTAACTGATTCTTGAAAATGCACTTTCAAGCTATTGTTTCTTTCAGCTACACTATACATTCTTAGAGAAAAAAAAAAAGTTTTGATGATTTGAAGGCGCTTTTTACCAGAAAGCACTTCCAAATTCACCATAGTCCATAAAAACCTAAAGGATTTTCAAAACGACAACTAACCTCGCCTTCGTGGCCACGAAACTTCCGAATGACACGACCAGTCGAAACATCCCAATAAAAAATTTGCCGATCACCGCCACAAGATATCAACTTCGAGTTGTCTCTTCACATTACAAAATTTTCACATTATTTATCAATTTATTTTAAATTTCACAAATTGAGGGGCAACTAAAGTAAATTGAAGTAAATTCGAACTTACGGGGTAACGTGGACGTCGCGGACTTCCCGGCCGTGGGATTTGTAGGTCTTGATGTGGATCCCACGGTGAGGATTCCACAGGCGGATGGTGCGGTCTTTGCCGCAACTCAGGCAATAATTGCCGTCACCGTTGAACCGAGCGGCTAAAACAGCGCCTTCGTGGCCCTTGAGCACGTTAGCCTCTGTCCTCGGCAGATCCGAAACACTCATTTTTTTTTGCTTCTTTGGGCGGGAACGAGTTATCGTGCGCCGTTGTGCTGGAAAAGGCGAAAACAATTCGAAATAGAGGGCTCTTTATATTATTTTGTTTCCAAAATAGAGTAAATAATATAGGGCCCCTAAATCTTTAATTAATTATAGGTAAAACCACAGTTTATATTGATTGTTAACGGAGGTTCCTGACGTAGTGGTCAATTGAGGATCACCGATCATAAAATTGATGATTTGACCATTGTATCCCAACAAATTTTTTTGCAAATATTAATTTTATGACCTTTTTTTTTTCAATTTTAAAGGAACATGAATAGTACATTTGTTTGTAGGGTATGACTGCCCATTGACTTAAGGTTTCTTTTTGTATGATAAGATTAGATTAGACTGAAAATTCAAGCTTGATAGTTTGTGGTTCGCTTAATTTTGTTGTGTGGTTCAAAAAGTAAGGTCTAAGAATCTATTCTAGCGTTGGTTAAATTCAAGTATACTCCTATTGCACCTTTGATTTTGGTGTTAATTTGATTTACAAAGTTTTGTATAGAATCAAATAATTCAATTTACGCTATTATTTTGACGTTCCATATTCTAATATGTTAGGATTTCAAAAAAATAAATATCGTGATATGATTTATTCGCTAAGATAAAGACATAAAAATTGATACAATATAACAATGTAAAACTCATTTTTTTAGTATTTTATTTTTTATTTTTTTGAATTCCAATATTCAAAACATGATTGGGCAGAGAACTATCTTTTTCTTTTTTTAATAAAACTTTTAGAATAAGATTAAAGTACTTAAAAAAGCTTGTATTTAGTAAACCATGTCAATATAATTAGCAATGGTTGATACTTGATTTCCAAAGAAAAGAAACCCTATTGTAACTAACAGTGTGGGAGCAAATTATACAAAGTGAATGGCGGAGAACCCGGTATTAGTGTCATAGGGCCAATATAATTGTAAGCTCTAAGGAATCCTTACTGCGATTTTATATTTAGGGATGATTTTTCTAAGGATTTCAGGACTGAAAATGAGTGAGTGGGGCTATGGATAGTTTATGGTATAAGGTTATGATCCTAAAAAGGTTTTGTGTGTTGTTTGAGGTTACTTGTAGCTTAAGACAGGTTTCAACGATGGTTCTTATTAAAAAAGAGTTTTTTTTTTTCTTATTAATGGTGGTTATAGGAATTTATTTATTTATTTATTTTTATTTCTTATTAATGGTGGTCGTAGGTTATGGGGTTGCTATTAATTACAGCTCGCAAGGAATTACTAAGGCTAGGCTGTTAGGATGAATGTTTGTCTGTGAATTTTTATGGAAGTCTTTATTTACATGTTTAGATGGTAAGGTTTAATGGATCTAGGAAGTGCTATCGGATTTAAGACAATGATTCTTCCACAAATTCAATTATAGGCTTTTATACCATTGGGTCTTATTGGTCTCTTATGAACTTCTTAAACATGGGTTCCCCATGTTATACTAGATATTCCCTTACGTACCAAGTACTTTCAAGTGGGTTTGGACAAAGATTCAATGTACATTTGTATTCACTTAGACATAGTAAATGTCGTAATTCAATGGCTTGAATCCATTGCAAAAATATATACCTTATACTTTGGGCTTGGCCTTTGGGCTTAGTGATAATTTTTGGATAGCACGAGTACATATTAAGGCTTCGTTTAATACAATTTATTGAATAGAATTTAAAAGAATAAAATTTATATAAGTAGAGTTTTTTTTTTCTTTCTTTAAAAGGGAGGGGTGGACAGTCCAGAAATTTGAACCCCTCCCCACCTCAGGATTCGAACCCGGCCATGCTGCTCTAGAACCGAGCATTGCGACCAACCCGACCACGGCCTTGGGGGCTATATAAGTAGAGTTTATGATAAAAAGTTATTAGATATTTAGTTGTCAATTAAAAAAGTTTTTTGGAACCATTAAATTGTTTGGTTTTATAAAATTAAAAGTTATTTTTGTGTAATTAAATTACCAAAAAGGATATGTAAAAAAATTTTGTTTCATAACTATCTAATTTATAACAAAATGCATCCAAGCTATCAATTAATAAGATTTTTTCAATGTTCAAAATTAAAAACACATAAATAATATATTTTTCCAAAAATATAATATTATCTACATTAAAATGTTAATTGAATAGTGACAATAATTTATATTATGTATGATTTTGAATATAATAAGTAAATTAAAGTGGCTGCAATTTCATCTAAAAGAAAAAAGTGAAGTGACAACAATATTTTTTTATCAAATTGAGACAATAATTTCTAGGATTTGCCTAAGTTACAACTTGTTATAATTTACTTCTCTCATATGAATAGTATGAGCCCCACTACTATGATACTGTTCATGTGAAAGAGATAAGTTACAACAAGTTGTAACTTAGTAGCTCCCTAATTTCTATTGTGTAGGTTTTGAATATAAATAACGATATTATATAATTAATGAAATATGTTTAGGGTATTTGGATATTACATGTATTTTAGGAAAAGCTTTATAACCTTTACTCCCAAAAATTTAAAATTTGAACTTTTCATAGTAGAGGTAAATTAGTTTATTTAAACCTAAAAAAATTTGCTAAAAAAAAATCAAACACCATTTTTTTTTTAAAAAGGTGCTTATAGAATTAAATAAATACATATGACACTTACATAAGTCATATGAAATAGGTACTAAACTTTTACAACAAGGGGATTAAATAATATCAATTTAGGCACACGGTGAAAACTAATGACTTACCCTCTAAGAGCCTTAACTTCTTCTTACTTTTTTGTTTCGTTTTATTCTTGATTTTTTTTTTAATATATTTGAGATGACTATAGAAATTTTAAAAGTTAAATGTAAATAAGCATACATAGGGGTTTTAAAAGAAAATTAGGTGTATGTGAATAGTTTCATCCACAACAAAGTCCCGTAAACCCATTTGTGTTTTCAACAATTTTTTTGAATTTTGTTTACTGGCTTTATTACCTTTGCTACATTCAGCAAGAAACTGTTTTAAGTGTCTAAATACTATTGCTATTTGTCAAACAAACATTGACTCCAAACACTAATTTCTATTTTTACATCTGATCGCGTGAAAACCCAAACCTAAAGATCATTTTTTATTTGAATCAAGTTCAAAATTACATTAAATGTCTTTACGGCCCATAATTGGTGAAGCTGAAACCCAAACCCGAAGCTCCAGATATTGCACCAACCTGCTGTGCCAGTCCTTCTAAATAAAAATTGCATTAATAATAATAAACACTACATTAAACATTACCTGAAGCATCGAACGGTGCATTTTGATCAGAATATAAAATGCCCTACTATTGAATGCACACACACCTCACACGCGTATGGAAAACACATTGACTAAAGTCACACATTCTCCCTGTAACTCCCATCAAATCCACACCTCATTAAATTAAATTCACACGATCTGACCGTCGACTCTCCCTCACGGTGCCTTTGACGGTCGACTCTCTCTCACTAAAATTAATTCCACACGATTATTGAATATTTAGCTTGCATTTAATTTCTGTTGATAGTGACATTTTAAGAAATTTGAGATTTGCATCTGGACACTTTTTCATCAGTTTGCTTCCAAAATATTTTCAAAATCTAACAATGCACGTATTCAATAGTTAAAGAACTTGATTTATGGTGACCTTGAGCCAAATTTTTAGGCTCGGTGTCAAAAAAATCAAGTTCTATTTAGTGCTCATTTGCAAGCCAATTTGTTTCAGTCTTAGCATATTTTAATTATAAGCCTCCAAATTGGAAATGGTTCAACTATAAGGTGTTTTGTTAAAAATTATTTTAGATTTTTTCTAACTCAAGGAAGAAATAATATAAACATTTCTGCTTTGAAAATAATTACCTCTAGATTCCACATTAAATCCAAATTAATGATCTGATCAAATTTTTGTCACATTTTATGGATTAGTTTCATTTTTTTATTTCAAATTTAGTTTTGAAATGAGTTTTGTTGATACGAATTATTTTCATTTTGTCATTTCAATTTTGTTGGTATGAATTATTTTCATTTGTTATTTCAATTTTGTTAATATGAATTATTTTAATTTTATGAAAACAAAGAATATAGAAAAGGCCTCTTAAGTTGAAGAATTGGACAAAATTGAGGAAGATAATGATTGAGATGTCATTTGATAGTGATATTGAAATGTTCATTTACTATAAAGAGTATGGCAAAAGAAAAGAGTTTTCCATTATGCGGAGAAGTTGTAGAAAGGATAGTAATGAGATACTTAGACATGTGATAGACATGTGACTTTTGCTTGTGGGTGAAACAGTGAGTCAATAAGTAAATCTACTAATATATTAAGGCTTCAACCTAATATAAAAAGGGGCTACAATGCTAAATTGAGAGGTGTTTTAGGAGAAGATGGAAAGTGGATGATTTAGAGCTTAAATCTTGAACACAACCATGCATTGTTAACTTCAACTAAGTCTAGGTATTTTCGGTGCAATTGTAGTCTTAGTACATATGCAAAAAAGAAGTTTGATGTAAATGATTGAGCATGAATCAAAATTTTCCTAAAATTATTAATCACTTGTTATTGAGGCTATAACCATGAAAATGTGACATTCATAGAAAAATAGTGTAGAAATCATGTTTAGAAAGAAAAAAGATTATGGCTTGGAGATGGAGATGCTGCTGCGCTTCAAAACTATTTTGTGAAAGTGCAAGCAGGAGACAATAAGTTTTACTTTAGTACGCAAGCAGATGACGAGAGACGATTAAAATTTTTTTTTTGAGCTGAGCCAAAGAATAGGAAACACACAAAAAGCTTAGAGACATTGTTACATTTGACACCACGTATCTTACAAATAAGTATGACATGCCATTTGCTCCATTTATAGGAGTTAATCATCATGGGCATTCAATTTTTTTTGGGGAGTAGATTAATTTTGCACGAAGCCATTGAGACATTCATGTGGTTATTTTGGATGTGGCTATTCTGCATGTCTAACTTGGCTCCCATTGGAATAATTGCAGACTAAGACAAGACAATAAAAGTTGCAATTAAGAATGTTTTCCCCAATACTCGACATCGATGGTATATATGACATATACTGAAGAAGATTCTAGAGAAGTTAGGGGGCTATACAGGATATCATGGCATTAGCAATATGTTGCACTATGTTGTTTATGATTCACAAAGCCCTGCGAAATTTGAGGAAACTTGACACCGTATAATTGTAGAATATGATTTGGGGGGGATAATGAATGGTTACAGGGCTTATACAATTAGAAGCATCGTTAGGTACCTTGTTATCTAAAGAAAAAATTTTGGATAGAAATGTTAACCACTCAATGCAGTGAGAGTATGAATATATTTTTTTATGGTTACCTTAACTCAAAGAATACTTTGAAGTGGTTTATGGAGTAATACAACAATACATTAAAGAATAAATATCAGAAAGAACTTGAAGAAGATGCCAGGTGTTTTTCTCAACAAATGCCATGTATGACATCTTATGCGATGGAGAGTAAATCTGAGATGTGTACACCATTTCAAAGTTTCAAGAATTTCAACAAGAGTTGGTTGGAAAGATATATTGTGAATTTGTCAATTCTATGGGTTCTGAATATATAGTTAGAGAGGATGTTAAAGTTGGAGAGGGTAATAAAGGAACTTTCTTTAAAGTACATCTTGAGAAAAAAAATGGTGAAATCAGTTATAGTTGTTCAAGGTTTCAGTTTAGAGGAATTATTTGTAGGCATGCCATTACATTTATGATACGTACTGACATGGAAGTGTTTTCAAAAAAGTACATCATATGAAAATAGAGAAAAGATGTGTAGAGATGCAATAGTAGGGTGAAAATGAATTATGAGTTGTATAGTTGCACAAATGAATAAAAGTGATATGAGAAAAAGTGTGCTACTTTTGTAGAGGTTACAAACTTGCTGTACCAAAAGTTGAAAGCTCCAATCTTGTTTTGAATTGAGATTGGATTAAGAAGTTACAAAAAGATCTTTTGAAAACAATTCAATGCAGAGATAATGAAGTACATGTTCTTACAGGCTAAGAAAGTTGTAATAATAGTGTGGGAATGGAAACAGTACATGATCCAGTACCCAAACATCGTAAAGTTTGTTCACCTTGTCAAAAAAAGAAGTCTAATAAATTTTCGAAATGTAAAAAGAATTCCACATGTTCCAATGCAGAGGTTAGTTTTGATGATAATTAAAATAAAATAATTTATTACTTAAATTATGCTCAAATGTATGTTTTGTGACTTTGTAGGATAGACAGGTAAATGATCAAGTGGCAACTATGATCCCAACATACGAGAGCAATGATATTACAGTATGTTTTATGAAATTCATATCTATACACTTAATTTTCATCACTTAGTTATAGATATTTTTCTAATATAATGAAGCACCTATTCTGTAAATACTTCAAAATCTTGAAGGAAGTTGCGTTGGTAGGAATGTATACCCATATAGAATTATGAACTATTGTAATGTAAGTTTTTCAGTCTATGGATATGATTTAGAGGATATCATCGTTTTATTAAACTTCCATTAATGTCTGTTTGTTTTAGAGTCTTGTGAACTTGCATCATACAATTGAGGATAATGTTTATCTAACCGCTATACAAAATTCTTGTACGATAAGTGATGATAAATTTTGTATTTGCTCATCTTTTCTACTTTATTGTCTTTTATTATAACAAGATGTTTAATTTTTCTTGTTTAATTTTTTATAATAGTAACTATAACTCTAGTTACATGGACATTTTCAGCAGTTACTCTATCATCAAGATAATGAATATGGAGTTAATAAAAAGTATTGTATTTGTATTTTAAGAATGAAGAATGCAGATGTTTGCTTTATTTCATTAATATTTGGATTTAAGTCTTTGGCTATAATATGTGAGCTTGTGGATTTGATACATAGATTTATTCCTATAATGATATATTTTTTCTTTAATGGCATATTGGTAGTTTTATTTGGTATCAATTATTTTTGTTTGAATTATACATGAATGGATGTATTTGAGTCTGTCATGCTTGAATTTTAATGTTGGTTTTATGAATTATTTGTCTCTCAATGTGCAGCAATTATTAGTAATTTCAACAAAACAATAGAAGCTATTATATTAATAAGAGAAGCAAATATGTTAACATTATTGTTGCGAACAAAAATTTACGTGTACTGAAGCATTCATGATATAGTTCACAAAAAAGAAAGGATAAAGATACATTAGTTAATTATACAATTTAAATATAATACATATTAAAATAATTATAATTATTTGTTGGATATATTTTACAATAAAACTTGGATCTTTACGTTGTCATCTTTGTTAAAGTTCTTTGTCAAACAATTGAAATTTAAGAGACGCATCCATTTAATGCCTTAACTTTCAGCTTTATTTTGGTTTAGATTTCGATCTTCTAACCCTTCAAAGTCATTAGATTCCCTGCTCTTCCAAACATCATCCCATTTAAAAGCCCTACATCCTTTACACTTCCAAAACTTATGATTCAGATTTTCTTTTGTACGTGAAGTTCATAAGAACTTATTACTGTTACAGCATTTTCACAGGCTTTCACCAGTCTTTGAATTTCATTTGTGCTAGAAGACATAATGATTGAACAAATTCTGTATAAGTATAAACAACAGCACATAATGATTGTCAAGGTAAGCCATTACAGCACATAATAAATACGAGCATCACATAATGTTATTTTTCTGGTATAAACAGTACATAAGCATAGAGTTACATACTAAAAAGAAGGTTAGAAGAAGAAATTATTAACCTAGTCATCACTTAACAGCAAGATTAAATTCCAACAGGCAAATCTAGTGATGGAAATTCTTGTCAGACAGATAAAGTATTTCTATTTTTATTAGGCTTTAAAGCAAATAGGAATATATAACTTTTAGTCTGTCAATTGAATTCATGGAGTTAAAATTATGCAATCCTTATCTCTGTTAGACAAATAGGCATCTTACAGTTTCAATTGTTTACACTGTCAATCATAATATTTGAAACAACACAACATGTGGACTAATTTATATGTAGATATAATCGAATTAGAAAGGTCGTAGGGGTGAGTTCTAGTTTAGTAAATTGTGGGTCTCAGTTCAGTAATTACGAAATGCTTAATTGATTGAGTAAACTAATATGAAAATTTGTTCAAATTTTGAATCGGATTAGATGCAAAACATGCATTTAAAAAGATAACACACCCTACACATTACTGGTTTTACATAGGGACCAATATATAAAATCTACTGGATTGCCCACTAAATAGTTCTATTCACAAGTTTATAAGGGAAGGGTAACCAAATGGCGCTAGAAAGCCTTTTGAATTCAACACAAACTACTGGTTTTATATGATAAGTATATACTGAAACACCAAAACTATAATGGCATAAAAGAAGCTCCAGTTATAGTGATCACAGTGCCATTTCCAGCATAAAGACATCTCCATCAGCTCCTAACACTATAAAAAAATACAATAACATATCAATCTTGACGAACTAATTTGCCCAGTACAAATCAATCTAAATACAATTATAAATCAATACTAATGCAATGACAAATCACTCTAAACCAGCTTACTTGCCCGCTACAAAACTTGACCACATATTCTCTCTACACAAATTTCTACAATGGCAATTGAATATTAAAAAATTCATAATCAACAAAACCAAATTGAAGTTGCTGCCAAGTAATTATAAAATGCAAATAGAACATTAGTAAATAATATCAAGGACAACACTTCACACGGGATATTTTAGTTAATGATTACATTTTATTTTGATTTTAAGATAAAATAAATGTATCAATAAAAATAAATTTCATTTTGATTTCGATTCTTATAATTTAAATATTCGAATTATTATTTTTTATTTTGATTTCAATTTATTCTAATTACTAATTAATAAACGCACTATTAATACTATATTAATAGGATCAATGTCATTTTCCTAATAATAATAATAATAGTAGTAGAAGATACCTGCTATAGCCTGAAAGTGTTTGGCGTGGACGATTTGCGATGTACACATTGAAACACGTGACTCTGGAAGTTTCGAGACTGATTTCCTTCAAGCCGGGCCAATGTCTGGCTCACCTTTTTAAGTGCAATGTTAGCTCAAAATAAATAGATAAATTATAGATATTTTTTTTTTTGAAAAGATAACAAAAACTACCCTTTCGCGCGATTTCATAATTAAATAGTTAAATGATTAAAAGTAAATACAATAATAATAATTATTAAAAATAAATTTACTTACGAATGGAGATTCGTCTTCCTCAAAATTAATGATGCATTCCACCATCAAAGGAGGTTCCAGTACTATGTTGGCTCGTCATCGGCTGGCTGATTGGCTTGTTCGCCGAAACCTTCGTGAAAGAGATGCTCGAATTCGTCGTGGAGGAGGTCTAGATCGTCCAACTCACCTTCGGCTTGGTTGCGAACCGCACCATTCTCCACCGCGACTTCTGAATTTGAATTGTCCAGGCCTATATTTGACAAATAATTACTTGTAGCTAAATCTCATATTTTATATATGTGCAGCGCTGGTCATATGGAGAAACATTGTAATATGCATATGAATTCATGCCCCTATATATATATATATATATATTTTTTTTTTTTTTTTGTTGCCTCTTCTTTTGTAATGAAATGTTATATTACACGTCTCTTTCTTGGTACACACGCCCGCCTGCACACACGTACTACTAGATAGTTCGGTTGGTATACTGTACCAAAGATGTTAACTTACCATGTTATATTATAAAAATTTCAGTACAGTTTAAAGTATAATAACTTTATTTGAAGCCTCCCCAAAACTTATTTCGAAAAGGCAAAAACTCACTGAAAGGAGCAAAACAATTATGTGTTTTTTTTTTTAATAACTTTTAAACTTTCCATAATCAATATAAGAAAACCACAAATTTGATTTCCAACAAGGTGAATAAATCGAACTCATCAAATAATAAACAGTTTTACATCTCAATACGTTATCACAAATTTTATATCAAATCATGAGTCATTCATTAAGAATGAAGAAATTTTAGAGTACATTAAACGTATTATACCCTATTAATGTATGTATGTATGTCGCATGTATATTTGTTTTGAAAAAAATACTATATAATTAATAGTTATATTTAATTAAAATATATATTGCATACACACATATACATAGTCCCAATTTAGTCCAAGAACTTAAATTTTATTAAAACTTGAAAAAACTATTAAACTATGCCACTTAATAGCATTATACTATTATACTATTAAACCTCGTGACTTAATAGCTTTAACAGATATTATACTACTAAACCACTCGGTTTAATAACTTCCTCAAACTTTAACAAATCCAGGATCTTGGATTATAACATCTCTCTCTCTTTATATATATTAATTAAGTGTAGTATCTTTAATGTACTCTAAAATTTCACTCAAGAATGGTGACCATCTATCCAATATCCATTAATTTTTCCTTTGGGAAAAAAAATTTCAACCCAAATTCAACCCCCGTGGTGACGGTTATGCTTATAATATTAAAGCCAAATAAGTTCAAAAAAATCTATTAAAGCCGATTCTTTCTTTTTTAATCTAAAATCTGTAAAATGCATTTATTTATTAAAAAAAATAAAAATTGTATACGATTCATGATATGTCACATTATATATGACATACAACAACTCTCAAATGACAACGGTTAATTGACAACTTCGGAGTTGTTGTATGCTATATTTATCTGGATTAACTGCTGTGGATCCTAGAGGATATTTGACTAGTTTGAGTGTTATGAAGATGACAAGAAACTTTGAAATTGCTTATATCAACAAGTCGAGAAAAGTATTAAACAGGGTCATTGAAAATTCCCCTAAAAATGCATTAGGTTGGATTCAAGCTGCTGGGTTGGATTCAATTGGTTGAGGGGACAGCTGCAGCTAGAAAGTTGATAACACAAGGTTGCAGTATGCGTCCAAAAAATGAGGCTATTTGGTTAGAAGCTTGCAGGCTTGCTAGGCATTAGGAGGCCAAAGCCCTTATTACTAAAGGGTGTGAAACTTATTCCCGAGTCTGTTGAGTTGTGGGTACAAGCTGCTGAATTAGAATATGATAATGTTGAGAATTACTCTGCAAAAAAGCAGAATGAATTCACCTCAAGATCCAATCTTTAAGTCCTCAAAACACTGAATCAAAACCTAAATGACTAACTGATCTAAATGTAATATGATCTAAACAACTAAAACTAGAATACAGCAGACAGCATCAATCAAAACTAATCAAGAAAACACCAAGGATTATAGTGGTTCAACCATTAGCTAGCCTACATCTACTTTGAAGAAGAACGAAAAGCTTTCACTGAAGTTTCTGTTTCTAATACACGCTTACAGAAAAAATGCAACTGAACACTCACTGCGCAATTCCAGATCTTGGGGGCATTTATACAAGATTAAATTTATCCCAGAACTACCTTTGTAAGCAAGCAACCCTGAAAATTCCCGCTATCTGTAACAGATTTAACTGCCAATAGAGAGCTGGGAAAATGTGTAAAATTCCCATTTGATCTTATATTTAAAACGACGTAAGAGAATGTCATTTTTCCATAAGTGATGCACGTGTGATATCACGTGCATTACTTATCCTTCCATGTGACATTACACAATTGTCATACACGAGCAGAATCATGATAAACAGACAAGTCAGAGACTTTTTGATAATATAGACAGCATGTCACACATAACTACATAAGCTTATTTCCAGTTCACTCTCAACAAATAACAATTCATAACATGAATAGGAGTATGGTACTGCGAATGGGCTTAGATTATGTAGCTGATGTAGCTGATTCCGTTTGGTTGTCGAAGGCTGTCGTAGAGTTAGCTAATGAGAAACAAGGTAGGGTACTGTTACATAGAGCAGTTGAGTGTTATCCTTGGAGTTATGGCTAGCCTTAGCCAGGTTGGAAACTTATGATGCAGTTAATAAAGCTAGGTAGATGTTGCCTAAGGATCGAGCAATTTGGATGACAGCTGCCAAGTTGGCGGAGGCCCATGGGAATATTGCTACTGTTGGGAAAATTATTGAGAGGGGTATAAGGGCATTGCAAGGAGAGGAGGTTGTTATTGACAAGGAGGAATGGATGAAAGAGGCTGAGGTTTCAGAGAAAGCAGGGTCTGTGTTAACTTGTCAAGCGATCATTAAGAATACGATTGAGATTGGAGTTGAAAAAGAGGATAGGAAAGGGACTTGGGCAGCAGATGCAGATGAATGTAAGAAAGGGAGGTTCATTGAGGCTGCCAGAGACATTTGTGCTTATGCCTCTTCTGCGTTTTTGACTAAAAGGAGCAGCTCCGCTTGAGAAGAGAATGGGGCTAGAGAGTCTCTTATTACTTTATTAAGGAAAACAGTCACCTATTGTTCGCATGCTGAGGTTCTTTGGCTCGTGAGTGCAAAAGAAAAGTGGCTTGCAGGAGATGTGCCTGCAGCACGAGCTATTCTTCAAGCAGCTTATGAGAGATTTGGCTTGCAGCTTTTAAGCTTGAGTTTGAGAATCATGAGCTTGAAAGGGCCAGTATGCTTCTTGCTAAGGCAAGAGATAGGGGTGGTACGGAGACAGTATGGATAAGTCGGCGATTGTTGAAAGAGTACTGGCAAACTATGGAGAGGAGCGTGTCAAAGTTTGAAAAGGGCACCGCCCTTCAAGATGGGCGGTGCCCCATTCTCTCCATTCAACACGGCACGCGGTGCCGTGTTGAGAAAAATATATATATTATATAAAATAATAATATATAGTAACCAAAATGCAGCTATAAATTGAGCGTCCATTCTCTCATTTCAATCATCCCAAAAAATTCATTTCTTCTTGTATTAGAGAGAATTTTGAGAGTTATTGGGTGTAATTGGGGTATTGGGAAGTGAGAATAGTTTTCTCCTAGTTATAGAGAGAGTATAATTATTCTCCTCTATTATTAGAGAGAAGTTATTATTTTTCCAGTATAATAAAATTATTTCCTTCTGTTTTTTCCCGTGGATGTAGGCTATAAGCCGAACTACGTAATTTCTAGTGTTCAGATTTGTGTTTGCTCTTTATTTTTCTTCAATCTCATTTAGTTGTGTTTATGTTTCACCCATAAATCTCCTTACGAGTGGTATCGAGGCGAGGTTTCATTTTTGGAATCGGAGTTCTTGTTCACGATATCGATTCACTATTCATATATACGGTATTGTTCACGTGAAGCGGTGAGAGCCGATCCTAACTAAGTTAGTTAAGTGGTGAAAGCAATGGCGGCAAAATACTGAGATTGAGAAGTTCAATGGGAACAATTTCTCGTTGTGGAAAATGAAGATGAAAGCTATCTCGAGGAAAAACAATTGCTTGGCGACAATTGGAGAAAGACCCGTAGAGGTAGCGGTGATGCTAAGTGGAGCGAAATGAGCGGTAATGCAATTCGTTGATCTACACTTAGCACTTGCGAGATGAGGTGTTATCCGAGTGTGGCGAGAGAAAAAGGCAGTGAAGGAAATATGGGATACTCTCACGAAGTTGTACGAGGCTAAGTCATTTGCACTGACAAGATCTTTTAAAGAGGAGACTCTATACTCTTAGCATGGCGGAATCTACATCGATGATCGAGCCATATCAACACCTTGAAGACTCTATTTTCGCAACTCACAGCGTTGGATCACAAAATAGAGGAAAATGAGCGTCTGGAGCTTCACTTCAAAGTCTACCAGATTCAGTATGATCAACTCATCATCAATCGGCGAACAACAACCCGACAGACGATCTAGTTTTCGATGATGTTGCAGCCTCCATCTTAAGCGAGGAAGCGGTGCAAGACCAAGGAAGATAGACATGCAAGTTCGCGACAGCGAAGCGCTATTGGTGACGAGAAGGAGATCAGCAGAGCGTGGCCCCGATGGGAGTTACAATCATGGTAGATCAAAATCCGAAGTAAGAAGAATGTGAAATGCTACAATTGTGGCAAGAAAGGGCATGTGAAGAAAGAGTGTTGGAGCAATCGGAAGAGTAGAGAGAATAAAGCACACGAGTCATCAAATGCTCGGGGTTGTGTAGCTAGTACTTGGATGATGGCGAAATTCTCTATAGCGAGGCAGGTATTACTAGGAAAGCGAAGCGGTTAGGCGATGTCGGCTTATAGACTCGGGAGCAACATGGCATATGACCTCTCGGAGAAATGGTTCCACACATATGAACCAATCTCGGGAGGATGCTGTGTACATGGGCGATGACCATGCCTTGGAGATTCTTGGTATTGAGTACTTGTCAAAATAAAAATGTATGATGGTACAGTTCGCACAATTCAGAGAGTACGATATGTCAAAGGCACGAAGAAAAATCTATTGTCTTTAGGACAAATAGATAGTCTTGGGTGCAAAGTCCATATTGAAAATGGGATGATAAAAATTATCGGAGGGCGCTTGTGTTAATGAAGGCGAGAAAAGATCGGTCGCGAATCTATTCATGCTTCGAGGAGAAACACTACGGGAAGGCGATGCGTGTGTCGCGTCAAATGGAGAAGAGTCAACGATGATGTGGCATCTCAGACTTGGCCACATGTCAGAACAAGGTTTGAAGATTCTCTCTCAGCGACAGCTGCTTACGGGACTCAAATCGGTAAGTCTACCTTTTTGTGAGCATTGTGTTATAAGTAAGCAGCATAGATTGAAATTTAGCAGATCTCATGCTAGAAGTAAATGCATTCTCGACTTAGTTCATTCGATGTTTGGGAATCACGGATTTATCCGAGGAGGTGCAAAGTGCTTCGTTACTTTTATTGATGATTACTCCGGGAGATGTTGGGTGTATCCAATCAAGAAAAAGTCGGATGTGTTTCGAGTATTCAAGGAATTCAAAGCGTGGGTTGAACTTGAATCGGGAAAAGATCAAGTGCTTAAGAACGAGATAATGGCGGAGAGTATCTGAGATGGTGCATTTCTTGCATCACTGTAAGCAAGAAGGTATTCGGAGGCGGTTCTGAGTGGCATACACTCCTCAACAAAATGGAGTGGCGGAGCGGATGAGCAGAACTCTTCTGAGAGAGGATAAGAGCTATGTTGAAGGCTATCTGGTCTACCTAACTCTTTTGAGTTGAAGCGACCAAAGCACTGTTATGTGATAAATCGGTCTCCATCGACGACCATTGAGTTGAAGGCACTAATGGAGATGTGGACAGGTAAGCCGGTGATTACTCTCATTTACATGCATTTGGAAGTCATGTATATGTAATGTATAATGCCCAAGAAGAACAAAGCTAGATCCAAAATCTAGGAGGTGTATCTTTTTGGGGTATCTTGATGGTGTCAAGGGGTATACATGCAGTGGGATCCACTGCCTACAAGATTGTCATCGTGAGAGATGTTGTCTTTGTAGAAGATCAGCTGCAAAAGAAAGATGGGGATGATAGTCTTGTGAAAGAAAAGTCGGAGACTACACGGTATATGTAGAAAATAGTCGGGAAGATTCGAGTCTTACGAGCGGCACGAGCACGAGGAACAAGAACCGGTCGAGTGCGAGGCTCCAGAAGTTCGTCGGTCAACTCGAGAGAGGCGACCACCAACTTGGCATTCGAGTATGTTACTGAGATCAATGTTGCATATTGTCTTTTAACGGAGGATGGAGAACCATCAACTTTCCATGAAGCTTTAAATAGCTCGGATGTTACTTTGTGGACTGACGTGATGCGGGAAGAAATTGAAGCTCTATACAAAAATAAGACATGGGAACTTGTGCCATTGCCACATGGAAGAAAAGCCATTGGAAACAAATGGGTCTACAAGATCAAGCGTGATGGCAATAATCAAGTGGAGCGGTATCGTGCAAGATTGGTGGTAAAGGGATATGCTCGAGAAAGAAGGTATTGACTTGATGAGATCTTTTCTCCGATGAGTTAGACTCACGACGGTCGAGTAGTCTTGGCAATGTGTGCTACATTCGACTTACATCTAGAACAATTAGATGTGAAGCGCATTTCTTCATGGAGAACTTGAAGAAGAAATTTATATGCTCCAACGGAAGGTTTTGCTAAAAGCGAGCAAGGAGAACTTGGTTTCTGATTAAACAAATCTCTATCACGGTCTCAA
Source organism: Murraya koenigii (assembly GCA_025617385.1). Taxonomy (NCBI): domain Eukaryota; kingdom Viridiplantae; phylum Streptophyta; class Magnoliopsida; order Sapindales; family Rutaceae; genus Murraya; species Murraya koenigii. The sequence goes on along the minus strand of CM046813.1, from coordinate 6,033,016 downwards.
ACAGTAGCAGAGGTGTTGGTATAAGAGATTTGATTCTTTCATCATGAGCCTTGGATATAACGGACTCGATTCGGACCATTGTGCTTATTACTGAGAGATTTGAGGATAATGATTTTATCATTTCTTTGTTGTATGTGGACGACATGTTGGTCATGAGGCCCAACAAAGATCAAGTCCAAGAATTAAAGGCACTGATTGGCTAGGGAGTTTGAAATGAAGGACTTGGGACCAATGAAACAAGATTCTAGGGATGCAAATTCACAGAGGCGAAATAACAGGAAGATTTGGCTTTCACGGAAGAATTACTTGAAGAAAATCTTGCGACGCTTCAACATGCAAGATTGTAAGCTAATTTCTACCCACTTCTATTAATTTCAAGTTATCGTCAAGTATGTGTCCTAGCAATGAAGCAGAGAGGAAGGAGATGTCTCGAGTACCATGTGCATCAGCGAGTGGGAAGTTTGATGTTACGCTATGATCTGTACAAGACCGGACATTGCACAAGCGGTGGGAGGCGGTTAGTCGATACATGGCGAATCACGGTGGAGAACATTGGCAAAGCAGTGAAGAGGATTCTAAGATACATCGGAGGAACCTCGGATGTTGCATTATGTTATGGAGGATCGGAATTTCTTGTCGGAGGCTACGTGGATTCGATTTCGCGGTGACCTTGATAAAGAAAATCCACTACTAGCTATGTGTTTACACTTGCGGGAGGAGCTGTAAGTTGGGTTTCAAAGCTGCGATTGTTGTGGCTTTATCTCGACGGAGGCGAGAATACATGGCGACTACACAAGCATGCAAGGAAGCTATTTGGATACAAAGGTTACTTAAAGAGTTCGGGCACAAACAAGAGAAAATTCATATGTTTTGTGACAGTCAGAGTGCTTTGCATATTGCAAAGAATCCAGCCTTTCATTCTAGGACAAAACATATAGGGGTACAGTATCACTTCGTTCGAGAAGTAGTGGAAGATGGAAGTGTAGATTTCTGGAAAATCCATACCAAGGAGAACCTAGCGGATGTTATGACTAAGCCGATCATTCTTGACAAGTTTGTATGGAGTAGATCCTCGTGTGGCTTAGCGAAACGTAAGCAACATGTCAATGGCAAAGCGAGAAAGGATGGTGTGGAGATTGATTGGTTCTCGATCAAATCTCCAAGTAGGAGAATGTCAAAGTTTGAAAGGGCACCGCCCTTCAGATAGGCGGTGCCCATTCTCTCCATTCAACACGACTGCAGTGCAGTGTTGAAAAAAATATATATATATATATATATATATAATAAAATAATAAAAAAATAATAATGCATAGTAACCAAAATGCAGCTATAAATTGAGCGCCCATTCCCTCATTTCAATCATCCGGAAAATTCATTTCTTCTTGTATTAGAGAATTTTGAGAGTTATTGGGTGTAATTGGGGTATTGGGAAGTGAGAATAGTTTTCTCCTAGTTATGAGAGAGTATAATTATTCTCCTCATTATTAGAGAGAAGTTATTATTTTTCCGAGTATAATAAAATTATTTCCTTACTGTCTTTGCCGATAGATGTAGGCTATAAGCCGAACCACGTAATTTCTGGTGTTCAGATTTGTGCTTGCTATTTATTTTTCTTCCAATTTCATTTAGCTGTGTTTATGTTTCACCCATAAATCTCCTTACAGAGAGGAGGTTGATTGATGAAGGCTTGAAACAATTTCCATTGTTTTTCAAGCATGAAGAGAAATGGCAAGCTATTTCCAAGGCTGTGGATAACTCTCACCAGCCAAATGAAGTAATCTTAGAGAAAGTGGTTATTGATCTTCGAAAGTAGGAGAGTGCTGCTGAAAATGGTAGACATTAGTTTTTTTGTGAGTTTGTTAGGATCATATTTTTTTTTTTGTCCTTTTTTTTTTCAGAGTTTGTTTTCTACCTAATTTTTCGCTGGATCAAAGATCTGGGACTAGCTGTAGTGAATTATTATTGTCCTCAAATGACCCACTGACCAAGATTGGATACACAACTTTTCATTTCATTCTCTTAAATCTTTAGGAGTATTTTTCTTCTTGTAGCTACACTAAGATGATACAGATTATGAAGGCTATGACATAGATTTAAGAACAATCATTTGAAAATAAATCAATAGATAGTCTTCAGTGTGAATGGGAGCAGGCTTTAGCCTACGTAGGGGAAAGAACTTAAGATGCCTGCCTGGGTTCATTTCAGGACCAAAAAATTTTTCAATGGGATTTTTCACCCACAACTTGGCTGTATTTCGCAAATAAATTAGCAATAATATATTATAATTGTGTTCATGTATATGCTTTAAATGTTTTTCTAGTCTGGACTGATGAATTTATCTTATCTATGTTATAAGGGGATGGGGGAAGGGATGTTGCACATGTTATCTATATTTGCTGGCTATATAAGTAGTTTAATGATTTCAAATAGACGCTTAGAGTGAGTTAATGGACTTTGAAATGTATTCCTCATTTCTTGAATAGAAATGCAATCACTGACCTGCTTATTATTTATGATCTTGGCTTTGGGACAATTTGTGTGTAGATCAACCTGCCCTAACTGCTTCGTTTTATGAAAAGGGCTGATATTAGTAGTTTTTGCTTGTTCAAAATGTCCAGTTGATCTGCTGTATCTAGAGAACCGAAAAGTTTGTTAAACCTCTTGATGACCCAAAAGTTTTAAGTTACGCTGTAAGAGCCTCATGCTGATACTAAATGTGAATCTGACAATAAATATTGGTTTGGGATAAATGCATATTCGGTGAGAGCATAGCCTTAGATTTCATTAAGAATTCTCATTCAAAATGAACTTTCTGCTGGCTATTTTTGGTAACTGTCTTAAGAAAACTATTTCATGGAAGTATCCATAGTTACGAGGAACAATAAATTTGTTTTCATATTTGATGATAAGATTATATTTTCCATTATTTGCTTCTAACCTTGAAACAGCCATCATTCTAAGTATAGATGGGAGATGATTGTCATAGCTTCAATTAACAGGCCTAGAAGTAAAGTCTTTGAGTTATTTGATCAACTGTATTTGCTTGCAGGGTGACTAATTGTTAACTAGGAGGCATGAAAATTCAATTTCTTATTTAAAAGGCTATTCATTTAATCAGATTCAATTTTTGATTTTATTTTATTAATACAGTTCTTTGTACAATCAAGATTTCTTGCCCACTGATTTCTTGCAATTTTATTATGCAGTTCTTTGACATGCTATGTATCTGCCTTGTTGATGTTTATATATCATGTGGCAGTGCTGCTTTATTTTTATTTTTGTTTTTAAGTCCTTTAAAAATTATTTTAGTTCATGGTTAAGATCAATAACTTTTGACTTCATAGGTTTGCTCTTGTAATAATGTTCTGAGTCGGGCTGAACCTGTAGCTGCTACTTGTGACGAAGCTATGCTGTCTTCTACAGAATCTTATTGGTATCTATGGCATCATTGAGATATGGAACACTTTTAAGTCTTAGAAAGTTTCTCAGGTTATAAAAGGACCATATATTGGCTTTTATTTAGTTTAATGCTGTAAGTATTATGTTTATCATGAAAGGATTTAAAACCAAGGAGATAAAAAAGTCAAAACATTTTCACTCTGTTAATTTATTACAATGTCGTTGGATATAAAGATTACCAATTGTTACGGGCGTGCAACTATAGCCAAAAAATGACCCAAGGACATAAGCCAAAATGTGTTAACTTGGCTCGATTCCAGAAACTTCCACAAATTTCCTAAAACTTGACATCAAAAGGTAGATTTTGATGGTTGCTAGAGAAACTGCTCCAGCAGAGTAGTGCATCCTGTGAGCATCCCAAAATTTATGTTGGGATCCACCTCAGAACTTTTTTCTCTCTGCCATGGCAAGAACTTGAAACTGAATGGTCCCACATAAACTAAGAGCTAAGCACTGCAATATAATAGATGATCCAGGTTTTTAGTCATCATAAAATTGAAGAGTCTTTTTAAAGTTGACGTAACACGATAAATCATCCATGGTGATTTTGCTAGCACTTGGTTAAGCTTCTTGTTAAAGGGTTGTTGCCCTAAGGAAAGAGGAGAGTGCTGCTGAAAATGTAGATACAAGTTGCTTCTTGCGAGCTTGTTTGATCATTTTTCATTTCCTTATTGTTTCTGGAAGATTTTGATTTTAACATATTTTTCTACCATAATTAAATCTAAAGATGGGAATATTGTCATAGCTTCAATTCAGAGGCCTAGAAATGAAGCTTTTTGTGCTATTTGATTGACAGTATATGCTCATATGATAAAAAATGGTTTATTACAAGGCAACAATATTTTTTCTTGCTTAAACATGCAACTTTGAGGAATAGCAGTTTTGGTTTTATTTAGTTAATGCAGTTCTTTGTTCAGCAAGATCTCTAGCCAGCTTTGAGGAATCCCTATGATAATTTTCTTAGGTTGCATCAAATCTAAACTGCATTGCCAGGTATTATCGCTTTCTGTTTCTTCTATCTAATGACTCTAATGATTTAATGGTGACTTTTTATATAAGTTTGTTAACCTTTGATATCATAATCCTACCAAAATGCATATTTAAGCAATGTTACTGTATGTGTTCATTCATCAATCCACACGCTTGAATTTTGTTTTAGATATACAGTAGCTTAGAAACATTTTACTTGGCTGATGATTTCACCCAAGTGATCATCCATTTCTGATCCATCAGATTCTCTAGTTATCATCAACTCAATTAGCAAAACTAGGCAAGAGAGACCGTTGATGTTTACTTGAGAATGGAAGTTTCTTTTTGTCCAAGGGATGGGGTGAAATTTTGAAAGACAAGGGTTTGAAGAAAGGCGATATCTGCATTTTATAGGTTGTTTGAACGGAGGATGTTCTTTTGAAGCTTCATGTAATTGGAAAGTAATTTAAGTGATAAGAGTATCTGTCTAGTCCTTAATTGTTTGTTTGTATAAGTTGCAAATCTATATATCATCTTTGGGCAAATCTGATTTTCTAGAATGTTGTGTGGTAAGAGTTGAATATTGTCTATTTTAAGTGGATTCAATGCTCAAGTCTGTGAGTAAGTGTTATGAATATGGGTACTTCATTGTGCCAATGTGATCAATGTTTCTCTGTTCTTACATAATGTATATCTTCCCCGGTGATTTGTTTTAGGGTTTTTGTGCAAGCGCTATGGAGCTGGTGCCTTTCATTTGTTTGGGTATTATCGGGCAGGTCTTCTCGAGGCCCTTTCAGCTCGAATAAAATGCCCCGAAGACAGTCCATCTCGAGCAGAAGTCCCGACCACTGGCACGAAGATGGCCTCACTAGACGTCAAAGTTGGTCAAGGTCGAGGAATTCAGAGTAGCTCGAGCTCCGAGCTCTTTTGTCTGCTCGAGGTCGTCCGACCCAGTCAAAGCTGGTCAAGGTTGAGAACCGAGCTCTCCTTTCCAACTCGCAGAGGTTAAGTCCCCGAGCACAACTGGGCCATCTTAGTCATCGACCAAATAGAACACCAGACCTGGCTCAAGACGGTCAGACCCGTTTCCTCAAGATCCCGCACACCTTTCGATGCCTGAACAGGACCCCACAAGGGAGGGTGGTGGTACTGTTGCTGATGGCCGGCACATGCCCCCAATGTGTCCTCATTCCTTGTGCACATGCCCGACATGGTGATCTGGCCATGTGAACCTGGTTAAGGGGACAACCGCGCATCCCCAGGGAATATTACGCCAATCTCGGCTGTCAGAGGGACCCAGACACCACTGACGCGGGAACGGATGCTCTCGGAGAGAAAAGGCGGGAAAAACAGAGAATAAAAAGGAAACGAATGGGCAAGTTGCAGGGGTTCCGAGATTTCACACAGGTTCTTCTAACTCTCATTTTTCTCTTTACTGGGGTTTCAGATTTTTCCGGAATCCCTTTATCTAGAAAGAAAAGCAAAAGTACATCTTTTCCACCCTTCCGGTCTCTCTAACTAAGAGGGATACAAAAAGAACAACCCGATTACTGACTTGAGCGTCGGAGGGTTTTCGTCGGAACAATACCCGGCGACCCCTGACCTCGTTTTCTGTGAGTACAGGTCCGAGATACTCTCATTTCGGCGAAGATAGAGATGCCAGAAATTGGAGGGCAATCCTGCTCGAGCTCGAGTTAGCCGCGAGCAGAAGGTTCTTGACACTGTTTGAAGATACGCGGAAAACAGCATCAACAAATATGGGTACTTCATTGTGCCAATGTGATCAATGTTTCTCTGTTCTTACATAATGTATATGTTCCCCGGTGATTTGTTTTAGGGTTTTTGTGCAAGCGCTATAGAGCTGGAGCCTTTCATTTGCTGCTTTTTAAAATATAAACTTAATTCATTGGGACTGTTGGAAACATGAATGAGTTTTCATTCTGCTTATCAAAGAGTAAGATTATTACAGATCATGAATGGAGCTATCATTTTGAACATGCATAATGTGCATTCAATGGGTAGATTATTGATAAAATAATTATTGCGAGATTTTGCTTGTTGGGTTGCTCTAAAGTTGTTCAAGCACTAAACCTAAGAAGAAATGGACTCAATGAAGTTTTAATCTCTAGATGAGAAATGCTACAGGCAAAAATTGAATGGACATCTAGTAATGAGATTAAAATTCATTCATGTTCAAAATGAATGAATATCTTTCTTCATAAATTCCTCAACATGACTGGAACATACTGCACAAGCCCAAAGAATTAAATTAAGTTTATATCAAAAGTAAGTCTAAAAGAAAAGTCGAATCATTCTGTTCAAAATCTCATCACTTCACGGGATTGGTTTTTCACATGATTTCATAATGACCAGAAATGAAGGCTGAAAGAAGATAACTTCTTTTAGTACCACTCTCTTGTGTTCTTCTGTTGAAAAAGATAACTTCTTTTACCACGATATATTTTCTTGGTTTGAAGTATGGCGAACATATCAGATTCATCTTCACTAGGCGTTGTTTCATCAATCTCCTCCATATATTCAGTATTCTTCTTTTCTTGTTTTGCCATTCACACACTCCTTCACTAATCTTAAATAGACTCCACATTTCCCCTCTCGTCATCTGTTGGTTCTTCACAGTCATAAGGATACTCAATTTCGTAACTAGTCAAATCAAATACATGAACATGGAAGCTTGAATACTTCTCATATCTGAATACCAAACAGCATCCAGCAGAGATTGAAATACTTTCTAGAAAGTCCTGCCACACATAACGAAACCAAATCTTTTCTCCAATTCTTTCCATCTGCACTTGTCGAACAAAAGCATTTGGAACTATACGCGAAGTAGCTTTAGTGAGTTCATGAAGGGAATAAAACTAGGTTTTCAATTTCAATTAAAACCTTTTAGGACCGATCTCATACAACATATAAAAATTAAGTAATCTAGAAATTCATACCTTGATGTTTTGAGAAGATGAACAATTGAGAGTTGTAGATCCGTTTCCAAACGATCTTCCAGGCTATGACTCAATTTTGATCAACACCGGACGTGTAGGCATCTGTTTCACCACTCCCCAATTGTAACTGGCTCCTCTTACCTGTCTTCTTTATTTTTCTTAAAATCTCTGAGATTCTCTTCTCTTTCTTTTTTAAGAGAATAATGCCCCTTTTATAATATCTTATGAAAAACCCTAATATATTAGGATTAGGATTTCTATTTAAAATAGAATTCCTCTTTTAACTATCTCTCCACTTACATAAAAGTGGAAGGAATGTGTAACTAACTAGGAGACCACCTTATAAAATATTACAAGCCCTCATTTACACTTGAATATAACATACTAGACCTTAACAAATATTATAATTATAATTTTCATCTAATATGCCAGTTTTTCTTGCTTTTGGGTCCAGTAATGGTGTTGTCAATTAAATGAGCTAACCCGGGAATCATTTGGGAACATACAATAGTGGCTACAATAATTAAATTTGTAATTAAATAAATATAATTATTTAATTCCATTATACTCCATTATAAGATTGGAACTGACCTCCATAATTGTATGCTCGAATATAATTCGCCCAAGCCACATTGATTTCTTTACTGCACAATCCTTTGTACCACATCGTTAATTTAAATTGATATCTCAACTGTCCAATCAATTTAATTACATCTTGTTCCTTGATACTTACTGGTTTTCTCTAATGATCATTTTCAACATACTTATTTATGTTGAGACACTCTGGCTAGAGAATTCTATGATCAAGTACTGAAAACCCATCAAGAGATGTGTCGTACAAATTCTATATTGTTAATCTACAATTTCAATAGTTGTAATTGCTCTCACCAAGATACCAGATAATCTAGACTACATGTGTATGTCATGCCCATTGGTAACTCAAATGAAATAACAACTACAATAATGAAATAATAACTAACTCAAGATTAATATTACAGTAAATCAATGCCTATGAGATTTAATAAGTCTCACAGTTATTACTAGGCTAATTAAATCTCATATGCGATCCAGTTCAATGTAGACATACTACATCAATAAATTCATACATGATTAAGACAAATCACTCAATGAATTTATTATAGTCTATACCTAAATAAAGTGCCCAACTTTATTTATCAACTGCGAACTTAATTTATTTAATCATAAGATAACTTGTATTTATGTCTTCTGCGAATCCACATGGTGATCGCATAAATACATATAATATGATTAAATGGACTTTACTCAAAACATTAATACAAAAAATATACATGAATAAAATACCTCATTTTATTTTATTAATCAGAAATATTATTTATTACAATAAATATAATATGCTTTAAAGAGCATATTTTTCCAACAATCTCCCACTAGCTCTCAAAGCATATTTGGCATCTCGCGCATGCCCATGGACTCTAAGTGCAAGTTCAAAAGTTTCCCAGGGATAGCCTTAGTAAAAGGATCTGCCAAGTTTTACTGTGACACAATCTGGGTAACTTCTATATCACCTCTCTGCACTATATCCCTTGTGAGATGATACTTCCTTTCAATGTGTTTTTGTTTCTTGTGGTTCCTTGGTTCTTTTGATTGAGCCACTGCACCACTATTGTCACAAAATAATTTAAGTGGTACACTTGCAGCAGATACCACATCAAGATCTTGAAGGAACTTGCGGAGCCATACCGCTTCTTTTACAGCCTCTGATGCAGCCACATATTCAGCTTCTGTTGTGGAGTCTACGATACATGATTGTTTCACACTCCTCCAACTAATAGCTCCACTTCCTAATGTAAACACATAGCCAGAAGTAGACTTTCTAGAATCCTTATCTGACATAAAGTCAGAATCAGTATAACCCACTGGAGTAAGTTCATCACTAGAATACACAAGCATATATTTACATACTTCATTATGTGCTTGACAGCAATCCAGTGTTCAGGTACAGGATTACATTGATATCTGTTAACCATCCCAACCGCAAAACATATGTCTGGTCTAGTGCAAAGCATGGCATACATGAGACTTCCCATAGCTTCCGCATAGGGAGCTCGTCTCATTTTCTCTATCTCCTCAGATGTTTTAGGTGATTGATATTTAGAGAATGAAATTCCATGTCTGAATGGTAACAAACCAGTCTTGGAATTTTCCATGCTAAATCTAGCTAATATCTTATCGATATAGACTGTTTGAGACAAAGCTATCGTTTTATTCTCCCGGTCTCGTAGTAGCTTGATACTAAGAATATAACTAGCTTCTCATAGATCTTTCATATTAAATTATTTTGCTAGTCAACTCTTTATAATAGTCAATACTCCTACTTCGTTTCCGATAAGGAGAATATCATCGACATAAAGAATTAGGAAGGCAACAGATTTTCCTTGAATTTTCTTGTACACACATGGTTCATCAATATTCTGAATGAATCCAAACGAATTTATCGCTTGTTCAAATTTGATGTTACATGACCGAGACGCTTGATTCAATCCATAAATGGATCTCTGCAACTTGCATACCAAGTGTTCTTGGCCCTTTTGTATGAATCCATCTGGTTGCTACATAAAGATGTCTTCATCAAGATGCCCATTAAGAAAGGCAGTCTTGACATCCATTTGCCAAATTTCATAATCTAGCACTGCAGCAATAGAGAGCAGAATTTTGATAGATTTAAGCATAGTAATCGGAGAAAATGTTTCCTCATAATCGATTCCCTCCTTTTGAGTGAACCTTTTGGCTACTAATCTTGCTTTAAATGTTTATATCTTTCCATCTACTCCTCTTTTCCTCTTGTAGATCTACTTGCATCCAATAGTTTTTATCCCATTTGGTGCCTCTATAAGTTCTCAGACCTTATTGGAATACATAGATTCCATTTCTTGATTCATAGCCCTTTTCCAATGTTCAACATCACTATCTATTAGAGCTTTATTATAACTAGTGGGATCTTGTACATATTCATCTGAGATAGCCGTATAGATTTCTCCCAATAACATATATCTTGTTGGTAACCTAGTTACCCTCCCACTGCGACGAGGTTATAAAAATGATGTCTGTTCAGGGATAATCCTTTGTTGATCAGATTGTTGCTCTTCGTTCTGTTCTAAAATAGGTGTAGAAAGATGAGTATCAATTTGATCACTTGATAGTTCTTCAAGTATTACCTTACTCTTAGGTCTGAAATTTTTCATATAGTCTTCCTCGAGGGAAGTAAAATGTGTGCTTACAATTACCTTCCTATCTTGAGGACTATAAAATAAACCTCCCCTTGTTCCTTTGGAATACCGCACAAATATGCAAACCTCAGAGCGTGAATCCATCTTGTCTACCTTTGATTTCAGCACATGTGCTGGTGATCCCCAAATACGTACATGTCGTAAACTTGGTTTCGACTTGACCATAATTCTATTAGGGTTTTAGGCACTGACTTAGATCGAACTAAGTTCAAAAGGTAAACTGCAGTTTCTAGTGCTAGTCCCTAAAAGGAGATAGGTAATTTCGAATAAGTAAGCATAGATCTCAGCATATCTAAAAGAGTTCTATTTCTTCTTTCAGCTACCCCATTTTGTTGTGGTGTTCCTGGGGCAGTCAACTGAGATATAATCCCATTTTCAACCAGATACTCTTTAAATTCTCTGGAGAGATATTCACCACCTCGATCAGATCGAAGTTTCTTTATGTTCTTATCTAACTGCTTTTCTGTCTCAGCCTTATACTCTTTGAATTTCTCAAGAGCTTCAGACTTGTGACGCATCAGATAAACATAACCGAATCTTGAGTAGTCATCAGTAAAAGTGATGAAGTACTCATAGCTTCCTCGAGCTTGTACATTAATTGGTCCACATACATCTGTATGTACCAATTCAAGTGGTACTGTTGCACGCACTCCTTTGGCTGAGAATGGATTTTTGGTCATTTTTCCTTCTAAACAGGATTCACAGAGTAGCAATGATTCATTTTTTAGTGGACCCAAGAGTCCATCTTTGATCATTCTCTGTATCCTATTTTTGTTTTATATGACCTAAGTGTAAATGCCAGAGGTAGCACTGGTTGGAAGAAATCTTTCTTTTCTTAGATAAATGCATATGCTCATTATTATCAATTACTGTGTCATGTATAGAAAGGATCATAGGACTCAAATGATATAAATTATCTTCCAATGTACCAGAATAAATAAGTCTATTATTATAAAAAATAGAAGTTGAGGATCCAAAATTTATAATATACCCTTGCTTTGACAAACAAGCTACTGAAATTAAATTCCTCTTAATGTCTGGAACATAAAGACAATTATTCAAAACTATAATCTTATTATTAAAAGATAATAAAACAGATCCAGTCTTTTCTACTGACACGAACTGTCATGTCCCAAGCTGCAGCTTGACGCTTCCTTCACTTAGTTTCCTGGTTTCTTGAAACCAAAAAAGTGAATTACAAATATGATTAGTTGCTCCTGAATCCAACACCCATGTGTCAACTGGATTCTGAACTAAACAGACCTCAATAACAAAAAGATTACCCATACCTGATTTTACAATCTTTAGGCAATCCTTTTTCCAGTGACCATTCTGTCCACATTTAAAGCACTTGCCTTTAGGCTTGCCATCTTGCTTTGTAGACAATCTCTTTTTCCCAGGTTTCTTCTTTTTACCTTTGCCTTTTTGGCTTAGGCCTAGAAGAATTATTTTCAGTAATATTTATGCTTCCTAGAGATTTCTCAACACGATAGATCTCTTCAGCAGAATAGAGTTCGTTCATCAATTCTGTTAAGGTAATGTTTCTTTTGTTCATATTATAATTGACCTTAAACTTTTTAAATGTATCTGGCAGATATTCTAGCAACATATCAATTTTTGAGTTATCATCGATTTGTGCTCCCTGAATCTCAGTCTCATTCAAATAGTCCATCATTTTGAGGACATGATCACGAACTCTTGTGCCTTTCCCCATTTTACTATTCATAATACCCTTCAATGCTGCTTGTCTCGCAGAGCGAGTACTCTGCCCAAACATTTCTTGGAGACTATCCATTATTTCAGTAGCAGTTTCCAAATTCTGATGTTTGGTCTGCAGAATATTAGAAATTGAGGCTAAAATATAGCATTTAGCCATTTCATTGGCCTTTTGCCATTTCTCATAAAGCCTCCTCTCATTTCTATGAGCATTCTCTGGTGGTATTGGGGGCATGCCTGGGTTAAGGCATATTTATGATTTTCAGCAGTCAGGACAATATATAGATTTCTTTTCCAATCTATATAATTCTCGCTAGTAAGTTTGTTTTGATTCAGAATAATAGTAAGTGAGCTTAAGGAAGACATTTCTGAAAAATAAAACATCCATGCATTAATATTTGAAAACAATAATATTCACAATAAAATTCTAAAAATACAAAAAACCATAAATACATTTTATTTTATTGTAACGGTAATCTAGTACCGCTTTAGCAAGCTATCTGTTGGGGAAGTCATGCCGCCACTCACCAGACGCAATTAACCATTAGATTATTTACTTTCATGTCGTAACATGGTAAATAACTATCGTTATCTTTTAGGGCCAAAATTTTGTTAACAAAGCTTAGTTGGGAAGGTTAATAACAAATTTTTGTTGAGTGTATAACCATTGTTTCAATCTACATATTTCTCATATCATGTAGCCACCGTTAGGGTGATCAACAGATTGAAAAATATTTTGATTTTATCTTTAAAGAAGTTCATCAAATAAAATGTCTAATATATATACCCTCTGCAGGGAGCATCACCGTATCATGAAGTCGAGGTATATATATAATTTTATTATTGAACTAAAAAATGGAGCTCATAACAAAATTATCTTGAATCTTCCCTCTCCTACTCAATATTTTAAAGTTGGTTTTTCCTTTCAAAACATACATATATTGTTAATTGCATGCTTCCTATAATATTATCTAAGTGATATATTATATTATTAAGCATTTGCAAATTTCAAACAATATATATGAATGACATATATTATTATGTATAGATTGGCACTTCCTATTCTATATGACATGTTATCATGGCATGTTCACATCCAAAACACAACATATAGAAAATTTAAATAATCTCAATTCATGGTTTTCCTAAAAATAAAAAAATATTAACCCTAAACCTAATCTTCATTGGACTTCATGTCAATATCTTCTTTCATTGGATTATCTTTGTTGATGGCCTTGGCTAATATGAGCTTTAAATTTATTATTGGTCTAATTTTAAAGAAAATCAAATTTTAAATAAAACTTTTGGACAAAAAATAAACTTAATTTGTTTAAACTATATCCATGTATTTTAATCCATTAAGCCCAAATTTTATTGGACTTAAAACTAGAATTTACGAAGCCAAAAAACCATTTCTGGACTTAAATACATAATAGTAAACTAATTTAACCCAAGTGAAATTATACAGAACTATAGGGACTTGAGTGATATTTACCACTCAAAACCCATTTTTCTTTTCCACCGCCATCAGCAAAAACCCAAATTTTCCAATCGTGTCTCTTCTCCGGCAAGTTCTGGCCACTCCGCGCACGGGCCTGCTGTTGCTGCCTTCTGCCGTGCGCTACCTACTGTTGCCGCGTGAGCAGCCCTCAGGGCCTGTTGCTCGAGCAGCGCGCGCATCTTGCTTTGCTTGGTGCCGTTCGTGCAAGCTCTCTGATTTCGCAACCTTTCACGCGCGCTCGTGCTGCGTGAGTCCTATGCGTGTGCACTGCATGCGATGCTGCTTGAAATTTTTTCCTTTTTTTTTTTAATTGTTTACAAATTACAATCCCTGATGACTTACAAAAATTTTAAAACATAAAATTAAATCAAAAGGGAAACATGGTGATAATAGACCACCTCTTTTGTTATAAATCCAAAACAAAAATACAAACAAATTTCTAACCATGAATTGAGACAATTCAAGCATGCTTTATTCATATATTAACAAATAATATATATCTAAATAAATTGTGCCACTCTAATACATAATTAACAAGATAGATTTCTTACGAAATTCTTATATATTATTATGAGATGGCTCTGATACCAAATGAAGGGAATAAAACTAGGTTTTTCAATTTTTCAATTAAAACCTTTTAGGACCGATCTCATACAACATATAAGAATTAAGTAATCTAGAAATTCATACCTTGATGTTTTGAGAAGATGAACAATTGAGAGTTGTAGATCCGTTTCCAAACGATCTTCCAGGCTATTACTCAAGTTTGATCAACACTGGACGTGGACGTGTGGGCGTCTGTTTCACTGCTCCCCAATTGTAACTGGCTCCTCTTACCTGTCTTCTTTATTTTTCTTAAAATCTCTGAGATTCTCTTCTCTCTCCTTTTTAAGAGAATAATGCCCCTTTTATAATATCTTATGAAAAACCCTAGTATATTAGGATTAGTATTTCTATTTAAAATAGAATTCCTCTTTTAACTATCTCTCAATTTACATAAAAGTGGAAGGAATGTGTAACTAACTAGGAGACCACCTTGTAAAATATTACAAGCCCCCATTTACACTTGAATATAATATACTAGACCTTAACAAATATTATAATTATGCTTTTCATCTAATATACCAGTTTTTCTTGCTTTTGGGTCCAGTAATGGTGTTGTCAATTAAATGAGCTAATCCGGGGATCATTTGGGAACATATAATAATGGCTACAATAATTAAATTTGTAATTAAACAAATATAATTATTTAATTCCATTCTACTCCACTATAAGATTGGAACTGACCTCCATAATTGTATGCTCGAATATAATTCGCCCAAGCCACATTGATTTCTTTACTGCACAATCCTTTGTACCACATCGTTAATTTAAATTGATATCTCAACTGTCCAATCAATTTAATTACATCTTGTTCCTTGATACTTACTGGTTTTCTCTAATGATCATTTTCAACATACTTATTTATGTTGAGACACTCTGGCTAGAGAATTCTATGATCAAGTACTGAAAACCCATCAAGAGATGTGTCGTACAAATTCTATATTGTTAATCTACAATTTCAATAGTTGTAATTGCTCTCACCAAGATACCAGATAATCTAGACTACATGTGTATGTCATGCCCATTGGTAACTCAAATGAAATAACAACTATAATAATGAAATAATAACTAACTCAAGATTAATATTACAGTAAATCAATGCCTATGAGATTTAATAAGTCTCACAGTTATTACTAGGCTAATTAAATCTCATATGCGATCCAGTTCAATGTAGACATACTACATCAATAAATTCATACATGATTAAGACAAATCACTCAATGAATTTATTATAGTCTATACCTAAATAAAGTGCCCAACTTTATTTATCAACTGCGAACTTAATTTATTTAATCATAAGATAACTTGTATTTATGTCTTCTGCGAATCCACATGGTGATCGCATAAATACATATAATATGATTAAATGGACTTTACTCAAAATATTAATGCAAAAAAGATACATGAATAAAATGCCTCATTTTATTTTATTAATAAGAAATATTATTTATTACAATAAATATAAATATGTTTTAAAGATCATATTTTTCCAACAGTTCACGTCCAAATTGTTCCTCAAACTTTTGCGGAATTCTCTACATTTGAGCAAATAAGTCAGATAATCACTCAGTCAAATACAAGTGAAAAACAATTAAATGCTAGCGAATTTAGAAAATTAAACACTAAAAAAAATACTCGTTTATTTCTTTAACAATACTTTTCAAATGCAACAAGTCTCATTTTATTTTTACTCTCTCTAACTTACAGATTTTATTACTTCTCTTAATGCATAAACCAAAGGGGAGAGGAGGTACTTATTACAACTCAATCACAATCATACATTAACTTGACTACTACACAAATCATAACCATTCATAAAATCTAAGACCCATACTCAACAAAATAAAATTTACCAACCACCCAAACCTACTACCACAAATCTTACGTACTACCCAAACTTGAAAACTTCTATGAAATGGGTTATGTTTTATTTTTGGACTTGGATAAAAAATAAGTTAATGATCTAACCCCCCCTTCCGCTTTTAAAATTGTTTTATATTTCTATTTTTTGCAAAATCTTTATACTTGAGTGGTTAGGTGAAAATATCGATAATTTGATCCTCTTGTACTTTGTTTCTTGTAATGCACTCCCTTGTGTAACGATGTTGAGTATCTATGTGTTTGTTTCGATCATGAAAGACTAGATTCTTAGATAGGACAATTGTTAATTTGTTATTGACACAAATCTCGGTTGGCGCTTTTAGGGCAAACTCAATTCTTTTAAAAAATTTCTAAGCCAAATTACATGACAAACAATTGATGTAGTAGCTACATACGTAGCTTTACAAGTAGAAAATATGACAATTGGTTACTCCTTTGACATTCATATGAAAGTAATATCTCCCATGAAGAGCACGAAACCACTACTACTCTTTCTATTATTTACGTTGCCACCTCAGTCACTGTCGCTATATCTAATAAGCTTGTAACCATTAGAAACTAAGTACAACAAGCTAAAGTTAATTGTGCCTTTTAGATGGCGAAGAATCCTCTTTATAGCCTAGAAATGAGTGATAGTTAGAGTTTCCATGTGATGACTAACGAGTCCAATAGCGTAGAGAATGTTAGCCTTTGTACAAATTAAGTAGCTCAGACTTTCAACTAGGCTCTTGAAAAGTGTTTGCTTATTGGTTTACAATAATTTATCTTGAACTTTTTGAGAATCTCCTTTGCATAACTTTCTTGTGAGATGAAAAATTTCATCTTCTTATTGCTTAACTTCAATGCATAAGTAGTATGCCATTAACCTAATGTTTGTCATATCAAATTATTTGGCCATTAATTTCTTGAACTCTCTAAATAAGTTTGAATTACTTGGAGTAAAGATAATATCATCAACGTATAAGTACACAATTAGAATATCTCCATCTTTGATATTGAAATATAAAGCATGCTCATAAGGACATTTTTTGTAGCTATTTTCTTGGAAGTACTTGACAATTCAATTGTTCTGTTTTTTCTGAATAACCAAAGAAATAATAAGTCTGATAGTTTCAAGTCAGGCTATAGGAGGAAAGACCTCATTGTACTCTATGCCAGCTCTTTAACTATAGCCTTTCGTAACTAACCTCGCCTTATGCCTTTTAATTTTTTCCTTTGCATTTCTCTTCGTTTTGTAAACCCATATTACATCGATAGCCTTGTGACCTTTGGGAAGACTAACAAGTTCTTAAGTATCATTGTTCTTAATTGACTTGATTTCTTCATCCATCACTCTTCTCTATTTTTTATCTTGCATAACTTCTTCAAAGTGGATTGCTAACAATCAATAAAGAGGCAAAAGAGAGTGAGATTATCAAATCTCTCAGTTACCTCATATAGATCTTGAAGATTCTTTCTGTGCTCTTCGATTATTTCATTTAAGAAAGATAATAGTAAATGTTCATTTGTGGTTGATGCTTGTGAGAGAGGTGGAGTAGCTACCTCTTGCTGTTATTTTACTTGTTTTATATATGTATGATCATCTTCTTCAATAAGAAAGAAGTTAAAGTCATCTACACTAGAGCTAAAATTCCATTTCTTATTCTTTTTCATTGAAGAATATATTTCAATTGATAATTATCTTCTTATTATTTGGATTGTACGATTTGTATCCTTTGAAATTATTGTTACAGTCGATGAAGATGTACTTCTACTTTTGTCATCCAACTTGGCTCTTCTTTCATTTAGTATATTTACATAGGTAATGCTTCCAAAAAATTTTAGATGAGCGATGCTAGGCTTTCTTTCACTTCATACTTCTTGTGATGTCTTGTCCTACACACTTCTTGTTGGAGATTGGTTGGATAAGTAGACTACATATGCAACAGGTTCAACCTAAAATTCTTTGAGTATTTTCTTGTTCTTGATCATGCTTTTTGTTATATTGAGGATTATTTTGCTCTTTCTTTCTGTAACATCATTTTGTTGGGGAGATCTTGGACCTGTCAAAGGGCTCTGAATTTTATTTGCTTCACAAAACTCTATGGATTCTTTAGAAGTGAACTCTCCACCTTGATTAGATCTCATGACTTTAATCTGATGTCCACTTTCTTTCTTCACTGTAGCTTTAAATTTCTTGAAAGCTTTAAAAGATTCTAACTTAAAAAAACACCCAAGTTTTTATAAAAAGATTATCAATGAAGATAAGTAAGTAGTTACTTTTACTAAGGGAGATTGGCTTAAATGGACCTCACAAATCAATATAAATAAGTTCGTATGGCTTTCGAGGTCTTAAGTTTGACTCTTTCGAAAAGCTCTTTCTAAACTGTATGCCAAGTAGACATCATTCACAAACTTAATTAGGATGATTGACTAAAAGTAGGCCTTTAACCACTTCTTTGATAATAACTGTAGTCCTTCAAAGTTGAGATGCTTATAGCGAAACAAACTTAATTAGGATGATTGACTAAAGTTAGGCCTTTAACTATATTCTTGTTTGATAATAACTGTAGTCCTCCAAAGTTGAGATGCTTATAGCAAAGATGCCAAATCTAGGTTGGATCTTTGTGACAAATCTTGAGACACTTTATAACGTTATTTTGAATATTTAAAGAAAACATTATATTATTTGACATTCTCACCTTTGTAATTAGGTTTCCTCTTTTATCTCTTAGAAAATGACTATAAAATTTTAGATGGATATTATAGCCCTTGTCTAAGAGTTGACCCAAATAAAGAATGTTGCTTTTCATGTTGGGCATATAGTAAACATTTAAAATTAATTAGTGGCTATCATCTTTTTTTATAAAAAGAATGGTACCTTTTCCTATCACTGGTACTTTTCAATTATCTTCAAAAGTGACGTTGCCATTCACATATTCATTAAACTCCACAAATATGCTTTTGTTTTCGCTCATGTGATTGCTAGCACTCGTATCAAGATACCATGTATTTTCTTGATCTCTATTAGTGTCATTTCATGCTAGTAAAGGTGTACAGTCTTCATCATTCTTCTCTTCAACATAATTTACTTTCTCATTTACTGTGGTACTTGGAGCTGTACATGTTGAAGTATAATGCCTATACCTGTGACATTATAACATTAAACTTTGAGATTTTCCATACCTCGAATTTGGGGGGGACTTTTCCACGTCTTCTACTTAAGCTTTCTCTTTTTTCATAATTGGAGTTGTTGTTGAAATTCCTGTCTCATCTATGACCACGACCTCTATCTTGTCTTCGGTCTCTACCTCAAACATATTGTCTTTTCTTGTTATTAGAGTTTGCATTTCTCCTTTTTAGATTGATTTCCATCTTGAAGAGTTGTTCTTCAATCATTTGCTTCTTTTTTCAATTTTTCTTTGTAGGCTTGCAACATTCCTTAAAATTACTCGATCGTCATAGTCTCCAAATCTTTGATCTTCTCTATTGTCATAATAATATGGTCAAACTTTAAGTCTACTGATTAAAGTATTTTTCAATGATCCTTACCTATTTTAACTTTTCACTATTTCTTTTTAATTTATTGGAAATGGTCACAACCTGAGTAAAATAATCAGAAATTAACTCAGATTCCTTCATGTGTAAGGACTCAAAATTTTTCTTTTAATGTTTGGAGACAAACCTTCTTAACTATTTCACTCCTTTGTGAAAGGTCTTTAGCTTCTCCTATACTTCCTTTGAGGAGTTTGGACCAAAGATCTTTTAAAAAACATCTTCATTTAATGATTGAAAAATGGGATACTCTTCTTTGTTTTCTTTCTTCTTCAAATCTTTCAAATTTTCCTTTGCATCGAAGTTAAAGTAGCTTCATTTTTTAGTAAAGTAAAGTCTTTTTCCACGACTTCTTACACATCGTGTGCACCCAATAGAGCCTTTATTTTGATACTCTAGTTTTCAAACCTGTTTCCCTTTAATTGTGGAACTTAAAATGACATCATGCCACAATTTGTCATAACTCACAAATTGAGTAAGAATTTAGAGATTCGCAATGCACGGATGAATCCAGAATGTCGAAAAACCTTGAGAGGGGTTCGGATTAAAATTAAGTCAACAGCTAACTTTTGGTCAATGGTCAACAATCAACGTCTGATAGTCAAAAGTCAACAGCTCGGTTTGGTTAGATTAACTTAACTCGTACCTAGCTTGGTTAGGCTTGATTCCGTTCAACTTAGTTTACCTCAGTAAGTCGATTCAGTTTGTAGGCAGAAAAATTTTGGTGGCAATTAAGGAACGTTCAAACTCCGATTAGGCTGATTCTTACGATGTTTCGTTCTTCTCGTCAAGATCTTCGATTTGATATGCTACGCCGCTATGTGGGGCACTGATTACTAGCTTTGATACTACTTTATTAGAGAATTACCCGTTCAACCTTCTATATGTTCATAAATAAATTAAATTGATTTTAATCCTCCTTACATTTTTTTATTTTATTATCTTGTAATAATTTGGTTTCCTCCAACATTTTAAATAAGTCAAATAAACAAAATTAAATAAATTTTGGAAAGATTTATATAAAAGAATGAATTGCAAGAAGGAAGAAAAAGATCTGCGAGAAACATATAAAAGAAAACTTTACATATGTACGAGTTGTAGTAAATATAACACATAGAAATGAAACTTGTATGAGTAAAAAATGAAACTTGTATGAGTAAATATATCTCTCACAAAATTTTTAAACTTGGCAGAATAAAAATTTCTAATACATGCATAAGTTTTTCATATTTTATTTTTTTCTTTATTTTGATTAAGATGATCATTTATGCATATAATTTATGTATTTAATTTAATTTTGTTAGACAATCATAAAACAATTTTGATTCTTTTGGTCATGGTTATACTCCGAAGTATTCCATAGAAACGGACTATGAATATAGACGGTGTTTCTATGTCCCATATGGCTTCGTTCTCACTATAAAAACATTGATCATTTAATAATTTTGAAGTGTGCATACGGCTGTTAAAATTTTGTTTTATTCTGTAATAATTTGGTTTCCTCCAACACTTTAAATAATTCTAGCAATTAGAATTAAACAAATTTTTTGAAAAGTTTATATAAAAGAGTGAATTATATAATACGGAAGAAAAAGATTGACGAGAAATATATAAAATAAAGTTTTTTATGTTTGGAGTCATATAGCAAAATAAAAATGAACTTTGTGTCTGCGTAAAGCAAAAAACTCCTAACACGTAATTAGTTTTTCCATTTTTTTAATTTTATCTGAGATGATCATTTATATATGTAAATATTTAATAATATATTTACTAGTAGCATAATTTTTTTCTTACAGAGTACAGCATAATTTTTTTTTTTGCCAGTCTTTGACAATATATTTTGTAGAACAAAGAATAAATATTACAAAACAAAAGCATTAGATAAGCAAACATAACTTTTTATTCGTATAGAGTACAGACAATCCAGAGCAAAATACTTTATCCAAATAAAAACATAGATAAAAAGAAAACTTCTGAATTCACACCATACGCAACAAGCTCATAGATCAACAACACAACACAAAACAAGACCCTTGAAACTGAAGAATTAATTAAGCTGAAGCTGGAGAGGGAGCAGGAGCAGCTGCGTGACAGTAGCTTGACAGAATGTTGCTTTCGAGGGGTGTGTACCCCAACCAAGGAAGAGTGTTAGGCCAGGTGCACTTTCTTGTGATGGTTTTGATGGCGTCGCAACAGGGAGCAATATCGGCCCTGCCGGTAAGGAAGAATTGGACAATCACGGATGAGCAATTGAACAATTCTTGAGATGCCTTGAAGCACTCAGTGAATTGGCCTTCTTTGGCTTGAAGCCTTGCTTCAAGATCGTAGCCAGTAGGCTTATTCGTGGCACTTGCATTTGCAATGAGGCTTGTTATTAGAAACAAAATGATGAGAAGCAAATTTGTGAGAGCCATTGGTGACAAACTAATTAATCTTTTGATTAATCTTCTATGTAATTACTTGCGAAGGGATGAGCAAAACTTGATACTTTTGGAGGGTTTTATATAGAGAATGATCATGTACACAATTCACTTGGAAGTCAAAATGTGCCTCTGTTAATTAATGCTAATTACATTACAATAATAGCAAGTTTAGTCATTTGATTTTATTAATTTGTTTTATTTTTTAATTGAGCCTCAAATGGGCTTTAAAATATTTGCAATAAAAAAGAGGTAAAGAGACTCACAAAATCAGGCGCAAGCCCAAAAAACAATTAATTAATTAAGTTCAAAACGAATAAGTTATTAACTCTAACTATCATGTAGATCATTTAATTTGTTTAATTATTGTCGAATGAATTTTACCTGTGCTATGTTTTGGTGCAATAAACTGTACATGTTGAACATTTATTAATTATATTTGTTACTAATTATGTTCAAGATTGTTTCCTTAAATATTTGCAAAACGTGCAGTTGATGAGAGAGTTACAGAGAAAATAATCTTTGAAAAATAAAAGTGATGAGAGAATTACAAAGAAACAACAAGGTAAAATAAATTACCAATAAGAAAAGAATAAATGCACTCGAATAATTACGGAGAGCACTTGATTATCGTGGTAAAAATTTGACTGGTGGTTTTTTTTTATAAATATATAATAAATTGTAATATTTAATTGTGATTATTATTTATTTTAGAAAATAATAATCTCGCAAATGCCAATATTGGGGCGGTCCTAAAACATGCAGTTATCTTGCTAATGAATGGGCAACAACAGCCTTAGCCCATTTAGTACAATTCACCTTTCAAAGTAAAATGGTTAGTCGTTAAGTGTTTACCAAATACTTTCTTATCTGCGAGTTGTTTGAAAATTGCTGAATAAATCGCTCGAATCATTTTACGCAACTAGAATGATCAGAAAACTACAAAAAAATGTTTTGAAGCACTCACGTGATTTGCATACTCTTACTTCACTATAAATATATAATTTATTTGAGTACTATAATTGCAAGTTCTTCTCAATGCAAGGTTCTGTTTTTATCTTTTAACATATTATAAATTATATTTTTCTGTCTAAATTAGACTTCATGTTAATAAAATTGTAGTGAATGATCTGTCCTGTAACCTCAACAAGATCGATCCCTGCCCACGAATATTTACTAGATCAAACAAGTTGCATACGCTAGATTAAACTGATCCATTGATGTCAATCAAACTAATCAACTTATAAAAGGAATTGTAAATGAAGAAATAAGAACAGAAAATAATCAAGAACACAGAAGACACACAGAGATACGTAGTTCAGCCTTTGTTAATGGCTTACACCCACAAGTGAATATATCAGGCAAGCTTTCATTGAATGAAGGGATGAGTTATACACAGAGGTATGTGTTGAGTATCTGAGTATTAACAAGAGAAACAAAATTGCCTGAGAAATCAAAACTTAACCAAAATCAAAGGCTCAAAACAAATCAAAAGTAAGATACAAAACACAAGCTGTCAGAACAGAGTATCAAAGCAGCAAGATTGGAAGGAAAAGTTGTTAATCTTTTATTGATCAAAGTGACACACACTGGTCAAGAATTGTACACGAAACAACAAAGAAACAAATGAAAGAAGAACTCATCAATTCATCAGGAATCGAGAGAGATAATCGTGATACATCAGTCACCATTCATCAGCCTTTTATAAGCTGATGTTTCTGGAAATTAATAACATAATCAGTAACGAACTTATGCCACGTCATCCATTATTAGCAAATCAGCCCTTCAACTGAAAGCAATTTTCACCTCTTCCCAAAAAACAGACTGCATTCTTCACACTCTCCACCTTGCAAATCTATCACTATAAAAGCAACATAAAAAACCTACCAGCACACAGCCAACATATTATCACACATAATAATTAGCAAGAACAAGTCATAATCCCAACGAAGTCAGTGCAGAATCTAAATTTAGCAGTGGGAATGGCTTTTGTAAGCATATCAGCAGGATTCAGGTCTGTATGAATCTTAGAAACCAACACAGCTCCATTAGCCGCTTCATCTCTGATAAAGCGAAGCTTGACATCCATGTGTTTGGTTCTCTCATGAAAAACCTATTCTTAATGAGGTAAATGGCACTTTGGCTGTCACAGAAGATAGCCACTGTTTTCTGTATAAACCAAATTTCATTCAAAAACCCACTAAGCCACTTTGACTACTTAACAGCCTCTGTAGCTGCTATAAATTCAGCTTTAGTAGATGACAAAGCCACAACATGTTGTAGACTTGCCTTCCAACTCATCAGAAGCCCTCCAGCTGCAATATAATTCAAGACACCAGAAGAAACCATTTACCAAGAAGAAATACCCTGAAATTGACTTGCTGCCATTCAAGTCACCGGCAAAATCAGAGTTCACAAACCCTTCAAGCTGATCTCCATCTGACTTATCTCTTCCATACATCAAGCCATGGTTAGAGGTGCCTTTCAGATACCTCATAATCCATTTTACAGCATTCCAATGCTCCTTTGCAGGTTTGCTCATAAATCTGCTCACAACATAAGCAATATCAGCCCTAGTGCATACCATTGCATACATAAGGCTTCCAACTGCTTGAGCATAAGGAACTGCATCCATCACAGATTTTTCTTGCTGGAGAGTTGATGCTTGAGCTGTTAAGAGCTTGAACTGAGGACCTAGAGGAGTTTGAACAGATTTGGAGTCTCTCATACCAAATCTGTCAAGTACGTTAAGGATATATTTCTCTTGACTTATAAACAGAGTTTCAGCAACTCTATTTCGTTATAATATCCATGCCCAGTATCCTCTTAGCCTGTCCAAGATCTTTCATTTCAAATTCCCTACTTAACAAACCGTTAAGTTTCTCAATTTCACATCTGTTACTGCTGGAAATTAACACTATGTTTAAAAAATTGCAAAGAACAAGATTACACTTTCTCTTTCTCACTTCTGTCTCTGTATTTCTTTGGAAAATTTCGGCAACTTCACTGAAAACTCAGCTTTTATAGTAGTTTCATGACAGCTTAACAAACCCAGAATGCACAGATGCTAATTAAGTTGTCACGTGACCTGGCGTGCGTAAGGCTTGAGACTGTTGTGAGCAAAACGCGAACATGGACGTCGTTTTGAGATTAAGTAAGCACGAGCGTCGTCACGTGACTTCAGAACTGATTAAACTATACGCTCAAAACGCTACCGTTTCACCTTGCTTGTGTTTGAATTCACAAGCTCAACAAAAATGAAGGCTTCGCTTTGTAGAAAGGAACTTTATAAATATATTCCAAACGGAGCTTAAGAAATTTAAGCTGGAAACTCAGGCAGCTTTTACTGAGAATGAGGGGAGGAGGCAATGACTGTGAAGTATAGCTTTCAGTAGTGCTATGATCCATGTGGTTTAATTGTCCGAACAAAAGAGTTTAAAGAGACTTTTGTCCTAGTATTGGTCATAATTAAAACCCAATCATCACGTAAAATCATGCTGTAATTAGTGGCGTGGCCATAAATATTTTTGAACTAAGCTAACAAGTAATGCTCATGATGTGACAGATACTAAGATACGAATAATTAAGTTATTACGTTTGTTCGAGACTCAAATTTTATATGACTAATATTATAATTCCTAGCAATACTCCATGTACTATTATTCTTTGATGAATCCAATATTAAGCTAACACATTTTTTTTTTTAAATAAGAGTCTCGGTCATATTCATAATAAATTTATAAATATTCATAATAAATTTATAATGATTTTTTTATTTCACTTCAAGAAAAATAAAATAATATTAATTACTGCTGTGCTTTTATATAGGCACCATAACCAAGAGAAGAAGTTTAAAACAATTGAATCTATATGAAAAAAAAAAAAAAACAAAGATACCTTTTTTATAATCTTCAAATTAAAGATCCTATAAATGGATGGATACCAAAGAAGATTATAGTATTGTTATAAAGGATCCCATAAATGTAACTAGAAGAATACTGCAATCTTTTCTGCGATCCTAGCAAAAATCATTTTTCATCCTTTAATAGGTTAATTGGTCACATTTTATTACACACACACACTATCGTTTTCTTATTTGAATTTCTACTATTGTATATCACTAATTCAAAATAAAATCTTAATTTCTCTTTATTCGAAAAATTTAGAACTTTCTGTGGATAATAAACTGTTGTCATCATGATCCATAAAAAAATTAAATTTTTTATTCAAGAACTTCTATTTCTTTAATTTTCACGTTGCCACTAAGCTACACGATATCTCAAGTCAAATTCATACCACAATATATACATATCCCAAAAGACTTACTAGTTTGCTTGGTGAAACAAATTAATTAACATAGTTAATTTTTGACTTACTAAATGAGGCACATTTTGCTTGTTTATCCTCTTCCTCTCGCTGTTCTATATAAATTAAATCATCCTGAAACTTCATGTTTTAATCAACTCTGTTATCCCCCACTCCACCCCCCCCTCCACCCCCTAAAAAAAAAAAAAAAGAAAAATGAAAAAAGAAAAATAATCACCATGGCTGTAAAAAATAATGTTTTTTTCGTCATTTTGGTCCTAATGATGACATGCCACATAGCATATGCAACAGAAACTAGGAGCAACGTGAATAATCCAAATCCAGGTCCATGCTACGGCCCTGATTCGGGCCAATCCTATTATGAGTGCTTGAGCGCAATTCAGGATTTGAATTCTTGCTTAAATGTGATTGCCAAATTCTTCACCGTCTCCCGCTCTGACATTGCTCACTGCTGCAGTGTCATTGATAGGGTTACAAGTGAATGCAGCAGCTGGCCTGACGCGATCACGTACACGTACAATCTCCCTTCATTCGGCTACGCAGACCAGGAACTCGATATGATCGTAAGCTACTGTAGCACGGCATCTTCTCCGGCTGCCTCTCCCGCTACAGCTCCAGTTTAGCTTAATTTAATATATTAATTATTATGAGTGTGAATTTCATATCAATTAATTTCTCTTAATTACTTTTTACTTTGGTGAGACATATTGTGTTATAAATGCTAATAAATGAAAGTCTCTTTATTCTTTTCTTTTTAAAATTTTTTTTTTTCAAGCAAGATATTTGAAACGACTGGGTCATCTCTCTCGTTAAACGTATGCATACTCTTTCTCTGGACTTTGTATTAGCCCAAGTTGCATCGTACATTTGTTTCTTCAAAGTGTACCTCCTGGCCTATATAATTTGAACCTATATCTTTGGACCTGATGGGCCTTCGACTTCGATTTAAGTTACGGATTGATTTTTAAGTGGCAACGATAAATGGCGTAGTTGGGTTCGTGTCCCAAGAAAATTCGCACACGACCTGTTCTAAAATAAACAAATTGTTGGAGTAATCATATAACGGATGATGTTGCTTATTTTATGGTGAACGATAGTATTGTGAAATTGTTTTTTTATAGTTTTAACATAACAGTGAGTCACAAAATTTTCTACCGTGTGTTCGTGCGCTAACCATACGATGGTTCATAATGAATTGGCAGGTCAACTCGACGTAATTGCTCGAATAACTAAACTTTCAGCATTTATAACTTTTGGTTCACATAAATTGGTTAATGAATACAAGGAAAACACTTTGACCAAGAGAGAACCTTTTATTACAACTTTTTAAATTATAATTTTTAACTATATGCCATCTAATTTACTAATATGCCGGATATTCCAATCTTATGCCAGATCTTTCGGGATTTAAATATTTTACTATATGTCAGATTATATAACAAAGTTCTTCGAGATTTAAATTTTTACTATATGTCAGATGATATAACGCACTCTTGGGATTTAGATCTATTTACAATATGTAGATTACATAATGGATCCGTTGAAATTTAGATTTTTTTACTATATTTTAGATTATATAATGGATTCTTCGGAGTGTAGATGTTTTTCCTTTTCATACATTTATCTAATACCATCTAAACCACTACATTTCTTCTTATAAATAATACCAGAGGCTCTCGATTATACACACTGATACAAGAGCTCATTTTCCAATTTGTAAAACTCAATAAATATCCCCCTTAAAATAATAGTTCATAAAAATCATGATTAAAGTTGCAGAACGACAAGGAGAAGAAGAACGGGAAGATGAAGAAGAGGAAAAAGATGTTATGAAAAAAGTTCGACAATATCGAATTAGTGATTTACCAGAAATAGGAAGGTAAGATATAAGAATTTTCAAATTTCATATTGCAACTTTTGGGCATGATATACACGAGGATGTTGCATCACGAGTTCCTTCTTTAGTTTTTTAGATTTTCGCACATGTTAATATCTAAATGGGAAATTATCTACAAACCAAAGGTACGATTAAAAAAATGCTCAGATTTTGTTTTATACTTTTAAGTATTGCCCTACAACTGATCTGCTCTCTTGACATAAAAAGAAAACTTTATAATTTCTTGTAATATA
Source organism: Murraya koenigii (assembly GCA_025617385.1). Classification (NCBI taxonomy): domain Eukaryota; kingdom Viridiplantae; phylum Streptophyta; class Magnoliopsida; order Sapindales; family Rutaceae; genus Murraya; species Murraya koenigii. Next base: position 6,004,251 of record CM046813.1, on the reverse strand, counting down.
TGGTAGTCATGTATATTTAACTAGAAAATATACATCAAGATATGAAAAACTACCATATATTACCATGTATATTTAACTAGAAAATATACATCAAGATATGAAAAACTACAAAAAAAAAAGAGGAGAATCGAAAAGTTAGTTCAATATCAAAAAGGAGCTCTTGATAAATTTGTCACAACTAGTAAAAAAGATAAAGATTTAAGTGAAGAATTAGTTATTGAACAACCAATTTCAAATGAATTAAATAATGATGAAAGAGTGAATGAAATAAACAACATTAAAGATGATAACAATGAAAATCAGGAAAAAGTTGATGTAGGAAATTTATTTGCTCCAAAAAATATTTATGATCTAGGAAGATGGGAAAATGTTGATATAAAGTCAAGAGATCTTTTAGTTGAAAAAAGCCCAACTAGAGAGAATGGTATAACTTTCCCAAAAGATGAAAATTCTAGGCGTTTCTCTACTACATTTTATGTTAAAATGTTACCCAATGGAGTTAACATGATAGAAAATGGTTAATATATTCAGAAGATTTTGAAAAAGTATATTGCTTTTGTTGCAAATTATTCAATACAAATTGTAGCAAAAATCAACGTAATGATGGAGGAACAACAGATTGGAAAAATGTTAGTTCTAAGTTTAAAAGTCATGAAACAACCAATGAACATATAACTAATATGAATACATGGGGATTTAGAAGTAAGACTATCAAAAAGAAAAACAATTGACAAAGATGATCAAGAAAGAATTGACAAGGAAAAAGAACATTGGAAAAAGGTACTAATAAGCATTATTATTATTGTAAAGAATCTTCCTAAAAATAATTTACCATTTCGTGGGAAATATGAGAAGATCTATGAAGAGAGAAATGAATTTTTTTTTTTTAAGTCTAATTAAATGATTGTAGAATTTGATCTAACAATGCAAGAACATATTCGACGTATTAAAACCGGAGAAATTCATGATCATTATCTTGGACATAACATACAAAATGAGTTGATATTAATGCTAGCACCTGATATAAAAAAAACAATTGTTAATAAAGCTAAGGAAGCAAATTATTTTTCAGTTATACTTGATTGTACACCAAGTGCAAGCCATCAAGGTCAAATGTCTCTTGTATTAAGATGGGTAGATACTTCAACTAGTCTAGCAAAGGTAGAAGAATATTTTTTAGGATTTTTACAAGTTGATAATACCATTGGAAAAGATCTTTTTAATGAACTTGTGGATGTAATTAAAACTCTTGAACTTGATATTAATGACATAAGAGGACAAGGAAAAGTTAATGGATCTAATATGAAAGGAAAAAAAATTATGGTGTACAAAAAAGATTATTAGAAATAAATCCCACAGCATTCTATATGCCATGTGGTTGTCATAGTCTTAACTTAGTACTTTGTGATGTGGCTAATTCTTGTCCTGAAGCTATTTTATTTTTTGGAGTTGTTCAACTTATTTATTTACTATTTCATTCTTCACCTAAGAGATGAAAAATTTTATAGGGTAGTATACCTAATTTAATTGTTAAATTGTTGTCACAAACACATTGGGAGAATCGTATGGAAAGTATCAAAGCAATAAGATTTCAAGCTCACCAAAATAGAGATGCTTTACTTGAATTAGCAGAAGTTAGTAAAGATCCTAAAATAAAAAGTGAAGCTAAATGTATAGCTACATATGAATTGGAAAATTTTCAATTTTTGTTAGGTATAACTATTTAGTATGATATATTATTTACTGTGAAGACGGTTAGTAAAAGCTTACAAAAAAAGGATATGCAATTTGTTGTTACATCATTTTTTGAAAATTATAGAGAAAATGGTTTTGTGTCTACTATGGTTTCAACTAAAGAGATTGCAAATGAAATGGAAATACAACCAAAATTTCATGAAAAATGTATAACTCATAGAAAAAATAAATTTGGTGAGAATAATAATATGAAGAGAATTATGTCTCTTGAAGATTCTTTTAGAATTGATTACTTTGCATATATAGCAAATCAAGCTATTTCTTCAATCACCAATAGATTTGAGCAGTTTCAATTTTATGAAAATATTTTTAAAATTTTATTTAATTTTGAAAAATTAAAATCTTTAGATGATGAAAGTTTAAAAAATTGTTGTATTAATCTTGAAAATGTCTTGAAATATGATTTGTTTTTATATATTGATAGATTAGACTTGTTTTCGGAGTTGAAAGTCTTAAAAGAAGTTTTACATATTGAAAGAAATACTACACTTGATATACTTAATTATATTAAAAAAATAGATTCCTTTCCAAATGCATTGTTGCTTATAGAATATTATTGATAATAAGGGTAACTGTTGCTTCTGTTGAGAGATGTTTTTCTAAATTAAAGTTAATAAAATCTTATTTAAGAATAACAATGTCACATGAAAAATTAAATGGATTAGCTATATTAGCTATTGAAATAGATTTGTTAGCTAAATTAATATATAAGACTTCGATTAATAATTTTGCATCTCAAAAGGCAAGAAGAATAAAATTTAATTGATTAATAATTTGCATTAGTGATGGCTTGTAGCATGGATCAAAGCAGGTAGGAGCAATGATTTAAAGTTCACGAATGTGAGATATTATGGTTGCGCCTGATAAATGTTTAGAGTATCTCAAGGAGGTGGAATTTGTAGAAGACGAAACTAGTTAATGTTCTTGTGGAAATAACTAGACATATATATAGTTGAATTTTGAGATATTTGATGTTTCTATAAGAGTTTTTTGAGGTATTTGATGATTTCATGAGAGTTGATATTTTAACATCAAAAGGTCTAAAATAAAATTTCGCCTAAGACCCCCAATTGGTTAGAGTCGACCCTGATTTTACTTTGATGCAACAGGGAGTTTATTAATGTAATTACGAGAAAATTTAAGTATTTATACATCTTGTAAACTCCATCTCACTGCAGCTCACTGGAAGATTAAGCGAAATCTACGCTCAAATGGGACAACTTATGACACGGTAAATTGATTTACTTTATGTTTAGATCCCATTTACAAATTTACTCCTTGTTATTAAGTTAATAATTGGTGAAGCTTATTGTGAGATTAAAGATTTGATTTCAAATAAGAGATTTTATTAAACGGAAGTAGCATGTTTGAGAATATTTGTTGTCAGAATAAAGTGTTTGATGCATTGGACTAACTGCTCGATGAAATGTTTCAGTGAGCTACTCTATACCAGGCCACTGTCAGTAGGAGTTCTTTGTATATATCAGCAGCATATGATTTGGCATGAAGACAAGTGAGACTGTCCTATATGTACAAAGGACATTTGATAACAGCCCTTGGAACAAATTGAGTACGGCCATTAGATCCATATATCTTATAATTGTGTAGTACTTTGTATATATTTTAATGAAATAGTGTGCTGTGCCATTTCACTTTCCTTTGACATTGGATGTAAATCAGTAGATTTTAGTTACCATATGGAAGGCTATTATCTCTAGTCGATTTCATACAAACTCGTTAATTTAACAGACTTGTGTTGTCACAATTTTAATTCAGTCTTTTCCTTTTTGTCATTCTCCATAAAACCCTCGTAGAGATTCAACTTGTCTTCATCTTTTTGTGTTTCTCTTAATAACAAATACAAATAGAAGGACACAGATTATGTTATGCGGAAGCGCGGGTTGAGTAGATTACCAATTTATGATAACTGTGACTGTTGGAGAAACTAAAATGTGGTGTAAACAATTTTAAGAAAAATTGACACAATAATTTACGTGGTTCAGCATAAAACCTACATCCACGGGTAAAGACTGGAAGATAATTTTACTAACAAGTGAGAACTTACAAAATGAAAAAAAACTCACAAAACTCAATTTCCCAATACACCCAAATGAATTCTCCTAGCACTCAAGTGGAAGCTCTTTCTCAACTCTCTCAATTGCTTTACTTGCAATTGCTCCCAATTGTGGGATGCCTTAACAAATGAAGAACAATAGTTATTTATAGGAATGCATGGTAGTACTATTTCACCAAACCTTTAAAATTGTCAAAGTTTATTTGGTGATTACTTAATTTTTAGTCAAACTTTAAACAATTTTGGCCAAACTTTGAACATGTGCTTTTATTTGAATTTTTCAATAGATTAAAGAATAATATACGATCAACATAGCTGTCAAAAATGTGCTTCTCCTGTTGGCCTTCGATGCTCACTTTACTGGGAAGCACATCCGAGGAAGCCAAATTAATACTAAAAGGCCACTACTATTCCCCCTGCTGCCTCTCTAGTTTCAAATTAAAGGTCTCTTGTTTCGTTTGGTTTCTGTTTTGTCTTCTAAGATTCTTATATGTTTACATTAAGTCTCGGAATTCTCTATCAATAATCACCCTTATTTGAAATAAAAGTTAATGTTGATGCAGTTTTTCCCGCGTGTCTCAACAGTGCTTCGAACCTTCCAACGAGTGCCTCCAAAGCAGCTCGAGCGGGACCTGCTCGAACCTTCGCTCGCGGATTCAAACGAGTGCCTCGATCCTTCCGCTTCATGATAAGCTCGATCTCGAGCAGGGTTACCTCCTTCGTCCTATTCCATTGTCTTCTTGAGCGGAGATCTCCGGACCGTACTCACGAGAAACCGGGTTAGGAGTAGCCGGGCGTGTCCTGCGAAACCCTCCGACAGCTTAAGTCGATGTCGGGTTTGTCTTTTGGTATCTCCACTTAGTGAGGAGGCCGGAAAGATGAAAGGGTATTATTCGCCCCTTTTTGGATAAGTATGGTGTTTTCGGAAAATCAAATGAGAGAGATTAGAATAGGAAGAACTTGTTTGAGCTTACGGATCCTTTTGTCTCTCGAAGAATCCAACTCTCGTGAATTAGAAATGCCAACCTTTGAGAATCAAATCCTTCAACCCTTGTAACGTTCTCCTTCGTTTCCTTTTATACTCCATTTTTCCGCTCTTTCCATTCCAGTCTGTCCACTCCACGTTAGTAGTATCTGAGTCCCTCGGCGGTAGGGTTTAGCGGAATATTCCCTAGGGATGAGCGGCTGTCCCTTAATCCGATTCACGTGGCGGATCACCATGTCGGGCAAGTGCGCTAGGAATGATGACATCTTGGAGGCATGTCTGCGGCCACGGCAATGATATCACCACTACACCATGTGGGACCACAGTCGGACATTAAAGGTGTGCGAGGATTACGAGAAAGCAGGTCGGGTTGCCACGGGTTGGGTCTTGCCCGGTGTGCTCGTGGATCTCTGCGGCGGGAGAGATGTGCTTTCGGCTCTCGACCTTGACCGGCTTTGACACGAGGGCGACATCGGCGGGTAAGGAGTGCTTAGCTCTCGACCTTGACCGGCTTTGACACGAGGGATGACCACGGCGGGCGAAGGGTGTGCTCGGGAGCTCGGCGGCTCTGAATTCCTCGACCTTGACCGGTTATGACCGGAAGAGCTGCTCGGGCTAAGGTTGTCCTCGGGGTGTTTTACTCGAGTTGGAAGGGTTTCGAGGGGCTGTCCGATATTACCTAAACACCGATCCCGGTTTCTAGTCTTTTGAGTGAAACGAGATAAGGCTGAAACTTCGATGATGAGGGGCCGAATTCGTGGCCTTTTATGCTTCCCAGCGTTCTTCTCGCTCGAACCTATAGTTGGTCGTGGCTTAGCTCATGTCCCACTGAGGCTTAGGCTTTGTGACCTCGGCCTTGGTATTCCTCGTGAGCTTCTTACGCTCGGGACTGCGATTGACCTGAGGCTTCTGCCAGTCACTCCTGCTCGAGGTGTAATTGGCCGAGGGTGTCTTCTGCTATTACTCCTGCTTAGGGCACTGTAATTTATCGAGGCGTCTTACGATACTTACGCTCGGGACTGCAATTGATCCAGCGTGGCATCGTCCAGCTGGGACTTCAGCCGAGGAGTTCTTTTAAACTTACGCTCGAGCCTTTTAATTGACCGAAGCTTCACGATGTTACTCCTGCTCTAGTCTTGATTGACTGAAGCTTGCGCAGTCCGCCTAATAACTTAGGCTTTGGGACTTCGGTCGAGGAGTTCTTCGATCTTACGCCGGGTCGCAATTGACCCGAGCTTGCGATACTCCGGCTCGGGCCTACAATTGACCCAGCGTGGCGCCGTCACGCTAATGACTTAGGCTTTGGGGACTTTCGGCGGAGGAGCTCTTCGATCTTACGCCGGGCTCGGAATTGACCGGGCTTCGCGATACTCCTGCTCGGGCTGCAATTGACCCAGCGTGGCACGTCCCGTTGGGACTTCGGCCAGGAGCTCTTCTTAAACTTCTCCTTCTCGGGCCTTTTAATTGGCCGGAGCGTCTTCGATGATACTCCCGCTGCGGTCTTGATTGACTGGAGCTTGGCACCTTCCCCAATGACTCGGGCTTTGGGACTTCGGTGAGGAGCTCTTGCCTGCTCGAGCCTTTTAATTGACTCGAGGTCTTCGATGATACTACGCTGCGGTCTTGATTGACTGGAGCTTGGCAGCATCCGCTCTAATGACTTAGGCTTTGGGACTTCGGCGAGGAGTTCTTCTTACGCTCGAGCCTTTTAATTGACCAGGGTCTTCGATGATACTCACTGCTGCGGTCTTGATTGACCGGAGCTCGGCACCGATCACGCCTAATGACTTGGGCTTTGGGACTTCGGCAGGGAGTTCTTCTTCTGCTCGAGCCTTTTAATTGACCGGGGTCTTACGATGATACTCACGCTGCGGTCTTGATTGACCGGAGCTTGGCACAGTCACGTCTAATGACTTAGGTTTTGGGACTTACGGTCGAGGAGTTCTTCTTACCGCTCGAGTCTTTTAATTGACCGGGGTCTTCGATGATACTCACTGCTACGGTCTTGATTGACCGGAGCTTGGCACATCACGTCTAATGACTTAGGCTTTGGGACTTCGGTAGAGAGCTCTTCTTATGCTCGAGCCTTTTAATTGACCGGCGTCTTCGATGATACTCACTGCTCCGGTCTTGATTGACTGGAGCTTGGCACGTCCGCTCTAATGGCTTAGGCTTTGGGACTTCGGTCGAGGAGTTCTTACTGCTACGGTCTTCATTTTGAACTTACATTATGAATGCTTTTCTTATTCTTACATACATTTATACTTTTACATATCCCATCGCGGGACGAAATCTTACATTAGCATTTTATAATACAAGGGAACTTCTTGGAAATACTTCCTCGGGAGTTGTGCGTTCCACGACCTCTTGACCTTTCGTCCGATGCTGGACGAGCTATCTGATATGTTCTTGGTCCTGCTAATTATTCGGTTTTGGCGATTTTTCCTCTTCGATTACCATATCCGGTTTCACCGCTCATACGCATCCGAATACTGAGCGGATCGAAGGACTCCGCGAGTTATACCATGGTCTCCCATCCGGATCCCATCTTCTAATCCTCTCGAGCTTGGGGATGGTTAAGCGCACCGAGATCTGGGACCGATCTATGGTATCTTTTGATAAAACTCGGAGGGACTCTTCTTCCTTACGCTTCGCTCGACAACTCCATCATGTCATCCTCGGGGGTCACGGTGCCGGGATTGCTCTGCGAACTCCCTGCACATCGTTCAAAGCTCGAGATGCTTCCCGGTAGGAGTCTGCGGTACCATTCTCTCGCCCTTCCCTCGAGGTGAGCAGGAAGGCCACTGCACCTCTGTGCTGGCGGCAGACCACATGCCCCTGTCATGTCGTTAAACCGCTCTATATGTACTTAATGGATCACTCTTTCCGAAAATTTCAGATCCGGGAAGCGGAAGTCACGTGGGATCGTGACACCCGTGATCTCTGTGGAGAGTGGAGATTCGTTGTCTAGCATTATTCGCCGACTTGGACTCTTTCGTTCCCGAAGATCTTCCACAACTTGTGCCAACTGCGCACCTCGCCCTCCGACTCCTCACTACGAGAGGTTGGGGCTGTATCCTGCAAATGTTGACGGGACCCCCTTTCCTCCATGTTTGTTTCTTCTCTCACAGCAACATTTGGTGCCCTAGGTCTTTGGGCTTCATCTCCCACATTTCCCCGAACATGAGCATTCCCTCGGGTGGACTCGGGACATCATTCCATGCTTTTCTGCATCCTTCCACGAATTCTTGTAACGGGAGGTCGGAGTTTCGATCTGTTTTTCCATCAGATCCGTTCTTTCCTGGATCTCCACATTGCAGGCCTCATTGGCCACTTCTCTCAAAGTTCTTGATTCTTACGGACTTACTTCTCTTGGTTGTTTCCCTCATCGTTGCGTTGTGTGTCTTGAATGTATTAGAAAATCGAGGCTTTTGTCTGCGATCCCAGACGGCGCCAAAAGATGTTGATCGCGATTTTCCGCGATAGCTCGATCTCGGCGAGGTTACCCTCCGTCCTATTCCATCTGTCTTCTTGAGCGGAGATCTCCGGACTGTACTCACGAGACCGGGTCGGGGGTCGCAGGGCGTGTCCGCGAAACCCTCCGGCAGCTTAAGTCGATGTCGGGTTTGTCTTTTGGTATCTCCCTTAGTGAGGGAGACCGGAAAGATGAAAGGGGTATTATTTCGCCCTCCCTTTTTGGATAAGTATGGTGTTTTTAGAAAATCAAATGAGAGAGATTAGAATAGGAAGAACCTGTTTGAGCTTACAGATCCTTTTGTCTCTCAAAGAATCCAACTCTCTGTGAATTAGAAATGCCAACCTTTGAGAATCAAATCCTTCAACCCTTGTAACGTTCTCCTTCGTTTCCTTTTATACTCTATTTTCCCGCTCTTTCCATTCCCAGGCTGTCCACACTCACGTTAGTGGTATCTGGGTCCCTCTGACAGCCGGGTTTAGCGGAATATTCCCTAGGGATGAGCGGCTGTCCCCTTAATCCGATTCGCGTGGCCAGATCACCATGTCGGGCAAGTGCGCTAGGAATGATGACATCTTGGAGGCATGTGCCGGCCACCGACAACAGTATCACCACTACACCATGTGGGACCACGGTCGGACATTAAAAGGTGTGCCGGATTACGAGAAAGCGGGTCGGGTTGCCACGGGTTGGGTCTTGCCCAGTCGTGCTCGTGGATCTCTGCGGCGGGAGAGATGTGCTCGGCTCTCGACCTTGACCGGCTTTGACCTCGAGGGAGCGACCTCGAGCGAGTGCAAGGAGTGCTTAGCTCTCGACCTTGACCAGCTTTGACCTGAGGGATGACCGCGAGCAGGCGAAGGGTGTGCTCGGGGCTCGAGCAGCTCTGAATTCCTCGACCTTGACCAGCTATGACCAGAAGGGCTGCTCGGGCTAGGCTATCCTCGGGGTGTTTTACTCGAGCTGGAAGGGTTTCGAGGGGCCTGTCCGATATTACCCAAACAGTTAATTCATTGGTTCGTTACACAATGATTGCTGATTATTTCAACTTAAAACTATATTTGCTTATATTTTCATTATAGCAAAACTAGATTTGTTAAATGTTAATATAATGTGTGCATTTATGTGTACATATATATAAGGATCTTAGCTTGTGCGTAGATGTATGCAGAAATTTCTTTTATAGTCTAGCAATTGTAAGTACCATAAAATTTGGCCACTTGCACTACGACACGTGTTAGTAAATACACCATAGATTTGGAGACTTCGAATGTATACAGTAAAAATAGATAAAGAAATCTCATAAAACAAAATATGTGAGTCACGTGATAGAAAACTAAACGAGAAAGACTATACTAAATTAAAAAGAAAAAGAAAGGCTGAAATGAGATCAAGACATAAATTTTCAAGGGAAAATTAATGAATTCTCTCTTATGAATAGGGAACCAAACGCTGATTTGTGCATCAGAGTGTCTTTTGCAAATATCAGATCGTCGCTTGAGGCTTTGGAAGCTTGAAGATAAAGGACAAAATTATCATTTCCAAGAATCCATATACAACAACATTAGCCCATTAGTACAATAAAATGGCCACCTAGTACGTGTTTATCAAATACTTTCGCAACTGTAATTTGGCAGACCATTGCTAAATAAATTTATGGGATCATTTTATGCAATTAGAATGAGCAGAAAGCTACAAAAACAAATGTTATAATGCACTCAAGTGTTTTGCATACTCTCACTTCACTATAATAGTAATATAGTATGTTTACTTACCGAATTGGAGAATCAAAATTTGGAATCAGAATCATTAATGGCGTTTACTTCACAAAATAGAGGCGAAAATCAGAATCAGAATCAGAATCTTACAGCCCATAATAATTTGGGAATGAGGAATGGGCTATTGATTCACTCGAAGGGAGATTGAGAATCAATCTCCTATTCCCTGGAATTCCCACTCAACCCCCAATGAATTTTTATAATTCCCAAAATACCCTCAATTAAGTTTTAATATTTTTGCATTTTTATTCCTACAGAATTATGAAAATACCCATAAATTTTATATGATTTACAAATAGGTCCTTTGATGATGATGATGATGATGATAATTAAAAATTTATTATTTTATTGTTTCAGTTATTATTATTGTCATTAATTTCACCATAATTATTAAAATTTATTTAATTTTTTATATTAATTATTATTATTATCATTAATGTTATTATTTTAAGTATTATCATCATCATCATCATCATTGTCATTACTACTATTATTAATTGATTAATAATAATAATAATTTTTGAATAAATAATCAAAATAATTAAACTATTATTATAGTTAATTAATTAATATACCATTATAATATAATTATTATAATTAATTAATATATTATTAACAATTAATTTATTAAAATATTATTAACAATAATTAATAATAATAATAATTTTTAATTAATAATCACAATAATTAATATATTATTGTATTAAATTAATTAATATGTTATTATAATTAATTAATTAATATAATAGTAATTATTAATTAATATATTAATATATTGTTAAAAATAATTAATATTTAATTATTTTTGAATAAATACTCACTATAATTAAAATATAAAATAATAATTATGACAATAGTTTATTAAGTACTTTTTTATAATTTTTTACTATCTAACTCATTTTCATTCTCATTCCAAAACAAAATAAATACATTAAGGACAATATAGCTCATTCTGATTCCGGTTAGTACAATTCAAGTAAAAACTTATTTTGATTCTTATTCCAACTTATTCCCATTCTTGCTATTTCAATTCTAGTTTATTCCCATTTCAGTTTAGTAACCACACCATAAATATATAATTCATTTGAGTACAATAATTGCAAGTTCATCTTAATGCAATATTTTTATCCTTTAACATATTATAATTTATATATGTTTTTTTTCTTTTAACTTGGTCTTCATGTTAATAAAACAAAGGCTTTGCTAATAGAAAGGCACTTTATAAATATATTCCAAATAGAGCTTGAGAATGAGGGGAGGAGGTGATGAGTGTGAAGTGAAGCTTTCAACAGTGCTATGATCCATGTGGTTTAATTGTCCGAACAAAAAGGTTTAAATAGACTTTTACCCTAGTCTTGTTAGGGAATTGATTGAAAAGTCAATTGAGAAATATTAAGACACTAGAATCAATAAAGGATATTAGAATTTGTGTAGTTTAACTTTTAGTTTACGTTCATAGGCGAAAACAGAAGGATAAATCTTTACTCATGAAATGAAAATTACAAGTAAGAAAGTATTTTAGTTCACCACTCGGAACCCTAATGTACCCAATCTCTCATTTACTAATTACTCATGATTTTTTTTAATTATTCACTTTTCAAACTCTCGACTTCTCACTAAAAGAAGAGAAAATGAATTGAAGAATTTGGGATACTGAGATGGGAAATGAAGCCCTCTATTTATAGGCTTCATTTTCTTTTCTTTTTTAATTTTAATACTATTTTTAATTATTATATTATTATAATTTAGTTGGGCATTGAAAGTTTTTATTATTAAGACTTTTCGGTACCTACCCCTCAGATCTTCTACTTGGAGACTTGATTGAGAACCAATTATATCTTTACATCATCTATTCTTCTTCGCCATTGTTATGTTGCTTACGCTTTTGTAGGTCACACGAGGATCTACTCTATACAAACTTATTAATAGTAATTGACTTTGTTAGAATATCTGCTAAGATATTTGTGGTATGAATTTTCAACAAATCCAAACTTTTTCCACTATTTATCCAATGATGTGGTATTGTGCCCTTTTGCACTTTGTCTTGAAATGAAAGACTAGATTTTTTGCAATGTGAAAGACACTCTGACTATCACATAGCACATGACTTTTCTCTTGTTTGTGCCTGAGCTTCTCCAATAACCTTTGTATCCAAATAGCTTCTTTGTAAGCTTGCTTAACTGCTATATCTAAGGATGGCAATAGGCATCGCCAGTAGCGAGTTTATTAATACTAAACCTGCACCAGCACAAAATTTAAATTACCAAACTAGTGCCCACACTTGCTGTAGGTTTTAATTTTTTTTAAAAAATTTACCCACTGTGAATTTTGACAGTTACCATACCAGCAATTGTACCCAGCGGATTTTTTACAGGTTCTCACATTCAAAATCATAAATATTCAATATGTAAATTTATATTAACAACCTAAAATTGCACATAACATACTAAATTCTAATTTTAATCAATGTAAATGAAAATTTAATATTTCAGCATCAATCCAACACAAATTCTTAAATTTCAGTATGAAATACATAAATCCACAAAAAAAAAATTCATGTTTTAAGTTAAACAATAATTATTGTTTCATTTTCTTATTTAACACAAGCAACAAGAATGAAGATCTTCATTTTATTCACCACTATTTGCACTAATCTAATACGATTCCCACAATAATGATTAAGATTAAAAATATTAATGCAAAGAATAAATTATAATAATAAAATAATCTATGCATTAAGTTAATGAATAATAGTCTATACAAAATTATAATAAGTATATAATATCCATGTATTAAGTTATGACTTGCACACACCACATGAATGACAAGTTTGGAACAATTTATATTTATTTAGTTTACATATTTTTAGATTTAATTATTTTTACAATTAAAATTAAATTAAAAATATTTGAAAAGATGGTTGTGCGTTTGGCGGGTATTCGGCAAATATTTAGTTAATATTAAACCTGCTCACAAGTTAGTGCGGGTTTCAATTTTTAAAACTCAACCAGTCGGCAACTTGTAACCTGCAAATTAGTCGCAGTGGCTAGGTTTTGGCGGACCGGTTTAAGTGGATTTGCTGGTAAAATTGCCATCCTTAGATCAGAATTGCTATCCTTACATTAGAATCCTCTTCAAAATTTTCCAATGCTCTCCACTAACATTCGCCATCTATCCCTAGCTTTCCTTTATAATTGATATTCTATAAAGATAATGGCATAACTGATGACAATGTTGTAGGCAATGGAATCCTACATACGATACCCCTTAACTTCATAAACATGTCCCAAAAAGACTGATAACTCTATGAAATGAGAGTTATCATGATATATCTAGACCTAAACTTGCATTACTTTGAGAGTAAATAATGAAGTTTTAGTATATTTTTCATTACATTTTGTATGTGCATGTATTTAATTGTAGTTGAATAAAATGATGTGTTGAAGACCATTTCATGCCCTGATTTTACATATAATTATAATTGACCCTAAAAGTTTATGATTTGATGATGGATGCTATAGAAGAAAGATTACAATGCTGTAGCAACATGCTTGCTGAAAACGACAAAAGATTAGTTTGCACTTAACAAATTCAAGCATGAATCAAGGTGAATGTTGAAGGAATTGCTGCAGCGTCTAGATTATATTTACTTTTATCCAAACAAAAGAGTTTAAATAGAATTTTATATCCCAGTCTTGGTCATAGTTAAAACTAAAAAATTGTCATGTAAAATAACGTTGTAAATAATGGCTTAGTCAAGACGTTTTTTGAACTATGTTAACAAGTAATGCTCATGATGTGACTGTTAGTATGTTAGGGAATTGATTGGGAAGAAGACACATAACTAAAGCGAATTGATAACTATTAAGATATAAGAATCACAAAGGAGACACCAGAATTTATGTGGTTCGACTTTTAAAAAGATAACAATTTACTAGTGAAATAAAAATTACGAGTATTAAAGTATTTTAGCTCAATACCTAGAATCTCAATATACTCGATCTCTCACTCACTAATTACTCAAGATTTTATTAAAAACTCGTAATTCTCTCACTCCTCAAACTCTCGGCTTCTCACTGAAATAATAAAAAATTAATTGAAGTATTTGGGATGCTGAGAGGGGAAATGAAGCCATTTTTTCTACTTTAATAATATTATTATATTATTATAATTTAGTTTGGGATTGAAAGGTTTTGTTATTATCACCTTTTGGCGCCTATCGGCAGTGACTGATATTGAGATACAAATAATGAAGCTATCGTATCAACTAAAACTCAATTTTTCTATGACTTCAATATTAGGATTCTTAACAATATACTATTACTCTCTTTGATGAATCCAATATTAAGTTTGCCAATAAGAGCCTCATTCATATTCATAATAAATTTATAATTTTTTATTTCACTGCAAGAAAAATAGAACAATAATATTGCAGTGCTTTTATGTAGGCACCATAACCACGATAAGAAATTTAAAATAATTTGAATCTATATGAAAAAACAAAGATACCGTTTTTATAATCTTCTTCAAATTAAAGATCCTATAAGTGGATGGATACCGGAAAATATTATAGTCTTGTGCTAAAAGATCCATAAATGTAACAAGAAGAATACTACAACCTTTTTCTACGATCCTAGCAAAGATTTTAGCCTAAACATCTTAGAGTAATTTTCGAGCAGGTTGTAACGTAGTATAATTGATTTCTAAAGCGTAACTAGCAACAAAACCATTACAAGGAGTTTGTTTAGCTAATATGCAATGGCGTTTTCTTTATATGTTTGGCGGGGTCCCAAATATCGGTTTACACGACCATTTTGTAATCGCTTTTCTTTCTATTTCTTTTTCATTGGAAAAAGTACAGTAGAAACAATCCAAACTAATATGCCCAATCTAATAAAAAAAAATTCAATTTAATTTTAATAAGTCAAGTAGATTATTGTAGGTTAATTAAGTCAATTTTTTTAGCTCAATTAATAATTAAGTTAAGTTGAGTTAATTTTGATGAACTTATCTAACCTAAACTAACCCAACCCATATAAATAATAATATTTATTTATTTTAGAGTTATTAAACATTTTAGTTGAGTTTATGGCTATTGATTGATGTGGTACATATAATTGCTTGATAAATTTATTATCTTATAAGTTAAATTTTTAAAAATAAGTTAGTTTTAGTTTCATTTTTTTTAATAAACACTTAATAATATATAATTATAAATCACTTTCATTTTATTACAGGACATGATATTAGTTAATTGTCTAAAAGGTCAAAATTTAGAATTAAAAAAGGAGATATAGGAAGTTAGAACTAAAATCTAAAAGCTCATTGTCAAAATATTCTTAATTTTAAGATAATTTATTTATTTTTAATATTTCTTCATTGAATTCTAGATCATGAATGAAATTTTCACATTACAGTATATTTACATTTAATTTTAATAAGTTTCTTTTTAAGTTTCATATATTTTTATTTAATTTTTAATTTTAATTTAATCTTTAAATTTTTAACCTGATCAACCCAACTCAACCTAATGCAGCTCTATAATTTAAGGATTAGATTAAATTAGATTGTGTTGAATATATTTATTGGGTTTGATTGAGTTTTCACAAACCCTATTTAACACAACCCATGCCCACTCTAACATTCATTTAACAAATGAGAAATCGAGATATTTTTCTAATCCTATGTGTGTATATATGTATAATCAATATCAACTTTTGTTTCCACTTTATTAATTGGAAAAAAAATCATTTTTCACCCTTTATTGGTTATGGTCACATTTTATCCATGAATGGATATACATATACACCACTGTTTTCTTATTTGAACTTCTAGCGTTTTACATTGTTAATTCAAAGTAAAATCTTAATTTCCTCTTACGGGAGGAATTTAGAACTTTTTGTAGATGCCACTAAGTTGAATAATGGGCAGTTTAAGATTTTAGTGGCTGACGAAATATATAAGTAAAAGAAAATCTTGCGCTAAAATTATAAATAAGTAAAAATGTGTGTTGTGGGCGATGGTGGTCGAAAAATCGGGAAATGAAAGGTAGATCTGGAAGGTTTGATGGTGTGGAGTATGATGGTGGTGGCGGTTTGATTCAAATAGTTGTGGATTGATTGAAATTTTGAATTGAAGTGGCGGTTTGGGGTTTGGTTTCGGTGCTAGCGAACAAGGTGGCAGCTGGTGGCAAGAATCGGCTGGAAAGAATTGATGATGGTGAATGGATTGGTATTGATGACGGGGGCTGAATCGCAATGGTTTAGCGGCAGCGATGAGCAGTAATGAGTGGCGGTTTTGTGGCTCTTGGGTGGTGTTTAGGTGGAGTTCTGTGGTGACATGGATTGGGTTTTGATGGGTGGCTCCTTCCGATTCTGATGGTGGTGAGTCGACGGGAAAGGATGAAGATCGGTGGTGATGGCAGCCACGTGCGGTGGTTGCGAAGGTGGCTTCGTTTTTTTTAATTTTTTTAGGGTTTTCTAATTTTTATTTTTTTTTATAACTTGGTGGAATTAATGGATGACGGAGGAATTTGTGTGTGGAGGGTGATTGATGGTCTGTAAAGTCTGCAGAGAAAAAAGTTTTGATTCTATTTTATACAGTATAAAAGTGATATTAAATATTTTTTTAATATAGATTATTAAAAATTAAAAAAAATAATTATTTTTTTAAAAAATATATATAATTAAAAAAATATTGAATATTACTAACAATAATCTTATATAAAAAAATAAGTATAACAAATTTATTTATATTAGTTAGAATTATTTTATTTTTAATAAAATATTAAATATTAATTAAATTAATACTTAATAAATTAATGCTTCGAATTAAATAATAAGTTTTGGTAGCCCTAACTTAAGGTTAACTTACTAATTATAATTTAATTAATTAATTAATATTTGCTTAATCAATAAATCTTTCTTGGTCCCCATACTATTAAGGTTCTAGTTATTTCTTATCTTCTAGTATTGGTCTCGATAGTCAATACACACATTCTAACAAATGAAGTGACAAAACAGCTCCCTTTTTTCTAATAGATTCTGAATTATCAGACTCACATTTTGTTGAATTGTACGATGTCCATGAGAATTTAATTTTGATATTAGGTTACGGCATGAAACTGACTTAAGAAATCTCTTAATTTTAATAAAATGTAACCGCTCAATTCATACATGTAACATTAATGGAGGAAATTGTACCTGACAATAATATCATGGGGCATTTAAAAGTTGAAAGAAGAAAAAAACCACTTATCTTAATTTGAAAATTTTCTCGAGAATTCTAAATTTCAATCACAATACATGATTCAAATTCCTCGTGTAATTTATAAATGAACTGTATCTAGCCACACACGCGTAGTTTAATTTAATTTGATTGCTTATGCAAATTTTGTGGATTTAGGCCAATAGTCTCGTCCGATTAATATTGTAATAACTTTTTGGGGGATACTTTGAGTGGCTCTTTACAAGTCTTTAGTTCTCATGCTATTTCTTTCATTTGAGTGACAAGTATATTTCCAACTCTGAAACCAATTTGACTATAATAAAATTATTTTAAAAATTAAAAATGATTCCTATTTGGAATTAGTTAATTATTGATTTCTTAAGTACAAATCTGCAACCATCCATTAATTGCCGTGTTATAATACAGATTCAGAAAGGCTTATAAATAGAGAGATTGGAAAATGTTTTATATTATCGGTCTGCCCTTTTGTGTAAGTCATCAAAACAAACTTATTATTGTATATAGTGTAATTCAGTCTCTTGATTCTGCATTACTACAATTCCATTCTACTTTTTAGTGTAAGCCATATTATATTCTATATGAGCAGAATTTAACACGACTTGAACCTATTTTAAGTAGATAATCATTGCCACACAACAAACCTTTCGCTAATGAAAAAGTAAAGCAAAGCTAAAACCAAAAAGACCCTTTAATTATTTAAAATTGCATTAGCTAAATTAACACAATGGACACACACACACACACATATAGCTGTGCCACCCTGTTTAGGCCAAAACTTGGAAATCTGAGGCTGATATATCACTGCAGGGCTACCTGGAGGAGCAAAAGATGCATCACAATAGTCTCTTAGTATGTTCTCTTCTTCGGCAATGAATCCAGGGGAGGTAAGCATGGCAGGCTAGCAATTATGCATGATGATGTCAATGGTGTGGCAACAGTCAGGACCAATATTAGCTTGGCCATTATGGAAGAAAACAACAATCTCATTTGAGCATGATTTCAGCTCCATTAACGCATTCCAGCACTCTGTTAGGCCTCCGTTGGCTTCAAGTCTTGCTGCAAAACTATAGCCTGGTTTCATATTGTTGTTGAGGTGATCATTCATGTTGGTTGCATTTGCAATATTTGTCAGCATTAGGTAAGTGAAGGCCAAAATGAGTAACATATTTTTAAGAGCCATTGCTATGTTCTATTATATTTTGTTGTGTTTATCTAGAATATCATATTTTTTGGTTTATAAATTAAGGTCCGGCAGTGGAGAGGGCTGATTAAAAATATTTATAAGTTATTGCTTAATTTATAATAAAAAATATTTTAATTAGAGAAGACGATAAGTCTTTTGATGAGCTGTTATAAATTAATGGTGTAATAATAATCAAATTAATTACGAGATTTAAGAGATGATGAAAAGTCAAATTTGAAATCTTTATACAACTTTAATTTGTTGATGCTATTTATTTACTAATTATTGCGGGATTTTGCCTATTGCGTTTCTCCAAAGCTGTTGAAATCAGATCATTTCAGATCTTAATTCTACAAATTAAGTACATATCAATATGATTAAGAAGTTGTAGCATTATCGGTTTTTGCTCAATGAATAAAAATATATATAGATACTGGACTTGGAGAGCAAATGACGTTATCTGAGGTAACTTGACTTGCAATTGCACGCATGACAAAATGGTGGAGGGAGACTTATTTGAAAAGATTTTTTTATGCATTAACATGGTGGTTTGAGTCCATTTATGTTGATGAGTATAAGAATTTATTTGAGAGCTGCACTTAATTCAGATTGATGAACTATTAAATTTTGAGTTTCATTTACAAAGTTGGCTACTGTAGAATAATATTGTCCCAACATGAAAGAAATTTACCAATTCCTTAATTTTTGATAGAAATTGTCAACATGGTTACCAAATTAGCTGATTTCATTTGCTGTTGGATGAGGCTCTGTGTCAATAGGAATTCAACGAACAGAGAGGGTATTTCAGTCTTTAGATGAGACATGGATCAACACTGAAAAACAATAAAAGTTTAAGGAGGTATAAATAATTACATTCTATTTTCTCTTGAAAGTAAGCAAAACTAGTATGAAATAGGAAATAAAATCAGAGTACAGAGATTCAAAGTAGAACTAGAATCAAACGTATGATACTAACTGTCAAGTAAAGTGATAGTTGTTGGCATTGAACAAGAACAACATAGGATTAAATGGCTTAAGTTGTTTCTTGCTTCTACTACATAATTAAGCTGAGGCCTTAGAATACTCAAAGCCTTGAAAGAAGAAAAGAAACAGCTTATTAGAAACTAAAGAAAAAAAAAAAATAATGGCTTCTAGCAGTTCTCTCCCGAAGAATCCTCCACAGTTCTTGACGGTGGTTCTTCCCTCTGCCTTTGGAAGAAACAAACCAGTAATTTACACAAATGCTTTTTGTTTGCTTCATCATTATGCTCACGCCACTTAAAAAACACATATTATTTGCTTTGCTTATAGCACTTAATAGGATACATTACCAGCTTCAAGATAGCTATACATCAAACTGAATGCTAAGTATTTGATCAGTTTTCATGTATTTACTTTTTTATTTTGTGTGGATCTAGAAGTTGCTCTCACTAAAAAAATGTATGACAGTTGAAGAATGCTACGTATTTTGACTATTGCATGCTTGATTGTTGCTGCTGGACTTGTACAAATTATGTAATTGAATTATTATGCGCCCAAATTTTATTTTTTGTGAAAAAATTATAGTATTGCATTGAAAATGGGGAAAGGGATGGAAGTGGGTTTCATCATTTGAGTTTGCTGTGAAATTTGAATTACTAATGAAGAGTTCTGATGATATCTAAGTCCTTTTGTTGGCTGTGTTATAGGATAATAGAAAAGAGTTTTGAGTCTAGAGCTAATTGATTAGAGAGAAAACCGAATTTTGTTAGGGTTCCCTCTGAAAAGCTCAACTAGTCTGCATAAATTTTCTGTTTTTTTTACTGTCATTTACTTTACATTGGAAAGGATGGAATTACATAGTTAAAATTCGATTATTCTTTAATCAGATCCTGCTCGAGAACTTTAAGCATCTTTACCTAGAAACACCGATCTTGATTGTGGCACCATATTTAATACAAGGTCTTTCTGGGGATGTTTTATACTATATAATCATTGTTAACTGAGAAGAGCACTTGTTGTAAAAGGTTTACGTGGCTTGTGTTTATCTCAAAACCAATCTCTTTCATTGCCTCATTGTTCCATAAAATAGTTCTTTTCTCTTGTCTTTAGTATTTGTCATCAGCTGTTGCTTATTTATGATTTCTAACTTAAATGGTATGCTGACTGTTTTTGTGCACATGAGAAGATGACATCAAAGTCAGCTTCTTTGGTTAGTTTATTTGTGATAAAACATACTTTAATTTGTGCTGACTATTCATGACTGCAATAACAAGAAAGCATTATTTGTATTTTTATCTTTTTTGATTGTTTTTACTTGTATTGAATAAATGATTATCTAACTTATTTGCGTAAATGTAGAGGATTTGGCAAAAGTTCGTGGAACAATTTGGACATGAACTCACTGAAGCTGCTTCGCTTATAGTTCCAAATGGTCGTGTTTTGCAGGTGCAGTTGAAAAGAAAGGGAGAAAAGATTTGGTTTCATAATGGGTGACAGGACTTTCTAGAGAGTCTTTCAATCACTGCAGGATGCTGTTTGGTATTCAGATATGAGAACTATTCAAGCTTCCATGTTCATGTATTTGATTTGACTGGTTATGAGATTATATCCTTATGATGGTGAAGAAACAACAGATGACGATCAGGGAAATGAGGAGCTTGTTCAGATTAGTGACGGAAATGAGATTGAGTATCCTTTTGTGGTTCTTCTTTTTTAAAATTTGACTTTTCAACGTATGAGAGGTAATATAATTAATTGATTAATGCATTATAGGTGTACTTGAATTTAATGTATCTACTACTTGTATCGTAATTTTTCAAAATAAATATATACATGTCATACCATTATTTATTTTTTATATGATTGATATAATATTTCTTATATATTGTAGAATTTCTCACTTGGAAGACACAAAAAACATATCTATGCCAAGTCACATACAAATATGCAAGTGTAGCATTGGTTTAAAATAAATACAAGTTTTCATCATATCTCAACTACGCTGATCTGTAACAAATAAATTATGAACAATATCTTTATAAATCCCACAAAATCTTCTCTTCAATTAATAAACCCTTTCATTAAGGCAAATTAAACCACATGATCCTAACCCTAATCACATCTTATCAACTAGTACTCGCTCTCATATTCTTTGTAAATAGCTCCCAAAGTTTTGAGTTTAAACTCAATTACAATTAAGATTGTAATTGTCCTTGTATGGTATAATGAATTCATTTGCCAGCTCACTTCTAAAGTTTCTTGATGCAACCCTTACCCATTTTAACATTTGGCTTTTACTTTTCAAGCTTAACTTGAACTTTCTCTGTAAACCAATGAAATGGATTAGCATTCAAGTTAAATTAATCAGGAAGTTATATGCAATAGCTAAATATACTATTAAACAATTAAATAGAACCTGAAAATGAAGCCACTAAGTTTCCTTTGTTTCCAATGGCACGCATCTCCAGTCATCAAGTAAGATTGAAATTGTTTCACATAATATGACGCCAATGTAACTTCTAAGATCATTTCTCCCATTTTCAACTAGAACACCGTAAGAGTTGTACTAAACTACTGATTCATTACTAAATTCCTCTTTTTACAAGCATTTCTTTTTTGTATGTTTATATATTCTTGGTCTTCCCTCGAACTCTGGAAGACTAAACTTATGATTTTCAGCTATATATCCAACAACCCTGAAAATGATTCAAATAAATAAGCATATCAATTAAATTAAGAAGTTAATACAATAGTAATGGAATATAATAAAATAAATAAACCACTTACTGGAAAAGTGTAAAAGATGGTAATGGAAACTAGGTATAATAATGCATTTAGTGAATTTCTAAATCAATATCTACTGGAATAGCATCACAATCATTTTTTGTTATAAATTCCTTCGCCATCTTTCTCATTTAACTCATATTCTGGAAGTTTATAGGATAATAGTGAAAATACATCTAATTCCGCATATCTTTCCCTATTTAACTTATACTCTTTTTCAGTCATTGAACACACTATTGATTTACTATTATCTAGCAAGTCCTTTATATAAAACACTTGCTTTGCATGATAAGCTAGAGTAAATCAATTAGATTTATAGCCGATCAGATTTAAATCAACTATAGTGAAAACTAAATTGTCAACATTAATCCCTCTATCCTAACCAATCGTACTTGAAAAGTATTTTTTTAACCATAATCAAGCAGCCAAAACTCATCAATGACTTGTTGGAGAATTTGAAGGATTAAACACAAATCTTATTAGAGAAAGCTCAAGAACATTACAAGAACAATTCACACACTCTCACAAATCCCTCTCAAGAGCTTTGTTATGCTTCTTATTCTTTCTTGCTCTTAGACTTGTATCTCACAACACAATAGTATAGGTATTTATAGTGAATACAACACAAACATAATCATAACAATACACATCACCTAGCACATTCCACTAACCTTTCATCATAACACCAAACATATTCCACTCACCTAACATGCTCTAAAGGAATCCTTTAATGGCATCAAATGTGTAAAGCTAGCCTCCATTCAACATTGTAGACCCATGATGATGAAGCATGATGATAGAGCATGATAATGGAGGGCCATGTACAACTCAACACCTTATTATTTTGTAAACAAGTTTATTATTTTTTTCAACATGACTCTATAAAAAGTCATGTCTCCAAAATAAGGACTTTTATCTTCTGAATTTCAAATTTGTAGTGTTAGCAATAACCCTAACACCACTATTTTGGATTACATGACTATTGTCCTGGTCCCTCATTGCAAAATTAAAGCCATTGATTTAGTAGCCGGGTATGTCACCGTACTTGAGTGCAGTTTGTTTGCCAACAACCACACTATTTCCTCAACTGGCACATTATTTTCTTTATATATATATTTGTTTCACTTAATATCCATGTAGTAGTAACATTTTAGTTTAGACTTTAAATAAAATAGTTCTTGAAAATTCTAGTGATAACCTAATATTAAAAATTATATTAAAATTCCTATAATTATTTTTTGTGATCAACAGAGTTATGAAAAAAATTATAATAAAACATCGTTGTTCTTATATTTCAAATAAAATATCTTTGTTATTTATTTCCTATTAGGAGTGTCATTAAAAAAGAACAAAAATATTTGACAAAAAAAAAAGAAGAGGAGTAGAGTTTAGAAAAATCAAACTGCTTATCGCGATCAATGCAAAACCAAAAAAAAATATATATATATATGAGTAATGCAGAACAAAACCAAAAATAATGTTGATCTCACGAAGTTTACTTCCCTAAGTTAAAAAATGACGTCGATCTCAAGCACTACTCTAATTCGGCTCATCGTATTTCAAAACCCAAGGAGTGATAGAGAAATATAATTAAACACTCCCGTGCCTTTTTGTGGAAGAGGAGAAGCTTGTGAGGAATCCTGAAGATTCAGAAGGCAAAAAGAAAAGCAAGAGCCAAGAGTTAAAGATTGTAACGTCTAATGAGTTTCAACTACCTTTCCGAACGGCATAAAATCCTTAAAAGCAAGCAACTGTTGTTTTGTAAAAGAAGGAAAGAATGTTGGTGTTGAAATCATTTGCAGGCATTTGTATTAAAAATTGACGTATAAACTGAAATCGAGTTGTTGAGAGAGAGATTTGGTGAGGTCTTCGCTTTTATAGATATTTATGGTAAGACTTCGCAGCTGCATGGAGAAACAAAATTTAAAAAGCTGCACATCAAATCTATTCTCTCTCTTATTCCCAACATATGTGGTATAGATTGAACATAATTTTCAACTATATACCTTTAAATTATCACGTTATCAAAAATATTATAATAATTTTAAGTTTTATCATTTATCCACCCTAAATTTATAATATGTATCATGTATCCACCAAATTATTAATTTTAGTTAGAAAATGATGATGTCACATGGGTAATTTAGACATTTAACATGCTCCGTCATTCACCTTAAGTTAACTCTGCTATAAAAAACAACACTACAAAAGATTGAATTTTTTTAAATTTTTAACCCTAAATTTATAATTTTTTCAACCGTGCACCAAAACATTAACTGTTATTTATAATCAATGATGTCACAAAGATAATTAGAGATTTAATATGCTAAATACAAAATAAAATAATTGTTTAAAATATAAAATTAAAACAATATTTTGTGACCAATATTCAATTAGATACCCTTAAAACTTTATTTTTTTCCTTCGAACTAAATCTAGCAATTACATAAACCCTTGTTCATAAACACACAATCAATCCAATCCTTTTACAATTAAAAAAGGTAAATATTATTTTATTATTTATGGTGCAAACGTTCAAAAAAATGTCCTTGAATTCAAGGGTAAAATGGCTGTCTTCCTTAAATTATGTTAAAAATTCTATATAGTTAATGTTTTGGTGGTTTGTTGATGCTGACTACAAACTTAGGGTGAATCAAGCAAATTCAAATTTTTGTAGTATTTTTGATAATAGGATAAATTTGGGCATATGACTAATAATTTTCCTACGTCTTTTTATGTTAAATTGAATTTCAAAGGTAAAATTGTCAATTTGCTATAATTTTGTTAATTTTTTAATAGAAACTAATGATTTGGTGGACGAACAATATAAATTATAAATTTATGGTAGATACATGATACAACTTAAAAATATTGTGCTATTCATTATAACATAACAATTTAAAAAGACATGTCTAATAATTGACCTAAAGTTAATCAGCTTTGTGGTAGAGAAAAAGAAAATTTTATGTATTTAAAATGAACGAGATATGGAGTTTTGAAATTCCAAAACATTTTTGCTTTATGTCAACAAACTGGTGCATAATCGCTCTTCTTGCATTGTTTTAAAAATAGAAAATGTTTGTTTATAATATATATGTTTTATAAGTAAAATATTATATTACAAGTTCATTGCAAATATTTTTCAGTCTCTATATTATATGTATGGAAAATTCTATCGATATCGTGATAAACATAAATATTATAAATTATACATAGAATTAGTAAATTTAAAGTAAAACCAATAAATTCATACAAAATTCTTAATCATTTAAAAAAATAAAAAATTTTCTACAGAATTTTAGTGAAAAATATTTATTCATGTGCATAAAATATTTCCTTTAATTAAACAAAGAAAAAATTACTCATTAATTAAACAAAAAATTATCCTAAAAAAATTGAATAAGTTTTATTGAATTGGTTTAAAAATAAATTATATATTCATTTTATGGCATTTGTATACTTTATTTTCCATTTTCTATAATAATATTTATTTATTACAAAAGTTAATTAAGCACAATTATTTATCTTGATGTGGATCAAGTAAAAACAAAATAAAAAAAATTCTTATATTATTAAACACATAAATAATATATCAATAAAATTAGAGTTCATTTTGAGTATTATGCATATTTTATATAGTTTCAAACTTTTTACTTGTTCTTAGAGATTGGTTATTGCTGAAAAAGCTTAGAAAGATACAAAATAATTTCATCTTATAACAATTATAAAAGATATCAATTTTTTTTTTTGAAAATCTGATTTTGAGAATAAATTTTATCCTTAATAAAATATCACATGTATTACATAAATGCAAAACTAACATTATTTAATTTAAATAAAAATATTAATAAATATATTAGGTAATAAACATTATAATGAGTTTTTATTTTATAATTATGAACTTTTGTTTTACAGTAACTCTTATATTAATTTACTTATTTTAATTTTTATTCATAAGCTCTAGTCATAATCTACAAAAAATTATATTTTATTTTGCACTTAAGATTAATTTACTTATTTTATGTTACATTTGTAACTTTTTATTTTATTTACTAGTAATACATCAATTTACTAATTTTATTATAATTTACTTATTTTACCTTTATTTTACAAGTCTTATGTTTCATTTCTAAAAGTTATGCTTTATTTTACGGTTTGTATTGATCTACTATTTTTATATTATATTTACAAGTTTTTATTTTGTTTACCAATAATATATTAATTTACTAATTTTACATTAATTTACTTGTTTTATCTTCCATTTACAAGTCTTATATTCCATTTCTAAAATTTATATTCTATTTTGTACTTAATGTTCATTTACTATTTTTATGTTATATTTGTAAGTTTTTATTTTATTTACTAGTAATACATTAATTTTCCAGTTTTATAATAATTTACTTATTTTACCTTTTATTTACAAGTCTTTTGTTTAATTTCTAAAATTTATATTTTATTTTACAGTTAATGTTGATTTACTAGTTTTAAGTTACATTTACAAGTTTTTGTTTTGTTTACTAATAATATATCAATTTACTAATTTTATATTAATTTACTTGTTTTATCTTCTATTTACCAATCTTATGTTTAATTTTTAAAATTTATGTTTTATTTTATACTTAATGTTGATTTACGAGTTTTATGCTATATTTACAAGTTTTTATTTTATTTACTAATAATATATCAATTTATCAATGTTATATTAATTTACTCATTTTACCTTTTATTTACAAGTCTTACGTTTAATTTCTAAAATTTATGTTCTATTTTACAGTCCATTGGCTACACAGAAACTTTTACGTACATATGAATAATGTCCCATGTATCAAAAATACAATCATGTCCAATTCTTTTTTGAAATTATAAATGTCCAGTTTTGAATTAATAAAAAATTTTCTTAACCCACAATTATTACACGAATTTGGCAGAATATCTTCTTTGGACAAGCATCATTATTAACCACGTTTGAGTTTTATTGGAGGAAAAAGAAAACATGTTGATGTCATGTTAATTTGACTTAAATGTGTTAATGAAACAATAAGATACCGACTTGGAAAAAAAAAATTGTTTACAAACTTGTGACTTTATATCTATCTACTAATAAATGCTGCAATGGATCCATAATTGTTGTAATACAATTTATGGCATTTACAGAAGGAGTATAATTTTTTTATATATATTTTTTAAGAATTCTAGTGTTTAGGCTCTTTCAGACTCTTGTGTTTGGAAAATTCACCGTTCTCAAATTCTAAAATAATAATGAAAAAAACAACTCTATCTTTTATGGTTCTTGTGTATGTGTTCATTCAAGTTAATGTTTCTCCATGCGTACAGCTGGCTTTAAAATATTTTTGTTCTCCAACAACATGCCATGATTATAACGAATATTCAATTAGATACACTTAAAACTTTATTTTTTTCCTTCAAACTAAATCGAGCAATTACCTAAACCCTTGTTCATAAACACACAATCAATCCAATCTTTAAATTCAATTTTACAATTAAAAAAGGTAAATATTATTTTATTATTTATGGTGCAAACTTAAAAAAAAATGTCCTTGAATTCAAGGGTAAAATGGTTATTTTCTTTAAATTCTATATTGTTAATGTTTTGGTGGTTAGTTGATGTTGACTACAAACTTAGGGTGAGTCAAGCAAATTCAAGTTTTTGTAGTATTTTTTATAATAGGATAAATTTGGGCATATGACTGATAATTTTCCTATGACATTTTATGTTAAATTGAATTTCAAAGGTAAAATGGTCAATTTGCTATAATTCTGTTAATTTTTTTTAATAAAAACTAATGATTTGGTAGGTGAACGATATATATTATAAATTTATGGTAGATACATTTTACAACTTAAAAATATGGTACATTATACAACTTAAAAATATGGTGCTATTCTTTATAACATAACAATTTTAAAGGACATGGCTAATGATTGTCCTAAAGTTAATCGGCTTTGTGGTAGAGAAAAAGAAAATTTTATGTATTAAAAATGAAACTAGATATGGAGTTTTAAAATTTCAGTACATTTTTACTTTATGTCAACAAACTGATGCATAATCGCTCTCATTGCATAGTTTTAAAAGTAGAAAATTTGTGTTTATAATATTATGTTTTATAAGTAAAATATTATATTACAAGTTCATTGCCTCGTTAATAGATATTTTATATGTATACATAGAGATTAGTTATAGTTAGTAATTATTAGGTAATATGATGACGAAAAAAAAATAGTAGATCATTAGTCAATTTCTAAAATGTGCAAGTTAAAAAGAATTGTAAAAAGAACTGCAAAACAAGATGGTCCCCACTACCATTTATGAACACCTGGGAAGACAAAAGAGAAAGTATTGAAACCTTAAAGGAAAAGGATCGGATTATTAAGAGTGAAAATAATTAAAAAATTTGTTCAAAAGAGTCAAAGATAAAATACACAGATGGTCTCCATTGGCTACACAGAAACTTTTACGTACTTATCAATAATGTCCCATGTATCAAAAATAAAATTATGTCCAATTCTTTTTTGAAATTATAAATGTCCAGTTTTGAATTAATAAAAATTTTCTTAACCCACAATTATTACACGAATTTGGCAGAATATCTTCTTTGGACAAGCATCATTATTAACCACGTTTGAGTTTTATTGGAGGAAAAAGAAAACACATTGATGTCATGTTAATTTGACTTAAATGTGTTAATGAAACAATAAGATACCGACTTGGAAAAAAAAATCGTTTACAAACTTGTGACTTTATATCTATCTACTAATAAATGCTGCAATGAATCCATAATTATTGTAATACAATTTATGGCATTTACAGAAGGAGTATAATTTTTTTTTATATATTTTTTAAGAATTCTAGTGTTTAGGCTCTTTCAGACTCTTGTATTTAGAAAATTCACCATTCTCAAATTATAAAATAATAATGAAAAAATCAACTCTTTGTTTTATGGTTCTTGTGTATGTGTCCATTCAAGTTAAAGTTTCTCCATGCATACAGCTGGCTTTAAAATATTTTTTTCTCCAAAAACATGCCATGATCGAGAAATTGAATTAAATAATCAAATAATCGCTGAGCTAATCTGCGTTTTCTCAATTCTATCCTCTTCTGTTTTCTTTGTCCGTGAGGAGTAGGGGCATAGGTTCTTCAGCGTTTCTGGCATTGAGTATGCATGTGTAGTGATGAAACCTGACACAACTGTTGGCCGCATAAACCTTTTACTTAGTTCTTTTCTTTTCATTTATTCGTTTCAGCAACTTTATAATATTTTCAATTTTATTATTATATATTAGGATTTACTAACTTACAACTTATGTAAGTTATTTTTCTCATAAAATCATGTAAAAAATTGTAACCAAGTGATGAGTCCTACATATTTTTGTGACAGAAATAACTTACATGAAATGTAAGTTCGCTGAACCCTTATATATTATTTTTTTTTCTTTTATGGTAAATTTATTTTTTAAATTACAAAATAAGAATTTAGAATTAGAATTATTAACAGTATTTATTTTATAAAATAGATACAAAGATTAGAATCAAAATTGTGAGACTCACCCTAATTTAAAAATAAGAATAAGATATTGATTCTCAAGAATTATTAATTTTATTTTTTTCATTGTTATTATTACTATTATTGATGTCTATATTATTAATACTAATAATATTAAAGTTTATTAATTATTATTATTGTTGTTGTGATCGTTGTCAGAATCATTATTATTATTAAAATATGTTAACTTCATTATTTTAATTAAAAGAGAAAAAAAAATCTGAATATTTTGCATTTTAAACATTAGTAAACTTTTAAAAAAATAGAGAAAAAATTTCACAATACTGTTCCACTGTCTTCTGAGATTCTAATGCAATCAGTGTGTCTGGATTGTTTGGAAAAATCAAAGAGAAAGTCTCCAGGACCCCTACTTCTAAGAAACTCATGCTTTAATCATGTGCTTACTGTGCAATGTTGTCAACACAGTTCAAAATTCAACACTAGAAGCAACTTGTGACTGTTCTATTCCTTTTGTCGACTATGCAATTGTGTTAAGCTTCTTCAACAGCAAGGCGCTTGGATGTTTTCAGGAGATCACCACCAATCTCTCGGTCATCTTCTACTTTTGCTCGTCTGTCAATTTCTGCCCCACTGCTAGTGCGAGTGCGAGTGTGAGGCCTTGGTTCATTTCTTGTGCATATGCTCGGAAGTTGTTTCTTGAAGGCTTTATCTTGGTGCAGAATACTTCAAGAAAGCTGTTCAAGCAACCTGGATCATATAAACGGATCCCGTCCTCTCTTCGGTAGCGGAAGTTCTCATATGTGGTCTAAAGAAGTTGGTTCAGAATTAGAAAATTTTACATGAAAGGAGAATGTATGCTCCCTCATTCAAACTTACACGTTACTCTCGAGATACATCAACTTCTGCAAAATCCAATATAATTATGACATTCCAAATTTTTTAACCTAGTCCAAATTTTTTAACCTAGTGGCAAAGATTTGTCATAACTTCGGTGCAATAAAAGGAACTGCTAGCCCTTACCCTTTAAAGATCGAGTAATAAAGATGATATAGAGCATGAAATGTTCCCATATCTGCGTCTAGAAGTAAATGGAAAGGAACAAAAGCTGCAGGTCCAACTCCTATATAACTAGCTATCAAAATAAGGCACTTGAATATATTACCAAGGCAGGTGACTATTTTATTGCCTTCCAGACATTTCCAAAATAATCAATTTGATATTTTAGGTGCAAAGCTGACATTGAGAAGATGAAAATGCAGAGAAGAGCTGAAGAAGAGACGAACAGAAAGAAGTAACGGTAGTTGCGCTGCATCTATATAAAAACACTTGGCCAAATTAATATGAGGCTTACAATAGATGTAAAAAGGAAATAGAAAAACAGATATCCTTAACTGGTACATCTGTTTGGGTTCATTTAACTACTTTTCCTGTCTTGTATTGTAATTTTCGGATGTTTTGTATTATTACGTGGATATGTAGTAATTGCAAAACATTCACTTCATTTTCTGAAAAAAATTTTTTGGTAATTTCAGATGAAACAATAAGCACGGAACATAAACAGCAGAATATATGTTAAGAGAGATTTAATGTGGGCTTATGGTAGGAGCAGGCACAATTGTGTACTACAGCTCATATGAAGAAAGTTGAGTACTGCTGCAAGAAGAAGTATACAATCCTGGAGAACATACCTGTCCAATGCACTGGCCCACCGGAGGCAATGGTGATCAAATCTTTCCGCACAATTGTCGCATACAGAGCAATGTGAGTAATGGGGTGGACGATACAACTTGCAAGTGTCACAATACTTCACCTTCACAACTATACCACCATTGAGAAGGACTTCTTTTGTGTGGGGTACTCGTGCAATTGGTGTATTAAAAATGAACGAGATATAGAGTTTTGAAATTGCAATACATTTTTACTTTATGTCAACAAACTGGTGCATAATCGCTCTTCTTGCATAGTTTTAAAAATAGAAAATGTTGTTTATAATATATATGTTTTATAAGTAAAATATTATATTACAAGTTCATTGCCTCGTTAGCAAATATTTTTTAGTCTCTATATTATATGTATGAAAAATTTTATTAATATCGTAATAAACATAAATATTATAAATTATACATAGAATTAGTAAATTTAAAGTAAAACTAGTAAATTCATACAAAATTCTTAATCATTTTAAAAATTAAAAAATTTTGCTGCAGAATTTTAGTGAAAAATATTTATTCATTTACATAAAATATTTCCTTTAATTAAACAATGAAAAAAATTACTCATTAATTAAAAAAATTATCCTAAAAAAGTTGAATAAGTTTTATTGAATTGGTTTAAAAATAAATTCTATATTCATTTTATGGCATTTGTATACTTTATTTTCCATTTGCTATAATAATATTTATTTATTACACAAGTTAATTAAGTACAATTATTTATCTTGATGTGGATCAAGTAAAAACAAAATAAAAAAATTTTCTTATATTATTAAACACATATATAATATATCAATAAAATTATAGTTCATTTTGAGTATTATGCATACTTTATATAGTTTCAAACATTTTACTTGTGCTTAGAGATTGGTTATTGTTGAGAAAGCGTAGAAAGATACAAAATAATTTCATCTTACAACAACTATAAATGAGATCAAAACTATTTTTTTCAAGATCTGATTTTGAGAATAAATTTCATCCTTAATAAAACATCACATGTATTACATAAATGCAAAACTAACATTATTTAATTTAAATAAAACATTAATAAATATATTAGGTAATAAACATTATAATGAGTTGTTATTCTATAATTATGAACTTTTGTTTTGCAGTAACTCTTATATTAATTTACTTTTTTTAATTTTTATTCATAAGCTTTAGTCATAATCTACAAAAATTATATTTTATTTTACACTTAATATTGATTTACTTCTTTTATGTTACATTTGTAAGTTTTTATTTTATTTACCAGTAACACATCAATTTACTAATTTTATAATAATTTACTTATTTTAACTTTATTTTACAAGTCTTATGTTTCATTTCTAAAAGTTATGTTTTATTTTACGGTTAGTGTTGATCTACTATTTTTATATTATATTTACAAGTTTTATTTTGTTTACTAATAATATATTAATTTACTAGTTTTACATTAATTTACTTGTTTTATCTTCCATTTACAAGTCTTATATTCCATTTCTAAAATTTATGTTCTATTTTGTACTTAATGTTTTATGTTATATTTGTAAGTTTTTATTTTATTTACTAGTAACACATTAATTTATCAGTTTTATAATAATTTACTAATTTTACCTTCTATTTACAAGCCTTTTGTTTAATTTCTAAAATTTATATTTTATTTTACAGTTAATGTTGATTTACAAGTTTTATGTTACATTTACAAGGTTTTGTTTCGTTTACTAATAAAATATCAATTTACTAATTTTATATTAATTTACTTGTTTTATCTTCTATTTACAAATCCTTTGTTTAAGTTCTAAAATTTATGTTTTATTTTATACTTAATGTTGATTTACGAGTTTTATGATATATTTACAAGTTTTTATTTTATTTGCTAATAATATATCAATTTATCAATGTTATATTAATTTACACATTTTACTTTTTATTTACAAGTTTTATGTTTAATTTCTAAAATTTATGTTCTATTTTATAGTTAATGTTAATTTATAAATTTTAAATTAAATTTACAAGTTTTATGTTTTATTTACATAATAACCCTTATCTGTATACATAGAGATTAGTTATAGTTAGTAATTATTAAATATTATGATGACGAAAAAAAATGGTAGATCATTAGTCAATTTTTAAAATGTGCAAGTTAAAAAGAATTGTAAAAGCAACTCAAAAACAACTAAAAGCGATGGTCCCCAATACCATTTATGAACACTGGGAAGACAAAAGAAAAAGTACTGAAACCTTAAATGCAAAGGATGGGATTGTTAAGAGTAAAAATAATAAAAAATTTTGTTCAGAAGAGTCAAGGATAAAATACACAGATGGTCTCCATTGGCTACACAGAAAACTTTTACGTACTTACAATGATCTATAGACAATTTAATATTTGATGTATAAATATTATTGGTGAAGTGTTATGGCGAGCGACAGCTCCCACATAATCAAGCCCCATTGTTATTGTATGTACTTAACAATAATGTCCTAATTATCTCCAATTCTTTTTTGAAATTATAAATGTCTATTTTTGAATTTATAAAAAATTTTCTTAACTCACAATTATTGCACGAATTTGGCAGAGTATCTTCTTTTGACAATCATCATTATTAACCACGTTTGAGTTTTAAAGGTAAATTTACATCCGAATTCGTACGGATCTTAAATTTTAGGCTCTAAGTCTGAAATTTTCAAGATTCGGATAATTCGAGTCCTTACAACTTGGATTTTTTATCTTTCCTGTGACAAACTTTTTCCTTTTATATTTATATTTAAAAATAAAATGTATTAGGGTCACGGTTCTAGAACTGAAATTTCCGGTTGAGAAAATGCAAATAATTACCATCCGGTGTTGGTTGTACCCGGATCGGATCATCCGGGAAAATCCGGATTTGAATCGGGTTTGGGCTATCCTTAGGTAAGTACTTTGAAAATTGTGGGTTAATTGTGTCAATAGGAAGGATAAGAGGATAGAAGCCTAATAGTTAGAATAAAGAACAGTTTGTGTTTTTCTTAGAAATGGTTTCATCATTAATAACGATTCAGCAATCTTTCTGAGACTTTTCTCACCGACAGTCCGACATGTTGTCAAAATTGCTTTCAGAGAGCACGGGAACCTTAAAACATCACTTTGGATGAGGATCTGAACGATACCTCAAACCAAGTTGAGGTGGGCTCTATGGCCTTTGTTTCTTTTCTTTTATTTTCTTTCTTGATGCTTATTTTATCTTTTCCAAACCAAATCCAATGACGCGACGTCTCTGCAGGAGGGAATGAAAAAATATCCAACAGTATGCCTTTGTTGACAAAGATGCTGAATTGAAGAAGGAAGAAGGCTTCTCAAAATGATGGTGCAAAGACTGCGGCTGCTGGTGTTTCAAGCGTGAAATCCAGCAAAAGTAAAATCGACAAGCCTCCGAAGCACAAAGCCTCGAAGAGAGTCACCGGTGGAAAAATGCGAAACAAAGACGAAGATAGCTTCAAGTCAAATAAAAAGCGTAAATCTTCGACACATGAGATTGAATTCGTTGTTTATTTGGTTTTTTATTTGTCAACTTCGTATATCTGTATTTGCAATTTTGATGACACGACCCTCGGTTTTTAAAAATTAATATGAAAATATGAAGTGAATGGACTTTGAATAAATGATTGAAAAGCACTTTGATATTATTAAATTACTTATGTACAATTGTACATTGTATATTTTGTTAGTCTAATAGAGTTCTCATTATAAATACGAATGGATTTATACTGATAATATGTTTATCAGTATTTGAAAATATATCATTAAAAATATCAAAATAACGTTATTGTGAAAACATACATATATATATATATATATATATATATATATATATATATATATATATATATATATATATTGTGTCACTTAATATCCATGTATCAGTAACATTTTAGTTTAGACTTTAAATAAAATAGTTCTTGAAAATTTTAGTGGTAACCTGTATTAAAAATTGTTTTAAAATTCCTATAATTATTTATTGTGATCGTCAGGGTTATGAAAAATTTCTAATAAAATATCTTTGTTATTTGTTTCTTAAGGAGTGCTGTTAAACAAGAACAAAAATATTTGACAAAAAAAAAAGAGGAGCAGAGTTTAGAAAAATCAAACTGCTTATGGCAATCAATGCAAAAGCTGAAAAAAAAAATCTCTTTCTTAATAAAATCTGAGGTTCTAATTTTACAACACATGTTGAGAAAGACCAAACTAGCCACACCAGACAATTATATACTATGACTCCGAAAGCACTCCACCAACTCTTCGAGAGTACTTGGACATTGACCAATTCATAACCATGTGATTCATAACACCATCTCAAAAACTATAATTCATAATTACACTTACGTGTTATGAATTATCCTTAGCTCATAATTCGTAATCATAACAAAATCTCATCAATCATAATTCATAAATCAAATTCAAAAATCATAATTCTCAAATTCATACACAACAGTTAAAAGATCATAATTCAGTCATCAAAATAAAATAAAAATAACAAATAACAACTAAATAAACACTTCATTTGTTCTCAACATACAACATCAGTGCCACCAGGCCTTAACCTAGTGGTGAGGGCTGCTGCCCTCCAAATTGGAGGGCAGCAGTTCGAGCCCCCACAACTACATTGTGGGGGTAAAATCCTTCCTCATGCGCTGAGTGAAGGTGCATCCGATTCCTCGTCTCCGAGTATGAGGACATACATCCCTCGAATATTTGTGAGAGCTTAAATCTGACAAGATCTTTATATGAAATAATGTAAAACTAGTCCAGGCATAGTCCGATTTGTAAATATTAGTTATAGTCTCATAATATATGAGTTGTAATCCTGAGCAATAGTCTCATGTTTCAAAAAAAAAAAAACATACAACATCAGCAACACCACACTAAAATCAACCACCGATTAAAAGGAGAGGATAGCAAGACCAAACGAACATACTGCTTGAGAGATTCTTCATTTATTGATGCTAAGATGACCCCTGATATCTCTGCTCGAAGAAATCCCCAAACTTTCGATCTTTCCAATCTATTAGTTTAATTTAAAAAATATTAATCTATCTATTTTTTAAAAAAATAATAAAAAATATTAAAACAATTTAAGAGAGGTACCTCCTGCTCTGCATATAGTG
This sequence comes from Murraya koenigii, assembly GCA_025617385.1. NCBI lineage: Eukaryota > Viridiplantae > Streptophyta > Magnoliopsida > Sapindales > Rutaceae > Murraya > Murraya koenigii. Next base: position 5,967,632 of record CM046813.1, on the reverse strand, counting down.
TCTATCATAATTAAAATAGAACACTTAATGTCTTCCGAGTGTTTTAACGGAGATTAAAATTGTTGCCCATTCTTTTTGCTGAATTTGTTTTTGATTATGTATGTCTTAAGAGTGACTTCTTGATCTGTAATTCCTTCTGAGCTTGAGACCTTCTTACTAGTCATGTATTCGTTGCCGATCAAAATTCTTTTTTCTTCAAAAAGTCAAACTTAAAAATTTCTTCCAAGTACCAGCCAAAATCTACAAAATCGTTTTCCAAAGTCAATGAACAGCCTATATTAGTACCTATGTCGAGTGCCACTATTTTTATTAGTCCAGTAATTTTTTCTTCTTTAATAAACTTTCTAAACTGCTGCTCCATCATGTTTCCAATACATTTCATAATTCCCTTGGATTTGGTTTTGTCAGCATCCTCCTATTTTTGGGCCAGGTACTATTCCTTCAACTCTTTAAACTCAATAGCTCATTTTCTATTTATAACTTCCCGTGGATGTATGGATTGTAGTTTTCTAAAAAAAAATAATAATAATAATAGGCACCAAAGCTTAGTCGTATAATAATAATAATAATAATATCAGGATCTCACCATCGTGCGTTCATATTACAAGCAACACAATCCAGTTTTGCGCCACAGTGTCTAATAGGGTTCAATTATGTGCTTATCCCAAAGCTGCAAACTAGACCCATTACGAGTTTTCTATCAGCAACAACACAACCACGGGGAATGGCAGGGCTCTGACATGGTGTCTGAGATTTTTTATTATGATGAATATTTAATTCTAATAGTGCTAGGGTTTTGGAGCAGATTTTTGTAATGTAGCTACCATTTAATGCATGAATAGAACATGTTTCATTTTTGTCATTCGTCATTTGCATTATTATAATATTGATTCAAGCCCCAAAAAAAAAAACAAAGATCATTTAGTATAAAACTTACATTTCACCAAAAGAAAGTTTCACCCAAATAAAACTTACTTCTCAAAATCTTCACTATTAAATCTACCATGCTCTATGTCGAAGTCCCAATTACATGATCGTCGGACTTTCTCGATGCCTTTAAAGCTTTGGATTTCGATAGTCGACTTGAAAAATTTACGTTCTACATAAGCATGGAAGGCAAGGAAAGTTAGTAACATCATAATAAAAAAAAAGAAATTTAACAAACCATTGTTGAAAAAGAACATAGCATAAAAGCCGATCCAAAATCTTTCAATGTTTTGGAAGCCCGTTTAGCAAAGGATGATTCTTGAAATGTTGCTTATTAATTCATTCCTACAAACTGAGTAACAAGAAGAAGAGTAGAAAAACTTTCTTCTTTCGTTATTATTAATTATCATGAAAAAAAAATCCAACACACACTTTTCCATAAACCATGAAAATCAGTACGACAACATTTTTTTTCAATCTTAATCACTAGTCAATTTTCGAAAGTCTAGAAATTAAAGCTTAGCAAAAAGTACAAAAAAATAAAGAACCGAGAGTACCTGAACAAGATCTACACGATTGGGATCCCCCCAGCAATAGGTTCAATAGGCCCTTGATGACCCTGTCGTAACACTAAACTTTGTGATCGGCTTAGACCTCTTACATCCAATCTCTAAAAGACAATAAAAAAATATCATGTATTATCAAAAAAATAATAATGATTTTATCAAAATAACTTTATACAGGGTACATCATAACTCTTATTTTAAATATCACAAATTAAGTTTTCATTTTTGGGTTTGGTTTTCATCAACTTCTTAAGGAAGAGAAAAAAAACTATAAGGAAAAGTCATCTTATGATCTGGATCTGGAGTTGGCTCAAGGCAAATAAAGAAAAGAAGTTCTAATTCCTCTTCTCAAAGCAAGCAAGGCCTTGCACGGTAAGAAAAATAGGTTTTCATCAACTTCTTAAAGAAGAGAAAGAAAACTAACAAACAAAGAAACAAACCTCTAAAGGGTATCCGGTTCGATGCTTCTTTGGGAACCACTTGACCAAATATTTTGTCAAGATATGTTCCTGTTCCATGCATTCCTACATTATAAAAAAATTTTCATTATCTAAAGTTTTCTAAAAAACTCAGAAAATCATAAAAATATGGCCAAATCAGTAGCGAAAATATGAGTAATGCAGAACAAAACTAAAAATAATGCTGATCTCATGAAGTTTACTTAGCTAAGTTGAAAAATGGCGTTGATCTCAAGCACTACTCTAATTCGACTCGCGTCTTCCCAAAAAGTGACAGAGAAAAATAGTTAAATGCTCCCGTGCCTTTTTTTGTAGAAGAGCAAAAGCTTGTGAAGAATCTTGAAGATTCAAAAGGCAAAAAAAAAAAAAAAAAAGCAAGCGCCAAGAGTTCAAGATTGTAAGGTTTAATGAGTTTCAACTACCTTTTCGAATGGCATAAAATCCTTCAAAGCAAGCAAACTGTTGTTTTGTCAAAAAAAGGAAAGATTGTTGGGGTTGAAATGATTTGCAGGCGTTTGTATTAAAAATTAACGTATAAACTGAAATCCAGCTGTTGAGAGAGATATTTGGTGAGGTTTTTGCTTTTGTAGATGTTTATAGTAACACTTGGCACATGCATGGAGAAACAAAAATTAAAAAAGCTGCACGTCTCTCTCTTATTCCCAACATATATGGATTGAACCATAATTTTCAACTATATAACCTTAAATTATTATGTTATCAAAAATATTATAATAATTTTAAGTTTTATCATTTATCCACCCTAAATTTATAATATGTATCATGTATCCACCAAATTATTAATTTTAGTTAGAAAATGATGATGTCACATGGGTAATTTAGACATTTAACATGCTCCGTCATTCACCTTAAGTTAACTCTGCTATAAAAAACAACACTACAAAAGATTGAATTTTTTTAAATTTTTAACCCTAAATTTATAATTTTTTCAACCGTGCACCAAAACATTAACTGTTATTTATAATCAATGATGTCACAAAGATAATTAGAGATTTAATATGCTAAATACAAAATAAAATAATTGTTTAAAATATAAAATTAAAACAATATTTTGTGACCAATATTCAATTAGATACCCTTAAAACTTTATTTTTTTCCTTCGAACTAAATCTAGCAATTACATAAACCCTTGTTCATAAACACACAATCAATCCAATCCTTTTACAATTAAAAAAGGTAAATATTATTTTATTATTTATGGTGCAAACTTAAAAAAAATGTCCTTGAATTCAAGGGTAAAATGGCTATTTTCCTTAAATTACGTTAAAAATTCTGTATTGTTAATGTTTTGGTGGTTCTTTGATGTTGACTACAAACTTAGGGTGAATCAAGGAAATTCAAGTTTTTGTAGTATTTTTTATGACAGGATAAATTTGGGCATATGGCTGATAATTTTCCTATGTCTTTATGTTAAATTGAATTTCAAAGGTAAAATGGTCAATTTGTAATAATTCTATTAATTTTTTTTTTAATAAAAACTAATGATTTGGTGGATGAACGATATAGATTATAAATTTATGTTAGATACATTATACAACTTAAAAATATGGTGCTATTCTTTATAACATAACAATTTAAAAGGACATGGCTAATGATTGCCCTAACGTTAATCGGCTTTGTGGTAAAGGAAAAGAAAATTTTATATATTAAAAATGAACGAGATATGGAGTTTTAAAATTTCAGTACATTTTTGCTTTATGTCATCAAACTGATGCATAATCGCTCTCGTTGCATAGTTTTAAAAGTAGAAAATTTGTGTTTATAATCTTATGTTTTATAAGGAAAATGTGCAAGATAAAAAGAATTGTAAAAAGAACTGCAAAACAACTAAACGCGATAGTCCCCACTACCATTTATGAACACCTGGGAAGATAAAAGAGAAAGTACTGAAACTTAAAACAAAAAGGATGGGATTATTAAGAGTGAAAATAATTAAAAATTTTGTTCAAAAGAGTCAAAAATAAAATACACATATGGTCCCCATTGGCTACACAGAAACTTTTACGTACTTATCAATAATGCCCATGTATAAAAAATACAATCATGTCTAATTCTTTTTGAAAATATAAATGTCCAGTTTTGAATTAATAAAAAATTTTCTTAACCCACAATTATTACATGAATTTGGCAGAATATCTTCTTTGGACAAGCATCATTATTAACCACGTTTGAGTTTTATTGACGGAAAAAGAAAACACGTTGATGTCATGTTAATTTGACTTAAATGTGTTAATGAAACAATAAGATACCGGCTTGGAAAAAAAAAATTGTTTACAAACTTGTGATGGATCCATAATTGTCATTTACAGAAGGAGTATAATTTTTTTATATATATTTTATAAGAATTCTAGTGTTTAGGCTCTTTCAGACTCTTGTGTTTGGAAAATTCATCGTTGTCAAATTCTAAAATAATAATGAAAAAAACAATTCTTTCTTTTATGGTTCTTGTGTATGTGTTCATTCAAGTTAATGTTTCTCCATGCATACAGCTGGCTTTAAAATTTTTTTGTTCTCCAACGACATGCCATGATCGAGAAATTGAATTAAATAATCAATTAATCGCTGAGCTAATCTGCGTTTTCTCAATTCTATCCTCTTCTGTTTTCTCTGTCCGTGAGGAGTAGGGGCATAGGTTCTTCGGCGTTTTTAGCATTGAGTATGCGTGTGTAGTGATGAAACCTGACACAACTGTTGGCCGCATAAACCTTTTACTGTAGTTCTTTTCTTTTAATTTATTCGTTTTAGCAACTTTATGAATATTTTCAGTTTTATTATTATATATTTGGATTTGTTAACTTACAACTTATGTAAGTTATTTTTCTTATAAAATCATGTAAAAAATTGTAACCAAGTAATGAGTCCTGCATATTTTTGTGAGAGAAATAACTTACATGAAATGTAAGTTAGCTGGAACCTTATATATTATTCTTTATTTTCTTTTATGGTGGATTTATTTTTTAAATTACAAAATAAGAATTTAGAATTAGAATTATTAACAGTATTTATTTTATAAAATAGATACAAAAATTACAATCGAAATTGTGAGACTCAACCTAATTTATTAGTACCATGTATATATTTTGTGAAAACTTACATATATATATTTGTGTCACTTAATATCCATGTATTAGTAACATTTTAGTGGTAACCTATTATTAAAAAATTGTTTTAAAATTCCTATAATTATTTTTTGTGATCATCAGAGTTATGAAAAAATTTCTAATAAAATATCTTTGTTATTTGTTTCTTAAGGAGTGTTGTTAAAAAAGAACAAAAATATTTGACAAAAAAAAAAAAAGAAGAGGAGCAGAGTTTAGAAAAATCAAACTGCTTATGGCAATCAATGCAAAACCTAAAAAAAAAAAAAAAATCTCTTTCTTAATAAAATCTGAGGTTCTAATTTTATAACACATGTTGAGAAAGACCAAACTAGAGGCACCAAACAATTATATACTATGACTCCGAAAGCACTCCACCAACTCTTCGAGAGTACTTGGACATTGACCAATTCATAACCATGTGATTCATAACACCATCTCATAAACTATAATTCATAATTACACTTACGTGTTATGAATTATCCTTAGCTCATAATTCGTAATCATAACACAATCTGATCAATCATAATTCATAATTCAAATTCAAAAATCATAATTCTCAAATTCATGAACAACACTTAAAAGATCATAATTCAGTCATCAAAATAAAATAAAAATAACAAATAACAACTAAATAAACACTTCATTAGTTCTCAACATACAACATCAGCAACACCACACTAAAATCAACCACCGATTAAAAGGAGAGGATAGCAAGACCAAACGAACATACTGCTTGAGAGATTCTTCATTTATTGATGCTAAGATGACCCCTGATATCTCTGCTCGAAGAAATCCCCAAACTTTCGGTCTTTCCAATCTATTAGTTTAATTTAAAAAATATTAATCTATCTATTTTTTAAAAAAATAATAAAAAATATTAAAACAATTTAAGAGAGGTACCTCCTCCTCTGCATATAGTGTCTATCATAATTAAAATAGAACACTTAATGTCTTCCGAGTGTTTTAACGGAGATTGTAATTGTTGCCCATCCTTTTTGCTGAATTTGTTTCTGATTATGTGTGGCGTAAGAGTGACTTCTTGATCTGGAATTCCTTCTGAGCTTGAGACCTTCTAACTAGTCATGTATTCGTTGCCAATCAAAAACTGTTTTTTCTTCAGGAAGTCAAACTTAGAAACTTCTTCCAAGTACCAGCGAAAAATTACAAAATCGTTTTGCCAAGTCAATGAACAGCCTATAATGTAAATATGAGGCTTAACTTCCTCAGCAATCCTTTTCAAAAAAATCCTCGTTCTCGATCCTGCCAAAACCCGCTATTGCATATATATGCTGCTCCATATCAATTAGCTTATCTGCACTAGCACTTCTTCGTAAAGTCTCCAAATCCACTTCCAAGACAGAAGCTCGAATGTTATTGGTACCTATGTCGAGTGCCACTATTTTTATCGATCCAGTAATTTTTTCTTCTTTAATAAACTTTCTGAACTGCCGCTCCGTCATGCTTCCGATTATTTTCATAATTCCCTTGGATTTGGTTTTGTCTGCATCCTTCTGTTTTCGGGCCAGGTACTCTTCCATCAGCTCTTTAAACTCAATAGCTCCTTTTCTATTTATAACTCCCTGTGGATGTATGGATTGCAGTTGTCTTAAAAAAAAAAAACAATAGCCACCAAAGCTCAGGCGTATAATAATAATAATAATATCAAGATTTCACCATCGTGTGTTCATATTACAAGCAACACAATCCAGTTTTGAGCCACAATGTCTAATTAGGTTCAATTATGTGCTTTTCTCAAAGCTGCAAACTAGACCCATTACGAGTTTTCTATCAGCAACAACACAACCACGGGATTTTTTATTATGATGAATATTTAATTCTACCATCTAGTGCATCAAGAACTTCAAGCTACTTTTGTTTCGTAAAAATAATAACAAATAAATTGTAATAAAATTATGAAAAAATATATCTTAGTTGCTCATTTTTAATACAAGGATATTATAGTGCTAGGGTTTTGGAGCCGATTTTTGTAATGTAGCTACCATTTAATGCATGAACAGAACAGGTTTCATTTTTGTCATTCGTCATTTGCATTATTATAATATTGATTCAAGCCCCAAAAAAAAAAAAACAAAGATCATTTAGTATAAAACTTACATTTTACCAAAAAGAAAGTTTCACCCAAATAAAACTTACTTCTCAAAATCTTCACTATTAAATCTACCATGCTCTATGTCGAAGTCCCAGTTACATGATCGTTAGACTTTCTCGACGCCTTTAAAGCTTTGGATTTCGATAGTCGACTTGAAAAATTTACGTTCTACATAAGCATGGAAAGCAAGGAAAAGTTAGTAACATCATAATAAAAAAAAAAGAAATTTAACAAACCATTGTTGAAAAAGAACATAGCATAAAAGCCGATCCAAAATCTTTCAATGTTTTGGAAGCCCGTTTGGCAAAGGATGATTCTTGAAATGCTGCCTGTTGATTCATTCCTACAAACTGAGTAACAAGAAGTAGAGTAGAGAAAACTTTCTTCTTTGGTTATTATTAATTATCATGACAAAAAAAAAAATTCTAACAGACACTTTTCCATGAACCATGAAAATCAGAACGATTGTTTGGTGATTACCAATTTTTTAGCCAAACTTTGAACAATTTAGCTTTGAACAATTTTGGCCAAACTTTAAACATGTGCACCAAAACATGTGCACCAAACTTTGAACATGTTCACCAAAATATGTGCACCAAACTTTGAACATGTGCACCAAAACATATGCACCAAACTTTGAACATGTGCACCAAAAAATCCTACAAAAGATTGAATTTGTTTAATTTTTAACCCTAAGTTTATAATTTTTTTCAATTGTCCACCAAAACATTAACTGTTGTTCATAATTAATGATGTCTCAAAGATAATTAGAGATTTAATATGCTAAATATAAAATAAAATAATAGTTTAAGATATAAAATTAAAAAAAAATTATAACGAATATTCAATTAGATACACTTAAAACTTTATTTTTTTTCCTTCAAACTAAATCCAGCAATTACCTAAACTCTTGTTTATAAACACACAATAAATCCAATCTTTAAATTCGATTTTACAATTAAGAAAGGTAAATATTATTTTATTATTTATGGTGCAAACTTAAAAGAAATCCTTGAATTCAAGGTTAAAATGGCTATTTTCCTTAAATTATGTTAAAAATTCTATATTGTTAATGTTTTGGTGGTTAGTTGATGCTTACTACAAACTTAGGGTGAATCAAGAAAATTCAAGTTTTTGTAGTATTTTTTATAACAGGATAAATTTAGGCATATGGCTGATAATTTTCCTATGTCTTTTTATGTTAAATTGAATTTCAAAGGTAAAATGGTCAATTTGCTATAATTCTATTAATTTTTTTAAATAAAAAATAATGATTTGGTGGATGAATGATATAGATTATAAATTTATGGTAGATACATTATACAACTTAAAAATATGGTGCTATTCTTTATAACATAACAATTTAAAAGGACATGGCTGATGATTGCCATAAAGTTAATCAGCTTTGTGATATATAAAAAGGAAATTTTATGTATTAAAAATGAACGAGATATGGAGTTTTAAAATTTCAGTACATTTTTGCTTTATGTCAACAAACTGATGCATAATCGCTCTCCTTGCATAGTTTTAAAAGTAGAAAATTTGTGTTTATAATATTATGTTTTATAAGGAAAATATTATATTTCAAGTTTGTTGCCTCGTTAATAGATATTTTATATGTATACATAGAGATTAGTTATAGTTAGTAATTATTAGATATTATGATGACGAAAAAAAATAGTAGATCATTAGTCAATTTCTAAAATGTGTAAGTTAAAAAGAATTGTAAAAAGAACTGCAAAACAACTAAACGCGATGGTCCCCACTACCATTTATGAACACCTGGGAAGACAAAAGAGAAAGCAATGAAACCTTAAACGAAAAGGATGGGATTGTTAAGAGCGAAAATAATTAAAAAATTTGTTCAAAGGAGTCAAAGATAAAATACCTAGATAGTCCCCATTGGCTACACAGAAACTTTTACGTGCTTATCAATAATGTCTCATGTATCAAAAATACAATTATGCCAATTCTTTTTTGAAATTATAAATGACTAGTTTTGAATTAATAAAAAATTTTCTTAACCCACAATTATTACAAGAATTTGGCAGAATATCTTCTTTGGACAAGCATCATTATTAACCACGTTTGAGTTTTATTGGAGGAAAAAGAAAACATGTTGATGTTATTTTTCACTTACAACTTATGTAAGTTACTTTTCTTATAAAATCATGTAAAAAATTGTAACTAAGTAATGAGTCCTACATATTTTTGTGAGAGAAATAACTTACATAAAATGTAAGTTAGTTGGACCCTTATATATTATTTTTTATTTTCTTTTATGGTGGATTTACTTTTTAAATTACAAAATAAGAATTTAGAATTAGAATTATTAACAGTATTTATTTTATAAAATAGATACAAAAATTAGAATCAAAATTGTGAGACTCAACCTAATTTATTAGTACTATGTATATATTTTGTGAAAACTTACATATATATATTTGTGTCACTTAATATCCATGTATTAGTAACATTTTAGTGGTAACCTAGTATTAAAAAAATGTTTTAAAATTCCTATAATTATTTTTTGTGATCATCAGAGTTATGAAAAAATTTCTAATAAAATATTTTTGTTATTTGTTTCTTAAGGAGTGTTGTTAAAAAAGAAAAAAATATTTGACAAAAAAAAAAGAAGAGGAGGAGAGTTTAGAAAAATCAAACCGCTTATGGCAATCAATGCAAAACTTGAAAAAAAAAATCTCTTTCTTAATAAAATCTGAGGTTCTAATTTTATAACACATGTTGAGAAAGACCAAACTAGCCGCACTAGACAATTATATACTATGACTCCAAAAGCACTCCACCAACTCTTTGAGAGTACTTGGACATTGACTAATTCATAACCATGTGATTCATAACACCATCTCATAAACTATAATTCATAATTACACTTACGTGTTATGAATTATCCTTATCTCATAATTCGTAATCATAACACAATCTCATGAATCATAATTCATAATTCAAATTCAAAAATCATAATTCTCAAATTCATGAACAACACTTAAAAGATCATAATTCAGTCATCAAAATAAAATAAAAATAACAAATAACAACTAAATAAACACTTCATTAGTTCTCAACATACAACATCAGCAACACCACACTAAAATCAACCACCGATTAAAAGGAGAGGATAGCAAGACCAAACGAACATATTGCTGGAGAGATTCTTCATTTATTCCTGATATCTCTGCTCGAAGAAATCCCCAAACTTTCAGTCTTTCCATTCTATTAGTTTAATTAAAAAAATGTTAATCTAATTATTTTTTAAAAATAATAAGAAATATTAAAACAAATTAAGAGAGGTACCTCCTGCTCTGCTTATAGTGTCTATCATAATTAAAATAGAACACTTAATGTCTTCCGAGTGTTTTAACGGAGATTGAAATTGTTGCCCATCCTTTTTGCTGAATTTGTTTCTGATTATGTGTGGCGTAAGAGTGACTTCTTGATCTGGAATTCCTTCTGAGCTTGAGACCTTCTAACTAGTCATGTATTCGTTGCCAATCAAAAACTGTTTTTTCTTCAGGAAGTCAAACTTAGAAACTTCTTCCAAGTACCAGCGAAAAATTACAAAATCGTTTTGCCAAGTCAATGAACAGCCTATAATATAAATATGAGGCTTAACTTCCTCGGCAATCCTTTTCAAAAAAATGCTTGTTCTCGGTCCTGCCAAAACTCGCTATTGCATATATATGCTGCTCCATATCAATTAGCTTATCTCTACTAGCACTTCTTCGTAAAGTCTCCAAATCCACTTCCAAGACAGAAGCTCGAATATTATTAGTACCTATGTCGAGTGCCACTATTTTTATCGGTCCAGTAATTTTTTCTTCTTTAATAAACTTTCTGAACTGCCGCTCCATCATGTTTCCGATAATTTTCATAATTCCCTTGGATTTGGTTTTGTCAGCATCCTTCTGTTTTCGGGCCAGGTACTCTTCCATCAGCTCTTTAAACTCAATAGCTCCTTTTCTATTTATAACTCCCTGTGGATGTATGGATTGCAGTTGTCTGAAAAAAAAAACTACAATAGCCACCAAAGCTCAGGCTTATAATAATAATAATAATATCAAGATTTCACCATCGTGTGTTCATATTACAAGCAACACAATCCAGTTTTGAGCCATAATGTCTAATCAGGTTCAATTATGTGCTTTTCTCAAAGCTGCAAACTAGACCCATTACGAGTCTTCCATCAGCAACAACATAACCACGGGGAAGGGTAGGGCTCTGACATGGTGTCTGAGATTTTTTATTATAATGAATATTTAATTCTACCATCTAGTGCATCAAGAACTACAAGCTACTTTTGTTTCGTAAAAATAATAACAAATAAATTGTAATAAAATTCTGAAAAAATATATCTTAGTTGCTCATTTTTAATACAAGGATATTATAGTGCTAGGGTTTTGGAGCAGATTTTTGTAATGTAGCTACCATTTAATGCATGAACAGAACAGGTTTCATTTTTGTCATCCGTCATTTGAATTATTATAATATTGATTCAAGCCCCAAAAAAAAAAAAAAACAAAGATCATTGAGTATAAAACTTACATTTTACCAAAAACAAAGTTTCACCCAAATAAAACTTACTTCTCAAAATCTTCACTATTAAATCTACCATGCTCTATGTCGAAGTCCCAGTTACATGATTGTCAGACTTTCTCGACGCCTTTAAAGCTTTGGATTTCGATAGTCGACTTGAAAAATTTATGTTCTACATAAGCATGGAAGGCAAAGAAAAGTTAGTAACATCATAATAATAATAAAAAAAAATTTAACAAACCATTGTTGAAAAGGAACATACCATAAAAGACGATCCAAAATCTTTCAATGTTTTGGAAGCCCGTTTGGCAAAGGATGATTCTTGAAATGTTGCCTATTGATTCATTCCTACAAACTGAGTAACAAGAAGAAGAGTAGAGAAAACTTTCTTCTTTGGTTATTATTAATTATCATGACAAAAAAAAAAATTCTAACAGACACTTTTCCATGAACCATGAAAATCAGAACGATTGTTTGGTGATTACCTATTTTTTAGCCAAACTTTGAACAATTTAGCTTTGAACAATTTTGGCCAAACTTTAAACATGTGCACCAAAACATGTGCACCAAACTTTGAACATGTTCACCAAAATATGTGCACCAAACTTTGAACATGTGCACCAAAACATATGCACCAAACTTTGAACATGTGCACCAAAAAATCCTACAAAAGATTGAATTTGTTTAATTTTTAACCCTAAGTTTATAATTTTTTTCAATTGTCCACCAAAACATTAACTGTTGTTCATAATTAATGATGTCTCAAAGATAATTAGAGATTTAATATGCTAAATATAAAATAAAATAATAGTTTAAGATATAAAATTAAAAAAAAATTTATAATGAATATTCAATTAGATACACTTAAAACTTTATTTTTTTTTCCTTCAAACTAAATCCAGCAATTACCTAAACCCTTGTTTATAAACACACAATCAATCCAATCTTTAAATTTGATTTTACAATTAAAAAAGGTAAATATTATTTTATTATTTATGGTGCAAACTTAAAAAAAATCCTTGAATTCAAGATTAAAATGGCTATTTTCCTTAAATTATGTTAAAAATTCTATATTGTTAATGTTTTGGTGGTTAGTTGATGCTGACTACAAACTTAGGGTGAATCAAGAAAATTCAAGTTTTTGTAGTATTTTTTATAACAAGATAAATTTGGGCATATGGTTAATAATTTTCCTATATCTTTTTATGTTAAATTGAATTTCAAAGGTAAAATGGTCAATTTGCTATAATTCTATTAATTTTTTTTAATAAAAACTAATGATTTGGTGGATGAACGATATAGATTATAAATTTATGGTAGATACATTATACAACTTAAAAATATGGTGCTATTCTTTATAACATAACAATTTAAAAGGACATGGCTAATGATTGCCATAAAGTTAATCGGCTTTGTGGTAGAGAAAAAGAAAATTTCATGTATTAAAAATGAACGAGATATGGAGTTTTAGAATTTCAGTACATTTTTGCTTTATGTCAACAAACTGATGCATAATCGCTCTCCTTGCATAGTTTTAAAAGTAGAAAATTTGTGTTTATAATATTATGTTTTATAAGTAAAATATTATATTACAAGTTCGTTGCCTCATTAACAGATATTTTATATGTATACATAGAGATTAGTTATAGTTAGTAATTATTAGATATTATGATGACAAAAAAAAAATAGTAGATCATTAGTCAATTTCTAAAATGTGTAAATTAAAAAGAATTTTAAAAAGAACTGCAAAACAACTAAACGCGATGGTCCCCACCACCATTTATGAACACCTGGGAAGACAAAAGAGAAAGCACTGAAACCTTAAACGAAAAGGATGGGATTGTTAAGAGTGAAAATTGTTGTGCGGAAGCGTAGAAAGCCTACATCCACGGGCAAAGACTGGAAGATAATTTTGCTAACAAATGAGAATTTACAAATTGGGAAAAACTCACAAAAAACCCAATACCCCAATACGCCCAAATAAATTCTCCTAGCACTCAAGTGGAAGCTCTCTCAACTCTCTCAATTGCTTCACTTGCAATTGCTCTCAATTTTGGGATGCTTTAACAAATGAAGAATAATAGCTATTTATAGGAATGCATGGTAGCACTATTTCACCAAACCTTTAAAATTGTCAAAGTTTGGTTGGTGATTACCTAATTTTTAGCTAAACTTTAAACAATTTACCTTTGAATAATTTTGGCCAAACTTTGAACATGTGTTTTGCCAAACTTTGAACAATTTGGCTTTGAATTTGAATTTTTTCAACAAAAATAATTAAAAAATTTGTTCAAAGGAGTCAAAGATAAAATACATAGATAGTCCCATTGGCTACACAGAAACTTTTACGTGCTTATCAATAATGTCCCATGTATCAAAAATACAATTATGTCCAATTCTTTTTTGAAATTATAAATGTCCAGTTTTGAATTAATAAAAAATTTGCTTAACCCACAATTATTACACGAATTTGGCAGAATATCTTCTTTGGACAAGCATCATTATTAACCACGTTTGAGTTTTATTGGAGGAAAAAGAAAACACGTTGATGTCATGTTAATTTGACTTAAATGTGTTAATGAAACAATAAGATACCGGCTTGGAAAAAAAAAATTGTTTACAAACTTGTGATGGATCCATAATTGTCATTTACAGAAGGAGTATAATTTTTTTATATATATTTTATAAGAATTCTAGTGTTTAGGCTCTTTCAGACTCTTGTGTTTGGAAAATTCATCGTTGTCAAATTCTAAAATAATAATGAAAAAAACAATTCTTTCTTTTATGGTTCTTGTGTATGTGTTCATTCAAGTTAATGTTTCTCCATGCATACAGCTGGCTTTAAAATTTTTTTGTTCTCCAACGACATGCCATGATCGAGAAATTGAATTAAATAATCAATTAATCGCTGAGCTAATCTGCGTTTTCTCAATTCTATCCTCTTCTGTTTTCTCTGTCCGTGAGGAGTAGGGGCATAGGTTCTTCGGCGTTTTTAGCATTGAGTATGCGTGTGTAGTGATGAAACTTGACACAACTGTTGGCCGCATAAACCTTTTACTGTAGTTCTTTTCTTTTAATTTATTCGTTTTAGCAACTTTATGAATATTTTCAGTTTTATTATTATATATTTGGATTTGTTAACTTACAACTTATGTAAGTTATTTTTCTTATAAAATCATGTAAAAAATTGTAACCAAGTAATGAGTCCTGCATATTTTTGTGAGAGAAATAACTTACATGAAATGTAAGTTAGCTGGAACCTTATATATTATTCTTTATTTTCTTTTATGGTGGATTTATTTTTTAAATTACAAAATAAGAATTTAGAATTAGAATTATTAACAGTATTTATTTTATAAAATAGATACAAAGATTAGAATCAAAATTGTGAGACTCACCCTAATTTAAAAATAAGAATAAGATATTGATTCTCAAGAATTATTAATTTTATTTTTTTCATTGTTATTATTACTATTATTGATGTCTATATTATTAATACTAATAATATTAAAGTTTATTAATTATTATTATTGTTGTTGTGATCGTTGTCAGAATCATTATTATTATTAAAATATGTTAACTTCATTATTTTAATTAAAAGAGAAAAAAAAATCTGAATATTTTGCATTTTAAACATTAGTAAACTTTTAAAAAAATAGAGAAAAAATTTCACAATACTGTTCCACTGTCTTCTGAGATTCTAATGCAATCAGTGTGTCTGGATTGTTTGGAAAAATCAAAGAGAAAGTCTCCAGGACCCCTACTTCTAAGAAACTCATGCTTTAATCATGTGCTTACTGTGCAATGTTGTCAACACAGTTCAAAATTCAACACTAGAAGCAACTTGTGACTGTTCTATTCCTTTTGTCGACTATGCAATTGTGTTAAGCTTCTTCAACAGCAAGGCGCTTGGATGTTTTCAGGAGATTACCACCAATCTCTCGGTCATCTTCTATTGTGCGGAAGCGCAGGTTGAGCAGATTACCAATTGATGGTAACTGTTACTTCTAGAGAAACTTAAATGTGGTGTAAACAATTTCAAAGAAAATTAACACAATAATTTACGTGATTCGGCGTAAAGCCTACATCCACAGGCAAAGGCGGAAGATAATTTTACTAATAAATGAGAATTTACAAATTGGGAAAAACTCACAAAAACCCAATACCCTAATACACCCAAATGAATTCTCCTAGCACTCAAGTGGAAGCTCTCTCAACTCTCTCAATTGCTTCACTTGCAATTGGTCTCAATTGTGGGATGCCTTAACAAATGAAGAACAATAGCTATTTACAGGAATGCATGGTAGAACTATTTTACCAAACCTTTAAAATTTTGGCTAAACTTTGAACATGTGCTTTACCAAACTTTGAACAATTTTGGCCAAACTTTGAACATGTGCTTTGATTTGATTTTTCAACATCTTCTACTTTTGCTCGTCATCAATTTACTGCCCGAGTGCAAGTGCGAGTGCAAGTGTGAGGCCTTGGTTCATTTCTTGTCCATATGCTCGGAAGTTGTTTCTTGAAGGCTTTATCTTGGCGCAAAATACTTCAAGAAAGTTGTTCAAGCAACCCGGGTCATATAAACGGACCCCGTCCTCTCTTCGGTTGCGGAAGTTCTCATATGTGGTCTAAAGAAGTTGGTTCAGAATTAGAAAATTTTACATGAAAGGAGAATGTATGCTCCCCCATTCAAACTTACACGTTACTCTCGAGATACATCAACTTTGGCAAAATCCAATATAATTATGACATTCCAAATTTTTTAACCTAATGGCAAAGATTTGTCATAACTTCGGTGCAATAAAAGGAACTGCTAACCCTTACCCTTTTAAGATCGAGTAATAAAGACGATATAGAGTGTGAAATGTTCCCATATCTGCGTCTAGATGTAAATGGAAAGGAACAAAAGCTGCAGGTCCAACTCATATATAACTAGCTATCAAAATAAAGCACTTGAATTGATTTGTGGCTATGAGATATAAATGGAAGCATGTGAGGCCTCCAACGAAGCAAAGGAAGAAGAAGCAAAAGGCCATTAGTATTACCGAGGAAGGTGACTCATTTATTGCCTTCCAGACATTTCCAAAATAATCAATTTAATATTTTAGGTGCAAAGCTGAAATTGAGAAGATGAAAATGCAGAGAAGAGCTAAAGAAGAGACGAACAAAAGGAAGTAACTGTAGTTGCGCTGCATCTATATACAAACACTTAGCCAAATTAATATGAGGATTAAAATAGATATAAAAAGGAAATGGAAAAACCGATATCCTTAACTGGCACATCTGTTTGGGTTCATTTAACTACTTTTCCTGTCTTGTATTGTAATTTTCTGATGTCTTGTATTATGTGGATATGTAGTAATTGCAATACATTCACTTCATTTTTTGAAAACAAATTTTTGGTAATTTCAGATGAAACAATAAGCACGGAACATAAACAGCAGAATATATGTTAAGAGAGATTTATTGTGGGCTTATGGTAGGAGCAGGAACAATTGTGTACTACAGCTCATATGAAGAAAGTTGAATACTGCTGCAAGAAGAAGTGTAAAAACATGGAGAACATACCTGTCCAATGCACTGGCCCACCGGGGGGCAATGGTGATCAAATCTTTCCGCACAATTGTCGCATACAGAGCAATGTGAGTAATGGGGTGGACGATACAACTTGCAAGTGTCACAATACTTCACCTTCACAACTATACCACCATTGAGAAGGACTTCTTTTGTGTGGGGTACTCGTGCAATTGGTGTATTAAAAATGAACGAGATATAGAGTTTTGAAATTGTAATACATTTTTACTTTATGTCAACAAACTGGTGCATAATCGCTCTTCTTGCATAGTTTTAAAAATAGAAAATGTTGTTTATAATATATATGTTTTATAAGTAAAATATTATATTACAAGTTCATTGCCTCGTTAGCAAATATTTTTTAGTCTCTATATTATATGTATGGAAAATTCTATCAATACCGTAATAAACATAAATATTATAAATTATACATAGAATAATAAATTTAAAGTAAAATCAGTAAATTCATAAAAAATTCTTAATCATTTAAAAAATTAAAAAATTTTCTACAGAATTTTAGTGAAAAATATTTATTCATTTACATAAAATATTTCCTTTAATTAAACAAAGAAAAAAATTACTCATTAATTAAACAAAAAATTATCCTAAAAAAGTTGAATCAGTTTTATTGAATTGGTTTAAAAATAAATTCTATATTCATTTTATGGCATTTGTATACTTTATTTTCCATTTTCTATAATAATATTTATTTATTACACAAGTTAATTAAGCACAATTATTTATCTTGATGTGGATCAAGTAAAAACAAAATAAAAAAACTTTTCTTATATTATTAAACACATATATAATATATCAATAAAATTAGAGTTTATTTTGAGTCTTATGCATACTTTATATAGTTTCAAACTTTTTACTTGTGCTTAGAAATTGGTTATTGTTGAGAAAGAATAGAAAGATAGAAAATAATTTCATCTTATAACAACTATAAAAGAAATCAAAATTATTTTTTTCAAGATCTAATTTTGAGAATAAATTTCATTCTTAATAAAACATCACATGTATTACATAAATGCAAAACTAACATTATTTAATTTAAATAAAAAATTAATAAATATATTAGGTAATAAACATTATAATGAGTTTTTATTTTATAATTATGAACTTTTGTTTTGCAGTAACTCTTATATTAATTTACTGATTTTAATTTTTATTCATAAGCTTTACTCATAATCTACAAAAATTATATTTTATTTTACACTTAATATTGATTTACTTATTTTATGTTACATTTGTAAGTTTTCATTTTATTTACTAGTAACACATCAATTTACTAATTTTATAATAATTTACTTGTTTTACCTTTATTTTACAAGTCTTATGTTTCATTTCTAAAAGTTATGTTTTATTTTACGGTTAATGTTGATCTACTATTTTTACATTATATTTACAAGTTTTTATTTTGTTTACTAATAATATATTAATTTACTAGTTCTACATTAATTTACTTGTTTTATCTTCCATTTACAAGTCTTATATATTCAATTTCTAAAATTTATGTTCTATTTTGTACTTAATGTTTTATGTTATATTTGTAAATTTTTATTTTATTTACTAGTAATACATTAATTTATCAGTTTTATAATAATTTACTAATTTTACCTTCTATTTACAAGCCTTTTGTTTAATTTCTAAAATTTATATTTTATTTTACAGTTAATGTTGATTTACTAGTTTTAAGTTACATTTACAAGGTTTTGTTTTGTTTACTAATAATATATTCATTTACTAATTTTATATTAATTTACTTGTTTTATCTTCTATTTACAAATCCTTTGTTTAAGTTCTAAAATTCATGTTTTATTTTATACTTAATGTTGATTTACGAGTTTTATGCTATATTTACAAGTTTTTATTTTATTTACTAATAATATATTAATTTATCAATTTTATATTAATTTATTCATTTTAATTTTTATTTACAAGTCTTATGTTTAATTTCTAAAATTTATGTTCTATTTTATAGTTAATGTTAATTTATAAATTTTAAATTAAATTTACAAGTTTTATATTTTATTTACATAATAACCCTTATATGTATACATAGAGATTAGTTATAGTTAGTAATTATTAAATATTATGATGAGAAAAAAAAAATGGTAGATCATTAGTCAATTTTTAAAATGTGCGAGTTAAAAAGAATTGTAAAAGGAACTCAAAAACAACTAAAAGCAATGGTCCCCAATACCATTTATGAACACCTGGGAAGACAAAAAAGAGAAAGTACTAAAACCTTAAATGCAAAGGATGGGATTTTTAAGAGTAACAATAATAAAAAATTTTGTTCAGAAGAGTCAAAGATAAAATATACAGATGGTCTCCATTGGCTACACAGAAAAATTTTACGTACTTAACAATGGGGCTTGATTATGTGGGAGCTGTCGCTTGCCATATGACTTCACCAATAATATTCATACATCAAAACTTTTACGTACTTACAATGATCTATAGACAAGAAATTTCACTTGAATGCTAGGAGAATTCATTTGGGTGTATTGGAGAATTGGGTTTTGTGAGTTTTTTTTTTCAATTTATAAGTTCTCACTTGTCAGTAAAATTATCTTCCAGTCTTTGCCCGTGGATGTAGACTTTACGCTGAACCACGTAAATTATTGTATCAATTTTCCTTGAAATTGTTTACACCACATTTAAGTTTCTCCAGCAATCACAGTTACCATAAATTGGTAATCTGCTCAACCCGCACTTCCGCACAACATAGCATCATATCTAAGGTCAATATTGTCCTAATTCAATAGCTTGCCAATGATATCTGACCCCTCAACTCCAGCTTTGGAAGCAATTGAGTACAGAGGCATTTCCAGATTCAGGCTCAAATTAGTAGATGGAATGAGTGTGATGCATACAATATACTCTGAAATTTCATTGCACTCATCATTCTGATTTAGCCTAAACCCTTGAACCCACATATTTCAAAAGTCCACCAAGACCCTAAACCCATGCATTTAATTACAAACCCTTCTAACCCCTGCTTTTAGTAAGCATTCCATTAGTAGTGAAAGGATTTGCAAAAAAAATATTCCTTTCGACAATGTGTGATGAAGCTATCAAAAAAAAGATCTTTTGATTATTTCATCTAACACAAAAATACTAAACGAATTGGAGATAGTTTGGAGCCCTTTCGGATATATAGTTGAAGGCCTGAAAAGTAGGTCATAAAAATTATTTCTTTGAGTAAAGCTCATGCTCAATATTGAAAAATCAAATAAAAGGAAACCCAAATAAACAACCTTTAGAGCATTTTGGATTATTTGAACAGCAATCATTTGAGCAGAAGTTGTAGTTTGCAATTTGTCTAGTTCTTTTGAGGCATTTAGAACTACGGTACCCGCACCTGCAATATATACATATAAATATATAATATGTGATCATCATTGAAATAAAATTTTTCGATAGAAGGCCAACCAGGTACAATTCCTTCTGCCATTGCAGCCTTGGCAGTAACAAGAGCACGAGTAAGAATACGCATGTTTTTGTACGCATTTTTACTATTAGGGCCTCCAACCTTAAAAAAGAGCAAACCTCCATTAATACCTAGTTACAACAAAAAAAATAAACTTAACACAACTCATCGAATAGTTTCAAAGAACTAAACTTTTAGAACGGCATGTAACTGATCAAGCTGTCATGCTTTTCGATGTCAATCTCAACAGTAACAGCAGTAAAATGAAGCCAAAAACAATAGTAAGTCAGCAATGAAACAAGATTCACAAAAATAGTAAGTCAGTAACTCAAAAAATCTACAGTGTCAAATTCAACATCGCAGGCAAATTTAACAACTAATAAACACAATCAAAGGCCTACTAGCTTCCTGAAAAATCATGCACAAAATACAAACCTTTTTAGATATTTCTTTGACGAAACGGAAGCTTAATATTTATTTAGACGGAAACCAAAGTTTCTGAATAATATGAATTTTATTGAAAAGAAAACTGAATGAATAAAACTAAGGTTTTGAGGCCCTTTTATAACAAACCTAAATATCGCGAATTTACTAAAATAGGCAAATCTGAAATATAATCTTATAATAAAATTCTCCTACCCGAAATAACAAAGGCAAAGAAAATGAAAACCAAATCCGAGTTGTAGAAAAAAAGATAAAAATCCTAGAAGAATCAGAAAAAATAGAAAAATATGTTAAAATCTAAAAATAACAAGGAAAGAAATGGAATTTCCGGACCGAGCACGGACCAGAATGGCTTTGGCCATTCTGGGTTTTGTTCATCTCGTCGCAAGCTTTGAAAGATATATTATATGCAAAACGGACACTTGTAGCCAAAGTTATCCCATCCAGAAGGTACCCTACTCGCAATACACACCATCCTACATCAGTCCCCCTCATTTGGAAAAAGAACTCGTCCTCGAGTTAGGCTCGTACAACTCCTCATCGTCACAAATTAGACACATTGAAAGTGTGAGAGATATTCCAATTTTTAGGTAATCGAAGTACATAACCATTATCATTAAATTTTCTGAGACATGCGAAATGGTCCATACTTGTATTTCTCCAATTTGGCACGAATACCGAGAAATCGACTTCGCCATAGGTATTCCATCACTAAATCACCTTCAGCAAACACTTTCTTACGCCGATGCTTGTCAGCTTCAGCCTTGTAGTTTGCATTGCCAGCCTCCAGTGAGCTCGAACTTTTGCTTGAATCTTCAGAGCCTTTTCTGTCATATTATCTACTAACTTGCGTTCCCTAACTGCAGCTGTTGGTGGTATAACGGCCAAGTCACAAACTTGTCTTGGAGAATTAGTGTAGACAATCTCAAAAGGTACCTTGCCGATTGATCGATTTACCATGGTTTTATAAGCGAATTCAACCGGAGGTAATGTAGCTTCCTAGTTCCGTTGTTTGTCGCCACACACACACACCGTAACATATTACCCAAAGTGCGATTGACCACCTCTGTTTGCCCATCTATATGTGGATGGAAAGCACTATTAAACTACAATTACGTGCCAAATTTATCACAGAGATGATGCCAAAACTTGCTGATAAATTTGACATCCCGATCAAAAGTGATATTCTTTGGAATCCCATGCATCTTCAGTCTTTTTACATGCAATGAAATGTGCGATTTTAGAAAACTTGTCTACTACAACTAATATTAAATCTCGACCCATCCTTGTGCGCGGCAACCCTAACAAAAAATCCATTGACAGATCTAACCAACTATTTTCAAGAACAGGTAAAGACATGTACAAACCAGTATTCTGTGCATGTCCCTTGCCTTCTTGGCAAATCTGACAACTCTGCACAATCTTGCGCACGTCTCTATTTAGTTGAGGCCAATAATAACGCTATTCTACAAGCGCCTTAGTCTTATCTCGACCCATCTGTCTGCCTAATCCCCGTCCATGCAAATCGCAGATTATTTGTTCTCTCAAAGAACTCTGAGGCACACATAACTGGTTGGACTTAAATAAGTATCCATCTTGTACTAGAAAATCCTCTGCATTTTGATGGTTAACGCAGTGATCCCAAATGCGCACAAAGTCATCATCTTCTGCATACAACTCTTTCAAGCACTCAAAACCAGTAACTTCATTGACTAGAGCTACCAGTAAAGTTGATCGCCTACTTAACGTATTTGCCACTTTATTTTGCTGCCCAGATTTATGCTTCAAGACAAAAGTGAACTTTATATGTAACTAACCCATCTTGCATGTATCTTGCTCAGGTTCTGCTGGCTATTAAAGTACTTTAGTGCTTGATAATCACTGTAGAGCATAAATTCCTTCTGAATCAAGTAATGTTCTAAGTCTTTAATGCTCTAAGGATAACATAAAACTCTTGATCATAAGTAGACCACTTCTACCATGACTCATTCAATTTCTCACTCATATACTCAATTGGTTGCTGTTCTTCGGAAAGAACAGCCCCAATTCCTTTTCAAGAAGTATCACACTCAACTTCAAATAATTTTTTGAAATTCGGCAAAGCCAATACAAAAGCGGTGTTTACTAGCCTTTTCTTCTTCTCCCCATTTGAATTTTCCTTTCTTCAAGCACTCTGTAATAGGTGTGGCTATCGTACTAAAGCCACGAATGAATCTCCTATAAAACTTTTCCAGGTCATGAAAACTCCTAACTTCACCCATTGTCTTGGGCGTGGGCTAATTTCTAATAGCTTGTATCTTTGACTCAATAGTCTGAATCCAATCTACACCAACAATAAAACCCAAAAACTCCACATTATTTTGCAGAAAACTACACTTCTTCATATTAATATAAAGCTTGGTTCTTCTTAACACTTCTAGAACCATCCTCAAATGCTCCAAATACGTCACCATATTAACAGAATACACCAAAATATCATCAAAATATACCACAACAAATTTCCAGGAAAATAGTTTAATAACCTGGTTCATTAAATGAATGAAGGTACTTGGTGCGTTGGACAATCCGAACGGCATCACGAACTACTCGTACAACCCTTCCTTTATCTTAAACACTGTCTTTCATTCATCTTTCGGCCTAATCTGAATCTGACAATACTCACTGCGCAAATCTATCTTTGAAAAAACCCGAGCACCATCCAAATGGTCTAACAAATCTCGCAAGGTAGGAATGGGAAAGTGATATTTCACAGTAATCTGGTTGATTTGTCTACTATCCAAACACATTCATCAACTTCCATCCTTTTTAGGCACCAATAATGCTGGTACAGCACATAGACTCATGCTCTCACGAATAAATCATTTACGCAACAACTCGTCAACCTGTTCTTGCAAAATTGCATTCTCATATGAACTCATGCGATAGTGGGGCAAATTAGGTAAATTTACATCGGGGATTAAGTCTATATAATGCTGAATATCTCACAAAGGTGGCAGCCCATCCGGTATGTCCAATGGTGTAATTTCAGCAAACTTAGCCAACAAAGTGCGTACTTCCTCAGGAATAGCCTTCTCCGCAAGTTTAGAATTTTTCTTTTTATTTGTCAAAAGAACCTTCTTGCTATTAGAACTAAACTCATACACATTATTTCTTCCCCTATGGACTGCATCGACATCAAACTGCTAGGATCTGTCCAATAATACATGGCATGCATCCATATCCACTACATCACTCTTATATACCTTCCAAATGGAGAAAGAAAATCGAAACACCTCCGTCACTCGCGTTTCTGTACCCTTCTTTATCCAGCCAATTCCATACGGTGCTGGATGTTTTTCTGTCGAAAGTCCAATTACATCAACCAGCGCCTTGGACAATATATTCTCACTACTGATACTGTCAATTATCACATTGTACACCTTCTCATTAATAGTACTGCGTGTTCTGAAAATTTTATTACGTTGAGTATCCTTTAAACTTTGGTGCTAATAAAATTTTATGCACAATGCAATTCAACAACTCTCATTTATCTGCCTCTAACTCCAAGGCTTCTTTATTATCCACTTCATCATTCGCATCTGCCTCGCCAACTTCAGCATTCACCAAATTTAAATTTTTTTCACGACATTCATTCAATCGATGTCTTGGTTCACCACACTTCAAACACTTATTCAACATTGGCTTTGCATATAGGTTGTTCTTTACCTGTGGTTGAAACTACTAACTTGCTGACTGTTGCCTTGATGGTTGCTGCCTTAGTTGCTGCTGTACTGGTTGTTGTGCTTGACTATTATTAGCCCATGCTTTCTGCTTATTTTTAAACCGAACACTACTTGATCTGCTTTATATCCCAGTGAATTGCTGCTACTGGGCCTTAGAAATAGCACGCTGCTTTCATTCTTCTAACATCTTTGTTCTAGCAACCGTTGTACCCATATCCAATCTCATCTTGCAATTCTTGTTTCAATCCGCTAAGATATTTTGAAACTGTTCGAAACTCTGGCTTATCCATATTATTTCTTGTATACAGACGGTAAAATTCTTTTGTATATTCATCCATACTGCCGGTAGGAAATACACCTTCATTAACCTCTACATTCTAGGCCATGACTTGATTAATGGTTTCTCTGCTACTCTTCTTCGATTCTGTAAGTTTTTCCACCATGCAAATGTTGTACCCTTCAATTTGAATGCCACAAGCTTAACCACCTTATCCTAGGGAATATCCATATACCAAAAGAAATTTTCTACATCCGTTATCCAGTCTAAAAATTCTTCAACATGCATCCCACCATGGAAATCTACGATATCAATATTAATCTTGTAATCCGAACTCTTCCCGTGTCTCCTTTCATAATCCTTAGCGTCTTCTTCCTCCGAATCTCTTTTTAACTCTTCCCGCATGTGCGGTTGCTATCACCTCCAAGGTTCTAAATTCTAAGGAGTTACTGCTACACGACAATTATTCTGAGTTTGTTCCTGCGGTTCAATAACTTCCTCGTGGTTGTCTCTTTCCCGCAATCTTCTCTCTATATTGTTTATGGAAAGCGTGAGCCCTCAATTGCTTGCTCTATCGCTATTAACCTTGGGTTTTACACATTGTCCATATTTTGCATGACTTCTTCTACGACTATCTGTCTGATAGTCTCCACAGACATTACCTGCATTCTTTGATCAGCGTCATCAAAACGATTACTCCTTTGTTCTTGTTGTCGTACCATGATGAAAACTGAACTTGCTCTGATACCAACTGATGAAACGAAAGCTTAATGTTTATTGAGACAGAAACCAAAGGTTTCTGAATAATACGAATTTTATTGAACAAAATGAATGAATAAAATAGGATTTTATGGCCTTTTTATAACAAACCTAAATATCGTGAATTTACCAAAATAGACAAATCTGAAATATAATCTTATAATAAAATTCTCCTATCCGATATAAGAAAGGAAAAGAAAACAGAAACCAAATCCGAGTTGTAGAAAAAAAAAAGATAAAAATCCTAGAAGAATAAGGAAAAATCGAAAAAATGTTAAAATCTAAAAACGACTAGGATAGAAATGGAATTTCCAAACCGAGCACGGACCGGCTGTTCTGAGTTTTGTTCGTCTCGTTGCAAGCTTCGAAACGATATATTATAAGGTGCCCAAAGTTATGTCATCCAGTAGGTACCCTGCTCGCAATACACATCATCCCACGTCATTCTTCTTCAATCTTATCCATGGTAAGAGCTTCATAAAGTAAAATGGTGTCATACTGTGATACTATAGCCTATGTGAGAGGGAAAGTTTAATATTTAAGTAGGAACAAGAAGTGATATAGACATGTTTTTAGACCAAGAAACATAGGTCTATCCCACCGTCGAGAAACTCCCGCCATTACAGCCAGCCAAGGCCCTTTTCTGACAATTCTTAATGGTTCAATTTATTTTCCAAAATCCATCTCTGTAATGACCTAAGAAGGAAAACATAGATTGTGCTTCAAATCATAATGAAAAGTGAGCTGGGAAATTTATTACAAAATGCACTTACTGTGCTGCCTGTGACATGACATAGATCCTTCATAACAGCATGTCCAGGAGTTTTAATGGCACAAACCTTCAAACAAGGCAGAAAAACACCAAGAATGAAAGCGACAGAGGAAAAAACTCATTGAAAATAAACCAATACATTAATGTTGAATAAAACACTCAATGTGCAGTTTCTTGTTAGCTGAAAACTTTCATATTCCTAATCCATTTTAGCATAGATAAGATTACCTTGGCTCCAATGGTAAGCTTATTCGTGATAAGTGTATCCAGCACATCATTTTCAATATCTTCAGCAACAATCAGTCCCGGCGTCTGAGAAAAACCAACATATTCGTCTAGTAACTAAATTTATCCTTTCTAGAAGCAATGAAACTATTAATAGATTTCATTTTCTGCATACAAGTACAGTTACCCCCGTAGCCATCCTCAATATTTCCATGACAACATCAATATTTGAAAGTTTCCTTTCCAAAACAAAAATTCTCGGAGAGTTAAAAACCTGAAAAAAAAAAATAATAAAGGGAATACACAGTGAGACAAAACTTGAACAATCCAAAGTAACTCATCATCAATGAAAATATAAAGCGAGACTTAGTTATATATTAAAACAATTACCCATAACTTTTTTGTCTTATTGGTGTCGTAGCTGGAGGATATATATCCACGATCTAGCTTAAATCCAGAGTAGAAAATTAGTTTAGCACACGGTCTTTAACATTCCTGCGACTGTTGAAGAATAAAAAGTCTCACAAGACAACGTGGCCAATGGATAACATCTCATTAAACAAAAACTATATCATTCATATTTAACAAATAGAAAACGATTGGAAAAATCCAACAACTTACAGAGAAGAAAATATGGCCCTCTTTTCTTCCAATTATCTCCAAAGCCCGGGCTATGACCTCGCCAATCTTTGTATCCCCATTTGCCCATGTTGTTGCAAACTTAATAAAAAACAAGATTATATCTCAAATAAGTCAAGTTACTTGCATTACTTCACTAATAAGATAATATTGTCGATCCAACCCTCCGAAGTTCTAAACTAATTAAGCACAAGTCAGAGTGCAAACCTGTGCAATTTCTTCAGATTTACTGATAATTCTTGCTCTGCTACTTAAGCATTCCATCACTGCCCCACTTGCAATTTTAATCCCTTCCATTATGTCCTTCAGTTTCACTTTAGAATAGACTCTTTTGAATCCATTATCTTGAGAGTTTCACTACACATTGCTTCGCTCAAGACCATTTTATATTTGGTGTCTGTAAACAGATATATCAATATCAATCTTAAGAGGTTCAAAAAATTATTATATTTTCATCTTTTCAAGAAAAAGATAACAATAAAATAAATAAATAATCACCCGTACATGGACTAATATACTTGGTGGCTTTGACAGCAAAGCTTCTGCTTCCGCTCAAATTGAATGTCGAAGGCTGGAAATTTTTCTCAGGCAATAAGACTGAGCCTACAATTGAATTGACACAAATAATTAAGCCTACAATTGAATTGACACAAATAATTAATAAAGAAAAACCAAAAAAATATTACAAATTAAAATGAAACAAAAAGATGTGACTTTGATTTTTTGGTAATTTCATGCCTGAAGAAGACTTCGGAGGCGATGCTTGACCCAACTACGGTCATGCTTTCTGTGAATCTGCGATACAATGCGATAGAATTTGAATGAATAAAACTTCTCTTTCTTATTTTTTTTTAATAATAAAATACTTCAACATCGATCTACAACACACGAGATTCCTTTGGTGTATGAAGTATTCTATCCATTCATTTTTTTGTTTTATTTTTTTCTTTAATACAAACTAACCTTATAAGTAAATTTTCCGTATCAGAAAATAAAGTTTAGTTTTATATATTTTTCTACTAATGGTGTACAAAGAAGAATTTTCAAGACTTCAAGAATTTGAAGAAATCAATTGAAGACCGAAATTTTTAACTTCAGAATTTGAAGACTTTTCAAGACATCAGGAGATTTTGAATATTAATTGAAGAGATTCACCTTGATGCTATAGGCTTCACAACAAAACCAAGCCTCACAACAATGCATCCACTCAATATCATGCCAAAACCATGATCTTCTTCTATCATCGTCTCTATCAATCATTAAAAATAGACTATCTTATCTTTAAACATGTACAAGAGAGATTTATCACTTGAAGTCATTAATTCTTTCTCATCTTTAATAGTGAAGCTCTCATCTACAAGATTATCATAAAATATAATTTTGTATTATTCACAATCATCCCACAATTAATATGTATAAATGGAAGAACATCCGTAAGAGACATACTAGAAAAGACATGTTCTACATTTCAATCCTCAATTCTAGTTTATCTCCATGTCGCTAAGAAGAATAATGACTACCAATAAAGAATCATCAAGCTCATTCAACTGGTGCAAAACAAAACCATTTCCAGAAGTAAATGCTACCTTTGAAATAAAGGTTTCTCTAACTTACTGTTTATATAAGTTACATCTCACATAATAATGATCACTACTTTTGCATAAAATTAATACCAACCCTTTGATTGTACCTGTGTAAGTTACATGTTATTAGGGTTGGCAAAAAAACTCGAGTCAGTCGAAGCCCGACCAGCCCAACCTAGGCCTGCAAGCTCACCCCGCCTATGAAAAACTTGGACATAGGCTCAAAAATTTGAAACTCATTATGAACGAGCCTAGGTTTTAATTTATAAATTAAACTATATAATTCAATTAATTTTTAAGATTAAGTCGAATTAGATTATATTAAATTAGATTTAATTATATATAATTGTATCTTTTATTTGGTGTAATATTGAATAGGATTACATTAAATTTAATTTAATGAATTAAAATTAATTTTTTAAATAGTTTAATTATTTAATAAATAATATGAAACAATATTACGATGAGTTAATTGATAATTTTTTTGCTTAATATTATTTAATATTTTATATAAATTATTGAATAAAATTTTATTATTATATTAGTTTATTTTAGATATTAGCATTTGTGGATTACTGTGTTGTATTGTTAGTATTTTCTATATTCTATAATCATATATAATTCAAGATTTTTTTTTTAATTTATAATTTTATTAAAAATTATTTTTAAAAATTTAATAAAAGTCCAAACTCAAACTAAAAGTTTAATATGAAGGCTTTTTAGAGACTTGAACTTATTCTTGAAGACCCGCAAATTACTTACCCTCCATGTCATGTAACTTAGTAATTGCCTTGAAATAAATGCTATCACACGAAAGCATGGTCAATGTCATTGACATGACAAGGCCATAGCTGCATTAAAAATCGTGGTTTACGATCATGATTGTAGTCTTTTGCCTTAAGAAATGATTAATGACCTCGTGGTGATAGTGTACATCTGGACATCTCAAACTTCTTCAAATATATGATGCATAAACATGTGACTTAATTGGTGATGAAGATATCCATATCAATTAAAATTATTATTAAATTCATTTAAAATTCTTGCAGGTATGTTAATACTAAGAATAATAAAATCTTTGTATTTTTAAGATTAGACCAATACAGACCCAATATTAACCAATTACAATGTACCAAAAGTTATTTACTCTTAAAAAAAAAAAGGCACAGTGATTTATAGATTATTAGGAAGCTTGCAATTTTTTTTTTCTTCTTATTAGAGTTGGAAAAAAGATATATATAGGTTTCGGCTCAAGCTTCTTTTGGTTTAAATATATATAGGTTTCCCCTCAAGCTTGTTTTGGTTTAAAAAATCTAATTCATTATCCGATTCATGCTCATATTCCTTGAAAATTTTGCCAAAGGAAAACGCAATATATGCTGTGTTAAAATGAAGGGAAAAAGTCATAGACAACCTCAAAGTTTGTCAAAATAATCACAAGTCCCCTTTGTTTGAAGAATATATACCAATACCCCCGAAGTTGGGGAAAAAGATATGTACGCTCCTAAATTTTAAGCAAATGTCACAACACCCCAAAGTTTTAAAAAGGACACGAAAACCTCCCTTTTGACTATCATTTGACCATTATACCCTTTACCTCTATTATTCCTAAAAAATGACTTTAAATATTTTTATAAATATAAATATTATTTTCATAATGTAATCTATGCAATAGAATAACAATATCAAATTTTTTTAGTATTTTAATAAATTTAAATATGTAAATTATTTTATGAAAATATTTTTATTTATTTGTAGGATCTAAAAAATTGTATTAAATACATTTTACAAGTAAAAAAATCACAAACTAATAATGTTAAAATTATTATTTTACTTAAAATTTAAAATAAATTAAATTTTAATACATTTATTTTAATATTATGGCTCTATTTATTATAAAATTTAATTTAATATAATAAAAAATTTAATAAATTGTAAAATATTAAAATAATTTTTAAATATTGAAATATTTTTATAATGTATATAATATTATTAAATTTATTTTAATGTTATATTTCTATTTATTATAAAAAATAGAGGTATTTTTCCTCTACTAAAATCAATATATATTATTTACCTTCTTACTATTTTTGTAAGTGCTAATAAGTGCGATAACACAATAATTTTATAGTATTATCCTTATTTTTAAATACACTTATAGTCATATTTATTGTAAATTAAATAAATCATATAAATTAAAAATTAAAATAAAAAAATTGAGTACTAAAAATAAGAAATGTATATTTTAGTGTGAATAAAAATTAATAATAAATATTTTTCTTGTACTTTTTGTTATTTTAAAATATTTTTCTTACAATACACATATATTTTATATTTCCAAGATAAATTATCAAGAAAATAACCCATTTACCCTTCTTTTCCTATAAATTTTTTGTGCCCTTCTTTTCCTATAATTTTTTTGTGCTAGGCATTTTTTAGATATTATAAAAATAATAAGGAATAAATAGTATATATTGATTTTAACAGAGAAGAAACTGATAATCTCCTTTAACAAAAAATCACTTCTCTACAAACGAAAAATGAAACAATCTTTCTTTAAAAAAAGAAAAAAAAATCTTAAATAAGTTACCTTCATTCTGTAAAATATTCTTGGTGACATTAATAAAAGGAAAAAATTTGTTAATTTGTCAAATTAACACTAAAATTAAATAAAAATTAAATTAATATTTTTATTATTATTTCACACTAAAAGTAAAATAAAAATTAAATTTACTTTAGGATTAATTTGGTAACTTGAATTATTTATAGATAATTATTAGTTAGACAGCAAGGTATTAAATGTACCTTCAAGTTGGCTAGTGTATGAAAAATA
The DNA here is from genome assembly GCA_025617385.1 of Murraya koenigii. Classification (NCBI taxonomy): domain Eukaryota; kingdom Viridiplantae; phylum Streptophyta; class Magnoliopsida; order Sapindales; family Rutaceae; genus Murraya; species Murraya koenigii. The sequence goes on along the minus strand of CM046813.1, from coordinate 5,935,625 downwards.
CTAATTCTTTTAGATTGATAATTATTGGTCAGCTTGCTAATTAACTTTTTTATGGCTAAACTAATTAGTGCTCACAAGATTGTAGCAAGGGTATTATTATTATAACAATAAGGAAAAATAAAGGTGAAAGTATCACATATTTAACAATAGGAGTGTATCTTGAGGTACTTTTCAAAATATGAAGATTAAACAATCACTTAATTATATGGACCAAACGACCATTTATCCTAATAACTCTAATCATGTCTTACTAGGCTTTTAAGTAGTTTTATTTGGTTGTTCACCCCAATTCAAATCTTGGTTTAAAAAAAGTTAATTAGCCAAACCCTAGGCTTTACAAAAAAATCAAAAGAAAATAAAAAATAAAAAACTCCAAGCACATCTTAATTAAATAATTAAACGTTTCCTCTTCCCTCCGCTTAACACATGAGCAAGGCAACATCCATTCTAAAATGGCTACTGTGAATCTGTGATTCATCTTCGACCTCTCCGGCTGTTTAATTAATCTAATTAAATTGTCGTCAAGACTCTATTTAATTAATTTCCAGCTATATGATGAATGATGATTGATGGGTCTCTGAATTCATAATTTTTCTTTTGTTTCGAGCTATATACGGTTCCTGGTATTCAAAGGAATAAAATGTAATGTTGATTTAGCTAATGCCATTGCCCATTGCAATTACCTGGAAAAGACTTGGCATCATCACTGAAAGATTTGGACCGACCCCATAATTCAATCATTAACTAATTATAAACAAATGTGTTAAGTTATGATTGGTTGACTAAATGTATAAAAATAACTCATGCAGGTATGACTATGTTTTTAATTCAACCAATAATAATATGTTACTTTAGTTTGTACAAAACTATTATTAGATGTATTATTGATATTCCTCTTAATTTTTACCAGTTACTATTTTTTTTTTCAATATTGAAATGTAATCCAATTAAGTCAAATAGCCCAACCTAGCCATAGCTGAAGCAAATGCCCAATTCATTGAATTCACAGAGACACTCATACAAGTATATACAACACACATGGACTCAATTTTGTAAACGGTAATATGAAGTTGTCCACCACGCAACCAAGATGTGATTTGCTAAATATAATACCTTCATCAAAGTCGTTTCTGTTTAGAAAATTACAACATGCTAATCACATCTTGATTAATTTAATTGATTCGAATTAATAAGTCGTCTCCTCTCCTTGACATTCACTCTCAATAAAAAACACCCATCAACATTTCGAGTTGTATTCATTCTTATACAAGAAATTTAATCACTATGTTGTCTCTCAAAAATTTGTTTCTGCCAATTATTTTTGTAGCATGTCTCATGTCATATGCAACTGCAGAGCAAGGCTTGAAGCAAGAGGAAACCGAGCAACTGATTGCGGTGACGAGATTATGCAGCTCAAGTCAGCCTGCTCGAATGGTATTGATATGTATTTTGCTGACAATTGTCGTGCAATTGGTGCCATCAAACGTAAATGCACCCAACCAGCAGCCAAAATGCTTACTTCACTCGGCTTCACTGCTGAGGAAGAGAACATTCTAAGGGACTCCTGTGCTTCTGCTGCCAGGCCAGCTTCTTCTATCGCGGTCGTGGCTCGTTCGCTGGCTGCTACTGCTGACTCTCCAATGGAGGCCAACTTTCCCGTGGGAGCCCACTCTCCAGTTTCAACGGTCTCTGGTCTTATTTAAATGTTATAGCTGTTCGATTTTATTAACATCCTAGGCAAATTCTGTTTTAAAATTATAAAATTTAACTATACCTGTCATATAATCATTAGTTGGTTGTATTATCTGGATGTATTCTGATATTACAATTAATTTTTTTCTTTTTTTCTTTTATCATGGTCCTCATGGATTGTCTTGTATCTTATGATCGATTGTTTGTCCTAATAAAAAGGTCGTACTTCAACAGTGGCCAAGCCCTTGAAAAACAACATATATACATGAAAGTCACATATATTACTTATTTTCAACCAGTCACCTAGTGGCCCATATATACTTTGTGAAAACAAAAATTGATTTGTTTCACAATATCTGAAGATGAAAGAGACTTAATTGCCACTGTTAAAGAAAGAGTGGTGCTGTTTGCGCCTAATATTTATATTGTTATTAAAATTTAAAGAAATAACATAAATAGACAATGACATTTCCAATAATTAAACCTTATTTTGACACTTCCATAAGTACAAACTCTTCCTCTTTTAAGTTTAATTTGACGCGAATAGAGTAAGAAACTACCGAATGATAAAGGGAATTCATATATAGTTCCGTAACAATACATATTTTTATTCTTTTCCTTCTAGCAACTTATTCATTTTCTTCTTGCAAACATTAAGGAAAAATAATTCATTTGCATAGGATAGAGTTTTGGCCCATGATTAGATGAAATAAAAGGGAAGAATCGCTTAATCATCACCCTTTTTTTAAACAACTTTTCCAATAATGAGTTTTTAATAACTTTCTCGGATTTTAATAAAGATCAAGATTTTGGGCTAGATCAGCACTACATATATATGTCAAAGGAAGAATGCATGCAGCGAAAATGCTTGAGTAATCTAAAATGTCAAAATTTTAGAAATTCTTGATTAATTTGGCAAGCTTTGTTGAAAGTTTGAATTGTCAAACTTTGAACTTTGAATAATAAATATTATTTAATTAAAAAGGAAGGGGAGTGAAGCCTATAAATAGAAGGCTTCATTCCCTCCTTTAGTATTCAATTCTTCAGCTATGTTGAGAGAAAAAGAAAAAAAAAGAGTTTTGTGTTAGGGTATTTTAATACTCTTGTAAAATTAGTGAGTGAGAGATTGGGTGTATTGGGTTTCTAGGAAGTGAGCCAAAATATTACAATACTTGTAATCCTCATATCACTAGTAAAATATTTTCCTTCTGTCTTTGCACATGGACATACGCTAAAAGCCGAACCACGTAATATTTGGTGTCCTAGTTTGTGCTTCTTTATTTTCTTCCAATTTCATTTTAGCTGTGGCACTACTTCACCTATAAATTTCTTAACAATAGTATTAGAGCCAGGTTGCATTTTTTGAATCAGATTACTGTTTACGTATACATTTACTGTTCACATATACGGTACTGTTCACGTGAAACAGTAAGAGCCAATCCTAACAAAGGTAGTTCGTGCTGAAAGCAATAGCTGCAAAATATGAGATTGAAAAGTTTAATAGGAATAATTTCTCATTGTGAAAAATTAAGATGAAAGCTATTCTGAGGAAAACAATTGCTTGGCAGCAATTGGAGAAAGACCCATAGAGATAACTGATGATGCCATGTGGAATGAGATGGACGGCAATGCAATTGCTGATCTACACTAAGCACTTGCAGATAAGGTGTTATCCAGTGTGGAGGAGGAAAAGACAGCGAAAGAAATATGGGATACTCTTTCAAAATTGTACGAAGCCAAGTCACTACACAATAAGATTTTCTTAGAAAGGAGACTCTATACTCTTCGAATGAAGGAATCTATAACAGTGACCGACCATATCAACACCTCGAAGACTCTATTTTCGCAACTCATAACGTTGGGTCACAAAATAGAGGAAAATGAATGTGTGTAGCTTCAACTTCAAAGTCTACCAGATTCGTATGATCAACCCATCATCAATATGACGAACAACAACCGGCAGATAGTCTATTCTTTGATGATGTTGCAGCCTCTTTATTAAATGAGGTAAGCAGGCGCAAGAACAAGGAAGAGAGACATGCAAGTTCATATCAAGCAGAAGCGTTATTGGTGACGAGAGGGAAATCAACAGAACATGGCCTCAGTGGGAGTTACAATCATGGTAGATCAAGATCGAGAAGTAATAAAAATATCAAATGCTACAATTGTAGTAAGAAAGGGCATGTCAAGAAAGATTGTTGGAGTAATCAAAAGAATAGAGATAGTAAAGCACCTGAGTCATCAAATGCTCAGGGTTGTGTGGCAAGTACCTCTGATGATGGCGAGATTTTCTACAGTGAGGCAGCAACTGTTAGAGAAGGCAAGAAGCAGTTAGCTGATGTCTAGCTTATAGACTCAGCAGCAACATGGCACATGATTTCTCAAAAAACGTGGTTTCACACATACGAATCTATTTCAGGAGGATTTATGTACATGGGTGATGACCATGCCTTGGAGATTGTTGGTATTAGTACTGTTGAAGTAAAATGTCTGATGGAACAATATGCATAATTCAGGATGTACGACATGTAAAAAGCCTGAAGAAAAATCTATTGTCTTTGGAACAAATAGATTGTCTTGGGTGCAAAACCCAAGTTGAGAATGGGATCATGAAAATAGTCAAAGGCGCGCTTGTATTAATGAAAGAAGAAAAGATCGGTGCTAATTTATTCATGCTTCAATGAGAAACAGAATAGGAAGCTGATGCATGTGTCGCGTTAAATGGAGAAGAGTCGGCGATGATGTGGCATCTCAAATTAGGCCACATATTAGAACAATGTTTGAAGATTCTCTCTGAGTGAAAACTACTTACAGGACTCAAATCGGTAAACTTACCATTTTGCGAGCATTGTGTTACAAGTAAGCAGCATAGATTAAAATTTATCAAATCTAATGTCAGAAGCAAATACATCCTAGACCTAGTTCATTCTGATATTTGGGAATCACAAAATTTATCTCTAGGAGATGCAAAGTACTTCGTGACTTTCATTGATGATTACTCCAAGAGATGTTGGGTGTACCCAATTAAAAAGAAGACAGATGTGTTTTCACTATTCAAGAAATTTAAACTGCGGGTTAAACTTGAATTCGGGAAAGATAAAGTGTTTGAGGACAAATAATGGTGGAGGGTATATGGATAGCAAGTTTCTTGCATTTTATAAGTAATAAAGTACTCAGTGGCAATTCATGGTGGCATACACTCCTCAACAGAATGTAGTAGCGGAGCAAATAAACAGAACTCTTACAGAGAGAATAAGAGCTATGTTAAGGACTACTGGTCTACCTAACTCATTCTAGGCAGAAGCAGCTAAAATAGTTTGTTATATCGTTAATCAGTCTCCATCAACAGTTATTAAGTTGAAGACACTGATGGAGATGTGGACTAGAAAGCCAACTGATTACTCTCATTTACATGCACTTAGATGTCCTGTGTACGTGATGTACAATATCAAAGAAAGAACAAAGTTGGATCCAAAATCTAGAAGATGTATCTTTTTGGGATATGTTGATGGAGTGAAGGGGTATCGTTTGTGGGATCCTACTGCCCACAAGATTGTCATCAGCAGAGATTTTATCTTTGTGGAAGATCAACTGCAAAAGAGAGATATGGATGATAGCACTGTAAAAGAAAAGTCAGAGACTGTGCCGATATATGTGGAAAATAATTCAAAAGCTGAAGTAGCACCAGACAATGAGGAACAAGAACCAGTCGAGTCTGAGGCTCTAGATGTTCATCGGTTAACTCGAGAGAGACAACTACCAACTTGGCACTCAGAGTACGTTACAGAGATTAATGTTGCATATTGTCTTCTAACAGAGGATGAAGAGCCATTAACTTTTCATGAAGCTTTAAACAACTCAGATGTTACTTTGTGGATGGCAGCAATGCAGGAACAAATTGAAGTTCTACATAAGAACAAGACATGGGAACTTGTGCCACTACCACATGGAAGAAAAGTCATTGAAAAAAAATGGGTCTACAAGATCAAACGTGATGGCAATAATCAAGTGGAGTAGTATCGTGCAAGATTAGTGGTAAAAGGATATGCTTAGAAAGAAGGTATTGATTTCAATGAAATATTTTCTCCAGTAGTTCGACTCACGACAGTCAGAGTAGTCTTAGCAATGTGTACTACATTTGACCTACATTTAGAGCAGTTAGATGTGAAAACTACAATTTTTCATAGAGAACTTGAAGAAGAAATTTATATGCTCCAACCAGAAGGTTTTGCAAAAACAGGAAAGGAGAACTTGGTTTGTAAGTTAAATAAATCTCTATGGGTCTCAAACAGGCGCTGAGGTATTGGTATAAGAGATTTGATTTCTTCATCATCAGCCTTGGATGCAATAGATTTAACTGAGGCTATTGTATATACTACAAGAGGTTTGAAGATAATGATTTCATAATTTTACTGTTGTATGTGGACGATATGTTGGTAGCAAGTCCCAACAAAGATCAAGTCCAGGAATTGAAGACACAATTGGCTACGAAGTTTGAAATGAAGAACTTGGGACCAGCAAACAAGATTTTGGGGATGCAAATTTACCGAGACAGAAATAATAGGAAGATTTTGCAGCACTTCAACATGCAAGATTGTAAGTCAATTTCTACCCCTCTTCCTGTTAATTTCAAGTTATTCTCAAGTATGTATCCTAGCAATGAAGCAGAGAGGACAGAAATGTCTCGAGTACCATATGCATCAGCGGTGAGAAGCTTAATGTTCGCTATAATTTGTACAAGACCAGACATTGCACAAGTAGTGGGAGCAGTTAGTCGTTATATGGAGAATCCTGATGGAGAGCATTGGAAAACAATAAAGAGGATTCTGAGATATATCAGAGGGACCTCATATGTTGCATTATGTTATCGAGGATCAGAATTTACTGTCAGTGGTTATGCGGATTCAGATTATGCAGGAGACCTTGATAAAAGGAAATCCACTGCAGGCTATGTGTTTACACTTGCAGGAGCAGTTGTAAGCTGAGTTTCTAAACTGTAAACCGCTGTGGCTTTATCTACAACAGAAACAGAATACATGACAGCTACACAAGCTTGTAAGGAAGCTATTTGGATACAAAGGTTACTGGAGGAGCTCGGGCACAAATAAGAAAAAATTTCTTTGTTTTGTGACAGTCATAGTGCTTTGCACATTGCAAAGAATCCAGCCTTTCATTCCAGGATAAAACATATAAGGGTTTAATATCACTTTGTTCGAGAAGTCGTGGAAGATGCAAGTGTAGATTTACAGAAGATTCATACTAAGGAGAACCTGGCAGATGTTACGACCAAGCTAATCACTACTGACAAGTTTATATGGAGTAGATCCTCTTGTGGCCTAACAGACACGTAAGCAACATATCAATAGCGAAGCAGAAAGGATGATGTGGAGATTGATTGGTTCTCAATCAAATCTCTAAGTGGGAGAATGTCAAAGGAAGAATGCATGCAGCCAAAATGTTTGAGTAACCTAGAACGTCAAAATTTTAGAAATTCTTGATTAATTTGGCAAGACTTGTTCAAAGTTTGAATTATCAAACTTTGAACTTTGAATAATAAATATTATTTAATTAAAAAGGAAGGGGAGTGAAGCCTATAAATAGACGGCTTCATTTCCTCCCTTAGTATTCAATTCTTCAACTATTTTGAGAGAAAAAGAAAAAAAAAGAGTTTTGTGTTAGGGTATTTTAATACTTTTGGAAAATTAGTGAGTGAGAGATTGGGTGTATTGGGGTTCTGGGAAGTGAGCCAAAATATTACAATACTTGTAATCCTCATATTACTAGTAAAATATTTTCCTTCTGTCTTCACCCATGAATTTAGGCTAAAAGCCGAAACACATAATTTCTAGTGTCCTAGTTTGTGTCTATTCTTTATTTTCTTCCAGTTTCATTTTAACTGTTGCACTACTTCACTCATAAATTTCTGAACAATATATATAGACACACACACACACACACACACACACGGTATTGATGATTTTTGTTCAGTGAAGCTATAGCCTTTTAGATTAGTTATAGGTTTCATTAGATTTACAAAAGAGCAATTTTTCATGACAAAATACTAAACGGGGGAGGAATATATGTCAGCATGGGGTTTTATTAGAAAAGAGAATGGGGAATATTTAAGAAATTTTGGGGAGACATAATTGAAAATTTTGTTCTTTTTAAAATATATCTATTAAATTAAAAAAATTCAAATAGGGGTGTTGTGATGAAATTAGAGGGGTTCTCGAGTTTTACTCTTAGAGAAATTGTTACACCCAAAAGCTTAAGTTAATGGGTTAATGCACAACAATAGTATCTAATAAAATTCTTAACTGCTTCTGTGAGAAAGAAGCTCGTCAAATGAATCGAAAGACAAGAGCCCGACAATGATCGAGCCGGGTAATTAAAGAAATAATTAAAAGAGTTTGTATCCATAGCTCAAAGTCTTCGTGGAAGCGGCATGCTATAAAAAGAAAAGGCAAATTCGATGGCAAGGGGTCTTGTTTGGTATAGAACCAGAACAAAGGATATCATGTTAAAGAAACTACTTGACTCTAAAACGTATATCCTTAAGCTGATAAGTAAGAGTCTAATTATTGTATTTAAGAGATAAGTCTTAGATGGATAAGGTCTCATTTTTTTTTTCCTCCAAGCCTTCTTTACTTTTAATATTTGGTCAAGTGTGTGATAATTAAGCTAACTTTTTCAATAAATATACATACTTGATTAATCATTGAAAAAAAAAAGAAGACTATAAAAAATAAAGAAAAGATCTTAGTCTGTCTTAGATACCATGTGATGAGAGGCAAAGATGCTTTCTTTTTCACTCTTAAGTTGAAATACATTGAAGGGGCCTGATTACATATATAGGTAATGTAGAGTCCAGGGGTAGTTTTAAATATAGGTGAAGTAGGAGGTTGCTCAAGGCTCCGTATTTTGAAAAGGCCACATCTTTTTAGTATTTTTCTAATAATTCTTAAATTAATAATTTTTTTAAGTTAGGTACAATAGAAAAACTTATTTTTTAAACATCTCTCTAGTTAATAATTATCCTAAAAGTAAAATTTTTTTATACGGACTCTATAAATTATAATCTTAATATTAAAGAATTATAATTAATAATTTTGAATTATTAATTAATTCATTATTATTTTTCCAAGACAAAAATTAATTAATTATTTTACATTAAAAAATTTCTTACGCTCTTCTCACAAAGAAAATTATTAAATTTATTGGCTCACTTTTGAAGTGAAAAAAAAAATAGTTCCTTCAAATAATGATTTTAAAAAAAATAAAAAAGATAACTTTTTGATTATTTTTCTTCATTGAAATTTCTTTGTTGTTGAAAATTATGATATACTTAGAGATTAGTAGAATTTTAATATCTTTTATATTTCTTTGAGTGTTGTAGTTGTTGAATATAAAAATGATCTTCCGAAAAAATTTTGCCTAAGGCCCTTATTGCTCTAAGAACGCCCTGGCAGAGTCAGCCTTTATTGGAGAGTCATCTGTAGCAGCTAGAGAATGAGCCACGGCCACGGGAGAAGAAGCTGACCCGGCAGCAGAATCATTGCATCCTCGTAGAATGGTCTCATTCTCGTCAGCAAAGCCGAGTGAAGTGGGCACATATGCTGGCTGCTGGCGGGCGGCATTTTTATATGTTGGATGCATCAATGGCATGGAAGCTGTCCGGGACACTCACTACTAGAAAAATGACATTTACTGACACTTAGTTTACTGACACTTAGCAAAAAGTATCAGTAATTGTGAACAAATGCACTTATTAACAAGTAAGTATTAGAGGTTATTGATACTAGTGTGTTAGTAAATTAAACATCAATAATCACTGACACTAAAGTATCAGAGATAAAAAAAAAATTATTAATAGTTGTTTTAGTTGCAACTCGAACTTGAGACTTCTAGAGTTTAAAATTTTAACATTCGAAACGCATACCATTGAGCCACGTTGAATTAACTTAATTTGTTTGTTTTAAAGATTTAAAAAATAAAAATATAATAACAAAAAGATAAAAAAACCTAAATGCTCGATCTCTCTAACTCTCACCCATCTCTCATTCGATCTCTCTAACTCTCACACATCTCTCAATGCTTTCCCCCGTCTACCTCTTCGCCCTCGCCGCCTCCCTGTTCTACCTCCACTACTCTGTCTCCTCCTTCGCTACCTCCATCCAGACCTCCGATCTCCAGGCCAAATGCGACACCCTCTCCGATCTCCAGGCCAAATCTTATGACGGCACTGAACGGAGGACTTAGAAGCTCCGGGAGTGGATTCGGAGACGGCGGAGAAGACGGCATCCCAATCGAAGGTGCTGAGGTTGCCGCGATTGAGAGAGAGCCACTTGGCACAGTAGGCATTGATGAGGGCTAGGGTTTCGTTGGTGGTCCAGCAAGGCGGTGGGACGTCACCATTTTGAGAGGAAGTGAAGTTCCTAGACGTCTGAATCATCGAGAAATCGGTCGTGTTTGCAGATCGGTAGTGAAGTTCCTAGACGTCACCGTTTCGAGAGCCATGGGCTGTTTTTTCGGTTGCTTTCGTATCAGAGACTATCGAGCTCGTATTTCTCATACTACTCGCGTCAATAAACACACCGTGAGCTTCATTTTGGTTCGATTTTTAGAGTTTATGCTAGAAATTACTTGACTCAAGATTTTGTGTTTCTGCTTGTTTTGATCAGGAACCTGTAATATCGAAAAATCGCTTGTTCTCTCTGTTTTCATCTAAAGGTGAATTTTGTTTTTTTTTTTTTATTATTATTTTTTAATTTTTTTTTAATATAATTTGTTCATTTGTGTTTGTTTTTTATAGAGAAAGAAGAGTGTTGGAGCAATGATATTGAAAATCAGCGTTTGGAATCTCCAGAAATTGATAAGAGCCTCAAGGACGAGGTAATGATTTATTTGTTTGTTTTGAATTTTGATTATATATGTGGAAGCTGATTTGTGATCAACGAACAAGAAACATTTTTGTTGAGCATAAACATATTGGTCGAAGCTGTATTTTCAGCTCAGAGAGGGGAGGCAATGTTTTTCCAAAAGAGCTCAAGGTTCTTGGTTTTGTTATGTGTCACCACGGATATTGGCCGAAGCTGTATTTACAGTGGCTTGCGAAGTGGCTGTTTTAGCATTGCAAATATAATCATGGTGAGAGTTTATCTATGTCTATTTTATTCTCAAATATACAATTTGCATGATAGGTTCAAATTTTTGAGAAGCTGTGAGACATCTGGTATTTTTCTCTCTATACTTCTGAAAACACTAGACCATTTAATTTTGGGTAGTCAGTGAATCCTAAGAGATTGTTTCAGTAAACTTAACTCCAAGTCTTTTCTTGTTGGCTTGATGATTATATTAGGGCTGACTTGGGAGTTATCTCTTCTTAATTAATTATACATGATCAGTATCTTTTCTTAGTGGAACTCTTTGATCTACCCTTGTTGTGACTTTTGATCAATTTGTTCTGCTTACTTATACTTCATCTGTTCTTTTTGCAATTACAAATTACTATTTTTATTTTGACCATCGTGGCATAATCTGTTCTTCATTTTAATTTTTTTTTCCTATAAAGTGAATTTCCAATCAATTGGTGCCCTCTGCTACATTTCTTAGGTTAAACGTCTTTGGGAAACTTTGTATTCAGTCCTTCTGTTTCAGGTAGGTGTTAATATTTTGTGTGTGTTTTTCAACCAAGTGCTTTTATTTTTTTACCAGCATTTTGGCAAAGGCTTTTCTTTGCTTTTTTTCTTTTTCATGTTCTTTGAAATCAATTGTGTAGAATACTCTTTGGTCTCTTTGACTTTGATGTAAGACATATACTTTTTTGACACAGAAGCAGTTGGTGGATTGACAAGTAGGCTGGGTGCAGATTGTCAAAGACTGTCTAATGTCATTGGAAATGATATTAATATGATATTACGAAATTCTCTTGAGGTTGTTTTTCTTTTTGTCCTTCCAGAAACTGTTTTCTCTCATTTGAATTGTCATTTGATATTAGTCTGACTCTAAGGCTACTAAATTTTTCCGTTTTCCTTTACTGTTTGTATTAAGTAGGGAGCAGGTGCATTCATAAACTTGCTGACATTATCTTGGCCGCTCACATTATCAGCATTGCTCATATGCTCTTTTCTGTCTATCGTTGTTTTAGTTTATGGCTGGTAAGTATTTATATAGTCTCCAACCAACCATGCCAAAACTTTGTACTATTTAAGTTTTAGCGGCTTTGATACTCATTCATTTTGTAGATTGGTGCTTATATACTTATTGCCTTAAAATTAGCTTTTACCAGCATTTGTGAAAGCATGGCTTATGGATTCTGGAATATGAGTTTTATCACTCTTTATCGTTCAACACAGGTTTGGGAAAACCAGTAAATTTTAGGTCTCTCTATAAAATTCCTTTGCTTCCATCCATTGTTCTTAAATTGATATGGGCATTAATAAATCATAAATGCATAACTTGAAATGAATCGTGTATCCCCAAGGGCAACTTGTACTTCACTGCAGTGCTGCATTTTTTGCATGCATGATGAAGAGAAAAAATGGAAATAGAGAAATGAAAATATGTTTATCAAATTTTGAATCTTCGTCTCTTAAATCTTGAAAAAGCCTTCTTTCTCAATCTAGATAACCAGAAAGGTACACATCCATATAATATGCACTTGGTGCTTGCCTTGCTATTTGTTAACATCAGATATCTGATCTAAGACATCATGGGTCACAAATGCTTGCATTTCTGTTCACTAAATTTGCTTTGCTTTATCCTCAATGAACAACGGCAATGAGGATTCAATGCTGAAGGATTTATCATATTGCTACATTTTATATCAATTTAAGTTTGACTTTTATCAAATTTAGTAGGTTGTGGCGGTGCTACTTGCAGGTGTATGATTTGGTTGAGCATAAAGTTCAAGGAGATGGTAACTGCTAGGTTAAATTTCTTAGCTTGGACTCTATGCCTTGGTGTACTTGAGATAAATTTTAATTTAACCCATTGGAGCTGACAATTTGTTGACATATATGGACTGTGGTTAAGAGTTCATTACAGCTCACTAGATATTCAATATGGTGCTTAAGATCATTTATACACGTCTTATTAACTCCATAATGTTACCAGTTTTGTGCTTTATCAGATTAAATTTATCGAACTGTTGAGCACCATGAATTTGTGAGACAGCAAATTGTAGATCAGGTTGGCTGTTGATTACCACATTAAAGTTTCGCACATTTTGTTTCTTCTAAGCTTAATTTGGAATTTTTGGGTTTAATCAATTTGATTTAACTGATCTGTGACGTTCTGGTGTTACCATATCTTGAATTATTAGTTAAAGTCTAATCCAAAGATATATGAAGGATATGCTTAGATCCACAAGAATTTATTTAAAGCAAGTTAAGCTGCCTGTATTCATAGTAGCAGTTGGGGATAATGTTGATTTGACATTTTTCCCTTCTACCATTCATTCAGGAATCAGAGGTACTGTATTCATAGTCTCTGATTGTTGTTCGATTGCAGGTCTGAAACCATGAACTGTTAAGGTAGCATACATCGAGCATATACTGTTACAAAGGAGATGTTCAGATAGAATTGGCTAGAGCTGATGCAGTAGTGGAGTCGTATTAAAGAGTTAATGCCCCTCAAAGGCAAGATAATTCAACGCCCCTGTCTCCATACGGAGAGCCTGATTTGTTTGTGTATAAAAGTAATGGTGTTTTGTCAAAGAACCCAAATGATTTGGGGTGTGTACAGAATTAAGTAGCAAACTCTTTTAAGATTGTTTGGTGAAGAAAGCCAAACAAAAGAGCCATAATGTTTTGTTAGAAATTTTATATATAATTGTTCATTTTAGCAGTTTACTAATATTCTTTTTAAAATAATATCATTAGATTGACAAAAATTAAAATGACAATAATAACTAATAAAAGTCATTGATACTAAAAATGTATCATAAAATATCAGTTTCATCGGAGTGATTGTTTTACTGATATTACTAACTCGTGATACTATAGTAATAATAATTATTGACACTATAGTGTTATAAAATTTGTAATACTATAGTAATAGTAATCCCTGACACCACATTCAAGTGTCAGTATTTTTCTGACTCCCAGATCACTGACACTATTAATAAGTGTCACTAAAAGTAATTAGTGACACTATTTTAATATCACTAAAGGCCATTTTTATAATAGTGACTATTTCTGCCCAATTTCCTCGTCCTACTCGTCCTCACTCCGACAGCATTTCAGGATTGACGTAGGAGATGTATAGGCATCAGAACTAGAAAATCTGTTGTACATCAGCAAGCCATTATTATTACCGAGCTCTGCATAAATCTTTTCTCCACAAGAGTATCCCTTCAAGTGATCCAGATGTAACTTTGCTTCAAGTTCGTCCCCCACAATGTCGTCGTCAGAATGTAGAGCTACAGAAAATTCGGCCGGTTTAAAGCAAGCCAGAACCCTCTCATGCAGAGGAGTCAACTTTTCGGTTCTCGAAATCATAACTCACAGCCTCAAAACTTGCATAACTGAAACCATCTTCGGGTGTAACACGGACAGTAGACGTTGCATCAAGGACTGATACTTCCTCCGAGAAGCTACATTGTGGAAATGGCTGGGAGCCTCAGCAAATGTGAAGTTTCCACGAGTGTACGTCACAGATGGAACAAAGAGAGGGACTCAGCTATAACTTGAGGATGACAGGGATTGACAGAAGCAACTTGGTAGTCCTCTAGTTTTAATAATAACTTTATAAGGGTACAAAAGAGGCTTCATTCTGAAAGGACATATGAATCAAGATTTTCATTTGACAATGAAGATACAATTGTGCACTCCGCAAGTTTCAGTAATTCATCCAATTAATCATTTGTCAAAGAGTGGAGTCCCCTCCTACCTCCAGATCATAAGCGAAGATACCAGGCTCAAAAAAGGAAACTTCAAGCCTCTTTTTCAAATCCGATTGGGGAGGCTGGCTAGATGCAGTATTAGTGTATGTGACAAATTAGAAGACCATATAGTGTTGAAGAAGGATCTTTTCTGTGAAGTTTCGATTTTGATTTTGCCTCACAAAAGAATTTTGATTTTTTCTATCACTTTAATTATTTAAAATGGTAGTTGTAGTTACCTAGATTTGATAGAATTATATAGATTTCACAAGATTCTTAAGGATTTATTTTCCCGAGTTGACAAGTTTTGTCCATATTGTATAAGGATTCACTATTAAAGTTGTATGTATGAACTAATATAAATCGGGTGGTCTTATTGAAATGAGTGCAAAAAGTTCTGGTATTTTTACGGTTGTAGTGCGTGATATATAAAAAAATGGCACAAATAAACTTAATTATAAGAAGATTTGATAACTAAAATTATTTGTCGGTTTTGCCCGTAAAGAGTGTAGTTGGGTTCAAGATTGTATGCAAAACATGGAACAACTCTCTGTTTTTATATTTCACTCTGCAATGCCGCACCAATATTTTATTATGTTTCCTATTCTGATGAAGCATGTGGCTAACGACAATATTGCTGCTACAACCTGTGATAAAGGATTCGTGTAATCTTTTACGAGTCTCCTAGCATCCGAATATATATTTCCCATATAATGTGATTGACTGTGTTGCAATCCCTAAAGCCCGGAAAGATGTAGGGCATCGCGTCTCGTTCTCCTTTGATCCCCGTGAATCATTGCCCTGCAAAATCGTTCGCTTTGTATATTCATGCAGGGGCCCGGAGATGTAAATATTTTCTTCCGGCACTAAAAATTGAGTATGGATCAAAATTACTGATTTCGCATTAATTTGCATTGTGTGGATGATTGGAGTAATAAACATCCTGCTGCACAGAATCTATATGTAAATACCATTATACCCTATAATTTCCTTCCGGTTTCTGACATCATTTTTCTTGGGAATCTCAAAATGATATTTAGGTATCATATCAAAGTCAAGGTCGGTTGAGAGGGAAATTGTTTGGGACCACAATAATTTCATTCCTTACTCGTAATGCTTCACTATGTTGAATGATTTTAACTGTCAGTTCATTTTTTTTTTTTCAAATGTAATTAGTTATTTTCTGATTACGTACAGTATACTAATTTCACCTAAAAACTGCTAATTACTGAATTGTTAAACATAATATATATCAAAGAGTCCATTCTGATTTTTTTTTCATTCTGAGTAATTTTTAGAAATAAGTTAATTTTCAATGGCTCAAAGGCCTTTTTTTTTACAAGACATAAAACGGAAATTATCAAACATTATAAATGAAGGATTTATCTTCTAAACCTAATGGTCTTGATTCTTACCATATATGATATATGTGTATGCGATAATGTTCTTGATTCTTTATGCGATAATGTTCTTGATTCTTTCCACATATGAATCACATAATGGTCTTGATAGTTTTACATGATGATTTTGATTGTTTTCATACATGCATTACATAATGGCCATGATTCTTGCCATATGCAGGAATGGATGTACTTGTTGGCTAGTGTTGGCAATTGACCCATCGCTCCCAAAAAATAAATAAATAAAAACTTTAAATTTCATGTTAATTCTTGGGATAATTATTTTCCAGTGGGTGTAATTTTGTAAAGAAACTTTAATAATGAATCAATTTATAAATTGTCTTTTGCAGTAGGGGCAAATTAATAGTTTCCAACTCGATTGAAATATTAAAGAAATGATTTTTCTTCTCTCTCAAATCTCACGCACATAGATCCCCACCAAAATTCTTCCACTGTCCCTGTCTCATTTCATCATCTAGAAGGCACAATTACCAGTTTAAAGATTCAGGGACAAAATTATTTGCTCTAATAAGATAATTTTTTCCTTGATTTAAAAGTATTGATAATGAGACTATTATTTAATATTTTCAAAATATGAAAATTCATCATGAACAATTGTAACAAACTGAGAATGTTTTATCAATGGATATTAAACTTAGAATATTTATTTTCATTAATTCTTTTATTATAATGTTGCCTCAATGATATTTAGGATTTATTTGGCATTAAGGTTGGATAGTTGTAACCACTAGTTATTATAACTTAGAAGTTAAGTTGATTTGATCTACAACTTGTATGATTAAATATCCATCACATATTTATTATTTGAGTAAATTTCATCCTACCCCATTATTAGATTGACATACTTCAATTTATTCCTCAATAATATAAAACCTAAATTTATACTCAACCGTCGTTAACTCTCCAAAAGGGTAAAATTGTATTTTGTATATCCTCCTAATAGTCAAATCACTATAAGAAGTCAAAAATATAGATTAGTTTTCCCAATACCCAAATGTTTGAACAAATTTTAACATACGCTCAAATGTTTCAATAAAATTCACTTGGCTCTCAAATTAGTAATTTTTATTTTGTTTTAATTAGTTTATTTTTTCTGATTAATTTCTTCATCTTTTCGGCTCACATTTCAACCTTTTTTTTTTTAAATTTCCTACTTTTTTTTCTTCTTCTTCTATGAGCATTGTAAAGACATAGCAGCCATGGCAGCAGCTCACGGTGAAGTGTGGAGCCGTACGAATGTGCGCCAACGCTGCTATTCCAAGTCTTGGCCCATGGTCTCCCTTAAACAACTCTAGCTTCTTCCCAAATTAACCAATAAATCCTAAATCCAAACTAATCATTGAAATCATCACCACTCATTTGCTTGGATCATCGTATGCTTGACATGGCCTCATGACCATGGGCTTGCTTGGAATGGTCGCGCACGGCCATGGTTTTGCTTGGCATGGCTGTGCACGGCTATGGGCTTACGAGGATTTCTAAATGGTTGTGAAGTTGTTAAGTGTGTGAAAGAGGAAAGAAAAAAAAACAATTGAAACGAAGAAGAAGATCAACAAAGGAAATAGCTACTTTTACCAAGAGAGGTTGACTTGAATGGACCGCACACATCAGTATGAATAAGCTCGAGTGGCTTCCGAGCTCTTGAGTTTGACTCGTTTGAAAAACTCTTTCTAAATTACTTGCCAAGTAAACATCCTTCACAAACTTGATTGGGATGATTGATTGAAGGTAGACCTTTTACCATGTTCTTTCTTGATAGTAGCTCTAGTCCACCAAAGTTGAGATGTCCATATCGAAGATGCCAAATCCAGGTTGGATCTTTATGACAAGCCTTGAGATACTTTGCAACATCATTTTGAATATTTAAAGGAAACATTCTATTCTTCGACATTCTCACTTTTGTAATTAGGTTTCCTTTGTCATCTCTTAAAAAAAAACTACAATCTTTAAGATAAATATTATAGCCTTTTTCTAAAAGTCGACCTAAACTTAGAATGTTACTTTTCATATTGGGCACATAGTAAACATTTGAAATTAGTTGGTGGCTACCATCTTTTATGTGAAAAAGGATGTTACCTTTTCCCTTCACTGGTACTTTTGAATCATCTCCAAAAGTGACACTACCATTCACTGATTCATTCATCCCCACAAACATGTTTCTGTTTCCGCTCATGTGATTGCTAGCACCTATGTCAAGATACCAAGTATTTTCTTGACCTCCATTGTTGTCATTACGTGCTAGTAAAAGTGTGCCATCTCCATAATTCTTCTCTTCAACATAATTCACTTTCTCATCTACTGTGTTGCTTAGAATTCTGCATTCTAAAGCATAATGCCCAAACTTTTGACAATTATAGCACTGCACTTGAGATTTTTCATACCTCGATCTTGGATTGTTTCTTTCTCGCCCTCTATTTGAGCTTTCTCCTCTTTCATTATTGAAGGAGTTTTGCTGTTGAAATTCCAGCCTCGTCCATGACCACGACCTCTACCTCGTCCTCGGCCTCCTCCTCGGACATAGTGCCTTCTCTCGTTACTGAAGCTTTCTTCTCTTTTCTTTAGATTGATTTCCATCTTGAAGAGTTGTTCATCGATCCCTTGCTTCTTCTTCAATTTTTTTTCATAAGCTTGCAACCTTCCTTAAAGTTGCTCGATCGTCATAGCCTCCAAATCTTTAGTCTCCTCTATTGTTACTATAATGTGGTCAAACTTGGAATCTACTGATCGAAGTATTTTCTCAATAATCCTTAGTTCTCTCAACTCTTCACCATTTCTTTTTAATTCATTAGCAATAGTCACAACTCTAGTAAAGTAATCAAAAATTGATTCTGATACTTTCATGTGTAAGGACTCAAATTCACCTCTTAGTGTTTGAAGACGGACTTTATTAACTTGTTCTGCTCCTTTGTAAAAGGTTTCTAACTTCTCCCACGCTTCTTTTGAGGATGTTGCGTCAGAGATCTTTTCAAAAGCATCTTCATCAAATGATTGAAAGATGAGATATTTTGCCTTGTTCTCTTTCTTCTTTAAGTCTTTCAAATTCTCCTTTTGTGCCGCAGTTAAAGTACCTTCATTTTCTGGTACTATAAAGCCCTTTTCCACGACTTCCCACACATCGTGTGTACCCAATAGAGCCTTCATTTTGATGCTCCAATTGTCAAATTTGCTCCCTTTCAATTGTGGAACTTGAAATGACATCATACCACCATTTACCATATCTCACAAACCGAGTGAGAATTTGGAGATTCTGAATGCACGAATGAATCCGGAACGTCGAAAAACCTTTGGGAGGTCTTAGGTCAACTTTGGCCAACAGTCAACAGTCAACGGTCGGTTCGGGTGACTGACTCGGTTCGTCTTGATTCGGCTTAGTCCGGTTCGGTCTAGTTCGGCTCAACACGTTTCAACTCGGTGAGTCAACTCAATTTCTGGATGGCAAACCTCCGACGGCAATTTCGGGCTCGTCCAAACTCCGATCAGACTAATTCTTGCGGTGTTGCGTTCGTCTCATCGAGAGCTTCGATTTGATATGATACACGACTATTTTATCCTCCAAACCTAGCTCTGATACCACTTTGTTGGAGAAATTTGAAGGATAAAATACAAAGTTTATTAGAAAAAGTTCAATAACATTACAAGAACAATTCACACACTCTCACAAATCACTCTCAGGGGCTTTGTTATACTTCTTATGCTTATATTTCACAACACAATAGCATAAGTACTTATAGTGAATAAAACACAAACATAATCATAACAATACACACCACCTAGCACATTCCACCAACCTTTCATCATAACACTAAACATATTCCACTTACCTAACATGCTCTAAAGGAATCCTTTAATGGGATCAAATGTGTAAAGCTAACCTCCACTCAATATTGTAGACCCATGATGATGAAGCATGATGATGGAGGGCCGTGTACAACTCAACATCTTATTATTTTGTAAACAAGTTCATTGTTTTCAACACTCCCCCTTAAACTTGTTTCTGTGACTCTAAATCTTCTTGCTCGAGGAGTTTAGTGAAATTATCACCAACTTGTTCTTTGGCTTTATTCTTCTTATTTTGATTGAACAGTGCCCTGTAAGAATATGCATTTAATCTTCTTTTTCGTACTTGTACTTGTTCTTCTTTACTTTCATCGTTAATTTTTTGATTTCCACGACCAATTGTTTCATAACACCCGATGAATTTCTCAATCGATAAAATCTTCTTGTTTCAATGGCTTAGTAAATATATCAACTGCTTAATCTTGAGATTTGACATACTTTATTTGTACATCCTTTCTTTCAATACACTCCGCTTATGAAATGGTAGCGAGTATCAATATGCTTACTTCGATCATGGAAGACTGGATTCTTTGATAGGGCAATTGCAGACTTGTTGTCGACAAAGATCTTAGTTGGATCTATTTGGAGCAAACCCAACTCCTTCGATAAATTTCTTAGCCAAATTGCATGGCAAACACACGAAGTAGCATTACATACTCGACTTCACGGTGGAAAGTGTGACAATTGGTCGCTTCTTTGATATCCACGTGAAAGTAGTGTTTCCATGAAGAATACAAATCCAGAGGTACTCTTTCGATCATCTAAATCTCCACTCTAATCGCTATCGCTATTTCCAACAAGCTTGTAATCATCAGAGAATGAGTATAATAAGACAAAATCAATTGTACCTTTTATATAGCGAATGATTCTTTTTGCAGCTTTAAAATGGGTGATTGTTGGATTCTCCATATAGCGACTAATGTGCCCAATGACATAGAGAATGTCCTCTTACATGTCAAGTAACGCAAACTTCCAACAAGGCTCTTGAAAAAAGTTGGATCAACTCTTTCTTCTTCATCATGTTTGGACAATTTGACTCCGCATTCCATTGGCGTACTTACGGGCTTGCAATCATGCATTTTGAACTTCTTGAGTATTTCCCTTGCATAGCATTCTTGGGAAATGAATATGCCTTCTTCCTTTTGCTTGACTTCAATGCCCAAGTAGTATGCCATTAGTCCAATGTCAATCATCTCGAACTCTTTCACCATCACTCTCATAAACTCTTTAAATAAGTTTGGATTGCTTCTAGTGAAAATGAGATCATCCACGTATAGGCATACAATCAAGATGTCCATCTTTGACTTTGACGTAGAGAGCATGTTCATGTGGGCATTTGATGAAGTCATTCTCTTTGAAATATTTGTTTATTCTGCTATTCCATGCCCTTGGTGCTTGCTTTAGCCCATAAAGTGCCTTCTTCAATCTCAGAACTTTGTCTTCATATCCTTCCACCACATAGCCCAATGGCTGTTTGATGTAGACTTCTTCTTTGAGAAATCCATTTAAGAAAGTAGACTTTACATCCATTTGATGAATCTTCCACTGTTTTTGGGCTGCTAAAGAAATGATTAGTCTTATAGTTTCCATTCGCGCTACAGGAGCAAATATCTCATCATAGTCGATGCCAGCTTTTTGACTATAGCCTTTTGCAACTAACCTCGCCTTGTGCCTTTCAATCTCACCTTTGACATTTCTCTTCGTCTTGTAAACCTATTTGACACCGATGGCTTTGTAACTTTTGGAAAGTGTAATAAGTTCCCAAGTGTCATTCTTCACTATGGCTTTGATTTCTTCATCTATTGTGATTCTCCATTTTTCATCTTGTACAGCTTCTTCGAAGTAAATTGGCTCACAATCAGCAAAGAGGCAAAACAGAGTGAGATTACCATGTCTCTCAGTTACCTCATAGAGATCTTGAAGACTCCTCGTGCGTTCTTCAGTTCTTTCATTTAAGAAAGATGGTGGGGAATCTCCATGTGTGGTTGATACTGGTGAGATAGGTGAACTAACTGACTCTTGTTGTTCTTCTACTACTTGCTTCTTCATTGTCTGTTCATTTCTTTAAAAGGAAAAAAATTTAAGTCATCCATACGAGAGCCAAAATCTCATTCTCCTTCTTCTTCAAAGATTACATCTCGGCTAATCACGATCTTTCCGTTGTCTGGAATGTACAACTTATATCCTTTAAAATTGATGTCATAGCCGATGAAAATGAACTTCTCACTTTTATCATCCAGCTTGGCTCTTCTTTCATCTGGTACATGTACGTGGGCAACGCTTCTAAAAACTCTCAGATGGGTTATGCCAGGCTTTCTTCCACTCCATGCTTCTTACGGTATCTTGCCCCACACATTTCTTGTTGGAGATCGGTTGGATAAATAGATTGCACAAGCAACAGCTTCAGCCCAAAATTTTTTGGGTAGTCTTTTGCTCTTGAGCATACTTCTCGCCATGTCGAGGATAGTTCTGTTCTTTCTTTTTGCAATACCATTTTGTTGGGGGGATCTCAGAACTGTCAAAGGGAGTCGTATTCTATTTTCATCACAAAACTTCACAAATTCTTTGGAAGTGAACTCTTCACCTCGATCAGATCTCATGGCCTTGATTTGGTGTCCACTTTCTTTCTCCAATGCAGCTTTGAATTTCTTAAAAACTACAAAAACTTCTCATTTCTGATTTAAAAAATACACCCAATTTTTTCTTGAAAAATCATCTATGAAAAGAAGGAAGTAGTTACTTTTACCAAGAGAGGTTGGCTTGAATGGACCGCACACATCAGTATGAATAAGCTCGAGTGGCTTCCGAGCTCTTGAGTTTGACTCATTTGGAAAACTATTTCTAAATTGCTTGCCAAGTAAACATCCTTCACAAACTTGATTGAGATGATTGATTGAAGATAGACCTTTCACCAAGTTCTTTCTTGATAGTAGCTCTAGTCCACCAA
The DNA here is from genome assembly GCA_025617385.1 of Murraya koenigii. NCBI lineage: Eukaryota > Viridiplantae > Streptophyta > Magnoliopsida > Sapindales > Rutaceae > Murraya > Murraya koenigii. The sequence goes on along the minus strand of CM046813.1, from coordinate 5,912,845 downwards.
AGTTGAGATGTCCATATCGAAGATGCCAAATCCAGGTTGGATCTTTATGACAAGCTTTGAGACACTTTGCAACATCATTTTGAATATTTAAAGGAAACATTCTATTCTTCGACATTCTCACTTTTGTAATTAGGTTTCCTTTGTCTTCTCTTAAAAAAAGAATATAATCTTTAAGATGAATATCATAGCCTTTTTCTAAAAGTTGACCTAAACTTAGAATGTTGTTTTTCATATTGGGCACATAGTAAATATTTGAAATTAGTTGATGGCTACCATCTTTTATGCGAAAAAGGATGTTACCTTTTCCCCTCACTAGTACTTTTGAATCATCTCCAAAAGCGATGCTACCATTCACTGATTCATTCATCTCTACAAACATGCTTCTGTTTTCGTTCATGTGATTGCTAGCACTTGTGTCAAGAAACCAAGTATTTTCTTGACCTCCATTGTTGTCATTACGTGCTAGTAAAAGTGTGCCATCTCCATCATTCTTCTCTTCAACATAATTCACTTTCTCATCTACTATGTTGCTTGGAATTCTGCACTCTGAAGCATAATGCCCAAACTTTTGACAATTGTAGCACTGCACTTGAGTTTTTGTTGTTGAAATTTCAGACTCGTCCATGACCACAACCTCTACCTCGTCCTCGGCCACTTCCTCGAACATAGTGCCTTCTCTCATTGTTGAAGTTTTTTTCTCTTTTCTTTGGATTGATTTCCATCTTGAAGAGTTGTTCTTCGATCCCTTGCTTCTTCTTCAGTTTTTCTTCATAAGCTTGCAACCTTCCTTGAAGTTGCTCGATCGCCATAGCCTCCAAATCTTTAGTCTCCTCTATTGTTAATACAATATGGTCAAACTTGGAATCTACTGATCGAAGTATTTTCTCAATAATCCTTAGTTCTCTCATCTCTTCACCATTTCTTTTTAATTCATTAGCAACAGTCACAACTCTGGTAAAGTAATCAAAAATTGATTCTGATACTTTCATGTGTAAGGACTCACATTCTCCTCTTAGTGTTTAAAGACGGACTTTCTTAACTTGTTCCGCTCCTTTGTAAGAGGTTTCTAACTTCTCCCATGCTTCCTTTGAGGATGTTGTGTCAGCGATATTTTCAAAAGCATCTTCATCTAATGATTGAAAGATGAGATACTTTGTTTTGTTCTCTTTCTTCTTTAAGTCTTCCAAATTCTCCTTTTGTGCCACAGTTAAAGTACCTTCATTTTCTGGTACTATAAAGCCCTTTTCCACGACTTCCCACACATCGTGTGCACCCAATAGAGCCTTCATTTTGATGCTTCAATTGTCAAATTTGATCCCTTTCAATTGTGGAACTTGAAATGACATCATACCACCATTTGCCATATCTCATAAATCAAGTGAGAATTTGGAGATTCTGAACGCACGAATGAATCCAGAAAGTCGAAAAACCTTTTGGAGGTCTCGGGTCAACTTTGGCCAACGGTCGGTTCGGGTGACTGACTCAGTTCGTCTTGATTCGGCTTGGTCCGGTTCGGTCTAGTTCGGCTTAACACATTTCAACTCGGTGAGCCAACTTAATTTCTGGATGGCAAACTTCCGACGGCAATTTCGGGCTCGTTCGAACTCCGATCAGGCTGATTCTTACGGCATTGCGTTCGTCTCGTCGTGAGCTTTGATTTGATATGCTACACGACTAATTTTTTTCTCCAAACCTATCTCTGATACCTCTTTGTTGGAGAATTTGAAGGATGAAACACAAATTTTATTAGAGAAAGTTCAAGAACATTACAAGAATAATTCACACACTCTCACAAATCGCTCTCAGGGGCTTTGTTATATTTCTTATGCTTGCTTACTCTTAGACTTATATTTCACAACACAATAGCATAGGTATTTATAGTGAATAAAACACAAACATAATCATAACAATACACATCACCTTGCACATTCCACCAACCTTTCATCATAACACCAAACATATTCCACTCACTTAACATGGTCTAAAGGAACCCTTTAATGGCATCAAATGTGTAAAGCTAACCTCCACTCAACATTGTAGACCCATGATGATGAAGTATGATGATGAAGCATGATGATGAAGCATAATGATGAAGCATGATGATGGAGGGCCATGTACAACTCAACACCTTATTATTTTGTAAACAAATTTATTGTTTTCAACAAGATCATAATTGAACACCTTAAAAAGGCTGTTAGTTTTAGTTTGCTTTGTTGATGAGCTGAGAAAAAAAATGTGAAAATGGGTCATCAAAACTGATTAAAAAGGCTGATGCTTTTTTTTTTTTTTTTGTCATCGATTAATGTTAGTTGTAGTTAATGGAATAATCCAAATGCATGCTGAAATGAAATTGATGCTTATAGTTAGTATTACGTTAAATCAAAATGCTTGAATCCTTTTATGGCTAATGTTTAACCCCACGTATTTTTGGTTTGTTTTGGCCTCCTAAACTGATGTAGACCTAAAAATTTATTCTATCCTGGGCTAAATTAAAAAAATATATATTTTAAAGCAAGTGTAAAAATTCATAAGTAGAAAGACCCCTAAAAAAGTGGGGGTAACCTCATCCTTATAAAAATAATATTAATAAAAAATTTTAATAATAAACTAAACTCAACCCAATAAAAATGTATTTAGGCGCCGTTGTTTTTTTGTCAGATGCTCTGACTCTATTTGAAGAAACTAGATGTTGATAATTCTTATATCCAAAACTCCTCAAAATATTCAAATGACATATTGTCTTTTCTAATTTGTCCTCTTAATTAATATAACTAATAAATGAAGGGAAATTATCAGTCATATACCCTTAAATGTCCTCATTATCATTTGTACTACAATACTTTTAATATGTATCACTCGTATATCCTAAGTTGGTAAAACGCTTCTGCTGTCCACCAATCCATTACCAACCATTAGAATATACTGATGTCATAGGTGTAGTATAGTCTTTTAACATAGGGGAAGCTGTGATAAAAAATGACATATTGTCTTTTTAAGTGAAATATATTACTTTACGCACGACATGTCATTTTACTGAAATATTAATATATGACATACCGTTTTACTGTAAAACATTTGTATGACATGTCGTCTTATAAGGGAAATAAAAATATTTTTTCAGATGGCATGTCGTTTATATTGAACATTAATGGATTACATGTAGTTTAACTTGAAAGTTATTGGATGACATGCAGTTTTATTACTAAAAAAACTAATGTTACAAAAGAAAACACCCCCAACACATACGACTGAATCTCTGCTCTTCTTTTCTTTTCTTACTGAGCACACTACACAAAAACAAAGGGGATGTCAATAGCACATTATCATAGTAACAACACTTACGATCAGAGACAGTGCGGCAGACCTAGAGATGGTCTCTTAACTTATATGACCAAGAATCTCTTTAAAAAAAATTACAGTGAGTGTGCTACCAGATTTCCCTTTGCTTTTTTATTTTGTGTGTGTATGTGAATAGAAGAAGAGATATGATAATGTGTGTTGTACGTGTTTCTTTTTTCTTTTTTTTTGCTCTTTTTTGGGTAATCAAACGACATGTCGTCCTGATAAACGACATGTCATCCTTCAGCATTATAGTGAAGCGACATGTCGTCTATAAAACGTTGTCATTTCACTCAAATAAGATGACATATCATACAGTTATATTCAGTAAAATGACATATCATACACTTATGTTATAGTAAAACGACATATTATACGATTATATTAAGTGAAATGACATGTCGTCCGAAAACAATACATTTCACTGAAAGAGAATGACATGTCGTTTTTTATCACAGTTTCTCATTTACTTGTTTCAAGGGCAAAATCATTATTTTACCAAAATTCTGTTAACTTCTTAACGGTATCAAACGTTAGGGTGGACGGTAGATGTCTTTTGCCAACTTAGGGTATATGAGTCATACATATTAAAAGTATTATAGAACAAATGATATTAGTGACATTTAAGAGTATATGGCTGATAATTTTCCACAAATGAAATCTCAAAATTCACATAAAATTCTTATGAAAATATTGATAATTGTTACCATGTATTGTTTTTGCAAGTACTTTTAATACCAGTGACATTTTTTATTAGATTGACATTTTTTTAAAAATAAATTGAAGTTGTAATAACATTTTGACTACCAAATGTTTTTAATCTATTCAATAAATATATAACTTAATCATTTTATAAAATTGGTCACTAATTTCAATTGGAAAAAAATATAATTCAATTAAGGACATATTTAAAAATAAAATAAAACTCTACTATAATTTGAAATTAATAAAATATAAGGGCTTTGAGTTAAGGACATTATAGAAACCAAACAAAAATTCTATTATTATATACAATTAATGAAAATATAAGGGCATTGAATTCGGGATATATATGGTAACAAACTAAAAGTTTATTATAATATAAATTAATAAAAAAACAAGGGGCATAAATGCTCCTAAGACAGCATCTCAAATTGTCCTTTTTTGCCTTTATGGAGAATTTGGCTTGTTTTCGGATTTCCTTGACTTGCTTCCCTTGTGGTTTGTTTCTCTTAAAAAAGAGAGGGGCACTGAATCTCATCGTTTATATTGATTCTTTCTTTTGCTAAAGATTGGCTTAGTCTTTGAAATGCTTTGGTTGGAGAAAATGAAAAATGAAAATGGTTTGCTTGCTCTTTTGTGTTGGGTTAGTGAGTTTAGGCTTTAAGGTTCACATAAATGCCTTATTTTAGTTGCTATTTGTTTGAATTTCCTCAATTAAAAATGTCAATAGTGAAACTGCATGATAGGGCTTGACATTGCCATACACTGAAATGATGAAGTAATTGTCCCATAATGTTAAGAAAAAAAAAAGGCAAAAATTTTGTGATAGATCTAACTGCAATGACGTGATGATCGCTAATAACTTCTTGAATTTGTTATAAATGAAATCTTAATTCTGTTAGACATAGTATATTTCCATTAAATTTCTGCAAAATGTTGTTAGATTGAGGGTATGTTTGGGATTGAGGTGCTGTAGTTTAAAAGCTACAGCTGTTGTGGAAAAAAAGCTGTAATTATAAAATAAAAGTTAATAATATGTGATAAATATAATTTTTAAATATTAATTTTAACAAAATTATTAAAAATATAATAGATTTTACATTATACAAATGAAAAATTATATTAACATAACTAATATAACTTAAAAGCTACAGCAGCTAGTGTTTACCAAACACTTTACTGCTGTAGCTTTTAAGCTACACCTGCCCAACCTCAATCCCAAACATACCCTGAGTGTGTAAATGTAGCTGCCACTGTTAGATTAAGTATGTATTGTAGTGTATTGTAGTATTTTGTGCAGCATGATAATGTTCGAATCTACTTATGTTTGTGTTTACATTATCTTTAGGACTTATTTATTCACTATAAGTTACACACTAATGCAATAATTTTAGTAATGAAGAACAATTAACCCAAACTTAAAGAGATAGTAGATAATGAATCCAGAAGGAGGTTTGGCAACAAGTATATTTATTGAGCAGTAGTGGCAAAGCCCAAACTAATACCAAGGAGATTTTATTGCTGAATATGGTACTTTGAAAGAAATCACTGTTTGTATTAGCTCATTCTACTGCTTTTAATTGTCTTTATATTCAATGGAAAGTTATATTGGACATAAGATTAGAAATTGTAGTCTGCAATTTTTTATTTGGGCTTATGAATGCATATTACTTAGAAAGTACTATTACATTTAATGTATAACGCAAGAGATTCAGGGACATATTACATAAGGCTCATAAAATGTGATTGATTTGCTTGATGTGTTTGAACTTTGGAAATCTATTGACATGTCAAGGTGTTCCAACTTTGAATAATGAATGGAAAGTAGTGAGATTTTAATGATTGATGAAAAAGTTTTAAAATGGCTTGATTCTGTTAAAGGAAGATGAAAGCTTTAGTTTGTACCTTGATTGTGAGAAGCAAAAGCTTCGTTGTTTGTTAAGCTTGGTAATGACTAATTACATAGCCACTAACCAGCCACAGTAATATGAATATCGGTATAGATTGCAATGGGATGGGGTGGAGGTGGGGAGACCTACCCCATTCCCCATCCCATTAAAAATTTTGTTCCCATTTTCCATTATAATTCCTAATAAATTTGAGTGGTGGGATGAGGAATCCTCGTATGGGGAATGATTTTCCCATCCCCACTCAATTCCTCATTTACTTATTTTATATTATATATAAATATATAATTTTAGTAAATTAAGAATTAAAGACTTAAATAAAATTATCATCATATTATAAACTATTCAAATTATTAAAAAATTCAAAAGTTTAAAAAAATATCTTAAAATTATATCAAAACTAAAAATATTTGAAAAAAGCGGTATCTTAAGGAAGAAAAAGAAACAATATTTTAGAATTAAGTAAAAATTATATTGTAGGGTTTTTTTTAGTTGTAATCTATTTATATTCGGTAAAAATAAAATAAAAATTTATTAACCTACTAACATTGTAATTGATAAAACTAAAAGTTATTAAATAAAAAATAAAAAAATATTTACATATAATGGGGATTAGGGTGGGAGTAGAATGGAGAGTACAAAATCAATCTCTACCCGATTAAGAATTTGGAGATTATTTTCTTCCCTTTCCCCGTTTTATTCTCTAAAAATTATTCAAAATTCATTCTATTTCTAGTGACCCTCGTAAAACCTTAAACCCGTTGAAAATTTTGGCATCCCTAAATATCGGCAGCAAAAATTAAAATTTCATTTTTTTAAATTCTTTTAATATTGTTGCCAAGGCATTTTCGAAGTTGTTTATAGCCTTTCAGAAGCTGTCAGCCTTCACATGGGCTTTTAATAAGCCTAGGGTAATTTGATCATTTTATCAGTCAACAAAGGTCCAAGTATTGGCATACTAAAGACGGGAGGAAAGTTGAGACACTCGTACATTCTATTAAAGTAGTAGGAGTCCAACCCTTAGGGAGGAAACCGAAAATTAACCAATTAAAAATTCAAAAATGCTACATTTTCAATACCAGAATATTTTTAAGAAAGCAAACACACTCTTAATATGTTAGTTCACAGATTGCCATATGAGTTTGGTATTGAAAAAAAAAAAACATTGCAGATTTCGCACTAGTGCGAGTTTTTGGTAAATGCCGATATTTAAAATTATAATTTTTTAATAGTTGGTTGAATTTTTATTGTTTTTATTTACTTTTTAAAATATAGGAGCATAGAGAAAATCTAAACCAAAATTTCAAGCCTAAAAACTCTCTCCCTCGCAATATATATATATAGCTTAGAACTACTTGATGAGGTCTCAAACACAGTAGTCTGTGGAATATATCTGATAATTTCATGAATAGAGTGTTTTGTATCCTAAGAACTCTATGCATTTCTTTGAAAAAATGACAGCAACAACAGACAAAAATCTCGCCAAAGTGAAAAAAACACTTCCAATGGAATTGTTTTGAAGGTTTGAAAATGTGAAAGAAAATAGAAACCAATTGAACTAATGTAGCGTGGTCACTTATCACACAAAAACCTTTTTAATTAATGAATCCTAAATATATATATATATATTGTGTAATGTTGTGAGTGTTGTGAACCGTAATTATATTTTTAATTTTGATTACATGTGGTTTTTAGTCACATTTTATTAGTACTTGGAAAGTGAAAACCCGCTAAAAGATCAGCAGGTACCCATATGAGTTTTGTAATGGTTATATATCTGGTGAGGCGGTTTCCTAATTAAAATCAAACCCACACAAAGAAATTTAAATTTGCCTTTTTAGTTGTCTTGATCTAAGTTGTTGTTCTAATAAACTTGTAATTATATATATCAGTACATTGGTAATATACATATTTAAAAAAAAAAAAATCAAAACCCTTTTTCATGTCTAGCTCTGAGAAAATAAAAATGCGGAAAGGTTTTCCAGTTACAAATACATAAAAGAAATAATAATTAAGAGTAATTGTAAACAAACATTTTTTATTTAATAAGTGCCTCCTAAAAAAATTAAGAAAATAAGTGACTCCTGATTTTCTAATTTGTGGAGGGTAAAGATTGCTACTGAAAAAACGTGGATTTAGTTAGATTTACACTTGTCAATGTAAGATTTTCTAATAATAAAACTGAAAGAAAGAAGGAAAAAGGGTTAAAAAGGACATAGAAAGGGTGCCAGTAGTCTTACTGAAATTTTGTACATTTTTGTCTTCTCGATTGTGGCTTTGAAATGTGCGGTTTTGATAATTTAGAATGGTTTATCTGAGAGTTTGCCCTTGGCTTCAAAAAGGTAATGTAGGAAATTGATGATCGATCAATTAACACCACTTGATTGACATGCCAAATTAATGTGAAACCAGAATTCTGCCGTTGTTAAAATCACAACAATTCTGTTGGCAAGTACAGAGTACTCTTCACAGAGTTTCTCACATGCAAAAGAGTCATGAGAAACAACATACTTCACTTCACTATAAATGCCTCGCACTCTCTCATTTGATTAGAAGTTGATATCGGTGCAAGTTAAATTAATAGACGACATTCAAGGCCTAATTATCTCTGCAGGTTAAATTCTACTATGTTTTCATTTCCTTTTTATAGTGTGTGTGTGTGTGCGTGCCCGCATTCCATGCACATTTATCTAATTGGATCAATTACTACGTATTAGCTGCAGGTGATCAACTAAAAGTGGAGTTTATGGACAAGACCGGAGCTAGTGGGGTAAAATTATTTTAACAACATGCATGATTGTTTAGCTAGTGTGTGTGTGTGTGTGTGTGTGTGTTGTGTTTGTTGTAAATTATTAAAGATGGCTAGCCTAGTTAATTATAAGTATTGTGGAATTATATATTAATTATTATATATTTTTATTTGACGGCATATGTAGTCTCAGGAAGTTAAGGAAAAGGTTCCACATCCATCCATTTCCTTGGGCAACGGAAGAAAATGCAAAATTACAAACGCTTCAGTATCTTGTGGAAAATGATTTAACAGTGATTTCAGGAGAGGTTTTTTGCCAAAAATGCAGAGTAAACTATGTGATGCAAGTACGAGTTACTGATGTCCATGAGATGTTGGAGAATCGCCTACTGTATAGTAGCAGGCCACATTATGAGTATGACTTTGGACAGGCAATGAAGTTCAATAACCTTACGTGTGAGAAATGTAAAAGTGATATGCTCCTTCCTATTACTCCTGATGATATGGACAAACTTAATTGGATGTTCATGTTCTGTACGGAGCTCATTGACTTATGCACTGATGACCAGCTTCACTACTTCTGTGTTCGGAATAATATTAAGGTGGACCCGTTTCCGGAACTAAGGTTCAGAAAAAAACTGGTGTTGGCCGTAGTTCGGGAAATCTGCCGCCAAATGAATCCTAACGGTCCTTTTGCTAACTAACTATGTGGTGCGTACAGGAGGATGCTGATGCTCGCAAGGAAAATTATTGGCAATTAATGTTGTTTGTTTTTCTAGTTCTATGTGGCTATAGTTTAGTGTCATGGTGTTTTAATTTTAACTTGTTTTGTTTTGCTTTCGGAGATCATATTATTATCTGCATTCATGACTCATAAGATTCAGAATTTCTCCTTTATATGTTTTCACTTTGGGGAAAGTCTTTGGTTATGGAATATCGTACGTCCGTACTTTATCTTGGAATTTTAATTAAAAGTTATAATATTTTAGCTAATGCCTAATGTTTAATTTGTTTTTGTTTTTACATTATATATCGTTAATTAATTATTAGAAAATTGTTTGAAGCTAATAGTTAAAATACATTTCAATAATCTAATTTATTATATAAAAAATAATAATTATTGGTCCACATATTATTGCTCATGCACTCCGGATGCACAAACATGCACCAATAGAATTTTGGAAGATTATTTTGTACAAACGATTTTACTCATCATCTTCTACTCGTGCTTCTCATTTTCCAAAAATCAAAGTCGACTCAAAACAATCATTGCATGTTGACTACTGATTAATACTTTCATCAAATTCATGGATGTTGGCCTGAACAATTAGTCGAACATGCATCTTCCTCTTCCAAAGGATTTAAATGGTGGAACAAATTAAATTTGCATTGTGGCTGTGGCTGTGGCTAACTGAATGTGTTGGTGGTGGAACAAATTTGTAATTTTTTGTAATATAATGTGTCCGTTTTATAATTTATTGAAATAGAGGCAAATCAAAGACACCATTAGATGCTTGGAAATGTTGTGCGGAAGCGTAGGTTGAGCAAATTACCAATTGATGGTAACTGTGACTTCTGGAGAAACGTAAATGTGATGTAAATAATTACAAAGAAAATAGACACAATAATTTACGTAGTTCGGCGTAAAGCCTACATCCACGGGCAAAGACTGGAAGATAATTTTACTAACAAATGAGAAAAACTCACAAAAACCCAATACCCCAATACACCCAAATGAATTCTCCTAGCACTCAAGTGGAAGCTCTCTCAACTCTCTCAGTTGCTTCACTTGCAATTGCTCTCAATTTTGGGATGCCTTAACAAATGAAGAACAATAGCTATTTATAGGAATGCATGGTAGCACTATTTCACCAAACCTTTAAAATTGTCAAAGTTTGGTTGGTAATTACCTAATTTTTAGCCAAAATTTGAACAATTTACCTTTGAATAATTTTGGCCAAACTTTGAACATGTGTTTTGCCAAACTTTGAACAATTTGGCTTTGAATTTGAATTTTTCAACAATTCTCCACCTCTGTGAAGATTTATCCAAATCTGAGCCGACTACCAACAAATCATCATTCCCAAAGTGGCTGCATCTTTGTGGCTGCTAACCGTAGTTCAAAATATTACTGAACTTCCTTGTATAAAATGATCCTCCAATCTCTACCTTTCTCACTGTTTTAAACTTTCAGGATATTGATCAAGTTTAGACAATGCTCAAACTTGATCGTTGTCACCACCTTGGTCAACATATCTGCGAGATTCTCTGTAGTCTTGATTTTCTGAAGAAGAATCTTCCCCTCATCAATAATTTTCCGCACAAAGTGAAATCGTACGTCAATATGCTTCGTACGCGCATGATAATCTTGATTCTTTGCTAAGTGAATAGCACTTTGACTGTCACAATACAAGTTAACATGCTCCTGGATCAATCCTAAGTTTCCAAGCAAGCCTTGTAACCAAACAGCCTCTTTAATAGCCTCCGTAATTGCCATATACTCGGCCTCTGTGGTTGATAGTGCAACTGTAGACTGTAGTGTAGACTTCCAACTAATTGGCCCTTTAGCAAGAGTAAATACATTTCCGGTGGTTGATCGTCGTTTGTCTATATCACCGGCATAATCTGAATCAACGTATTCAATCAAACCTTGACCAAGTGTGTCATTTCGTTCAAACAGTAAACCAACATCAACGGTTTTCTGAATGTACTGTAAAATCCATTTCACAGCTTGCCAATGTCCTTTACCAGGATTATGCATATATCTGCTCACCATTCTAACTGCTTGTGAAATGTCAGGCCTTGTACCCACCATTGCATACATCAAGCTACCAACTGTATTTGAATACGGAACTTGCAACATGTATTCTTGTTCCTCATCTGTTGAAGGAGATAGTTGTGCGAAAGCTTGAAATGAGAAGCCAATGGGGTACTTACGAGTTTCGATCCGATCATTCATGCCAAACTGTTGTAATACCTTCTTCGAATATTGCTTACGAGACAAGTCGACTTTACCACGAGCTCTATCTCGCATATCTCCATGCCGAGAATCTTCTTAGCTTCACTAGATCTTTCATCTCAAATTCTTGATTGAGTTGAGTTTTCAACTTCTCAATCTCATCTTTGTTCTTAGATGCTATTAGCATATCATCGACATACAAGAGCAAATATATGAAAGATCCTTCTTGTAGCTTGCGAAAATACACACAATGATCAAATTTATTTCTTGTGTACCTTTGCCCTTTCATAAACCGATCAAATCGCTTGTACCACTGCCTTGGAGATTGTTTCAATCCATAAAGCGACTTTGTCAGTTTGCAAACCCAATTTTCTTTTCCAGCAACTCTAAATCCATCTGGCTGAGTCATGTAGATTTCCTCTTCCAAATCACCATGCAAGAATGCAGTTTTCACATCAAGTTGAACTAGCTCCAGATCATATTGCGCAACAATGGCTAGCAAAATCCGAATAGACAAATGTTTCATGGCGGAGAAAATACCTCATTGTAGTCTATTCCTTCTCTCTGAGCGTAACCCTTTGCTACCAATCTAGCCTTGTATCGAATTTTATCCTTTCGAGGAAATCCATCCTTTTTTGCATATACCCATTTGCACCCAATTGCCTTTTTGTCTTTAGGCAGTGTAACTAACTTCCAAGTTCCATTTTTTTGAAGAGACTGCATTTCTTCTTCCATTGCTTGCTTCCACTGTACATTTTCAAGGCTACTTACTGCTTCTCTGTAAGTGGAAGGAACATCACCATCTACAATTAGAAGTGCATAGGCCAACATATCAACAAAGCCAGCAGGTCTACGAATCTCTCTCTGCGGCCTTCTATATGCAATTGAATCTTGTTGCTCTAAAGGTTCTTGAGTCAGAACCTCTTCTTCATCTTCGGTTGATTGAGAATCATCTGCCTCTTCAACACTAGCTGGATCATCTTTAACCTTTTCAACCTCCACTGCTTGCGGAGTATTCTCGGTGTTGTCATCCTTTTGTGAATCCTTACGTTTTAACATGACTAATTCATCAAAAGTCACATCTCTGCTGAAAATGATCTTCTTTGTATCTCGGACACCATAAGCGGTATCCTTTTACTCCACGAGTTATGCCCATGAACAATGTTTTCTTAGCTCTTGGGTCTAACTTAGATTCCTTTACATGATAATAAGCGGTGGAACCAAAGACATGTAAAGTATCATAATCGATAGCGGGTTTACCGATCCACATTTCCATGGGTGTTTTGCCCTCAATTGCGGTGATGGCAAGCGATTAATCGGATAGCACGCATATACAACGACCTCGATTCAAAATTCCTTGCCCGATCCGACGATTTGACAACATGCACCGAACTTTCTCCGGTATAGTTCGGTTCATGCGTCTGCCACCCGATTACATTGTGGTGTACCTCGAGCGAGTGAAGTGTCGCACAATGCCCTCATCTCGGCATACTTGTAAAATGGATCATTCTTGTACTCACCACCATTATCCGGCGAAGTCTTTTAACCTTTCGACCGATCCGAGTCTCGACCATCTTCTTCCATTTCGAAATATACTCAAAACTTCACTTTTGTTCTTCATCAAATACACCCATACTTTTCTTGAATAATCATCAACAAAAGTAATAAAATAGTGCATACCTCCCAAAGAAGCTACTACGGTAGGTCCCCACATCATCACTGTGAACATAGTCTAGAATCCCTTTTGCATTGTGAATTACTGAACCAAACTTTACTCTTGTTTGCTTGCCCAGAACACAATGTTCACAAAATTCCAATTTGCAAGAATTTGCACCTTTCAATAAGCCTTGCTTAACCAAAGTTTGCAAGGCTTTTTCACCGACATGTCCCAAATGCATATGCCACAACTTGGTTGCCTCACGAATCTGCATCCTTTCTCGAAGCTGCTGATGCTTGATCCAATAAGCTATACTCCCTTGGAAATAGTACAAGTTATTCCTTCTTGTACCCTTCATCATCGTCAGTGCACCAGCTACTACCTTCAAGAACCCATCTCTCATAGTGATTGTAAGCCCTTTGGATTCTATGACTCCTAATGAGATGAGATTTTTCTTTAAGCTTGGTACATAGCGAACTTCATCAAGACTTGGATTGAGCCATCATGATTCTTCAATTGGATTGAACCTATTCCCATGGTTTTACAAGCATTGTCATTGCCCGTAAAAACAACTCCACCATCTAGCTCCTTGAAACTAGAAAACCAGACCCTTATTAGGACACATATGATAAGTACAACCCGAATCCAAAATCCACTCATCCGATTGACATGTCAACGTCATGCCAACCATACTAAATTCGACTCCTCATCATACTTCGGCTACACATGCATCGAAATAGCCTTGCCCTTTTGTAACTTAGGACAATTCTTTTCCAATGCCCTTCTCGCGACAAAAGCACATTCATCTTTGGCGAGCCTACCTTTAGACTCGCCCCTTTTTCCAGGTTTGCGACTTTGTGAACGACCTCTTGCTGTCAATACTTCTACAACTGTATCTCTGTGATCCTTTTTATCTTTTTTTCTGGTCTCGACGATTAAGCGATTGCACTACATACAGCATCAAATGTGACACTGTCCTTCCCATAAAGCAAAGTGGTAGTGAGATGGTCATATTCATTAGGAAGCGAATTCAACAACAATAATGCCTTATCTTCATCTTCAAATTTCTCATCCAAATTTAGCAAATCTGCTAATATTTTATTGAATGAGTTCACATGGTCATTCATCGACATACCAGGTGCATACGTGAATCGATAAAGTTTCTTTTTCATATAAAGTCTGTTTTCAAGGCTTTTCTTCATATATTTTTCTTCCAGTGTCTTCCACAATTTCTTTGCTGATGTCTCCCTCATGACAGAGTATTTCTGATCTTTAGCCAGACAAAGGTGAATAGTACCACATGTCTGTCTATTGATTTTTGTCCATTCTTTGTCATCCATCTTTTCAAGCTTTTCTTCTAGAGCGAGATCCAGCTCTTGTTGACATAAGACATCCAACACCTTGCATTGCCACATACCAAAATTATTGGTATTATCAAATTTCTCCACTTCAAACTTTGGATTAGTCACAGTAGTCCTTGCTGACAAAGACAACGACGACGCTTCTGCCATCTTTCTCAACCTCAAATAATCAGTGCCTTCAACAACTATTTACACTTGAAAAACAGTCTCTATGATGTTTATTTCGCGTGAATAAATGCACCAGGAAAGTTCCCAGGAGAATGGAGGGATCACAATGGTCCCACTTAAAACCTAGACTTCTTAGACTCTTATCGTCTTGTTGACAGAACTTTCCTAGACATGCAAAAATACACACTACTTACAATAGACTGTTCTCCAAGTACAAATGGGCGTATCTAGTACCGTATTTATGAATAGTACTGTATACCCCAAGTACTAACCTTCAGCTCTGATACCAATTGTTGTGCGGAAGCGCGGGTTAAGCAGATTACCAATTTATGGTAACTGTGACTTCTGGAGAAACGTAAATATGCTGTAAATAATTTCAAAGAAAATTGACACAATAATTTACGTGGTTCGGCGTAATGCCTACATCTACGGGCAAAAACTGGAAGATAATTTTACTAATAAATGAGAATTTACAAATTGGGAAAAGCTCACAAAAACCCAATACCCCAATACACCCAAATGAATTCTCCTAACACTCAAGTGGAAGCTCTCTCAACTCTCTCAATTGCTTCACTTGCAATTGCTCTCAATTGTGGGATGCCTTAACAAATGAAGAACAATAGCTATTTATAGGAATGCATGGTAGTACTATTTCACCAAACCTTTAAAATTGTCAAAGTTTTTTTGGTGATTACCTAATTTTTAGCCAAAGTTTGAACAATTTGGCTTTGAACAATTTTGGCCAAACTTTGAATATGTGCTTTGCCAAACTTTGAACAATTTAGCTTTGAAAAATTTTGGCTAAACTTTGAACATGTGCTTTGATTTTATTTTTTCAACAGGAACGAGTCCATCATTCTCTATGACCTATTGTAAGTGCTTATGTGAAAATACATCACAGATCAATAAAATTATTACTAACGCTCTAAATATAGTGATTTACTTAAAAAAGTTAAATAAAACAATAATGATTTAAAAATAATAACTTACTTTGCCCATATATCAATCACCTCATTTCTCATACAACTAAAATCAATGATCACTTGATAAACAACCTTATGCAACAGTATTTTCGATGTGTAACCAAAAACTGACTCATCATATTTGATAAATAACTATTTATCAAGAAAATTGTCAACTATTAGGGAAAGTATATTAATGCTTTAATTAGTGTTCGTTCTTTATGTGTAGCTGACCTAGTGTTCTTCTTCAATACCAGCTTCTTATTGGCATTTGGTTTCATCACCTTTGCCTTCAATAGAGGAGGAAGTTTAACTTCAATATAGATAATTTTGATGGTTTGTTTTGTCAGGTTGTAGTCTCTTTCAGTAATAGATCTTCTTGGAGTTTTTATTGAAGTCTTCTTTGGAGTATTTTTTAGAGTCTTTCTCACTTGTTCTACCTTAGGTTCAATTAGAATTAGAGGAGCTGGTGTGCTGCCACCATCATTCTCTAGGATCACTTTGTTGAATGATGTCAATTTTAAACATAGTTCATTCACAAAATCCAAAGCATATTCAACAAGTAAACATGACACATCAATTAGTTAAATAAATTAAATATTAAATGAATAAACTTTATGAAGATCATATTGACTGCGCTAATGGGCGATTTAGTATTGACTGCGCTGCAACTACCAATCTTTGTTTGACTATAAGCAATCAGTTTTGTATTCAACATATCTTGGTGAGTTATCACCATCCAATACCTTTCCTCAAAACCTTTCTTTCTGTGACTATTTTTTCCATATCCAGGTTTGAAGCAATTGACACATGAAAATACATAGTTAAGATTATCGATTGCCCTAGATCTTGGACTCTACTACCATTTGGCTGCTTTTAAGGAGCTATAGTTAAAATTTTTTTAACCCCATTGACAGTGAAAGGATCTTTATTCTACCTAACTCTTTAAATCCTCCTATAATAACATGGATAGAAAATTAAAAAAAAAATAAGTTGTTATACCAAATCATTGCATACAATATAGAAAAGTAAGTTTTTAAACTAAACCATTGGATAAAAAATAAGTAATAAAATGGTAACACTTACAATCTTCTCTACCATTTGTTATAAATTAGCTTCATAACTACCACTGCTATTCTTTCAATCCATCAACCACAAATGACTACTGCCAATCTTTTTAATATAAATTTCATGCTCATCCTTTTATTTTGTGTTAATAATAATAAAATATAACTAAAGTTTCCCTAAATCTGCAAAACCAAAAAAAAAAAAGTTGCTACACATATTAAGTGCATATATTCAAATCAGAAAAGGTTCTGACAAGATACCTTTCGATATAATAAGCCATCGTATCTTAAACTACCTAAGTAATGGTTGTATTTAATCTTCGAACGTAATTGATTTCCTTTTTGGCTTTTCTCCTTGGAGAAAGCATTTGAAATTAATTAATCATTTTCATTCAGAAAATAAGTGTAACAAAATATTAATCATTTTTTCAATATAACTTACTTGAAATTCAACCCCAAGCATCATATCAATAAACTCATTCCATTTTGAATTTATAATTCTAGGATACTCTCTCCATGGCAATTTTAACTTATTATGGTAATCCTTGTTTGGTTGGATAAATTCAATGTTTAAGGCTCATTTGAAGTTCCTTAAAAAAGTTCATATTGACAATAATATATAGTATATAGTATTCAAAGATAATATATATTTATTACTAGTATACAGTCTTAAAGTTTTTCTTTAATCACGAAGGGAGCATGTCGCCAATCATCATATAAGATTAATACATTATCTCTTGCCATAATACTAATATAAGATCTTAGTTCATTTGCTCCTTCTTCAATAATAATTCCATAATCATTATATTCAACTATGATTTGGTTGTCAAGTGATAATTTCATCAAATGCTTTTTTCTTTATTTTTTTTCTCTCATTAGTCTCTCATCACATTCACACACACTCATCTTATTTATTAGTAATACATCTTATTTATAATCATTAGTCTCTCATCTCATTTTCTTCTTTGTTAGACATATCACTGAAATTTTAAAGTAATACATAATTTATTAGTCAAAACAAATTGCAAAAAACAAAATAAGTCAAGCAAAACAAAGCCAAGAAACTTGTAAAATAAACTACCTTGCATTCCTCTGCTAAGTCATTATCTATAGGGACATCATCACAATTAGGTCCATCATAAATTCCAACATCATCTTTATCTATATCCATGTTTGACTATGGATATTCTTTAGATAAAGGTTCATATATTACCATGTCATAACCTGCTAATTTATTAACTCTTTGACCCACTGGTCAAACAATTGATTTTTTTTTTCTACTTGATCTTTCATATAAAATACTTGCTTTGCATGTAAAGCCAAAATGAAACAATCAAACTTATGACCATTCCGATTAAGATTAACTACAGTGAACCCTAAATCATCAATCTTAAACCATTTATTATCTACCCAATCACACTTAAAAATTTCTCTCTTAGTCATGAGATATTACACCTCCTAAATCTCAACAAGGACCCTATAATACTCCATCACACCAGTATGTAGATTTTTATCTTTCGAGCTTAAAACTTGTAACGTTGTTGCTGAAACGTTGACACTACCATTAATTTTGTATAACATAGTTAATACCGTGATCCTTAGTTGCAAATTTGTAACCATTAATAAAGTACTATGAATATGCTATAATAGTAGAGCTAGGTTTTTTGGCCAACCACTTTACTGTTTCTGGTACATTTATATTAACTGTAATATCATTTGCTAGCTATAATTAAATAAACACTTATAAATTTTAAAGATAACTGAAATAATGCTAGTACAAGCTAGTTATATAATCAAACCTTAATTTACAATCAATCTGTAAAAGTATGGGTGTGCTCAATTTCTAACCAATGTCCATGTTTTGATTGCTAAGGGTATTTTGTTTGGAAGTACAATTTGTGGTCCCTATAATATTATTATAAAAAATTCAGTTATTTTGTATTTGTTATAAGTTAAATTAGTTTTAACTGTAACAATCAATGTTTATAATAAACTTACTTGATGTAAGCTTCGGTTTCAAATTCAATGGTGTTTTCCACGATTAAACAAATATTCAGCACAAAATTCAAGTGCTTTCTCTGCCACATTACATTCGGCAATGCATCCTTCACTGCAATAATGGTCACAAACATAACTCTTTAGTAATTTCATATTTCTCTTGAATGGATACATCCAGTAAAGTTGAACAGGTCTAAATAATCAGACTTGGTCAATAAGTTATACCGTCAAGTGGACCATTATGTCAAAAAAAGAAGGTTGAAAGAATTGCTCAAACAAGCACATAGTGACGTAATGGTGTTTTTTTAATTTTTCAAGAGATTATGTTTTTATGACCTTACCACACAATGCATTGAATTAAAAGAACATCCTAATGATAGCTTTTCTAACATTTTGTGGCAAACAACCACGGATTACTAAAGGCAGTAATTGTTGCATCTAAACGTAGCACTCATGAGACTTAAGACCTTGAATTTAGCAATCATCTAAGTTTACAAAACTCTTGAATTTGGAAGAATAACCTTCCCAAACTTTGATTTCGTATAAAGTTTAACATAATATCTCTTTCTCTTTTTTACTCAAGGTGTAAAGTGCTGTAGGTATGAAATTTTTATCATTTTTAGTATGAACTAATTTGCCCATAATATATAACTCAATGAGATCTTTTCTAGCCTTGACCCATCTTTTGTCTTTCCAATTTGATGAAGCAATGTGCTATAGATGTTCTCACGCACATTTTTCCCAATGTGCATCACATCTAACACATGGCGAACTAACAAATGTTGTCAATACTCCAAATAAAAAAATGATTTCTTTTTAATAATTTGTCAATATCATCATCATAATCATCACACTTTTGCCTGTTGCCTCTATGCTTACCACTTTTACAATTAATACCATCCACCAGTTTTAAAATATCTTGATCAGACAAAGTTTTTGGAGGTTCATCACATTCTTCTATATTATTAAAGAACTTCTTAAGTGATCTAAATAAGTGCTCATGTGGCAAAAATCAACGGTGCCTTAAAAATACACACTTTTTTTTATGTGTAAGCCACTGTGATTTTGTCTAAGCCACAAACTGGACAACCATAACAACCTTTAACAGCACACCCTGAAAGATTCCCATATGCGGGAAAATCACTAATAGTCCACATCAAGACAGCCCACAAATTAAGGTTTAATTTTAAAAGCATCATAAGTTTCTATACCGACATTCCAAAGGATTTTCAATCATTAATTAAGGATGATATGTAGACATCTAGATCATTCTCGAGTTTTATAGGCCTAGATATTGATAAAAACAACAAAATGAATTTTCTCTTTATGCATATCCATGGAGGAAGATTGTAAATGGCCAACAAAACTGGTCATCAACTATAAGTAGAGCTAAGAGTGTTGCACGGATTAACCTTATTAGTTGAGAAAGCTAGACAAAGATTTCTAGGTTCTTGGCCAAAGTCATGCACTTAGAGTCAACTAAATGACATGCTAGTGAATCTATTGGATGGAGAAGTTTGTCATCTTTAGTTCAGTGATTAGCATACCAAGTCAAGTTCTCGGCAGTTCAGGGCGATTGAAACATGTGTTTGAACCTAGAAACAGGAAGCAAATACCACAATACCTTTATAGGCAACTGATTACTACTTATTTTAATTCTTTTTTTTTCCACAAAGACTCTCCACTACTAGGACATTTATTCAAATTTGCGACTCTTTTCATATATTTTCTTATAATCTAATCCTAACACTCTCATTACTTTTAGCATCATACATTGATTTTGTAACATTATTATTTTCTTTAAACATGTTAGAAAACACTTTTAACAAAATAATAAACCCTTAGTTATATAACTCATATTTTCTTTTCACATTATACAATTTCATTAACCCTAACAACTTATAATACTTTAAACCTAAATACCAAGGCTTCTAAGCGTCTTTAAGTATATCCCTAAAACACTTAGGATTTTTATCACATTATTAATATTCATTATGGTTCATGTCCTCGACATTAATGTGATCTTCAGAATAATTTGGACAACTTGCAGAGCCTGCATTTGAATCAACCTCTCTATGCTTATCCCAAACTATAAATGTTGGCAAAAAACCTTCTTAGGTGATCTAAATATACTTATGTTAAACATTTATTCATAACTTCAACAATCAAGCTCCTTCTCGTCATTTTGTAAAAGATATTAGAACAGAAATAGAACAACAATTTGTAAAATTAGATAAATCGAAGAAACAATTTACCGACTACATGTAAATTATAACAATATTAATGCTTTTATCAATAAACATATAGAGCTTGATCAGAAAGGTAAATTAAACTTATATATCTTACAGTCAATATGTAACATATGCATTTTATTTTATTTATTTATGTAAATAATTAAAACAAGAAGGGGGTCTATGTGTTAATCATGAGGGGGTGTAGTTGATATTGTAGATAGTTCGTCTTCATGGAGTACCGGTATATATTGTTTCAGATAAAGATTCTCGGTTTACTTCGAAGTTTTGGACTAGCTTGCAAAATGCTTTAGGTACGAAGTTGAATT
The DNA here is from genome assembly GCA_025617385.1 of Murraya koenigii. Lineage (NCBI taxonomy): Eukaryota > Viridiplantae > Streptophyta > Magnoliopsida > Sapindales > Rutaceae > Murraya > Murraya koenigii. The sequence goes on along the minus strand of CM046813.1, from coordinate 5,891,416 downwards.
TCAGTACAGCTTTTCATCCTCAGACTGATGGCCAATCAGAACGTACCATTCAAACTTTGGAGGATATGCTGGGATCATGTGTTATGGAAATCAAGGGTAATTGGGACATTTATTTACCTTTGATGGAGTTTGCATACAACAACAGTTATCAAGCTAGCATCAAGATGGCTCCATTTGAGGCTTTGTATGGACGGCAATGCAGAACTCTAGTATGTTGGGATGAAGTTGGTGAGCGAAAGTTATTTGGCCCATAATTGGTTCAAGATACTAATGAGCGGGTACAACTTATTCGGGATAGATTAAATTAGCCCAAGATAGACAGAAAAGCTATACGGATAAGCGTAGGCGGGAACTGGAATTCAATGTTGGTGATAGAGTATTCTTACGGATATTTCCTTAGAAAGGAGTACTTCGCTTTGGAAAGCGTAGGAAGCTCAGTCCACGTTACATTGGGCCATATGAGATCTTAGAGCGTATTGGTCCATTAGCTTATCGATTAGCTCTACCACTTGAGTTGTCCAGAATCCATAGTGTGTTTCATGTTTCAATGCTGCAAAAGTACATGTATGATCTGAGTCATGTTTTATCGAAGCAACCGATTCAGTTGAAGGAGGATTTGACTTATGAAAAGGAGCCAGTTGAGAAACTGGAAGGAAAACACAAAGTGTTGCGTTCAAAAACCATTCATTTTGTAAAAGTTCTATGGAGGAATCACTCAAAGGAAGAGTCTACCTGGAAATCCAAGGACTTGATGCGAGCCCAATACCCTCATTTATTTCTAACTGGTACGTAAATTTCGAAGATGAAATTTTTATAAGTGGAGAAGATTGTAACATATGCATTTTATTTTATTTATTTATGTAAATAATTATAACAAGAGGGGGTCTTTGTGTTAATCATGAGGGGTGTAGTTGATATTTTGCGGGTGTATTTAAAAGGGAAACCGGGTGAATTTGGTGCAAATCGACCACCCCACCGGACGAGCTTGGTATCAAATCTAAGCTTACGAGACAGAGAACGTTGCCCTATCATTGCGGTCGGATTTTGGCGACACAACCACTTGGGTTTTGTTCTTCACCTAGCCCTTTTTCATTCCCAACCAGCCACCAACACCGAGGAGGCTGTTTTGCCGTCGATCGACCACCCAAAGTGCCGAGGCTTCACGAGCTCGATCCGGCATCACCGCCGCGTATGGAAGGCCACCCCGACACTGTTGAACACACCTCGACAAGAAGTGTCTAGCTGAGCTTCCCCACCGCCGTTGGGTGAATTCTGGTCAAAGTTGACCGTAAGGGCATTTTGGTAATTTTGTGTGTTGAGGATAATTTTGTACTTTCTAACTTTGAGGGTGTTTTTGTAATCTGAATTGAAGATAAATTGGTAATTTTATGATGTTGAGGGTAAATTAGTAAATTATGAAATTGAGGGTAGTATAATTTCATATTATATTAGTAAATTACGAATACGGTATTAGTATGGTAAGCCGAAAAAAATTGAGAGTTGTAATGTTAGGACGAATATTTACTTTATAAGTGTTAGTTTTTTTAGATTAGTTCGAATTATAATTATGGGAAGTAATTATATCGTTTCTTTGAAATAGGTGGATCTGCGGACGAGAATCTACCTGCGAACTTGGGTGATAGCCGAGTCTGAAATTGTCACTGTGAGTGAAATATATTAAAATTATTTAATTTTTATATAGTAAAGCTTGTTCGTGAAATGAATATTTAAAGTATTTTCATTAAATAGTTCTCCGAAATTAAATGTTTATTGCGTATAAATGTTTTGTTAAATTATATATATTATATATATTCATTTATGCTCTGTATCGATTTTAAAGTGGTAAAAGAGATGATTGATTTCCGAACATAATTTAAAGTGCTTTTATGTGGATTTCGAGCATGATTTTAAGAGTATATGATTTGATCTTGAGCGTGATTTAAAAGTGTATATATGTTGATTTTGAGTATGATTTAAAGAGTATATAATTGATCTTGAGCATGATTCAAAGTATTTATATGTTGATTTCGAGAATAATTTAAAGTGTTTATATATGGACTTCGAGCATGATTTAGAGTATTTATATATAAGGATTTTGAGCATGGTTTCAAGTGTATATATGTGGATTTCGAGCATGATTTTAAGAGTATATGATTTGATCTTGAGCCTGATTTAAAAGTGTATATATGTTGATTTTGAGTATCATTTAATGTTTTAAAGCAAATACTCGTTTCCTCCAGATATGATGAGATGAGATAGTAGGCCTTTGGGGCCCGTCTGAACACATATATAGGCTTTGGGCCATGTGTTTGGGCGCTTTTGCCCTTTGGGGGCATATGCATGCAGACAGATATTGAGTTATAAGACCGGGTGGTCCGGACACGATATCTCCAGATAGCTCATCATAGCACGTCTGTTGAGATCCGGGTATGAGTTATGCTGATAAGCATGAGATGGCACGTCCTTTCGTCTATCCATATAGCTCCAGGCATGATGGTACTCAGATAGTATATCATTGCCGTCCGTTGAGGTCCGGATGTGACTAGATTATCCCCTGGGTATTTCTTTAAGGATATTTGTTTTATTTAGTGTCTGATATTTCAGTTTGAGATAATATTTCAATATGATATGTTTTTTATTGATTTTGTGGTAGTATCAGTTTTGCTTATGTTCAGAATATGATTGAATGGAAAGGAATTTTTACATAAAAATAATTATTTGAGAAAAGTAATTATACAAGTGATACACTTATTTTTGTAAGTATTTTATGTTTCAAAAACTATTATCCACTCACTAAGCTCACTGAGTTTTATACTCACCCTATTTTATTATATTCCTCCCGGAGATTACTGGTACAATGATTAACCCAAAGAATTGTACATAGTTGGAGTTATTTGGGCCACGTGAGGTTGTTTAAGGCTATAGACTAATTATTTTCTTTTGGTTAATGTATAATTATCATGTTTCAGAATTATATTAGGAATGTGATATAAGAATTATCAAACGTGTGTAATATTGGATATGTTGCTGGATGAGATTGGGTTGAAGTAGTTTGGTGTATAATAAATGATTTGGGAGTGCTTGTGTTGTAATTGCAGGTTTGGAAATGTTATATGTTTAGCGGAGGTTCTGCCGAAATTTTGGTAGAATTCTCATTAATATGATGATTTTTAATATTTGAGTTCAATTTCTTAAGATAGGTCGCCTCTGGATATGGAGCCGATCGTCTCACAATATTAAAAACCACAGTTAAAAATTCAATGTTTATTGTATTCATATAATTCCAATTGCAAATGAAAGGTTGATAATATAACATAAAATGGAAAGAAACAATGAAAACACTTTAACCAATAGATCAAGTTTTAATAGTATATCCAAGATGACTATGGAGATAAACTAAATTTTTGCATACTACAGTGAAATTCAAAAAATTATTAAAAATTCAATACCAAGACTATTCATATGATTCCAATTGCAAATGAAAGATTGATAAGTATATAATGTGATTTGGAAAGAAAGTATGAAAAAATAAAAGCCAATAAATTTAGTTTTGGAAATTTCACGGTGAGAAAAGTGAATTAAATTTCTACATCTTACAACCAATTTCATAAAATCATTACAAATTCATTACAAACGCTATACAAATGATACCAGTTGCAAAAGAAAGTTTAAATAATTTATAATTTGAAATGAAATAAAATAGGCAAATAGTTTATCCTTAGAACAATTATACCATGTGGACGCAATTTTGTAGCATCTTCTTTTGACAAATCTTTATTCAAATTAAATTCTACCCACACAAATACAATACTCAACAATGGGAAAACATGCAAATGTAAAATTTAATTTTAGATTATAACCAACAATAAAAAAAAATATAATATACTAGTTCACCTCATTTATGCAAACCCCCAAATAAAGAAATTAATATCAGAGCTAGCTCAAATTAAATTAAAAAAAAAAAAAACTAACCATAATGTTTCAAATTGGTGTTTTCCATTATTGGGCATTGTTAGTTTGGTGAGAGATTGAATAATAAAGTAGCAAATAATATGAAATTTAAGAAATTATTTTTAAACATGGGGATTTCTACTATTGCCCTTATTATAGCCAAATTTGAAGAGAATATAACGGCTTACTTCTTTTACAAGTTTGACAAACTTGTTGCTCAAATCCTCTTCTAAATCTTCTTTTACGAATTGCTAGGTGATGCTGCTCAACAACTTTTACCTACATCTTCAAACAAAGTCATACTTGTTAATTAGTATATATCTGGTCGCGAAGAGTGACCAGATAAGGAGTATGAATTTTAAGTTAGAAGAATAAAGTTTTTAGGGTTTTGTTTTCGGGTTTCTGTAGAAAGTGATGAGAAATCGATTTTAGAGGGAGAGGGAAATAAGAAGCTAAAAAATTTTCAACTGTTCAGTTTATATTGACAACATTTTAGCAATAAGAACAATGCTTGTTAGATTTAGGGAAATTAAAAAATTAAAATTAAAACTATCCTCCAATTAGTATCAATACTTGGTTATGATACTGTAGTATCAATAATCATTGACACTTGTATGTAAAAGGAGCTAAAAACTGCTTACGTCATCAAATGCTGATACTTTTTTTTATTTAGTATCAAAAGCGTAGTATCAATGTTTCTTATTTTTTAATAGTGACTATATATTCATTAAATAATGGTCATAATTCTTACCAAAATAATGATTTGGTAGTTTGTGTAAAAAATTTAAGTTAATTAAAATATCCTAACTCTTAGCTATAATTCATCTCAAAACTAAGAAGTTGAATCTGCTTTGTAGAAAACCGGTTAAGCGGCAAATTTTTTGTAGCAAATTTTGTTTCTTCTCCTACTCGCAAAGCTTCATCATGTTCAAATGATTGACATATGTAGCATTTCTTAAAATTCTTTATATCAAGCATTGTGGCTTTTAAAGCCACCAATGAAGAAAAAAATTTAATAAAAAATAAAATTATATTATTTTTATAGCCAAAAATTGGCTATGAGCTCCCCATAGGTTTTGCAATCATCCCATTTTTGTGAGAATATGTCTCATTAGAGAGAGTTTTGAGCACTTAAATTGTAAAGCTCTTGAGAATTTAGTGATTCGAGAGTTTAGATTTATTAGGGTTTTGGGTAGTAAAGCAAAACATTGCAATACTTGTAACTTATTTTTAACAAGTAAAAGACTTTTCTTCCGTAATTAGGTCATCATGCTAATAGAATTGAAATTTCGAATGAAACTGTAAAATAATCTTGAGCTCTCATCCAATACTAGTAAACTAATAAAGATGAAAACCTCAAAATACTTTTTAGGGAAGTATGTAGGCATTATATATGTGTTTGTGTGTGTGTGAAAAGAGAAAAATCTAAAATTGATATCCGTCATTCAATGAAGATAGGGAAACATAAATTGACAGTGAGAAAATTTAATGGAAAAAACATACACTATAATTAATATATGAAAGGGTGAAAAGAGATGCTTATAATTCTTTACAAAGAATGACCTAAGTCTATTGTATGTTTTAAAAAAATACCTAATTCTATTCCTTACAAAGAATGGCATAGACATTTAGAAAATAAATACCCAAAGAGTGAGTCTTCGATAAAGTGTCAAAGGTGTGATTCTATAAAGAATGACCTAAGTCCACTTTTTTAAAAAAAAAGTCACATAGGCCCACTCTTTATAAAGAATAGGCTAGGTCTGTTCTTTATAAAGAATGATATATACACATAGAAAATATTTTTAAATAAAATGTGCAGAGTGTGAGTCCTTGACAAAGCGCCAAAAGGCATGATTATTAAAAAAATGACCTAGGTCTACTATTTATAAATTATTTTCTTTATTTCAGTCATTAATTTTTTGTTTTTTGACAGAATGATAGCAATTGAAAATTTTTTATACATTTATAAACAAACTAATTCATAATATTATTTTTTCTTTGTACAAACAAATTTCACCATATTAAGCTCAATTATAATTAAACCAATTAAATATAATAATATAAAATGAATAATAATATAGCCACAAATTATTATACAAACTTATTTTATATAAATTGATGTGACATAATTAAATTGATTGAATTAAATATTTTTATAAATTATTTTGCAAGTTTCATTATAATTGAGCGTAATACGATAAAATTTGCCTATACAAATGCAAATAATATCATAAATTAATTTGTTTATGGATGCATCAAAAATTTTTAATTTCTACCACTGTCAATAAACCAGTTGAGAAACTCTTGTTTCTTCTCCTTCTCGAAAAGCTTCATCATATTGAAATGCTTGACACTTAATCCTCATGTCGGGATCTCGAAAAAAAAAGAATGATTTCTTTCAACAATTATCTAATTGTAAGTATTACTAGTAGTAATAGTCTGATCGTAATAAGTTGAATAAAAAAAATGAAAAAAAGAAAGAAAACTCCGTTGGTTCTCCAGCTACTTCCTCAAGAGAAGCTACCGTGAACATGATCCATGCTAGCCTCCAACCGTTTCTGACATCAAGAAATAAAATCACATATAGTTAAAATTTTTTAAAAAGAAAAAAAAAATCCGAAGTCTATGCCAGGCGCAGGCGCTCTAGCCTCCCCAACTACAGAGGCAGAGAAGATCTATTACACGATTCAGGGCATCACATCCAAAACCACACATAAACTAATGCAGATAAGTTTCCATACTTCTATGTAAAGAAAATGAAATTCAACAATCAAATTGGAATGATATCCATTCAGTCGTGTACTATCCATTAAATAATTCTATAGGTACCAAAAATTAAAAAAGAAAAAATAGTACAAAAGGCAAAAAAGACTAAAAACAATGGGTTGCACCTCAAGGCATTCACCTCTATTGAGTACACCCACCCTAACCTCAATCGAGCCAAGCCAAGCATTAACTAAGCAGCCACCAAAGCATTTGGCACTTCGCCAAAACATCAAATAAAAAACTAAAACTAAAATATCAAATCAGGAAAGAAAAGGTATACCTGATATGAGGTAACAATCCAATCCATATCCTCGATGCCCCCAACAAGAAAGGGGTCTCCAATGTCTTGAACATTCCGTTCTGTGAACGATGTACTCTCATTCAAATTGAGCGCAAGTTTATCAGGCCTCTGAAGTAGAAGCCGAAATGTAGGCTGCAGTTCGTAGCACTGTTCAAACAGAGAACGCCTACAAAATACATACAAACCAAGCCGGGCACGAGACATGGCAACTACCAATCTTCTAACATCACGAATGTGACCCACAAAGCGAGTACGCACGAGAGACAGCAAAACAAAGTCATTTTGCTGACCTTGAAACTTATCAACCGTTGTGATCCGACTTGGCAAACCAATAAAGGAATATGGAGCACATCGCTTGTTGGCAACATCACGAATCAAATGCTTCTGGCCATTGTAAGTTGTCAAGATGGATATCTTACTTGCAGGGTAACCAAGTAGTCTCATGTATATATAGACACTGACAACATATTCAGCCTCTCCCTGATTCTGATAGAACCAAGGAGAAGGGGCACTCTCGCCTCTGCCGTTGTAATCAGGAACATCCACCAATTGATAATCATAGGAGAATCCAGCATTTGCCCTACGGAAAATTGCCGCCTCCTCCACATAAGGATGGTCCCCCAAATCTCTGTACCTCCAATTGTAAAGTTCGGCTATGCTCGGTCGGGCTCTGCCCTGAGCATTCAGCTCTATATAGGGAATTCCCAGACGTACAAACCTTGTAAATAAGCTCTGATCCATGTGACTGTACTTCTGTAAAGCCATATTCTTGACAACAGGAGGCAGTTGATGATGATCACCAATCAGTATGCAACGTTTAAGACGTTCATGGCCATCCTCCGATCTCTGGAGCAACATTGGAATGAAAGTCTCAATCTCCAACATTTGGGCACTTTCTTCCATCAAGATATTGTCATACTTGAAATCTAATTGAAGAAAATCCTTCCTCTTTAGAGCTGCATGAGTGCAGGTCATCGCCACGATCTTTGCCTGCTTTGTCATCAGGTAATTTGCTCGATCAGCTGATGACTTAAGCAACTCAAATGCCCTGCACTCTTCAATCTCCAGGAACATATTCTCAAGACGATGAAAGCACCCCTTGGCTGCCCGCATGTCTTCCTCAAATGACGTGCCTGTGAACACTGGCTGAGGGGTGTTCGAGAAGAACTCATTGAAGGGGAAGTGGTCTTTCACGAAGGTCGGTTTACCTTCATTATCCACACAAGCTGCAAGGAATTGCTCCCAGCGTGAGCATACATGCAGCAACCAAAAATATTCAGCAGTTTCACAAGTATAACCTACATCTTCAGGCAGTTGCAGAGATCTTGCAAGCCTCGCAACCTCACTAAGCAATTCTAACCGTCTAACAAGCATTGCATTTACTCGGCCTTCCCGGCTGAAGTCAACATCAGATGCCAGTTCTTGTTCACCTTGTCCTAAACGTAGCAGGTAGCGTGCAGGTACATCCCTCTGGAAATGAAATCAAGACATCCATTAGATAATTTGCTAATAAGTGACTGCTAGAGGGTGCAAAACATAAAATTTAGAATTGGGGGAATCAAAACATGCCACAGTCACTTGCACAATAATCAAGCCAAAACTAGGCATCAGACATTTCTGTGATTGATCTTAAAAGCACATTAGAAGTACCTGCATAATTTTTTCGAATAGGTCATTCAAAGCCTGATTTGAATGGGTAACTATTAACGTTCTCTGAGACGGACAATTGTGATAGAGAACATTCAAAATTTGCACAGCTGTATCAGTCTTTCCTGTACCAGGTGGACCAACAACCATAGTTAGACCAGGCTGAATACCCGACATAATTGCCCCAACCTGCATGACAGGAAAAAGTTAGTTTTCAATCGTACAAAACATAATGTTAACTCAACACTTGTTTGCCATTCAGAATTTTTAACTTCACCTGAGCGGGTGTGAATCTGATAGAGTTCTGTTTTGGTTGATCCTCGGGATAAGGGCCTGTGTCAGGAGAAACATAAGCTTCAACAGTAAGCTGATCCGTTCCAGGAAGTGCATGAGTAGTTTCTTTCAGATTCCTGGGAAGCCTAATTCGGAAAGGAGGCCTAGGATCCAAGTTTTCTGTCCCATCTGGATTTACAAAAAAAACCTGAGAATCAAAAGAAAACAAACTAATTAAACTGCATTATTCCTCAGGATGGAACCAAGCAAGGGGAAAGCGCTACCAACTTGATAATCTGGAAAACACTCTTCCAAGTGATCGGCACCCAGAAAAGTATCTTTGAAGTCCACTTTTTCCAGAAGACCAGGCTTATCAGTCCACTGTGCTGTAGAAGGATAGTGGTAACCCAGAATTATGTTGTGCAACCATTCGGGTACAGTACAATGTCCCTTTTTTTTTCTTTGGTCTTTCTTTTGTAAATTTTCTTTTTTTTCTGAATATTCTTTTCTTTCTGATAAGACATGACAGTGTTCATTCATTAGATCTCTTATAGATTCCAAGATTGCCTTGAAATTGTTTTCCTTAGGTTTCCTCCTCATTAACACATTAAATGTTCCATAAACATCTTCTCTGCCATTTTCTTCAATGTCTGCGACATCTATGTGGTATTGCGCTGTATCTAAAGCAACAGTCACAGTTCTCAGTTCGCCTTTTGGTGGCTTCCACTCATCAGATTTGATTCTTCCCATTAAACCATTCATGAGATTTCCCTCCTCATCATGTATTGCAATAATTTCACAACCTCGTACGCATTGAAGGCCTAGCCTTTGGGGCACACTAGCATTTGCAGCTTCCTCTGTATCTAGAGGCTCACGAATACAAAGTAAAAATAAAACATCATGCTCCTTTAGGGCATTCCATTCTGATCTTATCTGCGCTTTGTAATTCGAAATGCTAAAAGTAACCTCTGCTGTGACAGATGATGGCTTAAATTCTCCAATGTTTGGTTGCTTTACCTCAGTGATTTTAAATTCCTGAATTGGCACAGCCATTCTCGACCAACCACGGAAAGCAGTTTCTCCGTCACTATTAACATGAGCAAGGAGGTGTGGTACAGCTTCCCGAATATCCTCACGAATCTCATATGTTGATTCTAGACGGAAGAGATTAAAATTTCTGAGGAGATAATCATGAAGAGTTAAGAATTGTAGATTGAGCTTTGGAAGAGCAAGACATCCTTCCCCAGAGAAATTAGTGCTTGGTACAAGGCTTTCATCCCACATGATCTGCTCATTCGGGTATAACGGAAGAGCATTTACAGCATCTTTTTGAGATTGTTTTCTCTCAAAAAAGGAGACCATCACTTCAATAAGAAAATCATCCCTTTCCGACCAAGGAGCATCCCTTAACACCAGTTTTAGCTTGCTAAAAACCAAGTCCTGTACCTCTTCTCTTGAGAGTATTGACAATCTTTTTGATAGATCAACCCGTTTTCCAAAGCTACCAGTGTTAGCCAGTGCAAATTCCTGCAACTACAAGCAACATAAAAGAGGAAAGTTAGGTACTGCAAAAAGTAGCCATAACAATCTTTCTATAAGTGAGAAATTCTTCATATTAAATGCGACTAGTAATGACACCTTTGGAATCTTCTTAAATGCAAGCAGTTGGAAAGATCGGAGAAGTTGATCATGAGATTGGACCATCTCATCATCTGTCAACTGTTTGCCAGTATGATCATTAATCTCGAAATTTTCATAAAGCTGAAGCAGGTCAACCAACTGTGCAAAAAGATTTCCCTTTTCATGTCTATAAAGAGCACTTGTGTGAGATTTGGCAACAACAGCAAAATCAGCCACAAGAGGCCTAATGAACCTGTACCCAAGAACAAAACCACCAAACAAACCGATGTTAGCATGAGATAATCCAATGTATGAGAATTTTTCACCTCTAACAAGCAAAAGAAGCACATAGATGCTGTGCTAGTTGGCAGCAACAGAAAATAAACAAAGTAATTTTAACAATCTAAATACAAACACAAAAAAGTGTCCGTCACTGTCTTCTCGTCAACATCTATCTTAGCATAAAAGTCCTTCTAATAAAACTACACCCTTGATATCTTATGGATATAGCCAAAAGGCTAAAGCATCTATATTCAAAATAGCATAAATCAAAAACTAGTTGATTTTGGCTAAATAACAAATAAAAGAAAATAACTTCAAGTTGCAAATGTACCTTCTGGTCGGCAGTTGACTCAGTAGATCAATAAGGAACTCCACAAACCTCTCACAATACAGGACACAAGCATCGTCGACTGGCTGTGAACCACTATAGTGTACATCCAGACCATCATTGTCATTGTCATTGTCATCGTTATCAATACAGGGCTTCTGCAGAAAAACTGTTCGGTCAAGCACCTCGAGAAACTCTTCAACAAGATTTCTCAAGAATTTCGCTTCAGGCAATGCTGAGGGATCAAAAGGCACTCCTCGTTTCAACGCCTGCTTAGATTCTCTCTTTACCAATCTCCTCCATTTCTCAGTCAAACCTAATTTATGATTAAGACATATTTCCATCCTAAAGCGACCGTCTGACAAACAGTGCCAGGTCTGCAAACCAGCTAAACTGAGCACAGTTTTGCCGACAATTTCATCTGCCAAACACTGAAATGCATTAATCATGAAAACCAAATAATTCGTCTTCTCTGGGATGGTTAACTCTCTTCCCTCTCCCTGTCCCTCATTGAGAAGGAGAGCCCTCCTCAGAAACCCCTTGAACACATCCTTTCTGTCATAAAAGCATGACCAAGCAGGCAAATTCTCTCGAAACTGCATATATTTGTGTTTTTCAAACAATTAATTATAATTATTATAATAATTTCAATGAAGATGATTAATTGAAATTAAAAATTTTTAAAAATAATAATAATATAAAAAAATGTAATTAATTAATTACCTTCTCATTGACCATGAGTATAATGGACATGACATGCTCAAACGAAGCTGCCTCCGTCTCAAAATTCGGCCACAGATAATTCTCCAAATACCGACTGACCTCCAAAATCATAACTCTTTGCAACGGCACCGTTTTCCTCCCCTCCTCCTTTCCTGCCGCTGTCGCTCTCACTTTCAACTCCACTCTATAAATCTCCTTGACCAGATCCGCATCGAAACGCTTCTGATTTTTTAGCCAGTTCTCTGAAGCAATTTTCGTCAACCTGTCGCATTCGATTTCCGAAACGGTCACGGACATTGTTGACGTTGACGATGACGCCGTCGTCTTCGACTCTTCTCCACGGCGCCGTTTCGACGATGACTCCATCAAGTACTCGGCGTCGGCTACACGAGGCCGTTTGAAATCGTAGACACCGGTTCCAGGAACTGTCGTCATTACAGAATAAGATAAAAAGAGAAAAAGAAAGAAACTAAAGATCACGTAATCGTTAGGGGTTTTATAAGACTACTAACTAAACCTAATTCTCATCGTTGTAGAATTGAGTGTGTTGAAGAGATTCCCGCGCAACCCATAATTCTTCTTCGAGACGAATACGGACGTGTCTCTTTTTTTCATTTATTTATTTATTTGGCTTGGTTTAGCATAAAATCAAAATTAGTCAAACTCAATCAATCAATTAAACAAACCACTCCCGGTCAACTTTGATTCTTTACTTGGAGGGAGCTACCTTACTGCTGCGTAAGGTGCAGCTCCCTCTTTAGTTTATTTTAAATCCAATGGTCATTTGATTTTGACTCCAAGGCTTGTGACAATATTCATTTTAATTTCGGAAGACGAACACGCATGATATAATTACAAATTTTTATATAAATTTATTCTATATAAATTAATATAATATTAACTCATTAATTAAATAAAAATATAAAATAATAAAAATGAATTATAAGAATCAATAAATCTTCAATTCAACTAATTTAATTATATCACATCAATTTATACAAAATAATTTTATACAATAATTTATAACTGCATAACTACTCCATTGATAATATATAGTGGACTTCATTTGAAAAACACAAAATTTTTAGCAAAGAGTACAATAACATTGTAGTGTTCATGATAATCAGTTAAGTCATTAAATATACTTATTTAATTAATTAATTTTTATCATCATCTAAATAAAATTTAATAATTAGTATTATTACTCATTTCAATAACTTGTAATTTTTTTTATTTTCTTCAAATTAGCATTATTTTTCTTCATAATTTTTTATGAATATTTTCATATATAAAAAATCATAAACTACAATAAAAATGATTAACAACATATAGTAATTAAGAATGTTAAAGAAGTGTATTATCCAATTAAACATAATTTATGTTATGTAGTATATTATCTTATTTATGTTCCTTTGAGATATTTATCATTTGTTTCACATTTATAATTTATAAGAGTACAAATAAAAAAAAAGTAATACTATGTATCTCAAAATAAAGATAAAAAATTTGGGATGTGTAACATTATTGATATAAAAATACTAATTTTTAGATTTTTTTTAAGCTAAAAAATAACTCAATATTTATTTTTAGTGATTCAAACAAAAAAGAATAAACATGTAATTCAAATTCAAACATTCAACTCTATTCAAAATTCAGATTAATTTAAGTTTATTCATATTTCAGATAAAAAAATAAATGCCACCTAAACCAATTTAAAAAAAATAATATTCTGAATTTAATTTCCTTTGATATATCTTCAATCGACAAAAAATATTACTTAGGTCTAATTTAGTAATGTTGTATATTTTATAATAATTATTGTTAGTTGTGCTATAGAAATAGTTAGATATGATTAGTAAAAAAATGATTTTTAAAAATTATGTAAGTTTTAAAAGCAATGGTATTTGTTTGGTAGATCTTAAAGTTAGATTGTTATAATAATGTAAATGGCTAAAATAAATACTTTAAATGATTAGTTTTATTTTTTATTTAATTATCACAATATAAGTAGTAATAATAATAATAATTGTTTTAAAATTAATGATTTATTTTCTAATAAATAAAGATAATTTTATATTTTTATAATATATATGAGGGTATATATGAAATTTTATTAAGTATTAAAGTGATTCTCAAAATCAGAATTTAAAAAGTTACTCTTTTCTTACTTTTTAAAATATGCTATAAAATAAAGTGATTTTACTAAAACTGATTTATAAAATAATTTACCAAATACTAATATTAATTTTTAACTTTTTAAAATCACTTTTTAATCTCCTAAAAGATCCCAAACGAGCCCTTAAACTTCTCGGTGGTTGTCAGTCATAAGTTAAAGTCCTCAAGATGTGCATATTGTTTCCAATTAATTCTCTTAATTATCATTTCCAATCTGATTATGAACTTATATAATCATTTCTCTTAATGATCATTAATTTATCAAACATATTAATTATACATGTATATGAATATGAAATGTAATTGAAAGCAAATGCAGATATGCCATTATTAATAACAATAATTTTGATCAAATAATTAACTCTTCTTACATATCTAGATAATTATATTTCCGCCAATGTACTAATATTCGTCGTCCCTTTAGAAAAATTCATGTCTCTCAATCACAACGGGCAACGCAGGCACGACGTTGCAGGCGTACACAGCGACAGAAGTTGGTAGCAAAGTAGAGAAATTCAAAGTTGGTCACAAAGTGGGAGGGAACTTTTGGTCGGATCATGCCACTCGTATCACAATTGTGCCAACAATCTTGGGAATTGCTGTTTCAAAATGATGGCCTAGTTACTTAACACTATTGTTTTTTATGAGCTCTTTGTGTTGCCTATGGTATTTGAGTTTAGTCCCTTCATTGAGATCCCATGGACTTGACAAACCAGTTGTGAATTAATGTCGATGTGTAGTTGGTCTGGCTGGATTAGGCCATATGGCTGTCAAATTTGCCAAGATAACGGGGTTTAAGGTATGACATCAATACCGCCCTTAACAAGAAGAAGGATGCCATTGTAAGACAAGTTCAAGTATTTGAAAAATGATAGATATTCTAATATCAAGATATTCTGGAATCTGGCTAGACAAATTGTATCGTGAATGATCTAACACTTTAATGTCTTTCACTGAGACAATTGCCATGCATGTTAAGATATTTTAAACTCGTACATGCACATAGGGTAGTGGGATTCTCACTGGAAAATCAATTTCTATGTATATTTAGGGTATATTTGATATTGAAGTGTTGTAACTGTTGTGAAAAAAATGTAATTATAAAACAAAAGTTAATAATATAAAATAAATATAATCTTTAAATAATAATTTTGATAAAATTATTAAAGATATAATAAATTTTTCATCATAAAAGTAAAAAATTATATTAACATAACTTCTAAAGTACAGTGCTAAAGTGTTTACCAAACACTTTAACGCTGTATCTTAAAAGCTATAACCGCCCAATCTAAATTCCAAACATACCCTTACTTGAGTCGGATTCTTCTAGTTATCCACTTATGGAGGAATAGTACCACTAATTAAGAAGATTATCAGATAGATCTTGGAGAAGTGAATGAGTGTTATCCCGAGAATTTTTTGTGGCATGGCATTTACTTCCATCAAATTTCAAATTGACCAAGGAACAGGTTATACTGCCATCCAAGTTATTGATTCTCCTACCAAAAATTCAACAGCGCTAGGTTACTAAGAGAGTCTGATGGCATGATCCCCTGTAAATTGTTTCCATCCAAGCTTAGAGCTAGAAGGTTTCTAATAGCTTACCAAAGGAATAAGGAATAGTGCTTGTTAATTGATTAAACACCATACCAAAAGCATTTAGATTGACAAGATTTTTCATTTCATGAGGTATGGTGCCTGATATTTAGTTAATTGCCATGTCGATTGCGGTCATTGCTGTGGAGAGGTTAGCTATAGATTGTGGCAATAGCCACACTCCTCCAAATTTATTCATATATATTCAAATAAAGCACCTCAAGATTTGAAGCATTCCCTCAATTTTTTTCCAGGCACAATTAGACTTATTAAGTTTTGAAGATTAAAGCCTATGGTAATTGGCAAAACTCCTTCGAGTCTATAGAGGAATCACTTCAAGAGATGTGACGTTATAATAAACAGAAAGTGGAAAAATACCTGAGAAATGATTTTCCTCTATACTTAAAAATGCTTAAGCTTATTAGTTGTACTAGACTCTCAGGAATCGTCCCCCCCCAATCCAATCACTCCAATATCAATTCCCTGAAGACCTGAAAGATTCCCAAGGAAAGGTAGGAACTTCCCAATAATTGATTCATTTCTAGGAACAGATTCTTAAGCTTCAACTAGTTGCCAATATATCTTGAAATTTCTCCCGCAAGGTGGGTTGTACAGACATGAAAATCGATGATGTTATAGCTATGAGACAAATTGGTTGGCATTTTACCTGAAAATGAATTATTAGAAAGCACTAGAGTTTTGTTAGGAAATTTTTAATTCCACCCAAGATTCCAAAAGCAAAAATATCAAATAAATAAATAAATAAATAATAGATAGAGAAAAACTAATTATACAATACAAAAATTTACTTGGAAAGAAAAAAACTATGGCTGCCAATGATTATGAGAGAAAAATTTACAATTACTTTAGTATTTTTCTCACATCCAAAACTCTAATAACATCGAATCTCTCAATAGACTTATTGTTTCTCTCACATCATAAACTATTTATTTGCATAAAACTGATTGTTGTGCTATATTCTTCAAATAAGTGAACTCAATCTCTTTATATATAGTGATTATTTCTTTTAAGAGAAATATTTATTTTTTTATATTAATTATATTCCTCCTTGAATAAGTCAAATCGTAAAGGAAAAATTATTTATTCCTTAAATATGAATTCTCTTAAATAAGAAAGCTCTTAAATTAAAAAAAAATAATAGAAAATCTTTATTAAAAAATAGACATATTTCCTAACAAGCTTCAAGCCTAAACAAACTACCAATTTCTTTAGGAATTTAACCAAAGAAGCCGTCATCTGTGAGGTTGATGAATCTAAGAAAGCTGAGATTTCCAACATCAGGAAATAAGAAACCTCCTATGCGTTGGTTGTTTAGATCTAGCTTAATTATCCTACGATGCCAATTACCACAAGTCACACCTGCCTATTGGCACAGGCTCTCCATGAACTTATAACTACAAGTGGATCATGATGAAGCTATTACTTTATGGCAAGCAATGCTACACGATCTATCCCGTTTGAATTGGCAAAATTGCTATCGGATTAAGCAACAGCAACATTAGAGTGGCAAGGCAACTAATGGAAGTGGAATAATTT
Organism: Murraya koenigii; assembly: GCA_025617385.1. Taxonomy (NCBI): domain Eukaryota; kingdom Viridiplantae; phylum Streptophyta; class Magnoliopsida; order Sapindales; family Rutaceae; genus Murraya; species Murraya koenigii. Next base: position 5,874,197 of record CM046813.1, on the reverse strand, counting down.
AGCTTGTGTTTAAGGCTAGCTATTGAATGTTATGCTCAAAATGTATAAGCGCTTTGACTTTCAATTTCGATGCGGGGTCTTAAAAGCGGAGATACTTAATATTTATAATTTTCTGTCACGCATGCATTGACAATCAAATGCATCCAACAATGGATTTAAGTTTAGTAAATGCCATAAATAATTGTGTTGTTGCCTTGTTGATGGGTTCCTTTAACAATCGCAGCTTGCGTTTGTAGAAATTTCAGTTGGAAAATAAGTAGAGCTCATCAACTATCTAATAAACTAGTATTTGCCTCCTTTAATTTGTAGTGGATGAATGATGATTATCCCATCACCTGACTGTCGAAAATCACCTTGGTCCAACCAAGAAAGGCATGGGAGTTTTTGGACATTGCTTGGGCCGAGTCAAGTAAAGACTACCTACTTAGAAAGATAATAGTAAAGACTATCTTAGCTAACAGAATCCAAGAAATCTCACTGCACTCAATAAAATAAGAGATCAACAGTCAAAGTTTGATAGATCTATGACTATAAAAGAGTGATGGAAAAATTGACTACAGGGGAAATTTGACAAAGAATGTAAAATTTTTACTCTCTGATTTTAAATACTGCTTGGGTGCTCGTAAGAAAAAACACGATTAATCAGATAAATATTTATGTTTTGTGGAAACAGTGATTTTCTTTGGATCCACCAACACACACACACACACACACACATATATATATATATACACGTAAATATTTTAAAAATTATATATATATTCAAAGATATCCTTTAGACATAGACATGCTTGACTACCACTACCTTCACTATCAAGTGAAGGAGAATTAGTAACACAAGCTCAATGGCAGAAGATAAGGCCACAAGCTCGGTGGTAGAAGATAAGGCCATAAGCGTCTGTACTAATGCGGGTGGGTTTCAGAAGTGGACTTCAATCCAACCAAAAACCAATTGTGTGAAAAACAAACTCTCTTATGAAAAGTTCTATTAGGTTCATAGTAGCTTGAAAACCTTTATCTAGACATTAAGAGCATCAAGGATTAGAATTAATGCAAGACAGTCCCTTCCCTTCCATCCTACTACACAGCACTCCTAAATATGTATGTATGTATATTCTCATGTTATTAAGTCATATATTTTTTCATGCAAACATGTTATGAAGCTATATAATTCAATAGCATATCTACAATAATGACTTTATTAAAATATATGATTTAATAACGTATTTGTATAAAAAAAAAAAAAAAAAACATTGAGGGTGCCCATATGAGAGAATGATCATTTCTTTGAAGATATACATGATAGGTATACATGATATAAGCCAACGACCTATTTCATTGATGCTCCAATTAGAACAGATCTCCAACATCATTATGACATCAACGTTTGACTAACAAAACTAATGGAAAATAATAAAATACTATTTTTCTCATGATTAAACTAATAAATTATTGCACTTCTTTTTTTTAAATTGTTTGTTATTTCGACATAGTTAAAGCAGTGAAATGATAATAATAAACAAAAATATTCGTGAATATTTAACTTGCACAAATTCAAGTTTTGATCCTAAGTCAATTCCGTGGACATGTCCAAATAAGAGATGACAAATACAACCATTCATCTTGTCTAGTTCTTAAGTAATAGACACCATTATCATGAAAAAAATTATATATCATAATTGTTCTATTGGCATCACCTACAAAGTATTTGCAATTTTGTTTGAAGAATCCAATCCAACTAGTAGTGATCCAAGTGATCCAAGTGGTAGAATTCTTACCAACAATATTGCATAATGTCTATGTTCCCTAAACTATGCCACTCATCCTTATCAAATATGAAGACATCAAATCTAAGTGTTTCATGTGAAATAAGATCAGGTGGGAAAATACTTGAAAAATGGTTGTCATTCTCACTAATACTCATTTACTATCAACTCCCTCTATATAATGACATGTACTCCAAATTATCTTTTTACACAATAGTTTTGACTAATCATAATTACCAAAATTGATATAAATTAAATAACTCCAATTGTCAATAGTATATAACTTGCCTTATAAAATAAGGTATTAATAAAAGTAATATTTATACAAACATCTATCCTACTCCATGCCTCATCTCTTAAACTATAATATGACAACTTAATTGCATAGAAATATAATTTAATTCCATAGAAATGTAACACAACAACTATGTAATTGGGTTTCTAAGAACTGGTGCATGTATTAAATGTATTGTACTGTTGTTTCTTTAATATCTGGCGGTTGTAACAACATTTGGGATTTACTGAATGAATTTAAAATAAAAATTTCTTCCACTCTATTAAATCCAATTGTTTCCAGCCAACCACAATCCAAACTATAAAAGCATCTCTCATTGAACCCTAATAATGATAAAAATATTGTGAATATTACATATTTTGGGTTGAAAAGGGTGCAAGAACCTATACTTGACAATGTGCGCAATAATATACATGTTTTTTTGTTTGTCAATACTATTATACTAGTGAGTAATAATACATTATTGTTAAGTAAAAATTCTGAAGCTAATAAACTTTATGAATGCACATTTTCATTAACCACACACAATTGCACAAGTTAAAACATCATCACATGATACATTTGTTAAAAAAGAATGTCAATTGAGAGTTGGTCATGGTAATGGTGGTTTTTTGGGTGCTAATTTCATTTCAAATTTTTACAACTTGCCACTCTTAGAATACTCAGTAATAAACCAAGAAAAACTTTATATCAATAAATAATATCATACGATTTCAACCAGAAAAATTAGAGTACAATAATAAGATTTATTATAATGTTGTCTACTAAAATGAACAACTAAATTTGAAAAGAATTAGGAACCAATGTGACGTACATGGCCTATTCTAAATTTGATTCAAATATTTTCAATCAATATACGATATTGTTTAAATTCCATAATAGTACACATCCACTTTTAAATATTATAATAATGCATGTCTACTTTTAGTACTCAAAATTTGAAGTTTTCTAAATGAATTTTTATCATATGATTCTTTTTCATTTACCCCCATTAGAGCATTTAAAAGGTTGTAAGATGATTATAGCGCTGCATTAATTCCTAAAATAGCCCTGACTCATGCCTCACATTGTCTCCTTTTTTAAACCATAATATTAGTAACTGTTTTTCAATTCATCATTAACAAAGCGAATTTTTTTTTATAATTCATTATATTCACTGTAAAGTTACATATCTTACATCGAACAGCGGTCAAGTTTGGTATAGAAAATTTTTAAAAACCTCCTCTAAGGTTTAGTCTTGTTGTAAGTAGATGGATAAAATCAATTTGTTTATAAAATAGCCCCTATATTTTTGTTCCTTTGGTTGTCGTTTGGCTACAAAGCATGGTATATAACTTGCCTTATAGAACAAGGTAACGAGAAAAATAATGTCTATAGAAACATCAATCATAGTGCATACCTTATCTCTCAATCTATAATGTGACGACTTAATTCCATATAAATGTAACGCAATAACTATGCTTCAAAGGATTGATGCATGTATTAAAACTACTATACTGTTATCTCTTTAACTCTTGACTTGGCGATAATAAGATCATTTGGGATTTACTGAATGGATTTAAAACAAAAATTTATTACACTCCATTAAATCCAATTGTTGCCAACCAACCACAATACAAATTATAAAATCATCTCTCATTTAACCTCAATAATGATATATAGTTTGTGAATATTACTTATTTTGGGTTGAAAATAGTGCAAGAACCTATACTTGTCAATGTGCAATGATATTCTTTTTTTTTTTTTTGTCAATACTATTATATTAGTGAGTAATAAGAGATGATTGTTAAGTGAAAATTCTGAAGTTAATGAGCTTTATAAATACACATTCTCATAAAAACAATTAGTTGTACAAGTTAAAACATCATAACATGATAAATTTTTTAAAAAATAATGTCAATTGAGAGAGATGGTTATGGCAGTGGTGGTTTTTTGGATGCTAATTTCATTTGAAATTTTTACAAGCCACTCTTAGAATACTCAGTAATAAACTAAGAAAAACTTATATATATATGTATATATATAATTGCAAAAATATCGATAAATAACATCATGTGACTTCAACAATATATATATATATACATATTTAAAAGTCTTCTTGAGAACAATAATAAAATTTGCTATAATGTTGCCCTCTAAAATGAACAAGTAAATTTGAAAAGAATCAGAAATTAATGTGACATATATAGCCTATTCTAAATTTGATTCAAATATTTTCAATCAATATACGATATTGTTTAAATTTCATAAATGTACACGGCCACTTTTAAATTTTATAATACATGTCCATTTTTAGTGCTCAAAAGTTAAAGTCTTTTAAATAGATTTTTATCATTTGAATCTTTCTCATTCACCCTCATTGGAGTATTTAAAAAGTTATAAGATGTTTCTAACACATTAATTCTCAAAATAGCCCTAACTCATGCCTCACTTTGTCTCATTCTTTAAACCCTTTTATTAGTAATTGATTTCAAATTCGTCATTAATAAAGTGAATTTTTTTATTATTTTTATTACTTTATTAGTTGCATAATTCATTATATTCACTTTAAATTACATATCCTACCTCCAATTAGTGATCAAGTTTGGTATGGACAATTTTTAAAAACTTCCTTAGGCTTATTGCAAGTAAATGGACAAAATCAATTTATTTGTAAAAAAGGCCCCATGTTTTTGCTCATTTTAGTTGCCATTTGGGTAGTTGGAGGCATTATTGACATTTTGCAACAAAAAAAAAAAAAAAATTGCAACTCTCATTACCTTAGCATAATAGCTATTCATTTCAGTTACTATATTCTAACACAAATAAAAACTCAAAATTGCCAAAAAAAAGGTTTGGTTTCAAATATGTTTGAAATGTAGTTTATTTGTCTGTTTCAAATATGTTTGAAATGTAGTTTATTTGTCTGATAATGCTCATCTCTTCTCTCGTTTAAGCTCATTTTAGAGCTTAGTTCAACTTCATCTATTTAGTGTATATCATTCCCAAAAGCTAATTTACTTGTTGTCTCTATAAATGATCGTGCTCAAGTGCAAACCTGTAGTCCACAATATATTGCAGTGAGTTTCGATGGTGACCCACAAGCAACCTTTATGTCGAAGCAAATTAGAGGTGAGTTGCTCTTATCTATTCTTTATTTGTAGGTAACTTAAAAAAAATATTATGATTTGGATACATGGGTTAGGTAAAATCAAAACTAAAATAAGAAAAATTTAGCTTGTTGTTTAGGAAAATTTTGATTTTGATTAATTAAGATCAATTTTAATAGTTTAGGCTCTATAGTGGCAATAAAACAGAACATTATTTGTTTGATCCATGCATATAATTTGATGTGTGTAGCTGTGGATTTACTATATTTAAGCCTTTGATTATATGGAGATTTATGTTTAGAAGTTGCTGGAAAATGGTCATGATGCATGCTGAATAGGTGATTATGGGAATTGGCAGTAAATATTGCAATTTCTTTAATTTTTTTTGGAATGTGACAGCCAATTGGTTCCTATGTGTGATAGCAATGAAAAAGTACCTCATTTACTACATGTTGCCGTGAGCTTATAATGTTTAAGCCTTTGAGTTTTATGGAGCTTCATGCATGGAAATTTTTTGGAAAATGATCATGATGCATTTGGAATGGATAATGATGGAAATTCATAGTAAACTTTGCTATTTCTTTTATTATTTTACATGCAATAGCCCACTGGCTAATGTGCAAGTCCATTTAAACTTTATTTTTGTGGAGTAATTCAATGTCAAACTTTTTAGTTTATATTGAAAGGTACTAAAATGTTGCTTTATTCATTGATTATAATGTTTGGCTGAATTGAATCTCATGCATCTTAATTGTTTTTACTTTAAGAAACTTGTCAGTGAAAATGATGAAAATCATGTAGACACTGAAATAGACAAGTTTTAGGTATCATTTGTTATGCTTTTGAGAGCTATTAAAAGCTACCAATCTAAACTAAATTTATCATGTATTTAAAATTTATTAAAATTTGTTTTATACTTGATTTAAAATAGGAGTTGCAAATATGCTTACAATAAAAGATGCAATCAATAGTTGTTATCTTTATTACTTAAGTGTTTTTATTGTCTTTAATGCATATATTGAAGATCACTTGCAGTTGTGTTTTCTTTAATATTGAAGTAGTAATTAATGGCTAGATAACTAAAATTGGTTGTTTCCTACCTCATAAATACACCCTCACCAAGTTATAGGTAGATTTGGGACACACCCATTAAATATGCTCTACAAAGGAGTTTAAGGTGATATTGCCTTGGTCATCTTAGGAATAGAACATGTTTACTGACAATGATATGCAAAATGCATTCCAAAAGTTAAGGGAAAATGAGATTATTGTTTATACTTCTATTAGTCCAAAACCAGCTTGTAGATAATCTGAACATCAAACCAACAACAATGATGCATTTATAGATTTCTCCACTCATGCAAATCAAGTTCCTGTTAACATGAATCTTAAGCCTAACATGGATTAGTATGGTTTTACTAAAGCAAAGAATATCACTAATGAAGCTATTAGATAACATTAATGGTAATCACCTCATTGAAAAAGAAGTCCCGGCTAATTTATCAGTATTTGATTTAGAGATGCATCCTAATAATTCAGTGGCAATGTTGGAGAATGAGATTTCACCTTCAAATAGTGAAGGTACCAAAAATATAACAAATTATCTTGGTAATATAATACCAAAACTTAGTGATGATGAAAGCGATGCGTTAGGTAATGATAAAAGTAATAAAGATTCTGATAATAAAATTGATCATACTATTTGGGCTAAATACCAAGCAAGATATGGTGGATTCAAATTCACTGCTGATTGGGAGAACACAGTTCTTAGGCTTAGACAACTATTTACATATGTGTATGAGTTAAGGAAAGTAATAACTTTGCAAGTAAAAATCACTTTAGGCTCAAGAGAATTAAAAATGAGAAGGCAAAAATGACTGTTAAGTGTGCAAAACTATAGTGTACTTAGAGAATTCATGCAAACCCCAATAAGCAAAACAAACTATTTTAAATGAAGACACATTATCGTGAGCATACATTTGCAAGAGATGATGTTGACAACCATGAAACAAGTACAGCTTAGATTATAGCCGAATACTTGCATGCATTCAAAACAACTCATGATATTAGTGTCCACGTGATTACTACTGATATGTTTAAAAAATATAAGATTCAATGTAGTGTGCATAGGTTGTACTGAGCTAAAGACAATGCAATGGAGCAATTGTAGCAAGACCACAAGAAGAGTTACAGCAAATTCTTTCAATTTATACATGCTTTGTTAGAAACCAATCCTGAATCTATAGTCTCTTTAGAGAGAGATTGGGTGGGTGGTGCTACTAATCATATTTTTAAGAGGTTTTTTGTGTCTATTGACAGTAGTATAAAGGGCTTTTTTATAGGGATGTAGGCAATTTAAAAAATTGGATGGTTGTCACCTCAAAAGTCCTTATAAAAGATTATTATTAACTATTGTTAGCATTAATGCTAATTATAGGATATACCCCTTTACATTGTGCATTGTAGAGAATGAGAATACCAACTCTTGAGAGTATTTTATAGAAAGTTATATGAGTAGATTGCATGTAATAAAGGAGAAGGGCTGTGTTTTATGATTGATAGACAAAAAGAGATCCTTAATGCACTTGACCAAGTCTTTCTAATAACATTGAAGAGGTATTGTTGCAGGTATATAAAAGATAACTTTAAGAAGAAATTTCCTCGCTTATTGTTGATGAAGATATTTTGAAGGGCTTGTAGAAGCCCAAACTTTATTGAGTTCAATGATGAAATTGAAAAATTCAATCAATAATACTAGCCATAAATGGCTAATATAGATATCTATCCAACATTGAGCCTAATGCATTCCCATCCTTCACTAAATACACATATGTGACCAACAACATGACTGAATCTTTTAATAATTAGATTAATGGCTACAGAGTAATGTCTATTATGAGAATATTAAAAGACATAAAGAATGAAGATAACAAGGCCGACTCATACAAGGCATGAAGCTGCTAAAATATAGAATAAGGTGTTGCCATTACTGGAAAGGAAAAGAATTATTGAGGCAAGGATGGATGTAAGAGAACTATCTGTTATTTTTGGGCATGAGAACACATTTAAAGAATTAAAAATGCATTTAAAGGATTTTTTTTTTATTATTATTAACACTAGTAACAAGAAGTGTGATTGTGGGAAGTGGCAAATCTCTAGTTGCCCTGTAAAAATACAATATGTTCTATAGATGCCAAAAGGTTGAAAGTTGACGATTATATGTACAATTACTTGAAAAAATAGTGTTTTTCTAGGCACCTACCAACATCAATACAAGCCTGTGCCTAATGAGACCAAATGGCCCTTGCTGTTGACTGGCAATCTATAGCTACCACTTGTGATCAACTCTATTTGGAGGCTACATAACAAAAGAAGAATGGAAGCTAATGAACTTACTACATTCAAGAAAAGCTCTAGTGTAAAGTGCTCCAAACATGACCATTGGAGCATAATAAAAAAACCTGCTATAGTTAAACACAATTAGGCAAAATGATAAGTCAAATTTAATCCTTTTATTTATTATTACTTAATTACTATAGCATACAATACTTAACTTCTATCATTGTCTAATTCAGAAAAATAATGAAGAATGAAGGTCAAGGCCCTAACAGGCTACCACTAAAGTAGTTATGTTACAATCTACTGTCTTTGATAATGGTGGATTTAATATCCTTTCAATTTTGGTTGTACCTCTTAATTTGATTATTTAACTAATTGTATAACTAATATTTATTGGATATTTAATTCAATAATGTTGGATCCTTAATAGAATAATGTTGGATCCTTAATCCAACGTTGGGTTGATATGTGAATAATTATGTATTGTAAACTGTCATATAGGGTAAGCCCAATTAAAAGTAATCTAATTAGGTTTTTATAATTTGGGCTTTAATGTATTTAATATGGTGTAGACTTTTAATGTGTAGAGACCTAATAGTATCTAATTCTATAATGGGCAGAATTAAGAATAACTAGTGACAATAGAAAATGTTGTCTATATAAGTGGTTGTGGTCCCCAGATCACACGTATCATATCTTTTCTATTCTCTCTGGTATCTCTTCATCAAAAGGAGTACACAGAGAAATTAAAAGGCTCTTTAAAATATACGTATTGATCTAGAAGGCCAACTCTAGAGGATAACTCAGCACTATAGATTCAGGTACACTTTCGCATATTTAATCATTGATTCTTGGTGATCTAACATAAATGCTCCTGGGTTTCAAGTGATGGATTTTACCATAAAGAATTTAATTACTCCATCAAGTAATATCAAAGTCTCTTCATGTTAGATCATTGAGAATCGATTTTATTTTTGATTATTGACTAAATTTTTGGATGTTCTTGAATTTAATGATTTTGTATTATTGAGTTTGAGAACAATTCAATATTAAATTTACTAAAGAAATTCAGAATTAAAGATTATAAAATAATCTAAAATTTAGATTTTTAAATTGAGGATTACTAAATTTTAAAACCCGGTTTTTCAGTTTATACAATTCAATTTAAAAAAAAAAAATTCGAGTGTTTAAAGTTCTAGCTGATGGCAACCCAGCCACTATCAGCATTTGGGCAAGGCATGGCTGTTCAACCACACCATCACAAAAGCCGCAGCTGGTCAAGTGAAGGCACGGCCATGGCCGTCTCATCAAGAAACATAAAAAAAAAAGGAATAGCAGGGCCATCAGCAAAGTCGCTACCGTGAGGTCGAGGCATAAAGATTAAGAGTGTAAAAAGAAGAAAAATTTTAAAAAAAAAAAAGGCATTTGGTTCTGGGTCAGATTAACCCAATCCGATCCAACCTGATTTGGATAAGACTGGTTTAGGATTTAATTTAGGGCAATCAGAACTAGTTAAACCCCGAACCGATCAACAGTTGGCTGAACCCAGTCAACAGTTGACCGATCAAAGGTCAATAGTCAAATGTTAATCGTTGACCAAGATTTGACCTTTTTAATTTTTTTAAATTTTTAGGTAATTTTTTGTACAATTTTAAATTCAAATATTTGTATAGTTATATATATATATATATATATATATATATTCAGATACATTAATTGAAGCAACATGTCACCAAAGTGACCTTTCTTATGAAAATTAATTTATTTTAAAATAAAACCGGCGTGAGCAAATGTAATTTCTGTAAATATCAATCGGCCCAAAGGAAGATCAATATTTAATAGAGTTGCATATGCATCTGCAGTAATAAACACATGATGATCATTTGGTTTTATATGTAAATAATAAATCGGCCCAAAGGAAGGCTTTTTTGTTTGACATATTCTTTCTCATCAATATTTAATTACTGCACCAAGATAGCACTTACAAGTTTTCAAAGATGAAATATTAATAGAGTGTATGATATCTTGAGATAGGGTTTATTTTTATTTGAATTTATTTTTGTTTTAAAACTAATGAGAGTTTGTTTTGTTTGTTTATTATTCTCTAGATTCAGTTATGTCTATTACTAATATCACTGCCAATATCAATTCAATTCCTATGCTAAATGGCTCAAACTTCAAGTCATAGAAAAAGAACCTCTTAAAAGTTCTCGTAGTCATGGATTCTGACCTTATGTTGAGGGTTTATTCTCCCCCAGCCTTTACGAATATACGTACTTCTGATGACAAAAAAGATTTCTATAAGTGAGAGAAATCAAATTACATGTGTATGATGATCATAAAGAATGTCATTCAGAAAGATCTAACAAAATAACCACCACTAAAGAATTCTTTACAAAATTTAAAAAGAAATTTTTCAAGAACGAAATAGAAGAAATAGGTATGCTCTCAGCAAATCTAATTTCAATGGGGTATAAGGACAAAGACAAGGGAAAATGGAGAAATAATTATCAGGAATTTACAAATACAGTACCTCAAAGAAAACAACAAAAGAAACTAGGTGATCCAGAAAGCACTAGTTATTTCTTTTATAGAGCTGAAGAGCATGGTTTAGTTCGTTATGAGGTTAATTTAACGTCGATGCCTACGCACACATGGTGGATAGATTATGGTGGAACCACTCACATCAGTGTGTCTAAGCATGGTGGCTTAAATTTTAAGGCTAAAGTTGAGAACTAACTCAACAAAATAATGAAAATCGTTAGATCTGATCATGGTGGTGAGTATTATAATAGATATGACGGGTCCAGCGAATAACTTCCAGGACCATTTGCTAAGTCCCTAAAGGAATGTGGTATAGCCTTACAGTACACTATGCTAGGCTCACCCACTGTGAATGATGTTGTTGAAAGTCAAAAAAAGACGCTTAAAGATAAGGTGAGGAGTATGATTTATCATTGTACTTTACTTGAATCACTCTAGGGAAAAGCACTTAAAAATAAAGTCTATATCCTTAACAAAGTTCCAACTAAAGAGACTACTAAAACTCCTTACGAACTTTAGACATGTAAAAGCCTAGTCTAAAGCATTTTCATTTTTGAGGATGTATAGTTCAGGCCTTCTAGGCCTAACGGGAATAAACATAACTTTGGGACGGTCAGCTGGTATTTTATTGGATACTCTGAATGATCCAAAGGGTATAAGTTTTATAATCCTACGAGTAAATTAGTATTCGACTTAGGAAATGCACATTTTTTTGCGGATGTCGAATTTGCAAGGGGAGACACAGTTAGGGACTTTGTCTTTGAAGATGAATATGTTAATATTCCCACATATGTTATTGGCATTGATCAGAGTCTTATTCCTGACTTTGTTCAAGATGCAACAAATCAAGACAATGTTGGAGAATCTCTCATACCAGATATTGTTCCAGAAGAACAAATTCTACCACTTCAAGAAATCATGCCATTAAAGAGATCCACTAGAGAAAGGAGAAGTGTAATGCCAGATGAGTACATTGTATTTCTTCAAGATCGTAAGGTAGACATTAGAGTGATAGAAGATGAAGGATCTTGTCCCAATACTAGAAAGTGTGAAATACATTGATTACAAATAGATATTTAAGACCAAAAGGAATTTGAAAGGTTATGTGAAGAGGTAAAGCACATTTTGTTACAAAGGACTTTACACAGAAAGAAGGCATCAACTATAAAGAGACTTTTTCTCCAGTTTTTTTGAAAGACTCTTTGAGGATTATAATGGTATTGGTAGTGTATTTCAGTCTTTAGTTACATTAGATTGATGTGAAGACAGCATTTTTCAATGGTAACATTGTTGAGACGATTTATATGATGTAAATAGAAAAATTTATGTTAAGAGACCCAAAGACTATGATTTGCAAACTTAAAAAATCCATTTATAGGCTCAAATAAGCATCTCAATAATAGTATTTTAAGTTTCATCAAATAATCATCTCGTTCGGTTTGGAGATGAATTTGGTCGATGATCATATATACTATAAGTTCTATAGGAGTAAGTATATTTTTTTAGTTTTATATGTCGATGATATTTTACTTGTCAACAATGATATAGGCTTATTGCACGATACCAAGAGATTTCTAACTAATAATTTTGAGATAAAAGATCTTTGGGACGCTTTCTTTTGTATTAGGTATACAAATACATCGCGATCACTCCCGATCTATCCTTGGATTATCACAAAAGAGCTATATCAAAAATGTCCTCAAGAAATATGATATGCAAGATTGTAAACCCGGTAATAACCCTATAGCTAAAAGAGATAAGTTTAGTCTCCATTAATGCCCTAAAAATGATTTTAAGGAAAAGAATATGCAAAAGATTCCTTATAAGTCAATAGTAGGAAGTCTAATATATGCTCAAGTTTGTATGCAACCTAATATTGCATATGTTACGGTATATTAGGCAGATATTTAAGTAATACATAAGTAGACCATTGGAAGGTAGTCAAACGAGTCTTATAGTACTTACAGAGAACAAAAGACTACATGCTCACGTATTAGAAGTCGAATCAGCTTGAGATCATTAGGTATACTAACTTTGATTTTGCTGGATACCAATATGGTATGAAGTCTATGACAAGCTATATCTATATGCTAATTGGAGATGTTATCACCTAGAAGAGTGCTAAATAGTCTCTTATAGCCTCTTCCACGATGGATTTGAGTACGTTTCCACATATTTAGTTATTGATTTTTTGTGATACAACATGAATGTTCCTGTATTTTAGGTGATAGATGTTATCATAAAGAATTTAATTATTCTAACAGTATTAACCATTTGTATTTATTCTTTTAATTATTTAGGACAATTCATTCAAGAATGAAATTGTAACAACTAGAGCATCCAGCATATGGCAGATAACTTAATGGTGTAATGATTAAGTAGGTACAACTACCTAATCCTACTAACTAATTCTTTTGAGGGATTAGATGATACAACACCTTTTGGAAGGGCTTGTCTTTTGATATGGTGTATCATCTTTTACTTAGACTGACTATAGGTTTGAGACTTTTTTTTTTGTAAATTGTTAATCTACTGTCTTTATGTAATCATGCCAAAGATAAATGCAATGTGCTATCTGTGATGATAATGACAAATGCTTGTTATAATGTCGCTGTCATTACTCTAGATCAATATATGCTATATAATAAGCTTTATTGATTTTTAAATGTGTTTGGCAAAAATTTATCTGTCCCTGTTAGTTACTTACATATGCATTTTGTTCATGCGCATTAGTATTTCTCTTAGAAATAAGATGTATTTCATACAATAAGCATTTATATTTGCATTTTGCTATAAACTAAGTATTATTTACATTTAAGTGCTAGATATAGATAAGTGTTACATTGTACCTTCTCTACATACACACAACTTATTCACTTAAGGCCATAAAGGAATATGGTAATATATAGAAATAGGAAAATGACATTAGCACATATTATTACCTTCATTACATTAGATTTCAACCCACTAAATTCAAATTTGTTTATCATTCTCTTAACCTTAACATCCTCTCTTAGAATGTCTTCAAGCATCACATGCATTTACTGTTGACTATCCATACTACCTCTATGGACTCTAAGGCTTTCAAGTAATCCAACATTATTGAGAGCAGTTGGCGATGGATACCATCACCTGAAATAGCCACACTTATTGAAAGGGCAATAGTAGAATAATTTTTTAGGATTATCTTCAGACTCTGATATATGCACAGCAACACGAACTTTTCATCCACACTTATTATTTGTGAACTTTATCAAATTTTCATTTAGCTCAGATTTCCAACTTGTAATGCTTCTATTGTTCCTACTATTACTTATTCCATTTGAGCTTTCAAAATCTACTGAGAGTATAAGAGAAGAACAATGAGATGTTGAGAAATGCAAACTATTTGTATTTGCTGCACGTGAGCTTTGAATTGCTATACAAGCTTTCAAATAGGTACCAACCTTACCGTATGACTGTTGGTTTGCAATATTTATAATACAAAACAACTATATATTATTTTTAATTTTCTAATTTTATCTTTTTTTTTTAAGATTTTACGGAAATATCAGTAAGTTAAAGTGGGTAAAACAGTCATTTTACTTATGGTATTGTAAATTTATAGCATTGACAGGAGTAAAATTGTCAAAAAAAATGAAATTGTGATTTTTGCACCAACAATCTTAGCTTTTTTTTTTTAGTTGTGTCAGTCTACAAACAATAACTAGGGATAATATTGTCTTTTCAAAGTCAATTAACTATCAATGGAAAAATTAACTGATGGTAAGGGCCTTTTTACAAATAAATCAATTTCGGCCATCTACTTGCAACAAGCCCAACAGGTTACGAGTGTTAGCCTTGGTTGAATTCCCTTATGGCATGTTCGGAGCCCGGTATTATATTGGATAAAAATACAATATAAATTGTATTTATGCATACATATATTTGGCAATATTATAACCCTACATGACATTGTATAGCTCCAAACGATTATGCAATCATACCCGCATTACATAAACCCAAAACAGAGTCGTGTTTATGCCATATGAAAAATAAATTATTTTACTCTCTAGGCAAACATTTTTTCTGCAGTTTATTAGTTTCTTTTTTTAATGATAATAATAATTATTAAATATAAATTTTTAATTTAATAATTTATTATAATATTATTTTTTATTTTCTTTTAATTTTACATTACAATTATTAATATAAATTAATAAATTTATAATTTATTTTTCAATCTTAATATTATATTATATTTTAACTTTATTATTTTAAAAATATAATTAAATAATGTATTATTTAATTATAATGTAATAATTAATATATAAAATTAATTAATATTTAATAAGTTAATATAACTAATAATAAATACTTAATAATATATAAAAATAAAAATATAACATAATATACATTATTTAGTTATATTATAATAATAATAAATTAATATAGTACAATGTAGCATTAAATATTATACTATATTATTATAATACAATATAATATAATACACCAGCATTAAAATAATGCAATACAGCATAATACAATACAATGTGTCAAATGCACCCTTATAGAAAAGTTTCTCACAATGAGCTGAATTTTTTAATTAAAATAATAATTGATTTTTTCTCACAAATTACAATGATAATTATGTGATAGATTAATCCCTATGATATAACAACCAATCTTCTTCAAAAAATATGTATTGTCAATTCAAAAAATTATTATTTTTAGATACTTTTCTTGAGGTTTAGCCCCCATATTATTATATTGAAACATCACCCCTAAAAGTGTATAAGCGTCATTGTTCTATTTGCTCATTAAAAGTAGTATAATAATGCCCTTTAGTCTACAGTACAATAACTGACAACAATTGACTAAGGGTGGGCAAATTCGGTTTCAAGTAGGGTTTGGGTCGACCCGATCGGATTTCGGATAAATCGGGTTGGGAAAAACTCAATGCGAATTCAACCCGAACATATAATTGAATCGGGTATTTCATGTGTTGTGAATATTTTTCATTGAAATTTTTGGATCGGATCAGGTTGAGAGAATTTAATTAAAAGCTTTATCCCAATCCAATCTGAACCCGAATTTTTCGGATCGAGTCAGATCAATTCGGGTCGGGTCAACTATCAATGCTCATGGCTGCTAGAAGTAAGCCTTTATACGACTTTTTTAGATGACAACCATCAACCTCAATGAATGGACTACACCCTTTAAAAAATCTCCTTATATTATTATCCATATATAAGAAAACCTCTTGAATATGGGAAATTGAGGCACTGCTAAGCCAATCTCTTTCAAGACAAACAGTAGAAACATGATTGGAATTTAATAAGGCATGCGCATACTTAAACAACTTGTTGTAACTAGTCTTAGAGTCTTCACAAATTAACTCGAGTGCTTTCCTTTTAGCCATATACAGCCTCTGATTGTTGCATTCAATTCCATACCTCTTCGTCAAAGCAGTCGCAAGAACAGAAATCTTTATGTTAGGATTAGCGTCGAATAGATGCAAATATGTGGCTGCTATCTAATCTGAAGTTGCCTTATAATTGTTATCAACTCTAGGACATATGTGTTCTGAGTAGTAGGTCTTAATCTGGAATGACTTTCGGTCCCAATTAAGACTTGTATGAATTCTCCAAGTGCAATCTTGGGCTGCATACACATATGTTACTCTTATATTATCATTTTTCAACCTTTCCAGTCTAAATCCATTCCTAATTACGAACACCTTCAAAATTTTTCTAAACTCCTTCATATTGACAAACAACTGCCCTAGCCTCAATACTATTTTATCTCCAACACAGCTAAACTCAAACCCACCGGCACTTTTTTCATATCTAATGCAAGCTTGTTCTTCGAAAATATCATCATCTGACTTGTCTCCATTGTCATCCGCAGATTTATAGTCATCAAGATCATTGCAGCTGTTACTTCCATCTCCAAAAGCATCATCTGGATCAAAGCCAATTGGATCAGTATTATGAATATCATCCTTATAATTTTCTTCAAATTCATCTAAAAATGCCTCAGAACAATTATGCAGCTCTTCAATTCTAGTCTCCACATCATTGTTCAACTATTGTGTGCATTTATCTACTGAGGCTTCACTTTTATTCAAATCTAAGACCACCTTTGTTGTTGCTGCACTTGGAATTTTATCATCAATAGAGAGATTGTCTTCGTCAAGGGTGACTATAAATCTCGCCCAACTGTACCCTTTTACTCTAAGTTGTTCAAATGCCTCAATCAACTCTTTATTAGTGAGTAATGTTTACTACTTAGTCTGCCATGGAAACATTACTTAAGCCTTATCTCATTCGCATCTTTAATAAGATGACCTCAACAAGCATCCCTTATATCAAGCCACAATTTATGTAAGTTATATTGCTCTGGAATAGCTACACTAATTGTAAAAACTTTACTATCTATCACTACCTTAATGATAAAGTATACTAAGCTGCATAAACAATGACAAAAATAATTAACCTTAATAACTGCTATATATTCAATAATAATCTTTAAAATAACTAGATAAATAAAATTCAGAAAATGCATGACCTCTGACATTACTCAATTGATGAGTAAATTATTATTACAAGTATTTGTGAATAAATTATAAAAACAGATAAAAAATGTACCACCTAAAACTATATGTATATAATAGTATGCATTGATGTAATAATTATCATTTGTAGATAGTTTTATCAACTTTATGTCTAATACAAAATAACAAAGACGATTTGCAACCTTGTTTTTTTCTTATTGGCCTAATTTGTATGACATTAATTTGAGCTACTTAATGTTTTCAATCCTTTCAATTTTGCCAATCACAACAAGTGTCTAAAACTGGCATACTATTTCAAAAGAAACCACAATCATTTTTGCTTACAATACAGGGTAAACTTCCTCAAATCAAGCAACATACAAAATGCAATCATCATTGTTATTTACCAATCAGGGAAATGGGAACAATCATTATAGATCAAATAATTAAGTTAATAAAGAATAACAAATTAACAATATTAGATAACCATCCAAAAAGTTGATAACAATATACATAGTTAAACATTAATGGGGCACAGTGCATAACAATGCAATGTGTAAGTAAAACTGCAGAAAGATGCAAAGTGAAAGAAAGACAAAAGAACAAGAACACTGAAATAGACAAAGATACACATACATTCATTATTTTATTACCATGAAGTTCAAACTATTACTAGAAAAAAAAAATCACTAACCATTATCAATAACAACAACTTTTCATTTCCAACAAAAGGTTTAGATTTCTTTTTTTATATGAAGAGCAGAGCAATTAAAATTTAGCAGGTAGTCAAATACCCACTTTATATCTCTTCAACTCGTTTATATTTTACACATATTATAGTGATTATCAACTTATCTTGTTCATAACTTCAATTTTCCAGAACTAGTAGCCTATTGAACTAGCACAAATTTCTCAACCTATTAAAAAAATAAAATGCAAGAAAAAACTTAAACTAAAATTAAGCTTCAAAATTCAACGGAAATAAACACCTGATACGGTCTTCAACCATAGATTTCTCATACACCGACTCAGCTGACTGGTTGCATACTCCTCTTCCACTACTAGGAAGCTGCCGCTTTCCTATGAAACTACTTCCCTATGGGCTCACTTCGAGTAAAAGAAGGACTGGTTAGTCAACTTATTCAATTGATCGGGACTTCCCTTGGGAACTTAACCCGAACGACATGACTTTGTTCTATATCTTGTGAGAAAAGCCCAACCCTACGAAACCCTCCTTGAGCTTCCTATTACTTGAATAAGAGATCTTTGGGAACGGACTTCCTTTTCCTTTGGTTGAAAGTATAAGTATACCTCTTCTAAAGGTAAAAGTCGAGCCTACTGAATTTCAAGAGCCAGTTCCCTCCTCGTATTCACCTGCATTAGAAGCAACTCCGATCCTATCGTCTCGTCAAGTAGCCTAGCTACTAAACTGAATTACCCGCTTTCCTTCAACTAGTGGTATCAGTTCAAAACTTTCCTGCAGCAGAAGCATCTTCGAACCTCTAAAAGACATATATAAAGTAGAGAGGCATGAGTTCCGAAGACTGACGCTGCCAGCCCCACTAGTCACTAGTAAAAGGTTGACTTCCTTTCAGCTGTCACTTCTCTTTCACTTCTTTTCTTTCAAACTAAGAATAAAGAGAAGGTTTAGTGAGTTCCCCGTATACCACTTGAAGAGAAATTTTTACTATATCTTCAAGTTCATATAAGTTGAAACGAGTAGATTTTATGTGTTTTGAAGTGAAGCTGATGAGAAGAAATGGAGATGGGTCAATATTTTCGAGCCTTTTCAAAAATGCACAAACTTTTTTTTTGTAGTGCACTATCTAAAGTTCATATTTCACTTTTCTCTTCCACTTCTATCTAAACGATGTTAAAAAAGTTTAATAAAATAATTATTTTGTCCTTTAAATATAAAATTATAATTTTAACCAAAATAAAAAAAATCAAAATTATATTTTAGCTATATAACACAAAAAACATCAAAAACATTCATTTGTTATTATTAAAGCTCATAACTATTAATAATAAAAAATAATTAAATTCTAAAATAATATCTAAAATGACAATTATCTAAAAAGACAACTACTAATAATATTATAAATAATATGTGTTCTTTCTAAAATGTAACATATTATAATTATTTAAAATAATAATTATATTTTGAAAACGGCATATGTTATTTATGATATTATTAATAATTACCTTTATGGATAATTGTTATTTTAGAAATTATTTTAGAATTTAGTTATTTTTTATTATTAATAATTGTTAGCTTCAACAATGGCAATTAAATGTTTCTTGCTATTTCTTATGTTATATAGCTAAAATATCATTTTTATTTTTTTTTATTTTAGTTAAAATTGTAATTTTACTTCTGAAAGGTAAAATGATCATTTTACTAAAATTTTTTAATACTATTTAGATAAAAGTAGAAGAATGAAATAAAATACAAATTTTAAGTGGCATAATGTAAAAAAATATATATTTATATATTTTTTAAATAATCTAAAAAATGGATAGTCGATGGATAATTTTCCTAAAAGTTTTATAAAATTTTTGTAGGTGCTAATAGCTCCACTCAAATGATAATACTTTATATGCAATTATCGTGTCCATTAACAATATAATTAATAATTTATAAAACTATAAATATCATTCGTATTAATATTAATTTTTAGATTAAAAAAAGTGCTTTTAGAAGAAAATACTTTAATCTAAATTACATATTTCTTAATTCTTATAAAAAAAATATTTTTAATCTTTTGCAAGTTAATATTATAATTTAGACTTTTTAGTCTTTAGAGTTTAATTGGGCCCTTCTTCAAATTACCGGAAAATTTCTTCACTTATTGTTGAATTTCATTTCTTTATTAAAATTTCGAGCTTCCTGATTGCTTCACCCTTCTCGCTTCTCTAAATCTTGATTCTCTCACTATTGAAAATATCCAATAACTTGATTTTGCATTACAATGAAATGTGAAGGAGGCACAAGTGTAACAGCACTTGTATTACAGAGTCTCAAAATTGGATTTTTGCCTCATGTGAAGTGGGTTTCTGCTTCTGGGTTGCTTGGCATTTTGGGTGTTGCAGGTTTTGTCTTGGCTTTGAAAAAAGATGCCAAAATTAGAAACTTTAGTGGCTTTTCATGGCTATCTGAGAAACAGAATCGTTTGGAGAACCCGTGCTTAGTACCCGGATTGCAAAATCTTGGCAATAATTGTTTTTTGAATGTTATCTTGCAGGTATGATCGAATTCTTCAACTGGTTACTTTTTTTTTTTTCTTAATTTGTGTTTTGCATGTGAGAAAATGGAGGGGAAGAGTACAAAAGAAAATTAGAAACTGAGTTGTGTGCGATATTAATTCATTGATGTTGGGAGGTGATACTTAGTAGTTTTATATCGATTGGATTAGGGAAAATAGGAAATTGTAGCTTTTCAGTTACAAATGGAGCCTAAGAGTGGTGTTGTTGAAATATACAGGCTCTAGCTAGCTGCACATACTTTCTACCATTTCTTCAAAAGTTTATGGAGGAATGTGAAGAACCAGATGAAGACTTGCCGCTTACAGTTACTTTGGCTTCCTTGTTAGAAGGTAATTGCAAAATCATGTCAGAATTGCTTTGCTATAGACTTTAATATTGCTTTATTTCACAACCAACCATGCTAGTGATTATGTTACTGTCCCTTGTGTCCTAAAATTGGCTAATCTAGTTCAAGAATCATGGTGATATGTGAATCACTGGCAGATTGTTATTTCTGTATCTCCTAAAATTTAATGATATGCATTCGTCAACTTACTCTAGTGGTTAAATATTTGTAAGTGTATCTTTGGTGTTACTAAATTAATTATTCTCAATTATGAGTGACAATTAATTATTTTCCTTCTGCAGTCTCATGTTGAGTTTTGGGACTATTTGTATTTTTTTGAATCAGCTTCTTGTCACTATTTAACAAAATAATTATTGCCTAACTCTGAGTATTCAATGAAAATTCATTCCTACAGGGTTATGTTTAGTTGGTGAAACAAGGCTTGTATTAAGTCCGCGAAAAGTGATGCTTGCCATGGAAATTTATATTCAAAACTTCAATCTAACAAGCCAGCAGGTACAGCGATGTTTTTTCCCAGTGTCAACAACTTTATCATATTTTATATAGTTAATCATTTGTGAAATTGTTTGTTGCTTATAGGATGCAGAAGAAGCATTTCTTCATCTTATGTCCTCTTTAAGGAAAGAATTTTTGGAGTGTTATAGTCCAAATGAAAGTTCTCTGGTGGATGCTTTTGAAGCTGCAAGTTGTCGAATTCTTTCTCTAAGGAGGAGGGAGGGCCAGAGTGAGCAGGAAAGATGGCGGAAACACTTCTTTGGTCCATTTGATGGGATTCTTAGTAGCATTTTAACTTGTCAAAGTTGTTCATCTCAGGTTCATGTGGCCCTCCTAGAACACTTTGTGATATTGAATTGTTTATAAAGAGAACCGCTCTGCTCTCACTTTCTATACATAAGTTAATTATGTTATATCTAGGATGGATACCTATTAGAAGGTATTTGCATTCACATGTAATATCTAAGTTGTGACTTGTGAGTACCTGGATGTAAATTTGAGTTTTTCCTGTGAACTTCTAGAATTCAATTAGTCTTTCCTTGAAGATATGTATTAGTTCTCTACTGTTTTCCAATAATCCCATTGGATTGTCATTTGGTTTGAGGAAATCGTTGGCCAAATTGAAAAACTAGTACATTTCTCTGCATAAACTTTTTACTGCCTAGTAATTAAATTATTTCTCACTCTCCAAGGGCCACTATCTTCAGATCTAATATCATCTTATCAACACTGTGATGCTTATTTCACTTATGTTTCTATTGCAGATTTCACTGGACTATCAATCTTTTCACAGCTTACCTCTTTCACCTGTGCTCGATAGTGGTTCCACTATTGTATGTGACCAAAGGTTTAACCATTCAGTATTCCTTATGTTTGAGCCAATGGCTTGATTTTTATCTTCTTAATTTTCTTATATAATAGTTCTTGCAATTGAAATCTTTTTTCCATCTTGTACTAGATGTTTGGATGCACTCTTGAGGATTGCCTGAAGCAGTTTCTCACTGTCGAGCAACTTGAGAACTACCACTGCAGCCGCTGCTGGCATATTGCTGCAATAAAGTATTTATCCATAAAAGAAGCAAATGAGGTAGTTCCCTTGTTAAGTAATTTATTCAAATCCTTGATCATTTAATATTTAGATGCTGGTCTTACTGCCTCTCAGTGCTAACTTTTTGGTCTTGGAGCACATCCAACCAGACCTTGTAGCTGTTTTTCCTTTTTGCAATTCTCTTAACTTTTCGTTTTTATTTCTTTCGACTCTTTTACTTTTGTCAGATTGTTCTAAACCTGACTCTTGAGTTCTTTAGGGCAATACTGCTTTATGTACTTTCTTATGTTGAAATCTCAATTTCTTTTCTTAGATGGAGATTGAAGAACTTATAAGATGTAGTGCGCAAGATTCCTGCGACTGTTGTGGTCGTCTTCATCTTGAAACAATGCCATGGTCCAATAAATTTTCCCACACTGTTAAGAAACTAAGCATCTCTCATTGTCCACAGGTACAAACACCTTTTTTTTCTCTTTTCCTTTTCTTTTCTGTGAGAGCTAATGTACTTATCAAGTGGCAAAGAGACACTTAGAAGTCATTTAGGCTTAGATGAAAAAGAGAGTGAGGTACCATCTAGGCTTAGAAGTCATCTAGGTAACATCTATAGTATCTCTTTGACAGCTGGAAACTTCATTACCTACCAATATCTTTTGTTTCATTTGAAGTATATTCACGAAACCTTCTTGCTATAATTTTAACTCTTTGTACTTGCTAAAGTCTGTCAGTATTTTACTGATTCGAAATGATCCCATCGGAGGCTGTATTTGGATGCTTATGGTGGATTGCACTCTAGCCTTATTTTTTTAAGGTCTTGCTTTTTTTCACAAAGGCTATTGGATTTCACTAAACTTTTCCTTTTTTTCTTGAGTTATCCGTTTGTTGTATCACTTAATTTCATAAGAGAAGATTCCAGTAGGCTCATATTCCAATCTTTTTCTAACCATTTGAGCAGTGGTTGAGGCAGAGAGGGAAGAGTTTAGAATTAGCATAATCCTGAAAACTGAAATTGCCGCTTGATGCATAAAATGGCCAAAACTAAATCCAACCTCTGTTTTTATTCTAAAGATTCTGAATTATCAATTCTAATTAAGTTTCTGAACTAAGTAGTTAATGATTTTTGTGTTGGGTGCAAGTCTCATCAGATTTTTCTCTGTGTAAATAGCTTGTAATAGTTGAGTCTCCAGAGTGTACTAATTAGTTTGAATTCATGCTTACAGATTTTATGCATTCATCTACAGCGTGTTTCTATAAATGAGATAGGGGAACTAGTCAAACTCTGGGTATGTTAATTTCACTCTTAACATTGTGTTTTAAGAGAGAACTTCCGTATTTCATATGTTTTCATCTTAAATTTGTGGGATGATGGTCTTGTCCTTATCATATTGATGAACTGTTATATTGATAATGCAGGGCCATATTGCTTTTCCATTGATTTTGGACCTGTTTCCATTCATTAAAAGTGGAGTAGGAATAGAGGACTTCGATGAAAGTTGGCAAAGAGGGCAAGCAAAACTGCTAAATCAGAGAACAAGCTCTTCTCTCAACCATGTTGACAGAAAATTTGATGCAAAAGTGCTAAATTCCATTTACAGACTTGTGGGAGAAAATATTCATACAAAAGCATTAGGTGCAGATGAACTTGGCTGCACTGCACATCCAAAAAAATTTCAGGGAGAACCCATATTGCTGCCGACTCAAAGCAGTTCTGATGTCATATGCACGGACATCCATATGCAATCTGAAGATGAGGTTTGTTGAATATTTTATGATATAAATGTGCTTTGATGGATAGGATATGGAATTAGTAACATCATATTTATTAGAAATTACAGTTGTCATGCATTTGAGACATACATCTACCAAATAAGTAATGGCTTCATGTCGAGCATGCAACATGCATATGATGAGAATGTTGCAGAAGTAGAGATTTGATGAAAATCGTTTGAGCAGCTGTAGAGACTCACATATGTCATTTATTAATACATCTAAAAAATTTTGCCACTTTCTGCCTCATGTTGCCTTTGTTTATGGATGATTGAGGGATTTCAGTGAAGTAGGTTGACCTATTAGCCTCTGTTTTTGACCGTTGGTTAATGATTTTTCTATTATAACTGAACTTTCAGTTCCAATTTTCATGACTCAGTCTAATTAACATATTTGAATACAAATGCTGCATATATTTAACATCTATATCGGAAGAAATATTGCCATCCTGAATCTGTAATTGGATTCTGTGGTGATGGCATTTCGAGTATTTTCATCCTCTTGAGTTTGTTTTATTCATGGTTTGTAATTTCTTGTGTGCAGGTATCTTCTCAGTTATGCCAACCAAAAACTCACCTGTATCGTCTTGCTTCTGTTGTGGAGCACTTTGGAAGAGCTGGAAGTGGACATTATACCGTTTACAGAAGTGTGAGAATAGAATCACGCGAAGAAAATCCTGATGAGCATTTTGAGATGCCTCTTACCCATTGGTTTTGTATTTCAGATTCTCAAGTGTATAGTGTTTCAGTAAAGGACGTCCTAGCTGCAGAGGCTAGCCTTCTCTTCTACGAGAAAATTATAGAAAGCTGACAATACATCTACTACTTTTCTTGGTGTTTCGGAAACATCACGTAATCCTGGTCAAAAGCCACTTGTTCGATTGTATTTTTCGTTCGAGAACTTTTGAAGGATCAAAGATATTGCATACAAGCAGCACAAAGCATTGTGACCTGGGGAGATGAATAAGGCACGCTTAATTGACTATACTCGTGGGAGAAGTAGCTTATACAGTTACTAAAATACCTTGAATTCAGAACTAGATACAGTAGTTATCATGCCAAAATATGTAGGAATAGTTTTTGGAAATTAATTCCATTTTTTAGGAAGAGTTTTGGAAGTTAATTTCCGTTTTTGTACCCGACAGCCTCAGGATTAGTATGTTTCTGATTTGTTGTATTGAAAAATAGTAGTATTCCAATTTGCTGTATTGAAAATATGTAGCATATTATTGACGAGTCATACTTTCTTTGTTTCTCAATGAAAGGATAGATTTCTTGTGCTCAAGTTCTG
The DNA here is from genome assembly GCA_025617385.1 of Murraya koenigii. NCBI lineage: Eukaryota > Viridiplantae > Streptophyta > Magnoliopsida > Sapindales > Rutaceae > Murraya > Murraya koenigii. The sequence continues at coordinate 5,848,419 of CM046813.1, read as the reverse complement.
ATTTTTTTTCTTCTTTTTATAATGTTGTACTGATTGGGTCATTGTTATCATATGTTATCAATGGTTGTAAATAAAAATTAAAATAAGTTTGATACAATGAAGACTGCTGTATTTGATAAAGACTATAGGCTATATACAAAATTAATTACGGTATGTTTGGTATTAAAGTATTATAAAAAATTATAATTATAAATTAAAATTTAATAATATGTAATAAATATAATTTTTAAATAATAATTTTGGTAAAGTTATTAAAGACATAATAAATTTTTTTATCATACAAATGAAAAATTATATTAACATAACTTTTAATTTATAACAGTTAGTGTTTAACAAATACTTTAATAATATAATTTAAAAATTATAACTGTACAACCTCAATATCAAACATACCATTATTTTACTTAATTCGTAACTGTTGTTGGTTCGAATTGTTGGAGTTATAATTCTTCTCTAATATCATCATCATCATCATTATTATTATTATTATTATTATTTATCTCATGAACACATACCAAATCATCAGCACAACTTTATAATCCTTCTCCAATGTCATTATATTATTTTGTCATCCCATGAAAACACACCAAATCAACAAGACAACAACACAACAAAAGTTGGAAAACAACTTTCAAAATACACAAAACAGAGCTTAGATATAATTTTTAATGTTTGCTATGGTTTTGCGCTATAAAAAAGAGGCCATAATCCAATGTGTTTTTATAGATAATATTGAATTTATAATTTTGATATTGAAAAATGTGTATAGTAGTTGTGGCGATAACATGATGTATAATGATTCATAAGGTATGGTTTATAAAAAATAAGACATAATTATCATTTTATTAAAATAATAAAATTATAATAAAAACTTTTAAAAGATATGATAACTTATTTAATAAACTGTTTATAAAAAATAATTTCCTATTAATTTTTAAAAATTACTATTAAAATAAAGAAAATTATGAAATAAAAAACATTTGAAAAATTTACCTAATGTTATTTTTATTAAAAGTTATGAAATAAATAATTTATAGAAATGCAACACCAATCCCAAACGGGATTATATATCATCTTGTTTTTTATTTTAATTTTCATTAAGGCTAAAATTTTAGCCTTAATACAGGGGTGTTAAAAGGACTTACAAGGGGTGTCACAAGTTACATTCTACGTTAAACTTTGTTGAGGTCTAGGCCCAAGAGCGAAGACTTTAAATATAAATTTACTTGGCCCCTTAAATTTATATAATTTCTGCTATGACCCTCTTAAACCTATTATTTTACATTATAACCTCCATTGAACCAAAGTTTTCCTTCTACCAAAACAACCCATGAATTATATCATATGTTTATAGTCTTCTGACTCTTGAGAATTCTAAAAACTTAAATTTTATTTAATAATATTTTTAGATTATGTATATATTAAAATTTAGAATTTAATTGAAAAGGACAATACTTTTAGTTTTTTTGTTTTAAAAAAGAAAACACTTTGAATAATACCTTTTAGTTTCTAAAATGGTATTTACAAGTGCTTTTGTTCAAAGATTATTTACACAAAACACTTGTAAGCTAGTTACATATAGCAACTTCATTTAAAAGTCTAAGATGGGAGACAAAATTCAAACCCTACTACAATGGGACAAAATATTCAAGACAAATAAGGAAATTTGATCAAGAGCTAGACCTTTTATGATCAATTTTGAATAATTAAAACAACCGAAAGAAAATTAATCATAGAATTCTTGGCAAGTGTATATAAACATCTAAATCCATATTTATTAAGATGTTAAGTTTTGTATCATTTGTACCTTTAGGAGGAACTAGTTGTGTACAAGGTAGTTTGTCATTTGTCCACAAGCTCTACATTACTTATTACTAAAACACTCCTTCGAAGAATTTTGAAGAATAATAAGACTGTGAATAAATATCCTTAACAGAGCAAGTACGTGATTCACTTAAAAATTATCCATCAGCAATATCATTTTAAAAAGAAAGTTTATTATAATCTTCCTAAGTGATTGTTTACTATTAATATGTCTTATTTTATAATCATCATGAGTAGTTCAATTATTGATGATTTATTCACTTTACATTTGAATACAAACACAAGCACATTCTAATTATTCAGCTCCTTTACTCATTATCTTCTCTCAAATTCTCCTTTTGATTAAAAATTAACCTAAGTGTTGGAGTGTCTTCTACAAGTGCACATAGAGACTCAGTAAATAAAGGAGAGATTAAGTCTCGTAAGAGAAAAACTTAAGGAAATAATTTTAATCAGGAAATAATTTTAATCATCATAAGGTTTTGGATCTTGTAAAATCCATATAGATAATACTCAAAATTTTGTTCATACGTTTCTTTTTCTTATGATATATATCTTGGTGAATTCAACTATAAAATAAAAAGTCTATTATCTACTTTTAAACAGCTGAGGGGAAAAAAATTAGTGCTTCTCAAACATTCATATATGATAGCTAAGTAAACTAGGTCATATATAATGTTGAAGAAGAAAATCGATATGCTTGCAAAGTTTTGTGTGTTTTTGTGTGTGTGTGTAAACGAATGATGTAGCAAAATTATTTCTTGTATATATATGATATTATCGAAACCAGTTAACAAATAAGAAGCATGCTACACTGAAGTTCTTCCTCTCATCATATAGCCTTTTCCATAACCCTAATGTAACAAAGACAATATTTAACTTGTAGAAAATAGCATTCTCTTGTTTTCGTATTGACAATACTATATATATATATATATATATATTACTATATATATATACGATCACTATAACTTGTACCTCCTCCTCTCAAACTGTATATATACATACAATAATCAAAAGGATCTATTACAAAAGGAGGATTTAAGACTAGCTAAAACTTAATTAATTAACAAAATTTGTGGCTTTAGTTATGAATTGGAGGCTTCCTTCTTGCTGGAGTGTAATCCGCAGTGACCAAGTCATCACCACCATCATTTTGTTTCCCTCCATTTTCTTCTGCCGGAGCAATAAACACATCATCTTGGCCCTTCTCAGCAGCCACAACACTTGGCGGCGCCGCCCGCAAACTTCGTGCTACAATACCCAAAAAATAAATAAATAAATAACAAATCAAGGAATTGCTTTGCATATCAAACAGTATAAAGAACTTACCTCCATTAGTGACAGAGATGAAGCAAAGAAAGATGAAAACAACGAAAATGAGATGCTTGCTCGAAACCCTAGCCATGGTAGAAGATTGAGATATCTAATTAATTATCGATGGATCTTAATTTCTCAGTTTTTTTTTTCTTTTTGGGTTTACTTTTTGCTATTTTTCTTATTTGTCTAACCCTCTTAACTTTTGCACCCATTTATAGGCACAAAGACAAGTAAATAGCTGCCTAAATTTGCAGACATGTTGAGCCATTGACGGTGACCCAATTTTTGAATTTTTGTAGCAACTCTCTACGTAGAAAAAATTGCAATCAGCATCAATGTCTGCTGATGTCTTTGCATGAAAAGGGTGTATGGCCTGGCTGGCTTAATTTGGTTGCTTTGGAAATTGGGAAATTTGGTTCTTTCAATTAATCTCCAGAGAGAAAATATTTGGTTTGTCAAATGTGATTTTGTTTTTGAGTTAGGAAGACTTCAATTCTTGTCCCCGTGATAGCTGCATATTTTACATACAAGAGGGATCCACTTTTATTGCATGCGCAGAGCAAAAGCAACAATATATTCTATCGTTAATTAATAATTAATTACACCAAGTTCACTTTTTGGTTTAGTTAATTGATTCATTAATGCAAGATTTCCACAATTATTGTAGGTTTTTTTTTGTTTGGTTTATATCAAATTCGCATTATCTAATTTTAAAATTGTTTTTTTTTTTGGGGCGGTAACAATTAAGTTGGAATACTAGGGGAATTACTTAATGTTAATCATGGTCGAATTTATATATATATATATACACACATAGCATGGATGTGACCAAATGAGGAGTTTAAGGTATGTAAAGGTAGGACTATAGAAAAGGGACGAAATATTATATGCTTATACATTTAAATTATATTTCCCTCTTAACCTAATGACAGTGTGAAAATAATTTGTTGATTAGGATAAGTTAATTAGAAACAGAATTATTATTCATTTTCATCTCTCTCTATTAGTTTTTCTCTTCTTTACTTTCTTTTTCTTGTAGCTTTCTCGAAAGCCCTAACCGCAGGGGTGGAGCTTCATTAAGACTAAAGGGTGCCATGGCACCTGCAGCCTTTTGTAAAATTAATGAATTCCTAAATAAAATACGACAATATCATGAGTTTTAATTATAAAATATTCATTTTGACCCTTGCAGGACTGAACATTCTCTCATAATTTTTAAATTTTAGAAAAAAATATCATTTAAGTTATATGATCCCACAAACATTAATTTTAATAACAACTTTAATCTTTACAATTATTAATTTATTTTTAGCAATTTCTTTTCTTTTTTCTTTTATTCAAATTTATATTATCCTTTTTTAATAAGAAAAGAACTTTTACACTATGAAAATAAAACTTTTACATGTTACGACCTATACAATTGAAAAAAAATCATTCAATGAATTTTGTAATATTTTAATTTGACCCCCAGAGTTGAACTCTGAGCTCTGCCTCAGACTAATTGGAAATGAAAAATTGAAAATCATTAGGTTAGAGACAAGAACAGAATATTGCATCCTAAACTTTTTAACATAACTAATTAAGAATTAAGAAGAATTAACCAATAGAGATACATTCACATATAATATATATGAAAGAAATTGTTGAAGCACTTACATCTCGCCAAATTTGAAAAGAGGAAAAATGAAGCAAGTCGAAGATATAACTTTAGTGATTATCACCTGCTCTGAAAGTATGAATCTAGCTATCTTAAAGATTCAATGTTACAACATGCTTGAATATTAATTATAGAGAAAAGAAAAAGAACTTTTTATCTTAATAAAGATGAAATAGAGAAAGGGTATATCAAAGATATGCAAGATTATTTTGTATGTCCTTAGATCATTAATTGGACAAGATGAGACGGAGTAAGAAAATTGAAAATTTATTTTTGTTCACCCCGGTTAATTAACTTGTGATCGATGTATCATATGATAACAAAAATTTATCAATACTTTTTATGCTCATTAATAGGTTTCACATTGATCGTAGACCATTTTTATGCTACAATGAATTAACTCTAAAAATAACATTCATAACGGTTTAGTTTTACACAGTTCTTAATTATTAGAATTCAATCGGTTCTAACCAAAATTTTACTCCTAACAAATTAAATAATTGATGCTATATTTATTGATTATCAATCCACATTAGGTAAAGTTACCAAAATTCAAAAGAAAGTTCTAATTTTGTTTTCCATCCTTTTGTCTTTTTATTTTTGGAATTTTTTTCCAAAAAAGTAATTAGGGAACAGCTTCAAGCATAAAACGATTTGTGGGCCCAAGTTCTCATATGCCCAACAACATAGCATTTATGCCTTGCGGTGCCAAGATTTGTAAAACATTTTGATTTTTCTTTTTTTCAAATTATGCATTTTGATTATTGTTTACACTAAGGCTACTATTTTGAAAGTTTTATCATTAGAATAATAGTTGAAGTTTTTATGGATATCAACGGTTAACAAAAATATAGACTCATAACTAAAGTCTTCATATTTCATTTTCTATCTTTAATTAATTTTATCAGCTCTTATTTTCATCCTATCGGATCCACATTTCATGTAAAAGCACATGTAAAACTTGACTTTAATGTCACAGTAAGTTTTAACTTAAACTTTTTAATCAATGCTCACATAGTTCAAACTACAATATCGGTGCCTATATTGTTGCAATTATATATATATATATATTCAACGAGCGAGCTAGCATTAAACAAGCGGGCCAGCTCCTATCTGATTAAGGGTATGTTTATAATTAAAGTGCCGTAGTTTTTAAATTACAGTTACTGTAAAAAAAAGTCATGGTTATGAAATGAAAGTTAATATTATGTAATAAATATAATTTTAACAAAATTATTAAAGATATAATAGATATTTCATCGTACAAGTGAAAAATCATATTAATATAGCTTCCAAACTACAACAACTAATGTTTACCAAATACTTTAATATTATAACTTTTAAACTACAGCTTCCCATCCTCAATTTCAAACATATCTTAAAAAAGAAAGAAAGACTATTAGGTCCCTACTATAAGAGACATGAAATTCTCTAATATTTTAAAAAAGACATAATTCTCAAATTTTCCTAATTTTCAACTTATTGTAATTGAGAAAAGGGTAGTATTGTATATTTATTAAAAAATAAAACACTTGTATTTATAAGAAATTACGTATAAATTTTCAAAATCGTCTTCTTTGAAAATTAATAGGATTTGAAAGTTATATATCTTTTTTAAAATATTAAAAATATTTATGTCCCTTGTTCCTAAACATTAGGGGCTAATAGTCCTTTTTCATTTAAAAAAAAATATCTCCTTAATTAACGGCATCCATTATTTAAACCCTTACCCCTATAAACTTAGTTAAAATGCCTCTATGTGTTGAAAATTTTAAGCTTGTGCCCCGCCGAACTTAATTGAAACACCCCACAAGTTGAAGTTGTAATCATCACTTATACTGAATTCATTGTTATATTGTTCCTTATGAACTAAATTTGAAGCTCCACGCGTCCTGAATATATCCCCTAACTTTTTCATTGAAATATGTAATAAAAAAAAATGTTGTATCATAAAATCACAGCCGCAACACCGTAGTTTTACACAAAATAATTGTGTTAACACAATATTAGTAGTCATTAATGTTAGGATTACGCAATCATTCATTTTTTATACATAACCAATTCACATGATTTTGTTTTCCTCTCTGAATAGTTTACTAACACGAAAGTATTTACACGTTAAAATTTGGTAGAAGACAAAGTAGTCCCACTGAAAATTATAGAGATTTGATTACTGAAAACGAAGTATATTTATCTCATTATTTGATTGACAATCAAGCTTAATTAGTTGGTTAATCACGGAAGGAACCAAGCATTAATGAATGGAAGGATAAAAACCGACAAGCGGTGGGGCTAAGTGTCGCTTTCAGACAATGTTTACGTACGTCGTCGATCACGTGAAACAGTCTTGTGATTATCTAATTGATGGGTCCGACTTGTCGTTTAATAAGGACATAATTTAAACATAATTTATCTTGGTGTTTAGGCTTAAAGACAGAGACTAATTACGCAATACCAAAATTAAATTCAGCAAAAATGGGAAGATGTTAAATGGTAATAATTTTTATACAAACTATTTAAAATCAATTAATTGATAAATTGAGGATGGTAGTTAATACTTTGATGATGTACAAGAGGTCTCTAATTCCAAACTTGTCAATATGTGAAGATAAAATTTAGTTATTATATTATACAATACTTTAAAAAAAAACAATTACTTTTATAACGGTTGAGGCAATTTTAAAATTTTTCATAAGGGTTGGTTTTTTATAATATAAATATCCGTTTAAAAACTTAAGAATTATTATCCGGTCCAATGTTCTCTCACATTTTCTTAATTATCGTTATCCTAATTTGTAACTCAAATTATTAGTTGACTTCCTTTTTCTTCAAGCTGTGACCACAAAAAAGTTCGAACCTAAGTGACAAAATTTCTCCCAACTACTCGCACTATTGTCACTTTGAAAAGCCAATTGGAAAAAATTAGACCACATAATATTGACACTAAAACATTAGCATATGATTATTGGCATGAAAACTAAGCATTATAGGCACCGTTATGAACTAAATTAAACCTATTAGTGAGCCCACATGGGCTGGGGTCCCCAGCCCCGAACTATGCTAAATTTAGGCACGTTAGTGCAAGCCACCTCATCTAACTTGAGAATTAGCAAATTAAATTGGTAAATGGAAGCACTTCCTTTGGAACATCATGACATATTTCCTTTTTTAATAAAAATCGTCACCCAAAGTACAATATTTTGGGGGCCTTCAGTGTTGTAGTTATTAGTTAAACCCGTAAAATTTGAGGCATCCAATATATCCATGGATTTTGGATGCAATTGACCCGCTTATATTGCTGAGAGGAAAAAGAAAATTAACCCGACGCATGCATATCTATATAACAATAAAGGTCAATGACATTTTGATCCCTTTTAAAATTTATTTCTACTATTTGGATTTCTGATAACTTATTTTCTTATTAGTTATTAAAATATTAAAAAAGTGACACATTCTTAAAAGGGTAAATGTAATCTTAATTTTTAACAAATGAATTAATTAACTTTAATTTGTAGAGGTTTTCCATAATTAGTTTATATTTAAAAATGTCACATTTACTCCTTCAATAGTGTGTTTTTTTATCTGGTTGACTCAAATGAGATATTCAAATTTAATCAAAGGCCAACAACAAATTCTAAGAGGAATGAAAGTGTCACTCTCCTATATAAAAAATATATATATAATATGTTCACAAAAAATATTGTTGGTATATGTGCCATAATTTCTTTAAGCACTCAATTTATGATTAAAATGATCATGATAATAATGATACACTTCTCGAATAATATTCATATAAAATGATATGACATTCATCTGTTAGATATTAAAATAATAAAATAAAACAAAATATTCAAGATATACTAACATGAGATGCATGTTAAAATCTTTCTACCTAAGACTTTCTTTATTAGTATACCCTTTATATTATTGTGATTTGATATACTTTCTAACCATATTCCTCAATCCAAGCGCATAAGAGACCCAGAGAGAAGCCATGAAAAATCATGCTAGCATAGGAGCAAACAAGATGCGAGCCACCCGGCGGCTCACGTGATGGACCGTGACGATCGAGCTATCTTTTTGGCTTATATATGAATGCAATGGGGTATGTGTGTATACCATTACTTACCACGACAGAAATGGAACAACAAACCTTTTCAGATGGATACTTTCAAAAATTGATCGGTTTTTGAAGTGATTTGTGTCTTTTCTTTGTAAGCTAGGGTTTTTGGATGGACCCTCATGGCCCGGGCCACCTGGCTCGAGCTGACAAGTGTAGGCTCCATGGTGGGTGAACTAGCCCTGGCCCTCACTATATGAGCTAGGGTTAGCAGCCTCAGGTCACTACTTGAGGTTATTGTCATAGTTGTCGGGTATAAAAAAATTCTAGAATGCATGACGTATATGTTTTTAAGAAATCCTTCAGGTGTGAACATCTGTATTTTACATTAATTTAAAAAAACATTATAGTATTATAAAATGATCTTTACATTAATGTAAAGGATGAATCATGATTTTTACATGCCAGTTTTCATTTTATACACGGTGGATATCCACACCACTTAGATAGAGCTTATCAAATTCACAATAGATGATATGGTTTAACGAAGGAATATTATACTTTCTATAAATTATATTTACACAAACTCGTTTACTAAAAAAATTGCTTATTTATATACGCTGGGTGGAATCAATTGATATGACTTTTTGTGTTAATTTTTTAAGAAGTTGCAATGACAGTTGTTAGATAATAATATATATAAGATTAAATCTTATTCGTGCATTATTATAAATATACCTATGTAATAAGATTTTTAAAAGATCAGCATGACTAAGAACAACATTGGATCCAATTCGCAAAGAATATGTTACGGGTATAACTCATACTCACAAGCTAACTCTTCAGTTGAGAGTTGCAAAACATTATTCTCTATCATTATCTGGGATTATCTCACTAATTACACCTTCATGTGCAATTCCATAACCATTTATTGTAAGGTCAAGAATGGTACGTACTGTATAATAGCCAGCTAAATGAATATTGATTTTTAACGCTTTTGACTATCATGAGGATGACTTTTTTATTAATTTTTATCATGTGAAATATATTTTGGGTCCTCGTTATATATGAGTTTGACTTGGATATTATAGTATAAAACTTATTAATCTAATTCGTACTAAAAAATAACTTATAAGTTGTGGGTCGCCCAAATTTATGGGCTAAGAACTATTCACATTCAATGTGACTTATCTTCCTAAAATGTGGCATAACAAAATTAAAACGAGTGTGGATGCAATAAATAAATAAAAATTAAAAAAATGTGATAACATTAATTTTTTTCCATATACATACATATATATATATATATATATATATATATATATACACATAAATTCTCAGGTACAAACGTCCTCTTTTTTTTTTTTTTTTTAATGCGGGTATACTATTAAGCTATGTGGTGGTAATAAAATCAATGTTCGATTCACTATAAAGCCATGTGTTTTAATAGAGTATCCGTATGAAAAAAAATGAGGGTGTCCACATTATAATTCGACATTCTCATTTTAACAAAATAAAAATGCCACTAATAGACGAAATACACAGTCTCTAATATATTGAAATCTACATTTTTTTTGTATTTTTGTGTGCATTCTCACTTTGTTAAAGTAAGAATGCCCTCACTAAAGAAAAATTATATATATATATATATATATATATATATATATATATACATATCTACATATATATATACATAGTACGACTCTTATTTTTTTAATATAGACACGATATTAAGTCGTGCGGCTTAATAGATTTATTTTTTAATACAATATAAAGTTGTGCGATTTAATAATATTAAATAACACGCCTTAAAAGGGTGTTCACATAAAAAAAATAATAAAGGTGTCTGCACACAAATATGTATATATATAAAGGGAGATTGCTAATTTCTCATACTATATTCAATATGTACCATTTACTTCCCTCTATTTTTTTAATAGTTAATAATTCCCTTAACTGCATAAGTTTATAATATTACCCTTATTTTTAAATATATTTTTATTCATATTTATTATAAATTACATAAATCACATGAATAAAAATTAAAATTAAAATTAAGATTAAAACAAGAAATATATGTTTTGATAAAAAATTAATGATAAAATATTTTTCTTGTATTTTTTATTTTATAAATATTTCTTATGATAAATATATAACAAAATTATTATAAAATGATAAAAATATAAAAAAAATTATTATAAGAAACTTGAATGATAAATAAAAATTATTATAAAATACATAATAAAATTTTTCTTGTTCTTTTTACGTTTAATTTTAAAATATTTATTATAATAAAATGTTTATAAAATAAAAAAAGTATAAGAAAAATATTTTATGTTAATTTTTTGTTCACAATAAAACATATTTCTTGTTTTTAATATTAATTTTTTATTTTAATTTCTATTCGTATTATTTAATTTATAATAAATATAAATAAAAGTATATTTAAAAATAAGAGTAACATTGTAAACTTATGCTGTCAGGGAAGTTATTGGCTATTAAAAAAATAACAAAGGTATAAATAATACATATTAAATACAGCATGGAGAAAATTAACAATCTCTTTCTATATATATATATATGAATTTGTACATCACTCGTACAAAAGACAACCTCCGTTTGACGTATGGTGCTTTCTTTTGACATATGTGTTTACCATTTTACTTGAAATTTATGTGAATAAACAAAAAAAAAAATTGTGATGTAGTTTCTTAAAGACCTATCTTATCACTATTTCACTTAGATTTATTGCATAAAAATATGAAAAATTTGTCTTTTGGTTAGTAAGTCAAGGAAGAGGAACTTAATTTAATAAATAAGATCTAAATACAATCATGATCATATCATAATTGAAACAATTTTCAATTATTTCTTTTTCCCTTCCAATCATCAAATTGTTTTATTTAATTAATTTAATATATTCCATCTTTGTTTTTAATTAGCCGAAGGTGTAGCTAGAGTGCATGCCCCTTTCATGTCCGTGCTATGCATTCAGTAATGGCAATAATAAAATTTGTTTAGAAATATTGTTAATACTTAGTTTTAATACGATTTTCACTTTAAATGTTTAGGACACATGACAATTTTAAAACCAACGTCTCAAGTTTAATTCGAGGAATAAGCCAATATATAACGTGAAATGTTTTGTCATCTACCTAATAAGGGATTCATTAAATTATTAAAGCAATAGATAAATAAAAAATAAACAAAATATAAAATAAGTAATATATTTTATTTTATAATTTATTAGAGTATATATATATATATTTATCTTTTAACTTATTCATTATCTTATTAACTTAAAGAATACCTCATTGAAAAATATTCTATATATATATATATATATGAAAATGTGAATGCAACTAGCTAGCTAGTTTCCTTTCGTTTTTTGTGCATGGAATTGGAACAAATGAGATCGAGGTATAAGGGGCACAAGATCACGTGCCTTTGTTGTTCATTTACAAAACTTGACAAAGACATAATATTAATTAGCTTGGGATTGCATAGCAATTAATTAATAGCAAGCTGTCATGGCCGAATGACTACTTAATCTCAGATGTCTCCCTTTTTTCATATGCAAGAATGGGAGTGTCCCCTTAATTTGAGTTAGAAATTGATAGCAATTAATTTCGAACGCAAGTATGCAACTTCTTGAGATATGCACCAATTTAATCATAATTAATTATTAACCACTACCATAGTCTAAAATAAGAACAATCATTCTCTCTTAATTTTTTTTTCTCTTATTTCACTTTATTTTTCAATAATTAGTTAAGTATGTGATAATTAAGTCAATCTTTTCAATAAATATAAACACATAACCAATCATTAAAAAACTAAAAGAGAATTCTAATCCCTAAAATAATATAATGAGTTGCATTAATCAACACCACATTTATTATACGTGGGCATTGAAGAGCCATAATTTGAAAGAATATAACCCAAAATGATATAATGACCTCTTGATGACAATTTTACATATGATAAATAGTACTCTAAAAGTCCATCACTGATTGCCTAGTGGTCTGACATGTTTTTAGCTCATCTTTAATGATATGTTTGGTTTAAAAAAATATAGAGAGGAGAATAAATAAAAAGAAAGGAGAAATATAAGAGGATAAAAATGAATTTTATGTATAATTAAACAATAAAAATGAGATTGACCTTTTTTTTCTTTCATTTTCTCTCTTCCTTATTCTACATTTCTCTGTTGGTAATTTAATCCAATATTATTAGATCCTTAATCCAACGTTGGGGTTATATATGAATAATTATGTATTACGGACTGTCATATAAGATTAAACTTAATTAAAAGTGATTTAATTAGTTTTTTTTGGTAATTTGAGTTTTAATGTATCTAATAAGATGTGAGCTTTTAATGTATAGAGATATAATGATATTTTAAGTTTATGATAGGCAGAATTAAGAATACTTAATGACAACATGAAAAGTTAACTATATAAATGATTATGTTCTCCATGTCACACGTATCTTTCTATTATTTACAGTATCTCATAATAAAAAAAAAAATGCACAGAGAAACTAAAGGATTATCTATTAAATATGTGTCGATCTGAAAGGCCAACTATGTGACCCTAGAGGATAATTCGGTATTATGGATTCAAGTACGCTTTCGTATATTTAATTATTGATTATTGGTGATACAACATGAATATTCTTATGTTTTAGGTAATAGATTTCACAATAGGATTTATCATTTTTAAAAACCAGTATCAAAGCCCTTCATACTGAATCATTGAAAATAAAATTTATTTTGATTAATGATTAAATCTTTGGAGTTCTCAAATTTAATAATTTCAATATTATTGAGTTTGAGAACAAATTTAAGATTAAAATTTAGAGATTTAGAATAAAGAAATATTAAAATTCTAAAAATTTTAGAAAAATGTATATTCAATATATATATATATATTGTGTTCTTTGGATTTAAAAAGAATTCAGGTTTTCTAAAGTTTCAAGCCGACGATAGCCCAGCCACCACGGTTGTCAGGGCAAAGCATGGTCGTTAGACCACACAATCAAGCAAGATGCGACCATTAGGCCTCGGCTGGTTAGGATGAAGCGACAACCATGAAACAAAAAAAAAAAGGAGTTGTGGAAGTAAACCATGGCATGGTTGCGGTACGTTGAGGTCCGACGAGCGAGGTTGTGACCACATGGCCACGACAGACGATTTAGAAGTGACAACCATGGCTGTGCCTTAGAAGGAAACAAAAAAAGCAAAGGAAAAAAGGTTAGGGTTAGTGTTTGTTAGGATTCGGGTCGGGACAAACTGACCCGGAAAACCTGACTCAATTGATTTTTTTTTTCTTTTTGGGTTTTGGTTACATCGATCCGAATAATATTGACTCGGTCAACACCAAGGTTTTAAAAAGGTATTTTTTTAACTTTTGAATAATTTTTTGCATAATTTTAAATTCAAATATTAGTGTGTGTGTGTGTGTGTGTGTATATATATATATATATTAAGATAAATTAATTGAAGCAATATGTCACTATAGTGATATCTCATGTGAAAATTAATTTGTTCTGAAATATAAACAATTGTATGTATGTAACTTTTATAAATATCGATTGGCCCAAAGGAAGAGCCGTATTTGATAGAGTTATATGTGCACCTCTAGTAATAAACACGTGATAATTATACGGTTTTACATTTAAATAATAAATCAGCACAAATGAAGATTTGTTGTTCGACATGTTCTTATTATCAGTATTTGATTATCGCATCAAGATATCACTTGAAAATTAATATTTTGTCCAAAGATAAAATATTAATGAAGTGTCCGGTATCTTGAGATGGAGTTTACTTTTATTTGAATTTATTTTTGTTTTAGGATTAAAGAGAGCTTGTTTTGTTTGTTTGTTGTTCTCTGATTCAATTATAGCTCCTACTAATATTATTGCCAACATTAATTCAATTTCTATACTAAATGACTCAAACTTCAAGCATTGGCAAGAGAACCTCTTAATAATTCTCACAGTCATGGATCTCGATTTTGCGTTAAGAGTTGATTCTCCTCTACCTCTTATGAATAAGAGTATTTCTAATGACAAAAAGGATTTAGAAAGGTGTAAGAAATTAAATCGCATATATGTGATGATCATAAAGAAGGTCGTTCTAGTAGCATTCAGAGAACTCTATGTTTAGAAAAATAATTATAGCTAAAGAGTTTTTTTAAGAAATTGAAAAGAGGTTATCAAGAACGAAACAAAAGAAATAAGTTCGTTTTTGACAAATCTAATTTCAATATGGCATAAGGGCAAGGACAAGGACAATAGTGGAAGACGAAGAATGATAATGAAGCTGCAAATATAGTACCTCAAAGGAAACAACAAAAGAAACTGAGTGATCCAGAAAGCACTAGTTGTTTCTTTTATAGAGCTAAAGAGTATAATTTTGGTTTATTTTGAGGTTAATTTAACTTTGGTACCAAGGCACGTGTAGTGGATAGATTTGGGTATAACCACTCATATCAGTATGTCCATGCAAAGTTGCCTAAATGGTCGTAAGCCTAGTGATAGTGAAAGATACATCTGTGAGCAATGGCAAAACAGCAGTAGTTCAAGCAATTAAAAAATTTAAATTATTATTGAAGACCAAATTTTGTTTGAATCTTGATGATACATTTATTGTTCGATCTTTTAGATGAAATTTAATTTTCATTTCTGTTTCAGACAAATCTAGTTATTTTTGTTCATTTGAAAATGTGAAATTCAGTTTGTTCATAATTCAAAATTGATTGGTTCCAGTTCTTTATCATGTTATGATAATCTATATTTGATTGATACGATTGCTTCATTTAATGAATCTCTGCAATTGAGTACACAAGATACAAAAAGAAAATTAACCAATGAGAATTTGGCTGCATTATGGTACAAAAGATTAGGTCATATCTCCAGATGGAGAATAAAGAGACTTGTGTCAAAAAAAAATTCTTGACCTTTTAGATTTTATAGATTTTGATGTTTATGTTAACTGAATAAAAGAAAAACAAACCAATAGAAGGGGATTTGAAGTTAACAGGACTTTGAACATCTTAGAACTCATACATACAGATATTTGTGGGTTATTCCTTACGACTACTTAGAATAGTCAATAATATTTTATGTCGTTCATCGATGATTTTTCTAGATATAACTACATATATCTCTTTCATGAAAAATCAGAGTTATTGAATATGTTCAAAACATTTTAGGGCTGAAGTTGAGAATCAACTCAACAAAAGAATTAAAAGTATCAGATCTAACCGTAGTGGTGAGTACTATAGTAGATATAATAGTTCAGGTGAACAACGTCCAAGACTATTTACTTAGTTCCTAGATGAATGTGATATCGTCCTGCAGTACATTATGTCGGGCTCATAACTATGAATGGTGTTGTGGAAAAATGAGACAGAATACTTAAAGACATGGTAAGAAATATAATTTATCATTCTAATTTACCTGAATTACTATAAGGAAAAACACTTAAGACGACATCTTATATCCTTAACAGGATTCCAACTAAAATGACTATTAAAATCCCTTACGAACTTTGGGCAGGTAAGAAGGCTAGTCTAAATCATTTGCATGTTTGAATATCTCCAGTTGAGGTTAGGGCTTCTAGGCCTAACGAGAATAAACTAGACTCTGGGACAATAAGCTATTATTTTATTAGATACTCTGAACGATCTAAGGGGTACAAGTTTTATGATCGCATGACCAAATCGATATTCGACTTAAGAAATGCATAGTTTTTTTTTTAAGATGTCAAGTTTGAAGAGGGAGATACAGTTAGGGACTTTGTCTTTGAAGATAAATATATTAATATTCTTACATGTTTTATTGGGATTGATTAGGGTCTCATTTCTGGTTTTGTTCAAGACACAAAAGATCAAGGCAATATTGGATAACCCCCTATACCAGATATTGTTCTATAAGAATAAACTCTACTACCTCGAGAACCTATGCCATTAAGAAGATCCACTAGAGAAAGGAGAAGTTCAGTGGCAGATGACTACATTATATTTCTTCAAGAACATGAGGTAGATATTAGAGTGATAGAAGATGATCCAATCAATTTCCATCAAGTCATAGAAAATTCTAACTTTTAAAGTAGATTAATATCATGAATGAGTAAATAAAGTCCATAAAAAATAATGATGTATGGGATCTTGTCCTTTTTTCCAGAAGATGCAAAATCTATTGGTTGCAAATAAATATTTAAGACCAAAATATATTCGAAAGGTGATATGGAGAGGTACAAAGCGCGTCTTATCACAAAGGGCTTTACACAAAAAAAGGCATCGACCATAAAGGGACTTTCTTCCAGTATCTTAGAAAAACTCTTTTAAGATTATAATGACATTGGTGGCACATTTCAATCTTGAGCTACATCAAATGGATGTGAAGACATCGTTTCTCAATGACAATATTGATGAAATGATCTATATGGTGCAGCTATAAAATTTTAAGTCAGTAAATCCAAAGAATATGGTTTGCAAACTTAAGAAATCCATCTATGGGCTCAAACAAACGTGTCAACAATGGTATTTCAAGTTTCATCAAGTGATTATCTCGTTCGATTTTGCGATGAATTTGGTTGATAAATGTATGTACTATAAGTTCTATGAGAGTAAGTATATTTTTCTAGTTTTATATATCGATGATATTTTGCTTGCTAGCGACGATATATACTTATTACACAATACCAAGAGATTTTTAGCTAAGAATTTTAAGATGAAAGATCTTGGTGATGTTTATTTTATATTAGGTATACAGATACACCAGGATTGTTCCCAAGGTACTCTTGGATTATCATAAAAGAGTTATATCGAAAAAATTCTCAAGAAATATGGTATGTAAGATTGTAAACCAGATGATACTCATATAGCTAAGTGAGACAAGTTTAATCTTAATCAGGTGCCCTAAGAATGATTTTCAAGAAAAAATATGCAAAACATTCTTTATGTATTAGCAGTAGAAAGTCTAATGTATGTATAGATTTGTCTGCGACCGGATATTGCGAACGTTACTAGGATGTTGGGCAAATATTTAAGTAATCTAAAAGTAGAGTATTGTAAAGCAGTCAAACGAGTCTTGTAGTACTTACAGAGAACAAAAAACTACTAACACGACTTAAAAGTATTTTATAACTTCCAAGTATAAGAGTGTTGTTATAATATAACTCGATAAGTCCGAGGTCGATCCATAAAGGAAATATTTAATTTTTTAGTTTTAATTTATCTAAGAAAATAAAATTAAATTAAAAATATAAATCTTAATTTGAGTGAAAATATGTAATTAAATTAGTTATGGTTATAAATTCACTCTTAGTAGTAAAACATAATTTCATAAATTCTTTTTATCACATTTCTTTATTGTTCAAAAGATTAATTATATAATTATTATTATTTTCCCATTAATTTTATTATGAATTAAGTACATAGTGTGCTAGAATTTAATTTATCTACAATAAATTAAAATATCATTTTATCATAGTTTATACCAAGATATTAAGAATTTATTGTGCTAAACACCCTTATTTATCTACAACAAATCAAAATTTCTAAATATAAAATATGGATAATATTAATTAGAAAATAACTTAATTTATATAATTAAAAATAGAATTTAATTAAATCATATTTTTCTACTAAGAGTTTCACTTTACCCTAACTTATTATATTTAGCCTAGCATAATTGAAATAAAAATGATTATTAATATTAAATTATACATAAAAATAGAAACAACTAAAATTGAAAATAAAATTAATTTTATTTATTAATTTACTAAAAATTACAAAGAGGGATGAGAAGAAGAAATTAGGGATAAAGAAGTGAAGAAAGATGTGTAGAGAAGTTTATTTCCCCTCCTCTCTATTTATACTAATTTATGATTAATTCACATCACACACATAAACGAAGCTAATCAAATCATGGCCTTACATTTGTGCTAATAACAAAACATAAACTTAACACAATCCACTCAAGCATATTCACTCACAATTACCTCATCTAATATGGTAGAAACTTATAATTTTACAATTACCGTATTTAATATAGTAAAAACTTATAATTTTACAATAAAAGTCGGGATCCTCTTTGATAATGACTTAATTTTTCGAACCACTGGTATTTATCCATTAATGTTAAGAGTCTTGAATTGCTTGAAATTATTATTTTTACTTAATAAACACATAAAACTACACAAAATCAAATATTTAAAAATATAGTTAGAAATTCATAATATATTATATAATTACAAATATAAATTATAATAAAAGCACAAATAACATTTATATTACGTAGAAAACTTACAATTTTTAACACTAATTAACTATATGGTCACGCATCGGAGGTCGGATCAGCTTGAGATCATTAGGTATACTGACTCCGATTTTGGTGGATGCCAAGATGGTATGAAGTCCACGACGGGCTACATGTATATATTAGTTGGAGGTGCTGTCTTTTGAAAGAGTACTAAACAATCTCTTATACCATCTTCCACAATGGTAGTAAATTTCATAACATGTTATGAGGCATCCAATCATGGAATATGATTGCGGAATTTTGTCATAGACCTGCGCATAGTAGATGGTATTGACAGACCGCTCAGATTATTTTATAGCAATAAGTCAACAGTAATGTATTCTAATAACAACATGACGACGAAGTCGAATTACATAGACATCAAGTTCCTAGTTGTTAAAGAAATAGTTCAAAGTGAACAGTTATCTATAGAGCACGTTGAAACAAACTTCATGATTATGGATCTATTTATTAAAGGATTGCCACCCAAAATGTTTCATGAGCACGTGCTCGTATAGATGTCATATCATTTAAGGATATTCAGTTCTAGTGGGAGTTTGTAATATTAGATGCTCTTATGATATAAAAATTTTTCAGTTATTTCAGTTTATGGTTATTTTCATACTCTGATTTTGGTTATGTTTGATCTCACTAAGGTTTAAGGTGGACCAGTTAGAAATAGGCATGTTAAAATCACATTGTATGAAATTTTCATACTACACATCTATATCATGATCTATGTCATTCAGTTATATTGACATTATGACCATTAATTGGTTGAGTTATGACAATTGTAATGAAGACCACTTTGATTCTATATTGATATGATTGATGGACCGGATTGGTTATAGATACATTTTGGTAATGACAGTAAGGCTGAGCTCACATGGTTATTTTTGCAAAACATAATTATCAGGTTTCACATATAGCCCAAGAGGGAGACTGTTGGATATTTAATATAATATTGTTGGATCTTTAACATATCTAATAGGGTGTGAGCTTTTAATATGTAGAGAACTTATGATACTCTAATTTTATAATGGCAAAATTATGAATACTTAGTAACAATATAAAAAGTTGTCTATATAAGTAGTTATAGTTCCCAAGTCATACATATCTTTCTATTTTTTCTAATATCTCATCATAAAAAAGAGTGCACAAAGAAACTAAAGGACTCTCTAAGAAATACGTGTTGATTTGGAAAGCTAGCCACCAACATGAAAAGTTATCTAATAAGTAGTTATGGTCCTCAAGTTACACGTATCTTTTTATTTTTTCTAGTATCTCATCTTAAAAATAGTGCACAGAGAAACTAAAGTATTCTCTAAGAAATACGTGTTGATCTGGAAAGCTAGCCACATGACCTAGAGGATAATTCAGCATTATGGATTCAGATACGCTTCCGTATATTTAATTATTGATTCTTAGTAATAAAACATTAATGCTCGTAGATTTTAGGTAATGGATTTCACTATAGGCTTTATTATTTCTAACATCCTCTTCTCTCTTATCATTTCTTCTAACCAAACATGACTTAAGGTTCAATACTTCTACGTAATTATAAGTGTAATTTCTTTTAATTAGAAGTAGCATCTCCATCATTTTTTTTAAAAAAAAAAATTTAGTTCAATGTTCAATGAACTATATTAAAACAAATCTCATTAGCAATCTCTTTTTAATTTTAATATCAAATTATTATTTTTTTAATAAAGAGTGAAGTTATTTGTATTCTGAAAAGTACTATGAGCACTCTATTATTAGAATAATGGTTTAATAAATTTTGAAAATAAACTTTTGCTTATGACACTTTTCAAAATGTCAAATTAGTCCTTATTTTCTTAAATTCAATGAAAAATAAAAGAAAATCATTAAAGACTCTTTTGGTAAATTGCAACAATGAAAACGACATATCGTTTACATTAAAAAATTACAAGACAATATAACGAATGTTGTAAAATTTTATTGACAACTTGTCATCTAGACGAAAATAGTGGAAGATAATTCCCACAGAGTATCACTGGTGCATACTATTTAGGACATGTCGTTTGCTAGTGACCTGCAGTATGATATGTCATCCTCTAAGAACATAAACAGACGACATGTCACACAAAGACATAACTTCTTGAATTTAATAACAAACTCTGATAACTCGTCCTTAAAAGAATATTTGCTTGAATTCTTGACCACATAAAAAAAATCTAGTAAGAAAGTAGAAAAAGAATTTTTACTTAAAATTAAAAATCAAAATATTAAGAAGATAATAAATTAAATAGTCCTATTCCAATTCAGATCCAAATCCAAATAAGTAAATAAGTTTAAATTTTCATGAAATTAAAATAACTAATTAACTCAATTAGACAAGAATAAGTAAAGTCTCTTTTTTGTAAACTGATGTCAGCATATTTAGTTGATCTCTACTGAGACAACATAACATTCATATATTTCACAAGACAACAACACATAATTTACTAAGTTGAATTCCAAATGATTTTAATGAAAGTAAAAGATCTTTTGATTTTTTAACAATTAAATAATATAATAAACTATTTCAATTATTAATAAATTTTTGTTTGTTTTGTACAACACTAAAAATAAGTTATTTGTAGATTTGTGTAAAACTAAAGGGAAAGACTTAAATTTAAAAAGCTATGTGTGTGTGCATTTTGGGTTTTATTTAGGAAAATGATTTTTTGGCTCTCATTAGGCTTATTCTAAATATGGTTCAATAACGTAAAAATTGTACATATTATATATAATACATTTATTAGAAATATTTATATTTTTCATAATATTAATATATGTAAATAAAATTAAAAATCAAAAGACCATTGGCTTAACAAAAAAAAAAAAAATTGAATGCACTTAAAAAAAAAACCTTGTACTTTGCAAAAATTGAAAACAAAAGCAACAATTACATACATTGCTTCTCTCTCTCTCTCTCTTTTAACAAAAATGACTATTATAAAATTTCATTTTAGACATGATAAGTCACATTTTATTTCTATAACAGTACATCCAATATTTTTAAATGTAATTTGTAAGCATGTTGGAGATGACAGATTGTTTGTCATTTTATAGAACATTGACACGTTGTACTTATATCCTATACGGCAACGACATTATGTCCTTGTTATTTTTATAAATGACAAAACATAAATAATCTATCGTTTGTATTTTGAGACAAAACGACATGCCAATTTATTGATCGATAGAGAAAAGATATGGCAATTGCTTATTTTACAAGACAACGACATATCATCTACGAAGTTGAATTCCACATGATTTTTATGATAGTAAGAAATTGTTTGTTTTTCTAACAATTAAATAAAATAATAAGATATTTCAATTATTCATATATCTTTACATGTTTGTTTTCTGCAACATTGAAAAGAGGTTATTTATATAATATTTTGGAAAAACTAATGGAAAAATTTTAATTTGAAAATCACATTTAAATACAACTATATACTATGTTGAAAACACACACACACTTTAATCTTTATATAGGAAATGATATCTTAGCCTCTCATTACAGTCATTTTAAACTTGGTTCAATAATGTAAAAATTGTACATATTATATATAATACACTTTATTTGAAATTAAACGACATGACATCCCATGTATCTTTATACAAAACATAAATACATACTATTTACAATACATCATTCATATTTTAGTTGGAAAAGACATGTCATTTAATTTCTTAGAGATGAGATGACATGACAACTACTTATTTTAAAAGACATCGGCACGTCATCTACAAATTTAAATTCCACATGATTTTAATGAAAGTAATAATTTTTTTAACAATTAAATAAAATAATAAAAATATTTCAATTATTCATATCTATGTACATGTTTGTTTTATTCAACACTAAAAATATATTATTTGTTTATTTTGGCAAAACTAAGGGAAGAATTTTAATTTGAAAGTCATGCTTAAGTATGAATATACATTGTGTTTAATACACACACATATACACACACTTTAGGCTTTATATAGGAAATTGATCTCTTATCCTCTCATTAGGCTTATTCTAAACTTGGTCCAATAATATAAAAATTGTACATATTATATGTAATACATTTTATTTGAAATATTTAAAATTTTCAAAATATTAATATATGGGGATAGGGAGACCGTATATAAAATTAAAAATTAAAAGACCATTTGTTTAACCAAAATAAAAGTAAAGGTAGCCTATTAGTCCCGAAACAAACTTTTTTTAAAAAAAAAATTATTTTCAAAAAAGTTAAAAAAGCACCAATTACATTGCTTCTCTCTCTTTCTTTTTTTTTGTAACAAAAATGACTATTTCAAAATTTCACTTTATACATGACAAATCATCTTTTTTTTTTTCAATAACATTACATTTAATATTTTAAAGTATAATTTGCAAGCATGTTGAAGATGATAGGTTATTTATCATTTTATATGCAAACGTCGAGTCTTACACATATGATAAAACGAAACGACATAACATCCTTCTCATTTTGCTAAATGACAAAGCGTAAATATATGCATCTGCGCATGCTATTTACAATTCATCGTTCATATTATGGTTGTAAACGACATGTTATCTTTATATTCATTGACTGAACTACATGACAATGTTTTGTTTTGTGCAATAATGGCACGTCATCTATAGTGTTAAATTCCACATAATTTTAATAAAAGTAAGAAACTGTTTGTTTTTTATATTTACAATTAAATAAAATAATAAACTATTTCAATTATTCATATTTTGTTTTGTATAACACTTAAAATAGTTTATTTGTAGACTTGAGTAAAACTAAGGGAAAAACCTTAATTTAAAAGTCACGTTTAAATATGAATATATCCTAAGTTTAACATATATATAGATACACACATTTTATGCTTTATACAGGAAAATGATCTCTTGGCCTTCCATTAAGCTCATTCTAAACTTGGCCTAATAATGTAAAAATTGTATATATTATATGTAATATATTTTATATGAAATATTTATTTTTTTTCATAATATTAATATATGAGGATAGAGAGATCATAAGTACAATTGAAAATCGGAAGACCAGAACCAAACTAAATTAAAAGCACCAAACCACCAATTAAATTGCTTCTCAATTTGTTTTAGTTAAAAATGACTATTTTAAGATGACATTATATACAATATTTTAAAGTTTAATTTGCAAGGATGTTGAAGATGATATGTCATTTGTCATTTTATAGGAAACCAACGTGTCGTACAAACTTTATGAATTCAACAGCAAAATCTGATAATTTGTCCTTATATATGTTTAGATTGTTAAATCCTTTAAAAGATATAAATTGTTGACACACAGAGATAAATAATCCAGTAGAAAAATTAGAAGATGATTTTTTACTGAAATTTAGATATCAAAATATTAAGAAGATAATAAATTAAATAATCCTATTCTCATCCAGATCTAAACCAAAATAAAGAAATAACTTTGAATTGTCATGAAATTGAAATAACTAATTAATTCAATTGGACAAGAATAGATAAGCACAAGTAAAGACTCTTTTCTATAACAACAAGGAAAACATCATGTTGTTCACATAACAAATAGAAAGGTGGCATTACATACATCTAGAAAATTGATCAACGGCTTATTATCTCCTGGAAAATAGTGGATGTAAGTCGTACATTCTATGCACCGGTGCATACTTTTTAGGACATGTTGTTTACTCTCAACCTTCTATATGATATGTCGACCTCTGAGAATTTAAATAGATGACATGTTACATACATACCGAACTTTATCAAAATTTCATGAATTAAAAAATACCTTTGTAGAAAATAAAAGGAAACTCCAAGCTACAATTTTTTAAGACTCTAATGTCTAAGCTACATTACGAACACGAACACAAAAGAGAGTGAGGGATTGAAAAGTGAAAACCAATTCGTTGTGGATCCACCATTTGTTTAATTTTTCTTCACTAAGCATCTTGAATGGATCATAAGAGCCTATTAATGAAGGTGCAATTCAAACTATATATTTTCTCTACATTTGCTACAAGAAGGCTGCCTTAAATACCTATGAATTACTTTCCTCTCCATATTTCATCATGTAATCTAATAATTTCGTAAGTATAGCATTACTCAACATCAAAATCCTTAGAGTTTTGTTTTTGGATTTGTTAAATCCTTAAAAGGATATTTGTTTGAATTCTTGATCATGCAAAGATAAATAATCTAGTAAGAGAAAAAAAAAAGAGGAGTTTACTAAAAAATTAAATATCAAAATATTAAGAAAATAATAAATTAAATGATCTTATTTTGATCTAGATTCGGATTCAACTAAGTAAATAAGTTTAAATTGTCAAGTAATTGCAATAACTAATTAACTCAAGATTGGACAAGAATAAGTAAAGACTCATTTATGTAAACTGCAGTCTGCAGCAAGGAGAACGACATGCTGTTCGCCTAACAAATAAAAGATGACTTAACTTACAGCGCTAAAATTTATCGACGACTTAGCATCTTGATGAAAACCGTGGACGACAAGTCTTACTGATATCTATCTGCTTATTTATTAATAATTGTAGTAGGAACAAACTATTTGAACAAAGTAATAATAATAAGAAATTATGGGGGTCTTAGTTTATTTTACCTTTCTCTTCTCCTGAACCATCCCGCGCTTATTTCGAAAGTACATCGCATTACGCAAAACCACCGCAAGCTCTCTCTCTCCGGTTCGCTCTCGACAACTCCTTTCAATGTCTCAGCCAATCATTTTATCCGACGAAGAAGACCAAAATGCCCTCGAAACCCCAATCCAATGCCAGTACAAAAAAATCCGAACAGGACCCGACCCGGTAGCCCCTACAGTCCTGATCCTCGACGATGAACCGACCCCCAAAAAATCTGGTTTTGCCCTCTCGTCTTCGTCCACCCCCTCGTTCGTTGCGGAGACGCCGATGTCCGATGTTTCTATTGTCAAATGCACCTCCCGCTCTTGGCTTGATCCTCAAATTAGGGTTTCGAATTCAGATGAAAATTTAGCCGGTTCGTTTTTTTTTTTTATATATATGTTTCTTTGAAATTGAAGTAAAATGAAAAAGTTAAACTGTGGTGTTTTAGGTAAGCAATTGTGCACTTTTTTTTTTTTTGGAAGTAATTTGGAAATGCTGTTATCTTTTACTACGCAAATTGAATGTTTATGGTTATTAATTTTATTTGTGTTGCTATTTAATGTATAATTCAGCTAAACTTGAAACCCAATTGAGTATTTTTATAGTTAATATCGCTTGGTGCTTGTTGGGAAAATAAGAAGAGTAAATTTTTCTTTGTGTTCTCACATGGCCTGTATTTAGATTAATGGTAATTGATTGCTGCTTATGCTTTTTCATTTATTTTGTTGGCTATATCACAGGAAATAGTAGAGTGATATGTTTAGAGTCTGACAATGAATCTGAAAGTGGTTCTGGGAGGGTAGATTTGGGGCAGAATGAATGGGTGCATTCTGGTTCTGATGATGAAAAGGACTCAGAATGGGATTTTAGAATTGGTAAGTTGGAAATATATTGAGAGCTAGAAAGAATTTGGCTTTGTGTTTAGGAGTTTGTTTCTTTCGTAAAAACAAAAAATTTTACTGGAAATTTGTTTATCAGGTAATGCTGGTTTGATACAAATGTCTGGGGACAGCTCTTCACAGCCAACCTGTGCAGAATATGATATGGATCTGGTATTTCCTACTAAGGCGTTATGATAATAATACATCAAAATAGAACTTGCTTGGATTAAATGATACCAAAATAGTGAGGCTTTAATTATCTAAACTGAGTTGCTAACCATTATCTTCCGGATGTTGAAACCTTAATGGTACTTAAGGAAGTACAAAGTATTTAATATCACTTTAAACCCAGAATATTGTAGCTGTAGTGTATCAAACTTCTTGTAGAGAGGTATGTAAATTTCAAGTTCATGTATTCAAGGGAGAAGCCGATACGTATGCTTTAATATGCTATATAGTATCTCTGTTATCATGATAAATGCTAATGTATTCATGCATAAGTCTGCTGATTTAGTGACATTTGCTTCCTTGCCCAGCTTGGTATAGGTGATGACATTATTTAAAGTTCATGGAAACTAACAAATTGAGGAGTTAACATTACACCTTACCTATTCATAACATTAGTTGTCCTTTATCTACTTTATTTTGATTTCGAATTACTTGTAATTATATTTTTACATGTTTTCATGCTTATTTACATTTCTGAATTATTATTGAGTTTAGTATCTGCTGTAGTTATTGCTATAATTTTGGCCATCATACTATGATTGCTTGCTTCTCAATTATGATATTTAGGCAATTTTTTCTCAGCAGTAACTTTTTGCTTCTACTTCGTTATTGAAACTTGTAACTTTTATCTTTTAACTAGAAAAAGAAAACAAATTATGGAGTTTTATGATGCACTTGTTTCTCTTCTTCTGACTGTCTGTAGTTTGGGTAGCATTTTTTCTTTTTAATATCTTTAGCTAACTATCTCGAGGTTAGAGTTATTTTTAAGCTCATTGTGGAAATAAAATGGGGTTACTTAACAATCGAGTTCTCCACTGTGTTTACCTAGATTTCTAATGATTTGATGACATTCAAACAGCTACAAGATTGTCCTGAAAAGGAAAATTTTAGCATGGAGATGATGGGTAATCTGCTAAACACAAAAACAAGTTTAGAAGTCAATGCTGACAAGAGAAAAAGCACAGATGAGGCAGTGGGAAAGAAGAAGAAGATGACTAAGGAAGAAAGAATGCTCTTTATGGAGGAAAAGAAGAAAAAGAAGGAGGTAAGTCCCTTATTGAGGGTACTAGTTTCATCTCAGTATTTGGGGAACTGATCAGAATATGTTATACAGGAAGAGAAACTTCAGAAGGCAGCATTGAAGGCTGAAGCTGCCGAATCGAAAAAATTGCAAAAAGAAATGCAAAAGTGGGTGAAAGGGAAGTTTGCACAAGATTCTATTGTGGCTGAAATTGATGCAAAAGTAGTTGAACTGGGTTCAGTTGGAGGTCAGGTCTATTTTATATCTTCATCTTTTATTTTCTGATGATAGATTACCCATGCTAATTTATTGTCATTTACTTTTCCAATTCGGTTATGGGATAAGTTCTCTGCTTTGTCCTACAGGCCATCTGCTTACAAGGTTTGCAGAAAAAAGATTTAAATACCGCATAGCATCAAATCCAATTGAAAGATCAATTGTGTGGACCATGACAGTTCCTGAACATATTTCACAGGTAACTGTTTGGATTGAATATGAAGATTTTTCTTGCTACGGTAATATATCTTTGGATTCGTAGTTTTCCCTTGTACATCTGACATGACATCTAGTCTGATAACTAGGTAGTACTCAATCTTCTGCGAATAGTTGGAATTAACTGAATAAATGATTTATTTTCATTGAATGTTGATGCTTGATCATCCTAATAAATACCGTCTTTTTGGTAGAAAATATGATTATATGACCAGAAATTTATTTTCTGTGAATTTTTAAGACATATGTGACGATGTGACTGCAAGTCTTTGATTGAGGGCTAATAGCAAATGCTCTTGACTCGAACTTGGTTATTGTCTTCATCTGTCTCCTGTTGTCTGTATAACTTGGTTAAGAACAGATTTTTTAGCAAATGCTAATGTTCTTTAAAGTGCTATTGATTTTTCTTTTTAGTTACCTTTCAAATTTTAAGATACGAGATTCCTATTTTGTTTTGTCTTCTTTTCCTTTTCTTGGGGGCTTAAATTGAAATAGAGGTCAACATCGTTTTTGAGTTCTTGTATGCCCATTTATTACACCGCTTACCTCATGCAATATTAGTATCAGGGTTTTAGCTATTGATTAGAATCGTGATGACTATGTTGCCAAGTTTAGTTCGGGGTGCTGAATTCCAAGATAAGCTTGAGGACTTGTCAAGTATGTTACCATTTTGGTAATATTAGATGGTCATGAAAAACCATATGATAAGCTTTTGTGCATGCGAAGTGAGCTGAATTTTTCTGATTAGTGTTAATTAACTGACATCTATTACTTGAAATTTATAATATAAGATTGACTTTGGGAAGTTTATATCTTACCTATTTATATAATTCTCTGAAATAGTCTGAATTCTCAACTATGAACTTCTAAGTACTGGTCTGATAGTTATATTATAATATATTTTATGCCTTTGTATGTTCGCGCTTTTTCCTTTTCTTTCCTCCTTTTTCTAACAAAATTATAATATTTTTGATTGTCAATATCAGCATTCTCTCAGATGTGATGTTTATTTCCGTGCATGAGAATGTTGTTCTTGTGAATCTTTAATTTGCACATGTCTGTGATTATTAACATTTTGACTTATGATCATTTTTATTTGTCACAGATATCTCCTCAAGGAATGGAAATTCCATACATATTACTCGTATATGAGGCAGAAGATTTTTGTAATCTTGTTCTCAATGAATCATTTATGGATCATGTTTCTTTAGTTCGAAGGCATTATCCATCTCATACAATTTGCTACCTCACAAATAGGTTAATGGCACATATCAGTAAAAAGTAAGGTGTCACTAAGTTTAGTGTGACATTATGTTTTCTGGCTATTTGTACTCAATTGAGATGCAATATTGCAATATATTGATACATGGACTCTGGTAATGTGACAGAGAAAAGGAACGGTATAAGAATCCAGCAAATAATAGTGGTTGGAGACGTCCACCGGTTGAGGAGGTCAAATGACTAACTGAGATTCCAAACAATTACCATGAGTTAATGCTCAATGTAACTGAAGAATTTTTGTTACAGGTGCTGGCAAAATTGACCACTCATTTTGTTAGGGTACATTCCAGGCAGTGTATTGATGAAGCTGAAGTAGCTGAACATGTTGTTGGTTTAACAAGTAGCCTGGCCTCTTGCCAATTCAGGTGCTGTCTTATCTCATAGCGATGAGTATAATCTTGGTTTTGAGTGAGATGGAAACAATACAGACTAGTGATGAATATAATCCTGATATCATTTCTATATTTTTTTTGCAATTAATTTTTATTTTCTTTCTCAGATTGTATATTTTTCTGTCTCGATGGTAAAAGAAATTCCTTTCAAAAAATCTTGAGTCTGAACAAATTAAACAAATATTTGAACATACAACATCTATTGATCTCTTACTCTTTAATGTACTGTTACAAGTTTTTTAATTTTAGTCTCATTTATCTGTCCTGCCCATTTAAATTACTTGGTGTTGTTACTATTGTAGACTTTTACAGATGTTTGTTTCTATGAACAACTGAAGAAACACCTCTTCTTTCTTCCTTGTATTGTATGCTTGTGTACATGTGTCAGTGAGTCTTGCATTCCTTTTCATATTTTAGCTGATAAATGATCTGAAACTGCTTCATACTTTCAATTGCAGAAAGAAATTAACTCGACTATCTGTAAACGCCAATGGATCCCTTATCTCTAAGGACTCTGTAGATAAGAAATTAATAAAAAAGAGCCCATGGTGAGTATGCTATGAAATTGGTACTCTCTATCATTAATTATATTTTTTACTTTGACTCACTTGAAGAAGAAAAATTGTCAAAAATGAAGGGTTGAAATTGTTTGATTAAAATTGTTGAACCCAATGAGAGGACTGGAATAAAATATTTAGGAAATTTCATCTTGAATGTTACTGTCATGTCATTTTATCTGAAATAGTTACAACCAACCCAGCTATTGTTCTGTTGCAAAAGGATATATGAACATTCTATGTTTTGTGCATTAAGCCAGTTGACAGTGGTACTTAACTCAGTCACAGACTTGCACTGGATAGATGTTCTACGAAAGAAATTTGATAAGCGTGTGGATGGTGTTGCTTGTCAGCTTAAAAATAATAGCCTGTTTCAGTTACATTGATAACTTTGACGAGTAATCAATAGAATATTGGCAATAGTAGTGCTGCTTTTGACTGATGAGTTAAGTATCATGCTTTTTGATCTCCCTGGTATCTGTAGATATCTGCTACTTATTAAGCTGAGCGGCCTCCTTTTTCACTTCCATGCTAAGTAGGGCCTTCAATATCTCTCATGCATCCCATGGCTTGCCATCTTTCTCACTAGTTAGTCCCCAACCATTAGTGTGCAACATGGTGCTTTCTGTTCGGGCTCTGAATTTTTATATCTGAATTCTCTGTTATGTCCAGGTTAAAAGCTTTGGTATCTATTCCAAAGGTACAGCCGCGATTTGCTATTGCTATATGGAAGAAGTACCCTACCATGAAATCTCTACTGAGCATTTATATGGACCCTAGTAAATCAGTAAGTGTAAAAAAAAATAATAATATGTGTAAAAGCAAAAATATGCCTTCTTTATATTTGGTTGATACTTGATAGTAAATATGTGCCGTCTTTCTGACATTTTGTTTTGAACACCTGTATGACTGTTCACTTTATAGGAGCTTAGAAATTGAAGGACTTTATTGTACTCTGGATTGCATCTAGATAGTACTTTACCATCTTTAATTGTGCTGTGAAAGAAAATTTGTATAATTTCCCTCTTGGCGGAATTGGATTAGTTTTTCAATTACAATAACATGCTGTAGATTTATCCACTTTTGTTGTGTCGTTGGTTACCACTTTCATTGAAGCCTTATTTTATATAGATATATAAATAATGAAGGATTGTGCAAAAAGATTTTCCACAGCACAGAGCTAATTTGAGTGTCACAGTAGGTGTAATTGATCCTTTCTGTGCTTGCCTTATTTAGTCATCCAAAATTTCTATAAGTGGCTCTGCATCTTGGGTTTAGGGTTGAAGGAAAACCGAATCCACATACTGCATCTTACAAGTCAATGTACCAAGTTTTATGGAACATCTTTATGTTAATATTTCTTAATCAGTTTCTTATATTAAGCAAATTTATAAATAAATAAAAACGCACATACAAACACATTTTCAATGGATCCCAGATCTGATGGCAGAAAACCTCTTGTTACGGTAATGCTTGGTGACATGAACTTGATCTACTCTGTTTCTGTTACTACAATCAATGCTTTGACTTTTGTTTGTTGTTTCTTAAAATAACAAATTACTTGTATTGCTTTTATATTGGAACTTCAGGTGCATGAAAAGGAGTTTCTGCTCAAGGATTTGACCATCGACGGACTACTTGGTGGCAATAGAAGACTAGGAGAGGTTTGCTCAAAGAGAGTGTACAGAATACTCATGGCTCAAAGTGGGAGCATTAAAACAGATGATATTGAGGACGGTGCTGATTTCTTTGGATGTCAGTCAAATTAAATAACTTCTGATGGTAATTCTTGGTTTTTGCTTTAGTTTAATCAACAAGAGTAGAGGTGTGCATGTTTGGTTTCAAGTTCATCTGTAGTTTTATCGCATGCTTCATCTCTACAGCAGTATATATGCATTCCTATTTCCTACATTTTCCAAATATGCATGATTTTATTGTCAAAGTTAGAGCACTCCTTGTAAATGGCATCTGAATATTCATTGTGTCCTCAAAAAATCTCAAGATTAGTTGGCCTGATGAGATACTGAAGTGATCTGAGGCGACAACCAATTGATGGATTTGGGATATGTGCTCTTAGATTGTTGTACTTGTATATCCTAGCAAGCATTTTATGATTCCTTAAGTGGTGGCCATTGGATATCCATCATTATACTGCAGTCTAGTTCGGATTTGCTGTTGTTTTCTGAAGTCCAAACAAATCTTGTTGCCTTTATCTGGTTGTTTTCACGATTAACTTTTTAAGATTCGAGCCAACCTTAGTGAATTCATTATTATTTTGATCCTAGAGATTATATTTTGAATTATATTGATTATGTATGATAAGGTTCAAGATTGGCTTCCCTCCACCATGATAACTGGCATTGTGATACTGGTTCAAATTGTATTTGAATAACCCTGGCTGTCACATACAATTTGATCCTGGCTTCTCTCTTTGGATGGCACTTCTAGTAGTGATTGATTTTTTATGCTTATCATTGATGTAAGAGATAGTAGCGATTGACGCGTTCATGTGGTGTCTCATCACATTAATGATGGTATTTTGGAAAAAAAAAAAAAAAGTAATAACTTAATATGTGACAATCATTGATCAGTGTCACATGAGTTGAAATATTGAATCTTTTTTGGAAGGCGCTTCTTGCGGCCATTGATTTTTTATACCATCATTAATGTGACTTTTAACATTTTTAGCAATTGGCATGTTAACGTGAAGTCTTATCTATCACATTAACAATGGTATAAAAAAATTAATAATGGTATAAAAGAACAACAGCTTAATGCGTGATGATTATTAGTTAGTGCCACATGAGTTGGATTTTCATTTTTCTTTTTAGAGTTTTTTTTTTTTAATAATTTTTGGGAGTTGGAAAATTGAATCCTCTCATGTGAGTGATGCTTGAAATTTAGCCACAGAAGCTTTACTGGAGGGGCCAGCAACAAGTCAAGCAATAACATTATTATACAGAACTTGTGGGCATTACCGTTAGTGGACCTAATTTTGCATGGGGCCTCCACCTCAATCTCAATGTCAATGTCAAATGGTGGCCTTTTCATTTCATATCTTAAACGTGCTTTGCCCACCATCTCCGCCAACTGTTTCTACGAACATTCCATCATCATTAGTGTCACTAAAAGCTCCACTCCAAGTCCCAATAAATACTTGATAATAATTTGTTCTTATAATATTTAAATATAAAAGATAGTTTTTTTTTTCCTCACAATCTATCTTAAATAAAGACAACCTATCTTAAATAAAGTGATATTCATTAATTAATTAATTATTTTTAAAAAATTTTAATAAATAAATTATATTATCTCATTAATCAATTGATTAATATTATATTATTAAAAATATTTTTTAAGATAAAAAATTTAAGATATATTATATTATTCTATTTTTTAAATAAAATTTATATTCTTGTCTCGAAGAGAATCGCCCTATAATGAGAAATCTTATAATGTGTTGTCTTAGTTTCATTTCTACTCTATTTTAAGTTTAGAAAACGACAAAAACAAAAGCAAATTTTAAATCATATAACAATCTATGCATTATTGTTATTATTTTTTAAAATTTTTAAACCTCGTAGTAGTTGAATTCAAGATATATTATATTAGTTTATATCAATATCATATCTAAAACTTCGATATTCATTCGTATGCAAAAGCTATTAGGAGGAGTTAGTAGGGAAGGCAATGGTCAAAGTCAATAAAAATGTCATAAGCTTTTAATAAAATAGTATTTGAGTTAATTATTTTGGAACTTCGAACCATTTGATCATTTTTATTTGTAAGACAAATTATTTTCAATTTCTCTGACGTCTAATAGAAACCCATTTGATATTTGGGCAAAAGATCTTGATTCTTGATAATTTAACTTCATAGAGTAGTGATTTGGTCTAAAATTTTAAATTTTATTAAAATTATAAAACGATTTGCTAATAATACGAATATATTTATGCATCGTTGTAAATTATTTGACAAGGTTATAAAAGTAAAGAATATTCCCCACCCTTGTCAACTCATCTCAAATTTTAATTCCGCGTTGAAAAGTTTTCCCAACTCCGTAATAATCAAACCTTTAGCCCACGTCACTGCCCATGCACACCGCACTATCATGCACCAATAAATTTTTTGCATGTAATTTTATATCTCAAAAAGTAGCTTCGTATTATTACCCTTGTGCTCTATAAAGTAGAAGTAAAAAGACCTTACCTTCT
This sequence comes from Murraya koenigii, assembly GCA_025617385.1. Taxonomy (NCBI): domain Eukaryota; kingdom Viridiplantae; phylum Streptophyta; class Magnoliopsida; order Sapindales; family Rutaceae; genus Murraya; species Murraya koenigii. The sequence goes on along the minus strand of CM046813.1, from coordinate 5,813,536 downwards.
CTTCTTAGAGAGCTCCCTGATCATGGAGAAAAGCAAATCATTTTCAGGGTATCCAAGCTCCTGCTCCAGCTCTAGCTCCGAAGCCCGGTTCGGGTTCGAGGAAAGGTCGAAATCGTATAGCTTCAACGGTCCGACCGGGAAGGCCGATGTGTTAGCCTCTTCAGGCAACCCAGAGAGCAAGAGGAGGAAAAGGGTGGCTGCTTATAATATGTACACCATGGAACGTAAGCTCAAGTCATCGCTTCGCAACAGTTTCAAGTGGATCAAGAACAAGTTCACTGATGATTATTAAGATGTTTGAAGTAAACAAACTGGCTTTTGGCAACAGAGTTAGATTTTTTTTTTTTTGAATCACATAATTAAATTGTGAATATTTTTTGTAGTTTTGTGTATAAGGAGCTTGTAATATAAATCGATGATCAACGTGGTTGTTGTTTGTTGCAGATTGATGAGCCTGTTTAGTTAATAATAAACTATGGAGCTTTGTTTAATAGATTTCAATGGGCTCGCTATCTATGGGGGGTGTGCATTAAAACTTATTCTATTAAATTGGGCAGAATCATTTTAAAGAGCCCATCACTTTTGAATCCATTTTAATGGGGTTTATAAAATTAAAATAACTATATTGATATAATTCGCTTTCAATCTTTCTTTACCTCTCCCTCGGCTCTTGTTACATCTATGAGCTATTATATTAATTAGGAACTCTCATTAAACTTAAGCTCTAAAATATATATAATGGCCTCTTCAACTAAGGTAAGTAAAGAAAAGTAAAACAACAATGTAGAATTTTAGAGAGAAATTCATGCAATAATATTTACGTGTGTTTCCTAGATTTCGGAAAAAAAAAAAAAGGCAGATTACAAAACAACAACAACAATAATAATAAAAGCCTTTCAAAAGAAGCTATTACATATACAAGAAGAAAAGAGAAAGCCTTTTATTAAATTCAAAGAAAGGCTATTTTAAGAACAAAAGAAAATAAAAACAACCCCACAACACTATCCACCTTACTTTATATTTTATTATCTAATAAATTTAGTAAGATGGAAATAATGAATCTCGACAATGGTTTTCTCATCTCCACTTCATTTTTATTTAATTATTTTATAGTAGGTATGTGTATATAATTTTAATAAATTTAAAATTTAAAACAAGATCTTGAAATAATATCAAAATTATAAAATATTTAAAGAGAGTGGCACCTTAATAGAAAAAATAAAATATAATAGTGTTTTAGAGTTGCATAAGAATTATATTATAGATTTTTCTTTTAGTTATATCTTATTTATATTAGGTAAAAATAAAAAATAAATTATTAACCAATATTATAATTGATAAAACAAAATATAGTAAATAAAAATTTAAAAGTATTTACATATAATGGAGTTTAGGGTGGGAGAGGAATGGAGAGTATTATTTTTCTCACATTCCTACAAAATAATCTAAAATTTGCCCGATTTGAAGTGAGACCCTTTAAACTTGAAGAATTTTACTATCCCTAATAAAAAGAGCATAAAGCAATAAGTTAATAAGGTTATTAGTGCTAACATTCTCCAAAGCCTCCATTTACAAAAACAAAATATAAACATAAATAAATAATAAAGGGAGTAAAATAATTCATAAAATTTAATATTAATTTACATTCATTCTTGCATAAATATAATTATAATTCTGTAACGCTATATGGTATAATATTAATTGACAATAAAATGGAAAAAAGAAAAAAAAAATGACTATACTTATTTTAAAAAACTGCCCTTTTCTTTTCTCCTAATCATCTCTTCAAAGGCCATCTGTCCGTCACGCCGAACATATTAAGGGTGTTTCGATAATTTCAATAATTTTAGTAGCATATGCCGAACAAAAAGTCAAAACGCCGATAGCTTGCAAAAGCTCCGGCCAGTAAAAGCCCGCCGCCCGCCGGAGTTAATGCTGTAAGTTAACCCTATATCTTTCAACCTCGTATACCGCAGCCCAAGCACCATCGCCATAATTAGTAAAGCTACCGCCGGGGACCCAAAATCCTTAAATCATAATCAGAAAAGCTACCGCCGGCGACTCAAAACCCTTAAAAAGGTAATTTTGAGTAATATAAGCCTTAAATTTAGTAACTTTAGGCCAAAAAAAATTAGTTTTTTTTTCTCAATTTTCCAAATTTTTGGTCAATTTGTAGGTGCAAAGACAAATGGGAGTGATTAAAGACGGTAAAGTTTCTGGAAATTTACCAAGCAATGAGGTTTTTGCGGTTCACTATCCGGGTTATCCTTCATCAACATCTCGTGCAATTCAGACTCTTGGTGGAAGTGAAGCAATTCTCAAGGTCTAAACAAACTACACTTATGAAATTTTCTCAATATTTGTTGTAATGAATGTAGAACAAGCTTATTTTATGTGTCAGTATTGCTCTTGCTCTTGCTCTTGTAATGATATGGAGTAGGTAGATCATGTTGAGTAAAGTGATAATTGTTTCTTTTTTTACTTGTTGGGGTTTTAAGTTGCATAAATAGCTGTCATCTGCTGCAGAAGAAATAACTTTGTTTGTAAATGTTATTTATTAGATGGTTAGTATTTGAGTGTGTGTATAATGGATGGGATCACAAGGCCTAGGACATAACAGGGCATGTGAGGATATATGTGCTTGCTTAAATGTGCTTTTAGGAGTCAAGGACTTGTAAAGAATCGCTGAACGTAAATTCTTTAATAATATATGGTAAGATAGGTAGCTTGTATGGCTGGCATGGATATTTGTGTTAGTTTTAATATATATATATATATGAAAATCGGTTTGTGTCCATTTGGATTGAAATTTTCAATGTATAAATATGAGCCTGTGCTGGTGTTTTTCCACCTATAATTTAACATCTATTTTTGCCATCTCAATTCTTTCTGAGATATGATTTCCGGGCTGTGATTCTGTGTTTTCAAGTAAATTCTTATTTCATTTTCATGTCAAACTGTTGCTAATTTATGATTAATCGTGTCCTTTTTAGGCTCGTAGTTCAATGTCTAACAAGTTGGAGCTTCATTTCCGACCTGAAGACCCATATTCGCACCCTGCATTTGGAGAGGTTCGTCCCTGTAACAACTTGCTATTAAAAATATCTAAAAAAAAGACATCACAGCCTTGTAATGGCCAAAGCTCTGAAGTTTTCAACCAGACATTCAAGCATCCATTGCATGATGCAACTGATGTTGGAAATGTTCCAGAGGTACATGAGCTTGAAAATGACTCAGTTGTCGCTAGAAAAGAAGTTGACATGCAGAAATCAGAAGACCAAGTAAATCTTTTTGCTGATATTGTTGCTCGGGTCTCTGAGGCTTATCACTTTGATGGTCAGAATTCAATAGTTTGCTATTGTGATATGCTCATTGACAGTTTCGTTTATCTTCATTACTAATAAGTTGATCTTTCTTTGTTTTTAAAATTTGTTAAGGAATGGCTGACTACCAACATGTTGTCGCTGTTCATGCCGATGTTGCTCGGAGGAAAAAGAGAAACTGGACAGAAGTAGAGGAGCCACAGTTTGGTGAAGTCTTTATATTTTAATTTTCTCTATTCCTTTAGAAGTAAAATGTAAATATCATGTTTGGTTTGTTTTCTCTATCAACATGATTTATTCTCAACTTTCAGAGAAGGGTGGTCTTATGGATCTAGATGAAGATGATGTAATGATGATATTGCCTCCACTTTTTGCGCCTAAAGATGTTCCAGAAAATTTAGTGTAAGGCGCACTGTTTTCTCTTAATTTATGTGAGAAAATCCTCTTCCTTTTTCTTGATACATATATGATCTGCAGCTATCTGATGCTAGATTATTGAAGAATTTTTAGTCGTACATTATTTTTCCTAACTGACTATTTAATCTTTTTCAGGTTAAGGCCATCAGTCATTCCAAGCTCATTGAGGAAAGCAGGAGTTAAGCAAAACATTTCTGAGGTATTGATGAAAAAGTTAATACTTTCTGTTCTCCTTTTATTTTATTTTATTTTTGTACTTTTTAGTCTGCTAAGTTGCTGCCAAAACCTTTTTACTGTTATTTTATTGATTTTTTTTTGCCTAGTGCTTATGTGTGTATGTATATGGGATAATACTTTTCGTCATTTAGTCATATTTGATAGCCTAATAAATTCCACCAAGTGTTGCTATGGTAGATGTCTCTCTTCCACAACTGGCTTCACGCAATTTCTTATTATGGGTTTGATTTCTTTTATTTAATCTGGACTCTGTAGTTTTAACAGTTCTTTAGATTTGATGCTCAATATTATATAATTAATAAACTTCTTTTTGTTTCTGAGCAAATAATATTAGTAATAATAAATAAAATTAATGTTGTTATTTTATATTAGCTTAAAGCCGTAGGAGTCATAAAGTTAGAATTGGTTGATATGGAGCAAGAGAATGGTTAAAGTCATGATGTGGTCCTCTTACCTGTTCACATTTTTGCTTGTGAAGCCCATTTCTGTCCTTTATGAAATGCGAATGCATTTATAGACAATACTTCGTAATAAACATTCTTATGTTAATCTTTTGTTAGTTTTAATAAAAGAACTTTATGGATAAAAAAAATGAAGTCAAACTTATTTCATGCATTAAAAATGTAGCTTAAAAGTTAGTTAAAATTAAATCAATTTCTATAGATTAACCCCCTTAAAAGTTTTATGGAGCTTCAAAGTGAATTTCTTATTTTAGAGTTTGGCACATGAAAAATTGGAAACTTATTATATGCTTTGGAGGTGGCTGAATCTATCTTTATCTCCTTAATTGTGCATACATTAGGAAAGAAACAGAATTCCACACATCATCATTTTCTGGGAAGTTTTTCGGCTGTAATTTATTTTGCTTCCAAATAGAATGATCTGACTTAGTAATCTTTGTCATATTTTGTTTCAGATGTCAACTAAATTATCTAAAGCAATGTCTATACTCTACCAGGCATATAATCTTGTATCATATAGCGATGGTTAGTAATGCTTTAACTGACAAGACTTTTGTTGTTTTCTATGCAGAAGGATATAGAGTCGGGTCTTGCAATTGACTTTAACATCAAAGATATCCTTTGGTTTTGGTTGTTTTCTTAAATTGTCTCCCCACACCCTCCACCAACGTCCCCAACCAAAAGAGAAAAAAAAAAGGAAAAAAGCGTCACCTAATCTGTTCTTGCTTCATTTATGTGATTTCTTGTTTTCATCATCTTTCACGGCATATGCTTAGAATTGAAAGATTCAGCATAATTCTGCACCTTCCCCTACTCTCCTTAGCCCTCTTCCACACCCTCCATCTTTTTTTATTTATTCTTTCTGGGGTTATACTTAGCAGTCTTACAGATACCTGAAAAGGTACACTGGGAGGAATTCATATCCCAGGATTCTGAGCAGTGGAAGTGGCAGATGGCTGTATCTAAACTCTTTGATGAGCGGCCTATATGGCCTAAAAGTTCTATCAGTGATCGCTTGCTTGATGAAGGTCTAAAATTTAACAGTATAATGCTCAAAAGGTTCTCTGCCTGGGACGTCAACCTCATAGTAAATTATTTTAGAATTACCATGGCTCTTTGTTAAATTTGGTATTCTACATTTGTCTGCTTTTACAGGCTTCTGCTTGGAATTGCATACTACTTTTCAAATGGACCATTTCTCAGGTTCTGGATCAGAAAAGGCTATGACCCTCGCAAAGATCCAGAATCTCGCATGTAAGATTTCCACTTAAACATTCTCTTAGATTTCTTTTTTTATTTAGTTGATTAATCTGCTTGCCTATTGCAAAGAAATTGGTTGCCCCACCCAAAGACATGAGTAAAATTTAGTTGAGAATAATTGAATGGAGGATGCATTTTTGTTTTCCATGTTGAGCTTGAAGCAGTAGGGTAGCGTTATTAGATCTGAATTAGAGTATCCTTGCTACATGGTTTTAACGTGTTTTTAGAAGCATGAGGGATTACTTCACGATGATATTGAATTTTGGAGACTTTCATTATTGCTTTTCTCCTGAAATGCTTTGAACCTCACAAAATCCAGTTAAATATCATGCGATTTTACCTTGTATTGCACATGCTTCCGTGTCAGAGATGGGGATTCAAGAGTGCCAATCTGGCCCCTCTCCCAAGCAAAATTCCGATTGCTGATGTAAACAGTCCTTCCCCTTCTTCCCTTTGTCCATTCAAAGTTCTGATTACATGTACACTACTTTGCATTGCTTCTAGTGTTTTAACGATGATGATATCACTGAAATTTGATCCATTCTAGGGAAAAGTCTTGGGTGGGACAGTCCTAGTACACCTTCTTCTCTTCTTTTATCTGTAAATTGTTTTTCATATTGGACATGCGGGTGTTATGGTAAGAAAGAAAATTGCAGAGATGAATTCCACTTATGAAGTTTAGTATTTCTGTTTAACTGATGTATTTTCTTTTTCCCGATTCATTTTTTACCTCTCTGTTGATGGTCTTAAATGTACTTTGCTTTAGCAGATATCAAAGAACTGATTTCCGAGTAAAGCCACCACTACGAAGTTATTGTGATTCTAACGCAGATACTGAGTAAGTTCTGTCTGAAGTTTTTCTTTTTTCCTTCATCTTTGAAACTATTAAAATTTGGTAGTTGTTTGATGTAGTACCATCACTCCATCAGAATATTTGCAATGAACAGTTAATTTTTCAACTTAACATTGTGCATTATGATGTGAAGCTATTTGTTGTTGTCCTTTGAAGTTGATACCGAGCTACACGACAGGAAATAGCTCAAACCTTATCTTCTTTCCTATACAACTCAATCGAAAGTTAAACAACAGGCTAGCCAGTACTTGAGAAAGCACATTCCTGCTAGTAGCATGTTCCCTGGATGGATTTATCATCATTTAAAATACTAAATTTGCATGCATCTTCTTGTATATTTCTGATAAAAAGTTTAAGTTTCATATGTTGGTTAGCCAAAGGAAGGTCAAGGGACTTTTGGGTATGAGTAAAAACATAAAGGAATGATGGCTGTAAAATTCACGATGTTTGTTTGGATTTAGTTGATGAGAGTCAAGGAGTTGCTTACTGCATTGTTGATCAGGACAACCACAAAGCCAAATTTGCCTGATCTATGGAGTAATTTAGTCTAGGGTTAGAAGTTGATTGTTTGGTTTCTAATTTGACCTAGACAAAACTAAAATCAAGCCTGTAAAGCTGCATAAATACTCCAGATTATGTAATTATTTGAAGTTATCTCAGTCTTTTGTTTCTTCTGACCCTTTTTCAAAACATTACGCCTTGCAAATTCAGACATTTGAGCATTATTGTATACCTTAGATATTCAGACTTTTGAGAAATTTCTCTTTTTATACAATCTATATCAGGTTTTCCTCATTAATATTATGCCTATTTCATATGCATATGAACATTGGTCAAACTTTTGCATCAGACTGTGATTGGATTTGGGAGATAAACACTCCAACATATGAGTTGAAACATGAGTGACTTAATGGTGAGCACGTTTTATTTTAACATTAAGGACTATTAGGTGTGTTGGAGTGGATGGTTTTCTTGATTGAAGGCCCTAGAAGCAACTGGGAACGGAAAATTTCAGGTGGCTAGACACTGAGGACTAATTTAGATTGATGTTTCAGTTGGAACTTGTGGCTTTAACAAGCTGGGGTTCCGCTTTCTATACCCTAAAATTCATCCTCTAGAGATAGTGTAATCTAAGTTATTTTATTATTTTGTTGTGTCGAGAAATAATGAATACAGTGCTGAATTGCATAGTTGTTGGGTTTTAAATGATACTGCTTCTAGATTGTAGATAGATAGTAGTACTTGTGCCACAATCCTGATTTTATTTTGTTTATTTTTCTCTCATGCAGATTGAAGCATATATGGAAAGATTTATGTGCATTCCAAGTGTTTCCTACCAAATGCAGTACATCACTGCAGCTATTTGAACTTGTTGATGACTATATTCAACAAGAGATAAGAAAGCCTGTAAAGCAAACAACTTGCTCTGTAAGTTATTATTATTTTTCCACTGTATTTATATGCATTTTTATTTTCTGTCATTACTTATTTTCCATCATTATTTTCCATCATTGTTCTGCGATTCCTTTTCCTTCCAAACATTTTATGTTTTAGTTGCTTCTTTGCACTCTGGTTGCTGTTTATTGTTCATGTTTATCCATCTATTTCTTGTTATCCACTTTCTTCTCTGATTCAGCTGTTGAAGACTGGATTTCTCATTTAACTGTTCATTACTCTTTGTTCATCAGCTGTTAGTGAACTGACTGTTGACTATATTTATTCTGTTTGGTTCTCTCTTTCCCTCTCTCTCTCTTTCTATATACATATATATGTGTATGTATATAAATACATACATATATTATATAAAGAAAATAAAAAAAATAAAGGTGTCAAAAACTGGATTTGTAAAGCCAGATTTTTTTTTTTTTTTCAAAAAGACCACTACAAGTTTCAACTTGTATTTGGTTGGAAGCAAAATGTCAGTACCAGAGTTTAAGATAAGATAGGAGAGGCAGCATTGTAATTGGTGCAAACTAAGTGCATCCTTTTTACATATATTGTTTTGCTGCCATTTATACATTTCATTTATTATAACCACCGTCTTGATTTGTAAATTGAAAACAACTGTGCGTTTGCATACTTTATGAGATTTCATTGGATTGTTATGTGGATAACTGTGGTACAATGGGTATATCCTAGTATTATTAACTGTCCCCACCCTCTCTTACACATAAGGAAAATGGCTCCTCAGCTCAAATTGCATCTCTTTTAACAATGATGAAGATTCTGTAGAGAAAATATTGATTTTCCTTCCACTCGTTTACTTCAAAAAGCTGACAACATGTTTCTGAGAGAGAAAACAATCATTCTTTTTCTATCAAGACTTTCAGTTTGTGAGGCTGCAATTTCTAGACCTAAGTATCCTTCATGATTATATGGAGTGTTGATTTTATTTTCTCAAGCAACTTCTGCTTTCTGGTATTTAGAATTTGGTAATTTAAAGTTGTAGGAAAAAAATATCCACGTTTCTTCACTATCCCTCTCCTCTCTCTGTGTGTATTCCAGCAAAGGAATACGGAGACAAATTATTGGTAAAATGATTCAGAAGTCTTAATCTGGGCCAAAAGATTATGGAATATGGACATTTTCCTGGGCAAACAAAATGTTAGGGCCTTTTATCTTAGATGAAAATGAAGTATAAGCTTGATTGAGGTGAACAGTGGAGTGTGGACCCAAAATATATATATATATATAACTGCTAGATTGAGGGAAGGTGGTTATTAGGACAGAATAAGGGGCAGTATTTTCTCTCATAGCTACCTAAAACTGCTGCTTGAATTGTTAATATAAACATCCAATAGCCAATAATTAGCAATGATGCTTCCGATATGAATATTTTTGGCTTTATTTTCAAGCAAGAACAATTTGAAGATAACTAAATGTTTGAAATTTATTTGGTGCCTTGTAGTAATTTTGTAGAACAGACCAGTTTGCAGCTAATTCTGTGTAAAATGAATATTTTGAATCTGAAAATTATCACGGTTAAAGTCGTTTTTAAAATGGTATTCATTTTGCAGCTGCAAACTGGTCTGTTCTACAAAATTACTACAAGGCACCAAATAATTCTGTGTAAAATGAATATTTCGAATCTGAAAATTATCACGGTTAAAGTCGTTTTTAAAATGGTATTCATTTTGCAGCTGCAAACTGGTCTGTTCTACAAAATTACTACAAGGCACCAAATAATTCTGTGTAAAATGAATATTTCGAATCTGAAAATTATCACGGTTAAAGTCGTTTTTAAAATGGTATTCATTTTGCAGCTGCAAACAGGATGGTTCTCAAGTCACGTGCTTGCTGCAATAAGAAGACGAGTGGAGGTGAGGTTTCTGTCAGTGTTTCCTGGAACTGGTGCTCAGAAGTTACTAAAAAATGCTAGCGAAAGCTTTGAAAAGTTAAAAAGGATTTGCATTTATAAAGATACCTTAAAGCCTGATCAAGAGGAAAACCTACAAGTCAATAAAGGTTTGAATTTACTTTTACTTTCAATTATTTTTACATTTCAAGAAGTATATTTATTTGCTGTGCTACTGTACTCTTCATATTATTGTCAAATGGTTGCAAATATTGTGAAAGTTTTCTTATCCTTGTTATTCAAATTACCCTAAAATATCTTTCAAAAACTAAACAAATTAATAAATAAAATAAAGGGTACTTACAGATTGTTTAATGTGCAAAATCAGATTTTTCTATATTAATCTTGTTATCATACAATAAGAAAGAATACCTATTTATATACATTAGACCTTAAGAAAGAACAGAAATGCAGCTAGGATACTCAAACTGATATCCCTGAAAATTAGGAACTAAATCTCCTAAATTCAACACATAGCTGTAAAATACAGCTATCATAAAAATAGTCAACATCAACTGTAAAGTACAGCTAATATCTGCAACACTCCACATCAAGCTGGTGCATAGATGTTCTTCATGCCCAGCTTGTATACAAACTCTTCAAACTTATGTCCGGGTTCTCCTTTTGTCAACATATCTGCAGTTTGTTGTCCCGTAGGAATATACACCAAACAAATAATTCCATTTTCCAGTTTTTTTTTGATGAAATGCCGGTCTACCTCCACATGTTTTGTCTTGTCATGATGGACAGGATTATGAGCAATATTAATTTTTGCCTTGTTGTCACAATAAAGTTGATAGGATTGTCTTTGATTAACTGTAGTTCCTTGAGAACACGTTTTATCCACATTAGCTCACATACTGCATGTGCTAATGCTCGAAATTCTACTTCTGCACTACTTTGTGCCACTACAGTTTGCTTTTTGGTCCTCGCTTCTCCAAGTCACAAGGTTTCCCCACACCTTAGTAGAATAACATGTTGCGGACTTCCTATCCATGACATTTCCAGTCCAATCCGCATCAACAAACGCTTCTACATTCCTTTTTTTTCCCTTCTCAAAATAAAGTCTTTTCCTGGTGTTGACTTCAAGTGTTGAAGTATCTAGTTTATTGCCACTAAGTGAGCTTCTCCTGGAGAGTGCATGAACTAGCTCACTAAGCTAACTGCAAAAGCAATAACAGGTCTGGTATGGGAAAAGTATATTAATCTTCCTACTAGTCTTTGATATCTCCCTCTCTCCACAGGTGCATTATTTTCTTCAAGATCCAACTTGCTATTTGGTTCAACTAGTGTGGCAGCAGGTTTACAGTCAGTTATGCCAGTTTCCTTAAGCAAATCTAAGGTGTATTTCCGTTGTGTAACTAGAATTCCTTTAGCTGTTCTAGCCATCTCCATTCTTAAAAAATAACGTAGCGGTTCAAGATCCTTAATTTCAAATTCACAAGCCAATTTTGTCTTTAAATCTTACAGCTCATCTTTGTCATCCCCTGTGAGTATAATGTCTTCAACATACAAAATTCAAATAGCTAACTTCCCTTCTATAGACTGTTTGTAGAACATAGTGTGATCGGCTTTCCCCGAGAGTATCCATAGAACTTCAAGACTTTCTCAAATCTATCAAACTAGACCCTAGGAGACTGTTTAAGGCCATAGAGAGAGACTTTTTTAACTGACAGACTCTCTCAACAGGTTCTTTTTCTTCGAAACCAAGTGATATATCCATGTAAACTTCCTCTTCCAATTCTCCATTCAAGAAAGCATTCTTGATATCAAGCTGGTTGAGAGACCAATCTGAATTTGCAATAAGAGAGAGAAGAATCCTGACAGTATTAAGCTTTGCCACTGTAGAAAAAAGTCTCTAGGTAGTCCACCCCATAGGTTTTTGTGAAACCTTTTGTCTCAAGTCTTGCTTTGTACCTGTCCACACTTCCGTCAGACTTTCATTTGATTTTAAATACCCATTTGCATCCCACAGTCCTCTTGTCTTTAGGACTTGGTACAAGATCCCCAAACGGTGCTTCTCCAAGTTTTCAACGCTTACAAATAACCAAAAGTTCAAATCATAATCTAACTAATTCCCCTTTTTCAAGGATGGAAAGCAGTTCCAAAGCTACCAAATCCCAAAGAGATCCCAAAATTAAACTTTTTCTTACAGAAAAGCATCATCTTCGATGTTATCATCAAAGATTTTCCTATTCCTTGTCTAATCAAACCACCCAAAAGATTGTTGTCCTCCCTTCCTTCCCCAATCAGATGCTTCTCAAGCTAGACAACTTGGTACCGCTCAACTCAACAAATATGAATAATGAGAGATCCTTACATGTAAATCAGTAAGAGAATAGAGTAAGGGTCATTATTGATTTCATCTTCTTTCTATCATCTGATGCATTGGTGAGAAAACAAGTGCTCTTCCTTCCTCGAGGAATGGTCTATGCTTGAATTGTTCCTGGAAGACTTCTAAATCTTCAACGTGGGCTAGAAATGAAACTTCGCTGTACTTCCATTTATGTTGCTTATCTGATCTATTTCACTGTCTTTGTCAATTGGTTCTAATCGTCTGTGACACTTCTTACTTCTGTAAAATGTGTGGAGTAGTTAGTGTGCAATTATCAAGTACTCTTTCAATTGGCGTTCTTCGGTAAGTATCCCATTGTACTCTTAGTTAAATGTCAAATTAACTAATCAACTTTGCCATGTGGAGCTTACAGATAATGGTGATAATAGAGAAATACCTGAAGCTGTGGATGATGAAGAAGACAGAATAGAGGTTGATGATGAAGAGGAAGATAGAATAGAAGTTGATGCTGATGAAGAGGAATCAGATGCCGATGAAACATTGGATATGGTAATCAAATGTAAATCTTTGCACAAATTTTGCATTAGTTTCCCTCAGAATCTAGTATCAATTATTTCCCAACACTTTGTCCTGTATTTTATATCTTTTTGTTGTCTTGCTTTTGTAGGTCGGCGAGGATGATGAAATCTCTTTGCAATCTGATTCATGTATCCTTAAGTGTACTACTCCAGTGCATTTCTTCTAAAGCATGTATCTTTGGGATAATCAAAGATGATTAAACCCTTAGGCAAATCCTACGAACTTATATTGAAAAAGGATTAATCAATAACATTCTATATGAAAGAGTCATTAGTTTTCAGTTTCTCTAGGTGTAAGTTCTAGTAATGTGCATGTTCTTATTATTGAAGGATTTGAAACTCTAGTTCTTCATTGTTAGCTTACCACTATTTCAAGGTTCTGCTTGAAGTCATGAGAGTCCCACAATAAATTAAACTTTTTCACCTTTTCCCTAGATGACTGTTTCCTTCTGGTGTTAATCCATATTTTTGAATGTCAGAGCTTCCAATAAATGGGATAAGATGTCAAGCCTTGCTCTGTCCTTAGGAAGTATAATTTGTTTATGCTACAAAAATCATAATTGAATTCCCTCCCCTATTGTAAGCCTAAAAATTTTATTTTTTAAGTACGGTAGACCTTGTTGGTGTTTTCATCATGCGTTACTTTTAAGTTTGCATCTACATGCATTCCTGGTTGCATCAGATTTCCTATACATTTTTCAGATCTAGATCTGGAAAGCAACTCAAGAACATATTTGCAAGAGCTTTTTGGTAGTTTTTCATCCACTGATGTTGATGTTGATAAGATACAAGATAATGGCATCAGTGATGGAGAATATCAGATATACGAGCAGGATAGTGATGACAGTTTCTCTGAGGATGATGGCAACTCAATTTAAATTCTAGCGGATGATATGGAGGTACTTTTTCTTTTTTACTTTTTGTTCATTCCCTTTTACCATTACAACTGCAGAATTGTATAATTCCAAATTATGTAATTCTTCCATTAGTAAAGAATAAGTGATCTAGGTGACCCTGTATGTCCATCTCTCAAGTGTATTAGTATGTGAACTTCTGATCCAGGCTATCAGAGGATTTGAAAATCAAATCAGAATTCCAGTGAAAACTTGACCTAGATTTTACTCGTGGCATCAAATACTCACAGATAAAAACAACAAAAAAATCTGTTGTTTCTTTATTTATTTTCTATTCTTTAATTTTAAGGAGTATAAGTATTATGGTGCATTTTGTCTTGGGTCAGTTCCTTGTATCAAAGTTGTAGCGGGGTTTTGGTTTGTATTTATGTTATATAAAATAAAATAAAAATAAAAATTGTTGTACAAATTGTGCTGTATTGGTTTGATCCTATTGTGCAACTGAAAATTTGAAAAGTAGCAGGTAGAATGGAACCTAAAATGATCTTCAAGCACTCAAATGCAACTGAAAATTTGAAAAGTAGCAGGTAGAATGGAACCTAAAATGATCTTCAAGCACTCAAATCACAGTTGAATTGAAGGTTAGCCTTGATTGACTATCAGATGTTATTTAGGTCCATCAAAGATTTTGTATCTTCTTTAGCTGAAATTTTTGTTGACTATTTACATGCAGATACTGCAGCTGAGTTTAAATGTAACATGAATAATTGTGGGACAGAGACCGTATTCTAGCTTTGCTGTGGGCTTTAGTTTCTAAGGAGTTTCAAAATTCAACTTTTTTCTTCGTTCAGCTAAACTGAGTGTGTTTTGGGAGAGTATTTGAATACTAATATTATGTTTAGCAAGAAGCCTCAGAGGAGATACAACTGGAGATTCATTGGTGGATCTTTGAGGAAACAATTTTGTAGCTGTAAATGTAGGAATTGGACGAACAGAACATATCGTTACATTTATAAGTTTTGTCAATAGTAAATAATTTTGTTTGTACACCCGCAAATGACTTCGATTTGATGCATATTTTACACAGACTGCAATTCGCCATTGACTGAAGAACAGATTAAAAGGAGAATGTCCAGTTTTTTAAAAAAATTATAAAAAAGGAAATAGAGTCATACTCTGTAGGATCGCTAAAGTTACATATGTAGAATCTGTTCTCAAACGGTACAAGGCATTTTAGATGATAAAAGTAAACCTGCGTGAATCAGGTCCAAAACAAACAAATATGAATGCTCTCTAGTAAATGTCATGCAGCACTAATGCTTTAAAGGATACATTCATACATAACAGAGCTGAAAAAAAGGACATTCCATGTACATTCATATGTAGAGATCAGCAATTCATGTTACGTGCAGTTTTTAAGCTACTTAAGATCATTTTCGTTGGCCTTATCTTTATCTAATCCAAAGAGTTTTGTTATCTTTTCGGGATCAAGTGTTCGGAAATCCAGGGTAGAGAGGGACCTGCTGAAAGGAGCAAATGCATTGCCTTCTCTGTGATTGATGATATCTGTTATTGAAGCCTGTAAAAGAGTGAAATTCTGAATGTTCATAAGAGCATTAGGATGACCCTCGGTTAGATTGAACTTCTGGATGTTTTTGTTGTGATGAGCCTCCATTGCAGATCGATTTCGAAGAGTTTGACGGATTGGGGAAAGAGAAACATGCAAGCTTGTTTCATTTATGATTGGTTTTAGACTGTGAGAGCTGCTTCTTGCGCTTGGGTCTGCATTCTTCTCCAGCTGCAAGAATTCATAACACCAAAAGTTTGAATATTTGATGAGTGAATGACTTTTGAATATTCTTCCCTATGTAGAAAATTTTTAAAAATTTTCATGCAAAAACCTTATTAGCCTATTCAAAATCAACCATTAAACAAAAGTTTATATGTATTCAATTTAACTGAAAATGCAACTTTTAAGGGGCATTATATATGTACATTCACCTCTTTAGAAGACTCTGTCTCTCCTTTGGTTTCATCTGCAGATGAATCCCTACTTTGATTACCTTCATGTATCGATTGAGTAGATTTCCTTCCTTTTGAACCACAGCGCCTGTAAAATGGAAATGAATGGCATTTAAATGATATAATTTATTTTCTTTAGTACTTACTGTAAGGTAATATGGTCAAATAACTTTCTGTCTCATCATTTAGACTAGCAATCTTGGTGAGGACTTTATTTTATGCCAAAAAATAAGTTTTATCTTCATATGCAAGCACACTTGCAGGTATATGAATTTTATTGCTCGTGTTAGTGCTACAAACATTTGAGTAAAATTCTGAACTCCTGATTCATACTATTGCTTTGTTTACATGAGCATGAAGAAGCTTCTTATTAAAGCATGATCACTTTAAGAAACTAATTCTTACAGCATGAAATCATGAACTAGAAATTCACAGCCAAATTAGCAACATACTTCTTCCTCCTGCGGGTTCGAACTGGCTCATCCTCCTCTTTGTAGATTACCGGTAGACCCGAGAGGTCACATGCCAATGGACTTGCATTGAAGAACTGAAAGCAGAACGAAGTTTTAAGAATACAGATTATAATAAGCTTATTGTAGCGCACAATCAGGAAAGGAACAAAAGGTTTCACTATATATACAATACATATAATTTCTGTGTAATTGCTCATTTAAGACCATGTAGAATGGCCTAATGTTTGAACTCACTTCATTTTGGAGAGCATAGAGAGCAGTGCCACGATAAGCTGGATCCAGAGCTAGAAGCATGGTTAAGATACCATATGAAGAAGAAGGAAACTCTCCAAAGACTTCGCGAAAACTGGGCTTATAATGTTGTGGTCGAAAGGTTGTAGTTAGCTTCATTTTCTTCCAGTAATCCTCTGAAGGTGAGCCACAGAGCTTAAATATCCTGTGAAGCTGCTCAACCTGAATGCACAAGAAGCTTAATTCACTGAATCACCTGCCAGAAGTAACATTAACTCATTCACATCCTAAAAAGAAAAATACAAAGTGCACTTAGTGAACCTTTGAAATTTCATGAAAATTGAATCATTGCTTTATCTCATTGTCATATGAGCAATGATTCTTCTTCAGTTCACTTTCCCAAATGCTTGAAAAACATGAAATAAAAATTATTCTCCTATGATTTTTGAACTAATTGCAAGAGTTTTACCTCTGTCCTTCCAGGCATAAGTGGTCGTCCAATAAACATTTCAGCTAAAAGGCATCCAGCACTCCAAAGATCGATACCAACTCCATAATCAGTAGAGCCTAATAGTAGCTCAGGAGCTCTGTACCAGAGTGTTACTACACGGCTTGTAAGGGGGCCTTTTTGTTTAGGAATGAAGAAATTTGAGAGGCCAAAATCTGCAATTTTTAGCATCCCACTTTTGTCTATCAACAAGTTTGAAGCTTTAATGTCTCTGTGTAAAATTCCCCTTTCATGACAATGCTGTAGACCTGAAAGTAGCTGCTGCATATAGCACTTCACCTACATAATACAAATATAAAATCCCAAATGAGGATGACAATATTCCTTGAGCTTTTGCCCAAAAAAAAAAAGCTATGCCAAATCACTTGACTGATAACTAATTTCCTTTTTACACAAGAGTAGAATTCATGATTTTGCTTTAATTTCAAAACACAGTAGCTAAAGTTTTTGGTACATGTTTTGATTTTCACCAACTATCCGCTCATTTACACTGGACAACCATGAGAAAGTGAATGGATTTGGAAGCATCAATACAACAATTCCATAAAGTAATGCCATGCATACAGTTATTTTTTAAACTACCAGACAAGTTGATCGTTAGGGTAAATGAACATACACGTCATATTATCTGCAGTTATAGTAGCTCCAATGCATTCTAGACTTTTATCGACAAGACCAATAATTCCTATTTCAGATCACCTCAATACCAAGCATTCCCTTAATGCTCTTTTCACTCATACATGGTTAGCAATTCAGTTTTTCAATTTATCCCAATTTCTTCACATTTTCAGACGAATTCAAAAAAAATTCCAACCTGTGGTTCGGTGAGCTTCTGGCCTGGGCGGCAGATGATTTTGGTCAAGTCTGATAGCATGAAATCGAAAACCAGATAGAGACTGTATTGCATCCTTGATGTGGCTAGTCCTTCAAGCTTGATGACATTAGGATGATCTAGCTTCTGCAATATCCTTATCTCTCTTGCCATAAACTTGATGCTCTCTGGCTCTGATGTGTCAAACCGGACCTTTTTCAAAGCAACAATCTTTCCAGTGTCTCTATCTCGAGCTTTGTACACATTGCTGTAGGTTCCTTGCCCTATCTGCAAGGTGAGTACAAGATATTAATGATTCAAAGCTATTAAAGATAAAAATAAACACTAACCATGCCCTCTTCAAACTGAGCCTCAAACGAAAAGTCCTTGAGATTCGAATGGAATATGTTGAATTTGTTGCTACCCAACGAACTATCAACAATACATGCCAACTTACTAGCACCGAAAATAACTAATTCTAGCTTCATGATATTAATCTAATCAGGAACAAATTCTGGAAAACAAAGAGTTACTGAAAATCAAACCATGTTGATAAGAAAACACAATACAAGAATGACTTGTGAACAACTGAAGCCACAAGCATGAACATGCTTCTATATCTACATATGAGAAAATCGTTCACCATGGCCCATTCAAATCCCTTAATGTCTTGAAAGACACATTCATCCAAATCAAGATAAAGAATCATTTTTCCAAAAGGGTATCATCAAAATAAATCATTCCATGATCATATCAACTAAATAATAGCATCAATAACAAACCTTAGCTAGTTTATCATAAGAATCAGCAGTCTTGGGCACCAAACCAGCCAAAACCTCTTTAGGAATATTATCAACAAGCCATTTAGGCCAACCATCAACCAGCTCATCTTCACCAATCTTCTTCTTCACCGACTTCCGGGACCCGCTTCCGCCATCACCACCACCATTCCTCACCCTATCTCCCACTGCATTATCATCACCCCCGTGCCTAAACACCTTCCCATTCTCCTTCCCCGCCGCCTTCCGCACCATAACTCTCCCTCCACTCACTCCATTCACATACCCACCTTCCATTTTCAATCTCTCAACCCCATTATGAGGCGGCGACAACTTGGTCTGAACACACCCCATGAATGATCAGACACCAAAACAAAACCAAAACCTCTCAAAAACTTCACCACACAATCAACATTAATGGTGATAATTGATATGTGACATTGGAACTTGGGAGTTTTTTTGTGGGTGTGCGAAATGGGGAACATTAAAGATAAACTTTTTTCCCTTTTTTTATTTTTTCTCTTTTTGTGATCACCAACAACAAGGAATGTGAAAAGCAAAGATGGTACGGTACATACAAGCCGTCCATTAGCCGGCAAATTTTTGGAATTATGCAAAAAGGAGAAGAGCGAGGGGTTTCGATTTGGCTGAAAATTTTGAGGAACCCTTTTTTCTTTATGATTATTAATGATATTCTCCATTATCAAAGCTTAAGGGGGCTACGTTATCAAAGGAATGTTGTTCAGTGCTTGTGCTTTTGTGTTTTTTTTTAAATAAATATATTTACAGGAAAATAAGTTTAATTGGTAGTTAAAAAATTTTTGGCGGGTAGGAATTAGTTAACTGTCTTATACATACAAAGCAAATTTGGAGTTCTGCCAAAAATCATTAGTAGTTTACTAATCAATTAGTCAGATATTGAATATTAAATTGGTTAAATTGGATTATTGATTTTATTATTTATTTAAAAAAGAAAAATAACCAGTCTATCAATGGAACAAACCATATGAAACAAATCAAATCAGTTTTCAAATGCATTATTTAAAAAGGAAATGATTTTTTTTCATTTTTTAATAGTAAAGTGTAAAACCAAAATTTATTACCTATGTTCAACGAGCTCCTCATATGGAATAGTCTTCTTTTTTTTGTTTTGGGGGGAAGGAAACAAACTGGAACAAAATCACATAAAGGGCATGGCTGGGGTGTTGGAGTTGATTATATTGGATAGTATAAGATAAGATTAAGGATGGGGCTATTTAAACTCAACAAATTATTTACTATAATTATTCATTAAAAAAACTCACTCCTAAATTTTGAAGTTTTATTTTTTTTCCAAAATACCCAATATGCCCTTATCCAATTATTATAATCATATAATTTTACCCATTAAATTCATTAATAAACCTTAAATAAATTATTAGATTTATTAAATTGAAACTAGATATCATGCAAAACATACATAATACTCTCGATTATATATTTTGGAGCAAAAATTCCAAGTGTAATAAGCAAAGACAAAGTGAAATGATGGGAGCATCTAATAATGATAAAAGTGAGAGCTCTTATTCAAATAGTATCATTGAGAAAAAAGTAATAATTATATCAATAATCATATAGTCACAAATTATTTTGTATAAACAATTATATACAAACTGACATAGGATGAATAAATTAGTTGAAAAGTGATAACAATTATTATTTTTAAATTATGTGAACCCATGATATTTTTATATAACTAATCTTTTCATGCCACATCA
The DNA here is from genome assembly GCA_025617385.1 of Murraya koenigii. NCBI lineage: Eukaryota > Viridiplantae > Streptophyta > Magnoliopsida > Sapindales > Rutaceae > Murraya > Murraya koenigii. The sequence goes on along the minus strand of CM046813.1, from coordinate 5,793,321 downwards.
GTTTATACACGTTTATTTATATAAAGTGTTTATAGCTCTATCATTACTATAATTATATTATTGTGTTTAATTTGAAAATGTTATTAAAAGAGGTTTATGCCAAGAAAATAATTAGATGTATGACTAAAAGATTTTGGTATTGATAGAAATAAAATCTAATATCTAGTTTTTCAAACTGAAAGAAGTCTCTAGTAGTTCCTTCAATTGATCCTCTCTTTGTCTTCTTTGACTCCATGGAGTTTTAATTTTGATGAAAAACTATGGGAACTAGATAAAGAATATCGATTTAGGATTTAACAAAAATAACATAATTTTTTTAAAACTATATTTTAGTGTTTCAAATTTTAATTTACTTTACGGATGTTTTAATAATTAAAATTTATTTTTGAAAGTGAGTTTAATAAATAGTTTAGTAAGTTCAAATAATTTCATCCTAAGATTAAATTAGATTATAAATTAGTATTATCTCATGTTTTGTGTAGTATTGGGTTAAAAGTGTTGAACTTGACAAATTTAATTAAGTTAAAATAAAATTAAATATATTAAATATTAATTTATTAACTATTGAATATTTAAAATTATTTATTTATAAAACTAAATTAATAAATTTTATTGATATTTATGTATGACATGTCGTTTATAACTTCAATATTGTAGATGCTACGTCGTAAAACTTTATGGAACGAGTATGTTAAGCCGTTTATTATTCAGAAATTAAATGATAGTCGTAACCTCAACTAGGCACACCCAGCTTCTTTTCTAAGCACTTGTCATAAGAAAAGTAAAAGCTTTTTGCCTTTTTCTACCACTATTTTTAGCCTAAATAACACATAATTTGGAATATGTTGCTGCTATCCATTAATGAACAAAGAGGTAACGATAGAATCAAAGTACCAAAATATAGACTGATTATAGTTTATTCCTATGAGCTCTGTAGGTATATCCAACTTCGATGCTACAATCATTTACAGAAGAATTTGAACTAAAATCATGGAGTTTGAACATTGACACGCAAGAAACACTTTAACCAATCATCAAGATTCAGCTTATCCCTCATCATTTTTCCCGTCTCCAATGTGTTTGTATCTTCAAGAGGAGGAATCTTTTAGTCTGCAACAGTTGTTTCAAAATGCAAATTAACAGACTGCTAATTAACAAATCCGCTTCGAGAGGACGATAAGCTGAGATCAAAGGGTCCCAAAGAGTCAATCTGCATCAAAAGAGAAAAGAGGCAGAGAAAAAAGAAAGCTTAACGACATAGTAAAGTAAAATGATGAACACAATTTCCAGAAGAAATGTCATGTACCCATTTGATGTCTGACAGCCCAAGGCTGCTTTCATCTTTAAGCAGACACGAAGAAAGCGGCAGGTCTGTCTCAGATTTTTTACTAGTATTGCTCGGTTGGAGCCCTGATTGGATGTTCTCCTGCCCAAGATAGAATGAAAACCAAGAATATATCGAGGTACATCTTGTGCAATGAAAATAAATAACAGTGCATGTATTATATCATGACTAAAAGCAATGCATTTTTTTTTTTTTTTTGCGTCAACTAGTCCTTACAGAGAAATGAATGCTCCGAGAACCAAAACTTAACTTTCTTATAATAACAAGAAAGAGAGATGGGTACATATGAAAAATGCACAAGGTGCCACAGAAACCAGGAGGATCTGAGAACGTGCAAGTACAGTCTGAACAGAAACTTACACCATTTAAAGCAACTTTAGAACATTTTAGCATATCAAAATGCCTTATGAGGAAGATCAATTTTAGGCCACTTAATAAATTTCTAATTTCATGTGAATCTCCTATACCGTATAAGAGAAAAATTTCGCCATGCCATATCAAGGCTCTCATCTTCCTAAAATGTTAAAAATCCCAAATCAAGCATTCAAATCTATATAGACACCCAGCATATATTTTCTCACAAATTCAATCAAACCATCATTATCGAGGACAAACTGTTCTAATAATTGTCTACTTATGCCTCTAAGAAGATATGTGGGAAATAAATAAATAACCAATAAAAGCTTTCTGTGGCCAAAAAAAATCTATTCCATTGTTGCAACAATAAGATAAATTTTTTAGCAAACCTCAGTCCCAGTAGGAACATTGAATTTCTCAGCTTCAGCCCCCTGACTGCAGGAAATATTTCCACCCAAACCTAGAGTATCTTTCCATGAGGAAGAGAATTTTTGGAATGCAAATTCATGGCATGTGTCTTCAGCGTCCAAAATAGATGAGCGTGGCTGTTGAGGGGCTGGTTGTGGACCTTGAGGATGATTCATTTGGGCAGCAAGAAAAGCATCAAACGAATCAGAAATTAACTGAGATGGCTGCAAGCCTGCATTGCTCCCATTTGATTTCATCTCACTACTAAACTTTCCCTGCAAAGATGCTTCAGACAGCAAGCCTCCAATGCTTATGTTTGTTAGCATATCATCCCACAGCAGTGATGGTTGCCCAATACTACTCTCTGTCCTCACTTCATTATCCTAGATTGATCACAATGATTATATTTCAGAAAACAGCAAAACTTAAGAAAATATCAATACCAACTAAAAGTTGAGACTTGAGGATAGAAAATATAGAAGCGTAGTCAAGCAAGTGCTTGTTAATCAATTAAATCTTCAAAGCTGATTTTGATCATTTTACTTTCTCCAAATAATTATCAACCAACTCTTCAGAAAATATTACTATCCAAATAAAAAGATAATAAATGTTGAATCCAGATCTGCTCACCAGCCACGTGCACCAGAGATAAATTCTTAAAGAAGTTCTCATGCTATCTTGTGAAGCATTCTAACAACATGCTTATAAAGGGAATAATAATAATAATAATAACAAATGGTAAATGACATCATACCATGGAACCAACAGGTCTATCGAAAGACATCTTCTCAGTGAAACCTGTATTTGTTGATCCACTTTCAATAATAGGTTTGAGCTCTTCTCTTGCTGCATCTATTTGCTTTACTTTGCCATTTGTATTCTCCATGTTAGTACAGCAACTTTTCCGTAAACCTTCAGCTTTTAAACAACCCTCTAGGGAAGTCGCTGTAGAGGGTACTCCAATGGTTTCAGTTTTGGGATTGGACAACCAGCCATACCTTATAAAAGGAACTGAGTCAGAATCTGGAACTACGCTACTGCAGGCCAACAATAATAGAAAGCAAACAGTCCTTCAACCTCAAACGGAAAACAGTAGGGTTTCCTATAGCTGCATAGACATCTCCTGCACTGATGTCATTGTCATTTGTTGTCCATCTGTAACTAGCCAAATTCTCCAAAGTATTATAGGGAAGGAGCATAGGTTCCCCAAGAGCAATGCTTGAACTACCCCACTTGCTATTAAGGTGCTTAAGCACAGAAGATATCTTCTTTCGAGTGCTTAGAGTGAGTTCCAAGTATGGATGAAATCCATCCTACAAGAAGAAAAACAATAATAACAGTTACATAATGATATATCTTATGAACAGTTTCTAATTAATTCAAAGCTTTGTTTTTCACAAATTACCTTTTCCAATCCCATACGAGTCTTTTCATCTATGGGAAAGAGCTGTAACTTGATTTTTGCTGAGGGATGAAGTATTTTTCCTGGATAAAGGTCAAATACTGGTGATTTAGTAGCTGTTTTCATAAGGCATGTTCCTCTGACTGGATATTTTGCTAGAGCTGAGCTAGAAGGTGAACAATTTTCATCATTTTCAGGAAAAGAGAAGATTCAATCCGATTGTAAGTTTACTGAAAATAAATGAAAGCAACTATGGTAGAACTAACAGGTGACGTGATCTAAATTCTTAAAAGAAATCTAGATGCAAAAGCTAGAAGGAATATCAAAACAACCTTAAGCTGTTAATTTGTTTCTTCGGAATAGAGTTAAGGTTTCTAATTAAGACAAGAAATTGGCAAGTTTAATGGTTTTCAATCAATGTAGGGCCAAATGCTTGCTTTATGGTTCCAAGACCCAGCTCCAATAAATTTTGGCATGAGCTTATGGTATATATAACTGCTATGCCAGAAATTACTACAGGTTTTATGTAAACCAGTACTCATAAGCTTAGTTCCATCTTGTCCTATTTTAATATAGCATATCAGTTTTGCACCATAGGCCTAAAAGCTTGTGGATATCAAACTCTTTCATAACTGAAATCAGAGTTACTCCAATCCCAGCCTTGAAGGTTATCATATTCAAATCTGATTTAAGAAGTACTCGTCATTTTTACCCTAGGTTGAACCAAAAGGCCACATAGGCCCTGAAGTTAAAATCTGAAAAACTTTGCATTGACATTTTACAACAGCGGCAACATGAGCATTTATTCAAGAATAGACTGCTAGACAAATACAGCAAGCATAAAAAAGAGATGCCTTACCTGTTGCTTTGTGGCACCTCCCCGAAGTTCTCTTAGTAGCTCTCATAACTCCATCACCATCTATACCCACATTGTGTTCTGTTTGAGCCTCAACTACCTTTCCTCTTCGCTTTCTAGCAGATGTCATGGCATTCAGCTCGTTTGCAAATTAAAACAATTTTCGAACTGTATCAGCTCTTTTGAGGATGTCTGCGAATCTAGATAGTTAGATCTCATTCTTTCCATGGAATACCAAGAAATAACACAATGATCAAAACTCATACAGAGTCTAAAAACTGAAGACTTCATATACGCAAGTTTAATCTGCCTCAAAGGGCTACAAAAGACCTATATTTATTGTAACAGATAACCTATTATAGTTAAACTAGTTTGTTTCTTTAGTTTAACGGTCATAGTGACTATAGATCACTTGTTTCAGCCAAATTAAAAAATCTAGTCTCTTGTATTAATTTTTAGGGAACACTCTAAAAGAGGTGGTTGCAACTAGTTCAACCAGTACAGTAATTATTGATTTCAAAAGTGGCCTAAGATTGAATCTTGTTTCACAAAAGGAAAGCTTACGAAATGCAAGAGAGCTAACTCCTGTCTTGCAACCTATATTCCATACAATGTAGATATCGAAAGAAAATAAAAGGAATAATAAAAAAATGGAGAACTTACAAACTTAATCCAAAGTTAACTAAAACCAAATACGAGTCCAATAGTGTGTCTAGAAATGGTTTCAGCACAGTTAAAACATTTCCAAAGAGTCAGAAGTGATTCTATATCAAGCTTTTCAAGATCAAAAAAGCACTTGGATTATTACTTAGCGAAAATAAATGATAGTGCCTTCCCTAGAAAGCCCTTTTAAAAGAAAAAAACATTTGCAAATTTTCTTCAAATTTCTAAAGAAAGTGATTTCGTCCCTTTTTTTCCTACAAAATCACTCTGTAGTCATATAATTCCAATAAACAGAAAATTAAAAATTGTCCCAATTTGATCCCTAAATAAAAAAAAAAAATCACAATCTCCCAAAATTGATTTCTCCTATTTTCAATTTCAGAAGAAGAAATTGTCCACATTAATTTAACTCAAAAAAATAAAAAAGCCAATGTCAAAGTTCAGTAAAAAATCAAACTCTTTCATATATTTTACTAATTGCTAATAAGGTTTTAACTTCAGCAAGAGATATATTAAATAAAACAAACCCTAATATCACCAATCGACTCTAATTTACGCCACGATGCTAATAATCAAAGATGCGCCTTGACATTAAATATTAATTGAGGTGCTCAAAACGAAATTGAATTACACAACAACGTATATAAATGATTCATAAAGTCAGATTAATTTATTAAAAGAAGTAAAAATTATTTGAAAATTGACGTACCTAAATCCGAGCGCAGAGAGAGAGAGTTGGGGTTTGATTGAAATTGGACAAATACGTTGGCGGGAATGAAATTATACGAAACGGATAAGGGCGCGGTTGCGTGTGCCATTTTATAACACAACTGAGAATCATGGGCCGAACAATTTAATCGGGCTTTCTGAGTGTTGTTTCCTCTTCCCAATTTGTGCCTTTGTGGAGAATTTTCATTCAGCTACTTAAATTTTAGTTAAATTACATGCATCCCTTAGTTTTTGAAGAAGTGTTGCTTTTTGTGATACAACTACATAAACATTAAGAAGTCCTCGTCTTTAAAACTCGAACCTTAGACATAATTTTAGGCGAGGTTATTTGAATCCACCGTGATATTTAATAACCTCATTTACTAAATAAATATTATATTTAGAATTGAAATGTTGTAATTTTTAAATTATAGTTATTGTAGAAAAAATATATATAATTATAAAATAAAAATTAATAGTATGTAATAAATATAATTTTTAAATAATAATATTGATAAATTATTAAAGATATATTATATTTCATCATACAAGTAAAAAATTATATTAACATAACTTTCTAGTAGATAATGTTTATCAAACACTTTAATACTATATCTTTCAAGTTAGAAATATCCAACCTCAATCTCAAAAAAACCACCCAAAATCATCGTTTAAATTTAAAATTTTATTGTTTACTCAGTAAACCTGCTTTTATACCTAATATATTCTTATTTAAATCTCTTTGATTCAGTTTTTTTTTTCTTTTTCTTCCACTTCAATCTCTCTACTTCCTCCTTGTTCTTGGCTCGTTGTAGTGGCTCTTTTTCTTTTTTCTTTTTTTTTTTCCTTTTAGGAATTTATCCAAGGCTTTTTCACCGTTTCTATCGCAGAGCTATGCAAGTACAAAATTATACGATCAAACTTTCTTTTTATTATTTTTCATTTTTAATATATACTCCTAATAATTTTTAAGTGTATAATAAATAAATAATTGTTAAGGGCGAGAACAAAGGGGGCAGAGGCATTGAGCTTAACAGTGAGGCAAAACAGAAAGGAGAGTGAATCCAGGGAGTGAAAGAACATGTCCGCGGCACTCTTGGTGGCTGGCTATGAAACTACATCTACAATTATGAAAAACAAATGCAGAGACAAACTTTAGAGAGATTAATTAAGGACAATAAAATTATTATGTTTAGCTATAATGGTTATAATAATAATTTAAGTTAAGGATATTTATGTCATAATTATTTTTTTTCAAATAAATTTAATAAATAATTTTGTGAATCCAAATAACCCCACCTTATAATTTTTTATCATAAAACATTCTTAAAAGCCTGACCAAAATAATTATCTAACAGCTTTATTTTAACTAACAACTCAAATTTTCACATACACTTCTCCGTATAATATTACTTTCGTCTATAAAATTTTTGTTCAATATAAATTGACGAAAATTACATTTGTTGCAATCATTGCAACTTAGTAAATTCCAATAAATATTATTCCATTGGTTTCGTTTTCCATTTTTCTTCCTCTTTTAGACGTGCAATTCAAGCAAACGGTTTACTTTAATGTATAAATTGCCTTGTTCTTTGTAGTGCCCTTTATGATGACTCAAAACTGACAAACAAGTATCAATAATATTTTACCACCAACTTGTTACTAGATAGTGTACACGACAAATATTTGATGTGAATGTTAAAGTCAAGGGAGCTGCTACCTTACGATATGGGTAAGGTACAGCCCTCTAACAAATGAAATGGTGAACTCCATTTAAACCCACTGTTTACAGAGAGGCTGTACTTTACAAATGTTGTAAGGTAGGCAACCCCTAAAGTAATATAGTCCCCTTGAAAGAAGTGCTTCCTTTCTTAAAAGTATAGCCTAGCGGCCCTCCCCCGCAGACCCCACCCATGTGTAAAGTTTGAACCTCTTGTTATTTCCAGCTGAACTAGAAGCACTTAGCTGAACTAGAAGCACTTGACTGAGAGAACTCTAAAAACTATCAGAAATTAAATCAGTAAGATATATATAATAACTACAATACATAAAATGACCCTGGCACTACTTTTGCTGTTAATTGAAAGCATTCTAACCACAGAAATTTCAGACACAGAAAACATTAAAAAACTATGTAAGAGAAAACAAACAAGAAATTTCAGTAAGTAAATTCATGGCCTGGACTATCAGCATGCATATCCATGGAATCAGAACTGGGGGAATTGGCATCCTTGTTTTGCTGGTGGTGAGCATTGTTGGTGTCAGTATTCCGGGGTCCGTTTCCAGGTGGCATTTGGTAACCGTCTTGTGTCAAGTGATAGTGTTGGAGGCTCCGGCGAACTGGGCTGGAGAGAGCGTTTGAAAAGACCGAGTTCTTAACTTGATGATCAGGCTGCACAGATCGAACTCCAGGTCCGACTGCCGATGGTGCATATGGAATAGAAGAAAATGGAAGTCCTAAGTTGTTTAATACAGCTTGGGAATGCTGGTGCTGAATCGGCAACCTGGGGGACATTGGCGGCTCCTCTGGTCCATATTCAAGCTCATTCTACAAAACATCAGAATAAAAAATTAAAATAATTTCGCAGAAATAATTAAATTCTTCTATGTGTCTTCCACTGCATTTGGATGCTCCAATAACAAAGCAGCCATAAATTTGATATAAAAATATCCACACATATTAGAAAATGTGAGATGCTAGTCACCAAAGCACTAAAAAAGAATATTCCATACCTGATATGCCATACCCTCATTTGAGATGCTGCCAAAAAACATGCACTTGTGTCCAAATGCAATCACTCAAATGGAAATAACTCCGTTAAGTGGGCCAACATATTACTTAAATTTCATTTCCTAATACCTAATGAATCCATAAAAATGCTTTTAATTACCATTATCAGTTTCAGGTAATAAACATACACTAACAATGGAAAGATAAATGGGTACATGCAACATTTGTCAATTGCACTCATCAGCTGCAATTAAAACAAGCTGAATAGACAACAAGCTAATGACAATCCCCATGGCAAGCATGGCATATATCCTAAACTAAAAAGATCGGCTATACCTTCATGTCACTCACCTAAAGTTAAAGAGTCACAAATCAGATAAATATGATATTTAGTGTGATTATATGAACAAATGCCTGAACAAAAATGCGCTCACACTAAACCTATCAGCATACCTTGGCAAAGATAGAGAGTGCTTTGTTATAAAAAATAAATAAAATAAAATAAAAAACCTATCAGCTTACCATTTTCTTCTTTTTTATCTTTTTGCCCTCTGTATGATGAATATAGGAAAGACAAATAGTCGACTCAGAGTGATCTTGGGAATGATGACCCATACTGAAGTAACATATTATTATAACTACACGAAGATGGGTAGCATCCTTTGATTTTGATGGTTCAAGACCATCTGGTCTTTCGTTACTAGCAATGTTTGGTTCTAATTTAACGTAAACCGAAATATCCATTGTGCTTAGGTGATGGATGCACCATTCACGAATTGGGCACACAGCTACTCAGCAGGAGGGGATGGATGTTTCACTCATTTTATTATGCTTTAGCAACACATAAACGCAGGGACAATAGCATTACACGATCATGTAACTCCTGTAAAATAATTTCCAGTTTCCTGTTAAGGTACTATAAATGTTGTCCTATCATATGAATCATTGACCAACTTATCTCAAGATAACCAGTTGTAGTACCTGATAAGAGTTGCACCAAATATCCTACTAATGCACAGCATTCGACAAATAGACTAAGAGACAGAAAATGAAAAGGATTATAGCCCTTAAATTGACCTAAGCGGCTAGCGAATAAAGCAGGAAGCAACAGAAAAGCAGAGGAAGGGCACCTAAACCTCGAATAATTCCTTCCCAAGTTTTGAAATGAACTAGATGACTCTTGTCAACATGGCTCACCAAATTGTGCATTAGACTACAGTCAGGATCTGCTCAATTGAAAAACAATTATAACTCTCCTCTTTCATATGAAACTGTTCCATCTCAGAATCAAATGCCATAACCCCAATAACTTCTTAAACCACTCTTTACCAGAGTCAGTGCTAACACTCATGTAAAGCTTGGACACTCAATAGCTCACTATTCCAAAAAGAGTAAAAACTTTCATCATAAAGACTGCGATTAACAAGTAACACATTTCTCCAATCTTTCTCAAGCTCAGTCTGTACTTAACAAATTATATACATTCAACCTTCAAAGTTCAGCATACCTATGAGGAAGCAAACGAGGCTATATCACTTATTGAAGTTCAGAGACTAACTGGGCCTAAAATAGCAATCCTGTGCACTTATAATGTCAGTAAGAACATAAAAATTCACAAAAGCATGTATAAATGCCTACACTCTGGTAAAATCAGAAGGTCAAACCATCTTGAGAGCCATTTGTTTTCTTCCATGGATAAAAGACAATACTTATATGGTGACCATAATATAATTAATCTGAACGTTAGTACACCGTGTGAGAACCAGTTATCAACAACCAAAAAAATGTCAGGAGACTTGATACTAAGTTCTCATTTGTCATAGCAGATCAATCTAACTCAACATGTTGATGTTAAAACAATCAATAGCACAAGTTTGACACAATGCATATCATATAAGTAATTCAGAATAGAAACATTCAAGAATTCAAATAGCCATGAAACAATATCAAAGTTATGCCAAAACAACGCGAGCAAGAAATCATATTAAAATAAATGAGTGTTAACCAAAAAAAAAAAAACCTGCAAATAATTAACTATTTCAACTGTTGTCACTCTCGATCCTTCTTCTTGCTGCCTCAAAATCCATTGATAAAGTTTCTCCTGCAAGAACACAAAGCACCAACGGTTAAATGCTGACACACAAATTGGCAACCCAGAGTAACAAAGTAGTCAACAGCAACATTTCAAATGAGACAACCACAGTTCAAATCATTTTGCATGCCATTGCCGGGAAATTGCAGGAAATAAATATGACACCTTGATTAACAAAACAAGACCTTTTCCTGAAATATCCATTTAATTAATATATAATTATGTGATTATCTTATAAAAGCTTTACTAAAACCAAGCAAGCGGCAACTCCAAGTCCAAAGCTCATTAAAGATCTGAACTTTCCTCAAGTTATATTTTTTCTCTCATTTTCTCTGAAACCGAACAGCTACAAGTTCGTCGAATTTAAAAACAATAATAACAATGGAGTTATTAACCTTCATTTTTTTTCTCATAATTTTATGCTTTTACAGAAATTAAAACGAAAACGAAAAAATAAACACACACCGAGACACAAATCAAATGAAACAGACATCAGAGAGAAACCCCAACAGATCAAAACTGAAAACAAATAAATAAATATGGTAATATATATATATATATATATATATATATTAGAAAGGGAAACGTACCAGCGCGTGGCGTTCACCGGCTTGAAAGGAGAGGCGCTGGTGGTTCATAGCCTGCGTGTAGAGCTGTGAAAGTGAGTTGGCGGCGCTGCAGAAGGTGGTGTACATCGTACGGTCAACCTCGTCGAGGCGCGTGGCATCCGATTTCCTCTTCTTCGCCATTGGAAAAAAAATTAAAAAATTAAAAAATTAAAAAAAATCCTCAGACAAATACAGAGAAGGAGAGAGTGTTTCGTATTTGTTTTTGTGGATATCTATTTGCAATTATTTTGTAAATATTATTAAATTTATTTATTTGAGGTTTTTTTATTTTTTATTTTTTCTTTTTTTTTTTGATGGGGTAATGAAAAAAAGAAAAAAGTGTGCTCTGTGTTGTGTTTATTATTAAAACCAGAGAATAGAGAAACCGATGAGGGTGAGAGCGAGAACAAAAGGGATTTGCTTTTGGTTTTTGCTTTTGGTGGGTGAAAAAAGTTAAAAAGGAAAGTTGGTGGAGAAAGGAAGCGAGCGAAGCGACAACGAGAGTCGAAGGGCGCAGTTTTGGATTTTCTGCCACGTAGACTTACACGTGGAGCATGTCCAATTCTTGTGGGTCCCGCTGAGTGATTCCTCAGCTAGCTCATGTATATCATTGTAAAATCTGAAAAATTAAAAATAAATCAATCAATAAATTTCAATTCGTTTTCGAGATGAAATGAAAATATTCAACTTACTCACAATTTAATCTGATTTTCGTTCAAAAGATAATCACGTATAGGGTGCGTAAGTATGTGGTCAAACTAAAAATTTTGATTTGGTTCAATGCTCAATTTTGAAAATAATATAATAATCGGATCAAAATTAGAATCAAACTGAAAACAAGATTTTAGGTTAGATTAATTCTTTAAATATTTATATTTTTTTAATTTTTAAATAAATTTTTTTATTTTCTTACATCCACTTAAATCATGCCACATGACACCATTTTAATATGTAAATATTTACGAATTTTTTCAATCCAACTCTAATTTTGAGAATTTGAACCGAAAACTAAATAAAAAAATTCCGTTGAATTTGATTTTTTTTTTTAAATATTGAATTACAACAAAAAATTGAATCGAATCATTTTTTTTTAACTGGTTCAATTGTACCCAACCCTAATGGCAAATGGGAAGGTGTCTTGATTTTTGTTTTAAATCCTCTTAAAAGTAAATGAAAGTATGTTAATATTTTCATACTTTTGAAGTAAATTAAAATTTACTCTTATATATGTTATATTTATTCAGCTATTACAATCTCAAAGTAGCCCCTAGTAACTCATCTCTCCTTCAACTTGTGTGGAAAGGGGCTTAAATCCTATATTATCTATTACTGGACAAAGATTTCTTTTGATTATGTAGAATTAAAAATATATATATATGTTACTTTTCTTATATTTTTAAAATACACTTGTTGGGTGCAACCGTAGCGGACCAGGAATTAAAACCAGATGGGATTAGTACAAATAATAATGTAATGCAAAAATTTTCAAATAAAATTTATATATGCTAAAATATGATAGGTAAGACATTACCTCAATAATTAAATTAATATTTAAGACCATCTCTCTTATTCCTATTATTAATTAAATTCTCAGGGTGTTTCTATTGATACTAAATTACTAATTGATCAAGATCTAAGAATGATGAATTGGGGCTTGATTGGCTGATTAAAAAGAAGCCAACAAGGCAAAAATGTAGTTTCGAGCCTCTGGCAATGGCAATTTTGAAAATATTTAATGAGAAGAGCTTGTAACACCCTTTTAAAAATCTTATGAAATCTTACATTTTATATTTATAACTTTTTTTTAATGAAAATTATAAAAAAGGACAAAAAATCACAATAGAATTAGAACTAAATTTTAAATAAATTAATTAAATTGTAAACATACTATTTCAAAATAAAACACCTATTATTAGGTAATTTATTTCTTCATTTATTTAGTATTATTTTGATATATATATATATATATATTGTATTAGGATTTAATCATCTAAAGAGAGTTAGATTCATCGTCCTTTAATATAATTTCCTCGAACAATAGAATTATGATTAAAAAATAAAGTTTTATGAGGATATTAAGGGGTGTGAAGAGTATTACTCAAAATTGAATTACAACATGGACAAATGCACATGAATTGGTCTTAAATAGAATGAAATTTCAATGGCCATTTTCAATATGAATTTAGATGGAAGCTACTGACACTCCTTTAAAACTCTTATGAAACCCTACATATTATATACATAGCTCTTATTTTGATAAAAATTATAGAAACTGACAAAAGGTTATAATAGAGTTTAGTTAAATATTAAACAAAATTTTTTTTAAATAAAAATTTTATCATTATATAATTTATTAATTTATTATCTCAAAATTATTTGGAAGAGGATTCATGATTTGTAAGTGTACAAATATTTTAATTCAGTTAAATTCATATTTGTTTAGTTAGATTCACATTTGTCTTCTTATGTAATTTTCTCTAGTTATCGAACTATGACTGCATATGTGGGGTTTTAAATAACTTTATAGGGGTGTAAAAAGCATCAAACTTAGCCCAGAAGCCCTGGTGGTTATTCAATCTGTTGTGACAAAATGGGTTAAGCCCATGGTATTTTACAGGTCGCGGAGAAACCTGTGAATATTTAGAAGCATACTTAACTTTTTTTCCACGGTTAAAGTATACGTTTAAAAAATAATAATTAATAATATATAGTAAATTTAATTTTTAAATTATAATTTTAATAAAGATTATGAAGATATTATAAGTTTTCTTATCATATAGGAAGTAGATCTAAACAACTTAATTTCTAAGTCACAATAACTAATATATATTAAATATTTTAAATTTATAACTTTTTAAATTATAATTATCTAATTTTAATACCAAATAAGAACTTAGTCCTTTTTAAACCAGGTGTTGGAATCTAATCTACGAGGTTATCATAATTATTTTGCATATATGTATAACAAAATTATTAGATTTATGGGACAGACAATCAAAAGATAAAAATTGAAGGAAAATATTTTTTTTTTCTCTTAAATATTTAACCAAAATTTTGAAAGTGTCTATTGTTCAAGTTCAAGTTAATTTTACTGTCCTTTGTGTGTAGCTTGACAGACTATAGACATATATTGTGTCTGCACCTACCGAATAATAGCACAAAAGTTGTGCTCATCATATGAGATTTCTCTCATGCCATCTTAACCTTTTAAATACAATACAAGAAAATATTTAACGAAATATTAAAAGAAATTTCAGAAGGGAGTAATAAAATAAGTAAGAGGAATGATAAAAACCAAATTTTGTTTCAAATAATAGTTATGCATTATTAATTAAGTGAAAATGAATTGTGTGATCTTATAAGTTAATTAATGAACATCATATTATTTAACAAAAATTTTAAGATAAAAAATAAAAAATATGTAATATTATTCTTAAAAAATTAATAACTTGATCATATGTACCTTGCTTACCTTAAATCAAGCCTTTGACATAAAACGTGAGAGATTATGTTGTTGATACGCAAAGTAAATAAAGTTTCTTAAACCATAAATTAAGGTTGTTAAAATTGTTAGCTTTTAATGCGTGCTATATAACAAATTCAATTAAAAAGAAATAAAAAATAAAAACTTGATCAATAAAACGTATTGGGCTCATTATTATTTTTGTCTTCCACCAAAATAAATTTATATTTATCCTTAATTTTTTTATTGCCAATTAATTATCTTTTAAAAAGAAAATTGATTTTTTAGAATAAATTACTTTGTTGTATAGCTTATGAGTTTTTTTTATGTCTTTTAAATAATAAATTTCTATTTAAACAAACTTCTCAATACAATGTCCAAAAAAATTAAAATTTGGACTTTTTTTCTTAAATTTACTTTTATGAATTTCTATCAAATATCACGAAATACAAAAACAAATTTTCATCATTCGAATTTAGACAGCTGCCCATAATATTTACATGAAATAGCTAACAACATACATCTTTTAAAAAAAAAAAATTTTAAAATCACTTGAAATATCTTTTAAACACAAAACTTTATACACATCAAAATTTCATGTTCTTTTGAATTTTGTAACATCATGAAAAACAAATTGACTAAATTATTCATAATAGCAGCCCCAACTTGGGCGAGTTTATGTTCAAAAGACCTAACAATTTCACTCAATGTCGTGCCGAAAATGGAGCTCTCACAAACAAAGAGAAAAAGGAAAAAAAAAGAAAGAAAAATCACAAAAATTCCCATTCTGGCAATAAAACAAACATAGTATGGGCAACAAGTGAAAACAACTTGAAAATGACTTTGCCATTAAGATAATTTTGAAAAGTCATGTCTAACAATAAAAAAGAAAAGGACACCTTTATCCACCATTTCCATAATATGGTGCAAAACCAACAAAAACTTTTTTTTTTTCAAAATTAACAAGAATGTTTAATGTTACTTTAGAATTATGCTATAATTATGTAGATTTAAATAATTTGGAGACCCTTAACTTGTAAATTTTTTAATTATTATTTTACAATTTATTCACATTTAGTTTATAAAAATAGATTTAGAACAAATACAAATACTAGAATTACAAGAAAAAACTTGAATAATTCTCTATCGTAAAATTTATTAAACAAATTTAGGGTCTATTTTGAGTTGAGATTGAGTAGTTACAGCTTAAAAATTACAATATTAAAGTATTTAATAAACATTAACTGCTATATTTTATAAAATATATTGATATAATTTTTTTTATTTATATGATGAAAAATATAATATTTTTAATATTATTATTTAAAAATTATATTTACTACATAATATTAATTTTAATTTTATAGTTATAATTTTTTCACAGCAACTGTATCTTAAAAGGTACAATATTTCAATCCGAATCACATCTTTTATATGAATAAATATTGAATATTCTTTGATAAATTATATTTTCAAAGTATCTTTTAAACATTTTGTGATTATTTTGGTATCTTTGTTACAAAGAAAGTCTATGAGTAATTTTAAGATTCACCTATAATCAATTGACTTTCAAATTGCAATTACAACACAAGATAGGTTCACAGAAGTAACAAAAAAAAAAATAACACTACAATAATAACAAGATAAAATATATACAACTTATAAATATATATAAAAGAAGATAAAATATATACAAGATTAATGAAACTTTTTAAATTTAAAATTTATCATGCTTATGGTTTGTTTATGACTACGCTTGCTCTAGTTAATTTTAAAATTACAAACATTAAAGAATTTAATAAATGTTCACTTTATTTTTCAATAATAATAATCATTATTGACAACATTTTTTTTCTTTATATGAATAATATGTTAATATATTTAAAATTAAAAATGTTTTATTATTTTTTAAATCATACTATGACATAATACATCTTGAATATCTAAACCTAAAACGAATCCAATTTACTTTTAAATATTCAAAACAAAATTTGCATTAACAGTTTCTTTTTTTTCTCATAACTCACTCTTAATAATTTGGTATTTGTTTTCCACAAGAATGAATTAAAAGTTCTTAAAATGATAATTAATTTTCATAATGACAGAAATTAATAATAAATAATATTGAGGTTGCATAAAATTATTAATTATTAATAATATATAAATAAATAAACTTCACGAGAAGAAGATCCCAAAAACAAAATACTATAAAATGTGTCTTTTTAGTTCATAGCATGTGGACACAGTTAATTAAATTAATTTCCAAATCATTAAAAAAAATTAAAAAATCAACATAGATAAACAAATAATTGAAAAAACAAAACTCGTTTAACTTTTAATTTTTAATTTTTTCAATTTTTCATTCTCTACGTCTCTCTCTCTCTCTCTCTCTCTCTTACTTTTAATGGCGAGAAAACGAAACTCTCTTCGATTACAAAAACCGCAATTCCTGTTGGTTCGATTCATTCATTTCTGCTGAATGTTTTTTATTTGCTCTTACAAAAATTTTACTGACGTGGATTGCGACTCCAAATTCCTCTCATTTGTTTTTCCTTGAAAGTATCTTCCAGGTATTCGCTTCTGTCTCTCGGTTTAATTTCGTTAATTTTTTTTATTTCTCGCGAGAGAAAATTTTGTTTGTATTGTTTTGGATTGAATGTTCTGTTTCGTGTATAGAGTGTCATGATCGAAGTAATGGAAATGAATCATTTGTTTTATTTGTTTCCCTTTCCGTATAATGTGAGATTTAGCAAGTTATTTATCATTTTGAAACCGTTGTTTTTCCAGAATTTTACTTCGTTTTTCTTCGTTCTTTGTGAAATTGATGCCGCGGACCGTTAAAGCGTGTTGGATCTGTTTGTCAATAGTGTAATGTTGCTTCAATTTTTTAGCTTATAATTATTATTTTTTTAAAGCATTCGGTTGATTTAATTTTTATGATTACAAGCTATATGATCTCTATTCTGTTTGATGAGATGCTAAAAACTTCTGTTACAAGTTTTAAATTGCAATAGATTTATAGAATTTTTTTGAATGATTATTTTGCTTGTTGTTTGAAATTGTAATCGCCAGTCAAACATTTAAAATTAAATGATTAGCTATGGTCTCCATTTTCTCTCGTCAGTGTATAAAATTTTACAGAACGGCAAGCTATGATCGCATAATTCAAATGATTAATTATTACACTAGTTATCGTTGATTGTATTTTATTATTTATTTATTTTTATAGTTTTTGGCTTACTTCTTGTCTTAATGATGATGTATTCTCCTTCAAAAATACAAAAAAGTGGGAACAAAACAGTATTATTGTTTATACTGGCCGGAAATGTTGTTTTTTCTTATATTCTTTTATGGTTTGTTTTCAGATAATTTTTTTGATACTGCTGTTGGCTTTTGACATAGGAGTATAATATTTACTCACATGTAGATTGACTAGCTAGGACTCTGCTGATATATTGGAAGCTACGAAACAAAAATGTCTTCTACAACCAAGGCTGCTGACAGGAAGGCAGCTACAGATGTTGCCGCATGGATGTTCAACGTTGTCACATCTGTTGGAATAATCATTGTCAATAAAGCCCTGATGGCTACATACGGTTTCACTTTTGGTATATCCCTTATGACTTATAAAGATTCTGCTTCGTATTATTTCTTTGTATTATTAGTTTTTTTTCCCTCTTTTCTTTTTTCCTGAACAAATCTAGCTACTTGACTTTTGTTTCTTCAGTTCATAGTCTTGCCAGTTAGTCTCAATACTTGTTAATGTTATCGGGATAGATGGATGAGAACCGAACAATAATGCCCATTGAACTGGTCATAAGAGTGTGGTCTAACTATTTCAAATGAATAAATAAAAGAAAGGAATAGATAAAGGGAAAAAGAAAAACAACTTGGTTCAAGGGTAATATTGTGTGACAATGGTTTGCTAATGCATGACCTACTTGTCACTTGTTTCCCTTATTCTGTTTTGGAGCTTTTTCTTCCCTCATCGTTTCTTCTTCAGGTGAAGGCAAAGCAAAGGGGAGTTATGGGCTTTTGATCTATTTTAGTCTCCATTAACAAAACCTGGTTCCTCTTTGATAAATTTAACTGGACCCTGCTTCATTTTCTCCTATTTAGAATGCCTTTATATTTAATAAAAATTTCCCAGTTTATAATTTGATTTAATTCTTTTTCCTGTTCATTTTTTGATTTAATTCTTTTCTGTACGTACAGATATAATATGTATGGATAGATGCCCACCATTTGTACGTGTGTGTGTGTGTGTCTGAAAGATCCATAGAAGCCTAACCTGATTTATTGCAGTATTGCTTCTGAAAAGGCACCGGGATTGTTTGTATGGCAACAATGTTTGCTTTAGTTGAGACTAAAAAATTTTACTAAACTGCGCACAAACCTCAACACTCTGCCCAAGCTCTGATATTGTTTTCAATATAATGTGCAGCTACAACATTAACTGGTCTGCATTTTGCCACAACCACCATTTTGACTACTTTTCTGAGGTGGCTGGGATATATCCAGACTTCTCACCTTCCGTTTTCTGAACTTATAAGATTTGTTATCTTTGCAAACTTCTCTATTGTGGGAATGAATGTGAGTTTAATGTGGAACTCCGTGGGGTTCTATCAGGTCAGTCTATAAGAGTTGACAATTCTTTCTCTTTTTTGTCTTTTTTATTTTTTTAATTAACCTTTTTTTTTTTTGGGAAATTTGGAATTTACTTATCTCAGTATCCTTTATCAGATTGCTAAGCTGAGTATGATCCCGGTGTCATGCTTTCTGGAAGTTGTCTTGGACAAAGTACGATACTCTAGAGACACAAAGCTAAGCATACTATTAGTTCTCCTTGGTGTTGGAGTCTGTACTGTTACAGATGTGAGTGTCAACGCCAAAGGTTTTATTGCCGCCTTTGTAGCTGTTTGGAGCACAGCCATGCAGCAGTATGTAAGTAACCCTTTATTTAAACTCCAGATCCTCATACAAATGGTAATAATTTACTGGATTTCTGTAGCGCTATCAAATTGCTTCTTGCATATTCTATTTAGGCTTGTTTTACACTTTTTTTTTCAGTATTTCACCGATATTCTTGGATACATGCATCATACATTTAGTCTACCATTTAATTATAAAATGTGCTAGTTGCACCATCTTTCATAGGAGAAGTTGTGACGTATTAATGATCTGGATTATACTTGGTTTTTGAATGATTTTGGGTGGCGTACAACTTTTCATCTGTTGATCATCCTATAGCCACTCTTCTTATTCACTAGGTGTTAGCTACGTGTTATCCACTTAATCTTTTATTTTTGTGCAGTATGTACATTATCTTCAGAGGAAATATAATCTAGGATCTTTCAATCTATTGGGGCATACTGCTCCTGCCCAAGCTGCATCTCTGCTGCTATTGGGGCCTTTTGTGGACTACTGGTTGACAAGTAAAAGAGTTGATGCCTACAACTATGGTTTTGTATCTGTGGTAAGCTTTACACCAGAGCTAATTTGATTTTATCTGGAATAATGATGGGCTCTTTTCTATTGTTCAAGCATGCATGCATGTGTGGAAAATTTTAGGCCGAATGATTTATGTCATTTCACAAGTTTATGTGATATCTCTTCTTTTGATTTTTAAAGTTGCATGTATATGTAGCACATCATTTCTTAATATCTCTGTATCCAACACTTTCATTTTTCTTCATTTGAATCGTCATATAGTTTGCATCCAGTCATGTTTGTGGTTGATTGAGTGTACAATTTAGAAATGAAACAGTTCC
Organism: Murraya koenigii; assembly: GCA_025617385.1. NCBI lineage: Eukaryota > Viridiplantae > Streptophyta > Magnoliopsida > Sapindales > Rutaceae > Murraya > Murraya koenigii. Next base: position 5,772,917 of record CM046813.1, on the reverse strand, counting down.
TTGGTCAGAAGTAGTGAGGCTTTACCAATTAAACGAGTGAGGATCCATTTGAGGTTGCTTAGGTATCCTTGTTTACGTATATTGATAAGAACCCAAAGCCTAACATCATTTGGTAACAGCTTCCCAATTTTGATAAATATAGAAGAAGAATTCCCCTTAAACTTAGTAGAACGCAAAGTCCATAGAGACCCAAGAAAATGTATTCTATCCGAAAAGAAATCAAAGCCCTCCTCTAAGAACAAGAACTTGGAAATAACCTAGGAAATACCAGCAGGTTTGAGCTGCTTAAACCACAAATTTAGTGCCACATAACAGTGAGACTTACGTATGACAGACCAATGAAGGCATAACAGGGCTTCAGGTCTTCTTTTTTGAACCATATCACACGTATTAAGCATAGGTGAACTTGATATGTGTGCAAGCTGTCTTATGTTTGACCTCTAAAGTTGTGCCTAGAGGTGAGCAAAATTGGATTCAGATCAATCTGATCAGATTTCAGATCAATACAGATTCGGATCAGATGAGATTAAATACGGATGAGTTCGGATTCGGGTGATATTTCGGAGTTGGATGATATTTCAGGTTCGGATTAGTCTGGATTTGCGCCGTTTGGCTATTTTTTCTTCCTTTTTTTTTTTTTTTTATGGTTCTTTCAAAGCTGCAATGTTTGTTCCATAGCCCTGCCCATACAGATTCCCATAGCCACAAGGCCCACCTGCACCAATTAATTAATAAATTTAATTTATGGCCAAAAGATTCAAGCTTCACCAAAATGTACAAGCTTTGAACGAACATCAGCAGCATTAACACTTATCCATAGTCCCTGAAGCATCAGCACCACCATAGAAAGTTGCATTTACCCAATAAGCATGCCAATTCAAGAAAACCCAACAAGAAAAGTCCAGGCATCCAGCAAAAGCCATTTTCCTGGAATATATATATATTTTAAAAAAGATAAACCTAGAGAGAGGAAATGTGAGGTGGTTGAGTGAAGAAAATGAAGGGGGATTGGGGAAATCTATAGAAATTTGATTCAATGGGGGCGGACTGGCTGGTGTCGACAGCTGGACGGTGTTGGGTGTTGACTTGGTTAGGGATCATGGGTGCTTTTGAATTGTGTGATGCGGCTGCTGGCTGGGTTTTGTTTGGGAATTGAATTTTAGGGTTTATTTTCCTTTTATATTTATGGTTTTAAATTTTTATTAATTTGTATTGCAATCCGACCAGATGTGATCCGGATCTACTCCGATTCAATTCCAATCTGATCGGATTGCTCAAATATCATCCGACCGGATGACATGCTATATCTGAATCCAATTTGATGCCCACCCCTAGTTGTTCCAGAGATGAAACTTGACATGGCCTAAAGGGAAGTGAAGATTTCTATGGAATGGGCCCAAATCATTGTCCAGTTTGCTAGTATTATGATTTCATAGTTAGGGGAATGGAAGTCATGAGGTTAGTTGTGCTACAAATAACATAGTTAGTTTGGTTTTAGGCTTTGATGACTATTCTGCTAGTATAGGTGATATGATAAAATGTTAACATGATCGTAGACATTGAAAGTTTAAGGTACACCAGTCAATGTGATGCGGCCAATGCATTTGCGTTGGGAAATGATATACGTATGATATCTCTATAATTTGTATTACCTTTACTGGTCAGTTCTTTAATATGAATTCTTTTACAAAGCCTTATGCATGCTAACAAAGTTGGCTGTTAAACCATGTTTTTGACTATTTAATCCATTGGAGCTCATTTTTACTGCTTGCTTTCCACACACACACACACACACACACACACACACACACACACAGATTATTGACTCTCTTCCTTTTATTAGATTATTTGAACTATTCATGAAGGAATGGGAGGTTATAAGTATTTGCCATTAAGATTGATTTTTTTTATATCAAGATTAAAAGGCTCTCTATTATATATTAAAGGTGTCTAGATCTTATTTTCATTTACTTCTGAACCATTATAACAGACTCTGTGGTTTAAATTGATGATACCGTGGTTACTTGTTTAAATTTTATTCCCTTGTAAAAGCTGTCTATGGCTATATTCTTCTCCACCCACCTCTTTCTTCTTTCCCAGCAAAGGGAAACCTTGCATTTTGCTATTCTTTCATACCCCTTTTTTGGGGCCTTTCTCTTTTCCTTGAGGCACCCCCAACTTCAATCATTTGATATAACATGGATATGATGGGTGTTGTGCACATTCACGAACATTTATAAGGCACCCTTAGGGACAGCATGACAAATAAAGGACAAAATAGAAGAAAAAGAACTAGAAAGGTAGGGCAATAATGAAGTTTCCCAAATATTTGATAATATGGAACGAGATGAAGTCAACAATTTTGATATGATTATGGCCGTATATTATAGTTTTACAGATTTTCTTTACTGTTCTTTTACAGTATTTTTGCATTTTTTGTTGCAAAAGTGATTTACTAGTTGTACTCTGTAAATGGTTTCTTTTTGTCTCGTAGAGGTTTTAGTTTTACTATGAACAAGTGAATAAACCTGTCAATCAAGATGTCAGCGATTCAGCCAAGAGACTACTGACTACCAAGTTTCTTCTGACAGTAGTCCCCATGTGAAAATAGAAATGTCATGGGACTCTTTTTATATTGTTTGGCAAATCTATGGTAACCATTTCCAATCTTATGGGCCTCTGAAACATTTATGAAGGAAAGGTCAATGCAACCATCTTATTGATTACTGAAACATAAATAATTCTGAAGTAAAATGAAAAAAGACATAAATTTAGTTCAATAAATTGCTGTCTTATGAAGCTACATACATGTTTCTACGGGGTCTCGGTGGAGCTTCAACATTTTGATATATTTATGCAGTACATTTGAGGTGTTTGGATGGAAATCTTGGCTCTAATACTGCAAATCTTTGTTAACAAAATCTGTCTCAATAGTAAAGTGGCATTGTCCTTATCCAATTGTAAAGTCATACCCTTGAAGGGTGCTAATTAAAATTTTGAAAAGTGCATGTGATATCTTGATATATTAATTTGCTTATAGCATGTTTGACTACTGTAAATGATATTGGCTTCAATTTGTTGTTTGCAGTTCTTCATGATATTGTCCTGTAGCATAGCAGTTGGCACCAACCTCAGCCAATTTATCTGCATAGGCAGGTTTACTGCTGTAACATTCCAAGTGCTTGGCCATATGAAGACAATTCTTGTCCTGGTTCTGGGATTCATCTTCTTTGGAAAAGAGGGTCTCAATATGCAAGTCATTTTGGGTATGGTCATTGCAGTATTAGGAATGATCTGGTATGGTAATGCCTCATCAAAACCAGGAGGGAAGGAGCGTCGCAGCCTTTCATTGCCTAAATCTCAAAAACAGAGTGTACCAGAGACCACCACTTCAGAAGATGAGAAGGTCTAGAGTTTAGTTGACCATTGGAAGTTATAAGACAGACACAGTGAATTTAGCATCTTACTCACCTAATTTCAGTATTTCTTTATACCCAGAAGGTCAGAATCCTTGATCATAATTAATTTTCTTTCTTTTTAAATTATAGTTCATTTTTGTGTTTTAGAATTTATTCAAGGGAAAAGATGCCGTGGAGTGCAAGCAAGTTCCCTGTAAAAGTGATTATTTCACGAATAATGTCTTTCATAGTAATTTATTTCTTTATTCAATACGAGTTTTTTCTTGTGTACTACCTTTTTATCTTTGTTGCTAAAATGTAAACACACGAATTAGGATCTTTGCTTGATCTAAACTTTCACAACGTTTTAAGAATTTTTAGAGACGTGGAGATTGTTATCCATATTTAATAAGATCTATTATTTTATTATTTTTCTTTTTCATCTATCAATTGCATGTTGTATTTGATCATGTAAAACCATAATCAACACACCCTTTTGGCCTTGTGGCCAATTTTGTTTTGGTCTATCATCTAGATCCTTGAATCTTTGCTTTTCACAAAATAAAGGACATAGTTTGTTTGATTAAATAGGTCCCTGACAGAATGAACAGATTGCCTTTGTGAATGTAATGATAGGTAGCTTAACACTAGAGGACAACATGGTCATTTACTAAGGGGTGAAGACCTGTTTAAAACAAACTAACGAAACTATGCCCTTTAATTCATAAAATATCAAAATTGGGGACCCACTTAATAATTATTCACTTTCTCTTGGATGGATTCATGTCTTGTTTGGACATTGAGATGAAAAACATAGGGCTAGTCTTTTGGCTTCTGCTCATCAGTTGCCTGTTCCTGAGAAGCAACTAAGCCACCTGAAGTCAAGTTGCAGTGTTGGAACTTGGACTAGTAAAGCAGCTTAGTACATGCTGATACATGTAACATGTTAGGTATGCTTGGGGAAAATGTCTTGAATAATTGAGCTTATACAGTAGCTTCTTGCATGATTTGCAAATAGTGGTTCCATACAGTTAGATCTGCCTTCTAATACCAAACACTTTGAATCACTTAGACAAGCCAAAACCAAAACCAAATCAAAAGCCAAAGCCAGATCTTTAATAGAACCTCATTTTGAGACATGGGAATGATGCATTCATTCAAACTGTTCATATTTTTTTCAATTCAGCAATTAATGTTGTGTTTGGTACCTGCTGCACGCATGCATGTGCTCCATGGGCCTTGTTTTAGGTTGGAACATCAAGTCATGTTGCTTTTAAGTGTAAATCTTAACGTTATATCTCACCAAATATTTTGTTATATTTCTCAAGTTATTTGTTACATGTCTCAAATAGTTTGTTATATTCTAAACTTTTCTATTTTGGAATTGTTATGAATGCATCCCGTAACTTGAGGAGGCATTTGACGAAAAATTTGGGAAGTGTAACGAAAAATTTAGTGTGTTATAAGATTAGGGCTGAAGGTAGTTATTCATTGTTTTTAATACTCCATACATAAAACATTTTGCTTGGTGTATAGTTTTTGTTCAATAGCACCAAGTACTCTTTAGTATAACTTAAAAGCAATGATGCTATGCATACAAAACTAACAAACTTGGGATCTAATTGTTGTAGCATAAGATGTATCATTTCACTGTCATGTGATGATTGTTATGGCTGCATGTTTGTCACATCAATTAGCTAACTTTGTACGTAACTTTGTGAGTGTAGCACTATTCAATTTAAAATTCGATTTGGCTTTATAGAAGGGCATCCAGGGAATATTGTAAGTTCAATCATTCAAACTGCAAGTCTAACATGTCAGATGTAAATTCTGACTTTAGCATAAGATGTTCAAGCATACTAGCCTAATGTACTTGTATCAATGCCTTCATTTTCTTCTTATTGATTGCCCTTGACACATTATGTTTTATGTTAGGTTGTACATCTTACTCTTACGTATCAAATTGAAATTCAAAGTGTTAAGTTGCTAGTCTGACTTGAATCATCAGTACTCTTTCATGTATCATAGTCATAATCCTTGAAACTGCACATTTTGAATATGGTCAATTGGTCATGATATACCTGTATTAATACCCCAGCTTGTATCGTAGTCATTTCCTGTGGAACTTCTGAGTTAAAGGTTTCATGTTTTAAGAATTTTTAGGTGCGGATGTTTACATTTTTACACGTTGAAGTTTGCTTGTTCTGCCTAGTTCTAATTTAACATTGTATCGTAGTTAAACAATTTGGTCCAGCTATAATCCGCAGTTTAGAATGCAAACATCCACACTAGGGAAGGCTCTTCATCATAATATAGCTGTGTAACGTTCCATTTTGCAGTACAACTAATATGATTTATACAGCAGCTGTACCATAGGGCCCTATAGTATTTATAGCAATGGTTAAGCTTGCTTTGTCAGGCCATGCCCTGGAAGCAACACCGGGAAAAGACAGGATTGATTGTCTTGGCTATAATTTGACCATTAATTGCTTATTTCAGAAAGGAAACCTGAATTATGGTGATGAAGATGTAGCATACTAATATCAACCGATTTCGTAAACTCATCAAACACCCAAAATCCTCCATTTAATTTTTCACCCGGGGGAAAATCACTTTGCACTTTCTTGAGAATTTTGACTTTCCTAAACAATGGGGCCTTGCATATATTAATCCCATGTTATATTATATAATTCATAGTATGTAACAAGTCGCTGTATTTTGATTTAGTTATTCTCCTTTTATGCTGTCAAGAATCAATAGATGCTAACCAAAATCTGGAAAGTTTTTGCTACTGTCTCTAATGTCTCTCAAATTGTCTCTAGCCAAACAATTACTTTCAATCATTTTCCTGGATAATATATGAGGTTAAATCCAATAATGTTCACATACACAATTCAAAAGAGAAATCTCTTCGTGCAGTGGCCCAACGCCAAAGGTCGTTCAAATTAGGCCAATTTTGGACTTTAGAGCCCCATTTGAGTGTTCTAAATGTCAAGCAACACGTCATTGCAAGCCTAATTTTTGGTCAGAAAAGGCTGGAAAATACCCACAAAAATTTTCTAGTTGTGGATATGGTGTTTGATTTTGGAGACCAGGAACCCAAATTCATTGTTCAGGATCTCAGCAGAAAAATTTTTCTTGTTGAACTAGCATATCAAAAGCGAGATTATCTATTTTATGACCCCATTTTGTTGTCATTTGAAAGGACACGCTTTTGACCAGTACATGTTTGCTTAGCTTCCAAAAACACGACATCATCAACATGTGTAAATGTGTTATACTTGGCTTGTAGAATCAGTATTCTTTCAAGCATGTGTTGTGTGCCTTAAGGGCGTGTTTGGCTGGCGTAGAGATTTATTTATTTACTAGATGGAGTTGTGTTGTGTCAAGAAGATGAGTGGTACTGTGGTAGAGGGAGATATTAATTAAACACACGACATTATTATAGTCCATTAATGGATAATATACTCCTAAAAGTCTATTTAGGATATAAACTTCAACCTCTATCTGGGCCGCAGAGAGGTATTTGGGCTTGAGATGGGCCTAACCCTAACTCCATTAAACCATATTCTCAATCATTCTCTCTCTCTCTCTCTATCTAATGTTATTGATGATAGCAAAATAATTAGGGGAAAGGACGGGTCCATGGTCCCACATCTAATGTCATAGTAGTCACCTCTCGTGTAGCATTGATTTTTCATTCTCATCTTTTCTTTTGTACTTTCCCCATTTTGATACAAAGAAAGACCAAAAAGAATGTGTGTCCCACTTCCATTTCCACTCCCTCTCCAACCCAACATTGCCCACAAATTTTAGTCTAAATATCATCTTATTCAATTTAACCCACTTCTTTAATGTTCCATTACCCAAAATCTCTCTCTTTCTTATCCTCCACAGTCCACACCAGTCTTTCTCAGTCTAACCATCTCTCTCTCTATAACAAGAAAGGGTGTTTGCCTTGTTGATTTTTCTTCAAGTAACATCAGCTATATTTTTTGTCATTGGCAAAAATATATTTGATATAAGCATAATTTATGTATTCATGCAATGTGAATGTGTGCTAACAATAATATTGTTATAAATAACCAAAAATTTTTTGTCAATAACTAAAAAATTGTAACGATTGTTATTGTAAATGATGCATTTTAGCAGGATCAAAAATATATTTGATCATTCTATCTGATAAAGATATATATATATATATTAATAGGTTTGATTATGGTACCCCTATCCTTGGACACTATTAGATGATTAGAAAGTCAATAAAAATCAATAAAATTTAATTATTTGACAGTGTTCAAGTTGTGGAATATGGGCACATCCTTCAATTTATAATAATAACGTTAATTTATTATGATAAAATGTCCACTAATTTCAACAAAATACGTAATTTTAAAAAAAATACATTATAAGTTCACATTATATATATATATCAAGTTTACACTGAATATCAAACTACATTGTAGTTCTCAATTTTTGCAGTATAAACGTTAAATTTATCAAAAACATGTGTAGCATGTAGACTCTTGCAAATTTTCACATGTCTACTTTAATTAGATCAAACTTCAAATTCAACGATGGATAAATCAATACACCTAAATAAATTTCCAAATCAATCGAAACTACTCGTAGTTTGACCAAATGGAGAGAAAAATTTGAAGAAGATCTCAAAATTATTATTCCTATGTATATGTACATGCATATATAATCTAACAACCCGAGGATAGTGGGTCGTGGTCGCATTCAAGTGGGCCCTCAATAATTGCAGTGCGCGTGTTTGCGCACGTGTGATGTTTCTTTTCCCCCACTTCGTGATTTTGGATTTGGGTCAAATGCCCATCTTTAGCAATAAATAGTTTTTTAGAAAAAAATAAAAAATAGTTGCCCAAATAGTGAAAACCAAACACGCCGCAATTAATTTCTGGCTAAAGGAACAGTGACAGCCCTCGCAGCCTTGCCAACTTGTCGGTGACCAAGCGGTCAAACCACTTGATGGTAAGCGTCACTTGATTGCATATAATTTGTGTAATTATCATATAAGTACAAACTTTTTTATATTTTATTAAATGGAACATATATTTTATAGCCTGCATTGTAAATGTCCCTAACATTAGTTTTCATATAAAAAGTTAAAAGCAATGCCCCATCAAGAGTTGGCTTTATAACCAGACTGACGATTTGCTCATGTGTCCCTATAAGCACTTCTCCTTTTAACCAGAGTAATTTTCACTTATATTTTTATACAACTTCGCAGTATAATCAAACTAATTCATCTCAAATTATAAGATGTTGTAAAATATCTAACATTTATTATTAATAACTAAAAAAAAGGTATAAATGATGGAGGAAAAATTAAAATTACTTCTTTAGAAGTATAAAAATTCTGTAAAAACTTAAAGTTTTGTGTGATACTTTATATAATAAAAAATAATTTAATGAACAATAATATTCACCATATGAAGAGAATTCTACATATAATATAATCTTATAACTCATTACAAATAGTATTAAAATTATAAATGAATCAAATAACGTTATACAATAATATAACTTATTATAACGTGAATAATACTATTCATTAGATCATTTTTCCTGCACGTTATCATCATATTAGAGATTCACTAGTTTTTTTTTAACATAAACAAATAAACTTGACCGTTTTCATTTTGTTGTTTGTAAAAACTAAGTACCTTAGTAGCATACAATTCATTATTTCACTTTTTTTTTGTTAATACATTGATATATAATAATTAAAAATTTATCAAAACTATTTTTAATAAATTTAGTACAGCACAATCTAAATTTTACTCTTACATATTATTAGAATGATATCTATTTTATTTATATTAGTGGGAGAGAAATTTTCCTCTTACCCAATTAATTGGGTGGGAAATCGAGTCCGAACCATTGTAAGACGATAATTTTCAAACATAAAATTATTGGGACCGGAACGATATATTTTCTGAATTACAATAAGAATCCTCTACGTGGCACGTCATCATACTGGACACAGGCACGTGTTGATTGCAGCTCGTGGGTCCGTTGTATTTTCCCACATCATCATCATCACCCATCATGATCATGATGATCAAGTATCTATCCATCTCTCTAATGCATTTCAGTGCCCATTTATTTGATTAAAAAAAAAAAAAAGGATGAGAATTGAGAAACCAGAAAGCTCATCGGTTGGAGTAGACCCCACGCTAAGAAAAATGAGTGATAGAAAAATATGGGGCCCGTAGAGAGATGGATGATGACAGATTTGACAGTCAGATCATCAGATCATCATGTAATCTAACAAGAATTTTCTTAAGTGAAGGCAGTTCATCACTTTTATTATTATTTTATTTTATTTATTTATTTATTTATCACTATTTTTCCTCTTTTTTTTTTGTGAGTGAAATAATTATTGAATTTTTCAGGCTATTTTCAGTGTTCGTTAAAGAAAGGCTACACTGGCTTTTGGGTTCTCTAATCATTTGACCGTAAAAGGCTGCAAGAAATTTTGGAAACAAATGAAATAAAGTGAGTAGATTATTTTTATGTTTTAGATATTTATTTCTTAGATAATTAAAACTTGATATGTTTTATGTAAATGAAGAAAACTATCTTCTTCTTTTTTTAAAAAAAAAAATTGAAATGCATCTTGGAGAGTACTAATTCTCAATAACTTTTTGAGTTTCAAAAATTGGAACTGCTTATAACAAGTGCTATAACCAAGAATATGATACAATAATGGTTGCTTCAATGGTTAAAATTAAATAACACATGCAAATAATAAAAGATTTCTCATCAATTTATTAGAAAAGGTTTCTCTTCATCGAATTAAGCTCATTATTGATGTGACTTTTAAGTTTTTATTTTTTTGGTTAAAAGATTTGTATGTAAAGGCCAATATAAAATAAAATTTTGATAAATGAATGTTTGATAAATTAATAACCTTGATTAAATAATAAAATATTTTTGTTTTGATTTGAGTTAATGTATTAAATTAATAATATCACTAAATGCATAAGATAATTTTTTTCAAATCTTTTAGGGCCCAATAAAAATAAAAATTAATAATTAATCAAATATAAAATACTAATAATGAATAACATATAAACTTCATGATATTAAGGAATTTTTTTTCTTGACAACTTTAATTTTCTCAGCTCAACTCTTTTCTAAAACATGCATATAATGATTTTTTAAAAAAAAAAAACTAATTACTGATGTATTTAAAGAGTTTGTGTTCTATATATTTTAAATATATGAAACAGTTTATAGTCTATGTACAGTGTATTTACATTAATTTTTAAGTTTCTATGTACATATTCATAATATTTATTAAAATTCTTTGTATATATGTGATAACTTTTGAAATTCACACATGAATGAATCTTGGTTAAAAAAATAGTACGCATACTAACATGAAACAAGCACTTAAAATATAAAACTTTTCTTCAATTAATAAATATTCATTTATGGATAAAATTTATTTGTTGATAAATAAATAACCTTTTGCTAGGACAATATTCTTTTTTTAGTCCTAACAGTATTATTTTATAAAGATTTTACTATAACACATAATAAATAAATTTCATTTTTTTCAAAGGCATAATAAACCTAATATGGTACAAGGAGATATTGGTATTCTTTAACATGTTCCCTAATATTTAGTTGAAATACAATGCTATTAAAATTAATAGCTGTTGTGGAATTAATTGGGCGGTATCCAAATTTTCATGTAAGTAATAGTTGGCTGGTGCGTGTGTTACATGCACCTTCTATAAACACAAGTGTGTTTTACATACACCACACACATATGCCAAGTGGTGGAGAGCCAAATAATATTTCACAATAATAACAATTTTTTTTTTTTTTTTGGTGTGTGTAAGAAAAACAATTACATTGTTTCTTAAGAGTTATTGTTAGTAAATGATTACAAATGCTATCATTAGGAGATTATAATTTCTCTAAAGCTTTTTGCTTCTTGCACTCACTTACACCTATCCAAACCCACTGAATACTACATGGAAAAAGAAAGTGATCGAACAGTTTTACATTAAATTCAGAAACTATTAAATAGCTTATATTTCCAATAGAAAAAAACAATGCATGTGTGAGAGGAAAACAATGAAAATGATCTATTGGTTTCATTTAAAAGGAGCAAATAAAAAGAACTTTTTAAATTACCCACCTCATTAAAAAACATTCTTGTTCTAGACATATTGATTGAATCTTAAGTAGCCAATTTCATTTTCGCTCGGGACCCTTGATCGGCTACATTGAACCTACTCAATTGAAATTGCTTGTCTTCATCTTTTAAGAGTTATTTCTTGTTCGATAACTTTATTATTGTACTTGTAAATTCATTATTTCAATCCATTTATGCAGCAAAAACTGGGTGGAAATTAAAGCAACAATGGCAACTCATTTGAATTTGTTTTTACGATAAGCTGTAAATTTAAACGATTATTATTATTATTATTATTATTATTATTATACAACTACTAATGTACAAAATTTGTTTCTATTAAAGGAGCTCATTTTAATATGTTCGTTGTGTTAAATATATTTTAAGTTTAGTCCTTTGTAGTAAATTAACATCTAAGGTGAATTGCGGAAGCTCGAGAGATTTAAACATAAATTATATCTACAACAAAATGTACGGATATTACGATCAAGGTTCTAATAAAAATCTAAATTCACATTTTATCATTATGGAAGGATTTATACCCTATAATCTAATTATAGTATTAAAAAAAAAAAAAAAAGAGAGAGAATTCGGCTTAATGGACGCTTGGTGGGGGCCATAGGAGGCCAACTGGGGCCCATATGGACTGTGTCCACGTCAGCAACTGTTATCAAACTTGAAACTGAAAAAAGAAGCAAACGACACAGTGACAGCTCATTTCTCAAAATTTTTCTAACCACAACGCGACAAACGAAACGACACCGTAAGATCGAAAATACCCCTGGAGTTTCAACCCGACCACACAGTTAAACAGTTCAATGCACACTCGTGTTTCGTTCCCACATCAGTAAAATAGCGCCCGAAATAGCTGTATTTACTTTCGTACCCTTAAAAGCCTGAATGACATTTGACAGTCAAGTGCCATTAAGTAATTTCACACATGAGTACTAGATTTACTGTTAGATTCTGTACAAAACATGAACTGGTTGCTAATTAGTTCCCACGTACGGTAAACTCTTGACCGTCAGATCGAATCGACGGTGAGGATTATGAAAGGCGGACGGTGGACCCTGTAGTACATAGTACAAATAATAAATTATTTACGAAAGAGAATCTAGTTACTACGCGTGTATGACACGAACCTATTATTGAAAGTTAAACTGAGCCGTCAGATTCGTGGTTAGGCCCAATGTAATATTCAAATAAATTTTGTTCTGTCACTTGCCGTGCACTCTGCCACTATGGTTCATTGTTGATTGGAGCGTGTGTACACGCTCTATAAGGAGAGTGGGAGAGTATGACGAAATAATAAATTCAAGGTCAGTGTTTGGGGCAGTCTTTTAGAGACACGAGCGCCAATGACAGTAAGAGGGGTAATCTTGTCATTTTAATATGATGGTATTTTCTTTCTTTCTTTTTATTTTATTTTTATTAGTAATGATTTTATATTCATATTATTTACAAAAACCTATCAAGAAAATGTGTAGTTGTTGCGATTTAAAATGCATTTTCCAATTAATGGAATTCGAATAATTACATTCAAAAAAAATTTGCTCCTTATATTTTTTAAATTTAGTCTAAAAATAACTAATTTTTCTGGTTCATGATTTTATTTTAAATTTAATGTAATGATTAATGAGCTCATTTTCCTCTTCATTTAAGTGAACCAATTTTAAACTCTAGACTTTTTATTTATTTTTTATTAAAAGATTGTACTAACTGAATTAACTTATACGCATAGTTTTGTGTTTATTAAGAGAAATTATTTATTAACAAAATTATTTTGATGAAAAGATACCAAAATTAGATATTTAATATTTGTTTCTCGATTTATTTTTATACTTTTTAATAAAATTTTCAATTAAACATTAAACAAATTATGAAAGCATTCATAGTGCCACAATTAAGCAAAACAAACAAATATTGTGCATCTATTAAGAGAAAACATGGTGAGGCACATGAGGGCTTGGCTTAGAAATTGAGTGCTTTGCATAGAAGAAAAAAGTATTAGAAGACAAAATGACTAAGATTAATCCTCGTGAACAAAAAGATCCCAATTGCAATTAAGTAATTAATGCAGTAATTAATTAATAGATTTGGAATCTCTATTCATTGACAGTGATGGATCAATCGTTCATCACACGTACGCTAAAAAAAGCTAGAGAGACAAAGAGACGGTTCTAGAGAGATAAAATAAACACAAAATAAAGTGGAAATATATTTTTTTTTTTCAAAACAACCCCCACCCCACACACACACATAAACTATATTGATTTTAGCATGAATGAAACCGAAGGAGAAGCCCATTTTTTTAACATTAAAAGAAGCTGATTCCATTCCTAATCTCACGTTGTTGGTGAAGTGATTCAAACTACCCAGAAAGACAAACACATCGTTATAGTGATAATAACACCCACATCCTTAATTTTGTAAAAAATTACAAACAAAATCAAGTAAAATTTTTTTTACAGATTTTTATTGTCAAATTACAGTCAGTTTTATCAGTAAAATCAATAATTAAGCCAAATATTTCTAAATTTTATGGAAAAAATTAAATTTTTATAGAAATTAGACATTAAATATAGCTTGTTATCCCCAAACTTTAAAGTATAACTCAATGTATTTGACATTTTATAAGAAATAAGAGTCGAAAACTTAACTATTAATATATATGTTTAATTTAGGATTGATTGAGATAATTAAAAAATAAATGCATATATCATATAAGTTCAATTATGTTTAACTTATAAAAAGATTATATAAATTTTATACTTGAAAAATATTAACATTCTAAACTATTTTACCAATCGATTCAGTTAATAATACTGATAATTCCACCATAATCTTTGTTAAGAATTCGTAAAAGAAATTAATAATTTATTATAGTTGTACTACTAAAAAGCTTGAAATGAGAATGTTTTTAGACAAATCTCGTTTCATAAGTAACACTCAACAGTCAAATTCAAATTTTACAGTATGACATGTATAAAAAGTATAAAATTATATCCTACTAATTTGTGATTTTGTTAAAAGTCAGGGACCTGGGGGCTAGAAGAAGTTACCCACTCATGAATAATTTGTACATGAAGATTAAAGCGAGCAGTCATTGGAAAAACAATAATGGAAGTGAATTAATAGATGGAAGATTATGAAGAAGAAATGAAATATAGAGAGTAAGATGGGTCACATGGCATGTGAGCACCAGCTGTGTCCACTCTTCTTCACATCTTGATAAATACCCTTCTTACCTCCCTTGGTCTGTCTTTTGACTCTCCCTGTATTCTTCTTCTTCTTCTTCAGTAAAACAAGAAAACAACGATGAAAGCTTTCAAGCTCTCTCTTTAATGGCATAACCAAAACCCTAAATGCTTTTCTTTGTATAAACCTACACAGCAACAAAAATGAAAGCTTTCTCTCTTCTCTTCCTTGTTTTCTCCTCCTTCATCTCACTCTTTCTTCAAGCCTCTGCCTCCTCCCCAAACAAGGACTTGCAGCAGCTTCTTAGCTTCAAGGCTGCATTACCAAACCCTTCAGCGCTTCCAAACTGGTCACCTAACCGGAGCCCATGTGGGTTTAAAGGTGTTTCTTGCAAAGCAGCTTCAGTTTCTTTCATAGACTTGAGTCCCTTTACTTTGAGTGTTGATTTTCACCTTGTTGCTTCTTTTCTCTTGACTCTTGATACCCTTGAAATTCTCTCTTTGAAAAATAGTAACATTTCTGGCACTATTTCTTTGCCTGCTGGATCCAAGTGCAGCTCATTTTTGAGCTCATTAGATCTGTCTTCAAACACTCTGTCTGGTCCTTTGTCTGATATTTCCTATCTGGGTTCTTGTTCAAGCTTGAAATTCTTGAACTTGTCAAGTAATTTATTTGATTTTCCAGGGAGAGAGGCTGGTGGCTTGAAGCTCAGTTTAGAGGTTCTTGATCTTTCTTACAATAAGATTTTAGGTGCCAATGTTGTGCCTTGGATTTTGTTCAATGGTTGTGATGAGTTAAAGCAGTTGGCTTTGACGGGGAACAAAGTTACTGGTGATATAAATGTGTCCAAGTGCAAGAATTTGCAGTTCTTGGATGTTTCTTCAAACAATTTCTCAATGGCTGTGCCTTCATTTGGAGACTGTTTAGCTTTGGAACATCTTGATATTTCAGCTAACAAGTTTACCGGTGATGTTGGGCTTGCAATCTCAGCTTGTGAGCACTTGAGTTTCTTGAATGTTTCGAGCAACTTGTTTTCGGGGCCAATTCCTGTGGTGTCATCAGCTTCAAATTTGCAGTATCTTATCCTGGGGGAAAATAAGTTTCTAGGGGAGATTCCTTTGCATCTAGCTGATTTATGTACAAGTCTTGTCAAGCTTGATCTTTCTTCAAATAATCTGTCTGGTAAAGTTCCCAGTAGATTCAGTTCTTGCTCTTCATTGGAATCTTTTGATATATCTAGTAACAAATTCTCTGGTGAATTGCCCATTGAAATATTTTTGTCAATGAGCAACTTAAAGGAGTTGGTTTTGTCTTTTAATGATTTCACTGGAGGTTTGCCTGTTTCTTTGTCAAATCTCACCAATTTGGAGACCTTAGATCTGAGTTCAAACAATCTATCCGGGCCAATTCCTCATAATTTGTGTCAAGACCCTAGGAATAGCTTGAAAGAGCTGTTTCTTCAAAACAATTTCTTAGTAGGCTCTATTCCTGCAACTCTGAGTAACTGTTCACAGCTTGTTTCACTCCATTTAAGCTTCAACTATCTTACTGGAACTATTCCTTCAAGCTTGGGGTCTCTTTCCAAACTTCAGGATTTGAAGCTCTGGTTGAATCAGCTCCATGGAGAGATCCCACCAGAGCTGGGTAACATTCAGACACTGGAAACTCTGTTTCTTGACTTCAACGAGTTGACGGGAACCTTGCCTGCTGCTTTGAGCAATTGCACCAATCTGAATTGGATCTCATTGTCAAATAATCGTTTGGGTGGTGAAATTCCCACTTGGATTGGCCAGCTTTCGAACCTCGCCATTCTCAAACTCAGCAACAACTCCTTTTATGGTAGGATCCCTCCGGAGCTTGGAGATTGTCGGAGCTTGATATGGTTGGATCTTAATACCAACTTATTTAATGGATCCATCCCTCCTGCATTGTTCAAGCAATCTGGTAAAATTGCGGCTAACTTTATTGCGGGAAAGAAGTACGTGTATATCAAGAATGATGGTAGCAAAGTGTGTCATGGAGCTGGAAACTTGCTCGAGTTTGCAGGAATTAGAGCTGAGCAGTTGAGCAGAATTTCCACCAGGAGCCCCTGCAACTTCACAAGAGTATATGGAGGTCACACTCAGCCTACATTTAATCATAATGGATCGATGATGTTTCTTGATATTTCATACAACATGCTGTCAGGTAGCATTCCGAAGGAGATTGGTTCAATGTCATATCTTTTCATCTTGAATTTGGGCCATAACAATCTCTCTGGTCCTATTCCAGCAGAGGTGGGAGACTTACGGGGTCTTAACATTCTTGACCTCTCGAGCAATAGGCTTGAAGGGGCAATTCCATCATCCATGACTTCCCTTACGTTGCTTAATGAGGTTGATCTGTCAAACAACCAACTCACTGGAATGATTCCTGAAATGGGTCAGTTTGAAACTTTTCAACCAGCCAAGTTCTTGAACAATTCAGGCCTTTGTGGTTTACCTCTTCCTCCATGTGGAAAAGATTCAGGGGTGAGTGCAAATTCTCGGCATCAGAAGTCTCATAGGAGACCAGCTTCTCTCGCGGGGAGCATTGCTATGGGACTGTTGTTTTCTCTCTTCTGCATCTTTGGTTTGATCATAGTTGCTGTGGAAACAAGGAAAAGGAGGAAAAAGAAAGAGTCAGCTCTTGATGTTTACATTGACAGCCGTTCTCATTCAGGCACTGCAAATACCAGCTGGAAGCTAACGGGAGCACGTGAAGCACTGAGCATCAACCTTGCCACATTTGAGAAGCCCCTTCGAAAGCTGACCTTTGCAGATCTCCTTGAAGCCACTAACGGCTTCCACAATGACAGTCTTATAGGCTCTGGTGGTTTTGGCGATGTATATAAGGCTCAACTGAAAGATGGAAGTACTGTAGCTATCAAGAAACTGATACACATCAGTGGACAAGGTGATCGGGAATTCACAGCTGAAATGGAAACAATAGGGAAAATCAAGCACCGGAATCTGGTACCCCTTTTGGGTTACTGCAAAGTAGGAGAAGAGAGGCTCTTGGTTTATGAGTACATGAGGTATGGAAGCTTAGAAGACGTATTGCACGACCAGAAGAAAGTGGGGATCAAGCTGAACTGGGCAGCGCGGAGGAAGATTGCAATTGGATCTGCAAGAGGTTTGGCTTTTCTTCATCACAATTGTATCCCACACATTATCCACCGGGATATGAAATCGAGCAATGTTCTGCTAGACGAAAACTTGGAGGCCAGAGTCTCAGATTTTGGGATGGCAAGACTAATGAGTGCGATGGACACACATTTGAGTGTCAGTACGCTAGCAGGCACACCTGGCTATGTCCCTCCTGAATACTATCAAAGCTTTAGATGTTCCACAAAAGGTGATGTTTACAGTTATGGTGTAGTTTTGCTCGAGTTGCTAACAGGTAAAAGGCCAACAGATTCAGCAGATTTTGGCGACAATAACCTAGTTGGGTGGGTAAAGCAGCACGCAAAGCTGAAAATTAGCGATGTCTTTGATCCAGAGCTTATGAAAGAGGATCCAAACATTGAGATTGAGCTTCTTCAACACTTGCATGTAGCTTGTGCTTGCCTAGATGATCGACCATGGAAGAGACCGACAATGATTCAAGTTATGGCACTGTTTAAAGAAATCCAAGCCGGTTCAGGATTTGACTCGCAATCTACCATTGCTACTGATGATGGAGGTTTCAGCACAGTAGAAATGGTGGAGATGAGCATCCAAGAAGCTCCAGAACTAAGCAGCAAGCTTTAGGCGAATCAATTTTCAGGACAAGCATTCTTTCAGTGCCCCCAAAATTTTCCCACTTGAAAAACGAAAAAGTTGCCTTTGTATCTCTACCATTTAGTGTATGTAATCTTTGTATCCCTCTTAAAAATTCTTGTTATTTATACATAAAAAAAAGGTTGTTTTTAACTTTGTTATCAAATGTGTAAATATACAATCCCAAGTTTGTTATGCTATCTTGGTTCTTTAGTTTTTGCTTTATTACGAAGAAATTTTTTGGCCGATCAATTTGTGTGACCGCACCACAGTGATAGTGACCAACTGGAGACTTCTTTTGGCATCTTTCTTCTGCATGATTATGATTTTGTTGTCATTCTCTCTCTCTCTTTTGTTCCATTCATGCGTAGTACGTGTCCAAATTTGCAATATATTTTTATACAAAATAAATGAGGAAATTTTTTTTCATCAAATATCAAATTCCCAAATGGGAATTGTGTTTTGCGTTTGTTGTATGTAACAGGTGATCTATTTTCTTTTAGGTGGTTGAATTAAAGAAAGAGGAATGGACCAATGAGCTTCGATTTTATAGTGTGGGGTTGAAGTCTCAGTATAAATGGACCTATATTATTTGTTTGTGGTCCTATAGCTTTAGAAAACACAAGTATTCTCCAAGTTTTATGTTATTTATTGTGGATCTCACATAAGTTTATGTAATTGAAAAGGGACCAAAAGATGGGTAATTTCTAATTATTCCTTTTAGGAAATTTAGTAATTGGTTTCTAATAGTTATTTTGATCGTTTTAGCCGATCCACAGTATGTAGGAGTAGATATGTGATCTCCCTTAAGATTCGTGACAAATTTGAACAATATTATGGTTCCGTTTAATACAACTTATTAAATAAAATTTATAAGAATAGAGTTTTTGACAAAAAAAGTTATTAGGTGTTTAGTTGGCAATTAAAAAAATTCTTTTGAACTATTAGATTGTTCGATTACAAAAAAAAAAAGAATACATAAAAAGTTTGTTTCATAATTATATAATTTGTAACAATATGCATCTATAGTATCAATTATTAAAAAATATTAGTTTAACCATCACTTCAATTGTCAAAATAAAAAATACACCAATAATTTATATTGCATAAGATCTAGTATATAATAAGTAAATTAAAGTGACTTTCATTAAAAAAAGAAAAAAAGAAATGGCAGTAGTATGTTTTTGTATCAAATGGTAGTAATAATTGTTAGTGTGTATGTTTTGTATATAAATAAGGGTATTATGTAATTAATGAAATGTTCTTAGGGTATTTTTTATATTACATATATTTTAGAAAAACTCTTTAACTTTTACTCCCAAAAACTCAAATTTTAGGCTTTTTTACTGGTAGATGTAAATTAGTTTATTTAATCTTAAAAAGCTCTATTAAAAAAAAATTAAACACCAACAAAAAAAATAAAAAATGTTTATTTGATTAAATAAGTATTTATGGCTATTGGATAGGTTATACTAAATAGGCATTAAGTTCTAACCAAACAACTTAACCTTTTTAATTTGTTTTTAAAAATTCAGCCATACAACATTATTAATTTGTATAAAATTATTTGTAGCAATCAATTTATACACATTAATTTGTACAAAACTGTTTGTGACTATCAAATGCTTCTAACTTTTTTAATCAATTTGTAATAATTTAATAATATAAAATTATTAATTTATACAAAACAACTTGTGCTTATCAATTTATATACACTAATTTATATAAAATTATTTTGGGATATCGGATGCTTCTATGTATTGCAACACTTCTAATGACATTAACAACATTTGGAAATGCATTGGTTAAATGGCATAAATTACACAAGTGAGGGGGCTTATATGAATGATGCATAAAATTAAAAGATGAATTATTTATATTTAATACATACATAAAGTAAATAATCATCCAACATTCATAATAAAGTGACAATCACTCTTTTTTTTAATATGAAAATAGAAAAAGTTTTAATACATGGAGCCATATAAAAGCACACTCTTTTTTCTTTGCCTTTGGCTAAAGGAAGAGGATGTTTCTAAGAAATTGCACTAGTTTATGAAAGAGATTTTGGAGTACTTTAATAATAATTAAAATATTTTTAAAAGCTAACAAATTTATTAATTTTTTATAGTGTTTAGTTGAAGTAATATAATATTTTTTTTTAAAAAAAAGGTAAATTACACTGTATACAATATTTCAATTAGTAACATAAAAAATGATAAATTTTATCTAATTATTTCACAGTAAATAAATACAATAATTCTATATCTCAGAGTTTACAATCTTTTCGCATTCATGTTAAATTAATTTACATAACATGCAAGTAAATCCAATTAAATTAATAACTCTACCCATTGAATAATCTCGGATCCAAAGAAACTGAATTAAGGTTTTATTTTAATTAATTAATTTGTATCCCTCCCACCAAAACCAACCTTATCACATTTGAATGATTACAAACTTAGCTGTACTCCCATGACTTAATTAATTCGTATATTAATTGTTATTTTTTGTTTGATTAATTTAATTATTATTGTTTGTATTTCATATCATGGGCTACAGCTTGCTCTAAGCTTTGCACAATTTTTGTAAGATTAATTTGAGGAGGCTGTCGTGGCGAAGGTACATAAAGTTTGGTACCTCAAAATTTAAAACTTTTGTCTTATATTTTGTGATTTTGTACGGATGTTGCCTATAAATTGATGTACTTTTTTGAGCAATTATACAAAATTTTTATAAGAGAGAGAAAAAAAATTAATTCCATGAGTAAATGTAACATATTAATTAGTTGGGTCTAATTATGTTGGAATCATTTGATTATGACATATTTTTTTCATAATCACATGGTACATATTTTTTTCATAATCACATAATTAAAGTTATAATATATTTTTTTATTATTTATTATGTTATATATATAATTATAATTCATTATCTACAGTATAATAAATTCACTATATAGCCGTTATCTAATTAATTTAATCTTTACATCAACACGAGTGACATTGAATTGATGAATCTTGTACAAATGTAATTTATGTGTGAGATAAATTTCGACATTATGCTAGAATTGTGTTATGTCAAATACTCAACTAAACTCATTTATTGACTTTTAAAAGTTTGACCGAATGGTTTTAAAACTATCTTATTTAATTAATTACTCAATTTCGAACTTGGGAAGGTAAGAAATAAAAAATTAATTTAAACTTTACTCACTGCTTACTTAAAAAACATAATAATTTATTTATTAAAAAAGTATCTTTAACAGAATCTTTCTATTTTAAATTTTATTGTTTTCATTTCCCAATTACCAAATATGATTGAAGTTTATAAAGACCGTTCATTTGTGTTGCATAAAATTTCTCCAAATCAAGGTATGATATGACACCAAATTATTTTCACGTCATATTGCAATCATGACTTGAAAAACAAATCATAAAATCAATCTGATCCTATTTGAGAAGATACTTGAAGTGGTTGATGGACAATTTTTCACATTGTTTGCCAAATTTGAAATCTATATTTTGTCTAGAAAGTCACTTAAAAGTGAGTTCTAAAGAAAAATCTAAAAATTACTTTATAAAGTAATTTTATCAGTCACAACATTCTAATTCGAATCCTAAACCTATCATTGGTTAAGTTATGAGGGCAATCATGTGGTGGGCTATATCTAATCTCCAAAGTTATGCTCACAAATTAACAATCTCCTCATGATTGATTCATTTACATCACAATCATGCTCAAACTCATCAATTCTTAAGTAATAAATTGGTACTTTTATTCTAAAAAATTGATTATCTCTTCTACATAACTATATATTAAAACACATAACATCAATATATGTTTAACGTACAATAATAAAGTAATTAATTTTATTATTAATTCATGAATTTTATTTTACAAAATTCAAAAATTTTTTAATCTCTTTTTAGTACGACACTCATCAATTTTTTTTAATTTACAACATCGAGTATTTATGTCAACCATACGTTGACTACTAAAGCTAAGTTTTGATACCACTTAACAATCCTTTATTTTATTTTGAAGAGGTAAATAAATTAGATTCTTCATCACTTCCATTTTTTGAAGGGTTGCCATCAATTTGTGTGCGTGTCTGGAAACAATAACATTTTGAGGTGACAAATACAGAATATGAGGCAAGTTAAGTGGCTTTCAAGTTCTAAGTGGGTTACTTAATACTTCATGTGGCCCAGAAACTCCTAACTACAGCTTTCACTCCAAACACGCGTGTGGCCGACACGTGGGCCAATGGGCAACCTGGCTTTGTCGGATCAATTCCTATACAACGTCGCCTTCAGTATTTCCCTGCTGTCGCTTTCTAGCCCCACACTTGATTGACATTTCTCACCGTCTGATTCCTTAACAACTCTGATTAAGCTTATTTGATTGTTATTGATCCCGTGGGGTTTGTTTTGGTTTGACGCGAGAGCGACTTGCGTGATAGTAAAGGAAAGGCATGTGATTTTTTGTATTTAATTCTCTCATTCATGTGATTTACAATTTTTTGTTGAGTAATTTTTTTTTCAATTTCTTTTCACATTCAATTCAACACTAAATTAAAATAACATTATAAATTTTAATCTAAATTAAAACATTTTGTATTTCTTAATGTGTATACAAAAATAAAATTTATGAGATTATTTTATGAAAAGAATGATTTATACTTTTTATGTTTATTTTTTTTTTAAAAAAATTGAGGTGCATAAAATTTAAATTAAAATTTTTAACGCCTTATTTTTAGACAGCTAAAATAAAACGAAATTTTACTATATTTGTATTCTGTGCTTATTTTTCTTTGAATAGTTGAATCAAACACCTTTGAAAAAATAATTAAAATTATTAAGTTCTACAACGCTCATAAGCATTTGCAAGAACATGTAAAAATATGGAATCACTGTTGATATAATACCCCTTCCGTCAACTGTGATTGCACGTGGCAGCCATTAGCTGTCACTTGTACTAAAATTGGTCCCGGTGGATCCCACCATCTCTCCTTGATCAACATCATCATAATGTGTTTTCGCCATCATGCGGGCGGGCGTACGTACTCTAGAGAGAGAGGGCAGCTGGCAAGTTTTGCATTTGTGTCCCTCCCTCCCTTCCTCTTAAGCAGAGCCACGTCAGCACTCCCAACCAATTCATTTAGACGGATGCGGTTACGCGACGTCAGTATTTTTACTTAATTTTTGTTAAATAAAAACCATCATTTTTTTATTACTAATATACAATACATGGTTTACAATCATATTGTTATGGATATTACATTAAACTATATTATTAATATTTATAATTAAATAATTATTAGAATTAATTTATATTAAGTATAATTATCAAATTTATTTATATTAAGTTTTATATAGCATTGTGTTATTGATACAAAAATTTAGTCAAGTTAAAAATGTGTGATCAGATATCCACTTTAATATTTATATTTATTTTAAATAAGAAATATCACTGCTTACACTTTTTCACCTCGAGCAACTTTAAACTCTTGTAATTTCTTATTATTAAATCTACTAGAGACTCACAATAAACAGTTTGGATTTTTAACGCTTAAGTTAGTAATTTAGTCTTTTATGAAAAAAAAATTGTATCTCGTGGCTTGTTTGCTTTTTTTTTTTTTTTTTATCAATAAAAATAATTTTTGTCTCTGAAAGAAATAAAGTTCACTACTTATTTTCAGAGAGGTAGAATTTTTCCTTCATATTTTTCATACATCCTCTACCTTAAATTTTATGGAACTTTTATAAACAATTAGATATATCACACCTCTTTCCAGGTGTGGACGTTATTGGACTAAACATGCCGTTTGGGCATTCAATTAATGTACTAGTTACAAAATTGTTATTGAATTACCGTTTGAGTAATGAATTAATGTGCCGATCATAAGGTAATGATTAGATTGTAGTTAAAACACCTGAATGTTCGAAACCGTTGTGCCTTAATTTCTTGAGGAGAGCTCATTAGTTGACATTTGACTAGTTCTTGGAATCGACCTAGCTGTGGTATTCTCATGGTCATTTGATTGCCCACATATATTGGAGTGTATGGATGTCTTCTGAGGGACTATATCAATAAGAGCTTAACATGAAGAAGAAAATTAAGTCATTATATTATAATACATGGGACTTAAACCTATACTCTCACACACATGTAAGAGCATGACTTCTACTGCTCGACCAAATGTTGATTGGTAAAACTTAACATTTATTAAATTAGTTAATTAACAGTGATTCTAATTATATTTTTTTATTTCTCTTTCGACAGGTCCACTATTTATAATATAATTTTTTAAGAAAATAATAATTTGAATTTTTTTAAAAAGGTTGTAATTACTAGGAATAAGAAATGAAAATTTTGAAATTTATATTTTTGATTCATTTTATATTTGAAAGTGTTACCTTTAATAAGAAGATAAATTCATTTTCAAGCGAAACCTACTTTTTTTTTTTAAATAAGAAAAAACTTATACAGGTTTAATCATGAGAAAATCAAAAAAATAAAGTTGCCTAGAGTAGATTTTTTTACTTAATAAAATAGGGAGCATATATTATATTTATTGGTAAAATTTCGAACCATGCTCCATGCTCTACTGCCTCTACATTTATATTATCTATGAATTCATATTTTCAGTATATTCTAACACAAAACTTGAACCACTAAAGGGTACATCTACCAAGCCATGAAGAAATCGTAGTCCAATTTAATTAATATCAGGTTTTAAAGTAATACGCAATGTACAGGGTTAAAAGATCAAAGTGATGCTATTAGCACCCTGTATAACTCTTATAAAATTCGATAAAAGGACAAATGTCATCCAATTTAACTCATTTTATTACAATATTTTTACACCTCACGTATGATAATATCATATGAAAACATAACAATGGCACAAGAATTTTTGAGTTGAAATCACTATTATAAAATATATAACAACAACAACAACAGCAATAATAATCATCATTGTAAATACACAATGTGTTGTTATATAATATTTTAAAGAAAATATTATAAGATAAAAAAAGGGTTAACGATTTATGGTGGAAAGAGATTCTTGTAAATAGACTATGAGAGTTTAACTAAACTTCTTGTTATAATATATATATATATATATATATATATATATATATATATATATATATGATGAAACTATTTATACATACAGGATTTTATAATGATATCAAAAGAGGTTATTCTGAGTTCTTTTTAACTTTTAAAATTTATGTGATATATATATATATATATTTAATAATAGTGTATGAGTAAGATAACATATTTTCGTAAATTTATCCAAGATCATCGTTTGTTCGGTACAAAATCAAATTATAAGAAAATACTAATTTAGAGATAGGGTGTGAATAGTTATTTTAAAATTTGAGGTTTTTGTTTGGGTAATATCGGACAGATCTTCTCGAGGCCCTTCCAGCTCGGATAAAACACCTCGAGGACAACCTCACCAGACGTCTCTCCTGGTCAAGGTCGGGCAATTCAGAGCCGTTCGAACCCCGAGCACTTCTTTGCCTGTTCGAGGTCGTCCACCCTAGTTGAAGCTGTCGAGGTCGAGAACTGAACACTCATTTCCTGCTCGCAGAGATCAAGTCTCCGAGCACAAGCCGGGTTCTTGCGATCATGAGACGAATGGAATGTAAGACCCGGCTTAGGCGGCCGACCCGCTTTCTCGTAATCCGGGCACACCTTTTATGTCCGACCGGGGTCCCACGTGGTATGGTGGCGGTACTATTACCGATGGCTAGGCACATGCCCCCACGACGTCATCATTCCTAGCGCACATGCCCGACATGGTGATCTGGCCACGTGAACTGGGTTAAGGAGACAGCCGCGCATCCCTAGGGAATATTACGCCAATTCCATTGTCGGGGGACCCGGACACCACCAGCGTGAGTGGACAGACTGGAAATGGAAAGAGCGGGAAAAATGGAATATAAAAGGAAACGAACAGATGCGTTACTGAGGTTGAACAAATTGATTCACAAGGGTTACAAGAGCTTACACGAGTTCTTCCGATTTTTTACATTGATTCTCTAAAAATACCATATTTATTCCAAAGGGAGGCGAAATAATATCCCTTTCATCTTTTTAGTCTCCATCACTAAGGGAGATACCAAAAAGAACAACCTGATTATTGACTTGATCGTCGGAGGTTTCACGGAACACGTCCGGCGACCCCTGACCCTGTTTTCCGTGAGTATAGGTCTAGGAAATCATCGTTCTGGAAGAGATAGCGGAATAGGAAGAAGAAGGCAGTCCTGCTCGAGCTCGAGATTATCGCGAGCAGAAGGTTCGAGGCACTACTTGAAGGTTCGAGGAACCGTCTGAAGGCACGCGGGAAAATCTGCATCAAAGTTTTCTTTGACAAATTTGGAAAACATTGGTAAATTTTTTTTTTGTTTTGTTTTTTATAAAACAAACTTGATAAACTCATTTTTAACCTTAAAAAAAAAAGAAAAAGAGACTCGTGGAAATGGATGTCAAATGGCAACCTAGGTTTCTAGCGAAATTTACTTCCAAAAGTTCGGAAGGAACACCGAAAAATCACACTTCACCGGTACCAGATACATATGCCCATTCCACACGTGCGAAACTGACCGGATAACCCTTCGGGCAGCAGACAAAGCCCCGGCATACATTATATTGGAGCAAGTGGGGCCAACCAAATAGTTTTAAATAATAAATAATCCTCTTTAAAAAATTAAAAATTTAATCCAAGCTGAGAGCGTATGGCCACTGGCACCATCTACCCACGTGCGCCTACCCAGGCATTTGGGCCCCACGCTCCCCTGTCCTCAGGGATAAAGACGATGAAGCGACAAAGAAACAAAAAGCGACGGCTCTGATTCCATCATTTACTATTTGTTAATTGATTATTATTAAATGCGAACTCTGTCATCCAATCGCACGCACTGTTTAATTTTTTAATCCACGCGCTCGATTGACGCGTTTCACATATTTAATTAATTAACGTCTTGAAATTAAAACATAAAAATAAAACAATTGATTCACATAGTTCCAAACGAGGTCAAAACCTCCGGCTTTTACGAGTCCGAAATTATCATGCGCTGTAATTTACTAATTTTATATTGCGTTTTGTCGGTTAAGCTATGTGAATTGTGTGTACGGTTAATAGACAATAAGATTTTTGCATCAGTGCACATGATGATAAATTGATAATCAAGATTTGTAATTGGGGTTAATAACAAATGGGTCCTCGACCTTTTACTAATTTCTCAAGTAAGGGAATAAGTATTTTGAATGTAGTAAGGGCATAAGTATTTTGAATGAGTAGTTTTTATTTTATTTTATTAGAAATATGTTAAACGAATAACATGAATATGAATCAATTTATAAATAAGTTGGATTAGTTTTTAAAAATTTTGGTTTGGTTAATAGTCAAGTTAAATAAACGTTGGTCTAAACTTTAGATGATGTGAAAACGGCAATGCTAACACAAATTCATATCCCCGCTAATTTCCTTGAGATTTTAATATATTTCTGTGTTAGGTTAAATATTTAAATACTAGTACATACGGGTTGCAAAATATAATCATTGTAAGGAAAATTATGGCTATTTCATCAAATACAATTATTGTAAGGACATTACGGCTATTTCACTACAATTATTGTAAGGATAATTATGGCTAACAATTATTGTAAGGACAATTATGGTTATTTCACAAAAGAATTTTTTTTTTTTTTTGGGTGATACAAATGGACATATTATAACATTATTTTCAAACCATAAAAAGTTAAATACCTGAATGTTCTAATTAGTTACTAATATGTATTAAAATTTATTATATTAATATAGTACTAATCATTCTCAATGCTATTATTTAAGTGTGGGAAAATGAGTAAACTTTATGTTGTTTGACAAAATTAATTGAAACTCTCTTAACATTTTTAAAGACATCTAAACACCTTTTGAGTGTCCATTACTTTTTTTTTTTTTTTTGCCAATCTTACTATTTTTCTCTTGGTGGTTGTTTGATATTGGGAATATATGCATTTAATTTTTAATCAATTAAATAGTTTTTTAATCATAATTAATTGAAAAGTTATGGGAAAAACTTAGGGAATTGTCATAATTTTCTAAATAAATCTAAAAAGAAAACTTTTAAAATTAAATGAATACAAACATCCCCCTAAATTTAACTCTAATGGTCACCAGTACCTCCAAGTTTTTAAAAAATAACATTAAAATTTTTTTTGACTATAATATCCTTTACGTCTATTATAAAAAAAATTAACTATAATGTTTTATAATAAATAAAAAATAATATTAAAATAAATATAATAATATATACATTTAAAAAAATTTAATATTTAAAAAAATATTTTAATATTTTACAATCTATCGGATATTTTCGATTATATTAAAGTAAATTTTATAATAAATAGAATCATATATTAAAATTTAATTTATTTTGAATGTTAAGTACAATAATAATATGGTTAACTACAATAATAATATGTGAAACAAGATGGAATTTAAAAGATACTAAGGTTGATGTATGGTGATTTTGTCTTTAAAACATATTTAATTAATGAAATTAAAACTACTTATTCTTTATACCAATGAGTTCGAATTTGAATATTTTTTTATATCGTTAAACTAATTAACACCCATTTAAATATATGAGTAGTTGAGAATTAATGTTTTGATTTTAAAAAATAATGTTATACTTACATGGTTAAAATATTTTATTTGTATCTTAATTAGTGTGGCATCTATATATCATAATAGGTGACGTAAGTTAAAATATCTCAATCTCATCGAGATTTTTTGTATAAGAAATGATCATGTAGGTGGCAAAATCTAAGGCCAAGCTCAAGGAACACTTGGGTATAAGTGAGTAATACACAAGAGAAACTAGAAAGCTTTGGGTTAAAATTAGATTAAAATTAAATACAGGTGAACGTTATAGTAAATGAAGAGTACGTCCTGAAAATTAGCGATGGAGCGTGCGGGTCACGAGGCACCACGTGGTATCTCCGGTGGCCTGGGGCCTAGCATTCAAGGAAACTCGCTTACAAGTCTTCGCTAGCTCTACGACTACGAGGCCCGGCTTTTAAAAGTCTTTTATTTGTTTATTTTTTGTAAAATTGATATTAATAATTGATTAATAATATTATATATTTTAAATCATTAATTTATTAATAAAATAAAATAATTAATTTATTTTAATTTTATAATCAATTGATGAAGGTTATATTATTGAAAATAAAAAATTTAAAATATATATTATTATTCATAATTCACTGAGTATTTTAATTCTTATCAAAATTTATTTATTTATTATCATTTAATAACAACCAGTCACAGCTTTTAATATGCTCATAAATAAAAATAATATGAAAATCTAAGAATGAATCAAACCTCTCAATTTTAAGAGTAATTTATGAGCCTCACTCGCTAAACATTAATATTTAATAATTATTATTACCCGAACTCAAGTGAATTTGTGTTAAAATAAAATGTATTCACGACCAGTCCAATTACACTTAAAAACAATGATTTAAAGATATTATTAACAAAGTAAATGATTTTAATTGTGATATATTATTTTAATCAATGACTTGATTTGAGTATCAGTGTAGGTACTATTTCTTTTAGCTAGTAAGATGTTTCAAAAGTGTAAGCTAGTACGTTATAACATTTTGACATTATAAAAATATTTCCAAAATATACTCATCACTTCGATATCTCAGTTGTCGTTTTCTTTTGTTTTCTTCTCCTCGTTATTGGATTTTGTTTATTACACATTAAACTTATGGTTAGACATCAACAATTATAATTAATGTTATGCTTTTAAGGAGTTTTTGGACTTCAAAAATTTTAAAATTTAATCATGATCATGCATGGGGATGTTTGGAAACATAAATATTGTTGTATTTGTAATTCTTGCACTCAGTGTTATGACAACGAACATAACTTTTTTTGGAACAAATTAAATTTCTTTATACAAATTAACTTTCCCACTAGAGGAATCTTCTTGGGTTTGGAAAAAATATGGTCTTCCAACGTTCATGAATTTGGCTGCACTTCAAAAAGATTTTATATTTCACTACGATATTCAAGAAATAGAAACAAAATTGTTTGACCTAAATATGCTAGTGCTAGGGCTAGGGCATAATTTTCACTATGGAATTCACATAATTCCAAAGATGAATAATAATATCAGAGCAGATCATAAATCATGTTAAATTTCGGAAATGGTAACGATGCTTTCTGATTAATTATCAATGGAATCAGGCATTTTTTGCAGTCATGCAAACAGTGTAATCGTACGTAGACAATTATGATGTTGTCTTGGAAATTACTAACAAGAATGTAAAAAAAGGAGCAAAAATATATCAGTTGTGTATAAAAATTGCAGCTGGTCAAAGGAATCATTTCCGGGTTTAAGACGTTGAAGATCTGGAAGTACTCTTTCAGGCCATTACTAATTTTAATAAGCTTTCAAGTTTCAATTATTATTATTATTATTTTTTTTCATCTTTTTTTCTTATTCTAAGTGTGGTAAATGTACAATGAATAATACTTTACATTTTATATTTTTTTATTTTAAATAATTTAATATTTATTAATTGATTTATAATTTTTTTTTATAAAATTCAAGTAAATTAGTTATATTATTTTATCAATTAATTAATAAATAACGTATCGATTTGAGATATAAAATTTAAGATATCTAATATTACTCTTAATTAAAAGATAAAGATGACTTAGAGACCAAAATTCTCGTATTGTCTCATCTAAGAATAGATGTTATAAAACCTTACCTTATTCTATCAGAGTAGCGGCCTTAAAAAAGTTTTGTTACCCTTACCAAAAAAGGGACAAGTTTTATTATGTTCTCTCGCCTGAAATGTTAACAATCTGATTTATAGGGAAGTGAAATTAGTGAGTCCGAAATAAAAGCCTGAAACTAGCAGACGAATGGAGAGAAGCCGTTAATGACCTAAAAAATTAAAACCAGAGTTTACATGGAGAGTCTAATACGAGACCTTAGCTATGAATCCATAATAGTGAAGTCGCCTAACTAAAGCTCAAAAATAGGAGCACCACCTTTGTTTTCAACATTTACAAAGTCATGATGATATCTTATAATATATATAATAATTTGCTAAATCATTTTAAAAGAACTTACAATCCTTATAAAATATAATAATATATATTATCTTATTACTATTTTTTACGCCAAAAGAAAACACAGTAAGTTACTTTAAAGTAACTTAGCAATTGTATAATAATTTTCCAAATTCTACCGTAATCATCAAATACAAAGCGAAGCTCGAAATTTGATTATAAATTGATTTGATGTTTTGGGCAATAGCACTAAAGCCTTGGTGCTTTATTCTAATGTAAGTGTGATAAAAGAAGAGATAGGGGCTCGACTATGTCTTTTAGGGCCGAAGGGGAGAGGAAATGGGTCAATTTTTCTCTTAAATGGGCTCAGGATACATGTTGGTCCAGGACAATACTTTGGTGTAATTGAGTTTCATGATAATGTTAAAATAGAGTGGCGTAGTTTCTTAGATTGAGGATGCAATTTCAGATAAGAAACGAGAAAATTCAAGATAAAGGCAAAGCCTTAAACCATAATCTTGCCTCATTTAATTTTTGATGAAATTTTGTGTTGATTATAATCAGAGGCAGTAATTGTAGAAATAAGAAAGGCTAATTACTCTAAGATAACATATGTTTTGGCAAATTAAAAAAAAAAGTCACATTTTTTAAAAATACTCGAACGAGTATCAATCCGTTGACTTTTGCCGTTAACTTTAACGGACCAAGGGTAAAATGAGAAAAATAAATTTCTTTTCATAAAGCCAAAGAGATAAAAATTTTGGATTTATATAATGCTTTACAATTTATAAGTTGATCTACTCTTTTATGTTCACAAATCAATAGGACTGGGCAAAAAAAGGGTAGGTTAAAAAATCCGCATTGAACCGGTGGTTTAGTTTGGTTACAAATTGATTTTTTTCTTATAAATAACTGAACATGTATTTATATAAAAAAAACCGAAACAATGGTTTGGGATTTGGTTTATAATGTATAGCCGAAGAACCGAATCGAAAAACTGGAATATTTTTATAATTTTATTAAATTTTAAAATATATTACAATTTAATTGGTTATCTTAAATTACTAAAATCATTAATTCCTTAGTTTAAAAGTTTAGAATAAATTTTGATTTTAGGGTTTGTCTTATGGTGAAAATATTATATATATATTATAAAATACTTGTAACATTTTGTTTATCAAAATTAATAATTTTAATATGATTGTTTTAATTTTTTAAAGAATTTTTTAGGCCAATGAAATCTCAATAAGAGCAAATGGCTGTCGATTGATTTTTTTGGCTAGTAAGTTTTCTTAATTTAAAAAAAAAACTAGTATATTGTTTACATAGTTTGTTTATTTAATTATTTATTGTTGTTTTAATTTTTTTTTTTTATAGATTCAAGCATTGAGCTGGAATTTGAAAATGCATGCTGATGAGTAATGGAATCATGAAAATGAGAGAATATTGTTGATATTTGTTAATAATTTTTGTATTTTGTATTGTACCTATTGTTATTTTATTGTTTTTAGTCTTTACAATTTTATGTTTATTTATATGGTGCATTTAAGATTGAGTTTAAATTTATATTCATAAATGTGTTTTGAATACTTTGTATTTATTATCAATATTTTTGTATTTGTAATGAAATTGAGATGAAAAATTTATTCTATTAATGAAGTCCAATGGGCTATAAATTTAAAAATTTGAAAATAGGCCCATAATTGAAAAACCCGAATCGAACCGAACCAAATCAAATGGTTTGGTTTATGTTCAACTTTTTATTTATTTGGTTCTTATTTAATAAGAACCTATTTAAATTAGTTCTATTAAATTTCGAACCGAACCGAACCGTATCCACCCCTACAAATTAGTTTGATTCAAAAAAGATTGTTTTAAAAAAATTGTTTGATTTCACCACAAAAAAATGTCTGTTAATTAGATTTAGATATGATTTTGTATATATTTTTCTATTTAAAAAAATTAAAAATAAGTAAGTAGGGGTAGAAACATCATTTTATAATTATTTGTAGGGGTGTAAATGCTATTTTGTAATTAATTTACTATTTTTTTAAGTTAATAGAAAAGTTAACAAATTGTCACCCACTCAAGTGAGTATTTTTAAAAAATGTGTCAATTTTTTAGATTTGTAAAACATATATTACCCAAAAGTAATTAACTCAAATAAGAATAATAAGATTAAGTGTAATGGGTAGCCACAAGAATAAATAATTGATTTTCTTGATTCTTTTACATGATTATTCTTTAAAATCACAGTATTACCGATCTA
The DNA here is from genome assembly GCA_025617385.1 of Murraya koenigii. Classification (NCBI taxonomy): domain Eukaryota; kingdom Viridiplantae; phylum Streptophyta; class Magnoliopsida; order Sapindales; family Rutaceae; genus Murraya; species Murraya koenigii. The sequence goes on along the minus strand of CM046813.1, from coordinate 5,738,965 downwards.
ACTAGAAGATTTTATAAAGATAGAAAAAATACAAAGAAACAAGAGAGACAAATATAATTAAAATAATAGTGATACAACTATAAAGTTGAGCTATCAAATTTGTGGAAAGAAACAAATTTAAATAGTGATAAGGTTTAATAACAAATTATCACATAAATTTATAAAATAACGCCACAACAGATGGAATACAAACTTCATAAATTAATCTATTATTATTCTAATAAAAAAAGACTCATTTATTCAAAGAAGGATAGACAAATAATAACTTCCTAATTCCCCATAAATATGCTAGGGTTAGAGGAGGCATAAGCCATGATGGTCGGGTGTTGTTCAAATTTGTCCATGCCCTCCTTACACATTACCACCAATGCTTCTAACCCTTTACCATCACTTGTGGTTGATAAAACAGCATAATTAGGTAATGGGAAGGGCCCCACAGAAAACCAAACAGGCTTCCCCCACCCAAAATCAGTTTCATAGACAGGCATTCCAGCCACACTAGATATAAGAAATGACCTTGTGTCTCCCAACCCTTCACTCATATTTTTCAAGAAACCTAAGTACTCATTACTATCAATCATGCAGCTTACCTTTCTCTTTGATTTGATCACTTCTCTTACTAAACTTGTTACCTCCATGGCATCATCATTATCCTCGGCTAATGACCATTCTACCCTTACAAGCCGATAAATGTTACCCATGCCTTGTGGACTTATTGGTAGATTATTCAACTTGTTCCGCAAGTTCATAGTGTAATGCATTGCATGAGACTGATTTTTATTAGTTACCTTCTTTCGTGCTATCGCAATGGAAGCACCCCAAATGAGTGCTGAAACAACCCCGAAACGCGTTGCTTGTAACACATCATCGTCAAAGTTATTATTAGACATTAATTGTTTATTCACCTTCTCCTTTAGAGCTGCTAGCTTCTTGCCATCAAACAAAAATCTTTTGAACACAAGGTTGTATGAAGATGCCGGTGGTGGGTTTGGGAATTGAAAATTGACCGGCGGAAACAAAGAGGTCAAATCTAAAATGATATTGTTATCATTTGCATTTGCAATTACCTCCCCACGGGTAATCTCAGCCCACATTTTCATGAAGTTAGATATTGCTGTACCATCGGCCACTCCATGTGAAAAACAGATACCAATTGCCATGTCACCGCTGCTGAATAAATTTACTTGGACAGCCAAAATTTCCCTTTGAGAAACCTCTAAATTCGCTAATTGTGGGCTTGGTGGGATTAAGTGTTGCACCAGCTCCATATTCGGTGGTTGAAGAAACTTTGATATATCATTGTTAACATGAGCTTCAATAAATTTAGCCCCATGATCATTACAGTCTACTGAAAAGACATCAATGAATCTTCCGGCAAAAGGGTAGTAGTGGGTTAATGTTTTTGACAAAGATTGCTTCAGGAAATCAGATTTTTTCCTGAAATCCTGGGGGGGCAGCTGCTTGCAATTGGCAGAGTAGAAGAAGACTAGCGGCACGTACATATGAGAAGACGATTGATCAAGCAATGAAAGTTTGTAGGCTCTAAGATGTTTCGGTGTTGGAGATGAAGGCTTGATAGCTTCGGAGGAAATGATTTGAACATAATCGGTAGTGGTAGTGCTACTTGTGACGCTTCTTTTTGTGAAGAAGATTTGAACATTATTGGTGACCAATTTGGAAGTAGTAATTGTTCGGAAAATGTTTCTGAGTATCAATGCCATCTTTTGCCCTTTGAGAAATTATCAACCCGATTGGCATGTTGTTGTTGCCAAATCCATCATATTTATTATAACTCTTGCAGAATTACTCCCTAAAATTTCGGATCTCCAGAATAATAAAGAAGATGAAATCGATTTGAATAGAAAAAAAAAAAATAGAAAATCAACAAATGAAGGTGATGAGTGGAAATATGAATAATCAACAATCAATGTTATCAGGAATGATGGGCTCCAATAAATAATTTCAATAGACAATAATATAAAAGATTCTCCCTCTCCGTTTTCCAAAATTTATACGATATTTCAGGGTCTGAAATTTGAACATGCCAGTGACAAGGCACAATGTGGTTCTCACTCCCTATTAATTTAAAAGATTTGGTTGAGATATATCAAATTTTAATAATTCTTGTTACTTGTTATGTAAGAACATATATTTAACGTATGGATTTCGATTTAGTGATTAGCTGGGCTTTGTGTTGAGTATCTATTTATTATTTGATAAAGAATTGACCAATTATTAATATTGTTGTAATTAATATTTATTAATTGAATAATAAATAATATATAACTAAATATTAGTAGCTTATAATACTATAAATACATGTGAAAAAGAAAATTATAAAAAAACAGCACACTCGCCTCATCACTTTAATTTTAATTCATTTATGAAATAGTAAATCTTATAGAACAGGTAACAAGAATGATTAGATACATGCTGAACTATGACTGTGAATGAGCTTGAGTCAAAATGTCTCATTACGATATATCCAATTTCAATAATTCTTGTTACTTGTTCTTTTTAAAAGGATTTTATTTTATATAATAATATTGACATTAATTGACTGTTTAATTAGTTCTTAAATAATCCAAGCATATATGTGTGGGGGCTTTTCTGTTCTTGGAAGTTAATTTCTGAGTAAAAATATTAGTGAACGTAAGTTGGTAAGTTTGTGTTTACTCACAGAAGTTTTTTTTTGGATAAATATTATGTAAATTGGAAATGGAATATGGTTGTTGATAGTGTACAGTAAATATAACTTTTAAAAATTTATTTTAATAAAAATAATACGAGTCATTTTATGATGTTGTGATTAAAGTTATGGCATAAATACCGTAATTAAATATAAATTATGTAAATAAAAATAAATCTTGTAAATTTAACATAAACTTGTAAATCAAAATTAACCGTAAAATAAAATATAAATTTTAAAAATTAAACATAAGACTTATAAATGGAAGGTAAAACAGGTAAATTAATATAAAATTAGTAAAATGATGTATTATTAGTAAATAAAACAAATAAATTAATATAAAATTAATAAATTAATAAACATAAGATTTGTAAATGAAAGATAAAACAAATAAATTAATATAAAATTAATAAATTCATGTATTATGAGTTAACAAATATATTACTAGAAAATGAAATAAAAACTTGTTAAAATAAATTAAAATTAGTAAATTAATATTAATTATAAAATAAAACATAAATTTTGAAAATAAAACAAAAGATTTGTAAATAGAAGGTAAAAATAAGTAAATTACTATAAAACTGGTAAATTAATGTATTACTAGTAAATAAAATAAAAAATTTCAAATGAAATATAAAACTAGTAAATCAACATTAAGCACAAAATAAAACATAAATTTTGGAAATAGAACATTAGACTTATAAATAGAAGATAAAATAAATAAAATAATATAAAATTAGTAAATTACTGGTAAACATGAAAACTTGTAAATATAACGTAAAGCTAGTGGATCAAAACAAATTATAAAATAAAGCATAAATTTTAGAAATAGAACATAAGAGTTGTAAAACAAAGGTAAAACAAGTAAATTACTGTAAAACTGATAAATTAATGTATTATTGATAAATAGAATGAAATCTTACAAATATAACATAAAACAAGTAAATTAATAAAACATAAAGTTTGTTGATTATGCATAAAACTTATTAATAAAAGATAAAATAAGTAAATTAATATAAGAGTTACTGTAAAAAAAAAAACTCATAATTGTAAAATAAAAAATCGTTATAATGTTTATTACCAAATATATTTACGGATTTTTTTTTTAATTTAAATTGACTAATGCTAGTTTTTTATTTATGTGATGTGATGTTTTATTAAGGATGAAATTTAGTCTTAAAATTGGACTTAAAAATATATTATTTTAATATCTTTTATAGTTGTTGTAGAATGAGATTATTTTGCATCTTTCTACGCTTCCTTAGTAACAACCTTAAATGATTTCTATAAAGTACTAAAGTAAAATAGATATATTTGACTTATCATATATGTGTCTAGTAATATAAAAATATTTTTTGTTTTATTTTTTTATCTACATCAAGATAAATAATTGCGCTTAATTAACTTATGTAATAAATAGATATTATTATAGAAAACGGGAAAACAAAGTATACAAATATCCTAAAATAAATATAAAATTTATGGTTAAACTAATTCTATAAAACTTATTCTACTGTTTTGTCAATATAATTTTTTATTTAATTAATGAGTTATTTTTCTTTGTTTAATTAAAGAAAATATTTTTTGTAAATGAATAAAATATTTTCACTAAAATTTTGTAAAAACAATGTTAATTTTTTAAATAATTAATAATCTTATATTAATTTACTAGTTTTACTTTATATTTACTAATTTTATGTCTAATTTATAATATTTATATCTATCATGATATTGAGGTCATAATTTTTATTACGGCATTATAGAATTTTTCAAATAATAAAGATACTATAAGTATCATACCAGCGTGAGATAAAAGGATAAAGTTCAATTTACTCTTATTTAGAATGACAATCTTCAATTTACCTTCCAAAAGTGTAAAACTATCAATTTACCTTTATTTATTATAAATAAGACAAAAAAATAAAAATTCATCAGCATGGCCCTCATTTGTCCTCATCTTTTGAATAAAAATGAGAGTAAATGACACTTTTGGGAAGTAAATTAAAATTGTCATTCTATTAGGAGGGATAGATTGAAGTTTATTAGGGGAAAAAAATTAAGTTAGCTTTCAAACCATAATAACCAGCATTTATTAAATATTTTAGTGTAATAATTTTTAAACTATAGCTATCCAATCATTATACCAAACACAGCCAAAGTTGATATGAATTTTAAAATTTTTTTAAGGGTACAACATGAAACAAGAAATCTTAAGTTGATATGATTTTTTTAATTTCCTGTGTTGTATATTTATAATGTAGAAAGTTAATTTATAAAATGTTGACTTGCGAATGCTAGCTGTCTCAAAATGTATTAAGTATCGAGCAACTATGTAAAAGTTAATTTATATAATTATGAATTTCTTTATTTTATGAACTAACGTGCTCATGTGCTCCAAGAAATTAGTTCTAGGTTTACTTTGCTGCAACATGAGCTCAAATAAATTATTGCTTCATTTAACATTGGAATTTTTTTCTTGATATTAAGGCACACTTATCTTTACTAATAAATGTGAAATTTGGTGGAGCAACTGATGATAGTTTTTAGTTGTAGAAGATTCTTTCAGACAAAGAAAAATTGGAGGAAAGATGGAGCAAGTAAATAATTGAAAAGTGAAGTTTTATTTATCTGTTTTTGTTTTTGGCTTTTGTGATTGAAAGTAATAACTAATTGCAAGATTAATTTTCGTTTGATATAATGATCCATTGCAAAACTTCAATATGAGATATGAATAAACAGCTTTGGATCCAGTGCTAAGTTGATATGTGCTCAATTCTTTATAATTTTTTGTGATGCTAGGATAAACATGTTAGGAAATTGAGTTTTCTCCTCTAAGATTACTTCAAGAAAATTTGTCAAGATATACCAACTATTTATGTGAAAAATTCTAAATCCAAAGAAAAACTACAGCTGTTGTTAAAAAGATAACTAGAGAAAAATATTCACTATACAGAAAATTGTTACAACCACATTTTCAGAAATAGTTTTATCTCACCCAAGCTCTAAATAGATGATCCTGAAAAACATTCTTTAACAAAGCAAGTAATACCTATATTGAAGAGCCAAATGCTTCTACAATATATCTATGTGCTTACGAACATTTCTCTACTCTCAATTTGAATTTCATTTCATCTAAATTGGATTGAAAACTTTTGGATGTTACCATGCTTTCTCTTCTCTACTATTTACAAAGAAGCTAAGCATGCAAAGTTCAATTTTATGGCCTTTCTCTTCTTCCTCCCATTTTTTTTTTCTTATGTAGAAAAGAGATCCACTGTTGGCGACAATATCAGCATCTCTTTGTCGAGCTTGCTCTACTTTCTTGACAATTTCTTTAAGGTGCCAAAATGATCCACACCTGCAAATAATTGTGTATACCAAATTGGATATATCTTTGACTTGAATCCACCACAAGCTAAAAATATTCTCCGATTAATTTTTCAACTTCAAACTTCACCAAATTTGAAAAAAGCACTAACTACTGACAAATATACTCTCCACTTTGACCTTGCTTTTCATCACAAACTATTTGGATTGGCACCCACTGCTTCACGTGAACAGTACTGCATATATGAATAGTACTATATATGTGAACAATACCATATATCCACATGTACAAATCGTTGGCTCTGATACCATTGTTAGGAAATTGAGTTTCCTCCCCCAAGATCACTCCAAGTAAATTAGTCAAGCAATAGTTTAACCGAAAAATTAAATGGAGAATACATCAATCACATAACACAATATTTTCGTGAAAAATTCTAAATCTAGACAAAAATTACAGTCGTTGTTAAAAAGACAACTAGAGAAAATATTCATTAAGTAAAAAATTGTTACAACCATAGTCTCAGAAATAGTTTTTTCTCACCCAAATCCCAAATACATAATCTCGAGAAACATTCCTTAGCAAAGCAAACCCATAATACTCATATTAAGGAGTCAAATGCTTATATAATATATCTACATGCTTACGAACATTTCTCTACTCACAATTTGAATTTCATCTCACCAAAATTGAATTGAAAACTTTGGATGCTATCATGCTTTTTCTTCTTTGTTATTTATAAAGAAACTAACAGAAGCTAAGCATATGAAGTCCAATTTTGTGGCCTTTCTCTTCTTCCTCCCTTTTTTTTTTTTTTTTTTACTTTTTTTCAATTCAAAATCGACCACCATCTTTGATATTCAAGCTTTCAAAATCTTCATTCAAAGATGAGTGCCTAACTTGATTTTTTTTTCTTTTTTCTAATCACATTCTTCAACAAAACATAAATTTGATATTAATAAATGAAAGATAAAATAAGTAAATTAATATAAGAGTGGTAAATTAATGTTTTAAAATTACTAACAAAACAAACACTTATAAAAATTATGTAATGCTTCTAAATCAAAATTAAACTTTAATTTAAAAAATAGTTCATTCATTTAATTTAATTGTATTGAAAACAATTGGAATAAATTTTATTGAATTAGTTTAACCATAAATTTTATATTCATGATAGGACATTTATAAACTTTTTTTTTTTTCATTTTATATCATAGTAGTTGTTTACTATATATTTTAATTAAGAAAAATTATTTTTCTTAACGTGGATCAAGCCAAAACAAAATAAAAAGATATTCTTCTATTATTAGACATATATGAAATATCAATAAAATAAAATAAAATTTTTAGTTTTATATATACTTCATGTAATTTTAAACTTTGTTTCTTAGTTATACTAAAAGATTATTTTGGGGTTGCAGTCCAGGAGGTTTATAAGATTGCAAAATGAATTATCTTACAAATAATTTTGAAAAATATAAAAAAATTTAAAATTTAATTTTAAGAATAAGTTTTATCCTTAATAAAATTTCATATATATCATTACATATATTCAATTTAGAACAAAAAAGATAATCATTATTATAATGAGCTTTTATTTTACATTTGTAACTTTTATTTTACATTTGTAACTTTTATTTTTTTCAATAACTGTTATAATGTTTACTTGTTTTATTTTGCATTACATCAGTAAGTTTTTGTTTTGTATACTAATAATATATTATTTTATTACTCTTATGCTATTTTACTTATTTTATCTTCTATTTACCATTTTTATATTTTATTTACTTAATCTATGTTTTATTTTACATTTAATCTATGTACTCCAGGAGTCGCCTATAACTCGATGAGAGCATATCCTGTTGGTGATGAATGATCTTGTTCTTGGCAAGATCGAACAGACAAGATTTTAATTTCTCAAACACCAGTCCCCTAGTTTTCAGTATGAAGAGGGAAATAAAGTAAGACTAGAAATTATTAATCCGAGTAAATTTGAATGTCTTTTCTTTTTCACTTGCCTTTTTGCAAGCCCACTCTTTGTTCACTTTGTCTTAAATGCAAACAACGTGGATCGATCTCAGCCACTTGTTTGAACCTCGAGGTGGCGGCTTTCTGGGTAGATGCATCGTTTCAAGTAATGTACAATTTCTCAAAACGACTCTTTTACCTCTTTTTACAAATCCCTAAATTCATCATTTACCTTTTCTTACTCCTCTGCATTATGCAAAATTAAATTTCATTGTCTGCAAGAAATTTCCTTTTTCATTGCTATTAACATTCACTAAACCAACTTCAGGTATTGCTCTCTGAACTTCTCCTTTTCTTATTCTTTCTTTTTAATATTTTGTCCAATTTTTTGATTTCCGTTACCATGGATTGTGATTTAAACCCTAGTAGTCTCATAGAAGTAAACCTTAGGGATCACCAACAATCTTTTGCATGTCAGAAAAAATCCTGGAAAGATAACCCCTGAAGCATCTTATTCTTCTAGTGAAACATAATACAGTAAAGAACATATGGAGGAAGACCCAAATTCTGGTAAGATCATTGGTGTAGATGATGAGAGTGGTACTGAGGACAAACCTCTTGACGAATTTAGGCCAGCTAAAAAACAAAAGGTTGGCCATAGGACAGAAACTGAGTCATATGCTATTGACATTATGAGATGTGAGACCACACAAAATGATTTAGATAGACTTAGAGAAATGTATAATGTCTCTAGTAACATTGATCTCTAGGTTCCTGGCAAGAGTAACACTCCTAGTCGCCCTTCTATAAGATATGTTACCTTATACCTTGAATACTTTAAAGTGGTTGTTAGATTGCCTTTATAGCCTTATTTTGCTAGGATGTTATCACAACTGAATTTTAGCCCTAGGCCAGTTAAACCTAGGGGTGGAAAAACGAATAAACGAATTAAATTCAAATCGAATCGTAACGAATTGGGTTAAAATTCTACTGATTCGAATTTGATTTATTCATTAAACGAATTGAAATCTCAAGATTAGGATTCGATTCGTTTATTAAACGAATATTCGGTTCAATTCGTTTAATTTGTTTACTATTCATTTATCCTATTACGAATCTATAATGAATCGAATTGAATCTGGATTCGTTTGCAATTCATTTAGAAGAAATAATTAATAAACAAGATTAAGAAAAATATAATATAAAAAAGGAAATAAATTTGCATCCTACAAAATATAAATAATCCAAATCATATTAAAAAAATTAAATATACAGTTATCCAAATACTAAATTACAAATTCTTAACAATACAAATAGGTGTAATTTAAATTCAAATTATAAGCCCAGGTGATTTCTTTAATTCTCTTCGTTCGTCTTTGTCACCTTGAAAAAAAAAATCCTACACCAATAAATAAATAAAATGATATTAGCAAGCCGCAATACTAAAACTAGTCATGGTAATATTTCAAAATATCAAAACAAATTTGTAATATTATTAAGAAAATAATATTAAATCTATAAAGCCAAGAAAAATAAGTAAGATAAAATTTTACTTATCACACTCCCACATTAAAAAATTTACAGGCAAACTTTTTTTTTTTTTAAATTTACAAGTAACATTTAGCCCAAAACCCATAGCTCAAAAAAAAAAAAAAAAAAAAAAGAATCGGAGCATACCCCAGTGTTTGCAAACAATCAGCCTCTCCTTTTCCAGAATAAATAATTAGCACCTTTATTTAGTCAAATCTATTTTAATTTGCACGGCTTCTTGATGGAAGAATGAAGATGAGGGATTAGCCTAGGAGATGAAGGGAAAGAAAGATTGAAATGATGAAATGAAAATATTAGGGCCAGCTACCCTAATTCTTGCTTCATATATGGCTTGACTTATTATCATTAAAAATTACTATATTAACCTTCAAGTTTTAAAAATCTTTCATATAAATTTAAGGATAACTAAGTAATTTAATTAGACAAATAAATTGTATTCGATTCGTTTATAACTCATTTATTAAACGAATCCTAAATGAATAAATGAATCAATGTCCTAAAACCCAGATTCGATTCGTTTCATTAGCGAATTAAATCGAATTCACCCATTTATTAAACAAATCAATTTTTTCAAACCCAAACCCATTTAATTCGCATAGAATCGAATCGAATAAATGAATCATGATCCAAATTGCCACCCCTAGTTAAACTCTAATGGATGGATGGAGGGTTTTGTTGGTTTATTTATTTTATGGAAATGGTGCAACATAAGTGAACCCATTGTGGATGAAATAAAGAATTTGTATCAACTAAAGAATAGTCTAAAAGATACAGGATGTTATTATTTTATGTCTAGTTCAAAGAAAAGGTAGCCAATTACTGGCCTCCCCACATCTGGTGGCAATTGAAAAAATAAGTTTTCAGGGGCAATTAGGGGTGAATAATCCTACATTTAGTGAAGATATCTATATCCTCTCTCACTTTTGCACTCTAGGTCATTTACTACTCATAATATTTTCTTGTTTAATTTTTACTCTATCTTTTCTCGATCTCCTTTTCTTGATATTTTAGTTTCCTAGAGTGTAACGTACAATATCGAGGAGGAGTTGAAACTACAACTAGACACTACTTTGGACAATGCAAGCCCAAGTAAAGAACTACTAACCTTGAATAACCTGGTCGAGTTTGGTCTAATGTCTAAATAAGAAAAGATGAGCAGTAGTATTCTTGATAAATTGAAGAGGTGTTATGGTACTATTGACACCCTAACTAACTCAACCACGCCACCGAAGAGGCCAAGGACCGACCAGACTGCTTCTCTTATTAGGACTTTTCCTTCACCTCCTCCATTAGAAGGTAGGAATGTAGATATCTTTGAAATATTCTGCTGCCTTGATTCCTGCTAGTGGTAGGACTAGGTCATCTTGACCGAGAGAGCAAGCTCACTCTGCGGCTCTCTATGTCAAAGAGTTTACAAATACAAGAAAGTTACCTCGTGGAATTAGATGCTCATAGCTTTAATGAACTAGCTAACTCTTTTTAATGTATCGCGTGTCGACTTAACGCCACCTCAACTGCCTTCAGATCAAGAATCTCTAATTATGACAAGAGAATTAAGACTAAAATTAGAACTTAAGGAATGAGTTGGAGTAAGAAAAGGAACAATCAGAAAAGCTTCAAATTGAAGTCTCTGTATTCGAGGAAAGGACTGCTATGGCATATTCAAAAGTGTTTCAGCTTGAGAAAGAATTGTCTGTGGTAAGAGATGAGCTTTTAAATGCTAAGAAGGATCTTGATATCCAAAGATTTTCCTTTGAGAGATCCATTGCAGCAGAGACAAATTGTTAATGAATACAATAATGGACTAACATTATGCTATGATTGCATCATATTTATTTTGGGAAGGAAATATCCAGAACTGGATATTTCTAAGCTTAAAGCTAGAGTGGAAGCCTATATGAATGAGCAGAATGAGAAGGGTAAACAATAGAAAGAGCCTTATGAGAATGCAAAAAAATCTTCTATGGGACCTAAAGAAGCAGTTCCTAAGCTGAACCCAATATGGATTAGACTATCAAGGGCACTGACCAAGCTATTAAAGCTGTTGATCAACCAGCCAAAGCTACTTAGTTCATTCATTTTTTTATGGTTCTTTATGTAAAAGCTTAGAAATTTTAATCATTCTTGAAACAAATGTAATCTCTGACCTTTGTTTTACATCAAGCAGATTTTGAGACTTAAAACTTATTGAGTTGTTTCCTGTATATGCTTTCCTTGAATATGTGAGCTCATATCTTGGACTAACTTGAGAACTTGAGTCCCCTAATTTTCCTTTAGGACTTGTTTTCTTTCATTAAACCAGATCAAGTCAATTAAATTTCGACTCATGTTTCACCTCGATTAGGTTTTAGAATCGAATTGTTTTTTTTTTATTTAGATTTGGTCAAACAAATTTTGGCACACTTCAAATTTCATCTCACCTCGAGTAGGATTAAGACTTTAGGTCTTTATATTCGCCTTAGAGTATCTCCTAGGAGCTTAGATTTGCTCACACTGGTTTTGGTAAACTTCGACTTTTATCTCGCCTTGAGTAGGCTTTGTGACTTTAAGTCTTTATATTTTTCTTAGAATATTTTTTAGAAGCTTAGATATGCTCGTATAGAATATGGGAAACTTCGACTTTTGTCTCACCTTAAACAAGCTTTGAGACTTTAAGCCTTTATATTCGCATATATATATATATATATAGCATACTTTGAGACTTTAATCCTTTATGTTCGCCTTAGAATATTTTTTAAGAGATTAGATCTGCTCATAGTTGGGCAAACTTCGACTTTTGTCTCGCTTCGAACAAGCTTTGAGACTTTAAGCCTTTACATTCACCTTAAAGCATTTTTTAGGAGATTAGTTGCATTTTTATTCATGATTAATTCATTACATTCTTTAAATTCAAGAAAACTAGATTCATCAATTGAGGTAACATAATTTTACAAGGAAACTTACTGGAAGTACTTCCTCAAATGCTCCGTATTCCAAGGCCTCTTGACTTCTTGTCCATATGGATAAGTTAACCTGTATGCTCCTGGACCAGTTGCTCACAAATCCCTATATGGACCTTCCCAATTCAGACCGATCACTCCTTCATTTCGATCCCTAGTGCCTTAGTTCACTATTCTGAGCACCTAATCTCCAGCTTTGAATTGTCAAACACATATATTTTAGTTGTATTTGCGAGCAACCCTCTGTTGATAGTCAACTGCTTTCTTCGATGACACTTCCCTTTCTTCTTCTAACAGGTAAAGGTTCAAGCAAATTTGATCATTGTTCTACTCCTCGTTAAAGTACTTTGTCTGATGTGTGCCCATCCCAATTTCTACCTGGATAACAGTTTCATGCCCAAATGCTAAGGCAAATGGCGATTCTCCTGTGGCAGTTTTATGCATGATTCTATAAGCCTATAACACACCAAGTAGCTCTTCCATCTATGCTCCTTTCTTTTCCTCTAACCTAGTTTTCAGAAGCCTCCTTATGGTTTTATTAGCCGCCTCTATCTGTCTATTTATATGCAGATGTGTCGAAGAGTAGAACTTTAACACTATGCCCATGTTTTTATAAAAATCTTTGAAATTGTTACTGTCAAACTACTTCTCATTATTAGTTACCAGAGCATATGTGATTCCATATTTGTATACTACATTTCTGTAAATGAAATCGGTTGTCTTGCTTTCTGTAATCTTACTCAAGGCCTTAGCTTTAATCAACTTCATAAAATAATCTATTGCAACTACAGTATGAGTTGCGGCTGCCCATCCTTTAGGTAAGGGCCTGATCAAATCAAACCTCCACTGGGAAAATGGCCATGGTAGAGAGTTTCTGGTAGTTGCACTAGGAAGTTGGTGAAACTCTAACAGCTCTTACAACATTTGGTCTTTTCTTGTGCATCTTAGGTAAAAAATATCCATGCTTAAGAACTTTGAAAGCTAAAGACCTTGCAGCTGAATAGTTTCTATAAATTCCTTTATGTATCTCCTTGAGTACATTGTCTGTTTCTTCTTCATTTAGACAGCGTAATAGTGGTAGAGTATACCATTGTTGATATAACACTCCATCAATCAGTGTATATCTCGCTGCTTGGCGTTTCAATCTCTTTACTTGTTCTTTATCTGCAGAAACTATCCCATTTTTTATGTTGGGAATAATCATATCCATCTATATGCCTTCTATTATTACGCTCATCACCTTTGCTTCTTGTTCGATAGTCGAGCTGATTTTAATCCCCAAAAAAATTAATTTGGGCATTTTCAAATCTAACACTGCCGCCATTCTTGCTAACATGTCTGCTTGAAAATTTTCTGTTTTAAAAATTTGCTTTACCTCAATTGCTTGAAATTTCATTAAAGTGGTTTAGCCTTGTGTAGATAAACCTTCATTTTCTCCCTTCTTGCCTGTCAGCTTTCATTGAGGTGGTTTGCCACTAGCTGAGAATTTTTTTGGACTTTCATTTCTTCTGCCTTCAGTGTTAATGCAAGCATTAGCCCAACAATGAAGGCTTTATACTCAGCTTGGTTGTTAGTGGCTTTAAACTTATCTTACTACATAAGAAATCTCCACACTTTCGGGTCTAAGTAAGATCACACCTGCTATTGCTTCTTATTTTTTACATGATCCATCCACTGTGATAGTCCAAACCTTACCAGGACCCTTTTTTCCATCATTTGTCTACTATCTGCATTCTTATCTACTTCTGCACTCTCAGTTATAAAATTTGCTAAAGCTTACTCTTTGATTGCTGTTTGATGTTGATAAGTAATATCAAAATCGCTCAGCTCTACTGATAACTTTACTAGTCAACCAGAGGCTTCTGGTTTGTGTAAGACTTGCTTAAGTGGTTGGTCTGTCATTACAACTATCGAATGTGCTTCAAAATAGGGCCTTCATTTTCAAGTAGTGGTAACTAGAGCAAGTGCCCACTTTTCCATCTATGGATATCTGGCTTTAACTTCAAGCAGGTCTTTACTTATGTAATACACCGGGTGTTGAACTCTCGATTTTTCCCTTACTTGGACTGAATTGGAAGCCACTGTGACATAGCCAAATTTAAGTGCAATACATCTCTTGCTCGCTGCTTTGATAGTAATAGGGCATCGAGCAAATAATCCTTCTCTTTTTTTATTACTTGAAAGAAGACATGACACTTATCTGTTACACGAAAAATAAATTTGTTCAAGGCTGCCAATTTGCCCGTGAGACTCTCTATTTTTTTAAGACTGTAAGGTAGTTTCATTTCCATAACAACCATTATCTTCTCCGTATTGGCTTTGATTCCCTGTGCTAACCATGAAACCTAGAAATTTACTCGAGTTTACTAAAAAAATGCACTTCTCGAGATTGAGCTTTATTTTGTATTCCCTCAAGAGCGCGAAAGTTTTTTCCAGATGTCTCATATCTTTTACATACTTCTATTTTTTGGCATATCAAATGTTTAAAAATCTTATTCACCAACCTTTGATATGTTGTAACTGTATTTTTTAGACAAAACCGCATGACCCTATTGTATAATAGGCCTTACTTAGTGATTAAGGTTGTGTGTTCTTCATCATGCTCAAATATGGGTATTTGATTATAGCCAGAGAATGCATCCATAAAATTGAACAGACCATGTAATCAACCAGCTAGTCTATTTTGGGCAACGGGAAGCTATCCTTAGGATAAGGTTTATTCAAGTATATGAAATCCACATACATCTTCCACTTCCTATTTTCTTTCTTAATCAAGACCACATTCAAGATCCATTCAGGATAATTAACTTCTCTTATGAATAATGCCTGCAACAATTTCTCCACCTCGCTATTTATGGTATCATATCTCTCCTCTTTTGTTTCACTGGTCTCACCTCTTTGTAGATTGCCAACTTGTGACATGCCACTTTCGGATCAATCCCTAGCATATCTTCATGGGACTAGGCGAACACATCTGTATGTACTCGTAAACACTCGACCAGATTCATGTTTAGATATTCACTTTAACATGATCTTAACTTTCTTTTCATGATCATCTGGTTTCAGTCAAACTTCTTCTAATTCCTCGACAGGTTCTTGCGTTTCTTTATTTGATTCTCGCATAATACCCAATGATATTACTTGCATAGCTTTTTTAACCGTCATTACATAGCAGCTCCTTATAATTATCCGGTCTTCTTTTACAGCTCCTACTACACCATTCACTCGATTTTTGAGCTAAGTAATGGGTAAACATTATTGATTGAATGATTCTCATCAATGACCTACCCAATATCAGTTGATATGGGATGGTTTCTTTAATTACTATGCAATTCAACATCGTATTCTTCTTAAAAGGTCTTGTGGCTGTATTGAACGATAGATTTATGACCCCTATGGGTGTCAACCTACCTTTCCCAAATTCCTTTAGAGAAGTATTTGTATGTTTGAATCTCACATTTGTAATTCCCATATCATCCAAGGTAGACTTGAAAAGAATATCCACGGAACTCCCTGAGTCCACCAACATTCTATTGAGCTCACTGTTTGCAACATTAACCTTTATAACTAAGGCATCTTCATGGGGATATAAAATTTCCTATTCATCCTCCTATATCCACATAATTAGAACCTGCCTGGTCCTTGTCTTTTTTGTCTTCCCAATTTGCTGATGCATATATACTATAGTTATTTCTGTCTCTATTTGAATTTTTTGCCATAGTTAGGCCTCCTTCTATCACATTGACAATAGGTCGCTGCCGATCCACCCCCTAACTTACTCATCTTCTATATATTACTGATCTATCATAGGATGCCCCTCATCAATAAACTCATCTAGGTATCGATTCATCACCAAATCCTTTACTTGATTTTTGAGATAGCAACACTAAGTTGTTGCATGGCTATGATTGTCATGGAATTTACAGAACCTGCTCATATCTCTCTTGTTTATTGGTTTGTACATTGGTAATGGGAGGCATAACAAACCTTGCTTTCTTATGATATAAAATAACTCATCCAATGGAATCTTTAAATAATTATATTGCTTGTAAGCAGACTTTGATCAATCATTTGCATGATTTTATCTCTAGGAAAGTTATTTATTGATAGAGGTGATAGGTGAGCGAATCTATTAAAACTTTGGGTTACCGGTTTATTGGGATATTGTGGCATGGGCTATTGTAGAGTTGGTAGTGGTCTTTTTGATCTTTACTGAGGTGGGCTCTGATAATGTTGATAGGGAGTAGCTCGACCATATGTTCCTATGACATATAAAGGCCTTTAACCTTGTTTGATTAATCCCTTTCTGGATTCTCTTTTCCCTGCCCCTCATTCCCTCAATCTGCTCGCTTTTCACTCTTACAGATTTTTCCTCGATCTAATATCCCTCTTTACTTTCTCGTATATGCCTGATTATGAATGAATTGAGGGATTTTTTAAGTTATACCATGGCCTCCTTATTTTCACACTTTCTTTAAGCCCCCTCAATGCATGTGGGTGATTGAATGCACCGAAATCAAGAATCTTTCAATACTATCTCTTGATAAACCCTCGAAGAGACTCATCATCTTTCTACTTGATCTATATTAGCTTAATCATATCATCTTCAGGGGCTACTGCCCCTAGAAACTACTCTGTGATCTTCGTGCACATCTCTTTAAAGCTCTAGATATTTTCTTGTGGCAACCTGCGATACCACCTACGTGCTTACCCTACCAAGGTCAGTGGGAAAGCCTTACATCTCCGTCATGCCTTGTACCCCTGTTATATCATTGAAATGCTCAATATATACAAATGGGTCACTTTTTCTTGAGAATTTGAGGTTAGAAAAGTGGAAATCCCTTGGGATTGCAACACTTATTGCAATGTTTTTTCATGCCCTCCCATCTCATCAATGACTTGGGCCAACCTCCGCATCTCTCATTCTAACTCCTCAATGCGAGAAAGATTCTGTACTATACCTTGTTCACGTTTCTTTTCTGTATCTCGCAAGTGTTGTCTTGACTCCCTCTCTTTTAGGCTTATATCCACCCTGTTTGCTACATTTTTCCCTATAGGTACCTGGGCTCCAACTCCCATGTCTTGTCCAATAGGTATAGCTCTTTGATAGAATCAGGTGCATCACGACTCATTCTCCTTTGGCCATCCCTTAGTTCATGAAGGATGCCCGTCAATATCTCCATCAGCTTCTCTATTCGTTTAATTTTTCTTGCATTGCTCTATCACAAGCTTCGTTTGCGACCTCCCTCAATGTCGTTGACTCTTCCAAGCCTGACACTAGTGAACTATTGCCTCATGTATTCATTTCTACAATATTATTTCTATAGAATTAACTTTTTGCTCAAATCCCCACAGATAGTGCCAAAATATTGATATAGAAATTTGGTTGTCTTATGCTCGAGCATATCTCCTCACTAACGTTCAAGTTTATGTACTTTAGGGAATGAGTATTGTATTCAAGCTTGCACTCACAAAGTACTGTCAGAGATCACTAAATATTTTTTTTCTGTGAAAATCTTTCGATGCTTAAGTCAGTATTCGAGTTTCTTTTTAGAATTTAGGAAAAACAAAGTATTACAACCTTCTGGCTTAATTAGTGTGTGAATTATCAAAATCAATAATTAGAGAATATGCTAGCCTTTTCCCTAAAATTTTATGCAAAAATTCATTCTTTGTATTAGATCCTCCCTCCCCTTTTCTCTGAGATTTCTTAGTTATTTAATAGAGTTTTGTATTTCTCTCATTCGTCACCATTTGTGACAGTTACCACTCCCTAGCGTGTGTCCTCAACCTCCAACTAATAGGTACATAATGACGAAGTTATTGGGGTGCTATTATGAAATTTAGTTGTGCGTGCAGATTATGCCCTAATTCTCGAAGAAGATTGTTAATCAAGTTACCAATATGGTCTTGGGATAGCCATGTTCAAATTCTGCTCAAGGATTGGCTTGGATATGCTCCAAGAGTTGCCTATAACTCGACAAAAGATTATCCTATTAGTGACGAATGACCTTGCTTTTGGTGAGTTCAAGCAGACTTGTTCTTAATTTACCAAACAAAAATAATTAAAATTATTAAGTTTTACAATGCTTATAAGCATTTGCAAGGACATATAAAAATATCACATCACTGTTGATATAATACCCTCTCTTTTGACGTGATTGCACATGGTAATGATTGGACTACAGTTAAAATACTTGAAAGTGCCTAACTGTTGTGCCTTAATTCCTTGAGGAGAGCTCATTAGTTGAACTTTGATTGGGTCTTAGAATCGACCTAGCACTAGTCTTATCGTAGTCTTTTGGTATGCCCACATGAATTGGAGTGTCTGGATGTCTCCTCGGGGGCTATATGAACAGGAACTTAACCTGACGAAAAAAATTAAGTTCTCATATTACAATTTGAGAGACTTGAACCTGTAATCTCAATCACTTGTAAGAGCATGGCTTCTACCATTTGCTAAAGGCCGATTGGTAAAAACTAATATTTCTTAAATTGGCTAATTAACGGTGATTCTAACTATATTTGAGGTGGATTTTGGTATGTTTCTCCTTCGATGGGTCCACTATTTATTGTATAATTTTTTTAGAAAATAAATGTGTATCCTTGAGTGGTTCATGTTTTGTGTTACAATATACTAAAAATATGAATTTATTGATAATATAAATGTAGAGTATGGAGCATGGTTCGAAAATTTGTCCCAATAAATATAATATATGCTCCCTATTTTATTACGTAAAAAAACTACTCTCATCTAAGTCAACTTTATTTTCTTTATTTTCTCATGCTTGAACCTATATATTTTTTTTAATTTTAAAAAGTACATTTTGCTTGAAAATGAATTTAACTTCTGATTAAAGGTAACTGTTCGAATATAAAGTGAATCAAAAATATAAATTTTAACTTTATCATTTGTTTTTCCTTGTAATTACCACGCTATGAAGAAATCGTAGTTCAATTTAATTAATAACAGGTTGTAAAGTAATATGCAATGTACAAAGTTAAAAGATTAAAGTGATGCTATTAGCACCCTGCATAACTCTTATAAAATTAGATAAAAGGACAAATGTCATTCAATTTAACTCATTTTATTACAATATTTTTACACCTCATGTATGATAATATCATATGAAAAAATAACAATGGCACAAGAATTCTTGAGTTGAAATTATTATAAAAGATATAACAATAACAACATCAATGATAATAATTATCATTACACATTGTATTGTTACAATATTTTAAAGAATTTATTAAAGAAAATATTATAAGAGAAGAAAGGGATTAACAATTTATGGTGGAAAGAGATTCTTGTAAATAGATAGTGAGAGTTTAACTAGACTTGTTGTTATAATATAATATTTTTTAATGATGAAACTGTTTATACATATAGGATTTTATAATGATACCAAATGAGGTTAGTCTAAGTTTTCCAGACTCCGATTAGTAGAAAAAGACCTGCAATCTCTTGGAGTTATTCTGCACTTGCAAGACGTAGTAGAAAAAAAAATAAATATAATAATAATTTTAACTTTTAAAATTTATGTGATATAATTTTTTTTAATAATAGTGTATGATTAAGATAATATATATTTTTAATTTATCCAGGATCATCATTTGTCTAGTATAAAATCAAATCCTAAGAAAATACTAATATAAAGATAGGGTGTGAATAGTTATTTTAAAGTTTGAGGTTTTTTTTGATAAATTTGGAAAACATTGATAAATGTTTTTTGTTTTTTATATACAACAAACTTCATAAACACATTTTTAACAAAAGAAACAAAGAAAGAAAGAAAGAAATAAAAGAAAAAAGAGTACTCATGGAAAAGGATGCCAAATAGCAGCCTAGGTTTTAGCGAAATTTACTTACAAAAGTTACGAAGGAACACCGCAAAATCACACTTCACCGATGCCAGATGCATGTGCCCATTCCACACGTGCGAAACTGACCGGATAAGCCTTCGGGCAGCAGACAAAGCCCCGGCATGCATTATATTGGAGCAAGTGGGCCCAACAAAACAGTTTTAAATAATAAATAATCCTCATTAAATAATTAAAAATTTAATCCAAGCTGAGAGCGTATTGCCACTGGCACCATCTACCCACGTGCGCCTACCCAGGCATTTGGGCCCCACGCTCCCCTGTCCTTAGGATAAAGACGATGAAGCGACAAAGAAACAAAAAGCGACGGCTCTGATTCCATCATTTACTATTTGTTAATTGATTTTTATTAAATGCGAACTCTGTCATCGCAATCGCACGCACTGTTTAATTTTTTTATCCACGCGCTCGATTGACGCGTTTCACATATTTAATTAATTAGCGTCTTGAAATTAAAAAATAAAAATAAAATAATTAATTTTATATACGTCAAATTTTTTATTTTAATTAATTATATCAAATAATTTAATATTTATTTATTAATTAAATTAATTAATTATATCATATTATCAATCAATTAATGAGTACGACGTCATTTAAGATAGTTATTTAAAATAAAAAATTTAAAATAAATATGATTGATTCACATAATTTTGAATCGCGTCAAAATCTCCATACTTTTACGAGTCCCAAATTATCATGCGCTGTCATTTATGAGTCTAAATGTTATATTATTTAAGATAATTATTTAAAATAAAAAATTTAAAATATATAGAATTAATTTATTTAATTTGAAACTATATCAAAAAATTCAAATTTTTACAAGTCCCGATTTATCTTGTACTGTAATTTACTAATTTTATATTGTATTTTGTCGGTTAAGCTATGTGAATTGTGTGTATTGTTAATAAACAATAAAATTTCCGCATCAGTGGTCATCATGATAAATTGATAATCAAGTTTGTGATTGGGATCGATAACATATGGGTCCTCGACCTTTTACTAGTTTCTCAAGTAGAGGCATAAGTATTTTAAGGGAGTAGTTTTTTTTTTTTTTTTTAATAAATTAGAAATATGTTAAACTAGTGACACGAATAAAAAATAAATTTATAAATAAGTTAGGTTAGTTTTTAAAAATTTTGGTTTGATTAATAGTCAAGTTAAATCAGTGTTGGTCTAAACTCTAGATGATGTGAAAACGGCAATGCTAACTCAATTTGATATCCCCCATAATTTATAGTATGTGAGATTTTTTTTACTTGTAAAATATATTTAATGTAAATATTTATTTAAAATCCTACCATAAATAAAAATATTTTCATAAAATAAATATAATAATTTACTTATCTAAATTTATTAAAATACTAAAATATTTTAATATTGTTAATTTATTGCATAGATTACATTATTTAAATAATATTTATATTATAAAAAATTTTAAAGTCAATTTTTTTGAAATAATAGAAGTAAATAGTATAATGATTCAAAAATGGTTAAAAGAGGGTTTTGGTATCATTTTTAAAAATTTTTGGGTATTGATGACTATTTTATCATACTTTAAAGATGTGTATGTCATTTTCCCTACATTAATTAGTGTTAAGATTAGGGGTGGGCGTTGTTCGGTTCGGTTCGTATACCGAACCGAACCGAACCAAAACCGAATGGTTCTCAAGAAATCGAACTGAATTGAACTGAATTTTAAAACCGAACTGAACCGAACCAAATTAATTCGGTTCGGTTCGATTCGGCTTTAAAATTCGGTTCGGTTCGATTTAGTTCGATTTAATATTATCCGAATTTTGACCAAAAATCGTCTAAAGAAAATGTTGAAAATCTAAAGAAAAGAAATTAACTCCCAAAGCCAAGACATGTCTCGCACCATAATTTCCGCTTGTAGGTCACCCCAAAAAGAATGAAAAAGAACATATATTTAAAAGAAACAAACACGCATAAACTTTCGTGTTTCTTTAGCATGGGGTGAACCATCAGCACCAATGTCCTTTATGATTTGGGAATTTTCGACTTCTTTAGATCGGTTCTCGTTGCACCACTTCCACTGGACCGCTAGGTTGACCACCAGCCAAGCCATACTCATTTTGTTCATTGGATTGTTCTCAGTAGCCAAAATCCCTCGGATTGAGCGAGAATGTGACCTGGTTGGAAAGGGTTCTTGGGAGGGAGATATCAAAAATTGGTCACGGTGATAGAAGATGAATGGAGATCCGCAGACGATGATAGCGGATCGAACCACGATGACCTTGCCTTGGCCGAGATCGGCAGACGGTGAGCCCGCCTCGGCCGAGATCGGCAGACGGTGAGCTTGCCCTGGCCGAGATCGGCAGACGGTCGTCGCTAGGCATGGATCCATGATCCGTCCATACTTGTGATGCATCACCTACCTCGCCGTATGGTTATGGTTTTGCTCATCGTATACTATGGCTCCGATCTCATCGGTGCCCCGCCTCGCTTCGGATTTGTCTGCAGATGATAATGATGTCCATTCCTCGGCTCGACGCGCTTAACGAAAGGAAACTTTGAGCTTGTCTCGACTGTGCCACCGATTCGCGGCATGTGGGATGAGGGAGAGATCGAGATCGATTTAGCCGTCGTTGTGACACTCGTCACCGTGAGGTCATGGCGCTGTGACGTTGCCACCGTGTTGTGTGCTCGATGAGTTTGCTTGGCTGTGCTTGGCCTCTACCGTGGCTGGATGAGGGAGAGATCAGAGATCAATTTAGCCGAAACGAGAAATTTTAGGTTTTATTATTTAACCGAACCGATCGGTTTGTCGGTTTGGTTCAATTTTAAACCGAACAAAAAATAAACCGATCGGTTCTTAAACTTTAAAACCATTTAGTTTTTATTTTTAAAACCGAACCGAACCGAACCGAAATATTCGATTTAATTCAGTTCGGTTCGATAAAAACAGAACCGTTTGCCCACCCCTAGTTAAGATTGTTGTTTGGGGCAAAATGATTAGATATATAAACAATTTATTTCTATTTGTAATTTGCGAACTCTCATGTTATGGTCCGTGGATATGCAATTCTATTTATAGCTTTGATTAGAGTGAAATGATTTACATAATCAAGATAAGTTGTTTCATAATAATCGCAAATAATTGTTGTGAAACAAGATGGAATTTTAAAAATACTAAGGTTTATGTATGGTGATTTTGTTTTTAAAAAGTATTTAATTAATGGAAATTCAAGCTACTCGTTCCTTATACTAGTGGGTTTGAATTTGAATATTTTTCATATGGTTAAATTAATTAACACCCATTTAGACATATGAATAATTGATAATTAATGTTTTGATTTTAAAAATAATGTTATAATTACATGGCTCAAATATTTAATTAGTATCACAATTAGTGTGGCATCTGATATATCATAATAATAATACTACATATTCTAAATTTTTTTATCTTAAATAATCATTTTAAATGATGTAACATTCATCAATTGATCGGTAAAATTAAATTAGATTAATTATATTATCTTACCAACTAATTAATAAATTTCACATTATTTTAAAATAAAAAAATTTAAAATGTGTAGTATTACTCATATCATAATAGGTGACATAAGTTAAAAAATCTCAATCTCATTGAGATTTAATTGAGGTTTTTTATATAAGAAACGATCATGTAGGTGGCAAAATCTAAGGCCAAGCTCAAGGAACACTTGGGTATAAGTGAGCAATACACGAGAGAAACTAGAAAGCATTGGGTCCATAGATTAAAATTAAACACAAGTGAATGTTATAGTAAATGAAGAGTAAGTCCTTGAAATTGGCGATTGAACGTGCGGGTCACGAAGCATCACGTGGTATCTCCGGTGGCTCGGGGCCTAGCATTCAATGAAACTCGCTCACTAGTCTTCGCAAGCTTTACGAGGCCCGACTTTTAAAAGCCATTTATTTATTTTATTTTTGTAAAATTGATATTGATAATTAATTGAGTACTTTAATTCTTGTCAGAATGTGTTTATCTATTGTCATTTAATAACAACTAGCCACAGCTTGTAATTTGCTCGTAAATCAAAATAATATGAAAATCTAAGAATGAATCAAACCCCTCAGTTTTAGGAGTAATTTATGAACCACACTCACTACACATTAATCTTTAATAATTATTATTACCTGAACTCAAGTGAACTTGTGTTTGTTGATTTTCGGGCAAGAATCAACATAAAAACATATAATTCAAATATAAACACATAATTAAATTATACGCGAAAATTGATAAACTAAGGTTGTGCTACTGATTTTTGTTTAGAGAATGATCATAAAATTAAAAAAAATCCTCTCAGATCATGTTACAAGAACCCTCCAAGTTATTCTTGAATTTTCTTTAAATTATACTTTTGACTGAAACAAAAGCTTAATATTTATTGAGATGGAAACCAAAGGTTTTTAAATAATATAAATTTTATTGAAAAGAAAACTTAATAAATAAAACTAAGATTTTGAGACCATTTTTATAACAGACCTAAATATTATGAATTTACCAGAAAAGGCAAATCTGAAATATAACCTTATCATAAAATTCTCTTATCCGAAATAAGAAAGCCAATCAGAACTTGATGACATAAATTTACTCAAAATATGTGTAATAACAAAAAGTTTACATAGACAAATAATAAAATAACTACAATTTTTATCATGTAAAAAATAATATCTCATTAAGTACAATTTTATAATCTACGTAAGCCCAATGAACAAGTATGTTTCAAGTCAACATCTCGTGTTATGGCTTTGGTAAACGGGTCAGCTACCATAAAATGTGTAGATATGCATTGTATTAGCTCCTTTCTTTGTGCCACAATTTCTTTTACAAAATTATAATTGGTCTCTATATATTTTGACTTACTGTGGTATTTGGCGTCTTTTGTAAAAGAAATAGCTTCTTGGCTATCAAAATATATAATTACTGATATAGAAGAATCAATAACTATTTTGAGATATTTAAGAAATCTCTTAAGCCATACAACTTCTTGCACTTCTACTGAACATTCCATATATTCAACTTCTATCGTAGAGAGAGCAATGCATGTTTGTTTTTTTACTACTCCAAGAAATCGTGCCACGACTAAGTAAAAATGCATATCTGGAGGTTGATTTTTGCTCGTCTAGATCGCCACCCCAATTGGGATCTATATAATCAATTAGGCGCAAATCAACTCCTTAATAGTACAAAGAGTAGCTGGCAGTGCTTTTTAGATAAGCGGTAATCCTCTTGACTGCATTCTAATGCTTTCGTCCCGAATTTGATTAGTATCTACTCATTAACCCTATAGTATAACAAGTATCTAGCCTAGTACACATCATGGCGTACATAAGATTGCCAACAGCCCTTGAGTACGGAATTCATGTCATTGCTTTTAGTTCTTCAAGATTCTTAAGGAACATTTCAAGGCTTATAATTTAACATATTAAATCTTTTAAAAATTCTTCTAATATAAGTCTCTTATGAAAGGATAGAAGTTTTTCAGAACGTTCTTTATGAATTTTAACTCTTAAATTACAAACTGCTTCGTTCATATCTTTCATTTCAAAATTTAAAAATATCTATTATTTAATGGTTTTGACAAACTTTAGATTGTTTTCAGCCAACAAAATATCATCCACATATAGAGATAAAATAACAAAGTTATCTTCTAATATTTTAACATACACAAAATTGTCTTCTTCGGTTATCAAGAATTCTTAAGAAATTATGGCTTAATGAAATCTGAGATACTATTGTCTAGAGGATTGTTTCAGACAATATATTGACCTCTTAAGCTTGCAAACTTTGCGCTTTTGGTTTTGCAATATATTGTCCTCGGGCTAATCCATGTATATTTTTTCCTCCAGTTCTCCATTGAGAAATATTGTTTTAATATCCAGTTGATGTAATTTAATATCCATATGTGCAACGATTGGTAGAATCAATCATATTGAGGCAAACTTTACCACATGGAAAAACGTTTCTTCATAGACTATATCCTCTTGTTGGGTATATCCTTTCGCTACTAAACGTGTTTTATATCTCTCAATTGTGTTATTCGCCTTATGTTTTATATGTAGAACCTATTTATTTCCAATGGCTCTATGTTTAGGCGGTAAATCGACCAAGCCCCAGACTTGATTTAGTTTCATGAACTCCATTTCATCATTCATTGTTTTCATCCATAATTCCTTTGCAGACGATGCAACAACCTCACTAAAAGTTCTTCGCTCATCACTATTATGTGAAACAACCATAAATGCCTCTCCCTCAATCTCAAAACGATGATGTGAGATAGGTATATGATTACTCCTTTGGCTTGAGTCATCCTGTAAAATCATTCCATAAAATGGTTGACTCTTACTGTGATAAAAAATCCCAGACATATCTGGGTTTTCCTTAATTCGATCATCAATATTGACAATACTCTATAGATCATTCATTTCATATAAACGAATATCTTTGTTAACATTTGCAATGCTAGGAAATTCATTATCTAAGAATATAAAATTTTGTGATTCTAATTTAGTTATAGTTTCACATCATATTCACAATCAGTACATAACCTTTTGAGTGCTCAGAATATTTTATAAAGATATATATTTTTTCCTCTTGCACCAAATTTTCCTCGTGTATGTGAAGGATTGTGAACATATCCTGCAGACCCCCAGGGTCGCAAATGAGTTAGAACATGCTTTTTGCATATCTATAGCTCATATGGAGTGAAATTAATTGACTTACTTAGGACTCAATTAAGTATGTAGGCAGCAGTCAGTAATGCATCTCCCCAATAAAATATTAGGAGATTTGCTTATGCCATCAAGATCTAACCATCTCAAGTAATGTCTTACTCATCTTTTCTACAACACCATTTTGTTGTAGAGTCCCAAGAATAGTTAACTGTCTCATAATACCTTTCTCTTGACACAATTCTTTGAACTGTTTAGAAAGATATTCATGTCCACGATCAATTCTTAGGACTTTGATCGTTTTGTCTAATTGATTCTCAACTAATTTTAAAATTTTTTAAAGCAATCTAATGCTTTAGATTTGTAAGAAATCAAATAAACATGACCAAAACGTGAGTAATCATCAATGAATGTGATAAAGTATAATGCGCCATGTCTGGCCTTTACACTCATAGAACCACAACTGTCAAAATGGATAATTTGCCAAGAATTTTCGACTCTAGTTCATTTACCAAATGGTTTTTTACTTATTTTTCCAGCTAGAAGACTCTCACATATAGGCAATTCTATTTTATTGAGTGAGCCCAAATAGCCCTCTCTAGATAATCGATGCATTCTGTTTTGCCTTATATGTCATAGTTTGGCATGCCATACATTAACATCTATAGAATCAGAAGATAATTACTGAAAACAATTTTAATTTGAATTATAATTCTTATTAATTACATTCAAAATCATAACACCATTAAGTAAATAACCAATTCCATTAAGAGTCTTATTAAGATCTAATTGCATACAAACATCATAGAATATAACATGATATCCTATGTTCAGAGCAGAGTGACAAATAGTAAGTTTCATCGGATCTCTAGTGAATATAACACATCGTGAAGATAAAGCATTTAGCCACCATGCAAATGCAATTTGCAAGTGCCAATCCCTTTAGCTTCAACCCTTGAGTTGTTCCCCATGTATATCCACTTAGTCCATTGACTAATTCGATGATATTTCACATAGGCTCCACATTCATTGACAACATGTTTCGTTGCTCCTAAATCTACAATCCACAAAGGATGAGTTTCAGTCATATAAACAGAGCCTGTTACATATATATTATGTAAATTTATGGATTTAGTGCATACCTTTTTTGGCTCAGTGTAATCATGAGCGAAATAGCAAACGTGTTACAATTGTAGTAAGTCATTATTTTCACATCCTTTTTCTAACCAGCTCGTTTACCTCTCTTACGCTTACCCAAATTGAATTGCCCTTGATAAGATCTCTTTCTACTTTATCTCCTCTCTCATTTTTAAAGCTTGAAGCTTTTTGTGAGTTGGTTCCAGCCATATAAAGTAAAGTAAAAGATTTTGTTGCCACGAGGCGCTCATATTCTAACTCTAAGTGACGTTGCATATCTTTAAAAGTCTTGACACTCTTATTGTGTGTCATGTTAATTTTCATATGCTCCTAACTCTCTGGAAGAGATTTAATAATTTCCTGACCTTGTTGATCATAAATTATAATGCTATTAGCATATTTTAACTCTCTAATTAAAAGTGACATTTCTCTCAAATGTTGCCCCATCGAAGTATTTGGGTGCAATTTGTAAGTATCAAATTTAATTGTGAGTCTTCTAAGTTTGATGGTAGAAGTACCACTATACTTTTCTTTCAAGGCATTCCATATTTGGTGAGCCGTTTCGTATTCCTCATACTCGCACATAAATTACAGTTTTTTTTATTTTCCAAGCTTCATAAGCTTCAAAATCTCTTTTATGTTGACTGGAATTATCTTTTGGTTGCTCAATCATAATGTTTGTAATCACCTCTAGTGAGTTTTGCAATTCACGGAGGTTTTGAACTTTACGGTACCAAATATCGTAATTGTTACCCTTTAGTTTAATTCCTTTATTTAATTTAGCCATGACACTATTTGTTGCCATTTCTTTTCGATATTAAGAAAAACACAAAACGCAGAGATAAGAAAATTTTTGTGATTTCATTTACACATATTTAATTATTTTTCTGCAATTAAATAGCACAAAATATGATAAGTTTAATATAAGGACTAGATCCGAAAAGTTGTTGAGGCTTCTAATCATCAATCTTTCAAAACATTAGGTTAACATAATTTTAGTATATTGCACAAAATATTAGTTCATTTATTGTTTATTCCCTTAGAATTTTAACAATAATAGAATTCTCAGTCGTAAAACATGCCATGAGAATACATCCTTCATGCATTTATTCCGTGGATGATGCACCGAGAAAATTCCTAAGAAGTTGGTGGAGACTCAAAAGGTCTTTCTTAGTACCAAAGTTCCTTAGGCTCATGCCTTTTTGTCAGAATTGCTCATGCCTTTTTGTCAGAATTTTCCTAGGCATGCAATTTATCCATACTATGCTAGGATTATTCTCATTTTATATTTCAAAAAATTTTTAATGCTCCCACTGAAGCACAATTCCTTTAAGGATGTGGAATCATATGCAAAAATAAATTTTTTCAGATTTTTTATAGTTACATAAAGTATTTTTCTCTAATTTTAAAAGATTTATTGGACTAAAATTAAAATTAAAAATATAAAAATTTTATAAAATTAATTTTAATTAAAAGTTCAATAGAGAATAAAATTATGAAATTGTCGTCGCAAACGGCACCTCAAAATTTGGTAGGGAAAGCAGCGCTTGGATTATATTCTCCATTACTGTGAATGGGCTTTACTCAATGCCCAAAAACTGGACCATACACTAAGGATGGGCTGCCATGTGTTGATCACGTGTGTGACAGGTGTAAAACATGTGGCTGCCGTGTGGCGCACACATGGCACTATAGTGTACATATTCATTGACGGAGAGTGTGATTCATCCTCCATTTTCCGTCAACATTCTGCCAAATATGTACACATATCCTAACTATTTCTAATGTGCTGATTCAGAATCCTGTATTGGATTTTGAATCGAATAAACAGTGTCGATACACGCGCCATTCCAAAAGAGGGATTACACATTGAATAACTGTTCATCTTCTTTAAGCTCTAAAATTTTTCATATTTCAATCAAAAAATTCAAACGCTCTGTTCTCTCTCGATACATGCCAGAATTTGGCATATGATATGTTGTTGGAAAGCTTTTTTCATGCCCTTTCTAATGATACCAATTTCATACTTATATGTTATGTATCATGAACCATATGAGTAAAATAAATTTATTGGTTCATAACCTAGGTTTTCATTTTACTGATTACATGAACCATATTAATCCTCATGGCAACTAGGAATTAATCCATAAACCCTTATGTGTTTATTAATTCAGTTGCATAGCATCAAAAACATGTAAATTTTATCATGCCATTAATATGTGTCTTGATGGAAAAACTCATTTTCTTTAAGAATATGCTTAAGGCTTACGCATTAAATGCTTAAATCAGAACATAACCTATTTAGCTCTGATACCAATGATGATTTTCAAGAAAAAATCAACATAAAAACTTGCAATTCAAATATAAACATATACCCAAATTATATGTGGAAAACCGATAAACCAATGTTGTGCTATTGATTTCTGGTCGGAAAATGATCACAAAATCGGAAAATCCTCTCAAATCACGTTGTAAGAACCCTTCAAACTTCTCTTGACTTGAATTTTCTCTAAATTACACTTTGCTTCTGTTTTGCTTAACCCTTTTTCAGCCTTAGCTTATTAATGTATTTGCCCTCTATTTATAACATTTCAAGAGTAGTGATCCTCTTCTCAATGATCACAAAATAAGCTTAAACAAATGTTGGAGTGATCATCTTCTTAATAAAACTTATTATTTTAAATTAAATGTTTAAGATATTTATAAAGTTCTAACTCAAAAGAATCAATTCCTCTTGGTCATGCATCACTCATAGGTGATCTCAAACTGATAAAACCCTAATATATATATATATATATATATATATATATATATATATATTTTCCAATAGTGTTAAAATAACATGTATTGACGATCAATCTAGTTGCACCTAAAAATAATGATTTAAAGATATTGATAACAAATTAAATGATTTTAATTGTGATTTATTATTTTAATCAATGACTTGATTTGCGTATTAGTGTAGATACTATTTATTTTAACTGGTAAGATGTTTTAAAAGTGTAAACTAGTACGTTATATCACTTTGACATTATAAAAATACTTCTAAATTAAAATACACTCTTCACTTCGATATCTCAATTGTCTTTTTTCTTTTGTTTTCTTCTCATCGTTATTGGATTTTTTTATTACACATTAAACTTATTTATTTTATTTTTGTAAAATTGATATTGATAATTAATTAATAATACTACATATCTTAAATTTTTTATTTGAAATAATTATTTTAAATGATATGATATTCATTAATTTATTGATAAGATAATATAATTAATTCATTTTGATTTTGTAACTAATTGATAAATACCACATTATCTGAGAGAATTATTTTAGATAAAAAATTTAAGATATGCAGCATTACTCATAATTAATTAAGTATTTTAATTTTTATCAGAATTTGTTTATTTATTATCATTTAATAACAGCCAGTCACAGTGTGTAATTTGCTCATAAATCAAAATAATATGAAAATCTAAGAATGAATCAAACCCTTAGTTTTAGAGTAATTTATGAACCTCGCTCACTAAACATTAATTTTTAATAATTATTATTACCCGAATTCAAGTGAATTTGTGTTAAAATAAAATGAATTCACAATTGGTCCAATTGCACTTAAAAATAATGATTTAAAGATATTATTAACAAATTAAATGATTCTAATTGTGATATATTATTTTAGTCAATGACTTAATTTGAGTATCAGTGTAGGTACTATTTATTTTAACTAGTAAGATGTTTCAAAAGTGTAAGCTAGTATGTTATAACATTTTGACACTGTATAAATATTCCTAAAATACACTCATCATTTCTGTATTTCAATTGTCTTTTTCTTTTGTTTTCTTCTCCTCGTTATTGGATTTTGTTTATTACACATTAAACTTATTGATTAGACATCAACAATTATAATTAATGTTATGCTTTTACGGAGTTTTTGGACTTCAAAAATTTTAAAATTTAATCATGATCATGCATGAGGATGTTTGGAAACATAAATATTGTTGTATTTGTAATTCTTACACTCAGTCTTACGACAATGAGCATACCTTTTTTGGAAACAAATTAAATTTCTTTACACAAATTAACTTTCCCACTAGAGGAATCTTCTTGGGTTTGGAAAAAAATATGATCTTCCAACGTTCATGAATTTGGCTGCACTTTATAAAGATTTTATATCTCATTACGATACTCAAGAAATAGAAACAAAATTGTTTGACCTAAATATGCTAATGCTAGGGCTAGGGCATAATTTTCACTATGGAATTCACATAATCCCAAAGATGAATAATAATATCAGAGCAGATCATATATCATGTTAAATTTCTGAAATGGTAACGATGCTTTCTGATTAATTATCAATGGAATCAGACAGTTTTTGCTGGCATGCAAACAGTGTAATCGTACGCAGACAATTATGATGTTGTCTTGGAAATTACTAACAAGAATGAAAAAAAGCAGCAAAAATTTATTAGTTGTGTATAAAGACCTGGAAGTACTCTTTCAGGCCACAACTAGTTTTAATAAGCTTTCAAGTTTCAATTATTATTATTATTATTATCTTTGTTTTTTTTATTTTCATCTTTTTTTTTTGTTCTAACTGTGGTAGATGTACAGAGAGTAATACTTTACATTCTATTTTTTTATTTTAAATAATTTGACATTCATAAATTAATTTATAATTTTTTATAAAATTTAAATAAATAAATTATATTATTTTATCAACTAATTAATAAATATCACACATTTGAGATAATTTTTTAAGATATAAAATTTAAGATGTCTAATATTACTCTTAGTTAAAAAATAAAGATGACTTAGAGACCAAAATCTTCGTACTGTCTCATCTGAGAATAGATGTTATAAAACCTTACCTTATTAGGAATAAGAGTAGCGGTTTTAAAAAAGTTTTGTTACCCTTAAAAGACCACTACCCCAAAGGCCAAAAAGAGACAAGTTTTAGTGAAGTTCTAGTCACCTAAAATGTTAACAATCTGAAACTAGCAGACGAATGGAGAGAAGCCGTTAATGACCTAAAAAATTAAAACCAGAGTTTACATGGAGAGTCTAATACGAGACCTTAGCTATGAATCCATAATAGTGAAGTCGCCTAACTACAGCTCAAAAATAGGAGCACCACCTTTGTTTTCAACATTTACAAAGTCATGATGATATCTTATAATATATATAATAATTTGCAAAATCATTTTAAAATAACTTACAATCCTTATAAAATATAATAATATATATTACCTTATTACTATTTTTTTATACCAAAAGTAAAGACAGTAAGTTACTTTAAAGTAACTTAGCAATTGTATAATAATTTTCCAAATTCTACCGTAATCATCAAGTACAATGCGAAGCTCGAAATTTTATTATAAATTGATTTGATGTTTTGATTCTAATGCAAGTGTGGTAAAAGAAGAGATAGGGGCTGAATAATACTATGTCTTTTAGGGCCGAAGGGCAGAGGAAATGGGTCAATTTTTCTCTTAAATGGGCTCAGGATACATATTGGTCTAGGACAATACTTTGGTGTAATTTTGATAATGATAAAATAGAGTGGCGTAGTTTCTTAGATTGAGGATGCAATTTCAGATAAGAAACGAGAAAATTCATGATAAAGGCAAAGCCTTAAACCATAATCTTGCTTCATGTTAATTTGTGATGAAATTTTGTGTTGATTATAATCGGAGGCCGTAATTGTAAAAATAAGAAAGGTTAATTACTCTTGGATAACACATATTTTGGCAAATTAAAAAAAAAGTGACATATTTTTTAATCGTTAACTTTTGCCGTTAACTTTGACAAACCAAGGGTGAAATTAGAAAAATAAATTTCTTTTTATAAAGCCAAAGAGATAAAAATATTGGATTTATATAATGCTTTACAATTTATAAGTTGATCTGCTTCTTTATGTTCACAAATCAGTTTAATTCAAAAAAGATTTTTTTTAAAAATTTGTTTGATTTCACCACAAAAAAGTCTATTAATTAGACTTAGATGTAATTTTTTATATATTTTTCTATTTAAACAAATTAACAATAAATAAGTAGGGACATAAACATTATTTTGTAATTAATTTTTGGGATAAAAATATCATTTTATAATAGTAGAAACATCATTTTATAATTATATTTGTGGAGGGTAAAATCGTTATTTTGTAATTAATTTACTATTTTTTCAAAGTTAACAAATTGTCACCCACTCAAGTGAGTATTTTTAAAAAATGTGTCAATTTTTTAAATTTGTAAAATATGTATCACTCAAAAGTAATTAACTCAAATAAGAATAATAAGATTAAGTGTAATCGTTTACACGAGATCTATGTGACTTGTTGATGTAATTTCTAGGTAGCTTATTTTTCGAGCAGGTTCTCCAGCTAAGTCTTGTGTTTCTATGCCCTCTGGAATAGTGATACCGTCTAGCATGTATTCACAAAAAAAATGTTAAGGACCGCCAGGTGTTTTTCCGGTGAAAATCCTCTGACACCCAAGTCAGTTATCGAGTTAAATTTTAGAAAATTCTCTCTAAAAATGAAAGAAGGAAAAACATCGGGAAGTAAAATTAACTCCCTTTTTTCTTTTCTCTTTTTTTTAGAACCTAACCGCTTTTTCTCTTTTTTCTGAGGTATTTATTTGGGTCTTCCGTCCCTTTCCATTATTCTCGTAACGCAAGTTCTTTACTCCTCACGTTTCCTTCTGTTATGGGGCGGTTGCTTGGTCACCATAATGAGGATTGATTGTACGTGGTAGTTAGACGGTTACTTGGTCATAAAACTAGAATTGATTGTGCGTAGAAGTTATTCCTCCATTCTTGGAGAAATTCGTTCGATCGTCTCACAGTGTGGGCTCAGATTGTCACATTCTGGTTGGGCTCGGCTCGTGGACTAGTTTACTTTTGCTCTTGAAGCCGCTCATAACATGGTGAGGGCTCGCTTGGCCATCGTGGAGATTTCTGCTCCTCCCAGGCCTACTCGAGTATATTGCGAGCCTCTGGTCTCAGCTAGCTTAATACAGAGCAAGAGTTCCTTAGATTTGCGATCAGTGCTCCCGCTTCGGCTGGCTTATCCTCGAGCAAATGAGTTCTTTATTTCCTAAAAAATAGTCTTCTAGTTTCTAATTTTGAGAGTGAAACAAGATAAGACTAGAAATTATTTGCTCTAGCAAGCTTCCCTTCTTCTTCTTCTTTTTTTTTTTTATCTGTCTCTTCAGTCACTTTATATTTAAGGTGAATGACGTGGGTTACTCTAGGCCACTCGTTTGAATTCGAAGAGGCAGTTCCCTGAACAGACGCATTGTCCTGTGAAACGTACCATCTGTTGGAGTGACTCTCTTTCCTTTTTATAAATCCCTAAATTCCTCTCTTTTCTATTTTCTTGCTTCCTTACATACTTTCTCCGCCTACAAGAAATTCCCTTTCTGATTGCCGTCAATGCAATTAGCGCCCACCGAATTATTCTTAGGTATAAATCTTTTGACTTCTTTCTCTTGTCCTTGTTATTCTTGTTTGGGGGTCCTTTGTTTCCCATTTTAGTAAATTGCGGTTTGGATTTTTGAAATCTGATAGTAGTGCGTTATGGGAAAAATACTAGTCCTTAGAAAAATATTTGCCACATAAAAACCCAGAGGAATGTCCCTTGAGGAATCTTCTTCTTTTTCTAGTGGTTCTCAAACCGATAAATAAATTTTGGCAAGAAGCCCAAGTCCCGATCAAATTACCAATATTGCTAGTAATGTTATCGAGGACGTAGTCCTTAAAGAAATTAGGCCAAAAAAAAGGTAAAAGAATGGTCATAGGTTAGAGGCTGAATCATTTGCCATTGACCATATGAGTTGTGAGACCACACAACAAGACCTAGATAGGCTTAGAAAAACCTATTGCATTCTTGCTAGCGTTGACCTTCGTCTTCCTAGCAAAAACGGCACCCCCAGTCGTCCTCCTCGAGGGTATTTCACCTTATACCTCGAGTATTTTAAATAGGGTTTCAGGTTACCTTTACATCCTTACTTTATCCGAATAATCTCCCAATTGTATTTGGCTCATTGGCAATTAAATTCCAATGGATGGAGGATTTTATCGGGCTTATTCATTTTGTGGAACTAGTGTAATATGGGTGAGCCCGTGGTGGATGAGATAAAAAGTCTCTATCAACTAAAAAGCAACCTAAAAGATCCAGGATGGTATTATTTCACATCCAGTTCGAACGATAAGAAACCCATCACTAATCTTCCCACTTCTGGCGGCAATGGGAAAAGTATATTCTTTTCATCGGGGGAGATTGGTGGCGAGCAGCCTCTCCACCAGGAGATGTTCCTTAAATTCCTTATCGCTTTTGTATTTCAAGTCATTTGCTGTTCGTTATACCTTCTGATTTGGTCCTTCTCCTCACCCCTTTTAATTATCTTTTTTTGGTCTTTGCAGTTTTTTGGAGTGTGTCATACAAGATCTGGGAAGAGCTGAAGTTACATGTGGACACTGCTTTGGACAATGCAAGCTCGTGCAAAGAATTACTAACCCACAATAACCTAGTCGAGTTTCGCTTGGCGTCCGAGGAAGAAGAGATGAGTGGCATCTTCGCTCGATTGAAAAAGTGCCCATGCACTGTTGATAGTTCGAGCAGCTCCTCTGCTTTATCGAAGATGCGAAGGGTTGACCTTACTACTTCCCCTATCAAAGTTCTTCCTCTTTCTTCAGAAGGCGGGAGAGTAGTCAAAAAAGTTTCCTCAAAGGATTCTACCGCTATTGTTAAGGAGTTTACAAGGTACGTACAGGAAGACTTTATTGCTGAGTTGGAAACTTCCAGTCCTAATGATCTGGCCACCTTATTCCAGCATTCTGTATGCCAAGCTACTGCTACCTCTATAGCTTTCAAGTCAAGAGTCCTTAATTACGAGAGGAGACTTAAAGTTAAAAATCAAAACATGAAAAAAAAGATCTGGAGCAGGAGTAGGAAGAGTTGGCTAAGCTCCGAGCTGAAATCTTCACATTTGAAGAGAGAGCTGACATGGCTAACTCTAAAGCATTCCAACTCGAGAAAGAGCTATCTATGGTCAGAGATGAGCTCTTGAATATCAGGAAGGATCTTGATGTTCAAAGATTTTTCTTTGAGAGGACTATAGAAGTTGAAACTTCTCGCCTCAAAGGTAAACTAGATTCTATGGGCAAGCAGCTTGCTGATGAATACAACAACGGGCTAACATTCTATTATGAGTGCGTCATGTCTGTCTTGAATAAAGAGTACCCCTAGCTGGACTTAACTAAACTCGAGGCTGGTGTGGATGCCTATATAAGTGAGCAAGATGCAAGGAATCAGCAACCAAGAGATCCAACTCCAAACTTGGAGGGTACTGTAGGACCTGAAGGAGTTTCTCTCTTTGTTGAGGACTGTTCTTAAGTTGCTCCTCCTCCTCAAGTCACTGATCCAACTGCTGACCAGTTTGCCCAAGCTCCCTGATTTTCACTTGTAGCTTTCTATTCTTTGGCACTATAAACTCTGGCCCTTATTGATTTGAATAAAAAGGAAAATTTTTTACTTTTGCTTTATTTTATAACTCTTAATTTATTTCGAATTTCCTGAACTCGAATAAGCTTTCGGCAAGCTTTAAGTTTTGTTATGCTTTAAATGAACTCTAGGACTTTAACTTGTTATATCTGCCTTGCTCATTTCTAAAGATAAGATCTGTTCGAATTGGCTTTTAGCAACTTCAGCTTCTTGTCCTATTATGAACAGATGGCTTTTGGATCATAGGCCTTACCAACTTTCATTGTCTTAATTGCTTAAGTTGATTCTAGTTTCTTTTAGATCTTTATTTCGCCTTGAACAGGCTCTGAGACTCTTGGCTTTGGTTTAAACTCGGGAGCTTATTTTGCTCGAGCCAACTCTAACTTTACTTGGCTCTTTGTCTCGTTTCGAGCAGTCTTTGAGTCTTCTGGCCTTAGCTTAATTTAGGAGCTTATTTTGCTCGGACGATCCTTGGCTTTGCTTGGCTCCTCGTCTTACTTCGAGCAGGTTTTGAAACTTTTGGCCTTAGCTTAATTTAGGAGCTTATTTTGGTCGGACCATCTCTGGCTTTGATTGGCTCTTCGTCTTACCGCAAGTAGGCTTTAAGACTTCAGGTCTTAGCTTAATTCAGGAGTTTATTTTGCTCGGGCCAACCCTAGCTTTGCTTGGCTCTTCGTTTCGCCTCGAGCAAGCTTTGAGACTTCTGGCCTCAGCTTAATTCAGGAGTTTATTTTGCTCAGGCCATCCCTGACTTTTGTCTTACCTCGAGTAGGCTTTGAGATTTTTGGCCTTAACTGTATTAGAAAAAAATTGACTTGCTCAAATTAATTTAATTCTGAAAGCATTCGTCTTTGCTTATTATTTGGAAACAAGATTTTACATACTCTCAATTAAAGAAGATTGAATACATTAACATTATTTTACAAGGAATCTTACTGGAAATACTTTCTCAGGTGTTTCACAATCCATGGTCTCCCGACTTTCAGTCCATCAGGATAATCTAACATGTATGTCCCCGAACTTGCCACCTGTGAGATCTTGTAAGGAGCTTCCCAATTTGGGCCTAACACCGCCTGATTAAAATCCTTGGTGCTTTGGTTGACCCTTCTGAGTACCCAATCTCCCACTTTAAATTGACGGATGTACACGTTTTGGTTGTAATAACGAACAACTTTCTACTGGTAATTTCTAGGCCGCTTCTTGCTTGAGCAAGTTCTCCAGCTAATTCCTGTGTTTCTCTGTCCTCTTGAATAGTGATAACTTCTAGCCTGTGTTCACAGAAAAAGTGTCAGGGGCCACCAGATGTTTTTCCAATGAAAATTCTCTGACGCTCAAGTCAATTATCGGGTTAAATTTTAGAAAATTCTCTTTAAAAATGAAAGAAGAAAAAACATCCGGAAGAAAAATTAACTCTCTTTTTTCTTCTAACAAATCCACATTTCCACAAATCTACTTGTTATTCTGCCCTTTATTAAAATGCTCCGTCCGATGACTGCCTACCCTTATCTCTGCTAGGATCACTTCTTCATGCCCAAATGTTAGTGCAAATGGTGTTTCCCCGGTACCGGCCTAACTCGTCTACCCATGCTATCTTCTGCTTTCCTAACCTGGTTTTCAAGAGTCTTTTTATGGTTTTGTTCGCAACCTCCACTTGCCTGTTTGCCTGCAGATGCGATGATGAACAGAACTGCAACTCTATTGCCAAATTTGTGTAGAAATCTGTGAACTTGCTGTTGTCAAACTCTTTCTCATTATCCATAATCAGAGTATAGGGATTCCATATCTGCTTCTTTCTCATTCAAATAGCGTAGCAGCGACAAGGTGTATCCTCGTCGATATAGTACCACGTCAATCAGCGTATATCTTGCTGCCTGACACTTCAAATTCCTTGCTTACTTTTTATTAGTAGGTACTATCCATTTCTTAATATAGTAGATAATCAGGTCCATCTAGGTGCCACTCGAGGCTGCATTCATTAGTTCCTCTTCTTGCTCAATGCTCGAGCTAGTACTGATCCCCACAGGAATCGATTTGGGTATCCTAGGGTCTGATACAGCTACCATTCGTTCTATCACATCTTCTAAAAAATTCTATGCTCTCTATATCTGTTTTACTTTTACTGCTTGAAACCGCCAAATCAGTTGTCTCACCCTACGAAGGTAGGCCTCCATCTTCTCTCATTTGGCTTGGAAACTGTCATTGAGGTAGTTCGCTACCAATTATGAATCTGTTCGGACCTTTACTTTCTCTGCCTTCATTGTTAGCACAAGTTTTAATCCCGCAATGATGACCTCATATTCTACCTGATTGTTGGTAGCCTTGAACTCGAGTCTCATTGTGTATTGAATTTTTATACCTTCAGGGCTAAGTAAAACCACTCCTGCTCCTGCCCAGAATAGGTTCTTCTATTGCTTGCCCGTTATCTGCACCCCTGTCTGATTCCGTGTAATCAGTTACAAAATCTACTAAAGCTTGTGCTTTAATTACTGTTCGGGGTCGATAGCTGATGTTAAACTTGCTGAGCTCTATCGACCATTTCACCAACCAACCAGAGGTCTCGGGCTTATGTAGGATTTTGTTAAGTGGTTAATTTGTCAATACCATTATTGAGTGTGCTTGAAAATAAGGCCTCAACTTTTAAGCAGTTGTAACCAAGGCGAGTTCCCATTTCTCCACCAGCGGATATCGGGTCTCCACTTTCATCAAGGCCTTGCTTGTGTAGTATACCGAGTATTGAGCCCCCCGATTCTTCTCTTATTAAGATCGAGCTCATGGCCTATTGTGATACGGCTAAATATAAGTACAAAACTTTTTTTGCTCACGACATCGACAACAACGGGGCCTTTAGCAAATAATCTTTAAATACTGAAACACCTATTCATATTTTGACGTCCATTTTGTCTTCCTCCCTTTTTTTATCTCCTGAAAGAAAACATGTCACTTGTCCGTCGCCCGTGAGATGAATCGATTCAAAGCTACTAGTTTACCCGTCAGAGTCTATATCTCCTTTAATGTACATGGGGACTTCATTTCTACCACTGCCCTTATCTTCTTGGGTTGGTTTTAATCCCCTTGTAGCTGACCATAAAGCCCAAAAGTTTCAGAACCCACTCTAAAAGCAAACTTCTCTAGATTGAGTTTAATTCAGTATTCTTTCAAGAGCGTGAAAGTCTTTTCTAGATGCTTGACATACTTGTCTGCATCCTTGGACTTGGTAATCATGTCATCCACATAGACTTCCATTGTACGTCAAATCAAAAGTTTAAAGATCTTGTTCACCGACCTATGATATAATGCTCCTGCATTTTTTAAACAGAAGGGTATGACCTTGTAGGAGAATAAGCTTTGATTGGTGATAAAGGCTATGAATTCTTCATCTTGCCCAAACATGGGGATTTGGTTGTAACTAGAAAATTCATCCATGAAGCTGAACAGGCCGTGCCATGTTGTGGAATCGACCAACTAGTCTATTTTTGGTGGTAAGAAGCTGTCTTTGGGGCAAGCCTTGTTCAGGTTTGTGAAATCCATACATATTCTCCACTTGCCATTTACCTTCTTAACCAACACCACATTCGAGATCCACTCTAGGTAATTGACTTCCCTTATGAATCCTGCTTTCAATAGTTTATCCACCTCGCTATTCGTGGCGTCATATCTTTCCTGATTGAAGCAGCTCCTCTTCTACCTCACTGGCTTTACTTCTTTATTCACTGCTAACTTGTGACATGCTACCTTCAGATTAATTCAAGGCATGTCATTATGGGACCAGGCGAACACATCCGTGTAGACTCGCAAACACTCGATTAGCTCGCACCTCTTTGCTTATGCTCGAGCTGATCTTAACTTTCTTCTCCTGATCGTTGGGTCTTATTAGGACCTCCTTCAACTCCTCAGTAGGCTCTTGTCTTCCCTTCCTCAAATCCCCCCTAACATCCAATGACGTCACCTGTATTACTTTTCTGCCGTTGTTGCGTAACAGCTCCTCGCGACCCTCTGATATGCTTTCACAACCCCTGCCACACCATTCACTCTGTATTTCAATGCCAAGTAATGCGTTGATATTACCGATTGACTGATTCTCATAAACAATCTCCCCAATATCATCTGCTATGGGCTAAACTCGTCCATAACCATGAAGTCAAGCATTATATTCTTCTCGAAGGGTCCCAAGCCTATAGTTAACGGCAGATTTACAATCCCCAAATGAGTTAACGTTCCTCCACCAAATCCTTTCAAAGAGGTGCTTCTGTGTTCAAGTCTCACGTCTGCTATCCCTATCTCGTCTAGGGTGGACTTGAAGAGTATGTCCACCGAGCTTCTTAAGTCCACCAGAATCCTATTGAGCTCTCTATTTGCAACATTCGCCTTTATAACTAGGGCATCTTTATGGGAATATAAAACCCCTTCTTTACACCTGATTCTTGCCCTTTTTGCTGTCGGCATGTTGAGCAGGACCTCTCGATTAGATCTGGGCAATGAGATGTTGAATAGCCATGATCATTGTGAAATCTACAGAATCTGCTCCTGTCCTTTCTATTCGCTGGCTTAGTCATTGGTACTGGAGTACATAGCAAATCTCGTTCTTTCATAACATGTAACATCTCTTCCAGTGACACCTTTAAAGAGATATATCGCCTGTAGGAAGGACTCTGGTCGATCATTTGCATGGTCCTGTCCCTAGGAAAGTTGCCCGTAGGTGGAGGTGGTAGGCGGACAACTCTATCATGACTCTGTACGTGCCGATTCGTAGAGCCATTATAGGACGAATTTTTGCTAGGGTGATGATATCCCCTTTGATCTCTGTTCGGCGACTAGCGAAACGAAACGTGACTAGTCCGAGGTTGGGACGTTCTCTAGTAATGATGGTAAGGAGTAGCTCAGTTTTCT
Source organism: Murraya koenigii (assembly GCA_025617385.1). NCBI lineage: Eukaryota > Viridiplantae > Streptophyta > Magnoliopsida > Sapindales > Rutaceae > Murraya > Murraya koenigii. The sequence goes on along the minus strand of CM046813.1, from coordinate 5,696,402 downwards.
GCCCCTTTGGAAGTCGATGAGCCCTGGGCTGGCTTAATTAACCCCCCTTCTTTTTTAGCTCTCTTCTCCTTACACTTCATTCTGTCAATCTACTATCTCCTCAACTCCACTGTTTTCTCCTCTTCGATTATAATATCCCTATTTTTCCGCTCATACGCATCAGAATATGAGCGAATCAAGGGATTCCGCAGATTGTACTATAGCCTTCCCATTCTTACCCTTTCCTTCAACCCCCTCAGTGCTTGGGGATGATTGAATGCCCCAAGATCTAAAACCACTCGGTGATACCTTTTGACAAACTCTCAGAGGGATTCTCTCTTCCTCTGTTTGATTTCAACTAGCTCCATCATATCGTCTTCGGAAGCTACTGCCTCATGGAATTATTCTGTAAACTCTGTGCACATTTGTTTGAAACTCCATGGCAGCTTACAATACCACTCTCGTGTTCGCTCTTCTAAGATAAGTGGGAAGGCTCTAAACCTTTGCACTGCTGTCAAGCTCTGCTGTCCAGTTATATCATTAAAGCGCTCAATGTGCACCAACGAATCACTCTTTACTGAAAATTTTAAGTTGGGAAAATGAAAATTCCTGGAAATTATGGCACTCATGATCTCTGCTGAGAGTGGATATTCATTGTCTAGCATGATCTTCCAACTTGGGGCTTTCTCATGCCCTCGGATGTTGTCAATGATCTGAGCTAACCTGCGAACCTCTCCTTCCAACTCTTTCACACGAGAAGGAGTCCGTGCTGCAACTTGCCCACGCACTTGCTCTGTGTCCCTTAGATGCTGTCTTAACTCTCTTTCTTCCAAGCTTAAACCCACCCTTCTAGCCGTACTCTTCACCCTCTGCCTTTGGGCTCCAACTCTCATATCCAGTTCAGTGAGGGCATTCCTTCGGCTGGATTCAGGGATGTCATTGTTTGCTCTCCTCTGTCCATCCCTGAGCTCCTTAAGGATGGATGTCAATGTCTCCATCTGTCTCTCCATTCGATCCATCCTTTCTTGCACCACTCTATCCCAGGCTTCGTTGGCCACTTCCCTCAGGGTTATTGATTCTTCAAAACTTATTTCTCTTGGAATGTTGCCTCCCGTTGTCATGTTGTTTCTCCGACTCGTAGCAAGACTCAGCTTTTTGTTCATTGCCCACAGACGGCGCCAAACCGTTGATGCAATTTCTAGGTCGTTTCTTGCTCAAGCAGGTTCTCCAGCTAATTCTTGTGTTTCTCTGGCCTCTGGAATAATGATACCCTCTAGCCTGTGTTCATAGAAAAAGTGTCAGGGACCGCCGGTATTTTTCCCGAGGAAACCCTTCGACGCTCAAGTCAGTTATCGTGTTAAAGTTTAGAAAATTCTCTCTAAAAATGAAAGAAGGCAAAACACTAGGAAGAAAAATTAACTTCCTTTTTTTTTTAGAATCCAACAACTTTCTTTCTTTTTTCTGAGGTATTTATCTGGGTCTTTCGTCCCTTGCCATTATTCTCGTAACGCACGTTCTTTACTCCTCATGTTTCTTTCTATTATGGGGCGGTTACTTGGTCACCATGATAAGAATTGATTGCATGTGTGAGTTAGACGGTTACTTGGCCATAAAACGAGAATTTATTGTGTGTGGGAGTTATTCCTCCATTCTCAGATAGAGTCGTTTGATCGTCTCACATTGTGGGCTTCGGCTGCACGCTCTGGTCCGGCTCGGCTCGTGGACTGGTTTACTTCTACTCTTGGTGCAGCTCATAACATGGTGAGGGCTCGCTTGACTGACGTGGAGATTTCTGCTCCTCCCAGCCCTGCTCGAGTATATTGCGAGCCTCTAGTCTCCGCTAGCTTAATACCGAGCAGGAGTTCCTTAGATTTGCGATCAGCGCTCCTGCTTCAGCTGGTTTATCCTCGAGCAAATGTGTTCTTTATTTCCTAAACATGACTATTTAAATAAGCTTTTTAAGAGTTTGAGTGACTTTTTCCCTTTCAAAATTTGGTCCATTACTAGCCATACATATTTTGGATAGACTTACAATTAAGTATTCAAATTGTTCACTAAACTCAATTTTCACAACAATTATTCATTCATAAAATTCGCATTAAATTTAGTACATATTGTCACTAATTCAGAAGTCAAAATACACAGTCAAAATTCATTTAGTACATAAGTTTGAAGTTAAATGACGCCAATATGGTTCCATGGCCATACCTATGAAGAAATAAAGCTTGAAGATTCAATGAAATTGAGTCTATGTTCAATGGGTAGATACAAGAATAAATAATTGATTTTCTTGATTCTTTTACATGATTATTCTTTAAAATCACAGTATTCCCGATCTAACTTGAAGATTTTATAAAGATAGAAAAAATACAAAGAGACAAGAGAGACAAATGTAATTAAAATAATAGTAATACAACTATAAAGCTGACTTACCAAATTTGTGGAACGAAACAAATTTAAATAGTGATAAGGTTTAATAACAAATTATCACATAAATTTATAAAATAACGCCACAGTAGTTGGAATACAAACTTCATAAATTAATCTATCATTATTCTAATAAAAAACGACTCATTTATTCAAAGCAATATAAACAAATAATAACTTTCTACTTCCCTATAAATATGCTAGGGTTAGAGGAGGCATAAGCCATGATGGTCGGGTGTTGTTCAAATTTGTCCATGTCCTCCTTACACATTACCACCAATGCTTCTAGCCCTTTACCATCACTTGTGGTTGATAAAACAGCATAATTAGGTAATGAATAGGGCCCCACGGTAAACCAAACAGGCTTCCCCCACCCAAAATCAGTTTCAAAGACAGGCATTCCAGCCACACTAGTTATAAGAAATGACCTTGTGTCTCCCAACCCTTCCATCATATTTTTCAAGAAACCTAAGTACTCATTACTATTAATCATGCTGCTTACCTTTCTCTTTGATTTGATTACTTCTCTTACTAAACTTGTTACCTCCATGGCATCATCATTATCCTCGGCTAATGACCATTCTACCCTTACAAGCCGATAAATGTTACCCATGCCTTGTGGACTTATTGGTAGATTATTCAACTTGTTCCGCAAGTTCATAGTGTAATGCATTGCATGAGACTGATTTTTATTAGTTACCTTCTTTCGTGCTATCGGAATGGAAGCACCCCAAATGAGTGCTGAAACAACCCCGAAACGCGTTGCTTGTAACACATCATCGTCAAAGTTATTATTAGCCATTAATTGTTTATTCACCTTCTCCTTTAGAGCTGCTAGCTTCTTGCCATCAAACAAAAATCTTTTGAACACAAGGTTGTATGAAGATGCCGGTGGTGGGTTTGGGAATTGAAAATTGACCGGCGGAAACAAAGAGGTCAAATCTAAAATGATATTGTTATCATTTGCATTTGCAATTACCTCCCCACGGGTAATCTCATCCCACATTTTCATGAAGTTAGATATTGCTGTACCATCGGCCACTCCATGTGAAAAACAGATACCAATTGCCATGTCACCGCTGCTGAATAAATTTACTTGGACAGCCAAAATTTCCCTTTGAGAAACCTCTAAATTCGCTAATTGTGGGCTTGGTGGGATTAAGTGTTGCACCAGCTCCATATTCGGTGGTTGAAGAAACTTTGATATATCATTGTTAACATAAGCTTCAATAAATTTAGCCCCATGATCATTACAGTCTACTGAAAAGACATCAATGAATCTTCCGGCAAAAGGGTAGTAGTGGGTTAATGTTTTTGACAAAGATTGCTTCAGGAAATCAGATTTTTTCCTGAAATCCTGGGGGGGCAGCTGCTTGCAATTGGCAGAGTAGAAGAAGACTAGCGGGACGTACATATGAGAAGACGATTGATCAAGCAATGAAAGTTTGTAGGCTCTAAGATGTTTCGGTGTTGGAGATGAAGGCTTGATAGCTTCGGAGGAAATGATTTGAACATAATCGGTAGTGGTAGTGCTACTTGTGACGCTTCTTTTTGTGAAGAAGATTTGAACATTATTGGTGACCAATTTGGAAGTAGTGATTGTTCGGAAAATGTTTCTGAGTATCAATGCCATCTTTTGCCCTTTGAGAAATTATCAACCCGATTGGCATGTTGTTTGTTGCCAAATCCATCATATTTATTATAACTCTTGCAGAATTAATCCCTAAAATTTCGGATCTCCAGAATAATAAAGAAGATGAAATCGATTTGAATAGAAAAAACAAAAAAAAACAAAATCAACAAACGTAGGTGATGAGTGGAAATGTGAATAGTCAACAATCAATATTATCAGGAATGATGGGCTCCAATAAATAATTTCAATAGACAATAATATAAAAGATTCTCCCTCTCCGTTTTCCAAAATTTATACGATATCTCAGGGTCTGAAATTTCCAATAAATAATTCCAATAGACAATAATATAATTCTCACTCCCTATTAAGTTAAAATATTTGGTTGAGATATATCAAATTTTAATAATTCTTGTTACTTGTTATATAAGAACATATATTTAACGTATGGATTTCGATTTAGTGATTAGCTGGGCTTTGTGTTGAGTATCTATTTATTATTTGATAAAGAATTGACCAATTATTAATATTGTTGTAATTAATATTTATTAATTGAATAATAAATAATATATAACTAAATATTAGTAGCTTATAATACTATAAATACATGTGAAAAAGAAAATTATAAAAAAACAGCACACTCGCCTCATCACTTTAATTTTAATTCATTTATGAAATAGTAAATCTTATAGAACAAGTAACAAGAATGATTAGATACATGCTGAGCGGTATTTTACCGATTTTTCTATAAAAACTATGACTGTGAATGAGCTTGAGTCAAAATGTCTCATTACGATATATCCAATTTCAATAATTCTTGTTACTTGTTCTTTTTAAAAGGATTTTATTTTATATAATACTATTGACATTAATTGACTGTTTAATTAGTTCTTAAATAATCCAAGCATATATGTGTGGGGGCTTTTATGTTCTTGGAAGTTAATTTCTGAGTAAAAATATTAGTGAACGTAACTTGGTAAGTTTGTGTTTACTCACATAAGTTTTTTTTTGGATAAGTATTATGTAAATTGGAAATGGAATATGGTTGTTGATAGTGTACAGTAAATATAACTTTTAAAAATTTATTTTAATAAAAAATAATACGAGTTATTTTATGATGTCGTGATTAAAGTTATGGTATAAATACCATAATTAAATATAAATTATATAAATAAAAATAAATTTTATAAATTTAACATAAACTTGTAAATCAAAATTAACCGTAAAATAAAATATAAATTTTAAAAATTAAACATAAGACTTATAAATGGAAGGTAAAACGAGTAAATTAATATAAAATTAGTAAAATGATGTATTATTAGTAAATAAAACAAAAACTTGCAAATATAACATAAAGCTCGTAAATCAACATTAAGTGCAAAACATAACATAAATTTTAGAAATTAAACATAAGATTTGTAAATGAAAGATAAAACAAATAAATTAATATAAAATTAATAAATTCATGTATTATGAGTTAACAAATGTATCACTAGAAAATAAAATAAAAACTTGTAAAAATAAATTAAAACTAGTAAATTAACATTAATTGTGAAATAAAACATAAATTTTGAAAATAAAACAAAAGATTTGTAAATAGAAGGTAAAAATAAGTAAATTACTATAAAACTGGTAAATTAATGTATTACTAGAAAATAAAATAAAAAATTTCAAATGAAATATAAAACTAGTAAATTAACATTAAGCACAAAATAAAACATAAATTTTGGAAATAGAACATTAGACTTATAAATAGAAGATAAAATAAATAAATTAATATAAAATTAGTAAATTACTGGTAAACACGAAAACTTGTAAATATAACGTAAAGCTAGTGGATCAAAACAAACTATAAAATAAAACATAAATTTTAGAAATAGAACATAAGAGTTGTAAAAGAAAGGTAAAACAAATAAATTACTATAAAACTGATAAATTAATGTATTATTGATAAATAGAATGAAAACTTACAAATATAACATAAAACAAATAAATTAACATTATGTGCAAAATAAAACAAAAAGTTTGTTGATTATGCCTAAACTTATGAATAAAAGATAAAATAAGTAAATTAATATAAGAGTTACTGTAAAAAAAAAAACTCATAATTGTAAAATAAAAAATCATTATAATGTTTATTACCTAATACATTTACGGATTTTTTTTATTTAAATTGACTAATGCTAGTTTTTTATTTATGTAATATATGTGATGTTTTATTAAAGATGAAATTTAGTCTTAAAATTGGATTTTAAAAAATATTATTTTAATATTTTTTATAGTTGTTGTAGAATAAGATTAATTTGCATCTTGCTACACTTCCTTAGTAACAACCTTAAATGGTTTCTAAGTACAAGTAAAAGGTTTAAAACTATATAAAGTATGCATAAGACTCAAAATGTGATATAATTTTATTGACTTATCATGTATGTGTCTAGTAATATAAAAATATTTTTTGTTTTATTTTTTTTATCTACATCAAGATAAATAATTACGCTTAATTAACTTATGTAATAAATAGATATTATTATAGAAAACGGGAAAAAAAGTATACAAATATCCTAAAATAAATATAAAATTTATGGTTAAACTAATTCAATAAAACTTATTCTACTGTTTTGTCAATATAATTTTTTATTTAATTAATGAGTTATTTTTCTTTGTTTAATTAAAGAAAATATTTTTTGTAAATGAATAAAATATTTTCAAATAAAATATTTTCACTAAAATTCTGTAAAAACAATGTTAATATTTTAAATAATTAATAATCTTATATTAATTTACTAGTTTTACTTTATATTTACTAATTTTATATCTAATTTATAATATTTATATCTATCACGATATTAAGGTCATAATTTTTATTACGGCATCATAGAATTTTTCAAATAATAAAGATACTATAAGTATCATACCAGCGTGGGATAAAAGGTTAAAGTTCAATTTATCCTTATTTAGAATGACAATCTTCAATTTACCTTCCAAAAGTGTAAAACTATCAATTTACCTTTATTTATTATAAATAAGACAAAAAAATAAAAATTCATCAGCATGCCCCTCATTTGTCCTCATCTTTTGAATAAAAATGAAAGTAAATGACACTTTTGGGAGTAAATTAAAATTGTCATTCTATTAGGGGGGATAGATTGAAGTTTATTAGGGGAAAAAAATTAAGTTAGCTTTCAAACCATAATAACCAGCATTTACTAAATATTTTAACGTAATAATTTTTAAGTTATAACTATCCGATCATTATACCAAGCAGAGCCAAAGTTGATATGAATTTTTAAATTTTTTTAAGGGTACAACATGAAACAAGAAATCTTAAGTTGATATGATTTTTTTAATTTCCTGTGTTGTATATTTATAATGTAGAAAGTTAATTTATAAAATGTTGACTTGCGAATGCTAGCTGTCTCAAAATGTATTAAGTATCGATCAACTATGTAAAAGTTAATTTATATAATTATGAATTTCTTTATTTTATGAACTAACGTGATCATGTGCTCCAAGAAATTAGTTCAAGGTTTACTTTGCTGCAACATGAGCTCAAATAAATTATTGCTTCATTTAAAATTGGAATTTTTTTTCTTGATATTAAGGCACACTTATCTTTACTAATAAATAGGAAATTTGGTGGAGCAACTGATGATAGTTTTTAGTTGTAGAAGATTCTTTCAGACAGAGAAAATTGGAGGAAAGATAGAGCAAGTAAATAATTGAAAAGTGAAGTTTTATTTATCTGTTTTTGTTTTTGGCTTTTGTGATTGAAAGTAATAACTAATTGCAAGATTAATTTTCGTTTGATATAATGATCCATTGCAAAACTTCAATATGAGATATGAATAAAAAGATTTGGATCCAGTGCTGAGTTGATTTGTGCTCAATTCTTTATAAACATGTTAGGAAATTGAGTTTTCTCCTCTAAGATTACTTCAAGAAAATTTGTCAAGATATACCAACTATTTATGTGAAAAATTCTAAATCCAAAGAAAAACTACAACTGTTGTTAAAAAGATAACTAAAGAAAAATATTCACTATATAAAAAATTGTTACAATCACACTTTTAGAAATAGTTTTATCTTACCCAAGCTCTAAATAGATGATCTCGAAAAACATTCTTTAATAAAGCAAGTAATACCTATATTGAAGAGCCAAATGCTTCTACAATATATCTATGTGCTTACGAACATTTCTCTACTCTCAATTTGAATTTCATCTCATCTAAATTGGATTGAAAACTTTTGGATGTTACCATGCTTTCTCTTCTCTACTATTTACAAAGAAGCTAAGCATGCAAAGTCCAATTTTATGGCCTTTCTCTTCTTCCTCCCATTTTTTTTTCTTATGTAGAAAAGAGATCCACTGTTGGCGACAATATCAATATCTCTTTGTCGAGCTTGCTCTACTTTCTTGACAATTTCTTTAAGGTGCCAAAATGATCCACACCTTCAAATCATTGCGTATACCAAATTGGATATATCTTTGACTTGAATCCACCACAAGCCAAAAAAATTCTCCGATTAATTTTTCAACTTCAAACTTCACCAAATTTGAAAAAACACTAACTACTGACAAATATACTCTCCACTTTGACTTTGTATTTTACCACAGACTATTTGAATTGGCACCCACTGCTTCATGTGAACAGTACTACATATATGAATAGTACTATATATGTGAACAATACCATATATCCACATGTACAAATCGTTGGCTCTGATACCATTGTTAGGAAATTGAGTTTCCTCCCCCAAGATCATTCCAAGTAAATTAGTCAAGCAATAGTTTAACCGAAAAATTAAATGGAGAATACAGCAATCACATAACACAATATTTTTGTGAAAAATTCTAAATCTAGACAAAAATTACAATCGTTGTTAAAAAGACAACTAGAGAAAATATTCATTAAGTGAAAAATTGTTACAACCACAGTCTCAGAAATAGTTTTTCTGACCCAAACCCCAAATACATGATCTCGAGAAACATTCCTTAGCAAAGCAAACCCATAATACTCATATTAAGGAGTCAAATGTTATATAATATATCTACATGCTTACAAACATTTCTCTACTCACAATTTGAATTTCATCTCACCAAAATTGAATTGAAAGCTTTGGATGCTATCATGCCTTTTCTTCTTTGTTATTTATAAAGAAACTAACGAAGCTAAGCATACGAAGTCCAATTTTGTGGCCTTTCTCTTCTTCCTCCTTTTTTCTTTTCTTTTCTTTTTTCTTTTTACTTTTTTTCAATTCAAAATCAACCACCATCTTTGATATTCAAGCTTTCAAAATCTTCATTCAAAGATGAGTGCCTAACTTGATTTTTTTTCTTTTTCTAATCACATTCTTCAACAAAACATAAATTTGATATTAATAAATGAAAGATAAAATAAGTAAATTAATATAAGAGTGGTAAATTAATGTTTTAAAATTACTAACAAAACAAACACTTATAAAAATAATGTAATGCTTCTAAATCAAAATTAAACTTTAATTTAAAAAATAGTTCATTCATTTAATTTAATTGTATTGAAAACAATTGGAATAAATTTTATTGAATTAGTTTAACCATAAATTTTATATTCATGATAGGACATTTATAAACTTTTTTTTTCATTTTATATCATAGTAGTTGTTTACTATATAGTTTAATTAAGAAAAATTATTTTTCTTAACGTGGATCAAGCCAAAACAAAATAAAAAGATATTCTTCTATTACTAAACATATATGAAATATCAATAAAATTAAATTAAATTTTTAGTTTTATATATACTTCATGTAATTTTAAACTTTGTTTCTTAGTTATACTAAAAGATTATTTTGGGGTTGCAGTCCGAGGAGGTTTATAAGATTGCAAAATCAATTATCTTACAAATAATTTTGAAAAATATAAAAAAATTTAAAATTTAATTTTGAGAATAAGTTTTATCCTTAATAAAATTTCATATATATCATTACATATATTCAATTTAGAACAAAAAAGGTAATCATTATTATAATGAGCTTTTATTTTACATTTGTAACTTTTATTTTTTTCAATAACTGTTATAATGTTTACTTGTTTTATTTTGCGTTACATCAGTAAGTTTTTGTTTTGTATACTAATAATATATTATTTTATTACTCTTATAATAATTTACTTATTTTATCTTCTATTTACCATTTTTATATTTTATTTACTTAATTTATGTTTTATTTTACATTTAATGTTGATTTATAAATTGAGTGATGCTACTAGCACCCTTTTATTTTTCTTATAAAACTCCCTCTTGTTATGTATTTACAATTTTATCCTTTATATTTTATATTGTATTAAATTTAAAATCTTATTTAATTAAATCCACGTATGATTTTTCTCTATGACTCTTTTCCATTAAAAGCTCTTAGAAATTACATGATCTAAAGTTTTTTTACTTAACAATTTATTATTATATGAAATATAATTCTGTGAACTTTAATAAATTACTAACTTTATTAGAATACTAAGAGACAACTGAGACTTGTGCATAATTTATACAAATTTATTTTGAAATGGAATGCCATAAACTAAAAAGCATAAATCTAAAACAAATAAAAACTAATAATAAATTAAGCTCATAAGACAAAAAATATTAGGTTGTTATCAATAGTTTTTGCTACAAAAAAAGAAACTTAAATGAGGGGAGCTTGCAGAGAGAGAACTGAAAGGGATTGAAATAACAAAGGGTATTTTAGGAATTAAAGAGGATATAAACAAAAATGGGGTTTGAAAAGGATAGGGGAGAGGTGCTAATAACACTACTCTTACAAGTTTTATGTTATATTGACGAGTCTATGTTTTATTTACCAATAATATATTAATTTATACTCTTATGATATTTTATTTTATACTTAATATTGCTTTACAAGTTTTATGTTATGTTTGTAAGCTTTTGTTTTGTTTACTAATAAATACATCATTTTATCACTTTTATGTTAATTTAATTGTTTTACCTTCTTTTTACAAGTCCTATGTTTTATTTACACAATTTATGTTTTATTTTATACTTAATGTTGATTTACAAATTTTATGTTATATCTATAAGTTTTTGTTTTATTTACCAATAATATATCAATTTACCACTCTTATGTTGATTTACTTATTTTAACTTTGATTTAAAAGTCTTATATTCCATTTATATAATTTATGTTTTATTTTATATTTAATATTGATTTATAAATTTTATGTTACATTTATAAATTTTTATTGTAAATGAAAGATAAAATAAGTAAATTAATATTGGTTGATAAGTTTTGTGTTACATTTATCAGTTTTTGTTTTGTTTACTAATAATACACTAATTTACCATTCTTATGTTAATTTACTTATTTTATCTTCTATTTACAAGTCTTATGTTTCATTTACATAATCTATGTTTTGTTTTGTACTTAATGTTGAGTTATAAATTTTATGTTAAATTTACATATCCTATGTTTTATTTATATAATTTATGTTTAACTACAGTATTGGTATTTTGATTTTAATCATGACATCATAGGGTAATCCTTTAATTATTTTTATATTGTTATCCAATAAATATCTCAGTACTAAGGGCCCATTTAAGATTACTTTTGGGAGGCTTAAAAATGATTTTGAGAATTTAAAAGTTAATTTTAGTGTTTGACAAAAAAAATAAAAATCACTTTTGTCAAAATCCGCATCTTCTACAACTGATTTTGAAAAGTAGAGAGGAAATGATATTTAGATTTTGATTTTAAGAATCAATTTTATTCTTTAACACAATTGTATAAATATTTTTACAATAATTACTTAAACCCAAAACTATCTTTATTCAAATTAGAAACAAAATCAATATTGCAATAAATTTTTATTATAAAAAATAAAAGAAATAAGATCAATAAGTATAGATTTTATTTTTAATTAAATTATTACAATAAACAATTAAAAATATTGTATGTACATGTTTTTATATATGTAAGTAAATTTCATCATATATTATGTTCATTTTAGTAATTTGATTTTTATAGCAGTTTAACAATAAGAATTACCAAACACCCATAACTACTCTAAAAACTCACAAGACTTCTGAAAATAAAATTTACTAAATACTTAACTGATTCTCTTCAAAGCTGATTATTTCTACAGCACAATTAACAATAATTATTTTAAAAGCTATAACATTACCAAACTATCCTTAAATATAAAAAAAAAAAATCCATAAACTGATTCAGCCTAATCAATTTTGATCAAATTAATTCAGTTTATTGTTTTTAGCCTCGAGTACAATTGAAATTCTTGTATTCTATTTGTAGCCTTATAAAAATATATATTACTGTTTGTAAGTCAGCATGGTAAATATCAAATCTCTTGTGCCTTTGATTTTAGTGATTGAAATCTACTTTGTATTTACTTTAAGATTCCATGAATAAATAGAAGGAAAGTTTTGAAGACTTTTATAGAATTAATCTTGGGTTTAGTCTCAAAATTGATAAAAGTCTTGAGAAGATGCTTGCCATCTCGAGAGCTCTTTTAAATCAAACGATCAGAATTTTAGTGACCAAATGGACCTTGCAAATAATAGAATCATCAAACTAAGCCAGCAAAGAAGGGAAAATAATGAACAATAAAATAAAATAAAATAAATATAATCCATAAGCAAATTACAAGAACTATGTATTGATATTTAATCCAATATTGTCGGATCCTTAATCTAACGTTGGGCTTGTATGTGAATAATTATGTATTGTGAACTGTCATACAAGGTTAAATCCAATTAAAAATGATCTAATTAGGTTTTTGGTAATTTGGGCTTTAATGTATTTAATAGAGTATGGACTTTTAATGTGTAGAGACATAATGGTTTTCTAATTATATGATGGGCAGAATTAGGAATACCTAATGACAACAAGAAATGTTATCTATATAAGTGGTTATGGTCCCCAAGTCACATGTAGCTTTTCTATTCTTTCTAGTATTCCATCATAAGAAAAAATGCACAGAGAAACTAAAAGATTTTTTAAGATATACGTGTTGATCTAGAATGCCAACTACACCACCCTAGAGGATAATTTAGCATTATGGATTCAGCTACACTTCTGCATATTTAATTATTAATTCTTGATGATATATCGTGAATGTTCATAAATTTTAGGTGATAGATTTCACCATAAAGAATTTAATTATCCTAACAAGTGGTATCAAAGCTTATTCATGTTGAATCATTGAGAATCAAATTTATTTTGATTAATGATTAATTTTTTGGTGTTCTTGAATTTAATAATTCATGTATTATTGAATTTAAGAACAAAATTATAAATTTAAATTATTAGATTTTTTGAAATTCTCAGTTTAATATATTTGAGAATTAAAGAAAATAAATTAAAATTGGATTAAGAAAAATATTAAGAAATTCTTTTCTTGGAAACTAAATATCTCAGTTTAAAGTTTTCAAGCAATCTTTTTTTTTTCAAGTTCAAGTTGGTGGCAGCCTAGCCACCACAGGCATCCAAGCAAGGCGTGGCTATTAGGCCATGCCATTAAGTGGCCTGGCAGTTCAAGTAAAGTGGTAGCCATTGCCATCGCTTTCAAGAAATAAAAGAAAAAGGGGCGGTGGATGTTTTTTTTCCTAGCTGGGAAAGGTGAGGCCATCAAGCAAGCTCCGGGCATCAGGTTGCGGTAGACAAGGCTAGAGAGGCGGCTCAAGGAAAAAAAAGGCGCTGTCGTTTTCCAGTTAGGGCAAACACAACCTTGGCTGTGCATCAGTAAGCATGCTGTGGCAGCTTGGGTCAGAGAGCAGTAGCCAAGGTTGAAGGAGAAACAACTATATATATATGTGTGTGTGTATTGAAAATGCGTTAAAGATCTGGGTCGGGTCAAGTGACCTGACTTGAAAACTTGGTTTGAGTAAAAAAAAAAAGTTGGTTTTGGATTTGATTCGGATTTGACTCGAATTGGCCCAATCCAGACTGGTAAACAATTCACCGATCAATGTTCAACCATTGACTATGACCCTTATTTTTTAAAGGTTTTAAGAGGTAATTTTTTGTTAATTTTAAATTCAAATATTAATATAGTAATATATATTTTAACATAAATTAATTGAAGGAACATGTCGCCAAAAGCGATCACTATTGTGAAAATTAATTTATTTTGGAATATAAATGTCTTATGTATATGTAATTTCTATAAATATTGATCATCCCGAAGGAAGGTCTATATTTGACAAAGTTACGTGTGTATTAACGGTAATATACACGTGATGATTATTTAGTTTTACATATGAACAATAAATCGGTCTAAATGAAGGTTTATTGTTTGACATGTTCTTATTATTATTGTTTAATTACTACATCTAGATATTACTTATAAGTTAATATTTGTCCAAACAAGAAATATTAATAGAGTGCCTAATATCTTGAGGTAGCGTTTACCTTTATTTGAATTTATTTTTGTTTGAAGACTAATAAGAGCTTGTTTTGTTTGTTTATTGTTCTCTAGATTCAGTTATGACTCCTACTAATATTGTTGCTAACATCAATTTTATTCCTATGCTACATGGCTTTAATTTCACGTTTTGCAGAGAAAATATTTTAATAGTTCTCATAGTCATGGATCTCGACCTTGCATTAAAGGTTGATTGTTTTTCATATCTTGCGGATGATAGTGCCCTCTATAAAAAAGATGAATATGAAAAGATAAGAGAAATTAAATCGTATATGTATGATATGTTAGCCTAAAGGGCTACACATATTGTAATTTTGATGGTAACAAGCATGTATTTTAAGTAATTTGGTTAATATTTTATTTCTCATTTTTCACTAGTTCTTGAATGATAATATTTACACAAGTGAATAAAGCGAAATGAAGCTAAAGATACTAAAAGTATAACGGCTCATTTAATAATAAAGTTTAGGTGGACAAAATTATTAATGCTATACATGGTTTAGCATTTGAGAAGCTCAAAGTGTTTATTTAATAAGAAATCATTTTTCATAAACTAAAAGCTTTATATCTGTAAGACAAGCATTTATGTGGATTTGAGTATTTTTCAGATTTTACATTAAATTGAAAAAGTTTTAATAACTTTGAATTTAATTAGCATTAGGTTAAAATTATGGAAATAGTCTTTTTGAAAAATCTTATAAAGTTTTGGGGCATAACATAATTTTGAAAAGTTTTAGGCTATATCATAATTTTAAAAAATTTTGAGAATAACTAGTATTATTTAGAAATTTTGAAAATGGGCCTATATGAAAAATATTATGAAGTTTTAGGTTATAATATAATTATTAAAAGTTTTAGGCTAAATTGTAATTGTTGAAACAATATAGCTGTAGCAAAATTCAAATGCAACAGTAACTTTACTGTAGCAAGCGGCTAGCCAGTTAAATTAAGTGGCAAACTACTGGTCTGCGGGTTTTATGCAATAACAGATATATTTTGCATGAAAACTATATAAACTTGAATCTAATTCATTTTTAAGAACTTTAGTGCTTAGACATATATGGTAGATAGATTCTGGTGCAACTGCTAATCAGTGTGTCTATGCATGATTGCCTAAATTGCCAAAAGCCAAGTGATGGTGAAAGATATATCTATGTGGGCAATGGCAAGATAGTTAAAGTTGAAGCAATAGAAAAATTTAGATTATTATTAAAGATTGAATTTTATTTGGATATTTATGAAACATTTATTGTATTGTCCTTTAGGCGGAACTTGATTTGTATTTCTGTTTTGGACAAATCTAGTTTTTCATATTCATTTGAGAATAGAAAATTTAGTTAGTTTCATGATTCAAAATTAGTTGGGTTTAGTTCTTTATCAGGCAATGATAATATTTATTTAATCGATACGATTGCTTTATTTAACAAATCCCAACAATTGAGTACACGAGGTTTAAAGACAAAATTAACCAATGAGAATTTAGCTGCATTATGGCACAAGATATTGGGTCATATCTCCAGACGAGAATAGAGAGACTTGTGTTAGACCAAATTCTTGACCCTTAGATTTTAAAGATTTTGATGTTTATTTTAACTATATTAAGGGGAAAAAAAAACAATAAAAGGAGATTTGAAGTCCCTAGGACTTTGAACATCTTAGAACTAATACATATAGACATTTGTGAGCCATTCCCTATGGTTGTTTAGAATGGTCAACAATATTTTATGATGTTCATCAATGATTTTTCTAGATATGGCTATATATATCTCCTTCATAAAAAATCACAGTCCTTGGATATGTTAAAAAATTTTAAGGCTAAAGTTGAGAATTAACTTAACTAAAGAATAAAAATCGTTAGATCTGATCGTGGTGGTGAGTACTATAGTAGATATGACAGCTCTGGTGAACAACATCTAGGACCATTAGCTAAGTTTATAAAGGTATGCGATATCGTCCTATAGTACACTATGGCGAGTTCGCCTGCTATGAATGGTGTTGCTGAAAGATGAAACAGGATGCTTAAAGACATTGTGAGAGTATGATTTTTCATTTTACTTTATCTGAATCGCTGTGGGTAAAAATACTTAAGATTGCAGCATATATTCTTAGCGGGGTTCCAACTGAAGCGACTACTAAAACCCCTTACGAACTTTAGACAGGTAAGAAGACTAGTATAAAATATTTGTATGCTTGGGGATGCTCAGCTGAGAAGAAGTTGAACTCCAGGACGGTGAGTTTCTATTTTATTGGATACTTTGAACGATCTTGGGGGTATAAGTTTTATGATTCTAAGACTAAATCAATTTTATAGTCAGGAAATGCATGGTTTTTTGAGGATGTCAAGTTGTGGGGAGAGATACAGTTAGTGACTTTGTCTTTAAAGAGGAATGTGTTAATATTCCCACAAATTTTATGGCATTATTTTAGAAGAACAAACTCTACCACCTCAATAACCCATACTATTTAGGAGATCCACAAGAGAAATGAGAAGTGCAGTGCCAGATGACTACATTGTATTTTTTCAAGAACATGAGATATATATTGGAGTGATAGAAGATCCGATCAATTTCTGTCAAGCCATGGAAAGTTCTAACCCTCAAAAGTGGATTGAAGCCATGAATAAGAAAATAAAATCCATGAGAGAGAATGACGTATAGGATCTTGTCCTATTGCCAAAAGGTGAGAAACAAATTAGTTGCAAATAGATATTTTAGATGAAGAGGGATTAGAAAAGTTATGTAGAGAGGTACAAAGCTCTTCTTGTCTCAAAGGGCTTTACACAAAGGGAAGGAATTGATTATGAAAATACTTTCTCTTTGGTTTCTTGGAAAGACTCTTTCAAGATTATAATGGCATTGATGGTACATTTCAATCTTGATCTACATCAAATGGATGTGAAGATAGCGTTTGTCAACGGTGACATTGATGAAACGATGTCTATGGTGCAGCCAAAAAACTTTGAGCCAGAAGACCCAAAGAATATGGTTTACAAACTTAGGAAATCCATTTATGGGCTCTTACGAGTATATCGACAATGGTATTTCAAGTTTCATCAAGTGATCATGTCATTCGGTTTTGAGATGAATTTGGTCAATGATCGCATATACTATAATTTCTATAGGAGTAAGTATATTTTTTTGGTTTTATATGTCAATAATATTTTTCTTGCCAGCAACGACATATACTTATTGCATGAAACCACTAAGAATTTTGAGATAAAAACTCTTGGTGATGTCTCTTTTGTATTAGGTATATAAATACACCAGGATCACTCATGAGGTATTATAAGATTATCGCAAAAGAGGTATATCGAAAAGATTCTCAAGAGATTTGACATGTAAGATTGTAAACCTAGAAATGCCCCTGTGGCTAGGGAGACAAATTTAGTCTCAATCAGTACTCTAAGAATGATTTTGAGGAAAAAGATATGTAGAATATTCCTTATGCGTCAGCAGTAGGAAGTCTACTGTATGCTCAAGTTTGTATATGATTGGATATTGTGTACTTTACTTTTATGTTGGGCAGATATTTAAGTAATCTAGGAGTAGAGCTTTGGAAAGCAGCTAAACGAGTCTTGCAGTATTTACAGAGAACAAAAGACAGCATGTTTATGTATCAGAGGTCAGATAAGCTTGAGATCATTGGGTATACTGACTTCGATTTTGTTGGATGGCAAGATAGTATGAAGTCCACGACAGGCTTCTTTTATATATTAGTTGGAGATGTTGTTTCCTACTGCTCCACTTTGGCAGTCTCTTATTGCTTCTTCCACTTTGGCAGCAGAGTTCATAGCATGTTATAAGGCATTTAATCACGGAATATGGTTGCTGAATTTTATCAAGGGGTTGCGGACAGTAGATGGTATCGATAGGCCACACAGATTATTTTGTGATAACAAATCAGCAGTAATGTATTCCAATAACAATAAGAGCTCAATGAAGTCGAAGCATATATACATCAATTTCCTAGTTGTTAAAGAAAGAGCTCAGAGTGGACAATTATCTATAGAGCACGTTGGCAAAAACTCTATGATCATGGATCTACTTACTAAGATTACTACCTAAAATATTTCATGAGCACACTACCGATATAAGTATCATGGTATTTAAGGATATTAAGCTTTAGTGGGAGTTTGCAATTTTAGATACTCTTATGATATAGATATTTTTCAGTTATTTTAGTTTATGATTATTTAAGGTTATTTTCAGTATAAATAAAGTTTTGGTTTATTCACACTCTGATTTTGGTAAGGTTTGATCTCACTAAATTTTAAGGTAGATAAGTTGGAAATAAGCATGTTAAGATCACAGTGTGTGAAATTTTCATGCTACAGATCTACATCATAATCCATTTCATCCAGTTGTATTGGTTTAGTGACTATTGATAGGCTGAGTTACAGTAGTTGTAATGAACGCCGCTTTGATCCTATGTTGATATGATTGATACATTTTGGTAATGACCGTAAGGTTAAACTCATATAGTTATTTTTTCAAAGCATAATTATAAGATTTCACATATAGCCTAAGTGAGAGATTGTTGGATATTTAATCCAATATTGTTAGATCTTTAATCCAACGTTGGGCTTGTATGTGAAAAATTATTATTACAAATTGTCATATAAGGTTAAGTTCAATTAAAAGTTATCTAATAAGGCTTTTGATAATTTGAGCTTTAATGTATCTAATAGGGTGTGGGCTTTTAATATGTAGAGACCAAATGGTATTCTAATTCTCTGATAGGTAGAATTAGGAATACCTAATGATAGCATAAAAGGTTGTCTATATAAGTGATTATGGTCCCTAGGTCACACGTATCTTTTCTATTCTTTCTAGTATCCCATCATCAGAAAGAGTGCATAGAGAAACTAAAAGACTCTCTAGCATATACTTGTTGATCTGGAAGGTCAACCACACTACCCTAGAGGATAATTTAGCATTAGATTCAGGTACGCTTCCATATGTTTAATTATTAATTCTTGATGATACATCATAAATATTCCTAAATTTTATAGGATAATTCAATATTACTGATTCAGCTATGCTTTCGCATATTTACTTATTAATTTTTAGAGATACAACATGAGATGGATTTCATTATAAAGAATTTAATTATTCTAACACTATGAACCCGAAAGTTGTGCATATCTTGTCCATTAAAATTTTCACTACGCTTAAATATTCTATGAAAGAATTAATTAAGAGCAAATATTTAAGGTATGTCATGTCCTTAAATATATTTATTATTTTTATTTTAATATCATAACAATAATAATTAGCGAGAAATTAACTTTTGTATCTTTTAGGGAATAAAAGAGTTAGTTTGGCAATTGGAGTGAAAACAAGAGGTCACGTCAGCTTTCCAGTGCTATAAAGGAATTAATTGGTGTTTTTGCATAAGGAGGGATGTGAAATAAGAGAAAAAGACCATAAAAATAACTTTTAATGTTATAAGAAAACTTTTGCTGAAATTTGAACATAAATGTATTGCAAATGGTTAAATTTCAGATTATCCTCTCCTCATGAATCAACTGTCTTCAAATCACTCCTATTTTTGAAAACCTTAAGTTACCCATATTATTATTCAAAAGATAAATAAAAAAATTAGGATGGGTTGCTGAATTTTGTTTTTGGTCTTCTTAATAAAAAATAAGGGATAAATTGAGAGCGATTTCCAGATGAAAGAGATTATTTGAAGATAGTCAATTTATGAGGAGAGTAATTCAAAATTAACCCTTCACAGAGAGCTTCGTCTCAATTTATTAAATAACCAATTAACTCTTTTTATTTTTGTCATTATATTTTTCTCTTAGTATTTTCTTTGACTAACCTACCATGAATAAATTCTGGTGAGATATAGGACTAAAAAATTAATTTCTTATGATGCTAATTAAAAATAACATTTCCTTGACATTATATAAAAGGGAAATTCTTGAATAATTTCTTTTCAAAATGTTAGTTTTATTTAAAATGCAGGAGGTGAACTAAAGTTAAAAAAATTCACAAAAAAACAGGAGAGAAGAATTATAATTAATAAATTAACAACTCTTTTATTCAGAACAAGTATTTGTCAATACTAGCGTATGAAATATGCATCTCACTCATGTTAACTATGTTGGATATTTAATATAATATTGTTGGATCCTCCATACAATGTTGGACTTATATGTGAATAATTATATATTGCAGACTACCATATAAGGTTATACCTAATTAAGACCTAATAGTATTCTGATTCTATGATGGGTTGAATTAGGAATACCTAGTAATAACAAGAGAAATTATCTATATAAGTAATTACGATCTCCAGGTTACACGTATCTTTTATATTCTTTTTGATATCCCTTCATTACAAAGAGTGTACAGAGAAATTAAAAAGCTATCTAGGATATATGTAATGATCTGAAAGGCTAACCACACAACCCTAGAGGATAATTCAACATTATAGATTCATTTACACTTCCACATAATCTTTTTATTGATTCTTGGTGATACAACATGAATGTTCATAGATTTTAAGGTGATGGATTTCAGCAACAGAATTTAATTATTCTAATAAGTGGTACCATAGCTGCTTCATGTTGAATCATTAATAATCAAATTTATTTTGATTAATGATTAAATCTTTTGAGTTCTCAAATTTAATAATTTCAATATTATTAAGTTTGAGAACAAACACAAGCTTAAAATTCGCGGATTTAGAATAAAAAAATATTAAAATTATGAAAAATTTAGAAACATGCATATTCAGTTTTATATAGTTTTTGTGTGGCTGGATTAAAAAAAATGAGTTTCTAAAGTTTTCAAGCCAGTGCAATCTAGTCGCCATCGATGTTCGGGCAAGGTGTGGCTGTTAGGCCACGCCATCAAGCAAGCCACAGCCTGTAGTTAAAGTAAAGTGGTGGCCATGATTGCCGCATCAAAAACTTAATAAAAAAAGGGGGACTGGGCATGGCCTAATAAGCCGCAGCCTAAAGCTTAAAAGCAAGTGCCATGGCCACTGCATAAAGAAGGAGAAACAGTAAAAAAAGAAAAAAAAGGGCATTATGATTAGGGTTGGTTCTGGGTCGAGCAACTTGATCTGGTCTAACAATATGGGTAGGTGCTAGATTAGGATTCAATTTGGGTTATAGTACAAACTCGGTTAACTATTGATCGGTCAATGGTCAATTATTGATCGTTGACCAAGGTTTGACCAAAATTTTTAAAATTTTTTATGGGTAATTTTTGTTACAATTTTAAATTCAAATATTAGTTAGCCAACACGTCAGCAAAGTGACTTCTCTAGTGAAAGTTAATTTATTTTAGAATATAAACAGCTTATGTATATTTAATTTTTATAAATATCAATTAGCCCGAAGGAAAGTATATATTTGATAGAGTTGTATGTGCACTAGTAGCAATAAACACGTGATGATTATTTGATTTTACATGTAAACAATAAATCTGCCTAAAAGAAGATTTATCTAGGCATATTTGTTGTTTGACATGTTCTTATTATCAGTGTTTGAAAACTGCACCAAGATATTAGTTACGAGGTAATATTTTGTCCAAAGATGAAATATTAATAGAGTACCCGGTATCTTAAGTTGGAGTTTACCTTTATTTGAATTTATTTTTTATTTTAAAACTAATATAAGCTTGTTTTGTTTGTTTATTATTCTTTAGATTCAGTTATATCTGCTACTAATATTACTTACAATTTAATTTCTATGCTTAATAGCTCAAACTTCAAGTCATGGCAAGATAACTTGTTAATAGTTCTCACAGTCATATATCTTGACCTTATGTTAAAGGTTGATTCTTTCTCAGCTCTTACGGATGCGAGTGCTTCTGATGACAAGAAGGATTTAGATAGGTGGGAGAAATCAAATCGCTTGTGTATGATGATCATGAATAAGGCCATTAAGAAAGCATTCAGGGGCTCAATATCTGACAAGTTGCTAAGGAGTTCTTTGCGGATATTGAAAATAAATTTGTCTAGAATGAAAAGGTTGAAATAGGCATGCTCTTAACAAATCTTATTTCAATGAGATATACAGACAAAGACAATATTATGAAGTCCACTATGGAGATGTCTCATCTTGCTTCAAAGCTCAGAGCACTTAAGATTGAACTCTCTTAGGACTTGTCAGTGCATAGGGTTTTAATATCCTTACCACTATAGTTTAACCATTTTAAGTTAAGCTATAATTTTCAAAAAGAGACTTTCTAGAGAAGGATAGGTTGTAGAAAGATAAGACAGAAAGTACTCACCTAGCCTTTATCTCTAAGGGCAAGGACGAGGGTAAAATGAGGAATAAGGATAATGAAATTGTAGATACAACACCTCAAAGGAAACAACAAAAGAAACTGGGTGATCTAGAAAGCACTAGTTGTTTCTTTTATGGAGCTGAAGAGCATAGTTTAGTTTTTTTCGTGATTAATTTAACTTCGATACCAAGGCACACATGATGGATAGATTTAGGTGCAACTGCTCACATCAGTGTGTCTATGCAGGGTTGCCGAAATTACCGAAAGTTCAATGATGGTGAAAGATACATATATGTGGGTGATGACAAAACAGTAGAAGTTAAAGTAATTGGAAGATTTAGATTATTATTGAAGATAAGATTTTATATGGATCTTGATGAAATATTTATAGTTCTATCTTTTAGACAGAATTTGATTTTCATTTTCACTTTGGACAAATTTGGTTATTCTTGTTCATTTAAAAATAGAAAATTCAATTTATTTCGTGATTCAAAATTGGTAGGCTTCGATTCTTTGTTCAGCTATGATAATCCTTTTTTAATTAATATAATTACTGCATGTATAAAGAAAAAGTTAACGAACGAGAATTCAGATACATTATGGCACAAGAGATTTGATCATTTCTCTAGGCGGAGAATAGAGAGACTTATATCAAATTAAATTCTTGATCCCTTAGATTTTTTAGATTTTGTTGTTTATGTTAACTCATCAAGGGGAAATAAACCAGTAAAAGGAGATTTGAAGTCAACAAAACTTGGACATTTTAGAATCCATACATATTGATAAATGTGGGTCATTCCTTACTCAACAATATTTTATGATGCTAATTGACGATTTTTCTAGATATGGCTATACATATCTCTTTCATGAAAAATCACAGTTCTTGGATAATTCAAAAATTTTAATGATGAAGTTGAGAATCAACATAACAAAAGAATTAAAAGCGTTAGATTTGATCGTGGGGGTGAGTACTATAGTAGATATGATGGTTCGAGTGAACAACATTCAAGACCATTTACTAAGTTCATAGAGGAATGCTGCATCATCCCACAGTATATTATGCTGAATTCTCCCTCTATGAATAGTGTTGCTGAAAGATAAAACAGGGCGATTAAAGATATAGTGAGGAGTATCATTTATCATTCTACTTTCCCTGAATCATTTTAGGGAGAAGCACTTAATACTACAACTTATATCCTAAACAGGGTCTAATTAAGGCAACTATTAAAATCTCTTACGAAATTTGGACAAGCAAGAAGACTAGTTTGAAACAATTACATGTTTGGGGATGTCCAACTGAGGCAAGGCCTTATAGGACTAATGAAAAGAAATTGAACTCCAGGTCGGTGAGTTGCTATTTTATTGGATACTTTGAATGATCTAAGGATTACAAGTTTTATGATCCCACGACTATATCAATTTTTGAGGATATCAAGTTTTCGAGGGATATACGGTTAGAGACTTTGTCTTTGAAAATGAATATTTTAATATTCCCACATGTGTTATTGGTATTGATTAGGGTCTCATTTATAGATTTGTTCAAGACACATCAGATGAAGACAATGTTAAAGAACCACTCATACTAGAAAATTTTCCAGAAGAACAACCTTTATCACTTCGAAAACCCATGCCATTAAGGAGATCCATTAGAGAAATGAGAAGTGCTGTATCAGATGACTATATTGCATTTCTTTAAGAACATGAGGTATACATTAGAGTAATAAAAGATGATCCAATCAATTTCCATCAAACCATAGAACATTCTAACTCTCAGAAGTGGATTAATGCCATAAATGACGAGATAAAGATCATAAGAGATAATAACGTATGAGATCTTGCCTCATTGCTAAAAATTTCGAAACCTATTGGTTACTAACTATTATTTAAGACTAAAAAGGATTCAAAAGGCGATGTAGAGAGGTACAAAACGCGTCTTGTCTCAAAAGACTTTACACAGAAATAAGGCATCGACTATAAAGAGATTTTCTCTCCAGTTTCGTCGAAAGACTTTTTCAAGATTATAATGGCACTGTTTGTGCATTTCAATCTTAAGCTATATCAAATAAATGTGAAGAAAGCGTTTGTCAATGATGAAATTGATGAGAAGATTTATATGGTACAATAAAACAATTTTAGTCAGGAGACCCAAAGAATATAGTTTGCAAATTTAAGAAATCTATCTATGGACTCAAGTAAGCATTTTGAAATGAATTTGCTCGATGATTCTATATACCATAAGTTTTATGAGAGTAAGTGTATTTTCTGGTTTTATATATCGATGACATTTTGCTTGCCAGCAACGATATAAGCTTATTGCACGAAACCAAGAGATTTCTAGTTAAGAATTTTTAGATGAAAGATATTGGTGACGCCCCTTTTGTATTAGGTATACAAATACACAAAGATCACTCCCGAGGTATTTTTGGATTATCAAAAAAGAGTTATATTGAAATAGTTCTCAACAGATATGGCATGCAAGATTGTAATTCAGGTGATACCCCTGTGGCTAAGAGAGACAAGTTTAGTTTTAATCAATGCCTTATGAATGATTTTGAAGAAAATAGGACTCAAAAGATTCCTTATGTGTCAGCAGTAGGAAGTCTAATGTATGCTTAGGTTTGTATATGATCAAATATTATGTATGTTACTTAGATGTTGGCTAGATATTTGAGTAATTCAAGAGTAGGCTATTGGCAAGCAACTAAAAGAGTCTTGCGGTACTTACAGAGAATAAAAGACTACATGCTCACATATCAGAGGTCGGATCAACTTAAAATCATTAGATATATAGACTATGATTTTACTAGATGCCAAGATAGTATGAAGTCCACAACGGGCAATATCTATATATTAGCTGAAGGTATTGGTTCCTGGAAGAGTGCTAAACAGTCTCTCATAGTCTTTCTACAATAACAATAGAATTTATAGCATGTTATGAGGCATTTAATCATGGAATATGGCTACGAAATTTTGTCACGGGGCTGCATATAATAGATGATATTGATAGGCTACTCAGATTATTTTGTGACAATAAGTCAGTAGTAATGTATTCCAATAGCAATAGGAGCTTAACGAAGTTGAAGCACATAGACATCAAGTTTCTAGTTGTTAAAGAAAGAGTTCAGAGTAAACAATTGTCTATAAAGCACGTTAATACAAACTCTATGATTGTGGATCCGCTTAAAAAAGGATTGTCACCGAAAATTTTTCATGAGCACACTGCTCGTATGGGTGTCATGTCATTTAATGGTATTCAGTTTTAGTGGGAGTTTGTAATTTTAGATGCTCTTATGATATATACGTTTTAGTTATTAGTTTATGGTTATTTAAGGTTATATTTTACAGAAATAAAGTTTTGGTTTATTCACACTCTAATTTTTTTAAGGTTTGATCTTATTAAGGTTTAAGGTGGACAAGTTAAAAATAGGCATGCTAAGATCACATTGCATTAAATTTTTGTACTACAGATCCACATTACAATCTATGTTATTAAGTTGTATTGGCATTATGACCATTGATGGGTCGAGTTACGACAGTTGTAATGAAAGCTGCTTTAATCCTATATTAATATGATTAATGGACCGGATTTGTTATAGGTACATTTTGTTAATGATAGTAAGGTTGAGTTATATACTTATTTTTGCACGGTATAATTATAAGGTTTCACATATAGTCCAAGTGGGAGATTTTTGGATATTTAATCTAATATTGTTTGATCTTTAATTCAATATTAGGTTTTTATATTAATAATTATGTATTGCGAACTGTCATGTAAGGTTAAGCTCAATTAAAAGTGATCTAATTAGGTTTTTGATAATTTGAGCTTTAATATATCTAATAGGTTGTGAGTTTTTAATGTGTAAAGACCTAATTGTATTCTAATTCTATGATAGGTAGAATTAGAAATACCCAGTGACAATAGGAAAAATTATTTATATAAGTGGTTATGGTTCCAGGTCACATGTCTTTTTTCTATTTTTTTTATATTCTATCATTAGAAAGAGTGCACAGAGAAACTAAAAGACTTTCTAGGATATATGTGTTGATCTGGAAGGCTAATCAAACGACTCTAGAGGATAATTTAGCGTTATGGATTCAAGTACACTTCTGTATAATTTTATTATTGATTCTTAGTAATACAATATGAATGTTCTTGTGTTTTTAGGTGATGGATTTTACCAACACAATTTAATTATTCTAATAAACTACTCCCAAATACTCAACCCATAACTTAAAAGTAAATGACATACAATGGAAGCTTCCATCAGAGAAGCTTTTGCAATCAAAACATTGGAATCTTATCCACCATCCATCGTTTCCAAGGCCCTGGTCATTAGGGAGGAGAATGATTTAGCATTTGAGCACCATGGCTCTACAAAGCTTCAATGGTGAGCCATGGGGGCTTAAACAAAAGTCAGTACATGAAAGAAAACATGGTAGAAGAAACTAAGCCTCAACCTAATAGAGGCATTCCATGGCAAGATTCGAGGATTCTAGAGAAAATTTGGAGCAAGTAAAGAGCTCTAGAAATTTTTTCTTCACTTTTTGAGGAGTACAGGTGACAAACAAAATTGATTTTATATTGAATTCAAAAGTTTAATGTCATAAATATATGATTTGAAGAATCCATTTCTCAGATTTTATACCTTAAATTTAAACTTTAGGAAAAGATATGGTGGCGATGCTCAGTCGCAGGGTATGACAGAACACATATAAAATGATTCAAGCAAAATAGAAATTAGTAATTAATTTCCCAAGGCAACATTTGAACATAGGTCATTTATTAATAATAATAATAATATCATCACCATCATCATCATCATCATTACTTATTAATGTCATTATTATTATTAAAATTTATTAATTTTAAAATTTTAATTATCATCATCTAAATTTATTAAATGTTATTATTTTAATTGTTATAATTATTGTTATTAATATTATTATTATTAAAAATTTATTAATTATTATTATAAAAAAATATTTTATTATTATAGTTATTATTCAAATATTTTAACTTTATTATTTTAATTATTATTATTTTATTAATATTATCATTATTAAATTCTATTATCACCACTGCCACCACCACTACCAAATCATGATCATCATCAAATTTTATTATTTTAATTGTTATTATTATTGCAATTAATGGCATTAATATTATTAATATTTATTATTATTGTAATTACTGTTATTAAAATATATTGACTTTATTATTTTAATTATTATGAATTACTGCTATTCTTATTATTATTGTCACCAATTTTTATTATTATTAATTTATTGTTTTAATTATTATTATTGTCATTAATTTCATTAATTATTAAAATCTATTAACTTATTATTGTTATAATTAATATTATTACCATTATTATTATTATTTTTATTCTTATTATTAGTGTCATTATAATATATACAAATAATGCTAAAAACAATAATTAACAAATGGCACTATTTTTATTCATATTATTGTTATTATTATAATATATACAATTAATAGCAAGCAAGTGAGAGCCCACAAGGTGTGGTCGGATTGGTAACCATGCTCGCCGTAGAGCTGTGGCAGCCAGGGTTCCATTCTTGGGGGTGGGAAGAGGGTTAAAAAACTTGTATTTGGGCTTGCCCGCCCATTTCCTTTAAAAAAAAAATAGCAAGCAAGTGAGATTCTTTAGAACATGAATGAAACCTAGTACAAAAGCACACACTAAATATAATATCAAGCATACTAGCAGTCAAATATAGTAAAGATCCAATCATATCTCGATATATCTTAATATTAACCTTTTTTTTATTCTTGCTACCTTGATGTTGTACTCATTAGAGTGCTTTTTAACATTCCATTTTCATAACCAAACCGTTTGAGTAGATCTTTCATATATTTGGCTTGGTTTATGAAAATTTCTTCCTTTTTATTATTTGTAGACTAAAGAAGTACTTTAACTCTCTCATCATACTCATATCAAATTCTTTACTTATACAGGAGGAAATTCTTAGACAGCAGCTCATTAGTAGAACTAAAGATAATATCATCAACATAAATTTGAACAATAAGAATATCTTTATTCCTATGCTTAATGAAGAGAGTTGTGTCAACCTTGCCTATTGGGAGACCATTATCTAGTAGAAAATATTTGAGCCTATGATACCATGGTCTAAGTACTTGTTTCAAACTATACAAAGCTTTTGCTAACTTATAAACATGGTATGAAAATTTTTCATTTTCAACACCAGAGGTTGCTTCACTTAACTTCATTCATAATATAGCCATTTAAAAAAGTACTTAACATCCATTTGATACAAGAAGAAATCTTTATGACATATAAATGCCAATAACATTCTAGTTAACTCTAATTTAGTTATTGGTGCAAATGTCTTATCGAAATCAATTCCTTATTCTCAGTTATAACCTTGAGCCACTAGTCTAGTTTTATTTCTTACAACTATACCGATTTCATCTATCTTATTCCCAAATGCCCATTTAGTGCCTATAACAGATTGATGTTCCATTTTAAAAGTAATTCACATATATTATTTCTCTCAAATTGATCTAACTCCTTTTGCATTACCATAATCTAAGATTTATCATTTTCCGCATCCAAAAAGGATTTTGGTTTAATTTAAGAAATGGATGCAGCATGTTCACAAGTGTTTCTAAAGGATCTCCTAAAATCAAATCCTTTGGATGAGAGGAAACATACGTCCACTCTTTGGGAGTGCTTAAGAAGTACCTTCATTTTACTTGGCCTTTGTTTCTTTATGTTCTTCCTTTTGATTCTCACATGATGCATAGTTTTATTTATCCTTTGATTGCCCTTCTTATAATTCTCCATTTGCATCATCATCAATAGTAACTTTCTACGAAATAGAGGGGTTAGACTCCTCAAATGTGATATGCATGGACTCCTTCATAATTAAAGTTTTGTTTTTAATGAACTCTATAAGCTTTGCTTGAGTTTAAATACTTAAGAAAGATACCAACATTAGATTTTTTATTAAATTTACTAAGATTATCTTTTAGGTTCAAAATAAAGTATTTGCATCCAAAAACTTTAAAAGCTCATAAAGAGTTTTATTGAGAGTAGATCTTATCAACACATGATTTATGACATAATATGTATTATTGACGTCATTAACCCCAAAATATTTAGGGATACTATTTTTATTCAATGTAGTCCTACCCATTTCTTGAATAAACCTATTCTTTCTCTCAACAACTCCATTTTATTGTGGAGTTCTAGGTGAAGAGAATTGATATTCAATCCATGCTCATTGTAAAAACGTTGAAATGCATGATTTTCAAATTCTCCTCTATAATCACTCCTAATGCATGCAATGTTATAAACCTTTTTATTTTGAGCATTTTTACAATACACTTTAAAAGTATTAAAGGCATCATCTTTATTTGCTAAGAATAATACCCATATGTATATAGAGAAATCATTAACAATCACAAATGCATAATACTTACCTTTCAAGCTAGCATATTTAGAAGGTCTAAATAAGTCTATATGAAGTGATTGAAGTAGTTTAGAGGTGGAAATATGATTTTATTTTATAAAGAGGTTTTAATTTGTTTGCCAAATTTGCATGCTTTACAAATCTTATCATTTTGAAAGTCAATTTTAGGAAGACATTTAATCAAATCATTTTTGGAAATCTTTTAAATCAAATCTATGCTTGCATGTTCTAATCTTCTATGCCATATTGCATGATGATGGTTGGTTATGGCATAGAAGATTAGAACATGCAACCATCATCATGCAATTCCTTAAAAACATTATATAGTTCATCATAGGTAGGAGAATCACCTACTTCATCAAGCTCATTAAATGATTCATTCCCGAATGCCATAAGAGCTAGGTTTGACATTTCTTGGTGTTCCTCGTCATCACTTATTTCCTCTTTATTATCATTTCATATTGGTACCATGACCTTCTTCTAGAGCTTGTTGAGAAGTGGACATTCTAATCATATATGTTTAGACTTCTTATATTCAGAGCAAGTAATTGGCTCATTCTTCTCATTTTGATTACTGTAGTTTCTAAACTTTCTCCACTTATTGATTTTCTTATAGAATATTGTGAATCTCCTTATCAGCATTACTATCTCTTCATCATATGTATTGCTTTCCTTATCACTCGTATGTTTTGAGACTTTGTGTGCAATTCTTTTTTTCTTTTTCTCCTCATTATCTTATTCAGCTGCCAAATATTTTTCATAGAAAATAAGAGAACTGATTAAATCATCAACAGGTAATGTATTTAAATTCTTTACATCTTCTATGGTTGTTTTCTAAGGTCTCCATTTAGTAAGAAGTGACCTAATAATTTTCTTAACATTTTTACTATTCAAAAATGTTTTTCAAGGGTTCATAGAATATTCACAATGTCCGTAAACCTAGTATACCGAGAATAGACACTTTCATTTTGTTCTATTTGGAATAATTCATATTGTCGAGTGTATTGACTTTTGGACTCTTTAACTTGGTTTGTCCTTTCATAGAAAACTTCAAGTTTGTTCCAAAATTCTTATGCACTTTCATATGCAAATACTTTATGGAATTCTTTCTTATCAACTGCACAAAACAAAATATTCATAGAGACAACTTTCTCTTCTCTTCCTCACTCCACTAACTGAACGATTTAGGGATATCTTCCCCTTTTCATTTTTTATGTCGTACACGAATAGTCCATCATTAATGATCTCCCAAATGTTATAATATAAGGCCTATAGGTAAATTCTCATCCTAGTTTTCTAATAAAAATAGTCATTACCGTTAAAGAATGGTGGCCTAGTGATAGATTGCTCTTCCCTAAATGTATAGTCATTTTGAGTTACTATAGATTTTTAACTCTAAACTAATAAGTGAAAAACAAGAGCACATTGCTCTAATACCAAATAAAATACTAACTAAGTAACCCAACAATGGGGTGAATTAAGATTATAAAAATATTGCTAAATTAAAACTAAAAACACTTCAATTAAATCTACCAAATTCAAAATAAATCTAAAGTATAGTAGAGTTAAAGAGTAAGGGATAAAGAAATACAAACATGTGATTTTATGTGGTTTGACCAACCGTGCTTACATCCATACCTCCAAGCCCACCGGACTTGAGGATTTCAGTAAGTGTGCCTCAAAGATTTCAACAACGCTTACACTTGACTTATAAGGTGTCAATGAATCTTTACAACAAGAGATTATCCTTAATCGCTTAACTTAGTGTATCTCAATACTTACAACCACTCAACTTCGTGTTTACAAGAAAAGATTACAATTAACTTCCCTCACACACTATATTTGATTACAAAATAAATGTTCACTGTGTGAATGAAAATAATTAGAAGAATTTAAGCTTAGATTGCTCTTGAATGTTCAATAATAACTATTGTTATTAATCACTTACTTGAATTTAAATGAGCCTTTTTATAATTGGAGTAAAAATTGGCCATTATTGACTTTTTAGGCATTGTCGGTTCACTGTTAGTGAGATATTGGTTCACCGTTATCTTTTTCAAACTAGCCATTATTGAGAGTTTTAAAAATGTCGGTTAACCATTATTGGATATTGGTTCACAACTATCGATCAACTGAAAATTACTTCACTTCTTGGAAGTTGTCCGCTCACTGTTATCAGGATGCTAGTTAACCATTATCATTCATCTTTCAAATGCTTGGTCTCTAGATGCTATTGGTTAGCCGTTGGGTTAATGTCAATTCACCGTTATTTTCTAACTATAAATACACACTTTTTGGGTATTGTCGGTTTAGCTGTCATTTTCATAACAGTTAACCGTTATTCTTCATAATGTTATACACACTTCCACACTCCATAAATGGGTTAGCTATTTTTGTTAAAAAGATTTGTCCAAAAATAAATACTCCAACAATATTAAATAAGAGATATACATAGTATCAAAATCAATATCAAGGTTGTGAATATGTTAACATGTATTACCTAATTATATATAATATAATATAATCAATAAGAATTGGAGTAAAAAAAAAATTATTCTAGCTAGTTTAGTAATAATATAACAATTACCATCAAAAAATTAAAATTAATATCAATTTCCAGCAAATTTTTAAAAATAATCCTGCCAAATTAAATATTTATCATTTTAAATGATTTAATATTTATTTAAATATTAATTTTAATTAAATTTTTAATTTTATATGATATATTTTATTCATGCATGGACAATATTGTGACAAAAATTTGTCATGTGTATGAAAAATTCATGATAGATGAAACATCATAAAATTCATGACACATATAACCGTGATATAGGCTTCAATGACGGCTGGGCAACCATCATCTAATAGGTACATGGCAGTAAAAAGCTATCATTGTCTAGCTTTTTTCTAGTAGCGTAAATTCATCCTCTGTTTTGTATCATTTTTTTGAACTTATTATATTTATTGTTTTAATAAGTAATGATAGGGATACAAATTTTTTATTTTTTAGTAAATAATTTGTGAAAATAACATTGTTGGATAATATTCGCACGTATCGACTTCATTAAATAAATTTGAATTTTATATTATCATCCACTGCATACATAAAAAGTTTGTACAAATATTTGAATCTTTATTGATATAGAGATTGTATAATTTTTTAATTAGTAGGATCATGCGATTATTTTTTAATTATTAAGCCAATTAATTTAATTTATTTAATAAAATAAATTGTACACAGAAAGAAAGCCCACTTAGTTATAAACAAAGTGAAGCAAGCTGACTCAATTGTCAATATCAAAATTCAAGACTTAAGCTTGATCACTCATTTCATTAAGGGTGTGTTTAGTATACTATATTGTATTATTTAATATAGGTGTATTGTATTATGTTGTATTGTATTAGCATAATATTATATTAATGTTGTACAATGTTTGGTGCTATATTATATTGTATTAATTTTTAATTATACTATATTTGCCGTTTCACTGTATAGCATTGTATTAATCTTTTATGTGATTAATTTAGATTAAATTTTGGAAAATAATATTTACTAGTACTTAAAAAAATGTAAATATAAAATGATTAAATTTTAGAATTTTTTATATCAATTTATTTAGTATAAATGTAAGTTCTTCATTGAACATACATAAAACTAACAAATTTTAAAAATTTTGGCAATATAAGATTCATTTTTTCATCATTTTCCAAATGTAAACCCTGTGAAATAAAAATTCAAATAAATAATTAATTCAAATAGCCTCCTAAAAAATATCACAGCACAAATAAATAGTTAAAACACATGATAGTCGTTCAGAAGTCATCTTAGAATGATTGTATAGGAGTTTACACATTTTAATAAACTTCAACATAGTCATAAAATAATAATTTAGCTAGCCCTAATCAAAAGACTTGGTAAATCACAAAAAGTAAATTCTTAACACCCTTTTCATCCTTCAATGTAGCAAATTTGTCAACTGATTTGTTAGAGATGAAGGAACCAGCAACATGTTAATTCCTTGATTAATGCCATTAGTTTTTATTTTCCTTGGAACCAACGTAACTTTACACCATTAGCTTTGATAAGTGTCACTTTTGTTTCCTTACAGCAAGTTTCATCTAACAACTTCAGTTTTCCAATCCATAATCCACAGTCTTGATCTTGCCATCGAGCATTTGTAACTATTTCAGACAATACTGTTTTTTTGAAACTCAAAGATATGACACTTTTGCACAAGAAAATTTCAGAAGTCAGCCATCTATTAAGATGTTTGAATAGTTCAATCTCTTGAATTTGTTTCAATACTTCTTTCTGAAATACCAAACAGAAAGCTTAAATATCGAAAAATAGAAATTATTAATTACCTTGCCCATTGGCACCTTCTATGTTACAGCCTCTCATGTCCACTCGCCGCTTAGTGTGAGGCTCTGCGCTTTCATAGTATTAGGAAATCTATAGCTTTTAGTCTAGTAGTAAGTGCTTGATCCTAAATTTAATTATATAAACTGTTTGGGTAATATCGGGCAGTTCTCCTCGAGACCCTTCTAGCTCGAATAAAATACTCCGGGGTCAATCCAGCTCGAGCAGAAGTCCTGACCACCGGCACGAAGACGGCCTCACTAGACGTCAAAGCTGGTCAAGGTCGAGGAATTCAGAGTTGTCGGAGCTCCGAGCTTTCTTGCCTGCTCGAGGTCATCAGGCCCGGTCAAGGCTGGACAAGGACGAGGAGCTCGAAGGCTGATCAACACCCGAGCTCTCCTTTCTGCTCACTGCAGTCAAGTCCTCGAGCACAACTGGGCCACGCCAATCATAGAATAAATGGAACCCAAGACCTGGCTTAGGACAGTCCGACCCGTTTTCTCAGAATCCCAGCACACCTCTCGATGACTGATCAGGGTCCCACATGGTATGTTGGCGGTACTGTTGCCGACGGCCGGCACATGCCTAGGGCTGGCATATGCCCCCACGGTGCCATCATTCCTTGTGCGCATGCCCGACATTATGATCTGGCCATGTGAACCATGTTAAGGAGACAGCCGCGCATCCCCAGGGAATATTACGCTAAACCCGGCTATCAGAGGGACCATAAACCATTGACGCGGGAGTGGATGATCTAGGAGAGAAACGGCTGGAAAAATGGGGAATAAAAGGAAACTGACAGGTAAGTTGTAGGGGTTCCGAAAATTCACACAGGTTCTTCTGATCTCTTATTTCCCTCTATTCTGATTTTTTCCGGAATTCCATTATTCAGAAAGGAGGGCGAAAATACCCCTCCCATTCTTTCGGTCTCTCTAACTAAGAGGGATACATAAAGAACAACCCGATTACTGACTTGATCGTCGGAGGATTTTTGTCGGAACAACTCCCGGCGACCCCTGACCCTGTTTTCTATGAGTACAGGTGCGGGAGACTTTCGTTCGAGCAAAGATAGAGGAACTGAAATTGGAAGGCAGTCCTGCTCCTGCTCGAGCTCGAGCTAGCCGCGAGCAGAAGGTTTCTTGACACTCTTTGAAGGGACGCGAGTAAACAGCATCAACATTTTTGGCGCCGTCTGTGGGGATCAGTTCAAAAAGCCTGATTTCCCGACACGTTCAGGACACACAACGCAGCGATGAGATGAAACAACCGAATAGGAGTGAGTCCAGAGGAATCGGTGACTTTGAAAGAAATGGCCAATGAGGCTCAGAATAGGGAGATCCAAGAAAGAATGGATCGGATGGAGAAACAAATGGAGATTCTGACCTCCATATTACAAGAACTCATGGATGGACAGAGAAAAGCATGTAACGATGTCCCTGAATCCAGCAGTGGGAACATTCCCATTCGGGAACATGTGGGAGATGAAGGCCAAAGACCTAGAGCACCAAACGTTGTCATGAGGGAGGAGACAAACATGGAGGAAAGAGGGTCTCGTCAGCACTTGCAGGATACAACTCCAACCTCCCGTGCGGAAGAGCTGGAGGGGGACGTGCGTAGGTTGGCACAAGTTGTGGAGGACCTCCGAGGAAACGGAAAGAGCCCGAGTTGGAGGATAATGCTGGACAACGAGTCTCCACTCTCGACGGAGATCATGGGTGTCACGATCCCACGTGACTTCCGCTTCCCGGATTTGAAATTTTCAGAAAAAAGTGATCCGTTGGTGCACATAGAGCGATTCAATGATATGACAGGAGTGCAGGGTTTGTCGGCAGCACAGAGGTGCAGGGCCTTCCCGCTCACTCTTGAGGGAAGGGCAAGAGAATGTTATAGCAGGTTGCCGCGTGGAAGCATCTTGAGCTTCGAACAAATGTGTAGGGAATTTGCAGAGCGCTCGGGCGCAGCTGACCTCAAGATGATATGATGGAGCTATCGGAAGTAAGACAGAGGGAGGGAGAACCCCTCCGGGAGTTCATCCCCAAGCGCTGAGAGGATTGAAGGACGGGATCCGGATGGGAAGGCTATGGTATAATCTGCAAAGCCCTTCGATCCGCTCATATTCGCACGCTGTATGAACAGTAAAAATGGATATGGTAATCGAAGAGGAAAAATCGCAAGTTCGGAAGTGAACAGGGCAATAGAGCAAAGAGGAAGGAGAAAGGAGGTCCCGCCCAGAAGCACAGTGCTTCAAAAGCAACAAGGGACCGAGGTTCTGCATACAACCGCTACTGCAGATTCCCCACCACGGATGATTCCCCTGCACCCCGCAGGTCTCCAGGCCGGGATCACAGGGAGTACAGGAGTCACGACGACCACCCATCCCGCAACCAACCACCAAGCAGACCTGCGGTGAACCACAACAGAGCAGATCATCCATTGCCACCCCACCAAGAAGTTTTCCAAGGATCGAGGCGACATGACGATGGAGCAGAGCCCCGCTACGGGCAATACATAGGGTCAAGGTATCTCTCAAGAGATACTTCAAGTGGTCGAGAGCGAGGACCACCGAGCCCCCAACGCCAATGGCCAAGTCACCAGAAAACGAGACAAGGGCGGTTCTACTGCTTCCATGGTGACCACGGCCATTCCACATCACAAAGGCCGTGATTCGAAGAACTAGGTGGAGGATCCGGTTAGGAATCCAGACTTGGACGAGTTTATTAAGGAGGACATCCGGTGGTCGAGCGAAGAACTCGAGGAAGATGATCGAGCTTATGAAATAGACTTGGAACCACCGCCACAAGTGGTGATCTCGTGAGGGCCCACGATGGCGTGAAGTTCAAACAGGGCCCGGAAGAACTATTGCAGATATGCCACTGCCGGCCGAGAGGTCCTCTTCACCGCCTCACCGCTAAAAAGGCCAAGTGTCCCAGCAGTGCCCATTATGTGGACGGAGGAAGACGAAGAGGGGTGTCAGACTCCACGAGGATGCCCTGGTTGTGAAAGCCAACATCGCTAATAAAGAAGTTGACCGAATACTGGTAGACTCGGGATGCTCGGTGGATATTCTCTTCAAGTCCACACTCGAGGATTTGGGAATAACAGGTGCGAGCCTCGAGCGCATCTGAGCACTTCCTTAAAAGGATTCAGGGGAGGGAAGCTGATACCTCTGGGAATCATCAAACCGGTCAGTAACCATGGGCTCGAGGCCTTTGAAAAGAATATGATGTTAGACTTTGTGGTGGTAGATGAAGCCAGCCCATACCAGGCAATATTGGGGAGGCCGTTCATGAGGATCAGCTAGTCCGTGCTATCCACCCACTACTTGGCCTTAAAGTATCGAGTGAATAGAGTCGTAGGGTCGTGAAAGGCACCGGAGGGTGGCAAGGAGTCGCTACTGCTGGCAGCCAAAGAAACCATGCAGATAACCTCACTGGACTTGAGGGGAGTCAAGGAAAGGAAGGCGGAGCCGACCGAGGAGCTGGAGGAGGTCGAGTGAGAGCAGCACGACCCCAGAAGAAAATCCGGATCGGCTCGGCATTAGCGAGCAGCTGAAAGAAAAGTCGGTGGAGTGTCTGCGAGCACACGCGGATGTGTTCGCATGGACGCACGAGGATATGCCTGACCCAGAAATGGCGTGTCACAGGCTGGCAATACGGAGAGATGCTAAGCCAGTGAGGCAGAAAAGGAGATGCGTCAACCAAGAGAGATATGAGGCCATCAACTACGAGGTGGAAAAGTCGCTGAAAGCGGATTCATAAGGGAGGTCTCCTACTCCGAATGGATCTCGAATGTGGTGCTGGTAAAGAAAGCAAGTGGGAAATGGAGAATGTGCGTGGACTTCACGAATGTGAACGAAGCTTGCCCTAAAGATAGCTTCCCATTGCTAAAGATAGACCAACTGGTGGACTCTACGGCGGGGCACGGGCTGCTTAGTTTTATGGATGCATTCTCAGGTTATAACCAGATTCCCATGCACCAATTAGACGAGGAATGCACAGCCTTCATCACCAATCGTGGACTCAGATCGCTATAAGGTCATGCCCTTCGACTCAAGAATGCAGGGCAACATACTGTAGGTCAGTGAACAAGGTCTTCAAGCCATCGATCCGTCGAACGATGGAGGTGTATGTGGATGACATGATCACCAAGTCTAAAGACGCGGAGGAGCATGTAAGGCATTTAGAGGAGACCTTCAC
This sequence comes from Murraya koenigii, assembly GCA_025617385.1. NCBI lineage: Eukaryota > Viridiplantae > Streptophyta > Magnoliopsida > Sapindales > Rutaceae > Murraya > Murraya koenigii. Next base: position 5,657,670 of record CM046813.1, on the reverse strand, counting down.
GCTCTTAAGAAAGCATCGGATGAAAATAAACCCAGAGAAATGTGCCTTTGGGGTTGGTTCGGGAAAATTCTTAGGCTTCATGGTCAGTCACAGAGGGATCGAGGCCAATCCAGAAAAGATAAGAGCAGTGGTGGAAATGAAGTCCCCCGTAGCCTCAAGGAGATACAAAGCCTCACCGACAAATTGGCGTCCCTCAACAGGTTCGTATCTCGAGCTACGGAAAAATGCCGAGTCTTCTTCTAAGAAATGAAGAAAGGCAGGAAGACAAAGTGGACACCGTAACGCGTGCTGCTCCAACAATTGAAAGAATACTACTGAAAGCTCCATTACTATCTACACCTCGAGCATGGGAGATATTGCTTCGCACTCTAGCCGTGTCTCAATGGGCAACGAGTTCGGCTCCGTAAGGGAGGAGTCGTGGTGCAAGACGCTGTTTATTACACGAGCGTAGCTTCACTGGAAGTCGAGACTCGATATCCACCGATGGAGAAATGGGCACCGCCCCAGTAACAAGCAATCAATGTCGAGGCCTTATTTTCGAGCGCATTCTAGTAGTGGTTCTAACAAACCAGCCACTCGTGCAAACTCGCACAAGCCGTAGACCTCCGTAAGGTCAGTGAAATGGCTCGTGGAGCTCAATGAATTCGACATCGCCTACCAACCTCGAACAACTATAAAAGCTCGCCTTTAGTCGATTTCGTGGTCGAATGTACAGAAAGAAATGGAGAGATGGAGAGCGAAGCATCCACTGCACTCTCTACCCTAACAAATGCATGGATAGTCACTACGACGGGTCATGCGGGGACCAAGGAGCAGGATCGTGGATCGTGCTTCTCAATCTCGAGCGGTAGAAATGCAGATGTCGAAGCTAGAGTTCAAGTCACCAACAATCGAGCCGAATACGAGGTCAGAATTGCCGGATCAAGCTCGCCTTAGTAGTAAAAGCAAAAGAGGTGAAGCTTCAAACAAACTCACAGCTGGTGGCCAACCATCTCAACGAAAGCTTCCAAGCGAAAGGCGAGAAGATGGAGGCTTATCTTCGGAAGGCAAGACAGCTGATTGATAACTTTCGAGCAGTCGAGGTAGAGCAGATCTCGAGGGGGAAGAATTTTTGAGCTGATATAATAGCTCGCATGGCCGCTACCTCCGACCCCAAAATACCAAGGTCCATCCCGTTGGAAATTAAGACCTGCTCGAGTCTCGAGCAGGAAAACGAAGTATTGAGTTTATCATCGAGCAGCAGCTGGATGGAACCAATTGTTTCTTACCTCAAGGAAGGGACGGTGCCGGCCGATAAGAAGCAAGCGAAGTCGAAGTGTAAAGCCGCCAGTACACTCTCATCGACGAGGTCTTGTATAGACGGGATATACCTCCCTCGCGTGCTTAGATCGAGGAGGCGACTATGTCCTCCGAGATACACGAGGAATTTGCGGAATCATTCGGCGAGGTCCTGGCTTCAGGCCTCGAGCAAGGATACTGCCCGCATGCATCAAGATGCTCAAGAGAAACCGGTCGCAAGAGTTGCGACTTTGCCATTACCGACTCACCTCCAGAGAACCTTACGCGATGAACTCACCACGGTCCTTTTTCTCAATGGGAATTGACTTGATCGAGCCACCGCCGAAGGGAGAGCATCCGCACCCACGCCTATAGTCGCAATCGATTATTTCACCAAACGGGTCGAAGTGGGAGCCTCGAGTAAGTATCACGTAGGTAAAACCACCGACTTCATCTCGAAAAATGTGATTTGCAGATACGGGATTCCTCATGCATTGGTCACGCATAACGGGAGACAGCTTGATAACGGCAAGTTTAGTGGACTTCGCCAAAATCCGGGATAGAGTTGAAGTTTTGCTCTCCTCACACCCGCAAGCCAATGGACAAGTGGAAGCCGCGAACAAGACCATAAAACGCCTCCCAAGACCGGACTTGGCGAGCAAGAAGGAGCTCGGTGGACGAGCTCCTCGGCGCCTCGCGGGCTTATGAACCACACACAAACTCGCCATCGGAGAGACCCCATTCTTCTCGGCGTTTGGACATGAAGTAATGGTTCCTACTAAAATAGAATCGGGACGCACCGAACTGAACACTTCAATGAGGAGCAAAACAACGAGCAGATGTGCGCAGGTCCGGACTTGCTGGAAGAGAAGAAAGAAAGGGTCGCTGCTAAGATCGGAGAATACCAACAGAAAGTGGCTCGTTATTACAACCAAAATGTGCACATTTGCCGGTTCCAAGTGGGTGGTTGGGTACTCGTAAGAGTTAATCGTAACACGAAAGACCCGAGGTAAGCGTGTTAGGCCGAATCAGAAGGTCCTTATCAAGTCACTCAAATAGCTAGACCGAGAGCATACCGGCTAGCCCATCCGGATGGACGAGAGGTCAAGAGGTCGTGGAATGCACAACTCTCGATGAAATACTTCCAAGAAGTTTCCTCGTGTTGTAAGCTTTAATGTAAAATTCCTTCCCAAAACGGGATGCGTAAAAACTTAAATGTATGTAAGAGTAAGAAAACATTTGTAATATTAATTCAAGTCGAAGCCGAAGCTCGTGAAGAACACTCGTGCCGAAGTCCCAAAGCCTAAGCCTTAGAGTGACTCGTGCCTAGCGTGGCTAATCGCAAGCCCGAGCATGAAGCTCATGAAGATCTCTAAGGCTGAAGTCCCAAAGCCTAAGCCTTAAAGTGACTCGTGCCTAGCGTGGCCAATCGCAGTCCGAGCGGTAAGAAGCTCGTGAAGAACGCTAAGGCCGAAGTCCCAAAGCCTAAACCTTAGAGCGAATCGCGTGCTTAGCGAGGCCAATCGCAGTCGAGCGTAAGAAGCTCATGAAGAACGCTAAGGCCGGAAGTCCCAAAGCCTAAGCCTCAGCGTGACTGCGTGCCTAGCCGTAGGCTAATCGCAGTCGAAAGCGTAAGAGCTCGCGAAGAACGCTAAGCGCCGAAGTCCCAAAGCCTAAGCCTTAGAGCGAGACGGTGCCTAGCGTGGCTAATCGCAGTCGAGCGTAAGAGCTCGTGAAGAACGCTAGGCCGAAGTCCCAAAGCCTAAGCCTTAGAGCGGACGCTGTCTAGCGTGGCTAATCGCAGTCGAGCGTAAGAAGCTCGTGAAGAACGCTAAGGCCGAAGTCCCAAAGCCTAAGTCTTGAGCGGGATCGGTGTCTAGCGAGGCCAATCGCAGTCCGAGCGTAAGAAGCTCGTGAAGAACGCTAAGGCTAGAAGTCCCAAAGCCTAAGCCTTAAGCGGACTGGTGCCTAGCGAGGCCAATCGCAAGCCCGAGCATAAGAAGCTCACGAAGAACGCTAAGGCTGAAGTCCCAAAGCCTAAGCCTTAGAGCGGATCTGCACTCTAGCGTGGCTAATCGCAGGCCGAGCGTAAGAAGCTCGTGAAGAACGCCATGGTCGAAGTCCAAAAGCCTAAGCCTTAGAGTGGACTGCGCTTAGCGTGGCCAATCGCAGTCGAGCGTAAGAAGTTCGTGAAGAACGCTATGGCCGAAGTCCCAAAGCCTAAGCCTTAGGCGGGACTGGCATCTCAGCGTAGGCCAATCGCAGCCGAGCGTAAGAAGCTCGTGAAGAACGCTAAGGTCGAAGTCCCAAAGCCTAAGTCTTAAGTGGACTGGTCCTTAGCGAGGCTAATTGCAGTCCGAGCGTAAGAGACTCATGAAGAACGCTAAGGCCGTAAGTCCCAAAGCCTAAGTCTTGTGGGGACTGCGCTTCAGCGAGGCCAATCAGTAAGTCCGAACAGAAGAGACTTATGAAGAACGCTAAGGCCAGAAGTCCCAAAGCCTAAGCCTTAGGTGGGACGGTGCCAAGCGTGGTCAATTACAGGCTCGAGCAAGAAGAGCACGATGAGATTACATCAAATTTAAACATGAACCAAAATTGGGCTCGAGGCAAATAAGCTCGCAAAATAAAAAGCTACAGAGTACGAGCAAAACTTTGAATCAAGTAGACCGAGCTCACGAGACAGGCAGAAGGCTTTTTAGCCTAACTCAAGGCAAATCTTTGCCATGCATAAAGATGATACAAGCAGTGATATACTTGGGTATAAAATAAAGCGAAAGTCCAACACTTACAAAATTCCCACTTAGCGAGCACATGAAGTCAATCCCATACTTAAAACACAAGAATATGCACACGGGTACAGAAATGAGTTACCCAACATATGTTCTTTATTCATCGAAACGATTACAAGTACAAGGTATAAAAAATAAAAAGAGAGAAAAATAGTTCAAGCAGCAGGGGCATCTTCGGCAGCAGCAGGAGGAGCATCTTCAGCAGCAGCAGGAGGAGCTTCAGCAGTAGGGGGAGGAATAATTTCCCCAGGTTCAGTCTGAAGCTCGGAAGGAGAAGCTTCAGACCCTTGGATGGGGATATCGTGAATGCGCATGTACTCAGGAACATCCGGTTGGAACTTAGATAGGTCGACCTCGGGATGTACCTTGCCCAAGGCATACACGAGGCAGTCATAGCTGAAGGTCACCCCATCGTTGTACTCGGTTGCGAGCTGGACCTTCAAAGCATCTATCTGCCCTTGGAGACGAGAAGTTTCCCCCTCCATGGTCTGCTCAAAGGAGAATCTCTGGGTGTCCAAGTCCTTCCGAGCCTCGATCAACTCTTCACGGATGACAGTCAGCTCCCTCTTGAACTGGGTAACCTTAGAATCAGACACCGCTGTCCTCTCTGCAAAGGTTGCATTCTCCTCTTGAAGCCTCGTGTTCTCCTCTTTCAACTGCCCAATAGTCTGCTCCAAGCTCCGAATCTCTGCTCGATGTTTCTCCTGAGAGTCTTGGGTTTTGGCCTTGAGCCTGGTCACAGCAGCTGAAGCTCAGGAGGAGAGGCGGTGGAGAGCACTAAACAGCTCGTCAGCATCATAGGACTCCAGCCCATCCAGGAATCTGTTGTCCATCTCCCCAGTAAAGTTCCTCAGGTAAGGCTCGACGCGGCTAGGCAGACCCTGCTCCTGCACACTTTCGGGTCGAGGGCGAGCTGAGGCCACAGTCCTCTGACGCCTGCGTGGAGGACCTTCTTCTGCTTGTTCTACCTGCTGAGCAGAAGGGGAAGTTCGAGCAGGTGGAGGCGGAGCATCTGTTTCAGCTCGGGGTCTCTTCGAGGTGCTCGCGCCTCCGGCAGTCCCTACACGCCTATGCATCATCTCGAGCACCCCCTCATGTCTTCCCCTAGCACCAGACTAAACTCCAAAAAATTTTGGGGTGTAAGCAGCTCCTTGCACGAGCTCGCGTTGTCAATTGCATTCTTTACGTGTGCTCGGAGCTCTTCCTCAATTCTGTAAGCAGCACCCCAAGAAACTGTAAAAATAACCAAGGCAAAATAATGAGAACAGATACGAGCATAAAAACTAAAATGAGAATTCATTGGACAGATAAACAACCTGGAGTGCAAAAATGTCATGGAACCGGAGGGATCCCCTCGGTGAGAGGTGCAGCGTGCCCCCATTCCCCCCCAACGAAGAAGAATTTGCTCTTCCAGTTGCCACCAGAAGTTGGGAGATCAGTGATGGGCTTTTTACCCTTCAGGCTGGAGGTAAGGTAGTACCAACCAGCATCCTTCGGGCTGCACTTCAACTGATAAAGGTGCTTTATTTCCCCTACCGAGGGTTCACCCAAATTGCACCATTTCCACAGCACAAAAAGTCCGGAAATGACCCTCCACCCATTTGGGTTCAACTGCCCTGGGGCCAGACGAAATCTGGACAAAACCCGGCAAAATAAGGCTGGAGAGGCAGCCTGACTCCCCATTTGAAGCATTCTAGATGGAAGGTCGTATACCCTTAAGGGGGACGGCTGGGGATATCACCCCTTCCCGGCAACTGTAAATCCACACTATCGGGTATATGGTAGGTATGCCTAAGCCTATTCAAATCTAAATGGGTGGTTTCACACCTCATTTGGTCAATGGGGTACCCCCTACCCTCTGACCTTTGGTTGGCCTTCTCCCCCTGATGCGGCTGGGCCTCCGCCGCGGCAATGCCCCTTCCGAACTAGAATCCCTCACCGGAACTACACTCAGGGGCTCCACTTCACTAGAAGAGGAAGATTCCTCAGGGGACATCCTACGGGCTTGCTGGGTGTCAGACATTTTTCCTAAAGTATAATCTACCCAATCAGAGTCAAAAACCCAGAAGAAGGAAGAACAGAACTGGTGAGAAAAGAAAGAAGAAGGGTTTGTACCTGAACACAGAGAAAGGTTTATATGGCCGAAAATCGCTCTGACACAGAAGAGGAAGACGAAGAAGCACTTGCAAAAAATTTCGGTCTGAGTAAAAAGAGCAATAGGAAGTACAGTGAAGAAATCAAGGGTTTTTAAAAAAAGAAGAAAGGTGCGTCTCTTCAACAGACGGCATGTAGATCAAGGGGCGCGACCTTTCGAGTAACGTCCCTTCAAAATTTGAACGCACGACCAGGATCCATCCCCGTGTCCCGCATTAAATGCGAAATGATGGAAGCGGGAGACAGCTAGAAAACGTGGGGAAGTGGAAAAGGCCGGGAAGTCGGCCCATCACTAATAAGTTTCCAGTCTTATCTCGTTTCACTCCAAAGACTAGAAACTGGGGGACTGGTATTTGGGTAATATCGGGCAGGTCTCCTCGAGGCCCTTCCAGCTCGAATAAAATACCCTGGGGTCAATCCAGCTCGAGCAAAAGTCCTGACCACTGGCACGAAGATGGCCTTACTAGACGTCAAAGCTGGTCAAGGTCGAGGAATTTAGAGCCGTCCGAGCTCCGAGCTTTCTTGCCTGCTCGAGGTCATCAGGCTCGGTCAAGGCTGGACAAGGACGAGGAGCTCGAAGGCTGATCGAGACCCGAGCTCTCCATTCTGCTCGCTGCAGTCAAGTCCTCGAGCACAATTGGGCCACGCCAATCATAGAATAAATGGAACGCGAGACCTGGCTCAGGACAGTCCGACCCGTTTTCTCAGAATCCCAGCACACCTCTCGATGATGGATCAGGGTCCTACATGGTATGTTGGCGGTACTGTTGCCGATGGCCGGCACATGCCCTCACGGTGCCATCATTCCTTGTGCGCATGCCCGACATTATGATCTGGCCATGTGAACCATGTTAAGGAGACAGCCGAGCATCCCCAGGGAATATTACGCTAATCCCGGCTGTCAGAGGGACCCATAAACCATTGACGCGGGAGCGGATGATCTAGGAGAGAAAGGGCGGGAAAAATGGGGAATAAAAGGAAACGATCAGGTAAGTTGCGGGGGTTCCGAAAATTCACACAAGTTCTTCTGATCTCTTGTTTCCCTCTATTCTGATTTTTTCCGGAATTCTATTATTCAGAAAGGAGGGCAAAAATACCCCTCCCATTCTTCCGGTCTCTCTAACTAAGAGGGATACACAAAGAACAACCCGATTACTGACTTGATTGTGGTAGGGTTTTCGCTGGAACAACTCCCGGCGACCCCTGACCCTGTTTTCTGTGAGTACAGGTCCGGGAGACTTTCGTTCGAGCAAAGATAGAGGAACTAAAATTGAAAGGCAGTCATGCTCGAGCTCGAGCTAGCCGCGAGCAGAAGGTTCTTGACACTCTTTGAAGAGACGCGGGAAAACAACATCAACATAAATCTTGAAAATTAACAAGCCTTAATTACTTTCTCTATTTCACTTGAGAAAACACCAATATATTCTTGTCTCCAAAACTCTGCAATACATTTAACTAGTCTTTGAAATCAATGGCCAATGATTTAAATAGAATAGTGTAAATTCGCAACACCTTTACATCATTCAATTTCAAAACAAGATAACAGTTAGTTTAGACAACCTATGCGTAGCCAAAAGGCTAGCTAACAGTCCAAAATCAACCAAGAATATCACTAAGATTGAGTAATGCATTTGCAAAGCTTTCTCTTTTGTTATAATGACTAAAAAATTCGGACATATATGATGATGATACGAGTAATTAGGTAAATCAAACTTTAAAAAAATCTAAAGTAATCTAAAAATCCAAATCACTATGACTAAAATAATTTAAAATCTAACTAAAAAGTTTTATAATTTACCTTGGTGCTTTACTATAATTGTGTGGTGAAGTTCCAGTGAAGGATACTTCGATGGAATCTGGAAGCTACAGCCTGGATTTTTATAGCAAAATTGAAGAATTTCATGGTGCAGATAGCAAAGGCGTAGTGTAATGATGGCATTTGGTTGGCGTCTACGACAAAGCTCCAACAATGGATTATCGAAGGAATTAAGAAGCCGCAGCCAGCAGATCGAGAAATCCAAAACATGAATCTAGATATATGTTTTATGCATAGCCGCATAAACATGACTCAGCCTTGGGTTTAGTTTACGGGGCTTTGACCACATAATTATCAGGAGCTATACAATGCAATGTAGGGTTAAAATAGTGCCAAACATGTGTAAGCATAAATTTAATACAAATAGTATTTTTATTTAGTTTAATACTAGACTCCAAGCGCACCCTAAGAGAGGTTAGAAGAGACACCCCGCAAAAAATAAGAAGAAGAAGAGGATCCTTATCCATTCAAATATAACACAATTGTTACAATTGATCTTATGGGTGTGTTTGGTATACTGTATTGTATTTTGATGTATTGTATTATTTTAATGCAGGTGTATTATAATAAATTATATAATGTTTGGTACTATATTGTACTGCATTCTTTTTTAATTATACTATATTTGGTGCTGCACTATACTGTATTAATTTTTTTATGATTAACTTAAATTATATACTTAGAAAATAATATTTATTAGTACTTAGAAGAATATAAAATATAGAAGACTTAAATTTTAAAAATTTAACACATTTTAGTAAAAATGCTAAAAAATTTCATAATTATTCATAAAAATTGAAGCTTATATAGCCTTAAATTTTTGGAAGCATAACATTTATTTTTCAGTATTTTCTAAATATATAACATATGAAATGAAGATTGAAGCAAATAGTTTAATTAAATAATCTCTAAATAATATAAAAATATAAATAAATAGTTAAAACCTATACGACTAATTCAAAAGTCATCTTATTATAATGATAGAATAAAAACTTATACATACTAAAAGATAATAACAAAATAATAAAGTAATACAATTATTATAACATATTCACTAATAAAATGAATTGTGCAAAATAATCTAAGTAATTAAGATTTTTGTAGTATATGTAATAATATTTTATATCATTATTTATATTATTATTAAATTCAAATTAATATAATTCAACTTTATTCATATTTAAATATTTATTATTAGTAATATTAAATTATTTAAAAATAATTAATTTTTTATATATTAATTATGTAATATTATATTATTATTTTATATATTATTTGATTACTTATCATTAGTCATATTAAATTGATGAATAATAATCAATTTTATATATTAATCATTCTAATATAACTAGGAAATAGAACCTCGCTTCGCGCAGTTTTGAAAAAAGAATTTAGTATTATATTTTTTTCTTGTTTTGCACTTGATGAAATTGATAAAAAAAAATATGGATTTTTTTTTTTAAATGAGGGATCCTTATAAAACTAATGTTATTTATGAAAGTTAACTATTTCTTTTTTTGGTTAATTATTTTTTAAAAGATGTGTATAATCTATATAATGAACCCTCACTCAGCATGTACTTAAACCTTACTACTAAATTTTTTTTGATTGTTACATGCATTATATTTTCCTATGGAAAAAAAGTGCTATAATAAATGTAAAATAATCAAGAAAAAAAATAATTAGAGAAAACAATGGGATAAAGAATTTTTTATACAACATTTTCATCAATAAAAATCATGTTTGTACTAATCAATTCTCCATTCTTTTTAGTATTAACAGACACCACATTCTACAAAGCCTAACTCTTATCATCTAACTACCTTCATTATTATTCAACTCATGAAGAAAAAAGTACTCCATGAAGATGAAGCACACAATACTAAAAATTCAAATAAGTCAAACAATAAAAACAAAAAAAATCTTTATGAAGAGGATGTTGGTCAAATAATAATAATAATAAAAACAAATGTAACAAATCGTAAATACTTAGAGAGTTTGAAAAATCCAAAAGGCACTAAACAAAAGGTTGCATAATTAAATATGAGATTATAATGTTAAAATTTGGCCCTAGTAGTGGCACTGTTGAGGGAAGATAAAGGAACCTTCCTTCCTATATTAATTAGTTAATATATTTTAAACCAAGAAATTTTAATTGTTGGCATAACAAAAGAAACGTATGTTTCAAGGCTTATAATTAATTATTTTTAATAGTTACATATTATTGAATTTAAATAGAAAGAGATACAAACATGTACAACAATGTGAGTGCTGTAATAGTTTTAATTTCTCAAATTGCTTGCATAATAAAGAAATGAATGTTTCAAGGTTTATAATTAATAGATTTTGACAATAAAATATTAATTAAAACAAAACTAGAAAAGAAAATTTGATACCCCACATAAACTTAAACACAATACAATATAATAGAAAATAGAAATAGTTCTTAAAAACGTGTTACTCATTTCGGCCCTCACTTACCTAATGATGGCAAATATTGCAAATGCAACCTACAGGAATGATTACCTCGACAATAATATAAAGCCAAATTACAATCTTGCATTAAGACTTGAAGCCAGCGGAGGCCTAACAGAGTGTTGAAATCAAAGGCTACTGTGATGCATCTTCTACTCCTTCTCTAGGTGTCCCTGCCATGATATTTTAGTTTCAGGTTTCTAAGGTTTTGGCCTAGATAAGGTGCATCTATGGCACAACTATATATGTCCATGGTGTTAATTTAATTAATGCAATTTTAAATAATTTAAAGGGTCTTTTTGATTTTAGCTTTACTTTACTATTTTATTAGTGAAATGTTTGTTTATAAGAGCAAATCTTTATTAATAATTTATATGATGGGTATTTTTATAGTAAAATAATAAGAGCATTCAGAGTAATTCTTAAAGTGCAAATAGTCTTACCCTATTTATATTAAGGAGAAAAATAAATAACTTAATTGATTCATACCAGTGGAGAAGTTTTGTAAAATAACTATGACCACCCTAAAGGTTTCAAATAATTTAATTTGAATGTCATATTTTATTTAAAAATTACTTTTTAACTCTGTTTTACATTTTTAATGTGAATTTTTTTTATATAAATATTTCAAAATCTATTACTATTAAGTAATAAAATGCATAGAGTTAGACCGCTCTATAAATAGTTGAAGATATGCAAAAATCGCCATAGAGTTTGGAGAGAAGAAAAAATAACAGTAATGAAAATATTTAGTAGACAATATATTTTTATAATTTTATTTATTTTAAAAATCAAACAAATATTTACGCAAACACATATATTTATAGAAGCTTCAAGATGGCCTAGGTCCTGTGAATCTTGGTTTATCTTCATTTCTAGGCTTATAGGGGTGTACTGTGAATTTTATTGTATTTGATATATTTTATAATAGTTAATTTTCAATACTTTATTTTTTTCTTTATTTGTTATGTCGATCATAAATTTTACCCCGATTTTATTTTTTGATTGAAATTAAAAAATCACTCAAATAAATTCATTTATTTTATTTACAATTATCAACATCTATATGATTTGGGTCTTTAAAACACATGTTAAGAAGATAATCTGAATAAAAATAATTACATTCGATAGAAATGTAAATTTTATTTATCAAATATAATAAAATTCACAATACACCCCTATAAGCTTAGAAATGAAGAAAAACCAAGATTCACAGGACCTAGGCCATCCTGAAGTTTCTTAAAAATAAAAATAAACTATAAAATTTATCATATATTGATGTTGTTTATGTATTGATTTAATTAATGAATCGACTAAGCAAATACAAAAATGTTCTTACTTTTTAAAATTGTTGACATATATATAATTAACACTATGGACATATATAGTTATGCCATAGATGCACATTGTCTAGGCCAAAACCTTGGAAACCTGAGGCTGAAATATCATGGCAGGGCCACCTACAAAAGGAGCAAAAGATGCATCACAGTAGCTTCTTAGTGTGTTCCCTTCTTTGGTAATGAAACCAAGGGAGGTAAGCATGGTAGGTTAGCAATTACGCATGATGATGTCAATGGCACGACAACAGTCATGGCCAATATCAGCCTGGCCATTAAGGAAGAAAATAATAATCTCATTTGAGCATGATTTCAGCTCCTTCAACGCGTTCTAGCACTCCATTACTCTAGAGTCTTGATGCAAGATTGTAGCTCGGCTTTATATTGTTGTCGAGGTGATCATTCTTGTTGGTTGCATTTGCAATATTTGCCATCATCAAGTAAGTGAGGGCAAAAATGAGTAACACATTTTTAAGAGCTATTTTTATTTTCTATTATATTGTGTTGTGTTTATGTTTATGTGAGATATCATATTTTTTTGTAGCTTTTAAAATTTTTTTATAAGTTATTGCTTAATTTATGATCAAGAAAGCTTTAATTAGAGAAGATGATGAATCTTTTGATGAACTGTTATACATTGATTGTGTAATAACAGTCAAATTAATTATGAGATCTTAAGAGATGATGAAAAGCCAAATTTAAAATCTCTATAAACTTTAATGCGTTGATGCTATAATTAGACATTTCAGTAAAGTATAAATTATTGTCTACCCCTATCAATTATTTAATTTCCTCATCAATCAATAATTCTCTCTTATTAATTCATAATACAAAGAATATAAAAAGATGAGGAATAGTGATGCTACATCAACTCTCCTAGTCCCAGCTTTATATAGATATATATATATATAGTAAAAAATACATTATTTAGTTATATTTTTAATATAATAAAAAATGTAATATAATATTATTAAATAATAAATAATAAATTTATTAATTTAAATTAATAATTATAATGTAAACATAAAAAATAAAAAATATGAAATTAAATTAAAAAGTTATTTTATTTTTTTATTGTTATAAAGTAAAAAAATAGAGTAAAAAAAGAAAAAAAGATGAAGAAGATTCTTCTTCCACATTAGTTAAACTCGACTAAACAACTTGCTGCACCAAATGTGGGGTTGAATTACATTATGTAATAAGAAGTACCAAAAAACTTAAATTTATTTTCTTTTTACTTTTAGAGTCAATTTGTTAATTAATTTTTTTATAAATAAATTAACTAGTACCTCAAAAAATATTGTTTCAAGGGTATTGTTGTAGAATTAAAGAAAAATTAAGGGCATGTCTGTAACATATTTTAAAAAATTAAGGATAAGAGTGCTTAAGGTTTTTTTTTAAATAAAACCTAAATAGATACTCAGCACAAAATATAAAGACTCAGTGAGCAATTATCCCAAACAAACGATATATGCATCTCGCTCACTACCCATGGATTGTTATATGCTCCTAAATACTCAACACAACTTAGAAGTCAAATATATTCATCGTTTGGTTCGTTTCCTGGGCCTGGACGACAGTGAAGAGAATCAGTTAGCATTTGAGCACCAGCCAAATACAAAATTTGCTAGACTTTCCATGGAAGTGAAATATGGTATATCGCTAATTCAATGATGGCACGATTACTCAAATAAATTTATTGCATCTCTCAACATTCGAATGTTTATTGAGGTCAATGGATTTTTTGCTCCAAATAAGGCACATGACAACAGTTCCAATGCCATGTCTATTTTGTAAATCTTTGTTAGAATTTCGTGTATTCTAGAGAAAAGATGGAGGAAGTAAGGAGCTCAAGAAATTTTTCTTTGCTTTGTGAGGAGAATAGGTGACTACGAATTTTATTTTATATTGAATTTAAAAGTTTAATGTCACAAATATTTGATTTGAAGAATTCATTTATTAGATTTCCTCCATTAAATTTAAACTTTAGGAAAAGATATGGTGGCGATGCTCCGTCGTAAGATATGATAGAATGCCATATAAAATAATTCAAATAAAACAGAAATTAGTAACTAATTTCACATGATGAACTTAAGGATAAGATTAATTAGCCTCCTAGACATAGCTCGGCCGGTCGGGAATATAATTTGCGCTGACAGTTATCCTAGCTCGAATAATAGGGATAAAGGTTAGTTCTTAGAGGATGAGCTTTTTGATCCCTGTGTATCCAAACCTTTAAGCAAATAGTTTTTTATGATATTATTTAATTAATATATATATATATATATATTGCTCATTTGGGTGTGATTGGTCCATTTGGCCAAAGTTCATTGCTCTATTCAAATGCTCATAAGATGATGTTGTTTGCATAGGATAATTAAATTTGAATCTTAAGATATTTCAAACTCTAAATTTCATGCTTATCTTCAATCTGTACCTGAATATTTTAGTGAGAATTCTATTTATGACATGGCATTAACTCTAAAGAGATAAAAACAAGCACACTATGTCCCTTACTTAAATAGAATTTAAAATTTTTTAAATTATTAGGTCATTCTATAATATCGTGATTAAAATCATGGTATCAATGCCTTATTTAAACATAAATTATGTAAATAAAACATAAGACATGTAAATTTTATGTAAATTTAACATAAAACTTATAAATTAATATTAAGTGTAAAACAAGACATAAAATATGTAGATAGAATATAAAATTTGTAAATGAAAGATAAAACAAATAAATTAACATATGAGTAGTAAATTGGTGTATTATTAGTAAATAGAACAAAACTTAGATATAACATAAAACATTTAAATCAATATTAAGTATAAAATAAAACATAAATTAAGTAAATAAAACACAAAACCTGTAAATAAAATATAAAATAAGTAAATTAACATAAGAGTGGTAAAATTGTATATTATTTGTAAATAAAACATAAATGTACAAAAGTAACAAAAAACTATAAATCAACATTAAGTGTAAAATATAAATTAAGTAAATAAACGTACAGATGTAACACAAAACTTTTTAATTATCATTAAGTGAAAAATAACAAATAAATTATTTAAATGAAATAGAAGACTTATAAATGAAATATAAAAAAAGTAAATATTATTAGAGTTATTGAAAAAAAAATAAAAAGTTATAATTGTAAAACAAAAAAAATCATTATATAATGATCACTTTATATATTTAATGTTTTATTTCTAAATTGAATAATGATAATTTTAGGTTTATGTATTACATGTGATGATATATGAGAAATTTTATTGAGGATAAAACTTATTTTTAAAATCAAATTCTAAAAACTTTTCTTTTCATATTTTTCAAAATTGTTTGTAAGATAAGTGATTTTGCGTCTTGCTAAACCTCCTTGATAGCAACTCCAAATTATCTTTTAGTATAAGTAAAAAACAAAGTTTGAAACTGCATGAACTATGTATAAGAGTAAAAATTAGATTTAATTTTATTGATATTTCATATATGTCTAAAAATATAGGAATGCCATTTTATTTTGTTTTGGCTTAATCCACATTTAATAAAATAACATATTTTGCTTAATTAACTTGTATATTAAACAAATACTATGATTAAAAATTAAAAAAAAAAGCTTATAAATGTCCTAACATGAACATCAAAATTATGGTTACACCAATTTAATAAAATTTATTATAATTGTTTTCAATAAATTTTTTTTTCAATTGATGAGTAATTTTTTCTTGGCTAATAAATTAAATAAATAAACTATTTTTTAAATTAAAGTTCAATGTAAATTTACAAGTTTTATATTATTTTTTAAAATGTTTGTTTTGTTTGTAATTGTAAAACACCAATTTACCATTCTTATATTAATTTACTTATTTTATATTTTATTTACTAGTGTGTAATTTACTAAATTTATGTTTATTACAGAATTGATACCGTAATCTTAATCACAACCATATAAAATTTTCCTTATTAATTTGTTTATGGAGTAATCAATTGATGAAATGCATAAACTAATTAATGAAATTTACTCCTATTGATTCCCATAAACATAAAGGCCGAATTTATACAATGTTTGAAAAATAAAAATGGAAATTATGTAATTGATATGGTAATTTGATTCAATCGTTGATGATATTAATCAATATTTATAATGATTTATAAAGATGGAGACAGCAATCAATCATTTTTATTTATGATTTTGTTTCTATCCATGTCTATTTTTGTCTTATACTTTTTTAGTTGTCAATTTTGACTATCTTGTAAAGATGGAGACAATAACCAATTAATTTGGGTTTCCTTTTCATGTCTATTTTGTCTTATTCTTTTAGATATATAATTCTTAAGAAGTGACGCTGATTTATAAAGATGGAGACAATAACCAATTTATTTGGGTTTGCTTTTCACGTCTATTTTGTCTTATATTTCTAGTTGTATAATTCTTGAGAAGCAACGCTGATTATGTCTCCCTACCTAAATCTTATTTGATTCTCTTCATTTTTAACAAATTCTTGCTCATTCGATTGATGCTTGCAGGAATCCTGAAGACTGAAAGTTTTTTGTTTTGCTCAACGATGTGAATATTTCTTTGAAACCACGCTTACGAGTTGTGATGCATTATTCGAAATTTGGAGGACAATACCAGTGGCATGACAATTACCAAATATCTTACTCTATGGTGACTTGTTTGCTGAATTTAATTAGATGTGAAGTGAGTATATGAATGTGGAACTCGGTTATTGGACAATGCTTACTGATAAAAAATAACAGGGTCGAGATTAGAGCTTTTACGATTAGTACTAACTAAACATGCAACTGGCACCAAAACTTATTTAGGGAAAAAGGCATGTTTAATGTATCTTCCATAAACTAATAAAGCAAAATGCTTGAATGGAAATTACTAATCACTTACAAATTTGTGAATTATTTTATAGTTGACAGATGGACATCTTCTCAGTTCTCACCTCTTTCTTGAAGTTAAAGGTTGGAGTCCTTTCATTTACACACTGCGTTGATTTTCTTCCAAAAATTTGGAAGTAGATTCAGCCCATTATGGGACCATTTATCTAGACTCTGCGACGATAGAATTGATTGATAAAATTTTAGTAGATTTCTAATTTTAAATATCATTCATAAAAGAAAGGAACAACAAATTTTTGGTGCTTGTCACTAAATACACTAGTTAATTTTATTCAATAATAATAATTAAGCTTAAAATACTTATAGGTAATGCTTCAGATGTAGTTAGGAATAACGATTAGAATTAAGGCCGATGCTTGTTGTTTCAGTTCAGTCTCTCAAGCAATAGCCTTATTCTATATAGCAAGGCAGTATAATTTTTTTCCTCTCCAATTATTATACAATACTATTAGACTAAACTCTTGCTCCTTTAGTCTTTAGATAACCCATGTACTTTCAAAAAAAAAAAAAGAAAAGAAAAGAAAAGACAACCCATGTATATGTATAGTTCAAATAAATCATCACACAATGAATATAACCCTATTATTTTTTAATTGTATAGACGCAACTTTTATACTTTTTAATTTGAAAATTCTCATTTAAAAAATATGAGTTGTTAACATGGACAAAACCATCGATTTACAACTAGGAATAAATAAATTAGTCAATGCTCGTTAACTTCTATATATCAAAGCGAGATCATCGTCTTCAGTGACACTAACATTATAATAGAAAAGGACCAATAACTCAATAGCATGCAAATTATATAATTGAGTGACAATAAGGTTATAATAGAAAAAGAATAAAAAATTTTTGTTTTTTTCTAATATTATTACATTTTTAACATTAGGGTTGTATTCAGAAACTAAAAAAATTAGGGACCTAAGTATAAATGTGAGAAGCATAAATAATTATCTTTCTTCCTTTGAAATTTTCCAATATACAGCACAAAGAAATTGCTGCTTAAACAATTGAAGTTTTATTTTTATTTTTAAATAAAGTTGAGGGATGAGTAAAGTCCAGATTAATTTTTATCCCTCCATCTTTCTTAGGTGATCAATCAAATAAATGTGAAATTTTAGAATACATCAAGGTACCATGTCAGTCATATATAAGGATGGCAACTCAATCCGAACTCGGATGAACCCGAATTTTTCGGACCGAGTTCAACCTGCACCGGATTAATTTTTTTCCAAAATCCAGATATGAAAATGGGAACCTGGATATTTCTGGGTCCGGGTCCGGGTTTAAGTATTCCGGAAATCCGGAACCCGGACCCGGATATATTTATTTATATATTAATTTTTTAAAAGTATTTAATATAAATATAAATATATATTTTTTATTTTAGTCAAAAAAATTATTTTTTAAATTGTAAATAATTATTTTTTTATTTTAATTTAAATAATTTTTAACAAATTCGGGTTTAAAACCCGGAATCCGGAAACCCGGATTTTCCCGAGTTAAACCCGAACCGAACCCGGATTGAAAAACCCGAGTTTTAATCCGGATCTGGTATAGAAATTCAATATCCAGGTCCAGAACCGGAAAGCTCAAACCCAGACCCGGACCGGAAATTGCCATCCCTAGTCATATAACAAGTAAATAATATTATGACATATGTACATTTACTTTGAAGAACTAGAATGTAATTGGTGGTTATATAAAATTCAACTACACATGTTATAGATAAATTAATTAATTGTATTACTTCTGATGTATTCTAAAATTCTTCTAAATAAATTATTTAAAAATCACTCAATCAGGTCACTCAGAGAAAATAAACAAAAGTGCAAGACAAAATCCTGCATTTTAATGTATATATGACATATGTAGTTGAATTTTATATAACCACCAATTACATTCTAGTTCTTCAAAGTAAATGCACATATTTAATAATATTATTTATTTGTTATATGATTGATATGGTACCTTGATGTATTCTAAAATTTCATATTTATTTGACTGTTCACCTAAAAAAGATGGAGGGATAAAAATTAATCTAGACTTTACTCATCCCTTACCTTTATTTAAAAATAAAAATAAAACTCCAATTGTTTAAGCAGTAATTTCATTGTGCTGTATATTGGAAAATTTCAAAGGAAGAAAGATAATTATTTATGCTTCTCACATTTACACTTAGGTCCTTAATTTTTTTAATTTCTCAATACAACCCTAATGTTAAAAAATGTAATAATATTAGAAAAAAAAACCAAAGTTTTTTTTTTATTCTTTTTCTATTATAACCTTGTTGTCACTCAAATATATAATTTGCATGCTATTGAGTTATTGGTCCTTTTCTATTATAACAATAGTAGGACAAAATCTATCACTCCATGCGTTGCTTGTTCACTGGCGACGTTGTGCCCATTTATCTAGACATATTCGATTCCTTCTTCTGTGCTTCATCCTGTGGCATGTATGAAAGGCTAGAAATACTTTTAGATTCGACTCTAAATCCTTTCATGTGGATGCTATTATTTTTCAGGTGGATTTTGATCTTAGACTTGGTAGCTCTGTTTTTGGTTTTAAGCTATCCTAGTCGAGAGGTGTTTCAGATACTCATATTAGTGAAGACTTACAGATTATTCTGTCTCCTTGTAGATCGGTCCGCTTGGTTTCTTGATTGAGGCCGCCACCTAGGGTGGTGAAGTTCAGTGTGGATGGTTGCTCTAGAGGCAATCCTAGTATGCCTGCTGCTGGAGTTGTTCTGCGTGATCATTAAAGAGTAGTATTAGCTGCTTCTGGTTCTTTCTTGGGACGTAAATCAATATTGTTTGGCAGAGTTGATGGCTATGCTTGAACGGTTAGATCTTACTTGCTCAGATTGGGTTTACTACTCTAGAGGTAGAAACAGAGTCAGCCACTATGGTTTCTTGGGCTACTTCCCATTGTTCAATATGGTGGGAATTTGCTTATCTCCTTAACCAGATTCGTGTTTTATCTTCTGATCCTTCTATTACTATCAATCATATCCTTTGCGAGGACACTTCTGTTGTTGATTTCATGACTACTTGGGCATGTACTCATCGGACTCGATAGCAACTCTTTAGCCCTAAAGATCTTCCATCTGATCTATCTAACATTCTTCATTTAGATGCTCTTGAATTTTCATATGTTCGCCGTTGACATTGCTTTGTTGGTTTCTATTTTTGGTTTATTCTATTTTTGAAAGGTTTTGATTTATATCCCCCTCCTCATACTCCTTCATTATCTGATTTGTATTACAGATAGTGATCTAGCCTAGCCCCACCTTTATAGTGGTTTTACAGAAAAAAAATGCAGGACAAAATCGATCATTTATGGTAAAAAGCTCTTGTGTATGTCCACGGATGACCCCAACAATGTATACTCATTTTCATTTATTATTAACTACCAATTGTTACTATATATTTGTTATAATAAAATTCAGAAAAAATAATCGTTGATTCCTTTCAACCAAACAGAAGCTTCCTTTGTATGTTTCTTTGGAAGTCAAATGATCATGTTGGCTTCACATGCGTATGCCTTGAATCATTGTAATTAATAAAATGCGTCAATTTTCAAGAAGCCAAAGTGGGATTGAAAAACTCTATTAAATTAGTGGGAGTGGGACAGACATCACATGTTTACAACAATTACTAAAAAAATATAATCTATTTTTGAAATGCATAACACTCTAAATAATTTAGGCAGTGTCTTTTTTTTTTTGTCTAAAATTTGAATGAGATTAAATTTTTCTAAAATCAAAATGAGTCTGAATACAACATGTTTTTTTTCTTTTTAATATTTGAATATAAGTGATATTTTATTTTTTTTTTAAATTAAAAAAATCTTAAACATAGATATTTAATACATACATACATTTATAAGGATATATATATATATCCTTATAAATAAAAAAGGGGATTAGATTTTATAGTTTAGGAAAAACATAGATTTTATAGAGATATTTTTGGAATATAATATTTACTTCTTATTCAGACATTTTCTCATTAAGATAAAAATTATAAAAGTTTATTGAAGTGTATTATTTCATAAGCAGCAATAATCCAAAACTATCCCCAAATAAATAATTTGTTCCATATCAGTATTTGTTTGCCAATGCGACTTTAGATTTTTTATAGTAAATGAAATTACTATAAAATTTAATTATGTGTGTTAAATATTTATGAAATTTTTAATTCAATTTCAAGGGTTTGTATAATCCAAGAGTATAATAATAAAAAATAGCTGTCTTTGAAATAGTATTAGCCCACTCTCTATTATTTGTATATTTGCGTAAATTTTATCGTGAGTTTAGATGTCTTTTCTAAATGTATAAACTTTCATATTCTGGGTCAAATGCAATCTATACATTTTTTATTTTATTAACTCACACACATTGGTGAGGCCCGAACCGAAAACATGAGTCATAAAGAGACTATTCTTTAGCACTGAAACTAGACTTTAACTTCTAACGTTAAATACAATACTTGATAAGAGATCAATAAAATTAATTTAGCTTACATATATCCACAAGTTTTGTAGTTGACGGCCAAATTTCAATTCTTCTATCTTTTTCTCCATATAACAATATAAAAGATATTATAGTAAAAATATGAACAAGGATCTATATGTTTATTTTTGAAATCATAGCAGTTAACCGTCCCTTGTTTCTATATTTGAGCAAATTTTGGGAGTTTCGATATCATTTTCTAATACATAAACTTCAATTTTTATGTCTTAAATACAATACTTTATAAGAGGAGATCAAGAAAATTTAGCTTACATACATACCAGCAAGTTAATTTCTCCTCTCTTTTTCTCTTTTTCTCCATGCGATGCAGCTCCAATTTCTTTTCAGTCTATCCTTTTCTGTCGTCTGTCTAATCTTCTTCTTCAAACTAGTATTCCAATCTCAAAACCCTAATAAGAAATCCCTCTCTGGGCCACTGAAACTTCCTCTTATCGGCAACTTGCACAACATGATAGGCTCGCAGCCACACCATTCTCTCAAAGAAATAGCCAGAAAACATGGACCTTTAGTTAAACTTCAATTGGGAGAGATATCAACAGTTGTAATCTCTTCTGCTGAGTTAGCAAAAGAGGTTATGAAGACAAATGATCTGGCCTTCGCGGATAGGCCAGAATTTCTAGCCTTCAAGGTTTTGTACGAGAAAACTGGCATGCCTATTGTGTCAGCACCCATGGGTGATTATTGGAGGCAAATGAGAAAACTATGTGCTTTGGAGCTGCTAAGTAACAAAAGAGTCAAGTCATTTGCTCATATTCGTGAAGATGAGACATTGAATCTAATTGAATCCATTCGCTCCTCGTCAGCAACTTCAATTTCCCAACAACACAATCTCTCTAAGATGATGGTTTCGTTCACAAGCACAGTGACATTCAGGGCTGCATTTGGGAGCAGATTTGAGCAACAAGATGAGTTTGTATCATTGGACAAAGAAATATGCAAACTGGCTGGAGGTTTTTCTTTGGTAGAAGTGTTACCTTCTCTAAAATTTATTCATTTTTTCAGCGGGATGGAAGCTAAGATATTGAAGCTTCATGGTAAAGCTGACAAGATCCTAGATAATCTTATCAACCAGCGTAGGGAGAGCATAAAATTGGAGAAAATTACTGCTACTGCATCTGGAGAAGAAAATTTAGTTGATGTGCTCTTAAGGCTTCAAGAGACCGGCAGTTTGGGGTTTCCTATTACTACCAAAAACATCAAATCTATCATTTGGGTTAGTCTATATAAGTTTGTTTTGTTAAATAAAAATCAGCATGTATATGAATGACTTCAAATTTTCTAAATTGAATAACTTTTTATGCTTTTAGAGACTTAACTGAATGATTTTTATTTTTAAGTAAGTTTCTTTAGCTAGTTGCCGAGGATAGGGTTTAAAAATTTAATTTAGATTTTTCCTACCATTCTACCATTTTATAAAAAATAAAATAAAAATAGTTATGAAACCTCCTTTATTTTTAAAATGGTAATATGGATATGGACCCATTTTATGACATCTATACGTTTGACTACGTATGAGTCACCTAATTGTATTTCATTTATGCATAATTGTCGAAAAAAAAGAATTCATGTGATTATCATTAAAAATATGGTGGTCTCCATAACTACTTCGCCAAATCATCTGTCATTTTTTTTTATATTTTTCATTTAACTTTTAATTTTTTAACCCAAAATTATTTATTAACTTCCAATATTTTTAATTTCCAGAACATATTTTCTGGGGGAACAGAATCTGCTGCCACAACGACAATATGGGCAATATCAGAGTTGATGAGAAACCCTAGAGTGATGAAGAAAGCACAGGCTGAAGTCAGAGAAGCACTCAAGGGAAAGAAAACAATTTTGGAAGCAGATATTCAGGGACTAAATTACTTGAAACTAATCATCAAAGAAACTCTAAGATTGCACCCACCAAATCCACTCTTAGTTCCACGACAGAACAGAGAGGCATGCGAGATAAAAGGCTACGAAATTCCTGTAAAGACCCGAGTTGTAGTTAATGCGTGGGCTATAGGAAGAGATCCCAAGTACTGGAACGAAGCTGAGAATTTTGTACCTGAGAGATTTAATGGCAAAGGAGGCAACAATTCGATCGATTTCAAGGGAAATGACTTTGAATTTATTCCATTCGGAGCCGGACGGAGGATGTGTCCAGGCATAGCATTTGGTCTAGCTAACATTGAGCTGCCTCTTGCTCAGCTTCTCTATAATTTTGACTGGAAACTCCCTGGTGGAACTGCACCGCAGGATCTTGACATGAGTGAGGCTTTTGGAGCCATTGTCTCAAGGAAAAACGATTTGTGCTTAGTTGCCTCTCCTCCCTGATTTCTACTGATCATCAACTCTGAAGATATATTTAATCAGCTTTGCTCTCTTTTTATTATGTCAAATTGATGGTGAATGCTTGCCAAATAATAGCTGTATTTATGGCCGTTAAAAGATAAATGTCTTTTTTTTTTTTTGTTTCTTGAACCCTTATTTCTTACTTCCACAGTAAGAGTTAAGCCAACTTAATCTTACCACTCTTTTTGTAAAAATAGTAATGAAAAACAAATATTTTTTAAAAGGAAAAAAAATCATATTCAGATAGTATGACCATAATTTTTAATAGAAAGTCTTCAGTTTTTCTGGAAAACAATTCTTCA
Source organism: Murraya koenigii (assembly GCA_025617385.1). Classification (NCBI taxonomy): domain Eukaryota; kingdom Viridiplantae; phylum Streptophyta; class Magnoliopsida; order Sapindales; family Rutaceae; genus Murraya; species Murraya koenigii. The sequence goes on along the minus strand of CM046813.1, from coordinate 5,633,730 downwards.
ACCATTCATCTCTTGTTATGTATGTATGCAACCTATTATGATTGAATAAAACATACACGTGCCAAACAATGAATGAAAAACAAGCAGTATTCTAATAGCAGTTCAGACTTTTCCTTTTTAATAATAAGTATTTATTTGTAAAATAGGAATTGAATATGTATGTCAATGTCACACAAATTGATAAATACAATTTAAAATGGCCAATTGACCCAATTCTCTAAACATTACCGTACAATTCAAACTTGTCACTCATATTTTATCAGTAACAATCCTATGTACTCAAAAACCAACTAGAAAAATATGCATCTCATCACAACCCATTATTACCTCTGCTGAGAAATGTAGAAATATTGTCAGTTTAGTTAGTTAATTGCTGCGGACGTGGCTGCTGAGTCAGCGAGTTTGCTATTAGTTTGTTATGTTCTTAGCTTAGTCTTTGCACGTATATTAGCTGTGTGTAGAATATTCTCGACATATGAACGCACTGTAATCACATTCAAGGGTAATGAGAAAACAATGATTGTCTTTACTAAAATTTTCTCTCAAATTCTTTAGCTTTCGTTTTGTTTTCTCAATAGCCAAACACCATCAAACTATCAGATAAACTTGAATTGGTGTCAGAGCCACAATCAAACAGTTCTCACGACTTCCTCAAGCTTGAACACAAATATCTCATCATTTACTTTCACAACACCGATTAAAATTTATCGATCTAACTGCACAATCTGGAAATCTCAATTCTCAAACCCTCTCATCTGTTCTAGCCACTGTACTTGAAAGTCTCCTTAATGGATCTAAAACTTGTCCAGATCAATTCCTCTTGAATAAGGGTGGCAACGAATGCGGCCCACCCAGTCCATGTCTTGCCCAATTTTTTTCTAAGCTAGCCTACAGCCCAAACTTATGCGTGCATTTGAAAAAGCACGCCCATATACTTCGCGTGCATTCTTCAAAGCCATGTATCTGACATGCAATTACAAATTTATAAATAATAATAATAATAATAATAATAAATTTTTATTAAGAAAACAATTAATATCTCATTAAGATATTAACATAATTATATATTTATAATTAATAATAATAATAATAAATTTTTTATCAAGAACATAATTAACATTTAATTAAGACATTAACACAATTATAAAATTATATTATCTAATTTTAATATGATTTTATTTTATTTTTTATATAAATACAAAAAATATTTTATTAAAAAATGAAACATATCTCCTTTAACTAATTTATAATTTCATAAATAAAATATTAAAGTTGTAAAAATTTAGATTTATGATTTACAAAATCATGATATTTATAATTTTATTTTTAAAATCATAAATACAAAACAATTAGAATATTTTTTCTCTGAAACTAAAGCTAAATTAAATTTTAAAAATCTACGCTAATAAAATATATTAAAAAATTTTAAATTTTATGTTATTTGTAAAATCATAACATTTTATGTTAATTTTTTATTAAAAAAAATTATGAATATATTTTGGCTTACGGGCTATGTGTTAACCTACAAATAAAGCATACTTATTATATATTTTTTCACTTGCCGTGTTTTGACTCACATTAATATTGTACCATATACTTTCTTAAAATGTGTTTGTGTCGTACTGTGCTGTTCAGACACATGCCATGCCCGTGCCTTACCATATGTCATTCGGTCCATTAGCCATCTTTATACTCATATGCTTCAGGTAGTTTTAATGTTGCTCAACAACAAAATCATGCTTTTGTTGTATGGAAAAACAAGATCCGATATTGCTGAGTTGGCTTTTATCCTTCATTAATGTTGAAATTCTCAGTATTTTAGTAACTTATAAACTTCTTAGGAATTGTGGACTATCTTAGAACAATATTTTAGTTCTAAAACTGCTTTGTACAAAAGTGAGTAGTAGGTTAGCAAGAAGTTATTACAATAATTTTAAAATTAGTACTTCATGGAAACAGAAGAACAAATAAGAAAGTGTAAAGCAATTACATTAGAAGAAGGAAAAAGAGTAGAGTGGCTATTAGTGATATCATAAAAGGTAAAGGGAAGAAGCTAATAGCTGGATGTTTGCTGGATAAAGTCTTACACCCAAGAGGAGTTAGCAGAGAAGGCCTTAAGTCAGCTTGCTATGGCTAAACAGATACGAGAGTTGTGGAGCAGTTCATCAACGGTAACACAGTGTTACCCCACAGAGGCGATATTAGAGGAAGCACTATATCGATTGACACCCACAAAAGAAAGGGGAGGTGATAGGTGAAGATCAATTAATGTCTAATCTACGAGAATCAAGAAAGCAGCCAGCAGGCTATAATAAGCAATTCTCATTAGCTGTCAACAAAAACTCATCTAGAGAATTGAGTAGCAAGGCGGGAAAGATAAGTGCAAATGGGAGGGAAGTTGAAGAATTGGCATTTGAGGGTAAAATAGTCATTGAGAAGTCACATAAGAAGATTGAGGCCCAAGACAATGAAGTAGAAAAGGAACTTGTAGATAATGGGCTGCAACTAAACCCACACAAAGTAGGCCCAAGATAATGAAGTAGAAAAGCAGTTTGTAGATAATGAGCCACAACTAAACCCACACAAAGTCCAACAAAAGAAATTTGAAACACCAAGCGCATACACAAAGCAAGAAGGGAGCAAATAAACAAATGTAATATTGTAAAAAAGGCCTTATGGTATGTAGAATGAGTTAAAGCCTAAGACATAAAAGAATGAAGTTAGTTAGCCCTTTCAAACTAACACAGAAGCTCACTCTGCGTTGCTCACCTTCAGCAAAGCTTAATGTCACGGGATGGGTGTTTTGCGCAGCAAACCCGTGCGGCACTTAGACAACCTTGTCGGGACGTTGCTAAGTAAGCCTTTACGCTTCTCGATAGCTAAGCCAAGAGATTCCCGAAATGCTAAAGAGAAGGAGGAGCTAGCGAGCAATGTAGCCAAATGCGGAAATTGTATTGATAGGCAAAAGCTTTACAAGAGAGCTTACAAGTGTTTGATGCTTTGCTTGGATGATTACAATGACTAGAGCTCACCTCTATTTATAGCAAAGCTTGGCTAGTTCTAGAGAATTCTATGTACATGTGTTTACATCTAGACCGTACAAGTGTCACAAATCTAGACTATGTACAAAAGTGCTAGAGTTTGCTAGAATGTTCTAGAATCGGGCCAAGCTAGCACATCTTGGCTCATTCTCTTGGGCCATTTTGGGCTGGAATCATGCGGCCCGTAACATCCTCCCCCACTTAAGCTCGCGGCGCCCTCGCCGCTCTCATGCTTGTACTGTTGGACATGCTCCGCGAACCGCCACAACTCATCTTCACGCTCCCAAGTGGCTTCGCCTCGGGAGGTTCTTCCACTTCATCAAGTACTCGTAGTATGGTGGCACGCCCTTCTTCGAATGATGCGATCAGCAAGGATGTAGTCCACATCTTTGTCGAACGCGGTGACAATCGACCGTTGGGGCACGCCTTGATTCTCCGCGACTTGGTTCTTCCATGTCTTCGTGGTATGGCTCGAGAAGACTCACATGGAAGACCGGATGAATCTTGAGCCTTGGTGGAAGCTCTAGTGATACGAGACGCTGCCTACACGCTCGGATGATGCGGAAGGGTCCTTCGTAGCGCCTCACTAACCCCTTGTGGACTTTCCGAAGTGTCTTGAATTGTTGAGGCGGGAGCTTGATCATAACCCGATCTCCTTCCTTGTATTCCACGTGCCGCCTCCGTGCATCAGCCCACTTCTTCATTTTCCTCGCGGCTTTGTCGAGGTATGCTCGCGTGATGTCCGCTCTTCATGCCATTCGCAGGCGAGCTTGTGTGCCGCGGGCTTTTCCTCCATATGTCGAGGCTATGGCGTTGGGGGTCATGGGCTGGAATCCCATGATGATCTCGAAAGGACTCTTGCCGGTAGCCTCGCTCCGCTGGAGATTATAAGAAAATTGGGCGACATCTAGCAACTTCGCCCAATCCCGCTGATGAGCGCTCACATAATGCCTCAAGTACATCTCGAGGAGGCCATTGATGCGCTCGGTCTGACCATCCGTTTGCGGATGAAAGCTTGTTGAGAACTTGAGGTCGGTCCCCAACATCTTGAAGAGCTCCGTCCAAAATTTTCCCGTGAAGCGTGGGTCTCGATCGCTCACAATGCTTCTAGGAACACCCCAATGCTTCACGATGTGTTTGATGAAGAGACGGGCTGCTTCATCTACCTTGCAATCAGCGGGTGCGGCAATGAAAGTAGCATACTTGCTGTAGCGGTCTACCACGACCATGATGCTGCCGCATCCTTCGGATTTAGGCAAGGCCGTTATGAAGTCCATCGAGACGCTTTCCCATGGCCTTGCTGCAAGGAGCAGGGGCTGCAACAATCCTGCCGGCAATTGATGATCAATCTTGTCTTGTTGGCATACAAGACAAGTCCGCACATATGCCTCGATGTCGTCCCGCATACTTGGCCAAAAATACGAGGCTTGGACTAGTGCGGTGGTGCGCTCAATTCCTGGGTGACCAGCCCACTTGGAGTCGTGGCACTCCTTGATAACTTCCTTGCGTAAATTTTCCCACCTTGGCACAAATAGCCAATCTCCCTTGGTGAGGAGGATGCCCTCTTCTTGCCAAAACCGCCTTGTCTTTCCTTGAAACACCTTCTCCAGCAAGTCCTTCGCCAATGGATCTTGTTGGAGGCCTTCCTTGATGCGTGAGACAAGGTCTGAATTTGGTTGGCTCGCGCTAAGTGTGGCCAATTCCGCCTTGCGGCTTAGTGCGTCCGCAACGACGTTGGCCTTGCCTGGCTTGTACTCGAGCCGATAGTCAAATTCCGCAAGAAAATCCTGCCACCGTGCTTGCTTGGGGCTCAACTTCTTCTGTGTTTGGAAGTAGCTTGTCGCTACGTTGTCTGTCATGATGGTGAAGTGTGAGCCAAGCAAGTAGTGTCGCCACACTCGTAGGCAATGGATGATGGCTGTCATCTCCTTTTCTTGAACTGTGTAGCGGCGTTCCGTGTCATTAAGCTTTCGGCTCTCGAACGCAATGGGGTGGCCATCTTGCATAAGGACTCCGCCTATGGCGAAGTCGGAGGCATCCGTTTGCACTTCGAAGGTCTTTGTGTGATCCGGAAGAACTAGGACGGGCTCCTCCGAAATTGCTTGCTTCAAACCTTCGAATGCATGTTGGCAATCTTCGGACCAATGCCATGTCCGATTCTTCTTGAGCAAGTCCGTCAAGGGTGCCGCCTTGGCTGAGTAGCCTTGAATGAAGCGGCGATAGTAGTTCACCAAGCCAAGGAATGAGCGAAGCTCGGGTACCTTTGTGGGAGGCTTCCAATCGAGGATGGCCTTGATCTTTGAGTTCTCCATCATTATCTTGCCGGCTGAAATTTTGTGCCCGAGGAACTCTACTTCTTCTTGAGCAAACGAACATTTCTCCATTTTGATGTAGAGTTCATTCTCCCGAAGTACTTGGAAGACTTGCTGCAAATGTTTGGCATGCTCCTCGAGCGTGGTGCTGTACACCACAATGTCATCCAAGTACACGACCACAAAGCGGTCGAGGAATGGTTGTAGCACTTTGTTCATGAGAGTGCAGAACGTTGCCGGTGCATTGGTTAGTCCGAAAGGCATAACAAGAAACTCAAATGATCCGTACCTTGTGACGCACGCTGTCTTTTGTTCATCTCCTTCGGCGATGCGTACTTGGTAGTACCCGGAGCGCAAGTCAAGTTTGGTGAAGCACCTTGCACTGCCAAGCTGGTCAAATAGATCCGCTATCAAGGGTATTGGGTACTTGTTCTTGATAGTGATCTTGTTGAGCGCCCGATAGTCGATGCACATCCGCAACGATCCATCCTTCTTCTTCTGGAAAAGGACCGGTGCACCGAATGGGGCTTTGGATGGGCGCACATACCCTGCGTCCAGTAAATCCGCGAGCTGTCTTCGCAACTCTTCGAGCTCGGGTGGCGCCATGCGGTAGGCGCCAAAGCCGGAGGCTTTGCACCTTGCTCCAACTCGATTTGATGATCCACCTCTCGCTCAGGTGGAAGCTTCTTCGAAGTCGTGGAGGCATCACGTCCTTGAACTCCTCGAGGACTGGATTGTATGGATTGGAGGGACTTGGGCTGGAGCACTTGCTGAATCTTCTCCCTCGTTAAGCTCCCGAATGGAGACCAAGAAGCTTGGGTCCTTCTTGAAACCCTTCTTGAATTGCATGGCGGAGAGTGTTTTCTCCTCGGACTTTCCTCGCTCCGTAATAACCATGCATGCCTTGCTCCCGTCGAGGATGCTTAGGGAGTTCGTGGCTGGAAGAGGGAAGGCATGGACTTGGTCGAAGAACTCCATGCCAAGGACCATCTTGAAGTCGTCCATGGGCACGATAGAGAAATTGAGCTTTCCGCTCCATGTGCCAAGTGTTACATTGACTCCATGGGCAGTGCCCGCAATGGGCTTGGCGGGTGAGTTCACTGCCTTCATTGTTCCTCCTTGCCTCGTAGTTCTAAGGCCTAGGCGCTTGGCCTCATCCTCGGATACGAAGTTGTGTGTGGCTCCCGTATCCAGCAACGCACGAACGGTGTGGCCGTTTATCGTCGCGCCTACATACATCAGCCCTTTCTTGAGTGCCGTTTGAGGGCTGTCGAGTGCGCCGAGTCTTTGGATCGAACCCATGCTGGGTTGGGGTTCATCCGATGATGGGTGTAGAAGTGCCCTTGAGCTGGGCAGCGAGGGCATTCAGCGACTTTTCTCCTGGACAATCACGCACCCAATGAGGCCCGTTGCAAATGAAGCATGGGCTGCGGGCTTCGAGCTTCCTTCTTGCCTTCCGATTTTGCTTGCCCGCTCTTGCCGCCGGAGGCTTTTTCTGCCCTCAATCCTTGCGATCTCGCCCTTGTCCTTGTGATTCTCTCCCCACTTTTGCCTTGGCTAGGCCTTCTCTCCTTGGATTGGGTGGAGTACTCGTGCAGCGACTCACGGTGGCAATAGCATCGCCAGTGTTTGGACGCCACGCGGTCGAGTCTCGCTTTGGCCCAATCCTTGAGGCCATCTTCAAAGTAGAAGAGCGAATCCTTTTCGGACATGTCGCTGATCTCGAGCATGAGGGTAGTGAACTCGTTGACGTAGTCGTGGACGCTACCCGTTTGCTTGAGGCGACGTAGGCGTGTTCTCGCCTCTCTTTCGGCATTGCTTGGGGCAAATTGCTTTCGGAGTTCTTGCTTGAAGTCTGCCCATGTGTTGATGGCGCAGATGCCTTTGCCCATTTCGCCATGCTTGCGACGCCACCATAGTTGTGCAGCGCCCCTTAAGAACGTGGGAGCAGTGCCCACCTTTGATGCCTCATCTCTCACACCCATGGCATCGAAATATTGATCCAACCCGAATAGGAAGTTGTCCACGATGGTTGCATTCCGTGTGCCATCGTAGGTGTCCGGCTTTGGCACGTCAATGCGCCGCGCATCACTCATGCTTGTAGAAGCTTGGCTAGCGGAGAGTGTGCGCTTGTGCCATGCCCAGTCCGCGCGTACTTCTTCCACTTCCGTGCGGACAGCACGCAGCTCATCTTGCACGAAGCTGCGGAGTTTCATCAACTCCTCGTGAAATGCTTGAAATTCCCCTCGGAGGGTGTTGGCTTGCTCTTGCATGAGGGCCTTCGTTGCCACTGTGAAGTCGGCATATTCGCCCTCGAGGCCGTCAACCCTTTCCTCCAATGTTTCGAGGGTGTCCTGAACAACGGACGTTGTTGCTTCAAGCGTAGCCAATCGTGGCTCCAAAGCATCGACAGATGCGGCCTTCGACTTGCCTCGAGTCTTGGCCTGCCCGCGAGTGTCATCGCGGCCCCGGCTTGGTTCCGGGATGATCTCTACACCATGAGCACCTTCTTGCGTCAAGCTTGAGGTTGGAAGGTTGGCCATTGCTAGAATGCGTGTGTGCAAACCGTAGCTCTGATACCACTTGTCACGGGATGGGTGTTTTGCGCAGCAAACCTGCAGCGGCACTTAGACAACCTTGTCTGGACGTTGCTAAGTAAGCCTTTACGCTTCTCGATAGCTAAGCCAAGAGATTCCCGAAATGCTAAAGAGAAGGAGGAGCTAGCGAGCAATGTAGCCAAATGCGGAAATTGTATTGACTCAAGAGAAAGCTTTACAAGAGAGCTTACAAGTGTTTGATGCTTTGCTTGGATGATTACAATGACTAGAGTTCACCTCTATTTATAGCAAAGCTTGGCTAGTTCTAGAGAATTCTATGTACATGTGTTTACATCTAGACCATACAAGTGTCACAAATCTAGACTATGTACAAAAGTGCTAGAGTTTGCTAGAATGTTCTAGAATCGGGCCAAGCTAGCACATCTTGGCTCATTCTCTTGGGCCATTTTGGGCTGGAATCATGCGGCCCGTAACATTAAGCTAAAATGGGAATCACTGTCAACAGAGGATATGGAGGTGCCAATTCCAGTAGTTGCAGATATATCGGTGGAGGCTGGTGGACAACCCCGTCGACAACCATGAAAATCCTCAGTTGGAACGTCCGGCGTCTAAGGAATCCCCAGCCGTTCTTAGCTTTTTGGAAAATTCTCCAACAACATAGGCCACAAATTTTATTTTTGTGTGAAACAAAGCTAGCATCTATTAAGATGTCACAAGCAAGTAGAGAGCTGAGTTTTGAAAACTGCCTTATAGTTAACAGAAATGGCAAGGGAAGTGGGTTAGCAATGCCCTGGAATAATGATGTCAATGTGCATATCACTTCATTCAATAATCATCATATCGATGCTCAGGTTTAAAATGAGAAAGGAAGCTGGATAAGATGTACGGGGATATATGGACATCCAGAAGCGGAATAAAAGAAGCATACGTGGACATTGCTAAGGAGACTAGCAGGTGTGTCTAAACCCTTGGCTGTGTTACCTTTGATCAGATCCCAAAACTTATTACACGACCTATTCGCGTATATAATATCAATTCAAATAACGTGATTGGATCGACTCATAGAAGAATCTAGATTGGTAGGCAGCAGTCCCTTTAGTACCCTGCCTAGGGAACAAAAGGTGGGCTATAAATACAGAACTCTTTCCATTCACTCGATCCAATGTTCAATCGCACAGAATGGCTGTTTTTCTGAAGTAAAAACGGCGTTTCGGGTCCTTCAGATTGAGAAAGGGACCAACCGAAGGTGTCTAAACGAGATTGTTGCTTAAGGGCATCGACCATCTAAATGAAGTGTGAATGAATCTGCTCTGCGATAAATCAAGGATGGTGAACCATGTCAATTAGAGTCCTACTTGGGGTTACACCGAATCTCAGTACTTTGCTCGTGAGGGATGGATGCTGAACTCATTGGCTTAGAGGGCGCCCTGGCGGTTATGCCTAAGTTGAGTAGTTAGTGAGGAAGGCTGATGAACTAAATTCAATGAGATTTTACACCCAAGTGAGAAAGTGGCGGTAATGACAGAAGCTTAAGTATGATTAGCAAGTACAGGGAAGTGTTACAAGATTGTAATTTGGTTGACCTGGGCTGTAAAAGTTACCCTTTCACGTGGGGTAATGGTAGGTTCCAGCCTCATTTTGTAGAAAAAAGATCGGATAGGTTCTTGTGTAATAAAGATTAGAGAGATACACATGATAATTGTGCTGCTATTAATTTAGAATCATGGTCTTCAAACCATTGCCCTGTGTTAATGGATGTACATGAGAGAGGTTGTGGATTAAGCTATGAGAGAAGAAGCTTTTTAAGAATCCTCTACGAAGATATGTGGGGCAGCTACGAGTTTGGTAAAGAAACAGTCCAGAGAGAATGGAATCGACATGGCAACTGGCATGATGTTAACCCAGTCCAGCTGTTCAAACAAGCATCTAAGTCTTCAATGATCCAATTGAAATTTTAAAGTAAAAGAAGCTGGAAAAGTTAATGGCCAAGCTAAAGGTCAGTGGTATGCAGTATAGCAATTGGAGGAGATTAAAAGGGTAAAAAGCCAAATCGACAATATTTTGGTCGATGAATAAATCTACTGGAAGCAAAGATCTCGTGCAGATTGGCTGAAAAAGGGGATAAGAGTACTAAGTATTTTCATGCAAAAGCCTCATTGCGGAAAAAAAAGAACAAAATTTAGGGTATTGAGGACAGGCAAGGCAACTGGATAGAGAAGGGGAGGAAGTTGCGAAAGAGTTCTGTGATTATTTTGCCAACCTATTTACAACATCCAAACTAGATCATAACCAAGTGCAAGCAACTCTGGAATAGATGAGTCCAAAAGTTACTGATGAAATGAATGAGCGGCTGCAGCAACCCTTCACAGCAGAGGAGATCCTTGAAGCACTATCACAGATGTGCCCCACCAAAGCTCTAGGACCTGATCGCTTTCCAGCTATCTTTTTCCAGAAGCATTGGCCAACAGTAAACACTGAAGTGGTGGCTGCATGTTTTCATATCCTAAATGAGCAAGGTACCATAGCTCCCCTCAATCACACTCATATTAGTTCAATTCCAAAAGTCAGAAAGCCTAGCAAGGTGACTGAATTTAGGCCTATAAGCTTATGTAATGTAATATATAGGATTGTTGCAAAAGCTATAACAAATAGGCTTAAATGAATTCTTCACCATGTAATTTCTCCAACCCAGAGTGCTTTTATTCGAAATAGACTCATAACCGTTAATATCATTATAGGTTATGAATGTCATTATAAGATTAGGCAAAGTACAGGAAAGAGAAATGGCCTTGTAGCTTTAAAACTTGATATAAGTAAGGCTTATGATAAAGTAGAGTGGGTATTCTTGAAAGAAACAATGCTCAAATTATGCTTTGCTTATTCTTGGATAAATCTGTTCATGAAATGTATCACAATATCCTCTTTCTCTATTATTATCAATAGGACAGCCGAAGGCATAATTCATCCGCAGAGGGGTTTAAACAAGGCTGCCCTCTCTCCCCTTATTTATTATGTGTGCAGAGGCTTTCTCTAACTTGTTGCTACAGGCTGAGAGGAAAGGGCTTATTCACGAGCTGAAATTTAGAAAGCATATCACCATTTCACACCTTTTGTTTATGGATGATAGCCTTATATTCACAAGAGCCTCAATAGAAGACTGCCAACATCTCGAAAGGCTCTTTGACTGCTATGCAGCGGCATCAGGACAACTCTTCAACTATGACAAATCCTCAATGTTCTTCAGTGGCAACACAAGTAGTGGGCTCATCTCAGTAATTAAGAACATCTTTCAATTAAATGTAGTATCCAGACATGAAAAGTATCTGGGGCTACCATCAATGATTGGAAGAAAAATGAAAGGGTCTTTAGTGATATCAAGCTAAGAGTGATAAGTAAAATTTTCAGTTAGCATCACAAGTTCTTCTCAAGTGGAGGAAAAGAGGTGCTTATTAAAGCAGTAGCGTAGGCTGTATGAGTGTCTTTAAACTTCCCTTTGGCACATGTGATAATATGCAATAAGCAATTACTAGATTTTGGTGGAGCAGCAATATGGATAAGAGAGGTATACACTGGGCAAAATGGGAGAAATTAAGCCAAGCTAAGTAGAGAGGTATTTTGGGATTCGAGATTTTGCGAGCTTTAGCCAAGCTTTGGTGGCTAAACAAGGATGAAGAATACTACAGCATCCTGATTCACTGGTGGCCAGAGTTCTAAAAGCAAGGTATTTAAAAATATCTTAGTTTTTGAATGAAAAATTGGCTCAAAGCCATCTTTTATTTGAAGGAGTATATTATAAGGAAGACAGGTAATCAATAAGGGGATTAGATGGAGGATTAGAAATGTGGAGCAAGTACAAATCTATAAAGGAAACTAGATGCCGAGGCATACTTTCTTCAAACCAGTTTCCCCTCCATTTGATGATACTGTTTCAGTCTTGATCGATAAAGGAAATCAATGGAAAGAAGGATTGGCTACCAACACTTTGTAAAGGAAGTCGCTAATATGATCACAAGAAATCCCCTCCCCAGATAACCAATGATGGATCATATGCTTTGGCATTATGATAAAAAAGGGAGCTACTGTCAAAAGTGGATAGCAGGTGGCTCTGAAGATTAAATTCCTAGACTTCCCAAGCTGCTCAAATCAGAAGGCCAATCAATGGCCTGTGATTTGGACTGTGGTCTTGCCAAGGAACATAAAAGTTTTCATTTGGAGAGTAGCAAAGAATCTTCTCCCAACAGCTGAAAATCTGTGGAAGAGGAAAATTTTGGAGCAACCATTTTGTCAGGTTTGCGGAAATCATGTGGAGACCATCTTTCATGCTCTGATAGATTGTAAATCAGCAGCAGAGATGACAAGCATGACCAAGATATCCTCAATATGTTAAATGATTTAATGAGAAGATTTGGAAAAACCAAAGTTGAGCTGGTGGTAGCGCTGTTATGGACAACTTGGAGGGCACGAAACTAGATTTTGTTTCAATGGTTAGAGTTAGCCGTCGTTGAATCTGACTCTCAGGATGCAGTTGATTTTGTTAGCAACAGAAAGAGTAGCACAACCGAGATCTACTAGGTAATTTCAAAAGTGCAGTCCAAAATGAAGGAGTTTAAAGCTGGCAAAGTTCCAACATACACCTAGATCTCGTAATGCCATTGCTCATTCTTTGGCTAGATTAGCTTTAGAAAAGTGTGAAACTGTTGCTTGAGTAGGATCATACCCCGCAGAAGTTGTCATTATTCAACTCTTTAATTGAATGAAGTTTAATCTTTCTCTTAAAAAAATATCAATTCTCTTTGTGCCTAAAGATACATGAATTGTATTTTCGATATTAATAAAATAATAGAGATATGTGAATTGTATTTTCAATTTAAAAAAAAACAAAAAAAAAATAAAGATCTGTGAATTGCATAGGTCATTTCCTAATTTTGGAAATGAGATGGCAGATTTTCCAGGATCCTACAAGATCTCGTTGGTACATTTTATTATACCCAACTTAAAGACGGGATTGGGAGTGGGACATTAAAATTTTCATTTTTAATCATATTAGCAGTTTGAATCCAAAAATAATTCTTATAATGATTGAAGTTAATAGATCACAATTTTAGAAAACAATTGCAGGGAAAGGGCCCGATTAATTTTTCTAATATAACCCTACACTATAATTAAATATAAAACATAGCGCAAGATTTTTCAACACTTGAAAACTCAGTACGCTTCAACATAAGAAACACGTTGGCCATAAGAAATACACTAGACATATTAGAACGAATTTAGGGGTAGGTGTGGTTGTTGTTGTTTAATAAAAATGGAAATCGAAGATCAATATTAATTGAAAGCTAGTAAAGACATAAACATGTGTGTTTATTTATGAAAATTTTTATAATGATGTTATTTTATCAGTACTATAATAAATAGAAATTTTTTAAATTACACATGAAATTAGCATATCAAAAGTAAAATAACTAAATTAATATAAAACTAAATAACAAAACGGAAATGTGAAGAGTTGTTGATAGAGAAATAAAAGTTTCTGAATAATACAAATTTTATCGAAAGACTGAATGAATTAAAATTAGGGCTTTGAAGTTTTTTTATAACAAGCTTAAATATCGTGAATCTATTCAAATAAGCAAACCTGAAATATTATTAAAAATAATAAAATTCTTCTATTTGAAATGAGAAAGGCACCCCCAAGGGCGTGGTCAGATTGGTCACCATTCTCGCCTTAGCGAGCCACTAGCTGGTAACCGGATTTAATTCTTGGGGGTGGGAATGGGGTTTCAAATTGTATTTGGGCTTGTCAACCCCTTTCCTTTTAAAAATAAAAAAAAAATGAGACAGGCAAAAAAAAAAAAAAATGGAATCTAAACCCAAGTTGTAGAAAAAAATGATAAAAATCCTAGAAGAATTAGAAAAAATTTTAAAAAAATCCTAAAACCTAAAAATACAAGGAAAGAAAGGGAATTTTTGGCTTGAACATGGATAAGAACAACCAAGGCTATTTAACATTTTGTTCATCTCGTTGTATGCTTCAAAACAGTATATCATACACCCAAAACAGGCACCTGTAGATAAAGTTATACCCTCTGGAAGGTATCTTGCTCGAGATACACAACACCCTATATCAGTCCCCTTCACTTAGAAAAGAACTCGTCCTTTAGTTTGGGTCGTACAACTGCTCATCATCTGGATGATGGGAGATATTTTAATTGTCGGGTAGTTAAGTACGTAAACATTATCATTAATTTTATTGGTCACGCAAAACGTACCAAACTTACACTTCTCTAATTTAGTATGAATACCAGGAAATTGACTTCACCGTAGATATGTTATTACTAAATCACCTTTCATACGACAATGTTTATTTGCTTCAGCCTTGTACTTTGCAATGACAGCTTCTAAGTGAGCTTGAACATCAGCTTGAATCTTTAAAGCCTTCTTTGCCGCATTATCCGTTGCCTTGCTTTCTCCAAACGCAAACTTGACGTGGGGCACTAGTGTAGACAATCTCAAAAAATGTCTTGCCAATAGATCGATTTACCATGTTGTTGTAAGTAAATTCAACCCGAGGTAATACAAATTCTCAGTTCTGTTGCTTGTTACCACAAACACAGTGCAACATATTGTCTAAAGTGCGATCGATCACTTTTGTCTGCTATCTGTCTGTGGATGGAAAGCACTATTAAACTGCAACTGCATACAAAAATTATCGTAGAGTTGACACCAAAACTTACTAATGAACTTCACATCCTTATAGAGGTAACCGTCTTTGGAACACTATAGAAACGCACCACCTCTCGAAAGAATAAATGTAACACTTAAGTAGCATCTTCAGCGTTCTTGACTCGTCCTTGCGTGCAGCCACCCTAACATAAAATGTCCCATGTTCAAAATCCTATCCACCACAACCAATATAAAATCTCGACCCGTCTTTGTGTACGGCAACCCTAACATAAAATCTATTTATATATCCAATCAAATATTTTCTGGAACATGGAATGGCGTGTATAAACTCATATTCTGCTTATTTATCTTGCTCTCTTGGCAAATTTGACACCTTTTTACAATCTTACGTATGCCCTTATTTAGTTGCGGCCAATAATAATGCTCCTTTATAAGCACTTTAGTCTTATCTTGGCCCATATGTCCACCCAATCCACCTCCATGCAACTCTCGTATAATTTATTCTTGTAAAAAGCTCTGAGGCACACATAAATGATTGGCCTTAAATAAATATCCATCTTGAATGAGGAAATCCTCCACATTTTGATGATTAACTCAGTGATCCCAAATGTACAACTCCTTCAAGTACTTAAAATCAGTAACTTTATTTACTAGAGTTACTAGTAAAATTGATTGCCTGCTCAGAGCATTTGCCACCTTATTTTACTGCCCAAACTTGTGCTTCAAAACAAAAATGAATTTATGTATATAGCTTACCCATCTTGCATGCATCTTGCTCAGATTCTGCTAGTTATTAAAGTGCTTCAATTCTTTCTGAATCAAGTAATGCTGCTAAAACTTCACTCATGTATTCAATTGGTTGCCCTTCTTGGGAAATAACAGCCCCAATTCTTTTCCTCGAAGCATTACATTCGACCTCAAATAACTTGTTGAAATTTAGGAAGGCCAACACAGTAGTAGTGGACAACTTCTTCTTGAGTAAAGCAAAACTGACATTTTCTTCTTCTCCCTATTTGAACTTCCATTTCTATAGGCATTCTATGATATATGCAGCTATAGTGCTAAAACTGTGAATGAAGTGCCTAAATGACGTCGCCAACCCATGAAAGCTCATAATTTCAATAGCTCAAATCTCATCCGCCAATAATAAAACTCAAAAAGTCTACATTACTTTGTAGAAAGTTGTACTTCTTCATATTAATGTAAAGCTTATTTATTCGTAATACCATCAAAACCATTCTCAAATGTTTCAAATGTGTCGCCACATTAACATAATACAACAAAATATCATCAAAATATATCACAATAACTTTGCAAGAGAATAGTTTAAAAACCTGGTTCATTAAGCGCATAAAAGTACTTGGTGCGTTGGACAAACCAAATGGCATCACATACAGGCTTTCCTTCATCTTGAATGTTGTCTTCTACTCATCTCTAAGCCTAATTCAAATCTGATGATACCCACTACACAAATCTATTTTCAAGAAAATCCAAGCATCATCCAACTGGTCTAATAAATCTTAAAAAGTAGGAATATCAAATCGATACTTCACCTTAATTTGGTTGATCCATTTACTATCCACATACATACATTAACTCTCATCCTTTTTAGGCACCAACAACTCTGGTACAACACATGGATTCAATTTGATTAGTGGTTTCCATGCAACTCTTCTTCAATTTTACACATTTTACCCCCATGCGGATGTTGTATCCTTCAATTTGAATACCATAAGTTTGAACTGCTTATCTTGGGGAATATCCATATACTAGAAGAAATTTTCTACGTCCCATATCCAGTCTAAAAATTCTTCAACATACATCCCACCATGAAAATCTATAATATCGACAATAATCTTGTAATCCAAACTCTTCTCGTGCCTCCTATCATAATCCTTCATATCTTCTTCCTTCGAATCACTTCCTAACTCATGCAAGTACGGTTGTACTTGCCTTGTAGGTCCTAAATTTTACGGAACTACTTTACGATTGATGCCCCGAGGCACTATTACATGATTAACACCCTATCGTATCTCTTCATAATGATAATTATGAGGTTGTTCTTGAGGATCTATTTCTTCAATAACTTTCTCGCGATTAACTCTTTCCTACAATCTCTCAATTGCTTGGTCCATCTCTGCTATTCTTGGGTTAAGCTCATTCTCCATGTTTTGCAAAACTGCTTATGTGACTATCTGTCAGATAGTCTCTGCAGACATTGTCTGCATCCCCTGATTAGTGTCATCGAGGCAGTTGTCCCTTTGTTCGTGTGGTTGTATCATGATGACAAGCGAACTTGCTCCAAACTGACGAAATAGAAATGTAAGAGGTTGTTGATAGAGAAACAAAAGTTTATAAATTATATAAATTTTAATGAAAAACTAAATGAATCAAAACTTTTATAACAAGCCAAAATATCGTGAATTTACCAAAATAGGTAAACCTAAAATATTATTCTATAATAAAGTTCTTCTATCCAAAATACGAAAGGCAAAAAAAAAATGAAATCCAAATCCGAGTTGTAGAAAAAAGATAAAAATTCTAGAAGAATAAAAAAAATCTTAAAACCTAAAAATGCAAGGGAAAAAAAAGGAATATTTGGCTTGAGCATGGACAAGAACAGCTAAGGCTGTTTTTTTTTTTTTGTCTCATCGCAATCTTTGAAATGATATATTATACACCTAAAACGGACATTATAACCAAAGTTATGTTCTCCGGAAGGTACCCTGCTCATGATACACAATACCCTCCATCACTATTATTTATTAAAATAATTAACATGGCTTCTAAAGAATTTTAGTAAAAAAAATTGTTTATTCGTTTACCTCAGTTAAACAAAGAAAAAAATACTCATCAATTGACAATAAAAAATTTGTACATAGCACAAATAGAATACGCTTTTAAATTGGTTTAACTATAAATTTTATATTCTTTATAGGACATTTATAAAATTTTCATTTTTATTTTTATCATAATATTTGTTTACTATATAAGTTAATTACACAAAATTGTTTATATTAATGTGAATCAAGCTAAAACAAAATAAAAAGATATTCTTATATTACTAGGCGCATACATGATATATCAAAAAAATTATATATAATTTGGAGTGTTATACATACTTTGTGTAGTTTTAAACTTTGTTCCTTACTTGTTCTTAGAGATCATCGGGTGTTGCTATTGAGAAGGTTTAGAATGATGCAAAATCACATAATCTCACAACAGCTTTGAAAAATATTTAAAGAATAGTTTTTTAAAATTTTGATTTTGAGAATAAATTTTATTCTTAATAACATGTATTATATAAACGCAAAATTATCATTACTCCACTTAAAAATAAAATCACTAAGTATATAAGGTAATCAATATTATAATGAGTTTTTTTATAATTATAATTTTTTTAATTTTTCAATAATTCTTATATTAATTTACTTATTTTATATTTTATTTATAAGTTTAAGGAATAATGCTTAAAATATATTTTTATTTTATTATTAATTTTGATTTATGAGCTTTCTGTTACATTTGTAATATTTTATTTTGTTTACTAGTACGACAACAATTTACTACTCTTATATTAATTTACTTGTCTTATCTTCTATTTACAATCAATTTACTACTCTTTTTTAATATGTGAATTAATGGCTTAATGAGTAAAGAACAAGGTCAGAAAAAAAAAATGGCTAGCTCTACGGCTGAAAGTTTGTCTTTATGTTACCAATGAAAGAAAATTTTATAATTTAGGACCGAAAACAAGAGAGCGATTGAGACTTGAGTTGAGAGGTGAAGGTAGTGCATTGAATTTAATTTTGATAAACATTTTAGTCATCTACTTTTCTTTGTACTATTTTCATCTCATGCAAGCCTCCCCAATTTCAAATATTGATACGTTTATATAATACGTATGTTAAATGATTTTATAAATAATAATAATAATAATAATAGGTTTATAAAATTCAGATACCAACTAATTACTAATGTGATACATGATAGGCATTATCCGATAAAAGATCCTATGATAATTAGTTATTGAGCCCTATCATTATTTCTTATTAAAATGGTATGCATTAATATATAAGATAAATGATTTTACAAATTTTAAAACTTTATCCTTTAATTGATTATGCCATAACACTTATCACATTACTTATAATTAAAATTTTATGATAATTTTTTAAATGACTCACATTACTCATTTTAGAGTAAGCCTATCCAAATTCAAATGATTAGAGACAAGTTTTCACCATACACATTAATGTGCATGAATGATTCTTTTAAAAGATGTGTTTTCGACTTAATGAATTTTATGCATTGTAAAAGATAAAAAAATAATAATAATAATTTCTGCTAAGTACATAAATGTACTGCCATAAATACCCAATTGAACAGCGAAGTTGACACTTACAATCTTCTAATTTAGGAAAAAATTAAAATCCCGTATGATTTTTCAACCAAGTTTAACTCTCCTGCAAGAGTTTTTGACATCTATAACTTAGCTTTGGCTTTTAATGTCTTGAGAGAATAAAGAGAAATTAAATCTAAGGGCACAATAATTGTTGATGCAGTTTTTCCCGCGTGTCTTAAAACAGTACTCTGAACCTTCTGCTCGCGATTGCCTACAGTGCCTCGACCCTTCTGCTCGCGATTGTGTACAGTGTTGATACAGTTTCCCCGCGTGCCTTCCAACAGTGCCTCGATCCTTCTGCTCGCAAATAGCTCGAGCTCGAGCAGGATTGTCTCCTTCGTCCTATTCCAACTGCCTTTTCCGAATCGGGATCTCCTGCACTGTACTCACGTAAAATGTGGTCGGGGTTGTTCAGGCAGTTCGCTGAAACCCTCCAACGCCAAGTCGAGAATCGGGTTGTTCTTTTTGGTATCTCCCTTAGTCGGGGAGACCGGAAAGAGTGAAAGGGATATTTTCTGCCCTCCCTTTTTAATAAATATGGTTTTTTCTCAGAAAATCAGATAAGAGAAATCAAAATATGAAGAACCTGTCTGAAAAATCGGAACCCCTGCAATTTGCCCATCCGCTTCCTTTTATTCTCCGTTTTTCCCGCTCTTTCCATTTCCAGGCTGTCCACTCCCACGTTAGTGGTATCTGGGTCCCTCTGACAACCTCGATTGGCGTAATATTCCCTAGGGATGCGCGACTGTCTCCTTAATTCGATTCACGTGACCAACTCACCATGTCGGACATGTGCGCTAGGAATGATGACACCGTAGGGGCATGTGCCGGCCACCGGCAATAGTACCACCACCATACCACGTGGGGCCCTAATCAGGCATCTAAAGGCGTGCCGGGATTCGGAGAAAGCAGGTCGGGCTACCCTGGGCCGGGTCTTGTCCAACTAGTGCTCGTGGACTTAATCTGCATGCAGAAAAGGAGTGCTCGGCCTCGACCATGACCATCTTTGACCCTGGGAGACGACCTCGAGTAGGCAAAGGAGTGCTCGGGGCTCGAGCTGGCTCGAATTCCTCGACCTTGACTAGCTTTGACCGAACCCGATGGCCTCTAGCAGATTGAGAGCTCTGAGCTCGAATGGCTCTGCTTCCGTGACCTCGACCAGCCTTGACGCTTGATGAGATCGCCTTGGTGCCGATGGTCTGGACTTATGCTCGAGCTAGACTATCCTCGGGGTATTTTATTCGAGCTGGAAGGGCCTTGAGGAGACCTGCCCGATATTACCCAAACACCAGTCCCTCAGTTTCTAGTCTTTTGAGTGAGGCGAGATAAGACTGGAAACTCATTAATGATGGGCCGAACTCGCCGCCTTTTACGCTTCCCCACGTTTCCCAGTTGTCTCCCACTTCAATCACTTCGCATTTAAGACGGGACACGTGGGTTGATCCTAGCCGTGCATTCAAAATTCGAAAGGTTGTGTCCCTCGAAACGCACGCCGCCAGTTGAAGGGACGCATCTTCCTCTTTAAAAACCCCAAACTTCTTCACTGTTCCCTCTGTTTGCTTACTTTCACTCAAATTCAAAAATTAATCTGCTCTCCGCCATTTACTCATCTCATTCTTTCTGCTAGGGTGATTTCCGGCCAACTACACTTCCTTTCGCGCTCGTGCATGAGCCTCTCTTCCATTTCTTGCCGCCACTGCTTTCTTCCCCACTGAACTCCGTTAATTTATACCCTTAGGAAAAAGAAAATGTCAAATCCCCAACAGTCCGTAGGATGTTGCTCTGAGGATTCGTCCTTTTCTAGTGAGGCACAACCCCTTAGTATAATCCCCGTGAGGGATTCTAGTCCAGAGAGGGAATTACCCGCGTCCGAGACCCAGCCGCAGCAAGGGGCAAGGGCCAGTCAAAGGTCTGAGCGTGGGGAATACCCCATTAACTGCCTGAGATGTGAAACCACCCCTTCGGACTTAGATAGGCTTAGGCAGACTTACCATATACCCGAAAATATGGATTTAAGGTTGCTGGGCAAGGGTGAAATCCCCAGCCGTCCTCCTCAAGGCTACACGACCTTCCACTTAGAGTGTTTCAATGGGTTAGTCGCCTCCAACTTACTTTGCCCGGTTTGTTTGGGTTCCGTCGCCCGGGCAATCGAACCCGATGGGTGGAGAGTCCTTTCCTGACTCTTTGTGTCGTGGAAGCGCCGTGATCCGGGCGAGCCCTCGTAGGGAAATCGGACACCTTTACCAGCTGAAGTGCAGCCCGAAGGATGCTGGTTGGTATTACCTTACCTCCAGCCTGAAGGGTAACAAGCCTATCACCGATCTCCCAACCTCCGGTGGCAACTGGAAGAGCAAATTCTTCTTCGTTGGGGGAGAGTGGGGGCAAGCTGCACATCGCAGCGAGAGGGTCCCTCCAGTCCCGCGGCACTTTTGCACTCCAGGTCGTTTATCCGTCTTGTGGATTTTACTTTTAGTTTTCCTACTCGCGTCTGTTCTCATTATTTTGCTTTGGTTGTTTTTGCAGTCTCCTGGGGTGCCTCCTATTCAATTGGGGGAGAGCTCCAAGCACGTGTGCAGGCCGCTCTTACAAACGCGAGCTCGTGCAGGGAGCTGCTGACACCCCAAAACTTTCTGCAGTCCAGTTTAGTGCCAAGTGAAGATATGAGCAGCAGGATGCGTGAGATGTTGCGTCAGCGCGTGGGGACAACCGAAGGTGCGAGCACTTCAAAGAGGCCACGAGCAGAAACGGGTGCTCCACCTCCATCCACTCGAGCTACCTCTTCTGCTCAATAGACCGACCGAGCAGAGGAAGGTCCTCCGCGCAGGCGACCAAGAACCATTGCTCCAGCTCACCCTCGAACCGACAATGTGCAGGAGCAAAGTCAGCCTGGCTGCTCCGAGCCTTACCTGAGGACCTACAGTGAGGAGTTGGGCGGCAGATTCCTGGATGAGTTGGAGTCCTTTAATTATGATGAGCTGTCCTGCGCTTTCTAGCGACTCTCCTCCCGAGCTTTAGCAGTTGCGACCAGGCTTAATAAAATGACTCAAGGCTTCAAGGAAGAACTTCAAGCAAAGGTTCAGAGCTTGGAGCAGATTGTCGGCGAGCTGAAAGAGGACAATCAAAAGCTTCAAGAGGAGAACTCAGAGTTCGCTGAGAGGACAGCAGTGGCCGACTCTAAGGCCTCTCAGCTTCAGAGGGAGCTGACTGACACCCGCGAAGAATTGGGTAATGCTCGAAAGGATCTGGACACTCAGAAATCTTTCTACGAGCAGACCATAGAGGGGGAAACTACTCGTCTTCAAGGGCAGATTGAGGCTTTAAAAGTTCAGCTCGCCACTGAATACAACAACGGGGCGGACTCCAGCTATGATTGCCTTATGTATGCTTTTGGCAAGCCATACCCCGAGGCCGACATGTCTAAGGTTGAAAGGTACGTAGCTGAATACATGAGCTCTCATGAAGCTCCCAACCAAGGGTCCGAAGATGCTACATCCGAGCCTCTAGCTGTTGTCAGAGAGCTCGTTCCCCCTCCTGCTGATGTCTCTCCTACTACTCCTCCTGCTGCTGCTGACGGCGTCCCTCCTGCTGATGCTGGCCTCCCTCCTGTTGCTGCTGATGACGTCACTCCTGCTACATAATTTGGACTCTTCTCTTTTTTTTTTTAGTACATTTAATTATTCTAATCAATAAAGAACATGCATTCGAGCAACTATTATCTGTGCGAGCTTACGCCTTACATGAGATTATCTTCATGCACTTGTCAAGTGGAAATTGTATAAGTGTTGGACTTTTCTCTTTTCCTTTATGCCCAAGTGTAATGCCGTTTAACCTATGCATGGTAGAGCTTCGCTTTGAATTGGGCTAAAAGCCTTATGTTTATTTTGCGAGCTCATTTAACTTGCTCGAGCCAACATTTGGCTCCTGCTAGAGCTTAGGCTTAGGTACTTTTGGCCTTAGCATTATTCATGAACCTCCTTCACTTGTAATTAGCTTTGCCAGGCACTGTTCAGCCTAAGACTTAGGCTTTGGGACTTCTGGCCTTTGAGTTCATCTCAAACTTCTTCTGCTCAGGCCTGCAATTGACCCAAGCTTGGCACCGTCCCGCCTAAGACTTAGGCTTTGAGACTTCTGGCCACGAAGCTCTTCTTAAACTTCTGCTTGGGCCTGCAATTGACCCAAGCTTCTTCTGCTGTTACTTCTACTCGGGCCTGCAATTGACCCAAGCTTGGCACGATCCCGCCTAAGACTTAGGCTTTGGGACTTCCGGCCACTGAGCTCTTCTGACTTCGCTCGGGCCTACAATGGACCCAAGCTTCATTCGTTACTCCCGCTCGAGCCCGCACTGACCCAAGCTTGGCACCGTCCCTCCTAAGACTTAGGCTTTGGGACTTCCGCCACTGAGCTCTTCTTGAACTTCACTGGGCCTGCAATCGACCCAAGTGTCTTCTAGTGTTACTCCCGCCGGCCTCGCACTGACCAAAGCTTGGCACCGTCCCGCCTAAGACTTAGGCTTCGAGACTTCCGCCAAAGAGTTCTTCTTGAACTTCGCTCGGCCTCGCAATTGACCCAAGCTTCTTCTTGTGATACTCCTGCTCAAGCCTGCAACTGACCCAAGCATGGCACCGTCCCGTTGGGACTTCTGGCCAAGGAGTTCTTCTTGAACTTCTGCTCGGGCCTACAATTGACCCAATCTTCTTCGTGATACTCCCGCCGGGCCTCGCACTGACCCAAGATGGCACCGTCCCGCTGGGACTTCCGCCAAGGAGTTCTTTCGAACTTCGCTCGGGCCTGCAATCGACCCAATCTTCTTCGTGATACTCCCGCCGGCCCGCATTGACCCAAGCTTGCACCGTCCCGCTGGGACTTCCGCCAGGAGTTCTTCTTAAACTTCGCTCGGGCTTGCAATCGACCCAAGCTTCTTCTGTAATACTCCCGCCGGGCCCGCATTGACCCAAGCATGGCACCGTCCCGCTGGGACTTCCGCCAAGGAGTTCTTCGAACTTCGCCGGGCCTGCAATTGACCCAAGCATGGCACCGTCCCGCTGGGACTTCTGGCCAAGGAGTTTTTCTTGAACTTCGCCGAGCCTCGCAATCGACCCAAGCTTCTTCTCGCTACTCCTCCTGGCCCGCACTGACCCGAGCTTGGCACCGTCCCGCCTAAGACTTAGGTTTTGGGACTTCGCCAAGGAGTTTTTCCCGAACTTCGCTGGGCCCGCAATCGACCCAAGCATCTTCCGGTGTTACTCTCGCCGGCCTCGCACTGACCTAAGCTTGGCACCGTCCCGCCTAAGACTTAGGCTTTGGGACTTCTTGCCAAGGAGTTCTTCTCGAACTTCGCTCGGACCTGCAATCGACCCAAGCTTCTTCTCGTGATACTCCCGCTCAAGCCTCAGACTGACCCAAGCATGGCACCGTCCCGCTGGGACTTCCGCCAAGGAGTTCTTCTTGAACTTATGCTCGGCCCGCAATCGACCCAATCTTCTTCTAGTGATACTCCCGCCGGCCCGCACTGACCCAAGCATGGCACCGTCCCGCTGGGACTTCCGCCAGGAGTTCTTCGAACTTCGCTCGGGCCTCGCAATCGACCCAAGCGCCTTCGGTGTTACTCCCGCCGGGCCTCGCACTGACCTAAGCTTGGCACCGTCCCGCCTAAGACTTAGGCTTGGGACTTCTTGCCAAGGAGTTCTTCTTGAACTTCGCTCGAGCCTCGCAATCGACCCAAGCATGGCACCGTCCCGCTGGGACTTCCGGACAAGGAGTTCTTCGAACTTCCGCCGGCCTCGCAATCGACCCAAGCTTTTCTTAGTACCTCCGGTCTTCATCTTGTACTTACATTATGAATGATTTTCTTATTCTCATATACATTTACACTTTTACATATCCCATTTCGGGTGGAATCTTACATTAACACTTCACAATACAAGGAGACTTCATCGAAATATTTCCTCGTGAGTCGTGTGCTCCACGGCCTCCCGACCTCTCGTCCGTCCTGGATGAGCTAGCCTAGATGCTCCTCGGTCCCGCTAATCGAGTGACTCGACAAGGGCCTTCCCACTTGGTCCTAGTACACCTTGCCTCTGGGTCCTTCGTGCTCGTTGACTTTCCTCAAGACCCAATCACCCACCTGAACCCATGAATGTGTACATTTCGTTGTAATAACGAGCCACTCTTTGTTGATATTCCGAGATCTTAGCAGCTACCCTTTCTCTCTTCTCTTCCAAAGAAGTCCGGACCTGCACACATCCGCTCGTTGTTTTACTCCTCGTCAAGTGCTCGTCCGGTGTGTCCCCATCCCTATCTCACGGGAACCACTACTGCAGTGCCCAAACGCCAAGGAGAATGGGGTCTCTCCAAGGGCTGCTTGTGTGTGGTTCAGAAGCCCACAAGACACCGTGCAGCTCGTCCACCTGTGCTCCTTTTGCTCGCCCAGCCTTGTCTTCGTGAGGCGTTTATAGTTTTATTCATGGCCTCTACTTGCCCATTGGCCTCATGGATGTGAGGGAGAGCAAAACTTCAACTCTATCCTCGGATTCGACGTAAGTCTCCGAACTTGCCATTATCAAACCGCCTCCCATTATCGATGACTAACGCATGAGGAATCCCATACCGCAAATCACATTCTTCCAAATGAAGTCGTGGTTTTACCTTCCGTGATGCCGCCAAGGCTCCCACTTCGACCCATTTGGTGAAATAATCAATCGCGACTACGGCATGGGTGGCGGATGCTTTCCTTCAAGAAGTGGTCTCAATCAAATCAATTCCCCATCGAGCAAACGGCCATGGCGAATTCATCACCATAAGGTTCTCCTGAGGTCGAGTTAGGTAGTTGGCAAAGCTCCTGCAACTCTTGCAGCCTTCTTGTCTTCTCCCGAGCATCTCGATGCATGCGAGGCCAAAATATCCTTGCCTCAAGGCCTCGAAAGCCAAGGACCTCGCACTGTAATGATTTCCACAGATTCCTTCGTGTATCTCTTGAGGACATAATCAGCCTCCTCTGGTCTAAGTACAGCAGCAAGTGGAAGAGTGTACTCCGCTCATATAAGACTCCATCGATGAGAGTGTACCGGTCGCTTGCACCTCAAGTTCCTTGCTCGCTTCTTATCGACCTAAGATTGTCCCTTCCTCGAGGTAAGAAACGATCTGGCCCATCCGAGTGTTGCTCGCTGATAGCTCATCACTCATCCTCCTGCCGATGCTCGAGCAGTGTCTTCATCGGATAGACTTTGGAAATTTGGGATCCGATGGGCTGCCAAGCGAGCTATCATATCACTCGAAAATTCTTCTCCCTCGGGATTTGCTCCACCTCGACAGCTCGGAAACTCCCCATTAGTTGCTTCACCTTCCCAAGTAGGCCTCCATTTTCTCCCTCTTCGCCTGAATCTCGTCGAGGTGGTTTGTTACCAACCGTGAGTCTATTCGAAGCTTTACCTCCTCTGCTTTACCATCGAGGCGAGCTTCAATCCCGCTATTAGAGCTTCGGACTCGTCCCGATTGTTGGCGACTTCGAACTCTAATCTCACAGACAGACAGATCTCTGCCTCTTCGTGACTTAGGAGCACAACTCCTGCTCCTACTCCTTGATTTCCACAGGATTCATCTACTGTGACTATCCACATGTTGGTCGAGGCCTAGGAATTTGATGGGGGCTCGCTCTCCGTCTCCTTATCCCTCGCATGTACTCGACCACCTAAATCGCCTAAAAACTGTGCTTTTATGGCTGTTCGGGGTTAGTAATTAATGTTGAACTCGCTCAGCTCCATTGACCATTTTACCAGTCTTCCAGAAGTCTCAGGCTTGTACAAGGTTTGCCTGAGGGGTTGGTTTGTTAGAACCACCACTGAATGTGCCTGAAAATAAGGCCTCAGCTCGGTCACGCGACTGTGGCCAGTGCCCACTTCTCCATCAGTGGATACCGGTCTCGCTTCTAACAAAGCTCGCTCGTGTAATAAACAAGGTATCTGACTCCGACTCCTCCCTTACCGTAACCGAGCTCGCTGCCCATCGGGACACAACCAAGTATAGAACAAGACTCTCCCGCTCGAGGTGTCGATAAGAATCTGAGCTTTCAACAGATATTCTTTTACTGCTGAACGCCACCGCGATTCTAAGCGTCCACTTTGTCTTCCCGCCTTCTTCATTTCCGGAAGAAGACTCAGCATTTGTCCATGGCTCGTGATACGAACCTCGCTGAGGGATGCCAGCTTACGGCCGACTTTGTATCTCTTCGAGGCTACTGGGGGACCTCATTTCCACCACTACTCTTATCTTATCTGGATTGGCCTCAATCCCCCTGTGGCTCACCATGATGCCTAAGAATTTTCCCGAACTCACCCCAAAAGTACATTTCTCTGGGTTTAGCTTCATCCGGTACTTTCTTAAGAGTGCAAAGGTCTCCTCTAGATGCCTTACATACTCCTCCACATCTTTAGACTTGGTGATCATGTCATCTACATATACCTCCATAGTCCAACCGATCAATGGCTTGAAGACCTTGTTCACTAGCCTCTGATACGTTGCCCCTGCATTCTTTAGGCCAAAAGGCATGACCTTGTAGCAATACAGCCCCTGATTAGTGATGAAGGCTGTGCACTACTCGTCAGATCGGTGCATGGGAATTTGGTTATATCCTGAGAATGCATCCATGAAACTAAGCAGCTCGTGCCCTGCCGTTGAATCCACCAGTTGGTCTATCTTTGGTAGTGGGAAGCTATCTTTTGGGCAGGCCTTATTCACATCTGTGAAGTCGACACATATTTTCCATTTCCCACTTGCCTTCTTCACCAGCACCACATTCAAGATCCATTCGGGGTAGGATACCTCCCGTATGAATCCCGCTTTTAGCAGCTTTTCCACCTCACAGTTGATGGCTTCGTATCTCTCCTAGCTGACGCATCTCCTTTTTTGCCTCACTGGTTTAGCATCTCTACGTATTGCTAGCATGTGACACGCCACTTCTGGGTCGATCCCAGGCATATCCTCGTGCATCCATGCGAACACATCTACATGTGCTCGCAGACATTCCACCAACTTTTCCTTCAACAGCTCGCTAAGGCCCGAGCCAATTCAGATTTTCTTCTCAGATTCGCCTGCTCTCACCTCGACCTCCTCCAACTTTTCAGCTGGCTCTTGCCTTCCATTCCACGATTCCCCCCTCGTGTCCAGCGAGGTAATCTGCATAGTTTCTTTGGCAGCTACAGCGTAGCAGCTCCTCGCCACCCTTTGACTGTCTTTCACGACCCCTACAGCCCCATTTACTCTATACTTTAGGGCTAAGTAATGGGTAGATAGCACGCATTGGCTGATCCTCATAAACGGCCTCCCTAGAATTGCCTGGTACGGGTTGACTTCATCTACCACCACGAAATCCAGCATCATGTTCTTCTCGAAAGGCTTTGAGCCCATGGTTACTGCCAGTTTGATGATTCCCAGAGGTATTAGCTTTCCTCCCCCGAATACTTTCAAGGAAGTGCTCGTCTGCTCGAGGCTCGCACCTGTTATTCCTAAATCTTCGAGTGTGGAGACTCAACCAGTATTCGATCAACTTCCTTGTTTGCTACGCTGGCTTTTACCACCAGGGCATCTTCGTGAGGGTACAACACCCCCTCCTCGTCTCCATCCGTCCACATAATTGGCACCTGCCGAACCTTGGCCTTCTTGGCAGCAGGAGCAGCGAACAGGACTTCTCGGCCGGCTATGGCATATCGGCAGTAGTTTTTCCAAGCCCTATTTGAACTTCCTGCCATCGTGGGCCCTCCCGAGATTACTCTCGTTGACGGTGGTTCCGTGTCTATTTCGTAAGCCTGATCATCTTTCTCAGACTGCTGCTCAACTACCGGGTGCCCCCCTTCAACAAACTCATCCAAGTACCGATTCCTAACCAGATCCTCCACCTGGTTTTTCAGATCACGGCACTCTAATGTGGAGTGGCTGTGGCCACCATGGAAACGGCAGAACCGCCCCTTGCCCTGCTTGCCAGCTGGCTTGGCCATCGGCGTTGGAGGGCTCAGCAGTCCTCGCTCCTCAGCCACTTGAAGTATCTCTTCGAGAGATACCTTCAACCTTGTGTATTACTCATAAGTGGGCTCTGCTCCACCACTCAGTATCGCCTCATCCCTTGGGAAACTTCTGCTGGGGTGGCAATGGGCGATCTACTCTGACCGTGGTTCATCTCAGTCCGCATGGCGGTCGATCATGGGTGCGTGGCCATTATGACGCCTCAGACTTTCCGTGATCTCGGCCCGAGACCGCGAGATGGCAAGGGACCATCCACGGTGGGGAGCTCTCCGGTAAGGGTCAGATGGGCAACCCGGTCCCTCATCGCTAAGCTTGTGCCCGTAGGGCGGACCCCTTTCTCCTTCCTCCTCGCTCCATCGACTCGCTCATTCCTCGCCTATGCTTTTTCTTCTTCGATCACCATATCCAGCTTTACCCGCTCATACGCATCCGAATACGAAAGGATCGAAGGACTCCATAGGTTATACCATGGTCTCCCCATCCGAATACCATCCTTCAATCCTCTCAGAGCTTGGGGATGGTTAAACGCACTAAGATCTAGAACCGATCTATGTTATCTTTGATAAACTCCCGAGGGACTCTCCCTCCCTCTCGCCTTACTCCGACAACTCTATCATGTCATCCTCGTGGGTCACCGCGCCTCAAAATTGCTTCCGCGAACTCCCCGCACATCCTGCTCAAAGCTCAAGATGCTTCCCTGGGAGTCTACATGTACCATTCTCTCGCTCTTCGCTCCAGGGTGAGTGGAAGGCCCTGCGATCTCCGAGTCGCGACAATCCTTGTACCTCGCCATGTCGCTGAAACGCTCTATGTGCACTAATGGATCATTTTTCCCCGAGAACTTCGGATTTGGGAAGCTGAAGTCACGTGGGATCGTGACACCCATGATCTCCGCCGAGAGTGGGATTCGTTATCCAAAGATTATTCGCCACTGGGCTCTTTCCGCTCTCCTGAGGTCCTCCACAACTTAGTGCCAATCTGCGACCTCCCTCCAACTCCTCCGCACGAGAGTTTGGGGTCAGTATCCTGCAAATGCTGACGAGATCCCCTTTCCTCCATGTTTGTTTCTTCCCTCACTGCAACATTTGGTGCCCTAGGTCTTTAGGCTTCATCTCCCACATTTTCCCGAACATAAGCATTCCCTACTGGACTCCGGGACATCATTACATGCTTTTCTCTGTCCCTCCCTAAGCTCTTGCAAAAGGGAAGTCAGAGTCTCCATCTGTTTCTCCATCCGATCCATTCTTTCCTGGATCTCCCTATTCTGGGCCTCATTGGCCACTTCTCTCAAAGTTACCGATTCTTCCGACTTACTCCTCTTCTACTGCTTCCCTCATCGCTATGCTGTCTATCTTGAATGTATTAGGAAATTAGGCTTTTTGTGCCGATCCCCACAGACGGCGCCAAAAAGATGTTGATACAGTTTTCCCCGCGTGTCTTCGAACAATGCCTCGATCCTTCTGCTCGCAAATAGCTCGAGCTCGAGCAGGATTGTCTCCTTCATCCTATTCCACTGTCTTTTCCAGAATGGGGATCTCCTGCACTGTACTCACGTAAAACGTGGTCGGGGTTGCCGGCGTGTTCCGGCGAAACCCTCCGACGCTCAAGTCAAGAATCGAGTTGTTCTTTTGGTATCTCCTTAGTCGGGAGACCGAAACAGATGAAAGGATATTTTTGCCCTTCCTTTTAATAAATATAGTTTTTCTCGAAAATCGAGTAAGAGAAATCAGAATATGAAGAACCTGTCTGAAAAATCGGAACCCCTGCAATTTGCCCATCCGCTTCATTTTATTCTCCGTTTTTCCTGCTCTTTCCATTTCCAGGCTGTCCACTCCCACGTTAGTGGTATCTGGGTTCCTCCGACAACCTCGATCAGCGTAATATTCCCTGGGATGCGCGACTGCCTCCTTAATTCGGCTCACGTGACCAACTCACCATGCCTGGACATGTGCGCTAGGAATGATGACACCGTAGGGCATGTGCCGACCACCGGCAATAAGCACCGCCACCATGCCACGCTGGGCCTCGATCGAGCATCTAAAGGCGTGCCGGGATTCAGAGAAAGCAGGTCAGGCTACCCTGGGCCGGGTCTTGTCCAGTTGTGCTCGTGAACTTAATCTCTGCGAGCAGAAAAGGAGTGATCAGTTCTCGACCTTGACTATCTTTGACCTGGGGAGACGACCTCGAGCAGGCAAAGGAGTGCTCGGGGCTCGAGCGGCTCTGAATTCCTCGACCTTGACTAGCTTTGACCGAACCTGATGACCTCGAGCAGATTGGAGAGCTCGGAGCTCGAATGGCTCTGATTCCGTGACCTCGACCAGCTTTGACGTTTGATGAGATCGTCTTGGTGCCAGTGGTCGAGACTTATGCTCGAGCTAGACTATCCTTGGGGTATTTTATTCGAGCTGGAAGGGCCTTGAGGAGACCTGCCCGATATTACCCAAACAATAATATTACTCACTTATCATAATAAAATTAAGAAACACAATCTCAAATTAATGCATATACATGGAAGATTATGTTAAATTGAAAAAAAAAAAAACCTCAATGATTGAGAGAGAATAATTTGGGCTAAAATAATTTAATTTAGAATGAAAAATGAAAAATTAAATTTATCATTGAGGAGGGTATATTAATAATTTAAAGTGAATAATGTAGACAAATAATAAATGGGTGACCAAGATATAGACTAAGATTCCTTTGTATCTGGGAGCTTACCTCGCTTGTTAGGGATCGATGCTTCGCCTCATCCGTGCTCATTTGAAACCTTGACTCTTCAATAGAGTCATCTTAACTTAAGAAAAGTGGTACTTTCTATTTGCCTTCCCATCTTTTCTCAGCCGATCAGCCGCATACTCCGAAGTACTCAATTTTAAGTTTTAATTAAAAAGTTGTTTATTTCATTATATAGGTTATCGATAACTTGTCTTATGCCAATATATTGATTTACTTATTATAAAGACATAATAATAATTATAAATTATAAATAAATTTACTATTAAAATAAATATAATTTACTAAAAATAAATGGGTTATATATCTTTTTTGAAGTGTTAAGGAGTTTTATATCATTTTTTTAGACATTAAGGAATTCACTTTCCCTTTCACTTAGAAAAAAAAAATTTAAGCCCGCTCAATTTGAGGTAATTTTACAGATAACTTATAAGCATAATTGTTTTCTTTATCTAACCATATCTACATCTCGTAAAATGTTATAATAATAAAAAAATTAAATGCAAACTACGAATTCTACTTTCCTTTTCTTTCGGGGTTGGGGGGGGCTTAACAAAGGATCATATGAATTGGAGATAAATACAATCACTGCTATGTAGGGAGATTTATGGGTGAAACATAAACACAGCTAAATGAGATTGGAAGAAAAATAAAGAGCAAGCACAAATTTGAACACCAAAAATTACGTGGTTCGGTTTATAGCCTACATCCACGGGTAAAGACAGAATGAAATAATTTTATTATACTGGAAAATAATAACTTCTCTCTATAAGTAGGAGAAAACTATACTCACTTCCCAATACCCCAATTACACCCAATAACTCTCAAAATTCTCTCTAATGCAAGAGGAAATGAATTTTCTGGGATGATTGAAATGAGGGAATGGGCGCTCAATTTATAGCTGCATTTTGGCTACTATGCATTATTATTTTTATTATTTTTTTATTTTTTCCTTTTTATTCAACACGGCACACAGTGCCGTGTTGAATTGGGCACCGCCCTTCTAGATGGGCGGTGCCCACTTCCTTGACATTCTCCCACTTGGAGATTTGATTAAGAACCAATCAATCTCCACACTATCATTTCTGCTTTACCATTGACATGTTGCTTACGTTTCTGCTAAGCCACACGAGGATCTATTCTATATAAACTTGTCAGTAATGATTGGCTTAGTCATAACATCTGCTAGGTTCTCCTTGGTATGGATTTTCTGTAAATCTACACTTCCATCTTCCACTACTTCTCGAACGAAGTGATATTGAACCCCTATATGTTTTGTTCTGGAATGAAAGGCTAGATTCTTTGCAATATGCAAAGCACTCTGACTGTCACAAAACACAGGAATTTTCTCTTGTTTGTGCCCGAGCTCCTTAAGTAACCTTTGTATCCAAATAGCTTCCTTGCATGCTTGTGTAGCTGCCATGTATTCTGCCTCTGTCGTAAATAAAGCCACAATAGTCTCCAGTTTTGAAACCCAGCTTACAGCTCCTCCTGCAAGTGTAAACACATAGCCAGTAGTGGATTTTCCTTTATCAAGGTCACTTGCGAAATCTGAATCCACGTAGCCTCTGACAGTAAATTTTGATCCTCCATAACATAATGAAACAACTGAGGTTCCTTTGATGTATCTTAGAATCCTCTTCACTGTTTGCCAATGTTCTCCACCAGGATTCGCCATGTATCGACTAACTGCTCCCACTGCTTGTGCAATGTCTGGTCTTGTACGGATCATAGCGAACATCAAACTTCCCATCGCTGATGCATATGGTACTCGAGACATCTCCTTCCTCTCCGCTTCATTGCTAGGACACATACTTGAGGATAACTTGAAATTAACGGAAGTGGGGTAGAAATTGGCTTACAATCTTGCATGTTGAAGTGTCGCAAGATTTTCTTCAAGTAATTCTTCCGTGAAAGCCAAATCTTCCTGCTATTTCTGCCTCGTGAATTTGCATCCCTAGAATCTTGTTTCGCTGGTCCCAAGTCCTTCATTTCAAACTCCCTAGCCAATCGTGGCCTTTAATTCTTGGACTTGATCTTTGTTGGGCTCATGACCAACATGTCGTCCATATACAACAAAGAAATGATAAAATCATTATCCTCAAATCTATCAGTAATAAGCACAATGGTCCGAATCGAGTCTCATTGTATCCAAGGCTCATGATGAATGAATCAAATCTCTTATACCAACACCTCGGCACTGCTTGAGACCAGATAGAGATTTGTTTAATCATGAAACCAAGTTCTCCTTGCTCGTTTCAAAGAAATCTTCCGGTTGGAGCATATAAATTTCTTCTTCGATTCTCCATGAAGAAATGCGCTTTCACATCTAATTGTTCTAGATGTAAGTCGAATGTAGCACACATTGCCAAGACTACTCCGACCGTCGTGAGTCTAACTCATCGGAGAAAAGATCTCATCAAGTCAATACCTTCTTTCTCGAGCATATCCCTTTACCACCAATCTTGCACGATACCGCTCCACTTGATTATTGCCATCACTTTTGATCTTGTAGACACATTTGTTTCCAATGGCTTTTATTCCATGTGGCAGTTGGCACAAGTTCCCATGTTTTGTTTTGTGTAGAGCTTCAATTTCTTCCCGCATCACTGCCATCCACAAAGTAACATCCGAAATGCTTAAAGCTTCATGGAAAGTTGATGGCTCTCCATCCTCTCGTTAAAAGACAATATGCAACATTGATCTCAGTAACATACTCGAAGTGCTAAGTTGGTGGTCGCCTCTCTCGAGTTGACCGACGAACTTCGGAGCCTCGGATCGAACCGGTTCTTGTTCCTCGTGTTCGATGTCGCTCGTAAGACTTTGAATCTTCCCGACTATTTTCTACATATACCGGTGTAGTCTTTGACTTTTCTTTCACAATACTATCATTCTCATCTTTCTTTTGCAGTTGATCTTCTATAAAGACAACATCTCTCACTGATGACAATCTTGTAGGCAGTGGGATCCCATGCATTGATACCCCTTGACACCATCAAGATACCCCAAAAAGATACACCTCCTAGATTTTGGATCTAACTTTGTTCTTTCTGGGCATTATACATTACATATACTGTGACTTCCAAATGCATGTAAATGAGAGTAATCACCGGCTTACTCGTCCACATCTCCATCGGCATCTTCAACTCAATGGTTGTCGATGGAGACCGATTTATCACATAACAGTGCGCTTTGGTTGCTTCAACCTCAAAAGAGTTAGGTAGACCAGCTAGCTTTCAACATAGCTCTTATCCTCTCCGTAAGAGTTCTGCTCATCCGCCTCCGCCACTCCATTTTGTTGAGGAGTGTATGCCATCAGAATCGCTTCCAATACTTTCTGCTTACATGATGCAAGAAATGCACCATCTCGTGATACTCTCCGCCATTATCTCGTTCTTAAGCACTTGATTTTTTCCCGATTCAAGTTCAACCCGCGCTTTAAATTCCTTGAATACTCGGAAACACATCCGACTTTTTCTTGATTGGATACACCCAACATCTCCTGGAGTAATCATCAATAAAAGTAACGAAGTACTTTTCACCTCCTCGGATAAATCCGTGATTCCCAAACATCGAATGAACTAAGTCAAGAATGCATTTACCTCTAACATGAGATCCGCTAAATTTCAATCTATGCTGCTTACTTATAACACAATGCTCGCAGAATGGTAGACTTACAGATTTGAGTCTGAGAGAGAATCTTCAAACCTTGTTCTGACATGTGGCCAAGTTTGATATGCCACATCATCGTTGACTCTTCTCCATTTGACGCGACACACGCATCAGCTTCCTATAGTGTTTCTCCTTGAAGCATGAATAGATTCATGACCGATCTTTTCTCGCCTCATTAACATAAGCGCTCCTCTGACAATTTTTATCATCCCATTTTCAATATGGACTTTGCACCCAAGACTATCTATTTGTCCTAAAGACAATAGATTTTTCTTCAGGCCTTTGACATATCGTACCTTCTGAATTGTGCGATCTGTACCATCATACATTTTTATTTTGACAGTACTCAATACCAACGAATCTCCAGGCATGGTCATCGCCCATGTACACTGCATCCTCCCGAGATTGGTTCATATGTGTGGAACCATTCTCTCCGAGAGGTCATATGCCATGTTGCTTCTGAGTCTATAAGCCAGACGTCACCTAACCACTTTCTGCCTTTTGTAACAGCTGCTGCCTTGCTATAGAGAATTTCCCCATCATCCGAAGTACTAGCCACACAACCCTGAGCATTTGATGACTCAGGTGCTTTATTCTCTTTACTCTTCTGATTGCTCTAACACTCCTTCTTCACATGCCCTTTCTTGCCACAATTGTAGCATTTCACATTCTTCTTACTCCTGGATTTTGATCTACCATGATTGTAACTCCCACTGGGGCCACGTTCTGTTGATCTCCCTCTCGTCACCAATAGCGCTTCTGCTTGCTGCGAACTTGCATGTCTATCTTCCTTGGTCTTGCGCCTGCTTTCCTCGTTTAAGATGGAGGCTACAACATCATCGAAAACTAGACTGTCCGTCGGGTTTTTGTTCGTCAGATTGATGATGAGTTGATCATATAAATCTGGTAGACTTTGAAGTAGAAGCTCCGCACGTTCATTTTCCTCTATTTTGTGACCTAACGTTGTGAGTTGCGAAAATAGAGTCTTCAAGGTGTTGATATGGTCGGTTATTGATGTAGATTCCGTCATGCGAAGAGTATAGAGTCTCTTCTTTAAAAAGATCTTATTGTGCAGCGACTTAGCCTCGTACAACTTTGTGAAAGTATCCCATATTTCCTTCGCTGTCTTTTTCTCTGCCACACTGGATAACACCTCATCTGCAAGTGCTAAGTGTAGATCAGCAATTGCATTACCGTCTATCTCGTTCCACTTAGCATCATTAATTACCTTTATGGGTCTTTCTCCAATTGCTGCCAAGCAATTATTTTTCCTTAGAATAGCTTTAATCTTCATTTTCCACAACGAGAAATTGTTCCCATTGAACTTCTCAATCTCGTATTTTGCCGCCATTGCTTTCACCACAAACTAACTTAGTTAGGATAGGCTCCCACTGTTTCACGTTAACAGTACCGTATACGTGAACAATGACCGTATACGTGAACAGTAACCCCGATTCCAAAAAATGCAACCTCGCTCTGATACCACTGTAGGGAGATTTATGGGTGAAACAGAAACACAGCTAAATGAGATTGGAAGAAAAATAAAGAACAAGCACAAATCTGAACACTAGAAATTACGTGGTTCGGCTTATAGCCTACATCCACGGGCAAAGACAGAAGGAAATAATTTTATTATACTGAAAAATAATAACTTCTCTCTATAAGTAGGAGAAACTATACTCACTTCCCAATACCCCAATTACACCCAATAACTCTCAAAATTCTCTCTAATACAAGAGGAAATGAATTTTCTGGGATGATTGAAATGAGGGAATGGACGCTCAATTTATAGCTGCATTTTAACTACTATGTATTATTATTTTTATTATTTTATTATTTTTTTTTCCTTTTTATTCAACATTGGACATCGCCCTTCTAGATTAGCGGTGCCCGCTTCTTTGACATGCTATATATATGTAAATCATACATATCGATTTAATTTTTTTAAAAATAATAACTTTACGTTATATATCAAATTTGAAACGTTTGAATCAGATCATTTTACGTTCACGAAGATCTATAGTCTTTAATCTTTTATAGTTAAATCAAGTTTTCAATTGATGTTACATCTCTGACAATTCAGCATTCACTGCCACTAACATTCTCAATCCATCACGATAATTGATGTTACTTTTTTTTTCTTTTTTTTTATTTAATCTTTTATGAATGTCACAGGAAAATAAACCAATTTACTCCACTCTATGACTTTAGTATTAGCAAATTCGGTTCTCATACTTTTTGCATCGCTGTGAAAATATTATATCATTTGTGTCATTTAAAGAGGAGAAAAACAATTGTTAAATGGTAAACTATTTTAATAAAGACAAGAGAAAATGATGTATTAATGGTGTAATTTTTATACCTGGTCTTTTTTTCACCTGAGTCGAATCAAGTGCAATAATTGGAGGTAAACTTACACACCGTAATAAATAAAGAACATGATGAAATTGAGTTGGAAAATGTAATTTTCGGCAATCTCGCTTCAATGCTTAAGTTATTAAAATATTTTTTAATTGAATTCAAAGTTTTTTTTTAGTGTGCTTTTGTTCTCATTCCTTTTTTTTGCATCACGCCTCTAAAATATATCTTTTTGAGAAGAAAATGAAGCATGTTTTCAGGTAAATTCAGAGTTGACTCACATTTTTTATATACCAAAATCATCTATATGAAGCTATGCTTGTCAAAAATAACTGCATCACATTCAGTTTTATTTTATTTTTTTCTCCCTCATTTCCCCTTACCATCAAAACGGTTGGTGGTTTAGGAAAGAAAGTACGCATTCATAACATGATTTTATTTAAAGAGAAGTATGACAATAACAAGATAGAATTATTGTTAATAAACATATTTTTAACTTTGTAAGCATATCATAATTACTCTAATTAAGAAAAAAAATCTCTTATTCAAAGCAAAATAAATAAATTAACTTCCTACTTCCCCATAAATATGCTAGGGTTAGAGGAAGCATAAGCACAACGCATGCTTCTCTATTCCTTCACCATCGCTTGTGCTTGATAAAATAGCAAAATTAACTAATAAAAAAGGCCCGGTACAACCCAATCAGGCTTTCCCCAACCAAAAAGAACTTCATAACAAGGCATTCCAACCACACTACTTAAAACAAATGACCTTGAATCTTCCCATGTTTCATTCATATCCTTTATGAAACCTCAGCGCTCATTATCATTTATCACATCTCTTCCCATTCTCTTTGCTTTGATCACTTCTCTTACTTAACTTGTTACCTGTATGGCATCATTCTCCGCTAGTAACCATTCTGCCCTTGAAAACCGAAGAATGTTACCCATGCACCGTGGATTCATTGGTGGATTCGTCTTGTTATGCAGATTCATAAGATAATACATTGCATGGGAATACAACTTGTTATGAATTGCCCTCTTTATTTCACGAGCTACAGAAATGAAGGCACCCCAAATGAGTTCT
The DNA here is from genome assembly GCA_025617385.1 of Murraya koenigii. Classification (NCBI taxonomy): domain Eukaryota; kingdom Viridiplantae; phylum Streptophyta; class Magnoliopsida; order Sapindales; family Rutaceae; genus Murraya; species Murraya koenigii. Next base: position 5,594,867 of record CM046813.1, on the reverse strand, counting down.
GATACAACCCCGAAACGCGTTGCGTGTAGCACATCATCCCATGTTTATTATTATTAGCCATTAATTCTTTATTCACCTTCTCCTTTAGAGCTGCTATCTTCTTGCCATCGAACAACAATCTTTTGAACACAATGTTGCGTGAAGATTGTGGGTGGGCAAATCGGTTTACGGTTCGGGTTGCTCAGGTTTCGGTTTGGGTTATAATTATTCGGTTTGGAGAATTCAACCCAATGGGTTTGACATCGGGTTATAAGTTTGGGTTCATTTAAATTACAAACCCTAATTTTACATCCATCCGAAAGTCAATTAACTAGGGTTGTTTGGTTTTATGTCTAAAGTTTTTATTTGGCTTAATTTAAAATGATTTGATATTTTGATCTTTTTTTTTTTATCCGAAATCTTATTATAAGACATTTTCATCTGATAAAAAGTAAAATTTCCTAACTTTTATCTGAATGATAAAATATGTTAATAAAAAATTAATTTTTTCCTCACAAATAACCTCATATTGATTTTTTTTAGAAAGTCTAGAACTCAGTGTATTGGGATTTCTTTATGGGGATTTTGAAAGCTATGGACCTTCTTGCCCATCTAATTAAGTGCATTGCGGCTTGTATCACCGTAACTATTAGATATCATATTAGAATTTCCCTTAATTTTAAATTTTACTTGTATTACATACTTAACATACCTTCAATTTGAATTTTAAGTAAATTATTTTATTATTAGAAAACAACTTTTTTATGTATAAATATTATATTAAATTGTAAAAAAATAATATTATCAAAATTATTTTTCATAAATTATATATCAAATGCTTATCTTATATACATTTATAACATATAAAAACTATTGTACTAGAAAATATTATAAATATATACTTATTTAAACTTCAAGCGTATATAATACTTTCAAGGTCATAATTGTAAAAATATTAAAATTATGTTGTTAAGTTTATAAAAATAAACAACTTATCACTTATATTCAGAAGTTTAAAAAAAAAACATATTATTCTTACATATGTATTCAGACTCATTTAAACTTCAATAACATTCAAACTCATTCAGATATTAGATAAAAAATAAAAAAATAAACACTGTCTAAGTATCAAATAAATCTCTCATAATCTCATTTATAAAATAACTAACTAACATAAAAGAATTCTATATTTAACAACTAACAAAAAATAATAATAATAACAAACAGTTAGCTAAAGAAAATTAAAACTTAACTATTAACTAACAATTTAAAAAAATTACTACCAATTAATTAATGGGAGATTAGAAAAAGAAAAAGAAATATTTCGTAGTGGAGGAAGAAAAGAATAAGAAGAAGAAGATGTTGGGCAGTGGCGGAAGGAAAGAAGAAGAAGAAAAAGAGAAGAAGAGATGGAGAAGTAGAAAAAGAAAAATAAAAGAAGAAGAAAAGAAGATGATATTTGGCAGTGGTGGAAGAAAAGGAGAAGAAGGAAAAAAAGAATGGAGAAGAAGAAATGATGGAGGAGAAGTGGGGAGGCTGCAGAGAAGTTTGGTAGTTGTGATGTGTTAGGGTTAGGATTTAGGAAATGAGTTTTTATTTATTTTTTTGCTTTTGAGTTTTCAATCTAAACGGATTTGAAGCTTCAACTCAAATAAATTTCGGGTTTGGTTCGTCTCGGGTCGGGTCAACCAATCCGGATGCCCAACCCTAATTGTGGGCTTGTGATTTGATATGGCTGTGTACCGGCGGAAACAAAGCGGTGCAATATAAAACGAAATTGTTATTGCAAATATTATCATTATCATTAATCACCCGACGAGTGATTTCACCCCACGTTTTCATGAAGCTGAAGATTGCTGAACCGTCGTCGGCCACTGCATGCGAAAAACAAACACCAATTGCCATTTCACCACTACTAAACAAATTAACTTGGACAGCCAAAAGTTCTCTTTCAGAAATCTCTAAATTCGATAACTGGGGACTAGGTGGGATCAATTGTTGTAGCAGCTCCATATCTGGTGGTTGAAGAAACTTTATATATCACAGCCAACATTAGCTTAAATAAATGTTGCCCCATGATCATTATAGTCGACTGAAAAGCTGTCAATCAATCTTCCAGCAAAAGGGTGGTAGTGGGTTAATGTATTTTCCAGTGATTGATTCAACAAATCGGATTTTTTTTCTGAAATCTTGGTGCCTGCTATTGGCGGAGTAGAAGAAAACAAGAGACAGGTAAACTTTAGAAAACAATTGATCTGGCAATGAAAGTTTATAGGTTCTGAGATTATTTGGTGTTGGAAATGAAAGTTTGATTACTTCGGTGGAAATGATTTGAACGTCAGAAGTGGCACTTCTGATACTTCTTTTTGTGAAGATTTGGACATATTGGTGACCAATTTGGAAGCAGTTATTCGAAATTGTTTTTGAGAATCTACCATATTTGCTCTTTGAGAAATTGACCAAGTGACTGTAGCATATTGTGTGTCCAAATCTATTATATCTGCTGTAAGTTTCCAGCAAAATTATTCTCGAAAGATTTATTGAATCTCCAAAATTAAGTTAAATGTTCGTTTAATTTTATGTTTTGACTTAGGTATTTATTTAGTTCTTTTATTTCAAAAAATACATAAAAAATCTTCAGTTAAATATGTTACATTATTTTATCCTTACTTTTTTTTTACAGTTAAATATGTTATATTCTTATTCTTATTTTTTTTCTTAAATAATAATACCCTTGCAACAATATTCTTAATATTAATTAATTAAATTTTATAAAAAAAAATTAACTAGCAAATTTACCGATAAATATCAATGTGGCACTACAAGTATTTTGACTTTTTATGATGATATTTTTTACAACAATTTCAAATTTAGTCACAAAATACTACTTATTGTTATGAATTTTTGAATTCATACCTAAAAAGTATAAATTTGGTGAAATAAGCTATGACAAAAATGTTAGTCTCCAAAACTATTTAGGACCCAAACATTTCGTCACAAAGAATTATATATAGTGACAAATCTGAAAAATAGTACTTGGATATTTAGGAACAACTGTTTGTCACAAATAATTGTCTATAGTGACAAGTCTAAAAAATAGTAGTTGAATATTTTATTTTAACTAATATTGTACTTTGTGACCAAGTTATTTTGTTTCTAGAACTTTTTTGGTATTTGATTCTAGCTTTTTTTTTTTAATTTGAAAATAATGATGTTGGTCATGTAAAGACATTGTTAGGAAAGCACAGGTGAAGCAATAACAAAATTTATGGTGATTGCGATTTTTGAATAAATATAAATGTGGTATAAACAAATGTAAATAATATAGAACACAATAATTTACATGATTAGGTATAAAGGTTATGTTCAAGGCAAAGATTGGAAAATAATTTTACTAATAAATAGAAATTATAAAATTAAAAAAACTCTTTAAACCCAATACACAATACACCCAAATTTCTTAATACTCAAGAAAATGCTCTCTCACAAATACTTACTTACTAGGATGGCTTATTGGAAATAATACTGAATTCTGCTTCTTAAAAAATGCAGCGAGTGATGATCAAAAGTTTAAACCTCCAGCAAACTAAAAGCCACTTCCAAGGTAGCAACAAAACAAAATAAATTAGTAATGACGGCTGCAAAATAAAGGCCCACCAATAAAAGATTCAGTAAGCCAACGCTTAAATTCAAAACGCCAAGCAGCAATTTAATTTATAACTCGGCAGCAAGTCAACTTCATTCATACAATCCAGTACCCACTCTTCTTTAACAAATCTTCAATAAAAGCAATTGACTTGCAAAACAATTAAATTAATAGATACAAAGCATAAAAGTGAATAAATTAAGAAGTCAAGGTATGTCTAAGAACATTGTTTTTAAAGAACAGATTTTACCCCTTCTTGAAAAAATTTTCAGGTACGTAAATGAATTAAAGATATTCTGATATTCCAGGATTCAATAGCTCTACAACTGTAATAGTACACTCCAAAATACAGTTACTACAAACGTAACTTTTGTTTATTTTCTAATAAAGTGCATTGAAGAAGAAGAAAATTAATCTTTTTACGTGTATATAATCAGTCACAGTAACTTCCTATTTAGAGCTTGAATTTTTTATGTCGTGTCGTTGATATTTGCCAAAAATCGTTCTTTGAAACTAATATTTAATCCTGATATTAAGCAACTGCATCGTAAAAACAAGCCATCACTTTTGACAGTTGGATATGCTTCACTTGACCAATTCAAATCAATTCAAAAAACTGATTTTTTCCAATCCAAAATATTTATATTTAATATTCATCAAAATGGTCAATAAATGGGCCACGCACATGTGCAAATGGATAAAATATATATATAATTTATTAATTTGGAGTAATATGAGTATTTTAAAATATCTCATAATTTACTACACGGCTTCACTCTCTCCAATTAAGCCTCTATTTATCGTGGAGTTTCACCACATATAAAGCCTTGAAAAGTCTTGAAAAGTGTAGCAAATTTCTAATATTTTTTTGCACCGAATTGAAAAACATGCATGCTGCACTCACTTTCAATTTTGTCAATTATGTGTTGTCAACCAAATTGAAAAACAAGCCTCTCCAATTTGTCAATCACCAACCAAATTAAAAAACAAGCCATTTTTTACTTTTTTACAATTCTCCACCTCAGTAAAAATTTATTCAAATTTGAGCAGACTATCAACAAAACCATCCCCTAGTCTCTGCCTTCTCCGACTGCTTTCAAACTTGTAGGATATTAATCAAATTTAAACAATACTCAAACTTGATCGTCATCACTACCTTGGTCAACATATTTATGAGATTTTCTGCAGTCCTAATTTACTAATAAAGAATCTTCCCCTCATCAATAATTTCTCATACAAAGTAAAATCATACGTAGATATACTTTGTATGTGCATGATAAAATTTGTTCTTTGCTAAGTATATATCACTTTGACTACTACAATGCACATTAACACGTTTTTGTACCAATCCCAAGTTTCAAGCAAGCCTTGTAGCCAAATAACCTCTTTAACAGCCTCTGTAAATACATATCCGATGGTTGATCGTCGTTTGTCCAAATCACCAGCATAATTAAAATCAATGTACCCAATCACACTTTGACAAAGTGTGTCATCTTGCTGAAATAGTAAATCAACATCCACGGTCTTCTAAATATACCGTAAAATCTATTTTACAGATTGCCAATGTCCTTTACTAAGATTTTGCATATATCTTCTCACTATACTAACTACTTGTGAAATATCAGGCCTTATACACATCATTGCATACATCAAGCTACCAACTGCATTTGAATACGAAACTTGCAACATGTATTCTCATTCCACATTTATTGAAGAAGATAGTTGTATAGAAAGCTTGAAATGAAAAGCCAACGGGATACTCACAGGTTTTATCTACTCATACTTTGCCACAAGCTATATCTCCATATATCTTCATGCCAAGAATCTTCTTAGTTTCACCCAGATCTTTCATCTCAAACTCTTGATTGAGTTGAGCCTTTAACTTTTCAATCTCATCTTTGTTCTTAGATGCTATTAGCATATTATCCACATACAAGAGTAAATATATGAAAGATTTCTCTTGTAGCTTGCAAAAATATACACAATGATCAAATTTATTTCTTGTGTACCTTTACCATTTCATAAACCGATCAGGTTACTTGTATCACTACCTAGGAGATTATTTTAATCCGTAAAGCAACTTTGTCAATTTGCAAACCTAGTTTTCTTTTCGAGCAACCTTGAATTCATTTGACTGAGTCATGTAAATTTTCTCTTCAAAATCACTGTGTAAAAACTGTAGTTTTTACATCAAGTTGAACTAGTTCAAGATCAAAATGTGCAACCATGGCTAGCAAAATCTGAAAAGACGAGTGTTTTACAATAGAAAAAAATACCTCATTGTAGTCTATTCCTTCATTATGGGCGTAACCTTTCGCTACCAATCTAGCCTTGTAACAAATTTCATTATTAGGAGGAAATCCTTCATTCTTTGCATATATCCATTTGTACCCAATTACCTTCTATTCTATGAGCAATATAACTAACTCTTAAGTTATGAAGAGACTGCATTTCTTTATACATTGCTTACTTCTATTGTACACTTTCAGGGTTACTTATTGCTTCTCTATAAGTAGAATGAACATTATCATCTACAACTGGAAGTGCATAAACCACCATATTCATAAAGCGAGTAGGCTTATTAATTTCTCTACGTGGCATTCTATATGCAATTGAATCTTGTTGCTGTAAAGGATCTTGGTTCAAAAACTCTTCTTCATCTTTGGTTGATTAAGATTAATTATCTATCTCATCAACACTAGCTGGATCAACTGTAATATTTTCAAACTCCACTTACTGCGAAGTACTATTGGACTTGTCTTCTTTTTTAGAATCCTTTTTTTTAACATAGCAGATTCATTAAAAGTTACATCTCTGCTGAAAATAATCTTTCTTGTAATTGGACATCACAAATAGTATCCTTTTACTTTGGCAGTTATACTTATGAACAATGCTTTCTTTACTCTTGGGTCTAACTTAAATTTTTTTACATGATAGTAAATAATGAAACCAAAAATATGTACAGAATTGTAATTAATAACAGGTTTACCAGTCTACATTTCCATAGGTATTTTGCCTTCAATTATAGCTGATGGCAAACGATTAATTATATGGCATGCATATACAACTGCGTCAGCCCAAAACTCCTTGTCAAATCCAATATTTGACAACATACATCGAACTTTCTCCAGTACAGTCTAGTTCATGGGTTATGTCACTCCATTCTGCTGTTGTGTATTTCAAACAGTAAATTGTCGTACAATGCCTTCATCTTAGCATACTTGTAGAAATATATTATTCTTGTACTAACCACCATTATATGAGTGAAGTCTTTTGACCTTTCGACCAATCTGAGTCTCAATCATCTTTTTATATTTCAAAAATATACTTAATACTTCATTCTTGTTTTTCATCAAATACACTCATACTTTTCTTAAATAATCGTCAATAAAAATAATAAAATAGTGCATACTTCCCAATTAAGCTACTTGGGTAGGTCCTACACATTACTGTGAGTATAGTTTAAATTCCTTTTTTATATTGTGAATTGTTGAACCAAACTTCACCCTTGTCTACTTGCCCAGAACATTATTCAAAAAATTCTAATTTGCAAGAATTTGCACTTTTCAATAATCCTTGTTTCACCAAAGTTTGCAAAGCCTTTTTACTAGCATGTCCCAAAAGCATATGCCACAACTTAGTTACCTCTAGATTTGCATCATTTTCAGAAACTATTAATGCTAATCCAATAACTGTATTCTCTTAAAAATTGTACAAGTTATTTTTCTTTGTGCCTTTCATCACCATTAGCACACCAGCCACTACCTTTAATAATCCATCTCTCAGAGTGATTGTTAGCCATTTGGATTCTAGGACTCCTAATGAGATGAGATTTTCCTTTATACTTGATACATAGCGAACGTCCGTTAAAACTTAAATTGAGCCATCATGATTCTTCAATTGGATTGAACTTATACCCATGATTTTACAAGTATTGTCATTGCCCATAGAAACAATTCCACCATCCAGTTCTTTGAGGCTAGAAAACCAGTCTTTGTTAGGACACATATGATAAGTACAACCTAAATCCAAAATCCACTCATCTGAGTGACATACCAATGTCATGCTAACCAAACTAAAGTCTGAATCCTCATTATGTTCCGCTCACATTATCAGAAATTGCATTATCTTTTTGTAACTTAGGATAATTATTTTTTCAATATCCTTTTTCAAGAAAAAAAGCACACTCATCTTTATCAGGCCTCCCGTTAGACTTGCCTTTTTTTTTCAAGTTTACGGTTTTGCGAATGACCTCTTGCTTTCAATACTTATGCAACTATATCTCTGTGATCCATTATGTCTTTTTTTCTGGTCTCAAAGTTATACAGTGTTTGGGTAATATCGGGCAGGTCTCCTCGAGGAGCTTCCAGCTCGAATAAAATACCCCGAGGATAGTCTAGCTCGAGCAGAAGTCCCGACCACTGGCACAAGGATGTTCTCATCAAATGTCAAAGATGGTCGAGGTCAGGGATTTAGAGCCGTTCGAGCTCTGAGCTCTCTAACCTGCTCGAGGTCATCAGGTTCAATCAAAGCTGGTCAAGGTCGAGAACTGAGCACTCCTTTCCTGCTCACAGAGATTAAGTCCTCGAGCACAACTGGACAAGACCCGGCCCAGGGCAGCCCGACCCGCTTTCTCCGAATCCTGACATACCTTTAGATGTCTGATCAAGGCCCCACATGGTATGGTGGTGGTACTATTGCCGATGGCCGGCACATGCCCCCACGGTGTCATCATTTCTAGCGTACATGCCCGACATGGTGATTTGGCCACGTGAACCGGGTTAAGGAGACAGCCGCACATCCCCGGGGAATATTACGCCAATCCCGGCTGTCAGAGGGGCCCAGACACCACTGACGCGGGAATGGATACTCTTGGAGAGAAAGAGCGGGAAAAATGGAGGATCAAAGGAAATGAACAGGTACGTTACGGGGGTTGAAAAAATTGATTCGCAAGGGTTCTAAAAAAAAAGAGATACAGGTTCTTCCTATTCTGATTTCCCTTATCTAGATTTTCTGAAAACACCATATTTATTCAAAAGAGAGGGCGAAAAATATCTCTTTCATCTTTCCGATCTCTTTCACTAAGGGAGATACCAAAAAGAACAACCTGATTACTGACTTGAGCGTCGGAGGGTTTTCGCCGGAACAAGCCTGGCTACCCCTGACCCTATTTTCTGTGAGTGCAGGTTCGGGAGATTTCCGCTCTGGAAAAGACAACGGAATAGGACGAAGGAAACAATCCTGCTCGAGCTTGAGCTAATCACGAGCAGAGGATTCCGAGTACTGTAGATAGTCGCGAGCAGAAGGTTCAGAATACTATTTGAAGACACGCGGAAAAAACTGCATCAACATCTTTTAGCGCCGTCTGTGGGGATCGGCACAAAAAGCCTGATTTCCTAATACATTCAGGAGACATAACGCAATGATGAGGGGAAATAGTCGAAGAGGAGTAAGTCCAGAAGAATCAGTGACTTTGAGAGAAGTGGCGAATGAGGCCCAGAATAGGGAGATCCAAGAAAGAAAGGATCGAATGGAGAAACAAATGGAGACTCTGACCTCCCTATTGCAAGAACTTAGGGAGGGACAGAGAAAAGCATGTAATGATGTCCCGGAGTCCAGCCGTGGGAACGCTCCTACTCGGGAAAATGCGGGAGATGAAGCCCAAAGACCTAGGGCACCGAATACTGCAGTGAGGGAGGAAACGAATATGGAGGAAAGAGGGTCTCGTCAGCATTTGCAGGATACAGCCCCGACCTCTCGCGCGAAAGAGCTGGAGGGAGAGGTGCGCAGGTTGGCACAAGTTGTGGAAGACCTCCGGGGGAACGGAAAGAGCCCAAGCTGGCGAATAATGCTGGATAATGAATCTCCACTCTCCGCGGAGATCATGGGTGTCACGATCCCACGTGACTTCCACTTCCTAGATCTGAGATTTTCAGGAAAAAGTGAACTGCTGGTACATATAGAGCGGTTCAACGACATGACAGGGGTACAAAGATTGTCAGCAGCTCAGAGGTGCCGTGTCTTCCCACTCACCCTAGAGGGAAGAGCAAGAGAATGGTACCGAAGGCTCCCACGGGGAAGCATCTTGAGCTTTGAACAGATGTGTAGGGAGTTTGCAGAGCAATTTCGGGGAGCGGTGACCCCTGAGGATGACATGATGGAGCTGTCAGAAGTAAGGCAGAAGGAGGGAGAGTCCCTTCGGGAGTTTGTCAAAAGATACCATAGATCGGTCCTAGACCTTGGTGCGTTTAATCATCCCCAAGCGCTGAGAAGACTGAAGGATGAGATCCGAATGGAGAGACCGTGGTATAATCTACGGAATCCTTCGGACGCGTATGAGCAAGTAAAACTAGATATGATTATTGAAGAGGAGAAGGCTGCAAAGCTGAGAAGTGAGCAGGTCAATGGAGCAAAGAGGAATGAGAAAGGAAGTCCTGCCCGAGGGGCACAAGCTTCAAAAGCAGCAAGGGACCGGGTTGCCCCATACAACCCTTACCAGAGAGCTCTCCCACCGTAGATGGTCCCCCTGCCACCTCGCAGATCTCCAGGTCGGGATCACAGGGAGTACAGACGTCACAACGACCACACATCCCGCAACCAGCCACCAAGCAGACCTAAGATGAACCACGATGGAGCAGATCGCCCATTGCCACCCCCACCGAAAGTTTTCCAAGGGACAGAACGATACAAGTAGTGGAGCAGAGCCCCGCTTACAAGCAGTATACGAGGTTGAAAGTATCTCTCGAAGAGATACTTCAAGTGGCTGAGGGGCGAGGAGGGAGAAGGACGAAGGAAACAATCTTGCTCGAGCTTGAGCTAATCACGAGCAGAGGATTCCGAGTACTGTAGATAGTCGTGAGCAGAAGGTTCAGAATACTGTTTGAAGACACACGGGAAAAACTGCATCAACATACAGTACAATGCATACAACATCGAATGTGACACTGTCCTTCTCATGAAGCAAAGTGGTGGTGAGATGATCATATTCATTAGGAAATGAATTTAACAGCAACAATGTCTTATCTTCATCTTTAAATTTCTCATCCAAAATTTGTAAATCTACTAATATCTTGTTGAATGAATTCATATAGTCATTCATAGGCATGCTGGGTGTATATGTGAATTGATAGAGTTTTTTTTTTTTTTTCATATAAAGCCTATTTTCAAGATTTCTCTTCATGTACTTTTCTTTTGGTGTCTCCCATAATTTCTTTATTGATGTTTCGTTTATGACAGAGTACTTCTGATCTTTAGCCAGACATAGGTGAAGAATACCACATACCTGTCTATTGATTTTTGTCCACTCATTGTCATCCATCTTGTTAAGTTCTTCTTCAAGAGTGAGTTCCAACTCTTGCTAATATAAGACATCCAACACCTCACATTGTCACATACCAAAATTATTGGTACCATGAAATTCTCAACTTTAAACTTTGTATTATTCATAGTAGTCCTTATTGATAATACCTATGCCATCCTTCTCAATCCCAAATAATCAATGACTTCAATAACTATTCACACTTGAAAGAACAATCTTTATGATGTTTATTTCGTATGAATAAATGCACTAGGAAAGCTTTCAGGCAAACTGAGGGGTCACAACGGTCCCACTTAAAACCTACACTCCTTAAATTCTTATCGTTTTGTTGAAAGAACTTTTCTTACACATGCAAAAATATATATTACTTATAATAAATTGTCTCCCAAGCACAAATGGTTGTATCCACCACTGTGAACATTACCTTATACATAAATAGTACTGCATCTCTGAATAATACTATATATGTGAATAGTGATGTATACCCTAAGTACGAATTACGCTCTAATACCAATTGTTGCAGAAGCACGAGTTGAACAATAAAAAAATTTATGATGACTGTGACTTTTGAAGAAATATAAATATGGTGTAAAAAAATCTAAAGAAAATAAGACACAATAACTTATGTGATTCGGCGTAAAACTTACGTAAAAAACAGGAAGATAATTTTACTAACAAATAAGAGTTATAAAATTAAAAAAAAAAACTCTCTAAACCCAATATTTAATACACCCAAATTTCTTAATACTCAAGAAAATACTCTTCTCTCACAAATATTTTTACTTACTGGGAGGACTTAACTCTCTCCATATTTATAGTGGAGTTTTACCACATATAACGCCTTGAAACTCTTGAAAAGGGTAGCAAAATTTGACGATTTTTTGGCACCGAATTGAAAAAACATGCATGCAGTGCTGATTTTCAATTTTGTCAATTATGTGTGTGTTAACCAAATTGAAAAGCAAGCCTTTCCAATTTGTCAATCACCAACCAAATTGAAAACCAAGCCACTTCTGACTTTTCAACGGACATCTTATTTTTAGTACCAACAAATTCCTCCAAATTTTAACATTCTTGGAAAATTTGTCATTTGTTATAACAAAAAATATTTATAGCTCAACGTAGCTATTAGTGACAATAATATGTTATAACTAAAAATGAGAGTAAATTTGTTCAAACTTTTTGAGACACAAATATTAGTCTCCAAACTCTTATAGTTTTCAATAATTTAGAGACAGATGAGGGTATTTGAACCATCAATTTTCTCTTTACATCCACGTTTTTATTAAGAATTTTATTATCTAAATAATTTTTGAAAAAATTACTTAATAAATATTTTCTTCTCATTCTCATCTCAATTTCACAAATTCACATTAGTTCATTTAAATATTTTTTTTAGTTGTAAATATTTGGTATCACTAACTAAGAGAAACAAAGCCAATCATTTAAAAATAAACATTAATAATTTTTTATTAACCATAAAAATTAATGAATATCAAGAAATTGACTTTTGCCAAACACAAAAGCTAGCGAATATCAAGAAAAAAATTGTGATGTATAAAAAGTATGAAATATAGATCACAATATATCCTTCAGAAATCTCTAAATTCGATAACTGGGGACCAGGTGGGGTTAATTGTTGTAGCAACTCCATATCTAGTGATTGAAGAAACTTTGATATTTCACAGCCAAACATTAGCTTGAATAAGTGTAGCCCCTTGATCATTACAGTCGACTGAAAAGCCAATCATTTAAAAATAAACATTAATAATTTTTTATTAACCATAAAAAATAATGAATATCAAGAAACACTACTAGAAAAATGGCCTTTAGTGATACTAAAATAATGTCAATAATTACTTTTAGTGACACTTATTAATAGTGTCAGTGATCTGAGAGTTAGAAAAATACTGACACTTGAATGTGGTGTCAGGGATTACTATTACTATAGTATTACAAATTTTATGACACTATAATGTCAATAATTACTATTACTATAGTATCACGAGTTAGTAATATCAGTAAAACAATCACCCCAATGAAACTAATACTTTATGATACATTTTTAGTATCAATGACTTTTATTAGTTATTATTATCATTTTAAGTTTTGTCAATCTAATGATATTATTTAAAAAAGAATATTAGTAAACTGCTAAAATGAACAATTACATATAAAATTTCTAACAAAACATTATGGCTCTTTTGTTTGGCTTTCTTTACCAAATAATCTTAAAAGAGTTTGCTACTTAATTCTGTACACACCCCAAATCATATGGGTTCTTTGACAAAACACCATTACTTTCATACACAAACAAATCAGGCTCTCTATCTACAAATTTAAGGAAGATTAAATTTTTTTTTTTAAAATAAAGATCATATCCCTCTCAGGCCCCCATTCCCTAGATATTGACAACTAATATGAAAAGCAAACTCAAGAATTAAGAAGAGTAAAAAAATTTTGTAAGAAATAATCCCTCCATCCTCCTTATCGGATTATAAATCCCTCTGATTTTGAAAAAAGAATTGTTTGTTCCGGTTATGTTCGCTTGCTTTCTGACCTTGAACCCGAATAATCACTCCGGTCTGTGTCAGAATTCTCTTTCTGGGATTCAATCTCCATACTGGTGCCTCCCTGGGTTCTTCGGTGGCTTCGATCCTGTAAAAAGACAAGTTTCATTCAAATTCAGCTAAACAAAATCCTCTGCAAAGGCTCAATTGGAAAGAAGCGAAGAGATGGATACGAGCAAGTGTGCAATGAGCTTTACAATATTTGAAGATATAGTGTCGTGGAAAGTTGTAATTAAGATAAAGAGAATAGAATGAGGTTAGGCTTAATAAAATTATTGAAGAGAGTGAAAAGTAAAAATAATGAGTTCATTGGTATAGTTCTAATCAGCTTATGCAAATTTGAGCTAGAAAAATTGAACTAACCTCTCTTACTATTGGATACTCCTCGGACTCAAGCATGCGCACAACTTAATTCATTTTGGGTCTTTTTTTTTAATATGGATCAACACACCGTAATGCTATAAGAAGGGCACGCTTTAGAGCTCTTGTCGATGGCCTTACCTCAATATTTGGGTCCACCACTTCCTCTGACCTCTTGCTTCCAACCATCATTTTTAGCCAATCAACCAAATTTACCTACAATAAAGATGATTTCATGTTAATAACTTTCGAAAAATGTTCGTAGAAAAGCAACAAATTCCAGGGAGATGAAGGAAAATAAAAAAAGAAACAAAAGTTCAAACTACCAAAAGCATTAATATTTCTGATATCATCTCTTCTTCCCTCTTCTCCACCCCATTGAACAGGTAATAGCCTAACTTATGATGTTCTCCACTTAATAGCCCAAGCTGGTACCAACACAAAATTAGTTTTTCCTGCCCCTCAAGCAATGGCTTTATTGCTTCTGTGCACATCCAATTTGTTGGTTCATACATCATATAAATGTATAAATATATATAATAATTTGAAGCGTAGGAAAACATACATGAATATTGAACTAGAAAGAGAAGATTTTGTCTTCTCATCATGATCGCTAGATTGATTCCATATTGCTTAGGATCAGGTCCCCTAGCTCTCATGACAAAAGGGTCTATTCTGATCCAAACCAGGGAGAAGATTGAAGCCAGAAAGACTGACCATATAACAACAATCATCGGTGTTCGATTCTGTCTCCCCATCAATGACCCAGAATTGCTCATTTCTCCACCATTCCTCGATGGTCACTCCACTCCATCTCGACTCCAAAATGCCACTTGCAAAGAATGAGACGAAAAGTGCAACCAATGAACGGACCTAAAATGCACTCATCTAGATTGTGCAAAAATCAAGAATAAGTTTATTAGCAAATCCGAAGCAAAATTATATAAGTAAATCAATTCTATTATTCAGTACCTCGGCATAATGAATTTATCGGTCGACGAAGCAAATGGTCGGTAGGAGACGAGTATGCAAGAAGTGGTATGGAGGTGAAGGGATAAATAATTGTGTTAATATATGCAAAACGCTCAAGAAATTTGATCTTCCCTTCTTTGCAACCATAACATATTGGATTGTGCCGATCGAAGAAAATCTCATCGAGCCAAGCGCCCACCGAAGGGCTTGATTGGCCTATCCGACAAGTTCATAGGAGCTGAGCCCTTGAATGCTCGATCTCTTTGGCATACAATGATATAGACCTCCGACCACGATCGTGTAGTTTGAATCGATCGGGATATCTTACGTGATTGAGCCATAAATCCAACCCAACTGCAAACGCAAAAGCAACCAAAATGTTCGAAGCACAATCATGAATAGAACCCCGAAATTCTTGTAGTCGAAAGATTACCTCGATGCACCGATTCGGTTTTGTCTTCATAATCATAACTCATTACATGAATAGCTTCTTAAGCAGGGCTTCTCCGTTGGAGAAAGCGGGGACACCACCTTGCTCCATTAAAGTTGAAGTCACAAAAATTGCTTGATCGTCCAAATTTCCTTCGTAATTCATTTGAGATAGTAAATGTTCCTTGTTTTCCTCCATTCCTATTCCAATACAAACCAAAGTTCCGGTTAGGCGATCAACGAATCAAATAGCAAGTAGTCTAGAGATAATTAGCCGGTGATATTCTTCGGACCTTCTAGGTTTGCTTGCTTCTCGAATTGCATTGGACTTGGAATTCTTCTTATATTGCTTTTGGCGTCGAAAACATGGGCAGCGACCACGGGTAATCATTCTTGGACGCCTTAGCGACTTTTGGAGGTTGGTGGCCATATAATGGTTGCCTTCCGAAAACACATCCTGTGCCAACATACATAGGACCACGAATGCCATCAAGACCCTTCATATTAATATGAAAAATATAGAAAAAAATGATATGTGAATTCCAATTTTTTACGCTATGTGCGAGGCATTAAGAGGCCATTTTTAATTTTTAAAATCTGGATTCTTGCAAGCTTACACCAAAGAAGCCTCTATTTACATTAGCATAACGATCACTTTTATAGATGCCATCAAACCTCCGTGGAAATTGAACATAACAAACTCTTTTCCCGATCTGCGGATCCATCAGAAACACATAGCCTCTCTCACGACTTTGTCGTTGTTTACATAATGGTTACTGATCCAAGTTTAGGATGAAAGGGAATTTGTAAGAACCCGTGAGACACGAACTTGGAAATTTCAAGGAACCAAATTAATCTTATAACGGCATGCAAGACTAAATTAAAAAGCTGCAGGATTTTATCCTGATCATATGAGTTTTAACTTGAGCAAATACAAAATTAATTTTTCCTTTTTATTTATTTCATCAACGAAAATTAAATCTTCTATACACCCACATGAGTAGAGTTCTAACCTCAACATCTTGCATCACTATAAGAATTTTACCAGTTTAGAAGTTAACAAAATTCAATATTAAACAACATAAAATCTTTATGATAAATGTATAATTATATCCATTTTTCAGATGATCCTTTAAAAATGAGATAAGTTCAGATTAAGAGACAATATTTGAAACAAAATCACGGAATGAGAAATTGCCAGCGCATTCATGGCTCCAGACTCTCTTATTATGTTAAAAAGCGTGCCTTTTCTCCCGAGATACATAAACAAGATTTGGCAGCTCATTTCCTTCAGCATCATGGCCTCCCTCTCTTCCAAGAAATACTTGAATCATTCCAGGATGATCCTCTTTATTGTTTCCAGGCCATAGTGTCCCATCTTGCATAATCCACCCGTCCTGAGGAAAATCATCCTGGATTTTGCTACCAGCGCATTGATCCTAACCTTGAACTCTCCATATTCTCTCTATCAAACACCAAACAGTTTCCAAACTCAAGATAAAAAAAGGTTCCTAGTTTTCAACATTCTATTTGTATTTGTTACTGAAAAACATGGCTTTAATACCATATTAGTTAACGACTAAATAAGTAAATCTCAAATATTTGTGACACAGAGAGATAAGTAGAACACCATAGAGAGAGTCCAACCAATTTAGATTTGAAAATCATGGAAGTTATTATAAATCCAATAAAATATTTAAATAGAACTTCAATAAACAATCATAATGTCATTATAATGCTCACGGTATCCAATAGTAACAACGAATGATGAATATTTTTCCCCGACAGCCAATGAATAACAATTAATAAGTAAAACAATTAAAGGAAGCAATAGATCCTTAAAGAAAAGGTTGTAAACTACCTTCAGATGGTATATACTTCCACACCTATCTTCATGGCTTCTTTGAAAGAGGAAGCTCCTACAGGAAGAATCATAAACTCCTGTAGAAAGAAATGAATAAGGATCTAATTGCTGAAGAGAATCCATAAAATATAAATCAAGGTAAGTATCAAGAAACACACCTGCATAGCAAGTTTGTTTCCAGCATGTGATCCACCATTAATGACATTGAATGCCAGCACTAGCAACACCAAATCCTTGTTACTAGCGAGTTCGGCAATATGCTGCATTCAAACACCCCGCTGTTTATGACATCAAGCAGTTTATGACACCCCTCGAGGATAAACGCCTCGACGTAAAGGGAGAGACCATTCTGGAGCTCCCAGAGGCCCTGGAGGCAGAGGGCTCCGCCGAGGGCAACGTCGGCGAAGAAGAGCCTGGAGTTGCAAGCGAGGGCAAGGCGAAGGAAGGAGGCGAGGGCGGAGATGCGGCCGGAGAGGGTGTTGCATATTGAATTTAAAAACGGCAGATTTGGGGTTTTACAAATCTGTGCCCTAATTCTTTGATTACGGAGATGGGGAAACTCGTGATTCAAGGAATTGAATCGAATCCCCCCAAAAAGAAAAATCAATTTTCGTATGTGTAATATCAGTCGGTCCTTAGGGCTAAATTTGGAGATAGCGAGAAAGAGAGAGGGAGAGGGAGGGAGTTAGAGAGAGAGATCGAAGGAGGGTTAAATATTAAAATGAAAGCCAGTGGTTTAATGTTTAAAATTAGGTAATTTATGTTTTAGAGTTCTTGGGTTCGATTCGTCATAGGTACAAAATTAAAATTTTATTTTTAATTACTAATACTTTAGTGTCACAAATTTCTAATGTTTAATTTATTGACACACCAGTATCAGTAATTTATGACACTTATTTGTTAAAAGCGGAAAATAGTACATATGTATATAATTACTGATACTTTTTACAAAGTGTCAGTAAACTAAGTGTCAGTAATAACCATTTTTCTAGTAGTGAAATTGACTTTTACCAAACACAAAAGCTAGCGAATATCAAGAAAAAAATTGTGATGTATAAAAAGTATGAAATATAGATCACGATATATCCTTCAGAAATCTCTAAATTCGATAACTAGGGACCAGGTGGGATTAATTGTTGTAGCAGCTCCATATCTGGTGATTGAAGAAACTTTGATATTTCACAGCCAAACATGAGCTTGAATAAGTGTAGCCCCTTGATCATTACAGTCGACTGAAAAGCTATCAGTCAATCTTCCAGCAAAATGGTAGTAGTGGGCTAATGTTTTTGCGAGAGATTGCTTCAACAAATCGGATTTTTTTCTGAAATCTTGGTGCTTGCAATTGGCCGAGTAGAAGAAAACAAGGGACGGGTAAACTTTATGAAACAATTGATCGGGCAATGAAAGTTTATAGATTCTGAGATTTGTTGATGCTGGAAATGAAGGTTTGGTTGCTTCTGATGCTTGTTTTTGTAAAGATTTGGACATTATTGGTGACCAATTTGGAAGCAGTTATTCGGAAAATGTTTTTGAGATTCACTGCCATATTCGGTTTTTGAGAAATTCCTTGTGAATGGCGTATTGTGTTTTCAAATCTATTATATCTAAGTTTCCAGAAAAATTACTCCTGAAAATCAAAACTCCAAAATAAGGATAAATACTCGTTTAGTCTTTATATTTTGACTTAAGTATTTGTTGAATACTTATATTTCAAAAATTATCTCAGAACAACCGTGCAGTTAAATATGTTACATTTTTACTCTTACTTTTTCTTTCCTTTTATAGTAATACCCTTTAAAAAATATTTTTGATATTAATTAATCTATCTATAAAAATGCTAATTAGCAAATTAACCCATAAATATCAATGTGCATTACAAAATGTTTGAGTTTTTAAGACAATATTTTTTAGAAAAATTTAAAATTTAGTCACTAAGAGCCAGTTTGATAAAGCTATAGCTATTAAAATAATTATTGTTAACTGTGATATATAAATTGTTAACTGCGAAGAGAATTAGCCAAATGTTTGATAAAATTTATTTTTAGAAGTGTTGTGAGTTTTAAAAGCAATTTTATGTGCTTTATAAATTATACTATTTAAATTGTTATAATAATATAAAGGACTTAATTGGATATAAGTTCAATAAACATTATTTAAACATTTATAAATATGTATATAATTTTTTTTTGTATACTTAAAATAATTGACAACTAAAATAAATATTTTATATTATTGATTTTATTTTTTATTTTGTTATATTAATATACTTGGTAAGAATAATAATCTATTTATAGTTAATAATTTTATTTTCTAATTAATAAGGATAATTTTAAATTTTTATAATATATGTAAGGATATATATAGAATTATATTAAACGTAAAAGTGATTCTAAAAATCAAATTTTGAAAAACTACTTCTTCCCTGCTTTTCAAAATCTACTATAAGATGAGTTGATTTTATCAAAAGTGATTTCTAAAAAAATTTTACCAAACACAAAAATTAGATTTTAACTTTCTAAAATCATTTTTAAACCTCCCAAAAGCAACTCACACTATGTCAAAATCTATTATGTGTACTGTAAGTTATAGCAAAATTACTCTGGAAAGATTGGATTTACAAAATAAGGGAAAATGCTTGTTTTATTTCTATATTTTGATTTAAATACTTGTCTAGTTCCTAAAGCTTAACAAACATTTCAAAATACCATTGCAGTAATAAATATGTTACATTCTTATCTTTACTTTTTACAATAATACCCTTTCAACAATATTTTTGTCATTAATTGATTTATCTACAAAAAATTTAATTAGCAAATTAACCAATAATTATTTATTAATAAATTAACCAATAAATATCAATGTGAAAGAACTAGTATGTTTTGTACATGTGCAATAATCTTTCTAATAATTATTTTATATAAAATTAATTTATTAAATTAATCCTAAAAATAAAATATTGATGTTAAAGTTCATGTAATTTTTTTTTTTACTTTCAAAGTTAATTTAATTAATTTTTTATTAATATCCCCAAGAATATTGTTGCAAGGGTATTATTGTAAAAGGAAAGAAAAAATAAAGGTAAGAGTATAGCATATATGATAGCAGGTGTGTCCTAAAATTTCTTTTTTAAAAAAAATATAAGGACTAAAACGACACTTAATTTAAAATATATGGAATAAAGGAGAAGTGACCCCAAGATAATAAAATATGACAGCAGATAATGATCTCTATTATGTGTCAAAATGCTGACTAAACCTTGACAAAGATATGTGAATAATAAGGATTATGTAGTAAATAATGATGATAATAATAAATAATAAAATGTCCCTCTTTGCATTATGTAATTTTATGCTTTATTTTTGGCTAAAGATACGTGAATTGCATACCGTGTATTATTTTATTTTAGGGAAATTATCACTAATATACTCCTAACTTCGTTATTTTTTAGAGTGTATCAGTCATCCACCCTAAATTAATAAAATGTATTTGCCTTGCACTAAACTATTAGTTTCCATTTTAGTGTGATGACATTGGGTAATTTGATTTTTTTCATATGGAAATAAGAGATATTAATGATAATTTAATGATATACAAGCGATAATATGACAATTTAAAGGTATACAAGTGATAATTTTCTTTTATCTTAGAGTTTCAAGGGTAAAATAATCAATTTGATATAATTCTATTAATTTTCAAATGATAACTAACGGTTTAGTGAATAGCATACATGTTTTGTCAACTTAAGGTGGATGACTGATACAAATTGAAAGTGTTGTAGCATATTTGATAAAAGTGTATGCTAAGGGTATAAGCGTGATAATTTTATTTTATTTTTTAAATTTATTATGTATGGTTAATTAATAAGAGTATGGGTTCTCATCATGAAAATCAAGATTCATAAATTGGGATAATAACATATGGATAATCAATTTTGCACCAATTTCGTATGGAAAGATAATTTATTTATTTATATCAAATAGGCCCCTAATTATTTGGGATGAAAATTTGTGACAAGGCTTGTCAATTGAATGCAAACATAACATTAGTTAGCGGGTTTTAATTGACCTAAAATGATGTAATTATTAGTTCATTGATTTGCGAAGATAGGATTTCAAAAAGTAGCAAATAATTGCAGAACTACAGGGATTTCAAGTAGCAGCTGCAAAAATTAAAGACGCTTAATGGTCGTAACATGCTAATGTGTGCTCACATTTATGACCACTTAATGAGTTTATAAGTGTTTTAATTTATTATTAAGGTTCTTTCATAACGATGCCAAAGAAAATGGTTGTTGGGTTTTATTATTGCCATCCTATATATGACCATTATTATTAAACATCGAATTAACTTTTCTACTTGAAATCACTACTTCAGTCATTAAAATAAAATAACTTACTATAGAAAAAAAGAAGATACCAAATAATATAATGAATGTCCATTTCATTAATAATTGTGAATTATCTTTTATTCATAAAAAAATTGTGATTTATGTATATTAATATTGGCATTATATTCACAATATATAAATTACATGCTTTATAAATTAGGTCTAATAATGTATGCTCAAAATAAACAATTAATAAATAAAATTTTATTTTATTGCATGCTTTTAAGGACAAATATGACAATAGTTTTAAAATAAATACTCCAATTATTGTGTGCTCACATTTATTTTAATTTTTGTGTTTTTGTTTCTATGCATGTGTTTGCAAGTATAAATATGACTTATTCGTTAAATCACCCTCACTCCACGCTAAATGTTTCAGTTTATTATAAAGGTTTGTCCAAAAGGATGCCACATAATTAAATTAGTATTTGCCAAACTCTGAGGGCAAACGACTTGTCGTCTGGTGTGCTAAAGTCTGACTATTGACAATATTGAGAATGTCGTCCACAATTGGTTTAGAAGTAACATGCGTTGTCACGTGATATGAGAAACCAAACAAGATCAAAACGACATAAGCTTGCTGTTGTTTTGGGATTCACATAAATTTCAAATGCTTGGCACGTGACAAAGGCAGTTATGGTTGTTGAAATTGGCCGAATCCTTCTGGAAAGACTCAAAAGTGGAAACATCCTTTATAAAGGTTGATTATGCCTCTAAATTCAAAGCGACTGAGAGAGAAAGTTTCGTTCTTGTATTCTCTATAATCATCTCTCTGTAACATTGTCACCACAAAAAAGACAAAAAGAACAAGACTTTCGCTGATGAAATTTGAAACCCCGTTGATTATTGATTCCTTGCGACCACTTTACAAGCGTTCTTAAATTAGCCGCACAAACTATATATATTTGCAAGATGATAAATATTAGTAGTATCATAATATTGGCCCCCTTGTTAGCTAGAATCATTTCTCCTTCTCAGAGTGGCCTTGTCTCTGGCAGGGTGATTCATGACAATGTATTGTTAGTTCAGGAGCTAGTTCACGATCTTAATCATTGTACTTAGGGGAACAATGTGGTGTTGAAGCTAGACATGGCTAAGGTATATGACTGAATGTCGTGCTCTTTTATTATTCAGATGTTTCGACGCTTTGGGTTTTCAAAATAGTGGGTTTCTTTAGTTCAAAAAGCTATATATGGTCCTTGGTTCTCAGTGTTGGTTAACAGGGTGAGCCGTGAGTATTTTTAGTTTCAGGGCAGTCTTCAGCAGGCTGACCCTCGTTCCCTGTGTCTTTTTATTACTGTTGCTGAGTTTCTATCCTAAGGATTGGATCATTTGAATTCACAGTATCCTTCCTTGCAATATTATTCTGCTGCGCAAATTTATGTCTCCCGTTTGAGCTTTGTAGATGATATTGTTATATTTGCTAATGGGAGTGAGTCCAGCCATAGGAGGCATATGGCATTTCTTCATCATTATAAGGCAATTTCGGGGTAGTTTCTTTGTCAGGGTAAGAGTAGCTTTTTTATTCAAGCCTTAGCTTTAGCTTCGCGACAGGCTATTATCCATTCTGTTGTTGGTTTTCAATAGCGTCAACTTTCATTTATTTATCTTGGATGCCTGATTTTTAAAAGGCGTATCAAGATTACTTATTTTGATGATTTAATACAAAGATTAGGGATAGGATCTTTGGTTAGGCTAACAGACTGCTTTCTTTTTTGTAGACATGTAACAACCCGCCCCTAACTCCACAGGGAGAATATTACTAAATCTCACATCTAAACTTATAACAAATAAAAATATAAAATGTTCATATACAATTAAATTAATCTGTAGCGGAAGAATCTAAAATAAAAAATCTTGTCAAACCATGTACTGTCCTCAATTCAAGTCCGTCTCCTTATTCATCGTAAAATAATCTTACTTTCTAAAAACTAAAACACAATAAACTATAATGAGTATAAAAAGCAAACTAGTTTTTAATATATCAAAATATATACATACTTATATACAATGCAAATGAATGAAATACTATGATCTTTTAAAAATATTATAAAATAAATTATCAAAATGTCACTGTTAAACTTTCACATGTTCTTTCAAATTACTTACTTGAGCTATCTTATTCAATTACCATTTAGTAGGACTCTTACTAAAATTTTATAACTTTCTCATAATACTCATCTCTTGGCTTCGCGTAAACATATTCCTCGCCCACATATCTTATAAAACATAACATTTTGAGTGTCCTTTATTAAGCAAGTAATGAATTTAAGCATCCAAGCAAAAATTGCAAACTTGCCTTCTTTCTCCGAAATCATTTCGCTAAAATTCATTTTCTTATTTCATAGAAAACATAAATGCATTTTCATGCTCATGCCAACGAAACAGTCATGCATACATATGCCCATGTACAAAATCACACTAATCACATAGCAACACATCATATCAATCATCATATAATAAACATATGGGCATAAACATATAAATACATGTAAGTACATATCAAAATAAGCTTTTCAAACACGAAAACATATAATATTATTTATTGTGATTCATTTTAGAAGTCTAGTTTACTTACCTCATGGCATTCACATGTAACAAATGCGTATTGAGATCATTGACCTAAAATTAATAATAAAACAATAAGATACAATCAAATCATAATCGTAAACTCTAATATCCTCAAATTATCTCAATTTAAACATATTCTAACCTCAAATAATATCAATTTAACATAATAAATTACCAAAATACCATAAAATCATTAAATTACCGAACTACCCTCGAAATTATAATTTACCGAATTATCCTCAAAATTTTGAGATCATCAATTATCAAATTATCCTCCAATTATAATATTATCAAAATATCCATAATTTAACAAATTACAAATTGTCCCTCAAAGTTTGTAAATTACCAAAATGACCTCGCATCCATAAATTACTAAAATACCCCATAAACATTCATTACTAATTTATCCTCAACATCATAAATTATAGATTCATTCTCAATTTCAAAAATTACTAAAATATCCATAAATTTATAATTTTACAAAATTAACCTCGATGCATAAAATTACTAAAATGCCCCTATCGGTCAACGGTAACTAAAAATTAACTAACGATAATTGGGAAGCTCAGATTAGAGCTGAATTGAACATTGCTAGTGGTGAGGTCCCACGTGCAGCAATGATGTTGGATTCTAACTTAAAAACCGTGAACGCACCCATGGACGATCAACGGTAAAACGATATCCCCAACGGCGGCGGATGGTTAGAATTGAAAGCTGGTGACGAAGGGATTAAAATCCAGCCAGTGGCAAAGCCAAAATCTAGCAAAATCGATGGCAAATCACAGTGGCAAACTAGTGACTTTTCGATCTTCAGTTGTTGGTGATTTCGATGTTTCCAGCGAAAAGGATAGGAGAGGAACAACGACCAGCTCACAAACTTCGATTTGGTACCTTGGTTGGCCTGAGAGATGGCCAAAATTGTTAGATCCAATTGAGCCAAGTTCAGGTCCGGTTGGTTGACTCGGCCAACTTCTCTTTCTCTCATTTATTCTTTTTCTCAATTTATAGAATTGATTTTCTCTCTTTTTCTTAAATAAGTATGGGGTATTATAGGAAAGCTAGTGCATATTCGCCATGTTTTGTCCTCTATGCCTCTGCATTTGTTTTATGTTCTTAGGCCACCTGTGGCTATTATTTAGCACTTACAAAGACTGTTCATTCAATTCTTGTAGAGTGATTATGAGATTAAGAGACAAATTCACTAGTGCTGATAGTTGCCAGTTTGTTACCTAATTAAGAAGGGAGGCATATGCATCTGTATTTTGATGATTTGGCTAAGGCTTTTAAGCTTAAGTTGTGGTGGCATTTTAGGAAGTAGCTTTCTTTATGGGCTTCTTATATGAAGTCTAAGTACTGTAGTGCTACTCACCCGTGTTTGATATATTTTAGATATCTTGAATCTCCTTTTTTGCTATTGTTTTGCTCTAATCATTGTGTTACAAAGCCTTATATATGTTAGTTGGTTGGCTGTGGGGCATGTTATTTTTAATATGATTGCTGGCTGGGCTTTTGCCCTTTTTTCTTCTATAATTTTGAAGTAGCGTCTATGGTGATAGTTTTCTTTTTTTGGTGGGTTACTTTCTAGGATAGGGGTAAGCTTCAACCTGTGTCACCATCATCAATTGTTGATCAGATTCTATTACTTCTTATTTCTAATGACGAATCAGATGTAATAAAATTGGATTCTATTCATAATGGAGCTTTTTATTTGTGGGCAACTTGAGAGATTGTGTATTTCTTCAGGCAGATGAATGAGGTTTTTTCTGTTATTTGGCAGTGTTATATCCATTCCAAGCATTTTTGTTTCTTTTGGCAGTTATTGCACAATTTTTTGGCTACAAATAATACTTTGTGCTGGAGAGGATTTTGTATAGTTTCTCGGTATTTCTGTGGTTGGGCTGTTAAGACTTCTCAGTATTTAACTATTGATTACAATTGGTTAGCTAGATTTAGGATTATTTTTTTTTTTTGTTTACGATTGTGGCTTTTCATCTTCCAATCCTCGCATGCTCTACTTCTTCATTGGCGACTGTGTGCTCCTTCTTGGAGTCATATTTGAGTTTTTTTTTCTTGCTTTATTCTATGGTAATTTTGGAAGGCTTTTAATGCTTTCAAATTTGATTCACAGCCTCTTTTTATTGATGCAGTTATATTTATAGTGGTATCGAACCTCAAGCTTACTAGTTTTACCTTTAGTTTTAAAACATCCTAATTGTGGGAAGTGACAGGTTCTCAAATTATGGAGGGATTATGATTTTTGGTCCACCTAGGAGGCTAATTAGTCTTGTTGCTTAGCTGTGGCCACCTCAAAAGGGTTATAAAGCTAACTATAGATGGTTGCTCTCAGGGCAATCTTGGGATATTTGCTTTAAGAGGTGTTCTTCGTGATTATCGGGGTGTAGCTTTAGGAGGTGTTTTCGTGATTATTATGGTGTATCGTCAACTGGTCTTGGTTCTTTTCTCGAGCATAAACCAATACTTAATATCAAGCTTATAGCTGTTTATAAGAGGTTGGAGCTTGCTATTCAGCTTGGTTATTCTATGCTTGAGGTGTAGTGTGACTCTGCTACAGTGGTTGCTTGGGTTCTTTCTGGTGGCTCTACTCACTAGGATTATGCTCACTAATTGCGCAAAGTTCATGGTTTGACCTGTTCATCTACTATTTTAATTAGACATGCAATTTGCGAGGCCACTTCTACTACTGATTTTTTTGCCAATTGGGCCTGCACATATCGAGATAGTCAGCATTTCTTACATGCTCAGGATTATCTGATATTCTTTATTTGGATGCACATGTAGTTCCCCATATCTGGCATTAGGGTTTCTTCTTTTGTTGTTATTATGATGTTCATGCATGCTTTATTATTTTTTCTTCTTTAAGGAGGTTTTAGTTCATGTCCCTATTCTTATATCTTGCTGTTTATTTTTCGATTAATATTACATGTAGGGAGCCCAACCCCCACCATCTTGGTGGTTTTTATCAAAAATAAATAAATATTAGCAATAAGAAAGATGATTGTTTATTAGTTATTACCAATTTATATAACATTCAAAAATTACTTGATCATGTGACCCAAACCTTTGACTTGACTCTTTAATTTTTATTTATTTTAATCTTTGTATGTTGGCTTTCTCATGGATTTTTCTTTATTTTAATTGTAACTCTCAAGTGTGTTTTTTTATTAGCGCTAGACATTGCTTAATGATTAAGGCTTATTATGTACCCCTAATTAAATGTCATATTTTTTAATTAATAAAGCTTCCCTTGTCTTGACAAGATTTACTTTAAAAAACAAGTGATTTTGAGCTATTAATTTTCATTTTAGATCAAGATTTGATTAGAAAACTTTGATATTAGATGTGTTGAGCCCATCTAATATGGGTGGCCTATGTCTAAAACTTTATTAGTTTGGTTACTTATGTAATTAAAGAAATATTGTGGGGCTAAGTGAAAACTAGCCTATTAAAAATATTAATATATAAAGGCAAATAAGTGGGAGCAACAGAAACATCAGAGAAGTAAAAGACTAGAGAGAAGATAGAATAGTGACTTTTTTTTTTTCTAATTTGGTGGCAAGGTTTCAATCTTTGATTAGATAATTGGAAGGTGAATTTAACTCCGTTTTCACCTTAATTTGGAGGGTAAGTTCTTTGCATCACCCTCTACAATTCTACTAGTCTTGATTTTTATTTTATCCTCTCATTGGTTGTTATTTGAAATACTCCCTTATTAAAGAGATAGATATTAGGCTATTACTGTAAGTCATGATTATTGAGATCTTTAATGTTGTTAGCCTCTGGTGTTATCTAGAGAATAATTTGTACTGTAATCCCATTATTAATATAATGGAAAGTTATATAGGCCTAGAACTCTGTGGTTTTTCCCGTTTTAGAATTTTCACATAAAAATTTATCTCTTATGGTTAATTTATTACTTTGGACTCAGTTGATTTATTTTTTACCTATTAATTTGTGATCACTTCCCATTTTAATCACATAAAAAGGGAAAGAGTTTGCTTCCACTTAATTTGTAGCTTTTTGTGTGGGTTCTTTTCTCAACAGAGTGGTATCAAAGCAAGGTTATGTATTTTTATTACTTATGTGGTTGAGATAGAAGAGGCACGCATGATTAAATTGAATTCATGGAATTATGGTATTTGGAAGTCTAGAATAGAGGATTTGCTGTAGATGAAAGACTTACTGAATCTATTAAAGACAAATAAGCCAGACCCGTTGATTTAGATGATAAGAAATGGACCCAATTGAACCGAAGGTCATAGGTACTATTAGGTCATGGATTGATGAAAGTGTGTACTACTTTGACAATCCAAGGTTGATGTTCTTTAAAGAAAATTAGAGACAATTTATGAGTAGTCTACAACATAAAAGGCTTGTCAACTTGATGAAAAGGCTTTTCAACTTGAATTACAAAGACATGTGCAGTATAACTAAACACACTAATGATTTTCAGGGTTTGGTTGATTAGTTTACTACTATAAAGATTATTCTGGAAGAAAAGTTACAAGCATTGTTGTTGCTTAGTACTTTCCTTGACAATTAGGAGACATTAGTTGTGTTAGTGAATGCTGGACAAAAAAATAACTTTAGATATAGTTACAGATAGCACTACTACAAAAATGACTTTTACTTACACTTCGTTTTCTGACATTTTGTAAAAAGTATCAGTAATTATGTACATATGCACTATTTTCCAGTTTTAACAAATAGATATCATAAATTATTGATACTAATGTGTTAGTAAATAAAATATTAGAAATCACTAACGCTAAAGTATCAGAGATTTAAAAAAAATCATTATAATTTGTAAATCTTGTAACTCGAACTAAGACTCCTAAAATTCAAAATTTTTATGTTTCGACTACAGACCACTAGACCATATAAATTTAATATATAAGCATTTGATTAAAAATTAAAAAAGAAAAATATAAATAGATCATAGCAAAAGCAAAATCTCTAACACAATCTCAAATTCTCAATCAATATCTCTCTCACCGATTTCATCATAATATTGTCAACCAAAATCACTTCGGAACTCCCAGCGTCGCTTGTAGATCCGCCTTCTCCAAACTCAAGTCATTCTTCGAGGCCACCCTCCGCATCCGCAAGAATAACTCCTATATCCGCGTCAATTACCTCACGGTGATCGCCGTCGTCTTTACTTTCTCTCTCATCACCAGTCCTTTCTCTCTCATGCTCCTCGAACTCCTCGGGTCCTCGATCTTCCTCTACTCTTCCTCCTTTCGAATCAGCATCTTGTTGTCCTTGGCTATACGATCGTTTTAAGCATCCTCGTCTTATTCCTAACCAGTGTCAGATTTGGGGGCTAGTCTAGTTTGCGCTCATAGTGTGTTTAGGGTTCTTGAAGATCTGTTATTGGACGAATAAGAGCCTTTTACCAACTGAGTATTCTTGTTTTCTTCGGTATCACCACCTCGAATGCCACAGTGGTTACCTTAGCCATCTCTGCACACGTTTGAGGTAGCAGTCTGATTTGTTAATTGAATGATTTCTTGTTTTTTTTTGTAGTCAAATAAATTTCAATTTGGTTGTTTTGGAATTATTTTTTGTGGATATCAATGAAACTTGTATGGATCTATTAATTTTATTTTTGTCTAAAAGTGCAATTAACATAATATATTTTTAATTTTAATTTTTTCTTGATACAACAGATCATGATATATGAAGAAAATACCAAAAGTTTATTCTCAATTTCTTTTTGTATGTAATGCTAAATATGTAATTAGATTTGTCTGTTGTGAATGCATGTTTTGAATGCGAAGCGAAAAAAAAAAAGCTATAGCATGATGTTTAGCAAAGAGGGTTGTGTGTAATTTGTCGTGGCTAGATGGTTTTTGGCTCTTGCTAAGTTCTTCACCTATATTTCTCAGTCTGCACCATTTTTTAATTTTATTCAATATTATTTCTGAGGTAGCTAGATGATTCATCTTTCAACACCGATTGTTATAGCATGCAGTGCATTTAATAAATAATTTGTTATGGCTGACCAACTTCAATTTTCTCATTAATGTTTTGCACCTGAGTTCTCTCTCTCTCTCTCTCTTTGAAGGAAGCATTCCGAAAGGTTTGAGTGGAAATTCATAAACTGCCTTGAGCTTTGGACAGGAGCTGTCTGTGCCTACAGCTCAGAAGCGAATTTCAGACCCCTTGCTTATCCTTTGACCCAAATAATCTCAGGGATTGCCCGTCTAGTTCCAACTGCTCGATACTTCCCCCTTAAAATTGAGATGTGTTAGAATGCTTAATAGAATTGCTGCTTCTACCAGTACTTTTATACCAGTTTCTATGCTCCTTTTGGACATGCTGGAGATGGAAGAATTGAACAGGTCCCCCACTAGAGGTGTTGTCAAAGCTATTGATTTTCGTACAGTTCTCAAGGTATCTTTAAGTGCAAATATCTTTCTTTGTCAAATTGTCTCAACATGATTGTATTTATGTTTTACAGAGAGTTCTCTATGACAGATAAGCAAGCCTACCCTCAAAACGCGAGCTTTCCAGGAGACGTGTATATTCTGCGGTTGAAGAGCTAGCTGAACATTTAGCACAATAGAGCTATTCTGTTGCTATCTTTGAGTTATCATTTATTCCCTCTGTACCTATGCGTGACTTTTGCAAATCTACCAAAGTTGAAAGATTCAGAGAAGAAATGAGGCAGCTTGTCCGTCAGGTATATTCTTCAGCGTGATTGCCAGATGTTTAATTTATTAAAATGTCCATCTGAATTGTAAGAGCAATTTTCAATGCTATAATGTTCTCAATTCTTCCATTTTCCAAATTGATGCTAATTCTGACTGAGTTCACAAATGAGCGGCGTATGTCAATCACTTTTCAACCAAACGAACCTTCCGCCACATTTTCCCATAAGGTCTGTACATAGCCTGTTCTTTTTACCATTTATATTTTCATTCAATATTTTCTGTGCATGCATGATCTTTTTTCCCCCGATGATTCCATCTTATATGTGCTGTATTCAATTATGAGATTAATTAGGATCATAATATTGGACAGCAAAACTTGGCTATTGCAATAAATAAATATGACTGTTAACTAACTACAAGTTAGCTAACTTGATGTTGCTTTAACTTTTTTAAATTGCTTGCCTTTTCGTTATGTACGTGTTTGTTATATTTTTTTGGTCAATGAGAGGGTGAAATTGGCATTATGAACTATGATCCTAATTGATTAGTGCTCGAACACCATTTTCTTCCCAGGGAAAATGTATTTATAAATCCCTTACAGCTTTTTTGATTATTTATTTCAGCTTGCCAACTTTAATTTTTATCATTTCTTCATGTAGTTAACATAGCTATTCTTTTATTTACGTACTATGGCATGGATTTTGGATGAGCACTCAAAATTTCACGGTCACTCTCCTACTGTTGTCACAGGAAAGCCCATTGTAAGTACACATTTCAGAATCTGTGATGTTGTTGATTTGAGATAAATATCTACAATTTGACTTCAATGAAACCTGTCTCCTGCATTATCTCATGTTCTATTTTGGAGTTTAGGATCTTGGCGGTTCACTAGGCAGAGAGGCTGCAATCGGGTGTGGTGTCGTTTATGCTACATAAGTTTTACTTGCTGAACATGGGCAGGCAATTAGGGATTTGACATTTGTAATCCAAGTAAACATTCATGTCTTTTGTCAGTCCATTGTTTAGGATTCATTAGTTATATTGTTTTAAATCTTATTGATGAACTTTCTAGGGCTTCGGAAATGTGGGATCATGGTCTGCAAGGCTCATTCATGAGAGAGGTGGTAAAGTTATTGCAGTAAGTGACATAACTGGAGCAGTTAATAATGCAGGTGGAATTGATATTCCCAAACTGTTAACCCATAAAGACAAAACTGGGAGTTTGAAGGATTTTGATGGAGGAGACTCCATGGAGCCTAGTGAGCTTCTGGCGCATCAGTGTGATGTTCTCATCCCCTGCGCTTTTGGTGGAGTTCTTAATAGGTTTGGCCCCTTCACTTAGAAGCTTGTTACGTACATATATGTTGTCTCCAGGTTGATACAGTTTCCCTTATCTATAAATCTTATCTAGCTTTATTTTTGAAGTTCAAGGGCTATAATGAGTACACTATAGATGATATTTCGCAACTTCGCGATGAGTGGGCCACGTATATTACAAAGTTAATTGTAGCATACAATAATCAGGTAAAATTATAAATATATTTTTTTTCTTGTGAATATATGAGAATTGATTTGTATAGCATGCTAGCTAATTAAATCTATATGATACACTTGTAGGTAGGAAAGGTGAAAGGAAAGGCAAAGGTCGAGGAGTAGATGTTTGTAGGATAACTGAATGATTGCAATTCATTGTCATTATGTTGATTTCAAATTATATTTGAAATATTTGTTTTGGTTTCTCCAAACTGTCACTATGTTGATTTTAAATTATATTTGACATATTTTTTTTTACTATTATATTTGTATTAATGTTTGATTCAGACTTATTTAAAATTTGTTAGGAATTTTATATGTAATAGTTCATTTTAGCAGTTTAGCCTACTTTTAATATTCTTTTTTTAATAATATCATTAGATTGACAAAACTTAAAATGACAATGAAAACTAATAAAAGTCATTGATATTAAAAATGTATCATAAAGTATCAGTTCCATTGGGGTGATTGTTCTACTGATATTACTAACTCGTGATACTATAGTAATAGTAATTATTGACACTAAAGTATAACTATTTGTATTCTATTGACATGTAATAATTGTTTGTAAATACTGTTACAAGAGTGTCACAATATTAGTAATACTATAGTGATACAAACTTTTGACACGTAATAATTATTAGTAACTTCTATCACTATAGTGTCATAAAATCTGTAATACTATAGTAATAGTAACCCCTGACACCACTTTCAAGTGTCACTATTTTTCTGACGGCCAGATCACTGACACTATTAATAAGTGTCACTAAAAGTAATTAGTGACACTATTTTAGTATCACTAAAGGGCATTTTTTTAATAGTGTAGACTGCGAAATGAAGAATCTAGAAGAAAGTGTATTGAATTAGTTTCCCCTGAGTCAAATGGACTTGTTTAAAAAAAGTAAGAAAAACGGGGAGCAGCGTTAAGTGCTTTTGCTATAAAAAAAGTAGGTCATATAAAAAGGGAGTGTAGACTGTGGAAAAGAATAGGCGAAGTAAAAGACTGATGGTTAGAAAAATGACAAAGAATAGGTATTGTTTATGATGAGAGCTCTATAAATCTCACTTGCCATATCAGTGATTAGGTGATTGATTCTGATGCTTGATTTTATGTTATTGCACATCGTGATTACTTCATATCTTATTCTAATGGTAATTTTGGTCATATTCTAATGGGAAATGAGGGGGCATATAAGATTGTGGGCATTGAAGATATTTTCTTGGAAGGTAATATTGGCTTTAAATTTTTGCTTAAAGATGTCAAACATATACTATATATTCACCTTAATCTAATCTCTATAGGCAAGCTTAATGATGATGGTTATTCTAACCAATTAGGTAAAGGAAAATAGAAGATCACCAAAGGCTTCCTAATCTTAGTTAAAGGAAAGAAAGTGATCACTCTCTATGTGAATGAAGCCAATATCAAGAACGAAGATGTAAATGTGGCTATAAAAGATTCTAACATTAAGACATGACATAAAAAACTTGGTGACATAAGTGAGAAAAGGTTAGAAATTTTTTTCAGGCAAAGACATGGCATAAAAGGCTTGGTCCCTTAAGACTTGTGTTTATTGCTTAAGTCGACAAACACACAAAGTAATTTAAAAGCTTTTCTCCTTTTAAAAAGTCGCATATCCTTGGTTTGATTCACACTGATGTTTGTATGATGCACTTTATTTTGTAACTTTTATTGACAATTGCTCTAGAAAATAGTGGGCTTTTACTTTAGAGTCTAAAGACCAGGTGCTTGATGTTGTGCAAATTTTATTGAAGTATAGATTAATAGTGACGAGTGTCGATCCTACGAGGAAGTGGATTTTTAATTATGTAGAATTATTATTATTATTTATTATTTAATGTGCTTGTGAAATTTTCTAGTTTATTTTATCCTAAATTTGAAATTAAAATGGTGGGAATCAATTGGGAATTGATTAATGGAATAAAGTGCTTGGGTCTTATGATTCACACTTAACATTTCACAATGGGCTTAATATTTCTTTTTTAGTTCCAATTAATTTATGAGAGGGTATTTACACTCCTCATAAACCTAACTATAATAAATATGACATTAAGCGCTCATTGTGCCAGAAAGAATAATCTTATGTTAAATATAGTATAAAGAACACGTTGTGCTAGGTAATAATAATGTAACTGTCGACAAGGTGGCAAGACTATTCACTAATTAACCTAGATAAATTTTATGTCAACAATGTGTCAAGACCTACCATATAAATTAGAATGAGGTTTTTTTCTAATAAATCTAGTGTAAAGTACTCACTAAGCCAAATAGTAATAATCTTGATCTAGGGAGCCAGTATACCAGTGTAATATCTTGATAAGATTATTACTATCTGTCTACGATAACTCAAAATAATTAAAATAAATTAGAGAAAGTAAAAATAAATTTACCAAATTAAGTTCATAGATTATGTTTAGGCTTTATCTTTAACCCAATATTAGAAATAAATTAGCTACTTATTTTATAAATTTTATTAAAATACATAGAAAATACAAGATGGAGAAAGAATTACAGAAAAAAGAGCCCAAAAATGGATTCAGGGGTGTCAAATTAGGGGGAGCCCCCTATTTATAGATACAACGAATAAATTATGACCATTTGATGAAAATAATTCGGACTCCCATAATTATGCTACCTGGCACTCTCTGATTGGTTGGAACATCTCATAAGATTTTCGTTCCATGTATATGCATGTAAGGTATGCGCTTTTTTCAGTCCACTAATATTTTGCCACGTTATCAGTCAATGCAAAAGCCAACAAGTATGATTCAGTGCATTGCATGTATTGAGCTCATTTTTCGGTCCAATAGACTTTTGCCACATCATCTATCAATGCCATATCATCGGTCAACGACACGTTAGCAGTCAGTGACATGTTAGTAGTCAACACGACTTCAGCAGGGCCCATCAAAATCTTAAAATTATGATTTTGCCCTTTATGTGTTTCCTAATGTTTTCAGTTGTTTTGAGTTAAAAAATGCTATCTGTTTTGCTGTCTGACTTCTTGTTTATGGAGAAATGACTAAAATACCCTTGAAATACTTAAAATATTAAAAATACACACATAAACATATACAATTAAATATTAAGGGACTTAAAATACATAAACGTGTAGATATTAGTGAGACTTGGAGTGTAAAATGATGATTTTACCCTTTATAAATATATACTCTCTGGATTTTAAATTAAGCAATAGCAAAATTCAACCAATTTTTTTTAAGGCAGTTATGTTTACTTCTTCAATTAGATTAATCAAAATAATCAAATAAAGTATAAGCATTATCTCTAGCCTATAGAGATATCACTACCACATCAACTATCCACATAAGTCAGTCAAGTAAACACATGCAAACTTATCGATTATCAAAGCTACATTAATTAATCTACTTTCAAGTGTGACATGTTTACCCCAAAATGTCATTGGTTAGAGTGACACTCTCAAAAGAAAATAAACCCAAGAAAAATAGTCATTCTAAAAATGATAAATTGAGAGAAATTAATGAATGGCAATGTCACACACTCTTACCAAGAATAATGGTCATAGCTTAGAATATAATATGACACCAAATAAAATGAAATGATAGTCAAACCAACTCTTTATATATGTGTATGTATCTATATATATATATACATATATGTATGCATGTATGTATTACTACATCATTTTAGTCTATATTACTAGCTTCTACTTCAGACTATAGTTTCCTAAAATAAAAAATGACTTTTATTAGGATGTAATGTAGGTTAAGGATATAGCTAACAAATAAGGGATAGTAGGAAAAATAAAATATTGTTTAAGAAAAAATAATTATCTAAAATTTTTTCAAACATGAGTAGGTGATGGAACACATAAAACGTAGGATACTACTCTAACTTGGAGTAGAACAGGACTATGAATTAACAAAGAAAACAATTTTTTTTTTTTTATCTAGGCTCAAAAGGGCTAAGTATGGATATTTTATAAAATGGATGGCTGAAAAAGGCTCAAGCGGGTCAAAGATGGCCTTTCCATAATCTTTTAGGGCTCTAAATAGTTTTCATATTTACTAGCTTGATCGACTTTTAGATATAGCAACACAATTAAAGGAAAATATAGCTATCATGTATAGTAAATTGCTAAGTTGTATGAAGAATAGACAAAAAAGAGGTTACTCTCTAAGAAAAATGATAGGCTCTAAAACTCACTTGGAATTATTTAAGACATGTGCATTCCTTCAAGTAACTTAACCAAGTTTACTCATCAGCTCGCTCATTCACATTTGTCATCAATATTAGTATGCAGAGTAGTAAATATGTTGTAACATAACTTAAGGCCAAAGGTAAGACAAATATAAGAATTTGAAAGTCATCATGTCATCCAATTTCAAAAGATCAAATAAAATGCCTATTTTTTATTATTTTTTTAACTCCAAAACTAAGAAGATGCGTTTCTAAAGTCAGTAAACTCCATATTCAGCCACCTTCGACTAAAAAACTATGTCAAAGTTAGTTCCTACAACAAAAATTAGTAAAAACTTCTCTAAGATTAAAACATTCCACAATCATCAACTATTCCTTCCCCCAAACCAGAATGAGACATTGTCTTCAATGTTTTAAAGGAAAGAAGTAGGGTTTAAAAGACATCACTTGAGTGCTGCAACATTAAATGAAAGAAAACTTCATAAATGGAGAGTTAAATCTAATTTATGCTTCTTACTATTACTGCTACCATCATCAGTCGACTAATCTAATGAAGAGGTCCTAGGATCTGGCTCTGGTTTTTAAGCTTGTAAAAGATTAAGTAACTTGTTAGTAGTAGAGGCACAAATAATTTTTTTTTTATATTATAAAAGGAATGAAATGATTTTTTATTGCATGGTTAAGTAATGCAAGTAAGCCATCATAAAAGTTATTAACATTTAACTAACTTATGGGTTTTTGATGAATGTTTATATTGGCCCAAGATGTAAATGTAAATAATGCTTTTAAAGTTGCAAGATCTCCTAGGAAGAAAGCTTCAGCGTGTTGTAGCATTTCAAATAATCTTTCTTGCATGGTCGAGACAACTAACTCCTCTCCAATTGGTGGGTCGGGCATGCTTACAAGAGGTCTTAAGGCTTTCAGAATAATGCCTAGTACGTGGCTTCCTCTATAGTATGCAGCTTCTGCAATAAGCTTTGATAACCCTGATTGCCTCCTCTATATATTAAGTGTATTTTTCTCTCTGCTAAGACTCGACCAAGGTTTATAGCTGCCTCAATAAACTCTTTATACTTTCCATAATGAAATCCAAAAACCATAAAAATGTTCTTAAATTATCTACTTGAAGGTGCTGCCATTGAGACAATCATAAAAAGAAAAACTTGTGAATGTTTAACAAAATAAGCTTATATTTAAAAATCTTGGTAACAGCCATAATGATACACAGCCGTAAAGGAAGTGGTGCATTTTTTAAATAACGTGTGAAGTTTGTGGCATCAAAGTCAAAGGGAATAAGTGAATATAAGAAAAGATAAAAAAAAAATAATGCAAATGATAAAAGAACAGTAAATAAAAAGGATATGTAATAGTAGTTATGATTGTGGCTCAATCCTCTTCTGGTTTTACGTCCAAAAACGGCTTTAAAGCCTTCTATGAGTCGAGGATAGGCTTCCCATCCAATTTCTTATAAATTGGGAAACAGGGTCGTTTATAGTCAGATTCTCGAGACTATATCTTGTATGTTTTTTTCTGAAATAATGACCATAACTGGAGAATTGCTCTCTTTATATATCCACTAGGATGCGTTTTAAGAGAAAAAAGGATGTTATCCAATGACTCTTTATTCAAGCCGTTTATAATGAATTGAATCTTATCTTCTCTGTTATCAGACGCAATTCTTAAAGTACACGTTTTTTATTATACATCATTTTGGCACACTTATGACAAGCAACTGGAAGTTGTCAAGCTCTTTATTTTCTTGAGTAGTTTTTTTTACGACAACTAGGCATATATGCAATAAATTTTTTGGAGGTAACTCACCTGTCAATCGTACTTTGACTTCAATTAACCTTCGGATGTCAGAAGGGATGTTATTTCTCATAAGTAATCGCATGCATTCGGACCGTGCTTTATAGATTATAAGGAGAGCAGTCTAAGGAAGTGAAGGAGACCGTGTTTTTATCTATTTTGTCTCTTTAGAATATTAGCTTTTATGAAAAACTGAAGTAGCCGACTTTGATTGCCATGGAGTACCATTATTCGCCACTTAACCAGGATAACAAATTAAAGCAAACTTAAATAAAATAAAGCCTGCAAAATCAAGTAACATGTGAAAGTAAGAAAAAGAAAATAAAAACGTACAACGTAAAAAAATGAATATAAGCAAACAACTACTTACAATCCTCCTCTTATTGAATTTACCTCAAGTTCCATTTAGATTTCATAGATACTACTTTCAATTTCCTTGAGTTGTCTTTCTAAGTCTTCAAAGTGGGATACTAATACTGGTGGTCGAAGATCCCAAACAAGATGTGATTGACAAACTTGGAGCAAGCTGTTTAGATGACGATTTATACGTATAAGCCGCTTAAGTTGAATGAAGAAGATCTGCCTAATTAAGGTATTTATGATAAGTAATGAAAGAAAATGTGATTGGTAATCAAACACATTTTACCAGAAAATAAATAATTTCAAACAAAAGAATAGTAAAATAAAATGATAAAAAGAAATTAAATCACCGAAAAGAAATAGAAAGGTCTCAATTCAATTTTGGTGGATCACTCAAATTGATTTTAGTGTCTTCGTCATGTGGTTGGTACTCTAGATATTGCTTTAATCTTTGACCATTAACATTGAAAATAACATCGTTCTTTGGATCCTTAATTTCAATTGCTCCATGTAGGAAAATAGTATAAACAATCAAGGGGCTAGACCATTGAGAATGTAACTTACCTAGGAATAGGTGCACATGATAATTGAATAAAAGCACTTTCTAATTTAGTGTAAAAGATTTTCTTATGTATGCTTATCATTAAAGACTTTCATTCACTTTTTGTAATCTTTAGCCTTTTTATCGTTGCAAATATCCTCAAATTCTACTAGTTGGAACCTCCTTTTTGAAGTATAGCTGGGATAAATGATACTTTGATTTAGTTGTTTATCATCAAGGGATGATGAGGTGATTTCTTGCAATGTACTTTTTTCTTCCAAGGATTTATACTCCAAAGTGTTGGATGACTATTTAAGCTCGAGTTTTGGTAATGATTCTGATGGGATGAGATTTTTTGTAAATGGTTCTAATTACTTTTCTTTTAACTTCCAATTATTAGTATCAATGAATATGATGAATTGAGTAAGGCATTAATTAGGTCAAAAACTAAACCAAAGTGAGTTAACTATTCTTGTAAAGGGTCGTCACTAAGGTTATGATCAATTAATTCTTTAATAAAATTCATATCAATAATTTCATCGTCTCCATTATGAGGTTATTAGGAAATGTTGAAGATATTAAGCTCCATAGTTATATTGTCTAAGGAAAATTTCATATTTCCGATTCTGCATTGAATGTGAGCATCAACAGTTCCCAAGAAAGTTCGGCCTAGAATAATAGGGATGTGCTTCTTTAAATCTTGCACTGGTTGAGTATCAATCACAATAAAATCAACAGGGAAATAAAACTTGTCTACCTTGTTAAGCACGTCCTTCACAATACCATAAAGTATTTTTATAGACCGATTTGCAAGTTGTAATACAACTGGAGTTAGGTGTAATTTTCCTAATCCAAGTTTTACAAATACTGATTACGGCAAAAGATTTACACTAGCTCCCAAGTCCAACAAAGCATTCTTAAATATATGGTTCTTAATAGTACATGAGATAGTAGGAGATCTTGGGTCTTTAAATTTTGGAGGAATTTTTTGTTGAAGTATAGAACTAATGTTTTCGGTTAAAAATGCCTTCTTTTGAACATGAACGCTTTTTTTTTTTTTAATTCAGAGGTCTTTAAAAAACTTGGCATAAAACGGTACTTTCTTTATAGCATCAAGCAAAAGAAAGTTAACATTTACTTGTTTAAAGATATCTATGATCTCACATGTAGAATTTCCCTTATTTACTTTAGTTAACCTCTAAAGGAATAGAGCTTTAGGGATATACTCTCGTGGACAACCTTTTT
Organism: Murraya koenigii; assembly: GCA_025617385.1. Classification (NCBI taxonomy): domain Eukaryota; kingdom Viridiplantae; phylum Streptophyta; class Magnoliopsida; order Sapindales; family Rutaceae; genus Murraya; species Murraya koenigii. The sequence continues at coordinate 5,554,405 of CM046813.1, read as the reverse complement.
CTTTCTCATTTGATGAACCCTCAAAATCTATAGGCACAACTTGAGTCGCCTTTGTCACCGGTATCTCCACCTCGTTGTTAACTTCTTTACCTTTTCGTAAGGTCATCACAACTTAGATATTTTCATATTGCTGGGCTGAGTCAGAACTTACTTTTGTACTACTTTAGGATTTGGCACTGGCTGGCTTGGGAATTTACTCTTTTTAATGGTCATTGTTAAGTTTTGAACTGAAGAAGCTAGTTGACCTACCGTCTTTCTTAAGTTTGAAATCAACTGGGCTTGTGAATTGAAGCTTGCTCTCATCACATTCCATAGTTCGTTAATGGTGCTATTTTTTTGATCTGTTGTGAAGTGATTCTAATTTTTAAAATTTTGGAATGCTTCCTCACATTGTCTGGGTTGAGAGTAATTCTGCATCTGATTAGATGGTCTGAATGATTACTGAGAGACTTGAGGAGCTTGAGAAACTAGTTGCATTGATGGAGTTGGAGCTGCTGCTCTATTCTGTTGGAATCGTTGAGACTATGAAAAGTTGGAATGGCCTCTCCACTAAGGATTATAATTATTGAAGTAAGGATTATATTTTGGCTGCTTTCCCATCACACCAATTGCATTAGCTTGATTTAGATATGAGTCATGATCAATTGATTATAGGCATGTGGCTCTATTGATTTTACAGCCTTTAAAAATGCTATTTGATGAGAAAGACATTCAACTATTTCTTTGACTTCCTTGATATATGATCGTGACTCACCAACATTAATTTCATTCACTCCTTTGATTTTTCTCTCATTTCTGAATGATCTGCTTCGCTGTTGGGAATTATCTACTTGTCACCGTTAGCCATTCCTGCACATGTGGCAATAGTCCTTCCAAAAAGTATTGGCATTGATGCCATTTCTCGTACCCATGATGTGGACACTTCAAGAGTAGCCCATTGAATTGCTCCTATGCTTCAAAAAATTGCTCACCTTCTTTTTGAGTAAACTCTGAGATTTCTCTACAAATAGCATTGATTTATGCACTGGGAAGAATTTATTTAAAAATTTAGTAACTATTTGTTCCCATGATGTAATATTATTAGCAGGCAATGTATTGAACCAAGAACAAGCTCTATCTTTTAAAAAAAATGGAAACAACCTAAGCTTAGCGTTATCATCTGGAAAATTCTCATATTTAAAAGTTTGACAAACAGTATGAAACTCATTCAAATGATTGTATGGATCTTTATTTTCTAGGCCATAGAATGATGGGAGACAATTTAGCACACTAGGTTTTAGCTCAAAACTCCTAACAGCTACATTTGCGTATCTTATACATGATGTGCTCAAATTAACTTAGAGATTAAAGTAGTCTTTAAATGGCCTCTCCTGTGCTCGTGGTTGTTGTTATAAATCCATTTCAATTTTATCCACAATTTCCATTTGTGATGTAATGTGTTTACTTGTGCGATGTACTTTCTCTAGCTCGAGGTTTATGGGTTCTAAATTATGTGATAGTGACCTTCGATCATGCATGCAAAGAACACGTACAAAAGCAAAATTGAAAATAAAGAGAAGAAAAATTATGATACTAACTTTATCACGCTTGTTACAACTTTGTTATGAAAATACACTCAAGTGCAATGAATGTATAATAAGAGAAAAAAAAAAGTGAAATAAAATAAATTAACTGAATTTGAAATGAACTGAAATTAAAATAAACTAATAAGTGGTTAAACCAGTCATATAGATTAACAAGATCAATGTGAAATTACAAAAAAATAAAATGAAAATTAAATTATAAAAATTAAAAGAAAATAAATTAACTTAAAATAAATCAACTAAAATTAAGATAACTTATAAGTGGTTAAACCGGCCATACAAAAAGAAAATTACAAGAAAATAAAAATATAAAAAGATATTTACACAAGAAAATTAATTCTACGAATTGAAATGACTTACCATCTCGGCAACGGCGCCACTTATTGTGCAAATTTTATTGAACTCGCAAGCGCATAAATCTATTGAAGTATAGATTAATAGTAGTGAATGTCGATCTCACGAGTAGGTGGATTTTTAATTATGTCAAGTTATTGTTATTATTTATTATTTAATGTGCTTGTTGTGAAATTTCCTACTTTATTTTATCCTAAGATTAAAATTAAAATGGTGGGAATAAATTGGGAATTGATCAATGGAATAAAGTGTTTGGGTCTTAGAATTCACACTCAACATTTCACCATGGGCTTCATATTCCTTTTTCTTGCTCCAATTAATTTATGAGGGGGTATTTCCACTTCTCATAAACCTAACTCTAGTAAATATAACATCAACCGCTCATTGTGTCGGAAAAAATAATCTTATGTTAAATATGGTATCAAGAACACGTTGTGTCAGGTAATAATAATGTAACTATCGACAAGGTGACAAGACTATCCACTTATTAACCTAGATAAATTTTATGTCAACAATAAGTCAAGACCTACCATATAAATTAGAGAGAGTTTTTTCTCTAATAAATCTAGTATAAAGCACTCACCGTGCCAAATAGTAATAATCTTGCACTATGGAACCGGTATACCAGTGCAATATCTAAATAAGATTATTACTATTTGTCTTCGATAAGTCAAAATAATTTAAATAAATTAGAGAAAATAAAAATAAACTTACCAAATTAAGCCCATAAATTATGTTGAGGTTTCACCTTTAACCTGAGTTTGGAAATAAATTAGTTACTCATTTGATAACTAAGGGTAAAATGAGAATTTTATTAAAATACATAGAAAATTAGTAACTCTATGACTAGTTGGAAGACGTTACCAGGGCTGTCATTCTATGTATATGCATGCATGTCACCAGGGTTGTCATTTCAATCCACTAATATTTTGCCACGTTATCGGTCAATGCAAAAGTCAACAAGTATGATTCAGTGCATTGTATGTATTGTAAGCTCATGTTTCGATCCAATAGACTTCTTCCATATCATCCATTAATGCCACATTATCTTTCAACGACATATCACCAAAATCTTAAAATTATGATTTTACCCTTTGTGTATTTCCTAAGGTTTTTGACTGTTCTGTGTTAAAAAATACTGTCTGTTTTACTGTCTGAATTTTCGTTTATGGAGAAATGATTAAAATACCACTGAAATATCATTAATATACAATTAAATATCAAGAGACTTAAAATACATAAAGGTGCAGATGTTAGTGAAACTTGGAGTGTAAAATGATGATTTTACCCTTCATAAATATATACTCTCTAGGACTGAACACTTGATACATTTAAGTTATTTCATATTTATATTGACAGAGGGCCAAGATGAAAGTTGAAATGAGTCAGGGTAGATAATGGTGGTGAGTACAGATGACCATTTAAGTGGTATTGCAAATCCCAGTGAATCGGACTGGAGAAGACTGTACCAAAAACCTCTCAACAGAATAGTGCTGCAAAAAAGATGAATAGAGCAATTGAAGAAAGGGTTAAGTGTATGCTTTCTAATGCCAAGCTTCCTAAATCATTTTAAGTAAAGGCTATGCATACAATAGTTAATTTGATTAACCTTTCTCCTTTAGCTCCATTAAATGGTGATGTACTTGGGAGAATTTCGACCGGGAAAAATATTTCTTATAAATACTTAAGATTGTTTGGTTGCAAAGCATATGTTCACATTCCTAAGAATGATAGATCGTAGCTTGATGATAAAGCCTAGGCATACATATTCTTAGGCTGTAAGCATGAAGAATTTGGGTACAGATTATGGGATCTAATAGCAAAGAAACTAATCAGAATAGCTGTTGTGTTTTTCGAAAATCAGATAGTTGGTGATGAAGAGAAAAATGATAAGACTAGTCATCTTTAATATTCTTGTTATTCTAACCTCAATATCTCCACTTATTGTTTATGATGATCATGGGGGAACTAAAGAGGATAATAATGATGGTCCAGTAGAACTAGTTGAGCAAGCACCTCAAGAACCACCTGCACCACCAACTAAGCCATAATTGAGGAGAACCATTAGAAAATGGAGATCTTCCATTAGATATCCTCCACATGAGTATATGATGCTTACAGATAAAGGGGAATAAGAATGTTTTAAAGAATGTATGTCTCATTAACATAAAAGTAAGTGGGCTAAAGTCATGTAGGAAGAGATGAAATTCTTAAATGAGAATCACACTTGTGAATTAGTAAAGCTTCTTAAGGAAAAAAAGGGTACTAAAGAACAAATAGGTTTATAGGTTGAAGATTGAAAATAACTCACAATAGAAATATAAGGCTAGATTGATTCTGAAGGGTTTCAATCAGAAGAATGGTGTAGATTTTGAAGAAATACTTTCTCTTATGGTGAATATGTCTTCTATTTGAGTTATTTTGGGATTAACAGTTTAGAAATTGAACAACTTGATGTAAAGACAGCTTTCTTGCATGATAATTTAGAGAAGGAAATATACATGGAGCAACTTTAAGGGTTCACTGTCAAAGGAAAAATAGATCTTGTGTGCAAGTTGAACAATAGTTTATATGGGCTGAAACAAGCACTAAGACAATAGTATAAGTTTGATTCTTTTATAAAGAATCATGGTTTCAGCAATACTATATCTGACCATTGTGAAGAAAACATACAATAAATGACAGACTATTTGTGACATATTATAGGTAAAATGGTTTATGTCATAAAAGTACGACAGACTCGTGATAGAATTTGCAATCTATCAGAAATTAATGATGGACTTGTGATATAAATATTTGCTATCATGAATTTATGATGGGTGTATGATAGAATTATTGTTTATCATGAACTTTTGATAGAATCGTGATAGAGATTTAATTTATCAAGAAATTATGATAGAAAAATAACTTTGACCATTTTTTACCCAAATTTAATGCATTATTTTATTTAAAAAATATGTGTTTTAAAAATTAAAAAAGAAAAAAAAAACCCATGAAACTTTACCTAGAAACCATTGATACTATGTTGTTTTAATGGATAGTACATATGAAACCTAAAATCTAAAAATTTTTGTTTAAGTTGAAAATCTATTTCAAAGCCTTTGAATCTCTCTTCCTTTTATCTCCCTCTCTCTCTCTTTCTCTGTAACAATGATCTGCCTTGAAAGCCACCGCTGTCAACACATGTAAAGCCACTATCTTTAAACTAAAATATCTCTAAAACGAACCTAGAAAGTGTCGTTAAGAATTTGTGAAAAGTTAGGGTTTGAAAGTCTGAATCAATATTGTGGTGACACATTATCTTGTTCTTTATTCTCATTGTTTAAGTGTTTATGTGTTAATTGGTTGATATTTATTGAGTACAAATGAGACCTTGCACTTGTTTGGAAATCTAGGTTTTTTGTTGCTTATAAATTAATTTAATATTTAATCAAATAAATAAAACTCTGTTGTATTATAGGTCGAATTCAGTTTATTAATTAAAAGAATGATTGCAATCGATAATTATGGATTTAGGTTGAATGCCATTTGTTAATTAGAAGAATAATAGCAATCGAACATCATGAGTTTATTATACTATATATTTCATTTAATGGTGATATTCGAGTGGCTGGAAATTTGATTTTGAGGTGAAAAGTGGATTAATATTTATGAAATTCTACTTAAAATTTGAGGATTGATAGACTATTGTTGAAATCGTGGTTGTTCAAAACAAGACTAAATGACTTTTAATTGATTTGAGACTTTGAGAAACTAAATTTAAATGCAAACATTTCAATTCTGGAAATTTTGGAGTGGATTGGGTTTATATTTGATTTTTAAATAGATTTTTCAATTCCGTTAGCTTCTGCCCAATTTTATTAAAAATTATTTATGTATACCATGTTTGATATTTCAAACGAATAGTCTAATAGTGTCAGAACAAGCTGAAATTTTAAAAACTTCTTTTGACAGAATTGTTCATTAAATTTGATCCTATCAAGCAGTAGCCTAACGATATCAGAATGATCTCAAATTTTAATAATTTTTTACTATATGTCCACTTAAAATATGGGAAGTATCAGTCTAATATATTTAGTATTTTAAATTTAATAAATATTCAGCTACATTCTACTGTTGTTAAAGTCTCATATTTAGTTTTGACTTATATGGTTTTATCATGTGATAACCTATTGTAGAGTTGTCCAAATGACTTGGAAATCTTATATGTGGTGCATTAACATCTCTCATTGTGTTCTATAAGTTTCATAAGATTCCGAATAGTATTGAATTAAGGAAAATCTTAAATTCAAGTTGTCAATGTTTCCTATAAAAATCTTATTAGTGATAAATCTGCTAACTTGCAATACTTTTTAGGAAAAAAATTATATGTCGATTTTGGCTGGCAGTGGTAGAATAAATTACCAAAGCATACTTCGTTTTCCATTATAGACTATTATTAAAGGTTAGTCTTTTCTTCACTTCATTTTTATTAAACTTATTTAACTTATATTTTAGCCTGATTAATGATTTATGCAGTTGATTTGAGTTTTACATTCTTGTTTTGCGTTGGTTTGAGTTTTACATAGCTATTTTAAGACTTTGAAGGCTTTCAAGAAATTTTTTTGTATGATGAGCATATGAGTAATAGCTTGAAAATTAATTTGTTGTATCAAATATCTATTGAGTGTAGTGCATTAATTTTGAGAACTATAGATTATTCCATGAATATTATATAAAGGATTATGTTATATATGAATGTCTTAATATAAAATAATTATATTTTAAAGTTTGTTTTCTTTTTCTCCTTTCTGGATTTAGAAAAAATGTTTAAAGTGATTTTGGTTGATGATGTCAATCAAGTTAAAGCAACATTTCTTATGAGTGGATAGGTATAATGATCATATTTTTATTTTATTTTTTTTTATCTTCTTAAGGTTTTATATTCAGGCAAAACTAATGAATGCTTAATTACAATTTAGGGTAATAGTCTTTAAATGGTTCACGTGATTAGATTTAAGTAGTATAATAAAACTCATATTCACTTTAATTATAAAGGCTTAACTAAGTTTGCAAACTTTTTTTTTTTTAGTAGTAATGATTTTGGAACAAACTCTCAAATTATTGAAATATTTTATGTCCAAACTTTATTATACTTGATATAAATATGGAGATTCGCAGTTATTCAAACATAAAAGAGCATGCCCAGCTTAACAAAACTGCAGTTGGAGAGCTTATTTTTTGCCTTGTTAAATAAGCTTTTGGAATGAATAAATTTAGAAAATGTGTGGCGATTTATTTATAGTAGAGCGTTTGTGATAGCTTTTAAGATGCCCGACAATCATTTTATATATGTAGATAGAGTAACATGATAGTGCTGAAATATATATTACATTGAAAACTTCTTGTCTGCTATAATTTGCTATATAGCCTTTACCAAAAGGGAATAAATTAACTAGATCTCTTTTTTCTTATTTATATCTATAGTTGAATAAACTGTATATCTTAAGTATTTTTATCTGTTCTTTAGACTAAAATCTCACATCATATGTGTTAGTGTTGATTGGCTAACTGATAAGGTTGTTGCATATATATCATTAATTTTCACAATGTTTCTCAACCCTTTTTTTTTTCACTTAGTGAAGACATTTACTTATCTTTCCTGTCTTGTTAGGTATATGACTTAATTGAAAAGGGTGATCATGTATTAGATAATTTACGTTGGTTATCACAGGGTCCTCTACCTTTTGTAACTAAACATAATGGTTATGACATTAATAGTTTCCATTTTGTTACGCAAGATCATCGAGACTCAGGTCAAGCAATCCAAAATAGTGGAGTTAATGTAGCTGGTTTTGAAATATGTGACATGACGTATTATGAAATTATAGATGAGATTTGGATACTTCACTATCATTTGTTAAAAGTCCCTGTGTTGAAGTGTAATTGGGATCAAAATAGTTGCGTAAAAAAGGATGAGCTTGGATTCATCTTAGTAGACTTCAACCGATTAGGATATAAATCTGACCCATTTATCTTGGCTTTTCAAGGCAAACAAGTATTTTATGTAAATGATCAGATTCAAACAAAGTGGCCTATTGTATGTCATATGACTTCTAGAAGTAATCCTAATCAAATAAATGAAGATAAGGTCAATAATATAATAAAATATTCTCCATTCACTAGAGAATTACCAACTAATGATTTGTTACATTCTGCTAATGGCGATCGAGCGATATATGCACGTAACATCAAAGAAGGAATTTGGGTTACAAATTAATTAGCTTCTTACAGTAAGTGTTTGTTTAACTATTTACTGTCTATTTTTTGTTTGGGTTACAAAATGATATGATATTAAATTATATATTACCTTTTTATTCCTATAGCTAATTCATTGTTAATGTTGATAAAATCATTTAACTAATACTTAAACCTTTTCTTGTCATTTTTCATTTGTTAATTATATAATTTAGATTTATATTAGCTGACACTAATTAAACAATCTTCCTTTATATTTACGGTCGTTTCATTATTTATCCTAGAAGTAGGAAGTAGGTAATTCAACAAATTGGAACAGCATTTCAAAACTTCAAGTATATACTTAAAAAAGAAACTATATCTGAAAGTTCAGAAATGATAAAAAGAAATTGTATACACCCCCAATTGATTACCTCCAAATAAAGCAGCCTGCTTGGATAAAGTTTGTGGACGAACGTTTGTCTGAATCATTTGAAGTAAGTGTTTTCAAGTTAGGACATGTAATATATTAATTGTTACATCATATTTACATTGTGTTATATTGATGTTTTCTTTTTATGTAGAAAATCAGCCGTGTCAACAAGAATAGGAGAGCTTTAAACAAGTGTAATCGCCACCTTAGTCGAAAAGGATATGTTGGATTAATGAAAGAAATTGTGTGCGTGTGTGTGCATACACATACACATATATCAATATAAAAGGTTTTTTTTAATTATTAGATTTTTTAATAGTTAACTGACTTTGTTTCTTTATCAAAATAGTATGAAGAATCAGATCTTTTTGAAGACTTAATTGACAGGAGTGAGCTATGGAAGAGAGCTCAAATGTTAAAGAATGAATGATACGACCTTGATACTAAACAAGTCATTAAGAAATTGGTAATCATTGTTGTGAAATTAGATCTATATGCTCATTTAATAATATCAGTTTTTTATGGTTGGGTATTAGAAAAAGCTAGAGAAGGAGGTAAAAAAAACTCGTTGAAGTCGGATGCAAGAAATGACTTACTTGCACAAGCATTAGGAAAGTTCCCAGAACTGGTCATATGCAAGACCTGGGGAAAATTTATATCTGCTTCAATGTACTTTCATACCATTCATGAACCCATCCGAAATAAGAGAGAGAAGGAGCTCGATGCTTGGAAAAAATCAGTTAATGATCAATTGGCAACAAATTTATAGAGAATTGAGGAGGACACTTCGCCATTTAGATATAGGAAGTTCCACTTTCCCACATAATAAAGTCAATGATGATGACAGTGAAGGAGATGTACATCAGGTTCCCTTTTCCCTCATAATTTGTAGATAATTGAATTCATATTACTTTTTACAACTATTTCTTAATTCATGGTTGTGTTTTTGTACTTTTTTTATTGCCTTCTCTTATTGTAGCTACCATTGGGTATTAGTTGTGTTTGATGTGGTGAAAAAGAAAGTGTTGTATGTTGATCCTATGCAGTCCAGTTCTAATACTGATTTAGAACAGCTCTTTAAAATGTATGTATGCCAATCTATTTCCTACAATTGATATTTTAAGTTTCTTTAATATGATTAAGTGATAACAATTTAGTTTTCCATACAGTTCCATGACACTCTTCGCAATGGAGATGGTAAGGAAAAATAGAACTATAATACTAAGATGAGAATTTTGAAGGTAATAAAAATAGCCCTATAGAAACTATATATGCTTATCGATTACGAAACTTAACTTAAATGGATGGGTTTTCTAAGAAATTTTTTTTTGGTTTCTTTTTTGGTTCGTGAACAGGCTTAAAAAAAGTATCAGAAAATTAGTGTGTGGCTATTATGCGTTAAGGTACATAAAGCATATGTTAGTTTGCTAATGAGCAATGTAAGCTGATGATCTCTTAACTTTCTTTTATTCCATATATGTGACATTATTTTTGGAGTTTAACAATATTATCCGATCAACAATTTATTAGAAAGAAAGTATACACTTAGGATAAATTAGATGAGGTTCGTTTGGAGTGGGCTAACCATTTTTGGGCATCCTTGTCGCGTTAGCAAAATGGTTAGTATGAGTATGAAACTATAAATGTTAAGGGTTACAAATTGTTGAAATTGAAGTTGCAGTGTTAAATTATAATGGTGGATTGTGAGGCTTCATTCTCTTTTTGCTATGTTCAGCTGGAGATGCCTTAATTTGTTACTTTGTCTCTGTAGTTTGAATATTTTTTTATGTTTTACTAGTGTTCAAAAGTTATTAAAAATGCCAATAGACAGATAATTGAGCAAGAGTGGTTCTTTAATGTTCATGTCTTTAGTGCTTTATTTACAATTAGTTTACTCCTTATATTTGATATGGCTAGTAGCGTGCTGTTAGGAAGATGGTAGGCTGTTGGGTATGGTTGGAGTGCTGCTGTGCATGGATGAGTATGGTTGGAATTAAAGTGTTGGGAAACTTGGGTTGCTGCTGGAAATCCTAGAGATCTTGCATTAAACATTGGAAGTTTTGTTGAGAAACTTGGATTAGGCTGGAATTTAATTGCTTTTTTGTAGTTTCCTTGGAATTTAATTGTTGTTTAAGATTTTAAGATGTTTTCTAATTTCGAATGTTTTACTATGTATCACATTTTATATTTTATGTATTTCTTTTGAAATTAATTTGATGGATTGAATGAATGTTAAGTAATACTAATTGTTTCTAGTTTTTATTAATGATATTCGATTTACTTATAAACAGGAATTAATCCACAAATTGTAATTATAATATAATTTTTTTAAAAAATTATATTTTTTATGATAGGAAATAACCATCATAAATTATGTCATAAATATTTTTCCACCAAAATGATAATTGAATTTCCTGCCAAAAGTTTATAATTTTATGACGGAAACTATCCATCATAAAGTATGTCATAAATACTTTCCTGCCAAAATAATAATCAAATTTCCCACCAAAATTTAAAAAAATGGCACAAAAAGTTAAATAGATTTATTTTTATATTTATATTATTTTTCACATTAAAATATGTTGTGACAGATTTATGACTATAAATACCATCATGATTTCATGACGGCAAATATTCTGTCATAAATTAATGACAGTGACATAGATGACAAAAGAATTGTCTATCATATACCCCCTTTTATGACAGTTATTTCTGGTCATCTATTGCCTATTTTCTTGTAGAGTTTGATGATAATGATTTATTATCCTTCTGTTTTATATGGATGATGTGTTGATTGTTGGCTAGGAAGCCAGTAAGATTGGTAATCTGAAGAAAGAGTTTAGCAAGTCTTTTGCAATAAATGACTTGGGATTGACAAAGCAGATTCTTGACATAAAGATTTCTCGTGACAGAAAAGCTGGGAAGTTATGGTTATATCAAGAAGCATATATTGAAATGGTTCTTATAAGATTTAACTTGGGCAAGGCAAAATATGTTTGTTCTCTGCTTGCTAGCCATTTTAAGCTTAGTTCCGAGTATTGTCCTATAAGTGAGAAAGAATTAAGAGATGAGAGGAGTTCGTTATGCTTATTCAGTAGTTAGTAGTTTAATGTACGCCATGGTTTATATAATACCATATATTGCTCTTGCAATTGCTTATGTTTCTCTCTAATTCGGGTAAGAAAACTAGCTAGCAATGAAATGTATTCTCAGACATCTCAGAGGCACCTTCAAGGCATGCTTATGTTTTAGTAGTGATAAACCTATATTACAAGTTTACATAGATGCAGATATGACATGAGATATTGACTATAGAAAATTCATATTAGGACATTTGCTCTCCTTTACAAGGGGAGCAATTTCATGGCAATCAAGACTTCAGTAATGTGTTGCTCTGTGTACCACATAAGAAGAGTATACTACAATCACTAAAGATTGCAAAGAAACCTTGTGGATGAAGAATTTCCTACAAGAGTTGGGTGTGAAATAAGACAACTTTGTTGTGTAAAGTGGCAGTTAGAATGCCATTCACTTGGCAAAGAATTCGACTTATCATTCAAAATCTAAGCATGTTGATGTGAGGTATCATTGGATACGAGATATGCTTGAGAAGAAATAGTTGCATCTTGAGAAAATTCACACAACAGAGAATGGATCAAATATGGTGACAAAGTCATTACCCAAGGAGAAGCTGAAAAGCTATAAGCAGAAAGCGGGCTTGGTAGTGCCCTACCATATGATCTCAAATGAGAGATTTGTTGGGTACATCTCATATGGGTGGCACAAGCCCAAAGTTTTATTAGTTTGGTTGTTTATGTAATTAAATAAATATTGTGGGATTAAGTGACATTAGCCAACAAAAACTACAATATATGAAGGCAAATACGTGGAAGTGGCATAAACATTAAAAAAGAAGAAAAAAATGAGAGAAAGAAGATATAACAGTGGCATGTTTTTTATTTTATCTTCTCGTTAGTTATTATTTGAGATACACACTTGTTAAAGAGACATATATTAGGCTGTTATGTAAGTCAAGATTATCGAAATCTTTGATGTTATTAATCTCTAGTGTTATCCATAGAAGAACTTATTCATATGGATGCCCATGTGGTTCCGCATATCAGACGCTAGTTTTATTATATTACCGGTTATATGTTTTCACTTATTGAGGAGGTTTTGGTTCACGTCCCCCTCCTTATGTATGTGTTTTCTCTTGCATGATTTATATTACAGGTAGGGGCCCTGTCTAACCCCCCACCATCTTGGTGGTTTCAAAAAAAAGAAAAAATTCTATAGAAGAACTTATGCTGTAATCTCACTATTGATATAGTGGAAGGTTATAACGGAGTACGGTCTCATGGTATTTGTCACTTTAGGTTTTCAAAGTAAAAACTTTTATCTCTTATGGTTGATTTATTTTTTTAGATTGTATTGTTCTTTTTTCAGCCCATTAATTTTTTGTACATATTCTATTTTAATCACACAAAGAAGGAAATAGTTTGTTTCCACTTAATTTGCAGTTGCTTGTCTAAGGTTCCATTCCCAACGAGAAATGAGAAAATAGGACATAAACCGTTGAGAGATGTGGTCAGATCAATTTGAACCAAACTGATTCTTTTTTCTCTAATAATGAGGATGAACTTTGGTCAAATATTCAGTCTAATATTTTAGACTTTCCTTCAGGAAATTAACACAATATTTTAATACTAATTTTTATCAAAGACTTTTACATTATCGCTGATGTGTTTATAAAAAACCTACTAGCTTGTATTTCATAGCTTTTGCTTTGATACATCGCATATATAGCTTAAAAGGCACTTCACCTTAATACCAACTAGGGCATATATTTTGTATTGTCTTGTTTTACATTTTTTCACTATTAAAAATAATTATACTTTCTATTAAGTATTTTTATTATATTATTATTTTAATCAATAATTATTAAATTAATTTATTAATAAGAAAAAAAAATTTATTTAGTAAACTTTAAAAAGCCTTTTTAAAAAATTTGGACCATCCTAAGTTATTTATATCATGGGAGACAATACGATAAATTTTGCTCTCAGTAAGTAACGGGCAAATATCCACCTGAACTTTTTTCTATTACAGTTATCCACCTGAAATTGATGAGAACATTTGTTTTTGTTCTTCATATAGTATTATAATAATATAAATTTATGCCAGTTGAACTCTGACGTGAGTCTGTCAAATAAGCTCCAAGATTCTTCTAATCCAGTAGAAAAGTAAACTCACAATTTGTTTTCGAGCACTTTCATGGCAACTGTTGAATTAAACTTGCATCAAGCTCCTGGAGTCTTCCAATATATGTTGCTACCGACTTAAACTCAAATCAAGCTTCTAGATTCTTCCAATCCAGTTGCTGATCTAAATTCAAAGCAATCTCTGAACCAAATTCAAAGTTGATTTACATTTTTATACATCTAGATCAGAAATATGCAGTTATGCTTGTCAAATAAACTACTATACACTAATCCGTTAATATATTTGTTATGCCAAAGGATGATAGATAATTGTACATTAGTGTTTAGGTAATATCGAGCAGCCCTCCTCGAGTCCAACCAGCGCGAGCAAAAGACTTCGAGGTCAACCTATCCTGAGCAGAAGATCCGACTGCTAGCACAAAGACAGCCTCATTAAGCGTCAAAGCTGGTCAAGGTCGAGGAGTCTAAGACTGGTCGAGCCCGAGCTCACTCTTCTGCTCGGGGTCTTCATAAATATGGTCAAGGCTGGTCAAGATCGAAGGACCTCAATGCTGGTTGAAACCCGAGCGCATTCTTCTGCTCGAGGTCTTCAAATCCCCTAAGCGCTGCTCGATCATACCCCGATACAGCCGGTTCAAGGCAGTTCGACCCATATTTCCAGTAACTCAACACAACGATCGATGCCTAACGCATGTTCCACGCGGTATGGTGCCGCGATCATTCATCGATGGCGGCACTCGCCCCACGATGTCATCATTCCTTGCGCACACGCCCGATATTATGATCTGGCCATGTGAACCATGCTCACCAGACAGTCGCGCGCATCCCCAGGGAATATCACGCTAATCTCGGCTGTCAGAGGGGCCTAGACACCACAGATGCGGGGACGGATGGTCTTGGAGAAAAAGGGCAGGAAAAATGGGAATAAAAGAAAACGGACGTGTAAGTGGCAGGGGTTCCAAGATTCTAGACAAGTTCTTCTTCTTCTTCCGCTTCTCCACTTTGATTTTTTTGGGAGATTTACTATTACGAAAGGAGGATAAAAATACCCTTTCCATTCTTTCAGTCTCTCTAACTAAGAGGGATACAAAAAGAACAACCCGATCACTGACTTGAGCATCAAAGAGTTTTCGCTGGAAAAACATCCGGCCACCCCTGACTTTATTTCTGTGAACGTAGGCCAGAGAGGATCGTCATTCCAGCAGATAAAGAAGAGTCGAACCTGGAAAGCAGTCCTGCTCGAGCTCGAGCGAACCGCGAGCAGGTGTTTTGATTAACATTACTTGGAGGCATGCGAAAAGCAGCATCAACATTTTGGCACCATCTGTGGGAATCAGATCAAAAAGCCTGATTTCCCAACACATTCAGAAGACGTAACGCAACGATGAGAGGGAACAGCAGAAGAGGAGTAAGTCCAGAGGAGTCGGTGACTTTGAGGGAAGTGGCTAATGAGGCTGAGAATAGAGAGATCCAGGAGAGAATGGATCGGATGGAGAAACAAATGGAGATGCTGACCTCCATATTACAAGAACTCAGGGAAAGACAGAAGAAAACATGCAACGCGTCCCTGAGTCTAGCCGTGGAAACGCCCCCGTTAAGGAGCAGGCTGGGGACGAAGCCCAGAGACTAAGAATACCAAATGTAGCTGCGAGGGAGGAAACGAACATGAAAGAAAGGGAGTCCCGCCAGCATTTACAAGAGACAGTACCAACCTCCCGCGCATAAGAGTTGGAGGGGGAGGTGCGTCGGTTGGCACAGGTTGTAGAGCGACCTACGAGGAAACGGAAAAAGCCAGGGTTGGAAGATAATGCTAGATAATGAATCCCCACTCTCGGCGGGAATCATGGGCGTTACGATTCCAAATGACTTCCGTTTCCTGGATTTAAAGTTCTCAAGGAAGAGTGACCCGTTGGTGCACATAGAGCGATTCAACGACATGACGAGAGTGCAGGGCGCTGCCGCGACCCGAGATGCAGGGCCTTCCCACTCACTCTTGAGGGAAGGGCAAGAGAGTGGTACTGCAGGCTGCCACGGGGAAGCATCCTAAGCTTTGAGCAGATGTGCAGAGAGTTTGCAGAGCAGTTTCGGGGTGCAGTAAACCCCGGAGATGATATGATGGAGTTATCGGAGATAAGGCAGAGGGAGGGAGAACCCCTCCAGGAGTTTGTCAAGAGGTACCACAGATTGGTTCTAGATCTTGGTGCATTTAATCATCCCCAAACGTTGAGGGGGTTGAAGGACGGAGTTAGAATGGGGAGACCGTGGTACAATTTACGGAGCCCTTCGATCCGTTCATATTCAGATGCGTATGAGCAGCTGAAAATGGACATGGTCATTGAAGAGGAAAAGGCTGCGAAGTTGAGAAGTGAACAGGGCAGTGGAACGAAGAGGAAGGAAAAATGAGGTCCTGCCCGAGGGACGTTGGCTCCAAAAGTGATGAGGGACCAGGTTCCTCCCTACAACCCTTACCAGAGATCTCCCCCGCCACGGATGATTCCCGTGCCACCCCGCAGGTCTCCATGCCATGATCACAGCGAGTACAGGCGTCACGACGATCGCCCATCCCTCAACCAACCACCAAGCAGACCTGCGTTGGACCACATCAGAGCGGACCGTCCACTGCCACCCCTACCGAGGAGTTTCCCAAGAGATCGGGTGATAAAGGTGGTGGAGCAGAGCCCCGCCTACGGTCAATACACGAAGTTGAAGGTGTCTTTCGAAGAGATACTTCAAGTGGCAGAGGAGTGAGGATTGTTGAGCCCCCTGACACCGATAACTAAACCGGTCGGTAAACGAGATAGGGGACAGTTTTGCCGCTTCTACGGTGACCACGGCCACTCAACATCACAGTACCGAGATTTGAAGAACCAGGTAGAAGATCTGGTTAGAAATCGATATTTGGACGAGTTCATTGAAAGAGAACATCCAATGGTCTAGCAGCAACCAGAGGAGGACGACCAAGCCTATGACATGGAGATGGAGCCACCAGCTACAAGAGTAATATCAGGAGGACCCTTTATGGCAGGGAACTCGAATAGGGCTCGAAAAAATTATTGTAGATACGCTACAGCTGGTAGAGAAGTCCTGTTCGCTGCACCCACTGCCAAAAAGGCCAAGGTTCGGCAGGTGCCCATTATGTAGACAGAGGAAGACGAGGAGGGAGTGTTGTATCCCTATGAGGATGCTTTGGTCGTGAAGGCGAATGTTGCAATAAGGAAGTTGACCGAATACTGGTTGACTCGAGAAGCTCTGTGGACATTCTTTTCAAGTCCACACTTGAGGATTTGGGAATTGCAGGTGCGAGCCTTGAGCAGACGAGCACTTCTTTAAAAGGGTTTGGAGGAGGAAAATTGATCCCTCTGGGAATCATTAAGTTGGCTATGACTATGGGCTCGAGGCCTTTTGAAAAGAACATGATGCTGGACTTCGTGGTGGTGGACAAATTCAGCCCCTACCAAGTAATATTGGGGAGGCCTTTTATGAGAATCGACCAATCGGTGTTATCCACCCATTACCTAGCCCTGAAGTACCGAGTGAATGGAGCTGTAGGAGTAGTTAAGGGCAGCTAGAGGGTCGCAAGGAGCTGTTACACTATAGCAACAAAAGAAACCATGCAAATAACGTCATTAGACTCGAGGGGAGAATCGAAGAATGGCAGACAAGAGCCCGCTGAAGAATTAGAAAAAGTTAGAATACGGCCAAATGTGCCCGAGAAGAAAGTTCGGATCGGCTCGGGCATTAGCGAGGAGCTGAAGAGGAGTCTGATCGAGTGCCTGCGAGCACATTCTGATGTGTTCGCTTGGACGCATGAGGACATGCCCGGGATTAACCCCGAGGTGGCATGTCACAGGTTGGCGATAAGGAAGAGCGCTAAGCCAGTAAGGCAGAAGAGGAGGTGCGTCAACCAGAAGAGGTACGAGGCCATAAATTGCGAGGTGGAGAAGTTGCTTAAGGCGGGATTCATAAGGGAAGTCTCCTACCTCGAGTGGATTTCGAATGTGGTGTTAGTGTAGAAAGCAAGTGGGAAGTGGAGAATGTGCGTGGACTTCACGGATGTAAATAAAGCCTGTCCAAAAGATAGCTTCCCACTGCCAAAGATAGACCAGTTGGTGGACTCCACGGTGGGACATGGATTGCTAAGCTTCATGGATGCCTTCTCAGGCTATAACCAAATTCCCATGCACCTGCAAGACGAGGAGTGCACGGCCTTCATCACCAATCAGGGTCTGTTTTGCTACAAGGTTATACCTTTCGGTCTGAAGAATGTAGGGGCAATATACCAAAGATTGGTGAATAAAGTCTTCAGGCCATTAATTGGTCGAACAATGGAGGTGTATGTGGATGACATGATCACCAAGTCAAAGGACGCGGAGAACATGTAAGGCATTTAGAGGAAACCTTTGCACTCTTAAGGAAGTATCGGATGAAGCCAAATCCTGAGAAATGTGCATTTGGAGTTGGTTCGGGAAAATTCTTAGGCTTTATGGTCAGCCATAGAGGGATCGAGGCAAATCCAGAAAAGATAAGAGCTGTGGTGGAGATGAAGTCTCCACGTACCCTGAAGGAGATACAGAGCCTTACGGGCAAACTGGCATCCCTCAACAGGTTCATATCTCGGGCCACAGATAAATGCCGAATCTTCTTCCAGGAAATGAGAAAAGGCAGAAAGACAAAATGGACACCAGAATGCGAAGCTGCATTCTAATAGCTGAAGGAGTACTTGCTAAAAGCCCTGTTGCTGTCCACGCCTCGAGCAGGGGAGGTTTTGTTCCTGTATTTGGCTGTATCCCAATGGGCAACGAGCTCGGTCCTTGTAAGAGAAGAGTCGGGTGTGCAATACCCCGTCTATTACACGAGCAGAACTTTGTTGGGGGCTGAAACTCGATACCCACTAATGGAAAGATGGGCATTGGCCCTGGTGACGGAAGCTAGAAAGCTGAGGCCTTATTTTCAGGCGCATTTGATAACGGTCCTAACGAACCAGCCACTCAGGCAGACTCTACACAAGCCTGAGACCTCTGGAAGGTTGGTAAAATGGTTAGTGGAGCTTAGTGAATTCGACATCAGCTACCAACCCCGAACAGCCATAAAAGCTCAGTCCTTAGCTGATTTCATGGTCGAGTGCATATAAAGGAACAAAGAGATGGAGAGCAAACATCCACCAGACCCCTCGGCCTCAACCAGTGCATGGACAGTCACAATTGACAAGGCATGTAGAGATCAAGGAGCAGGAGCAGGAGTTGTACTTCTCAGTCCTGAAGGAATTCGAAGTCACCAATAATCAAGCCGAGTACGAGGCTGTAATTGCTGGATTGAAGCTCGCATTAGTAGTAAAGGCAGAAGAGGTAAAGCTTCAGACAGACTCACAGCTGGTAACAAACCACCTCAACGAAAGTTCCGAAGCAAAAGGCAAGAAGATGGAGGCTTACCTTCGGAAGGTGAGGCAGCTGATTAATAGTTTCTGAGCAATCGAGGTAGAGTAGATCTCGAGGGAAAAGAATTTTCGAGCCGATATGATAGCTCGAATGGCCGCTACTTCCGACCCCAAAATGCCGAAGTCCATCCCGTTAGAAATCAAAACCTGCTCGAGCATTGAGCAAGAGGATGAGGTGATGAGTTTATCATTGAGCAGCACTTGGATGGAACCAATCGTCTCTTACCTCAAGGAAGGCTGCTACCTGCCGATAAGAAGCAAGCAAGGAAGCTGAAGTGTAAAGCGACCAGGTACACTCTGATCGATCGGGTCCTGTATAGACGGGATACACTCTCTCACTGTTGCGGTATTTAGACCAAGAGGCAGTGGATTATGTCTTTCGAGAGATACACGAAGGGATTTGCGGAAACCACTCAGGCGCGAGGTCTTTGGCTTTCAAGGCCTTGAGGCAGGGATAATTTTGGCCCCACATGCACCAAGACGCACAAGAGAAGACCCGGAGCAGATGTGTGCAGGCTTGGACTTGCTGGAGGAAAAGAGGGAGAGGGTCGCTGCAAAGATCACAGAGTACCAGCAGAAAGTGGTTCGCTATTACAACCAGAATGTGCACATCCGCCTGTTTCAAGTGGGGGATTGGGTACTCAAAAAAGTCAATCAAAACAAGAAGGACCCCAGGCAAGGTGTGTTAGGGCCGAATTGGGAAGGTCCTTATCGAGTCACTCAAATAGCCGAACCAGGAGCATACCGGCTAACTCATCCGGATGGACGAGAAGTCAAGAGGCCATGGAACGCACAACTCCTGATGAAATACTTCTAGTAAGTTTCCTTGTGTTGTAGGAATTGATGTCCAATTCCTCCCTAAGTGGGGATGTGTAGAAACTTGAACGTGTGTAAAAGTAATAAAAATATTTGTAATATTAATTCAAGTTGAAGCCAAGAAGCTCGCAAAGAAGAGCGCAAAGGCCAGAAGTCCCAAAGCCTAGCTTTAGGCGGGACGGTGCCAAGCGTGGCCAATTGCAGGCCCGAGCAGAAGAAGCTCATGAAGACAACGTGAAGGCCAGAAGTCCCAAAGCCTAGCTTTAGGCAGGACGGTGCCAAGCGTGGCCAATTGCAGGCCCGAGCAGAAGAAGCTCATGAAGACAACGCAAAGGCAAAAAGTCCCAAAGCCTAGCTTTAGGCGGGACGGTGCTAAGCGTGGCCAATTACAGGCTCGAGCAGAATAAGCTCATGAAGACAACGCGAAGGCCAAAAGTCCTAAATCCTAGCTTTAGGCGCGACGGTGCCAAGCGTGGCCGATTGCAGGCCTGAGCAGAAGAAGCTCATGAAGACAACGCGAAGGCCAGAAGTCCCAAAGCCTAGCTTTAGGCGGGACGGTGCCAAGCGTGGCTAATTACAGGCCCGAGCAGAATAAGCTCGTGAAGAAAACGCGAATGCCAGAAGTCCTAAAGCCTAGATTAAGGCGGGACGATGCCAAGCGTGATCCAACTGCTGGCTCGAGTAAGAAAAGCTCGAGGAGAAAACGTAAAAGTTAAACATGAGCCAATATCAGGCTCGAGCCGAATGAGCTTGCAAAATGAACAGCTATCGAGCACAAGCCAAACATCGGTTCGAGTGGACCGAGCTCACAAGACAAACAGAAGACTTTCAGGCTAACTCAGAGCAAAGCTTTGCCACACATAAGTTAAGGGATGATACGAGCAGTAATAGCTTGGGGGAGAAAAAAATAAAGGCCCAATGCTTATAACAAATCTTACTTAGCACGTGCACGAAGTCAATCTCATACATAAATGTAAAACACAAGTATATGCATACGGGTACAGAAGCAAGTTACCTAATGTTTACTTTTTATTCATTCATTGAAAAGATTACAAGTTAAAAAAAAAAAAAAGTACAATCAGTTGGCTGGGGAAGTAGGGGTAGTAGGAGGAGCAGAGGTAACAGCAGCAGGAGGAGCAGAAGCATCAGCAGCAGTAGGAGCGTCCTCGTTGGCAGCAGGAGGAGCATCATCAGTAGCAGCGGGAGGAACATCATCAGCAGCAAGAGGAGGAGCAGATTCTATGGACTCATTAGGGGCCTCAGATGGGGAGGCTCTTGACCCTTGAATTGGGATATCATGCTTGCGCATGTACTCCGCCACACCTGCCTCGACCTTATCCAGGTCCACCTCAGGATGCTCCTTACGCAAGGCATACACGAGGCAGTTGTAGCTGAAAGCCACCCTTTCGTTCTACTCGGTCGTGAGCTGGGCCTTCAAAAAGTCCACCTGCTTCTGGAGGTGAGAAGCAACATCCTCCATGGACTTCTTGAGGGAAACCTTTGCACATCCAAGTCTTTCCGAGCATGGAGTAACTCTTCCCAAAAATTTGTTAGCTCCCTCTCGAACTGATGAGCCCGCGAGTCTGACATTGCTGTCTTCTCCTCGAACGCGGAATTCTCCTCTCGAAGCTTTGCGTCCTCCTCGTCCTTCTGTTCAAGACTCTACTTCAAGCTCTGAATTTCTGCTCGAAGCTACCTCTGAGAATCTTGAGTCTTGGTCTTGAATTTGGTGACAGTAGCTGTAGTACGAGAAGAGAAGCGGTGGAGAGCGCTGACCAGCTCATCAGCATCATAAGACTCCAACCCATCCAGGAACCTATCGTTCATCTGCCCGGTAAAATCCTGAACGTAGGATTTGGCACGGCTAGGCCTACCTTGCTCCTGTACACTTTCGGGTCGAGGCCGAGCCGGGGCCGCAGTCCTTGGACGCCTGCGAGGTGGACCCTCTTCTACTCGCTTTACCTCTTGAGTAGGAGGGGCAGCTCTAACTGGTGAAACGGGGGCATCGGCTCGAGGCCTTTTCACTAAAGAGCTGCTTGCATCTCCTAGGGTACCTACAGGCCTCTGCATCATACCGAGCACTTCCCTCATCCTTTCCTCTGACACCAGACCGAACTCTAAAAAATGTTGTGCTGTAAGCAGCTCCCTGCATAAGCTCGCATTATCAAACGCTGTGCTGACGTGTGCTCGGAGCTTTTCCCCAATCCTAAAAGAGGCACCCCAGGATACTGCAAGAACAATCAGAGCAAGATAGTGAGAACAAATGCGAGCAGATAAAAAAAATAAAAATTCGATGAACAGATAAACGACCTGGAGTGCAAAAATACCGTGGAACCAGAGGGATACCCTCGAAGAGAAGTGCAGCATGCCCCTAATCTCCCCCAATAAAGAAGAATTTGCTCTTCCAATTGCCACCAGAAGTAGGGAGATCGGTTATGGGTTTCTTGTCCTTCAAGCTGGAGGTGAGGTAGTACCACCCAGCATCTTTTGGGTTGCATTTCAACTGATAAAGGTGCTTTATCTCCTCTACCGAGGGTTCACCCAAGTTACACCATTTCCACAAAATAAAAAAGCTAGACAGGACCCTCCACGTTTGGGTTCAGTTGCCCCGGAGCCAATCGGAATCTAGACAAAACTCGGGCAAGGTAGGGTTGCAGAGGCAGCCTGAACCCCCACCTAAAGCAATCCATGTAGAAAGTGACATACCCCTGAGGAGGGCGGCTGGGTATGTCACTCTTGCCCGACACCCGCAAATCTACATTATCGGGTATGCAGTAGGTGTCCCTACGCCTATCCAGATCCTGGTGCATAATTTCACACCTCATGGAGTCAATGGGGTACCCCTTACCCTCTGACCGTTAGCTGACCCTTTCCCCCCGATGCGGCTAGGTCTCTGCCGCAGCCAACGCCCCTTCCGAACTAGAATCTCTCACTGGGACTATGCTAAGGGGTTCTACTTCACTAAAAGAGGAAGATTCCTCAGGTGACATCCGACGGGGTTGTTTGGTGTTTGACATTGTCTCGTAGAGTTACGGTCTACTCGGTTGAAATCAGAAACCCAGATGAAGGAAGAACAAAACGGAGACAAGAGGAAAGAGAGAGGTTTGTACCTGAGTGAAGAGAGAGGTTTATACGGCCGGAAATCGCTCTGACGCAGAAGAGAAAAACGAAAAAACACTTGCAAGCGAGTTAATTCTCGGGTCTAAGTAAAAAGGAGCAATAGGAAGCACAGTGAAGAAATCGAGGATTTTTAAAGGGGAAAGTGCATCTCTTCAGCAGACGGCACGCATCTCAAGAGACACGACAGTTCAAAATTCAAACACACTGACCGGATTGATCCACGTGTCCCGTATAAAATGTGAAATGATGGAAGCGGAAAACAGCTCAACAAGGGAAAGTAAAAAGGCCGTGAAGTCGGTCCAAACGAGAAGTTTCCAGTCTTATCTCGCTTCACTCAAAAGACTAGAAACTGGGGGACTGGTCAACCTATCCCGAGCAAAAGATCCGACCGCTAGCACAAAGACAGCCTCATTAGGCGTCAAAGTTGGTAAAGGTCGAGGAGTCCAAGACTGGTCGATCCAGAGTTAACTCTTACGCTCGGGGTCTTCATAAATCCAGTCAAGGTCGGTCAAGATCGAAGGACCTCAATCGCTGGTCGAAACCCGAGCGCATTCTTCCGCTCGAGGTCTTCAAATCCCCAAGCGCTGCTCGATCATACCGATCCACGACACGGAGGAAAGGCAAGACCCGATACTGACCGGTTCAAGCGATCGACCCATATTTCCGAGTAACTTAACACAACGATCGATGCCTAACGCATGCCCCACGTGGTATGGTGCTGCGACTGTTACTGATGGCCGGCACTCGCCCCCACAGTGTCATCATTCCTTGCGCACACGCTCGATATTATGATCTGGCCATGTGAACCATGCCCACCAGACAGTCGCGCATCCCCAGGGAATATCACGCTAATCCCGGCTGTCAGAGGGGCCCAGACACCACAGACGCGGGGACGGATGGTCTTGAAGAAAAAGGACGGGAAAAATGGGGAATAAAAGGAAACGGACGTGTAAGTGGCAGGGATTCCAAGATTCTAGACAGGTTCTTTTTATTCTTCCCCTTCTCCACTTTGATTTTTCTGGGAGATTTACTATTACGAAAAGAGGGCAAAAATACCCCTTCCATTCTTCCGGTCTCTCTAACTAAGAGGGATACAAAAAGAACAACCCGATCAATGACTTGAGCGTCGGAGGGTTTTCACTGGAAAAACATCCGGCGACCCCTGACTTTATTTCTGTGAACGCAAGCCAGAGAGGATCGTCATTCCAGTAGATAAAGAAGAGTCGAAACCGAAAAGCAGTCCTACTCGAGCTCGAGCGAACCACGAGCAGGAGTTTTGATTGACACTACTTGGAGGCACGCGAAAAGCAGCATCAACAATTAGTGCTAAAATATGACTAGGACAAAAAAAAAATTTGCTGCTCTTTTAGCCTTCCCTATCCATCATTGCTGGTTTTTCATTCATCGAAATTATATGCATGCATAACATGGTTTTATTTAAAAAGAAGTATTACAATAATGAGATACACTTATTGTACAATAAACACTCTCAACATTGCAACCATATTATTATTCTAATTAGAAGACAACTCTTTTATTCAAAGCAACATAAATAAAATTAACTTCCTACTTCCATATAAATATGCTAGGGTAAGAGGAAGCATAACTCACGATGCTAGTTTCTTGCTCAAAATTGTTCATGTACTCCTTAAGCATTACCACCAATGCTTCTAATCCATCTTCGTCACCGATGCTTGATAAATAGAAAGATCAGATAATGATAAGGGCCCAAGACTAAACCGAACAGGCTTCCCCTATAATATTTGAAAATTAAGTAATTGTAGTATTATTTTAATTTGATTGTTGTGAATATTGATTCATTTTAATATTTGATTGTTAAATATTTTTATTATGTCATTATTAATGTTATTGTTATTTTTTTATTTCTACTATTAATATTAGTATTAGCATTCACATTATATTGATGCATAGGCTTATTTGTTATTGGGCCTGGATTTAGCCAAGCCCATTTTTGTCATTTTATCCAAGCCCATTAGCTAAAACCCTAGGTATAAAAAGTAACTAAAGAGAGAAATTGTGAGCTAGGTTCTTCTTCACTTGGTCGGCTAGGAGAGGTTCTTCGAGGGAGAGACCAAAGCTTTTCGTTGTTTTCTATCTTTTAAGTACAAGAATTTTTGGAAAATTGTGGAGACATTTAAGATATGAATATCTATGACATTTGAGTACTCTGTTTCCTGTGTAAACTTAGAATTATTATGTTTTATATCTATGATAGATTTGAGGTTCTAATTCTTGAGGTTATTGCATAATTTTCATAGGAATCATATGTTGGGGAATTATTGATTAAAATTAATTTATTATTCTTGTTAAAATTAATAACATAGTTAACGGATTACTACCGGCTGGAGTATTTTTAAAAATCGTGTCATATTTTTTAAATTTTTTAAAACAATTGTCACCTAAGGAGGTAATTAACTAAAAAATTGATAAAGTGGGCAAGTGTCAAATATCAATTTTATTTTTTGTTTGTGGAGTTAATTAAAAGGTGGAATTAGGGAGATAAATTGTGGGGGTTGAAATTTCATTACTCTTTATTTTTTGCGGTTATAATTTTTTATAACTCTTTACTAAGAGCGATGATATTTTAACCCTCTCAAATTATCTATTGTGACTGTCCCTGATTATTTCACACAAAACACAAATGATATACGTGGTTTCACTTTTTAACTTCCCTTTATGGGTAAAGACAAATAAAAATATTTCATTGTAAAAATAAATAATACAAATATTAGATTATCTTTTTCATAACCAAAAGTCTTAATATACTCAAGCTCTCAAATCATTCGAGAGCATTTAACTCTCTCAAATACTAAAGAATTACTTCTCACAAAGCACTCCAAGTTCTCAAATTGTTGGAAAACTTCACTCACGCTCCGATGCCTCTAGCTTCCAAGGAACTTCTCTATTTAAAGGCAGAGCCTTCAATTGTCAAACGATTCGGGATCAAATCCGTTGAAATAGCATCCATTTGAGCTTGATAATTTTGACTTTTATAAGCCAACAAATGATCATGATAATTGCCAACTTGATGAATGATGGAGCCGAATTTATCTTGCATGCCATCATGCATGACATGAAGTCAAGGTGCACTTATGGAAACAAACTTGACTAATTACTTCCAAATGTCGTTAAAATGGCCATTTAAAAAATGTGAAGAAAGTGGCTGAAATAAGAAACTTTATAGTACATAAAAGATAATATAATTAATTAATATCATTATTGATATATATAATTAAATTTAATATAATTACCATTTATATGTTAATTTTTTAAAATAAATAAAATGATGATATAATATTATTTATTTATTATATGTCAGACATGATACCTCTGATGTATGCTAAAATTTCTCAACCTGGAGAACTTCTTATAAAATGATCAGGTACTTGTCAACTATTTACCATAAAAGTATTTTCACTTTAACAATATACAAATCAACATTATCGTATCAGTCCTCACCTTAAATCAAACTCGTTTATTTATAAAATTACACTTATTAAAAAAGTTAAAAATAAAAATAATTTTTTTATAATTTTTTCTTTACTCTCTCTTTCTTTTTTTTTTTTACCACCTAAATTTTCAAAATGGATAAACTAGAATCGTTTTAACTGTTGGATCCTTAATCCAACATTAGGTTTATATGTGAATAATTATGTATTACAGACTGTCATATAAAATTAAGCTCAATTAAAAGTGTTCTATTTAGGTTTTCGATAATTTGAGTTTTAATGTATCTAATAAGGTGTGGACCTTTAATGTGTAAAAACCTATTAATATTCTAATTTTAAGATGGGCAGAATTAGGAATACCCACTGACAACAGTAAAGGTTATCTATATAAGTGATTATAGTCCCTACGTCACACGTATCGTATAAAATCTATTCTATTCTCTCTGATATCCCATTATCAGAAAAAGTACACAGAGAAAGAAAATAGCTCTCTAAGATATACGTGTTGATATAAAAGGCCAACTACACAACCTTAGAGGATTATTCAATGCTCTGGATTCAGGTACGCTTCCGTATATTTAATTATTAATTCTTGGTAATATAAAATGATGTTCCTGGATTTTAGATGATGAATTTCACTATAAAGAATTTATTGATTCTAACAAGTGATATCAGATTCTTTATATTGAATCATTAAGAATTAAATTTATATTTGATTAATGATTAAAATTGGGTGTTCTTGAAACTAGAATTATTAAATTTGAGAACAAATTATGTTAATATTTAGAATAATTGAAATTAAAGAAAGAAATTCATAATTAAGAAAAATAAATATTATAATTTCATAATTTCAGTATTAAAGGTTTTAAGTTTTGAAACATTTGGTATTAAGTATTTGGGAAATATGAATATTCGGTTTATATATATATATATATATATATATATATTTATACATATTTTTTTTTTGTGGCTGGATTTAAATAAATTAAAAGAAAAGGAAGTAGCGGCATGGCCGCGGTAGAAAAAGAAGAAAAGAGGAAGGGATTTCATGGCTTATATCTTGAAGGTCCCTGAAGTTTTATTAAAAAAATTTTTGGGAATAATAAATTAAAAGGTTTTTTTATTTAAGTCTTAAATTTGTTTGGGTTCAATGAAATTCAGTTTTAGGCCCATTAAAAATTGGGCTTAATAAATTAAACTTTATAGTTAGGATTTAGTCCCTAAAAAAAATAATAATAATAATAAAAGAACATTAAAAAAAAAAAGTTATGGTTTGTTCTGGGTTGAGTCAACCGGATCCTGTGCAACCTGATTTGGATTGGGCTAGTTCGGTCTAGCCCCGAACCGGTCAACAGTTGATGGATCCGTCAACTATTGATCGGTCAACGATCAACTATTTTTAAAAAAATTTAAATTTTTGGGTAATTTTTTTGTGTAATTTTCAATTCAAATATTGGTATGTATGATAATATATATTTTAAGATAAATTAATTGAAGAAACATGTTACCAAAGTGACCTCTCTTGTATAAATTAATTTATTTTGGAATATAAACGGTTTATGTATGTGTAATTTCTATAAATATCAATCGGCCCAAAGGAAGGTTCATATTTGACAGAGTTGCATATGCATCTGTGGTAATAAATACGAGATGATTATTTGATTTTACATCTGAATAATAAATCAGCCTAAAGGAAGGTTTATTATTTGACATGCTCTTTATTATTAGTGTTTGATTACTGCACCGAGATATTACTTACAAGTTAATATTTTGTCCAAAGATGAAATATTAATGGAGTGGTTGATATTTTGAGATGAGGTTTACCTTTATTTGAATTTATTTTTATTTTATAACTACTAAGAGCTTGTTTTGTTTGTTTATTATTGTCTAGATTCAATTATGACTTGCTAATATTACTGCCAACATCAATTCTATTCCTATGCTAAATGACTCAAACTTTAAATCATTGCAAGAGAACCTCTTAATCGTTCTCGCAATCATAGATCTCAACATTTGCGTTAAGAGTTGATTCTCCCCCAGCTCTTACGGATGTGAGTACTTCCGATGACAAGAAGGATTTGGATAGGCGGGAGAAATCAAATCGCATGTGTATGATGATCATGGAAAATGCCATTCCAGAAGTATTCAGGGGCTCAATATCTAATAAGATAACTACCACTAAAGAGTTCTTTGCGGATATTGAAAAGAGGTTTGTCAAGAACGAAAAGGATGAAATAGGTACACTTTTAACAAATCTAATGTCAATGAGGTATACAGGTAAAGACAATATTAGGAGATGTCTCATCTTACTTCTAAGCTGAGAACAATTAAGCTTGAACTCTTCGAGGACTTGATAGTGTATTTAGTTTTAATATCCTCACCATCACAGTTTAACCAGTTTAAGGTGAGCTATAATTGTCAGAAAGAGACTTGGTCTCTAAATGAGCTCGTATCATACTATATTTAAGAAAATGATAGGTTGAAAAAAGATAATGCAGAAAGTAATCACGTAGCCTTTACCTCTAAGGATAAAGATAAGAGCAAAAACAGGAAGAAGGACAAGGAAGCTGCAAATACAGCACCTCAAAAGAAATAACAAAAGAAACTGGGTTATCCAGAATGCACTAGTTGTTTCTTTTATAGAGTTGAAGAGCATGGTTTAGTTTGTTCTGAGATTAATTTAACTTCGGTGCCTAAACACACATGATGAATAGATTCTGGTGCAACCACTAACATCAGTCGTCTATGCAGGGTTAGATGAATTGTCGAAAGCCAAATAATGGTGAAAAATACATCTATGTAGGTGATGGCAAAACAGTAAAAGTTAAAGCAATTGAAAAATTTAAATTATTATTGAAGACCAGATTTTATTTAGATTTTGATGAAACATTTATTGTTTCATCTTTTAAACGAAATTTGATTTCTATTTTCGCTTTTGATAAATCTGGCTATTCTTGTTCATTTGGAAATGGAAAATTCAGTTTGTTTTATGATTCAAAATTGGTTAACTCTAGTTCTTTATCAGGCAATGATAATCTTTATTTAATTAATACGATTACTTTATTCAATGAATCCCTGCAATTGAGCCTGCAATTGAGTACATGAGGTATACAGAGAAAATTAACCAATGAGAATTTGGTTGTATTATGGTACAAGAGATTGGGTCATATCTCCAGACGGAGAATAGAACACTACTAGAAAAATGACATTTACTGACACTTAGTTTACTGACACTTAGCAAAAAGTATCAGTAATTGTGAACAAATGTACCTATTAACAAGTAGGTATTAGAGATTATTGATACTAGTGTGTTAGTAAATTAAACATCAATAATCACTGACACTAAAGTATCAGAGATAAAAAAAATTCATTAATAGTTATTTTAGTTCCAACTCGAATCTGAGACTTCTAGAGTTTAAAATTTTAACATTTGAGACAGAAACCATCAAATCATGTTAAATTAACTTAATTCGTTTGTTTTAAAGGTTTTAAAAACAAAAATATAATAACAAAAAATAAAAAAACCTAAATGCTCAATCTCTCTAACTCTCACCCATCTCTCAATGCTTTCCCCCGTCCACCTCTTCGCCTCCCTCCAGTCCGCGCTCGTCCTCTTCCTCTCCCTCTCCATCCTCCTCTCCGAATCCACCTCCTTCCTCCCTTTTCTTTCTGATCTCTTCTTCGCCCTCGCCGCCTCCCTGTTCTACCTCCACTACTCTGTCTCCTCCTCCGCTGCCTCCGTCCAGACCTCCGATCTCCAGGCCAAATGCGACACCCTCTCTCCGGCCGCATCTCCGCCCTCGCCTCCTTTCTCTGCCTTGCCCTCGCTTGCAACTCCAGGCTCTTCGTCGCCTCCGTCAGGTCTCTCTCTCTCTCGCCGTGGGTCTCTCCATATCTGGCCATCAGCTCTCTCTCTTCCCCGTCGTCGGCTGCCATAGTCTGAACTTAGCGAATAATAATGTTATAATTCTCACAAAAAATTTGCAGGAAAAGCGTTGGTCGAAGATGAAACCCACCGCGCCCCGGGAAAAGCGTTGGCTAGGTACCACCACCGGTGGCCGGTGGGGTCATGAGTTCAACTGGAGGAGGAGCTTGGTAATGGTAGAGGCATGGAGCAGCAGATCCGATCGCAGTCCCTATGGAGTAGCAGATTGGGTTCTTTGTCCGGTAGTCGATCGCTTTCTCTTTGATCTTGTATCTGCTTACAGAAATTCAATATAAGTTTGCATCCGCGATGAGGGTGACAAACAACAGTTTCAGTGATTATATAATGCATGCGGAGGAACTTCTGAGTACGAGGGCAAATTGCATATAGATAATAGTTGTATTTGATGATATGTACTTATTGCACTGGTTTGCATGTTGCAAATTTTTATTGAATATTTCTTTAGGGAAATTCTGCAAGTGTTGAGACTCACGGTGGTTGGGAGGCTGCTGCACGTCATGAGGCAAGTCAGTAGTGGATGGATGGATGAATCGAAAAAGAAGACTACAAAGGGTGGGAGATGAACCGAAAAGAAAAGACTACAAAGGATGGGGAGATGAAGCAGCAAAGAAGACTACAATGGGTGGGGTGCAGTCAATTACGAGCCGGTTTGTAAACAAAGAGAAGATGGCCACACCCATAATAACCCTGCCCCTGTTTTCCAAACAAGCAGCAGAATTTCAGAAAAAGAAGACTACAATGGGTGGAGTGTGCCCAATTTTGAGCTAATTTTCAAACAAAGTCAAGATATACTATAATTTTGTCTTCGAAATTATTGTTCTATTGATATTACTAACTCATGATACTATAATAATAGTAATTATTGACACTAAAGTATTACTATTTGTATTTTATTGATATGTAATAATTGTTTGTAAATACTGTTACAAGTGTCACAATATGACTAACACTATAGTGATACGAACTTTTGACACATAATAATTATTAGTAACTCTATCACTATAGTGTCATAAAATCTGTAATACTATAGTAATAGTAATTCCTAACACCACATTCAAGTGTCAGTATTTTTCTGACTCCCAGATCACTGAGACTATTAATAAGTGTCACTAAAAGTAATTAGTGATACTATTTTAGTATCACTAAAGGCCATTTTTCTAGTAGTGGAGAGGCTTCTGTCAGACTGAATTCTCGATCATTTAGATTTTATAGATTTTGATATCTGTGTTAACTGGATAAAGGGAAAACAAACCAATAAAAGGAGAGTTGAAGTTAACAGAACTTTGGACGTCTTAAAACTCATACATATAGACATTTGTGGGTCATTTCCTACAGCTGCTTAGAATGGTCAACAATATTTTATGACGTCCATAGATGATTTTTCTAGATATGGTTACATATATTTCCTTCCAAAAAAATCACAGTACTTAGATATGTTCAAAAATGTTAAGGCTGAAGTTGAGAATCAACTCAAGAAAACAATCAAAAGCATCAGATTTGATCATGATGGTGAGTACTATGGTAAATATGACGGCTCTGGTGAATCATGTCCAGAACTAATTGCTAAGTTCTTAGAGTAATGCAGTATTGTCCTACAGTACACTATACCAGCCTTGCCCACTATGAATGGTATTCCTGAAAGATGAAACAGAACACTTAAAAACATAGTGAGGAGTATGATTTATCATTCTAATTTACCTGAATCACTTTGCGGAGATACACTTAAGACTGCAAAATATATTCTTAACAGGTTTCCAAAAAAAGTAATTGTTAAAACCCCTTATAAACTTTGGACAGGCAAGAATCCTAGTCTAAAATATTTGCATGTTTGGGGATGTCCAGCTAAAGTAAGACCTTATAAAACTAATGAGAAGAAATTGGACTCCAAGAAGGTGAGTTGCTATTTTATTGGATACTCGGAATGATCCAAGGGGTACAAGTTTTATGATCCCACCACTAAATCAATTTTCGAGTCAGAGAATACATGGTTCTTTTAGGATGTCGAGTTTTGGGGGGGAGATACAGTTAGAGACCTTGTCTTTGAAGAGAAATATGTTAATATTCTCACAGGTGTCATTGGCATTGATAAGTATCACATTCCTGTCTTTGTTCAAGACACAACAGATAAAGACAATGTTGGAGAACCCCCCATACCAGATATTGTTCTAGAAGAACAAACTCCAGATATTGTTTAAGAAGAATAAACTCTACCACCTCAAAAACCTATATCATTAAGGAGATATACTAGAGAAAGGAGAAGTGTAGTGCCAGATGACTACATTGTATTTCTTCAACAACATGAGGTAGACATTTGAGTAATAGAAGATGATCTAATTAATATATGTCAAGCAATGGAAAGTTCTAATTCTCAGAAGTGGATTGATGCTATGAATGAGGAAATAAAGTCCATGAAGGATAGTGACACATGAGATCTTGTCCCATTACCAGAAGGTACAAAATCCATTAGTTACAAATTGATATTTAAAACCAGGATGAATATGAAAGGCGATGTGAAAAGGTACAAAGCATGTCTTGTCGCTAAGGGCTTTACACAGAAAGAATGCATCGACTATAAAGAGGCTTTCTCTCCAATTTTTTTTAAAGACTCTTTTAGGATTATAATGGCATTAATGGTGCACTTTAATCTTAAATTACATTAGATGGATATGAAGATAGTGTTTCTCAATGGTCACATTGATGAGATGATTTATATGGTATAACTATAATATTTTGTGTCAGCAGACCCAAAGAATATGGTTTGTAAACTTAAAAAATCCATCGATGGGCTCAAGCAAGCATCTTGAAAATGGTATTTTAAGTTTCATTAAGTGATCATCTGGTTTGGTTTTCATATGAATTTGATCGATGATTACATATACCATAAGTTCTGTAGAAGTAAGTATATTTTTATAGTTTTATATGTCGATGACATTTTACTTGCTAGCAACAACATAGGATTATTACATGACACTAAGAGATTTCTAGCTAAGAGTTTTGAGATGAAATATCTTAATGACACATCTTTTATATTAGGCATACAAATACACTAGGATTGCTCTCGAGGTATTCTTGGATTATCATAAAAAAGCTATATCGAAAAGGTTCTCAAAAGATATGGCATGCAAAATTGTAAACCAATTAATATTCATATGGCTAAGGGAGACAAGTTTAGTCTCAATTAGTGCCCTAAGAATGATTTTGAGGAAAATGGGATGCAGAAGATTTCTTATGTGTCAGTAGTAGGACGTGTAATATATGCTCAGATTTGTACGTGACCTGATATCGTGTACATTACTGGGATGTTGAGCAGATATTTAAGTAATCCAGGAGTAGACCATTGGGAGGCAGCCAAACAAGTCTTGCAGTATTCACAGAGAACAAAAGAGTACATGCTCACGTATCAGAAGTCAGATCAGCTTGAGATCATTGGGTATATTAACTTTAATTTTGCTAGATACCAAGATAGTATGATGTTCACAACGGGCTACATCTATATACTAGCTGGAAGTGATGTTTCTTGAAAGAGTGCTAAACAATCTTTTATAACCTCTTCTATTATAGCAGCAGAGTTCATAGCATATTATGAGGCATCCAATCACGGGATATGGTTGCAAAATTTTGTCATAGAGCTGTGCATAGTAGATGGTAATTGATAGGCCATTCAGATTATTTTGTGACAATAAGTTAGCAGTAATGTATTCTAATAACAATAAGAGCTTGACGAAGTCGGAACACATAGACATCAACTTCCTACTTGTTAAAGAAAGAGTTCAAAGTGGACAATTATTTATAAAAAAAAAAACATTGGCAAAAATTTCATGACTGTGGATCCGCTTACTAAGGGATTTCCACCGAAAATGTTTCATGAAAACACTACTCGTATGGGTGTTTTGTCATTTAAGAATATTCAATTTTAGTAGGAGTTTGTAATTTTAGATACTCTTATGATATAAGAATTTTTTTGTTGTTTCAGTTTAAGGTTATTTAAGGTTATTTTCAACAGAAATAAATTTTTGGTTTATTCACACTCTGATTTTGGTAAGGTTTTATCTCACTAAGGTTTAAGAAGGACCAGTTGGAAATTGGTATGTTAAGATCACATTGAATGCAATTTCTAAGCTACACATCCATATCATAATCCATGTCATTCAATTGTATTGGCTTGATAGGTCGAGTTACAACAGTTGTAATGAAGACCACTTTGATCCTATGTTGATATGATTAATGGACTGAATTGGTTATAGATACATTTTGGAAATAACAGTACGGTTGAGCTCATATAGTTATTTTTGCAAAGAATAATCATAAGGTTTCACATATAGCCTAAGTGGGAGATTGTTTGATAATTTATCCAATATTGGCTTATTCTTAATCTAACATTGGGCTTCTATGTGAATAATTATGTGTTGCAAACTGTGATATAAGGTTAAGCTTAATTAAAAGTAATTCTATTTAAGTTTTCAGTAATTTGGGCTTTAATGTATCGAATAGGGTATGGACCTTTAATGTGTAGAAACCTAATGATATTCTAATTTTATGACGGGTAGAATTAGGAATACTCAATGACAATAGGAAATATTGTCTATATAAGTGGTTATGGTCCCCAGGTCACACGTATAGTATAAAATCTATTATACTCGTTGATCTGCAAGGCCAACTACACAACCCTAGAGGATTATTCAGTGTTATGAATTCAGGTACGCTTTCGCATATTTAATTATTAATTCTTAGTGATAGAATATGAATGTTCCTGAATTTTAGGTGATGTATTTCATCATAATGAATTTATTTATTCTAACATTGACTTTTGGTGAAAGTTTACCTAATTGTTGCTTTTGACTTTAGCCCAATATATTTGCTTCCAAGGGCGTTTCTTTTGAATCGTGAACAACTGAATTTTTGTAATGCAGAGATATGTTATGGAGCTTGAAAATGGCTTCGATTTTCTCTATTCTTATGAATGATTTGTAATTGCCGTTTTTATGTTTATCTAAGTTCATCACGTTCCAGATCCAACAGTATAGAAGTTAACAGCAGATGAGAGATTGAGAGAGAGGCGAATGACACAGAAGAGAAATTTTTTTAATTATCATTTTTACTTTATTTTTATAACCATAATCTTATAAATAAATGAAATTACGTTAAAGAGGTCAATTTAAGGATCAAGTATCACAACTCATTTACAAATTTATCTGATAAGTGAACGAAAGTGCGGATTCATAAGACGGAATAAATAGCAATAGCAAATCAATTGTATGGATTTCGTAATCCATGTCTCATGCCTCCTCACTCAGGAGTAGGGTAGCGAAAGCTCAAAGCCAGTGAGTCTATGGGGAGGATGGTGGTTCAATCAAAGGCAGTGAAAAAGGGTTGAGCTGACTTCGATTATCGAGATAAGAAAAGGAATAGCGCGCTGTAGTTTATGTTTATCTAATCCGATGCCCACCCCGCCTCATATTGTGCCGGAATGGTATTTCCTACCGATCTATGCCATTCTTCATAGTATACCTGACAAATCGGGAGGTGTAGCAGCAATAGCACAGTTCCCAACAAATAGACTCGCCAGGTATGAAGGCAATGCACCACAGCTCTCATTTCCTTGTCACTTCTCATGTGACAAGTACTTCTTATAATAAATAGCAATTGTCTTTTTAGAGGCGCAGGGGAGCGGGAAATGGGTCATAAATTAGCTCATAGCCCATTAGCTAAGTAATTTCAATGTGTTTATTTTTGTGTAAGAAGAGCAGTACAGCAAGAAGTATGAGGGGGTAAATAATGGTTTGATTGCTTTTATAGATATTACGGGGTGATCACCTTGATCAATGAAAAATGATATCTACCTATAAAGGTTCCAGAATGGTGACAGAGCAATAGTTAAATCATATGTTTTTACGTGTTCTTTATTAGTTTTTGAATCAACAGTAATCTCATATGGATTTAATATATTTTTTCATTATTTCTTCGACTAACGGTAAGCCATATGGTTTTAAAGTTGGTTTATCACTGTCTTAGAAATTTCTTCTAGGTAAATACCAGTACTCTTGATCAATTAATAAGGTTAAAAATTACAAACCCTAATTAATCTCCAAAAATTACAAGCATTAGAGATTATATTTAGTGAATTGGATTCAGTGTTTCTCCGAAGCTTTTTATAATAAGATGATTCGTAATCATTGGATAAGAAATAATACATCATTAAATCTTATTTATACACTATTATAAAAATAAAAAAAAATAAAAAAAAAACTTAGCACAACTCAATCTAGCACTAGATCCAAATACATAGTAGAGATAAACGATATCCTTTATTCATCATCACTTTGTGGCCTATGTAACCATACATTTAGCTTATACCTGGTAGGATGAACACTACTGTCAATTTATGTGATACAGTGGTACAATAGCATATCTCATTTTTTGTCTTAATAGTGTCGAGATAATATTCAAATATCAGTGCATTAATTTATAGCAGTTGGAGATAGCAAATAGCTCAAATTAAAACTTATTTTGATTATCTTCATCCCTTAGGATTGGGATGATGTTACAATTTCTTCTCTATCAGTATTCACGACTACACTCTTCTTTTTTCTTTTTTTTCTTTTCCTTTTTTTTTTAAATTGAACTTAAATCAAGCTTTTGGGCTCTTACAGCCGAGCTGCTGAACTAAACTTAATGCAAGCTCCTAAGGCTCTCCCATCCAGATGAAGAAACTAAAAACAAAGTCACAAACTAAGCTTCAGGGCCCTTTCAGCTGAATTCAACTCAAAGCAAGCTCTTGAGTCTTCCGATCTGGTTGCTGAACTAGACTCAATCTAAGCTTTTCGATTCTCCTGGTTATAGATACTGGTTGCCTTAATTAAAAAAACTACATCATATACATTTATGTGGCAAATTCGGAGTTGATTCACAGTTTTTATATGTCAAAATCATTTACATGCAGCTATGCTTGTCCAATATAACTACATCACATTCAGTTTCTTTTCCTCCGTTTTCCCTTACCATCAATTTGGTTGTTGGTTTTCTAGAAAGAATGTATATATCTACAACATGATTTTATTTAAGAGAAATATGACAATAATAAGATACAATTATTGTACAATAAATACATTCTCAACTTTGTAAGCATATCATCATTACTCTAATTAAAGGGGAAAAAGAACTCTTTTATTCAAAGCATGATAAATAAAATTAACTTCCTACTTCCCTATATATAAATATGCTAGGGTTAGATGAAGCATAAGCCCTGATGCTAGGTTTCTGTTCAAAT
This sequence comes from Murraya koenigii, assembly GCA_025617385.1. Lineage (NCBI taxonomy): Eukaryota > Viridiplantae > Streptophyta > Magnoliopsida > Sapindales > Rutaceae > Murraya > Murraya koenigii. Next base: position 5,516,544 of record CM046813.1, on the reverse strand, counting down.
TTATCCATGTCCTCCTTAAACATGACCACCAATGCTTCTATTCCTTCACCATCACTTGTGCTTGTTAAAATAGCAAGATCAAGTAATGACAGGGGCCCGATACTAAACCACAAAGGCTTCCCCCAGCCAAAATCAACTTCATAACAAGGCAATCCAACCACACTAGTTAAACCAAATGACCTTGAATCCTCCCATGTTTCTTTCATATCCTTTATCAAAGCTAAGTACTCATTATTATTCATCACTTCTCTTCCCATTCTCTTTGCTTTGATCACTTCTCTTACTAAACTTGTTTCCTCTATGTGGTCATCCTCAGCTAGTGACCATTCTGCCCTTACAATCCGATAAATGTTACCCATGCATTGTGGGATCATCGGTGGATTCATCTTGTTACGCAAATTCATAGTATAATAGATTGCATGAGAGTACAACTTATTGTCAACTGCCCTCTTTCTTTCACGAGCTATAGCAATGAAGGCAGCCCAAATGAGTGCTGAGACAACCCCGAAACGCGTTGCTTGTAACTCATTAAATTTACCCATTTCTTTATTCACCTTCTCCTTTAGAGCTGCTATCTTCTTGCCATCAAACAAAAATCTTTTGAACACAATGTTGCATGAAGATTGTGGGCCTGTGATGATTTGATACGGCTGTGGAAAATTGACCGGCGGAAACAAAGAGGTGCAATCTAAAACGACATTGTTATTGCAAATATTATCATTGTCATTAATCACCCCACGAGTGATTTCACCCCACGTTTTCATGAAGTTAAAGATTGCTGAACCATCGGTCACTCCATGCGAAAAACAAACACCAATTGCCATTTCACCGCCGCTGAACAAATTTACTTGGACGGCCAAAAGTTCTCTTTTAGAAATCTCTGAATTCAATAACTGGGGACTAGGTGGGATTAATTGTTGCAGCAACTCCATATCTGGTGGTTGAATAAACTTTGATATATCACAGCCAACATTAGCTTCAATGAATGCTGCCCCATGATCGTTACAGTCAACTGAAAAGCTATCAATCAATCTTCCAGCTAAAGGGTAGTGGTGGGTCAATGTTTTTGCGAGAGATTGCTTCAACAAATCAGATCTTTTTCTGAAATCTTGGTGCTTGCACTTGGCCGAGTAGAAGAAAACAAGGGGCACGTAAATTTTAGAAAACAATTGATCAAGCAATGAAAGTTTATACGTTCTAAGATGTTTTGGTGTTGGACATGAAGGCTTGATAGCTTCAGTGGAAATGATTTGAACATCAGAAGCGGCAGTTTTGATACTTCTTTTTGTGAAGATTTGGACATTATTGGTGACCAATTTGGAAGCAGTTATTGGGAAAATGCTTTTGAGAATCACTGCCATCTTTTGCTCGCTTTGAGAAATTATTCACCAAGTGACTGGCATGTTGTGTGTCTAAACCCATTATATGTACTTCAAGTTTCTAGCAAAAGTAATCCCGAGAGATCAGATGTCCAAAATAATAAAATATGAATAATATATAATGATTACTATAATGTGTCAAAACACTGACTAAACCTTTACAAAGAACGGAGCAGGTGGGCTTCACTAAATAATTTCAATAATAATAATAAATAATAAATTCTCCTTCTTTATATCCTGTAATTTTATACTGTATTTGTGGCTAAAGATTTGTGAATTGTACTGTTTATGGTTTTATTTCATTTGATTTCTTTAAATGTGTTGTGTATGGTTAATAGTGGTATGAATTGACATCGTGAAAATCAAGATTTATAAATTGAGGTAATAACTTCCGGAAAATCGATTCTACACCAATTTATTATGCAAAGACAAAGTTCATTTATTTATATCAAATAGGCCCTAATTTTTTTGGGGTTAAAATTAGTGACAAGACCAATAAACTCGACATAAACATAATATTCATTAGTGATTTTGAATTGATCTAAAATGATATGATTATTAGTGGGATTCAAAGATTTATTGATTTTCTTTGAAGAAGGGATTTCAAAAAGTAGCAAATAGTTGGAGCACTGCAAGGATTTCAAGTAGTGTCTGCAAACGTTAAAGACAAGTAATGCTCGTAACATGATAATGTTTACTAACATTTATTTTTAATTTTTTTCATTGTGTTTCCATTATTGTATTTATAAGTATGGACATGACTTATTCGTTAATAGTACTTCTCACTCTACATTACATGAAGACTTCGGTTTTTAAATCTTTTAGTTTGTTATAGAGATTAATTTTCTACTTGAAGCTTTCACTTCAGTAATCAAGATAAAATCACTTACTATAGAGGTAGAAAAACTACAAAATTGCCCAATAAAAACTACAAAATTGCACAATAAAATGTCAATTTCATTAATAACCAGGAACAATATTTTTTTCATAAAAAAATGTGATTTATACCTTCCAATATTGACATTATATGCTCAATATTTAAGTTACGTACTTAATAAGTAAGATCAAATAGTGTATGCTTAAAATAGAGGAAAATTATCAGTCATTTACTCTTAAATATCACTAATATCAATTATGCTATAAAACTTTTAACATGTATCACTCATATACCCTAAGTTAGTCAAACGCTTCTATCGTCCACCAATCCATTACTAACTATTAGAATATGCTGACGTCATAGAGATAGTATGGTTTTTTAACATAGGAGATGCTGTAATAAAAAATGACATGTCGTTTTTTTTAAGTGAAATATATTACTTTACAGACTATATGTCGTTTTACTGAAATAAAATAATATGACATGTCGTTTTACTGTAATTTAATTATATAGCATATCGTCTTATATAAGGGAAATGGCAATGTTTTCTCAAACGACATATCGTTTATATTGAACATTAATAAATGACATGTCGTTTAACTTGAAAGTTATTAGATAACATGTAGTTTTGTTATTAAAAAAAGCTAGTGTAACAAAAGGAAACACACGCAGCACACATGAATGGATCTCTTCTCTTTTTCTCTTTTCTTTACAAATGCACTACACAAAAGTAAAAGGGAAGTCGATAGCACCATCATAGTGACAACACTTATGGTTAGAGATAGTATAGTAGGCGTAACTGCAGTCACTTAGCTTATATGACTAAGAATCTCTATGATAAAAATTACTATACGTAAGCTTCCCCTTTGCTTTTTTGTTGTGCGTGTATGTGTGAAGAGAAGAAGAAGAAGAAAAGAAGAGAAGAGAAGAAGAGATCCGGACATGTGTATTGTGTGTGTTTCTTTTTATTATAATTTTTTTATTTTTCTAATCAAACGAGGCGTCGTCCGGATAAACGACATGTCATCGTTCAGTATTCTAGTACAACCGACATGTCATCTATAAAACATTATCATTTCACCAAATAAAATGACATGTCATACAATTATATTCCAGTAAAACGATATGTCATAAGTTATGTTCATTAAAACGACATGTGATACAAAAATAATAAATTTCACTGAAAGAGAACGACTTGTCATTTTGCATCACTCTCCTTTACTTGTTTCAAGGGCAAAATCATCATTTTGCGAAAATTCTGTTAACTTTTTAATGGTAACAAACGGTAGGGTGGACCGCAGATATTTTTTGTCAACTAAGGATAAACGAGTGATGCATATTAAAAGTATTGTAACACAAATGATATTGGTGACATTTAAGAGTATATGGCTGATAATTTCTCTAAAATAAACAATAAACAATAAAAATTTAATAATTTTTAAAAATGTTCTTTTATTGCATGCTTTTAGGGAAAAAAATAATAATAATAATAAGTTTAACATTTATATTCCAATTAATCTGTGTTCATGTGTTTAAATTTTTATGTTTGGCTTTCTATACTAATGCTTTGTAAGTACGAACATGACTTACTCGTTACGATTTCTCTCACTCCACATTTTATTAAGACTTGAGTTTTTAAATTTTCCAGTTTGTTAAAGATAAAACCACTCAAGTAGAAAATCTAACACGACATAATAAAATATTCATTTCATTAATGGCTACGAACAATCTTTTATTTATAAAATATTTGGGATTGATATCTCCCATTATTGACACCATATACTAAATATATAAATCACATACTTTATAAATTAGATCTAAAAATGTATTCTCAAAATAAACAATGAATAACTAAATTTTACTAGATTCATTAAAAATATTAATTAATATAAATATTCCAATTAATATGTGCTTAAATTCATTATCATTGTTGTATTTGTATTTCTATGCTTGTGGTTGCAAGTATGAACATGGGCTTATTCGTTAATGGTACTCTTCACTCCACATTTTGTGAAGACTTGAGTTTTTTAAATATTTTAATTAGAGGTATTTCCATAAGGGTGCCAATCGGGATGACAGTTGGGTTTCATTGTTGGCATTGTATAAATGACAATTATATTGTGTTGGCAAATTTTATTAAACTCGCAAGCATATGAATCTATTATAATATAGATTAATGGTAATAAGTGTCGATCCCATAAGGAGGTAGATTTTAATTGTGCTTACGGTTAATTTCCTAATTGGGTAAATTGATTTGGGATGAAGGTTTTATCCTAAAATTTAAATTAAAAAGGCAAAAATAAATTAAAGTTAAGACTATGAGAATAAAGCACTTGAGTCTCTGAATCCACACTCAATACTGCTTCATGGGCTTAATTTTTTTTTTTAATGCCAATTAAATCATGATAGGAGATTTGCACTCCTCAAGAGCCTCACTCTAATATATATGGTATCAAGTGCTGATTGTGCTAGTGTGGCGTCAAGAGTACATTATGCCAGACAATAACAATCTGTCTATCGACAGCGTGGCAAGACAGTTCACTAAATAACTTGGATTCACTCTCTGCCAACACTTAGTCCAGATGACTTACAAATACTAGAGGAGAGTCTCTCTCTAATAGATATAATGCTAAGCACTTACTGTGTCAGACAGTAATGATCTTTCACTATGAGCTGGTATAACCAGTAAATACCTAGACAATGTATACTATCTGTTGACAATAAGTCAAAACAGCCTCATAAATTAGAGAGAGAGAGAGAGAGAGAAAATAAGCTACCTAATTAAGCCCTTAGAACATATAAAGACTTCACATTCAACCGACGATCCACTTATAATTGTACTAGGGGTAAATTGAGAATTTTATTAATATACATAAAAGATATAAGATAGAGAGGGAATTAGACAAATGGAGCTCAAATTTCAATTCAAAGCTGTTAAATTAATCGAGATAACCCCATATTTATAGATACAACGAATAAACCATAACCACCATGAAATGAAAATATTTCAAACGCACAGAATTGCGCCAGGTGGCACTCTCAAATTAGATGGAACATGTCACTAGGATTGTCATTCCTTGTATATACATGTATGGTACATGTATTTTTCTATCCACTAATACGCTACCACATCATTAGTCAATGTTACATTATTGGTAAATATCACGTCAGTGAGGCCCACCAAAATCTTAAAATTATGATTTTTTCCCTTTACGCCATTTCTAAGGTTTTCAGCTGTTCTGAGTTCAAAAATTTTGTTTGTTTTGCTTGTTTATCATGAAATGAATAAAATATCTCTAAAATATATAAAATAATCAAATTACAACAAAATACATACAAACATATACAATTAAAGTTCAAGGGACTTAAAATATATAAAAATTGAGATGTTAGTGAGATTTGAAATGTAAAATAATAATTTTATCCTTTATAAATATGCACTCTCTAATATATTGACAATTTATTAACTTTTCTACTTGAAGCCTCCACTTTAGTGAAAAAGAAAAACCACTCATTGCAGAAGTAGAAAAGCCAACAATATAATAGAATGTCTACTTTATTAATAGTTATAAATAATCTGTTATTCATAAAAGTTTGTAATTTATATTTTCCGACATTGATACCATCATCTTAATATATAAATCAATTTATAAATTAGGTCTACTAATGTATTCTCAAAATAAAGAATGGAATAATTAATTTTATTAGATTAGTTAAAAATATTATAATATTGAAAGCTTTTAGGGACAAACATAACAATACAATCAATTTAGCATAAATACTTCAATGAATGTGTGCTTACATTTATTTTCACTTTTGTATTGTGTTTCTATAATTGTGTTTGTAAGTATGAACATGACTTAATCGTTAACAGTACTATTCATTCCACATTTTATGAAGACTTGATTTTTTTAAATGTTTCAGTTCGTTATAAAGGTTTTTCCATAAGAATGCCAATAGGGATGATTGTTAGGTTTCATTATTGGCATCGTATATATGAGCATTATATTAGCAACATACTAACTTTTAAACTTAAAGTCTCCACTTTAATGATCAAAATAAAACTTACAATAGAAATAGAAAAGATAAGAATACATAGTGAAATATTCACTTCACTAATAGCTGTGAACAATTGTTTATTCATGACGATTTTGTGATTTATGTCGTCTATTATGGACACCATGTGCTTAATATATAAATCACATATTTTATAAACTAGGTCTAACAATGTATGCTTAAAATGAACAATGAATAAATTAATTTTATTGGATTAAAAAAGGTTACTTTATTGCATGCTTTTAGGGACAAGCATAAAAATAAGTTTACCATATATACTCCAATTAATATGTGCTCCCATTTATTTTAATTATTGTATTTGTGTCTCTATGGTTATGTTTGTAAGTTTGTACATGACTTAGTCATTAATTTACTCCTCACTCCATAGTTTAGGAATATTTGAGTTCTTAAATATTTTAGTTTGTTGTAAAGGTTTTTCCATATGCATGCTAATAAGGATGATTGTTATGTTTCATTGTTGGCATCATACATATATGAGCATGATATTGACAAAGCACTAACTTTCCTACTTAAAATCTCCACTTTAATGATCAAGATAAAACCAGTGACTGTATAAATATAAAAGCTAAAAGCTAAGACTTTATAATGGAATATAAATTTTGTTAGTGGCTGTAAACAATCTTTTATTCACAGAGAATTTGTCATTTATATATTTCATTAGTGACATCATATGCTCAATTTATAAAGCACATACTTTATAAACTAGTCTAATAATGTATGCTCATAATGAACAATGAATAAATAAATTTTATTATATTAAAAAGATGTTTCTTTATTGCACGCTTTTATTGACAAACATAACAATATAGTTAATATAATTACTCTAGTTAATTGTTATAGAGGTTTTTCCTTAAAGAAATAGGGAATGATTGTTAGGCTTATTTTTGGCATCATATATATGAGGATTATATTGACAACATACTAACTTTTCTACTTAATGTCTCTGCTTCAATGATCAAAATAAGCAGTTCACTATAAAAATAGAAAAGCTAAGAATAAATAATAAAATTTTTATTTCATTAATAGCTATAAACATTCTTTTATTCATAAAGAATTTTTAATTTATATCTTTATTATTGACGTCATATGGTCATTATTTATATCACGTACTTTATTAAATAGATCTAATAATATATGCTTAAAATAAACAATCAATAAATAAAATTTATTATATTAAGAAAACATTGCCTTATTGCATGCATTTACAGAAAATGTAATAATAAATTTAACAATAAATACTCCAATTAATGTATGCTCACAATTATTTTAATTTTTGTGTTTGTGTTTCTATGCTTGTGTTTAAGGATGGCAATGGGCGCAGCCCGTAATGGGTTTGCTATTACCAAGCCCACACCCACACAAAACTTAAATTACCAAACCCACACCCGCTGCAGCTTTTTATTTTTTAAAAAAAATTCACCCGTTGAGAATTTTACCAATTACCAAACCCGCAATGGTACTCAACCGATTTTTTTGTTAACATATATATTTTAATAATTATGATTTTAATGATATCAAATATGTTTTTTAATTGATTAAGCTTGAAGATTTTAGAATATTTTTAAAGAGTAATTGAAAACTTTGAAATCCTTTAATATTGTTTAAAACTCTAAAGAGAACTTATTTGAAAATATATAAAACAATTTTTGGGGTTTAAAATAGTTTTGAAAATAATTAGGGTAAAACGATAATTTTAAAAAAGTTGAACTGTAGCAATAATATTTGGCACTATAGCTTAACGGCTAGCCGACGATAGATTTAGCAGGTCGCCGATAAGGTCCAGAGAGCAACATACCTTGTTCAGAGATAACGGCCAACTGACAATAAGTTAGCAGGTCACCAATAAAATTCAGAGAGCAATATACTTTTGTTCAAGGATAACAGCTAACCGACAACACAGTAAGCAGGTCACCAAGAAGGTTCAAAGAGCAACACAAAATGGTTGATGTTAACGGCGATCTGACAACTTGTAAACGACTAACTGATAATTATAAACAGTTAATCGACTGTTTGAAAAACCGCCCGTTGTTGAAACCTTGGATGCACGCTTAGTGAAAACCTGAAGTCCGGTGAGCTTGGAGGCGTGAACATAGGCACGGTTGGCGGAACCACATAAAAATCCTCATGTTTGCATTTCTCTTTATATTTGCTGCACTTTAAATTTGAGTATTTCGAATTTAGTTGCCTTATTGAGAGTTGAGTTTTAATTTAACAATATTTTTAGAATCTCAATTTACTCCCCCTCTTGGGTTGCTTAGTTAGTATTTCATTTTTGTAAGTTTCCACATTTATGCCACAATACTTTTATCACTCCCCAAATTCCTACTTCACTTGGATTAATTAATGAAAGAAATGACTTAAAATGAAACCATTACAAAAATGAATCATACAACCCAAATTAATTATCTAAGAACTAGCATAATCGATCTTAAAACAACTAATGACCACCTAAAAAGAAAATAATAACCTCTACAACAATCCAAAAGAACAATAATTCACCATCAAATGACAAAAATAAGACAAACTCTCTCATTTCTCTTAGCCATTAGTCAAGATCATTTAAACTAAACTATTAAAGCCCAGATCAATAACCACAATAACACAATATCCAGGAATTAGAATTTTAACATGTCTATAGTTCTATAGTAGTACACAAGATGCACCAAATTAACCAAAAAAAAAAAAATTCTCAAATTTAATTATGAAATACAAAAATCGATAAAAAAAATATCACACATAATTCATGCATAAACTTTAAACAACAATTATCGTCTCATATTTGTAATTCAAGTTCAACACAAGCTCCAAGAGTGAATATCTTCATTTTATTCACCACCATTTGCTCCCATCTATTTTGCAAATTTTATTGAACTCGTAAGTACACGAATTTGTTGAAGTATAGATTAATAGTGACGAGTGTAAATCCCACGAGCAGGTGGATTTTATTATTATTATTTATTATTTAATGTGCTTGTTGTGAAATTTCTTAGTTTTTTTTATCCTAAAATTGAAATTAAAATGGTGGGAATAAATTGGGAATTGGTCAATAGAATAAAGTGATTGAGCCTTAAGATTCACACTCAACATTTTATCATGGGCTTAATATTCCTTTTTTTAGTTCCAATTAATTTATGAGGGGGTATTTCCACTCCTCATGAACCTAACTTAATAAAAATAACATCAAGTACTTATTGTGACAGGAAGAATAATCTTATGTTCAATATGGTATCAAGAACACATTGTGCTAGTTAAGACTATTCACTAATTAACCTAGATAAATTTTATGTCAACAATTAGTCAATACCTACCACATAAATTAGAGGGAGGTTTTTCTCTAATAAATCTAGTGTCAAGTACTCACCTGCCAAATAGTAATAATCTTACACTAGAGAGTCGGTATAACAGTGCAATATCTAGACAAGATTATTACTATCTATCTGCGATAAGTCAAAACAATTTAAATAAATTGAAGAAAGTAAAAATAAACTTATCAAATTAAGCCCATAGATTATGTTGAGACTTCACCTTTAACCCAAGCTTGGAAATAAATTAGCTACTTATTTTATAACTAGGGATAAAATGAGAATTTTATTAAAATAAATAGAAAATACAAGATGGAGAAAGAATTATAGAAAATAGAGCCCAAAAATTGATTCAAGGGTGTCAAATTAGGAGAAAGGAACCCTATATTTATAGATACAATGAGTAAATCATGGGCATCAGATGAAAACAATTCGACTGCATAGGGCTTTCATTCCATGTATATGCTTGTACGATATGCATGTCCACTAATATGCTACCACGTCATCAATCAACGTAAAAGTCAACAAATATGATTCTGTGCGTTGCATGTATTGTAAGCTTATCCGTCAATGCCACATCATCAATCGACGGCACATTGGTGGTCAACGACATGTCAGCAGTCAACAGCACGTCAGCAAGGGCCACCAAAATCTTAAAATTATGATTTTGCCCTTTATGTCTTTTCTAAGGTTTTTAGCTATTCTAAGTTCAAAAATGCTGTCAGTTTTGCTACCTGACTTCTCTTTTATTGAGAAATAACTAAAATACCCCTAAAATACATAAAGTATTAAAAGTATATATAAACATATACAATCAAATATCAAGGGACTTAAAATACATAAAGGTGGAGATGTTAGTGAGACTTGGAGTGTAAAATGATGACTTTACCCTTTATAAATATATACTCTTTAGGACTCAACACTATCCAACACGATTCCTATAATAATGATTAAGATTAAAAATATTAATATAATAACAAATTATAAGAATGAAATAATTTATGCATTAAGTTAAAGAATAATAGTCCATACAAAATTATAATAATTCCATAATAATCCATGCATTAAGCTAAATAAATTGAGTTCCTTACCTCATCAACAGTATCTTCATCTTCAGAGAATCTGCATTTTAAAATTTATTAAGAAAAAAGATAGATGATTATAAGTTTGTAATGGATAATGCTATAGATATTATTTCTATTGAAGTAAAAATGCATTTTCATACCATTAGATTCAGCACATAACCAATTTTGAGTCTTTGGATTAAGTCTGCTACGATGTGGAGATACGAATCTACCACTAGTACTGAATGCTGATTCAGATGCAACGGTGGTTACTAGAATGGCTAAAAAATCTCATGTAATTACTTTCAAAGTTAGATATTTTGATCCCTTTGCTTTCCATTAACAAAGTTTATCAAAATCTTCAAATCTAGGAATAACAGACTCTTCTAAATAATAGTTCAATTCTGATTTTACATGGGTTGCACCGATGTTTTGATCGACAAAAGCATCAAAATGTGCTAAACGTTTTCCAAGTTTTAAATGAGCTATCGTAGCTCGAGATGACGAAGCAACTGAAGCTTGAATTTGAACTTGTGAATTTTCCTTTTACTTACACCTAACTTGATAACCTCTCAACATATCATAACAAAAGCTTTAAATATTTTCAATCTCTTTTTTAGCACCATCTCCATACAACGATCCAAAATAATACTCAATCAATTGCAGCTTCAACTTAGGGTCTAAAACTGTTGTATAGCCATGAATCCATGAATTACACTCTAATATTTTTTAAACTTTCCAATCATTGAGTTAGCCATCGCTTGGATTTTTTTGCAATTATAATACATCCATTCATAAATCAATAATTTAATCTTATAAATGTTTGAAAAGTAAATATTAGCAGTTGGATATCTAGTCCCAAAAAATAATGTAGTCACCTCATAAAATGATTCAAGTTTATCCTGAATTTCTTTTACAAAAACCCAATCTTCCTTAGTAGTTAAATATTTGTATAAGGGTTTTCGTTGTTTTAAATGAGGAAATACATCTTTAAAAACCAAAGCTCTATCAACCATTAAGTTTGTAGAGTTCCATCTTGTCTTAATACAAGGAATATTACATTTATGAGTAGTCCTAATAAATGTTTCTTGTCTTTTGGGTGTCACAGACTAGAACTGAATACTACTACGAATTCTTTTAATATTATCACTAATCACACACATCCACTCTTTCACAAATAAATTCAATATATGAGCAGCACAACGCATGTGAAATAAATTCTCATTCATTGAAAGTGAATACAAAATAGCTTTTCTAACAATATGTCAATCATAGCATAATTTGTAGTATAGTTATCAACAGTCAAAGTAGATAACTTACTATCAATTTTCCACTTAAGCAAACATGACACCAAAGCTTCTAAGAGTACCTCAGTAGTATATCAACATGGCACATATAAGAACCTAAATTTAAAAAAATTATATTATTATTAATATCATGAAATAAATATAAACATTTAAAAATAAAATAGACTTAATAATTTCTTGTAGAAATTACCTAATGATACGATTTTACAGCTACCAGCTGTCATCTATAAAGTGTGACTTTATAACCAATATCCTTTTTTATGGTTACTAGAAGTCCACATATCAGTAGTAATAACAATTCTACTTTAATTTACATCCAATAAGCTCATTATTTTGGCCCTCTCATAATTAGGAGTGGGCAAAATATCCGACCCGACCCGACCCGAAAAAATTCGGGTTAGGATCGGTTCGGGTGATTAACACAACCCGATCGGATTAAGTTTTCGTAACCCGATCGGGTTGTGTTCGGATCGGGTCAAACCCGATCCGATCCGAAAACCCGATCGGGTTAACCTAAAAAAAAAAAAGAAAAAAAAAATATAAAAGGAAAGTTTCGAAGCAGCAGGCTAGCAGCTCTCCCTCAATCTCATCTCAGTATCTCATACAATCACACGAACCACGACCACTGCGAGAACCGAAACTAAAGCGGAAAATCAGATTCAGTGGTTGCTTCAAGCCTTCAAGCCAGAAAGCCAGAAATCCAAGCCAAAAATCATCTCACACACTTACACAGCACTGCAGCAGAACCAGAAGGCAGAAAGGCAGAAACCCAAGCCAGAAAATCAGCGGTTGCTTCAAGCCAGAAAACCAGAGCGGTTGCTTCAAGCCACAAAACCAGAAATCATCTCACACACTCACACAGCACTGCAGTCTCCAGCAGAACCAGAAACCCAAGCCAGAAAATCAGCAGTTGCTTCAAGCTAGAAAACTAGAAACCCAAGCCAAAAATCATCTCACACTCACACAGCACTGCAGCCCTCAATCTGTTGCTTCAAGTCACAGCAGCGACGATGAACACGACCACCGATCGATCCACGATAGCAGCGATAAGCCGACCACTAGCCGACTCCCAACAGACGCAAGCGCATCCGCAACTCGGCAACGACATCAGCGACTGCAGCCCTCACCCCTCGGCCCATCGAGTTCGATTCATGGCGGCAGCAGACGACCACGGCCACAGTTCGATCACAGCGGCGGCAGCCCGACTCCAGCGACCAGACGCTGCAACTCGGCAACATCATCGAGTAGCTGCAGCCCTCGACCCATCGACCACTCGGCCCTTACACATCCGTTGCTTCAAGTAATAGCAGCAGCAGCAAGCCATCCACTAGCCAACTCCCAGCAGCCCAGCAACAGCATCAGCAACCCCTCAGCCCCCTTACAGCAACTCAGCATTGAGCAACAACCACTTTTATAGTACTTAGATTCATGGTATATAACTATATTCTATATATAATTATATATATTTGATTACTTATTAGTTAATTTAATAGTTGTAAATTTGTAATGGGTAATTGGATAGTGTTAATACTTTAGTATATTATATGTTAGATTTTAAATTGATAATTACTTAATCAGTTTAATAATATGTAATATATAATTATATGTATAATATCAAATAAGAAATTTAATAATAATTTTTTATTCTTGTATTGATTTTTTTTGTTAATTGCTAATTGTTATTTGTTAATATATTTTTTAATAGATTATGGATATAAATTAAGTAGATTAATTAATTAATACTTTAAAATTAAATATTGTGTTATATATGATATGTGGTGCAATATATTTAATTTCAACAAAAATTAACTAATTCAATCAATTAATTTATGATATGTGAATAATATTTTATTAAAGTTTTAGTTTTAGGATGTAGATAATTAGATTGTATAAATTAATTAATCATATAAAAAATTAGAAATATTACGATGATAATTTTGAATTAATAATTTTGAATTAAATAATTTTCATAAAATTAAATTAATAAATATTTGAATTAATTTATCATACTAATTAGATTATGTTAATAATATTTTATATTTAATTATTGAATTAGTGATTACTAATTATTTTGTTACTTTCATATTTTGTATGTTTAGATGTCTGGCCACTCAAGATCGAATCCGATAAGTGATGATGAAGAGCAAAGTATACAAATGGAAGGAACTGGAAAGGGAAAGGAAAAGGAAAAGGCAAAGCGAAAAAGACCTCCAATGAAGAAAAGATCTAACACATGGAATCATTACACTTTGCTTGAGGATAATCCAAACAAATGCAAGTGCAATTATTGTGGCAAACAATATCAATGTCATTCAAGGCTTGATGGGATTACAAATATGAAAAAGCATATAGAAGTTTGTTCTGCATACAAGACGTTTCAAGGGCAACAATGTGGAAGTCAACAGAATTTGACATGGTGAAGGAAGTAATGTTGTTTTGGCTAAAGGATGGAGTCAAGACGCTTGTAGAAGGGCACTCACCAAAATGATTATCATGGGTGAGTTACCGCTTAGTTTTGTGGATAACAAAGGGTTTAGGCATTTCTGCAGTGTAGTAATCCCGCAGTTTGTTAAGCCATCGCGGAGAACTATTGGTAGGGATGTTATGGACTTGTTTTTGGAGGAAAAGGCAATGTTGAAGAGTTTGATTTGTGATAACAAGCAACGAGTGTCTCTTACAACTGATATATGGACTTTTGCTCAAAATATGAGTTACATGGTGATCACAGCGCATTTTATTGATAATGACTGGTATTTAAATAGAAGGATTATCAGTTTTAGTGTGATTGAAGATCATAGAGGGAAAACAATCGACAAAAAGATTGTAGCTTGTTTACAGGACTGGGGGATAGAGAGGTTGTTTGCGATAACTATTGATAATGCAACTGCAAATGATGTTGCTGTTGGTTATGTCACTATGCAATTACTTGCTTGGAGGAATACTGATGCACTTGTGTTGGCAGGACAGTATATGCATGTGCATTGTTGTGCACATATTTTGAATTTGGTTGTTGTTTCAGGGTTGAATGAGTTGCATGCTAGTGTTGCTACTATTCGAAATGCTGTGAAGTATGTAAGGTCTTCAACCACGAGGCTGTAGACATTTAAACAATGTGTTGCACAGGTGAAAGGCCCGAAAGGAACCGTCGTTTTGGATTGTCCTACTAGGTGGAATTCCACTTATTTAATGTTAATGACTGCATTGAAGTTTCAAGCGGCATTTGATAGAATGATTGAAGTGGATAAACCATTTGAGGTATACTTTCTCGAGAAAGAAAATAACATTAAAAGGGTAGGCCCACTCGGACTAGATGATTGAGAGAATCGTTGAAAGAATTATGAAGTTTTGAAGGTATTTTATGATGCCACATTGTTATTTTCTAGCTCTTTAAGTGTGACTTCTAATCTTTGTTATGATACTATCGAGCTAATTGAGAGTTCATTGATCGCATTGCAATTAAGTAATGATCCTTGGGTGATGTCAATGGCTTATAATATGAGGGATAAATTTGATAAATATTGGGAGTCCTCGGGAAAGATAAACAAAATGTTAATTGTTGCCTCCATTCTTGATCCTCGAGCTAAAATGGACTTTGCTAAACATATTTTTGAGCTTATTTTCAACGGTGATAGTTCGAAGATTGAAGAAATGACCAAAGCGATAAAAGACTTGTTGAATGAGCTTTATAATGCATATAGTGCATTGTACTCCACGAGGATCGATGTGTCTTGAGAGTGCTCCTAGTGGCGATTATGGCGGTACAAGTTCTTTTCCATATATTACAACTGATGGTAGTTTGATTGATGTAGCTGGTTGTAAAGGTGATGACATCTTCCGAGTTGCTCGCCCTTTCCTTGGATATGCTAGAAGTTTTACTGTCGGAATGAGGGTAGGAGAGTAGCATCCGAGATGGAAAGATACTTAGTCGACCCGGTGGAGGATCCTAGCAATCTTAAACTCAATGTTTTGCTTTGGTGGAAGGTGAATGGATCAAGTATCCGAATATTAGAGAAAATTGCAAGGGATATCCTCGTGTTCCTGTTTCCACAGTGGCATCTGAGTCTGCCTTTAGCACTGGGCGTCGTGTTATTGATGAGTATAGAAGTTCTTTGACCCCTGCTATGATTGAGGCATTGATATGTACTGAAAATTGGTTGCAATCTAAACTTTTTGTCAATCTCGTCTACAACATTCAAGATGAGATTAAAGAGGAGATGTTTCATATGGAGCTGCAAGCAGGTAACATTTTTCTCGATCATTAAATTCATGAATAACATCTACATTTATTGAAGTTATGTACTAACTTCAATATTTTTTTTTTTTGCATTTTAAAGAGTTTGTAAGAGCACAAGCTTCAACGGTTGAAACGGTGAGCGTTGACATTGGGGATATTGATATTTGAAAGGTAATTCTTACTAGGTATAATTATTCATAATTTCATATTATACTTTTAGGATGTAATTTAAAGTATAAACTATAAGGCATTAAGGCATGTTATTATTAACTTGGTGATAAATGCTGAAAGAATTAAGCTATGAGTTACATGTTTGACTTAATTTTTTAAAATTTAATCAAGTATGTATGCTTTTTTTTTTCTAATAATTTGCTAAACATGTTATATGCTTATGGTATTAATAAATTAGAGAAATTATAACAACCTTTTTTATTTTCAACTATCGTGTTCTTTCTTTACTCAAATATATGCTTATGTTATATGTTGTTTGTATTTAAATGTGCCATTATTTACAATACGGCTTAAAGAAAATAGTTACAGACTTACTGTATATAATTTCTTCAATTCTTTTATAGGGTATCGATGCTCGAACTTGGAGTACAACAAGCTGATATTAGAACTCGGCATTCGGCAAAGTGCTTGAAAGTTGAAAGGAGAAAGAAAAAGCTATTTTATGTTTATGTTTAAACTTTAAATTTTGGTGTGTTATGATCTTATCTTAATTCTTATGCACTTTGACACTTTGTGATTTGAGTTTAAATTTTAGTGTGTTATGGATTTTAGCTTAATGTTTATATATTAGTTTAATGTTTATATATATATTGAGAGTATTGCTAACAAAAGAAATTACTGGTATTCAAACACAGATTATAATGGTAGTTATTTTATCTTTAGGCGGACAATTGATACATATTGTAAACTACGGATGTGAAAAATTGAACAAATTTAATTTTTTTTTAATTTTTTTTTATAACAAAGATAGTTTTTGGGTGAATATCTGATAATTTATTTGTTTTAATTATAATTGAAAGTGAATATATAAATAAGAGTGGCAACTAAGCACCAATACTTAATGTAAATAAGTGAGATAAAAAAACTGAGGGCTCACCTTTTATTATTTATAAGTTGTAAACATATATAATTAGTATTTGGTTTAGTAGATGTGTCGCGAGTTGCATGGGTCAATGGCAGAGTTGACTGAAACAATGTAAACCGTTTTAATTACCATAATTATCTTCAAATGAAATGCTTAATAATAAGTTAATGGATTTATTTTCTTTTTGTTTATAATGAATTAGAAAATGGTTGATGTGTTTAATTTCTCCTTCACTTTCAAAAGAAGAAGGTGTCAAATGTATGTTACTATATAGGGAAGAAGAGATTGAAGTTTTTAAAAAAATAATAGTGTTAAAAATATAGATTATTAGAATTTTCTTTTTGAGTAGGGCCTTAGTTCAACTCTAGCTACCATGTTGCTTATATGAAGTCGATTTAAAGAAAAGGTCAGCCGACCCATGTCTCATAACCATTCCTGATATTGCAATGGTGTCTTTTTATCATTTTTAGAATGAAATTATATTTATTTAATAATCAAATTGAGTAGCGGTGGACAAATTAGTTAACTAATCAATAATTCAATTACCGACATTTGGATCCGAATTTCTAAACGAATTGAAATTGAAATTGATTTTAATAGGAATTGAATATTTATTCTCTTTTTGTGTTAGTTTTAATTTTTATTAGGTAAATTTTTCTTTGTGTTAATTTTAAATTTTATTAATTTTAGATTTTGTGTTGATAAAACTTTTCCTTTTTTTTTAGCTTGCTTGAAAATTATAAACAATAGCTCAAAAGTAATTTTAACAGTTCAAAATAAGAAAAAAAAATTAAAAAGTAAAAAAAATTCAAAATTTATAAATCGGATTTTACCCGATCCGACCCTATCCGATCCGACCCGAACCTAACCCGACCCTAACTCAATTTTACCCGAATTAACCCGACCCTAACCCGATCCTAACTCAATTTTACCCGAATTAACCCGACCCTAACCCGATCCTAACTCAAATTTACCCGAATTGACCCGACCCTAACCCGACCCTAACCCGATCCTAACAAAATTTTTAAATTCGGATCGGATCGGATCGAGTTTGCATTTCGGGTTAAGATCGGGTCCAATTTTCTACTACCCGATTTACCCGAAACCCGATCGAGTCGACCCGAACCCCACCCTAACCCGAAATTGCCCAGCCCTACTCATAATCATAGATTTTCAAGATATCACATTTTAATGTATTACGAAAGACATGCTTAAACATTGGTTGGATAGAACCAACAAAATTTTTAAAACCCCAATGTTCAACCATACTTAGTGGATACTCATTAATAATTATCATATTTGCAAACTCTTTCCTTGAAGTTTCTTGATTAAAAGAAAATGTGGAAATTTTCCACTTTCTTTATTAGTTTGCAATTTCTTTTGAGTTGTATCAATTGTATAGTTCGACCACATAAAACATGATCCCATATGAGTGCGCAAATGAGTAGTGCCATTTTTAAGCTTCGCACTTAATTTCTTATTACAGTAGTTACAAACAGCTACATATTCTAAGTTCCCACCAACTTTTTTTCTTTTGAAGTGTTTCCAAACATCACTAGTCAACTTACTATTTTTCTCAGTCTCACTAGAAGCAATTTCTTCATCACATATTATTGAAACTGGAGTTTGGGTTGAAACTGCCTCAATGACTGCAACTTCTTCTTCACAAGTTATGGAGACTGATTTGAAGATATCTCAATTTCTATTCCTGTTGTAGGTGAATTATTACTACTGAGATCCAAGGCTTACTCCATCCTTTACCTTTAAAATTTAACAAGATTTTTAATCAATATACAAGAAAACTCAACAAGCTAAATTAAATCATATCAATTTAATATATAACTGATTTTAGCAGCAAATAATTGGAACATCTATATAATCCTACAATTATTAAATATGAAGTAACACATTGAACCGTATGTTGCCACTTATGAATAATTATATATAAATTCATATAGTGGTGGTACTGGAAAATTTTAAGGGGTTCTGCAGAAATAGAATTAAATTTGTATTATACTAGCAGTACAGATATTTTCTACTCAAAAGCTTTTATATTCTTTTATTTCTGCTATTTGCTGCTTACTGTAAATACGAAGCTTAAATTCAGTTTATATTTCATCTAGTTCACAAAAAAAAAAAAAACAAAACAAAACAAATGGGTTATATATATGCATCTAGCTAACATCACCTAGTACAATAGTACTTACTTTATTATATATTGGGCTATGTAAATCAAATATACAAACATACAACGAGAGCACTTAATAGAAGAGGCAATAACAGAATTGTTGAAGGCAGCAATGTAATTGGAAAGAACATTTGACAAGCGTGAAACACAAATCGTTAGATGCTGCAATAGAATCAATGGGTGGGCTGGCGACTACAAAATCAACAGCAATTGCCGCAGCTGCAGTAGTACGATGGGAATTGTGACAGAGAGGGAGTTGGACGTTAACTGAGGAATAATAAATCTAGTTATTTGATAATTTCACTGTTTGAAAGTGTATTGCGTACGGTGTGCCGTGGGTGTGGTGTAGTGTGGTGTGGTATGGAGTAGGTGCAATGGGTGCAGCTCACGATGAACGGGTGAAGATAAGAGATTTATAGAAGCCCACAATTTTTAGGTTACAAATTTAGAAATTAGGGATTTTACGGTGAAGATAAGAAAAGGCCACCAATTTTCAATTTTTCACCTTTTATTCATTTATATATTTTTAAGTTTAAATATTATTTTAATTAAAATTTAAAAAAAAAATAAAAAGGTGCTTAAATATTATTTTAATTAAAATTTTTTTAAAAATAAGTAAAAAAAGTGCGAGGTTAGCATCCGCTAGATATTTTTTAAAAACCGCATCCGCCCACAACCCACTAAAGGTTAGAGTTAATAATATCAAACCCGCCCACAATCCGTAAAATTATCCATTGCGGACGGATTTTAGCGGACGAGTTTGAGCAGATTTGTAGGTACCACTACCATTCCTACTTGTATTTGTAAGTATAAATAGTGAAATTCTAAGTGTGCAACCTAAGAAAGGGGGTGAATTGAGTTTCTAAAAATATGCTTAAAAATCTTAACAAATTTTAACAACTAAAACAAGCAAATTCAAATTAATTAAATTCTTGTGCAACAAAGTTAAAGAGATAAGAGATGGATAAAAACAAGCACGTGAGTTTTTACATGGTTCGATAAATTTTGCCTACGTTTATGCATCTTAGCATATCAAGCTTAAGGATTTTACTATCCAAGCCTCTTAACCCAAGGCTTTAAGATCTTACAATTGACTTCTAATGTGTCAATCAACCTTTAAAATCTTGAGATGATTCCCCCACCTCTTACCCCAAGAGTTTCCCATACTTACAATCATTCAACTTTTGATAATTAAATGATAAATAAGCAAGGAGGTCAACCTCTTTCAAATATACATTGTGTATTTTGGCAATGCAATGTAGTAGGACTTTCATCTTGATCCAAATGAATCATCTTTTCCGCAGAGGCAAATCTTTGCCTGCTAGGCAAGTATTTGAGCTGGAATACTCGGGAAAAAGCAGAATATTTGATGGACGAATGGGAGATCCTTTTGAATAACTTGTTCTAATAGGAAAGCCTTATATCTTAAAATTAATTCATCAAGTTGATGATTAAGTACACGGACGTTCCAGTGGGCATTATGCACTTGTTACCCAACAACCCCTTAGAGGAACGTCCAAACAAGGAGGACAACGGGTAGGAGAAATGGGGGTTTGGGCTCTAGAGGGCTTTGGTGTTGCTCATATTTTACAAGAGATGCTTACTTATAAATCTGATTATATTAAAGCGTGCCAAGAAGTACTTAGCTGTAGTAGGTAGTGACCAAGAAACCACCGGTTTCGCTTGGTGGGCTGGGATTGCCCGACTTATCAATTTATCCATTAAACTACTAGGCGCTCATGTAGCCCATGCTGGATTAATCGTATTCTGGGTCAGAGTAATGAACCTATTTGAAGTGGCTCATTTCATACCATAAAAGCCCATGTATGAACAAGGATTAATTTTACTTCCCCACCTAGCTACTCTAGGTTGGAGGGTAGGTAAACACACACTCCCAACTAAATGTAATCAAATAATAGCTCAAATATGTGTATATGTACAAAATGTAAGCTTAAAGCACATTTAATTACAGATAGATATTGCCAAGATTGTTCAGCAGTGTTTGCAATGGAGTTTTCTTTAGCTATTTATAGAAAAGGTCACAAAACTAGCCATTATTGAATTTTTTGTCATAATCAGCTTATCGTTTATGCTAACAGGATTGCCGCTTGATTTTACCGTTGTAGCCAAAATTTAAATTTGTGAATAACCAATTTACCGCTTAGTGGTAATCAGTATGTCGTTTGATTTCAAAGAGTTAATTTTAATTAACTGATTTACTGCTTGCTGGTATCTACTCGTTTGATTGTAGAGAGTAAATTTTAGTTAAACTGGTTTGCTGTTTAAGGTATCTGGTGTATGAGTTGTCTCCAAAAAGCATATTTGATGTATCTATTAATGCAATTTTTTGGTTGTCTCCAGTATGCATATTTAATGTATCCGGCTTGCTAGTTGCTATTAGCAGGATGTCATTTTTTATCAGAACAAGATTTTGTCTGAAAATTCTTATTATGAAAATTATACAGAAAATGTTTTAAGACTTTGTTAATGCAACATTCATTTTCTTGTTTTATAAAAAATAATGTGTATTTCCAATTTTACCTAAATCATATGTTTTATTATCATCAAAATCGACATGCCTTATAAGTACTCCTTATATATATATATATATATATAGTGGGTTTTCAATGACTATACATAGTCCTTCCCTAGTGATGATGCTACTAAATATAAAAAAAATAAATAAATTTTAATACATTAATAACTCGTATCTTTTATTTTGAAATATAAAAATTTTTGTCTATTAAAGTATTGAAATATGTATTTTTTTGTCTATTAGTAGCATCTTCACTGGAGAATTATTATATTTATATATATGGGTTTCAATCAAGGATTCTTATCCATATTAAAGTCAGAGATAAACTAAAAATAAAAATAAATATTTTTTAATGCAATACATAAGTACACTGTTGGGATTATGTGCTCTTTAAAACATATTAATTTATTTATTTATGATAAATACATTTTCTGATTAATAAAAATATTTGAGACATTTTTACAGACATCTTAATTGCATAAATATTTTGAATAAGGTCCATTTAATCATATTATATGTATTTATGTGATCATCATATAAATTCACAGAAGACATAAATACAAGTTATCTTATAATTAAATAAATTGAGTTCATAGTTGATAAATAGAGTTGGGTGCTCTATTTATGTTTAGACTGTAGTAAATTCATTAAATGATTTGTCTTAATCGTATATGAATTTACTATTGTACTTTGATTATATTGAACTAATCACATATGAGATTTAATTTACATTGGAATAACTGTCAGACTTATTAAATCTCAAAGGTATTGATTTTATTGCAATCCCTATCATGAGTTAATTATAGATTCATGTTTATAATTGTTGTTCCATTTGAGTTACCAATGAGAGTGATATATATTTGTAGTCAAGATTACTCGGTATCTTGGTAGGAGCAATTATGAGCAGTGGGATTATAGATTACCAGTATAGAATTTGTACAACAATCTCTTGATAGGTTTTCGGTACTTGATCGTAGAATTCAATGGTCAGAGTGTGTCAACACAATTAGTATGTTGAAATTAATCATTAGATAAAACCATTAAGAGTCAAGGAACAAGATGTAATTAAATTGATTTGACAATTGAGATATCAATTTAATTAGCGATGTGGTACAAAAAATTGTTCAGTAAAGAAATCAATATGGCATGGGCCAAATTATTACTCGAGGACACTATCCTAGATAGCATACAATTATGAAGGTCAGTTCCAATCTTCCAATCTTATAGTAAAGTAGATTTGGAATTAAATAATTGGACTAGTTTAATTACATGCCTAATTATTATAGCCACTATTGTATATACCTATATGATCCACAAGTTAGCTCATTTAATTGGCTACACCATTACTGGATTAATAATTAGCTATTTGGGTTAAAAGCCTAAATATATTATTTGGTGGGAGACTCTAATTAATACACTTGTGTATAAGGGGCCTTGTGTTATTTTACAAGGTGGTCTCCTATAACTATAACAAGTGTAACACTAAAAGCTTTTGGGTTTTTATCTTATTTTAATTTAAATCAATTATTTTTATTTAATAGAATTAAAAAAAAAGAGATAAATAAAGAGCCTAGGGTTTTCCACCACTGCAATATAAAAAATCTTTTTTATCCACAAAAGAAAATAGAGAAGTCATAATACAAATAAAGAAAAGAGAATTTTTCTCTCTAATTTTGAGAGAAAAATATTTTTTTACTAGTTGCTTTCAGTAGTGAAAAAGGTGCTCACACATCAAGTGTAGATCAAGAGTCATAACCTAGAAGATAATTGGTGACAAATCGTGATCTACTAAGAGAGGTGGTGATAGATCGTGACTTGAGAGCTTTAATTACTAAAATGAAATAGCAAAGGTACGATTTCAAGATTATTGTAATTCTATATATTGTATAAAAAAACGATTATATTATTTCCTCTGTAAAACAATTTTAAAACTAATAATTGGTATCAGAGCGATTTCATATTAATATATATATTTATTGTATGAAATTAATTTCTTATATTATATATACTAGATGAGTGCACTACTTTTATATATTTTATTATGTAATGAATATATTTAATGAGCATGTTAATGGTTGTCTCAATTCATGATTAGATTTTTTCTTGTATTAATTTTTTGGATTTGTAACAAGAGAGATGGTCAATTTTTACCATGTTTCTCTCTTAATTATTTTATTTCATTATTCTTAGATTTTTTTAAGCCATTAATAGTATAAAAATTCTTGTAAATACTATTTTTTTATAAAATAATATTGAAATCAAGAAGAGAACAAAAATCAAGAAAAGAAGAAAATTGTTTTGCGGCAAAACAACATTCGTACTCTTAGAATTTGCAGCAAAAGGGATGGGTTTTTTTATTTTTTCATTAGATACCCTATACTTTAGTAATTTGTGTCTTTTGGCATAATATTGGAAACTTTTGCATTTTGTCCTAACAGAATGTAATGCATTCTGGATGTGGCGGTTGGAAAGAAAAATATGGGAATTAGGTTTTGGGTTTTTATCTCATAGACTCTAAAGTTTCATTAATTTATAATTCAGTTAAAATATTTGAATTTTGAGCAAAAAAATTCAAATTTATTTATATTGGATCCAAGCCCAATTTTAGTTGTCGATTGGATAATATAAATAGAAATTTGATAAGCCCAATAATAATTATTTGCCAAATTTATTTATATTAGTCTCAAACCCATTTTGGGATTTTAAAATTGGGTTATATAAATGAAAATTTTGGTAGATCAATAATTAAATTTATTTAGCTCAAGAATTTTTGAAAATAAATTTGGGCTTATTTTATTAAATTAATTGGGTCTGCATTTTATAAAAATTTCATTTAAAAAATAAGACCCAATAAAATTTTATTAATATATGTCCAAATTTAAATTTTAAAATTGAACCATGATAAATTTAAAAGCCCAAAAATCTCCAAGCCTATAGTTATAAATAAAAACAAGTATAAAGAAGGAAAAGAAAGAAGACGTACATTGACTTGAAGCCCAATAGATATTATGATTGTAGATTAACTCATTTTTTTTTTAGAAAAACCTTGAATTGAGTTTATTTAATTACTTTTAATATTTATGCTATGTTTGGATGATAATATGTCATGACAACATATCATATAAAATAGGTAGTGCCACTCTATACATAGTAATATATGACATTTATAGATTATAAATCTATATATATATATATATATATATATATATATATATATATATATAAATACTTGCAAGTTTTTAATAATATTAGATTTCATCTAGATAATATTATTTTAGGAAGCATGCAATTAACAATATAAGAGATAAGATATGTAATGTTCAAAAAGGAAAAACCAACTTTAAAATATTGAGTGGAAGAGGAAAAATTCAAGATAAATTTTTCACGGGCTCCATTATTAGTTCAATAATAAAATTATATATATACCTCGATTTCATGATACGGTGATGCTATCTCTGGAGAGTATATAAATTAGATATTTTATTTGATAAAATTATTTAAAGATAAGTTCGAAATATTGTTTAATTTTTTGATCACCCTAACGGTGGCTACATGATTTGAATGATACTTAGATTGAAACAATGGTTATACACTCAATAAAAATTTATTATTAACCTTCCTAACGAAGCTCTATTAACAAATTTTGGCCCTAAAACTTAACTATTATTATTTATCATGTTTCGACATGAAAGTAAATAATCTAATAGTTAATTGGGTCTAGTAAGTGGAGGCATGACTTCCCAACAAGTACTAGATTATTGTTACAATAAAATAAAATGCATTTATGTTTTTTTGTATTTAAAGTTTTTATTGTGAATATTACTTATTTCAATGTGTTTATGCATGTATGTTTTATTTTTTAGAAAATGTCTTCCCTAAGCCCACTCACTATTATTCTAAGTCAAAATAAACTCACTGGCTAAAACTATATAGATTGAAAAATAAATTTATTTATAGTCCTAAGTGCTGAAAATTACAAATATGTCTCAACCCAATCATGCCCTCTTGAACCAGTAGAGGACACTAGTAGAAATCAAATGAGGTTTTATGAGAAATGGCAAAAAGCTAATGAAATGGTAAAATGCTACTGAAATTATGGAAAGTCTTTAGCAGATGTTTGGGCAGAATACTCGTTCTGCAAGACAAGCAGTACTGAATGGTGTTATGAACTCCAAGATGAGAAAGAGCATAAGAGTTCGTGATCATGTCCTGAAAATTATGGACTATTTGAATGAGGCTGAGATTCAGGGTGCACAAATCAATGATAACCCAAAAATTGACATTGTGCTAAAATCTTTACCTGAAACATTCAAGGAATTTAAGGTCAATTATAACATGAATAAAAGAAACATGACCTTTATAAAATTAATGAACAAACTTTATTCAGCTGAAGAGATTTATCTTGCTAAAAAATCTCAAAGAAGCATTAACCTTATTGAAAAAGGTATTTCTTCTAAGCCTAAGCCAAAAGGCAAAAGTAAAAAGAAGAAAGCTTGGAATAAGAAACCATCTACTAAGAAAGATGGCAAGCTAAAATGTAAGTGCTTCAAGTATAGACAGAAAGGTCATTGGAAAAAGGATTGCCCTAAGATTGTGAAATCAGGTATGGGAAATCTTTTAGTTATAGAGGTCTGTTTAGTTCAAAATCCTATTGACACCTGGGTCTTGGATTCTGGAGTAACTAATCGTATTTTTAATTCACTTTTTTGGTTTCAGAAAACAAGGAAACTAAATAAAGGAAGCATCAAGCTGCAGTTAGGGACGGGCTAGTTCGTGTCAGCAAAGAAGACTGAATCTTTTTTATTATCTTTTAATAATGAGATTCTAGTTTTGAATAATTGTCTTTATGTTTCAGACATTAAGTGGAATTTAATTTCGATAGATTGTTTATCAAAACAAATGTATACTGTAAACTTTAGTTCCTCTGTTTCTATTTTTAAAAATAATGGACTAATATGTTCTGGTACATTAGAAAATAATTTATATCATCTAAGTCCTTTGATCCATTCTATGCATGATACAGTGATTAAAAATAATGAGCATATATATTTATCTAAAAAAAGAAAGATTTCTTCTAACCAATGACAAAAAGGTCTTTCTCGGCCAAAAGAATACGTGCAATCGTACCACTTCAATTGGTACATACAGATATATGTGGACCAATCAATATACAAGCTCGAGGTGGTTATGAGTATTTCTTCACTTTCACTGATGATTTTTCAAGATACGGTTATGTTTATCTAATATGTCATAAGTCAAAAGCTCTTGAAAAATTCAAAGAATATAGGGCTGAAACAGAAAAGCAATTAGGTAAGAACATAAAGAAACTTTGAACCGATCGAGGTGGTGAATATCTCTCAGGAGAGTTCAAATAATATTTGGTTGAAAATAAGATTATATCTCAACTAACAGTCCCAGGAACAACACAATAAAATGGTGTAGCTGAAAAAAGAAATAGAACTCTTTTGGATATGATAAGATCTATGCTTAGTTATTACATATTGCCTATCTCATTTGGAGAACTAGCGTTAGAAATTGCAGCATACCTATTGAACCTAGTTCCATCTGAATCAGTGCCTAAAACCCCAATAGAATTATGGTTAGGTCGCATACCAAGTTTGAAACATATCCATATTTGAGGTTAACCAACACATGTGCTAAAACCAAAGGTTAATAAAATCGATTCTCATTCTAAGTTTTGTATGTTTGTTGGGTATCCCAAAGGAACAAGGGGAGGTTTATTTTATAGTTGTCAAAATATAAAGGTGATTGTGACTACACATTTCACTGCTCTTGAAGAAGGCTATATGAATAACTTCAAACTTAAGAGTAAGGCAATACTGAAAAAATTATCAGGAGATCATGCTAATGCTCATATTTCAGTACCTGTTATTCAACAAGGAGAAGAGCAACAACATGAAGATTATAACACTATCCCTGAATAGTAACTACCTATAGAACCTCGTCGTAGTTGGAGCGTAACTAGATTACCAGCAAAGTCCATGTTACTGGGAAAAACTTATATAGCTATCTCAGATGGACAAGTACAATATTCTGCTAGCTACAATAAATCCCTATTAGATGAAGATGCTGAACTATGGAAAAATGTTGTAAGCTAAGAAATGGAATTTATATATTCTAATAAAGTTTGGAAACTTGTAGAGGTACCAAACGGGGTAAAACCTATAAGGTGCAAGTGGATCTACAAGAAAAAAAGAGGAGTAGATGAAAGAGTGGAAACATTTAAAGCAAGATTAGTAGCCAAATGGTATACTCAGAAATAGAGAATCAATTATGAGGAAACCTTTTCACCGATTGCTATACTTAAATCCATCAGAATTCTACTTTCCATTGCTACAGTGTTAGATTATGAAATTTGGAAAATTAATGTCAAGACTGTGTTTCTTAACGGATATCTTAAAAAAGACATCTATATGCAGCAACCAGATGGGTTCATTAAAAAAGGCCAAGAACACATGGTGTGTCAGCTGCAAAGATCTATTTATTGATTAAAGCAAGCATTTCGGTCATGGAACATTAGATTTGATCAAATGGTTAAAACGTTTAGATTCATACAAAATATTAATGAATTGTGTGTGTACAAAAAAATTCAGGGAAAAGCTGTAGCTTTTCTGGTTCTTTATGTAGATGACATTCTCTTAATTGAAAACGATATAGGAGTATTATCAAGAAAGAATTGGTTGGATAAAAAATTTTATATGAAAAACCCAGGAGAGGCCAGTTATATTCTTGGTATCAAAGTACTTCGAGACCGGAAGAATAAAACTTTAGCCTTATCCCAAACTGCTTATATTGATAAGATACTAGCTAGATTTAGCATAGAAAATTCCAATATTGGTTTTTTACCATTCAAACGAGTAATTATACTTTCTAAGGATCAGTCATCTAAGACACCTGAAGAAAAAGAAAAACATTAGGCGTGTTCTTTATGAAGAAACTGTGGGAAGTCTCATGTATGCCATGTTATGTACTAAATCAAACATATGTTTTGTAATAGGGATGGTCAATACATATCAATCTAATCCTGCTCCTGAACACTGGATTACAGTAAAGCATATAATTAAGTATATGGAAAGAACTAAGAATTATATGCTTGTGTATTCTCGAGATGATCTCATTCCAGTGGGTTATACTGATTTTGAATTTATGTCAGATAAAGATTTCAGAAAATCAACTTCCGGTTATATTGGGAAGTGGAGCTGTGAGTTGGAAGAGTATGAAACAAAATTGCATCACAGATTACACAACAGAACCTAAATATGTGGTTGCATCTGAAGCTATTAAAGAAGTTGTTTGGCTTTGTAAGTTCCTATAAGATCTTGAGGTGGTACCTGCAACAACTGTACCTCTTAAATTGTTTTGTGATAATAGTGGTGCAGTAAATCAATCTAAGGAACCAAGAAAGCACAAGAAATAAAAACATATAGAAAAAACATACCATCTCAAAAGAGAAATAGTGCAAAGAGGTGACATAGATGTTACGCAGATTGCCTCAGAACAAAACTTGGCAGATCTTTTTACAATGTCATACCTGGGAGACCTTTTAACCTGCACTTAGAATGTATGGGCATGCGTGAGTTACCACATATGCTTTGAGAGCTAGTGGGAGATTGTTGGGATTATGTGCTCTTTAAAGTATATTAATTTATTTCTTTATGATAAATACATTTTTTGATTAATAAATATATTTGAGACATTTTTACAGACATTTTAATTGCATAAAAATTTTGAATAAGATCCATTTAATCATATTATATGTATTTATGCAATCATTATATGGATTAACAAAAGACATAAATACAATTTATCTTATGATTAAATAAATTACGTTCACAGTTGATAAATAGAGTTGGGCGCTCTATTTATGCTTAGACTGTAGTAAATTCATTGAATTATTTGTCTTAATCGTGTATGAATTTACTGATGTAGTTTGACTATATTGAACTGAATCACATATGAGATTTAATTAATCTTAGAGTAACTGTCAGACTTATTAAATCAATGGGCACGATATACATTTGTAATCAAGATTACTCGGTATCTTGATGGGAGCAATTATGAGCAGTGAGATTATAGATTAACAATATAAAATTTGTACAACACATCTCTTGATGGGTTTTCAGTACTTGATAATAGAATTCACTGGCTAGAGTGTGTTAACATAATTAGTCTGTTGAAATTGATCATTAGAGAAAGCCAATAAGAGTCAAGAAACAATATGTAATTAAATTGATTGGACAGTTGAGATATCAATCTAATTAGTGATGTGGTACAAAGGATTGTTCAGTAAAGAAATCAATGTGGCATGGATCGAATTATTATTCAAGAACCCTATCCTAAATAGCATATGATTATGGAGGTCAGTTACAATCTTATGGTGGAGTAGATTTTAAATTAAATAATTAGGCTAGTTTAATTACATGCCTAATTATTATAGCCACTATTGTAAGTACCTATATGATCCCCGGGCTAGTTCATTTAATTAACTGCACCATTACTAGATTAATAAGCAAGATAACTAGTTATTTTGGTTAAAAGCATAAATATATTATTTGGTGGGAGGCTCCAATTAAAATACTTGTGTATAAGGGGCCTTATGTTATTTTATAAGATGGTCCCCCCTATAATTATAACAAGTGTAATGCCAAAAGCTTTTGGGTTTTTATGTTTTTTTAATTTAAATCAATTATTTTGATTTAATGAAATTAAAAAAGAAGATAAATAAAGAGCTTAAGGTTTTCCACCACTACAATATAAAAAGGTTTTTTTCTCCACAAAAGAAAATAGTGAAGCCATAATACAAATAAAGAAAAGATAATTTTTCTCTCTGACTTTGAAATAATATTTTCTTGCTACTTGCTTTCAATTTGAAAAAGGTGTCCACGCATCAAGTGCAGATCAAACTTGAATTATAACCTTGAAGATCATTGGTGACAGATCGTGGTCCAGTAGGAGAGGTGGGGATAGATCGTGACTTGGAAGCCTTAATTACTACATCAAAAAAGCAAAGGTACGATTTCAAGATTATGATAATTCTATATGTTGTATGAGAAAGCAATCCTATTATTTTCGCTTTAAAATAATTTTAAAACTAACATACACTACATTGAAGTCTGGAATTTTTTTTTATTTTAGCTTATGATTAGCTTCAATATGGTCAATAATATCTTATCTACCTATGTGTGCGAACCGTTCCTAATTTGACTATTCTGTACATTTGTGGTTTTTATCGTTAAAGATACATGAATTGTACTTCCAATATTAATAAAAATAATAAACATATGAGAATTACAGTTTCAATAATAACAAAAATAATAAAGATATGTGAATTGCATTGGTCATTTCCATATTTTAGGACACGTTGGAGGTTCTCTAAGTTAGAACATCTCTTATATCTATTAGAATTAAAGTTGAAAAGACTATTGATTCAAGACGCAATGTGGGACTGGGATATTTAAAAAACTCAAAAACTATCTATCATAAATAAAAATTTTATGAATTTAGTTACCTAAGTGTTAAATTATTGTAAGATTTTTTAAAATCATGGTTGAAGCGTGTATAACAGTAAAAAAAGACAGTAGTCCACTCTCTTATTTGAATATTTGAATAAATTTTAATAGTTTAGAAATCCGTTTTCTTTTCTGTATGCATAAAATTTTATTTTGTGTCAATACCCTATACTTGATAAGAGATCAGTAAGTTTTGAAGTCAATGGCCCAATTTCTCCTCGTCTTGATGGAGCCCCAATTTCTTTTCATCCCATCCTTTTGTCTCCTTTTTTCTAATCTTCTTCTTCAAAATTGTATTCAAATCTCCAAACCCTAATAAGAAATCCTCCGCGGGCCACTAAAATTTCCTCTTTTTGGCAACATGCACAACATGTCATCACATACATTTTATGTAAAAGTTGATTCACATTTATATATATATATATGTGTCTGTGTGTGTGTGCGGGCGCGCGCGTAGCTATGCTTGTCCAATATAACTACTTACGTTGATCCTTAATAAAATTTGATGCCAAAATAAGATATAATAGTTTTGTGGCCTTGGTAACAAAATATGATTAAAATAAGAAGAAAAAGCATTATATACTTTTTTTCACCTTTTTTTTTCTAATCTTCCAGTGTTCCCCATCATCAAATGATTGCTTGTTTTTCATTGATCAAAAGTAGTACATAAGATGATTTTATCTAAGGAAAAGTACGACAATAATGAGATACGGTTATTGTACAATGAACACACTCTCAACTTTGTAAGCATATTATTATCCTAATTATAAAACAATTCTTTCATAAATAAAATTAAATTCCTACTTCCTTACAAATATGCTAGGGTTAGGGGAAGCATAATCCATAATGCTAGTTTCCTGTTCAAATTAAAGTTGTCCATGTCCTCCTTAAACATTACAACGAATGCTTCTATTCCTTCACTGTCACTTGTGCTTGTTAAAATAGCAAAGTCAGGAACTGATAGGGCCCGAGACAAAACCATACAGGCTTCCCCCAACCAAATCCAACTTCATAATAAGGCAATCCAACCACACTCGTTAAAGTAAATGATCTTGAATCTTCCCTTGCTCCATACCAATCCATAACTAAACCTAAATACTCCTTATTCTTCATCACATCTCTTCCTATTCTCTTTTCTTTGACCACTTCTCTTACTAAACTGGTGACCTCTATGGCATCATCCTCGGCTAGTAACCATTCTGCCTTTACAAGCCGAGAAATGCTACCCATGCATTGTAAATCATTGGTGGATTCATCTTGTTATGCAAATCCATAGCATAATACATTGCGTAAGAATACAACTTGTTATAAGTTGCCCTTTTTATTTCACGAGCTACAGCAATGAAGGTGTTGATGCAGTTTTCCCGCGTATCTTCAAACAGTGTCAAGAACCTTCTGCTCGTAGCTAACTCGAGCTCGAGCAGGCCTGTCTCCTTCTTCCTATTTCTATGTCTTTTCCAGAACTGAAGACTCCCAGATCTGCGCTCACAGAAAACAATGTCAGGGGTCGCCGGGTGTTGTTCCGGCGAAAACCCTCCGACGATCAAGTCAGTAATCGGGTTGTTCTTTTTATATCCCTCTTAGTTAGAGAGACCGGAAGAATGGAAAAGGTGTATTTTTGCTTTTCTTTCTGGATAAAGGGAATTCTGGAAGAATCTGAAATCAAGGTAAAGAGAAAATGAGAGTTAGAAGAACCTGTGTAAAATCTTGGAACCCCCGCAACTTGCCCATCTGTTTCCTTTTATTCTCTATTTTTCCCGCCTTTTCTCTCCGAGAGCATCCGTTCCCGCGTCAGTGGTGTCTGGGTCCCTCTGACAGCCGAGATTGGCGTAATATTCCCTGGGGATGCGCGGCTGTCTCCTTAACCCGATTCACATGGCCAGATCACCATGTCGGGCATGTACGCAAGGAATGATGACACCGTGGGGGCATGTGCCGGCCATCAGCAACAGTACCACCACTCTCCTTTGTGGGGCCCAATCTGACATCAAAAAGGTGTGCGGGATTTTGAGGAAACGGGTCGGACTGTCCCGAGCCGGGTCTTATATTCCATTTGTCCTATTATTAGCGCAGCCCAGTTGTGCTCGAGAACTTAACTGCAGCGAACATGAAGGAGAGCTCGGGCCTCGATCAATCTTCGAGCTCCCCGTCCTTGTCCAGCCTCGGCTGGACCTGTTGACCACGAGTAGGCAAGAGAGCTCGGAGTTCGGACCGCTCTGAAGTCCTCGACCTTGACCAGCTTTGACGTCTAGTGAGATCGTCTTCGTGCCAGTGGTCGGGACTTCTGTTCGAGCTGGGTTGTCCTCGGGGTATTTTATTCGAGCTAGAAGGGCCTCGAGGTGACCTGCCCGATATTACCCAAACAGAAGGCACCCCAAATGATTGTGGAAACAACCCCAAAACAAGTTAATTGTGACATTTCATTAATTCTTTTTTCACCGTCTTCTTTAGTGCTGCTATCTTCTTGCCATCAAACAACAATCTTTTGAGCACAATGTTGCTTGAAGATTGTGGGTTTAGGATTTGATACTGCTGTGGAAACTTTACAAGCAGAAACAAAGAGGTGCAATCTAAAATGACATTGTAATTGCAAACGGGTGATTTCACCCCACGTTTTCATGAAGTTAATGTTGGTAGTCCTAAATAATTTTACAGTGGAAATATTAGGATCGCTTTCTCATACAATATATAGAATTACCATAATCTTGAAATCGTACATTTGCTTTTGCGTTGTAATAATTAAGGCTCTCAAGTCACGATCTATCACCACCTCTCCTCTAGATCACGATTTGTCACCAATGATCTTCCAGATTATTACACAAGTTTGATCTGTACTTGATGTATGGGCACCTTTTTCACTACTGAAAGCAACTAGTAAGAAAATATTTTTCTCTTAAAGTCAAAGAGAAAAATTCTATTTTCTTTTTTGTATTATGGCTTCTCTATTTTCTTTTGTGGAGAAAAATGTCTTTTTATATTGCTTTGGTGGAAAATCCTAGGCTCCTTATTTATCTACTTTTTTAATTCTATTAAATTAAAATAATTGATTTAAATAAAAATAAGATAAAAACAAAAAAGCTTTAGGTGTTACACTTGTTATATTTATAGGGGATCACCTTGTAAAAAAACACAAGGCTCCTTATACACAAGTATATTAATTGGAGCCTCCCACTAAATAATATATTTAGTCATTTAACCCAAACAGCTAGTTCTCTTTCTTATTAATCCAGTAATGGTGCAGTTAATTAAATGAGCTAACCCGCGGATCATATGAGTACATATAATAGTGGCTATAATAATTAGGCATGTAACTAAACTAGCCCAATTATTTAATTCCAAATCTAATCCACAAAAAGATTGAAACTGACTTCCATAATTGTATGCTATGTAGGATAGTATTCTCGAATAATAATTCGACCCACGCTACATTGGCTTCTCTACTGAACAATCCTTTGTACCAAATCGCTAATTAAATTGATATCTCAACTGTCCAATCAATTTAATTACATCTTATTTCTTGACACTTATTGGCTTCCTTTAATGATCAATTTCAACATACTAATTATGTTGACACACTCTGGCTAGAAAATTCTATAATCAAGTATCGAAAACCCATCAAGAGATGTGTTGTACAAATTCTACATTGTTAGTCTATAAACTCACTGCTCATAATTGGTCCCACCAAGATACCGGGTAATCTTGACTACAAATGCATATCGCACCCATTGGTAACTCAAATGGAACAACAATCATAAACATGAAACTATAATTAGCTCAAGATTTAGATTGCAATAAAATCAATGCCTATGAGATTTAATAAGCCTGATAGTTACCCCAAGGTTAATTAAATATAATATGCGAACCAGTTCAATATAGGCAAACTAGATCAGTAAATTCATACACGATTAAGACAAATCATTCAATGAATTTGCTACAGTCTAAACATAAATTGAGTGCCCACCTCTATTTATCAACTGTGAACTCAATTTATTTAATCATAAGATAACTTGTATTTATGTCTTCTGTGAATCGATATGATGATCACATAAATACATATAATATGATTAAATGAACCTTATTTAAAATATTTATGCAATTAAGATGTCTAAAAAAATGTCTCAAATATTTTATTAATTAGAAAATGTATTTATCATAAATAAATTAATTAATATACTTTAAAAAGCACGTAATCCCAACGGTTAAAGATTGTTGAACCATCGGCCACTGCATGCAAGAAACAAACACCAATTGCCATTTCACCGCTGCTAAACAAATTTACTTGGACAGCCAAAAGTTCTCTTTCAGAAATCTCTAAATTCGATAACTGGGGGCTGGTGGGATCAACTGTTGTAGCAATTCCGTATCTGGTGGTTGAAGAAACTTTGATATATCACAGCCAACATTAGCTTCAATAAATGCAGCCCCATGATCATTACAGTCGAACGAAAAGCAGTCAATCAATCTTCCAGCAAAAGGGTAGTGGTGGGTTAATGTTTTTGAGAGCGATTGTTTCGAAAAATAGGATTTTTTTTTTTTTTTTTGGAAATCTCGGTGCTTGCAATTGGCCGAATAGAAGAAAACTAGGTGAATGTAAACATCAGAATTCAGTTGATCATTCAATGAAAGTTTATAGGTTCTAAGATGTTTCGGCGTTGGAAATAAAGTTTGACTTTTCCGGTAGAAATGATTTGAACATCAGAAGTGGTTTTGATATTTCTTTTTGTGAAGATTTGGACATTATTGATGACCAATTTGGAAGCAGTGATTCGGAAAATGGTTTTGAGAATCATTGCCATCTTTTGCTTTCTTTGAGAAATTATTCAACATAGTTAGTGGTGGAGTGGCATATTATGTGCTGCCAAATCCATCTATATATTATACGTGGTAAAATCACGGTATCGATATCATAATTACATATAAATGGTATAAATAAAATATAAAACATGCAATTTTCAAATAAAACTTGTAAATCAATAGTAAATATAAAACAAAATATAAATAATGTAAATAGAAAGTAAAAAAAATAAGTTAATATAGGAGTAGTAAATTGGTGTGCTATTATTTATTAATATATAAAATAAAAATATACAGATATAATATAAAACTTATAAATCAGAATTAAGTGTAAAATAAAATATCAATTTTGTAAATGAAACATAAGACTTGTAAATAGAATATAAGACTTGTAAATAGAAAGTAAAACAAATAAATCAACATAAGACTGGTAAAATAATATATTATTGGTAAAAAAAATAAAAGCTCATACATGTAATATAAAACTTATAAATCAACATTGAGTGTAAAATAAAATATAAATTATGTAAATGAAATAAAAGACTTATAAATGGAATGCAAAATAAGTAAATATTATTGGAGTTATTGGAAAAAAATAAAAAATTACAAGTGGAAAATAAAAATTCATTATAATAATCATCACCTTATATATTTATTGTTTTTATTTCTAAATTGAATAATGATAATTTTGGCTTTATATAATATATGTAATATACATGTGAAATTTTATTAAGAATAAAACTTGCTCTCAAAATCAAATTTTGAAAAAACATATTTCATATTTTTCAAGATTGTTTGTAAGATAATTTTGTATCCTTCTAAACTTCCTTAACAACAACTCCAAATGATCTTTTAGTAAATAAGAAGTAAAGTTTAAAACCACATGAAGTATATATAAAACTGAAAATTAGATCTAATTTTATTGATATTTCATATATGTCTAATAATATAAGAATATATATTTTTTTCTTTTTTTGGCTTGATCCGCATTAATAAAAAAAATTTTACTTAATTAACGTGTATAGTAAAAAAATGCTATAATAGAAAATAAAGATAAAAAAGATTATCAATGTTTTAGCATTATTATAGAATTTATGGTTAAACAAATTCAATAAAACTTAATCCAATTGTTTTCAATACAAATTTTTGTTTCTAATTGATGAGTTTTTTTTTTTTTGCTTAATTAAATTGAATTGATAAACTATTTTTAAATTAAAGTTTAATGTTGATTTATAGGTTTCATGATTCTTATAAGTGTTTGTTTTGTTTGTAATTTTAAAATACCAATTTATCAATGTTTTATTAATTTACTTATTTTATATTTTATTTATTAGTCTTATGTATGATTTACCAAATTTATGTTTATCACAGCACCATAATTTTAATCACTACATCGTAGAGTCTTACTTATTATAAGTTTCTTGCATAATTACTCCCGAAAAGATCGGATCTCCAAAATAATAAAGAAAATAAAAATGAATTGGCTAGATATTGTGCAAAGTTTAATATACTCGCAAGGGCACAAATCTATTGAAGTATATATTATGAATAATGAAATCAAATCCACATAGGCTATTAATTTTTAGAAAGTAAAATTCATTATAAGCTAATTATAACTCTACTATAGTTGAAAAGAAAATATTTTATTTGAACAAATTAAAACTAAAAATACAATAAAAATAAAAACAAATAAATTGACATGAGAATTCAACTGAATAATTTTCTAATTATTAATCAATTCTCAATTATAGAGTGACAACTCGAAATTAATCTATATCTACTCATGAATTTAACAATTAAGCACAATTAAAATTAATCTTATTTAGATTCTATTTCTGCTTAATAGTCTGATATATAAGTATCTTATATAAAATAATAAATAGTCAAATTTTTTCTAAACACTCTGAGTAAACAATTTAATAAAAGACACATAATCACAGATAATCACATATAACTTTATAAATTCAAGCATAAATTTAATTAAATATTAATCCTAATAATCAATAATGCATGAAAGAATTAGTGAAAATATTTAGTAATATTCAACTAAATATGTGAAATAAAAACTATAAATATTAAAATACACAAGAGTAGGGAGTTAATTGAATAAAAAGTATTTTATTTCATTGAATAGGACTTCATTCTTAACTCTATTATAATAAAATTAGAAAGACATAGGGAGATTGAGAACACCAATAGAATTCATAGCTGCTACTGCAATTCTTCTCATTGTCATTGTCTTCTGTCTCTACAATCTCTCCTTTTCTTCAAAGCCACAGGCTTAGCTTATATATATATATATTAAGCTAACGACCAAGCCTTTTTAAATTCATAAAGCCAAAGTTTTTTTTTTGAATTTTTTTTCCTTTAATTACTTTTAGACCTTGATTACTCTTTCCAAAAATATTTAAACCAATAATTTTTTTCTCAAAATAAATCTCCTTGCTTACTTGTAAATTGGAGAAAGTTGCTCCCACGTGCAAGCTTTAATTAGAAAATAAATTGTAATCTTCAATTCTTTATTTCTTTTCCATTATTTTACTTTTATTTTCTAATCTTCAATTATTTCCTTGTTCAATAAAATCATATAATTAATTAAAAATAACAAATAATAATAATAATCAATTATATAATAAAGAGTAAAATACATAAATAGATCATGCCTATCACTAGAAAAGATACAAAATCAAGAAAAGAACGTGATTAGAAATATGGATAATATATAATATTATCAAGAATGGTGGGCTCGAAAATAAATAGTTTCAATAATAGACAATAACAAAAAAAAAATCCTCCCTCGCAGGGTCTGAAGTTTGAATATGCCAATGACAAAAAAGATCAGATTGAGACATATCAAATTTTAATAATTGTTGTTACTTGTTATATAAGAACATATATTTAATTCTTGCTACTTGCTAATCTGTGCTCACATTTATTTCAATTTTCGTATTTGAAAGTATGAACATGACTTATTTCTTAATGGTCCACATTTTATGAGCACTTGAGTTTTTAAATGTTTCAGTTTATTATAAAGATTTTTCTATAAGGATGCTAAAGAAAATGAATGTTAGGTTTCATTGTTGGCATTATATATATGGCCATTATATTAACAACGAACTAACTTTTCTACTTGAAATCTCCACCATAGAAAAGGTACAAAATTTTATTCATAAAGAACTTGTGATTTATATATTTCAATATTGATATTATATATTCAATATATAAATTACATGTTTTATAAATTAGTTTTAATAATGTTTGCTCATAATAAATAGTAAATAAATAAAATTTTATTATTTTAAAAAAAAATTTACTTTATTGCATGCTTTTAAGGACAAACATAACTGTAAAGTTTACATAAACACTCCAACTAGTGAGTGCTCAAATTTATTTTAATTTTTGTGTTTGTGTTTTGTAAGTGTAAACACAAGACTTAGTCTTACTCATTAATGACACTCCTTACTTAACATTTTATGAAGACTTGAGGTTTTAAACTGTTTTAGTTCGTTATAGAGACTTTCCCATAAGGATGCTAAAGGGAATGATTGTTAAGTCTTATTGTTGGCAATCTCTACTTCGGTAATCAAGATAAAATTATCATTATAAAAGTAGATAATGAAACAAAATCTTAAAGTTTATTGAGACAGAAACAAAAGTCTCTGAATAATACTAATTTTATTGAAAAGAAAATTGAATGAATAAAATTAATGTTTTGAGTCATTTTTATAACAAACCTAAATATCGCGAATTTACTAAAATAGACAAATCTAAAATACAATTCTATACTAAAATTCTCCTATTCGAAATAAGAAAGATAAAGAAAATAGAAATCAAATCCAAATTGTTGAAAAAAAAATAAAAATCATAGAAGAATCAGGAAAAATAAGGAAAATCTTATAACCTAAACACTACCAAAAAAGAAAGAGAATTTATGGGCCGAGCATAGACCAAAATGGCTTTAGCAAATATAGATTTTGTCTGTCTCATCACAAGCTACGAAACCGTATATTATACCCCAAAAAGGGACACCTGTACCCAAGTTATGCCTTCTGGAAAGTATTTTGCTGCAATACACAACTCCATACATCAGTCCCCCTCACTTGGAAAAGAACTCATCCTCAAGTTTAGCTCATACAGCTCCTCATTATTAGGATGATATTTGAACAAATCAGCCACATTGAAATTATTAGAGATATTCCAATTGCTAGGTAGCTGAAGTACATTAGTATTATCATTAATTTTCCTAGCCAGGCAAAATCGACTATACTTGCACTTCTCCAATTTAGTGCGAATACCAAGAAATCGACTCTGCTGCAGGTATGCCATTACTAAGTCACCCTCATCAAACACTTTCTTAAGCTGGTGCTTGTCCACTTTAACCTTGTACTTTGCATTAGCAGCCACCAAGTGAACTCGTATGTCTGCTTGAATCTTCAAGACCTTTTCTGCCATATTATCTACTACCTTGCATTCTCCAACCGCAGCTACTAGTGGCATTATAGCTAAGTGATAAACTTGTCTTGGGAAACTAGTATAGACAATCTCAAAATGTGTCTTGCTAGTAAATCGATTCACCAGGTTGTTCTAAGCGAATTCAACCTAAGGTAATGCAGTTTCCCAGTTCCATTGCCCAAAGTGTGATTGACCACTCCATTTACCTATATGTCTATGGATGGAAAGCGCTACTAAACTACAACTTCGTGCTAAACTTATCCCAAAGATGAAGCCAAAACTTCCTGAAAAATTTTACGTCCTCTCAGAAGTAATAATCTTTGGAATTCCATACAAACTCACTACTTCTCGAAAGAATAAATGTGCTACTGTAGCAGCATCTTCAGTCTTCTTACATGCAAAGAAATGTACCATCTTCGAAAACTTGTTCACCACAACCAATATCAAATCTCGACCCATTCTTGTATGTGGCAACCCTAACACAAAATCCATAAACAGTGATTAGTACTAGAAGTGTATATTTTATAAAGGTTTAAATTATTATTTTCTCACTTAAAATATTAATTAATGTGTACATAACTTACATTTTATCTTAATGTTCATCATATGTAATTTTATGTAAATAATATTTTATTATGTTAACTTTTATCTTAATTGTTATATTTTGCTATTATAGGTATATTCTAATAATGAAGTGAGATCAGAACTGAAAAACGAGAGATAAAAGAAAAAAAAAAGAGTTGTTTTGTAATAATAAATAAATAATATATATTATATTAAAAAAAGATAAAGAGATAACGACACTCAATCTCTCTCTCAATTATATATAATATATAATAATACAATATATATTATAATAATATATCTGAAATGTATTTAATTTTACTATATCTGAAACCCGAGTAATTAAGTCCGTAGGAGTGTTTTAACACCTAGTGCCCTAGGGCAACCTGGTCTGGGAGTCATTGGCCCAAAGCTCGCTACATGGGTTGCAGATATATTGTTTGCTTGTTTATCTAAAATCTGAGTAATTAAGTCCGTAGGGGTGTTTTAACACCTAGTGCCCTAAAGCCAACTGGTCTGGGAGTCATTGGCCCAAAGCTCGCTATATGAATTGAAGATGTAATATTTTAAATTGTATGAATAATTTACTGCCTAATAAAGATATTATTTCTGATAAATCACTAGAACAAAAAAATATTGTTTTCTTTTAATGAAGCCCCATAAATATTGTGTTAATTTCTCGAGCACAAAAGAAGGTTTGATGATATCTTGGATAATGAGTGAAACAAATCTGACTAAATATTATCAAGAATAGGTAATGGTATGTACGAACCAGTATTTTGTGCTTGTCGCTTGCCCTCTTGGCAAATCTGACACCTCTGCACAATTTTGCATGCGTCACTATTAATTGCGGCCAATAATAACTCTCCTCTATAAGCGTTTTAATCTTGTCTCGACCCATATGTCCACCCCCATCCTCCTCCATGCAACTTACGGATAATCTATTCTCATAAAGAACTCCGAGGTACACATAATTGGTTGGACTTGAATAGATATCAATCCTGTATTAAAAAATCCTTTGCATTTTAATGGTCAATGCAGCCATCTCAAATGTGCGCAAAGTCATCATCATCCACATACAATTCCTTTAAGTATGTGAAACTAGTAACTTTAATGACTAGAGCTACCAGTAAAGTTGCTTGCCTACTTAACGCATCTACACTTTATTTTACTACCCAGACTTATTCTTTAAGATAAAAGTGAACTTCTACATATAACTCATCCATCTTGCACGCATCTTGCATAGGTTCTGCTGGTTGTTAAAGTACTTTAGTGCTTGATGATTACTGTAGAGCACAAATTCTTTTTAAATCAAGTAATGCTCTCAAGTCTTCAATGCTCTAAGGATAGCATAAAACTCTTGGTCATAAGTAGACCACTTATACCGTGCTTCATTCAACTTCTCATTCATGTACTCAATTGGTCACCCTTCTAATTTCTTTTTTAGAAGCATCACACTCGACTATAAATAACATGTTGAAATTCAGTAAGCTTAATACAGGAATGGTGGACAACTTCTCATTGAGTAAAGTAAAATTGGCCTCTTCTTCTTCTCCTTATTTGAACTTACCTTTCTTCAAGCACTCTGTAACAGGTGCGGTTATCATACTAAGCCACAAATGAACCTCTTATAAAACGTTGC
This sequence comes from Murraya koenigii, assembly GCA_025617385.1. NCBI lineage: Eukaryota > Viridiplantae > Streptophyta > Magnoliopsida > Sapindales > Rutaceae > Murraya > Murraya koenigii. The sequence continues at coordinate 5,473,502 of CM046813.1, read as the reverse complement.
CAAGCCATGAAAACTCTTAACTTCGCCCACTATCTTGAGCGTTGGCCATTCTCTAATGGTTTATATTTTTGAATCAATAACCTAAATCCCACCCACACCAACAAAAAAACCCAAAAAATCTACATTATTTTATAAGAAGTTATACTTCTTCAGACTAATGTAAAGCTTATTTCTTAATACTTTCAGAACCATCCTCAAATACTCTAAATGCGTCACCATATCAACAGAATACACTAAAATATCATCAAAATATACCAAAAAAATTATAATAAAATAGTTTAATAACCTGGTTCAATAAACGCATGAAAGTACTTGATACGTTGGACAATCCGAATGGCATCACCAACCACTTATATAGCCTTTCCTTCATCTTGAACGCTGTCTTCCACTCATCTTCAGACCTAATCCAAATCTGATGATACCCACTATGCAAATCTATTTTTAAAAAAATCTTAGTACTATCCAACTGGTCCAACAAATCTTGAATGGTAGGAATGAGAAATTGATATTTACAGTAATCTAATTGATTCATCTGTTATCCACAAACATACGCTAGCTCCCATCCTTTTTAGGCACCAACAATGCAGGTACAGTACAAAGGCTCATACTCTCACGAATGAATCCCTTGCACACCAACTCATCAACTTGTCCTTGTATCCTTGTAAAATCACATACTCGTGAAGACTCATACGATAATGGGGTCAATTAGGTAAACTTGTACCAAGAATTAGGTCTATATGATGTTGAATATCATCCAAAGGTGGCAGCCCATCCGGCATTTCTAACGGTGTAATGTCAGCTAACTCAGCCAACAAAGGTTGAACTTCCTTAAGTTTATCCTCTTTCTATAGTTTCTGCACCATCACATTCTTCCTCTAGATGGTTTTTGAAAATAGCCAAAAAATTATTTCCTTTGATCTTAGAATTTTTCTTCTTTTTCGTAAAAGGCACTGAATGAACCTTATTGCTATTCCACAACTCATACACATTATCTCTTTCTCTATGGACTATATCTACATCAAACTGCCAAGGTCTACCCAATAATAAATGGCATGTATCCATATCCACTACATCACACACATAACACTTTTATACACCTTCCCAATAGAGAAAGAAACTCGACACACCTCCGTTACTCGCGTTTCTGTCCCCTTCTTTATCCACCCTATTCTGTAAGGTACTAGATATTTTTTCTATCAAAATCGCTATCACATTAACTAGTGCCTTAGACACTATACTCTCACTATTGCTGCTGTCAATTATCACGTTGCACACTTTGTCATTGATAGTGTCAAGTGTTTTGAAAATTTTATTACGCCGATTATCCTCTTCAAACTTTGGCGCTAATAAAATTTTCTACACAATACAATTCAGCAACTCTTTGTTATCTGCCTCTAACTCTAAGGCTTCTTCATCATCCCCATCATCATTTGCCTCTACCTCGCCAATTTCAGCATCCATCAAATTCAAATTTTTTTGATGACATTCATTCAATCGATGTCCTGATTCTCTACACTTTAAACACTTAATCAACATTGGCTTTGCATATAGATTGTTCTATATCTATGGTTGGAACTGTTGCCTTAATGCCTGGTGCCTAAGAGGTTGCTGCCTTAACTGATGTTGTACTAGTTATTATGTATGACTATTATTAGCCTATACTTTCTACCCATTTTCAACTTCAACACTGCTTGGCCTGTTCTGCACTCTAGTGAATTATCACTGTTGGGTTTTAGAAACAGTATACTGTTTTTGTTCCTCCAACTTCTTTACTCTAACAACCACTATTCCCATATTTCAAATTGCGTCTAAAAATCTCATCTTGAAATTCTTGCTTTAATCTACCAAGATACTTCGAAAATGTTTAAAACTTTGGCTCATTCATGTTATTCCTTATGTGCAGATGATAAAATTCTTTCGTATATTCATCCACATTGCGATTTCCTTCCCTACAATTCTGAAACTTCACATATAAATGCTGCTGGTAATCAGCTAACAGGAAATATTCCTTCATTAACCTCTGCAGACCATTATTTAATTAATAGCTTCCCCGTAACTATTCTTTCATTCTGTAAGTCTTGCCATCATGCAATTGCTGCACCCTTCAATTTGAACGCCACAAGGTAACCCACTTATCTTGGGGAATATTCCTATATTTAAAGAAATTTTCTACTTTTGTTATCCAGTCTAAAAATTTTTCGATATGCATCTCACCATAGAAATTTGCGATATTAATATCAATCACGAGTGCAGCTACATGTGCAGGAAGAGCTAAAAAACGATTCGAAAGAAGGAGACGCTGAAGATCATGATAGGAGGTGCGAAAAGAGTTCGGATTGACACCCTCTCGTATCTCTTCACGGTGATTATTCTGAGGTTGTTCTTGTGGTTCAATTTCTTCAATAACTTTATCGTGATTATCTCTTTCCTGTAATCTTCTCTCTATGTTATAAGTGTGAGACCCTCAATTGCTAACTCTAACGCTGCCATTCTCAGGTTAATCACATTGTCTATAGTTTACAAGACTGCTTCTGTAACTATCTATCTGATAGTCTCCATAGACATTGCTTACATTCCTTGACCAGTATCATCAGAACTGTTACTTCTTTTTTTGTATGGTCTTACCATGATGACAAGTGAACTTGCTCTAACATCAACTGACAAAACGAAAGCTTAAAAATTGTTGAGATGAAAAAAAATTTATGAATAATATCAATTTTATTGAAAAGAAAACTGAATGAATAAAACTAGTATTTTAAGCCTTTTTATAACAAACCTAAATATTGTGAATGTATCAAAATAGGCAAATTTGAAATATAATTCTATAATAAAATTCTTCTATCTGAATTAAGAAAGATGAAGAAAATGGAAACCAAACCCGAATTGCATAAAAAATATAAAATTCCTGAAAAAGATCAGGAAAAATAGGAAAAATCTTAAAACCTAAACACGACCAGGAAAGAAAATGAATTTTCGGGCCAAGCACAGACTAAAATGGCTTTGGTGGTTCTGGGTTTTGTTCATCTCATCGTAGCTTTGAAATGGTACACTATACTCCGAAAACGGATACCTGTAGCTAAAGTTATGCCTTCTGAAAGGTACCCTACTCGTGATACACATCCTACATCAGTAGAAAATGTACAAAATTATACAATAAAATATGTATTTCACTAATGACTATGAACAATTTTTATTCATAAAAAATTGTGATTTATTTCATTAAATATTGACATTATATGCTCAATATATAAATTATATACTTTATAAGATAGGTCTAATAACGTATATCTAAAATAGATTGTGAATAAATAAATTTTATTATATTAAAAAATTTTACTTTGTTGCATGCTTTTAGGGACAAACATAATAATAAGTTTAAAAAAAATTCTCCAATCGTTGTGTGCTCACATTTATTTTGATTTTTGTGTTAATGATTTTATGTTTTTATGACTTATCTGTTAATGGTCCTCACTTCAGATTTTATGAAGACTTGAGCTTTTAAATGCTTCAGTTTATTATAGAGATTTTTGTTGGTTAAAATTTTTTTTATAATGAAAATATTTAAATTGCACTTCTCATACAATATATAGAATTACCATAATTCATAAATCATACATTTTTGCTTTTTTATTGTAGTAATTTACGTTCCCAAGTCACAATTTTCCATTACCAATCTTGTTAGATTACGATCCGTCACCAACGATCTTCGAGATTATGAATTAATTTTGATCTGCACTTGACGTGTGAGTGTCTTTATCACTACTAAAACCAACTAGCAAGAGAAATTTTTTTCTCTTAAAGATAGAGAGAAAAATTTCTTCTCCTTTTTTCTGTATATTGTGGCTCATGTGTCCCTTTTTATATGTCCTTTTGTTGAAACTCTAGGCAACTTATTTATCTCTTTTTTTTTAATTCTATTAAATCAAAAATATTTGATTTAGATTAAAAGATAAGAGAAAGCTCAAAAGTGGTATTACACTTACACTTGTTATAGGGGCCTACCATATAAAATAACACAATATCACTTACATACAAGCATATTAAATAGAGGCTCCTACCAAATAATATATTTAGACTTTTAACACAAATAGATAATTGATTTGCTTATTAATCCAGTAGTGGTGCAAGTCAATTAAATGAGCTAATTCGAAGATTATATGGGTATTTATAATAATTAAGCATGTAATTAAACTAGTCTAATTATTTAATTCCAACTTTACTTCATTAAAAGATTGGCATTGACCTCTATAATTGTATACTATCTTGGATAATGTTCTCGAATAATAATTCGACCTATGCCATATTGATTTCTTTACTGAAGAATCCTTTTGTACCAGATTGCTAATTAAATTGATATCTCAATTTTCCAATCAATACACTTATTGGTTTTCTCTAATGATCATCTTTAACATACTAATTATGTTGACACACTCCAGTTAAAGAATTCTATGGTCAAGTACCGAAAATCTGTCAAGATATATATTGTACAAATTTTATATTGTTAATCTATAATCTCATTGCTCGCAATTGTTTCAACTAAGATACTGGGTAATCTTGACTGCAAATGAATATTGCTCACATTAATAACTCAAATGAAATAACAATGACAAATATGAAACTATAATCAACTTAAAATTGATATTGCAATAAAATTAATGCCTAGAAAATTTAAAAGTATGACAGCCATTTTAAGGTTAATTAAATCTTATATGTAATCCAGTTTAATATAAGCAAACTACATCAATAAATTTATATTTGATTAAGACAAATCATTCAATGAATTTACTATAGTCTAAATATAAATAGAACATCCAACTCTATTTATTAGCTACCAACTCAATTTATTTAATCATAATATAACTTGCATTTATATCTTCTACGAATTTATATGATAATCACATAAATATATAATATAAATAAACATACTATATTTAAAAATTTATGCAATCAAGATATCTAAAAAAATATTTTAAATATTTTATTAATCAAAAAATAAATTTATAATAAATCAATATGATTTAAAAAATACATAATCCCAACAGTTTTTCCATGAGGATGCCAAAGGGAATGATTGTTAGTTCTCATTGTTAGCATCATATATATGACCATTATATTGATAATTAATTAACTTTTCTACTTGAAATCTCTAAATTAGTGTCCAAGATAAAATCATCATTATAGAAGTAAAAAAGGTACAAAATTACACAATGAAATGTCTATTTCACTGATGACTGTGAATATTCTTTTATTCATAAATATATCTTCCAATATTGACATTATATGCTCAATATATAAATTATATGCCTTATAATTTATGTCTAATAATGTATGCTTAAAATAAACAATGAATATACAATTTTTATTATATTAAAAATGTTACTTTATTAAATGCCTTTAGGGACACATGTAACAATAATTTTAAATAAATATTCCAATCATTGTGTACTCACATTTATTTTGATTTTTGTGTTTATTTTTCTATGTTTGTGTTTGTAAGTATGATCATGAATTATTCGTTAATGGCCCTCACTCTAAATTTTATGGAGACTGGAGTTTTTAAATGCTTCAGTTTATTATAGAGATTTTTACGTAAGGAAGCTACATAATTAAATTAGTATTTGTCGAACTCTGAATGAAAATGACTTGTGGTTTGGTGTTGTTGAATTCTGACACTTGACAATCCACAAGTGGTTTAAAAGTCATGTGTGTTGTCACGTGATATCATAAACTAAATAAGATCAAAACGACACAAGATTTTTGTTGTTTTGGGATTCACTTAAATTTCACATGCTTGGCAAGTGAGAAAGGCAATTATGGTTGTTAAAATTGGCGAGAATCCATCTGGGCAAGTAACAAACACAAAAACAGCCTTTAGAAAGGTTGATCAAGCACCCATATCCACAAAGGTCATCAAGGAAAGAAAGAGAGTTGTGCAAAGAGAGAGAGAGAGAGAAAGCTTCATTCTTGTAAAATATCATTAGAAAATGACATTCACACCACAATAAGAAACACATTAAGCATAGAACTATGCATCTAGATATAGAAAAATTACCAAAAGGAAATCTTTAAATATTAAAAATTGATCTTGAACACCCCTTTATTTATCTTGGGTTAAAGTTTTTCCATAAAATGGTATCAGAGCCAAATTTTTAGTTTAAAAATTTTGAAATATCAAGATATATCGGCAGGAAACCAACAATATATTTTTTTATGGTTAACTCGAATGGGAACTATATTAGTTTGTACTATTGGCATAATAAGTCATGTACTAAATTATTTCAAAAAAAAAGAGTGAAATAGTTGTCTGTTAAATAGGGAATTTAGGATATCATAATGAATAATTTATCAAAGCATAAGCAGTATTATTCATCATATCAACTTGATTTAGATATTAAACATCTATAATCACATGCTCATCAATTTAGAATTGGAGAACTCATAACAATAAAAAAAAAATAGAAATATGAATATATATATCCTATTCTACTAGGAAGAATAATAAAAGAAGTATATAGAAATAATTTCTTATAGAAACAATGAAATATCATTTCTATTAAGGAATATATAGATGAACTTATGATAGATTGTAATAGATTTTTATCTATCAAGCAACGAGAGGAATATAATTAGAATAATAAAAGAATTAGATGGAAATATGATCTTTCTAAAAATATGCTATTAGGATACAAAGAATAATTCATATATAAATTTTGTCTTATATATACATAAAGGCTTAGAGAAGAATAACATTCCTAAAGAAATAAGAGACCTAATATATCACAAATATTTAATATAATATAATGAAATACTATGTAAATTGTATAATGAATAAATTACCTTAGCCATTAATAATTTCACAAAATATAGAAATTAGTAGGTTTCCACTTTCTAGTTATAGGTAAAAAGGACTTACCTATGGAAGGTTTCAACCTTTTGATTTAATAAATTGTTCACATATGTAGGGAAATAATTAGTTAAACTGAATTTTTCTATATTTATTAAACAGATTGAGTAATCCTAATTTATCTATAAATAATATAGAAAGTGCAAATGAAATAATAGAGATTAGTAATTTCAATGAAGAAAATTTAATCAAATTAAAAGATTAGGAGATCAAATGAGTAAAGAATTTGATCAAGTTAAACAGATGATAAAGGAATTCAAAGTTGAAGATCAAGATCTATTAAAACAAGAAATCATAAATACAATGAATATAAATCCAATAGATATAGGATTAAATAAGATAAAAATAAAATTAAATAAGATTGAAAAAATTATTGAGCAACTTAGTAATAAATTTGCCATAAATATACATGGAAAGTTTCAAGAAAATTGAAGTACAAAAGATTAGTAACAACATGAAAAAAATTACTTATGGTAATTCAAGAATAGAATAAAATCCTATAAGATATACAATAATTTACTTCAACGAAAAGAAAAATAATAAAATTCAGTCTATTGCAAGGCCAATATTTAATAAAATACAAGGAAACAAAAAATTAATAAGTTTAAGATATTGAGTGAAAACATAAACAATGAATTAAAAGAGCTTCTCGAGAATCTGAAATCGATGAAGGTGATGATATATTCATTAATTTACAAGATATAGAAAATAAAATAGAACATCTAAAGATGAATGAGTCAAAACCAAGAGTTTATAAAAAGTGTGAATTTAGCAACATAGCCTCTTATGTTGGATAACAGATATCAACTTATGAAAGGTCACATAATTAATATTTTAGGTCTAACAAACCCATAAATGAATATAAAACTCCAAGAAAGTATAAAGAAAGACCAAATAGCCATGATTGGGTGGTTGGACACAGATTGCTCTAAAGATAAAGACAAAATAATAACCTAGTGGGTAAAATCTATGGAAATTGCTCTCATATTTTATATAATAAATAGAGATAATAGTATAAAGTTTCTCAAAACTTCATTTACTAGAATAATAGCATGTTGGTATATAGGATTAAAGGAAGAAAGTAAAATAAGGATATTATATGAAGAAAATCTTAATAAAAATAAAACACCATAACAAATCTTAAATAGATTTTAAAACGAAATAAGAAAATAATTCTCCGAAGAAGAATGGGAATTGTCTTTCAGCAAGAAACAAAATGAAAAAGAGCAAAAAATGTTATAAAGCTAATTAGGTTTGAGATATGTAATATATGTTACTTAGAAGTATATACTTGCAACTTCGAAGAACTCTATTATAAATGTGAGTTTGATAGTAATGAAAACACAGTAGGATATTATAATGATTTACACTTTATAAAATTGCCAAAGCCATGGGAGAAAAAGATTATGCTAAAATATAGCAAAGAATATAGAGATAGTACTAACACTAATACATTTGAAAACAAAATCAAGTTTGCACGAAATATGATAAATCAACGGTATGCTAAAATAAGAGATAAAATATTAATAAAAATGAAAAATTGAGGATTTCACAAGGGATTGCTAACATGATCAAGAGAAAAAATACAATATATTTTTATGCCATGGTAAGAGAAGAACCGATTGAAATTAGCCATGCCAAAGGAAACAAAAATATAACTTGGTTGTTAAAATTAGGTATAGAAGATAAAATCAATAGAATAAGATCTAGTGATTCAAAATTAGATATATTCATATAGGAGGAATTCAAATTATTGTAAAAGCTCATTTTAGAGAGGGAATAGATAGTTCAGTGAATTTAGTTGTACCATATAATAGAATAAAAGATCGAAAACATACAATTCTTGTATAATACAAGGAAATCTTAGCCATAAAGAATTAATATTTAAGATATACCTCAAATATTCCATAAGTTTTTGAGACAAAGATAAAAACAAGACTTTAACTTTGAGTCAATATTTTAAAAACTTTGATGCCATACATGATAGACCTTATCCATATAACAAAATATACGCTATTGAATATGCATTAACAAATTCGAATAATAGCGAAATGTTTGCTAACAAAGAATTTATAGAAATTGATAAACTTTTCAATAAAGTTGGAAAAATACAATTTCCTGAGATTTCAAGAGAGATAGATTTACTAAAAGAATGATAAATGGATTTGAAGTCAACCTACTTTAATTAGATGAAATATTACTAAAGTCATAGAATATATACCTGAAGGAAAAATTCTTATAGGAAATAAAAGATCATTCTCTACACCCAAAGGAGAACCAGAATTAAGCAGAACGCAAAGTTTTACTAGGTTTAGCAATCTTATGATATCACCATCATATGAAATACTGGCAACAGTTAGAAGAAATAATCAAAATCTAAAAATTAAGATTGAATATAATAATAGAAAGTCATGGCATAATACTTTTTCTATTCTGGATACATGAGCTACAAAATCTTATATAGATGCCAAAATAATTAATTATTTAGAAAGAAAGATTCTAATTGAACCCCATACATATGTAGGATATAATAGAGAAAGAAAATACTAAGTTAATATTTTGAAATACCATTAAAGATTAAGAGAATATAATTCATCTTTCCATTTTTTTTCCATAGTTGATAGCTATTTCATCACGCAGGTCATGCTCAAATCAAGGTCAATCTTTCCTAGCAGCTTAGGCCACTTTCTCAACTTTATTCATCGACAACTAGTCGCTCTCTCAAGGAAAGAAATGAAATGTTCAAATCCAGCCGGTGAGCCTATCAAAGCAAGTGCTTTTCGAACGGTGAAGGGCAGCGGGCTCAAAGACCTTCTTTTTGCTATCAAAGCTAGAGTCAGTATTGGGCTTTATCCAAGTGGATAGAAAAGACAATCTTCCCAGACTGATCTCTAGCATTCAAAATAGGATTCCCTGTAAACAGAGAGGAGAGATAGAAAGCTTTAGGTATCCAGCTATTCCATCCCCCTTTACAAGAAGAGTGAAAAGCGATGGCTAAGTTAAGTCGGCAAGCTTGATTTGAAGGCTAAGTTAAGTCGGCAAGCTTGATTTGAAGGCTAAGTCGAGAAGGCAATACAGGTAGCTCTTCAGCCAAGAGTACGACACTTGACGGAAGCGTAGAAACTAGTTTATGTTTAGTAGTATCCAAGCAACCTCAGGGCAAATCCATTTTCAAGTAAAGCACTACGGGCAGCTGGTTCCATTTGATGTCTCATACGAGGCACCATCACTCCATCGAATCACAACTAGACTTATGAATCCAAACCTTATTGGGGTTCTTTTCACTCTTCTCTCTCGTTATATTCCTCAAAAAATCTGATTCGTGTGGATTCTTCCCCCAACTAACGAAGAGATCTTGGCGGAATTACCACATAAGAAATTAAGCACAATTTTTCAAAGAAATAGCCCACTTGTTTTATTTCTCAATAAAAGATGGGAAAAACGATCAGTATCATTTGATTGAATAGTTGACCTGACTCCTTATTGTTTTTTTAGGAAACCCCCCACTTCAGTTGGTATTTTTTCACGAAAAGCAAACATGAGATAACAAATCCAGTCTTTCACTAAGATTTCAAATATATGTCCTGAATTCAAGTTGATTATGTTTCGCCTCTTACTCGGAGAAAGACGGTCAAATAATTCTCAATTATGTCCTTGTAGATTGGATCATCCATATAATATACAAAAAGAAACTTCAGATATTTAAGATCTTTCTCTTTGAATGAGATCTCAATTACAGCGACGGTTTAATTAGATATATTATAACTAGAATCCCTTTTTTTTTCCAAGCCAGTTCCTCCACCACCACGAACCCCAGTCAAATTTAGGCATGATACACTTTTTAGTTATTGGGAGAACCCAAGTACTCTCTTTCGGATCTAGGAAAAAGCTCTTAGAGATGTTTTTTTTCCTTTTGGAAGACACAGGAGTGAAACAATCAACCTATTGATATTGGAAGACCCAAAAGATTCTTCCAATATATTAACTCTGGGTCCAATGGAATTTATAGGTATAGGAAGAAGCCCTGTCAAATAGAGATTTTTTCTTTCGATCATATTTTAATTCTTAATACGATATATAAGAATTGCTACTACAAATAGTACTACACACTTGATCGTGAAATATCGATTGCTTGTTCAACCCTGTAAATTACGTGAAAGTATGATACTCCAAATTCGTGGGTCCAAGAGTTTTATAAAACGTTCTTGGTAGAAAAAAAAAATATGAATGAAAGATCCCACTGAATTGAATTGTGTCCATGAATGTAAGAAATAGTGAGAATTATTGATCTCTCTTAATATATCTCTCAATTCAAAAATCCAGGATTTAAATTGATGTCCTTTCATTGATTCCTCCTAAATTGCATTGATTTATCCTAAATATTTCATTTCAATTGAAATTTGGCCATGTATGAGGATCCCCGCTAAGCATCCATGGCTGAATGGTTAAAGCACCCAACTCATAATTGGCAAATTCGTAGGTTCAATTCCTACTGGATGCACGCCAACGGGACCCTCCAATAAGTTTATTGGAATTGGCTTTGTATCAATAGAATCTCATCATCTATACATAACGAATTAGTGTAGTATATTCATATCATAATATGTGAACAGTAAGAACTAGCATTCTTATTAAGACTCGAACTCATAGGGAACAAAATTAATTTATAGATAGAATTAAATATGTAGTATTTACAGACAAAAGAAAAGTATTCTGTTATTGGGGAAAAATCAATATACTTCTAATGTCAAATCAGGATCAACTAGGAAAGGCGAACTTTGGCCGATCAACGCTTCCCTCAATTTAAAAAAAAAAAAACTTCTTTTTTATCTCACGATCTCACCTTAATCTTCCTCTCATACTGAAAAGGAAGATAACAATAAGAGCTTTTTGAATGACCAAGGAAACCTACTTGCCCTATGGCGGGGGTCAAAGTAGTCAAAACAATCCATTTGGGGTTGGAAGGTTATTTTATTTCCTCGACCAGTAGATATCGAACTCTTCTCTCCACGCGCAAGCAAAGTCCTCTTGAGCCTCCTTGGAAAGGTTATGGAGAATTCCAATTCTAGGCAGGCGATAATGCAAGTTCCAAGCACTCGCAAAGGGCTTTCATCGATAAGTTTCTCAATCAAAATCAAAATATTAGTGAGTGAATTTTATATATTACCTCTCCTCCATAAATAAGATTCTTGTGCCTCAGCATTAAGTCTGACTGGAAAATCTGACCCAGAGCTTGAACTTTACTTTGTTGGTACTAAACCCACACCTGATGGACTTCACTAAGTGACTCTTTCTTACTGCTGGAGTCCCTAACTCTTAAAGCCTTATCATTTCAGACTTTCGATCCATCCCTTGTTTGCCAATTGAAGAAAGCCTTCTATTATATTTATATGGTCTCAAACAAGCGAGAAAAGCCTTTTCTTTCTATTTTTTAGTAAAGCCTAAACGCCCTACAATCAAACTAAAGCACTAATGAGCAACGGCTTTCACAAAGCTCAACCCGTTGCTCCTTGCTTTAGAGCCGGAGCTTGCTAGGTGGTGAAGTAGTTCGTGAAGTTTAAATCACACTTATGTCAAGCAAGCAAAGTATTCAATCCAGAAAGACAAAAAAGCAAGAAGTAATTTTCATTCGATCAACAAAATCCATTGTATTTTTACTGCTGTGTACTGGCTTTCATAAAGTACCTTTGGGCAGCATCTACTATTGGGATCCAATTTCGAGATCAATTCGACAATGAAACTCTTCAAGCAATGATCTTATCTATGTCATTTCTCTTGACATAATACAAAAGAAGACTTTCGAGAGTTAGTTAGCCCCTTGACCTCTTCTCTCAAAAAAAATGCAGTATGGGCAAGTCGATCAAAGTCAGAGCGGGGAGGGAATGTTTACATTTATTTTAGTATGACTTTTCATTTCCTGTTTGGTCTTTCAATAAGTAGTCAGCTGCGGGCTAAGAAGCCTCGTAGTCAGACTTAACATTAATTGAAGCAGGTATCAGAGAGAAGGCACCTGTCAGACCTGCAAGCACCGGCTAGTACACAGTAGCAGTTTTCAATCATACAATGTGTATTTAAATATAAAATAAGTATAAGTTCTTTGTTACTAGGTATGAACTTTCTTAAAAATTTATCTCCTTATTGCATAAGAGATAGAGAAATATTAATAACGATTGATGGTATCAAACAAACCATATCAAGATATGTCTAATTCTTTTACAGCATAGATAAAAGTGATTATATCATCTTACAAGCATAAGCTTGAAAGATTCCATGCTTTAATTGATACTGGTTCTGGAGTTAGCCTAGCTAATTCAAGAATTTATCCAAAGTCTTATTAGAAAGATTATGAACCCTTAACAGGACAATGAATAAATCGAGAACAAATCTCTCTAGGAACATGTAGAATCAAAACTTTAATATAAATAGAAGATTATGTTCTAAGCATACAAATATTATAGTCTTATGATCATGTGGGTGCATATATACTTTTAACAGTTACTTTCCTTCGTTAGTTCATATATATTATGACTAACAAAATAATTACTCATAAAATACCATATAATTATTCAATCAGTACACCAAGGATTTATAACCCTATTATGTGAACAACTTGAAATTTCTTTTTTGAAACAGCTAGTATGGTGATTTCAATATAAAAATTAATCAATGCATATCAAATTATGAAAATATCTTAGAAAAATTAAATAAACATTTTAGAGAAAACCCAATTCAATTATGGGAAGTTGATAAAACTTATGTCAAAGTTGATTGAGAAATCCAAATATTATGATAAGAGTCAAACCTATGAGATATGGATAAAAAGATAGAATAGAATTTGATAAACAAATTAAAAAGCTATTAGAACTCAAGATAATTGGAGAATCTAGAAATCTACATAGTAGTTCAGCCTTTATGGTTAGGAATTATGCATAGATGAAAAGAGGAAAAGCTCGTATAGCAATTAGCTTTAAAGAATTTTAAAAAATGCCAAATTTGATAGATACTTTTTACCTTATAAAGATACATTAATTACTTATTTAGTTAATTAAATAATATTTAGCAAGTTTGATTGCAAATCTAGTTTCTAGCAGATCAAGCTTGAAGAAGAAAGTATATCACTTACTACCTTTAGTACACTTGAAAGACAGTATGAATGAATTGTAATGTCTTTTGAACTAAAAAATACACCACAAATATTTTTAAAAAGGATAATAAAATCTTTAAAGAATTTCATGAATTCAGAAGTGTTTATGTGGATATTATATTAATTTTTTAAATAATGAAGTTGATCATATTAATCATCTGGTTTCTTTTGCAAAAATGCAAGGAACATGGAAATTACTCTTTAAGAAGAAAGCATAAATAATGAAACCAAAACAGAATTTCTAGGGTTGAAAATATATGAAACAGGAATAGAGATACAACCTCATATTTCTGAAAAATATATTTATTTTCAAAAAAATCAGAATATAAGGAATAGATTCAAAGATTTTTAGGATGTCTTGATTATGTTAAGGACTTCATAGAAAAATTAGCAAAGAAAGACAACATGTACAATGATTACTAAAAATAAAAAAAAAATACCAAGTCTTGGGAAGATCTCTAAAGTTGTTAAAAGATTAAAAGAAAAATGAAAAAAAAAATCTGCAAAGATTAGAATTTCCATTGACTAGTGATAACTTAATCCTTGAAATTGATGCTTCGGATAATCACTTGGGTGCGGTACTAAAAACAATTCAAGAAAAGATTTATAAATATACAAGCAGAACATTTAAACACACAATAAAGAGATATCATAGTAATTAAAAGAAATTATTAACTATTAAAAATGGGATAGCTAAATTTACTCATTTTTCAAATAAGTTTAAAGTTAGACTTGATAATACTCAAGTCAAATGATTTTGAAATTAAATATATTAAACGATATAATGATTGTACTGTAAATTTTCTCAACTGAAAATACAATGGAGAAGAGCATTTCCCGAATAATAAAGGGCAAAATGATGTGCTGAAGGTCAATAATTGCTTCTTAAAGGTAATGAAATGATTTATGATTGGCTTGCCATGATTGATGATTCCAAGAAGAATTGAGTAAACTTTATTTAGAAAAAAAAAATTACAAATTGATTACTGTTGGCCCTGAGAACTGTAATAATACATGGTACCCAGCACAGCACTTCATACAAGTTAGAGTTCGCAATAGCAAGGTTAATCCAACTATTGATTTAAATCAAGCCTATAATGACTATGATCCTAAATTATTAGAGCCTAAAGCTCTCTCCAGCAAAAGGTCAATTGGTATAAAAGTTCTTTCTGAATAGCTTGAGAGGATAAGTAAAGAAAAAGTGTAGTTCTATAAAGCTATAAGAGAACATATATTTTTTTCTATAAGTGGAAAAGAAAGCATTCTAGCCAAGCAAGCCATCATAAAAAAGAAAAGGCAATATGTGAAATTTTGTGGAATCCAGCTTGCTAACATACCATGAAATATGCAATGTGCTTATGCATCAATCTAATTGTGGCTTTTGTTATAAAAAATCAAAGGAAAGGTGCAATAAAGAGGACATGTTAATAGATGAAGAGTCGATAATAGGCATGTGACAAAAGGATCCACAAGGAAAGATAAAAGATGCCACAAAAAAAAAATCATCAATAATTCAAGAAATCTTTTCAAGCTGTAAGCCATCAAAAAAAGGAAAAGGCAGTTTTCTTCAATTATAAGAGGAGGAAAGACACCTTATCTCCAAATAATGAAGTGGGGTCTCACAATCACTAGCCAATATGCTTTTCTCGCATGCCTTTCTTCGTTCATGGTTCGATATTCTGGTGTCCTAGGCGTAGAGGAACCACATCAATCCATCCCAAACTTGGTGGTTAAACTCTACTGCAGTAACGATACTATAGGGGAGGTCCTACGAAAAAATAGCTCGATGCCAGGATGATAAAAAGCTTAATACCTCTCATTCTTATTACTTTTGCAATATGAAAAAAAAAATGAAAAATGAAAAGGTCGTCTTATTCAAAACCCCAATTATGAAATCCCTTCTCTCCCACTTTACACCTCGTAACGTATCGTGTTCTTATAGAGAGAAATATGCTTTCACATCTTCTTAACTCGAAATGGAAATGACTAAGGAGAGGAAAGGTTCCTTTTTTTAGGGTACTTCTAGGAACAAATCCAGTGGAGACGGGGTGGGACCTGTAGCTCAAAGGATTAGAGCACGTGGCTACCAACCATGGTGTCGGGGGTTCGAATCCCTCCTCGCCCACAACCAGCCCAAAAGGGAAGGGCCCTTCCCTCTGAGGGTAGGAAAATCATGATGGGGATAGCAGACCCACACCTAAGTTCATTTATCATAAAAATGTAACAAGTATGATGTGAGAAAGGATAACCTTATCTCTTCAAATCTATAAATAGAAGGATGTAAGAATAATTAAGGCATCGATCTTCATACAACACTCTCTATATTCCTTAGCTCTTTCTTTGTAAAAATTCAGTTATAAAAAAAATATTTTTGATTGAAATATATCAACTTACATGTCAACGCTTGTGCTAAAGAAAGTTTCAGATACACTTACATGGAGATCACTCACAATCCATGGGTTGTATGTGCCCTCATTTTTTTCATACAGACACGCTGTTAAGTTGTACGACTTAATAGAGTTAATTTTTAATGCTATTAAACCACAAGACTTTATAATGTATTTAAAATTAACTTTATTAAGCCGCGAGACTTAACATGTTCGCATTAAAAAAATAAGGGTGTCCACACATAAGAATATATATATATAGTCCCAATCTGGTCCATTATCTTAACTTTACTAAAGTCCAGTAAAGTTATTAAATTGTGTGGATTTAGGGCTTTTATAATCATTATACTATTAAGGCACACGGTTTAATAGTTTACCCGAACCCTAACAAAATCTTGAATCCTAGATTTGAACATTTATACATATATAAGTAATATTACACATCTTAAAATTTTATATCAAATTATATGGCATTCATCAACTATATTGTAGGATAATACAATTAATTCATTTTAATATGTCAATAACTATCGATCACTAAATAAAGAACTTATCACATGCCACATTATTTGGAGAGAAATTATACATTACATCTGAGGTTCCACGTCACAATGTGATGTGGAGCCACCAACTCATAATAATTAGACTATGTCAATACATGTTGGAAAAATTTTGAATTCCCTCTTTTTATTACCCCTCCAAAATTTAGAATTTCAGAAAACTAGGAACAATAAATGTTGCTCTAATGAGAAAAAAGATGGTCTTTTAAGCATGAATGGCTGATATTGTTCTTTTTTTTAATAATAATAATAAAAGGATTTTTTATTAAAAACAAAGAGTCATCAATTTTGTTGTACTTCAGCTAATTTAAAAATGGCGGTAGCTAGATTAGAGATGGAGATTGGAGAGAGATAAAAAATAATAATTGGAATGAGATAATAAGAGGAAAGAGAGGGAGAGAAAGTAACATTTACTGTCTCTAACATTTTGAAATTTTAAATTTTAGAGAGGTAATAAAAAGAGTGAATTCAAAATTTTTTTCAATATATACTAACATGTGTCTAATTATTATTAGTAGATGGTTTCATATCAGATTGTAATATAGAACCTCTTAGGTATTGTAAAATTTCTGTTATTTTGAAATATATTTTCTCCAACAATTGGCATGCAAGTGGACTAATTTTGACTTATTTAAGCTTCTGACAACCCTATTTATTTTACTATTAAACTTCCAGCAGCTGGAGTCTCCAACAGCCCGACTTAGTTTTCTTATTTAAACTTCTAGTAGATGAACCTCCAAAACTAAAACCTAAGCTTTCAGAACAGCGAGACGACCCCCTCTTTCAATCCCCCCTCTTTTCTGGACATTTTTAATTCCACTAGCTCAATGACATCATTTCCTTTCTCACTTTTTTTGACTTTTCACATTTCTTATTATAATAAGTGGGATATCAAAAACATCTATATATCATATTAGTAATTTGAATACGAAAATAATTCTTATAAATGATTTAAGCCAAAAGACTACATTTTTGGGTGGTATTGGGAAAACTTGTGTTTAAATTATAATTTGAGTTTTACGCCAGAGTTTAATATTCAATACTGTCGAATTTTAAAAAAATAAAGAACCTTTTGCCCCAAGTTAAGTGATTTTTAAAAATTTTTCTTTTATTAATCAATAGAGTTTGAATCTTTAGAAAAGAAAGAGTTAAAAAAATTAACTTTTACTTTCAATAGTGCTATTAATATTCCTTTCATTATCCTTATAACAGCACTTTCTTGATACAATAACATTTAAGGACATACATTTAATCTCATCTTTAGATTATTTAGGGTATATTTGGGATTGAGGTATTGTACATTAAAAGCTACAGATGCAGTAGAAAAAAATTGTGATTATAAAACAAAAGTTAATAATATATAGTAAATATAATTTTTAAATAATAATTTTGATAAAATTATTAAAGACATAATAAATTTTTCATCATAAAAGTGAAAAATCATATTAATATAAATTTTAAGTTACAGTAACTAGTGTTTACCAAACACTTTAGTGATGTAACTTAAAAGCTATAACTACTCAGCCTCAATTCCAAACATACCTTTAGTATTTTTTTTTTCCACTTCCAACTCTTAATTCACCCGTATTATTTCCTATTTTAATATTAAAATAAGATTTCGTAAGAAATTTAAACGAGTGTTAAAAGCTAAACCTTTATATTTTATTCACCTCCTTACTTAAAAAAAGTAATAAAATAGTTAATTATAATTCAGTACACGATGATGTGTTTTTTAAAAATTAAATTGTTATTACTATTTTTGGGAAAGGTACATATGCATGTGTGTATTTATTGAAAAGGAAAAAGGGCAGTTGTGTCTCCAATGTTTGGAGAATGGAATATAAAAGCCACCAATGTTTTAAAAAAAGACATATAAATCTCTTTTTTATTAATAATTCTGTTTATTTTAATAAAAAATAATATTATGCATTTACAATAAAATGCATAGAAAATGATTGTTAACTCCCCCAACATTCAGGGAAAATTATATAAAACTTCTAATGTTTAAAAAAAAAAAGACATATAATCCACTTTCCATGAATTAATTTTATTTTTTCAATTGAGAAAAATGTAGTAGTAATAATAATAATAATAATACCCTTTTCTCAGTTAAAATAAATAGAATTTATTAATGGAAAGGGGGTTATATAACTTTTTTCAAAAAAAAAAAAAAATTGGACATAGAAATATGGTCAATTAAAATAATACATATGTGGGCATAATAATTTTAACATAATTCAACACTTAGTTTATGTCTCACAAGAATAAAATAAATGTTTTTACCAATAAAAGAAAGTTTACAATCAAGCTAATTTTTTTTCTCCTGTTGTTATTGTGTTTCTGTGTTGAGTGAGGAAGACGCCCTATTTATTACACCAGTAGATAACAAATAACTCAAAATTGAAACTCAATTTCTATCACTACTATTCTGTCTTTTTTTTTTAATGGGTAAACTTCAATTCATCTCGAAATAGAATGATAATCTTCAATTAATCATCTAAAAGTGTGAAAATCTCAACATATTTTCATTCCAAAGATGAGGGCAAATATAAGGCACATTGATTTTTTTTCTTTTTATAATAAATGAAAATAAATTAACGTTTTCATAATTTTGGGAGATAATTAAATAATGACATTCTAACTAAAAGATAAATTAAAATTTACCCCTTTTCTTGAACTTAAATCAAGCTTCAACATTCTTGCATATATCCCAGCTGCATAACTCAAAGCAAGCATCTGAGCTCTTTCAACTTAGTTGTTGAACTAAACTCAAAGCAATCTCCTAAAGGGTTGAATAGAATTTGTGAAAACTCAATTCAACTCATTGTTGATTGGGTTGAGAAAAATTAACTTAATCTAACCAAACAATCATGTCTAACCCAAACCAATCCATTGCTATAAATTATCGCGTTGAGTTGGGTTAATCAAGTTTATTAAAAAAAAAAAGAATATCTTAGCATCTAAGTCTTAATTTAAGTTCTAACTAATTTGACATTCATACATTCAATGGTGGTTAAATAATTTTACAAGTTATAAAATTTATTATCTAATAATAAATGATACATAATATTATGAATCAAATGTTAGAATCCTTAACATTATTGATAAAAAGTTAACAAATTCAAACAATAAAGGTTTTTTTAAAAAAATATATTTGGTACATAAAATCAAATTGGAATAAAAAAACACATTAATTATCTGTCATAACATTAAATGTTTTCAATTGTATCCAACATTTACACTAAACAATATAGTGTAATGTGTGAATATGTATCAATTTATTTTTAGTTCGGTCAATGTCAGGCTTAATGTAAAGAAACTGAAAAGAGTCCCTTTATAAAAGAATAAAAAGAGTTAAAAATTAGATTTAACCATTTAGGGTTATACAGTTGATAGTTGACATTAATTTTTTTTTTTTTTATGATTTTTATTGTTTTTGGAACGGGATTATGAAAATGAGCCCAATTTAATCCAATCACGAATTGGGTTGGAAAAAAAAAGTGGCCCACTCATTCCATTATAACTCATTTAACCCATTGAAATTTAATTGGATTGGATCTATTGGATCGACTTGGGTTGAATTAGATTTATCTACCCGCATCCTACACTCCTTAATCCAGCTGCTGAACTCAAGTCAAAATAAACTTTTGGGATCCTTCAGCCCAACTATTGAATTAAACTAAAGCAAGGTCATGGAAATTGGAAATCTTCCGATCCAGCTGCTGAGCTAAACTAACAGCCGAACTAAACTCAAAGAAAGCTCTTGGACTCTTCCAATCCAAGTGCTGAATCAAACTTTTTATTCACCACCCTCCATAACATCCTCCCCTCTTTTAGTATTATTATTATTTTTTTTTAACTTTTCACATTTCTTATTACAAGTAATGATAGAGATACAAAATTTTACATCAATTTTTCAATTTGTCAACAAAATATTGATGGAAGTTTTCGTTGCGTCGACTTCATTAATACATTTGAGTTTTTTATATTTTTATCTAGCTAATAGTTTATTACCACATTTAGTTTATACGATATAGAAAGTTTGTACAAAAGTTTAGAGAGAACGTGAGGGGTGGGGTGAATAGCAATTGCCTTTCGAAAGCCACAGTGTGGGATAGTAAAATGGGTTGACTCTTGACTGTTAACTCGGACATGGGCTCAGATCCATTAAAATACAACACATATCGGTAACGGTTGCCTTTACAAGAAGCTACGTCACATACATTTTACGTGGCATATTCAGAGTTTATTCAGAATTTTATATATATCATACATATATATATATATATATATATATATATATATATATATATATATATACATATATATGCAGCTATGCTTGTCCAATAAAAGTACATCACATTCAATTTGTTTTTTCCCCCCTTATTTCTAATTTTCCGAAACCATCATAAAATTGCTGGTTTTTCGTTAAAAGTAAGCATATATGGCATGATTTTCATTAAAGAGAAATATGACAATAACGAGATACAATTATTGTACAATAAAAACACTCTCAAGATAACCATAAATTTTTGTAATAAAGAAAAAGTCTTAAGTATTCCTGGCGCATTGCAATCTCTCCATTGTAAGAATTTAGTACCGGAGGGGATGCAATGCACCGGGAGTACCCAAGACTCTCGATAAGAACACGTACAATAGCTACAAACTCAGAAACCCTAGAGACCATTGAAACCTAGCTAGGTAGCAGTCTTATTCATTACCATATATCAGCAGCCATATATGTATATATAAAGAGCTTGCATACAGCAAGAGCCTAAACAAACACGGCCATGCACAGAAATACGCAAGCAATATCATCAGCTCTCTCTCAGTTACTTCTAGTCTTCAACTGTTGTACTATCAGTTACATAGGATACTCAACTCAAACACAGAACAATTATAGTGAACACTTTATAATTATATCGGTGTTAATTAAAGATGGATATTAACTGATAATCAGCTAGCTACCAGAAGAAATTGTTGAGGTGGGCTGAAGCTTGAGATGAATCTTCTTGATCATGCGACGGAGAATGCACGTGTCTTCCTTCATAGGTGGTGATCACCATTCTTGGATCTTCTGCTAATCTCTCCACTCGTTTCTTTACTCGACAGTTATCCTGTGTACAACGGTAATAGCTCCTGCTTGTATAAATGACAAATATATGAGTTGCACTGGGCATGCAATGCAAGTTTCAAGTTTGTTTGATGCATTCATGCAGCCTGAAAGTATAGCTTGTAGAGATTATTACTAATCTCACTTGTGAAATAAAATAAACGACACATGAAAGTTCAAATACATTATCATAAATCTGGACTCGGCTATTTATCTAAAAATTGAATCTATTATAGATATCTCTAATGTAAACATCCGCACATTATAAATTCAAATTAAACTTGGCCCAATGCAGTGCTATATATCATTTGTACAGAAGCCCAGCAACTTAATTCGTAGTTAAAAATCAGCTCACAAATTAGGGGTTGCCACAAGCTCAGTTCAGTAACTATTCGCAATCGATACAATATATATAACAGTTTGTACTCTACAATACCATATAAGAGATACACCATTTAGGGCCAAATTTAAATACGCCAGTTATTTTTACTTCTCATTTCACTGTTCATTGAATCGAATTTGATGTCTTACTGGCTTGTATTGATTTTGAAGTGTGACCTTTTGTTGATACAGGATACTTCAGGTGATGAAGGATACAAAGATTGATACCTAGATTGAAGAGACTAAAAACATGCTTATGCATAATTTTAGAAAAAAAAAATGTCATTTGTTTATTAATTACTTTTTTCTATTAATTCACAGGATTAATAGGAGTCAAAGCAAGTTTTATATATTTCAATGTCTAGTTTACATCCATCAGCTTTTACCTCTCAGAATCAAAACAACCACTTTTATGTGTAGAAGTTTTTATGTCAATGGACAATGGGGTAACATGTATCATGAAAACGATATAGAAATTAGAGTGTACGAGGGAAAGTGAATATCTCCACATAATTTCAAAGTCAAAGGCTAGCCATACAAATAGATTGAAACTGTAGCTACTATAGTTTTTCTTTAGTAATACTGGGAAAGACTAATATCAGCTCTAAGATGGAGAACATTGTTTTTGACTTTGCATTTCATGCAAGTGTTCATATTTGTAGTTACCAAGAATTTCAAGAACATAAATGATTACAAAACAAATGAGGTTTATGATTAATGCTTATGAGGAATCTAATCATCCAGAGCTGAAATTATAGCATTAGAATTTTCCTTGACATTTAAGAGATCTTAACACTTAAGTCAATTAGTACATATATCTTTCTTTTTATTATTATTAATAAAATCTCCCTCCTACCTCAAACCATCATGGTTTGGCCCAAAAAAAAAAACGACTTGCTATAAAATTAAGAGAATAAAGTAACTTCACACTCATTATTAAAAAATATATATATTATTAATGCCAAATTTAGAGAAGCTTTCAATCTTGTTATTCAATATGACCCAAAAGCCTAATTTATATATATTAAAAAAAGTGAATGATCTAAAATGAGAAAATATTCAAATACAACAATTTTAGGATTCTTCCACATTTTTTTATTCCATAATAATTACATCATGCTGGCATGATTCTTACCGTATATAAATGTCATATTAATCTTCTTTATTTCGGCTATAACTACTGGAGAGAAGGATCTTCATTTTATTTTGATCATAATCTCTAAGAAAGAACTTTATTTGATTCTGTGACCTACATTTCATTCTTATCAACTAATACCTACAGATAAGGTATATGCACCAACATTTAACATTATTGCTTGATAATTTTCTAACTATCGAAGTTTCTTACGATATTTCCATAATTCCATAACTTTTTTTTGACTCGCAATTATAAATCCCTTAAACTTAATCAGACCAATAAATGTACCCAGGATAAACATAATTGATCAATTATATATCTTTTGGTTGGAGATCTTCTAGCTTCCTTGTCATAGTATATTATAGTTGATCAATTTGAAAATTTGAATAATTACATTGTAATTCGTCATCTTTTAAAGCTAATTATTAGTTCTTTTTTGGCTTTTGCCTTAGATTTTACATAGTGTCATAAATGATTAATGTTCACTCTTATATATTTAACCATTAAAATCTCTTGCACTAGCTAAGCTCTGTAAAAGCCTAATAGTAATGATACCAACAATAATAATGAGAGAGAGAGATAGAAGACATAGCATGTGTATGGGGTACAACTAAGGTTAAAAATCAAATTATATGTGAACTTTTCATAAGATTATTAATGACAAAAGCAAAACAAAAAAACAAAAGTAAATTTATAATTGCTAACCTGGGATGCTGTGTGTTCTTTACAACTTTCTGGCCGTACTTTCTCCACTTATATCCATCATCTAAGACATCAATATCACTCATTGTTTTGAAGCAAAACCTAGGCTCTCTTACCTTCCTTCTTGATTTTATTTTCTTCATTTTCATTGCAGCAACACCAAGATGATGATCATCCACCGTTCTCTTGTTACTCAAGCACTCATTTACATCTCCTCCCCATGCCCTAAAAGAGTTCATATCAAAGCAGAAAATTGTTCATAATTAGAAGCACAAGAAAAGAGGACGAGAAAGCATTTGCATGGAAATTTTTCTTGGTAATTGAGTCAATTTATATTAAAAAAAATTAGCTATAGCATATGCATATACATCCTAATCTTCGTATTTTCTTTTTAAACCATATTAATGAAGAATGAAAACAAAAGTACAGGAGTTAAAGAAAAATTATTTTCCTTTTAAGAAAGGATTATACAAGTAGAAATAAAACTGAAAGAAATCGTTAATTTTTGAAAGCACCATGAGTCCTCTAAAAGGTCTTTGCTGATGAGATTCTTGGGATAATTTATAAATTAGTCTGTGTTATCAAATAAAAAAGGGAAAGATGAAGTAGAAATGAACAAGAGAAACCATGGACAGGAGAAACTTTTGCATGATTAATTTTGATTCTTTTTGTAAAGTGTAAGATCCTTTTACCAGAGATTCGCACTTGATCTTTGCAATGAAAGTAGTTGGGCCCCTCCTCCCAAATTATCGCAAGTAGTTTGTTTTAAGTTACCAGCTGCTGCTGCTGATGAAAGTAGGGTTTCAGTGAGGTTAATGGTAGAAGGCACACCAGCTGCTGCAAGTGATGAAGGAAAAGCTTTGAGAGCTTGATGACCTAAAGGAGCAAAGTTCAAGTTTGAAGCAAAAGGAAAGAAACCCATTTGTGTAGGCATCTCTTGTTCTTCAAACAAGCTTTGGTTCAACATGGCTTGTGAAGTTGATGACATAAATTTCTCTCTTAAGAAAGTTGATGGTAGAAGAGGATCTAAAACAAGTAAGCTCGGTGCCTTAAATAGAAGAAAGCTATCAAGACTAGTGAAGTTTTGAGTCTAGATTAAAAGAATATAAGAAAGGGTTTGTTTATCTTCAAACTTCTAGCTTTACAAAGATATGTGAAAATTACAAAATACCTATAAATTTATGTCATCACCAAGACCAACCACTTTCGCTCTTGGCCTTTTAACAAATTTTGGCTGCTCCTTTTTATTTTTTATTTTATTTCCTTTAAAATATATATTGAGAAAAGTTAGCTAGCTATATTATTTTTAAAAATAACTAAATATATCAATTCTAACGGCGAAGAATTTAAACATTCAACTGAAATTGGTTACTATTTTTCACCTCAAAAGTAAGAAAAAAATTCCATGCCTCATATGTTAGTGGAATTTTCCTATTATGTGAAGTCAACAATACACGACAAAGAGAAATGCACCTAAATATGGCTTAATGATAATAGAAAAAATCGAAAGCGGATGAATACACAATAATAGAACATATTTCTAAAATGCTAATTAAGTGAAAATTAATTATTGATTTTAAAAAGAGTATAGACCAGAAGTGAGTG
This sequence comes from Murraya koenigii, assembly GCA_025617385.1. Classification (NCBI taxonomy): domain Eukaryota; kingdom Viridiplantae; phylum Streptophyta; class Magnoliopsida; order Sapindales; family Rutaceae; genus Murraya; species Murraya koenigii. The sequence continues at coordinate 5,447,568 of CM046813.1, read as the reverse complement.
ATGAATATATCTAGCTATAAAACTATATTATTTTTGTTTTCTAGGGCTTCTTTTTTATCATTTTTTTTAACTAGGATTTCTTTTGGCAGCTAAAAGAAAAATATACATTATACATATGTCAAGGGCAATGATGATAACTCTTGGGTGCAAATCTCTCCTCTGCATCAGATGTGAAGATATCATAATCATGATTTATTTATATATAGAGGCCTATTTGACTTTTTTGAGAGAAAAAGCTTCTCACCTTTTATCATCTTCTTTTTGCTAATTTTCACTTACTTTTTTTAAATTTTTTTTCCCATTTTTTATGTATACTTTCTCAAATTACCCCACATATCTACCCACCATTTCTCAAATTCCAAAACCAACCTATAATAATGTTATCATCTCTTCAATTAAACATAATAACCCGTTGTAACTTTTTCCTTTTTAATTTTTCATGATTAAGTATAATTACTATTTCTTTAGAACCTAAGTTCTTGTTATGATATATGTATATTGATTACACAATTCTTGCCACAAGTTAAGCTAGTCTAAATTTCAATTATTATGTTAATGTTGTACTTGGTCGAAATGTGAAACCAAGATAAAATGATTAACATCACTTAGTAGTATATCATGCATGACTATATATTAATTGGATGATTAAAAATCATACAGAATAATAAGTTTCTACAAGTTATAATTTTACTTCAATGCTTGATAATCACAAGGAATATGAACTTATGATGAAGTAGTTATTTTGCATGCAACAGATACAATAATTATTTATTTTTATAGTAATGAACCAATAATTAAATTTGAATCTTGATTTATGATTATTTCCTTCATAACTCTACACTCTAGTAACTAATTTGTTTTATCCACTAATCCTCCTATACATGATAATTTGCTAATCATTTGAACCTATATTAAGAATTTCAAATATGATGGTTTCATGAGATTCCATATATATTTACCCTATTATTTACTTTGAAAAATTGATATTACCTCTTATAAACAAATTTAAAAATTTGCAAATAAGATACCATCAATACATATCAACTTAACAAAAAATGAGAAAAATTATAATTTTAAATAATGTTTAAAAAGAAAATAAACTAAAACAATAATGATAATAAAATACTATTATAAAGTTTGGGCACAAATTAAAATTAATGTAATGTTAATAATATTTCTACATTTGAATTAATTTGTGACTTGATAGGGTTGTTGCTGGCGTGGAGCTAACGTAAACCTGATGTCACAAGAGTACGTACCATGTGAATAATATCTTGCATCATCTACAGAGATGCTTTTAGGTTCTTAAAATTAATATTTAATTTCTCTTCTTTATTTTAATTAATTATACTTTATAATTTAATTTTAATCCATATGGGCCCTAAGTTGGCGAAAGAAAGAATGTGGGGTGGCAATCTTCATCATTTCTTTTTGTCCCTGTTTATAGGTGGCCATGATCCACTTAGATTTTCAATTGCTTTTTTAATTTTAATTTCTTTTTAAAATATTTTACTTTTTCTGCTTTTATCAATTTACATGTTTCTATTATGTTTGGTCAGAAAAGAACAATTTTTTTTGTTTTTATTTTATTTTAATTTAAAAGTGTTTTGGTCATCTTTTCAGTTTAAACATACAGTTAGTTCAGTATATATACGTACATAGCATCCAATGAGGAACTTAAATTGATGTTATTCAATGTTTTTAACGTACGGCGACAAAAGAATTAATTAAAAGCTGTAGTTTCAAAGTTTCTATTTAAAAAAAAAAAGATTAGAATTTGGTACTGAGGAATTTTTACTGAGCACGCAATTAACAATTAGAATTTATTTTTTATTTATATTACCTAAAATTATGGATTCATTGCTAATCCTTATCCCTTTTTTTATTTACACTTTCAAATAAACACATTTAAAATTAGTTTGATAAAAATATTTTTGTTACAGAGTAAATTAGATAATAATTGGGAGCCACCCATTTTTAAGCTCCCTTGTATGCATTTACGGAACATTTGGTTACACTAACAACATAATTGTTTAATGGTCCGATTATTGCACCCTACCGACAGTCCCGGTGGTATTTTCTATTATCAAAAAAATTAAAAATAAATCGATAATTTACAGTGTCCAAACTGTGAAATATGAATTTTATAAAATTTCAGTTGATTAAACCAGTCTCGACAAAATTGTCTTTATTATAATATCAATATATTGTAATATAATATTTAAATTATAAATGCAGATTTTTCTTTTTATTGGAACTGTATATTTTAGAGACCTGCTTCTCGTTTTTGCTTGTTTCCCCTTGGGAAGATAAAAAGAAAATTAATGTGACTTCTGAGTGGGACATAAGGTTATTATGGAGCTCGTCAGAGACTGGAAGATTTCTGCATATTCACTTTTCTATCTACAACGGATTTCTTTATTGTAGATTTGTTCTGGTATTTTGGTATTTTATAGAATGAAATTTATGATTTGCGTTTAAAAAGGAAAAAAGTGCTATAAATTATGTGGTAAATGAGTTAAAAAAACAATTGTAATATGCGTTTGAGTGGCTCCAATTCCGTGGAATGATTACATCGGAGATTATCATCTAGATCCCACGTGTCTTAATATTTAACATATAAAGGCATAGTTACTCTATTTATTTTTATAGGTACTTAACCGCTAATATTACGATTCACTTACTATATTATACTCGATAGGAAAAGTCTTGTATACTTTCGGTACATACTCCTTATCTCTTGAATTTTTGTCCGGCATGTACTGAGTCTTAAATGATAGATTGAAAGGTTATTATGTGATATTGTGATTAATGTCACGATATTAATACCGTAATTAAATATAAATTCTGTAAATAAAATATAAAATTTATAATTTTAGTATAGACTTGTAAATTAAAATTAATTCTAATATAAAACATAAATTTTAAAAATTAAAAATAAGACTTATAAATGAAAGATAAAATGATCAAATTAATATAAAATTAGTAAATTAAAGTATTATTAGTAAATAATATAAAAGCTTACAAATATAACATAAAAACTCATAAATCAACATTAAATGTAAAATAAAATATAAATTTTAGAAATTAAATATAAGATTTGTAAATAAAAGATAAAACAGGTAAATTAATATAAAACTAGTAAATTGATCTATTACTAGTAAACAAATATAACTTAAAACTAATAAATCAACATTAACTGTAAAATAAAACATAAATTTTAAAAATGAAACAAAAGACTTGTAAATAAAAGATAAAACAAGTAAATTATTATAAAACTAATAAATTGATGTATTATTAGTAAATAAAATAAAATTTTATAAATATAATATAAAACTAGTAAATCAACATTAAGAATAAAATAAAACATAAATTTTAGAAATGAAACATAAAACTTGTAAATGGAAGAAAAAATTAGTAAATTAATATAAAATTAGTAAATTAATTTATTACTGGTAAACAATACGAAAACTTACAAATATAATATAAAACTAGCAGATCAACATTAACTGTAAAATAAAATATAAATTTAAAAAATTGAATATAAAACTTGTAAAAGTAAAGTAAATTACTATAAAATTGATAAATTTATGTTTCACTAATAAATAAAACAAGTAAATCAACATTAAGTGCAAAATAAAACATATATTTTGTAAATTATACCTAAAACTTATGAATAAAAGGTAAGATAGAGTTACTAAAAAAAAAATCACAATTGTAAAATAAAAATAACTATAATATTTATTATCTAATATATTATTGATTTTTTATTTAAATTGAATAAAATTTATTCTCAAAATTGGATTATGAGAAAAATATTATTTTAATATCTTTCATAATTGTTGTAAGATGAGGTTATTCTTTCTACACTTCCTTAAAAACAACTTTAAATATCTCTAAATACAAGTAAAAAGTTTGAAACTACATGAAAAATGCATAAGACTCAAAATGATATCTAATTTTATTAGTATATCATATATGTGTCAAGTAGTATAAAAATATTTTTTTTAATTTTATTTTTGATTGATTGACATCAAAATAAATAAATTATGGTTAATTAACTTGTGCAATAAACATGTATTATTATAGAAAATGGGAAAACAACTCATATAAATATTCTATAATAATATAAAATTTATTTTTAAACTAATTCAGTAAAATTTATTTCTTTTTTTAAAGTATAATTTTTTTAATTAATGAGTAATTGTTTTCTTTATTTAATTAAAAAAATATTTTTTTGTAAATGAATAAGATATTTTTCACTGAAATTTTGTATGAACAATGTTTAAATTTTTAAATAATTAATAATTGTGTATGAATTTAATGATTTTACTTTATATTTACTAATTCTATTTGTAATTTATAATATTTATGGTTATTACAGCATTAATACCGTAATTTTCATTACCGCATCATAAAATTTTTCTAGATTAAAAGATTTATGTGATAAAAATTTAACATATGAGAGTGTAAATTGAAAAATTTCTAAAATTTTATGTTGTTGATAGTATATAATAAATTTTGAATATCATATTATAGATTGTATCATTTTAATGAAAAATGTAATAAAGTCTTTTGTTTTTAGTAGGAATTGAGGATTATAATCATTTCTTGATTGGATAGTTTTAGTTTTCATCTTAATCTCCATTTTCTAATAACTTTTTGGGGTGATGTCCAATTCATCTAATATCAATATGGAGCACTAAATTTCTCATTCATTTTTTTTAAAATATTGATTTACATAATTATTATTAATATTATATTAGAGATTATAATTAATATTTACAATCAGATCATACAACTAAAATTTCTTATACTTAATATCAAAAATTAATATTGTTCAGATTTTTAAATTCTCTTTAATATTCGAAGGGAGAATTATGTATCTACTCAATTATTTAATAATTGAGCAATAACTAAAACTTAACCCTATAATATTTTTATGCTAACTCGAACCTTATACTCGCATACGATGTAAGTATAAAATTTTCCCACTAGACAAAAGTCTATTAGTCAAATTTCTCTTTTATTTGAATATGGATTCTCCCTTCTGCATAGATCAAGGTATTATCCTAGCTACTAAATTTTATTATAGTATCATTTCACTTGTAATGCAATAAAAAGTAAAAGGCAAATAAGGATACGTTGAACACAAATGGATAACCTATATCCTTATCTGAGAAATTATGAAAAAACTCGTAGACCTAGAAGATAAGAACCCATCACATAATACAGCAGCCCTTTCATTTCTTCTTTCTTTCTCCAGAATATCCCTCTCTCAGTCTCATCTAATAATATATACTCGAATGAATGATATGCTGCCCAGACTCCAAATCCTATCTTTGCAGATGCTTCCCGTCCCATGCCATGGCAGCCGTGTCATAGTAATATATATTATATACTAAGCTGTCATTGACATGACATCTCTATCTCTTTTATTGATATTGATTCTTATCATTTTCTTTATTCATTTGTACTTGTCACAAGTTACAACACAAGCATGATGAAATTTTGCAGTATCAACAACTTCACAATCACATGCTTGCGTAGCAGTGTTGCGTGGTGCAGCAATTTTGAAATCTAATATGGGCTTTTATTAATTACCTTGAGAAAAGAATCATGGCTTACAATGATCTATAGACAATTGAATGTTTGATTTGTAAATAGTATTGGTGAAGTGGTATGGCAAGCGACAGCTCCCACGTAATCAAACCCCAATATTATTGTATATATATTTTTTTATACGTGTAATTATTTTAAAAGTAGCTTCAGTAGTATTGATAATAAAATAAACAAAATCTCTAAAAATTGAGCTATGATTAGGACCGTATTTAGATTTGAGATTGGATAATTATAGTTTAAAACTTAAGAAATTAAAATATTATTATAATTTAATTTTATATTTATATAATAAAAAATTTATTATATTTTTATTAATTTTATCTAAATTATTATTTAAATATTATATTTATTATATAATATTAATTTTTATTTTATAATTATAAATTTTTTTATACTATTTATAATTTAGAAATTATATCGTCTTGGTATTAAACAAAATCTAAGAATAATTATGAAATAGAATTAAATAAGATCAGTGCATTTTTTTTATCTCAATTACTGTGTCATAGTCTAATAATCAATTATCACGTAACACATGACAACAAGTAAGATTTTTTAGCCGGCAGATGAATATTTGTTACCTTTTTTATTCAGGGTCTTGTGACTCTTGTCCTTCAAAAAAGCTGATTAAAAAGGTTATTTCTCCAACAGGAAAAAAAGAATAAATAAATTCTTAAAATAGGAGCATCAACATCGAAAAATTCAGTTGCAATTCCATAAAATCTCATTATAAAAGAGTAGGTCCAAAACCTGTGTGTAAGGAGGCCACCTGAGAAAAGTAACCTACTTTTCTGAAAACTGCTGCAAAATCAAGCTACTGAGTACTCAACCACGCGCTGCCATTTGCCTTCAGTTTTTGAAGTTTTTCCAAACCCCTTTTTCCCCCTTTGGCTTTTAATGATTTGCCCACTTTCTCCCTTGATTTATTTATAATAATAGAAAGGGAAATTACCTCTTGGTGAGTACAAAATGTAAATTTCATAATTTTTATATATGCATAAACGCTTTTATCTCAAGTATGTCCCTAAATCAATCTCTACAATCCTTACAAAAATAATTACAATACTATTTTATAGCCCAGTTTCTGAGCTTTAAAATTTAATATGAAAATAGTAATTTATATTTTTAATTGTAGTTTGAGACTTATTTTGTTAAATATTAATATTTTATTTAGAATAAAATTTTTAATATCGCATTATTTGATGTATGTGTTTTTTAACTCTTTATATGCATTGACATTCATACAGACATATAAAATAAATTTATAATTTAGAGATAAAAAATTTTAGGTCTATCTTTATTTTTAAGTAATTGGAATCCTAGACTAAAAAATTAATTTAAACTCTCTTAGGTTTTTTAAAAAATAATTTTAAACAAAAAATAATGGACTTGTCATGTCCGATGTTATACATTTGTGGACTTGTGTCATCGTGATTTTGCAAAAGACCCATTTACCCTTTGAAATGGAATGTTTTGTTTTAACAAACTAACTAACAAGGACTTTTTAGATATTTTACAAAAACGTAAAGTTGCTTTTGATATGCAGTATTATATTAGACTAAATATTATAATTGGACTAGATTATAATATTTAAAGGTAATTAATAAAAATATTAAATACTTTCTTATGTTGGATAGTCATATTTATAATAACTAAATATAAATTAATAAAAATATTTAATTAATTTTTATTAGATATTTTAGATATTTTTTATTTCATTAAAAAGTAAGCAAATAATTAATATATATATATATATATATATAATCAGTTAATTATTAGTATTTTTAATTTTCATGATTATTTTTAATATTACATGAGTGATTATTAAATTTAATACAATCAATAATAAATTATTAAATAGTTAATTTTATTGAAGTAAAAGTACTAATTTAATTAGACTACAAAAACAAAATAAAACAATAAATTTCAAGTAAATACAAATAAAATAATTAATTAAATTTTAAGTAATAAATAAAAATAGTGCTGTATATGAAATAAATATTGAAAATGGATAATTTTTTTCTCTTATTCTAATAATTATATTTATTTAAGTTTTATAAAAAAAAGATATAATAATTATTTGTGAAATTAAGAGGGTGTATATGACTATTTATGAAATGAAAAGAATATATGTTATTATTTAAATAAACATTGAGGGTGTGAGTGACTTTTTCCTTTATTTTTAGTAAGTATATTCATTTAGGGATGGCAATGGGCTAGGCCGAGACAGGATTTGGCCAAGCCGAGCCTGAGTCCGACATTATAAAGCATGAATGCTCATAAAGTTGAATGTTCAAGTCAGCCCTAATAGGGTTAGGGCAGGGCTCGAGCTTTATCCAGGACTCGATCAATTTTTTAATATTTAAACAATTCCAATTTAAAATATCATAATATATTAATATTTAAAAACTTTAAAACCTTATTAAAATAACATAAATATAAAAATTATTCTAATCAACATCTTTACCATAAATTATATAAATAATTAAACACAAACAAAAATTAGATCTAATTCAAATAAAAACACAATTTAATTCAATAATCAAACTAAAGAGTTCATTAATTTAACAAACAAATAAAAACACATAATTCGATTATACAATTTAAACAAGAAGTTCTTTAGTTTAAAAATGACAATTCACAATCTAACGTGAAGAAAAAAAAATTACTCAAATACTTATGGATATACACTTAATTTTTTTTAAAAGTCAGTGCTGGTAGGATAGAGTAGAGCTATATAAAGCCTAGCCTGGCCGAATTTAAAGAGCTTGATATGTATAAACTCGAGTCATTAAATTCGAGCCTAAGCCTAAAATTAGGTACGACTAATCGAGCAAAATCGAGACCGAGTTTTTATCATTCCTATATTCATTGGAGCACCATGATTTATACAACTCGTTGGTCTCAAATTAATTTATCATATTTATAGATATAAGTACATCTGTGAGCTTGTTTTGTTCGTTGATTTGAGTAGAGATCGGGTGCCGCCTTTCTGTTAAATGAGAAAAGGATACTTATACCCTAAGTTTTCAATAATAGATACTAAGATTTTTTTAACTATAATACTTTTAATATTATTAACATAAATAATTGATTTTAATATTTTATATTTGAAAATAAATGTAATAACACATATATTTTAAAAATAATTTCAGTATTTTAAAAAAATTTAACATAGTTTATTTGAAAATCTGATTCTCAATAATCATTTATTTGATAATCTAGCACCCACACTATTAAGCTTTGCTTAAATGATCACACAAACCTTTTAATTTCATACATGAGTATTATATCATTTGATTATAACAATATAAATACATACACATATATATATATATATAGTAATAAAATAAAAATAATAAATAAATATCATATGATACAAATAAAATATTACAATAAATATAATTAATAAAATAACTTATATAATAATTATTATTTTTAATGTTAAATTATTATTAATATATCCTGACGAAGTTTATTAATACTAAAATTTATTCATAAAAATTTTGATTTTATGATTTATATTAATATAGATATAATTAAAAAATATGTTTTAAATAAAATAATATAAATTTTATAAATTATTGTGAATATTATTATAATTATTTTAATATTATTAATATGTTAAATAGATTTTATTATTATTAAAAGAACATAAAAATAACTTTTCTAATATTCAAAATATTTTATAAATTTTATCTTATTTTATATATTATATTATTTTTATTTTAATTGATATTTATCATACAAATTTATTTAATATCAATTATTAGATTTTTAAGATTAAAGAATAATAATAATAATAATAATAATAATAATAATAATAAAATCATTGTAATTATTTATAAAACTAAAAAAATCTATATGATAATTTAAAGAAATCTTGGATGTCGGTAACCTTTCCTTTATTTTTATCTTTCTATTGTCATATTGGTGTGTAAATAACATTTTCCTCTCAATAATATATCAAAATCCTTTGTGAAAAATAACAATGAGGGGTATCACTATCGCATCAGGGTCATTTCAAGTGTGAAAAAGACTGATCAATCTTTAGATGGAATGAAGGGAATGTGATTGCGTTGATGTGGTATTAGTGACTCACGAATCATGTCTATTGATTCAATGGTGGATAATGTGTCAGTCTGGTTCAGGTCTTTTTAAATTTCTAGAATTTTTTAAAACAATTAATTAAGGTAACAATTATGAGTTCAGCACGTTGCCACAAAGCCTAGTGCTCTGGCTATCATATGTACAAGTTTATGTAGCAAATTTTAAATATAACAATTATATATCTTTGTTATTTTATATTTATTTGAGTTTGCCAATTTTTTCTTCTTGTATGATATTTGTGTTTTTTTAGTTAATATCATCAGGGTGATACATATTTTGATAAATATTAAAAAAGTGATAAAATTTTTAAAAATAGACAAATAAGTAATAAACTATTAACGTTAACGAAATTTATTGTCATTTAATGAAATGACGGTTATGCATCTGTGATCTTGTATAAATACTAACACTAATGTGCCTGAATGATATATATTTCAATATTTATCACATATGAAACAATTATTTAAAAATATTCTTATAAGTAACAAACCATTAACTCTAACAAAAGCGGTCAATTAATTAAAAAAATAATATTTATACCCCTACTCATTGATTTTTTATTTTTTTTATAAAAAATATAAATTAAATCTAAATTTAGGTTTTTTTTTTATCAAACTAATATTAAAAAAAATATCATTGAATCAAACTGATCTTTTATTATAAAACAAAAACCAAATCTCTTATGAATCGTGAAGCATAATATAAATCCAATATATATATATATATATATATATGATCTCATTAGTATTAATTTTGTAAATATTAAACTTAAATCTTTAAAAATCCAATATGATGGCTTAGTGAATATTTGTCATTTTAAAGTCCTATTAATAGTAACCAATCTATCTATCAAATTCAATAGTAACCTCATGTTCTCTATCAATTATAATATCTTTATATTATTAGAGTAGTGGTAGAATATAATGGTTTATCACCTGAAAGAGTATTTTTGAAACAATTGTCACATGTATAATAGATATTGAAATATGTCACCTAAGAGACATTAATCATTTTTCTTTATTATTTGTATCAATTACTCCCATTTTATCTTTACAATGTTAAAATCAATAAAAAAATTAATAATTTATCACTTGTCTATTTATTTTAAAAAATTTTATCATTTTTTTATATTTATCAAAAAATACATCACTTGGATAACATTAACCATTTTTTCTTTAACACTATTTTCATGTCATTTAAGTTTGAGGGACAATGCCAAATAATAATTGCACATAATGAATTTGATCTCTCTCGTTTAAAGTAACCTGAATCCAATCGTCTAAAAGCAACAAGATGCCATCATAATTTTGTTTTTTTGTTTTTTTTGTTGTTTGAAATGCCTTACTCCATCAAGTTTTCATATGCGCGCAGTTTATTAAAGTAGATTTGATGTACCAATTATCTTTCATGTTTGTACTTTGCAGTGAAAAAAATTGGATTAATTTGCATCATAAGAGGGAAAAAAACATGGAATCAACTAGGACAAACCGACCAAGATTTACAAGTAGATTTGCTTAAAGTAAACTAAAAGATCAAAGTAAAAAGGCCTAACTTGTTTGTCATATGCGTAACTTTTCATTTCACTCTAATTAAAAATTAATTAATTACATCCTCCTTAATTATGTTATTGAGGTGAGAATATTCTCCAACATAGGCTTCCGACACACTATGTTTTCTTAAATTATGATTTTTTATCACATTTTGTTTGATTAAAATTTAAACAGTAGATCATCATATCCGCGCCTGTCCTTGAATATCAGTTTTCAACAAATTATTAATTCTAATTTCAAACGTAACTATAAAAATTATAGCAATAGTTAGGTATGTGCATTCTAGAAGTTTGAATGAATAAATAAATGCTTGTTAGTTTCTTTTAGTGTGCCTTTTGCTTTATGTTGTTTTGTTAGTTTCTTTTAACGTGGCTGTCAATTTATTTTGTTCTTTCAAGTTTAGTCCAATAAATTTTAAGTATTTTTATTTAACTAATTACTAAAATTATAATTTTTAAAAAAGTAAAAAATTGATAACTCTCTCTGCTATTAAAAAGAAAAGAAAAGTAAAAAAATGAAAAGAGAGAAAAATGCACCAAACAAAAGTGCAAGGCCTAACCATATGATTAATGATATTATATATGGTAGTTTTGATGCTAAGTTATCACCTACTGTGCTCAAATCGGTCAATAATCTCACAAATTTAGAAAGCCTAATTAATTTGCCCACATTTCGAACTCTCCATTTAGTTTTAATTAATTGATTTACAGATTTGTATTAGGTGCTAATACAATATATACACTTATGTAGTAAAGTAAAGTTGCACGTCTCAATTTTTTTTATCTTCAAAATTTATTTTAAATGATCAACTATATAATAAATGACATATTAATTGAGATAAAATTTAAAATAAAAAAATTAAGATATCTATCATTACTGTCTTTACAATATTCTATATATATATATATATATATTATTTATCATCGTTCCTTTGTTTTTCATAAAGCAAAATATCATATTTCATGAGTAATGCATTCTATTTATTGATCGATACATATCTCAAGGAGTTTTGAAGTAAATGATATATATTATAAGCTAAATTTGTTTTCAAATAACTTTATTATTATCTAAAATTTTCTTACTTATATATTGTCTTCGTTTTTGTTCCAAACTTTTTAATCTTTCATGGAACTTTATTACGATTAGGTTTCGATCGAAACCTATTTAAATGATCAACTATTTAAAACTTGAACAAAGCCTTATACATCAAATATTTTAATTTTAATTTTAATCCATATTTAAAAGTTGATTTCCCTGTAGATCTCTCCCCGTTTGGAGTTGAGTAATATGATTGTTTTTATGGTTCCAATTAACTCAGTTTGTATTGGTTCCTTTGTTCACCAATTTGGGGTCACACTTTGGATTAAAATAAAATTTATTTCAGCCTTTCATTTTCTAATCCGTTCATATGTCGAACTAGTCACCTAACGATTGAAAACAAATGATTGGAAATTAAACAAGAATGCGATCAATTAATCTCGCCTTCCTTTTTTAGGTTTTTTTTTTAAATAATATTATTTAAGGTATTTTAAGGGTAGGGGCCTACCATAAAGAGCTCCAAAAAAATCATGCCATAAAAGTCTTTTAGTTATTATTACTTATGTTTGCCATTACAAGTTACCATGTCCATATTTTTCTAGCAAGGCAATTATATTTGATATTATAAGGTTTGACATTGATGCATACATCCAAAAGCATACTATTTTGTGACAAGAGTAGTTGTTAAATGTTTCGTATCTTTTTTAAGAAATCTAATGAAGATTTTACTCTGATTGTTCTCTTTATTAAAAAAAAAAAAAAGACAAATTTATGTCTGACTCTTTGTTAACAAATTCTATTTAATATTGAGAAATTTAAACAATGAATATGAGTCAGTTTTAGTCATATATGATTTATCCTATTGAACAATAAATATGATTCAATCTTAGTGATTCAGTTGTCTTAAATAAACAAGGATTTATAAGAATAGTGTTTTTAAAACATTTAGTTCAGAAATGATAAAATTTAATTTTTTACATTTAGATTTGTTTAATTTTTTTATTAAAGCATATGCAACCTAGTAATTTTTTGGCTTCATATATACTGAGGAAATTAAAAAAAAATTACTTGAAATGTTTATACAACCGTTCAAATAATCTTGCGATATTGCTTAATGACATCAATGACATCAATTTTAAGAGTGTGACTATGTTGCTTTGTATGTAATTTATATTCAACTTAAGAGTTGTACCTAATAATTCAAGACATGTATCTAATTGAACATTAATTGAGTTATTGAGTGTAACCTATGAGTTGATGTAACTTAGCATGATCCCAATTTTAAATGAGTCACAAATAATCTTGTGATATTGAGAAAATGAAATCAATTTTAAATGAGTCACGTGCTTTTTGTTTCTATGCACATAACTATTCCCTCTCACAAGTTTTATTTTTCTTATTTATCTTAACGTAATGCTAGGGCAATCATCTTTTTTTATATTTTATGTGTATATAAACTGGTGTGATAGTATTGATTGCAATAAAACACTGAATAACAAAGATAAATTATGTGTCATCTGTTGTTTTCATTTAATTATTATTATTTTAGAGGAAAGTAAGTCTTTCGATTAAAAGACTAATAATCGCTAACAATACATCGCACCAGTGATGCAAATTAAAGGTCGCATGCTACAACACATAGGATAAAACTTAAGATTTGAGCCTAAGTGAAGGCGATGTCTAATAATTAAAACACAATTACACAATTACAAGCACTGCAAATTTTTTAATAACCAAAGGGAGAATACAATATTTCACACATTTAAACTACCTAAAACTATGAGGAATTTGATGGGTTGGCCAACTCACCTCATCTAATACAGGTGAAGTCCCTTTCTAATTGAAGAAAGAAAAGTTGTAGCGTGTATTAATGCAGTATACAACAACACAATAAAAACAACAAAATACAAACAAACAAAATAAAAAACCACAAAACCTTAACATCAAAATGCCACACCTCGTAGAGTATTCATCAAAAAGTTTCTTGATAAGCTCTCAACTTAGGGCATTAGCATCTAGCCCCGGGCCATTTGAACCTCAATGCACCATTATTAAAACCAATCATTGACCCCAATACATGCATACCATTCTAATATGGACAGTGATATTATCTCAATCTAAATTTTGAGATGATGCCGTCTATAGCCACCAGAAGAACCTCAAGAGGAGTAGAGAACCAACCCCCAACAACCAACGGGAAATACAAACTACCATTAAAAAAAATAATGTGAAAAGAAAAGGCAATAGAGGATAAGCAGAAAAAAGGGAAAAAAAAATCTAAAAACATAAACATAAACAGCAAGCCAAAAAATAAAAAATAAGAAAGTAAAATTAGAGAGAAAAAAATAGAAAAGAAAACATCAGTTGAGAATTCCTTGTTCTTCTTCTAGTGCCGCTATTGGTGTGTGGTGGCTGCTAACTATCGTCGAATAGAACGGTAGCGAGGACGCCGGTGACGGCAAACCAACAAAGTGACCTGATGTCACTTAAGTATATATGAAGGGATAAGATTTAAATTTCCATTAATTTTAAAATAAATTTTTAATTATTAAAATTCTCATAACAGTTTTTTAGCAAATATAAAGAGAAATAATTGGTTTCTTCAAAGGGCAAAAAAGGTAATCCGATGATAAGGAATGGCGGAATTTGAAGCCTAATTATGTAACCATGCAAAAATTAATCATTTTTAAAAAATATAATTATGTCCCAATAAAGCAGTTAGAATTTTGTCAATAAGTGAGCAACACACGGGGCATCAGCAACAACTTTGCAATAAAATCAATTTGGTGTGCGACAATAATTTACTTGATTGATGATGGCAAACAACAATAATTTCAATCAAATTATTCTCTTAAATCTCTTCCAATTGATTGACGTTACATTTGATTTTATGTGTGAGTTGATTTTGATAAGTAATCGGTGAAATCTTGCAATAGTTTTAATGTCTCAACTTAATTCAATTTAATAAGGGAGGATAATTTTTTTTCTTATGAATTTATTGTCAGTCATATCGTACACTAGACTCATAATAACACATTTTTAACTTGTAATACGAAACATAAATTTTATAGACTTGATATTCTGGCATATCAACAAAAATTCTCACTTTTTTTCCAGCTTGATACATTCAATAACCTTTTTTTTTTCACAAGATATTGAATAATTCTCTCCCTATTTTTCTAAAAAAAAAAAATTAAATCATTTTTGCCCCACTATTTTCAGCAAAGCAAGCAAAGAGCCTATTAAAGGAAACCCAGATTCATGGGCCACTCTTTAAGTGCAAGAAGCGGGCCTACATAAACGATAGGTTCCTATTTCTATTAAAAACACAACTTGTAATCTGATTACACCCAGTTGGTGAATAAGGGACAATAATGTCGTTGTATGGAATTAAACTTTGTGTTTGGACATGGAGAGATAGGAGGGCGGCATTTTTTTCTTTTTTCTTTTTTTTTTTTAAAGGAAATTTCTATGATATTGGGTTAAAAATCCCAATATCAATAGTGGGATAAATTAGACCCTTGAATTTAGAAGTAATAATTTTTTTCCTTTTGATTTAGCTTTAATAAATAGTTATTTGTTATTCGTATATTAGGTTATTTTTAATTTAATTAATATACTTAATTTAAGTTAATCTTATAACTTATGATTATAAATATTTTTCATCGAATAAACAAAAGAATATATCTTTTTATCATTGTAAACGAGGGTCTCTCTATGATGCCGTAATTTTTTTTGCAGCATCAATAATGTTTTGATTGTGTACCATTAAATTTAATCAATGATACATAATATTTGTATTAAAGAAAAAAATAATGTAAAGATAATTGAAACCGGTTTGCTAACCGTTCAAGAGGGTGGAGAATTTTTGTAAAACAACTGTGACTATCCTTAGAGTTTGAAACAATTTCACTTAAATAGTATTGTTTGGGTAATATCGAGCAGGTCTCGCTCGAGGCCAATCTAGCTCGAGCAAAAGACCTCGAGGTCAGCCCGTCTCGAGCAGAAGACCCGACCGTGGCACGAAGACAGCCTTACTAGGTGTCCAAGCTGGTCAAGGTCGAGGAGCCTCAAGGCTGGTCGCAGTCCGAGCTCATCCGTCTGCTCGAGGTCTTCAAACCCACGGGCATGGCCCAGCCCCACCAGCAATGACGCTGAGAGGATGCGAGATTCGAATACAGCCGGTTCGAAACAGTTCGACCCTTCTTTCCAACGACTCAACGTGACGATCGAGACCTGGCCGATACCCCACGCGGTATGGTGTCTTCACTGTTACCGATGGCCAGCATATGCCCCCACAGTGTCATCATTTCATACACGCATGACCGACACTATCATGAGGCTACGGGAACCCATACCCATCTGAGATCCCGCATTTCCAGGTTGTGTCGCAGTAATCCCGGCTGTCAGAGGGACCCAGACACCATTAACGCGGGAACGGCTGATCCGGAGAAAAAGGGCGAGAAAAACTGAAGGATAGAAGGAAATCGAAGTGTAAGTTGCGGGGGTTCTAGAATTTTTTCAGGTTCTTCTTCTTCTTCTCCATTTCATTTTTCTTGGGGATTTCCCACAAGTTATTCTTACCATGAAAAGGCCAAAATACTCGTTTATTCCTTCGGTCTCTCTAACAAAGAGGGATACAAAATGAATAACCCGATCACTGACTTGAGCGTCGGAGGGTTTTCGTCGGAACAACACTCGGCGACCCCTGACCTTGTTTTCCGTGAGTACAGGTCCGAGAAGATTGCCGTTCTGGTGAATAGAGGAGAATTGAGATTGGAAAACAGTCCATGCTCGAGCATACCGTGAGCAGGAGTTTTGACACTATTTGAAGGCACGCAAAAAATCGCATCAACAAGTATATTTTATTTAAAAATAATTTTTCAACCTTTCTTTAAATTTGTAATGTGATAATCTTTTTTAAATAAATGTTTCAAAATCTATTATTATTATGTATAAGATATAATTTCTAGTAGGTTATCTATCACAAATCAAATAAATAAGTTGCAATTGTAAAATTTATACTCATGGGTGAGATTGTTTGTAAGTTGTAACCTAAAAAATACTTGATGACCCATGTTTTAATAAAATTTCATATTGCATATTGAGATTATTTTATATGTTATTAAATTGTATAATTAATCATGAAGTATATATTAACTTAAAAATACTTGTTATTTTTAACAACCATTTATCATACCTATTCCATGAATTTATTGTTTATATTACAATTAATATTCTTACATGGTAGGAAATTAGCCAAGCCTTATAAAATTTAATTTTTACAAGCCTACATATTTTCATTTTATTTTTTAATATCACTTTGTTAAATTCATAAAAGTTCACTCTAACGAATATTCCTAATTAGCTTTAGTTTATGGATCATGAAATATTATCTCATTGATATCCTTCGATTTTAATTATAAAATTTTTATGTTACTAAGAGTCATTACTTTTATTATGATAATTAATGGTGATAATAAATAAAATATTATGTCCAATAATATTTAATGGACAAAATGAGAAAAAAATAATTGTATGTCCTTATACTTTTGATATAAAAATATAGTTTGAGATATTTTAATCTAAAGTTTTGACACAAAATTTTAGTCATTAATCTCTCACAGTCTAGTGATCGATATTGAAAGTCAAAATAATATTTTATAATATTATATCATCTACCATTAAATTGTATGAAATTAATAGTTTAATCTTGTGTAAAAAATTTAAAAAAATATTTCTCATTATTTATTTATATAGACATATATTTTTCAATAATAGTTGTTGAATAAAATATTTCTCATTTGTTGTGACTCCTATAATATCTTTAATAAACATATATAAAATATTTTATTACAATACATTCTATTATCACTATTATTTAAATATTAGTGATTTTGTAATTAAATTCATAAAATAAAAATTATTATAAGACCTCATGAAATGCATTTATATAAATTATTATTCAAATAACATTACCTATTTAATTATATTTATTTTAATGATATTACATATATATTTCTAATACTAAATGTAAAAGTAAAAAAAAAATTGTAAAGTGGTAGGTAGTACATAATAATTTTAATTTCAAAATTATTTGTAATTTTTTCATTTTTTTGGTGACTTAAAAATATTTATCAATTAATTAGATAAAATATAATTTAAAGTAACAAGAAATATCACAACTTGAAAATTACTTGTTACATAATTACTTATCCATTAAAATTAAATTAAGGGTGAAACTTCTAATATGAAATTATCCCATTATTGACTGTTGGATTTTGATCCCAAAATAATAGAAATTTCTTTTATTAATTAATTAAAAAATTCATATTTACTTGCAACCTAAACGTTACTTGTTATTATTTAACTAACTAATTTTTTTTCTACTATATCGAATAAGTGGTTGAGATTAAAATACTAGAATCTAAGAGTTCACAACAATCCAATTATCAATGCTATAAAAACTCATACAACATTACAGAGAAATCCCTGTAAAAGATTAAAAAAGAATAAAATGCATAACTACATATTAATTATATTGTTTTCATTAATGAGTACGAAATAAAACTAATCCCTGTAGAATTGTGTCACAAAGCTCTAAAGAAAATGCATTTACTTTTATTATTATTTTATTTTAAGTTCTATAATATAATTCGGTTATTTTAAGTTCATTTTTAAATCTATATTTTATAACATGGTCTATTATTTTAAAAAATGAGGATAACTAATAAAGTGCTGATGATTGCCCGGTCAAACTCTGAACTTGCCCAAAAACGATACCGTTTTGCATCTCTCTTCTCTCTCTCCCTTTTTTTTTTTTTAATAAATTTCAGTAAATAACGCCGTATTAAGCTTCCCATCTTCTCACCACAGACCAAGACGAAGCAAACCCAAATGTAGAACCTTGAACGCGATAGGATTTGGCTTACAGTGGCTGCAAAAATTTCACTGAACTAAGATTTGGATTTCGCACTTACCCCTGTAGGGTATTGTCTTCTTTGGCTTGTTTTTTATTGTTTTATTTTGTAAGGTATTGTCTTCTCATCTTCTTTTGCTGAGCTTTTGCTTCACAATTTTTTCCCCCTTGGCATCAATCCCACTTTCCATATCAACCAAGTTTTGAAAATTTAGACTCCAAAATGTACTAGAACACTTTTCATTCTCCAATTCAAAAACCCCATGATTACATATTCTACATGAACACATCACCCTATCCGAATTGCAAGGTTGATGATTAGCCCCATGATCACATATTAATTAATTAATTGTTAAATTAATATTTCATTTTGAATGTGAAGCGATATTTCATTCTCTTGTTAGCATATTCAGACATGATAGTGGTGGAAAGTGGGTAGAGAGTGAGCGGCTGTGGAGGGAAAAAGGAAGTGACTGAAAAGGAAGTGAATTGGGAAAAGAATGAAGGAAAACGCGCCCTTTTTTCTTTGCTGTTTTGAGCTTCCAGATTTTGAATTGGGACAACTATTGTTCGGGTAAAATATCGACGTACCCTCAAAGTTCTTCCGCGATATGCAGTAAATATCGACAAGCTCCTCGAGCTCTTCCGGCCAAGCAAGACGCCTGAGGGCAACCTAGCCCGAGCAGTCCTTCCGGTCAAAGCCGGTCAAGGTCGAGAGCTCCTCGCCACCGAGGTCATCCTTCGGTCAAAGCTCGGTCAAGGCCGAGAGCTCCTTGCTCGCCGAGGTCATCCTTCGGTCAACTCGGTCAAGGCCGGAGCTCCTGCTCGCCGAGGTCATCCTTCGGTCAAAGCCGGTCAAGGTCGAGAGTTCCTCGCTCGCCGAGGTCATCCTCGTGTCAAAGCCGGTCAAGGTCGAGAGCTCCTCGCTCGCCGAGGTCATCCTTCGAGTCAAAGCCGGTCAAGGTCGAGAGCCGAGCACATCTCTCCCGCTCGCAGAGATCCACGAGCACACTGGACAAGACCCGACCCGTGGCAACCCGACCCGTTATCTCGTAATCCCGCACACCTTTTGATGTCCGACAAGGGTCCCACATGGTGCGAGAGGTGACACCGTTGTTTCATGGCTCAAGACGTGCCACCAAGGTGTCATCATTCCTCGCGACTTGCCCGACATGGTGATCCGCCACGTGAATCGGGTTAAGTGGGACGACCGCCATCCCTGTGGAATATTCCGCCAAACCTCGGTCACGAGAGACTCAGATACCACTAGCGTGGAGTGGACAAACTGGAAAGGAAAAGAGCTGGAAAATGGAGTATAAAAGGAAACGAAGGAGATCGTACATGAGGGTTGAAGAATTTGATTCTCAAAGGTTGGATTTTTTGATACACGTAGAGGTTCTACCTTCCGATTCGTAAAGGATCCGAACTTGACATGTGTTCTTCCTTTTCAAATTTCTCTCATCCGATTCTCTCTAAAAACACCATACTTATCCAAAAAGGGGGCGAATAATACCCTTTCATTTTTCCGGCCTCCTCACTAGCGGAGATACCAAAAAGATAAACCCGACATCGACTGAAGCGTCGGAGGGTTTTCACGGACACGCCCGACGACCCTGACCCGGCTCGTGAGTACAAGTCCGGAGATCACCGCTCAAGAAGACAACTGAACAGACGAGTGAGGCAATCCCGCCGAGCTTATCGCGAGCGTAAGTGATCGAGGCATCGCTTGAATCCGCGAGCGTAGGTTTCGGACATCCCCGCCGAGCTCGCAGGCACTCGCTGGAAGGTTCAAGCACCGCTGAGGCACGCGGAAAAGTCGCGATCAACATTTTTGGCGCCGTCTGCGGATCGCAGACAAAAGCCCGATTTCCTAATACATTCAAGACACACAACACAACGACTGAGGGAAACAACCAAGAGGAGTAAGTCCTAAGAATCCAGTGACTCGAGAGAGTGGCCAACGAGGCCTGTAATGCGGAGATCCGTGAAAGGATGGATCTGATGGAAAACAGATCGAAACTATGACCTCCCCGTTACAAGAATTCGTGGAAGGACAGAGAAAAGCATGCAACGATGTCCCGAGTCCAACCGAGGGAATGCTCATGTTCGGAAAATGCGGAGATGAAGCCCAAAGACCCTGGCAACCAAATGTTGCAGTGAGAGAAGAAACAAACATGGAGGAAAGGGGTCTCGCCAACATTTGCAGGAGATGCACCCAACCTCTCGTATGGAGGAGTTGGAGGGAGAGGTACGCAGTTGGCACAAGTTGTGGAAGATCTTCTGGGAACCGAAAGAGTCCAAGTCGGCGAATAACGCTGGACAACGAATCTCCTCTCTCCTGAGATCACGGGTGTCACGATCCCATCGTGACTTTCGCCTCCTGATCCGCAATATTCGGAAAGAGTGACCCATTAGTACACATAGAGCGGTTCAATGACATGACAGGGTGTAAGGTCTGCCACAAAGACAGAGGTGCAGGCCTTCCCGCCACTCTCGAGGGAAGGGCGAGAGAATGGTACCGCAGACTCCTACTGGGAAGCATTTCGAGTCTCAACAGATGCGCAGTGGAGTTCGCAGAACAATTCTGGGCGCAGTGACCCCCGAGGATGACATGACGGAGCTCGCTGAAGTGAGGCGTAAAGAAGGAGAGTCCTCCGGAGTTTATCAAAAGATACCATAGATCGGTCCTAGATCTCGTGCGCTCAACCATCCCCAAGCTCCGAGAGGATTAAAAGAGGTGATCCTGATGGGAGACCATGGTATAACTCGCGGAGTCCATCGATCCGCTCATATTCGGATGCGTATGAGCAGTGAAACCGGATATGGAAATCAAGAGGAAAAGGCTGCAAACCGAGGAATTAGCAGGACCGTGAGCTGCATCGGCTTGGCTCATCCAGACTGGACGAGAAGTCAAGAGGTCGTGAACGCACAACTCCCGAGGAAGTATTTCCGTGAAGTCCCCTTGTATTATAAAATGCTAATGTAAGATTTCATCCCAAGACGGGATATGTAAAAGTACAAATGTATGTAAGAATAAGAAAACATTCATAATGTAAGTTCAGGACGAAGAGCAAAGGTTTAGTAAGAGCTCCTCAAGACGAAGTCCCAAAGCCTAACTCATTAGAGTGATCTGCCAAGCTCCAAGTTATTTGAAACCGGAGCAGTGAGTTTCATCGAAGACCTCGAGTCAATTAAAAGGCTCGAGCAGTAAGAAGAGCTCCTCAGCATGAAGTCCCAAAGCCTAACTCATTAGAGCGGATCGTGCCAAGCTCCAAGTTATTTGAAAACCGAGAGCGTGAGTTTCATCGTAAGACCTCGAGTCAATTAAAAGGCTCGAGAGAAGAAGAGCTCCTCAGCATGAAGTCCCAAAGCCTAACTCATTAGGCGGATTGCGCCAAGCTCGGGTTATTTGAAAACCGGAGAGTGAGTGTCCTCGGAAGACCCCGGTCGATTAAAAGGCTCGAGCGTAAGAAGAACTCCACGGCTGAAGTCCCAAAGCCTAACTCATTAGGCGGACGTGCCAAGCTCCGAGTTATTTGAAACCGAGCAGGAGTGTCATCGAAGCTCGGTCGATTAAAAGGCTCGAGCGAAGAAGAACTCCATGGCCGAAGTCCCAAAGCCTAACTCATTAGGCGGATCGTGCCAAGCTCCAAGTTATTTAAAACCAGAGCGGGAGTGTCATCGAAGCTCGGTCGATTAAAGGCTCGAGCGGTAAGAAGAACTCCATGGCCGAAGTCCCAAAGCCTAAGTCATTAGGCGTGACGGTGCCAAGCTCCAAGTTATTTGAAACCGTAGCAGGAGTGTCATCGAAGCTCCGGTCGATTAAAAGGCTCGAGGAGAACAAGAACTCCCAAGCATGAAGTCCCAAAGCCTAACTCATTAGGCGTGATCTGCCAAGCTCCAAGTTATTTGAAAACCAGAGCAGGAGTGTCATCGAAGCTCTGGTCGATTAAAAGGCTCGAGGAGAAGAAGAACTCCTCAGCATGAAGTCCCAAAGCCTAACTCATTAGGCGTGATTGTGCCAAGCTCTCAAGTTATTTGAAAACCGGAGCAGGAGTGTTATCCAAGACCTCTGGTCGATTAAAAGGCTCGAGGAGAAGAAGAACTCCATGGCCAAAGTCCCAAAGCCTAACTCATTAGGCGGATCGGTGCCAAGCTCGAAGTTATTTGAAAACCGGAGCAGGAGTATTATCCAAGACCTCGGTCGATTAAAGGCTCGAGCGTAAGAACAACTCCTGGCCGAAGTCCCGAAGCCTAACTCATTAGAGCGGACTCGCCAAGCTCCAAGTTATTTGAAAACCGGAGCAGGAGTGTCATCGAAGCTCCGGTCGATTAAAAGGCTCGAGGAGAAGAAGAGCTCCATCAGCATGAAGTCCCAAAGCCTAAATCATTAGGCGGGACGTGCCAAGCTCCGGTCATTCAAGACCGGAGCAGGAGTAATATGGAAGAAGCTCGGGTCAATTACAGTCCGAGCAGGAGTTCAAAAGAACCCTTATCCAAAAGTCCCTAGGCCTAAATTCTTGGCGGACGTTGTCTCAGCAAGAGCCAAATGCAGTGCTCGAGCAAGTCAAATGAGCTCAGCAAAATAGACATAAGGCTTTTTAGCCTAAGTCGAGTAAAACTCTACCATGCATTCATAAATAAAAATAGGATGTACAATACTTAGAAAATTTTTTACTTAGCAAGCACATTCAAAGTTAACTCAACGTAGAAGACAAGAATGTGTGTACACTAGCAGTCAATAGAATTGTTCAAAACATGTATATCTTTATTTCATGTGAAAAGATTACATATGTAAAAAAAAAAAAAAAAAGAGACAATCCAAGTCATTCAAAGAACAAGAGGGAAGAGCAAGATCGCAGCAGGAACATCATCAGCAGCAGCAGGAGCACCAGCAGGAGGAGCAGGAAGAAGGACACCAGCAGGAGCTTCAGCAGGAGGAAGGACACCAGCAGGAGCTTCAACAGGAGGAAGGACACCAGTAGGAGCTTCAGCAGGAGGGGCAGGGGAAGAAGAGGGAGCCGGCTTTCTGACAACACCTTGGGGCTCGGATGAAGTAGCCTGGGTTGCTCATGTACTCGGCCACATACCCTTCAACCTTGGACATGTCGGCTTCGGGGTAAGCCTCGCAACGAGCTGGGTCAACAGTCCTCTGTCTCCTACGAGGAGGACCCTGCTCTGCACGCTCGACCGCCGAGCCAAGAAGGAGCTAGGCTCGAGCTGATGGAGGTGGAGCACCGATTCAACTCGTGGTCTTTTGAGGTACTGCAGCCTCGGTTGTCCCCACGCACTGTGCAACATCTCGCGATCTTGCCAGCCATCTCTTCGCTCAGTATAAGTTGGACTCTAAAAGCTCCGAGGTGTCAACGAGTCCTCGCACGAGCTCGCGTTTGCAAGAGCAGCTCGAACACGTGCTCGAGTCGACTACTAATTGAATAAGAAGCACCCCAGAGACCGCAAAACAACCGTGGCATAACAATGAAAACAGACGCGAGTAGAAAACTAAAAGTAAAATTCACAAGGCGTATAAATGACCTGAATGCGTAAATGCCACGGACCTGAGGGACTCCTCGCCACGGTGCAGCAGGCCCCTACTCTCCCCAACGAAGAAGAATTTGCTCTTCCAACTGCCACCGGAGGTGGGAGATCGCTGATGGGCTTCTACCCTTCAGCTCGGAGGTAGGTAATACCAACCAAGATCCTTCGGCTACACTTCAGCTCGGTAGAGGTGTCCGATTTCCCTACCAAGGGCTCATCCAGTCGCAACTGCTTCCACAAAACGAAGAGTCCTGAAAGGACCCTCCACCCATTCGGGTTCGGCTGCCCGGGCCGACTGAAACCCGCATGAAACCCGACCAAAATAAGGTCGGAGAGGCACCTAACCCCCATCCGAGCACTCCAAATAAGGTTAGTAAACCCACTGGGGACTACCGGGATTTCACCGCCTCGGCAACCTCGTAATTACACTATCTGGAATGTGGTAAGTTTCCCAAGTCCGCTCAACTCCGATTGAGTGGTTTCACATTCTAAGTAATCAACGGGTATTCCCCACGCCGGACCTCCGGCCGGCCCTCACTCTCCGACGCGGCCGGGTCTCACCATGGTAATCCCTCCTGGACTAGAATCCCTCACTGGATTATACTCGTAGGTCAGGCCTCACTAGAAGAGGAAGAATCCTCCAGTGACATCCTACGGGTCACTGGGATCCGACATTTTTAAAAGCGGTATGGACTAACAAGATGCAGAGGAAGAAACAGAGTGGTGAAATGGAAAATCGAGTGGTACCGAACACAAAGGAAGTGTGGTAGCCTGAGCCGCCTGACGTAAAGAAGAAGACCCAGAAGTGCGGAGAGCGTATGAATTTTGAATTCGAATGAGAAGTAAGCAACAGAGGGAACAGCAAGAAGTTGGGATTTTAAAGAGGAAGACGCTGTCCTTTCGAGTGGCAGGCGCAAGCTTGAGGACACGACCTTTAGGTCGCTGTCCTTTCGAATTTCAAATACGCTGGCCGATCAACCCACGTGTCCCGCCTTAAATGAGAAATGATTCAAGTGGCGATGAATCGGAAGCATGGGAAGAGTAAAAGGCCGCGATCCGCCCATCATTATCGAAGCTTCAGCCTTATCTCGCCTCACTCAAAAGACTAGAAACCTGGGACCGTGTTTGGGTAAAATATCGACAGCCCCTCAAAGCCCTTCCAGTGTATGGGTAACATCGACAAGCCCTCGAGCCCTTCCGGCCAAGCAAGACGCCCGAGGGCAACCTAGCCCGAGCAGTCCTTCCGGTCAAAGCCGGTCAAGGTCAGAGCTCTCGCCACCGAGGTCATCCTTCGGTCAAAGCCGGTCAAGGCCGGAGCCCTCGCCCGCCGAGGTCATCCTTCGTGTCAAGCCGGTCAAGGTCGAGAGTTCCTCGCTCGCCGAGGTCATCCTCAGTCAAAGCCGGTCAAAGTCGAGAGCTCCTTGCCCGCCGAGGTCATCCTTCGTGTCAAAGCCGGTCAAGGTCGAGAGCCGAAAGCACATCTCTCCCGCCGCAGAGATCCACGAGCACACCGGACAAGACCCGACCCAGTGACAACCCGACCCGCTATCTCGTAATCCCGCACACCTTTTGATGTCTCGACAAGGGTCCCACATGGTGGAGAGGTGACATCGCTGTTTGCATGGTCAGCACGTGCCACCAAGGTGTCATCATTCCTCGCAGACTCTGCCCGACATGGTGATCTCGCCACGTGAATCGGGTTAAGGGACGAACCGCCATCCCTGTGGAATATTCCTCCAAACCCGGCCGCCGAGGACCCGGATACTACTAGCGTGGGAGTGGACAAACTGGAAAGGAAAAGAGCGGGAAAATGGAGTATAAAAGGAAACGAAGGAGATCAGCATAGGGTTGAAGAATTTGATTCTCAAAGGTTGGATTTTTGATACACGTAGAGGTTCTACCTTCCGATTCGTAAAGGATCTCAGAATTTGATACGTGTTCTTCCTTTTCAAATTTCTCTCATCCGATTCTCTCCGAAAACACCATACTTATCCAAAAAAGGGGGCGAAATAATACCCTTTCATTTTTCCTGCCTCCTAACTAAGTGGAGATACCAAAAAGATAAACCCGACATCGACTTGAGCGGTCGGAGGGTTTTCGCCGGAACGCCCGACGACCCTCGACCCGGCTCGTGAGTACATGTCCGGAGATCACCGCTCAAGAAGACAGCTGAATCAGACGGCGAGGCAATCCCGCCGAGCTTATCGCGAGCGTAGGATCGAGGCATCTGCTTGAGCCGCGAGCGTAAGTTTCGTACATTCCCGCCGAGCTCTTGCGGTCTCGTTGGAAAGTTCAAGCACTCGTTGAGGCACGCGGAAAAGTCGCATCAACAACTATCATTTTCCTAACTAATATTATATGTGACATTTTTAATTTTTCTAATATTTAGAGAGTCATCTATTCCATCCACTTTGCATATAAAGGCTATCAATCCCATTTGTTTATGGAAGGAGAGTAGAGGTTCCTATTGTTACAGGATTCGAATCCACTCCCTCAACAGTATCTACAAACCTAAGTGGCTCAGGATGGTTGCATTTACGTGCACTCTTTTTTTATTTTTATTTTTTTTAATTGTTTTTGTAATGACACTATGT
The DNA here is from genome assembly GCA_025617385.1 of Murraya koenigii. Taxonomy (NCBI): domain Eukaryota; kingdom Viridiplantae; phylum Streptophyta; class Magnoliopsida; order Sapindales; family Rutaceae; genus Murraya; species Murraya koenigii. The sequence continues at coordinate 5,420,197 of CM046813.1, read as the reverse complement.
ATCAAAATTCTAATGAAGGGTCTTTTGTGAGCCTAAATTCAAACAATGATAACAATAGTTCAGGTGTCTCACGAGCATGACACACGACATCGAAAGTTCAAGAAACAAGGAGTGCCGGTGTAAAGCACAAGTGAGCATTTTAAATACATAATCAAAATCCAGAAGCAACATTTGGAGTCCACACCGTTGCGCACGAACAACAAACTTGAAGTTCTCTCTGTTCAGTCTACGAAGTTCAAATTCTATCATCATCAGCAATCTAAAAAGAATTAGTGGAGACAATATCAGGTATCTAAAATTAACTTAATTAATGCATTTATGGATACAACCAAACAGGTTATGTAATGCAATGATAATCAACTATGTGAGTAACAAAAACTATGTGCTGGCAATGGTATTTAAACAGAAAAATCAGATTGAACGCTGACAAAAACAATTGTGAAACGATCATGTTTATTGTGTAAATTGAAAAGTATCATTTAATACAGTATAATATATTTGTTTCAGTTTTACGTTTTTTTTTTGTCGTTTTCTTTAGCATTTTTTAATATATATTTATAATAGGCATTAGCTACAGTGAGCAGTAGAATGACAAAACTGGTTTTGTTAATCAAGAAAAAAAAATGGTGAATCGGCGATTTCTGAAGATCGATGTCATGCATTTTGATGAATCAAAGTCTCAGAATTGGAAGAAAATTAAAATGAAAAGAGGGCAACTGCAACGTACCAATTACAACAAAGACAGATAAATTTCCCCTGAACATATCGTCAATCACATGATGCTGCATATTTTTGTTTCCTCCATAAAGGCACTACAAAAATTATGAAGCGGCATAAAATAATTAATATAAAGGCATTCAATGAATACATTTATTTTTTATACATTACACGAACTAATTAATTGATGAAATTATAGATAACATGTAATATTGTTTTAATGCATGTCATCACTCCACTAGTTCGTTGGCTACAAATTAAGATTTTGTTGTGGTGTAGGAAATTTATGAAAACGTTCAACCAATTTATAAGAAAAGTGCTGCTCTTTATTCACCCACTACTTACCACATGTATATAAAAATTATAATGATTAATTATAATATAAACATGGAGGTGGTAAATGTATAATTAACCTACTCTTAAAGCACTCAATAATTTTAAATTTCATTATTTCTATTACATTAGGTCTTTGATATTTCTATTTCCTCTTTTCATATATTTTCATATTTAGGTTTTTGTATTTTCTTTTTTATTTTAATAAAAGTCGCTCGTTCCTCGAGGTTATTAAATGAAAAAAAAAACTGTGTAAATTCAATCGAATATAAATATATATATAACAAAATATAAATGCAAAAATAAAAAAATAAATAGTAGAAAATGAAGTATTTATGTCATCATACAGATATCTATTAACAAAGAAAAATGATAAGAGAGTCTTAAGGGTGAGACAATTAAGAAAAAAACAACATTGTGCATGGCCGGATTTATAGTGTTAATTGAAAAATATTAAAAATTTTCGATTGAGACTATAACTCCAGCCTGGTTTTACGTTCTTCTTGTCGTTATTGTGTTAGATTTTTTGATTCAAATATCAGTGCTCGTCATTAATAAGCTGAGCACTGACATTTGAATAGAAAAAAACAATGTTAAACCCGTGCGAGATTATAATGTTAATTACCACTGTAACCTTGCACAAGTCTAACATTATTTTTATCGTTGCGATCTCATTTGTAGGTTCTTTATGATTTTACTAATATACTGTAACAAGTTTATAACATGGGAGTGCCTTTTCATTACTGAAGCTTCATATGTGTAACCTGGCTTGAGTGCCCAGGAACAAAAATCTGAGAATGGGATGAATTTTGAACTGAAAACATCCTTAGTTGCACCATCAATCCACATCAATTGGCTCCACCATTGTTCTTCTCCTATCAAAACTGTATTTTTCTGTCCTCTCTGAGATTTTAAATTCAGTTGCTTAAGCTCGGTGAAATTTTCTTCAGTTGTTGACGGCCCCAGCTTGATTACTAGCAATTATTTCTTCCAGTAAGGGGCAGTCATTTGCAAATAAGAATCGAAGGTGAGGAATGTTGACGAGGCATGTCAAAAATTTTATGGAACCATTGCTGGTAAATAGATCTTAAATATTCTGGAAATAGCCATCCTGCAGCATACTTGTCATATATGACTTTGAAGCTGATCCTGGGCGCCCGATGATTAGTCTTCCGGTGCATTTCTGTAACTTAAAGGATGATTTGAATTTCCGCACAGAACGATGAGTTGATAAGAGACGACACTTACATGTGAATGTGTTTCAAGCTCTCCAATTCACTCAATAACAAGACACTAACGCCAAAGAGGGATAACATGTCAACGTCTGAATCAATCTTAGTTGGTACCCTGCTGAAAACTTGTAATGCTGAAAGCATTGATAACAGTCCTTCCGGAAATGCTTTTAGCTTCTCTGTATCATCTAACAGCAGAATTGTCAGTCGACAGCATCCCTTTATCTCAATTGGCAACTTTGATATATGTGAAGATGACAGAATAAGATACCGTAGGTTGATCAATTCACCCTTCCGCATAGGCAGCTTTCTCAAGTGTCTATTCTGTGACCAGACAAGAACTCTCAAGGCAGGCATCGATTGAAAGAACCTTTGTGGAACTTCCTTTATATTAGCACGTCTTACGAGCAAAGTAAAGAGGCGGGGACAAGGGGACGGTGGTGTGCTGGCGGGGAACTCCGCAATGGCACTCGTGTGGGGGCGAGGGATGTGATTGAAGAACTCCACAATGACACTCGTACCGCCCTGTTCCAGCTAGCTCTTTCTTGTCCTGTAATCAACTCATCTTTAGATTTCACTGCCAAAATCTTCTTGTCCTGATCTTGGGAAGCTATCCACAAAGCCAAATCTCGAATCATATCATGCATCTTAACAAAATTTCCAAAATAAGCTTCAACCTCTTCCAACAGATAAACACGTTTTAGACTTTCAATTATTTATTTGCCTTGCACTCGTGCAACAGCAATATTATGAGAACCACGTAAAAGTTGTTGATGCAGTTTTTCCCGCGTGCCTCAACAGTGCTTCGAACCTTTCAACAGTATCTCCATACAACTGAAAGCGTGAATGTCTCAATCTTCCCGTCAGCTCCAAACAAGACTCTGATCCTTCTCGCCGCGATAAGCTCGAGCAGTGATTGCCTCCTTGTCCCGCTCACTGCCTTCTTCGTAATGCTGATTCCCTGCACCGCACTCACGTAAAACCGGTCAAGGGTCACCGGGCGTGTCCCTACGAAACCCTCCGACGCCAAGTCAAGAATCGAGTTTTCTTTGGTATCTCCTTAGTGAGGAGACCGGAAAAAATGAAAGGGGTATTATTTCGCCCCCCCCTTTTTGGATAAGTATGGTGTTTTTAGAGAAAGTCAGATGAGAGAAATTTGAAAAGGAAGAACCTGAATCAAGTTACAGATCCTTTTTTTGAATCAGAAGTCCCAATCTTTCTTTCGGGTTCAATTCTTCCAACCCCTTTGTGAATTAGAAATGCCAACCCTTGAGAATCAAATTCTTCAACCCCTGTAACGTTCTCCTTCGTTTCCTTTTATACTCCATTTTTCCGGCTCTTTTCCTTTCCAGGCTGTCCACTCCCACGCTAGTGGTATCTCGGGTCCCTCCGACAACCGGGTTTGGCGGAATATTCCCTGTGGATGAGCTGACTGCTCCTTAACCCGATTCACGTGGCTGATCACCATGCTCGGCAAGTGCGCAGGAATGATGACGCTTGAGGCACGTGCCTGCCACCGACAACAGAGATCACCACTCCACCATGTGGGACCCTTGTCGACATCAAAAGGTGTGCCGGATTCCGAGAAAACGGGCCTGGTTTCCCTGGCCTGGTCTTGCCCACCGTGCTCGTGGAACTCTACGAGCAGGAGAGATGTGCTCTGGCCTCGACCTTGACCAGCCTTGACCCGAGAGACGACCTCGAGCGGTGCAAGGAGTGCTTAGCCTCGACCTTGACCAGCCTTTGACTCGAGGGACGCACCTCGAGCGGTGCAAGGAGTGTTTTGCTCTCGACCTTGACCAGCCTTTGACCTCGAGCAGGGTCGCTCTGCCTAGGGCTCGTCCCTGGGTGTCTTGCTAGAGCTGGAAGGGGTTCGAGGGGCCTGTCTGATATTTACCCAATACACCTGGAAGCGCTTCGAGGGGCCTGTCTGATATTTACCCAAACAAAAGTCCCTCCCCAATCCAAAGATCGACAATTTCATCTTTCCTAATAAGTTCGTTCTTTAGGAATAGTGAACAAAATAAAAATGAAGTTCTTTGTGTTTCAATGCTCAGGTGATCATCGCTGAACTTCAAACGAGGAAAGATAACATCCCCCATAACTGGAAATTCAGCCGGATAATTACTCAATTCAGTAACTGCATTTTACCACGCATCACGGTTTCTACTACTCGCCACGGCGCTCCCAATAGTGATAAGAGCAAGCGGCAGCTCTCCAAACCGTCCAGCCCCAGTTTCTACTACTCGCCACGGCGCTCCCAATAGTGATAAGAGCAAGCGCCTACATTATCTGGTATATCAGGGTGGGCGTTGAGTATATCGTCCGTCACCATGAGCCGGAACAAATTCCATGCATCATATGGTGGCGAATAATAGACTTTAAATTTCCTTTGATTGCCCATGATAATGTAGGCGTCCTCCATTATGGTTATAAGTACTATTTTCGATCCATTTTGAACAGGAACACCCGCTTGATCTAAATTTATTGGTCCTCGTAGGTAATCCAACAACAACACAAACATTATCTCGCTCAACCTCCGGGAAATTTCTGTTGCTCTCTACCTTGTTCAATTTTGTCATCCCACACATCCTTCGATATGGCTAGTCTGTATCTCATAACCTGCTGAATTGTCTCTATATTCATTACGCCAGCGGACGCCTTAACCAAAATAACCAGATCAAAGATATGCCTACTATCGCTGAACTTGTTGTTGAGGTTTTCTAAGAGAGCGGTCTTCCCCACCCCACTTTGCCTCCCAGCACGGGCTGCGGCGGCGGACAAGCAACTTCTTTGACCATCATTTATTAAATACTGCAAATCCCCGGTCATCTTAACTGTTAGGAAATTAATTGGTGAAATACGACTATAACTAAAATAAAATTAGATAAAATAAAGAATAAGTACACGTAGAGAGCATTAAAAATTACGTGATTTAGCTCTTAGCCTACATCCACAGGCAAAGATAGAAGAAAAATATTTTATTAATAATATCAGAATTTCAAGTATTATAATATTTTATCTCATTTTTCAGAATCCCAATATATCCAATATCTCACTTGCTAATTACATAAAAGTACTAAACTCTTTAAAACTGACACCTCAAACTCTCTTAAAATTAAAACGAATAACTTGAGAACTCGATGCTGAAGCCTCTCCTTTCTTAATTTTTAATACATATTTTATTTTTTTTCTTGGTTCAAAGAATGCTACAGTAACCACCTCATTCTTCTTTCTTTTTCAAACAATGTTGGTTTTCAAAATGGAATATTCTACAATGACTATCTTAGAAATTCTCCCACTTGAAGATTTGATTCAAAACCAATCAATCTCCATACCATCTTTTTTGGTTCGCCATTATTATATTGCTTATGTCTTTGTTAAGCCACAAGAGAATTTACTTTACACAAACTTATTAAAATTGATTGAATTGGTCATAATATCTACTAGCTTCCTTGTAACCTTATGTAGTTGCCATGTGTTCTACTTCTGTTGTAAATAAAGCCACAATAGTCTGTAATTTTGAAACCAAGCTTACAACTCTTCCTGCAAGTGTAAATATATAGCCAGTAGTAGATTTTATTTTATCAAGGCCTCTTAAAAAATCTAAATCCACGTAGCCTCTATAACATAATGTAATATATGAGATTCCTCTAATGTATATCAAAATATTTTTCACTGTTTTTTAATACTCTCAACCAGGATTCGTCATATATTTGCTAATCGCTCTTACTGCTTGTGCAATATTTAGTCTCGTACAAATCATAACAAACATTAAACTTCCTATTGCTAATGGATACGATACTCAAGACATCTTATTCATTTCTACTTTATTGCTAAGACACATACTTGAGGATAGCTTAAAATTAATAGGAAGTGTGGTATAAATTGACTTATAATCTTACATGTTGAAGTGTCGTAAGATTTTCTTCGAGTAAATTTTTTGAGAAAGCCAAATCTTCCTGTTATTTATATCTCTATGAATTTACATTTTTAGAATCTTGTTTGCTGGTCCCACATCCTCCATTTCAAACTCCCTATCCAATTGTGCCTCCAATTCTTAGACTTAATCTTTGTTGAGGCCTTCTACCAATATGTCATTCACATACAATAGTAAAATGATAAAATCATTTATCCCTAAATATCTTATAGTATCCATGATGATATGAACTGAGCCTATTGTATCTAAGGCTCATGATAAAGGAATCAAATATCTCATACCAACACCCAGCATCTGTTTAAGACTATATAAAAATTTGTTCAATATGCAAACCAAGTTCTCCTTACCTGTTTCAACAAAACCTTATAGTTAGAGCATATAGATTTCTTCTTCAAGTTCTCCATGAAGAAATACAGATTTCATCCAACTGCTCTATATGTAGGCCAAATATAGTACACATTGCCAATACTACTCTGACTGTTGTAAGTCAAACTGTTAGAGAAAATATCTTATTGAAATCAATACATTCTTTCTGAGTATATCATTTTATCACCAATCTTATACGATACCACTCCACTTAGTCATTACCATCATGTTTGATCTTATAGACCCATTTATTACCAATAACTTTTCTTCTATGTGGTAGAGGTGTAAGTTCCTAAGTCGTAGAGCTTTAATTTTATCCCGTATTACTGTCATCCATAAAACAACATCTGAGTTATTTAAAGTTTTACGAAAAGTTGATGGCTCTCTATCCTCTGTTATAAGACAGTATGCAACATTTATCTCTGTAATATATTCTAAATGCCAAGCTGGTGATCGTATCTCATGAGTTGACCGACGAAATTCTGGAGCCTCATAATTTATTGGTTCTTGTTATTTGTGCTATGATATTGCTTCAGAAGAATATCCACATATACCAACATAATCTCTAACTTTTCTTCTACAGTCTTATTATCCCCATCTTTCTTTTGTAATTGATATTTTACATAGATAATATCTCTGCTAATGAAAATCTTGTGGGCAGTGGAATCCTCTAAACGATACCTTTTTACTTCATCATCATACTTTAAGAGAATACATTTTCTAGATTTTGGATCTAACTTTGATCTCCCGTGAGCATTGTAGATCACGTACACATGATATAGATGAGAGTAATCAGCTGGCTTCCTAGTTCACATCTCTATAGGTATCTTCAACTCAATTGTTATTGATGGAGACTGATTAACCACATAACAGGTTATTGTGGATGTTTCTGCTCAGAATGAGTTAAGTAGACCAGTAGTTCTCAACATGGCTCTTATCCTCTTTGGAAGAGTTCTGTTCATCTATTAGCCCACTCTATTATATTCGGGAGTTTATGCCACAATGAACTTCCTTCAAATGCCTTATTGCTTATAGAATGTAAGAAATTTATTGTGTATATACTCTCCACCATTATCTATCCTCAAACACTTAATCTGTAATACCCCAATTATCAATTTTTCCTAGCCATATATAAAGAAAATGAAAGAGAAAGAAATAGAAAATAGGTGAAAAATCGAGTTAGAGAGAGATATAAATGAAACAGGGTTGTCCAAAACCCCGTTTGACCTGACCCATTGATCTACGAATGACCCACTGGTATCTTACAAATTCGACCACCCCATCTGTCGAGCTTGGTACTAAATCAAAGCTCAGGAGCTGGCCAACTTTCCTCTTCCATCCCTACAGCCCAGAAACTCTAGAAACACCACTGATCAGAGGCGCTAAAATTCATGCAAAAACCTAGTTTCTCCATCGGTGATCAAGCTGTTTCAGGTAATGCCACTAGTTGGTTTTTGTTCCCTACTTTGCCCTCTATCATTTTCTACCATCCATAGCCAATAGGGAAGCTGATTTTTCATTGATCTACTGTTTGAGGATTCACAGCTTTTGAGAGCCTGATCCAGCTCTGTTGCCGCGCATGGTAGGTCACCATTGATTATAGGGGCATTTTAATAATTTCGCACACTGAGGGTAATTTTGTAATTTTTAACTTTGTGAATGTTTTTGTAATTTGAATTGGGGATGAATTGGTAAATTATGATTTGGAGTATTTTAGTAATTTATGGAGATAAGGGCATTTTGGTAGTTCTAAATATTAAGGATAAATTGGTAATTTTTGAGATTGATGATATTTGGATAAGATTGGAATTGCAAGATAATTAGACAAATTCTAATTTTGGAATTTTAATGATAATTTGGTAAATTATGATTGCGAGGATATTTCGATAATTTAATGATTTTGAGGGTATTTTGATAAATTATGATTTAAATTGATAAATTTTGAAGACATTTGAGTTTATGATTATGATTAGATAATTTCTTGTGATAGTTTTGTTATTTATTTTAGGTTAATGATATCGATATGCATGTGTTGCATGAGGATGTGTAGAGGTAAGTAAACTAGATTTCTAAACGAATCACAATAAATAATAGTATGTGTTGTCATGCTTGAAAATCCTATTTTGATATATACAAACATCTATTTATATGTTTATGCCCATGTGTTTATGTGATGATTGATATGTCGTGTTGTTATATGATTAGTGTAATTTTGTGTATGGGCATACGCATGTGTGAGTGTTTCATTGTCATGAGTACGAAAATGTATTTATGTTTTCTATGAAATCAGAAAGTGGATTTTAGCAAAATGATTTCAAAGAAAGAAAGCAAGTTTTCAATTTTTCTTGGATGCTTAAATTCATCACTTGCTTAGTAGAGGACAATCAAATTATTTTGTTTAAGTGATAATTGGCATGAGGGACGCGTTTACGCTAACCCAAAGTATGAGAAAGATATGAAAGTTTAAGAGTTCTACTAAGCAATAATTGAATGAAGGTAGTTTAAGAAAGATATTTGAAAGAACATGTGAAGGTTTGTTAATGACAGAGGATATTTTGATAAAACACAACATTTTTTAAAAGATCACAATATATCATCTATTTGCATTATATATTATTATGTATATATTTTGGTATAATAAAAATTGTTTTACTTATTGAGTTTTGTATTCATTATAGTTTATTGTGATTCAGTTTTCAAAATAGGATTTATTCATGATAGGTATCGAGAAAGATTTCAATTGAGGAAAATGGATGGTTTGGCAAGATCTTTGATATTTTAGATTCTTTAGAAGCAGATTAATTTAATTGTATTTAAGGATTTTATATTTTCATTATTTGTAAAGGTATTTTTAAGTTCAAATGTAAAATTTAGTAAGAATCATCCTGTAGAGCTCGGGGCGGGTCGTTACATGATTCTTTTCTTGAATTCAAGTTCTACCTATCCTTTGAATTCCTTGAACACTAGAAACACATCTGACTTCTTCTTAATTGGATACATCTAACATCTCCTAGAGTAATCATCAATGATATTCATGAAATACTTTGCTCCTCTATGTGCTAAATCCAGTAATTCTCAAACATCAGAATGAACCAGTTCTAAGATATTTTTACTTTTGGTGTTAGATCTGCTAAACTTTAATGTATTCTATTTACTTATAACACAGTACTTGTAAAATAGTAAGTTTATCGATTTGAGCCTCAGAAGCAGCTTTCGCTCAGAAAGAATCTTGAAACCTTATTTTGACATATGACCAAGTTTAAGTACCACATCATCGTCGACTCTTCTCCATTTGATGCGACACTTGCATTCGCTTGCTGTAGTGTTTGCCCTTAAAATATAAATAGATTAACATTGATTTTTTCTGCCTTCATTAATATAAGTGTGCCTATAATAATTTTTATGATTCTAATTTTCTCATGAGTTTTGCAGCTAAGACTATTTATTTGTCTTAAAGATAATATATTCTTCTTTAGACCTTTGACATACAATGTATTTTAAATTATGCGAATTATACTATCAGACATTTTTATTTTGATAGGATTAATACTAGCAATCTCTAAGGCATGATCATCATCCATATGTACAGATCCTGTTGAGATAGGTTCATATATGTGAAATCATTTACTTTGAGAGGTCATGTGCCATGTTACTTCTGAATTTATAAGGTCGACATCAGTTAACTACTTCCTGCCTTCTACAACTGTTACTGTCTAGATTAGAGGTACTTACTACAGAACTATGAGCATTTGATGTCTCAGGTACTTTACCATCTCTACTATTTTGATTGTTTCAACATTCTTTTTTGACATGTTCTTTTTTGCCACAGTTGTAGCATTTGAGATTATTCTTATTTTAAGATTTTGATATACTATGATTAAGGGTTAGCATTTGCTATTTTTTTCATTGACCTCTCTCTCGTCACCGATAACGCTTCTTCTTACTACAAACTTGCATTCCTATCTTTCTTATTTTTCTACTAACTCTTTTATTTAATATGGAGGCTGCAATGTCGTCGAAGATTAGACTGTCCGTTGAGGTGTTGTTCATAAGATTGATGATCAATTGATCATATGAATCTGATAGACTTTGAAGTAGAGTTGTGACCTAATGTTATGAGTTGTGAAAATAGAGTTTTCAAAGTGTTGATATGATTAGTCACTGATATAGATTTCAGCATTCGAAGAGTATAGAGTCTCCTCTTAAAGAAGATCTTGTTGTGCAGCGACTTGGCCTTGTACAATTTTGTGAGAGTATATAATATTTTATTTGCTGTCCTTTTTTCCTCTACACTAAATAAAACTTCATCAGCCAGTGCTAAATGTAGATCAGCAATAGAAATATCGCTTGTCTCGTTCCACTTAACATCATCAATTATCTCTTATGGCCTTTCTCCAAATACTGCCAGACAATTATTTTTCCTCAGAATAACATTCATCTTCATTTTTCACAACAAGAAATTATTCTCGTTGAACTTCTCAATTTCATATTTTGCTACCATCACTTTTACTACGAACTGCCTTTACTAAGATCCACTCTCATTGTTTTATATGAATAGTAACCTTATATATGAGCAGTTACCATATATATATGAATAGTATTATATAAATGAACAGTACCAGTATACATGGATAGTATCATATATATAAACAGTGTCCTGAATTTAAAAAATTGTAACTAGGCTTTGATACTACAGTTAGAAAATTTATGGGTGAAGTAAAGGCACAATAAAAATGAAATTGGATAAAAATAAAGAATAAGCACACACAGAGAATACAAAAAATTACATGATTCAGCTTTTAGGTTACGTCTACAGGTGAAGACAGAAAAAAAAAAATTTACTAGTAATATAAAGATTACAAGTATTGTAATATTTTGGCTCATTTCTTAGAACTCTATTACATCCACTCATTAGTTATACAAGAATACTAAACTCTTTAAAACTCATACCTCAAACTCTCTTAAAATTGAATAAAATAACTTGAGAATTCAATGCTGAAGAGGGAAAATGAAGCCTCTATTTAAAGGCTTCATTTCTTGTCTTTACTTAATTTTTTAATACATGTTTTATTATTATTTTTCTTGGTTCAAATTATGCTACAGTAGCCACCTCCTTCTTCATTCTTCTTCAAACAATGTTAGCATTAAAAATAGGTTGCTTTCAGAATGATTATCTTTGATATTCTCCCACTTGAAAATTTGATTGAGAACCAATCAATCTCCACACCATACTTTTTGCTTCACCATTATCATGTTACTTATGATCTTGTTGACTTCAATATAGACGCCTTGGAGGTCACTTTTTTTCTGACTCAAATTATCTACTGTCTTTGAGATCACGGTTGTAACCGTAAAGATAGAAAGAGCACAGGATACAATCTTTGACAACAGTCTAGATGCCGACCAATGACATGATTTTGGAAGGTTACGAAGACAAGAATATTTGAAATGGCATGAAATTAAAATCTTGGTTATTTGATTAGTAACGAAAAAGGTTGAGAAATGGCCAAGGGTGATTTGGGTTCTAATGTGTAAGACGATGATAAAGTCTACTTATACATATATACCAATAAAACCAAAATTGATCCGATCATATCTTCGTTTTAAATGATGTTTTGACATGTATACAAATTTTTTTTTGTTTATGAATCACACAAATACATTGTTTTTGAACTATTCTTAATTAGCTGTAAAAGCTCTTTTGCCATGTCTAGTGTATCGCTATCAGATGATTTAATAGCTCTTTTATTTTTATTTTTAGTTATTTACTGCCAAAAATAGTTTTGATTTCTCTTGTACTACAGTAGTGATACATGTTATTGTATAAATTTATTTTGTACAACATAACGTAGATTTTAGGGTGTTTTCTTCAAATAATACAGTTATGGCGTATCAATTTGTACGATAATTTATGGTTCCTATCCGATCCCCTCTCTTGTTCATTCTTTTACTTTTATTGCAAATTTGTCCCAGCATGCATGTTTTCACCAGTAACTGAAGCTAAATGAATCTTCTGTTATTGATGTTAACGATAAGAAAAATGATATTCTCACAACACTTAAGCAAAACATTGAGCACAAAAATATTTTGGGAGAAAAACACCACATACACATATGCAACAAATTCTCCCACGTGTCTCGCTTTGTTCAACAGCCAATGTTGATTGAATTTTGCCAAGTTTCCTCATCACGTAGTGTCGGCTCCGATCTCCCTCACCACGCAGTAGCCAGCAAGTCTTAGCCCTCCCTTACGCAGTGTTGACTCTGATCTCTCCCTCACACAGCAGCAGTCTCGTCTTCAATAACTGCCGTAATCGTCTTGTTGAGGTAATTCATTTAAGAAATTTTGTTGTTTATGAGTTGACTGTTAGGGAGTTGAAGCTCATTGTCCTGTAATTGCAGCCCTCATGTTTATTTGTTTCAAAGGAAAAGTTGTTTTATATTATTCAAATCTTTATGCTCTGTTAGTAAATCATATTGTCCGTTGTTTCAATAGAATTAAAAGAAAAACTTATGGGCCGCCAACATTGAGCTTATGCCATAAATATTACTTAAAGTGATTTTTTTTATATGTAATTAAAAGTGAACATTAAAATTACAACCCACGAACATTTAAAGTGAATCAATTTTTTATAATTTATAGCATATTTAACTTGTATGTGTCTTACTTTAGCAATCTTTTGTTGTTTCCAGCTAGTTAATATGAAATATTTTTATTTTGTAGAAACAAAGAATATGAAAAAAATCATTGAAGTTGAAGAGTTGGAGAAAATTGAGGAGGACAATTTAAAGGATGATGGCTAGTGATTGGAATGTCAATTGATAGTGAGACTGAATTGTTTATTTATTACAAAGCTTATGGTAAAACAAAAATGTTCTATTATGTGGAAAAACTAGTAATAAGAGCAGTGAAGGGAGAATAAGATATTTAACTTTTGTTTGTAGGTGAAATGGTAAGACAAGAAGTAAAACTACTAATATCTTGAGGCCCCAGCCTAACGGAAAAAATAAAATGCAATGCTAAATTAGGGGAAAGTTTAGAGAAAGATTGAAAATGGATGATTTGAGTTTTAAACCTTGAACACAACCATAAATTGTTCACTCTAACAAAGTCTAAGTTTTTTTGGTGCAATCGCAGTCTTAGTTCATATGCAAAAGAAAAAAATAAAAAAAGCTTGATGTAATGATAGAGCAGGAATTAAACTGTCTCAAAATTATCAATCACATGTTATTGAGGCTGGTGGCCATGAAAATATGACATTCATAGAATAGATTGTAGAAATTATGTCCATAAAGAAAGACGTTTATAGTTTAGTGTTGGAGATGATATTGCTCTTCAAAATTATTTTATGAAGAAAGCACAAGACAATTGATTTTTCTTTTATATGCAAGTAGATGACGAGAGTCGATTAAAAAATGTATTTTGGGCTGAATGATATTAAAAAATGGTATTACCATTTGGGGTCCTGGTCAGACATCGTAAGGTGTGCGAGATTATGAGGAAACGGGTCAGACTGCACTGAATCGGATCTCACATTCCATTTGTCCTATGACTGGCGTACCCTAGTTGTGCTCGAGAACTTGATTGCAGCGAGTAGAATGGAGAGCTCGGGTCTCGATCAATCATTGAGCTCCTCGTCCTTGTCCGGCCTTGACCGGTCCTGATGACCTCGAGCAGGCAAGAGAGCTCGGAGCTCGAATGGCTCTGAATTCCTCGACCTTGACTAGCTTTGACGTCTAGTGAGATCGTCCTCGTGCCAGTGGTCAGGACTTCTGCTCGAGTTGGGTTGACCTCGGGGCATTTTATTCGAGCTGGAAGGGCCTCGAGGAGACCTGCCCGATATTACCCAAACACCAGTCCCCCAGTTTCTAGTCTTTTGAGTGAAATGAGATAAGACTGGAAACTTATTAGTGATAGGCCGACTTCCGGCCTTTTACACTTCCCCACGTTCTCCAGTTGTCTTCCACTACCATCATTTCGCATTTAATGCGGAACACGTTGATAGATCCTGACCATGCGTTCAAATTTTGAAGAGACGTGACTTGAAAGGTTGCGCCCTTTGATCTACGTGCCGTCTGCTGAAGAGACGTACCTTTTGCCTTTCCTCTTTTAAAAACCCTTGATCTCTTCACTGTACTTCCTATTGTTCATTTTTACTCAAACCTGAAATTTTTCGCAAGTGCTTCTTCATCTTCTTCTTCCATGTCAGAATGATTTCCAGCCGTATAAACCTTTTTCTGTATCCAGGTACAACCCTTCTTCTTTTTATTTTCACCATTTTTCCTTCTTCCGGATTCTTGACTCCATTTGGGTAGGTTGAACTCTAGGAGAAAATGTCTGGTAGAGCCCGTAGGATGTCCCCTAAGGAATCTTCCTCTTCTAGTGAAGTAGAGCCCCTTAGTATAATTCTTGTGAGGGATTCTAATTCAGAAGGGGCATTGCCCGCGGCGGAGGCCCAGCCGCATCGGGAGGAAAGGGTCAGGCAGGGGTGATATCCCCAGCCGTCCCCCTCAAGGGTATACAACCTTCAATCTGGAATGCTTTAGGTGGGTGGTCAGGCTGCCTCTCCAGCCTTATTTTGCCTAGGTTTTGTCTAGATTTCATCTGGCCCCAGGGCAGTTGAACCCGAACTGGTGGAGGGTCCTTTCCGGACTCTTTTTGCTATGGAAATAGTGCAATCTGGGTGAACCCTCGGTAGGGGAAATAAAGCACCTGTATTAGTTGAAGTGCAGCCCAAAGGATGCTGGTTCGTACTACCTCACCTCCAACCTGAAGGGCAAAAAACCCATCACTGATCTCCCAACTTCTGGTGGCAACTGGAAGAGCAAAGTCTTCTTTGTTGGGGGAGAATGGGGGCACGCTGCACCTCTCACCGAGGGGGTCCCTCCGGTTCCACGGCATTTTTGCACTCCAGGTTGTCTATCTGTCCGGTGAATTCTCATCTTAATTTTTTCTGCTCACATTTGTTCTCATTATTTTGTCGTGGCTATTTTATCAGTTTCCTAGGGTGCTTCTTTGAGAATTGGGGATGAGCTTCAAGCACATGTGAAGATTGCTCTTGACAACGCGAGCTTGTGCAGGGAGCTGCTTACACTCTAAAATTTTGTGGAATTTGGTCTAGTGCCAGCAGAAGATATGAGGGGGGTGCGTGAGATGATGCACAAGCGTGTAGGAACTGCAGGCGCGAGCACCTCAAAGAGACCACGAGCAGAAACAGACACTCCGCCTCCACCTGCTCGAGTTCCCCCTTCTGCTCAGCAGGCAGCAAGAACAGAAGAAGGTTCTCATCGCAGACGTCAGAGGACTGCGGCCTCAGCTCGCCCTCGACCCGAAGATGTGCAGGAGCAGGGTCTGCCCAGTCTTGTCGAGCCCTACCTGAGGAACTTCACCGGGGAGATGGACGACAGGTTCCTGGACGGGCTGGAGTCCTATGATGCTGACAAGCTGCTTAGTGCTCTGCAGCGTCTCTCTTCCCGAACTTCAGCGGTTGTAACTAGGCTCAGGGCCAAGACCCAAGACTCTTAGGAGGAACTTCAAGCAGCGATCCAAAACTTGGAGCAGACTGTCGGGGAGTTGAAAGAGGAGAACTCGAGGCTCCAAGAAGAGAATGCAACCTTTGCAGAGAGAACAGCAGTGTCTGACTCTAAGGTTTCTCAATTCCAGAGGGAGCTGACTGTCATCCGTGAAGAGTTGATCGAGACTCAGAAGGATTTGGACATCCAGAGATCCTCCTACAAGAAGGCCATGGAAGGGGAAACTTCTCGTCTCCAAGGGCAGATAGATGCTTTGAAGGTCCAGCTCGCATCTGAGTACAACAATGGGGTGGACTTCAGCTATGACTGCCTCGTGTACGCCTTGGGCAAGGTATATCTTGAGGTTGACCTGTCTAAGGTCCAAGAGGGTGTTGCCGAGTACATGCGCATTCACGACGCCCCTACCCCTTCCGAGCCACAGACTGGACCTGGGGAAGTTGATCCTCCCCCTGCTGCTGACACTCCTCTTGCTGCTGCTGGAGATGCTCCTCCTGCTGCTCCTGCTGCTACTCCTCCTGCTGTTGCTGATGATGCCCATGCTGCTGCTGCCGATAACAACCTTGCTCACTGAACTTTTTTTTTTATTATTCCCTGTACCTGTAATCTTTTCAATGAAATAAAAAGACATATATTGAACAACTCCTTTTTGTGCTCGTGTGTATATTCTCTTGTTTTGTATGTGGGATCGGCTTTATATACTTGCTAAGTGAGAATTTTATAAGTGTTGGACTTTTTATTTCCCTTTATGCCCAAGTGTATTACTGCGTGTATGATTCTTTAGACTTATGCTTGGTAAAGATTTGCCTTGAGTTAGGCTGAAAGCCTTTGGCCTGTTTCGTGAGCTCGGCCTTTCTGGACCGATGTTCGGCTCGTGCTTTGTGGCTCTTTATATTGCGAGCTTATTTGCTTCGAGCCCAATTTTGGCTCATGTTTAAATTCAATGTAATCTCCTCGCGCTCTTCTTGCTTGAGTTTATAATTGGCTACGCTTGGCACCGTCCCGCCTAAGACTTAGGCTTTGGGACTTCTGGCCTTAGCGTTCTTCATGAGCTTCTGCTTGGCCTGCAATTGGCCTCGCTAGGCACCGTCCCTTCAAAGGCGTAGGCTTTGGGACTTCCGGCCTGGGCGTTGTCTTAAAGAGCTTCTGCTCGGGCCTACAATTGGCCTTGCTGGGCACCGTCCCGCCTAAGACTTAGGCTTTGGGGACTTTGGCCTCAGCTTTCTCTTCATGAGCTTCTGCTCGGCTTATAATTGGCCTTGCTGGGCACCGTCCCGCTTAAGACTTAGGCTTTGGGACTTCTGGCCTCAGCTTTGTCTTCATGAGCTTCTGCTCGGGCCTGCAATTGGCCTTGCTGGGCACTGTCCTGCCTAAGACTTAGGCTTTGGGGACTTCTGGCCTCAGCTTTGTCTTCATAAGCTTCTGCTCGGGCCTGCAATTGGCCTCGCTAGGCACCGTACCGCCTAAAACTTAGGCTTTGGGGACTTTTGGCCTCAGTTCTGTCTTCATGAGCTTCTGCTCGGACCTGCAATTGGCCTTGCTGGGCACCGTCCCACCTAAGACTTAGGCTTTGGGACTTCTGGCCTTAATGTTGTCTTCATGAGTTTTTGCTCGGGCCTACAATTGGCCTCGCTAGGTACCGTCCCGCCTAAAGGCTTAGGCTTCGGGACTTCTGACCTTAGCGTTCTTCAGGAGCTTCTTCTACTCGGCCTGCAATTGGCCTCGGTAGGTACTGTCCCGCCTAAAGGCTTAGGCTTTGGGACTTCTGGCCTTAGCGTTCTTCACGAGTTTCTTCTGCTCGGCCTACAATTGGCCTCGCTAGGTACCGTCCCGCCTAAAGGCTTAGGCTTTGGGACTTCTGCCCTTAGCATTCTTCACGAGCTTCTTCTGCTCGGCCTATAATTGGCCTCGCTAGGTACTGTCCCGTCTAAAGGCTTAGGCTTTGGGACTTCTGACCTTAGCGTTCTTTAGGAGCTTCTTCTGCTCGGCTTGCAATTGGCCTCGCTAGGTACCGTCCCGCCTAAAGGCTTAGGCTTTGGGACTTCTGACCTTAGCGTTCTTCACGAGCTTCTTCCGCTCGACTGCAATTGGCCTCGCTAGGTACCGAGTCCGCTCTAAAGGCTTAGGCTTTGGGACTTCTGACCTTAGCGCTCTTCACGAGCTGCTTGGCTTCAACTTGAATTTATATTACAAATGTTTTTCTCACTCTTACATACATTTGAGTTTTTACACATCCCCATTTTGGGAAGGAATCTTACATTAACACTTACAATACAAGGAAACTTATTGGAAGTATTTCATCAGGAGTTGTGCGTTCCACCGCCTTTTGACCTCTCGTCCATCCGGATGGGTTAGCCGGTATGCTTCTGGTCCGGCTAATTGAGTGACTCGGTAAGGGCCTTCCCAATTTGGCCCTAGCACACCTTGCCTTGGGTCCTTTGTGCTCTGGTTGACTCTTCTAAGTACCCAATCACCTACTTGGAACCAGCGAATGTGCACATTTCGGTTGTAATAACGAGCCACTCTCTGTTGATATTCTGCAACCTTAGCAGCAACCCTTTCTCTCTTCTCTTCCAGCAAGTCCAGACCTGCACACATCTGCTCGTTGTTTTGCTCCTCATTGAAGTGTTCTGTCCGATGTGTTCCCATTCCTATTTCAGTAGGAACCACTGCTTCGTGCCCAAACGCCAAGGAGAATGGGGTCTCTCCAGTGGCCATTTTGTGTGTGGTTTTGTAAGCCCACAAGGCACCAGGCAGCTCGTCCACCCAGGCTCCTTTTTGCTCGCTAAGTATGGTCTTCAGGAGATGTTTTATGGTCTTGTTCGTGGCTTCTACTTGTCCATTGGCTTGTGGGTGTGAGGGAGAACAAAATTTTAGCTCTATCCCCAGATTTCGGCAGAAGTCTCTGAACTTGCCGTTGTCAAACTGCCTCACATTGTCTATGACCAACGTATGAGGAATCCCATACCTTCAAATTACATTTTTCCAAATGAAATCAGTGGTTTTACCTTCCGTGATGCTGCTCAGGGCTCCCACTTCGACCTATTTGGTGAAATAATCGATTGTGACTGTGGCATGGGTGGCAGACGCTTTCCCCTTCAGCAGTGGCCCGATCAAGTCAATTCCCTATTGAGCAAACGGCCACGGTGAGTTCATCACCGTAAGGTTCTCCAGAGGCTGAGTTAGGTAGTTGGCAAAACTCTGGCAATTTTTGCAGCTTCTAGTCTTCTCCTGAGCATCTTGATGCATGCGGGGCCAAAAGTATCCTTGCCTCAAGGCCTTGAAAGCCAAGGACCTCGCGCCAAAATGATTTCCGCAGATTCCTTCGTGTATTTCTCAGAGGACATAATTAGCCTCCTCCTGATCTAAGTACCGCAGCAAAGGGAGAGTGTACCCCTGTCTATATAAGACCCCGTCGATGAGAGTGTAAATGGTCGCTTTGCACTTCAACTTCCTTGCTTGCTTCTTATCGGCCGACATTGTCCCTTCCTTGAGGTAAGAAACGATCGGCTCCATCCAGGTGTTGCTCGTTGATAAGCTCATCACCTCGTCCTCATGCTCGATGCTCGAGTAGGTCTTGGTTTCCAAAGGGATAGACTTCGGTAACTTGGGGTCTGATGCGGCTGCCATGCGAGCTATCATATCAGCTCGAAAATTCTTCCCCCTTGGGATTTGTTCCACTTCGATAGCTCAGAAACTCCTCATTAGCTGCTTCACCTTCCGTAGGTAGGCTTCCATCTTCTCCCCCTTCGCTTGGAAGCTCTCGTCGAGGTGGTTTGTTACCAGCTGTGAGTCTGTTCGAAGCTTTACCTCTTCTGCTTTTACTACCGAGGCGAGCTTCAATCCCGCTATTACTGCTTCGTACTTGGCCTGATTGTTGGTAACTTGGAACTCTAATTTCACAGCATATTGCATCTCTGTCCCTTCAGGACTTAGGAGCACAACTCCTGCCCATGCTCCCTGATTTCCACGAGATCCATCTACTGTGACTATCCATGTATTGGTCGAGGCCTGGGAATCTGGTGGGGGCTCGCTCTCCGTCTCCTCATCCCTTGCAGTGCACTCGACCACGAAGTCAGCTAAAGACTGTGCTTTTTTGGCTGCTCGGGGTTGGTAATTAATGTCGAACTCGCTTAGCTCCACTGACCATTTTACCAACCTTCCAGAAGTCTCAGGCTTGTCTGAGTTTGCACGAGGGTGGTTTGTTAGAACCACTACCGAATGTGCCTGAAAATAAGGCCTCAGCTTTCGGGCTGCTGTTACCAGGGCCAGTGCCCATTTCTCCATCAATGGGTATCGAGTCTCAGCTTCCAGCAAAGCTCTGCTCGTATAATAAACAGGGTACTGCACCCTTGATTCTTCCCTTACTAGAACTAAGCTCGTTGCCCATTAGGACACAGCTAAGTACAGAAACAATACCTTCCCTGCTCGAGGTGTAGACAGTAATGGAGCCTTCAGCAAGTATTCTTTCAACTGTTGGAGCAGCAGCCGCATTCAGCTTCCACTTTGTCTTCCTGTCTTTCTTCATTTCCTGGAAGAAGACTCGGCATTTATCCGTGGTTCGAGATACGAACCTGTTGAGGGATGCCAGTTTGCAGGTAAGACTTTGTATCTCCTTGAGGCTACGGGGGGACCTCATTTCAACCACTGCTCTTATATTCTCCGGATTGGCCTCGATCCCTCTGTGACTGACCATGAAGCCTAAGAATTTTCTCGAACCGACCCCAAAGGCACATTTTTCTGGGTTTAGCTTCATCCGGTACTTTCTTAAAAGTGCAAAGGTCTCCTCTAAATGCCTTACATGCTCCTCTGCGTCTTTAGACTTGGTGATCATGTCATCCACATATATCTCCATCGTTCGACCGATCAATAGCTTGAAGACCTTGTTTACCAGCCTCTGATAGGTTGCCCCTGCATTCTTCAGACCGAAGCGCATGACCTTATAGCGATCTGACCACGATTAGTGATGAAGGTCGTGCACTCCTCATCCGATCGGTGCATGGGAATCTGGTTATATCCCGAGAATGCATCCATAAAACTAAGTGGCCAGTGCCCGTCAGTAGAATCCACCGGTTAGTCTATCTTTGGTAGCGGAAGCTATCTTTTAGGCAAGCCTTGTTCACATTTGTGAAGTCCACGCACATTCTCCATTTCCTACTTGCCTTCTTTACGAGTACCACGTTTGAGATCCATTCGGGGTAGGAGACCTCCCTTATGAATCCGCTTTCGGTGACTTTTCCACCTCATGATTGATGGCTTCATATCTCTCCTAGTTGATGCATCTCCTTTTCTACCTCACTGGCTTAGCATCTCTCCGTATTGCCGACTGTGACACGCCACTTCGGGTCGATCCCAAGCATATCCTCATGCGTCCATGCGAACACATTTGCGTGTGCTCGCAGACACTCCACCAGCTTTTCCTTCAACTGCTCGCTAATGCCCGAGCCGATCCGAATTTTCTTCTCGGGGTCGTCTGCTCTCACCTCGACCTCCTCCAGCTTCTTAGCTGGCTCCTGCCTTCCATTCTTTGATTCCCCCCTCGAGTCCAGTGAGGTTATCTGCATGGTTTCTTTGGCCGCTACAGCGTAGCAACTCCTGGCCACCCTCTGGCTTCCTTTCAAGACCCGTACAGCCCCATTCACTCGATACTTTAAGGCCAAGTAATGGGTGGATAGCACGCACTTGCTGATCCTCATAAACGGCCTCTCTAGAATTGCCTGGTATGGGCTGGCTTCATCTACCACCACAAAATCCAGCATCATGTTCTTTTCAAAAGGCCTCGAGCCCATGGTTCTTGCCGAACGATGATTCCCAGAGGTATCAGCTTTCCTCCCCCGAATCCTTTCAAGGAAGTGCTCGTTTGCTCGAGGCTCGCGCCTGTTATTCCCAAATCCTCGAGTGTTGATTTAAAGAGAATATCCACCGAGCTTCCCGAGTCTACCAGTATTCGGTCAACTTCCTTGTTAGCTATGTTGGCTTTTACAACGAGGGCATCCTCGTGGAGTACTGACACCCCTCGATCGTCCTCCTCCAGTCCACATAATGGGCACTCTGGGACCTTGGCCTTTTGGCGGTCGGCGGTGAATAGGACCTCTCACCGCTGCGGTATATCTGCGATAGTTCTTCCGAGCCCTGTTTGAACTTCCTGCTATCGTGGGCCCTCACGAGATCACCCTCGTGGCCGGTGGTTCCATGTCTATTTCAGTAAGCTCGGTCATCTTCCTCGGTCGCTTGCTCGACCATGGGATGCCCTCGCTCGATAAACTCATCCAATCGATTCAACGGATCCTCCACTGGTTCTTGAATCACGACGTGATGTGGAATGGCGTAGTCACGTGGAAGCAGAACCCCCTTGTCCCGTTTGCTGCGACTTGGCCATTGGCGTTGGAGGGCTCGGTGAGTCCTCGCTCTCGACCACTTGAAGTATCTCTTGAGAGATACCTTGAACCTCGTGTATAGCGGGGCTTTGCTCCACCATCCATGTCGTCCGATCCGTCGGGAAACTTCTCGGTGGGGTGGCGATGGGCGATCTGCTCTGTTGTGGTTCATCTCGAGTGCTGCTGGTGGGCGATTGCGGGATGTGTGGTCGTCATGATGCCTGTACTCACTGTGATCCCGACACGGAGACTGCGAGGTGGCGGGGAACCACCCTCGGTGGGGAGCTCTCGGTAAGGGTTATGCAGGCGACCCGGTCCCTCTTGCTTTTGAAGCTTGTGCTCCTCGGCGGGACCTCCTTTCTCTTTTATCTTTGCTCCATTGACCTACTCACTTCTCGAACTTGCGACCTTCTCCTCTTGATTACCATATCCGGTTTTACCGCTCATATGCGTCCAGAATATGAATGGATCGAAGGACTCAGCAGATTATACCATGGTCTCCCATCCGGATCCCATCGTTCGATCCTCTCGGTAGCTTGGGGATGATTAAATGCGCCAAGATCTGGGACCGATCTATGGTATCTTTGACAAACTCCGGAGGGACTCTCCTCCCTCCCTGCATCTTACTTCGATAGCTCCATCATATCATCCTCGGGGGTCACTGCGCCCCAAAATTGCTCTGCAAACTCCCTACACATCTGGTCAAAGCTCAGGATGCTTCCCCGTGGGAGCCTACGGTACCATTCTCTTGCCCTTCCCTCAAGAGTGAGCGGGAAGGCCCTGCACCTCTGCGCTGCCGACAGACCCTGCACTCCTGTCATGTCGTTAAACCGTTCTATATGCACCAGCGGATCGCTTTTTCCCGAAAATTTCAGATCTGGGAAGCAGAAGTCACGTGGGATCGTGACACCCATGATCTTCGTTGAGAGTGGGGATTCGTTGTCCAGCATTATTCGCCAGCTTGGGCTCTTTCCATTTCCCCGGAGATCCTCTATAACTTGTGCCAACCTACGCACCTCTCCCTCCAGCTCTTCCGCACGGGAGGTTGGGGCTGTATCCTGCAAGTGCTGACGAGACCCTCTTTCCTCCATGTTTGTCTCCTCCCTCAAGGCAACGTTTGGTGCCCTAGGTATTTGGGCTTCATCTCCCATATTCTCCCGAATGGGAGCGTTCCCACGGCTGGATTCGGGGACGTCATTACATGCTTTCCTCTGTCTGTCCCTGAGTTCTTGCAGTATGGTGGTTAGAGTCTCCATTTGTTTCTCCATCCGATCCATTCTTTCTTCGATCTCCCTATTCTGAGCCTCGTTGGCCACTTCTCTCAAAGTCACCGATTCCTCTGGACTCACACCCCTTCGGCTGTTTACTCTCATCGTTGCGTTGTGTGTCCTGAACATGTTGGAAAATCAGGCTTTTTGAACTGATTCCCACTGACGGCGCCAAAAAATATTGATGCAGTTTTCCCGCGTCCTTTCAAACAGTGTTAAGAATCTTTTGCTCGCGTCTAGCTCTAGCTCGAGCTCGAGCAGGACTGCCTCCCAATTCTAGCCCCTCTGTCTTTTCCGAGAACGGAAGTCTCCCGGACCTGTACTCACAGAAAACAAGGTCAGGGTCGCCGGGTGTTGTTTCGGCGAAAACCCTCCGATGCTCAAGTCAGTGATCGGGTTGTTCTTTTTGGTATCCCTCTTAGTTAGAGAGACTGGAAGAATGAAAGGGGTATTTTAGCCTTCTTTTCTGAATAATAGAATTTTTAGAGAATCAGTGTAAAGGGAAGCAAGGATAGGAAGAACCTGTGTGAATTTTTGGAACCCCTGCAATTTACTTGTCCGTTTCCTTTTATCCTCCATTTTTCCCGCCTTTTCCCTCCGAGAGCATCCGTTCCCGCGTCGGTGGTGTCTGGGCCCCTCTGGCAACCGAGATTAGCGTAATATTCCCTGGGGATGCGCGGCTGTCTCCTTAACTTGGTTCACATGGCCAGATCATCATGTCGGACATGCGCGCAAGAAATGATGACACTGTGGGGGCATGTGCCGGCCATCGGCAACAGTACCACCACCATACCATGTGGGGCCCTGGTTAGACATCGTAAGGTGTGCAGGATTCTGAGGAAATGGGTCGGACTGCATTGAATCGGATCTCACATTCCATTTGTCCTATGACTGGCGTAGCCCAGTTGTGCTCGAGAACTTGACTGCAGCGAGCAGAATAGAGAACTCGGGTCTCGATCAATCTTCGAGCTCCTCGTCCTTGTCCGGCCTTGACCGGTCCTAATGACCTCGAGCAGGCAAGAGAGCTCGGTGCTCGGATGGCTCTGAATTACTCGACCTTGACTAGCTTTGACGTCTAGTGAGATCGTCCTCGTGCCAGTGGTCAGGACTTCTGCTCGAGTTGGGTTGACCTCAGGGTATTTTATTCGAGCTGGAAGGGCCTCGAGGAAACCTGCCCGATATTACCCAAACACAATCTATTATTTTCTCAAGTGTCTACTATAATCCCCACACAAGAGAGCAATGTTGTTCCAGTAAGTTATGTGAAACTCTTATCTATAAACTTAATTTTCATCTTACATCTGCATTGTCTACCCGATCTATAAACTGTCAGCAAATGAATCTTGATCTGTCTCACCAATTACAGGCCAAATAGAATTTTGTGCAAATATCCTGCCAGCAAATTCTAATTCCTCTCTAAAATAATTAATCTCAGAATAATTGCTCCTTATTTCATCTTTGAATTCCAAACTGTTAGCTCTTGCTTTTCTAATAGTTTGCTGGCCTTTTTAGCAGACTTCACCATGGAAGGATTTGCTAGAGTATAAACAAGCATTGCCCCTTCCTTGGCTGCTAGCTATATTATCTCCATCAACTGCTCCATATCATCAATTTGACAAAACTATTGCAATAACAATATTTCAGTGCTCACATTCTAGCTTATTAAATTAAATGAGATTTCAACATTAAGCAAAACAATCCAAAATATAATAATAATATATTTCCTCTAGTACACAAGCAACGATTATTGTTTATGTGATCAAATCACATGCAGAAAATAATTAAATTGACATGATTTCTTCGTTTTTTTTTTAATATCTAGGAGCAAGAATTATAGTTTCTCAAGCTACAATTACTTGGTGCAAGAAACACTACTAGAAAAATTGGCTACTATGACAAAATTTTTATAATAGATATGAGAAAATTAGTTATTTATCATAATAATATGATAGAAATGTGAGAGAATTTTTATTTATTCTAAAGACATGATAGGTATATGATAGTTTATTTATTTATCAATTAAACATGATGACGAAGGAAACG
Source organism: Murraya koenigii (assembly GCA_025617385.1). Classification (NCBI taxonomy): domain Eukaryota; kingdom Viridiplantae; phylum Streptophyta; class Magnoliopsida; order Sapindales; family Rutaceae; genus Murraya; species Murraya koenigii. The sequence continues at coordinate 5,394,391 of CM046813.1, read as the reverse complement.
TAAAAAGTTATTAATAGAGAAATAAATGTTTCTAAATATTGCAAATTTTTTTTAAAGACTGAATGAATAATATGAAACCCTTTTGTAACAAGCATAAATATTATCAATTTACCAAATAGGCAAAATTGAAATATTATCTTATAATAAAATTCTTCTATTCGAAATAAGAAAGACAAAAAAAGGAATCCAAATTCGAGTCATAGAAGAAAAGATAAAAATCCTAGAAGAATCCGGAAAAGTAAGAAAAAATCTTAAAGCCTACAAATGAGAAGGAAAAAAACATAATTTTTAGTTCGAACATAAACCAGAATGGCTTAGATGGTTCTGAATTTTATTCCTCTCATCACAAGTTTTGAAACAGTATATTATATTATATCACATGATAACATAATAATGTTTAATGAAACGATGAATTTTTGATAGATTATTTTGTGAATGAAACAACACCGTATCTTGAAATCAGTCTAAACTTATTCCAAGTGTTGGACATCTTTCACAAACCTAAATTTAGTCACACATAAAAATAGCACTACCGAAAAGATTTTTCTTCAAGTTTGAGTTGCTGCTGCTACAGCCTTCAAGTTAGATCTGCTAGTGCTGCTGGTGCTGATAGTTATCTTCCTTGATCTACTGCTTTTACTATCTGTTACTGCTACTATCGAGAGCTACTGTTGCTGTTGATGGTCTTCCTCGATATTTTGCTACTGCTACTGCTTGGTGCTATTACTACCGAGAGCTGCTGCTGGAGATGATCTGCCACTACTGCTACTATTTACTTGCTCCCAAGAGTTACTATTGTTGATCTTCCTTAAGCTGCTCTTGTTTGCTGCTGTTGATATTCCTCAAGCTGATACTATTTATTGTTGCTGCTGTCGAGAGCTGTTGTTATTGCTATTTATCTTTCTCAAGCTGCTGTTTACTGCTATTGACGCCAAAAATCTAGTTATTATTATCTCGAGTAGATCAGGCTTTAGCATCGCCATTAAATTTATTTTTTTTGGGAAGTAGCTTGTCAATCACTAAGGATGCTTGTAATTGCTAGCAGATTATTTTTTATCACCTGAAATCAAAGAAGACAATCAGAGGCGTCGAAAGTTTTTCTGACGTGAGCTGTCCGACGCTCAAGTCAGTAATCAAGTAATGAAAAAACTTATGCCACCTCTCATGTGTTTTAATTCATATTGCCTTTCAGCTAAAAGTTTTTCCAATAGGATGAACAATAAAATGATTTCTTTTTTTTAGAGGAAGAGAGCATGAGATGCTATGAAAGAAATCTACAAATAATTATAAACATCTAAATGAATAATAATAATCATCATAACTCCCATAATCATAATTGACGTACTAATGAGTACACTAATAAACATATAATGATCATAATAATGATAAATAATAATAATTGTCATAATAATGACTATAATAATTATCATTTATTATATATATATGGTCGAAGTAATTAGAATTAGCCGATGGTCAAAGTTCTCTGCTCAAAGTTACCAGGTAATCACCTAGTCAAGATAATCTACTTAAGATGATGTGCTCTTCTGGTTGAGATAAGCCACTTCGATAAGGTGGTAATTTCAATTATCTCGATCAAATTGGTTTAGAGGAGACATTTGTCCAGTTCACTAGGAAGTAAGAGTTAGTTAAAATAAAATTCATTCTAACAGTTATATAACCGACCCACTACATTGATGTGCATGTTTAAGGGTAATAATTTTAGGAGATTATCGAGAGGTCAAGAAATTGCAAAATGGTTAATTTATGATGATTATCAATTATTATAATTATTATGATTATTACCATTATCATTACGATATTTATTATTGCTATAATAATTATGACGAGATTAAGAGGGGATCTTTTATGGCATCTCAGGATCTCTTCCTCTAACTTAGAAATTCTTTAGGGAGTACTCTATTATGATTTTTCCTAAAAAAAGACTTCAAAGCTTTTGAAATCAAGGGGCAATAAAGAATTAAGCCACTAAGGGCACATAAGTTTTCCCATAAGAGACATCGATTACTAGCTTGAGAGTCGGAGGGTTCATGTTGGAAAACTTTCAACGCTTCTGGCCGTCTTCTATGATTTCAGATGATCATAGATAATCTGCTAGCAGTTATAGGCATCTTTAGTGATTAGCAAGCCGTTTCCTCAAAAAATAAATTTAATGATGATGCTGAAATTAAGAGATCTACTAGAGATAATGACGATCAAATTTTCGGCATCAATACTTCCATTGTTGCTGCAGCAAATCTTCTTCAACTTGCTACTGTCTTCGAGTTTCTGTAACTACTATCTTCAAGTTGGACAACAAAATTAGGTGAGTTTGAATTATTAAACACAATAAATTTGTATTATGTTAATTATAGCTTTTTGAATTTTTAAAGCTTAAAATAATGCTAAAATATTAGTTTCTCTATGATATCTTCTTCTTTGTTGAAATTTCTAAAAATTAAGCTGAAGTAGTGAAGTACATGCTTACTCTGGTCTCTAATTAATACCACAAAGGATGAATGTGTATTATATGTATCTTAATTATAATTTGGCACTATATCTAATTACCTGATGTCATATTACAGTATTAAATAAATTAAAGTACATTATATAATTTCCATGAGCTACATTATATTTGTACATGTAAATAACTCCAAAAAAAAGAAAAGAAAAGAAATCATTCAAAACGATCAAGGAAATATTATTATTTCATGATAAATAATCGAAGTATATCTTTGATTAATTGAGATTCATGTTGGTATTTTATTTTTATATAGACTAAATCAAAAGTATATTTTTATTTTAAACATTAATATTAAAATTTGTTTTTAAAATATTATTTAAAAAAAATATTCTTATTGTGACACTATAATAAAATCATAAACATGTGACAAATAATGACCCATCAAAATTTAAAATTAAATTCATAATACCTGTCATTTAAAAAAATATCTACTAAAGAAATGATTCGTAACACGTGTAATAAATATAAATTGTCACAGTATCATGTGATAAATACAACTCTAGCTACAATAACAAGTAAAGAGGATTGGATGTCAGATATTCACGATCATGGTAGCCAATTCTTCTAGAAGTAAGTAATGAATTGATTTGCATCGGTCATGATCTATATTAACATAAGATTCTTACCTCCAAAATCATTTCAGCGATAAACTGGCAAGTTGAAATATGTTAATACTTTCAGCCGATTCAGCTCCTGAAGAAGAAGAAAAACACATAACCAAAAATAAGTCATAGGAGTGAAGCAATATTAATCCAGTTTCTATCGGCATTAGAAGCCAAGCACTCTTAACAAATTCAAAGCCCTTGACCACCAAATTTGAAATTAACGCAATGAATTGAAGCGAATTACCATAACAAGTCGATTACGGCAGCTGTCGAGACAACAGTGACTGTGGAAATGGGACGGGAGAACAATGTCGGCGTTCAAAAAAAAAAAAAATTATTGATAAGCAAATCGATTAATTTAAGGAGAAACTGGCTATTTGATGGCTTAATTTCAACTAAACATTGTAGTTAATTTATTACTCTCTAACTAATCACAGTTGAAAATGAATATGAAAACGAAACAAAGGTTCTTATCATTGACATAGAAACCAATAATTTCTTGATGACCATTATTTATTTCTTTTAATTGCAGGCGGACAAGAACTATAAGAATATAAAATGAACAATTCAACCTCATTTTCTTTATTTGATTTGTCATAATTTGGTATATAGAAATTATCATTGCATCATTTTTCTTTTGTCACACTTATATCTAATTTACCACAAAATTTTAGCATATTCTTTGAACCACATTTATTTCTAAACTTATATCAATCAACAATTTTGACACTACAAATAACTATTTTACCCCTAAATAGATTAAAAGACTATTTTATTATACAAAATTTAAAAAAATAAAAAAGTATAATTATAAGAATACCAAAAAAATTTAATAAAACAAATAAATAAAATAGAATTTTTATTTTTTATAATTATAATTTATTTAAAAATTATCATATTAATTTTTTAAATTTTTTTGTTATTATAATTTATTTAATTCTTATAATTAAATTAAATATATGAAAATTTTCAAAATTTAACATGAAGATAAAAACTTCCCTGTTAAATAAAATCATAATTGAAAAAAATTAAAATGATAGTTTTTAAATAAAATTATAATCATAAAAATTAACATCCTTAGATTTTGAGATTTATTTGTTTTGTAAATTTAGGGTAATCTTATAATTATAATTTTTTAAAATTTGATAGAATAAAATAGTTTTTTAATTAATTTAGGGGCAAAATAATCATTTTATAGTGTGAAAGTGGTTGATTGATACAAGTTTAAAAATAAAGATGGTCTAAATAACATGTCAAAATTTTATAGTGATTAGATGTACATATAACAATAGAAAAGTGCTGCAGTGATAATTACCCTTTAGTATAATATTAATATGTTATATATATATATATATATATATATATATCACAGATATCAATACATTAAAAATTATATATATTTTTTTCTTAATGTATTGAAATCTATATTTTTTTTATTGTTAGTAGCATTTTCACATTATTAAAATGTTACAATATGAAATTTTAAAGTGCAGGAAAGTCTAGAAAAACGCGCTTTAAGTTTTAAGGCTAATAAATTGTGTTAGTAACTTTTCCGGATTTTTTAGATTTTAAAATTTCAGAATAAATCGAAACTATATATATAATTCTCTAGTGATGACATTCTTATTTTATTAAAATAAGGATGCTGCTGATAGACAAAAAGATACATATTTCAATATAATAATAACATATTAAAATTTATATTTTTTTAGTATTTTGTTGATATTTTTATTTTAACAAAATGAGAAAAAAAGACTCTATATACATATACACTCATTAATTAGCATAGTTGATTTTAGGGTTTTGTGCCAAGTCAATAACGATTTGGTTTCAGTGTCTATTGAATCCACAATAGACTTGATTAGGATGAACATTCCATTCGTAATAGTTTCTAGACGAATATTTACCTTTTTTAATCTATAATCGGCAATTTTTACACTCTAAATATCACGGTTGAAAACAAGCAAGCAAGTAAAGAAGGGTAAGGTTGTTTGCACATAAAGCAAAATCAAATCTTAGAAGGCGTGTTTTCTCCAAAAATTGAAGCTAAATTAATAAACTATTATTAATATTGATGTGAACGATTGGAAAAATATATATATCTTAATAGGCAAGCTGATTAATTTAAAGACAAATTGGCCATTTGATGGCTTATATTTCAACCGAACACTGTATTTTATACTCTTCAACTAATCACAATTGAAAATGCAAATGACATTAACCGTTGAAAGAAATAATTTCTTGATGAGCTAGTGATTGACCATTTGATGGCTTAATTTCACCTAAACATTATATTTTGTTTATTGATTTGTGCTATATAATTATTCCATTATCAATGAAGTAATAACATGTTTATAAAATTGATTATGAGGCATTTGGCGTGCTACATATCATTAATTGGTGCTATACTTGAGATATTGTTATTGTTATTATTTTTAAACTTGTGACCTCAGAGACAACAAAATTTACTTTCATTATTTTAAATTAATAGTATCATTGGTTGAATTAAAAACATGGTAGAATCAATTAAAAACAATTGCTTGGCAGCAATTAGAGAAAGGCCTACAAAGATGATTGATGAAGTTAAGTGGAATGAGATGGACAGTAATGTAGTTGCGGATATGTATTTAACACTAGCTGATGAAGTGTTATCTACTGTAGAGGAAAAAAAATAGCAAAGGAAATATGGGATACTCTCATAAAATTTTACAAGGTTAAGTCACTACACAACAAGATCTTCTTGAAGAGGAGACTTTATACTCTTCAAATTATAAAATCTACATCCATGACCGACTATATCAACACCTTGAAGACTTTATTTTCACAACTCACAATGTTGAGTTATAAAATAGAGGAAAATGAACGTGTAGAACTTCTATTTTAAAGTCTACTAGATTCGTATGATCAACTCATCATCAATCTGATGAACAATAGCCAAATGGATAGTCTAGTCTTTGATGTCGTGGCAGCCTCTGTATTAATTCTTGAAGACTTTATTTTCACAACTCACAACGTTGAGTTATAAAATAGAGGAAAATGAACATGTAGAACTTCTACTTTAAATATACTAGATTCGTATGATCAACTCATCATCAATCTAATGAACAATAGCCAAATTGATAGTCTAGTCTTCGATGTCGTTGCAGCCTCTATATTAATTGAGGAGAGCAAATGGAAAAACAAGGGAGACAAACAGGCAAGTTGGCAGCTAGCGAAGCACTATTATTGGCAAGAGGGAGATCAACGAAACATGACCCTAGTAGGAGTCATAATCATAGTAAATCAAAATTAAAAAGTCAAAAAAATGTCAAATGGTGCAACTATGACAAGAAAGGGCACGCCAAGAAAGAATGTTGGAATAATCAGAAGAGTAGAGATGGCAAAGTGCTTGGATTGTATGGCAAGTACCTCTGATGATGGTGAGATTCTGTACAGCGAGGTAGCAACTATTATAGAAGGCAAGAAGCGGTTAACTGACACTTAGCTTATAGATTCAAGAGTAACATCTACATGACCTCTCGGAGAGAATGGTTTCATATATATAAAACTATTACAGGAGAATCTATATATATGGGTAATGACCATGTCTTAGAGATTGTTGGTATTGGTACTATCAAAGTAAAAATGTTTGATGGGACAGTTTGTACAATTTAAGAGGTATGATATTTCAAAGGCCTAAAGAAAAATCTATTGTATTTAGGATAAATAGATAATACAATAGATAGTCTTAGGTGCAAAACTTATGTGGAAAATGAGATCATAAAGATAGTCAGAGACGCACTCGTATTAATGAAGTTAGAAAAAATTAGTGCTAATCTATTTATGCATTAAAGGAATACACTACAAGAAGTTGATGCGTGTGTCGGTTTAGATAGAGAAGAGCATGCCATGATGTGGCATCTCAAATTATGTCACATGTTAGAACAAGATTTGAAGATTTTTTTTTTAGGAAAACTGGTTCCAGAGCTCAAATCAGTGTGAACTTACCATTTTTTTAGCTTTATGTTACAAGTAAGCAGCATATGTAAACAATATATATTAAAGTTCAGCAGATCTAATGCCAGAAGTAAAAACATCTTAGACCTGGTTCATTATGATGTTTGAAAATTAATAGATTTATCATAAGGAGGAGCAAAGTACTTCATGAATTTTGTTGATGGTTACTCTATGAGATGTATTTTCAATGTTCAAGGAATTCAAAATTCAAGAAAATGATCAAGTGTTTGAGGACAGATAATAGTAGAGAGTATATAGAAGACGAGTTTCTTGCATTCTGTCAATAAGAAGGTATTCAGAGACAATTCACAGTGGCATACACTTCTCAATAGAATGGAGTGACGAAGCTGATGAACATGACTCTTAGAGAAAGAATAAGAGCTTTATTCAGGATTATTAGTTTAACTAACTCATTATAGGCAGAAGCAGCCAAAACAAGATGCTATGTGTTTAATCAGTTTCCATCAATAACTATTGAGTTAAAGATACAAATGGAGATATAGATTGAAAAACTAGCTGATTACTCTCACCTACATGCATTTTGATGTCTTGTGTTCATAATATACAATGCTCAAGAAAAAATAGAGTTAGATCCAAAATCTAGGAGGTGTATCTTCTTGGGGTATGCTGATGGAGTAAAAGAGTATCATATGTATAATCCTACTGTCCACATTATTATCATCAACAGAGATATTATATTTGTAGAAGATCAACTACAAAAGAGATATATGGATATTCAGGGACTGTGCCAGTTTATATTGAAAATAATCCAAAATATTTAGATTCTTCTAAAGCAGCACAAGAGCAAGAGGAACAAGAACCAGTTGAGTCTGAGGCTTCAGAAGTTCGTTGGTCAAATCATGAAAGAAGACTGCTAGTATGGCACTCAGATTATGTAACAAATATTAATATTTCACACTTTTTTCTAACAAATGATGGAGAGCCATTAACTTTTCATAAAGATTTATACAGCTCAAATATTGCTTTGTGGGTGATAGCAATGCAGGAAGAAATTAAAACTCTATATAAAAATAAGATATGAGAACTTGTACCACTACCCCGTAGAAAAAAAGCCATTGGAAACAAGTGGGTCTACAAGATCAGACGTAATGACAATGACCAGGTGGAGTAGTATCCTGCAAGATTGATGGTAAAAATATATGCTCAAAAATAATGTATTAAATTTAATGAGATATTTTCTCTAGTGGTTCGACCTACGACAATCAGAGTAGTCTTAGCGATGTGTGCTACATTTGACCTATATCTAGAGCAGTTGGATATGAAAACTACATTTTTTTATGGAGAACTTGAAGAAAACATCTATACGGTCTCAAATAAGAAGATTTTGTTGAAACAGGCAAGAAGACCTTGGTTTGCATGTTGAACAAATATCTATATGGTCTTAAATGGGCGCCAAAGTGTTGATATAAGAGATTTGATTTCTTTATCATGAACCTTAAATACAACAGACTTAGCTCAGATCAGTGGCATATTATAAAAGGCTTAAGGATAATGATTTTATTATTTTGATTTTCGAATTTTATTGAAGATTTTAATCTAATTGATTTCGTTGATAAAATAAATAAAATTTTATCTTTGTTCAAAGGCCCATGGCTTATTTGGTATTAAGGTGATGTAGCTTTTAAGCTACAATGCTGTAAAAAAAGAGTTGTAATTATAAAATAAAAGTTAAAAGTGTGTAATAAATAGTGACTTTTAAATGATAATTCTAAAAAAAATAAAAATAAAGATATTGTAGGATTTTCATAATAAAAGTGCAAAACATTTAATATGATTCAATTTTAGGTCTTATTTGGGATTGAGGTTGAAACTTTATAAGTTGACTTTTTTCATAATTTTCTCTATTTTAACTATAGCTTTTACAAGTAGTTATAGTTATTTTTTATAAGTAACTTATTAAATAAGTTACCACACCTTTTTAAAATTTCTATTATAGTCTTAATATTATATCTAGTAGGGGTGGGCAAACGGTTTGGTTTTGCTGAACCGAACCGAACCGAACCGAAATATTCAATTCGGTTCTGTTTGGTTTTAGAAATTAAGAACCGAACGGTTTGTGTTCGGTTCGGTTTAAAACCGAACCGAACTAAAAAACTGATCGGTTCGATTAAATATGTTAAAACCGAACCGAATCGAACCGAATTATTTCGGTTCGATTTGGTTTGGTTTGGTTTTAAAATTCGGTTCGATTCGGTTTGAATTCTTATGAACCAATCGGTATCGGTTCGGTTCGGTTCGGATACCGAATCGAATCGAACCAGAAAATGCCCACCCCTAATATCTAGAAGGTACTTATATCTTAATTTTCATAAACCTTAATACACAAATAAAAGACAATTTAAACTTATATTTACCAAACTCATGTACTTTACTTTTCAAACTCAAAGTAACCATAATAATGTAGTTTACCAAACGCTAAGTTGTTTCTTTATTAGCAAATTATTTTATCTGCATAGAAAAAGTTATTAGAAATAATTAAATCCTTATGGTCAAATCCATCACGCAAAAACTAGGAACATTTATGTTGTAGCACCAAGAATCAACAATAAACATATGCGAAAGCATACTGAAGTTCATAGCGCTGAATTGTTCTCTGGAGCAATGTGGTTCGTCTTCTAGATCAACACTTATATCCTAGAAAGTGATTTAGTTTTTCTGTGTACTCTTTTTAATGATGGGATACTAGATTGAATAGAAAAATACGTATAACCTAGGGATCATAACTACTTATACAAATAACTTTTTCTGTTGCCTTTAGGTATTCTTATTTTAGCCCATTATAGAAAGAGAAATTACCCCTTAAGTCTCTACATATTAAATGCTCACACCTTATTAGATACATTAAAACCTAAATTACTGAAAACCTAATTAGATCACTTTTAATTGGGCTTAATCTTATATGATAGTCTGCAACACATAATTATTCACATATAAGTCCAATGTTAGATTAAAACTCCAACAATATTAGATTAAGACTCCAACAATATTAGTTAAAAATCCAACAATCTCCCACTTAGCCTATATGTGAAACCTTATAATTATGCTTTGCCAAAAGAAATAATGGTACGAGCTCAACCTTACTGTCATCATCGAAATGTATCTATAAACAATCCGGTCCATCAATAATATCAACATAGGATCAAAGCGGCCTTCGTTATCACTACTGGAACTAGACCTATCAATGGTTATAATACTAATACAACTGAATGACATGGATCATATGTAGATATGTGGAATGAAAATTTCATGCAATGTGATCTTAACATGACTATTTCTAATTGATCCACATTAAACCTCAGTGAGATCAAACCTTATTAAAATTAGAGTGTGAATAATCCAAAACTTTATTTCTGTAAAAAATAAATTTAAATATCTATAAACTGAAATACTAAAAAATGCCTATATCATAAAAGCATATAAAATAACAAACTCCTATTAAAACTTAATATCCTTCAATGACACGACAATTATATGAGTAGTGCTCATGAAACATTTTGGGTGGCAATCCCTTATTACGTGGATCTGCAATCATGGAATTTGTGCCGACATGCTCTATAGACAACCATCCACTTCGAACTCTTTCTATAACAACTAGGAACTTGATCTCTCTATATTTTGACTTTGTCAAGCTCTTATTGTTATTGAATACATTACTATTGACTTATTGTCACAAAATAATCTGAGTGGTCTACCAATACCATCTACTATACGGAACCTCATGATAAAATTTCGTAGCCATATTTCGTGATTAGATGCCTCGTAACATGCTATGAACTCTACTGCTATCGTAGAAGAGGCTATAAGAAATTGTTTAGCACTATTTCAAGAAATAGTAACAACAGCTAGATATAGCCTGATGTGGACTTCATACTATCTTGATATCTAATAAAATCAGAGTCACTATACCCAATAACCTCAAGTTGATCTAACCTCTAATATGCGAGTATGTAGTCTTTTGTTCTTTGTAAATACTGCAAGACTTGTTTAACTGCTTTCCAATGGTCTACTCCTGAATTAATTAAATATCTACTCAATATCCCAGTAACATATGCAATATCTAGTAAAGTACAAATTTGAGCATACATCAGACTTTCTATTACTGGCACATAAGGAATCTTCTACATCTCCTTTTTCTCAAAAGCATTCTTAAGGCATTGATTAAGATTAAAATTGTATCATTTAACCACAGGGTATCACCTGGTTTACAAGCATGCCATATCTCTTAAGAACTTTTCTCTTTTGTGATAATCCAAGAATACCCTAGGAGTGATCCAAATGTATCTGTATGCCTGATACAATAGAGGCATCATTAGGATCTTTCATCTCAAAATTCTTAGTTAGAAATCTCTTGATTTCATGCAATAAGTCTATATCATTGCTGGCAAGCAAAATGTCATCAACATATAAAATCAGAAAAATATTCTTGCTTCTATAGAACTTATGATATATACAATTATTGACCAAATTCATCTCAAAATCGAAGAAGATGATCACTTAATGAAAATTGAAATACCATTGTCGAGATGCCTGCTTGAGTATATAAATGGATTTCTTAATAAAAAGTTTGCAAACCATATTCTTTGGGTCTCCTAACAAAATGTTTTATAGTTGCACTATATAAATAGTCTCATCAATGTTACAATTAAGAAATATTGCCTTTACATTCATTTGATATAACACAAGATTAAAATGCGCCACCAATACTATTATAATCCTAATAATTTCTTTCGAAAAAACTGGAGAGACAAATATCTTTATAGTCTATTCCCTCTTTTTGTGCAAAGTTCTTTGTCACAAGACATGCTTTGTACCTCTTCACATCACCTTTTGAATCCTTCTTAGTCTTAAATATTCATTTGCAACAAATGAGTTTTTCACCTTCTGGTAATAGAATAAAACCCTCTATGTCATTGTCCTTTATGGACTTTATTTATTCATTCATGGCATCAATCCACTTCTGAGAGTTAGAACTTTCCATTCCTTGCACGAAATTGATTGTATCATCTTCCATCACTCTAATGTAGTCATCTGACATTGCACTTCTCTTTTCTCTAGTTGATCTCCTTAATGGCATAAGCTCTTAAAGTAGTGGAATTTGATTTTCTGGAATAATTTCTGGTACAGAGACTACTCCAATATTATCTTGATTTGTTGTGCCTTGGATAAAGTTAAGAATGAAACCCTAATTAATGCTAATAAAAAATGTGGAAATATGAACATATTCCTTTTCAAAGAAAATCTCTAATTGTATCTCCCCCTTCAAACTCAACATATTCAAAGAACTATGTATTTCACAACTCAAAAATCAAATTAGTCGTAAGATCATAAAATTTATACCCCTTAGATTATTCAGAGTATTCAATAAAATAACTACTCACCGTCTTGGAGTCCAGTTTCTTCTCATTAGGCCTATGAGGCCTTGCCTCAGCTGAATATCCCCAAAAATGCAAATGCTTTAGATTAGGCTTCTTGTCAGTTTAAAGTTCGTGAGGGGTTTTGGCTGTTACTTTAGTTCGAACCCTGTTAAAGATACATGCTTCAGCCTTAAGTAATTCTCCCTTGACTGATTATAGTAAAGTTGAATGACAAATCATACTCCTTATCTTTTCTTTAAGCATCCTATTTTATCTTTCAGCAATACCATAAAAATAATAGGCGAGCCCAATATAGTGTACTGTAGGACAATACCGTATTACTCTAGGAACTTAGCAAATGGTCCAATACGTTGTTCACCTGAAGCTGGGGTGGGTAAAAAGGCCAGGCCGGCCAGGTCCATACTCACAGGTTTCGGCGAAACCTCTACGTGCGAGCCTGAACAAGGGCTTAAGCAAAAAAAGGCCCAGGTTGTGCCCAAGCCTGCTCATTATTTAAAAAATTAATTCATAAATTAGAATAATAAATTAAAATTTAAAAGAATAATATAAAAATAAAAATAAAACTTAAATCCCTAATCCATAGATCAATAACAATTAAAAAAAACTTAAAATTATAATATTAAACTCTTTCTTAAGTGTTAATTAATTAAAAGGGTGCTTGAATTAGCAAATTCAATATTCAAATATTAAATCTCTAAGTTTTTATTTGCTTTATTTTCATTATTCATTATTTTATTTTGAAATATTCAAGTTTTTTTTATTCATTGTTGATTGAAACAGCTTGTTAATTATTAATTTATTCCAAATTTACAACAATTAAAATATTTTTTAAAAATTAGTAAAATCCCAAGCCTGGCCCTTACATCTTCTCTCCAATGGGCCTAGGCCTGGCCTTAGAAAAACCTAGCCCAAGCCTGTACTTTTCCAAACCTACTTGAACCGTCATATCTACAGTAGTACTCACCCCTAAGGTTAGATTTGAAGCTTTTGACTCTTTTGTTGAGTTGATTCTCAACTTCAGCCTTAGAATTTTTTAACATATCCAAGGACTATGACTTTTCATTGAGGAGATAGATGTAGCCATATCAATAAAAATTGTCTATGACTGTCATAAAATACTATTGACCATTCCAAGCAGCTGTAGGGAATGACCTACAAATATTTGTATCTATGAGTTCTAAGACGTCCAAAGTTATATTGGCTTCAAATATCTGTTTATTGCTTTGTTTCTCCTTGATACAGTTAACATAAACATCAAAATCTGTAAAATCTAAAAGGTTTAAAATTTCGTTTGACACAAGTCTCTCTATTCTCCGTCTGGAGATATGACCCAATCTCTTGTGCCATATTGCAGCCAAATTCTCATTGGTTAATTTTCTTTTTATACCTTATTTACCTAATTATAGGAATTCATTAAATGAAACAATTGTATCAATCAAATAAAGATTATTATAATCAGACAAGGAACTAAACCCAGCCAATTTTAAATCATAAAACAAACTAAAATTTCTATTCCCAAATGAACAATAGAAACTAGATTTGTTCAAAATGGAAATAGAAATCAAGTTCCATAAAAAAGATAGTGCAATAAATGTTTCATTAAGATTCAAATAAAATTTAGTTCTTAATAATAATCTAAATTTTTCAATAGCTTCAACTTTTATTATTTTGCCATCACCCACATAGATGTATCTTTCACTGTGAGAACTATTAAGAGGTTCTCTTTCCAAGACTTGAAATTGAAGCCATTTAGCATAGGAATACAATTAATATTGGCAGTAATATTGACAACAGTAATAACTGAATCAGAGAACAACAAACAATAAGAAACAAGCTCATATTAGTCTTGTACGTGACACTCTATTAACAGTTTATCTTTAGACAAAATATTAACTTGTACGTGAGATCTTATTGTAGTAATCAAACATTGATAATAAGAACATGTCAAACAATAAATCTTCCTTTGGGCCGATTAATTATTCTCATGTAAAATTGAATAATTATCACGTACTTATTACCACAGGTGCATATGAAGCTCTGACAAATATGGACTTTCCTTTGGGCTTATCGATATTTACAAAAATTACATTTACATAACTATTTATATTTTAAAATAAATTAATTTCCAAAAGAGAGGTCACTTTCGTGACATGTTGCTTCAATTAATTCATCCCAAAATATATATTACCTTACTAATATTTAAATATAAAATTGTACTAAAAATTTAAAAAAAATTAAAATTAATCAAAATGTCAATACTCAATGGTTGATCGGTCAATTGTTGACTAGACCGGTTCGAGTTGACCTTAACCAATTCCTGCACAAACTCATAAAACCAATCGAATCAAGTTGTATAGGTCAGGTTGATCAAATCATAAAAAAATCTTAATGCAATTTTTCCTAATTAAATCAGGTTTAGAGTCAGGTGACACGACCCGGATCTTTAACCCATTCTCAAAACCCTAGCTCATTTTTTTTTTTTTGCTTTAGGCAGCCATGGCCTTCGCTTTAAGCAGGGCCATGGCACTATGTTGATAGTAGGTGGCTTTCTGTTGCAACGCATGGCTGCGTCTTTCTCGGTCGACAACCACAAAGCCACCTCATTTTTTTTCGGTTTCCTTATGGCCGCCACTTTTCCTCATGGTCACGGTCACTGACCACTGTGCTTATTGTCGTAGCCTAAGGGTCATGCCATGTTCGGCCTAAAGATGTAATGATGATGACATGAAAACTCATGGCAACTGCCAGCCTTAATCCATGAAACCAAATGCCAAAATTACTGATAATCCAAATTTCATATGTTATTGTTCTTAATTAAAAATCAAAATTCCAAAATATTTATTAATCTTTAATTCTGAATTTATTTTCCTCAATTCTCAATTGTATTAAACTGAGAATTTCTAAAAATCTAATAATTTTAATCTATAATTTTGCAATAATACAGAAATTATCAAATTCAAGAACACCAAAAATTTAATCACTAATCGAAAATAAATTCGATTCTCAATTATTCAACATTCAACATGAAGTTGTTCTCATAGCACGTATTAGAAATAATTGAATACTTATAGTGAAATCAATGATCCAACAACAGAAAAATTCATATTGTATCACCAAGAATCAATAATAAAAATATGTAAAATGTATCTGAATCTATAACACTGAATTTCTCTCTAGAGTAATGTATATCCTAGAGAATCTTTTAGTTTCTATGTGCACTTTTTCTAATGATGGGACACCAAAAAGAATAGAAAAATACGTATGACCAGGGGACATAACTACTTATGCAGATAACTTTTCATGTTGTCTTTGGGTATTCTTATTTACGCCCATCATGGAAAGAGAAATTATCCCTTATGTCTCTACGCATTAAAGTCCAAATTACTGAAATAAATAATTAGGTTACTTTTAATTCGACTTAATTATATGACATTCTACAACACATAATTATTCACATATAAACCCAACGTTGGATTAAGAATCCAATAATATTGGATTAAAAATCCAAAAGAAACAACTTATTTCATCAGCCATCTCCATATCAAACTAAAACTTAGTCATTCAATTGTCTTTGATTTATAAGGATAAATTTGTAAGAATAAAGCCTTTAAATCATTTTATTCATAAATGAAAAAATTTAAGTATTTAAATTTAGTTGTTCAAATTTTTGTTAAATTCGTGTCTATTTTGGCTCCATATGATGTTTTCATCGAGTTATTTTGTTAATTAAGAGGGATTGAGGTTGGATAGTTGTTGATTAAAAGTTATAGCACTAAAGTGTTTGGTAAACATTAGTTGGTGTACCTTAGAAGTTATGTTGATATGATTTTTCACTTGAATGATGAAAATTTTATTATATCTTTAATAATTTTTTCAAAATTATATTTATCATATACTATTAATTTTTATTTCATAATTACAGCTTTTTTCCACAGCTATTATAGCTTAAAAGGTACAGTACCTCAATCCCAAACATAGTTTCAATCAGTTTGTATAGCCAAAAAAAAAAAAAATGTGGCCTTGGCTTTATTGTTACATAAAACCTAAAAGGGGTTTTTGTAATAAAAATATTATCTAGGAATAAAATTCCAACTCTCTCACTCACATGCACACAGAAAAGTCATAATCGAAATTTCCTTTTCTCTAACATACATCGATTTCAATTATTATTATTATTTTTTATTCTAGCGGCTTTATTGGGACAAAATTATATTTAAAAAATGATTAATTTATGCAATTTGATTTCCCCTTATAATTTGTATGGTTACATAATTATGCTACAAAATATGCTTTTCCTTATCATTTGGTTACCTTTTTCTCCCTTTGAAGAAATCAATTATTTCTCTTTATATTTGCTAAAAAAGCATTATCAGAATTTTAATATATATATGTGTGTGTGTGTGTGTGTGTGTGTGTGTGTTCAATGTCGAGATTACTCCTGGATGACACATATTTTGATAAATTTAAAAAAGGTGACAATCTGTTAACTTTGCTGTTAATTTTAATAGGAACAATAAATTAATTACAAAATAATATTTTTATCCCTAGGGTTAATCATAAAATAACATTTCTATCCCTACAATTAGCTACAAAATATTTTTCTGGCCTTACACAATTATTTTCAATTTTTCAAATAGAAAAAATTATAAAAAAATTACATCTAAGTCTAATTAACATTTTTTGCTAAATGGAACAATGTTTTTTTTTAAAAAAATCTTATTGAATCAAACAAAAATTTTATTATTAAAGTTAACAGTAAAATTTGATTCAATAAGAAATTTAAAAAAAAAATTATTTGATTAAACCAAAAAACCGTTAATTAAACTTAGATGTAATTTTTTATAATTTTTCTATTTAAAAATTAAAAAAAATTTAGGGGTAGAAACATATTTTGTGACTAATTGTAGGGATAGAAATGTCATTTTATAACTATTATAGGGGTAGAAATGTCATTTTATAATTAATTTACTGTTTTCGTTAAAGTTAACAGCAAAGTTAATGGATTGTCATCCTTCGTCTATTTTTAAATAATGTGTCAAAGTTTTTAAACTTGTCAAAGCATGTGTCACCTAGGAGTAATCAACTCAAAGTTCAATGTCGAACTTCAATTGTAACTCAGTGATAATCATAACAACACCATAAATAAAAATGAATTCAAATATTGGGATCTATAATATTATTGTAAATTTTAAAGGCTCGTTATTGTAGCATATCAACAAAAATTCTCAGCTTTCTTAGCTTGATACATTCAAGAGCCCCCCTTTTTTTTCCACAAGACAATTAAATTCAAACAACAATTGTTCTTCCTTAATAAATTGAAAGAATTTGAGACATTCAGTTATTGCAAGATTGCACCATTTGCTGAACAAAATCAAATGGAACATCAATCAATTAGTAGAGATTAAGAGAATAATTTGATTGAAATTATTAATGGCGCTTCCATCATCTCAAGTAAATTATTGACATACGCCAAATTGATTTTATTGCAAATTTGTTGATGATGCCCCATGTGTTGCTCACTTATTGATAAGGTGGTGAAAGATTTATGTTACATATAATTGTTTCTCCATATTTCTTTCTCAGATTAATTTTTAATTATTTTAGACAGTTTCATTAGGCGTCAAAGCTGATCAAGGTCGAGGAGTCCAAGACTGGTCGAGCCCGAGCTCATTCCTCTGCTCGATATCCTCATAGCTCATCAAAGCTGGTCAAGGCCGAGGAACCCGAATGCTGGTCGATACTCGAGCTCATTCTTCTGCTCGAGGTCTTCAAGTCCTCCGAGCACAACTCAGTCACGGCACAGAGGAATTGCAAGATCCAAATACAATCGGTTCGGGACAGTCCGGCCCGTTTCCCCAGCGACTCAACATGACGATCGATGCCTGACCAATGCCCCACGCGGTATGGTGTCGTCACTGTTACCGATGGCCGGCACACGCCCCCACAGTGTCATCATTTCATGCACGCATGACCGACACTATCATGAGGCTGCGGGAACCCATGCCCACCTGACATCCCACATTCCCAGGGTGTACCGCAATAATCCCGGCTGTCAGAGGGGGCCCAGGTACATAGACGCGGGAAAGGCCTCCCCCAAAAAAAGAGGGGCAGGAAAACGTAAGTATAAAAGGAAAATGAAAACAGAGGCAAGGGGTTCGGGGAGGGGAGACAGGTTTTTCTTCTTTTTTATCCTCTGAATTTCACAGTAGTGATTCTTATCAATAAAAGGCAAAAAGTACCCTTTGATTTATCCAGTCTCTCAAACAACGAGGGATACAAAAAGAACAACTCGATCGCTGACTTGAGCATCGGAGGTTTTTCACTGGAAAAACATCCGGCGACCCCTGACTTTATTTCTGTGAGCACAGGCCAGAGAGGATCGTCATTCCAGGGGATAAAGAAGAATTGAAATCGGAAAGCAGTCCTGCTCGAGCTCGAGCAGACCACGAGCAGGAGTTTGATTGACACTATTTGGAGGCACGCAAAAAATAGTATCAACATTTTGGCGCCGTCTGTGGGGATCAGATCAAAAAGCCTGATTTCCCAACACATTCAGAAGACACAACGCAATAATGAGAGGAAACAGCAGAAGAGGAGGAAGTCCAGAGGAATCGATGACTTTGAGGGAAGAAGCTAATGAGGCTCAAAATAGAGAGATCCAGGAGAGAATGGATCGGATGGAGAAGCAAATGGAAACGCTGACCTCCATATTACAAGAACTCAGAGATGGACAGAGGAAAGCATGTAATGACGTCCCTGAATCCAGCAGCGGGAACGTCCCCGTCAGGGAGCATGTGGGAGACGAAGCCCAGAGACTAAGAGCACCAAATGTTGCCGGAGGGGAAGAGACGAAGATGGAGGAAAGAGAATCCCATCAGCATTTGCAGGATACAGCACCAACCTCCCGCGTAGAGAAGTTGGAGGGGGAAATGCGTAGGTTGGCACAAGTTGTGGAGGACCTTCAGGGAAATGGGAAAAGCCCCAGTTGGAGGATAATGCTGGACAACGAGTCTCCACTCCCGGCAGAGATTATGGGCGTTACGATTTCCCACGACTTCGTTTCCCAGATTTAAAGTTTTTAGGGAAGAGTGATCAGCTGGTGCACATAGGGCGATTCAATGACATGACAGGGGTACAGGGCTTGTCAGCAGCCCAAAGATGCAGGGCCTTCTCGCTCACTCTTGAGGGAAGGGCAAGAGAATGGTACCGCAGGCTGCCGTGGGGAAGCATTCTGAGCTTTGAACAGATGTGCAAGGAATTTGCAGAGCAATTTCGGGGCGCGGTGACCCCCGAAGATGACATGATGGAATTATCGAAGATAAGACAGAGGGAGGGAAACCACTCCAGGAATTTATCAAGAGGTACCACCGATCGATTCTGGATCTTAGGGCATTTAATCACCCCCAAGCGTTGAGGGGGCTAAAGGACGGAATCAGGATGGGGAGACCGTGGTACAATTTACGGAACCCTTCGGTCTGTTCATATTTAGATGCGTATGAGCAGGTGAAGATGGATATGGTCATCGAAGAGGAAAAGGCTGCGAAGCTGAGAAGTGAACAGGCAGTGGAACGAAGAGGAAGGAAAAAAGAGGTCCTGCCCAAGGAACGCTGACGTCAAAGGTGATAAGGGATCGGGTCGCTTCCTACAATCCTTATCAGAGAGCTCCCCAGCCTCAGATGATTCCCGCGCTACCTCGCAGGTCTCCGGGCCGAGATCATATGGAGTACAAACGTCTCGACGACCATCCCTCCCGTAACCAACCACCAAGTAGACCTATGCTGGACCACAACCGAGCTGACCGTCCATTGCCACCCCCACTGAGAAGCTTCCCAAGAGATCAGGCGATACATGTGGTAGAGCAGAGCCTCACCTATGGGCAATACACAAAGCTGAAGGTGTCACTCGAAGAGATACTTCAAGTGGCGAAGGATCAAGGATTACTGAGCCCTTCGAGACCGATGGTTAAACCAGTTGGTAAACGAGATAGGGGACAGTTTTGCCGCTTCCACAGGGACCACGGCCACTCAACATCACAGTGCCGGGATTTGAAGAACCAAGTGGAAGATTTGGTTAGAAATCGGTATTTGGATGAGTTCATTGAAGGAGGACATCTAGTGGTCGAGCAGCAATCAGAGGAGGATAACCGAGCCTATGACATGGAGCTGGAACCACCGGCCACCAGAGTGATATCAGGAGGACCCACAATGGCAGGGAGCTCGAACAGGGCTCGAAAAAACTACTGCAGATACGCTGCCGCCGGTAAGGAAGTTCTGTTCGCTGTACCTGCTGCCAAGAAGGCTAAGGTGCTGCAGGTACCCATCATGTGGACGGAGGAAGACGAGGAGGGGGTACTATACCCCCATGAAGATGCCTTGGTCGTGAAGGCAAACGTTGCTAATAAGGAAGTTGATCGGATACTGGTGGACTCGGGAAGCTCAGTGGACATTCTCTTCAAATCCACGCTTGAGGATTTGGGAATAGCAGGTACGAGCCTTGAGCAGACGAGCACTTCCTTAAAAGGATTTGGGGAAGGAAAGCTAATCCCTCTGGGAATTATTAAGTTAGCTGTGACTATGGGCTCGTGGCCATTTGAAAAGAACATGATGCTCGACTTCGTAGTGGTGGATGAAGTCAGCCCCTACCAAGCAATATTGGGAAAGCCGTTTATAAGGATCAGCCAATCAGTGCTGTCCAATCGAATAAATGGGGCTGTGGGGGTCGTCAAAGGCAGCCAGAGGGTCGCGAGGATCTGTTACACCGCAGCAACCAAAGAAGCGATGCAAATAACGTCATTAGACTCGAGGGGGGAGTCGAAGAACGGGAGACAGGAGCCCGCTGAAGAGTTGGAGTAAGTTAAAATACGGCCAGACGACTCTGAGAAGAAGGTCTGAATCGGCTCGGGCACTAGCGAGGAGCTGAAGAAAAGTCTGGTCGAGTGTCTGCGAGCACACTCTGATGTGTTTGCTTGGACGCACGAGGACATGCCCGAGATTGACCCCAAGGTGGCGTGCCACAAGTTGGTGATACGGAAGCACGCTAAGCCAGTAAGGCAGAAGAGGAGGTGCGTCAACCAGGAAAGGTACAAGGCCATGAATTGCAAGGTGGAGAAGCTGCTGAAAGCGGGATTCATAAGGGAAGTCTCCTACCCCGAGTGGATCTCGAACGTGGTATTGGTAAAGAAGGCGAGTGGGAAATAGAGAATGTGTGTGGACTTTACAGACGTGAATAAGGCTTGTCCAAAATAAGGCCATTGCCAAAGATAGACCAGTTGGTGGACTCTACGGTGGGACATGGGCTGCTTAGCTTCATGGACGCCTTCTGAGGCTATAACCAAATCCCCATGCACCGGCCAAACGAGGAGTGCACAGCCTTCATCACCAATCAGGGTCTATTTTGCTACAAGGTTATGCCTTTCGGCCTGAAGAACGCGGGGGCAACATACCAGAGATTGGTGAATAAGGTTTTCAAGCCATAGATTAGCCGAACGATGGAGGTGTATGTGGACGACATGATCACTAAGTCAAAAGACACGGTGGAGCATGCAAGGCATTTAAAGGAAACCTTTGCGCTCCTGAGGAAATATCGGATGAAGCTGAACCCAGAGAAGTGTGCCTTTGGGGTTGGTTCGGGAAAATTCTTGGGCTTCATGGTCAGCCATAGAGGGATCGAGGCAAATCCAGAAAAGATCAGAGCAGTAGTGGGGATGAAGTCCCCACGTACCCTCAAGGAGATACAAAGTCTTACAGACAAATTGGCATCCCTCAACAGGTTCATATCCCGAACCACGGATAAATGCCGAGTCTTTTTCAAGGAAATGAGAAAAGGCAGGAAAAAAAAGTGGACACCAGAATGCGAAGCGGCGTTCCAACAGTTGAAGGAGTACTTGCTAAAGGCCCCACTGCTGTCAACACCTCGAGAAGGGGAAGTTCTATTTCTGTATTTAGCTGTATCCCAATGGGCTACGAGCTCGGTTCTAGTGAGGGAAGAGTCAGGGGTGCAGTACCCCGTCTATTACACGAGCAGAGCTCTGTTGGAAGCCGAAACTCGATATCCGTCGATGGAGAAATGGGCTCTGGCCCTGGTGACAGCAGCCCGAAAGCTGAGGCCTTATTTTCAGGCACATTCTGTAATGGTCTTAATGAATTGAAAATAGCTCTACTCTGTACAAGCTAGAGACCTCCCGAAGGTTTGTAAAATGGTCGGTGGAGCTCAGTGAATTCGACATTAGCTACCAACCCCGAACAGCTATAAAAGCTCAGCCCCTGGCTGACTTTGTGGTCGAGTGCACAGAAAGGAATGAAGAGAACGAGGGCAAGCACCCACCCATCAGACCCCTCGGCCTTAACCAGTGCATGGACAGTCACAGTTGACGGGTCATGTGGAGATCAAGGAGCAGGAGCAAGAGTTGTACTTCTCAGTCCTGAAATAGTAGAGATGAAGTATGTCGTGAAGCTGAAATTTGAAGTCACCAACAATCAGGCAGAGTATGAAGCTGCAATTGTGGGATTGAAGCTCGCGTTGGTAGTGAAGGCAGAAGAGGTGAAGCTTCGAATAGATTCACAGTTGATAGCAAATCACCTCAACGAAAGTTTCTAAGCAAAGGGTAAGAAGATGGAGGCCTACCTTCGGAAAGTAAAGCAGCTAATAAAGAATTTCCGAGCAGTCAAGGTAGAGCAGATCGCGAGGGAGAAGAATTTCTGAGCTGATATGATAGCCCGAATGGCCGCTACATCTGACCTCAAAATACTGAGGTCTATTCCCTTGGAAATCAAGACCTGCTTGAGCATCGAGCAGGAAGGCGAGCAGCACCTAGATGGAGCCAATTATTTCTTACCGTAAGGAAGGAGTGTTACCTACCGATAAGAAGCAGGCAAGGAAGCTGAAGAGTAAAGCGGCCAGGTATACTCTGATCGATGGGGTCTTGTACGGATGGGGATACACTCTCCCACTGTTACGGTGTTTAGACTAAGAAGAAGCTGATTATGTCCTCCGAGAAATACACGAAGGAATTTGCGGAAATCATTCAGGCGTGAGGTCTTTGGCCTTCAAGGCCTTGAGGCAAGGAGACTTTTGGCCCCGCATGCATCAGGATGCCCAAGAGAAGACTAGGAGTTACAAAAGTTGCAAAAGCTTTACCAACTACGTGACTCAGCCTCCTGAGAACCTGACGGTGATGAATTCACCATGGCCATTTGCTCAATGGGGGATCGACTTGATCGGACCGTTACCAAAAGGGAGAGCATTTGCTACTCACGCCGTAGTGGCAATTGACTATTTCACCAAATGGGTCGAAGTAGGAGCCTTGAGTAGTATCACAGAAGATAAGACCACTAACTTCATTTGAAAAAATGCGGTTTGTAGGTAGGGGATTCCCCATGCATTGGTCACGGACAACGGGAGACAATTTGACAACAACAAGTTCAGAGACTTCTGCCAAAACCTGGGGATAGACTAAAGTTTTGCTCTCCATCATACCCGCACGCCAATGGGCAAGTAGAAGCCGCGAACAAGACTATAAAACGTCTCTTTAAGACCAAACTCGGCGAGCAGAAGGGAGCTTGGGTGGATGAGCTGCTTGGTATCTTGTGGGCTTACAGAACCACACACAAAACGGCCACAGGGGAAACCCCATTCTCCTTGGCGTTTGGATATGAGGTAGTTGTTCCGGCTGAAATAGGAATGGGAACACACCGAACAGAGCACTTCAACGAAGATCAAAATGATGAGCATATGTGTGCAGGCTTGGACTTGCTGAAGGAGAAAAGGAAAAGGTTGCTACAAAGATTGCAGAATACCAACAGAAGGTGGCTCGCTATTATAACTGGAATGTGCACATCCTTTGGTTTCAAGTAGGAGATTGGGTGCTTAGAAGAGTCAATTAGAACACGAAAGACCCTAGGCAAGGTGTGTTAGGACCAAACTGGGAA
Source organism: Murraya koenigii (assembly GCA_025617385.1). Taxonomy (NCBI): domain Eukaryota; kingdom Viridiplantae; phylum Streptophyta; class Magnoliopsida; order Sapindales; family Rutaceae; genus Murraya; species Murraya koenigii. The sequence continues at coordinate 5,369,946 of CM046813.1, read as the reverse complement.
GGTCCCTACAGGGTCTCTCAAATAGCCGGACCGAGAACGTACCGGCTGACTCAGCCCGATGGACGAGAAGTCAAGAGGCCATGGAACGCGCAGTGCTTGATTAAATATTTCTAGTAAGTTTCCTCGTCATGTAAGCATTAATATTTAATTCCCTCCGAAACGGAGATATGTAAAATCTTGAGCATGTGTAAAAGCAAGAAAAATGCTTTCAACGTAAGTTCAATATAGATGTATTGGACCCAACAAGTTCGAAGACAACGCAAAGGCCAGAAGTCCCAAAGCCTAGCTTAAGGCGGGACGGTGCCAAGCGTGAACCAATTGCAAACTCGAGCAAGATAAGCTCGCGAAGACAACGCAAAGGCCAGAAGTCCCAAAGCCTAGCTTAAGGCGGGACGGTGCCAGGCGTGAGCCAATTGCAGGTTCGAGCAAGATAAGCTCACGAAGACAATGCAAAGGCCAGAAGTCCCAAAGCCTAGCTTAAGGCGGGACGGTGCCAATTCCAAAGCCTAGCTTAAGGCGGGACGGTGCCAAGCGTGAGCCAATTGTGGGCTTGAGCAAGATAAGCTTGCGAAGACAACGCAAAGGCCAGAAGTCACAAATCCTAGCTTAAGGCGGGACGGTGCCAAGCGTGAGCCAATTGCAGGCTCGAGTAAGATAAGCTCGCGAAGACAACGCAAAGGCCAGAAGTCCCAAAGCCCAGCTTAAGGCGGGACGGTGCCAAGCGTGGGCCAGTTCCAGGCCCGAGCAGAATGAGTTCACAAAAGGAACGAGGGCTAAGCATAAGCTGAATATCAGCTCGAGCAGACCAAGCTCATAAGATAAATAGAGGCCTATAAGCCTAACTCACAGTAAGGCTCTGCCACGCATAAATCAAGAGATTATACGAGCAGAAAATGGCTCGGAGAAGAAAAATAAAAGCCTAACACTTATAAAAACTTTTACTTGGCAAGTGCACGAAGTCAATCTCACACATAAATGTAAAACACAAATATATACATACAGACACAGAAGCAAGCTTCCCAATGTATGCTCTTTATTCATTCATTGAAGAGTACAAAAAGTAAAAAAAAAAAGGGAGATCAATCGGTTGGGGGAGTAGAGCTAGTAAGGGGAGTTGGATCCTCAGGAGGAGCAGAGGTAGCAGCAGCAGGAGGAGCAGAGGCAGCAGGAGGAGGAGGAGCAGAGGCAGCAGCAGCAGCAGTATCAGCAGGAGGAGTAGTGTCATCGGCAGCAGGAAGAGCAGAGGCCTCGGTAGGGGGAACTCTCGACCCTTGGTTTGAAGCATCGTGCTCGCACATATACTTCGCAACACCTGCCTCGACCTTAGATAGGTCTACCTCAGGATGTTCCTTGCTCAAGGCAAACACGAGGTAGTTGTAGCTAAAAGCCACCCCATCGTTGTACTCAATCGCGAGCCTCTCTTCCAGAGAGTCCACCATCTTCTGAAAACGAGAAGTCTCCTCCTCTATGTGCTTCTCGAAGGAGAACCTCTGTATGTCCAGGTCCTTACGAGCATTGAGTTGCTCGTCTCGGACAAGAGATAACTCCCTCTCGAACTGAAGATCCCTCGAATCTGACATCGCTGCTTTCTTCTCAAGGATGGAGTTCTCCTCGTGAAGCTTCATTGCTTCCTCTTCTTTCTGCTTGAGACCCCTCTTCAAGCTTTGATTTTCTGCTCGGAGCTTCCTCTGGGAATCCTGAGTTTTGGCCTTGAATCTGGTAGCAATAACGGCAGCACGGCGGGAGAGGCGGTGGAAAGCTCCGATCAACTCATCAATATCATAGAACTCCACCCCATCCAAGAACCTATCCTCTATTTGCTTGGTGAAGTCCTTGACGTAGGGATCGGCACGGTCGGGCCACTCCTGCTTTTGTGCGCGTTCTGAGCGAGGCCGAGTCAACGCTACAATCCTCGGACGCTTGCGAGTTGCACCTCCTTCTGCTCGCTTTACCTCCTAAGCAGGAGGGGCAGCTCGAATTGGTGAAGAGGGGGTATCGGTCTGAGGCCTTTTGGCAGAAGAGCTGCCCGTGCCTCCCAAGGTCTTCACAAGCCTCTGCATCATATTAAGTACCCCACTCATCCCTTCCTCTGATACTAAGACAAACTCCACAAAATTGTGTGCTTGTAAGTAGCTCCCTGCACAAGCTTGCGTTGTCAAGGGCTGTGTTGACGCGTGCTCGAAGCTCTTCCCCAATCCTATAAGAGGCACCCCATGATACTGCAGGAACAACAAAAGCAAATCAGTGAGAAAAGATGCGAGCAGAAGAACCAAAATAAGACTCGTTAGACAAGTAAACGACCTGGAGCGCAAAAATGATGAGGAACCGAAGGGATCCCAGCAGAAAGAGGTGCAACATGCCCCTAATCTCCCCTAACAAAGAAGAATTTGCTCTTCCAATTGCCACCAGAAGTGGGGAGCTTAGTTATGGGCTTCTTGCCCTTCAGGCTGGAGGTGAGGTAGTACCAGCCAGCATCTTTCGGGCTACATTTTAACTGGTAGAGATGCTTTATCTCCTCCTCTACCGAAGGTTCACCCAAATTGCACCACCTCCACAGCACATAGAGGCCAGACAGGACCCTCCACCCATTCGGGTTCAGTTGCCCCGGGGCCAACCGGAATTTGGATAAAATACAGGCAAAATAAGGCTGAAGAGGCAGCCTGACCCCCCACCTAAAACATTCCATATGGAAGGTGGTATACCTCTGAGGAGGATGGCTGGGTATATTACCCTTACCCGGCACCCGCAGGTCCACATTGTCCAGTATGTGGTAGGTGCCCCTAAGCCTGTCCAAATCCTGGTGTGTGGTTTCACACCTCATAGAGTCAATGGGATACCCCCTACCCTCTGACCGTTGGCTGAATCTTTCCCCCTGATGCGGCTGTGTCTCCGCCACAGTTAACTCCCCTTCTGAGCTGGAGTCTCTCACTGGGATTATACTAAGGGGCTCTACATCACTGGAAGACGACGACTCCTCAGATGACATCCTACGGGGTTGTTGGGTGTTGGTCATGTTTCCTATAGTTACAGTCTACCCAGATTGGAACCGAAAAACCAAACGAAGGAAGAACAGAATGGAAACAAGAGAAAAGAAAGGGGTTTATATCTGAGTAAAGGCTGACGGTCGGAAATGGCGGCGACAGCAAAGAGAAAGATGAGAGACACTTGCAGGCAAATAATTTTAGTCTAAGTAAAAATGAGCAATAGGAAGCACAGTGAAGAAATCGAGGGTTTTAAAAGAGAAAGGCGCGTCTCTTCGGCTGACAGCACGCATCTCAAGAGACGCGACCGTTCAAGTAACGTCTCTTCAAAATTCAAACACATGGCCCAGATCTATCCACGCGTCCTGCATTAAATGTGAAATGATGGAAGCAGAAAACAGCTCAACACGTGAAAGTAAAAAGGCCGTGAAGCCAGCCCAAACAAGAAGTTTCCAGTCTTATCTCGCTTCACTCCAAAGACTAGAAACTGGGGAACTGGTGTTAGGGTGATATCGAGCAGGTCTCCTCGAGGCCAACTCAGCTCGAGGTAACAGACCTCGAGGTCAACCCATCTCAAGCAGAAGACCTGATCGCTAGCACAAAGACAGCTTTATTAGGCATCAAAGCTCGTCAAGGTTAAGGAGTCCAAGACTGGTCGAGCTCGAGGAACCCGAAGGCTGGTTGATACCCGAGCTCATTCTTCTGCTCGAGGTCTTCAAGTCCTCTGAGCACAACTCAGTCACGGCACAAAGGAATTGCAAGATCCAAATACAATCGATTCCGGACAGTCTGACTCGTTTCCCCAACGACTCAACAAGACGATCGATGCCTGACCAATGCCCCACGCGGTATGGTGTCGTCACTGTTACCAATGGCCGGCACACGCCCCCACAGTATCATCATTTCATGCACGCATGATTAACACTATCATGAGGCTGCGGAAACCCATGCCCGCCTGACATCCCACGTTCCCAGGGTATACCGCAATAATCCGGCTGTCAGAGGGGGCCCAGGTACCATAGACGCGGGAAAGGCCTCCCCCGAAGAAGAGGGGCGGGAAAACGGAAGTATAAAAGGAAAATGAAAATAGAGGCAAGGGGTTCGGGGAGGGGAGACAGGTTCTTCTTCTTTTTTGTTCTCTGAATTTCACACTAGTGATTCTTACCAATAAAAGGCAAAAAGTACCCTTTGATTTCTCCGGTCTCTCAAACAACGAGGGATACAAAAAGAACAACCCGATCACTGATTTGAGCGTCGGAGGGTTTTCATCAGAAAAACATCCGGCGACCCCTGACTTTATTTCTGTGAGCGCAGGCGAGAGAGGATCGTCATTCCAGTGGATAAAGAAGAATTGAAATCGGAAAGCAGTCCTGCTCGAGCTCGAGCAGACCGCGAGCAGGAGTTTGATTAACACTATTTGGAGGCACGCGAAAAACAGCATCAACAATTTCAAGTAGAGATAATTTACCCCAGCAATTTTTCGAAGGTCAGTAGAAGTTCCTGTTACAATATTGGAATTACTCCCTCAACATTGTTAACATAAGATGGTTGCATTTAGGTTCACTCTTTTTTTTTAATTATTATCATATTGTGTATTATTAAAGTTTATTTAACGATCTTTTGTGAGTTTAAATTTAAACAAAGAAAGTGTATTTAACACACTATATTATATTATATTGTATTGTATTATTTAATGTACAATAATCTTTTAATTTATTTAGGAATAAAATAATTATTTTTTAATACAAAAATAATTGATTAATACAAATTTAAAAATAAATATAGTAAAAAGAACATATCAAAATTTTATAATGATTAATTGTATACATAATTAAAAAAATGTGATACAGAAATAATTTTTTAATAATCAATAATGTGAGTATAAAAATAATAAAAGAGTAATGATATTTAAACAAAAATGTCGGACAAAAAGCTGACAAGAACAACCGTAAAACATATTAACAGAGTAAACCAGATCAGCTTTACCGTTACTTATATTAGCATTCTGTTAGGTTTAAGTTTGTTTAGTACCATTGGATACAGTTAGCACGAAAACAAACTTGTATTTTTATTCAAGCCAGAAAATGGTAAATCAAAGTCTCAAAATTGGTAGAAAATTAAATTGAAAAGAACGCATGTAATTGCAACTTACCAATAACAACAAAGAAAGATAAATTTTACCTGACTATCTCGTCAATCACATGATGCTGCATGCACTGGGGATATCTTCCATTAAGGCACTACAAAAATTGTGATGCACAAAAAATAATTAATATAAAAGCATTCGATGAACCTATATATAACATGTATATTTATTTTATACATGTTATGACTCCACCGGTACTCATTGTATGGGTATTTGAATAATAAAATCTGGCATAATGGAAATAAAAATAACTAAATACTGTAAATCCTGCACAGGTTTTGAATCAACACTATAATCCCGCATGCGTTTAATCACCATTGCATCAGCTTTCGACTCGTTATCATTTTTCTAAGACACTGTAACAGCTTTATAACATTATGGAGTACCTTTTCATTACTGACGCTTCATATGTGTAACATGGCTCGAGTTCATTGCTGTTAGGAAAATCCGATAATAGGATGAATTTTAAACTGAAAAAGTCCTCTGTGGCACCATCAATCTACGTCAGTTTGTTCCACCATTCTTCTTCCCCGATCAAAACTGTATTTTTTTTTCCCACCCTTGAGTGTTCAAAGGGAGTTCTTTGGGATTTGGGGGATTTGGGCACTCACTTACATACATACTTTCGAGGGAAGGAAAGGCCATGACGCTGCCGCATATACTCTTCAGTTTTGGAAGACGATTCAAGTTCAATTGCTTAAGATGAGTGAATCCAATTATTGGTTGCCCAGCTTGATCATTAGCAATTATTTCTTCTAGTGAGGGATAGTTAGTTGCAAACAAGAATCGAAGGTGACGAATGTTGGCAAGGCGTGTCAAATATTGTAGGAAGCAATTGCTGATAAATAGGTCTTGAAGGTTCCGGAAATCGCCAACCTACAGCATTCCTGTGATAGATGATGTTGAAGATGATTCTGGGGACTCGATGATTAGCCTTTTGATGCAACTCCGTAACTTAATTAATGATCGGAATTTCTGCGCAGAATGAAGAGTTGATATGACGATACTTACATCATGAATGTGTTACAAGCTCTCCAACTCAAGCAGTAACGAGACATTAACCAAAGGCGGATAAATTGTCATCGTATGGCTCATAGTTAGTTGGCACCCAGCTGAAAACTTGTAATGCTGAAAGCGTTAATATCAGCCCTTCCGGAATTACCTCCAGTTTCTCTGTACCATCTAACAGTAGAATTATCAGTTGACAACATCTCCTAATCTCAAAGGGCAACTGTAATATATCTGTATCTAACAAATTAAGATACCGCAGCTTAATCAATTCACCCTTCTGCACAGGCAACTTTGTCAAGTGTCCATTCCGTGACCACTCAAGAACTCTCAAGGCAGGCATCGATTGAAAGAAACTTTTTGCTTTGGCATCGTGGAACAGTAATATCATCAAAATCATCTAAAAGTTCCTCCCCAAACCACAGATCAACAAGTTCACCTTTCCTAATATTTTGGTTCTTTAGGAACAATGAACAAAATAAGAAGCAAGCTTTGTGGGTTTCACTGCTCAGGTGATCATAGCTGAACTTCAAACGAGGAATGATAATATTCCCCACACCTGTTAACATGTAATTATTAATTTGAGCAAGAAGTTTGAAGGTTGGTATAACAATTAAAGGATAACGTTTTATGCTTGCAATTGCAATGTGGCTTAGGAATTCTAAAGCATGATTAATGCAATTAATATATCTGCAGTTTTCTGTGTTGCATATAAATATGGAACTATAGTTGTACCGATGTATGCCAAGCAATAAAAATCAGCAATAAAGGTATGAAGTTAAAGCTAAAAAAAAACTTTTCCAGCAAACAGCTCTTTTCTTAAATTTAAAAGTACTTCTATGCACCCAACAATACCTGGAAATTCAGCCGGATAATTTTTCATTTTAGTAATTCTACTGCTCCACACATCAGGGTCTGTACTTTTCTTCATGGTGCTTCCTATAATGATAAGAGGAAGCGGCAATCCTCCACACAGTTCAGGGACAGTTACAGCAAGTCCTGGTATGTCAGGATGGGCGTTAAGTACATTATTCGTAACCTTGCGCTGGCACAAAACCAGTGCCTCAGCTTCTGACAAATACTCTACTCTCAATTTCGTCTGATCACCCATGCCGTCGCACGTGTCTTCCAATATGGTCGTGAATACTATTTTCAATCCATTTGAGCAGTAACACCAGCGTCTTTTAAATTTATTGGTCCTCCGAGGTCATCCAGCAACAACGCAAACCTTCTCTGCTTAACCTCTGGGAAATTTCATCTACTCTACCTTGCTTATCCTTTGCTATTCCAAATTTCATCCGATATCTTTAGTTCGTATCTTATAACTGGCTGGATTTTCTCTATATTTATTACTCCGCAGGACGCCTTGACCAAAATCACCGGATCAAAGTTATTGATTGAATCGCTGAACTTGCTGTTGAGGCTGTTTAAGATGGCGGTCTTCCTCACCCCTCTTACTCCATACAAGCAGATGAGTCTCACAATATTGTCTTCAACATATCCCCAAACTTCATTCACTCTTGATTCCATGCCCACAGGTTTCTCCATGCCTTGCCACTCCTGCGCGGTAGGACCAGGAACTTCTAAGAATTTCCTCCCATCATCTATTAATGTCTGCACATCCTTGGTCATCTTAACTACTTCTGAACAAACAATATATCGGACCAACAATTTGTAGAACAATGACCTCCAAAACTTAGCTTTGCTTTCTCTTCTTCACCTCTCCGCAGAAGGGAATCCACTTTCCCGTTTCTGCTAGTATATGTTCGTACAGTTATCAACCAATCTGACTCTGTCGCTCCATCCACGTAACGATCATAGACGTTTTGGAGACTTAAATTCATTGAGAATTGCTTATACTTGCAAGCAGAGCATGAATCATAGGCATTGCAGAAAGGATGATAACTTGAATGAATTAAGATTACAAGGCGTCATCTTATTTATACACAAGTGAAAAATGAAAATAATAGCTAGCCTAAGGGACAGTAATGGGAAGAACAAAAAACTTATCCGTAACTGTAGCAATCATTAGCCAATCATTGAAAAGCTTCTAGAAAACGCGACTCTCGTATGCTCACATGCTGATATTCTTTAGTGCAACAAACTTTGCCAGCTCAGTAAATCCACCTCATTTCCCACATCAGTTGTCTGCACATGGGAGTAGCTCAGGTGGCATGCCACCATGTCTTTTGCGTCAGCAGTAAACTTTTCACAGCGGCTATTTTCAACTCCCTCTCTCAAACTCAAGGTCTTGTCAAAAACCTTGAGTTTGCTTCTAAAGCAGTTGAATTTGCAATAAGGTAGTGACTTAGCTAAAACATCTGCAATCTGATTCTTGCTGGCAACAAAACTTATCTCTAATTCTCCTTGAGCCACCTTGTCTCTAATGAAATGAAGATCAATTTCAAAGTGTTTTTTTTTCTTTTAATGATAAACAGGATTAGTAGCCATTGCTGCTGCACTTGTACTGTCACTTAGAATCATTGGAGTTCCTTCAACTTCTATCTTCAATTCACTGAGTAAAGAATTGATCCATGATTTCAGTGGTGCAAAGTGCCATAGCTCTGTACTCAGATTCTGCAGTAAATCTTGCCACTATGCCTTGCTTCATTGAACTCCAAAGTAACCAAATTGCCTCCTAAGAACACACAATAGCCACTGATTGATCTTCTGTCATCTGGATTATTTCCCCAATCTGCATGTGTTTAAGCTACAAGATCAAAATATTCTTACTTCCTAAATTTCATACACATATTGATAGTATTCTTGATATACCTTAACACTCTTTTACATGCAATCCAATGAGACTGCCTAGGGTCTGACATGAATTGGGAGCACAGCATATTGTAGGCTGCCTATGATATTTTTATAGAGTGTTGGATCATGAAAGTCTGCACCTTTACCCCTCTTTAGTTTCTCTGTTGTGCTTAAAGGAGTTTCAACCCCTGCAATCACTCATCTCTGTCTTTGCCAACAAATCTTGCACATATTTAGCTTGAGAAAGAAAAATGGTGTCCTTATTTCTTGTAACTTGTATTCCAAGAAAGAAGTTCAAGTCTCTAAGATCCTTTAAAGAAAAAGTTTGATTCAATCTCCCTATTATTTCTTCAATGCATTTACTGTTGTTCCGAGTAATTATTATATCATCAACATACACAAGTAAGATAATTATATAAAGTATAATTATATCAAGTTTGTTTCTTCTAAAAAACAAAGATGTGTTACACTTTGAGTCTTCAAATCCTCAAGAGCAGAGAGCATTCTTCAGTTGGTCAAACCATGCTCTAGGAGCTTACCATAGTCCATACAGAGCTTTCTTCAATTTGCAAATACGATTGGGCTTACTTTTGTCTTCAAATCCCTCTGGTTGTGGCCTGTAAACTGTTTCTGTCAAGTCACCATTCAAAAAAGGATTATTTATATCTATCTGCCTCATCATCCAATCATGATTTACTGTCAAGGTTATAATAATTCGGATTGTAGCAGCTTTAACAACTAGGCTAAAGGTTTCTTGGAAATCAAGACCTAGTGTTTGCAAGAAAACTTTTTCACCACTCTGGCTTTGTACTTGTTTATAGTGCCATGTGAATTTTCCTTCACTCTGTACACTTACTTATTTCCTATAAGCTTGTAGTTTTGGTCATTTGGTATTAAGGTCCAGGTTTTAATTCTCATCGTGGCATTGTACTATGTAGATATTTGGTACAACTTTGGCTTGAAGATATATGCCTTCGACCTTGTTATCATTGAATATAAGGGTGGTGCTGTTTAGGTGATGAGATTATATATGCTCGATTCAGCTAAAGTTGATGAAATGTGGTTTTCTTGTTGAATGTCAGGCTGATGTTGATTTGATTAATGGTCACCTAACATTGTGTCATTGTTCAAACTTTGCTGTGTTTTATTCAGGTCAGAATTTGGGGAGTATTCTCTGATTACAGGAATGTCCTGAGAGTGACTGTGAGCTACTGTTGAGTGTGTAAATTCATGAGTGTTATTGATAGGAAAAAAAATAAGCTGAAATCTCTCAAAAAGATCAGTGAAATTATTTTGGTTTGCTGACTCTTGTTTGGTGAAATTAGAATCATTTGAGAAAGGAAATGAAACACTTGCAGAAATATAGATTCTGTTTGAATTATGCTTGCAAACAAATCTCTTGTAAGTGACACTGACTCCTAAGAACACAAACTTGGAAGTATAAAAATCTAATTTATGTTTATTGTATGGTCTCAAAAAGGGAAAGCATTCACACCCAAACACTTTGATTTGTGAGTAATCTGGTTTGAAGTTATAGAGCAGTTCAAATGGAGTCTTGTTTTCAAGCACAGGTGAGGCTAATCTATTAATAATAAAGGTAGCATAATCGAAGGCCTCTTGCTAATATTTGAGTAGCATTTTGGCTTATGCAAGTAATGTGATGCCAGTTTCCATAATATGTCTATTTTTTCTTTCAACTTTTCCATTCTGTTTATGTAGGTAAGGGCATAATTGTCTCAGTGCTATTCTTACCCTATTTAGAAATGGTTCAAAATCTTTGAATTCATCTCCCATGTCTGTTTGTAAAGCTTTGATCTTTAAGTTTAATTGTTTTTCTATCTGATTTTTTAAGTAATGAATGTGTCAAAGGCTTCTGATTTTGCAATTATGGGAACAGCCAGGTGTATCTGGTTTTATTATCTACAAATGATCTATAGTATTTGTGTCCATGAGTTGAAGGGATTGATGTTGGTCCTTATAAGTCAATGTGGATCAGGTACAATGTTGTCTTGGTTTTGGTTTTAATGCTTTTGAAATTTTTCTTTCATTGTTTTCCATACTGACATGCACAGCATAATGAGGACATGATATTTTTATTCATTTTGAATATTTGGATGCCTCAATCTAAGATGCCAGAGATATATTTCTTTTAAACTACTATTGTCTGATTCATCAGCTCCATTTGACTCAACAATATTGACATTGACTGACTCATCACTATTAAAATTAAACGACACTATAGACAATGGATTGCTAATGTAATTTATTGACTTAAACACTAAAGGGTTGAGATAATACAATAGTATAACTAAACTTGTTGCCACTCAGATGAGCAGGCAAACACAGCAGCTAATACCATCCATCTGTAGCCACTTCTTTCACCAAGATTTTCCTTTGCTTATTGTCCTTAATGAAACAAATAGATTTTTGAAACTCAACATTAATATTATTATCATGCAGCAGTTTAGAAACACTAATGAGATTCTAAGCACACACAATATATCATGTAGTGAAATTTGTTTGTGTGGACCATAAGTAAGCAATACAGATCAAAATAGCATTCACAAAAATGTTCTAGCATAGAGTAGAATCGAACATTGAAGAAATTAGTTGATAACAGTCAAAAGACGGGCACCTATGTACTTTATTTTACCTTTCTGCTCACGCCTTGCTTGGACTTGATTCCACCAAATTGACGCATGACCCGTGCTCAAGAATTTCACCTTTGCACACCTCGGATAGTTCTTTCCAATCAAAGAACCTCTCTACGCTACCTAACCCTCTCATGAAAGTCCTCGGGATGCAAAGAAGAATTGGCCGGTGGTCGTTGGTCGAAGCTCCAGTAGGCAGCCACTCCCTTATTAGGGAACCGTACGTGAGACTTCTACATCATACAACTTCGTCCCAAGCATCCGTCGTTGGCCTGTTTTTCACCATTTCCAACAGTAAGTGTTTGGGTAATACCGAGTAGGCCCCCTCGCTGTCTTTGGGTAATACCGAACAGGCCCCCTCGCTGTCAACCTAACTCGAGCAGAATACTTGACCGCTGGCACGAAGACAGCCTTACTAGGCGTCAAAGCTGGTCAAGGTCAAGTACCCCGAGGCTAGTCGAACCCCGAGCTCTTTCCCCACTCGAGTTCTTCAAGTCCCTAGGCATGACCCAATCACACCAGCAATGGCACGGAGAGAATGCAAGATTCGAGAATAGCCGATTCGAAACAGTTTAACCCCTCCTTCTGACAACTCAACGTGACGACCGACGCCTGGCCGACACCCCAAGCGGTATGGTGTTATCACTGTTACCGATGGCCGGCACATGCCCCCATAGTATCATCATTTCGTACACGCATGCCTGACACTATCATTAGGCCGTGGGAACCCATACCCATCTGACAATCCCGCATTCCTAGGGAGTGCCACAGTAATCCTGGCTGTCAGAGGGACCCCGGTCTCTCTAATAAAGAGGGATATAAAAAGATAACTCAATTACTGACTTGAGCGTCGGAGGGTTTTCACCGAAAAACACCTGACGACCCTTGACCTTGTTTCTTGTGAGCACAAGCCCAAGGAAATCGTTGTTCTGGTAGATAGAGGAAAATTGAGATTGCGAGGATTCCAGCTCGAGCATTCCGCGAGAAGAAAAGTTTACGACCCTACTCGAGAGCAAATAAAAAACCGCATCAACATTTTGGCGCCATCTGTGGGGATCAGTCCAAAAAGCCTGAGTTCCCAACACGTTCAGAAAACACAACACAACAATGAGAGGAAACAGCAGGAGAGGAATAAGTCTAGAGGAGTCGGTGACTTTGAGGGAGGTGGCCAATGAGGCCCAAAATAGGGAAATGCAGGAGAGAATGGATCGGATGGAGAAACAAATATAGGCATTGACATCCATTCTGCAGGAACTCAGGGAGGGATAGAGGAAAGCATGCAATGACATCCCTGAGTCCAGCCGCGGGAACGCCCCCTCTCGGGAGCACGTGGGAGATGAAGCCCAGAGACCGAAGACACCAAATGTCACCGGAAGGAGGAGACGAACCTGGAGGAAAGGAGATCCCGTCAACACTTGCATGACACGACACCTACCTCCCGCGAGGAGGAATTGGAGGGGGAAGTGCACAGGTTGGCGCAGGTTGTGGAGGTCCTTTGGGGAAACGGGAAAGGCCCGAGTTAGAGGATAATGCTGGATAATGAGTCCCCACTCTCAGCAGAGATCATGAGCATCACAATCCCCTGGGATTTCCACTTCTCGGATTTAAGGTTCTCAGGGAAAAGTGATCCGTTGGTGCACATAGAACAGTTCAACGACATGACAGAAGTACAGGGCCTGACGGTAGCCCAGCAGTGCAGGGCCTTCCCACTTACTCTGGAGGGAACGGCGAGAGAGTGGTACCGTAGGCTACCACGGGGAAGCATCCTGAGCTTCGAACAAATGTGCAGAGAATTTGCAGAGCAATCCGGGGCACGGTGACCCCCGAAGATGACATGATAAAGCTATCAGAGATAAAACAGAGGGAGGGGGAGTCCTTTAGGGAGTTTGTCAAAAGGTATCATCGGTCGGTTCTGGATCTTGGGGCATTCAATCATCCCCAAGCATTGAGGGGGCTAAAGGATGGAATCTGTTCATTTTCTGATGCGTATGAACAGGTAAAGATAGACATGGTTATCGAGGAGGAAAAGGCCACAAAACTAAGAAGTGAGTAGGGCAGTGGAGCGAAAAAGAAAGAAAAATGAGGTCCTGTTCGAGGAACATCAACATCCAGGATAATAAGGGAGTGGGTTGCCCCCTATAACCCCTATCAGAGAGCTCCCCAACCATGAATGGTTCCGGCTCCACCTCACAGGTCTACCGGTCGGGACTATAAGGAGTATCGGCATCACGATGACCACCCGTCCCGTAACCAAGCACCAAGACGACCTATGCTGAACAACAACAAAGCTGACCGTCCATTACCCCCACCCTTAGGAAACTTCCCTCGGGTTCGAGTGATACAAGTGGTTGAACAAAGCCCGCTTACAGACAATACACGACACTGAAGGTGTCACTCGAAGAAATATTCCAAGCGGCGGAGGAACGAGGACTGCGAGCCCTCCAACACCAATGGCTAAACCAGCTGGCAGAAGAGATAGGGGACGGTTTTGCTGCTTTCACGGTGACCACGGCCACTCAACGTCACAGTGCCGAGTATTTGAAGAACCAAGTAGAAGACCTGGTTAGAAATCAGTATTTAGATGAGTTTATTGAAGGGGGACATCGGTAGTCGAGCAACAGCCAGAGGAAGATAACCAAACCTACAGCATGGACCTGGAGCCACCAGATACGAGGATGATCTCAGGAGGACCCACGATGGCAGGAAATTCAAATACGACCCAAAAAAACCATTGTAGATACGTCGCTACTGGCCGGGAGGTCCTGTTCGCCGTGTCTGCAGTAAAAAAGGCTAAGGTACGGCAAGTACCTACCATGTGGACCGAGGAGGATGAGGAAGGGGTACTGTACCCTCACGAGGATGCCTTTGTCATGAAGGCAAATGTTGCTAATAAGGAAGTTAATCGAATACTGGTGGATTCGGGAAGCTCAGTGGATATTCTCTTCAAGTCTTCGCTCGATGATTTAGGAATAGCGGATGAGAGCCTTCAGCAGACGAACACTTCCCTGAAAGGGTTCGGGGGAGGAAAGCTGACCCCTCTGGCAATCTTCAAATTGGCTGTGACTATGGGCTCGAGGCCTTTTGAAAAGAACATGATGCTAGACTTCGTGGTGGTGGATGAGGTCAGCCCCTAGCAAGCAATACTGGGGAGGCCCTTCTTGAGGATCAGCCAATCAGTATTATACACCCACTACTTAACCTTAAAGTACCGGGTAAATGGGGCTGTAGGAGTCGTCAAGGACATTAAGAGGGTCGCAAGAAGTTGCTACGCTATGGCAGCAAAGGAAACTATGCAGGTAACTTCATTAGACTCGAGGAGGGAGTCGAAGAATGGAAGATAGGAGCTCGCCGAGGAATTAGAGGAAATCAAAATAAGCCCGGACGACCATGAGAAGAAGGTCCGGATTGGCTTAGGCATTAGTGGGCCATTGAAGGGAAATCTAATCAAGTGTCTACAAACACACTCTGATGTATTCGCTTGGACACACGAGGATATGCCCAGGATTAACCCGGAGGTGGCGTGCCACAAGCTGGCAGTACGGAAAGACGCTAAGCCAATGAGGCAAAAGAGGAGATGTGTCAACCAAGAAGTATATGAGGCTACTGAAGGCAGGATTCATAAGGGAGGTCTCCTACCCTAAATGGATCTCAAACGTGGTGCTGGTTAAGAAGGCAAGTGGGAAATGGAGAATATGCGTGGACTTCACGGATGTGAATAAAGCTTGAACGAAATATAGCTTCCCATTGCCGAAGATAGACCAGCTGGTGGATTCCACGGCGGGACACGAACTGCTTAGCTTCATGGATGCCTTCTCGGGCTACAACCAAATTCCCATGCACTGACTAGACGAGGAATGCACAGCCTTCATCGCCAACTAAGGCTTGTTTGGCTACAAGGTCATGCCCTTCGGCCTGAAAAATGCGGGGGTAACCTACCAGATACTGGTGAATAAGGTCTTCAAGCCGCTGATCAGCCGAACTATGGAGGTTTACATGGACGATATGATCACTAAGTCAAAGGACGCGGAGGAACATGTAAAGCATTTGGAAGAAACATTCGCATTCCTAAGAAATATCGGATGAAGCTTAATCCAGAGAAATGTGCCTTTGGAGTTAGTTCGGGAAAATTCTTAGGCTTCATGGTCAGTCATAGAGGAATCAAAGCCAATCCAGAAAAGATAAGAGTAGTAGTGGAGATGAAGTCTCCGCGTACTCTCAAGGAGATACAAAGCCTAACAGGAAAACTGACATCCCTCAACGGATTCATCTCCCGAGCCACAGATAAGTGCTGCGTCTTCTTCCAGGAAATGAAGAAAGGGAGAAAGACAAAATGGAAATTGGAATGCGAGGCGGTGTTCTAACAATTGAAGGAATATTTGATGAAAGTTCTGCTGCTGTCAACACCTCGAGCAGGGAAGATTTTGAATTTGTATTTGGCTGTGTCACAATGGGCAACGAGCTCGGTTCTGGTAAGAGAAGAGTTGGGGGTGCAGTACCCTGTATACTACACGAGCAGAGCTTTGTTGGGGGTAGAAACTCGGTACCCGTTGATGGAGAGATGGGCGCTGTCCATAATAACAGCAGCCCGATAGTTGAGACCCTACTTCGAAGCGCATTCGATGGTAGTGTAAACAAACCAGCCACTTAGACAAATTTTGTACAAGCCGGAGACTTTCGGCAGGCTGGTGAAATGGTCGATATAGCTTAGTGAATTTGACATCAGCCACCAACCCCGAACAACAATAAAAGCGCAGTCCTTAGCTGACTTCGTGGTCGAATGCACAGAGAGGAATGAAAAGATGAGCAGCGAGCACCCACTAGGCCCCACTACCCCGAGCAACGTATGGACAGTTACAGTGGATGGGACATGTGGAGATTAGGGAGCAGGAGCAGGAGCAGGAGTTGTGCTTCTCAGCCCTAAAGGGGTGTAGATGCAATACGCCGTAAAGCTGGAATTTGAGTCCACCAACAATCAGGCCGAGTACAAGGCTGTAATCGCAGGATTGAAGCTCGCCCTGGTAGTAAAAGCGAAAAGGTAAAGCTTCGGACATATTCTCAACTGGTAGCAAATCACCTCAACAAAAGCTTCCAAGCGAAAGGCGAGAAGATGAATGACTACCTTAGGAAAGTGAGGCACCTGATAAAGAATTTCTGAGTAGTTGAGGTGGAGCAGATCGTGAGAGGGAAGAATTTTTGAGGCGATATGATAGCACGGATGGCCACTACATCCGACCTCAAAATGCCGAAGTCTATCCCGTTAGAAATCGAAACCTGCTCGAGCATCGAGTAGGAGCATGAGGTGATGAGTTTATCACCGAGCAGCACCTGGATGGACCCAATTGTTTCTTATCTCAAGAAAGGGGCTTTGCCTGCCGATAAGAAGCAGGTAAGGAAACTAAAGTATAAAGCGGCTAGATATACGCTGATTGATGGGCCATTATACAGACGAGGATATACTTTACCACTACTGCGCTGTTTAGATCAAGAGGAAGCTGAGTATGTTCTCCAGGAAATAAATGAAGGGATCTGCGGGAACCACTCTGGCTCGAGGTCTTTGGCTTTCAAGGCCTTAAGGCAGGGGTACTTCTGGCCCCGTATGCATCAGGACGCACATGAGAAGACCAAGAGTTGCAAGAATTGCCAAAGCTTTGCCAACTACATGGCCCAACCTCCCAAAAACCTTACAATGATAAATTCACCTTGGTCGTTTGCTCAGTGGGGGATCAACATAATCGGGCCGTTACCAAAAGGGAGAGCATCTGCAACACACGCCGTGGTGGCAATTGATTATTTCACCAAATGGATTGAAGTGGAAGCATTGAGTAGTATCACAGAGAGCAGAATAACTGACTTCATTTAGAAAAATGTGATTTGCAGCTACGGGATCCCCCACGCACTGGTCACGGACAACGGAGGCAATTTGACAATCACAATTTGAGGGACTTCTGCAGGAACATGGGAATAGAGCTAAAGTTTTGCTCATCATCACACCCGCAGGCAAATGGGCAAGTGGAGGCCGCAAACAAAATTATAAAACACCTCCTGAAAACCAGACTCAGCGAGCAAAAGGGAGCTTGGGTTGACGAGATACTTGGTGTCTTGTGGGCTTATAGGGCCACGCACAAAACTGCCACATGGAAAACTCCATTCTCCTTGGCATTTGGGCATGAACCAGTTGTCCCCGCTGAAATAGGGATAGGAACACACCAAACAGAGCACTTTGACGAAAGGCAAAACGATGAGCAGATATGTGCGGGCTTGGACTTACTGGAAAAAAAAAGGGAAAGGGCCGGAGCAAAAATAGCAGAATACCAGCAGAGAGTGGCCAGCTATTACAACCGGAATGTACACATCCGCCGATTTCATGTGGGAGATTGGGTGCTTAGAAGAGTGAATTAGAACACTAAGGACCGTAGGCAAGGTGTGTTGGGCCCGAACTGGAAAGGCCCTTATAGGGTCTCTCAAACAGCCGGACCGAGAGCGTACAGAGTAACCTACCCAAACGAACGAGAAGTCAAGAGGCCATGGAATGAACAGCATTTGATGAAGTATTTCTAGTAAGTTCCATTATAATGCAATCATTGATATCCGGTTTCCCCCAAAATAGAGATATGTAAAATCTTAAGCATGAATAAAAGTAAGAAAATGCTTCCAACGTTAATTCGAGTATGAGCAAATTAAAGCTTATGAACGCGAAGAAACGCAAAGGCCGGAAGTCTTTAAGCCAAACTTAAGGCGGGACGATGCCAAGCGTGAGCCAAATGCAGGCCCAAACAGGATAAGCTCGCAAAAGAAGCGTGAAGGCCAGAAGTTTCAAAGCCTAACTTAAGGCGAGACGGTGTCAAGCATAAGCCAAATGCAGGCTCAAGCAAAATAAGCTAGCAAAAGAAGCGCGAAGGCCAGAAGTCTCAAAGCCTAACTTAAGGCGAGACGATGCCAAGCATAAGCCAAATGCAGGCTCGAGTAGGATAAGCTCGCAAAGAAACGCAAAGGCCGGAAGTCTCAATGCCTAGTTTAAGGCGAGACGGTGCCAAACGTGAGCCAAATACAGGCTCGAGCAAAATAAGCTCGCAAAAGAAGCGCGAAGGACAGAAGTCTCGAAGCCTAACTTAAGGCGAGACGGTGCCAAGCATAAGCCAAATACAGGCTCGAGCAAGATGAGCTCAAAGAGGAAACGCAAAGATCAAAAGTCTCTAAGTCTAACTCAAGGCAAGACGATGCCAAGTACGAACCAAATGTCGCTTCGAGCAAAACAAGCTCGCAAAAGAAACAGAGGTCATAGACCTAACTTTAGGCAAGACACTGGCATGCATAAGCCGGAAGATGGCACGAGCAGAATTGACTCAGAGAAGAAAAGCAAAAGCCTAAAATCTATTAAAATTTACTTGGCAAGTGCATGGAGTTAATCTCATAGTGCAAGGCAAAAATATATATGTAAACACAAGGATAAATTATTATCAATGTTCTTCATTTATTTATCAAAAAGTACAAGTACAAAAAAAAAAAAGCTTAAGTGGTTGGAGCATCGAGGCTAGTGATTGGAGCTGGGTCCTCGGGGAGTGGGGCACCTTCTGTGGCAGCAGCAGTGGGAGACCTTGGCGATAGAGAGGCAGCCTCTTGGTCCGGCGAGGGCCTCGAGTTAGGGGATTCTCAGCTCTTGGTTTGGGGCATCATGTTCAAGCATGTACGCATCAACGCTTGCCTCGAACTTGGACATATCCACTTTGGGATATTCCTTGCCTAGGACAGACACGATGCATTCATAGCTGAAAGTCACTCCGTCATTATATTCTATCGCGAGCCGGCCTTCTAAGGAGTCCACCTTCCTCTGAAGACGAGAAGTCTCTGCCTCCATGGTCTTCTCAAAGGAGAACCTCTGCACATCCAAGTCCTTCCGAGCATTCACCAGCTCATCCCGGACCATAGATAGCTCCTTCTCGAGCTGGAGTGCTTTGGACTCTGAAATGGCAGCTTTCTCCTCGAAGGTAGAGATCTCCGTGCAAAGCTTCGCTGCCTCCTCTTCCTTCTGCTCAAGACTCTGTCTCAAATTCTGATTTTCTGCCCTAATCTTCCTCTAGGAGTCCAGAGTCTTGGTCTTGAAGGTGGTAGCAACAGCCGTAACGTGGGAAGAGAGACGGTGGAGCGTGTCGACTAAGTCATCAGCACTAGAAGCCTCTATCCCCTCCAAGAACTTCTCCTCCACTTGCCTGGCGAAGTCCTTGAGGTAGGGGTCGGCGACGTCAGGCCGCTGCTGCTCCTATATGCGTCCTGGTGAAGTCTAGTCAATCTCCCGAGCAGAAGATGCAGCCCTAATCAGCGAGGTGGGAGTGTCTGTTCGAGACTGCTTTGCTGGAGCAGAGGAGCTGCTCGCCCAAGTTGCACCACCTCCATAACACATACAAACCGGACAAGACCCTCCACCCATTAGGGTTCAACTACTCCGAGGTCAAGCGAAGTCTGGACAAAACCCGAACAAAATAAGGTTGAAGAGGCAACCTAACCCCTCACCTGAAATACTTCAAATAGAGGGTGACATACCCTCGGGAAGACGGCTGGGCATGTCACCCTTACTGGGAACACGCAGGTCCACGCTAGCCGGTATGTGGTACGTGTTCCTGAGCTGGTCCAGATCTAGGTGTGAAGTCTCACACCTCATAAAATCAATGGGGAACAACCCACCGTTCGACCTTTGGCTAACCCTTTCCCCTTGTTGCGGCCGGATCTCCCCCACAACCACGACTCCCTCAGGGCTTAGGTCTCTCACTGTGACTATCCTATTTGGTTCGAAGTCACTCGTAGAAGATGATTCTTCAGAAGATATCCGACGAGGTTGTTGTGTATCTGACATGTTTCCTATGGACATAATCTACCAAATGGGAACCGGAAACCCAACAAATGAAGAACAAAACAAAAACAAGAAGAGTGAGAGAGGTTTATACCTGGAATAGATTTGACGACGGGAGATGGCAGTGATGGCAAAGAGGAAAATAAGAAGCACTTGCAAGCAATTAACTCTGGTTTAAGCAAAGATTGAAAATATGAGGCACAGTAAAGGAATTGAGGGTTTTCAAAAAGGAAAGCACGTTTCATCAACATACGGCACGCATCTCAAGGGACGCGACTATTCAAGTAACTGTCTCTTCAAAATTCAAACGAACGGCCCAGATCTGCCCACATGTCTCGCATTAAATATGAAATGATAGAAAGGGTAGACAGCTCAGCGTGAAAAGATAAAAAATCAGGGAAGTCGGCCTAAACTAAAAGTTTCCAGTTATATCTCGCTTCACTCCAAAAACTAAAAACTGGGGGACTGGTGTTTGGGTAATACCGAGCAGGCCCCCTCGCTGTCTTTGGGTAATACCGAGCAGGCCCCTCGCTGTCAACCCAACATAGCAGAAGACCTCGAGGTCGATCCAGCTCGAGCAAAAAACTTGACCGCTGGCACGAAGACGGCCTTACTAGGCGTCAAAACTGGTTAAGGTCGAGTACCTCGAGGCTAGTCGAACCCCGAGCTCCTTCCCTTGCTCAAGGTCTTCAAGTCCCCGGGTATGGCCCAATAACACTAGCAATGGCACAGAGAGAATGCAAGATTCGAGCATAGCTGGTTCGAAACAGTTTAACCCCTCCATCCGACAACTCAATACGACGATCGATGCCTGGCCGACACCTCAAGCGGTATGGTGTCATCACTGTTACCGATGGCCGGCACACGCCCCCACAGTGTCATCATTTCGTACACATGCCCGACATTATCATTAGGCAGTGGGAACCCATACCCACCTGACAATCCCGCATTCCCAGGGAGTGCCACAGTAATCCCAGCTGTCAGAGGGACCCAGACACCATTAACTCGAGAACGGCTGCTCCCAAAGGAAAAAGTTGGGAAAACAGAAGGATAAAATGAGATCGAAGAGTAAGGGGCAGGGGTTCCGAAATTTTTGAGATCCTTCTTCTTCTTCCTTTTCCTTTCGACCTTTTACAAGTTCTCTCAATTCTTGCCATTTTAAGGCAGAAAATCATTTTATTTCTCCGGTCTCTCTAATAAAGAGGGATATAAAAAGGATAACCCGATTACTGACTTGAGCGTCAGAGGGTTTTCGCTGGAAAAACACCCGGCGACCCCTTACCTTGTTTCTTGTTAGTACAGGCCCAAGGAAATCGTTGTTCCGGTGGATAGAGGAAAATTGAGATTGGCGAGGATTTCAGCTCGAGCATCCCGCGAGCAGAAGTTTATGACCCTACTCGAGAGCAAATAAAAAACCGCATCAACAGTAAGTTTGTCAGTACTTTGATATTCTGAGTTAATATTCATGTTTCTAAGGGTATTAGTCGCATGATTTGTGGCACTATTGTCAAGGTACCATGCTCCACTGCTCTGTCCTTCTGTAGTAGCATATATGCACCTCTCTGCTCTCTTCTTCTGTTTTATGGGACAAAATTCTTCTTAAACCTGTGCCAGCACTCAACAGTATTGTGTCCCATTTTCAAACATTTTTGACAAGTTTCGTTTTTATCTGGTCTCTCATCATCAGCCACAGCTTTACTGTTGCCCTTGTCTTGTGAGTTTTGGTTACCCTGATGATTTCCAGAAGCATTTCTAGGATTTTGAAA
This sequence comes from Murraya koenigii, assembly GCA_025617385.1. Lineage (NCBI taxonomy): Eukaryota > Viridiplantae > Streptophyta > Magnoliopsida > Sapindales > Rutaceae > Murraya > Murraya koenigii. The sequence goes on along the minus strand of CM046813.1, from coordinate 5,347,792 downwards.
AGCTATTCCAAGTTAACATTGGTTGGAATCTCTTTCATTATGATCCCAATTTCTTCCTCTATTTCTCATTTATGCATAGTTAACCTCCAAAGCTCTTAAGCTTAGATTTTGCTAAGTTCTATTTTCTTGACTGAGAAACATGCCATAAAATTCTCCAAGTGAAGGGGTTTCTTGCTTTGAAATAGGAAGTGATCTCTCCCCAACCTAGTGGTGACCACGATATTTCGGCAGTGGCATGTGGCAAGGATCACTTGCGGTATTGCTTAGCCATTAGACCACATTAACAGCTAGCAAACCAAGCAACAAATAAAAAAAAAAGGCGGTTACTTTCCAAGTTTTTTGGATCCAAGCCGGTTTGAATTGGCCCGATAAAACTTTTACCCACATAATTTTTTCTTTTTGGGGTTTTGGTTTTGGTCCGTTCAAACCGACCTAGTTAACGGTTAACTGGTAAATAGTCAATTGTTAGCTAAGGTTTGACCAAAATTTTTTTAATTTTTGGATAATTTTTTATATAATTTTAAATTCAATTATTTGTATATTTATATATATATATATATATGAATTAATTGAAGTAATATGTCACCAAAGTGACATCTCTTGTGAAAATTAATTTATTTTAGAATATAAATGGTTTTGTGTGTATATAATTTCTTTAAATATCGATATTTGATAGAATCACATATATATTTGTGGTAATAAGCATGTAATAATTATTTGATTTTACATGTAAATAATAAATCGAACAAAAGGAAGATTTATTGTTTGACATGATCTTATTATCGATGTTTGATTACTACACCAAAATATCACTCACAAGTTAATATTTTATCCAAAGATTTGATATTAATGGAGTGTCTGGTATCTTAAGATGAGATTTACCTTTATTTGAATTTAAGGTTGTTTAAAGACTTATGAGAGCTTGTTTTGTTTCTTTATTGTTCTTTGATTCAGTTATGACTTCTACTAATGTTACTACCAACATCAATTCTATTCTTATTCTAAATGACTCAATTTCAAGTTTTGGAAAGAAAATATCTTAATAGTTCTTGTAGTCATGAATCTCAATCTTGTGTTAAGTGTTGATTATCCTCCATTTCTTACGGATGAGAGCACTTATGAAGATAAGAAGGATTTGGAAAGGTGTGATAGATCAAATCGCATGTATGTGATGATCATAAAAAAAGTCATTCCAGTAACATTCAGAAACTCTATATGTAGAAAAATAACTAAAGCTAAAAAGTTCCTTAAAGAAATTGAAAATAGGTTTGTAAAAATTGAAATGGAATAAATAAGTACGTTTTCGACAAATCTAATTTCAATGGGACATAAAGGCAAAGCCAAGTGTAAGAAAAAGAAGAAGGATAATGAAATAACAAATACAACACCTTAAAAGAAATAACAAAAGAAACTGGGTGTGATCTAGAAAGTACTAGTTGTTTCTTTTATGGAGCTAAAGGACATTGTTTGATTTATTCTGAAGTTAATTTAACTTCGGTACCTAGGCACATGTGGTGAATAGATTCAGGTGCAACCACTCCATTAGTGTGTCTATGAAATGTTGCCTAAATTACCATAAGCCTAATAATGGTGAAAGATATATGAAAAAACAGTAAAAGTTGAGGCAATTAGAAAATTTAGATTATTATTAAATACCAGATTTTATTTGGATCTTGATGAAACATTTATTATTCCGACGGAATTTGATTTCTATTTACGTTTTGGACAAATCTGGTTATTCTTGTTTATTTGAAAATGAAAATTTCAGTTTGTTTCATAATTCAAAACTAGTTATCTCTGATTCTTTGTCAGGCAGTGATAATTTTTATTTAATTAATACGATTGCTTCATTTAATCAATCTATTCAATTAAGTGCACAAGATATAAAGAGACGATTAACCAATAAGAATTCAGCTGTGTTATGGCACAAGAGATTGAGTTATATCTCCAAACGAAGAATAGAGAGACATATGTCAAACTAAATTCTCGACCCTTTAGATTTTACAAATTTTGATATTTGTGCTAACTATATAAAAGGAAAATAAACTAATAGAAGGAGATTTAAAGCCAACTGGACTTTGAACGTCTTAGAACTCATACATACAAACATTTGTGGATCATTCCTTATGGCTGCTTAGGATGGTCAATAATAATTTATAATGTTCATCAATAATTTTTGTATATGGCTACATATATGTCCTTAATGAAAAATCACAGTCCTTGGATATATTAAAAAATTTTAATGCTAAAGTTAATAATCAACTCAACAAAAGAATCAAAAGCGTCAAAGGTGGTAAGTACTATGGTAGATATGATGGTTCTCCTACCAGACGAATGAGATATCATCCTACAGTATAATATGCCTGGTTCTCCTACTATGAATGATTTTATTGAAAGACAAAACAAGACGCTTAAGGACATGGTGAGTAATATGGTTTGTCATTCTACTTTACCTAAATCACTTTAGGGAGAAGTATTTAAGACTGCAATAGATATCCTTAATAGGATTCCAATTAAAGCAACTATTAAAATCCCTTACGAACTTTGGACGAGTAAGAAGTCTAGTAAAAAATATTTGCATGTTTAGGGATATCCAACTGAGGTAAGTACTTGTAGGCCTAATGAGAAGAAACTATACTTCAGGACAATGAGTTGTTATTTTATTATTTATTCTAAACGATCTAGGGGTACAAGTTTTATGATCCCATGACTAAATAGTACTCGAGTCAGGAAATACATGATTTTTTTAGGATGTCGAGTTTTTAGATGAAGATACAATTAGAGACTTTTTCTTTGAAGAGAAATATATTAATATTTCCACATGTGTTAATGGCATTGATCAAGGTCTCATTCCTATCTTTGTTTAAGACACAATTGATCAAGACAATATTGGAGAACTCTCCACACTAAATATTGTTTCAGATGAATAGACTCTACCACCTTAAGAATATATGTCATTAAGGAGATCTACTAGAAAATAAGAAGTATAGTGCCAAATGACTACATTATATTTCTTCAAGAACGTGAGGTAGACATTGGAGTAGTGAAAGATAATCCAATCAATTTTCTTCAAACCATGGAAAGTTTTAGCTCTTAGCAGTAGATTGATGTCATAAATGAAGAAATAAAGTCTATGAAAGATAATGACATCTAAAATCTTATCCCATTACTAGAAGATGCGAAACTTATTTGTTATAAATGGATATTTAAGATCAACAGGGATTCGAAAGGTGATATGAAAGGTACAAAGCATGTTTTGTCGCAAAGGGCTTTACACAAAAAGAAAACATTGACTATAAAGAGATTTTCTCTCCGATAGCTTTAAAAGACTCTTTTAGGATTATAATGGCATTGGTGGTGTACTTCAATCTTGAGCTACATCAGATAGATGTGAAGACAGCATTTCTCAAGGGTGACATTGATGAAACGATCTATATAGTGTAGCTATAAAACTTTGAGTTAGGAGACTTAAAGAATATGATTTGCAAACTTAAGAAATCCATTTATTGGCTCAAGAAAATACCTCGACAATGGTATTTCAAGTTTCATCAAGTGATTATCTCATTCGATTTTGAGATTAATTTAGTCGATTATTGCATATACCATAAGTTCATTGGAGAGTAATTATATTTTTTTTAGTTTTATATGTCGATGACATTTTTCTTACCAATAATTATATAAGCTTATTGCACAACACCAAGAGATTTCTTGCTAAAAATTTTAAAATGAAACATCTTGGTGACACCTCTTTTGTATTAGGCATACAAATACACCGGGATCACTCTCGTGGTATTCTTAGATTATCATAGAAGAGCTATACAGAAAAGATTCTCAAGAGATATAACATGCAAGATTGTAAATAAGGTGATACCTTTGTAGCTAAGGGAGACAACTTTAGTCTCAATTAGTGTCCTAAGAATAATTTTGAAGAAAATAAAACGCAAACGATCCCTTATTCATCAACATTATGAAGTCTAATGTACGCTTAGATTTGTATGCAACCAGATATTTCATACGTTATTGCGATGTTAGGTAGATATTTAAGTAATCTAGGAGTAGACTATTAGAAAATAGCCAAACGAGTCTTGAGAAAGTTACAAAGAACAAAAAACTACTTTCGTACATAAAAGAGGTCAGATTAGCTTGAGATCATTCGATATACTGACTTTGACTTTGTTGGATGCCAAGTTAATATGAAATCCACGACATGCTAAATTTATATACTAGCTAGGGGTGTTGTTTCCTAAAAGAGTGATAAACAATCTCTTATAGTCTCTTCCACGATGGCAACATACTTCATAACATGTTATAAAAGTATTCAATCATGGAATATGGCTACAAAATTTTATCACAAGACTGAGAACAGTAGGTGACACTGATAAGCCACTCAGATTATTTTGTGATAATAAGTCAGCAGTGCTATATTCCAATAATAACAGGAGCTCGACAAAGTCGAAATATATAGACATCAAGTTCCTAGTTGTTAAAGAAAGAGTTCAGAGTGAACAATTATCCATAGAACACTTTGGCACAAATTCCATGATTATAGATCCTTTTACTAAGGGATTTCCACATAAAATATTTCATGAGCACACTGTTTATATGGTTATGTTATTTAAGCATATTCAGTTTTAGTGAGATTTTGTAATTTTAGATGCTTTTATAATATATATATTTTTCAGTTATTTAAGATTTCACATATAGTCCAAGTGAGAGATTATTGGATATTTAATCTAATACTGTTAGATCTTTAATCCAACGTTAGACTTATATGTGAATAATTATGTATTGCGGACTGTCATATAAAGTTAAGCCCAATTAAAAGTGATCTAATTAGGTTTTTGGTAATTAGGCTTTAATGTATCTAATAGGATGTGGGTTTTTAATGTTTAGAAATCTAATGGTATTCTGATTCTATAATGGGCAGAATTAGGAATACATAATAAAAAGAGGAAAAGTTATCTATATAAATGATTTTAGTCCATGGGTCACACGTATCTTTTATATTCTTTTTGGTATTTTACCATCAGAAAGAGTACACAGAGAAACTTTTAGGATATATGTGTTGATCTGAAAAGCGAATTATACTACTTTAGAGAGTAGTTCAACGTTATAGATTCAGGTATACTTCCGCATAATTTTATTATTTATTTTTGGTAATACAATGTGATGTTCTTAGGTTTTAAATAATAGATTTTACCATAAGTTTAAATATTCTAATACAACAACCTCTTCGAGTTACCAACATGAGTCTTTCTCTAGTGAACACATTCTGTCTTTATTAAATAAAGATATCACTAAAATTGAAAAATACAAATTTTATTACATTAAAAACTTTTTTTTTCCTATGAGTGACATCCTCATTTTGTCAAAATAAAATTTTTCGCTAGATAATAATAATAATATATTAAAAGTTATTTAGTTGTATTAGATAAAAACTAATTAGATTTTACTATAAATGTTTTTAAAAACTTATTAATATATATATATATTTTATCATTAACTCATATACTTATTGAAACTCAAACTTAAGGCCCAGTAGTTGAGGTCTAACTAGGCCTTACCATTATAGCTAGATATTGGCTTCAAATAAACAATTAAACATGTCAAATTTTCATTTTTAAAAATTAAAATATATTAAACTAGTGTTTAGATTAATTAACAGATTAGGTGAAGCCAAAGTTTAGCTCCAATGTGAAAAAGCAACCTTTCTAAGATTTAGATATTGAGTTTAAGCTAAAATAGGTATGTTAGTTGGAAAAAATAGAACAACTTAATATTTTATATTATTGATGCCATAAATAAATAAATTAGATTTATTCGACCTAAATTAATAACATAGCACGACACGACGTACCAACTCAATTGAGCACCTTAAGGGTGTGCTTATAGGATATGATAAGATTTGTTTCAAATATTCAAATCCTTATGCTTTTTTATCTCATAATCAATAATCAAGCATGTCTTAATAGTCAAGTTTAACTCACAACGAGTTACAAGATTGTAGGATCAGCATGGGCCTACAGGCTTAAAGCCCAACTCACGATATAAAATCCTGGTCGCGAATTGAAAATTTTAAAGCTTGTAGTGAATTGGAATGATTATGAGCTTATGGAAAATGTCCTAAACTTTATATTTTGTAAATTAAAATTAAAATTAAAATTAATTTATAAAAATTAAAATTTATATTTTATATTTTATAAATTAAATTAAAATTTTATATTTCGTACTTTGAACTATTAATATATTATGTATTGAATAATTCTTTTAATTTAAGTATTATTATTTTATTTTTTAATTTTATTAAAAATTTATTTAAAAAATTAATGAAAACCTAGCTCAATACAGGCCCGTGATGGCTAAACCTGTCTAATTTTGGACAGGCTCACAGGGCTTAAGCTGATTATCAATAATATGGGCATGGTCCTAGACTTGGAAAAGTCCGGCCAATCTTGTAATTTGCCAACCCTACTGGATATGGACCTATTTGATACATATCAAAACGTATCTTCTTATTTGTGAAAATACAATACTGAAGGGATCAAAATGTCATCACTGGTCCAGAGATATAAACAAGATGAAAAATTGAAATTTAATCTTTTACAAAATTATCTCCTTCGTCTGTCTTCCATCTTCGAGACCCCGTTTCTACAATTTTCCACCAAAACCCTCATGTCTCTGATACTTCAATCACTCGTCAGCATATCACAGCCGTTGATTTGAGTCTATGCTCTCTCGATCTGTATTTCCCACCCAAAATTCCTTCTTATTTGCGTTTCTGCCATCGTGAATTGAACTCGTCATCATCTCATCTGTGTATGTTGCCCTTGATCGTTTACGTTTCTTATTTTATTCAATTTATGTCCTATTTATTCTTTTTAGCTCTTGAATTATGAAAATTTAATTCAAATCCTCTCATTTCAGATTCATGTTTTAAGGGTTTTAGCTTTTTTCTTGTAATTTGGAAATTTTATTTAATTTTTCTAAATTTTTTCTTGGTTAATTGAAGCTAAAATAGAAAAGAACAAAAAGAAAAAAATGGAGCAAGAATCACAAAAGAGAAAGCTAGAAGAGACTAGCCATGAGACTCAAAACACTCCAATTTATTGTGCAAATAATTGTGGATTTTTTGGAAGTGCAAGCACTAATAATCTTTGTTCAAAGTGTTACAAAGATTTTCTTCTGAAGCAATCCAAAAACCCTAACCCTGGCCCAATGGAAGAGGAAAAGAACAAGAATAAAACGAACATTGAACAAATTGATGCCAACCCAGTTGAGGTTGCGGTTGAAGATAGAGATCCTGCTGGCCGGGTTGTTGTTGTTGATGAAGGGGCATCTTCGGAGAACCCTGAAAAGCGGCCAGCTAACCGGTGCAGCTTTTGCCGCAAGAGGATTGGTTTGACAGGGTTTAAATGTAGGTGTGAGCAGACATTTTGCTCCCTGCATCGATATTCTGATAAGCACAATTGTGTGTTTGATTACAAGAGTGCAGGGCAGGATGCTATTGCTAAAGCGAACCCCGTTGTGAAGGCAGATAAGATTGAGAAGATCTGACGAGGAATGGTGAAATGTGGTGGGTTTGGGTGGTTCAATGTATGGACTATGGTTTTAGTGATAATAAGTTTGTCTCGGTATTTATTTGTGTCTGTGTACAGTTTGGTTTGCTTTATTATTGCATGATGGAATTGGATGTGAAAACATTTGGTTTATATATCGTTCGGTGAAATTTCATTAGCCTCAAATTGTGCTGAATTGATGTGGTTGTGTATATGTTTCATTGCTCTTGCCAGTTGTTGTTTGGTAGCTTTCTGTAGCTTTCTTGTTGTGTTCAATTATTGTGCCGATGCAGTAAGATCTTTCCATATATAGTGAGATACGAGTTGTGTTTAAAAAATGATTTTAGATTGATGAAATTACCACATCTTTGGGATACAATGTGTGTTATCAATGAATTTGGGACATGAACTTTCTAAGCTGTAAATGTTGTGCATTGAAAGTTCATACAAGGAGAGAATTCATATTCTTCATATAGTAGTTTAGGAATGGGGTTTAATTTATTATGAGTGGAATGGTCTTGATTTTGATGCTGATACAGCAGCAGCTTAAAATGGAAGCATGGTAGCTTGCAGGGTTAGGATGATCTTAATGGATATCAATTATACAAAGCATCTGTTTCGCGATTTAGCATTTTGATGACTTGCGCATTATATCCATATGAAATTTAGCACTAATCCTCTTCTACTGCTTTCATAGTGGAGTGATCCGGTTAGTGTTGTATCTATATGGTTGAGCTCTTAGTGTTGCACATTGATTCTGATTTTTTCTGCCGTTACCATTATGCTTTTTTCATGATCCGGTTAGTGTTGTATTAGTGTTGTATCTATACAGTTGAGCTCTTAGTGTTGCAGCACATTGCTTCTGATTATTTCTGCCGTGCCCATTATGCTTTTTTCATGTTGTTTTAAAGGAAGTTACTCTTCCAAGAAAATGCTGTTATTTTCAATAATGTTTTTTAAAACTTTTTGTCCAATCTTTAGTTCAGAAGCTAGTACTTGCCAATGAAACCCAAACTTGTCATTACCTGCAAGTTTGAAATAATGTTAAACAAATGAATATTTTAGTTTCACAGTGAATGGAAGGAGAGAGTATGTATATTTTTTAACTAATTTGATTGTTTGATTGTATATTACTTGGGTATGTTTCCTAACTTGTTTGGCATATTACTTTTATGGTTATCTAAGCATGCTTTCAAAAGTAGAATGTACAATCTGAAAATCAAAATTATGTTTTCATATCTAAAAATAAAAATTGGTAAGGATTAGAGATGGCAACTCAACCTGGCCCAGATCAGGGCGAACCCGAATTTTTCGAACCGGGTTCAACCCGCATTGGATTAATTTTTTTCTGGAATCCGGATATTTTCGGGTGCAGGTCCGGGTTTAAGTGTTCCGAAAATTCGGAATCTGGACTCGGATATATTTATTTATATATTAATTTTTAAAAGTATTTAATATAAATATAAATATATATATTTTTTTATTTTAGTCAAAAAAATTATTTTTTAAATTGTAAATAATTATTTTTTTATTTTAATTTAAATAATTTTTAATAAATTTGGGTTTAAAACCCGGAATTCGGAAACCTGGATTTTTCAGATTAAATTCGGACCGGACCTGGATTGAAAAAACCCAGATTTTAATCCGAATCTAGTATAGAAATTCAATATTCGGGTTCGAACCGAAAAGCTCAAACCCGGACCTGGACTCGAAAATTGCCATCCCTAGTAAGGGTACAAAAAATCCTCATTAATTGTTTAAGCTAATAGCATATAAGCTTTTGGTTTGAGTACTTTAATCTCCTATCCAAACCCTTCTTTGATATTTACACGTTTATCCTCGAGTAAATTTGCATTAAAACATAGAATAAAATGAGAGTACAAATCATACCATTTTATCGAAATTTTTACGCTCAAGTATCCCTATTTTGACATCAACACGAAAAAAGTGAAATAATTTCAGTGTAGTTTCTCAAAACTAATTGTTATGACGCTATTTTAATTATATTGCTAGCTATTTAAGTTTTTTTATCAGTGAACCATTTTCTACGATGGCTAGGATCGGCCGTCAATACCCCCTACAATTTTTACTTCTCAAGAGATTGATAAGAATTTGTCTTTGTCCACAGCAAAATTGCAGTTCAATTTAAAAAATTTATGATGATTTTGCGGACTAACAGATGTGTAATATAGTTATTAAGTTTAGAATTCAATATAGCAATTTCGGTATACTTATGAGACCACTCAAATATTTCTACCAGTACAATATGTTGAGCTTTCTTCTTTGTCGCCGTGTACTTTTGAAATTGTTACTCATAATAGATGTTTAAGCAATTGACAAATTTTAACGAATGTAACTGCTAAAGAAAATGAGTTCGGAGACATATTTGTTTAATTCACTTGATATTTGAGATTTGACATACAGATGGGATTTCAGGCAAAAGTGAATAGGGTGATTTGTGAAAATTGCTCAGGTGTTAATAGAAGAAATTAAGAAATATGGTATTTTAAATTATTAGATTATTTTATGGGAACGTTTAGAAAAGAGGTTTTAAGGGATTAATACTGGGGTGATGATGGCTCCACTCTTTTGCTTTATACGATTAAGTCATTTTATGTTATAAGGATAATATAATCAAATTAAAATTATATTAAAATAACATTAAGGATGAAACAATGGTTAAGAGATTTATGTGTTAAAAAAAATTTTATCTAATTACTTAATTGTTCAAAATCTTCTTTATTTTAAATTTTAAAATATAATGTGAATTTTTTGTAAACAATTTTTATTGAAATGGGGTGGATTTTTTACATATAGTGGAAGTATATCCTCACCTAGTTATACTTTGAAGTATGAAAATCTATGGAGGGCAAATTATCATCTAAGATGATTCAATTTTTTCATTTTTGGAAACAATTCATTTTCTATATATTATGTACTGTATAAATATAGGAATATGACCAAGAAAATATACAATTAAGTTATTAACGTTTAAAGCTGAAGCTTAATAAATTTTTTTTTTTGAAAACACCCTTAGACGCTCGAACTCTCTATACAAAAGAGAATTTGTAAAAGTACTCTTATAAGGAGACTTGAGCCCTCCACACAAAAAATTTAAATCACCGGCTAATAAATATTTAAATATATTTTTATATAAATATTATTATATTAATTTGTTAACATAGTGTATATTATATAATAATATTATATGTTTTAATTTTTTTTATTTTAAATAACCATTCTAAATGGTGTGATATTTATTAATTAGTTAGTAAAATTAAAATAAATTAATTATATTATCTTATCAATTAATTAATGAATAACAAATCACTTGAGATAATTTTTTAAAATAAAAAATTTAGAATATATAGTATTACTCTATATTATAATATGACATCTCATCAATAATATAACTAACACATTAATAATAGAATAGTAAAATTAAATATTACTTAATGCATGCTAATAAATATTCACCCGTAAGATTTATATTGCAATTACTCTTCACTAAATTATAAAAGGGCCAAAAAATATTCCTGGATGATGAACGGCTGAGATCTAACGATGTCGCATAAAAGTCAACCAACTGAACGTCCACCGAACGGCAGAGGATTATCTGGACTATGGTTTAAAAAGTGAAATGTCCAAAAAACCCCTAATTTGCTCGGCCGCTCCTCCAGAACACAGCTTCGAATCCCAAAAATCCCATCGTCCTCACTCGACGATTGATAATTTTATTTTCCCACACCACGCTCTGCTCAGAGAATCTTCTCAGAGATTGTTATTTATTTATTTTTTAAATTTAAAAGAACAAAATACAAAATTGTTAAGGAGAGAAGCTCAAAATTCAGAGAAAGCAAAATAAAATATAAAGAGTCTTGTGTTTTGCAGCGATGGCTTTTGTTCGTTAAACGACAATCCGTTTTAGGCTTCAGGTTCTTTCTCGATTCCTCCTCTATTGCATTTCGATTTTGAAATTGAATTTGTTTGTGATATGATAGGGTTTTAGTGATGCTTCCATTTGATTGTTCATCTTCATTTCTGTTATACGATGTCGTTTTGTGCGCATATTTTATATGTATTCTGTAAATATATCCGATATTTGTTGATTGTTAGATGACGTAATTGAAGTTTGATTATTCGTTTTTAATTTTTTAATTTTCTTTTTTTTTTTTTGGCTTCTCAGCTGCTCTATTAAGTTTAAAGTACCTTTTTAGTGGCATGTATTTAGATTAAGGCTGTGTTTGGTTGCTTGATGCTAAGAAGTGTTGGAAAGTAAAATTAGGTGAGATGTTTAGTGAAGCACCATTAAGAGTTATTGATATTCATTCAGTGATATTCAATTGATAAGTAATCATGATTTGTTTGATTATACTGTTATTTCTCTAAGCTTCTGATTGGCAGAAAAGGAGAGTTTAGGTACTGTTTGGTAGAAAATATGAGTTAAGTGAACCGTCTGAATCGTTTTACAAATTATTTTTTCAGTAACTGTTGTGTCAAATGAAAATGGGAATTGAATTTTGTAGTTTTGGTGTTAGGGAATTGTATCTGAAAAATGGCATCAGTTCCTCCTTTTAAAAATATAAAAATTGCTTTTGAGTGTATCACAAGATTTTGGGCAATGAAATTCACCAGTGCTTGGAAACTAGAAATAAATGTGTAATCTAATTTGTTTGGAGATTCGAGAAGTGTAACAGAGGTTTTGGAGATGATGATGAATGCACCCTATTGTGTCATTTTCACCTTTCTGTGATTTAGTTGTTAATGAAATTCAAACAGTTACTCTTTTCTGAACTAACATTATTGACATGTTTTAGAGTGAGTAGTGAGAAGAATGTTGGAGATAGCTTGTGTATAAACAGCCAAACCGAATGAAAATTTACATTCCAAAATGAGTTCAACTCAGATGGGTAAAAAGCATTTCCATTTGCTGAATTCATGTAATTCAATCATTAATACATTGAATTGGAATCTAAATTTCTCTGTTTCCTATAAAAAAAAAAAAATTGTTATCACATTAAATTCCATTAAACGTTTTAACCTTTTATTTTGAATGATTTCTGATGTAGGTGCAGTGTCTAATTATTTGTTTCTTTGTTGTCCCTTCATATCATTTTACTGATCAGTAAATCTTAACTAACTTGAAATGGTTTTTGACTTTGCCTTATGAATGTCATCATATGATATGTTTCTTTGCATATATTGGTTTTATACCTAATTCTGTTAGAGAGGTTTTCTTTTCCAATATTCACCTTTCCTTGAATGGCATTATGATATTTATGCTGACTATTGCAATCTCACTGTTCTCATATTTTGTAGTTCTGGTTCCTTTGTTCACTCATAGGATCAAAATGGATTGTTCTGTTGGGGATGAAGGTCTTGCAATACTTCAGTTGCGCAAATGGGGCCCCTCCCAGTTCCCATTTGACCTTTCAGAATTTCGTGAAGCCTTTATATCTCCAACAAGAGAACTATTATTACTGCTTTCATATCATTGTGAAGCTTTACTTTTTCCTCTAATTGCAGGTAATATTCTTATCTTATTTTGTCTTTTCCAGACTGTCAAGATTTGAACCTATGTGTGTTTGTTGCCTGTGATAATACTGCATGTATTTTTCACTTAATTTGGTTGTACTACTGTTGTTGTTTTATCCATGTCAGCTTCCTTATTTGATTATTTTTTCCCCGTGATTGTCCTGTGCAGGGGATTCTGTGGATTGTAACTATCTGGAAAATTGTCACGACGAAAGTCTGCAAGATCCATGTTCATCTTCTCTTAGTAGGTCAGATTCAAAGGATAATACCCCATGCACTTCTGGATCAGTAGTGGATTTTGATAATGGTTTTTCTCTTGAACGTAATTTTTCAAGATCTAATAGTTACTCTTTTGTTTCTGATGTGAACTCACTGGCTTGGGGTGTATGTGGGGATACCTATAATCAGCACAAGGATACCTCATTTAGAGAGCTTCTTTTTGTATCTGGCGATCAGTGTGTGACAGTCCATGCTTTTCGTCATCCTAATGATACCAGTTCAACGACCAGACATGCTATGCCGGATAATTTTGGGCAAGGGAGATGGGTTGAGTGGGGGCCTTCTTCTACATTAGTTCATAGTGTGGAGTTAGAAGAGTCTTCTAGTTTCTCTTGTGAGGCCAGTGGAGATGTTGAGGATGAATACATAACTAATGGAAATAGGGAAAATTCACATAGTATGCACACAGAAGCTGGGGATGATGAGTCATTGAGAGGTGTTGGTTCGAAGAGGTGGTTGAGGTCTTTTTGCACCAAAGCTGAAACCACCAAATCAGATGGTGGCTTTTGGACAAGGTTTCCTGAGGAGTCTTCATTTCCTGAGTCTGCGAAGGTTGTTTCTTTTACGATTTTTGATAGTAATTTACCAAATCTGGAAATACCCGCTAATGGTAACACTGTATCCGTTAAGGAGAACAGGCAGGAAAATGTTTTGGATTTTAAGAAGGATGTGCCTACAAATTCTCATTTGGCTTCATCTAGCCTAAATTTTCAGTCTGATGTGTTACCCGATTTTTTAGGTATTGACAAGAACATTTCATTCAAATGCACTAGAGTGTTTTCTACGAATTCACACGATTTACTTGGGTTCCTTTTAGCATTAGTGGATCCTTTGTCTGTAAGTTTTAGGGATGGAAGTGAGAGAATCAGAAGCAAAAATGTAGTTCTTGTTTCTAGGTTAAGTAGTTGGGGAATCCAGTGGGTTTCTGCTGTGAAGCTTGAGGAAAGTTTGAATGGAGGGTCCATGATTGAGTGGACTGATTTCTGCTTTACTGATGAGCTTCTTGTTTGCCTCAGCTCTTCTGGCTTTATCTTTTTCTATGCTGCTATGTCTGGCAACTATGTGGCAAAGCTTGATGTTCTAAGTACCCATGGGCTCAACCAGTGCTCAAGTTTGTGGGAGCAAGAGAATTTATCCACGGCTGGTGATATGCAACTTAAACAAGAAGATGAAGTTTGTGGCAAATTGACTTGTCATCAACATGGCCATTTTGCTGGGAGGATGTTTAAAAAGTTGATTGTTGCTTCACATACCACCCTCTTAGCTGTGGTTGATGAATATAATGTAATATATGTCATAGGTGCTGATGATGATATTCTGGAAAACTATAATTCTTCCGTTAAACTGCTTCCTCGTTCTTCACAGTTGGGGCTTGGTATGTTGGTTGGTTGGGAGGCTGGTGGTTCTGATATAGGCCATCAAAGGGTACATTCTTATTTTTCAAGTTCTCGTGGTCATGGTTTTAATCAAATCCTACATGGAAAAGGAAGGCAGAAAGATACTTTTTTGAATGGATTTTCTGCTGCGTCAAAGATAAATGACCAGACTTCTTGTGATTCTGAAGTACAGTTGCACCTCATGCGGAAAATCTTTCTCCCCACTGAGAGATATGGCGAGGATGATTGCATCTGTTTTTCATCTTTGGGAATCACTCGGCTCACCAAGAAGCATCATATTAAGGAGCGAAATGGTGCTAAAGTTGTTCACTTTGATCTTCATACCAGTTCAGCAGTTCATGATGACAGTTTTTTAAATTCTGGGTTGGAAATGTTTTCTCTACAAGGGAGAAAAGAAAGTTATGTTGTAGAAGCAGTGGGTTGTAATTTCCAGGGATGTTTTTATTTGGTAACTGAGGGTGGTCTTTCTGTAGTTCTCCCTGCTGTTTCAGTTTCACCAAATTTCCTCCCTATTGAAACCATTGGATATCTGCAGCCATGTATAAATACAGGCTTGGGAAGTAAAAAAAAAGGCAACCTTGAAATGGAAGAATTGAAAAAACCCTGGTCGCCTTGGAAAATTGAAATTTTGGATAGAGTTCTTCTGTATGAAGGCCCTGAAGAGGCAGATCGCTTGTGTTTGGAAAATGGTGAGAGTAATTCTTGAAGTATTTGTATGTTTGGTCTTTAATTTGGTGTCTATGAATGTGTGTAGAATCAATGCTTCAATTTCATAGTTGTCATCTAGTAAGTGTAACTACTTACTCCATATCTAGCTTTCTGACCTTCATTGAGACCCCGAAGTTAAGAATCTAATGTTGCTAAATTTAGCAGTGGTCAAGTTTACGCCTCAATTTCATTAACGCTAAATGAGTTTGACAAAGTACAATGAACCTATTGTTAACACTGAAAGAATTTAACTCAATATAATGATGAAAAAAAAAAGTGGATTGAAACGTGACTTTATTACTGCTGTTGAAATGATAATTTTAATATCTAGGAGTAGTGACAGGATCATAATGAGGATTATTATTGTGCTGAAAGAGGCTATATACGAGGAACAGTGTGTTCCTTGACTACCAAGTCTCTTAAGTGTATTCCTAGGTATATTAAAGAATGATTAGGAGTATGAATGCATCTTGGTGCTAATTGGAAAGTGTTGGTGCTTGCACTTAGTTTTGTGCACATCACACTGTTGATCATTAATCTTTACCATTACTGTCAAAAACGGGCTGTCTCTTGTAACTTCTGAAAAAACCTCATCTTGTCTTGCCTGTTGTGGTTAGCTATAGTCCAGCAAGCTGCTGTGAACACTTGCATTTTTCTTGTTTTTCAGTTGAAAATATTTCATTTATGCAAGAACTGGTTGCTCCTCATACAGCTATAATTTAACATTTGATGTGGTTGATGCTTACTATTAGAATTCCTATGCTAGGAGGAATTTGATATTTCTTTTCTTAGTTGACAGAGAGGAAGAAAGATCTTTGCTCTCACTAGAGGATCCTCCTTTTCTATTTCATTCTTTATCCTCTCTTTTCTTGTTTTTCATTACTACTCTCCTTTGGAGAATATGAGACCAAAGTTTTCTTAACCTTGTTTCCATTTTAATAGTCAAAGAATAAATTTCTTAAAAAAAAAGAAAAGAAAAAAAATTCTTAGTTGTGAAGTTTCAACCGTTGATTGCTGGATACAAGCTTTACAGAAATAGGAACCATTGAGACTTGAAGTGGTCTATATGTGGGGGAGCAGTGCAATGTCCATCATTCCTTATTTCTTAATCGCAATGGATTATAGTGAGGGCAAACACATGATATGAGATCTGTTATCTAATATTTCAATTACTGTGAGGTGTGGCTGCTCTACTGCATTGTTTTCTGTACTAGCATAATGTGATAGATACTTGTTGCTTCAATAGATTGGCTACTATCAAGCATTTTAAAACACTGTTTCTGAATGTAATCTTGACACCTGTGGTACTGCAATATCAGGGTGGGAGCTGAAAATTTCTCGTATGCGTCGACTGCAAATGGCATTAGAGTACATGAAATTTGATGAAATAAAACAGTAAGATTCTGTGCGAGCATGCACACACTCATTTTTATGTACGTACATTGTGTGTTGGTATATGCACTCTTTTCTACAACTGCTTTGTCCTGATCTATGAAGTGGAAATTTCATTGAATCCTGTTGTTAATTAGATTATATAAATAAAAAAATAAATTACGAAAGGTGAACAAGATGTCCCCTAGCCCCAAAAACACCATAAGAATTTACAATTAAGAGAGCATCTCGAAAAAGAAGGCTTCTATTTTGAGAGGGTTAAACAGTATTAGCATCTGAAAGAGAGGCAAAAACTTCCTGCAAGACAAAATCAACCTAACCTAAAACTCCTTACCAATATAAATGTATGGAGAAAAAGTGAAGTTATGATGTATATGTTTGAATATCTTGCAAGAGGTTTTATTTAAATATGTATTATTTATATGTATATGTTTGAATATCTTGCAAGAGGTTTTATTTAAATATGTATTATTTATTTATATTTCACTTATTTGAATAGTTGTAACTGAATGATATTAGTGATATGGAGCAGAGGAAGTACTGACACAGAGAGTAGGTAGAATGTTGTAGGTGATGTATTTTTTTCTTTGATAGATGGTATAGGTGATATATTGCAATAACTGTTTAGAGGGTGGTTTTGTCGCTTGGTAAGAATAGTTTTTTTGGGACTGAGGCTGGGTTGATTATCGTAGATTTTACTGTAATAGTGAATTTGGAAAGTGCATCAATTTTAGATTAAATCAGTTGGTACTTTTCAGAAGTATTTTTTTAGCTTAATTAGGGAGTTTTTTTTTCTGGGGCTTTGAATTGTCTCAGATAGTATATTTTTTCATAATGTGCCCCCAAAAATTTGAACCCCGTCTTTTCCTTAAAGAAATTTGATTTGATCACGAAGTGCTAATGCAAAAAGATAGGGGGGAGAATGATTTTACTTTTTAGGTGATATATTGTGTTAACAGTTCTCACGTAGCTAACTCAAAATAGTATTGGGACTGAGGCTGGTTGATTTTGATAGCGACTGATGGAATAATGAATTTGAGAAGTGTACACTCTTAGATTAAAAAATTATTACAGTTTCAGGAGTACAGTTTTATATTAATCTGGGAATTGTTTTCTTGGAGGCTTTGAATTGTCTCTGGCAGTAAATTCTTGAATCCTGTCCTTAAAGAAAATTGATAAGATCAATAAAGCAGTAATCTGAAAATATTGGGTGAGAGAGGACAGGGTAGGCTTGAACATTTTTATCTTTTTGTTATTGTGCACTATCTACTTTGCATGCCTTTTTATTGATTAAAAACTTGGAGTTGGCTGGAAATATAAATTCTGGGCTTGTTTTCTGAAATCCAAATTCCTTTTTTTAATATAACAGACAAGAATTTGTTTTTGAACATCATGTGCATAATGGACAAACTGAGCTATAGGTTTTTACAAGGGCTTGACTAACGTTTTTGATTACTTGATTTTACTATCCTGATCAATGAACAGATCTTTAGAAATGTTGGTGGATGTCAACTTGGTAGAAGAAGGCATTTTGAGACTACTCTTTGCTGCGGTTTATCTGATGACTCATACAAATGGCAATGATAATGAGTCTTGTACTGCTTCAAGGTAAAGACTTTTTCATCCATTTTCATTTGTTGTTGTGGATGTGCTAAGGTTTGCACTTTTGTTATTCATTTGCAAAGCAAGTTATCAGAAGCTTATATCATCTCCTCATGATGGCTGTTGAAGGTTTCATTCTTTCAGACAGAATCTGTCAACAATTTAGATCTTATCTTGATTAGTATTTAAATTTGTGGATAAAATTTTGTTGCACATGGAATCATCAGTTATTCCTCCTCCAGATAATTCAGAATAGAGGTGTTGGTACACTGATGTTTGCTTCCAGATGGCAATTATTTCATTTTGCTAATGTCCTCTGCTGCAAAAGGTGAATAGGAAGATGTGGGTTGAAAGTGAAAATACTCGAAAAAGTTAAAGTGTAGGCAGACAAAACTAATGTGTAAGATTGTTAAAATATGTACCAAAGAATCTGATGAAAATTTATCTTTTAGACTCACAGAAGTGGCTGCTGCGAAGAACAGAATTGATGTGACTTAGTTAATACATATATGTTACTTTCTGTACTTAAAGAACATATAGTCTCTAGTTCCTCTTTGGTTAGCCTTTCAACTTGACAGACCAGGGTTGGTTTTAATTCTTCTGGCTGAATTAAAAGGCTTAGTGAGGTATTTTAACATTTTAATCCATCTGAACTCCTGTTTACCATATGGAGCATCTAGAATACACATTAGAAATGGAAATTAAAAGTAAAGGTGGAAAGCCATACAGTTCATCAGGAAATTTTTTTTTTTTTTCCTTTTTGGTAGGTCTGAATGCAACATATTCCTTCACTTTACATCTGTTGATATGAGTTGCTCATTTCTTGTCTTTATATTACTTTGGTTAAATATTTTTGGACACATTTGTGTCTCACTCGCTTTAGGTGTATGCTGTGCAAAAGAAGTGCAGAAACTTTTAAACCTTTTTCTTCATTGCTTTGTGGCTTCAAAGTTGTGGAATAGGTTATGCAAAGAGGCTAATATATTTTCAATCATCCTGGGTTCTTGTGACTCTGTTCTTATGAAGAATTCCTTTGCTTGAATAAAGGCTAAAACTCCCTGGAAATGTGCAGTGGCAGCTCTGTTTTGGGTACTGTGGCAGGAAAGATTTTTTTTTTTCAAATTTTGAGAAGAATTCCTTTGCTTGAATAAAGGCTAATATATTTTCAATCATCCCATAATTTTTAGGTCATTGGGTGGACATCCAAACTTTCTTGGTTTGATTTGAATTGACCTAGAACTTAAACCAACCTAGCGTTTTGGCAACCCAAACCAATCCAACCCATTTTAATTTGGTTTGAGTTTCG
Source organism: Murraya koenigii (assembly GCA_025617385.1). Taxonomy (NCBI): domain Eukaryota; kingdom Viridiplantae; phylum Streptophyta; class Magnoliopsida; order Sapindales; family Rutaceae; genus Murraya; species Murraya koenigii. The sequence continues at coordinate 5,328,017 of CM046813.1, read as the reverse complement.
ATTCAAATGACTTTTGGTACCTGTCATATAATATAATTAAAAACATTATCAATTGTCGTACATTTTAATAATAAATATATATATTAAAATTATCTTTTTGTTCAAAAAATCCAGTGGGGTGACTGTTCCCTCTGGTCTCTTTGTATCCCTCTATTCTAAGTCTCTTTTGATCATCAAACTAATGCTTGCTACCTTCTTTTTATCATCAAGAAATTTTTTTTTTTTTTTTTAAAGTTAAAATCCCAGTGGGGGCAAATGTCACCTCTAGCCTATTTGTTAATGTGTGGCACCATCACCTATATTGAAAATTGATTTTATTAAAAAGCACCAGTAAGGGCAGTCTCACTGATCTCATTGCACCATTAATCAGTGGTACCTTCACCTTTATTATGGGCTGAGTAAATTAAACACCTAAAATGTTATAATTATAGGCTGAGTGGTTAAATTGGTTGGACCCAACCCAAACTAAATTAAAATGGATTGAACCCAACCCCATTCATATCAGTTTTCAACTCAAACCAAAGAGTTTGATCGGGGGTTATGGGTTGTGGGCTTTTTGCCTGCCCCCTAATTACTACCAAGGTTTTTCTCATCTTCTTTTATCTCAATTATGAGGGAGTTCTTGAGATAGGGTGTAAAGGCTGGTCAAGCCTTGTAGAGGTGGTGTTGGGTATATTTTTTGTGTAGAACAGAAACGTTTCGGTTTTTTGCTTACTTGGTGGACAGCTGGTCCACTTCACTGTATTGATTTTTCATCTTTAATACAATTTTGAGTTTCTTATACAAATATAAGGATCTGTTTGTTGGTTTTTTTTTTTTTTTTTTTTTAATGTTTTTTAGTTTTTGGTATAGCTTAGTTCCCCTCCCCTGTTTTTCTGTTTCCGTTGTGGACGACTGATTCTCAGATGTACCTCCTTTCATTTTCCTGTATTAATACAACTTTCTTTGTTTATTTTATATAAAGTGAAGAATAATATCTATGAATAGCTGGGAGAGTGTTTTGAGATAGGTGTCTAGGCTGGTCTAGTATTGTAGAGGGGTGGTTGGTATATGTTTGTATAGCACTGAAAAGTTATTTTGCTTTCTTAGTGGACGGCTGGTCCACTGCTTGTAATGATTCTTCATCTTTAATACAATTTACAGTTTCTTATCACAAGAAAAAAAAAGGAAAAAAAAAATCTATGAATCTTAAAAGTTGTCCAAGGTTACAGAATCATAAAGTATATGATTCTGGATGTAAATTAACTTTGGTATCGTAATACTTTAATGATTATCATTATTTTTATTTTGTGTTTAGTATTCTAGATATTTCAGTCACTGATACTCTTTATCACAGGCTTCTTGCTGTGGCCACTAGCTTTGTAACCAAAATGATTCGCAAATATGGACTACAACAACAAAAAAATGATGCATACTTACTACATGGCTTTAATGGAAATGGAATACTTCCTCTTCCATCGATTTTAATGGATGAAGAACAAAATGAGATGGAAAATTCTAAAAGGCTTCATGAGATGGCTCAATTTTTAGAGATTATTCGCAATTTGCAGAGCCGACTTAGTGCAAATTTTAAAAAGCCAGGCCAAGGACTGGTATGCTGTTGTTTAATTTGCTACGTGTTGCTATAGTTCATACATTTATCATTAGAATCAAGCAATGCCTTTTCATCATGGTACAGGAGGAAAGTGAGGAGGCATTATGTGTGGTGGATCCAAATTTGCCACAGGACGAATCTCAACTGTCTTTAGTTTTAGCAGATGCGGGATTGTTGGATACTGTAGATCAACGTGAAATTCCATTTACACTGTCCGACCGTGCTGCCATTGACGTTGAGAACCTTGCATTGATGCCTCACGTTTCCTTGAACTCTAAAGCTCTGTTGGAACAAGAAGATTCTGCTGAAGCATCTCTTCTAGTGCCTCAAGGAGCAGCTCTCAGGAGGAAAGTTCTTCCTTTGGAAAATCCCAAGGAAATGATTGCACGTTGGAAAATAGATAAATTGGACTTGAAAACTGTAGTCAAAGATGCTCTACTCTCTGGTCGTCTCCCTTTAGCAGTTCTTCAGCTGCATCTTCATCGTTCAACAGAATTTGCCAGCAAAAAGAGCATCATGATACCTTTACTGAAGTTCGCGACATTGGAAGAGCTATTGCATATGACTTATTTTTGAAGGTAGCTTTATTGTTACTCTGAACAAAGCTATAATAGTTTTTTTTTTTTTTTTTTTCCTCTGTGCACTAATGGTACATGAACAATAGGGTGAAACTGGGCTAGCTGTGGCAACACTGCAAAGACTCGGGGAAGACATCGAAATCTGCCTCAAACAGTTGGTATTCGGTACTGTGAGGAGATCACTACGAATTCAAATTGCTGAGGAGATGAGAAGATATGGATACTTGGGATCACATGAGTGGAAGATGTTGGAGAGGATGTCACTCCTTGAGGTATGTGATTGTTATAAATTGATATTTATAATTCTCTTATTGCAAGCATGGGTTCTATGTTTGAGGTCCATAATCTGATTATTTCTTTGATCTCCCATCTTTGTACTTCTCTATCTCGTGGAAAAGAGGCTTTATCCTAGCAGTAGTTTCTGGAAAACATTTCTTCGCAGGCAAAAAGAATTCGTAAGTGATTCTTCAGCTTTAAAGTCTCCAGGAGAAATATATTTGCACCTGTTGGATTCACCTTTATTTAACAGTCTTACCATAGAGTGTGGTGAGGTTGATGGGGTTGTTTTGGGTTCGTGGACGAATGTCAATGAAAGTTCATCAGACCCTGTGATTGATGAAGAAAATGCTCATATTGGATATTGGGCTGCTGCTGCAGTGTGGTCAAATGCGTGGGATCAAAGAACCGTTGATCGTGTAAGTCACTACTTCTGTGTCCTACCATTTAAAATATTTGATTTTTATCTTTTTGAATTTGTATTGGAAGGAAGTTGTCCTTGTTGTAGTGAGATAGAATCTGGTCCCCAATCAAGGCTGCGCCCGACTATCTTTAGATCCAATGCATGGTTTCACTATATGCCTATGAACAAGAAATTTATTGCACGATATATATGCCTATGAACAAGAAATTTATTGCACGATAACTTTTAAATCTTTCTTGTGGATATGATCAATTGAGAGTTTCTTGCATGTAGGATCTAAATATTTTTCTCAATTTGAATTGCGGCAGAGAAGTTAAATTTAGGATTTTTTAATTTTGATAATAGCTGTAACTAAAGTTGAGCACAAAGTAAGGTTCACAGGATGATTTTAACCTTTTTATGCTTCAGGGTAATTATAATAAGCTCTTTCTACAAGAAATCAAAAAGAGGCAATAATTGATGCTGTTGAATGAATTCTTTACTTCTCTGTGACCCTACAGTTCTAACATAACTGATTGTTGAGATTTAGGTATTAGTGTTTGCAGATTCATATGCTTATGCATGAAAGAATGGCTTTCTTCTCGTTAAAAGTAAGAGTGCTATTATTTCCCCTGTACGTCTAAAGTGGTACATGTTCTTCATGATTTCTATAGTATATCTTTCTCTTTCTACAAAATGGCTTTTTTGTTTTTACTTTTCAATTCACAGTAATCTATACTTCCTCAGCTATTTGTTTATTTTTAATTTTTTGCTTTAAAAATCAGGTTATCTGTTAATGAACTCATGGTCGTCCCTAAGTTAGCTAGAATGTTTACATTTGACATTAAGACTGTGTATATTTGCATTTCATACTTAGGGTTCTTTTCTCAGTCTTCTTGCCCAACTTAATCTCCATATCTTTATTGTTGAATACTATTGCTGTGTTGCACTGTATTATTATGTTTCTTGTAACCAAAATTTGGTTTCATTTCTCTATATGGCTTAGTACTTAAATATGGATTTTTATATATTTTTCTAATAGATTTCTTATTTGTACAGATAGTCCTAGACCAACCTTTTCATATGGGCATTCATGTATTGTGGGAGTCACAATTGGAGTACCATATATGCCATAATGACTGGGAGGAAGTCTTCAAACTTCTGGAATTTATTCCTGCATCAGTGCTATCAGATGGAAGCCTTCAGATTGCTTTAGATGTTTTGCAACCTGCTACTGTTGGTTGCAATAGCGAGTTACCCGACTTTGGCAATTATATATGTTCTATTGAAGATCTGGATTCTGTTTGCTTGGATGTTCCCAAAATTAAAGTTTTCAGGTTTTCTACCAATGGTATATGCTCCATGTGGTTAAGAATGCTCATGGAGCAGGAGCTAGCAAAAAAGTTTGTCTTTTTGAAGGAATACTGGGAAGGCACAGGAGAAATAGTATCTCTTTTGGCCCATTCAGGCTTCATTATGAACAGAAATAAAATCTCATCTGATGATGATTCTACCGGGAGTTTCTCAGATCTGAATTTATCAAATATTGGAAGATCTACTGTTGACACACTGCACGCTTTGCATAAATTACTCATACATCACTGTGCAGAACATAACTTGCCAAACCTTTTGGACCTCTACCTTGATCATCACAAGTTGGTTCAAGATAATGATTTGCTTTGCTCATTACAGGAAGCAGCAGTAAGTGTTTTCTCATTAAATTATCATTCTTTGTGTTGGATTTACTCTGATTATTTCTATTAATGACAATTTTGCATCCAAATGTTTATTGGCTGTAAATTATTTATCATTAAGTCATCATTTTTGAGATTCACATTAGTTGATGAAAATAATTACTTTTTATTTCCAGAACCTTTTTTTTTTTTTTTTTTCCAGAAAGAGTAGTCCTTATATTTCTGATTTAAGATACGGAAAATAGGTTTTGATAATGATAATCTACCCTTATTATTCTCCATTTTGGGTAGTTGGTGAAAGTCTGAACTAAAGGCATTGTCGTTGGTAAATCTTGGCATTTTCAAAAAATTAATGAATGAGCCAGCACAAAGCAAAACCCTTCCAGAACAAATGTGTGCTTTTGAGCTATAGTAGTAATTTTCTTCCTTTATTATTCTTTTTTTGGTCCAATCACAATTCTATTTTGTGTGGACTGGAACATAAAATTGTCTGATACATGCTAATGACAGCCTTAGAGATGGTGATTTCTTAGTTTTCATGCTAAATTACTTTAGTCTGAGCTAAGAGAGTGCCCTCACCATTTAATTGTGCTGAGGAAGGGAATCTTGCAAAATGGTGGTAAAACAAAATTACCCTGCCCTTGCATGCTCAACTTCTTTCCTGATGCACTCTGAAGTAGACTTGAAGCTTAACTCTAACACTAGCTTCGAAACATATCAATACTGAACTATTTTGAGTGTTCTAATCAATGTAGAGTCTCCACTCTGTTGTCAATTAGGCTTAGAAAAGGCCATGTTTAAGCTCCTTGATACCATACATGTTTTGCTAATATTTATACATGGCCTAGCCTTTAATATGTAACAAATATTTTGTGTGTACTCTTACCCGTTTCTTTGTTTTCTGTGATACAACTGTTCAGGGAAATTGTCACTGGGCCAGATGGTTGCTCTTTTCGAGGGTTAAGGGGCATGAATATGATGCAGCATTTTCTAATGCTCGTTCAACAATGTCGCATAATTTTGTGTCTGGTAGCAACCTCAGTGTTCCAGAGATTGACGATATAATTCGTACTGTTGATGACATTGCTGAAGGAGGCGGAGAAATGGCTGCTTTAGCAACACTAATGTATGCTCCAGCCCCAATTCAAAACTGCTTAAGTAGTGGTAGTATAAGGCATAGTAGCTCTTCAGCCCAGTGCACACTAGAGAACTTGAGACCCACCTTGCAACGCTTCCCTACATTGTGGCGCACGTTTGTAGCAGCATGTTTTGGAGAGGAGCCAAGGTGCAATTTTTTGGGTCCTAAAGCAAAGAATGGTTAGCTTTAAAACTCCATTGTCTTTGGTCTTTGATTTATACATGTAAAGATTAATCCTTCGGTAATCTTAATTTGCTAAATCATAATTTTCTTTCTATATTCATTAATTCAGATTTATCAGACTACCTAGATTGGCGTGACAATATCTTCTTCTCTTCTGGACATGATACTTCACTTTCACAGATCCTGCCTTGCTGGTTTCCAAAGGCTGTGAGAAGGTTGATTCAGCTTTATGTGCAGGTCAGTCTTCTTATCTCCTGCTAACATGCTTTTGTGCTCCTCATCTGCAATAGTTATTGAAATATTTTTTTCATGCAAATTCTTTTGGGTGAGGATGCAGAAGATGAGGGCATTGATTTCCTTTCGGATAAAGTTCATTTTCTTGGGTCTGTCTGGTGTTGGTTTCTGCTGAGTTTAAGGGGATTCTTCTTCTTTATTTATGAAATTGGGAAGCTGTTGTCAAATGATGTTTTTGTTTTGCATTTCGTTCCAGTACATTTTTTTATTTTTTTGGAGTGCTGTTCCTCTCTTTTGCAACTTTTTTTTTATTATTAATATATTCTCCTGTTTCTTGTCTGTTAAAAAAAGAAAAGGCCTTCTCTTCTGCTGTTGCCCTTTCAAAGTTATTTTCTAGCTTTTGGTCAAAATTGATTTGATAGTTGTTTCTTATAACTTAGTGAAAATGTTTATTGTATGCTTATATAATTGTATGGAAGCAGTTTTATCTATTACTTCTTACTTATCTAATATGCTTATCTTCTTGGTGATTGGGAATGGCCTTTGTATCGGATTGTAGGGTCCTCTAGGATGGCAGTCAATTTCAGGTCTGCCTACAGAAACTTTGCTGCAAGGGGATATTGATTTTTTGACATTTGCTGAGGGAGATGCTGAGGTCAGTGCTATTTCGTGGGAAGCAACTATCCAAAAACACATTAAAGAGGAACTTTATGATGCTTCACTCCAAGTATGTACTTTTTTGCATATGACAATCAGTTCATGCAATTTAGATGAAGTGTTGATGAAATACTGTTTTGTTAAATCAAATTTTAGCATAGCTTTCCTTTTTGCCCTCATATTATTTCCTGAAAGCTGAGTAGTAAGTTAGTATGCTTGCGGATGAGTATTGTTGTGGGTGGAATTTCTTAGATGTGTTTAGATATCTTTATTGAGGAGAATCCAAGTGGAGTATATGATTGGCTCCCTATGTTAAAGGATACTTCTATGATTTGCTTGATATTTCACTATTGATGGAGAGCTTAAGCTTAAGCTTTTATGTCAAGCTAACTTAACATGGAATTAGAGGTAGTTTTGATGATAAGAGGTCTTGTGTTTGAATCTCCCCTCATAATTGCAGTTGTATTTGTTTATATTTTGTGTGCGTGTGTATTTATCTCTCTTGAGTCTCTTTCTGAGCCTGGTCCACGTGATAAGCCCGTTTGGTATAGGTCTTGCACTTTAGTGGGCCTATTCAAGAGCTTCAAACTATTTTTCTGGGCGTCACTGAGCTTAAGCTTGTAGGTTAAGCAAGTTCTAAAAAATTTAGAATATTATTTTCTCTTTATGCAAAATTTAAGCAAATCATGTTTCTTGGTTGTTTAACCATGCTGTAGATTATTTCTTTTTCTCCCTATTTAACTATGTTAAATTTGCCATATTTTAAAAAAATATTATTTTAAAAAAAAATTCATTAGAGTTTGAGTACGTAATAATACAAATATTCTGGAGAATGTTTTTAAAAATGTTAAAGGGTGATTAAATAAAATTATTTAAATCATGTTAAACAAGTTACATGATTAATAAACAGGTTTGGTTAGTGTTCAATATTCTTGACACGATTAGATTAATACACTCTCTGTTCCTGTTGGCTAAAATATGGCATATTAAAGATAATGCCAACCCAAACTGCTACACCTAGTCTTTATGCATTGGCCACCAAATTTTTCGTTAACACTATGGGCCCCCAAATGAAAATTTTGAGCTGTGCCTATGATCTTTTTAATAGTCATTTGCCGTATTAAAAATTAGATTCAAGCCTATTTATAAAATAAATATCATTGACTCTAATCCTTTGATTAAGAGATCCTAATAATAAAGAAAAATCTTTGTTGAAAGAATCTAAAAGTATATAGATTCCTATTGTACACTTCTGCCACAGCAGCATGAACAACGTGTCTGCATTGAATGAATTTTGTATTTCACCACAGTAGTGATAACCAAAGGCACTATGATTAGCTCAATATTTTTCTTAATCGAAACGTGTAAACACCAAACATGTACAAATCTATCAATTACTACGAAAATTAATAAGCCCAATTTTCTAAAAAGAAAGATTAAATTTGACTTGACCTTCAAAATCAAGCTTGTTTTGAATCTCTTTGAATGCCCATGAAGATCTTGCAGAAGATTCTTAAGTGCTTGAAAGACACAAATCTGACTGAAAAAACTCCTTCCATGGCTGCAATGTTATTATAATGTTTTTTGTGCAAGGAATTATCTGGATAGTTTTACTGTTACTTCTGTTCTGCTCATTAGCTGCTTTCATGTTGCTTGGATCACATTGATGGTTTTGTCACGCTTTCCTCTATTAACTTTAGGAAACTGGAATTGGACTTGAGCATCATTTACATCGTGGTCGTGCACTGGCAGCTTTCAACCAACTTCTTGGTGTAAGAATTGAGAAGATGAAATCAGAAGGCCAATCCAGTTCCTCAGCTCTTGGACTGGCAAATGTTCAATCTGATGTTCAGACACTTCTTGCTCCCATCATAAAAAGTGAAGAGTCTCTTCTTTCATCTGTAAGGATCAATTTTCTTAGAATCTATATTTAGTCACATAACTGAATGAGTTTCTTTTGCTTTTAAAAGTTTTATATTATAATTATGTTGCAGTCAGGTTACTTATTTTAGTTATGTGTAACTGATATTCTGTTTTTTGTTATAATAATGTTGCAGTCAGGTTACTTATTTTAGTTATATGTAACTGATATTCCGTTAGTAACTGATGGCCCGTAAATTTTTAGGTCATGCCACTTGCTATTTCGCATTTTGAAGATTCTGTGTTGGTTGCTTCATGTACCTTTTTTCTGGAGCTTTGTGGTCTATCTGCCAGCATGCTCCGAGTGGATGTATTAGCCTTGAGAAGGATATCCTCCTTCTATAAATCTAGTGAAAATGCTGAAAGTTATAAGCAACTTTCACCTAAGAGTTCTGCTTTTTATGCATTACCTCATGAAGGTAATATAACAATATCTCTAGCACAAGCACTGGCAGACGAATATCTGCAAGAGGGTAGTGCAACCAAGGCTAAGCAAAAGGGATCTCCAATTTCAGTTGCTAGTGCAAGGCCTTCTAGAGCTCTTCTGCTTGTCCTACAGCATTTGGAAAAGGCTAGTCTTCCATTGCTGTTAGATGGAAAGACATGTGGGTCTTGGCTGTTAACTGGAAATGGTGATGGCACTGAATTAAGATCTCAACAGAAAGCTGCAAGCCAGCACTGGGATTTAGTCACGGTTTTTTGTCAGATGCATCAGGTTCCCTTAAGCACAAAATATCTTGCTGTATTAGCACGAGACAATGATTGGGTATATCTCAACTGTTTCTGATATTTTGATTTTGCGAGTGATGAATTGTTTTCCAGCTTCAAATCTTATGTTATCATTCTTCTTTTGTAAGGTTGGATTTTTATATGAAGCTCAGGTGGGAGGATACCCTTTTGAAATAGTGGTCCAGGTGGTAAGTTTCATTTCCTTTTTTATTATCGTATGATTGTAGGTTAGTTTTTGCTTTGATCAATGAATATCACAGCTTTAGAATGAACATATTTACCATTTTGTGTCTAATTTCTTTGGTTTAGGCATCAAAGGAATTTAGTGATCCACGTCTCAAAATTCACATATTAACAGTTTTGAAAGGACTGCAGTCAAGAAAAAAAGCTAGCTCTTCATTGTACTCAGGTGCTACGGAAAGGAGCGAAAGTTCCCTATTGGATGAAAATTTATATATTCCTGTTGAGCTCTTTAGGATTTTAGCAGATTGCGAGAAGCAGAAAAGTCCCGGAGATGCCCTACTGATTAAAGCAAAGGAGTTATCCTGGTCTGTGTTGGCAATGATTGCATCATGCTATCCAGATGTGACTCCATTATCCTGCTTAACAGTTTGGCTGGAAATTACTGCAGCCAGGTTACCCTCAACATCTTAACATGAAATGATCCTTATTAGTTCTTATTTTTTAATTTTTTTTTTTTTAATAGTTAGAAATTTTTGAGCTTTAGGTTGCATCCCTCCATGCTTGTTTAGTGATTTTGCTAAAAACTGTTTTTGTTGCTACTATTTAAGAGTTTTGTCCTCTTTGTGAAAACATTATATTGCTGATTGCCAAGACTTACAAATGATCATGCTCATCAACTTACAGGGAAACTTCTTCCATAAAAGTGAATGACATTGCTTCCCAGATAGCAGATAATGTTGCAGCAGCTGTGAAAGCTACTAATGCTATACCAGCGGATGGTAGAGCTCTTACATTTCATTACAACCGACAAAGTCCAAAACGTAGGCGGCTTATGGAGCCAACATCTGCAGATCTCTTGGGTGTCTCATCTGATGTGTCAATTAATTATCCTAGTGCAACTATAGTTATTGCGCAAGGCACCGCTAGGGAAGAAGGAAAAACTGAAGTTAGTCAATGTTTAAATTTTCAAAGTGATTCAGTCGAAGGATCTGCTTCTCTCTCCAAGATGGTTGCAGTGCTTTGTGAACAACACTTGTTTCTGCCGCTGTTAAGGGCATTTGAAATGTTCCTTCCTTCGTGTTCTTTGTTACCTTTCATCCGTGCTCTTCAGGTTGGTGACCAAACTGTACTCTTGCTTTTCCATCCATCTCCTGGATTGCAATTCTTAATTGGAGAATCCATTTTTTTATTACAAGTCTTGGCTGTGCCAGATGGATCTACCTCTCTGAGGCACTCACCGAATGGTGGTTCATGCATCCTGATCTCTTTGGAGGCAGGCTGTAGGTTTTATTCCTTAGTGACCAATGAGCTTACGAATATAGAAGGATAATCGCTTAGCTCCAAAGCAAGTAGCTAAAGCACATTATATAAAATAATTTTGAAGAATGCGATCATCTAAATTAGTTACTTTTTCTTCAGGAAAGTAATAAATTAATAAGAATTAGAATTACCAAAATTCTGCCTTCTTAGCTCATTTCATCAGATTGTTCACCTTTGCAAATTTCCTTTCTATCTGTACAATCTGTTATTGATTTCTATAAAAAGGAATGAAGTTTAATTAGTGTTATCTACACGCTCCTTTTGGAGTTCAATGGAGAATACATAATTTCAGATGATGGGTTATTAAGGGCCTCATTTTCTTGTAGAACAGAACCGAAAGCATTAGACCTTTTGTTTGATAATTTGAGGTCTCTAACCATTTTGGACCTTAGTGTAACATTTTCATTTAAATGTTACTGTAGGCAGAAATTTTTAAGTGTTATGTTTTAAGAATGGCCTAACGGATTGGATTTTGAAGAAGAAACAAAAGGGATTCATTATAGTCAAAACTTACATGGAACATGCTATTGGCTGACTATAACGTACTTTATGTCTCCTACTTTGTCGGTTATAACTTTACGTATTTTCACTTGGGAATAATTATGACTTGTTTGAGTGACAATAGTTGTTGAAAGTGTATTCGCATTTGGAAATGAGTTGAGGATCACTTTCTAATACACCTTCATTTTTTTTATTATTTTGTTTAGGCATTTTCACAGATGCGCCTATCTGAAGCATCAGCACATTTGGGTTCCTTCTCTGCCCGAATAAAGGAAGAACCGAGCCAGTTGCCAGCATATACAGGAAAAGAAGGGCATATTGGAACTTCATGGGTTAGCTCAACTGCTGTAAAAGCAGCTGATGCCATGCTTTCAACTTGTCCATCTCCTTATGAAAAAAGATGCTTACTGCAACTTCTTGCTGCTACTGACTTTGGCGTTGGAGGTTCTGCTGCCACTTACTATCGACGACTCTACTGGAAAATTAATTTAGCAGAACCTTCATTGCGGAAAGATGATGATAGTCTACACCTTGGGAATGAGACTTTAGATGATGCTTCACTTTTAACAGCATTAGAAAAGAATGGGCAATGGGATCAAGCACGCAACTGGGCAAAGCAGTTGGATGCTAGTGGTGGACCTTGGAAATCTACTGTTCATCGTGTTACAGAAACTCAGGTACTATAAATACAAATGAATTAATTTTTTCCTTCCCAATGCAACTGTGTTGCATGACCAATCTCACAATGAAGGATTTATAAAATTGGATTTGAAGTAATAAAGAATAAATAATTTAAAGCTCGGAAGGATATGAAGTCTGCACGAGTATGGATTTAGTGCTTTTTCTTAAAGTATTTTGTCCTTACAATCATTAACTCAATAAGATGGGTTATACATTTTTATTTCCAGAATATCAGGTAATTGGAGGATTTCTACCATTTTCCAGTTGCATTCTTTAAATGACTTTGTTACCTGAAATTTAGAATGATAATAGTGATATTATTGGTAAAATGTTATCCTTAGATGCTAATAGCATTAAAGTCTCTAATACTGTTGAGGTTTCCCTGATAGTTGTTTCCATTCTTCTAAAACAAGAAGTACTGTTCGAAGACTTACCTTATTACTTAAAATTCAACAAATGGAACATTATATTGTTTATGAGCCTAAACAGTTCTCTGGTACATTGTTGTTGAATTCTCTTAGTTATGATCTTTTCATGCATAGTTCTTAAGTTTTTGTTGATGGCAGCTAGGTTGTATGTTCTTTTCTACATGTGCTTGAAGATGCTTCTAATAAGGTTGCAGCAAAATGTTTATCTCAATGTTTCAGTTTTTGAGATGAGAGGCTGAAGTGACACCCAATCTTAATTTTATATAGACATTGAATAACAATGTCATTTATATGCAGTTGGATTGAATAACAGTGTCATTTACATGCAGTTGAGTTCCTTTTAATGCTCAAATTCACCATTAATGCCTCTTTGCCAATGGTTTCCCTGCTACATACCTTTTCATTTTACACAGTTGCATGGATCCTTTGACATGCCTTCTATTACTTTTAAGCATCTGTAGCTGGTATTATTTTGAACATCCTTAATGCTAATTCCTTTCCTATCTTTTCAATTTTTACTCTTCACTTTTAGGCTGAATCATTGGTGGCTGAATGGAAAGAGTTCCTTTGGGATGTCCCAGAAGAGAGAGTTGCTTTGTGGAGCCACTGCCAGACACTGTTTATAAGATATTCCTTCCCTCCTTTACAGGTATGTTTGTCTGTGCAATCAATACTCACCAAGCAGAATCACAAATTTCACAGCTGCTTGCTTAGTATTTAAAGGATATACTATCATTTGGTTTGCAGGCTGGACTATTTTTCCTAAAACATGCAGAAAAGCTGGAGAAGGATCTCCCAGCTAAAGAGCTTCATGAGATGCTGCTGCTTTCGCTGCAGTGGCTAAGTGGGATGATAACCCAGTCCAATCCGTAAGTGATTTAATTGCAGATCCTGTTTCTGTTATGAATCGTAGTGTATAATCATTTTTTCTGATCAGTGTGATGATTAATTTGTAAGGGTTTATCCATTGCATCTTCTGCGAGAAATCGAGACTAGAGTGTGGCTCTTAGCAGTGGAATCAGAAGCTCAGGTGAAAAGTGATAGAGACTTCAGTTTAATCAGTTCTACCCAGGAAAATTCTTCAAATATAATTGACCGGACAGCAAATGTAATATCAAAAATGGATAATCATATCAATACAATGAGGAAGAGAATTGTAGAGAAACATGATCTTAGGGAAAATAACCAAGCACATTTCAAGAGCCAATTCTTAGATGTCAGCTCTTCAACCACTGCTGGGGGAAGTTCAAAACCAAAACGGAGGGCCAAAGGCTTTGTTTCTTCGAGACGACAGCTAATAGACTCTGTAGATAGACGTACTGATTCAGAAGAGATTTCTGGGCCTCCTAACTCTGGGAATGATTCACTATTGCCAGATGAAAGCTCAACAGCAGAAATGTCTTTTCCAAAGTGGGAGGAAAGGGTTGAACCTGCTGAGCTGGAAAGAGCTGTTCTTTCATTATTGGAGGTTGGACAAATAACAGCGGCCAAGCAACTGCAACATAAGCTGTCTCCAGCTTACATACCATCTGAATTCATTCTTGTAGATGCTGTTTTAAAGCTTGCATCTATCTCCGCACCTACTAGTGAAGTATCAATATCAATCCTTGATGAGGAAGTGCTTTCTGTCCTTCAGTTATGCAATATACCACTTGACCAACAATTGATCAATCCATTGCAGGTTATTGTCCAAATCTATTATTTTCTTTCTTCTGTTTCTGGCTGTTTAATGTAAATAAACTACATTTTCAATGGTAAAAATCAGATAATGAGGCCATTTTAATGTGATAAATGTTGACCCTTTAGTTTCTCTGGTTCTTTACCATTTGATGGTCTCCTGTTTCTATTATTTGTTAGACTCTAATATTTGAATGTGCAAATATAGGTTTTAGAGAGCTTGGTGACTTCTTTCCCTGAAGGTAGTGGACGTGGAATTTGTAAGAGGATAATAGCTGTTGTAAAAGCTGCAAATGTCTTGGGTCTTCAATTTTCGGAGGCATTTGACAAGCAGCCAGTTGAATTGCTACAGCTTCTTTCTCTTAAAGCACAAGAGTCATTTGAAGAAGCCCATCTTCTTGTGCAAACTCACTCTATGCCAGCTGCTAGTATTGCACAAATTCTTGCTGAATCCTTTTTGAAGGTGTGCCATGTAAATTCCATCTTAAATTATGATTCTAGACTTTTGGATTTGCAATAAGAATTGATTTTGGTCAGACAACACTAACCTAGTGGTAAAGATTGGGTGCCATCTGGTTCGAAAGTCTGGACCAGAAACTTGTCACTTTAGTCTGATAAATTGTGTGCAAACCTATTCCTCTAGTCAATGGGATGTATATATCTGTAATATGTTTTGATTATACATCTATGTTCTCCAGGGTTTATTGGCTGCACACCGTGGGGGTTATATGGATTCTCAAAAAGAGGAAGGACCAGCTCCTCTATTGTGGAGATTTTCAGACTTCTTGAAGTGGGCAGAGCTTTGTCCTTCTGAATCAGAAATCGGCCATGCACTGATGCGCTTAGTAATTACTGGACAGGAAATACCACATGCATGTGAGGTATGGTTGTTATTTGAGAAGTGTGTTTTCATTGAGATTTTCACCTTCAAAAAGAATTTGTGAAAGTACCAGTTCTGATGATAATCACTGCAAAAGATTTTAAAAAAAAATGTTAAACTATAGATACTGTTTTTCCCTCATCTTATTTTTGAAGTGCAAGTCATCAATTTTGTTGTCAGGTTGAGCTTCTCATTCTCTGTCACCACTTCTACAAATCATCAGCTTGCCTTGATGGAGTTGATGTTCTTGTCGCCCTTGCTGCAACTAGGGTTGAAGCTTACGTATCTGAGGGTGATTTCCCATGTTTAGCTCGCTTGATAACTGGAGTTGGGAACTTCCATGCTCTAAATTTTATTTTGGGCATTCTCATAGAAAATGGTCAGCTGGATTTACTTCTTCAGAAGTATTCTGCTGCTGCAGACACAAATACAGGCACTGCTGAGGCTGTCAGAGGATTCCGAATGGCTGTTCTCACGTCGTTGAAGCATTTTAACTCTAATGACCTTGATGCATTTGCTATGGTTTGTCTATGCTTCATTGACTTCATATCTTGGATAACTTTATGCTTGTACTGTTTATGGACATACATCATACAGATGAGAGTTAGGTATTAATGAGTCGTGGGATGGGCCTTCAGGTATATATCTTGGCACATGCTGGCTCCTAAATCAGGCTGTCAATCATGTCTACTTATATATGTTATCCTTCAATTTCTTCTGTAAAACTAGTGTAGGGATGTTTATGTCCGGGTTGGAGATCCTGGGAATTCCAAAGCTATTAGACTGTTCGAAAGATTTTGAGTCAACAGAACTACTTTATTTATTATGTTGAGATAAGTATGTGGAAAAGATCTTTACTGAAATATCTAATGAATGTCTTCTCCATAAGGATAACCCAGTTGGTTGGCCTCGTGCTGCTGGAGCAAGAGGTCAAGGGTTCAATTCCTCTTTGCATGGGCTAATGCAATATGTCCTTTACTTCTTTTCTTATTTATATTTTGGAACTTTCAGCCATGTATCATTTTTTATGTCCTATCATCTTTATCTATTTCTTTTTTTTTTGCAGGTCTATAACCACTTTGACATGAAGCATGAAACTGCTGCTCTTTTAGAGTCACGAGCAGAGCAGTCCTCTTGGCAGTGGTTTTATCGTGCTGACAAGGACCAGAATGAAGACCTCCTAGAATCCATGCGCTATTTTATTGAAGCCGCTGAAGTCCACTCTTCTATTGATGCTGGCAACAAAACACGAAGAGCTTGTGCCCAAGCTTCCCTTGTGTCCCTTCAAATTCGAATGCCTGATTCTAAGTGGCTCAACCTATCTGAAACCAATGCCAGGAGAGCACTTGTTGAGCAATCTCGTTTTCAGGAGGCTCTAATTGTTGCAGAAGCTTACGGTCTTAACCAGCCAAGCGAGTGGGCTCTGGTGCTTTGGAATCAGATGCTCAATCCAGAACGAACAGAGGAGTTTGTGGCTGAGTTCGTGGCTGTACTTCCCCTCCAGCCTTCTATGCTCGGAGAACTGGCAAAATTCTATAGGGCTGAGGTGGCAGCCCGAGGTGACCAGTCCCAATTCTCAGTTTGGCTAACTGGCGGAGGATTGCCTGCAGAATGGGCTAAATATCTGGGTAGGTCATTTAGATGCCTGTTGAAGAGAACTAGGGATCTGAGGTTACGGTTGCAGTTGGCTACTGTGGCAACTGGGTTTAATGATGTGGTTGCTGCATGCTCAAAAGCATTGGATAGAGTTCCTGAAAATGCTGGGCCGCTTGTACTGAGGAGAGGACATGGTGGGGCATATCTGCCATTGATGTAATCTTGATGGCCAACGGCTATAATATGAGTACGTGCTTATAATGATGTTTTTGAGAGGACGATGATGATCTTGAAAGGGCAGTGATACAGTGGCGCAGATAGTAACACCTTGATCGTGGCGTAACTAAATCCTTGGAATCACTTTTGAAGACTTATCAACAAGATATATACATGAAAATTAGTACAGATGTATGTAAACTAGTTGATGTGCTCTGAGAATAGTTTCTTCTTCAGGGATATCATTGAGTACACCCGAAAGTAGATAAATTGTGACTTGAAGAAGTTTTTCAGATTAGGGTCAGTATGTTTTTGGCTAGCAATCTTGTAAAGCGGTTGGGTTCTTTGATTTTTTGACACATCACTTTTTCAGATGACAAGTCAGCGCAAAGTAAAATTTCCATGTAATGAGAGGTTATGTCAATTTTGTAAAGAACTGTTCAATGTGTAAATATTAGACTTAAATAAAAAATTCATTAGAGTTTTTTTTTTTTTGGAACTTTTTTTTTTGTAGCAATTAGCTTTTATTACCATATTTTTCTTAATCCACATTATATTGCAAATGGACCAAAACTAAATATTGAAAAATTATCAAAACTTTACATAAAAAGTTCTTGATCATTAATTCCCATGTATAGTTTTCTTTAGCACACTTTTTAAAATACACCTCTTTTGTTAATACTAAAATACAAAAATTATATACATTGAAGCATTAACCGCACAACAAACAATTGTTAAAGAGAGAAAAAAAAATCAAATCTTAGTGCTAATGTATAATAAATCTCAAAATTCATGTTATTCCTCTTGACATTAACGAAGAAAACATTCCCAAAATGATTCCTAAATTTAGAAATTCTTTTTAGGCCAAACGATAGCTTATTTTCCGTATAAACAACAATGATAGGAGTTGAAAAAAAAAAAAAAAAAGCTCCTATTATTACCAAGAAAATGAAATTAATTAGCAACACAAAAAATAAAAACCTCTATAAAAAGCAAATACTTTTCTAAACTCCCGCTTGGCCTTCCAATATTTTCTTAACTTTCTTTTGAAAACTCACTAATCAAATTAAACCATTCATATTACCATAATTTGTCTTATCCACAAGAAGCCAATAAACCCCCAAAGACTCAATCAAATCATCGTTGTCTTCGTCAAGCATTAACTACTAGTAATCCCTCTCCCTGCAGCCCGGTTATCGAACCGGCCGGCTCAACACGATGGCTCGAGCCGCGTTCTTTTTCTTCCTTTTCTTGTTCATCTCTAATTACTTGATATGTCAAGTTTTAGCCCAAGATGACAAAAACAAAGACAATGGGGACAACAAAGATGGCAACGGCGGCAACAACAATGGCAACGGAGACAACAACAACGGCAATAACAATGGTAAGAACAACGGCAACAACAACAATGGCAACAATGGAAATAACAACAACAACGATGGCAACAGCAATGGCAACAACAATGGTAACAATAACAATGGCAACAACAACGGTGGCAATAGCAATGGCAACAACAACGGTGGCAATAGCAATGGCAACAACAATGGTAACAATAACAATGGCAACAACAACGGTGGCAGTAGCAACGGAAACAACAACAACAAGAACAATGGTAACAATAACAACAATGGTGACAACAACAACAATGGTAACAACAATAACAATGGTGACAATAGCAACAACGACGACAACGACGACAACAACAACGGTGACAACAGCAACAATGGTAATAACAATAACAGCAACAACGCCAAGGTCGACAATTTTGACTATGCCCATATTAAACCCGTTGACGTCGGTGTCAACTGGGGCAACCTTGCATCGCACCCATTGCCTGCAAAGATCATTGTGCAAATGCTCAAGGATAATGGAATCAAGAGGGTGAAACTTTTCGATGCTGATCAAAATAGTGTAAAAGAGCTTGCAAACACAGGCATTGAAGTAATGGTTGCCATTCCTAATGGCATGTTATTTGACATGGCTGTAGAGTATAGCAATGCCCAACAATGGGTTAAAGAAAATGTCACACGATGGGTCAAGGATGGTTCCGTGAAGCTCAAGTAAGCATTTTTTTTCTATCTATTTTTCAATTTCAACTAAAATATCTCCATAAATTAATCAAGAAAAAAGAGCATATTAAATAAGCAGATATTCATGAATTAAAAGTTAAATAAGACTGCCTGCCTGTTCAACTCTCCAAAATCTGAACCGATATAGACAGCCAAATAATGCTAGAAAAAAAAAAAAAAGGCTCGACCATGCCCTCGAGGGCTAGATGATCATTATGTTATTTGCATGTAAATATTGATTATCTTGTTTTTCACTGGATATACTATTGACAAATATTTTGTGTGTTTTTGGAGAAGAAAAATTAATGGTTTTGCATGAACGCAGGTACGTAGCCGTTGGAAATGAACCATTTTTGAAATCTTACAATGATTCGTTCGTCAAGGACACATACCCAGCCTTGAAGAACGTCCAAAAAGCTCTAGTAGAGGCTGGCCATGGCAAAACGGTCAAGGCCACCGTGCCGTTGAACGCTGACGTGTACGAAGGGACTCTGCCGTCAGACGGGGTTTTCCGCAAAGACATAAAGCAACACATCGATAACATTCTGAAAAACCTCCACGACAACGACTCACCCTTCGTCGTCAACATCTATCCCTTCCTCAGTCTCTACGAAAGCCCTGATTTCCCCGTGGAGTTCGCTTTCTTCGAGGATGGTGCCAAAGGCCTTCAGGACAGGAACCACCGTTACACCAACGTGCTTGATGGAAATTACGACACCCTTTTATGGGCGTTGAAGAAAGCCGGTTACCCGGATCTGAAGATCATCATCGGAGAAATCGGGTGGCCGACGGACGGTCACAAGGCCGCCACCAGCCAAAGTGCACAAAAGTTTTATGATGGGTTGTTTAAAAAGTTGGCTAAAAGAGATGGCACCCCTCTCAGGCCAGGAACTGAATTTGATATCTACTTGTTTGGGTTTCTTGATGAAGACGCAAAGAGCATTGCCCCCGGGAAATTTGAGAGGCACTGGGGGATTTTTCGATTTGACGGGCAGCCGAAATTCCCCATTGATTTCACTGGAAGAGGGCAGAATAAGATGCCTGTTGGGGCCAAAGGGGTGAAGTATTATGATCACAAATGGTGTGTGCTTGATAAAGGGGCCACAAATTTTGAGTTGGTGGATAAGCAGTTGTTTAAAGCTTGCCAAGAAGGAGATTGCACGGCCACTGAACCGGGTTCATCTTGCAGCGGCCTTGATAATCTAACAAAAGTTTCATATGCATTTAACATGTATTTTCAAATGAATCAGCAAGATAAGAATGCTTGCGACTTTGAGGGCTTGGCTTTGATCACGGATAAGAATGCAAGTGTGGGCAACTGTTTGTTTCCTATACAGATTGACAGTGGTGATGCGGCAAGCTTGGTGAATTTGGCTACTGGGGCAGCAGCTATGGCAGCAAGTGTTGCGGGAATTTTGTTTACAATTTTAATGTAATCAAAATATGAGTATATGCTTAGAAAAAAATTAATGGATTTAAGAAAAGATATATAAAAAATTATTAGTTTGTTTATTCTATTATCTTGTTGAGTTTAATTTAATATGATCGTATGTATATGAAATTCTAGTTAAGCAACTCAAGAGGAGGTGAATTATGATTAAAAAATTTCTTCAATAACTATAATTACCATAACCAATAATAATAATAATTTCAATAAGAAGTAAATTTAAAAAGTTAAAGGTATAAAAAACAAATGTAATATTTTTATGTAGTTTAGTTCAGTAATCTGCCTATGTCTACATCTCCAAACAAACTAAGTTTGAAGATTCTACTAACTAAGTCTTACAATCCAAGGTTTCAATATGTTTATAATTGATTTCTAATATGTCAATAAACATTTATAATTCAAGATAAATGCACACCTTTTTTTTCAAGTGTTTCTTACATTTACAATCATTTAATTTTTTATGTTGAAATAGAATTTACAAAGATTACACTCCTTACAAAAGTATATAAGTAAGTAATAGCTCAATAATAAAATAATTTATGTGAATAAGCAAATGAAAACTCAAAATAATTTGTTTGAACAAGTTTAATCTTGATAAATTATGAATAATTTATTTAAAAGTTTGAATAAGAAAAATAGTCACTATTGATTTTTTGGGACTTATTGTATCACCTTTTGACCGTTGTGGCAAATTATTGATGAAAAATAATTTGAAATTTTTGCACAATTGGATCGCTGCTTAAAATTATGTGCTAGTCGCTTGAATTCCAAAAACTCTTTGGAAATCATTGGTTAACATATGAGACGGTTAGTCTCTATTGTTCCAAAATTATATTTTAACCTTAAATTTTTTTTAAATTATACTATGACTCAAAAAATTATAAATATACTAATTTACAGAATTTTTAACAATACTTATTGATTTCAAAATTCTCAAAATTTTTTCAATTTTTAAAAACTTGAAAACAATCAATTTCATAAAATCTTTTTTTCTATAAGTACAAAATTTTTATATTATGAAAATAATAATTTATTTAAAATGTTATGAAAAATAATTTAAACTTTTAAATACTTAATCATATATACATTTATTCATACTAACTTTACAAGAAATATAATAAGAGAAATCACCTAAGCTAATACTCTTAATGCTCGTCTTTAACTTGATAAGTTTTGTGCCATTGTTCATGGAGTGTCGTGAACTTAATCTCAGAAGAATGATTTTTATACTTTAAAAGCTATTATGATTGTGAAATATATATTTAAAAGCTAGTTTGTTATTATCAAAATTAAAGCTCGTATAACTATTTAAGCCAACAATATATATATATATATATATATATATATATATATATATATATATATATATATATATAATAGCTTGATAAATTATATAGGTCTTACTTGGTATTAAAATTGGATTGTTATAGCTTAACTTAAAGTTTCGGTATTAAATATTTAATAAATACTAATTGTTATACTTACAAATTAAGTTGATTTGATTCACTACTTATAAAACATATATAACAGTTTTACTATTTTGATTAAAATATTTATTTAAAATCTACATTTATTATATGTACACTATAAACTTTATTCTATAATTATATATAATTTTTTTTATTATAACTATAACGTAAAAAGTACAGTACCTCAATATTAAATAGGGATTAAAACATCTCAACGTTTTTATTTTAGGATTCTTTTGGTATGAACACTCTTAATTCAGTGAATTATTTTCTTATAAAAATATTCATCATATGAATTATTAATAAGGATTCTCTCTTATAAATTAATATAATATAATTACTCCGAACACTCATATAACACAATCACTATTTAATATATTAATTTTCTTGTCATAAACCCTAAAAATTTTACTTCCAATCTCTTAAATAATATTCAATTAAACAAGGAGCAAAAAAATATTTTGACCATATTTTTGCTTTTTGCTTTTAAAAAAATATTTTTTTTTTGTAAACTTCTCCTTTTTCTTCTTTATCTTAACTAAAATGAGAATTTCTTCATAACATAATTTGATTATGTTGTTGTATCTATTAAATTATTATTAATTTATTTTGGATGTGCTAAATAGTTTGTTGGTATTTTGAGTAAATTAATTTAATTAATTTAAGTAATTTTTTTAGTATTTTAAAAAAGGTAAAACTAAAAGTTAATTTTTTAAATTTAATACATAAATAATAAAATATTTATTAAAATGTAAATAACGTTATCCTAATTTTAAATTAGTGAAACTTGACTTTGTTGATGTTGGAAGGAGGGTTATGATACACCATTTAAAAGCTTTCGTCCAGAGCAATAAATTCCAGAGCCATCGGTCATAAGGTCCATGTTATTTTATCAAATTCTTCTTAACGTCGTAGGGAAATTTATTTTATTTTTATTTTTTCCTACAAAATTTGCTATTTTCTTTTGATTTCTAGTATTTTATTAAGAAATAATGATTTGTTATGGTTCACTTTTATTCAAAATTTCAAATTATGTGAAAATATTAAAATATTAAACTACCCCCCAAATATTTTTTTGAAAAAGAAAAATACCCCTTAATTGAAATTAAATATCCTATCCCGTATCCTGTTTCTTATTTTTTATTTTTAAAATTGAAATCTACACGGTTAACACGGTGGCCGCCCAGTAGGCCTCTCAAATTTAATTATTTGTTTTTCTGGATTACTTGAGAAAAAAAAAGAATCCGTTGGTTAGCTTGTGCGCACCAAATGTTTGGTAAAAATCCTGTAACAAGGAAAAAAAAAGGAAAAAATTAAGGAAAGAAAGAAGTTAAAGTAGAAATGGCAAATAGCAAATATGAATACGTGAAGTCTTTTGAAGTTGTTGACGAAATTTTCTCGCCCAATTTGCTCGTTGTTAGAATCCACGGCCGTGACTTTCAAAGGTAAACAACCACTCCCCCTATCATTTATTGTTGAATTCTTGTGTGATTTGTTTAAGTGGGTTGCTTTTATTTATTTATTTTTTTGCTCTAATACTTTGCTTGGTTATGTTGCGATAGATTTTCTCATGATCATGGCTTTGAGAAGCCAAATGATGAGGGAGCATTGAATTTGATGAACACTTGTGCAGTGGCCGTGTTAGAGGAGTATCCGGATATAGTATTCTCGTATGGGTATAGTGATGAGTATAGGTTGGTACTTTGATTTGTTATTAATCATGTAGTTCGATTTTGTGTGGTTTATGAATTTATAACTTTATTTTGAGTTGATATCATTTACAGTTTTGTTTTCAAGAAGACGTCCAAGTTTTACCAGCGGCGAGCCAGGTTTTCAGTTTGTTCTTATTTTAGTTCTCATTATATCTCATTGAATATGATTGTTGGCAGTGTTATTACAATAGCATTCATATTAGTGAGTCATAATACTGAGAAAAAAGATTCTAAATATTATCAGTATAATCTGCTAAAATGACCGGATGGGATAGGTACCTTTGCTGAAATACCATCAGGCTTTAACCTTCCCCTGGTGTTTGAAGTTTTGAAATAGTCAGAGTACCTCTCATATTTTGTCTTCTTACATTTTTCCTGATAGAAATATTTAAATTGGCCTCTAGTACTATGATCTAGAACTTGGGTTTATTTAGTGCCGCATCTCTGTAGGTAGGTGTAGCTATGATTTTAATCTAATTGGGCCAAACCATAATAATTGTTTTTCAGTTCCCTCGTCCTAATGCGTCATAGTTTTTACATGCAGGGTTTCATGCAATTCATGTAGATTCCCCACCCCCCTTTCCCTCTTGTGGTGAATTTTATGTCATTTATATGCTGAAATTCAATATGCAGCAAAATACTATCCCTCATTGTATCATTCTTCACTTCTGTGTACGTCACAAAGTGGAAGGAGTTTTTCCCTCTGAAAGAGTTCAGATATCCCCCTTCATTTCATTCACGGGTCATAAGTTGTGCATCAATAGAGGTTCTTCAACAATATCTTGCATGGAGACAAAATGATTGTAAGTATTATTGTTCTGATTTTCCTATATTATTTTTTCATTTTAATGTGATTTATGATCTTATTCTTCCCATATTTCCCTGAATTCATGCAAATTTTTTGGAAAATCAAGAGAAAATTTGTTAATAACATGAAATTGGTGATACATAGTCACGCTTGTTTTGGCAGGTCATGTTAATAACCAATATGAAACTTGTCTCTGGATGCTGATTAAACATGGAAAGAGTGAAAATGAAGCGCAAGAAATTCTGAAGGTGCTAATTGCTTGTCCAAATCACGTGTTACAAATATGTTTATGTAAGTTCTCTGTTTTATGTTTACTTAACAGCATTTGTCAACTCTGTAGGGCACTCAAAAGCAAGAGAAAAACGAGCTTCTTTTTCAACAGTTTGGTATCAACTACAAGAAACTTCCTGAATTGTTTCGCCAGGGATCTTGTGTTTTTAAGACTGAGGTAATCTTGCCCTTTGTCATGTAGACATTCTTGATTTAAGTTTTATAGTTCAGTATCTCAGAGATTGAAATATCAGTGGCTCATTTTTACCTTTTATCACCCCTATTAGCTTACAGATATTGCACTCAGACCTATATAATGATTTTGAATATAAAATGATGAATCTTGTTATGAGTCTTCCTTAAATATATAATAATCTTCTTGTATTTGTGATTGGATTAGTTGCTCTGTTTTGCACAATTGATCATATTATTTCCTGTTCAGAATTGAGTGATATAGATCCAATTTGGATGGGATTTACGTGGCTGTCAATTATCTTTAGGTGTTATATGACAAAAAGAAATTTCGAGAAATCGAGCGAGATTTTTATACTGGTTTGATGATCAGATTATAAAGCTGCTGGAGGCATTTTAGGCTAGGATTTGGTGTATAGCTTCTTATTTCGGCCTTATTTCTTAATTTATTTGTTATAATGCATTGTTGAACTTATGTAACTGTCACATAATGCACATGGCTGCCTTGTTTATAACTTCTGATCTCTCAAGCTGATATTGTTTATTCATTTTATGATTTTTCCTTTCAAAATTCATACAGATGGAAGATATTGTGAAGTACAATGAGAATGGTGCTCCTGTCAAAAGACTACGGAGAAAGGCAAGAATAATCCACTCTGAGAACATAGCTGGGAAAAGCTTTTGGAATGGTCACTCGTGTCTTCTTAAGGAGCTTGGGCATTTTGATGAGGATGTTGGCAAAATTAAACCAGATTATGTCAGATCATTTGTATTTGAGAACAAGTTAATACCATCTACATGGATTGTAATCAGAATTGATGGCTGCCATTTTCACAGGTAAAGTTGCAGTTCACATAGTATATCTCCGTCTTTGGTAATTGAGTCGGTTGAAAATATAAAATAACTTTTCTCAGGATTGTATCTATATAGGTAACTTGAGTTGTTATCTTAGGCTTTCAAAATCTGAGGTTCTGGAAAATGTGTCATTCCACTTGTGAGACCTATTGGCTAGGGCAATTGGAATATGACTTACAATGTACAATGGTCTGGACAGTTTAGGATTTACCCTTAAAATTCTAGGAAATTAGTTTAAAATCAGGTGTGTTCTATCTGGTAACTGTCCTTATTCTCCATGAACAGATTATTGTTTCACAGATCATGTTGGTCTCAAAATTGTCATGGCATATTGTTCCTTGTTTACATTCCTAATATATTGCAACCAGACTCAAGACTCTTTGTGTCTTATGATAGATTTTCTGAAGTTCATGAATTTGACAAGCCCAATGATGAGCAAGCTCTGAATCTTATGAATTCATGTGCAGCGGCTGTGTTGGAAGAATTTGAAGATACTACTTTTGCTTATGGGGTCAGTGATGAGTACAGGTATCACATCTTTTTTATATATTTTGTAATTTGTTGGCTCAGCTTAATGTTTTCACAAAAAGTCTAATCACTTCATTGCTGTCATAACTTCCAGCTTTGTTTTGAAGAAGGCATCTATGTTCTATCAAAGACAAGCCAGGTTTCTCTTCTCTCTTTTTATGTATAAGTTTCTTCAACTTTACATTGCTGCTATGTTATGGGCTGTTATATGACATGACTATCTATGTAGATACTCCTTCATGGGAACATCTTGTCTGTTGAAAACTACCTTCTCTTCATACTTGTCACTTGCATTAGTAGTAGCAGAAACTACGTATATTGCATGCTCTTTGCATTACCATCCTGGAAGATTACTTTAAACAAAACACTTCAAAGGAGTTATTTGTTGTCTTTGTCTGATGCATATAGTTCATAGCAAAAGTAAATATTGAATTCTGTTTCGAATTATTGTCAAAAGATTTATCTTTCATTCGTAATTTCTGATAAAGAAATAGTTAAACTTTCAAGATAGGAACACCCAGATCTCACATTGTCCACAATAATCTGTTTAAGATCTCTCTGCTTTTCAACAAAATGAGCTTTGAGATGACAATTCTCTTGAAATCCTTTTGTAACTTATCATCTGCTGTCTATTCGTGGCAGAAGAAGGTCACTTTGGCCCCAAAAGTTTTTATATTTTATTCAAAGAATTGTGCCAAACATGATATGTACCGTTTCATCCTGAAATATCACTTGAGAAGCAGATGTTTAACTTTAAACTTACGTTATCTGTGCAGTGAAATAGTATCAGTCATTGTTTCTTTCTTCACTTCAATGTATGTAGTGAAATGGAAAGAGTTCTTCCCACAGAAAAAGTTGAAGTATCCACCCTCTTTTGATGGACGAGCTGTATGTTATCCATCATCTGACATTATACGAGATTATCTGGCATGGAGGCAAGTTGATTGTGAGTATACTTTAATATTTTTTCTGAAAACCAATGGTTGTATGTTTTGAGGTGTCACTATGAACAGAAAAGTAATCAGTATTCTAAATACTGCATTGAAGTTGGAGCATTTTTTATGTCAATATGGACACTATGTAAATGGTCATGTAAATTATTTATTTGCAGGCCACATAAATAATCAGTACAATACTTGCTTCTGGATGCTTGTTAAGTCTGGGAAAAGCAAAAATGAAGCTCAGGGCTGTCTAAAGGTCGTATTGCTTTTCATACTGTATTAGTAGGACTTGTTCCTCAACTAAATATTATTTAGCATATTTGACTTCCTCAACTAAATATTATGTAGCATATTTGACTATGGATGCTTCTGATGTATACTTTGTAATGGCTTTCAGGTTCAGTATGATGTATCAGCTTTTCCATTGCATGAAATGCTGCATCTAGAAGCCCGTTTACCATAGCAACTTAGAAAACTTAGAAGATATATGTATTTGAAATATTGGTGTAGTAATCCTGACATATTGAGGTTTGGACTGGAGAAGCACTCCCCATTCCTCAATACTTATAGCTGGATGTATTGTAGTTATATTCCTACGCCTGGACCATTCCAATCAATGCAATGTGCATGTTGTTAGAGGGAATAGAATCATTTGGTTGATAGTATCATTTCTGAGCTGTTATAATTTTAGCATGTTTGCATATATCAGTTGCAAAGTGAGGGACAGTATATACTTGACATTCTCCTTCAGTTCTTCAAATTTTTGTCATTATTGTTATTATTATTAGGATTATTATTAATTGTTACTCTTTTTCTGCATTGCAGGGCTTATTATTATTAGGATTATTATTGATTGTTACTCTTTTCCTGCATTGCAGGGCACTCAAGCACGGGAGAAGAATGAACTGCTAATACAGAAATTTGGTATTGACTACAGCAAATTACCACTTATGTTCCGCCAGGGTTCCTCCATATTTCGTGTCAAGGTCACTTTTTCTCCTTACTATATCCATAGTACTTTTTTACGTACTATATGCACAAATAGCATAGCTGTGCACTTGGTACATACTTGGCTAGAACAAGATGGGTTGACATGGCTACATATATTACCTCGTCCAATTGTTCTAATCAAGCTTTTAGTAAGCTTTCTTCCAAGCTCATGGTCCAGTTGGCTGGAGCCAGCTCTTGCTTGAACTGAAAGCCATCTTCTTCATATGGTTTATTCCACTTGGCCTTCTCTTCTCTTTTTCCCTTCCTGTCCATCCTCTCTCAATCGCACTCATCATCTTCTGGGCAATCCTGTACGGCAGTGGTCATGAAATTTTTTGATCAATTATGCACCTACCAGTTTGTGCTCTGCTCAAAACTATATTCACAGATCATGTTCATCGCTGGAAAGATCATATTTAACTCATTGCCCTTTATTTAGACTTTAGAGGATGCAACGTTTCTTGATAAAATATTGATTATGTTGGCTACAGGAACAAAAAAATGCATATTTTATATCTTATGAGGGTGGCGATTTATTCCATAACTGTTTTCCTTGACTCAAGCTGATTGGTTCCTATTTTATGCAGACGGAGAAGACTGTGGCATCCAAGAATAAATCATCCGTTGAAAAACTACGGAGCAAAGTATTTGTGTCGCATTGTAACATAATTGAGCCGAGCTTTTGGATAGCACACCCAAGCATCCTTGATGAGGAGCCCCGTATATAATAATTTTTTTTTTTTATTTTGCGTCTGCTTCCGTATAGTATTTGCCTAATGCAAAATAGAGAGAGTTTTGAAATGTTGCTTACATGGATTGAGATTGGTGGCTTTTTTTATTTTTTTATTATTCCGTTAATATTTACTTATTTATTATATTCTTGTTTATTAATCACTCGTTACAATGCTATATTTGCTCAAATAAGAGATTGGTAGAGAATCTTGATTAAATTACAAAAAAAAAAAAAAGTAAAATCATTCCATGTATTTTTTAAAATTACTCTTAACATGTAATTAGTGAAAAATATATGATGATTAAAAAGATTTTTACGGAATTTAGGCATATTACTGTTGATCAATTGAGCATTCGTATCACTCTAAAGGACAACATGCTTATTGAAGGGAGTTATTGATTCTAAAAGACTGCATACGTATTATATTTTTCTGCTCACTAGATTTTTGTTTGGGTGTCTTTTAGTAATTTTGTTAGTTTTTAAAGAGGCAACTTTGCTCCTCCTGACCGTACAAATGAAGTTTTACTCGCTTTCTTTAATTAGTTTATTTGTTAAACAAAAACAATTTTATTACCAAAAGGTTATCTGGGTTGAAGATTAAAGAAAAAGTCTTGAAATATACATATTAAGATAGATGTTGGAAGCAGCTGTCAATCAAAGCACCAGTGGTCTAGTGGTAGAATAGTACCCTGCCACGGTACAGACCCGGGTTCGATTCCCGGCTGGTGCATAGAAGGTGTATTTTACTAAACCCAAACAGGAGCATGTAGGACTCTAAATTCTTTTTTTTACTAAACCCAAACAGGAGCATGTAGGACTCTAAATTCTCTGGCGTCAAACTTCACAACATTCATGCACTCAACATCTTGATCAAAATTGCTGCAGAAATTTAGAATGTCGGCCCAATTCAGCAACACCAATTGTGTTCTGCAAATCTTCATCTAGTCCTGAACAAGCACAAGCTCCGTGGGGACAAAGAAACAATGTAACATTTCTCAAGTCCTTCATCACGAAATTAATTTTATATACTTTCTCAGGAATCCCATTGCTCTTCACTGCAAAACCCTTTCTTCACTGCAAAAATTTCTCCATTATGCTCCACCAGAAATGTGCCCCCAGCTTCCCGAAAGTGCTTCCTTGAAAGCACTTTTTATTCCTGGAAACCACTTTTTATTCCCAATTCATGGTGTCAAAAGAACTTATTATTCACCTCCATTGCAGGAAGCAATGTTGACAACATAACCAAAAACACCTGAGCCAGCAGAATATGAATGGCGTGTCTAGGAATTTTCTTGCTCCGCACGCAACACATCAAAATTGAATTTCTCGTAATATGTGTCCCTTTCAATGGCGAGCACAGTGCAAGAAGGAGATGTAGGAGCAGTAGAGAAAGTTACAGCATTGAAGGCGGGGCTTCGATAAGGATGATCAACCTGTTGGCGGGTTAATGGATTGAAGAAGAAGAGAGAAGTTGTTCTTCGCAAAAGCAGAAGTAACCAGCCGTGTCCTAAGGCAAGGCATTGGAGTTGGAAGCTGAGTTCTGGAAAATCAACAACCGAGAATGCTCTCTTTAGAGGATCCTAAATTGCGTTCTTGGTTACGCCAGAGAATTCACCCAAGAAAAACAGCGAAGGCAACGTAGCTTGAACTTTTTGTAGTTGAAAAGGCAGACCCATGACTGCTTTAAGTGGACGTAAGTCAAGTAACGGAGACAATTCTTCAAGTTCTGGCTAGTTGGTGTGTGTGTATAAAGCTTTATGGAATGTGATTTTCAAAACCAAAAGAAATAAGGAAATTTCTCCAGAATTCCTTTCCTTTTTCGTTTTGGTTTCCAGATCAGATGTAATTTTTCAAAACCTTTATGTCTTATATTCAAAGTTGAAGATTATGAAGTTTCATGACACGCTATTAAGCTGCTTACAGACTCCTGTTTGCATTTAGCCTTTTGTTAACTTTTTTTTCTTCCTTTCGCAATGAAATTGATCATCCAATTTTGTATTTACACTTAATTCAAAACCTTCAACTATTGACATCAATTGTCTACAACAATGTATTTAACTTTTTGCCAATTTTATTGATGCAATGTATTTAAATGTCATATACATTCCCTTATTCCGTCAAGGTTTGACAACAACAAAAAAAAAAAAAGAAGGAAAAAAGAACATATACATTACATTTCAATTAATTACTTACTTTCATTCACGCATAAACATTTTTCCTTCATAATTTCTATAAAGCTTGTAATTTCACATAAAAAGGAAAGAGAAAATGTTGCATATTCAACAATCTCTTTCGAGTAATTTCCTGATCTGTTGATCCTATTATCCATCTGGGAGTCGATAAATCATCCATCCAATAGCATTAAAATCAAGATCGAGCGAGGCTTTTTGCATATGCAGTGCAGCAGCTTAAGGAAGGTTCAAATTCTGTCTTTAACATCAATGACAGAATGCAAACTTGAACCCGCTGGAATTCCTAAGGGAGGATCCCTGCATGAGCAATTATCAACAGTAAATAGTTCCCATTCTTTAATTCCACACTTTTCCAGAGCAGCAACTAATCTCCTTCTCTCTGTCTCTTTCGGGAAAGCCCCATCCGGACTAACAAGCACTGCTCCAGTATAAGACTGGCCTGCAACTTGAGCAGCCCCGTGATAATGAAACAATCCCCAGCTTAAATCATCGGATACATCAACAATAGTCCAAAACTCATTTGAAACAACCCCATTGTCTAGTACACTGAAGTAAAATGTCCCTGGCATCTTGTTTCTCTTAACTCTATACCTCCGCCTTCTCCAAACCAATTTTCCTTCTAGAGTCTTAACCTGAAAAACAGGTTCATACCAAAAAGATCCTTTTGCCTTTCCCCTGTAAAATAGCTGATACTGGCATGGAAATTGATCATAAGCTGGGTTTTGTCCGGCTACAACACGCCAACTCCAATCTAGATTCCCCAGCCATCCAACAAAGAGATCTTCAGCAGTTTCATGACACAAGTCTTTTCCTTGAAACTTGACCATTGGAGTCACATGAGGTTTCTCGGGAATCTTAGCATTCAATTCTAGACAATTGTTCTTCTGTAGTACACAGAGTGAAAATGCTTCAAGATTTGGACTTTCATATGAAGCAATACAACGATAATTACACACTTGATCCACTGGACTGCACCGGTTCAAGCACTGAAGAGCTTTCCTACAGTTAGGATCCAAAAGGCAGTTTAGTATCTGAGGTCCACAGTTCTGTACCATGCAGCTTAGAGTCGAAAATCCCTTTGATCTCAAGTTCTGTAGTATTGGCACTGGTCTGATATAAGCATTGATTATAACCAACAAACAGAACCTTATATCATCAGTATTTTGCCTGTCCCAAGCCTCAGATATAGTATTGATAACTTCTATCGATTTGTTTGCTTTCTTTGGCTGGGAAACACTGATTATTTTGTCGAAAAAGGCAACTTTTGTTTCACTACGGACAGAAGATCCTCCTAGTTTGTTTACTATATCTGGAGAAGAGTCAAAACTGATTATGTTTGGGACGTTTTTGCTGTTGCTCTGAATCCATTTCACTGATTCTGGATTTGTTAAGGCAACAGTCAACAAAATTTCTGCATGGCTTAGTTCCCTCTGCAGATTCTTGACTGTTTGTTCATGAGAGTCACTAAGATTGTCAGTGAACACAACCATTTCATATACTTCATCAACCCATTTTAGTCTTTTTGCCTGCTTACACAAAGAAAAATAGCATACATGACATAAGCATTCAACAAATTCTCCGCCTAAAAAGCAAAATCCAGGCACAAATCTGCATGTAACACTCTGGTCAAGAAAATGAAAAAGAAAATCTAACTACACTTGAAAGATTTCACAATAATTCAAACTCAATACCCTTTCATGTGCAACATGTTGGGACACATCCAAAGTCACATAAGATGTTTGAAAGCGCTTTTACGAAAAAGATGCTTTGCTAAAAGCACTTTCATGAGAGACAACCAATCAAGTGCTTTTCTTACATGAGAAAAACTTTCCAAAAAGTACTTACAACGTGCTTCCAGAAAAAGTATCGAAGTCCTTTTTGTCGCAAGAAGCACTTTTAATACAAAGTGCTTTTCGGGGTACAGTTGGAAAAATTTTATACAACACTAACACATAACGGGCGTCGAACTGTAAATTTGTACCCATATAGAAACATAAAATAAACTGAACTAACTTTAACTGACCGTGTGAAGCATGACCTCCTGCCACGTGGCGTTATTTAGAGGGCTGACAGAACCTTCACCCGCGATGGCCACTATTCTCACCGGCGGGTCAGTCAGCTTCTCGTTCATCGACCTCTCATTTTTCTCCAAAACCACGGGAACTTTAGTTTTAAAACGGAGAGGGGTTTCATTTTTGGGTTGAGAAAACAAAGCTACTGGTGCGGCGACGTATTTGCGACGGCGGATGAATGGCGTTGGGCCGGTGGAAGAAATGCTGAACCAGCGGTTTAGTTGGGAAATGCCGCGATTTTGTTTGGTTAAAGGGGGTGTTTCTAGAGACGTGTTCATAATTGCGGTGATAAATTAAGTGGAGAAGGGGCAAGAAGGTTGCTAACGCAAGAATGTGGGAGATGAAGCTGTTGAGGAAATAAAAGATTAGAACTCAATCGAGTCGTGTATTGTCTTAAGATGACGTGGTCACTTACTTTTCATAAAAACGTAATTGTCTCTTCAGCCCTTGTACTTAGAGCTAATTACAAAAGTAGTTCTATTTTTATTCTTTTATAAAATTTTTTAAAATATAGTTGTCATGAGAAGACGATTTAGTATCTATACCAGTCACCTGACATATAAGATAATGAGCATTGCCACTACAAATTAATAAAATATTATCACATGATACTATTGTTCATCTGGTTCCCTAAGTTGAATACCATCACTTACTAAATTACTACTCCACAATGATATTCGTTGGCCATTTTATGTCAGACGCTCGGTTTTGTTTGAACTTTGAATTTTAATTTATTCTCTGGGTTTTGCAAGAGAGAGTGTGGGGAAGGCTATGACTAGCGGCAGCTGAATTGTTGTAATATTTATCTGAAACCAATTGTATCAAAAGCGCTTATATATTGCCCAAATAAATTACTGTACATTACTATCACATAATTGAGCAACTTTTCTCCCTGTTTCTAAGTTATTAACCTGAAAATATGAAAAGCAGCTAAATCAATAACAAGAGCAAGAAAAGAACGGAGCTGGTGCCCTTTATTTCCGATTTGAGAATGCAGCATCAAAATTCTTCTGAGTACGTTCTCTAGATTTGGTCTTTGCTGCCAAAACCACATCATCAAGAAATCCTCGTTGTGGAAATTCATCAGGTAAAAGGCTTCGATAAATCTCAAACTGTTCTTTAGCTTCCTTCTTTTTATCCAGCAAACTATAGATTATTCCCTGCGACAAATTTGAATGACTGGTTATTCAGTAAAGACTTCAGAAACAAAATATTTTTTCATTTCAATGCGATCACAAATTCCTATAAGAGCTACAGAAGATATCAATTTCCTAATGTATTACTTAATTCTGCCACAAAATCCGCATATGAACTACAAAAGAAATCTATTTTGGCCTTTCGGCATGTTCTATGTGAAAACCATACACTTAAGTGGTAGTCTAAAATGATTTACCAACCCTCTTTCCTGCCAATTTATAAATTCGACAGAAACTTTTATCTGAGGGAACCAACACCAGGTATGCATAAAGCCTCCTTTTCCAAAAATGTGCTTGACAACCAGCTTTAAGAAAACGTTACATGCATACAAATTCCAAGTGTCAATGATTCCAAGTTGTTGGAAAATCAACATCATCAGTTGTTACAGGCCATCAGAGAAATACTAACCCAAGATCTCTAGGCTTATACTTTATTGGTCCAGCCTCACAAACTTTCCACCCTAAGCTAAATTTAGTAAAGGTTCATTTTGAGAGAAGCAGAAGGTATACAGTTAAAGAATTTTACCTGGCAAAGATAAGGCCGAAAATCTCGAGGATTTTCTTTTACTAGATCTTGAAATTGCTTCAGCCCCTCCTCCAACTCCCCCTGCAAGAAGTACGGTAATGAATGAGAAAAATTTAGATTATCCGACCAAAGGTTTACATTCATACTCAATGCAAGAACAATGGATTGCAATGGGTTCAATTGGCGAATATATGAACTTATAGCAAGAATTTCTTAAGAAGTCACCTCTACAACATGCATTTGTGCAATTAAAATTCTTATGTTCCTCTCTTCAGTGACTCTTTTTTCACGCTGAGCAAGTTCTAGCGCCTTTGATAGCATCTGAAACACAGCTGGACCTTCATGGTTTTTGTGCATCACCAATGCCAGGCCCTGCAGAAAGAGCACACTTAAGTTCAGCTGTTAGCACAGAAAGGAAACAAATGGGTGGGAACTTCATTCAGGTCATTGTCAACTAGGCAACTTGGGCAACAACAATCTTCAAGTGAAAACCAATTGTTGATAGATTAAACAAAATATTCGTTCACTATAAATTAAGATACCCACAAGATGAGGATAGAGAAGACAGTTTCAGTTATCTTCTAGCTCAGAGCTAAACATTACAAAGATAGGAATGAAACCACTTCACTCAAAAGTCAACTATCAGCTTGAATCTACGGGTGATCCAGGGATTCATGCTCACATATACTAAGCATTCATTTAGAAGAGAAAATGAATTTGCAAACGTTATACGTATGGACCTTCCTCAGTCCTATACAAACAGGCAAAGCATATCATAAACATAGCACAATTACACCAAGAACAACCAACAATGAAAAAACAACAAAAAGGAGAAAGTGAAGAATTATACATGCAAAGCTCTAAGCAAAAGAGGCCTCTCCTTCAATATATCCTTAAACAATCTCTTCGCCGTACTCAGCTTCCCCATCAACTCATAACAGAGCGCTTGTAAAAGCTTCCACTCAACCTCATTCGGCTCGATATCAATCAACCTCTTCACAAACTCTAAAGCTTCCTTATTTCTCCCTCTCCTCATATTCCCATGCAAAACAACCTTCAAAGCCTCAACGTTTCTTGGCTCTTTCTCCAAAAGCTTCTCAAACATCTCTTCCACTTCACTTTTCCCCATCTGGGCATCTCTCTTTTCTTTCAAATTCTCACTAGCGCTCATTTTACCTGGAAGTGCCACACTTGGCTTAGGATTAGAACCAAAACTCCCCAAGAAAATAACAGAGCCAACAAGAAAAATGACAGCTTTTTCTTTCAAAAATTTTATAATTTTGTTCTCAGGAGAGAGAGATGAACTGGGCATCTTAGCAATATGGGATTGGGACATGTTTGTGATGAACAAAGGGTGAAATTTTTGTTTTTTGGTTTGTTGAAGTGAGAGAGTGTGATGCCTTTGCTTGTTTAGTGATCTTAAGAATGGTGATTTGTTAAGGTTTAGGAATACAGGGTGGTCATAATTTGAGTGCAAGTGAAGAGAAAATGTTTTGATTGAACACATTTTGAAGATGAATTGGGTTATCAACATGGGGAGTGATCAGGGTAAAATGATTGGGTTCTCCATTGAAGAAAGTGGGGAGGGTTTAACCTGTTGAAGAAATTGGGTTTTTGATTGAGGATGGAAACTTGAAACTGCGTCGTTTCACTCTTCCAACTTTTATGTTTTTTTTTAAAAAACGGTACCGTTTTATTTTGTCTACTGAACCGGACATGCGAATTCGACCGGTTCATTAATTGACCAAATTAGTGTGTTTTCCTCAGATGCCCGCCTTGTCATTCTAAAAACCCTAATTAAACCCTAAAATCAGAGCAAACGCAGAGACCGAAAATCCATAATACAAGCGTTTGCTTAATTATTGCTACTATTATTATTAATTTTTATAAGAATACATTATCCATTGATACTATAACAAGAAAATGAGGAAGAAAGTGGACGAACGCATCAGAACTCTGATCGAAAATGGTGTTAAGCAACGACACCGTTCCATGTTCGTCATAATCGGCGACAAGTCTCGCGACCAGGTACTTTTTTTTTAATTCTTTTTTTATTATAAATTTTAAGCTTTTATTTTTTTAAAGGTTATAAAATGTGATAACTTTCAGTTAAATTTAAAAACTGTGTTTGCTTATATGTTGTTTTGTGTTGTGTTGTTTATGCAGATTGTGAATCTTCACTATATGCAGAGCAAAGCGGTGGTCAAATCTCGGCCTACTGTTTTGTGGTGCTACAAAGATAAACTTGAGCTCAGCAGGTCTTATTTTTTAAGTTCAATTCATTTTTTCTGTATTTAAAATTTTAATAATATAATCTAAATTACACAAATTTTTAGGGTGCATTTGAGGATTTGGAGTGCTTTCAATACTATATATGTATATATTAGAAATGTTCCAGGGTGTCCTGACTTTATTAAAGCTAGTGATAAGTTAAAAGACAAAAAAAACAGACTTCAATGCACTGTTCTTTTATCTTTTAGATGATCCCTGAAGTCTGGGATTCCTGATTGGAAACCCACTCGTATATATATTTTTCCAAATTGCCAAAATAGTTTTATGTTTGTTTTGTAGTGTTTTATGAATTTGCAAAAGCAGTTTTTGGATAGAAAAGTAACTTATTACGCTTTCCCGGTAAGTAATTTGTAGGAGGTATTTTGTAAAGTGGGTTTTTGTCAAAGTTGCATTTAAACAATGGTCCAGTGCTATCGCAAAAAATTCTCCAAAAATAATCTCAGATGTTCCCTTATACTGAATCAAGACTCTGTTCAGTAACCAAAATTGTGAAAACCAAAAGAGGAAAAAGAGATGTAGTTGGTTTTGAATTTTTATGTTGCATTTGTTAATTCATACCCTTGATTTTTGTGTGAGTAAAATAATTAAAAATTGATTACAATTATGCAGTCACAAGAAAAAGCGTCAAAAGCAGATAAAGAAGTTAATGCAGAGAGGACTGCTTGATCCTGAGAAAGTGGATCCTTTTCAACTTTTTCTTGAAACTGGAGGATTGACACATTGCTTGTATAAGGATAGTGAAAGGATTCTTGGTAATACATTTGGAATGTGTGTATTACAGGTAAAGTTCTGTAGATGCTTGTTGCTTTAACAAATTTTGCTGACTCATAATCTTATAAGATCTTCATGTGATTTGATTTTAGGATTTTGAGGCGTTGACACCAAATCTACTGGCTAGAACAATAGAAACAGTGGAGGGTGGCGGATTAATTGTATTGTTGCTTCGTTCTCTTTCCTCTTTAACCAGTTTATGTACAATGGTCATGGTATGAATCATTCCCACTTTTTAATTGATTTTGACATTCTCTATTAGGAATTCAGAAACAATGTAGTACCTGGCTTAGGTTAGCTATATTTTTATGCTGCCCACTTCGTTGATTTGCTTTTATGTAAAGTTGTAATTCCTGAATGCTTGTATTCTTGCTTTATAAGTTCACGATAACTTTGTTGGTGCTATCTAGTTGAGATGATAAAATGTCGTGTTGGAAAAAAAAGAGGTTTGGGGTTTGAACCCTGCTTGCATGGGTGGGGAGGGGATTGGGTTGCCTCTAGGCTAAACAATAAAAGATAAATATATGGAAAAAAAAAGGTTCACGATGACTTTTAGTAATTATTGTACTATTGATTTTCATACTTGTGAACTTATTATCACTATGTAGACTTATAGAAAGCTTGCTGATGTCAGGATGTTCATGAGAGATTTCGTACTGAATCCCATTCTGAAGCTGCTGGACGTTTTAATGAGCGTTTTCTATTATCACTTGCATCTTGCAAAGCATGTGTGGTTATGGATGATGAGCTGAATGTTTTACCAATTTCATCTCATATAAGGTCAATTACTGCTGTTCCAGTTAAAGAGGTAATCTATGGCTCCTCTGTTTTAGTGGTTGACTATGATGAAACATTTTGTGTCATAATATTTTGAATTGTAGTCCATCTGGGATAAGGCTGTAAAAGAGCTTATCTGAGTTGCACCAGGTTGTTTGAATGTGTGTGTGTGTTTTTGTAAACACAGATTGAACTTGAGCCTGCGCTCAATCTCAGACATAGCTCAAATCAACTTTGGTTTGTTAAAGTCTGAACCTTCTCAAACTTGTTTGTGAGCTTAATGACTATATCACATTAACAAATCTTATGTCTCATTTCAAATCTTACGTTTTGACTGTAATATTGCATGTTTTCAACAATATGCTGTGTAATAGAGTTTATAAATGGTTATGTTTGTTGTTCTGAATTAAATATAAGATATATTTCAGTTTTTAATAAATTTCATTCATTTCAAATGGTAAAATATATATATGTAGTACATTCATTAACAAATCAAAGAATTTTGGGACTCTTCTTCTTTGTTAGGTATTTTAATCAAGCATAGATGTGTGTTTGAGCTTGATTAACTAGCGATAAGTATCTTAAAGAGCTAAAATTTAGCTGTACTGGGCAGCTTGATGCATGGTTTATTTTTGCATCCCAAACCACATATTATTTCTTGGGATGTGTAAAGAGTTTTGCTGCATGCCTTATAATTGTGGAAATTGCATGCCTTATAATTGTGGGAATTAAAATGAAGTTTGCGTATTACGTTTGTTAACTAGGGACAGTTTTGTTGTGTGTTTATTCACTAGTTTTTGACTTTGAGATGTGAGTGTGTTTTTATGCACCTTTTTTCTTTCTCTCCTGTTTGGTGATTGAAGGACTCTGAAGGGCTTTCAGAAGCAGAACGGGACCTGAAGGATTTGAAAGAGCAACTGAGTGATGATTTTCCTGTTGGTCCTTTGATTAAGAAATGTAGTACCCTGGATCAGGTAGAGAATGACTGGCATGTATCAATATTCTTTATTCTTCCTGTGTGGATGACTATTATCTCGATAATTCTTCGTTTATGATTTGAGATCATGTCTTTGTGTTTGAAATAGGGTAAAGCTATCGTTACATTTCTTGATGCAATTTTGGATAAAACTCTACGTAGTACAGTGGCTTTGCTTGCTGCTCGTGGCCGTGGGAAGTCGGCTGCACTTGGTTTAGCAATCGCTGGGGCTATTACTGCGGGGTAATCCGCTGAACTTATACAATTAATTGTTTTCCTTTTCTTGTTTTGAATTTGACCTTTGGTAGATTCTGATGGAAGAAATTTATCCTGGTAGGTATTCAAATATTTTTGTGACTGCGCCCAGTCCTGAGAACTTAAAAACATTATTTGAATTTGTTTGCAAAGGTTTCAATGCAATTGAATATAAGGTATGGTTGTACCCTCTCACCTGACGCATTTTCTTTTATATGATTCTTAAAAATAAGTCCTCTGCATACTACTCACGCTATGGTCTTCTTGTTTGCAAAAATAGTTGGTGAGCAAGATACACATCCTTTCCAATTAGACTATCCACCATTGAGTTGCTGGTTCTCAGTGAATATCAAGTTTGCACCATGTAAAAAAGATTTATTTATTTAACTTCTTAGTTTTTATAGGAAACAGAAAAGATGTATATTGCAAGAAATGAAAAAGAAGGTGAAAATCAAGTGTTGGGAATATGTTTAAGTATTTACGGACACTTCTCTTTTCTGGCTTGGTTATTGGGATATAATTCTAATGAGTTTGGAGATATTTCAATTTTTCATCCAATCTAATTAGGAGCTGTTTTTTCTTTGATGTTATTGCTGTTTGTCTTAATTTTCTCTGGTTTTGTTGTTTTGCTCATCCACACTAGCTGTAGTTTTTCTCTTTTGTTTATAACATAGTGTCTCTTTCTTACCAAATCATATTAAAAGAATAACATTACTGGTATCAAAACTGCTCTTTTCTCACTTCTAGATTCATCAAATAAGTTGTAGTTTGCAGGTAGTTGCTGGTTCATTCTCGTGATCTATTTTATTGAAATTTTTGAATTTCAATTAGTTTTGCAGTAGGCATATTGGTTATATAATTTAGTGTCATATAGGGGATTTCCTATTTATTCCTGGCAATTGAATTCTGGAAATTTTGCTGGTTCCATGTGATTGTGCATGAAGTGATTCATTGTCATAATCTTTACTGAGTTTTTCATAAGATTTACTTAGATATTGACAGCACAACTGTCGTGCTATTTTGTTTTTTTTTTTCTGCATCCTTTTTGTATTTAGTCTAATTTTCAATCTTTACTCTCAGGAACACATTGATTATGATATAGTTAGAAGTTCTAATCCTGAATTCAGGAAACCAATCGTGAGGATCAATATCTACAGGCAGCACAGACAAACAATTCAGGTTTAATAAAAATGCATACTGTTTTTTGTTTTATATTAGATGATGTTTTCCTGTGATATACTGCTCGAGTATCATAGCTGGTGTGTTAGAATAATTCTAATTATGTGCTTAAATTGCTGACATATATTAATATATTCATTCTTCTTGACTTACAGTATATAGAGCCACATGAACATGGAAAGCTTTCTCAAGTTGAGCTTCTAGTGATTGATGAAGCTGCAGCTATTCCCTTACCTGTTGTCAGATCCTTGCTTGGTCCTTATCTTGTCTTTCTTTCATCTACAGTAAATGGGTATGAAATTTTTGTCATAGTCTTGCGAAACAATTAATCAAGTCCCATGAACAAGTTACTATAAGTTTTGAATGTCCTATATAACTGATGAACATGGGATAAATAATCATTTGGATGCCTTGGTTTTGCTTATCTCATGTTCGTGGGACTAAATTCTCTGTCATAGTTTAAATTTAAATTACAAAGTAAAAATGTAATTATGAATTTTATAACTGGTCATTAAATAGTCAATATGATAGCTAATAACATTAATGCCTCTGGGTGAAGTTTCTCATGCCCTTCCGAACTTTTGGAAAAAAAGCTAATGATATAAATTTAAAATTAGTTATATAAATAATTATTAATATAAAATTACACATTTTTGAGTTTATAATAGGTAAAACATTCATCAATGTTCTTTCAAAATAAATCAATGTTTAATATTTTATTTAAATTGTTATTCAGTTAGTTCTTTCATTATCTCTATTAGTGAATAATATAAACTTTTAATTGATTATATACAAATATTTTAATTTGACTTTCATTTAAATTGGTTTTGATTAGTTCTATTCACCATGCATTCATTTCCAATCCAATAG
The DNA here is from genome assembly GCA_025617385.1 of Murraya koenigii. Classification (NCBI taxonomy): domain Eukaryota; kingdom Viridiplantae; phylum Streptophyta; class Magnoliopsida; order Sapindales; family Rutaceae; genus Murraya; species Murraya koenigii. Next base: position 5,286,009 of record CM046813.1, on the reverse strand, counting down.
TAAAGCAAACACAAGATTATTAGTTGCCTATATTATCCAATCCTGTATGGTTAGCCATACACATCCTATTGCATTGACTTTAGCTTATCTTTGCTTTCCTGTGATGCAAATTCTTGGTCAATTTTTTCCCTTGAGAATGTTCAATACTGTCTCCTAGTTCAGGAGCCAAATCTTGATTTGATTTATTCTGGCATTATTTTATTTATTTGTTTCTTATTCTTGCCCTAAAAGCTATGAAGGAACTGGCCGATCATTGTCGTTGAAACTTCTGCACCAATTGGAACAGCAAAGCCATATGCCTGGAAAGGGTGTTGAGGGTTCTGGTCATGGTATATTTGAGCTTTAGCTAGCTTTTTTAGCTCTATGGCTGAATTTATGCACATGGACTTTTATAGATGCCATATTTAGAATAAAAGATAGCAGTGTCAGCACGTCATAGATGTTGCACGGAGGAGCTTCCGAGCATGGAACTAGACTTAACTTATTCATTATGTTTGTTTGTCTGTCCAAAAGTTCATGTTGGTTGTTTTAGATGAACCAAATTAATGCCCCTCTTCTCCCTATCTCTCAGCCGATAAGTAAATAAAGAGAATTTCTTTGTCAATTTGATAAGTCTTATATATCATCATTTTTTTAATATATATATATTTTTGGTGTTTTAAACTCTCCAAAGACTTCAAATGAGATCCTAAAATGTGAGGAATGACCTTTGTTGTGTAATTTTATTTTCTTATTAGCTTTGTTATGTATAAAGCATGGTTATGGCACATGTTTATAGTTTGTTTACAATCATTGTATACTATGTCGTGATACTTATGAAGGTTTGTTATACTAGTTAACAATATGATATTTCACTTTGATAATAAACTTTCTTTTGCTTCTTATCAAAACATAAATATTACAGCCTGCCATAAGGTTTGCAAGAAACCTTCTGAATGAAATCCCTAGTTGGTCCTTCCCAGCGTGGGTATATTTTGCCAACATGTGTTCAAATATAATACTTTTTTTTTTTCTTGTTTTAAATTTGTTGAGTTTTCAATTGTGCTTGAATGCAGGACGCCTTTTCAAAAAGATAGAACTTAGTGAATCTATTAGATATGCTCCTGGAGATCCGATAGAGTCATGGCTTAATGGCTTGCTTTGCCTGGATGTTATGAATTCCATGCCCCATATCAACAGGTTTGGCTTGAATTGTTTTCGATCTGTCTTAAGTCGAAACCACCTACATCTTTATTGATGCATTGTTCGTGAAATCGCTTTCATTATCTTTATTGATTCCTCTATTTTGACATTTAGGTTACCTCCCCCTAGTGAGTGTGATCTTTACTATGTTAATCGAGATACACTATTTTCTTACCATAAAGAAAGCGAGTTATTTTTGCAGGTAATTACAGTACACTTAAATGTTTATTTATTTATTTTTAAGATAAACTTGGCACTAATATCTCTTATTATTTGCAGCGGATGATGGCACTATATGTTTCTTCTCACTATAAAAATTCACCAAATGATCTACAATTAATGGCCGATGCTCCAGCTCACCATTTGTTTGTGTTACTTGGTATATAACTTTTTTTCCCCTTTTCTTTTTTCCCCTTTTCTTTTTCCTTAATTGTTTCATTTACCTTTTCAACCTGAGATTCTCATCCTAACTGCCTGTTCACAGGTCCTGTTGATGAGTCAAAAAATCAACTTCCTGATATCCTGTGTGTCATCCAGGTTTGCAATTCTTACGTACAAAACAGAATAATTATCGTTCCTAACAGTTCCACCGTAGTGTCTGGTTCTTTTATCCAAGTGCATATGTTTAAGAATATTGGTTTTACAACAAAATGAGAGTAAAAGAAGGAAAAGTGAAATAGGAAAGAATATGGTATCGAGTTTCAAAGATGTATGAAATTGAATTATTTATATCTTGTTGCCTGTTTTCCCTGCCTAGTGTCATGGTGTGATTTTGCCAACTAAACTGCTGTCAAGTATTCGAATCTATCGGTTTGTGTTGGTATCAGCAAAGCTCTTGAGCTTTCTACTTGTTTGAAAATTCAGAGTGGCTGTCTTGAAACCTATAAACGTGTTGTTAGCAAATTTCTCTTGTCAAAAGTTCTGCATTTCCCTTTTTATAAATAAGTTGTGCTGGGACAGCTTCTAGAAGACCTTTTACTAGGAAATTTCTATGATTGTCATGTACACATGCGCTACACATACATCCATGGTATACATGCATGGGACAGCTTCTAGAAGACCTTTAACTAGCAAATTTCTATGATTGTCATGTACACATGCACTACATATACATCCGTGGTATGCATGCACGTGACAGCTTCTAGAAGATCTTTAACTAGCAACTTCCTATGATAGTCATTTATACATCCATAGTATACATGCATGTATGAATGAATATGTTTATGTATGGAACATTTTACAGGTCTGTCTTGAAGGGCAGATTTCTCGAAAATCTGTGCTTAAAAGTTTTAGCGAGGGACACCAACCCTCTGGGGACCAAATACCATGGAAATTCTCTGAGCAATTCAGGGATGCAGTTTTTCCAAGTCTTTCAGGTGCTCGCATCGTACGCATTGCCACCCATCCAAGTGCAATGAGGGTAATTTTCTGTTTTATGTACACTTTTGGTTTTGATTTTACTTGCAGGCTCTTGTCAAGCTATTTTACTTCCTTTTTTTTTCTAATTTGTGGCCATTGCAGCTTGGTTATGGTTCTGCTGCTGTAGAACTCTTAACAAGGTACATGCATTTTTCACCTTTAGTTCATTATATTACTCTTCCAGATAAATCACTAAACTTGCACTAGGATGCATAAGTGTTGTGGAGAATCTGATGAGTATGTTCACCGTAAGAACATGATAAGAAAGAGAGAGACTTTATTCTTTTTGTTATCCTTGGTCATGTTTTTGGCACTTTCTGCTTATCTGTGTTATGCTTGTTTTCCTTGTGATGCATTATAACAATTGATGAGGTCAATATTCTAACCAGAGTAATGATACATCTAGAAACTTTTGTACAAACTAATGTGGCATCACATGACTGGTTTAATCAAGACATCACTTTGGTCCACAGGATCTATTTTTTTCCATTTTGTATTTTCATTCAACCAATCATGTATTTCTACATCAGTTTGTACAAAAATAGTTTGTAGCCATAACATTACTCTTCCAAACAAGGAAATTGCCTAGCAAGCTAAGATTTAATCACCATGAGTTCATTTCAATTGGGTTGCCTGTCATGTATCATAATCAGAAAATTTATTTGATATGGTGGAATTTGGAACAGGAGTAATGGATTTGATATCAACTTTAAAAACATACATTTATTATATTTTGGTTTCTAGTAATCCTCTGAAACAGCAAGAAGGGAATTGAAGAAGCATAAAATATTCATTCCAGGTCTCTGTTTATATGTGTCATAAGACCTAACAGATGTAGAACATGCGTAAATTATCATCCATTTCTCATTTGCAGATGATATTTGGAAAATGATTCAAACAGAAAAAAAGGTTCAGTATCCCTAGAGGTGTTATATATGGTGGCATATATTGCATTTGCACGGTGTGTAGTTTCCGCTTTAAATGTTTTCAGTTACTGCTATGCACAATGTTTTGTGAAAAATTATTAATTTTTAAATTAAAAGCGGTTTGTTAGGTTCATAGGTTTTCTTTTCCCATTAATATTGGCGATCATATTCACCGTTATTAAGTTATGAAGAATTCTGCGTGTTTAATGTAAGGGAAATTGGTTCATTGCACTACCACATCTGAAAGGGGGGAAAATAATTTAATGACAGAATTTGAACTGCAGTACTTCTGGAATATGAAATGACTTGGGGGAGCTATTTTGTGTTTAATTTGTTACATGACAAGACATCCAATTTTTTGGGTACATATTAGAATCAAAATAAGAAATTACTGTTATTTGTATTAATATGATCAAAACAATTTAATTTCAAAATTGTTTTGAAGGGAAGCTTTACAAGTATAGTGTCCGCAGGTATTATGAAGGACAGTTGACAACTTTTTCTGAAATAGATGTCGAAGATGCTGTGGAGACTCCAGAAGTTAGAGTTACAGAAGCTGCAGAAAAGGTTCACTCAGAGAACAGGCTTCATACTCTATTTGACAATTTTTTTTTTTTTTTAAATAAAGCTTTGAGAGTTGACGCTTTGCTCAAACTGCTATCTACCTACATTCATTTGTTGGCTCATCATCTGATAAATTTGAAATAAAATGGCAGTCAACAGACCATAAGCATCTGACTGGCTTTAGCTATTAGTATTAGTTATCATGTCTTTTGGGTTTGGATTAGTGTTCTGTTTTCTTTTGGCGTTTATGACGGTGGTATATCTGAATTTTCTGACCTTGTACGCACTGTGCTTGCAGGTTTCATTGCTTGAAGAAAATATAAAGCCTAAGACAAATCTCCCTCCTTTGCTAGTACATCTTCGTGAACGGCAGCCAGAGAAGCTCAATTACATTGGTGTCTCCTTTGGGCTTACGTTAGACCTTTTCCGCTTTTGGAGGAAACATAAATTTGCTCCGTTCTATGTTTCCCAGAATGCAGTTAAGATGCTTCTTTCACCTCTCTTTTTTCTGTTTCTCTTAGCCTCTCGCTTTACAGTGCTACTTGCTTTGGAGGTTTAGTGTGGAATTGACCTTTCTTGTTTTCCTTCAAAGAATGCGGTGACTGGTGAACATACATGTATGGTCTTGAAACCATTACATAGTGCAGATATCGAAGTCAATGAATCTGATGAATGGGGGTTTTTTGGTCCATTCTACCGAGGTAAGGCTGCTTTTGACAATGATGTTTTCTTCCTCTGTATATTTTTCTTTTCTCGGTTGGTGTCCTTGATACCCAGCTTTATATTTTGCTTTTGGCCCCAAGATTTCAAACAAAGATTCTTTTGGCTGCTCGCGCAACACAAGTTACAGAGAATGGACTATAAGCTTCTAATGAGGTTAGGATTATATCTTTACCCTCTTCAAATTAGTTTTGTTTGTGAAGTATTCTCATTCTAATCTTAATTTTTCAGTGTTTTGGACCCTAAAATCAACTTTAAAGAACTGGACCCAAGACAGGACAACTCAGATAAATTTTTGAAGTCAATGACTGGTGTTTTTTCGGCAAATGATATCCTGAGGCTGAAAGATTATACAAATGGTCTTATTGAGCATTATGCAGTAAGATCTCTTAGACGACAATTATCTGTTTGTTTGGGAATTGTTCATAGAACAACAGACATCTACATATTCAGTAAAATGGCATCTACTCTTAAATAATCTAGTGAACTGTTCGATCAAAAATTTCCTTGAGGATCTCAACCTTTGGATTTGATTTTCCTTATAATTATTGGTAGTGATATAAGGCCTATTTAATGATAAACTGGTTCTTTATTTCCTATAATTGTTATGAAACTACCAATTCAATATCTTGCAAAAGTTGAGTTAACTGATTGTCTGATGCAATCAATCACAAAAGTTCAAATTAGCAGTAACATGTTGTCTTGCCATTTAATTCTAGCAGTGAGAACTTTAAAAGTGTTGCCTATCTTATAGTTCTAGATTATGACTCTGGGGTCCTTATTTTATCATCTTTTTTCAGATCTTAGACCTTGTTCCAAGACTGGCACATCTATATTTTCAAGAGAAGCTTCCAGTTACACTTTCATACGTTCAGGCTGCTGTACTGCTTTACATTGGCATGCTGGGACAAGACATCTCATACATTCAGGTTTGCTTCCGCTGGACTCTTAGAATAACTTTGTGCACATATACTACTGTTTACATGCAGCATTTAACATTTTGAATCAGTTTCTCACCTTCTTGAGCACCTTATAGATACTTGTATACCACTTTCTCTTACGTTCCACTGGTTGTCCTGGTTTCTATTTTATTATGTATAATGTTTTGACATTGACCGATACTCAGTTAAATTTTCGTATTTCAGGAACAAACAAAGCTAGAAGCCGATCGGATTTTTGTGCTGTTCAGAAAGGTCATGACAAAGCTCTGTGATTACTTATACAAAATTTCTTCAGAGGAGATCAAAACAGCTCCTCCTAGACTGACAGAAGTAAGTTGAGCAGCCACCTTGTTACTATTACCTTTATAGTAGATTGATGATTAGGCTTTTTGTACTTTCTCCTGGTTTGGCACATTGATTAGCAAAAATCTGAAGTGAAAGCCTTCACTGGGAATTAGGTGAGGTTGGGCGAGTTTGTGACTAGTGGATCTGTCATTATTTTTTGTAAAAATCAGTGACTATCCCTAGAAGTACGTAGAAAATTGTGGGTTAATTGTGTCTATAGAAAGGATAAAAGTATAGAGTCCTCATTTTTAGAAGCAAGATTTTTTGCCTTTTTCTTCTTTGAAATGCTTTCGTCATTAGTTTCAGCACCCTTACTGAGACTTTTTAAATTGCTTTCAGAGAGCATTTGAACCTCACAATATCACTTTGGATGAGGATTTGAATGATGCCGCAGAGCAAGTTGAGGTGAGCTCTGGACTCTGTGGCCTTTGTTTCTTTGCTTTATTTTCTTTCTTCAAGCACGCTCTGTCTATTCCAAACCAAATCCACTGATGAGACGCTATCTATAGGAGGGAATGAAAATGAAGATGGAAGGACTGTTAAATCCCGAGCTTCTCCAACAATATGCCATTGTTGACAAAGATGCTGGTTTAGAGAAGGTTTTACAAAATGGTGGTGCGAAGATTACAGCTGGCAGTGTTGTAAGTGTGAAATCCAGCAAGAGTAAAATTGACAAGCCTGCAAAGCACACAGACAGTGGCCAAAGTGGGAAAAAGCGAAACAAAGATGCAAGCGGCTCCAAATCAAATAAAAAGCGTAAATCTTAGTTATATTTAAGACAAAAGATTGAATGAGTTGGTTATTTTTGCTGTTCTATTTAACAAACAAAGAATATCAATCAATATATGCAATTTTGCCTGGGTAATCTGTCTAATTTTCTTTTAACAATGTAAATAACATGCTTGCGGCTGCTTTTAGATCGGAAGAAAATGTTTGATTTTTTATTCAATTTTTGGTTTATTCTTGTGTTGCAGCTATAAATACAACTTGGGTTAAATCTAGCAGTGGCACATAATATTGCTTCTTCTCATATAAATACATTCTAGTATGACGAGGGGGTAAATTTTGGATTTACTCAAATAAATTGATATAGTTCAATTACCTCAACGTATTGAAAACATCATAAAACTATCCAGCCTGCATTTTCCCTGTTCTATTTTTGAACGATAAATGTGGGTGTATGGATGTTTGAAATAGGTTAAGGGATTTGAAATATATTAATTTATGAAGGGGTAAACGGAAATTTACAATTTAGACGTTTAATTGTAATCCTTACCTTCTTTGTCTTCTTAATAAGAGAATGTGTTATTCAATTTCTATTGATAATAAAATTTAAAAGAACATTCACACTAACACCAAGCAATTAAAGTCAAGTAAATGAGCTTCATATAAAACGTCCTAGGGTAATAAGCTTATGATACGTTTTATAAATTGGGGAACCTCCATTTCTCATATCCTATAAATGAATGAGCCTGACTTATAAAGCATTATATACATATGAAGGCAACATGGCAATAAGCATCAAGATCCACCAATCCTTCAAAATTGCTTTATTGCTTCTTCTTTGTGGACTGGTGATGTTCTCATCATCATCATCAGTGCTTGCAGACGAGGAGATTGTGGCTTTGCCACCACTGAGAGCAAAACTTCATGATTTGTTAGAGCAATGTGCACAAATTTTAAGCGTACAATGTGGGACGATTTTCAATGCAATTATGCACAACCGTAAAGACGACGTTAAGCCCTCAGATGAATGTTGCATGAGACTTGTAGTTGCAGGACCCACTTGCCATAGGAGATTTGTGGAGGTAACATTACCTAGTCTCTTCCAAGTAATGAATCAATCCGAAGCTATGTTGCAGGGTGTTCGACTTTGGAGCCATTGTATCAATGTTGCTATCAAAACCAAAATTAGAAATGTGCTTCCACCTAAATCATTGCAATAATTCAACGATTTCAACATGCATATATATATAGAATAATGATGCTTACATAGTTTGCATCTCAGAGTGGTTGTGTTAATTTATTTTTCATATGTTAGGGCGTTAGTTGATTTCATTTTCTATCGGCAGTGTGATAATCTCATTTCATCACTTATCAGTGAATGATACATCATACCTCACATAACTTGGTATATAAACTATGTATTAATCCCAACTATGTAATATAAGTGCAGAATTGAACTTCATTTTTGAAGCTTCGAGTTTAAGCGAGTTGTGTCTCTATGAAGCATTAGCATTTGAGTACCGACTGAATTAGTAATTTATTTGTAATTGAAACATAAGGTTGGTAATTAATGTTTAATATAATGTGTCGTCACATCACATCAATTGAGACTCAAAAATTAGAATCTCTTGCTAACATTATTAAAACAAGTTTCTTAAATAATGGTGCTAAAAATAGGATATTTAATATATATTAATGCAAGAGAAGTTATTGATCTACAAAAGATAATGCAATTGGCTAGTTTTTTTTATTAAATTAGTTTTTTAATCCCTTACTTTTATCAAGATTTGAATTCAGGTGACGAGGAAAATAAAATAGCTTGAAAATCAATTAGTGAGATTTTTGGGCTAAATTTTATCTTAATATGGCTCAAATACCCTAAGCAGCAGCAACATGAACTCTTCAAATCCTGATAATAACAGATTTTAATCCAAAACGAAAACAGCACTATATATAGAGCTGTACATCTTCATGATGATGAGGGGATTTTAGTTATTATACTTATCTTTTACGTATAGATATGAATTTTTTTAAACTTTTAAATTCAGAAAACAATTTTGTGGATGTTTATGTCTAACAAAGTTTTAGTTTTTTAGTTATTTAAAACAGTCAGAATACGAACTCAACAAAAATTTAAAATGTATCATATTAAAAAGGATCTATTGAGCACCAATGCCCATCATATTCGTTTAATCACACTTGTAGTATAGCGGAAACGTAACTAAAAGATTATTCTAATTTAATAAAAAGGTGGATAACAAAAGACCTTTTTATAGCTACCACTTATTTAAAGTGCTACAAATGAATTCGTCAAGAGCAATAATTAAATAGATGAGCTTTAAATAAAACAACCTATATATACATTAGCTGGCCAATTAGCCTGCGATAAGTTAGAGAGTTTTAAAAATAGTAAGAACTTTAATTTCTCATAATCTATAAATGAGCCTCATTTGATCTCTTCTAAAACAGCACTTATAAAGAAGCTATAGTACATATTAATATAGGATCAAAATGGGAGTCATCAAGATTCAATATTTCTTCATAATTAGTGCATTGATGATGCTCTCATCGGTTCTTGCAATTAAAGATCTTGGGGAATGTGGGAAAGATTTAAGCAAAGAATGTGGTGAAAACATTGCTAATAGCATATTCAAAAAAGAAGAAACGTGTGATGATTGTTGCAAGGAGCTTATAACTGCAGGGAGTGCTTGTCACAAGGAACTTGTGGAGGTGACTACACCTCAATACCCTCAAGTTGATCTAAAGGAAGCTGTGGCTAAGGGTATCGAAATTTGGGACCATTGTATGGTTGTTGACTTCCAAAGTTTAATTTAATTGAATTGATTAATAGCTTGTGCTTGTGCCGCAAATGATGTATTGCGGGCAACCTCCTTCGTGAATTTTGACCAAGTGGTTTTCAAGTAATTTTACTTAGTCAGCCACTCGATTTTAGATCCTGAAATTATAGTCCCTTACCACCCCTCCTACTATCCAATTTATATTTGTTTTCACAAGCACGAGTATAAAACAAATTATATGTTCGAGTTGTGTTCTCTTCTATTTTGAAACTTCAAGAATTTTACGACTGCCTGTCAATAATTATAACCTTTTACTAATGTTCTTCTACACTTATAGTTGATCAGGTTAGAAACATTGTCATGAGAAAAATGTTTTGAAAAATTAGTGGAACACAATCCAAATTTAGTATTTCTTAAAACTTTTTGAATGGACCTTTGATGCAATACATCATAGATGCATGGTTAGTGTTTCATCCAAAATAATGAAAATAGTAATATTGCTTTAAATTTCACATTGTTTCTTCATTTAGAATTGATAAAAATTCATGGGATACCATATCCCACAATCTGAACACCATTAAATTTTATACCCATACTCTGATCGTAAACTACCAGTATTACCTTACGATCTAGACAAAAATGTAGGAATACTCGATTTTGAAAGGATCTTAATGCTCCAAAAATGCCAACGGAGTCTGATTTTGATTTTCAGCAGAATGGACAATATACAAGATCCATGAGAATTCTGTACCAATTCACTTAAGTATCAACCAAAACCTTTGAACTCAAGTAACCCCTTTTATTAAAAACTCAATGAGGCAAGCAAATAGTGAATAAAGGGGCAATCCGTCCATTTCTTTTTTTCCTGGGAAAAGTGCAATGAGAATGCGATCCATTAAATACAATAAAATTGGCTAACAACACAAGATGAAAAGTGCTGAATGTGTGATTTCATTGCACAAACAGTGATAATCGAATTCCAGTTCTCTCATTGGTCTCTTATTCTTAAAATCGAGCAATGATGGTATTTTCCACATTCCAAGTTGCTGATTTCCATTATGCTCATAAACCCTACAAAGCAAACGCAGAGACTCAAAGGAAGTTTCTGATATCCAAGGACTTCACGCTGACCATTTCCTCATCCTTGAATTCCTCTCTGCAAACAAAGAAGACAATTATCAATTCAAAGTTCAATTCCTATAGAATTATTATTTATAGACAATAAAGGATAACTGGTACCATAAAAAAACAGGAAGCAGCAGATCCAAACAATTAAAGGGCAGGAAAGTATTCCGAATAAAATATAATTTGATAAATTCACAGGCCCCTCTAGAGGCAAGCTGCATCTGTGTCATTCACAAACCTTTCATTTCCAAATGCATCTAACTGTGATGCAACCTCACTCAGTCGGTGCATCTACAACTTTGCCTTACCTATTTGAACTATTACTTCCCCATATTTTACCAAAATAGGTAGGTGCATCCTGCCTCCACAACTAAAAAATTATTAACAGCAACCTTCCAATTCTAATGTCTTTTCTGGCCAACAGACTTGTCTAAAAGTCTCACAATCTGATCATAGCACTTGGCAATTCTTAAACCACCAATGCAATGTTGTATTTTCGCTTCCCAGATGTCAGACTAAAACAATAACTTCAAGCAGATAAACATCAATAATTTGCAGAAAGGAGAAGTCATTTGATAATTAACCAACTGCTAGAAAAGATTCCTAAAACAATCCAATTGAAACAAAGATGAGACCCTCAGAGAAGTCTGAACGACCATCCACACACAGTTACCTGGGAATTAAAGACTACAAAAAATTGATTTTTCTCTAAATGGTCTATTTACCAACAGGCTAGGGGCCACGACTAAGAAATGGAGTTTATGATGGGAAGGAGGTAAGCAAGGGGCAAATAACGCACCTCTTCTTTTGTGTTTCCATGGCCTCAAGAGCATCCTTCTTCAATTCTTCCAACTGTGCTTTGGCAATTTTGAGTTCCAACTGTTCTTCATACTTTGGTAAATCCTCCTTTCGAATCCCAAGCCTATTATGACAAAAATGTTAGTCAAAGGTATTTTCACCATCATGGCTTTGACCTCAAGGGTTCTAAAAGCACAAATTCAAACAAGAGCACATACAGAAACGTATGTGCATATAAGGACACTGACTATCTGAGTTAAAGACCGTATGAGTTTTATGTAGTGAAAACAGTCATGCTAAACTAATTCATAAGCAATTGCAGCTCATAATTTGACCATACCAAAATGGCAGACAAACCAAGCTCACTGGGAACACCAGCAATGTAACCACCACAGCACATACACACACTACATGTAAAAAGAAAAGAAGCTTAGGTTGTTGGAATGATGCTTACTTCTTATTAATCTTGTCAAACTCAGCTGTAAGAAGAGCCATTCCCTTCTTGTCATTCCTCATAAGAGGCTTTTTGATTTCTTTTTCAACTTTTTCCAATGCATCCATCATCATAGCCTCAGCACCATGCTCATCAATGAGACCTCTCCTGAAAATAATAAAACTGGTAAGAGATTACACGTCTAATTACATATACTAAACAAGAATTAGTTGTTGCTTGGAACTACTGAGGATTTACAAATGCACAAGTGGTCAACTTAATAGATGGTTCATCATTAAAAAGGTGATCCCATGCCGGAAGAAAATTTAACCATTTCTTAAACGTCAACTTTAAAAGAATAACCTAAAAGTGTGGGCAAGAAAACATTCTTTGCACCAAAAGGAGAAAGGGACTTTTTAACTGCATTGATTATATCTACACCACTAAAAGCAAGCAGTTATAAGACAAACAAATGCATACCTCTCCCTTATTTCCTTTAGCGTCAACAAATATGTTCGAGCATCTGGAATTCCTGCTGTTCGTGTTTCAATGGTATACGCAATTCGCTGGGATTCTGAGAACAAGTCCGCCCTGCACACAGGTAATTAAGCATTAATACAACCTCCAGAATGCAGGTGACATCAATGTAGCATGGTTCATAGCAAGATAAAAGTTCTACTGTCAATGCAACAATCACCAATAGGCACTTTTTTAATAGTAACACAGTAGCAAGAACTAGACAAGGGAGTTCTTACAAACACAAAACAAAATTTTTGCAACCACAGATTAATTAAATCTAATATTTCAAACAAATAGTACTAAAGTTTAGGTCGCAAATAATAAAATTTGATGCTTATGAAATGAAAGTAATATTTAGATGAATGGAAACAATCTCTTAAAGGTATCGAACACAAACAAAATGTATACATATCTCAAATCATTTCACTATAACACGAGTGCATTAAAAAATAAAAACTAACAATCATGAAACAAAATGAATGTTGAGAGGCTAAAAAAGAAACTTACTTCTCTCTGACAGTTTTCATGACATTAGCATACTGAGAAACAGCAGCAGGATCCTCTGGAGCAATGGTTATCCTCTCTTTCCGGAGTACCCCCAAGGCAGTCTCAAATTTCTTCTTAACATCCAAAAAGATGTTTTTCAACATCTCTTTTCAACATCAACAGAAGTAGGTTCAGTATACTCCCAAATAACGTGGCAAGGATTCATAAAAACATCAAAATGCATCTATCACCATTTATAGATATAATAAAAAGTCGCACATTTCCACTCCCCACAAAATTTTGGAAACACAATAATTCATGAAATTGCGTTGAACACAAAGCATCCCAAGTAGATTCAAAATTCTGACAAACAGCAGTAAGCTCTTTTATATTAAATGAGACAAAGAAAACATAATAAAAGGACACGCACATTTGCTTGCGAAAACAATGAATTAGCAACATATTAACTAACCATCTCCTTTAAGAGCCTGAGGAGCAGCTTCCTTTGCAAAGAAACGAACTGGAATTGCATGCTGCTGTTGCAGTATCACTTGACTACTACACAGCTGCACAATTTCAAACAAAAAATTTTCAGCATTAAACAAGAGATAAATACCATAAAAATATTTGAAAGTCATTTATTTATTTTGGAAAAATTATAATAAATATGCCACTAATAATCAAATTTTCGGTTAAAAAATCAGGTTTTTTTCGAGATGAAACAATAAATATAATTATTACATTAGAAAAATAACTCTTTTTCAGATCCGATTAATCAAATGCCACAATACTTGAACTCCAATGAACATCATCTCATTTTTCTTTCATAAATTAAAGGAAATAAACAATGAGGAGTAAAATGATCGAACTTTAGGTTAAGGATAACGGACACATGAACGAGCATAAGGATATATTCTTATTCCAGATCGGAATAGCGAGAAAGAAAGATACCTGTTTGGATTTGGATGCGAGGCGAGAAGCAAATGCCATGATCGGAATCAGAACCTCAGCTGGTGTTCTTCTTCTTCGAGGTTTCTGCTTTCAGCGTGTTTAGGGTTCGTTTGGGATTCTGATTTTTGAGCCTTTGAGGTGAGGAGACTGATGAGCGACTAGTTTCATGCTTCTCAGGAGTTGGATTTCCTTCATTTTAAACCGTCAGATTGTGTTGAGTGTGTATCCGCAATTGACGGTGATGATTTATTTAGAGATAGTCCCGGAAAACATGACGCGTGTATTAGTTCATACCCGACCAGAACTGACCGGTCCATTTCCAGACTCGGTTTTGGTTATTTTGTCGCCCAATCGAAAAAATTGAAGCTAAAGATACACTCACTATCGCTACAAGACTGTACTTACTTCTCACTTCCAATTTGGCGATTAACGGTCACACATAGCCACAGGTGCTGGAAATTATTTCTTTTTGTGCCTTGTTTGGTATCCAAGAAAATGAATTTTTCTTTTCTTTTCCCGGCAACCAAACAGAAAGTTTACTTGATTGCATTTACATTCCGTATTCTGTTTTCCTTCGTATATGCTTTGAATCAAATCAATAGCTGAGCTGTGATTTTATTCTAGGTTCACTAGATAGGAATCATTGAATTACTTTTCTCTGATATTGATTAAAGTGGTTTGCTTGAAATCTCAATCGTTCAGAACCATGGCTAGACACGTTGTCCAGTGCTTGCTTCTTCAGATTTTTAATTCTTGCCTTCCGTTGATCAACCCCTTTTGAGAAGCCATCTCCTCGTGAACCTTGTAAAGGGGGCTGCTCTGGATGGAACTTGGATCCTCTATTAGATAATGTTCATCAGCTATTCTCTTGACATGATCCAAGGCAAAATCAATTCTAAACCCTGCTCTCTGAACCAGTTTGAAGAGAAACCACCAAGAAACAAAGAATTCACCGAAGAGAAATCACCAAGAAACAAAGAATTCACTGTTGATGTCCTGCAACTTATTGTCCCTTATCTCATGCATAACCCCAGAGTGTAGTAAGGACTACTGTCTTTAATCTTTGAGTCAACGAGCAATTGGAAAAGATATCCCAATGATTTTCAAGCAAGTTCTTGAGAACTGGGGCAAATTTGGGATTGACTTTAAAATCTCCCACATTGACAAGCTTAGCGTTTGCATTCTCTTCTAAACAGCGAAGTTGTAGTGTCCCTAGCATGTATTCCCTTGCCGTGTTCCACAATCACTCTTCTGCAAATAACTCTTCTGTAATTCTTTTGTTTACCAGATGCTTAGTCTCTGTTAATTAATCAAACACATCCTTTAAAGTGCCCTCTTTTATCATCTTTTCCATTTCCATTAAGGATTCTATCATCTTTTTCTCCTCTTCAGTTAAGGATCTCAGCATACCCTTGTAGGTTAAGCCTTTGAATTTTTTATTAATCTTTTTACTGAGAATTCTCAACTCGACAGCTTTGCGCTTTCCTTCAAGAAGCTCTATTACCTATAGCAAACAATAAGCAGTTAATTGATTTGTCAAAAAAAATAAATGAAGGCAATGATATATAGGCATACCTCAGAGAACACAGAGTCAAGATCTACTACAAAGCTGCATTTTTCAAATGATAAACAGATTCTCGAGCGTATAGTTTTGTCTCACAACAGTCACAGCAATACCCCTCATCTTCAAAATCATCGAAAAGATCGACAAAATTGTCCTTCAAGGTGAGAGAATGCTGGTGGCAATCATGTTTAAAGGATTTTGGTAGTCTACAACACAAAAGATTGAGATTGAAATTGCATGCCACACACCGTAGACTTGTTTTGACCAATAACACACCCATTTCTGCTGTCACAATCTGCAGTGTCATATAACTTCTTGAGGAGAGTCAGAACATGTTTATGACTTGCAAATTTTATTGAAGGGAGCAGTAAAGAGCAATCAAGATCTAGATTGAAGTAACAATCTTGGCAGCTATAACCGAAGCCATAGTAATGCTTATGACAAGCATCACATTCATGATACTCTTCAGAATAAGGGTTCGGGAGACTGAGAGGATATCGATGGAAGGGATGTTGTATTTCTCTTGACTCTCAACCCTAAAAGCTATCTCAAAGGGTGAGGTTTTTCTTCACACTTATAAAATCATCACCACCCCCTTCCACAACCGATCCCAACACTTATTTAGCAATGAATATGTGTAAAGAATAAAAGAAAGATAAGTAAATCAGGTTGCACGTCGTGTTTGTCCATTTCATAATGTAGTTTATTAGTCATTAAATTTAATTTTTTTCCAAATAAGTTGTCATTGGGGTTAAGTTTATTATTATAAATTGTATTATTTGGCAAATGGTCTGTCATTTCCTCTTGTTAGGAAAATTAACCCATATAGGTTAAGCTTATAGATACCTAAATTCTTAAGTTAAATTTTGGGTAGAGTTAAGTCCGTAGGTTTTTATGTAAACCAAATTCAAGCACAAGTAAACATGCACTACTTTATTAGGTGACTGGTATCAAAGCAAAATTCAAGCACAAGTGGGCATACCTAATCCAATAAGTAATACCTTTAGCCATGTTTTCTTTTCTCCGTATTGATAGTTTTAATAGACTAATAGTCTACTTAAATTAATAAACTGATTTAACTAATTAAGGAAACTATTACTTTATTTGAAATTTTGAAAAATTACAAAGACTTACTTTACTTTACCGTATTTATTAAGTGGTGTGATTACAGAAAATGATGAGAGAAAAGTAATCACCACACCATATTAATTGAAGAGGCTTGACTGAGTAATTTTCAAGCAATTTAATTTTTGTTTTAATTTGTCAACCAAATCTTAGTAAGCTAAAGAATTAACTTGTGCTTTACCCAATCTCCTTCCTTTCAAAATAGGTTAAAAATAAAAAATTCTCTGATTCTTCTATTCTATATTCTATATATTTAGTTTTCATGTTTAATCTTGGACTGAAATTTTTAACGTGTATTTTCTTCAAACTTTCTCATTAGTTTTTCACTGAAAGCACGTATTAAAATGGAGTACCTTGCTTTAATTATTTTATTTCATTTCAATTCCTGAAGTACACAGAAAGACACTGCTCAAACATTTCAAATAACAAAAGGGAGACATTAAAATAAATAAATAAATAAAAACCTAGAAACATTTTATTCTAAAATTGATAACTTTTTCTCCAATTTCATCTAAGAAATCACAATACATATACCTCCACCTTCTGCAGACAATTAGAGGACCTATTACAGACCAAAAACCTACCACGAATCCAGGTGCCATGCTTACAATGAACCAGTTCACTTCTTCGTCGTCTTCATCTCCATTTTCAACTTCAGGCACTGAAACATTTTCAGTACAGTTTTTAGAGAGAGGATATCCACAGAGATTATCATTGCCGAGAAAACATGATGCATCGAAGCTTTGTAGCTGAGTGCTTAAAGGAATTTCTCCCGACAAGTTGTTGTAGGATAAGTTCAAAAGATTCAAGAACGTCAAACTTGAAATACTCTGTGGGATTTCACCATTAAGCTTGTTGTATGAGAAATCAATAGACTCTAATGATCTCATAACACCAATATTCTCAGGAAATCTTCCAGCAAAATGATTATGCGACCAATTTAATGACTGCAGTACCAAAAGCTCGGTAACTTCTGCAGGAACCTCTCCTGAGAAATTATTTTCTGAAAGGTCTATAGTTCTCACCAAATTAAGAATGCTGCTGTATTCAACATTTTTCCCTTTTATTACGAGAGATGTCTTCTCGATAGAAATGCGAAAATTGGTTGAATATGTGATGTCGTTGTACACCGAATAGTTCATTGTCGCCATGGCACTCAAATTACTGATACATCTCGGTATGCCTCCAGAGAGATTGTTGCAAGCAAGGTCTATAATCTGGAGAGAAGTTAAGAGGCAAAATTCTTTGGGAAAGAGACCGTCAAACTTATTTGAACGAAGGATGAGAATAATTATTCTTGAAAAACTTTCTCCAACCCATGCGGGAACATTTCCGGAAAATTTATTATCACCTATGTTGAGGGTTAGTAATTGGGTACAATTTTTGAATGACTCAGGAATTTTTCCAAAGAGGGTGTTCTTCTGAAGATGCAATGACTCGAGTGAACTTAAGGTTCCCATGGAGAAGGGAAGATTACCGGAAAAATTATTGTTACCCAAATTCAAAACTTTTAAGGACTGAAAATTCATCCAACAATCAGATATTTCTCCGGACAAAACATTTTCTCCAAGATCAAGAATTTCCAGTTCCTTTGACTCCTTTAATCCATGACATAAAAGTTGAAAGATAGAGCCTGAGAAATAATTGTTGGAAAGATCAATTCCATACAGTTCATTAGAGGATACTTGAGGCAATGGACCATAGAAATTGTTTGAACTCAAGTCAAGGTATTGAAGATGAGTAGCCTTGTGCAAATTAGGAATCTCTCCATGAATCCGATTATTGGAAACGTTCAAAGAATAAAGTTGGGGAGAAGATTCCCAAAATTTATCAGGAATTGCATCTTGAATTCTTGAGTTGGAGATGTCAAGCTCTAACAAAGATTTTTGTGAGAGAAGCCAAGATGGAAATCTATTTCCTACTAAATTACAAGATTCCAAATTTAACTCTTTCAGTTGAAAAGATGGAATCCAATCAAGACTAACATTTAATGTTAATGAGTTTTTAGAAACATCGAAAGACTTTAGTTTGGAAAGCTTGGCAAAGTGAATTTCAGAAAGAGATTCAAACAGTGTGTTATTGGAAAGATTTACACTTTCTAAGGATGAGAGTTGCCCTAAAGACAACGGAATAGGACCAGAAATAAAGTTATTACTTAAAGAAAAAGTTTTGAGATTTTTTAATTGCCTAATTCGATCGGTTAAATGACCGAAAAGTTGACATTCAGTCATTTCCAACACCTCTAGTCCATCTAAAATACATGTTGAAAAAATATTTAAAATTTCAGAAATCTTTTGATTCATGTTTGAATGTGACAGGAAGAGTGACCTTAAATTACAGAGTCTTCCGAATGATGTTGGAATTCTCCCTTCAAGGTTATTAAAAGAGAGATCAAGTGTTTGGATTGAAGTCAAGTTTCCTACACAACTTGAAAATGGACCTTGCAAGAGATTACTCCAAAGAGAAAGAAACTCAAGACCACTGAACCTACAGAAAAACCACTCAGGTATTGTAGAATTGAAGTTGTTGGCTGATAGATCAAGATATCTCAGAGATGTCAAGTTTCCTAGGCCATGAGGAATCAAACCCTCAAAATTATTGAGACTTAGATCAAGAAAGACTAAATGATCACTAAGACCAAAAACCCAAGGCATCACAGAGGTACCTAGCGGGTTGTCCGAAAGATCAACGGTGGTAAGAGATGAAAAGTTATATGAGGATAGAGATAGTGAAGGAAAGTAATGAAGTTGGCAGAGGGCCAACTTTATTACTTTCAAAGAAGGAAGTGAGTTTATTGCAGGTAACCAATCATAGACTTTGTCGAGGTTCACACAACTCAAATCAATGTGATTCATGGATGAAAGACTAGATAGCCAGGAAAGAGTTTCGGCATAATTACCGAAATTCCCATTCAAGTCAAGGTACTGTAGATTAGATAGATTTGCGAGTTGGTGAGGAATCATTCCTATAAATCCAGTTCTAGAGAGATTAAGATATCTTAATTTCCCCATTGAACCAAGAAACTTTGGAATCTCTATGCCTTCAAAATTATTACCACTTAAATCCAAGTAATACAAATGTTTAAGCTCAAGTAAAGAGGGATTCATCTTACCACCCAACTTTGACACCTCATAAGGATTTCCAAGACGGAGCAGGACGACATGTCCTGTGATATTGTGGCAAATAACACCAGTCCATTTACAGCAATCTGCGTCCCCAATATTCCAAGAGACAAGTCGGTCTGAAGGATCATGTAGATCGTGCTTGAACCTTAGAAGTGCTTCTCGCTCATTTTCCAAGCAACTCACGTAAGTACTTCCACTGCACGAGCTCATGTTGATTGATGCTATGGTAGTCAACGCAAGAAAAAGAGAGGAGAAAGTAATATCCGTGGTTGGTTTCATTGCCATGCAATTTCCAGAGAAATTATTTGTTAGAACAAAGAGATGTACAGGCATGAGAATCTCGTTAATTACAAGCAATTTATAGGCGGAAGTTACATACCTTTGTCAAGTGAACTTTCCTTGCCTTTAATTTCTTCCTCAATCTGAGATCATATATGCCTGTAAATATCTACCTGCCCAACGTAATGACTTCGTCATCCAATTTTAAAATGAAAAATTATCACTGAATTACTGTGAGGTTACTTTTAGTTTTTCTAATTAGTAATTATAGCTTAAAAATTATACTTATAAAATATTTAATAAATATTTTTAATTATAGTTTATAAGTTGAAAATGAATTTGGCAAACATTTTTTTTTGGTGAAAATTTTATATTAAGTTAATTATTTTGTCAATAGTAATATAATTAAACTTTTTTTTTCATAACTAACCACTTTAATTTCACAACCTAACCACAAAATGGAGACGCAGTTTGAGAGGAGATGTTAGGAATGAAATGAAGATCATAGAATCAATATTTGGTCCTAAAGATCATGATCATAATCAGATGAAAATTATTCTTGATCAAGCAATTAAATATGGCCGAATACAAAAACATTATGACATTGACCTATGACAAAAATAACTAATAGTCATTTTAAAATGCAAAGATGATAAGAATTGTAACCACTGTGTAATCAACAAAAATTTGTAAGAAAAAATATTTTTATTTTAACTTATTCTTTTTTTTTTCTCGAATTTAGACTTTTAGCTAGATTGAATTATAAGAATGAAGTTTATTTATTTCCAAATTTTTGTATCAAAGAGGTACCGAACTCGCCAACCAACTTTGAAATATGAGCTGACCTTTTGATTTCTATACAAATATCTCTTATTTCATTTTCAAATTACTGTGACAAAGAAATTGACCATTACTTACGGTCATCGTAATGATGGAATTTAGCAAGGTCTATTTTTTAAAATCCAATCAGGAAGAAGCAGCTGTGACCTCATTTTCTAGGTTAATGTCGCTGCAAGATGTTTCAAATATATTTTAATAAGTCTTGTTAAGTACTGTTTATATAACTTATATTTTTTATAAAAATATTTATGGATCTTATATATATTATAATATTTTACATAATTTTTAAAGAGTTGTAAGTTATATAGAGAATAACTTAGTAATTACCTATTTTAATTGCACTAGTTATAATTACTATATTCAAAAGTTGCGCATCTAAATTTTTGACCTGCTTGTCTTTTTCAAAACAGAATTATGTTGCGTGGTGGACGGGTATTTAAATCAGGGCCTACTATGTTACACTTAACGTAACCTATAGTCAAGCAAAATTTATTCGCTGGCCCACTTAGTCTTACTGTTCTATTATTCATTTTTGCACTAACAAAGCCTGGTTATAAATTACAATAAATGTAACTTAAAAAAAATCCTTTAAATTATATTATGTTTTAGAGGAATACTACATATTTTAAATTTTTTATCCCAAATAATTATTCAAAGTGTTATGGTATTTATTAATTGATTGGTAATATAATATAATTAACTCACTTTAACTTTACTAACTAATTGATAAATGACACATCACTTAAAATGGTTATTTAAGGTAAAAAAATTTGAGATATATAATATTATTGTATATTTTATATTGGAAAATTTTGATTGCACAACTAACAAAAATTGACATTTATTAATTATCTCTCTAAAATTAGAAGTTCGCGTATCAAAGAGTTAATTTATCAAACTTTATCTACCCATTGACAAATAATATTAATGTAAGCCGGTTAATTTTGGAATACCGAAGGATTTATTAGTGATGGTGGGTATATTTTAAGAAAATGGGTGTCATAAGAAATTTGTGGATTCAAATAGCCCATCCTATAATAAATTTCTCTAATTTATAAAGACAAAATTATCCTTAAAATTGTAAATTAAAAATTGATTTTAAAAGTTAATTTAAAAAAATTATTGAAGATGTTATGAAATAAAGATTTCTCTGCAATGATATATATATTTCTACATTATTGATGGTGAGATTATTGTGAACCCTTATATTTAAGTGTTTTAATCTCATTCATGTATTTAATATAATTTAATATAGTGATAATTAATTAATTGATTAAAATATAAGTGTTTTGGTGGCACCAAAACAAAAGAACTTGAGATATTGCATTTTATCGTACCTCTTTTTATTTTTATTTTTAAATTTAAAATCATCATTTTAATGGTTTGTTAATTAGCTATATCATTTGAAAATAATTACTTTTTTTTATTAATAGAGATAATGTGTACCTTTGATTAGATCCAAAGGTACATATTCTTTACGTTATTAATACTATAAAAAAAATTGCAGCATCATAAAAGACCTATAAAATAATTATAATTCTATGTAGATTCATCAAAACAACCTTTTTATCTTTCCATTCAAACAACTCTTCATTTCTTATAACTCCTACTATTTCATAAGAACTTATAACTAATGATGTATCTACGTTATTCATTTGTATGATTATATGATTATAAAAGGAGGACTCATCTTATTTATATATAGTTTGTGCTCTCTCTCTCTTATTATGGTATGTTCATAATTGATGAATAATTTGAAAAAAGAATATTTTGTCTTTTAATTAGTGACAATAAATGAAATTATGAGCAAATTGGTACATTTATTAGTCAATATGAACAACCATCCAAACTAATGGAAAATCTAACGGGTTGGGTAAGGTAATGACTTTTGAAATATTAGAAATGGAATAAGGAAATGTTTATTACTATTTAGGTGTGTGGAGTCAAATTTATAATTTTTTTTTCTTCTGACAGACAAATATAAAAATGTTGAATTCAAATTTACCCATGTCATTTTGTGAAATCTAATTTGGAAGAAGTAGATGTGACCTCATTTTCTACATCATGTCTTTGCAAGATGTTAATTTGATGTAGGTTCTTCTATGGAAATTAATTTCAAACTTTGTTTTTGAAAAAAGTAGATGTGATGGCCTTATTTTTTTTAAGCCTAATTATTACTTTCTTAATCGAGAACTTCAATATCCATTATTAAAGTTTTGTCAGTGTAATAGATATTTGGCATCATTTAGATTTTTTGTGTAAGAATCATGTGATGAATGGGCGGAGTGATACCTTGAATAATGTATACATTGGGAAAAGAACAGTCAAAGAGCTCTGAGAGTTTTTAGACTGAAAATATAAGACTGAGGATGTTGGTATCAAAAATTTTGTTGTTAGTCACTTCCTAAACTATAAAACGATGGACTCTAAAATTATGATGAGTCAGGTACAAGAGTTTCAGATCATATTATCAGAAATTCTTGCTGAAGGGATGGGGTTGAGTGAAACTTTTCAAATGGCTGCTATTATTGAAAAGTTGCCTCCTGCTTGGAAAGATTTCAAGAGTTATTCAAAGCATAAGTGTAAAGAAATGAACATTAAAGGGTTAGTTGTTAAGCTTCGAATTGAAAAAAACAACGGAATTGCAGAAAGAAAAGGGGTTGTTTCTGTGGATAAGGCAAATTTTGTTGAAGTTGGTCATAAAAATAAGAAAAACAATAAGTTGGGTTCAAAGGGAGGAGTCTCTAAGAAGCAAACAAAATTCAAGGAAAGTGCTTCAACTGTGACAAGATGGGTCACAAGGCTTCGGATTGTAGATTGTCTAAGAAGAAGTGCTAGGCAAATGTAGTGTAAAACATCATTCAAGTTGTCTCAAACATTAAACTTTCAGCAATAGCGTCTGAAGTGAATCTAGTTGGCTCCAATACAAAAGAATAGTGGATTGATATAGGAGCAACTAGACATATATGCTTAGACAAAGAATTGTTCACTTCATTTGAAACTATTAGCAATGGAGAGAAGCTATTTATGGGGAATTCAGCTACGTCTGAGAGCGAGGACCAAGGAAGGTAATTCTGAAGATAACTTCTTAAAAAGAGCTAACTCTGAATAATGTGCTCTATGTGCCTAAGGTTCGAAATAACTTGGTGTCTGGATCACTGTTGAACAAATATGGCTTTCGGACGGTGTTTAAGTCAGAGAGGATAGTTTTGTCGAAGAATAGAATGTATATAGGAAAAGGTTTTGTCAATGATGGGCTGTTTAAGCTTAATGTAATGACTATGAAACCAAAGATTAATAATAAAGCTAGTTCTTCTGCTTATTTGCTTGAGTCTTTTAATCTATGGCATGGTAGATTAAGACATGTTAATTTTAATTCTTCACATAAATATTAATTAACATAAAGCATATTCCAAATTTTCAAATTGACTTAAAATATGAGTGTGAAACATATGTTGAGGTAAAACTAATAAGGTCATCTTTTCAAATAATTGAAAGAAATACTAAACCACTTGATTTAATATATAGTAATAAATGTGATTTTAAATCCATTTCAAATAAGAGGTGGTAATAAATATTTTTTTACCTTTATTGATGACTGTATAAAATATTACTATGTATACTTGTTGAAAAGTAAAGATGAAGTTTTAGAGAAATTTGTTCTCTATAAAAAATGAAGTTGAGAATCAATTTTATAGGAAAATCAAATTATTAAGGAGTGACTGTCCATTTGAGATACTGTGTGAACAAAGTGGAATCATACATCAAATCATAGCTCTTTTTTCACCTCAATCTAATGGGATTGCAGAATAAAAAAATCAAACCTTAAAAGAAATGATGAATGCCATGCTAATAAGTTCTGGGTTACCTCAGATATACGGGGAGAAGTTGTTTTGTCAACTAATTATTTGTTAAATAAGATACCCCAAAAGAAAAAAGATAAAACCTTGTATGAATTGTGGAAAGTTGGAGCACATTCTTATAAATTCTTACAAGTGTGGGGGTGTCTTGCTAAAGTAGTGGCTCCTCAACCTACGAAGGTGAAATTATGACAAAAAACTATTGATTGCATTTTCATCGATTATGCACATAACAGTAATGTTTATCAATTTCTTATGCATGAGTCTAAAATTCTAGATGTCTACAAAAATACGATAATAGAAATGCATCATTTTTCGAACATGTGTTTCCTTGTAATTCTAGAGTGGAATCAAGAGAGCTACAATAATTTCATGAAACTATCATTAAATATAATCAAAATGAAAGAAAAGATTAAACTCAAAAAGAAGAACAAGAAGTTGAGGTCAAACATAGCAAAAGAGTTAGAACAGAAAAGTCTTTTGGTCCAAACTTTTTAATGTTTTTGTTAGAAAGTGTACTTTAAAGCTTTAAGGAAGATGTAACTTCACTTGAAGGCGCTTTATAGAAAGAAGTCATTAACAATAAATTTGAATCCATTTCACAAAATCATACATGTGAGTTAGTAGATCTTTCTCCAATATGCAAACCTTTAGAGTATAAATAGATTTACAAAAGGAAAATAAAAGCTAATGGATCAATCGTAAGTACAAGGCTATGCTTGTGATAAAAGGTTATAAGCAACGAGAAAGTATTGATTACTTGGATATATATTCTCTTGTTACAAGAATAAATTTCATACATATGATAATAGTGATTGCGGCTTTGCGCAATCTTAAAATACATCAAATGGATATAAAGACATCATTTCTAAATGGAGATTTAGATGAAGAAATCTAAATTGAGCAACCTTCAGGTTTTATAGCTCTAGGACAAGAAAAGAAACTCTATAAATTGGTCAAGTCGTTATATAGTTTAAAACAAGCACCAAAACAATGGCATGAAAAATTTGATCATACAATGATTATAAGTGGCTTTAAGGTTAACAAATAAGCCAAATGTATTTATGTCAATATAACAAAAAATGGCTATGTCATTTTATGTTTATATGTTGATGATATGCTCATTATTGAGAGTGATAATGACATGATTAAATTTACCAAGAATATGTTGAAGTCTAAGTTTGACATGAAAGATATGGATCTTGTAGATGTCATTCTGGTGATTAAAATCTCAAGGGCTTACAATGGACTTATTTTAAATCAAACTCATTTTGTAAATAAATTTTTTGAAAAATTTAATAAAGATGAAACTACTGTTTCAAAAACTCATTTAGATATGAGTTTACATCTATTTAAAAATAGAGGAGTATTTCTAAAATAAAATACGCTAAAGTGATAGGCAGCCTATTTTACTTGGCAAGTTGTACTAAACCAAACTTAGCCTATACAATAAGTAAACTCAGTAGATACACAAGTAATCCAAAAGCTGATCACTGGAAAGATATCGTAGGAATACTTAGGTATCTTATACACTCGTAACTATAAACTACACTATAATAGGTATCCAGCAGTATTAGAAGGATATAGTAATGCAAACTGGATATTAAATGTAAAAGACTCAAAGTCTACTAGAGACTATACTAGGAGGTGCAGTTGTATTGTAAAAGTCTTTTAAATAGATTGTAATCGCTAGATGTACAATGGAATCTGAATTCATTGCATAAGATAATGTAGTGAACAAGTAGAATGGCCACAAAATTGTTTAGAGGGTATTCCAAGGTGGTCTAAGCCTGTGCCTACAATTTGCATTCATTACGATAGTCAATCAGTCATTGGTAGGATACAGAGCAACATGTATAATGGTAAATCTAGACATATACATCATAGACATAATATCATTAGATAACTTATTTTTACTATAGCTATTTCTATTGACTATGTGGTCAAAGGATAACATTACGGATACGTTAACCAAATGAATATATAGAGAGTTATAGAAAAAATCATCAAGGGGAATGGGACTAAAGCCTATAGAATAATAAGTCAATAACGAAGGAAAACCTAACCTAGTTGACTGGAGATCCTAAGATCTAGGTTCAAAAGAACAACCTAATTATTAAATACTAATGTTGAATTATTGTGGGGGTTACCTCATTGTCCATTCCTATAATGAAACAATGATGCCCGTAGATGAAAGGTTGAGCTAGGCTCTTAATGATTCTTATGTGCTGAAAATACGAGCAGAGTAATGCCAGTTACTCTTAATTAAAATATTACCTATATGAGAGAGAAGTGGGACCACTTCAAAAGGAATTAATAAGGGTTCAGTTCTTAAAAATATTTGTAGAACTAAGTAGATATTCAGGGCCAAAACGAACATAACCATGAGAACTCAAACATAACCATGAGAATTCAACAGTGTTATGAGGGATACCTGTGTTTAGTATATTACCGTTTACATAAACGACATAACAGTTAAAAGACATTGCGCCTACTGATCAATCAGTAAAATAAATATACTATCACAAGGGAATGTTTAAAGGTTGAGACCTACCTATCCTATGGAAGTTTCAATCCAGTGAACTTGATCATTAAGGTAAAAAAATTGTTTTGATGTCAAAACTTAATGATTTTCTGTTTTACTGTCAATTTTAATTCATGTGGAGGATTGTTGAAAAATTAGCATATTAGTATGTTATTTTGAGGGAACATTTTGAGTGGGACCTACTTAGAAAAAGTGAAAAATCTTGAGAGATTCGAATTATACTTTGTAAATACTTTGAGATGATATATTTATACATTTATATAATGATTGGGAGAATGAGAAATTGACTCTCAAAATACACCATCGAAGTTAAAAATTTGAAAAGAAATTGAGCTTATTCTATATAAAAAAAAATAAGTTAAGGGATTTATGTTTATATATAAATATTCATTTATACATGAGTAAAAATTTTAAAGATAAACCTTAAGCTCGATTTGGTTGAACTCATGTGGCCGCGCGTCCTGCATGCACGAATATTGGCCCAAAATCCCTTGTACCCACATTACAGTTTTTGTGTATTTTCAATTGCTGACTTCAATTTTCCAATACAATGGACAATCACCATCAATTAAGCTTCGTCCAGCGCCCAAAACTCATAAATTAAACTATTTATATAATACTAATTTGATAGCGTCCTTGGAGCCTTGGTGGATAAGTGTGGTAAGATAGAGGAGTCCATTTGGTGGTGAGAACCCAGACAAAAGTGAAACAAGACTCGGACAGAAGAGCAAGAAACGAAGCGATTCCAATGTGCTTGGAAGACAAGATCCTGTAGAAGAGGTGAGAGAAAGAAGAAGGAAGAAGATGGTGACATCTAAAGCTCTTTTTGTTGTGTTCTTGGCAATAACCTTTTCGTATAGACGGAGAGATGACATACTGATGGATTAATTTGGCCACCGAGATTATAAAAGAAATATGTCAATATAATAGTTTGGTTTTATTTTGTGGATAGTTAATTTAGTAAAGGGATAAACCGAAATTAAGACATTTCTAAATAAAAATATAGGGCAACGTATAACCACAAAATTTTGGATATAAAGGATTTTCTTGAGAAATAATAATAATAATATTTAATTACTGAGCACTATTATTCGT
Source organism: Murraya koenigii (assembly GCA_025617385.1). Lineage (NCBI taxonomy): Eukaryota > Viridiplantae > Streptophyta > Magnoliopsida > Sapindales > Rutaceae > Murraya > Murraya koenigii. The sequence goes on along the minus strand of CM046813.1, from coordinate 5,257,643 downwards.
TTATTTTAGTATAACATAATGATTACACAATTATATATATGTAAACTGAAGAAGCATAATTTAATTGCATGCATGAGTCAAAATAATAATAACATGGGGTCATTCAATAACTTGATGGTAAATTACTGGTTAATGTTGAATTTTTTAATATTTAAAAAATATTTTCTATATTATAATTTATTTAAGTATTAAAAAGAATTAATATTAAATATTTTAGGTATTATAGTTTTTTCGAAATAAAGTATTATAGTTAAAATAAGATATATATACTAAAATATATTTTATATAAAAATAAATAATATCGTTACATTCTCTGTCTTTAAATCTTTAAATGTTCTGCATGATGTAATACACAAGAATTTCAAAGACTATTTTGTATAAAATCATTATCAGTCGCCATTCTGATCTGACAAATACATCTTCAGGAGCATTTCATCAAGTTTAAAGCCCTTCAATAGCTACGACAAATGATTCTCAGATACATACTTGCCTCCAAATTAGAAAAATTTTAAAAATAGTAATAGTTGAGATAGACAAAGGACAATACTAGTAATAAATTTTATTTTATTTAAAATAAATAATATTAAAATTTTATTTTTTAAATAAAATAAACAATATTTATCTTTTAAGCTACTTAAACAATATCAAATTGATATAATCTGGACTTTTGTGTTAAAAAATTTTTACTTTTTAACTTTTTTTTTTGAGCTTTCAATAAATACAGGGGGTATAATATTAATAATTGAATATATAAATCTTACTTTTTCGTTAAATCCAACTGTGAATGACCAAAATAATAAAAAAATAAAATTGGTGGTACCTTGCAACTGTTTGCAAGGTAGCTGGATCCTAGTAATTAGTATGACACATACAATAACAAATTTAATTTTTTTAGCTAGATTTAAATATTATCAATTTTTTGGTCAAAAAAGTAAAGATAAAGCACAAAGTTCAAAAAAATCTAAATTTTCCACTCAAATGTGTTGTGACAAATTTGTGGCGGGTAAATTCTATCACATCTTTATGTCAGGTACTATTCCTTACCTTTTAAAAAAAATAAAAATAAAAAACTTCTTGACAGGTATTGTGCCTGTCATCTTTTCGTGACTCCACATACCATAAAATATTTATGTCATCCACCCCCAAGATGATAGTTTTTGCATGTTAAGTCATTTTTCCTGTACTGAAATGCAAATTCCTAGCTCCAGAACTTGCATTCAAAACTACACATATCTTAATTCTATTGGTTGGTTGTATATATCATAAAAATAAACACACTAATGATGGTTTACTATTTAGATTGGGGAATTGAAATCTAAAATTAAAATGATTAATTGTGTTTATTTTATAAAATAAAATTAAAAATTAAAATTAGAATTATGAGATTCACTCTAATTTAAAAATAAGAAATGATAGATTAATTCTCAAGAGAAACTTGCGAATGAGTTCTTAAGAGTGACCATTTTGCCCCTCCATAAAATTAAAATACCCATTTTGTCATCAATTATAATTAATTAATCAATATATTATAATTAACTAATTAATATAATATTATAGTTAATTAATTAATTAATATACTATTATAATAATAATTAATATTTTATTATAGTTAATTAATTAATTAATATACTATTATAAAAGTTTTGTTACAAAATATGGTTGAATTTAAAAAGTAAATGAGTCAATTAAAATAATTTCATAATAACGATCAATTAGTAGGGATGTCAATGGGCACCGCCCGTAACAGGTTTGTTAATATCAAACTCACACCCGTATAAAATTTAAATTACCAAACTCACACCCGCATTCGCTGCGGATTCTAATTTTTTAAGAAAACCCGTTCGCTACGGGTTTTGATAATTACTAAATCCATAATGCTACTCGACAGATGTTTTACGAGTTTTCACATTTAAAATTATAATGTTTAATATGTAAATTTATATTAATAACTTAAAATGCCACATAACATACTCAATTCTAAATTTAATTAATGTAAATAAAAAAATTAAAATTTCAACATCAATTCGACATAAATTTTCTAATTTAAGTATGAAATACATAAATCCACAAAAGAAAACACAAATAATTCATGATTTAAGTTAAACAACAATTACTGTTTCATTTTCTTATTTAACACAAGTTCCAAGAGTTAAGATTTTCATTTTATTGACTATCATTTGCACTCATCCATCATGATTCCTACAATAATAATTAAAATTAAAAATATTAATCCAAAGAACAAATTATAATAATGAAATAATCTATGCATTAAGTTAAAGAATAATAGTCTATACAAAATTATAATAAGCATATAATAATTCATGCATTAAGTTATGACTTACACACACCACAATTGTGATAAGTTCAGAACACTTTATATTTATTTAGTTTACATATTTTTAAATTTAATTATTTTTACAATTAAAATATTTAAAAAAATAATTGCGGATATCCAACAGATATTTAGTTAATGCCAAATTCACCCACAAGTTAGTGCGGATTTCAATTTCTAATACCAAACCCATCCGCAACCCACAAAATTACCTGCAGCGAGTTAGTTTGAGCGGATTTGCGGGTTTACGGGTACAATTGTCATCCCAATCTACTAATAATGATTGAGTCAATCAATCTTTAATGACAAATAATATTTCTTAACCAATTCTAATGAAGATAAAGATAATTAATTATTTTGATTTATTGTTTTGTTTTTATTATTATTTGATTTTTCTCACATAAAGAAAAGTCATTGACGGAGAGGAAACTCTTCGTTCTTCATATTTGGATTCAGTGCTCTACAGATGCGATGATCTTGTGTTAATCTTTGTTACAAAATTATGTTCACTGTTATATAAGTATGTAATATTTAATTAATTCTCAATCATACATAATCGATATCACTATTAAAGCACTAGATCCACGATACTTATTAAATCTTTACCATACACAATTATAAGATTTAAATTACTTGTTTAATTTACCCCAAAAAAAAAAAATTACTTTTTTATTATGAAATCATGACCGACCAACAATTAGTTTGCGAATGATTTATTATATTAAGATAATGAGCAACTTGTCAAAACAGCCAAAAGGGGGTAAAATTGAAAATGAGTTCCAAGACGAATATATTCCACTAAAGAAAGGACAAAGGATATTGATGGATCATGACTAAGTAAGAAAGCTTCATGCATTATCATTTACCAAATGGTCAGATCTCTAATTGAACTGCAAATGTAAAATGTTGATTAATAAAAAACTTTCTTAACCAATTTCTAAGTTGGAGAGGATCAATAATTTTGATTTACTATTTTATTTCCATCCTTATTTCATTTTTCTCACCCATAAACAAAAGTCATTGACGGAGGAAAATCTTCCTCCCTTCAGATTTGGATTTAGTCTCTTCTGATGTGATCTTGTGTGTTAATCTTTCCAAATTACTTATTTAATTATGAAATACAACGACCGAACAACGACTAATTGTTTGCGAAAGATTTAATTAAAGTACGATAATGAGCAACTTGTCAAAACGGACAATATTATTGGGGTTGATGGGTCAAGGATGATGAGTTTCCAAGAAGAAAATTCCACTAAAGCTAGAAAGGTCAAAAGAGAATAATGGATGATGACTGAAAGAGTAATTAAGAAAGCTTCATTACCATTTCCCAATTGATCAAATCTCTAATGAAAGAGATGGAGATTGAGCAGTCCCATATACACCAGCATCCTTTAACACTCTGCGAGAAGAATGATGAGGGCAAGCTTCTTTGCCCTCTCTGTGGCTACCCTTTCGGGCACTACAACCGTTGCAGCACGTGTAGGTTTTATCCGGAACCGAAACAATGTTTTGCTTGCCACGATGAATCCACCTCACACGATACATTTTACATCTGCAAACTGTGTTGGCCCAACTCTCCTATTTTTCATAAATCATGTGCAGAATTGCCGTTACAAATCCAAATCTCTTTTCGTCCACATTGCTCTTTCTTCTTCAGTAGTGGTTCAGATATGTTCTCTTTCACAAGCACACGAAAATTTTGTTGTGACTTCTGTGACTGGCCACAGAAAGGCTACCGGTTCTGCTGTTACCTGTGCGGTTTTCAGATTTGTGCAAGATGTGCTGTAAGACTCATCGCGTTTCATGAAGATAGCGAAGAGCACATTGAACATTTCAGTCACCGGCATCCCTTGGACGCCTTCGAGGTGCAGGATAAGAAGTGCATGATATGCTTGGAAAATCTAGACGGTCAAAGCTATGGTTGTGTCCCTTGTGGCTTTTTAATCCATGAATCGTGCAGAAAATTGCCCCAACAACAAACTCAACATCCTTTCCATCCGCATCAAGGACATGGTTTGTCACTCGTACATAAGGACATATTGGACTGTGAAGCTTGTCTCTCAATGACTGGCTTTTTTGTGTACCATTGTGTGAAGTGTGGGTTTTGCTTGCATCCTCAATGTGCGTCTCTGCTGCCAAACGTGAAGTACAAAGGTCACGAGCATCTTCTTATTCTAATGGAGAATATGTCCTACAAAGGCGAATGCGAAGCATGCGGTGATAAGATTGACGGTACTTTCTTTTTTCGGTGTGTCCAGTGTAGGCTCAATTTTCATGTCCAGTGTGACTCAGTCCCAGCTTCACTACCACCAACTATTGTGCATAAAAATCACCACCATCCTCTCACACTCGTCACTTATGTCAAATATTATGTTGAACTACTTAAATGTTACTCTTGCGGTGAAGAAATAAATCCAAAGCATCCTTGTTATCTTTGCGTTGAATGCGAATATTATGCACATGTGCGTTGCGTGGTGATGACTGAGATACCATGCGTTGATCCAGAGATATTGAGGCATACCAGCCGTAATGATTGCACATATCTTCTTCTTGAAAACAAGAGGAATGATGATGAATTGGGACATTTTAGTCACTGCCATCCTTTGACCGTCTTGGAGGTAGGTGATGTGGAATGTAAATTATGCTGCAAAAATATCCATGGCTCGAGCTATGGTTGCGCCCATGTGAGTTTTATATCCATAACTCATGTGCTGAATTGCCGCTAGAACTCCGACACCCTTTCCACCCACACCCACACCATTGTTTGACACTCCAAGAAAGCAAGCTTTTCGAGGGATGTTACTGTGATGCATGTGACTTCAATGTAAATCCAGGCATGAGCTACCGATGTAATTACTGTGACTTTGTCCTGCATCTTGAATGCTCGTCTTTGAAGCCAAGCATAAAGTACGAAGGTCATGAGCATCTTCTTATTCTTGTGGAGAATATGTTCTATCAAGGGATATGTGAAGCATGTGGTTTTGAAATTGAGGGTACTTTCTTTGTCCGGTGTGTCCAGTGCTGCTTCAATCTTCATGTCCAGTGCGGACCAACCACAGTCTCACTACCACAAACTGTTGTGCATAAACATCACCATCATCATCCTCTGTCCATCTCTACTAAGTTACTAGTTAAAGATGATTCTAATGTACTTTATTGTGACGCTTGCGGGGAGGAAAGAAACCCAAAGCATCCGTATTATTGCTGTGTTGAATGTGAGTACAACGCTCATGTGCGTTGTGTGCTCACTGAGGTACCACATGATGAACGAGTGAAGCTGAGACATTTCAGCCACGATCACTACTTGTACTTTGTTCTTGAAAGCCAGAGGAATGATGATGTTACTTGCTATGCATGTAAAATATTAATCCAAGCAGATGATCCAGCATATGGTTGTGATCCCTGCGGATTTTATCTCCACAAATCCTGTGCTGAATTGCCCTGGCAGGCACAACATCTCCTCCACAGACATCCTCTCCATGTCACGACAGATGATTCTAAAACAGACCGTGTATGCAGTGCCTGTCATAAACATGTATCCGGCTTCATTTACGGATGTAACCATTGTGATTTCACTTTAGATATTGACTGCTTTTCATTGCAATTTCGAGTGGAACTGCAAGGTGATCAGCAAATTTTCACTTTCTTTGAAAAGTTAGATCACAGCTCGAAATGCCAGAGCTATAACTTCATGCATTTAGACGTATCCAATCAGCGTTGTCTGAAGTGCAACTTTAATATCCATCTTTTACATTCTCCATTGCCACAAACTATTCAACACATGAGTCACCATCATTTGTTGACCCTCATGGATAGTCTTGTTGATGATGAGTACGATGCACAAATTTGCGATGTCTGCGAGGAGGGAAGACACCCTAAAGCATGTGTTTATTATTGTGCAGAATGCGACTTCATAGCAGAATTTGATTGCGAGATTTCTGAGGTAAGCTTAATTATATGCCTATATCGTTTAGAAAATCCTACATTGAGTCTCCAATAAATTGCATTGAATATAATATAAGTTCCATATATCGTAATGGTTATAAATTTACACGAGTTATTTTGCTGGATATATAGGTGAGACTAGCTCTACAGAAAAAGCACCGAGATGTAGAGTTTAGATTTATCAATTGGGAGAGTATTATCCATAAGAGCACTACTGGTGAGGTGATCAAAAGTGAGAGCTTAACCTTGAAGGATATTGGAGAGTCCTTAACCGAAGAGGAAGCTCAGCAATTCAGTGACATACTACAGGATTTGGATAAGGAAGTTGAAGATATTCGGGAGAGAGTTTCTACTGATCAGCCTGGCCTTCATTCGGATGAAGACTGCTTACAGCTTATGGCAGTAGTCTCTTCAACGGAAAACGCGAAGTCATTAATGGAATCGCCGAAAGCTCTCTCTTTGTATTTCATGGAGGATTTGTTTGAGTGGGAGGATTATACGTCAGAGCTTATCAATGTTAATGATAATTATAAAACCACTCCAAGTTTGGCCCGTGTTCTCAAAAAACTGCTTGACAAATACGGGGATATTGGTTCCAGTTGCAATTTAAACCAAGGACTAAAGAACTATGTCGTTGTCCTATTTGTGCGACTGTGCATAGTGTGTGCGACACTATGGTTCAGGACATCACCGATGACTTAATTTACACCTGGTGGAGGAACTCCAGAATTGCTCAACGTGCAGGGTTTAGAGTTGGTTTTGTGTTTGGTCATTTGGAGAGAATTGCGAAAGGTCGTCATGGAATTGATACTGAGTTATACCAGAACAGTCCCATTCGCTATCAATATGAAAAGATGTCTAAGCTTTCAAAAGAGATCGAGGAGCTAGCCCAAGATATTGAGGAACGAGAAGCCAAAATGGACGAATTTAGGAAGCAAGCACAGGAGATGATATCTACTATTTATCCTCAGAGATTGAGATTGGAGACTGAGGGGTTGAGTAAAGCTATGGATATTGGGATAGTGAAAGCAGGAAAGCACACCGGATTGCTGTGATTCTTCTATATAGAAGACAAGTTAGTGTCTTTTCTTATTTGGCTTCTGTTATTTTTCCCTCTAAAATTTACTATGATCTGTACAACGACAGTATCTCAATTCATAGAGATAGAGCTCATCTTACACAATTGCACAAAAAGAAGTGCTAACGCAGCTGATTTGCGGATGGTAGGTAAAGGGATCCCGTATTTTCCTTTCCTGAACAGCCCTTGCAGAAAAGGCAAGAAGCATAGCACCACATACAAACTACAAAAGAACTCCCCAAGCCCTGCGCCCTGCCCACCTTGTGCTTCCAACCCTAGCAAGGCCATGACCAATGCTGTAACGTGCATCAACAGAATAGTCGTGCCGGGAATGAAAACAGAGGACTCGTCGAAGATCATTTTGTCATCATCTTCGCCACTGTCGTCTTCAGGAGTCCTAGGTTGATGAAATTTTTGTGTGATTTCAAAGATTGTTTCTGATAGTCCTAAGAGCTTGAGTATTACATTTAAAAGTCCACAGAACCATGCACCTGTTGCGAAAATTCTTGCCATACAGCTGTTAACCCACCATGAATGGATTGGGAAGCCAACACGAATGTAGTCTGATAAAGTAGACACTTTGTACATCACAAAAAGTGCAACAGGTATGCATATGCCCAATTCCTGAACCTGTTGTGGAAGCTACATATGTCATAATTCTATTGGTTGGTTGCATGTACAACAGAAGTACGCATAAGAATTTCTTACCTTTGGCAGGAAACTGGAGTTGGTGATGATGCAGTAAGCTGGAAGAGCAGCATAGCACAACTCAGGAATTGAGCGTAAGCCCCAAACAAGGATCCACAAATAGGCCAAGCATTGGCGGAATTGGAGCTTGCTTTTGAAGCAAGCAAAAATGGGATTATTTTTGCTAAATAGAATTTCAAGGAAACCTGTAGCCCATCTTTTTTGTTGGCTCATTGCTGCAGGGCCGCCAGGTGGCCCACAGCCAAGAAAGGGCCGTGGATCTGGCGAGCAATAGCCTGATCTCCAACCTTTTGCATGGATCATCATGCCAGTTATCATATCCTCTGTTATGGAGCCATATAAAAAGCCAACCTGGAAAAATGTAAATAAAATGTCATTATATGTTGGATGAATACTTTTAGCTTATAGTTCTTCATCGAATTATTGTATTCTATATTTCTATAAATCTATCACAGTTGAGTCTATTGAGAAACTAGATTTATTTATTTATAGTATAATTTATAGGTCTACTAAGTCTAGTTTAAAAATATACTCCCACATTATGCGGACAGAAATGTACTCCTATTCTCCATTTTTCTAAAGAGCTCCATGACCAATGGACTCGAATTAGGGTCCATTTGAGATTTAAGTTAAGAAACTGTAATTTAAAAGTTATAGTATTAAAGTATTTGGTAAACATTAATTAATTTTAAATATATGTTGATATAATTTTTTATTTATATAATAAAAAATTTATTACATCTTTAATAATTTTATTAAAATTATTATTTAAAAATTATATTTATTATATATTATTAATTTTATAATTATATTTTTTTAAAAGTAACTGTAGCTTACAAACTACAAAACCTCAATTTCAATTCAAACAAAAACTTAGTGCCATCAAATATGGAGGGCACGCAGCCAACACTTGAATGGTATACTTTGCCCGTGTGTATTGAAAATCTAACCAATAAAAGAGTATATGTCAAGGCACTTCTACACAGTAGATCTATTGTAGTATCATCTATACGAAAAATAAATAAATAAATAACTGAAACAGAAGCTAAAAAATTTGTTCGTAGTACTAGTTTGCTGCCTACCTTTTTACCCCAGTCACTACCATATTCATAGTCACATCCTGCAACTTGGTGTGCTACATCCAGTGAATTCGACAGATTGCTTGTAAAATATCCCGTTCCTTTCAAAGCATGAGCAGCTGAGTTGATTAATTCCTTCGAATTTCCAAACTTTTTCAATAACTCATCATCTGCTACTTTTCCTGCAAGATTAGGATTTAGAGAACAAAGTGCTTACGGGAATATTGGGGCTCCATGCTCAAGTGGGCTCAAGCGAAAAAAAATATAAGATGTGATTGGTGGTACTAATTTAATAATTAGATATCAATCAGTTAAATTTGGATCTAGTTACTGGCTAAGCTAAGTAGGCTGTGTTGTAATAACCTTTTCATAATATTTTACTAATAAAAATCCTTACATTGCACAAGATCTTTGAAAATGCAATACAAATAAGATCATAATAAGATCCAAATATATGTTTTGGTAACAGCATAAGAAAAAAAAAAAAAGAAAACAAGATTTTGGATTCCACACTAATATTAATTATGCCTAATTTTTAAAGATTTTGAATCACTTGTACATTTATATGATTAAGATTTAATTAACAATGCATTCTCAAAATTTAATTACCAATGCATCATTCTTATCCAGTAATCATTAATCACAACTTTACACTTATACCAGCACTAGGTAGGATTAACATAGAATCCAAATGCCCAGAAGGAAAAAAGATGCGTAACAGAATAAGAAATAAGAAAACAGAGTACCATTAAATTCATGAATATATTTTCCTTGATGATCTATCTCACCCGGCGACAGACCATACACAACATTTCGTCTATGAAAAGTTCCTGAACCTGCATAGAATGGTCCTTGAATTCCCGCCATTCCTTTATAGATAGTCTAACAAAATATTAAGCAAAACATACGAGTTAAACACCCAATTAGCTACGCATTAAACAAGCAATTAACTACATTAATTAATGCATTAAGTGTAAGTTTAAGAATAGAGCTAGCATGACTCACTTGATGCAAAATGGCTAGATGATCCGTTGGGCTATCATAGAAATATTGCGGACACTGAACAAACCCCCAGTCTCTTTCGTCATTGGAGCCTAAAAACAAACACATTGCTTGAAGAACAAGCTCTGGGTTGTTGGCATACATGTCGCAATCCACATTAAGCATGAATGGTGCATTGGTCATCAACCCGGAGACTCTAGTCTATTCATCATTCAAAATTAACTATAGTTACAAAAACAATAAGAATTGAAATTCTAACAGTTGAATCGCAACTTGAGTCTCAATTATTACGTAGCATTCATTATTGAATAATAAATTTTATAAGTAATAAAATTAATATTTTATTATTTATTGGATAATAAATTTTATAAGTAATAAAATTAATATTTTATTATTTACTAAATGAATGTCATGTTAGTTACAACTTCAATCTTCAATTGGGATTGAAATCTCTAGTATTACTCAAGTAAATATCCACTTACTAATACATTCATGGCCCCCGCTTTATAATGATGTGGATTCTTTGGCCTTTTCTCTCTCGATATGTAGATTAAATGTGGTATCCCATCTGAGCGACCTTGCATATTCTCCCATATAACCTACAAATAAATGATTAATCCAATGAATCTTCTTTTTCAGCTCTCCTAAAGAAAAAGTTTCACATCGGTTTAAATTAGTTTTTGAGGTAATAATATAAACTTGAGGTAAAAGTCAACCCTTGAAGAACTAGATATTTAAAAAAAAAAAAGTGACAAAATGATAACAAAATAGTAATTACCTGTTTACTCACCGTTTCTTCGGATGCCCAATTTTCTCAAGGATGAATTCTTTCATATATCAAGAGCTTTTCTTAGAAGTTGTTTCTTAGTGGTTTTTTAAAATGTCTATTCTTCACGACATTTTAAAAGCCGAAAATTGACTAAAGAAATATACTAGCTAGTTATTACCTTGATTATTGTTGGATGATTATGGCGTTCTGTATTGGAGAAAACTTCCAATTCCCCTGTTAGATCAAATGAAGTAGAATTGTTGACTGCAGCTTCAATGTTTCGGCAAAGACGCTCGTACTCTGCCTATAATTAACAAGATCATAAGTACACAATGTACAGATCAAACAGATTACATATAATAAGTGTGATGGCCATTCTCTCTTTACCCATTTGAGTAGGGTTCAAACTTAATATCTCTTATACCACTTTAAAAAATTTACCACTAAACTAGCACACACCCATGTGCAAGAATGAAAAGAATAGTTTAATACATTATCATAAATACACATGTAATAAAAGATTTTTAGAAGCTTGTAGAGCAGCGAATCTTGAAGCTATGATATATTTTTTTACCTTCATCTTTTTCCAGTCTTGCTGGAATTCCCATGAACTCGCACAGGTCGGTTCATCAGACTCACATGAGAAGTATCTAAATGGAGCTCTGAGTCGAATATTATACTTCTTACAAAATGGAACCCAAAGCTTGGCAAACTTTGATGCTTCAACGAGAGAGTAAAAGTTGAGAGGTGAGCAGCCATCATCAGACACGTAGCAAGCAAGCTTATGAGCTGGATAATCAACTGCCAACAAAGACAGCACTGTGTTTAATGTGAGGATTGGAGGCTCTAGATAAGGATCTGCAGTTGTCACAAAGATGTCTAGTGGAGGAAGCTCCTTTATCCTGTTGAAGTATTAACACATTTTAAAGTGACAAACTCAGGTCAGCACTGAATAAAAATCCTGCAAATTATTAAACTATATATTATTAATTTTGTTACCGTTCTTGGAGCCGTTGTGGATAAGTGTTGTACGATATAGGAGTCCATTTGGTGCTAGTGCTGAGAATCCAGACGAAGGTGAAGCAAGATTCGCATAGAAAAGCAAGAAACCAAGCGAATCCATTCTGCTTGCAAGATAAGAGCCTGTAGAAGAGAAGAGAAAGAAGAAGGAAGAAGATGGTGACATCTAAAAATCTTTGTGTTGTGTTTTTGGGAATAGCTTTTTCGTACAGAGGGAGAGATGACATTTTTGGATTCGGGCACCAGCAAGCAATATAAAAGAAAAATTGTAATTAAACTTCCCAATATTGTTTAGTGGGTTTTATAGCCGCAGGGCTGTCCATTTGTTGAACGTGTGGTGATGATGGAGTCGTATCCACAGCAGAAAGGAATTAGGGGTTGTCTAGTCAAGGAATTTGTTTGATTTCATGCGATTTTTGTGTACAGTATTTTTACAGTGCGGCCACCTTATATTTTTTGTATGAATACGTTGTGATGATTTATTAGAATAAATTTTTAATTATATTAAATTATATTATTTAATAACATGTCCGCATTACATATGAGAATGATTATGTATATCTATAATAATTACATATCATAGGCTATTATATTGATCAATAGAATCAAGGACGAAAAAATTATTGAGACAAAGTAGAACCACAAAAATTAAAAATATTAAGGGATTTAAAAAAAAAAATGATCGGTATGTTAGCATCAAGGGAATCCACTATGTTTGCGTATTATCATGTTAATTAGGATAATTACTGGGGAAACTGATGAAAGAGTCTCGAACTTTCGAAAAAGACACACAACCATGTCTATTGAAAAGTTTCATTAGTTTGGATAAAGGGTAATTTAGTATACTTACCCTGAGAGTACATAAGACACAATTTGAATAAGAAATAAAAATGAGTAACAAGGTTGTGGGATTGATTATTATATTATTAAAGATGTAAATTATTTAAATTATAATTTAAGGGGACTCATTTTTATATAATTGCATTTCATTATATTTATTAAAATTTTTAAACATAATATAATCGTATATAGTATAGTGAATTAATTCAAAGTTTGTCTGCCAATAAGAAGTGCGACCAATTTATTTAATATTAAAACTTTTGAAAATGAATGATTATTTTAAGAAAATTATTTTATCTCAATTGTTGTTTTTATAAATAGATTATAAATACATATCAATACAGTATTAAATTAATAATAGTAATTATATTTTTAGTTTCTTATTTAATATATTATATTAAATGAGGGAATACATTATGCCTAGTTTAAAAAGTGACTATTTATTGAGTTTTCATGACTAGCTATCCCACAAAATTTTCATTTTCTTATAATAAAATTTCATTATGTAAATATTCAACATTTAGATTTTTTGTTCTTGATAGTTAGAATGGTAAATAAGTCATATAAACTTTAAAACGGAATATTCAATTCAAACGAATGGAATTTGCTACCGGATAAGCGTTTTTATATCTTTTTTTAAATATTAAGAATTTTTTTATCCCTTTATCCTAAGCGTTGAGGTATCATTCTAGCTAATTATTTGGTTGGTAATATTTCTACCCATTAAATTGTGTAAACCCACCCCTACTTTAAAAAAAATAATAATTAGAAGTTTTTTTGAAATTTACATGCGACGTTGCTTAGATTACAACTCATATTATATGGGATTGCAATTGACATTATGTCATAATATAACTTATATTTATAATCAGATAATTACTGGGACTAATAATTATAAATTTATTTTCTGTCAAATTTATGTTATTTAAATGTAGAAGTATTGAAAATTTATTGGGGTTCAATTAAATTAAAAAGTTAGATTATATAGGTTATAAAATTAAATACCTAAATTATTATGGCATAATATATAATATAAATTCTGGTCAATTTGATATTTCTTATTATAAGGGTAAAGGAGTTGAAATTTAAATTATGTTAAAACAATATTAGTGGTCAAACATCAAAATGTTCAAGAGACTTAAATGAAAAAAAATCAAGGATCTTAATTGGTTTATTGTATAAACTTTTTCTTCATTTGAAATGCTAAAAAATAATGTGATTTTCTATAAACAAACTTTTTGATGAAATTGGGTGGGCTTAAAAAAATTGTGGGTTTGAAATATTCTACCCTAATTATTTTTTGAAATATTTCCCTTTATAAATACACCCAATTAAAAATAGTTGCTATTTGATAAATGAACCCCATTTAATAGCAAATATACCATTATATTTTGTAAAATATGTAGTATTTTATTTTTCTTCTAATAATACTTATTATTTTAGAATATGGATACAAATTCTCTTCTAATTTTATTTACTTATTGTTGGCATACTATATTTTGTAAAAGAAAATATTGTAAACATTATAGAGATGGCCCATTTTTTTTTGTATAATTTTGTAAAAAAATTATTTAACAATTCTTCAAAGTACGTAAAAAACTGTAGATTAAATGATTATGATGTTTTATGTAAATCAGATAAATGTATTTATTTTATGAAATTATTATTCAATAAGTAAATTTAAGGGTAGTATTGTAAATATAAAAAAAATCTACTAAGTGAGGTGTAGGCATGCAAAAAGCTGGGTTGGCTGCACTTAACAACGAGCTTAGCCTAGCCGCATACTTAAATTTAAGATACAGACTTCAAAATTAAAAGCTTCATACATAACTGGACTGAATTTGAGTCTCAATTACAAGCCCGCAACCCATAAATTCAGAAGCTCAGTGGGTGCCATTCGCGGATGGAGCTTCCCATAAAATTCTATTGGTGTTAAATTTAAACTTTTTAAAAGAAAAAAGCCACCTACACCAACCTCCAAATACATACTCCTTAATTTTATAAATAATCATATAAATCTATTTTTAATATTATACATTTTGATTATAACAATTAAAAAATGACCTTAAATAAACTTCTATAATAGATACAAATAAAATTTAAAATAATATAATTTATAAAATAGTAAAAGTTCCATAAATTTTTTTAAAACATATTTAAACTCCAATGAACGTTAATTATTTTGCTGAGTAGTTGTTTGATATTAAGAATGTGAATACTTTTAGTTATCTAATTAATTAAAAAAATTTAATCATAATTAATTAAAATATTAAATGAAAAATTATAGGAAAAAGTAAGAAAATTGACATGATTCTTTAATTAATTCTGAAAAATAAAATGCACAATTAATAATTATATATATTAATTTTTGATAATAATAAGATAATAATAATAACTTGAAATTTTATAGAAATATACACCCTTAACAATTTGTCTTCAATAGCCTCAACTTATTATTCTGCAAAAAAGATAGCGTGTGTGTATAGCATTTAATTTTTCAACTAATTCCGAAAAATATTTTCAGAATTAATTGAAAAATTATGGCAATCTCTTGCTTTTTCTCATAATGTATTGTTTAGTTTTTTAATTAATTACAATTAAAAGAAGTATTCAATTAATTAAATATTTAAAGTTATTCATATTTTCAAAATCAAACAATCGCTAGGAATAAAATGATAAGATCAATAAAAAAAAATTCCATTTAGAGAGATTTGAATTATTAGGGATTTCAATTAGTTTCAATTAACTATTTAAGTTACTTAAAACTTTATTTATTTGAAACACTAATAAAATTAATATGCGTACAAGAATATAATTAAGTTAAATTGTAAATAAATTATTTAACATAATTTTAGTTATTGATTTTTTGTTTATTTATGTTCAATATTGAATTTTGTACTCAAAATAACTTATAATAACTTATAATGATAACATGATAATATTTCATAAATAATTAAAAAAGAGATAGATAAAGAACGAGAGGAAGAAGAAGAGGAAGAGAAAAAGAAGATGAGGAAGAAGGGCCAGGTGAGGGAAGAGATATCCAATTTGTTATCTTCTTATATACTGAGGAAGCAGCAGCAGTTTGGTTTCACTTTTAATCCCTGCTTCCTTTTTTATGCCTTACCCAGGGAATCCGACGGTCGGCATTAGCCCTGCACTTTTGTTTTATTTTATTTTTAAAAAATAAAAAATATCACTCATAATTTATAGTCAATTTTTTTTTTCAAAATTGATTTCCTAGTTGTTCATCTAAATATTAATTAAGATGTTAGAAATAAAAGTTCTAGGATTTAAAGTATGAGAATAATGAATTAATAATTAGTATCAAAGTAATTGTATAATATAGACTTATAATAAACTGTCTTTAATAATAATTCATATTATGAATATTTTTGTAATACATATTTCTATTAAAATTAGAGTGTTCAAGATATATTTTTTAGAGTACAAACAGTCTTATCTTTAAAATAAATAAGAAAAAAACCATCTACATCTCTAATGTTTGTTTAAATAATCACACAAATTACTTTAATTTTATAAATTATCACATAAATTCCCTTTTTTTTCTATTATATCATTGATTAAACAACTCAATAATTCAGGAAGGAATAGAATAAAGAGATTGAGTCAGTCAAAGAAGTGGTGACTGAGACAAGGCCAAGATTGTACGAGACCATGAAAGATTATACTAGCTGTTTGGGTAAAATATCAGACAGGCCCCTAAAAGTCATTCTTGGTGTATGAGGTAAATATCAGACAAACCCCTCGAAGCCCTTCCGGCTCAAGCAAGACTCCCGATGGTAACCTAGCCGAAGCAACCCTCGGGTCAAAGGCTGGTCAAGGTCGAGAGTTCCTTGCCTGCTCGAGGTCATCCTTACGGTCAAAGTCGGTCGAGGTCGAGAGCTCCTCGCCTGCTCGAGGTCATTCTTGAGTTAAAGAGTCGGTCAAGGTCGAGGCCAGAGCACATCACTCCTGCTCATGAGATCCACGAGCACAGTTGGACAAAACCCGAGCCTAGGACAGCCAGGCCAGTTATCTCGGAATCTGTCACACCTTTTGATGTCGACAAGGGTCCCACGTGGTGGAGAGATGACACTTTGTTGTCGGTGATCGGCACGTGCCACCAAGGTGTCATCATTCCACTGCAGCTTGCCGACATGGTGATCGGCCACGTGCATCGGATTAAAGGAATAGCAGCTCATCCACAGGGAATATTCAGCTAAACTGGTATCGGAGGGACCCGGATACCATTAGGCGTGGGAGTGGGCGACTGGAAAGGAAAAGAGCGGGAAAAGCAGTATAAAAGGAAGCGAAGGAGAAGCGGCACAAGGGTTGGCATTTGAATTCACAAAGAGAAGTTGGATTCTACGTAGCTGGACAACGAGTTCTTCCTTTCCAAATTTCTCTCATCGACTTTCTCTAAAAACACCATTTACATCCAAAAGGTGAAATAATACCCTTTCATCTTTCGGTCTCCCTCACTAAGGAGATACCAAAAAAGAAACCGATTCTTGACTTGAGCGTCGGAGGGTTTCGTGGAAACGCCGGCGACCCCGACCGGTTTTACGTGAGTGCGGTCAGGAAATCAACTGTTACGAAGAAGGCAGTGGACCGGGACAAAGGAGGCAATCACTGCTCGAACTTATCGCGGCGAAGGATCGGATCTTGTTTAAAACCATGAGCGAGAAGGTTGAGGCGTTCCTTAGCGAGACTGTTTGGAGAATCTTGTTGGAAGGTTCGAAGCCTTTGTTGAGGCACGCGAGAAAATCTGCATCAACATCTTTTGGCGCCGTCTGTGGGGAATCGGCACAAAAGGCCTGATTCCCTAATACATTGAAGACACGCAAAACACAGCGATGAGGGAAGCAGTAGAAGAGAGTAAGTCTGAAGAATCGATGACTACGAGAGAAGTGGCCAATGAGGCCCGAGCGAGGAGATCCGGGAAAGGATGGATCGGATGGAAAAGCGGATCGAAGTTATGACCTCCACATTACAAGAATTCGAGGAAGGACGGAGAAAGCACTGCAGCGATGTCCGGAGTCGGTCGAGGAATGCTCGTGTTCGGAAAAGCGGGAGATGAAGCCCAGACCTAGGGCACCAAATGTTGCGGTGAGAGAAGAAACAAACATGGAGGAAAGGGGTCTCGCCAACATTTGCGAGAGACAGCTCCGACCTCTCGTCGCGGAGGAGTTGGAGGGAGAGAGTGCAGATTAGGCGCAAGTGGTGGAAGATCTTGGAGGCAAGAAAGAGTCAAGTGGCGAATAATCTTTGGACAATGAATCTCCTCTCTCTCGGAGATTATGGGTGTCACGATCCACGTGACTTTCGCTTCCGGATCTGCAATATTCGGGAAAGAGTGACCCATTAATACACGTAGAGCGGTTCGATGACTGGCGGGGTGCAAGGTGCAGTCGGCGACCGGAGGTGCAGGGCCTTCCCGCTCACTCTTGAGGAAGGGCGAGAGAATGGTACCGCGAGGCTCCACGGGAAGTATCTTGAGTTTTGAGCAGGATGTGCGGGGAGTTCGCGGAACAATTTGAGTGCGGTGACCCCGAGGATGACATGATGGAGCTGTCGGAGGTGAGGCGGAAAGAAGGGAGTCCCTCGGGAGTTTATCAAAAGATACCATAGATCGGTCCTAGATCTTGGTGCGTTCAACCATCCCGAGCTCTAAGGGGATTAAAGAGGGTGTTCGGATGGGGAGACCATGGTATAACCTGCGAAGTCCTTGATCCGTTCATATTCGGACGTGCACGAACAAATAAAGCTGGACATGGTAATTGAAGAAGAAAAGGTGCTAGGCGAGAGTGAACAAGTCATCTGGAGCAAGGCGGAAGGAGAAAGGAGTCTGCCTAGGGACCACGGGCTCCAAGGCGGCAAGGGCCAGGCGACCACTGTACTGACCGTGTCGGAGAGTTCCCCACGCGGATGGTTCCCCAACCACCCGCGAGGTCTCAGGCCGGGATCACGAGAGAATCTAGGCGTCATGATGGCCATACATCCCATGACCCGACCACAGAGTAGACTGAAGTGAGCCATGCGGGGGTGATCGTTTCTGCCACCCAGCAGAAGCTTCCAGGGATAGGGCAATCAAGTAGTGGAGCAGAGCCACCACTACAGACGAGTATCTGAAGTTGAAGGTATCTCTTGAAGAGATACTTCGAGTGGGCGAGGCGTGGTGCTTGAGCCCTCCAGCGCTAGATGACCACGCCGGCCGGCGGAGCAGAGCGAGGCGATTCTGCCGTTTCCATGGAGACCATGGTCACACCGCATCACGGTCTTGTGATTTGAAAAACCGGTAGAAGATTTAGTCGAAATCGATACGGATGAGTTAATAGAAGGAGGGCACCGGTGGTTGAACAACGGTGAGGAAGGTGACCGGGCCTATGAAATGAGATCTGGAACCGCCATCCACGAGAGTAATTTCAGGTGGTCCAACGATGGTCGGAAGTTCTAACGGGGCCGGAAAAATTATTGCGAGATATCTGCATTGCCGTAGAAGTCTGTTCATTGCTCCTGCGACCAAGAAGGCCAAGGTTCGGCGGTGCCAATCATGTGGACGAGATGAAGATGAAGAGGGGTCTTGTACCCACGAAGATGCCACAGTGGTTAAAGCCAATGTAGCGAATAAGGAAGTTGACCGAATATTGGTTGATTCGGGGAGCTCGGTAGATATTCTTTTAAATCCACACTCGAGGATTTAGGAATAGCAGTGCGAGCCTCGAGCATCTGAGCACTTCCTTGAAGGGGTTCGGGGAGGAAAGCTAATACCTACAGGGATCATCGAGTTGGCGGTAACCATGGGCTCAAAACCTTTCGAGAAGAACATGATCTTTGGATTTCGTGGTGGTAGATGAAATCGGCCCATATCGAGCGATTCAGGGAGGCCATTTATGAGGATCGACCAATGCGTGGTGTCCACCCATTACCTAGCCACTAAAGTATCGAGTAAATGGGGCTATAGGGGTCGTGAAAGGCGAGCAAAGGGTGGCGGAGGCTGCTATCGATGGCAGCCAAAGAAACAATCTGATTACCTCGCTAGACACGAGGCGAGATCGAGGCGGAGGCAAGAGCCGGTGGAGGCTGGAGGAGCTCGAGGTGAGAGCAGATGACCCAGGAAGAAGGTCAGAGATCGGCTCGAGCCTTAGCGATCCGTTGAAGGAAAAGTTGGTGGAATGCTGCGAGCACCGCGAGATGTGTTCGCATGGACGCATGATGATATGCAGGATCGACCCGGAGGTGGCGTGTCCGCGGTGGCGATGCGGAGAGATGCTTAGCCGGTAAAGCGAAGAGGAGGTGCGTGAACCGGAGAGATCTGAAGCCATCAGCTGCGAGGTTGAAAAGCTGCTGAAGCGGGATTCATCACGGAGGTGTCCTACCGAATGGATCTCGAATGTGGTCTTGGTGAAGAAAGCAAATGGGAAATGGAGAATGTGTGTTGATTTCGCAGATTTGAACAAGGCTGCCTAGAAAGATAGCTTTCCACTACCAAAGATAGACCAGCTGGTGGACTCTACGGCGAGGACACGGGTTGCTTAGCTTCATGGATGCATTCTCGGGATATAACCAAATTCCATGCACCAATCGAGACGAGGGTGTACGACTTTCATCACCGATCGGAGTGTATTGCTACTAAGGTCATGCCTTTCGGCCTAAAGAATCGCGAGAGCAGCGTGTCGGAGGCTAGTGAATAAGGTTTTCAAGCCATTGATCGGTCGGACTATGGAGGTATATGTAGATGACATGATCACCAAGTCTAGAGGCGGAGGAGCATGTAAAGCATCTAGAGGAGACCTTCAGCCCTCTAAGGAAGTCAGAGATGAAGTTAAACCCAGAAAAATGTGCTTTTGGAGTGAGTTCGGGAAAATTCCTAGGCTTTATGGTGAGTCACGAGGGATTGAGGCCAATCAGGAGAAGATCGAGGCGATGATAGAAATGGGGTCCCTCGTAACCTCGAGGAGATCTGAGTCGGCCAGCGAGCTAGCGTCCCTCAGCAGGTTCGTATCTCGAGCCAGCGATAAATCTGGAGTCTTCTTCCGGGAAATGAAGAAGGCGGGGAAGGCGAAATGGGCCTTAGAATGCGAGGAGGCGTTCAGCGGTGAAAGAGTATTTGCTAAAAGCTCAGATTCTTGTCAACACCTCGAGCGGGAGAGTCTTGTTTACATGCTTGGCAGTATCCCGATGGGCAACAAGCTCGATTCGATAAGGGAGGAATCGAGAGTCTGATGCCACATGTATTACAGGCGAGGCGTTCTTGGAGCGAAGCTCGGTATCGACCATGGAGAAGTGGGCTCTAGCCACAGTCACGCGGCGACAGGCGAGGCCTTATTTTCAAGCACATTCGGTGGTGGTCTTGACTAACCAGACCCTCGGGCAAACTCTACACAAGCACGAGACCTCACGGAAGGTTGGTTAAATGGTCGGTGGAGTTAAGCGAGTTTGACGCTTAATTACCGACCCGAGCGACCATAAAAGCACAATCTTTAGCCGACTTAGGTGGTCGAGTGCAGCGAGGGAAAAGAGGCGGAGGCGAACCCTCGTCAAGCTCCGGGGCTTGACCAAAACATGGGTAGTCACGATAGATGGATCTGTGGAAGTCGGGAGGCGGGAGGCGGGGTGGTGCTCGAAGGTCAGGAGGGGCGGAGATGCTGTCTGTTGTGAGATTAGAGTTCGAAGTCACCAGCAATCGGGCCGAATATGAAGGCTGTAATAGCGGGCTTGAAGCTCGCCTCGGTAGTAAGCGAGAGGAGATAAAGCTTAGAGCGGACTCCCGGTTGATAACTAATCACCTCGGCGAGAGCTTTCGAGGCGAAGGGAGAAGATGGATGCCTACCTTGGAAGGTAAGGCGGTAATGAAAAATTTCAGGTGTCGAGGTGGAGCAGATCCAGGGGAAGAATTTTTGGCGGATATGATAGCTCGCATGGCGACCACCTCGGACCCCAGTTTCCAAAATCTATCCCTCTCGAAGTCAAAACACTGCTCGAGTATCGAGCGGGAGGACGAAGTGATGAACCTAGCAACGAGCAACACACGGATGCGGTAGATCATCTCCTACCTCGAGGAAGGGGCGGTGCCGGTGATAAGAAGCGAGCAAGGAAATTGAGGTGCAAGCGGCCGGTACACTCTCATCGATGGGGTCTTATATAGGCGAGGTACACTCTCCCGCTGCTGCGGTGTTTAGACCAGAGGAGGCTGATTACGTCCTCAGGAGATACGAGGAGTCTGTGGAAATCACTCAGGTTCGAGGTCCTTGGCTTTCGAGGCCTTGAGGCGAGGGTATTTTGGCCCGCGTGCACCAAGATGCTCGGGAGAAGGCGAGAAGCTGCAAGAGCTGCGGAGCTTTGCTAACCACTGACTCGACCTCAGGAGAACCTACGGCGATGAACTCGCCATGGCCATTTGCTCGATGGGGAATAGATTTGATTGGGCCCTTGCTAGAAAGGAGAGCATCCGCCACCCATGCTTATAGTCGCGATTGATTATTTCACCAAATGGGTCGAAGTGGGAGCCTTGAGCGACATCGCGGAAGGTAAAACCAGCGATTTCATTTGGAAGAATGTGATTTGCGGTATGGGATTCCCCATGCATTGGTCACCAGATAATGGGAGGCGGTTTGATAATGGCAAGTTCGGAGACTTACAGTCGAACACAGGAATAGAGTTGAAGTTTTGCTCTCCCTCACCTACGAGGCCAATGGGCAAGTAGAGGCCATGAATAAAACTATAAAGCGCCTCTTGAAGACAAAGTTGGGCGAGCAAAAGGGGCTTGGGTGGATGAGTGCACTGGTGTCTTGTGGGCCTCTGAGAACCACACGCAAAGCGGCCCTTGGAGACCCCAGTTCTCCTTGGCATTTGGACACTGAGCGGTGGTTCCATCGAGATAGGAATGGGGACACACCGGACGAGAACACTTGACGAGGAGCAAAACAACGGCGAGATGTGTGCGAGGCTGGACTTCTTTGGAAGAAAAAGAGAAAGGATAAGCTGCCAAGATTTCGGAATATCAACAAAGAGTGGCTCGTTATTACTGATCGGAAGGTACACGTTCATGCGATTCGAGTGGGTGATTGGGTATTGAGGAAAGTTAACGGAGCCTGAAAGACCCAAGACAAGGTGTACTTGGACCAAGCTGGGAAGGTCCATATCGAGTCACTCAACTAGCGGGACCGGGAGCATCTGGGTTGGCTCATCCGGATGGACGAGAGGTCAGAGGCCATGGAGCAGCAACTCACGAGGAAGTATTTTCAATAGGTTTTCTTGTATTGAAATGCTAATGTAAATATTTCATCCCAGATGGGATATGTAAAAGTACAAATGTATGTAAAAATAAGAACGACATTTATAATGCAAGTTCAAAATAAAGAATGGAAGAAGAAGAGCTCCGCGGCGAAGTCCGAGCCTAACTCATTAGGCGGGACGGTTGCAAGCTTCGGGTTATTTGAAAACCAGGCGGGAGTATTATCGGAAGACCTCGAGTCGATTAAAAGGCTCGGCGGAAGAAAACTCCTCGGCGGAAGTCCCAAGCCTAACTCATTAGGCGGGACGGTGCTAAGCTTCGGGTTGTTGAAAACCGAGGCGGGAGTGTCATCGAAGCTCGGGTCGATTAAAAGGCTCGAGAAGAAGAAAGCTCCTCGGCAGAAGTCCCGAGCCTAACTCATTAGGCGGGGCGGTGCCAAGCTTCGGGTTGTTTGAAAACGAGGCGGGAGTATTATCGGAAGACCTCGAGTCGATTAAAAGGCTCGGCGGAAGAAGAACTCCTCGGCGAAGTCCCAAGCCTAACTCATTAGGCGGGACGGTTGCCAGCTTCGGGTTGTTGAAAACCGAGGCGGGAGTGTCATCGAAGACCTCGGGTCGATTAAAAGGCTCGAGAAGAAGAAGAACTCCTCGGCGGAAGTTCCGAGCCTAACTCATTAGGCGGGACGGTGCCAGCTTCGGGTTATTTGAAAACCAGGCGGGAGTATTATCGGAAGACCTCGAGTCGATTAAAAGGCTCGGCGGAAGAAAACTCCTCGGCGGAAGTCCCAAGCCTAACTCATTAGGCGGGGCGGTGCTAAGCTTCGGGTTATTTGAAAACCGAGGCGGGAGTGTCATCGAAGCTCGGGTCGATTAAAGGCTCGAGCAGAAGAAGAACTCCTCGGCAGAAGTCCCAAGCCTAACTCATTAGGCGGGGCGGTGCCAAGCTTCGGGTTGTTGAAAACCAGGCGGGAGTGTCATCGAAGCTCGGGTCGATTAAAAGGCTCGAGAAGAAGAAGAACTCACGGCATGAAGTCCCGAGCCTAACTCATTGGGCGGGACGGTGCTGAGCTCGGGTTGTTGAAAACCGAGGCGGGGTGTTATCGAGAAGACCTCGGGTCAATTCTGAGGCCGGCAGGAGTTCGAAGGAACCCTTGTCCAAGAATCCCTAGGCCTAAGTTCGAGGCGGGACGTTGTCTAGCAAGAGCCAAATGCGAGGCTCGAGCAAGTCAAATGAGCTCGTAAAATAGACATAAGGCTTATTTAGCCTAAGTCAGAGCAAAACTCTACCATGCATTCATAAATAAAGGATGTACAACACTTAGAAAATTTTTCTTGGGCAAGCACATTCAAAGTTAACTCAGCGTAGAAGGCAGGGAATGTATGTACACTAGCGATCAATAGAATTGTTGAAAACATGTGTCTCTTTATTTCAAGTGAAAAGATTACATATGTAAAAAAAAAAAAAAAAAAAAAAAAAAGAAAGAAAAAGTGTCAAGTTATTCGGCAGCGAGGGAAGAAGCGACATCGGCGAGGAACATCGGCGACGGCAGGACCAGCAGCGAGGAGGCGGGAGGAAGGACACAGTGAAGCTCAGCGAGGAGCTTGAGGAACCAGCGAGGAGCATCGGCGGGAGGGAGGTCACCGGCGGGAGGAGCCTTTGGAAGAAGAGGGCCGGCTCGCTGACCACACCTGGGGCTCGGATGGAAGTAGCTACGAGGTCGCTCATGTACTCGATTACATACCCTTCGACCTTGGTCATGTCGGCCGGGTATGCCTTGCCAAAAGCATACATAAAGCGATCGTGGTGGAGTGCACTTGAGTGTTATACTCGGTGTAGGCTGGACCTTGAGTGTCTATTTGCTCACGAAGGCAGGTAGCTTCTCCTCCAGTGAGCTGCTCGTAACAAGACTTACGAGTATCCGGGTCTTTCAGGCGTGCTTGACTCGTTCTTGACCTCGACCAACTCCGCTTTCAAGCCGGAGACCTTGAGTCGGCCGCTGCTTATTTTCTCTGCAAAGTTTATATTTTCATCCGGTGACTCGATTCTCCTCATACGCTCATTCAAAGCACGCTCCAAGCTACGAACCTTTGCACGGAGTTCTTCACGGGAACTCGGAGTAATCTCATTGAGCACAGTCGCGAGATACCAATGCTCTAGAGGAGAGCCAGTTGGAAGATCTGCTACGGCCTAGGGAAAGCGAGGATTCATCTCGTCGAGAACACAGTCGGTCGACTCTTCATTAAAAGCCTTACGATAAGGCTCGGAGGCGGTAGGTGACTCTGCTCTACCTGCTGCTTGGTTTGAGGAGCAGATCCTCTGTCTCCTGCGAGGAGGACCACACTCTCTGCCTCTCGACTGTCGGCAGAAGAAGGAAGCGAAGCTCGAGTGGTGGAGGTGGGGCACCTCGCTCGGCTCGTGGTCTTTTGATGTGCTCACGAGCTTGATTGTCCCCAGCGCTTTGTCAGCGGCTTCGCGCATCACTGCGATCATTTCTTCACTTGGAACTAGATTGGACTCTAAAAGCTACGAGGTGTCAGCGACTCCTGCCGCGAGCTTGCGTTTGCGAAGCGATCTGCACTGCGTGCTCGAGTGGCTGTTAATTGAATAAGAAGCACCCGGAGGCTGCAAAAAACAACGAGCAAGACAATGAAAGCAGAGCGAGTAGAGGAACTAAAAGTAAAATTCACAAGGCGGATAAATGACACGGAATGCGAAATGCATGCGGGACTGGAGGAACTCCTCGCTACTGAAGTGCGACGTGCCCAGCTCTCCCAGCGAAGAAGAATTTGCTCTTCCGGTTGCCACGGAGGTAGGGAGATCGGTGATGGGCTTCACCCTTGAGTTGGAGGTAAGATAATACCAACCGACATCCTTTGGGCTACACTTAAAGTTGGTAGAGGTGTTCGATTTCCCTACCAAGGGCTCATCCGGATCACGGCGTTTCCACAAAGCGAAGAGCCGGAAAGGACTCTCCACCCATTCGGGTTCGATTGCCCGAGGGCGGGCGAAACCAGGACAAAACCCGGCCAAAATAAAGTTTGGAGGCGGCTAACCCCATCTGAAGCACTCCGAATAGAAGGTTGTAAATCCATGGGGGACGGTGAGGATTTCACCTACTGCAGCGACCTCGAATTACACTATCGGGAATGTGGTAGGTTTCACTAAGTGCATTCGACTCCGATTGAGTGGTTTGACATTCTAAATAGTCAATGGGGTATTCCCAGCTCGGACCTCTGGTGGCCCTTACCTCACGATCTGGTGGGTCTCGGTAGCGGGTAATCCCTCTCGGGACTAGAATCCCTCACGGGGATTATACTCGGAGGCGTGCCTCACTAGAAGAGGAAGAGTCCTCCGGTGACATCCTACAGGGGTTCTTTGGGGTCGGACATTTTAAGGGAATGGACTAACAAGATCGCGAGAGGAAGAAGCAGTGGTGAAATGGAAAATTGAGTGGTACACGGACACAAAGGAAGTGTGGGTGGCCGGAAGCCGCCTTGACGGAAAGAAGAAGGCCAGATAAGCGAGGGAGGCGGATGAATTTTGAATTCGAATGAGAAGTAAGCAAATAGAGGAGCGAGTGAAGAAGTCGGGGATTTTTAAAGAGGAAGGCAGCGTCCTTTCGGTGGCGGCGTGCGTTTCGAGGACCACGACCTTTTAGGTCGCGTCCTTTCAATTTCAAATCTGTGGTGGGATCGACCACGTGTCCGTCTTAAATGAGAAATGATTCGAGTGGCGGAGCAGTTGGGAAGCATGGGGAAGTGTAAAAGGCATGAGTCGGCCCATCATTCTTGAGTTTCCAGTCTTATCTCGCTTCACTCAAAGACTAAGCGGGGGGCTGGTGTTTGGGTAAAATATCGAGACGAGGCCCCAAAAGCCCTTCACGGTGTATGGGGTAAATATCGAGACAAACCCCTCGAAGCCCTTCAGGCTCAAGCAAGACTCCGATGGTAACCTGGCAGAGCAACCCCTCGGGTCAAAGGCTGGTCAAGGTCGAGAGCTCCTTGCCTGCTCGAGGTCATCCTTACGGTCAAGGCTGGTCAAGGTCGAGAGCTCCTTGCACTGCTCGAGGTCATTCTTGAGTTAAAGGTTGGTCAAGGTCGAGGCCAGAGCACATCACTCACTGCTCGCGAGATCCACGAGCACAGTTGGACAAAGCCAGAGCCTAGGACAACCAGGCCGGTTATCTCGAGAATCACGGCACACCTTTTGATGTCGACAAGGGTCCCGCATGGTGGAGAGATGACCTTTGTTGTCGGTGATCGGCACGTGCCACCAAGGTGTCATCATTCCTGCACGCTTGCCAGACATGGTGATCGGCCACGTGCATCGGATTAAAGGAGCAGTCGCTCATCCACAGGGAATATTCACGCCAAACTGGTGTCGGAGGGACCCGAGATACCATTAAGCGTGGGAGTGGACGGCACTGGAAAGGAAAAAGCGGGAAAAAGCAGTATAAAAGGAAGCGAAGGAGAGCGGCACAAGGGTTGGCATTTGAATTCACAAAAGAAGTTGGATTCTACATGGCTGGACAACGAGTTCTTCCTTTCCAAATTTCTCTCATCGACTTTCTCTAAAAACACCATTTACATCCAAAAGGGCGAAATAATACCCTTTCATCTTTCGGTCTCCCTCACTAGGGAGATACCAAAAAGAAACCCGATTCTTGACTTGGCGTCGGAGGGTTTCGCAGGAAGCGCCGGCGACCCCGACTCGGTTTTACGTGAGTGCGGTCAGAAATCAGCATTACGAAGAAGGCAGCGGACCGGGACAAAGGAGACAATCCTGCTCGAACTTATCGCGAGCGGAAGGATCGAGTCTTGTTTAAAACCGCGAGCGGAAGGTTGAGGCGTTCCTTAGCGAGTCGTTTGGAGATCTTGTTGGAAGGTTCGAGAAGCCTTGTTGAGGCACGCGAGAAAATCTGCATCAACACTAGCGTCCTTCCTTGTTGAGAACTACCAAAAAGGAGAAGAGCACCATGCACGCACTAAGAGTGACCAACAGTTACTCCTAATAATTCCAGGATTTTATACAGATTTTGTTCCGATCACAAATACTTTATTGATTAATAATGTCAGTCAATAGTTAAATTTAACAGAAAAATGTCAGCCACTACGGCGGAGGGTAGGTTAAGAACCTATTATCATAATATTTGAGGTAAACAAATGTTAACCCTTCATTTAATTTTCTTGTCCTTACCGCAGTAACCACGGATGCATTTTGCTTAACATACTGACATATAGTTCTAGTAGCTAGGTAACTTGCAGACACAAATAATATTTGTTTCACTTGGAAGTTATTATTCTCAAAAACTAGAAGAGAAAGTGGAAACATCCCAATTGTGAAAATTAAAATTAAACTAGTTAGAAGAAATTTCTATAGTGATATAATGATGATAAACTAGTTTTATAAGAAGAGTTTGCACGTAATTATTTGTAGAAAGTAGCATGATGGTACTCAAATACTAACACACACGCACATGCATATATTCTTCTTTTTCATTCATTTCACAATTGGTATCACTCTAGGAACTTCAACCAAATTTAAAGGAGATGACAATCCATGTGATGAAAAGATAATTTTTTTTTTAATTTTATGCCCATTTTGGCCTTTTTCAATTATTAGAATTTAAAATTAAATATCGAGGACTTGAATGATGATGCTACAGCCTACAAATTTATTTTATGTTTCCCAAAAAAAAGAAAAAAGGGACTGCCCCGTAAATTAACCTTTTATGCAAAAGATGCTACTTAGCTATAGCATATTAGATTCTTGGGCCCAAATGACGACAATGAATAAAAGCATGCTGACAACTGAGGCCGAAGCACAAACATGCCATAGCATATTGACCTTATGTTTTGCACTAGTTTAAATATTTAATCCTTTTTTAACTCTTAAATTGTATTGAAAGGATTGAGTTGATTGCATATTTTATAAAAAGTATAGCAAATAATTGACAAGTAAAGTAAAGTTCTCAATTCTCATAGAGCTAATCGAGCAGTGCAAAATATTCTGTGTCTTTCTTCTCTTCTGGGTAACTCAATACTCAGCACACTTTTACTTTATTCCTTCCGAATGATAATATTTTGGTACTGCACATATTATCATATACATTTTTATATGTTATTTAAGATATTATAAGAACAATCAAATTATAATTTAAACAACGTAGTGACAACTTTAAATTATACATTTATACTCAACCGGTCCTTTCTAAAGAAGCATTATTCTTTCCCTTAACCATATGATGATCGATGCAAGGGTGATAATTTTACGACAAATTAGCAACTGCAAAAGCCAAGATTCGCAAAGCAGCTGATGAAATAAATGGCTCAATAGAATAGGAATTTCTCATTCTAAACCATTTTCTTTGTGATAAAGGCATCTTAAGAACGCCTGATTCACGCGAAAATTTTCTGTTGAAGAATCTTTAGCAATTTTAAACAGCATTTGTGAGAATGAGTGTTACGGAAGGAAAGTTATAATTATTAATTAATTGATTGACGAATCTTGCCACAACTTTATCTTCTAGGATGCAACAATTTATTGCTCTGGATAAATTTGGAAAACGAAAAAAAAAAATCTAGCAAGCTTTCCTAGATCTTAATTAAGTGAAATATGAAAGTAGATGTACTAATGCAGAAACATATTGTGGCATGTAATTAGAATATGTCTGGGACTCGTCAACGACCGAGTGACACCACATCTTGGAATAGCGACGAAAAAGGCATTGAAGAACCTGACGATCAACCATCTTGTTTTTGTTGTCCCAAATCATCCCGTCCTGCCAAGCCTGCGAATCAAGATGATAGAAAAGGTCACGCACCCTCAGGTTCTGGTAAAATAACAATGCCAGATGGACAACGAAATGGTGAAACCAACAAAGATTTAGACCATCCCAGCTGGACGGCGGATGTCAATAGCAGCAACGGAGAAGCAATTCAAAGGCAAGATTATGAGACCGGTGGAAGCCTTACGGAAGAAAAGAAGCCGGACCGTGTAACAGAAACTGTTAGCAGGTTTGATGCAGGCCAAGTATTGTTAAAAGACAAAGACAAGCAAGAAAGCAGCTTTAAAAGTTTTGAAGACAAGATCCTGAACACTCCAGAGAAAAATTTCAGCAGTCCTGAAGCTGATTTGTCAAGAAGACAACAGAAAGGCCACTCTCCAATGAAAACTCTTGGCGGC
Source organism: Murraya koenigii (assembly GCA_025617385.1). Lineage (NCBI taxonomy): Eukaryota > Viridiplantae > Streptophyta > Magnoliopsida > Sapindales > Rutaceae > Murraya > Murraya koenigii. The sequence continues at coordinate 5,227,445 of CM046813.1, read as the reverse complement.
ACTGAAGTACAACAGAAGGTAACGAAAACTCTTGGCAGCCCTGAAGTACAACAAAAAGTTTACCCTCCAATGAAAACTCTTGGCAGCCCTGTGGTACAACAGAAAGTTTGCCCTCCAATGAAAACTCTTGGCAGCCCTGATGTACAACAAAAGGTTTACTCTCCAACGAAAACTCTTGGCAGCTCTGAAGTACATCAAAAGGTTTACCCTCCGAAGAAAACTCTTGGCAGCCCTGAATTACAACAAAAGATTTACCCTCCAATGAAAAATCTTGGCAGCCCTGATGTACAACAAAAGGTTTACCCTCCAAAGAAAACTCTTGGCAGCCCTGAAGTACAACAAAAGATTTACCCTCCAATGAAAGCTCTTGGCAGCCCTGAAGTAAGCCATCGGTTTTCGAATGAACCAAAAAAGGCCAACCCTCCTACGAAAACTACTGGCAGCACGGAAGCATGTGGTAATTTCTTGTTAAAAGAACAACAAAAATTTGAAACTCTGGGGAAAACTGGAAGCAGTAGTACTGAAGCAGGGCAGGTTTGGTCAAAAGAACAACAGAAGATTGAAGCTCCAAGGAAAACAGTTAGCAGCACTGAAACAGATCAGCAATCGTTAAAACAGAAACCAACGGGTTACTCTCCGGCGAGAACTGTAGACTGTAGTACTCACGCAGGTCAGCTAATGTCAAAAGAACAACAAAAGATTGAGCTTCCAAGGAAAGCTGTTAGCAGCCCACGAGAAAGCCAATTGTTGCCGAATGAGAAGCAAAAGGGTCTTATCAAGCCAGAAACCAGCTGTGGAAACCCCATTGAGAAGGAATCGGACTCTGCAAAGAGAATCACCGATGATCCTAAACAAGTTCAGCGATGGTAAAAAGAACAAGAAAAGGATGCCATTCAAGAAGGAACCAACAGAGCGAGCAATTATGCTGCATCCAATCCTGCAAAGGTAACCAACAGAAGCTCTAGAAATCAGTTATAAGAGCAGCAAAAAGGTGTTCTGAAGCATGGAATCAACAGCGAAAGCCATACAAAGAAAAACGTTGGCAGTGCTGAGCAAGAAGGTTTATTATTGAGGAAGGAGAAACAAAAGGATGTTGCCAGGCAATAGGGAATAAAAAGTGCAGACAAATATACAGATAACAGCAGTCTTGGTCAAGGCAGGCAATTCTTGTTAAAGAACAACAAAAGGGTGTTGTAAAGCTAGAGGGCATCAACAAAGACAATGAACAAACATGGACAAACTATACAGATATGAATAAAACCAAGACTGTACATGCATCAAGTGAGCAGCAAAAGGGACTTCTAAAGCAAGACGATATCTATGAAGCTCGTAGAGACACAACAAAAACAACAACTGGTAGATGGGAAAAAGCAGAGGTGCCCTTGCCCATGATCAGAAAAATGGTATTCACAAGACATCCAACACAAAAGCTAGTTTTGTTTTTTCATTTAATTTTATACTCCTTTTATATAAACTGGAGATTGATTTTTTTTTTCTTTTTTTAGTGTGAAATTGTAAGTTCTCTAAAATACTTCTGTTCTTAAAACACTATTTCTTGGCTGGTTAGTTTCTGCAATTTTCTCTTTTACAACTTAAACAAATTATCAGAATATTTCATACGCGTCAATGAAACCCCTTATTGCGTCTTTAACAGTACCGTAAGATCTTGGTTGATTGTTTAACTCTTTTGAATACAAGTTGAGTTATCAATGCAGGAAATTCGCTCTCTTCAGATCAAACTGGCACTCCTGCTTTATTCCCTCCTGATTGATGATCATATTCTGATAGTGCGGTATGATTTATCCACCGAGATATACTGTTCTAATAATGGTTTTATAAAACAAAATCACATCTTAAGGACTTAAAACTTGATGCTCCGCTTGTTCTTTCCAGGGCACTACTCTTTCTCTTTATCGTAGAACAGAGGAATTTGTAGTTTCTTCACAGAAATTTCAGCAGAGCACAGCATAATTATGCTCCAGTTAGTAAGCATAGTTAGAGTTTTATCTCTCCATGAATGGGCAGTCACAGTTTTGATAATGGACTGGCTGGTATATATTCTTTTACGTGCTGTTTTTTCTTTCTTGGCCTATCACTCATCAATATGTGGGATATTGTGGAAGGAAGGAAATGGAATAACTTTACGGTGTCCCAAAAACATGCTTGGGATTCTTTTGAAGAAAATTCTTTTTTGGTAAACTTTCCAGCTGGAGTAAGTGCAGAAGAAATGGTGGAAAACAACAAAAATCAAAATGCCAGTGCTAATGATCAAGGTGAGAGTGGAACAGACTACGATTATCAGCCAACTTGTTGCTGTAATTTGATCTGTCCTTGGAGGAATAAATCGCAAATTCCCCCAGACCAGGTTTAAGGAAATGGTAGGATGAATGCAGCAGTGCCATGTACACAAAAAAGTGATGTTTTCATACAAGAAAACAATCTAAATTCAAGCAAGGGAAGAGCACTAGAGACCCTGCAAGTGAAACTCTTGAAATTTTGAACCATGGAAAGGGTAACAAAGGACTGACATTGAACATGCAAAAGTTTACTTAAGCCTTGGAGGCAAGCTGTTGGATTCTCCGAAGAGTCCTGTTTTCAGCAGCAATGTTTGTAGGCTAGTGGAGCTTCCACAAAGGTTAGCACCCTAGAATAACCAGTTGGAGTATGAAGCTACTGACCAAGCAGGTTTGTAGCGGTGAAGAAAAAATGTTGCTACTTGTTAGGCAAGAAAATTAAAAATAAAGAACTTGTCTTATTTGTGTATTCATCATTTGCTAGAAAATAGTAAAATTTAAAAAAAAAAAAATTCTTGTGTGTGTATTTATGAGTAGGGAGCAGAAATACGTAAGTCACAACTGGTAAATTCTGGGATTTCTGTTGAAATGGTGTTCCTTGGTGCAGCTATAATATAGCTTCTCTGATTTTACCTGCAGAAAGAAATGGTGATAATAGGAAGTGAAGTTTTAATTAATTAGTCCCAATGGCTAAAAGGATCTTTTTATGAATACGAAAGGGAACTCCTCTGCTGCAAGCAAGGCATTGGTCTGTCATCAGCTTCATTGCACTACATTTCAAGGCACCCTATTGCTGCCGCAGAGGGTAAACGTAATAACAATGATTATTGCTTTTGATTTTCTGAACGAAGTTGGACTGCTAGCAAAAGAGAGAGAATATAGTGGATAGAAGCGGTAAATCAGACAACTCGTGTAAAGCAATAGTATAGTTCCGTAATTAGTTGTAAGGAAGCTGCCTATCCTGAGAGTTTGAAGTTGTCAGAAATCTAATTGTATTCTGTTTGGATGCGAAGCAAAGGATAGAACAGAGATATGGAGCAGAGTGCCTTGAAAAAAAAAAAAAAAAAAAGGCACTTGGTAGACGTTTACATGATTCGAACGATGGATATTGGTTCTTTCAAGTATTATTTAGCTGTAGCTTCACTATTGTCAGGAGTAAACCTTCACTGTCATCTCAACACAACGTTGAAGTTTATAGATAATCAATCTGTTCTGTAAATCAACAAACCGTGATAAGTGCCATACACGTCCAGATTATAGAGCATCTGAAAGCAAACGAAAGAAAAAAGACGCAAAATAAAACCATACAAGTGTAGACTTGGCTAGAATTTTAAGCACGCCAAACCAAAACTAGAAAGTAAAGCAATTGATAAAGTTTGAACGCAAAAGTCCTTGAAAACAAATAAACCAAACAAGGTACTGTATTGATCACGAGCACTTATTAATGAGCAGACAGCTGGAATGAAGACTGAAATGCTGGATTCCGTTTGAAAGTGAAACTCTTGTTGCAGTTCTGATTTCCCTGAAAAGTAATTGAGGTAATGGTGAGAAATGAAAATACTCATTTTACAACTTTCCTTAGCTATTCAACAAATGAGCGACAATGGCTGATAAGCTCATATTTGAATAAACAATGGTCTTCCTCTGCTACAAAGAATGGATTAATGGTTGGTGTGAGTATTAGAAACTGTTAAGGGAACTTAAGCCAATGTTGAGTCACAAATTAGAAGCACCGCAATATGCAGCAGTGCTCTATCAAATCTATTTAAGAGAATGAAAATAGATTATATGAGCTTAGGTAAATAATTAAAGGTTGAAGATATTGTATAAGGAGAAAAACTTACCCCAAGTGTGAATTAACATCAAATTCAGTCCAAGCTAATCACATTCCAAAAGGATATATCTGGATGTCATACTGCTCCATATCCTCGAAATCCCGCACCTTTTGCCTCAGCTCGTGCTGAGGCCACCACAACTCCAATTTCTTGAAGCTCTCCATGGACCAAAGATGTTCAGGAAGCCTTTTCAAGTAAGCACAGGGGTTGATAACCAAGCATTCAAGTTTCGGCATGGCTTCGCTCCCCATAGTCCACTCCTCCAGCCATAGCATTGATTTCAGATGCAATACCTTGAGTTTTAGAAAACCGTCAGACCCACAAGCCAGCTTCCTACCTGAATACGAGTTTTGCTTCATTTTGAGCACTTGAAGATGTGGCAGCTTTTCTAGTGTTGGCATGGGATCGTCTATAAGATCAGTATTAGAAAAACTCAGATGGGTTAGACTTGGAGGGAATTGGTATTCAAATAAGACAATTTTTGAGAACCGTGGCATCTTGCTTTCATTCGCCAACTTCAAGGATTCAAGGCAGCTCAGTCTGTGAAGGCTTTTGGACAACAAAGATTGATAATAACCTAAATCTCCACGTATCTGGAGACACTGAAGATTAGGCAATCTGCCCAAAATATCTGGAGTACAGCAGCGAGGATGTAAGGCTGAAATGAAATTGATATTTTTTAGAGTGCTGCAATATTTTCCTGGATGAGCAGGAAGGGTGATTAAGCCAATATTTAGATGCCTGAGTTTGTTCATCTTCCAAATGTCGTCTGCTGTATGATCTATGTAGCTAGAGGGCATGTCTAGCGTGTACAGGTTCAAAAGATTGCATAATAATGACGAAGGAAGGCTTTTGAGGGAAGGGATATTCAGCTTCAAATATCTCAAGCGAGATAAATTTTCAATTCCGGCTGGATATTGGTCTAGAACTGAAGATCCCAAGTCCAATACTCTGAGGAATTTGAACATTTTACAAATTTTCTTGAAATCTCTGGGGCTTTCTGAATAGAGGTACAAGAAAGAATGGAGGCGTGAGTCAAGACCATCAAAAGAATACGACACACCGAGATTTTCATTTGCGCAGAACCGTCTTACCATTTTCCGTGATTTACCTTGCGGATCCATAACAGGGGCATAGATAAATTCCGCCGTACAAGCTACTGCCAATATTGTAAGCCACAAATGACTCGAAATAGAGCATGTTTTGATTGTGCCTATAGCTTTTCTCTTTTTCACTTGAATGAAGCCTTTATCTATTAGTTCTTCCAAAATCTTCTCAGCAGTTGTCTCACTGTTATCCCCTATGAAACCTTCAGCAATCCATAATTGATACAACTGCCTGGCGGATATCTCAGAATGTATCGGAAAGACAGACAAATAGAGCCCGCAAAGTTTCAAGTATAATGGAAACTTGGAATATGTAAGGACTTGATCCCCAAAGGGTTCTTCTAGCATTCTCTCTCTATTTTCTTCTAGTGACATACTTCCATGGTACAGGATGAGGAAAGGCCATCCTTCATACGCAACCCTCAACGGCCTTCTAGCAGGAACTAAATCAAGCCGAATGTACTGTCCATTTTCCAATTGTAATGAAGTGAGGATTTCAATATCACTAACTGTTGTTAGTACTCTACTCCCATTCTGATTATCCGGAAGAATTTCTTGAATGAATTCCCATACATCATTTGTCCACACATCATCAAGCACAATCAAATACCGCTTGCTCATTAGATAATCTTGAAGATGAATTTTCTTCCTCATTTCGTAACCTCGATCCTCCATGATTTCACTCAACTTAGATGAAGGCATCAGAAACTTCATTATGTTATCTAACAAGCGGTCAGGTTGATAGAGCATAGACACTGGAACCCAAGCCTGACAATCAAAATAATTCTTCACATAATTGCTGTAATAAGCCTCTGCAGCGAAAGCAGTCTTGTCTAAGCCAACGCTATCAAGTACTGCTACTACTGAAAGCTGAGGTGGTCCCTCTATCAAATGATCTAACAACTCCTCCATTTTATCATCCAGACGCACTATGCCATTGTCCTTCTTCTTAAAACTTGAAGCTTCAGTTTTAAAAAATTTGAAGAAATATAAAAATGCAGGAGATTTACGGACTTCAGCTTTATAGAATCTGGACACGTCAGTGGTATCGAGGGGGATGTGTCCAACTTGTTGCATCCATTGTTTAATATCAATGATTTTTCTTTGGAGTCCAAGTAGAGCATCACGTATCTCCTTGGAACTGCTTCCACTGTTTTGTTGTTCCATGATGATGGGGATAATGAATGTGTCGATGACCTTCTCAGATTCATAGGCAAAGCGATTGATTTTTTTCATGATGGCCTTAAGATCAGTGGAATGAATATGATCTTCTGCAGCATCACCGGTTCGCATTAGAAGCCAAGCCAAGACGTAGTCATGCTCTGTCAGCCAAGAAGTAACGAATTCAATCTCTGTGTGAAGGTTTTGAATCTCTTCTTTTGCAGCATCCGGCAACGTGCCTTCTTCACCGGCTAACAGCCTTTTCAGCCTCTCTGAAAATAACCCAAAGTTCATGTCCATGCCGATGCCTCCCTCTGAAAAATTTGGGGATTTAGAACATAATTAATTGTACCACTTGCAAGTTGCAACTGATTAACGTAATCAGAAGATTACTAATATTTACTATCACAAATTTATTGGAATACCGAAATCTATTATAGTGCAGTTTGGAATTCTACATTCACGAATATTGGACTACAATAGAGATTAGAGTCCAAGAGAGGAGTCGATCAGTAGCCCTCACTTTAAGTAAGCAGCAGGTTATATTCACGTTGCAGGTGATATTCTAGTTGAATAATGGTGTATGTATAAGAATTAGTACAACATCTATAAAACATTAAAAAAAATATATATATATCTTGTAGTGAAATTTTCTTTTGTCAGTGATGGTGTATTAACTGTAGTAAGTATATCATTACTGATACTAGTTTATAGATTGAATAATTATTAACTTTTCTACTGCAAAGAATTCTATATCTTATTAATAGACAAATATTTTTTTAATTTTATTAAAATGTTAAATATTTTTTTAAATTACTAACAATATGAAAATAAAAATGCAAATAAATCTAATTAACAAGTAATGCTATTTTTTAATCATTACTGACCTTATCAATTTATATTGTATGAGTTAAATTACAAAACTATATATAAATATACTTATGAACAATCATCATAATTGAAATTATGAAGTTATTTGATACAGATCATATTAATGATACTTTGCAGAACCAAAACTGTGAATTGACTAGAGCCATAATGGAAAAACTATAATTTTTTTTTTTTGGAACAGGGAAAAACTATAAACTTAGCTAGTCTAAAATCTGTAAAATTTAAGAGGCTGTCAACTATGGGGGCAATAATGGCTAAACAAATAAGTTTAGTGGGTTATAATAAACTTATGTTAAAAATAAAGGAGCCAAATATAAAATTCACATATAATAAAACTACATGAAGACCTTAATTAAGAATATTAATATGACCTTGTTGATTGTCATAAAACCTATGAGTATCATAAATTATATTAAGTAATAAGCTTTTAAAGCTAAATTTGATATGGGCGTGGGGCGTGGTTGAATTTCTAGAAAATGTAAAAATATTAATTGAGTGTATATATATATATATATATATAGATCAAATGAGAGGTCTCATACTTTATTAAACTAAAGATTCCCTTAAACGATAAGAAAAAAATACAAACCTCAATACACTATAAAATAAAATATACTGTACTAAAGTGTGTTTTTCTTATCTCAAATTTATCCCTTATTTTAATAAACTAAAGGATGGTTTATTAAATAATAACTCTTATATATAATTCTTTTTCTTGTAGATGTCCGTATGAAAATCCATGTCAATTTGTGGTTTTACAATGTTATGAAATGATTTTACAATGTAGTGATGGGCTTTCACACTATTGTGAAACCCTAAATTTGCACGAAAATTTGTACGAATATCCACACCTAAGAATTTTCCTAGATACATATAGCAAAACTTTTCAATTTAGAATCAAAGTTCGGGACATATTTACAGTGTCATGAAACGACTTTTACAACATTGTAAAATAATTGATAATATAACTTTCATCAACCTAAGAGTTGTTCCAAACAAGCCAAATATAATTTAATTGTCATATACTCTTGGGTTATTATGCACAATTCTTGGGTTGATATAAGTTGCATTTTATGTAACTCATTGTTGTGCTGTCAATAATGGATAAATCAAGATGATTGACACAATCGTATTGCTAGCTAAATGCTATGACAAAGCTGACTTTCAATCAGTTTTTTTTTTTTTTATCTGATTTATGGAAATAAGAAAATGAGAGCAAAAAGTTTAACTTGTAAATAAGAGTCAATCACAAACATGAAGTGGATCTAATATTCATGGAGAAAAATTAGTAAAATGAAATTATTTTAAGATAATTCAGATAATAAAGTACCTGTTATAGTAATCACTAACTTCAATATCTCTGATGATTTCTTATTGTGTTTAACACACCACAATCAAACAATTTTTTGGAAGAAATAGAAATATAATGTTGAATTTTATTCACACTAGATTATGATAAATGGATGCTTTTGGTAGAATTGAAAATGATCATGCATCTGAAAGAAAACGCAAGTTAAGAAAACAGGAAAGAGAATTTAAACTTTACTTGTAAGTAAAGGCAAAAATATATTGGTTCAAGAAAAGAAGAGATACCAAAGAAAGGAGGGAAAGAAAGCATCAGAAGAAATGCTATAAAGAAAACAAAGACAGTTTTCAAGAAAAGAAGTTGCTAATTATGTCCATTAATCTTGTTTATTATAGTTTTCTTCTTCCATTTTCTGTTTTTCCAATCCAAAAACGAAAGCGGTATACATTTGCACTGGGATTCATAAAAATTCCTTTTTTTCTGAAAATAAAATGAAAATAAATCGTGATTACAAAATGTTTTGGACAGACTTTCTTAAAAGTGCAGAGTTAATAAGAAAATAAATTAACTCTGCCTTGCAGTAAGAAAATCATTAACACAACTGATGAAAAGGATAGAGATTAGAGATGAAATTGCTAAATTCATATTTCAAAAAAGAATGTTCAACATTATATTATTGCATAAACAACCATAAGAGTTCAATGCCAATCAAACCAAATATCAACAGGATTTGAAGCAAACAAAAGAAAAAAGACAAAAAGATCCATACAAGCGAATCAAGAACTAGCTAGAAATTAATACAATTATTGAAGTCTATGAAATCAAACCTCTGCATTTTATATTCTAGTTTAATGCTTCTTCCAAAGATCATCTGTTGCATGAAAATTGCATTGTGATGTAGGAATGCTTGTGAGGGAAGGGATATTCAACTTCAAATACCTCAAACGGCATATTGGTCGACAATTGGTGTTCCCAAGTTTGGTATCCTGAGAGTTTGAAGTTTTCAGAAATGTGATCGGATGCGATGAACTGAAAAGAACAAAGGCATATATATGTAAGGAGAAGATTTCACTGGGAAAAAAAAAAAAAAAAGGAACTTCGAAGTTTCCAATTAAACAAACAGGGAGAAGTTTTCATGATTCGAATAAATGATCCTGTTGATATTTATGATGCCTCTATATATTAGTTCTTTTAAAGTAATATTCAGCTGTTGCTTCAACATGATTATCAGGACTTAAACCTTCATTATTATCTCAACTTAAGAATGAAACTCATATGAGGACGCAGGAATGAATATTGAGCTTGCAAGTGAAAAGTAGTGTTCTCATCAGGAAGGAAGCTTGGTCGGTGCGGCATTATATAATCTAACCATCCACTGGAAACTATTATTCTTCATGGGAATATTGGGAAGAGAATCTTTCACAGTGAAGCTGTGGGACATAGATAAAGTATTGTTTCTGCTAATAAGAAAACTTTTACTCGAGGGGCGAAAATAAATTAAAAGAACTACCCTTTTGTCCCACTAAGATCTTCAAATCTTGATTTAACACTACAGTCCTACTCCTAATTGAAATATATATATATATATATACACACACATATATATACCTTCTGGTTAAGAGCTGGTTTCCTGCCCTAGGGGCGTGGTGGAATTGTGTGTGGGAAAATCTTAAATTAAATTTTTAAGTCATTATTTTTTTTTTAAATTCGAATTTTGGTCACCAGTCAAATAAAATTATTTAAAAATTATTAAGCCAAATCCTTAGACAAAGAGAAAACTGGCTTCGTCAAGAAAAAAAAAATCATTTAATAAGTTGGATGCTTGCAGAGCATATTAAGCTTTAAACCAATAATCTGTCAGTTAATTATTGTCAATGAATAAAACTTTTTGAAACATCGAAACGCTCCTTGTTCCTCAGAGTTAGCACATTCTCCAATCTCTCCGGCGATATCTTCTAGTGATCGGGAACTGAATTGATCTAATAAGTGTTTAGAATTAGCAGTTAAAAGCAGAAGAACACTGAAGACATCATGAAATTTGGTAGTAGTTTTGCAGTAAGCAAATGTAAAATTGAAGCTGCCCCGCGGGCTTGGTTCAAATCTTAAAGATTATGCTAAAAATTAATTTGGGCTTTACCCACTAGTAAAATAGATATAAGGCTGCATGTCACGGGATGAGTGTTTTGTGCAGTAAACCCGTGCGGCACTTAGATAACCTTTGTCGGGATGTTGCTAAGTAAGCCTTTGAGCTTCTCAATAGCTAAGCCTAGAGGTTCCCGAAATACTAAAGAGAAGAGAGAGCTAGCGAGCAATGTAGCCAAATACAGAAATTGTATTACTCGAAAGAGAACTTACAAGAATGTTTTGATGCTTGATGCTTTGCTTGATTGATGCAAATGCCTAGAGTTCACCCATATTTATAGGGAAGTTTGGCTAGCTCTAAAAATTATATATACATATGCAATATTCTAGAGAAGTTTAGTGTTATGTATAAGTGTGCTAATTGCTGGAATTTTACGGAACGTTCTATAATCGAGCCAAGCTAACACATTTTAGCTCATGTCCTTCGGCCATTTTTGGGCTGGAATCGCGCGGCCCGTAACACGCAGCTGTGATGGAATTTGCGTCTTTAACACTCCTAAATGTGGGGGTGCAAAAAGATAGGGTGGGCAAAAAAGCCTGAGTCCGCGGGCTTTAAGCCCGACCCGCGTATTAAATATTTAGACATGGGCTCAAAAATCCAAAGCCTGCCATCTAAGCGAGCCGGGATAAGGACTTTTATAAAAGCTCTAGTTTAACTTATAAATATATATATATATATATATATATATATATATATATATGTATGTATGTATTTAATTTTAAAAATTAAGTCCAATTAAATTATATTAAATTAGATTGAATTATATATAATATTATCTTTTATTTGGTACAATATTGAATAGGATTGCATTAAATTTAATTTAATAAATTAAAAATAATTCTTTAAATAGTTTAATTATTTTTAAATTATACTACTAATTGTTAAATTTAATAAATAATATGAAATAATATTATGATGAATCAATCGATAAATTTTTATGTTTAATATTATTTACTGGTTTATACAAATTATTGAATAAAAATTTATTATTGGATTAGTTTATTTTTGATATTAGTATTTGTGAGTTATTTTGTTATATTGTTAATATTTCGTAATCGTGTATAATTTAAGTTATTTTAATTTATAGTATTATTAAAACTTTATTTTAAAAAATTTAATAAAAGCTCGACCCAAGCCTAGTTCGAGCTCGTTCGAGCCCGCTTAGGCCCGGCCCAGGCTAAACCCGCTCAATATAAACAAACTTTTTTATAACTTGAGCTTATTTTTAGATACATGAGCTTGGGCCGAGCTTTTCCACTTAATATGAACGAATTTTTTCATAACTTAAACTTATTTTTAAATACATAAGTTTGGGCCTATTCTTACAAAAACTCAACCCAAATCCATAAATTGCCAACCTACAAACAAGTAAAAAACACACTGCAACAATTATTTTAAGATAAAGAACTAAAGGGCACAAGAGCATTATCAATTATTTAATAATTTAAGCTGTGGAATAAAGCAAAATCATAGTCTGCCACCTACTAAAGAGCAATAATGTTTGATGGCTAGTTGCTACATGTGGCTTGAGAATCAAATGATAATTAAAACAACTTTGTAACAACTTTAAATTATACGGCACAGATTCTTTCTGAAGAGCATGATGCTTTCCTTGTATCCCGTGTGATTTAAGAGAGAGAATTTTACAACAAATCCGAAATTGCAAAAGCCAAAGTTTGCAAAGAAACTGATGAAATATATGGCTCAACAGATCAATCAATAAAGGCATCTACGGAACACCTGATTCACGTGAAAGTTTTTTATTGAAGAATCTTGTGCAAAATGAAAATTCTTAAGAAAATTTAGAAAGCACTAGGGAGGATGAGTGTTACGGGCGGCTAGAAATTATTAATTAATCAATTTAAGAATCTCGGTACAACTTTTATCTTCAGGATGCTACAATATAATTATATAATTGGTCTGGAAAAAGAAAAAAATTCTGGCAAGCTTTCCTGGAGATGTGTTTATTTTATTTATATGCAGTGTTCTCCTAATTGAAATGTGAAGGCAGATGCCCTTATGCAGAAACACATAGTGGCTCGTAATTAGAATATGTCGAGTTACGCAAGAACCTCAGATGATAGGGAGGGAAGAAAAGGCATTGAAGAAGATGAAGATGAAGATGACCATCAAACATCTTGTCTTGAAAAGATTTGTGGTTGTATGAAACCATCCCGTAAAAAAGATGGAAAAACAACTATGTCATATGACCAACGAAATGGTGATAAGTTAAGAGATGGCATCGACAGAAGACATGTAGCCAATCCCAGCTTGGATCAGAAGAGCAGTGAAAGCCCTAAAGAAAAGAAGCTGGACCCTGATGCAGGCCAAGGATTATTTCAGGGGCAACAAAATTTAAGAGACGGCAGCTATGAAAGTTTAAGAGACGGGAAACTGAATCCTCCAGAGATCAATGTTAGCAGTACTGAAGGACACACTCCAATGAAAACAAGTAGCTCAGAAGAGGGTCACTTGTTGCCGAAAGAACAACAAAATGAATACACTCCAAGAAAACCTGTCAGCAGCTCTGAAGCAGGTCCATTGTTGCCAAAAGAACAACAAGAGATTTACCATCCAAAGAGAACTCTCGGCAGCCCTGAAGTAAGTAATCTGTTATTGAATGAACCAAAAAAGGCTAAACCTCCAAAAACTCTTAGCATCTCGGAAACAGGTGGTAACCTGTTGTTAAAAGAACAGAAAAAGATTGAACCTACAAGGAAAACTGCAAGCAGTAGTACTCAAGCAGATCAGTTGATGCCAGAAGAACAACAAAAGATTGAGCTTCGAAGGAAAACTTTTAGCAGCCCACAAGAAAGCCAATTACTGCCATATCAGAAGCAAAAGGGTCTTATCAAGGAAGAAACTAGCTATGGAAGCTTTGTTTTCGAGCAACTGGACTCTCCAATTAAAACCAGCAATACTCCTAAACAAGGAGGTCACCTCTGGTCAAAAGAACAAGACAAGGACGTCATGCAAAAAGGCATCAACAGAGAGTGCAATTACGCTGAATCCACTCCTTCAAAGGTAACCAACAGAAGCTCTGGAAATCAATTAGAAAAGCAGCAAAAAGGTGCTCTGAAGCATGGAAACAACAGTGAAAGCCATCCTAAGAAAAACATTGGCAGTGCTGAACAAGCTGGTTTATCGATGCAGAAGGGGAGACAAAAGGATGTTGCCCGGCAAGATGACAAATATGAAAAATAAACAGACACCAGCTCTCTAAGATAACCAGCTGGAGAATGAAGCTACTAAGCAACTGAAGAATTCTGTTTCTTGTTAGGCAAGTAAAGTAATAAAAGCAAATACTAGTTTTCTGTGTTCATCTCTAATTTGAAAGCAGTAAAACAAAAAAAAAAAAAATGTGTGTTTGCATTTCTTAATTGTCTAATTCGATTGGAGTTTTATTGTTGAATTACACAACTTTGCAGATGGATTTCCCCTTACCAATTTACATTATTGCACTCTGTTTGACATGTAGTTAGTTAAAAATAACATTCTGAGAAAAAACAGATTGTTCTTTCCAATAAAAGAATATAAGCCTTGACCAATGTATCAAACCCTGATACCAAGAAACATCCCCTTAGAAGCAAGCAATAGTGCCACAATATCTCTCATCTCCATCCTCTCAGTTGGAGATTCCATTGAGCAGAGAACTCCAATTCTGACTGTAGCAACCAAGCACTCCTCAATTTTGGCACCTTTGTCAGCTATTACTTCCAACAACAGTGAAGGATCAATAATCTTCATCACTTTTTCTGGCACTGTGATCCTGGCATATTCATGGAGAGATAGGCCTTCACTGAATTTGCTATCTGTTGATCGCCTTCTAGTGAACAATTCTAACAGCATCATTCCAAAGCTGTATACATCTCCTGGCAAGGACACTTTGCCTCCCATACGTACTCTTTGAGAACAAAAAAAGATTAATGCATTAATGTGTTAGTTTCCAAATATAAAATTAGGAAAATGAAATATCAGAAAAGAAATAGTTACCCGGAGCTATGTAGCCTATAGTTCCTTTTATCCCAATTGAACTTGATTGAATTTCAGGAACTGTACAAAGTGGAATGTCAGACAAAAATCTTGCTAGCCCAAAGTCGCCCACATGGGCAACCATGTCATAATCAAGCAAAACATTTGCTCGGCTTTAGATCACCATGAACAGTAGGCGGTTGACAGTGGTGGTGAAGAAGCCACATCAATGGCTATGTTTAGTCTTTGAATCAAACTAAACATGCACATTTCGAGTAAATCATTGCTCTGATACAACCACTTCTTTAAACTTCCATTTTCCATGCGCTCATAACCTAGAGCCTTAAAATCCACTCCTTTAAAGCCTATACTAGAGCAAACAGTGATGATCTTAAGGAGATTTCTATGGCGGATATTTCTCAATGCTTCACACTGAGCCACAAAACTCTTGAAAGCTCCTTTTTGTATAAGATTAATCACCTTCAGTGCAACTGTTGTTATACTTTCACCCAAAATTCCCTTATACACAAAGCCAACGCTTCCCTGGCCAATAATGTTTGATGACGAAAACTCACTAGTTGCCTTACTCAGCTCTGCATATGAAACCATTGGAAACTGCTGTTCCATAGGTAACCAATCAGAAGATTCATGTGCAGATCTCCTTCTTCAAATAAGATCAAACATGATATTATCATCGGAATCACCACTTTGAGTAGAGTGACTTTTAGTTTTCTTGATTTTTTATAGTGGCAGGATGGTAAATGCAATTCATCAAGACCACCACAAAGCTTTCCATTTCCTGCAATTGAAATTCTTGTTTTATTGCTGAAAATGCCTTTCGTTGGTACCTTACAATCAAAGTGATTGTAAGAAAGATTCAAGAGTACTAGGAAGGATAAATTCTCAAGGAATTTTGGAATCTGACTAGATAAATCGTTGCTTGAGAGATCAAGTCCTTCAATGCTTTTCAAAGAACTCAGGGAGACAGGAATGGTTTTGAAAGAATTGCCATACATGATAAGATATTCTAAGCTTGTAAGAGGAATCTCACCAGCAAATTGGTTTCCAGATAAATCCAATACAACGAGACTTTTCAAGTTACCCACTTGTCTAGGAAGAGAGCCGCTGAGAAGGTTATCAGATAAATCTAAGAAAAGTGAAAGGGTTGTTATCTCCAGAATTTGTTGGGGCAAAGCACCAATCAGTTTATTTTTGGAGACTGACATCATTATCAGATTCTGGCAATTGCCAAGGAGGGAGGGTATCTTGCTTTCCAAGTTATTGCTTTCCAAGACAAGATTAGTCAGCCTGGTTAGATTACCTAGAGAGGAGGACATGCTCCCTAGTAAAAAGTTGAAAGCAAGTACAGTAATTGCAAGTTTTTAAGCTCACCAATTACATGAGAAACAGTGCCAGATAATTGATTTAACTCCATAGCGAGTGAATCTAGATTCAAGATTGCTTATCCCAGCAGGAATGGTGCCAGATATTTGTCGCCTCCCATGATGATTTTCGTCATCGTCGTTGAGAAGTTGGCTATAGAATGTGGCAGCACTCCTCCAAATTGATTGTCATAAAAGCCAAGCCATTCCAATCTGCTACAATTTTTTAGTAGAGTTATAAATTGAAGATCACTGGCTACCCCATTTCCTAAATTATTTTTCCCAAAATTTAGACGCGATAGATGCTTCAGGCTGGTAAAATTAATTGCCACTTTCACTCTGATTGATTGTAGGATAGTTCAAGCCTTTCAAGATTTAAAGCATTGGAAAATGAATCTGGGAGAGGGCCAGTGAAATTGTTTAAAGCAATAACAATTTTTCTAAGGTTTGGAAGCTAGGCTCCTATGTCAAGTGGTATACTTCCATTGAATCTATTATCTTGGAGATAAATCATCTCAAGCGAAGAGAGATTATAAACTGGAGGGAACCTACCTGAGAATTGATTTCCACCTATGTCGAGATGAAATAAGCTTCTTAATTGGCCTAGACTCTCAGGAATTTTCCCACCCAAATTATTCCTATTTAAATCAGCTTTCAGGAGAGATGAAAGATTCCAAATGGAAGCTGGAAGGTGTCCTGTTAGATTATTGACACTAATGGACAGTCTCTCAAGCTTGAACAAGTAGCCAATCTCTGCTGGGGTTTATCCCACAAGGTCAAGGTTGTTTCTGTGAGCAAAAAACAGCATGAACTTCGAACAACGAGACAAATTGAAAAAGAATTGTTGGCCAATATTAGTTGCTCAAGCCTGAACATGTTACCAATTTCATTGGGCATCTCTCCATGGAAGCCATTGTCTGCAATATGATGAACCTGAGGAAGCTGAGATTCCCAACATCAGAAGATAAAAGACCTCCTATGCTTTGGTTTCTCGGGTCTAACTTTGTTACCATTTGATGCCAATGGCCACAAGTCACGCCTGTCCACTCTCATAAGTTTACAGAATTGTTCCATGAACTAGCGACCTCAAGTGGATCTTGAAGCTGTGACTTTATGGCAAGTAATGCTAAACGGTCTGTTTCATTTGCATGATTATGGTGGTGGTGGTGGTGGTGGTAGTGCACCAGAGAAGAAGAGAAAGTGCACTGAATATTTGTAGTACTATATAGTTCAAAGGAATTAAAACACAAAATTCTCCAAGACCTCCTCTTTCGATTCTATTTTTTGTAGAGCTTAGTTTCATACGCGGAAAAGAAGACGATATATTGCATTCACAATTTCACATTTCATTCATATATAGTACCCTATAACAAAATAAACAATGTTAATAAGGATGGAAGCCAATTATTCTTCATTACGAATATAAAAGAGTGAAAGTAACCTGAAATTCCTCGTCCTTTACCAATGTGTATAGCTTGCAATTCATAAGCATTTTTCTCAGAAAATTGACAGGCACATCACCTATCGGTAGTTAGTTAGTTAGTTAGTTAGTTACTATCAACAATGATAGACCGAAGTTCACGTTGATAAGTCCTCCACTTTACTCTATATGATAGCAGGTATATGATTTGGTATAGCATACAAAAATACTCAATACTTGGAACAATATATGCTAGTCAGCAAGTCAATCCTTCATTGAAGATAAATACTCAAACAAGGCTTGGATGTAAATAATATTCCCAGACGTAATATTCCCAAATGTAAAAACACAACAAAGTTAAATAATGAGTCATTTGACATTGTGCAAAAGGAAAAAATAAAATAAAAAACGAAAGTGTCACGTGAGCTGCTGTAGAGTCCTAATCGTCTGGGGTAGTTGTTGTAGTCAAAATAAATCTTTAGTCTTTATTTACTTGCAGAAGTGGTCCACTAAGTCAGCACTTTTTTATCTTTTAGCTATGTTTTCGTCATTTTCTTTTGAAGTTTCTGTATAAATTCAGAGTCCAAGAGTGAAATAGAGGACAGCAGAAAAATTTCCTTCGAAGTTTATCTCCTATTGAAGGCTTTGGTCTTCCTCGAAATAGACCAAGTTTATTTGTTTATTCTTTATTTAATTGTCTACTACAGTACGATTTGTTTATTCTTTATATAACTGTCTACTAAAATAGGGAAAAAAAAGAAAATGATTCTGGGAGGCTTTAATTGCTTAAACAGACCAATTATAAGGTCAGTTACGTGCAAACCCACGGACAAACGGAGGTAGCGAACAAGATGCTTTTGTTGTAAATGGTGAATATTTCTCTATCTATTCTGAATTGAAAAGAGGAAAAGTTGCTTTTGCTTTCTAGAAAAGTAGTCTTATCTCAATGAAGGACCAGTTACAAAATTTGATAATGGAATGGCAGTCTGGCATATATTCCTTTCCTGTGGGTTCATTTTCTTGCTAAGCCGATCTTTATACGTCTCACATTTGTTGAGGATCCAATGGAAGAAAACGAATTCTTTGTTGAAGAATCTTGGCAACAAATTTACAGTGCATAATGCCACTAAAATGTTTTGGATTAGTTCCAACAAAATTCTTTGTTGATAAACTTTTCTGGAGTATTACTTAGTTAAGTGCAGAAGCAACTGGTGCACAAGCACGCCATCCCTAACGATATGAGTACTTATGCTCATCGTGCCCGTTTGCTGCAAAGAGAAGACTCTAAAACAGAACAAAAACAGCAAACTGGCTGCCTAAGTAGGATCTGCCCTAGGAGGAGTAAATCACGAATTTCCCAGGACGTGGTTCTGGGGAAAGGAAAGCAGGAAGCTGAGACAAAACCTACGAGAGCAAATGTGCCAGCACCAGCTACACAACAGAGTGGTGTTTTCCAGCAAGAAAACGGCTATCGGAATGGTCTAGATAATGTAGAAGCATCTGAAATCGAGCAAGGAAAGACCTATGCAGGCTTGTTAATTGGAACTGCTGGCAGAGTAGAAGCTTGGAAAGAGCAAGAAATGGCTAGTATCAAACAAGAAAGCGTCAATGCAAGCCTTAGAGAGTGGTCAGATTCTCCAAAGAAACCTGTTAGCAGCAGCCATATTGAAGCAGGACAAAAGGATTTCAGGCAAGAAGACTTCAACAGTTATGGCGAATATATGCACCCCATTTCTGCAAAGGTAACCACTAGAAACGCAGGATACTTAGAAGAGTACGGAGGAGAAGTTCTCAACAAAGAAAAGAACAGTGAAAGCAAGACAAAGAATACTACAAGTAGCCATGAACAAGCAGGTTTATCAATGTCGGGTACAAAACCAAAGAATGTTGTCCAGCAGGCGAGCTTCAAAAAGGAAGATAAACACACCAGCACCAACGCTCCCAAGCTAAATGAGAGGAGTATGAGCAGCTCTGAGCAAGTAGGTTTATCATCGTGGAAGGAGAAACAGAAGGATTTTGTTCAGTCAGCAAGCTTCGACAAAGATGATAATTACATGGACGCCAGCCCTGCAAGGATGACCAACGGCAGTACTGGGAATACATTTGGAAAGCAGCGAAAGGGTGCAACAAGCAGCCCTGAACAAGCAGGTTTATTAATGTGGAATACGAAACAGAAGGATGTTGTCCGGCAAGTGAGCTTCGGAAAGGAAGATAAACACACTGGCACCAACTCTACAAAGCTAAAGGAGAGGACTATGAGCAGCTCGGAGCATGTAGGTTTATTGTCCTGGAAGGAGAAACAGAAGGATTTTGTTCGATCAGCAAGCTTCGATGAATATGATAATTTCACCGATATCAGCCCTGCAAGGATGACCAATGGCAGTACTGAGCACATATTTGGAAAGCAGCAAAAGGGTGTTACAAGTAGCCCTGAACAAGCAGGTTTATCAATGTGGGCTACGAAACAGAAGGATGTTGTCCGTCAAGTGAGCTTCAGAAAGGAAGATAAAGACATTGGCGCTAACTCTCCAAAGCTAAACGAGAGGAGTAAGAGCAGCTCTGAGGATATAGGTTTATCGTTGTGGAAGGAGAAACAGAAGGATTTTGTTCGGTCAGCAAGCTTCAACAAGGATGATAATTACACGGACACCAGGCCTGCAAGGATGACCAATGGCAGTACCGGGCACACATTTGGAAAGCAGGAAAAGGTGTTCCCAAACAAGAAAGAAACATCTAAATTTGAATAAAGAATGCTATGAGCAGTTCTGAGCAAACAGGTTTGCTCACTGGGGAAGGAGAAACAAAAGGGAATTGTTAGGCAAGTAAGCTCCAACAAAGATGAATAACAATATACAGCAAACGAAAGTGAACCAAAGATAACAAAAGCAACATTCAGCATATATTTAAGAAGAGCACCAAGAGGGTGTTCTGGAGCAAGTGAGAAACAATTTAAGGATCACCATTAGAAGCCTGAAGCAGAAAAAGTTTGTTGTCAAGCAAGACAGCATCGGCAAAGATGAGAAAATTACAATATCTAGCCATACAGATATGGCCAAAAGCAGCATTATGAAGAATCAAAACAACAGTAAAACAAAATAAGCATGTTCGCAACGGAAGCTATACAGATCCTTAAAAAGTTATCCACGGTGGCACTGCATGAGGACACAACACAGAAGATAAGTTTGGTTCTCCTCAGTATAATTTCAAATTTTACTTCTGCTCAGACGAACTTATGTGAATTCATAAGATTTCACTTAATGATTTTCAACTTCCTTTCAGTATTAATTTCTCTGCCAGTCCATGACGTTTATTGCTATTCATTTGCAAGTCCAAAATCGAAAGTACCAGTTCTTGAGAATAATTACTAATTTTAGTAGCCACCCATTTGATTCCTAATAAGGGAAGCAATAGCAATGAAGTTCCATTTCTTACATGTTGCGTGATACTTGAGAGCTCATTGCTCATCGATTCCAATTTTATGTTCATTCACAGAACAAAAAGAATATGGCATATATGCCTTTAGCATTATCAGCTCAGAGAGAAAAAAACTATCAATTTTCCTCTTGCAAATGAAGGAGAGATGTAATTAGCTAAATATTAGTTAATGGAGACTCAATTAGGTACAAAATTCATCCAAAACCTCCCCTAAATTTTTGAAAATCACCGTAAATCCTTTAAATTAAAGACACAGCATGACTATAATTAATAAGCTGTAGCCAGCAGTGGAAATTTGGAAAGTAGAAATATCAGAATCTAAGTAAATTGCAACTATAATTTTCAAAGTTCTCTTTTTACACAATCTACTAAGTACTAATGATGTGTTCAATACTTGGATTGTCTAGTATAAACAGTAGGTATTTCACATCTCTGCTGCAAATGATTTACCGCAACCGCAAGTTTGCATAGCATTTGGGTTCTTGAAAGAGAAGCCTCCACCAATAAGAGCATCACTGTAATCCAATTGCATCCCAAACAAAAAGAGGAGACTCTTTGGATCACAAACTGCAATAAGTGAAGTAGGGAGGTGTAAATATTTCAAGCAACTAGAGTGCACTAAAGAAAACAAAATCATCAAATGGAGGTTCTAGAACATGATCTCAAATGAGGGACAGTAATGTATTAGGAACCCACGTGGGTGAAGAGGAAAAGAATTAGTTTAACGAAAAAATCGTTCACGTTTAATTTTGAAGCTTTCATTAGTAAGCCCATTTGGTTATCACCATTATGGTGTTCCTATATTTAGTAGTATGGTTTTCGAACAAGAATTATCTTAATGTAGATAATATGATGACGCATCTCTTCTGTAACAAGAGGTGAAATATTAAGATCTCACTTTAGTTTTAGGCTCATTGGGCCAAATGGTCCTCAACAAACGTAATTTCTCCTCTCAACTGAATTTAGTGAGCCTAAACAAAAGTGAAATCTTATGGTCCAACTCTTGCTTATATTTGGGATGATGGCAAGGACTTTCTTATTTGTAGAACGACAATAGGACTCATCACATTACGAGAACATAATATAGTCTACATAAAGATCAAACTTCTTCAAATATCATAATACAAAATATACAAGTCCCGTAATAGTGGTAATCACCATCCAAATGAGCTTGAAAGTCGGGACATGCAAATGTTTGCCAGTTAGCGGACATCTATTCACATTTCACATTTGGTGGTGAAAAGCACTACCAAGTACTGTAATACACTACAAATAGTGAGATATACTACTGAGCAATGTAATAGTCTGTGAATGGTGTAATGGAAGACAGACCCTGAGTTTAACAATATTGTCTTCAGATCTATTCAATGCTATAATGTTTCCACAATGGCCCAAGATTGTTTTGTCAAAATTTCTAACCGACAGCAGGTCCAATATATAACTAGAACAGTCCAACAAAATGCACAAACAAAATATAAAAGGCAAGAAGGAAGAAGAAAACACAAATGCATACCTGCCAATGCATTAATGCATGACAGCAGGCCATCAAAACACAATGATATGGTAGCCTACATTGAAATTCACAATAGAAATATTATAAATAACTAATATTCTCTCAAACGCCTACAAATGTCGATGGATGAGAGAATACCACCACTTTTGAAACAAAGTTTTCCCAATTACCAGCTGGCTAAGTATTAAATATATAGGTGTCCAAAGTCAGGATCCACCTAAGAACAAAGATTCAATATCAGAAACTCCATGTTTCACTTGGTCTTGCTTCTAATTTGACATATCTTTCCCCGAAAGTCTAGTAAACAACTTCCAGCACTTTCTTCATCAGTTCTAATCATTTTTCATTTCCTTTTGTCTTTAGCCGATCAAATATCTAAACAGAACCTGAAAAGTATCTAAGTTGTAGTAAATAAATCTCTTCACAACAATGAATTCGTGAAACAATGTCCCTCAAATGGACAAATTTGTAATTAATGGTATAATCCAGTAGATTGACATGAGAGCACATAAATATATATATAACACTTCTTAGCAAGCACTAGAAGTGCTACTCAGAACCTAAAAAATTTCTACTCTATTTTAACTAACACTAATAAAGTAGGCAAAAATGTGATTTTGACCCTAAGGACAAGAACATAATTAATTTTACAATCTCAGGAAGTGCACAAGCGCGATTCTCATCATTCCAGTGAACACTGCAAGCTTTTGACAATCTAGAAGTGCTTGCACCCTAAAACACTACTTTAAAGATTTTGTATGGTAAAGCTTTCTCTAAGATATCTAGTAACGCTTCTTATAGAGCACAGGATATGCTTCTCATACCCTAGGAAGCAATTAGCTAACACTATAAAATAAGCAAAAAATGTGATTTTGAACCTATGTGGACAAGAATGAAATTAATTGTTTGACCCTTGAGTGTGTGTTAAGAGTACTTTTACAAGAAATGCTTTTGTTCAACACTCTCACTGCCTCTCAGAAAAGTGCTTTGCAGGTCCTAAAATTGCCCTTTTTCATTTTTCCTTTATATTCCAGCCAAACTCTCTAAAGCAGGCAAAAGATGCTTACATTTCAACAACCTAGAAGTGCTTAACACACTAACTCACTGCCAAACACAATTAAACCAACCAACCAAAATTGAAAAAACAAAAACAACAAAACAAGTAATCACATACCAATCACAAAACCATCATACTCAATAACCGAATCATCTGGTCTCGCATTTGCCCTGTTCTCAAACTCCATCGTGTAAGACATGCCGGAGCATCCGCCCTGTTTCACTCCAATTCTTAAGCACAAATCCTCACTACGCTCAGACCTCATCTTGTTTAGATGCTTTAGTGCTGTCTCTGTCAGTAAAATCGCTGGCTTCAGCTCCTCCGTCGCCGGCGCCACCGCTGTAATGTAAAATTCAAAAAATAAATAAAATGAAAATTAACAACACAATCACTTAATTAAAAATCCAATTATTCATAAAAAAAATAAAAACTAATCAATTACTAATCAAAATTTCAGTCGATTTGTATAAATACATAAATAATTCGAATTGCAAGCTTACTAAGCTACTTTTTCAAAATTAAGTAATTATAAACAAGTAAAAGTGGAAAACGATTAGAAATATTAAAATTAATTTTAAATTTTTCCAAGAAAAAAAATGAGTACCTGATGTAGAGGATGATCGGACTGAAACTGAATATCGACGGCTGAGATTTAATTTCGAGAAACGAAAAGAGACTGAGTTCTGATTAACGGAGATCAACGGTATATTATTATTGGGAAGGCGAAGGAGATAAGGGCAACGTGCGGTAATTGCAGAGAACGCCATTGGAGAGAGAACAGGAATGAAAATGTTCTGTTTTTCGTTTTTATTGTGGTTAAATAAAACAGTGAAATCTGAGGTGTTTGGTTGTGATCAGAAGATCTTGGCCGTTAAAATTTCAGAGAGTTTCTAGTTGACTAGCCAATGAGAGTAGTTGTTGATCCGACGGCTGGAGGATTTCCAATATTTTGTTAATTTTTCTTTCTTTCTGATATTTGGTAATTTTTGTGGCTACTATTATATTATACTGGCAGGAGATATCGGTTGCTCGCTTGTCTTAAAAGTCCTGCATGGCTGCCCATCGTTTTGGAAATCTTAAAAAAGAAAAAATGGCCAACAACTCGAGTTGGTCAATGGTCACACACCCCCTCGACTCGCCTCATTATTGTGATTTGAGTCTTCGAGTCTTTTGCAAATGGAGAAGATTTTTTTCGGGTCCTACAACATTACAACAGATATAAGGTAGTCCAAATTTTATCGTAATTCAGTTAATAAAGTTAATGGCTAAATTATTCATCAATTGAGATGTATTTAATTAATTATTAACACTGCAGTCTCTATTTTTATTATAAATTCATAAAGGTTAAAATTTTTTAAATATTTATTTATTTAATTTATTTTATTTTTAATTTTTAAAGTTTGATCTAGTGACTTAATTTAATCATAAAAATAAGTAATGGTGTACAGACAATAATATAATATTATATAAAAATTTTTAGACATGAAAATTTGATAAATGTAAACAATAATTTTTTTGTTATATAATATATATTTAGTATAGAATAAATGAATTGAATATATATTAAAATAATATGTTCTTAATCTTTCAATAGTTCAAAAAACTATAAAATAAAAATGTGAAATTTCAAAATAAAAATATATATAAAAAGTATCAGGTTGTAACACTTCATTATTTTATCATTATAAAATAATATTATATGTTGTTTCGTATTACATTGTACTATATTAATTTTATATTAATATTAAATTAATATTATTTAAATTTATTATTAATTATATTAAATCATTATTTTATAATAATTATTAATGTGTAAATGTAATATATTATAATAAAATAATATTATAATTTTATTTTTAATTTTTGTTTCTTATAATAAAAATAAAAAATATTTAATGCCTCAATTAAGGCAAAATAATAATAATAACAATAATAATGACAATGATATTAATTAAAACAACAAAATTATTAAAGTTAAATAATAATAATGATGACGAAATTAAAAATAATATAATAATTAAAATAATAAAATTAATAAATAATAATCATAACGATGACATTAATGATAATAATAATATTAATACTAAATAATAATGATATTAATGACAGTAATAATAATAATTAAAATAATAAATTTATTATTATTAATAATAATGACTTAATTACAATAATAAATTTATTATTATTAACAATTAAATTAATAAATTTCAAAATATCAATTAATATTATTAATAATGATGATATTAATTATAGTAATAATAATAATTATTATTATTATTATTATTATTATTATTAGAATTATTAAAATAATAAATTTAATAATATTATTATTAATATAATAATAATGACATTAATAAACAATAATAATGATAATAGTTAAAATTCTTTTCAAATGTTGTTTTATCCACAAAAGGAATTTATATGTCAAAGTTTGTAACTTTTAGTATCTATTTAATTTTACATAAAAGATAAGGTAATGTAGTGTAATTAAATTAAAATAAAAATAAAAATGAGTGGTATGTTGCAATGTTGCAACATAGTTTCATCCTTTTTTTT
Organism: Murraya koenigii; assembly: GCA_025617385.1. NCBI lineage: Eukaryota > Viridiplantae > Streptophyta > Magnoliopsida > Sapindales > Rutaceae > Murraya > Murraya koenigii. The sequence continues at coordinate 5,201,374 of CM046813.1, read as the reverse complement.
CACTTACTATTTGTAAAAATATTATCCATTCTAAATTTTTTATTTTAAATAATCATCGTAAATGATGTAGTATTTATCAATTCATTAGTAACATAATATAATTAATTTACTTTAATTTTACCAACTAATTGATGAATGCTACATTATTTAAAATAAAAAATATAAAATGTATAGTATTATTCTATTATTTAAGGTATGTTTGGAATTGAGGTGCTGTAAAAAAACTGTAATTATAAAATAAAAATTAATATTATATAATAAATATAATTTTTAAATAATAATTTTAATAAAATTATTAGAAACATAATAGATTTTACATCATACAAGTGAAAAATCATATTAACATAGCTAATATAGCTTAAAAGCTACAGCAGCTAGTATTTACCAAACACTTTAGTGCTGCAGCTTAAAAGCTACAGTTGTCCAACCTCAATCCCAAACATACCCTTATTTAGTTTTAGATTTTTAGACTATATTTCAATTTGATACGCTAAGGCTAGTCTCGATATCAAGAGTGGACAAAAAAAAAATCATTGTCCTAAAAAATTGAATTGAAACATCAGTTCAACTTGGTTTAGTTTAGATTATTATTTCAAAAAAAATATGACGGTTCAATTTCAAATAAAATAAACGAACCGTTCAATTCAATTTGAAACTAAAGCGAACTATTGCCCATCCCTGAACTATTGCCCATCCCTACTTAATATACATAAAATAAAATTTCAGTTCCTCCTAGCAGACGCATTCGATTGATATTTAGTTGTATTATACTATCTAATGCAAGGGAAAAAAAAAAAGGGATGAGGATATTTTCACACCACAAATGGTGTAAATCCATCCCATTTCAAAAAATTCTTTATAAAAAGAAATTCACATTATTTTTCAAAATTTAAAATAGAAAAAAGTTTAACCAACTAATAAATTAGATCATTCTCAAAGTGAATAAATTTCATATAATAAATAGCATAAATTTCATATCAAATAAATTTGAGAAATTTACAAAAATAGCCAAAAAAATTTAGTAAATATCCAAAATAACCAATTAAACTTTTTCTATCATATGTAGCCATATATTTCTTGTATAGACTTAAATACCCTTAAATTTATAAACAAAACTAACAATTCTCATACATTCTCAACCAACAATTTTTAACATCCGGCACACTATAATCCATAAAACTCACCCACTAATCATCAACTCATCAACTAGAAAGTAAAAGTTGAGGTTAGTATTTATTTTACATAATGTGTAGTTTTTTATTTTTCGATTAATCAAAATTTATGAGTTATTTTGAGTAAATACGAGCTTGGAGACAAACCCAGAAAACGTGCGACAGGCGCTTGTCGCACGCACGGTGACAAGTTTTGTAAAACCGTGCGACAGGCGCCTGTCGCACGATTGGACAACTTATGTTCTAATTTTCTTTTTAAGTACTAATTTTTTTTCTTTCTTAGGCTTAATGGAGTTAATTGTTCTTCAAATGTGTTTTGATGGATCATGGGAGGAATTGACAGATGGTCATTTTGAGTACAGAAATGGAAAAAATAGAGCTTTTTTAGCTCCGAAAAACTATATGTTTGATGTATTTCTTTCAAGAGTATATGAAGTTTTACAAATAAATCTGAATGATTACAGTATTGAATTAAAGACAACTTTACAGTCGAGATGTTCTACCCAACCTGTATGTTCAATATCAATGGATATAGTTGATGATGAAATGGTAAGAGTTTTAATACATATGAGCTCTAATTCGGTGAATGAGGGTTGTATCCCTATTTTTGTTAGCAAATTTCCTAAAGTAAGAAATCAAGAGCATGTTCAAGAAGAGAACGTCGTTACACTGGCGGCTGTTGAAGAAGAGGTGTTACCGCTGACGGCCTCACTGCAACAAGGTTACTCTCTCTTCCATTACAATGATGATCGCATTAATGACACGAATAATACAACGTCAAATAACATTAATGTTGATTCATACCATAGCCCAATTGACGATGGGAACGATGATTTTGGGTATGCTCTTATTGATGATGATGATAATCATTTGGATAATTCTTACGATTATGGGGATGAGGATGATAGGGATGATGGAGATGATGGAGGTGATAGGGATGATGAGCATGATGAGGATCCAGTTGGTGATAGGGAAGATTTGCCTCACTTTGAAAATTGTCATGATCTACGCCGAAGTCGGTTTATTATTCCAAGGCCCCATTCGAAGGGCGTACAAGTTGACCCTCTTATAAGTATTGCACCAGTTTTGCCTTTAGACTTAGTCGCTCAGATTTTGTTAGATATATTGGGTGTAATGATATTTGTGTAGGCAAGTTGTTCTATTTCAAATATAATTTAATGTTGGAATTGTGCAAAGTTTCCTTGAGGGATAAGTTTGATTTCAAGGTTGCAAGATCTACATCGACACGTTTCGAGGCACATTGTACTTCAATTTCGTGTAAATAGCGTCTTTGGGAAAAAGAGCATCAAATAAAGAGAATGTACGTTGGGTAGTGATGAGATGTGACAACATACACACGTGTCGTAATGAGCAGAGGGGCTTTCATCAAGCAAATAGTCGGGTTATTGGTCATAGTATCGTAAATAAATTTATTCAGGAGAAGCGGATATATACTCCAAATGACATCATAGCAGACATTCAGCAATAATACAATATTCGCTTATCATACCAACAGGCTTATCGGGCTAAAAAATTTGCTCTTGAGGTGATACGAGGAAGTCCATCAGAATCATATAATTTACTTGCCAATTATTCTCATGTATTGGAGAAGGAAAATGGAGTACGATGAATCGCTCTTAAATTGGATGGCAATAATAATTTTTTGTACTATTTTGTGGCTATTGGATCCTGTATCATTGGTTTTTCGCAGTATCAGACCAGTGATTGCAGTAGACGGTACTCATCTCAAAGGGTTATATCGCGGAACAATGTTTTTGACAACCTGCTTAGATGGAAATAATCAATTGTATTCACTATCTATTGGGATTGGGGATTTCAAAAATAATGATTCTTGGGAATGGTTTGTGATGAATTTGCATAGAGTAATTGGTGATATTCCAGATTTAGTCATTATTTCCGATCGATGCAATTCTATTCAGAGAGCTGTTATGAAGATATTTCGTAGTGCAACCCAAGGCATTTGTTTCTACCATGTCAAATGTAATGTCAAATCGAAATTTAGGATGTCAAAAGCTCTTTGGGTTAAGTTTGAGCCCGCATTTATAAATGCAGCTAAGGAATACAAATGTGAAGAGGTTAGAACATAACTTGAGGGGTTATATAGAATGCATTCTGGGGCAGCTGATTACTTAGAGAATAATGTGGGCACATGTAATTGGACACGATCTCAATTCGATGGTAGGAGGTACAGCATTCTAACCACTAATATTACGAAAAGTGTGAATTCTTTGATAAAGGAACCTCGAAAATTTCGTATAACTCATTTGGTTGACCATTTCTGAAAAACATTGCAACAATGGTTTTATCACAGAAAAATAGTAGCAGAATCGATGAGTACTCCTCTAACAACATGGGCAAATAAAATAGTATATGACAGAAAAGATCAAGTTGAAAGAATGAATGTTCGTCCGGTGTCTGAGCATAAATTTCAAGTTTGGGGTGGTGGTGTGAAGGAAGGGTTAGTTGACATAAGTCGTCGGACTTGTAGTTGTAAAGTATTCCAACTTGATCAACTTGTATGTGCTCATGCAATAGCAGCTTGCTTACATGCTTGAGTAGATTACATAGATCTCTGTTCTCAGTTTTACTCTAAGGAATCATTATTGAAGGCATATGCAGTGCCAATCAATTCGGTTGGCGATGTCTGTTCTTAGGAAGTTCCACACCACATCCAACAGTTGAAGGTAAATCCACCAATAGAAAAACCACCTCCTGGTCGTCGGAAGGAGCTTAGAATACCATCTATTGGTGATGATGTATCACGGAGAACTGTGATGTGTTCTTGGCGCAAGGAAAGCGGGCATAATAGAAAAAGATGTAAGAATCCCATTGCGACGAATCGTAATTAGCGGCCTATTATCATTGTAGCGTCTTATATATTCAAGGAAATATATATTATGCATTTTAAACTCTTATATTTATTATGTATTCGACATGTTAAACTGTCTTTGTTAAAATGATTATTCATAATAAGTGTTGGAGAATTGTCAAACCCGAAATAAGATTAATCGCACTATAGTTACAATTGTTCAAATATATATTTTACAACATAATATCCCTATTAAATATGTCAACGGTAATCTTATTCCTAAAGTATTGTCCATGACTATTGTCAAAATTAAATCGTATCTTGAACATTAAATATTAATATAAACACTCCACAATCGCCAGTTCTTGGCTGTTGTTGTGGTACACTCTTAATTAGTATAAGTTTCCAAGGCTCCACACTCTGTAATTCTGGTCGGAGGTTGTAAAATCCAACATCTTGTAGCCATAGAGGAAATATATTTTGAAGTGGCTTGAATAGTTGAAAATAAACTTTTCATCTCGATATTCCTTTAATGAGTCATAAATATAGAACCGCTTGTGTACAAAGTCTACTCAGGCTATAAGCCAATGATCGCCTTGTAAGTTAATTGGAATGAAAACCTGCATAGGATAGAAATAAAACACATATCCTAAATTTTTATGTTTAAATCTTTAAATATTAAAGGATGTTCAATGTAAGTAATACACACCACATCAACATCCGCGAACGGTTTTGATTTGTGTCATCCCGATCATTAATGTAGTTATTTAGACTCGTGTAGTCTAATGAATCCATATCACAGTCACCATTATTCCACTGAGCCTTCAAGAAAACCTAATCAATTCATTACATAAATATTATTACTTATTATAGCATAATAAAACGACAATTATATATTTCAGTATGTTACCCAAAAATAGACATCTGTATGTGTGCAACACTGATATAAGGTATTAGGGTATTGCTGATGTTTATTACTTATCAAACGGTAGTATTCATGGATATGCTGTAAATGACAAAGAAACCCATTAGATTATGCAAGTACATTACAAGTAAATTAAATAAAAATGCATAACATTTACCTCATCCCCTAGCCATCCCATTGAGTCTCTCCCTAAGAGTATACTAAAAAATTCCTTCGAATGTCGGATGTCACGATCAACTACAATGTTACCATCAAACCACTAGTCGAACTCATGAAACAATGTCGGATCCTCTACTCCTATAAGTAGATTTATATCCACACTTGTCCTTTCGTCGATATGGACATTTGTTCGTTACTATGGCCGGAAGACGCTTAATGTTCTTTCCTCATTTGTAAGTTTGTAAGTATGGACTTTTAAGTGCATATGACGTCTTATACTCGTGGCCAAATTTACTTATGCCGGGAGATGCTTCCTTCAAAATTTGCACACCGTCATCATTTACGTTCTCAGATAATAAACATAATGATAGTGGGGTGTGATCATGACAATCTCGAACATCATCAAGGACCTATTAGTAGTAAAAACTTATTAAATCACAATACATTTAGAATAATAGTAAAAATAAAAAGGAACTATGTAAATTTCTTACCGTGTAAGGATTTCTTATCGAGTATCACTGTAATAATACTTTGTTGAATTCTCAGTATATGAATTAATAAACCCCATTATAGATTTTGAAAACTCTCTTTGTTCTTTTCTAAACTGTCTTTGTTCATTCCGCTCAGCCTCAGCATCCGACATTATCTTGGTCATTGTTTCTTTCATGTTAATAATATAACGATCAAATCTCTCCATTCTACGAATGACATAATCATACGAGAACTTTAATTTCAACTGTGGAAAAAATAAAAATAAATCTATTTTATGTATAACATCATTGTTTTAAAATAATTAGATGTTAAAAATAGCATCTTAAGCATCTAACCTCTCTTGCGGCTTCATATTCATCATAAACAGGCGGTTTATCTTCCACTTTATATTCGTATGATTCTGGTGCATGATCGTCCGTTTCATAATCATGTTCAACATGTGGCTAATCGTCCACTTTATTTTTGTTAGGTGGTATGTTAAGGTGATGCTGCAACATTGATACAGTTGATTACTTAAACAACTTGTGGCAATTGAATGAAATTATAATAATATTATAATTGAATTCAATTATTAACTCACATTATGAACCCAACGAGGGATTGATATCTGATAATCCTTTACGCTTCTCCATAATGACATATCCTTCTCCTGTGTAGTCGGATTGAGTGTTTTCTTAACAATCCTCTAGTAATGAAATAATTGAAATTAGCCATCGCGCATATAAAGTAGTACACCTCAGTAAAATTTAATACTTACGACACGTGTATTATCATTGTAAAACTTGTACACTTTAGAAAAACTTATTTTCGAGGAGGAAACACCTTCCTACTTCAATATGCGAGGAGTCTTCTTTGTCTTGATGGCCCACTTTTCTGCTACAAAACCATCAATTACTTCAAACAACCAAGCCTATAACATGTGAAAATACAAAGTTAGGAAAAAAAATAAAAATACATTGTATAGAAAAAAAATCCATATGTATTTAAAACGCACCTGCACCCTAGGACAAAAGCCATAAATGTTATACTTCACCTCTTTAAGAGTATTACCCTGGAAAGCCTCCATTTTCTAGTTCAATGCAGTGTCCAAACTTTTATATATTGTTTTCCAGGATAAACGACCCCATGAAAGACTTCTAAAGTACTCAAGATCATCAACATAGTTTAACAATAATGAATTCAGTACACGTTCATCTTTTCTACCATTAAGTACTCTATCCACAAAGTAATATAACGTGATCTTTAGCGCATCAACATCATCCATGTCATTAAAGTTCAAATCTTCAAATTTTTTATCAAATCGTTTAAGAGTAGCACCTAGGTTACCTTCAAAGTACAAATCACGCAACCTGTTATTCGCAGGAAATTTGGCTTCTTTGTGTAAGTCGTATGTACCATAACAAAGTTCCATAACTAAACACCATTCAATGATTGATAACCGTGCTAACTGGCCACTAAATTCAAACCACAACTGATTTTTATCATCTTCATCACAACACGCTACTTGCCTAAGTAGCGCGTTGTGAATGATTGCACCACTAAACACGTAGCTATCCATCTTTGCGAAATGGCCAAATATATCTTTCCTGAATAATCTTAATTGTTAGTTCGTTAACTTCCTCTTGATAGCATCCATCGCATTCCCAAATTTTGAGGTATTTGTAATATGCACGAGGAATTGTTTCATTTTTGGAATCTTCATCGTGCCTGGTTTTGTGGCCATTACGACTGCAAAAAAAAATTAAATTTTTAATTAATTAATCTGATAATTAAAAATTAAAAATAATTCAATATTTAATATTTTTTTTAAATATTCTGTAATATCGTGCGACAGGCACCTATAACACGATATCACAGAATGTGATATCACGCGACAGGTGCCTGTCTTGCCCGCGATGGCTGCCTGTCGCCCGCGAATGATTTTTACCTGTTGTGTGTGTGATTTCTACTCCTATTGCACATATACTCTACCTTACAATCACACCATCAATACCTTAATATTGCAATACACCATCAACTATTTAATCTAGCCTAAGGGGCATTTTATCGAGCACCTCGCGTACCACTCTTTAAACCTAAACTTCACTTAACAATCTCTAATATTTATGAGCAATCAATCCTAACCTCATTTATATGCATCCATACACTAATTTTTCACCAATCAAACTTATTAAAATAGAAAAAAATTAAAATTTACTAAGTGAAAATTACCGAAAATTAAGGAGAAAAATACCTCTAAAATATCGTCGGAGATGAGCTCACTGTCAAAAGCCCGTCCAATCACCGTTGATTGTTACCGGAAAATGTAAAATGGAGGTAGTGATTGTTACCGGAGGGAGCCAATTGCTGAGTTTGGTTTTGAGAGAGATATGGACATTATGGGCAAAAAAAAATGGTAAATGGCTAAGATAGAAAAAATTTAATTAGTTATTTTGGATATTTGTAAATTTTTTTTGGTTATTTTTGTAAATTTCCCAATAAATTTTGTGAGATATCATGTCGTAAATATGTTTTATTAGTTTAATTGAAGCTTAATAAACATATTAATGAGGATTTTATTGGCTAATTGTTTACAATCAATCTTAATTTGAAACTGTTAAAACTAATGTCCATTTTTTATATCATTAGATTTTTAAAGTGAGGTGTTTACGCAATTTAAGCGATAAAAATATCATCACAAATATAAAAGTAATGCAATATTATTATTATTATTATTATTATTATTATTATTATTATTATTATTATTATTTATGATCCATTCTTTTTTTCCCTTAGGGTTATTATTTCACTACTTTAAAAATTTTAATATATCAAATGACAACAATAAAATTTTAATCTATTATTTTGTTAATATGCATTTACAAGACCTATCATTTTACTACATTTCCATTATTACTATTAGTTGACCAATTAATTGATTAATAAAATATCAATCTTGTTCTTCAATGAAATTTTTGGTCAAAAATAAATAAATAACATGCAAAGCATTACAATATTATAAATTTAAAATATAAACTAGTTAAAAATAATTCCTATCAGCCTATAAATTTAATAGTTGATACTTTTATTTGAGTACTTATTTTTTAAGAATAAAATTTATACTTTATTAATCAACTAACTGGTTAACTAATGATAATACAAAAATGTAATATACTAATAGATTTTATAAAAATATAGTAAAAAATGATTGAAATAATTTTTTTTATAATCATTTAATATATTAAAGTTTTTAAAATTGTCAAATGACAATAATCTTTTTTCTTTTTAGTGGGGTTTCATATGAGTCCATTATCTTTTTCTTTTTAAACCTCAACAACACAAAAGTTTTATTTGCTGTTAGTTTAAAAAAACAAAAACTAATAAATAAGTTATGACAAAACAAAAAATAAAAAATAAAAAAATTTGATTCAATGAGAAACTTCACTCACTTTATTATTTTTTTAAATAACCCCTATAAATATTTTTATAGCGGCTCGAACCCTTGCTCTCAACATTGTGAGTGCAATGATTCTCCCACTAAGCTATAAACCCATTGATTAAATCATAAATATCCAGAATTAATTCCTCGCATCCTTTTTCTTTTTTTCTTTAAAAGTAAAGGGAGGCGGGTAAGTCCAAATATAATTTTAACTCCCTCTTCTCACCTCCAAGAATCGAACTCGGACTATCACGACTCTACGGCGAGCATAGTGAAAAACTCAACTATGCCCTTGGGGGCCACCCACTTTATATTAATATGCAATTTTATAGAATCTCAGGAATAGAATAGAATTATATAAGCAATAACCTTACAATATCATTATTAAATCTCTATTCATATTAATCTAGTGATTTTTTTGCCTTAAAATTTAGGTTCAATTTGATATTGAGGTGTTGTATGTCTTAAATTATAATTATGGGAGAAAAAAAATTATAACTATAAAATAAAAATTAATAATAAAGTAAAAATATTATTAAATAATAATTTTGACTAAAATAATGAAAATATTTAAAGTTTTTCATCATACAAATCATAAATTAAATTAATTTAACTTTCTAACCGCAACAACTACTGCTTAAGGATCATTTTACCTCAATAATAAACAGAGTCTCGTCGTTGTTGTTGTAGTACTTTGAACCCAGCAAATATGAAATTTTATGTTCATTGAAGGCTTTGCTTTTGCCCACCGCTTGTTTTTTCGTCAAAAGCAGCTCACTTCTTATCCAAGTAATTACTGATTTATACAAATGCTACCGGGCGGGTGCATATAAAACTAATATAAAGACTAAAACAAACAAGAAAAAAAGTAGTTACAATTTTATTTTAGGTGCTCAGAACTTCAGCACGCACAACCTCCTCTTTGCTCAACCTCTGAAACAGTTTCAGAAATTCCCTGGGGCTGGTAGTAACTGCAACAATTCAATTGAAGCCTATCTATCAGTTTCATTTAAAAGAATTATTAGCTATATATACTAATTGATACCAAATCGTCATGTTACCAGTTTCACGTTCTGGGTTTTAATTTTACAATTTAGATTTTATATTGCAAGTTTTATGTTGTAGATTGCAAAATCCCATGGCTTAATTATATCATTGCCCTTAATTTATTTACACTTACATGTCTTGATGTTCATTTTCTAGTGCAATTTTGGCCACACATAAGAATGCCTCATCAATATTGTAGTCTTCCTTAGCTGAGGTCTCAAAATAAGGAATGTTTCCTCTATAAGCACACCATTCAAGGGCCTTTTTCTGGGAGACCTACACAAGATTTAAGCAAATAAAAGTTAGCCCATGTCACAGGGGAATTTTATCAAACATTTGACATGCATTATATTTACATACCACTCGGCTGCTTCCCCGTCTGTGTCGATCTTGTTCCCAAGCAATACGAAGGGACGAGTCTCGTGCTCCCCTGGATCTGCCTGTTAAAAAAGTATACCAAAAATCAAAATTAGAATAAATTAATACACAAAAAATGAAAATTCTTAGCTACAGACATCTACAATATTTCAAAATTTGAATTTAAATACTGCATTGTAGTTACACAGTATTAATTAGTCTCAAATTCATACATTTTAAAACACGAAGATATCGGATTTACATAAGAACACCATATAACAATATGTTGAAATGTTTGAAAAATCAAGTATGAGACATCGAGATAGCAGAAACAAAATATACAAAATATTTTTATGATCATATATTCTATATATATATATATAATCAGAATCAGACCTGTTTCAGAAATTCTTCGCGCCAATTTTGAAGTGATTCAAATGTTTTTTGTACATTTACATCATATACAAGAACACAGCAATCTGCCCCTCTATAAAATGCAGACCCTAGACTTTGAAACCTTTCTTGCCCAGCAGTATCCCAAATCTATTAAATAAGAAAATAAATTAACTTAGTGAAGGAATTTACTAATTATAAATCTTTTGTTTACATAAAAATTAATTTATCAATCACTTACTTGCAAAGTTACTAGCTTATCATCAATCTGAAGCTCCTTGGTAACAAAATCGGCACCAATTGTAGCTTTGTATTGTTGGCTGAACTTGTTATAAACATATCTGAATGTACAGTCAAGAGCACCAACAGAATAATAATCGTGGATATAAAAATAAAATTAAAAAGAAAACCAATTGAAACTGCTTAAAATTTGCATTAATTTTCTTTTTTTAAAGAAAATCATTATATTCTCTGTAGCGCCTTTTTGCATTCTGATAAATTTGCATTTTGTATTTTATTTATTTTGCTAATTAGTTGATAGTGAGAGGTTGAACAAGGAATCTTTAATTTATTTAAAACGAATTTAAAAAAAAAAAAGATAAAAATATAGATTAAGTCTAAAAAAAAAAATTTCAAATGACATCTAATGACCATAGTTATTATCTTGATACTAAAAAGGAGATTAACCCAATGCTGTATTTCCACCCTAGTTGATCTGATTCATAGCTACTTTCATTTTAAAGGAAACCGAAGAACCAACCTAGGTGATCTGATTCAAACTTTAATATATGTTAATTATGGACCATGTAGCTTAAAATTGATTTTATAGTTGGGGTTACAATTCTTGGATTTTGGAACTTCCAAATCTGGCTCATAGTGATGGCAGCAAAAAGATTGAGATTTGGTAAATATGGCTCCCTAAATTATATATATATATATATATATATATATATATATATATATATATATATATATATATATTTATATTTATATAAACAACCCTTATAGAGGTTTGAACCTTACTCTCAACATTGTGAGTGTAATAATTCTCCTACTAAACTATAAGCCCATTAGTCCCTAAATTATATTTATTGTGACTTAAAGTTTGATAAAATTTACTAATCACTAACACACTTGGCTCCATTGTTTGGTTACTAATTTTTACAATGAAAAGTCTGACGATAAGTTACAATAAATGTAATTTTAAAAAACTCCACAAATATATTTAACTCATATAAGAACAATTTAACAAAAGTGTTTTTTTCATTTAGTAGGCCTATATGAAAAAATTATTTAATACAAAAAAAAATATATCTAATTATTATTATTTTCTTTTGCCACAGAAAAATTATATCTAATTAAACACAGAATTATAATGATCTTTATTTTTCAAAATTCGTTTAGAATATTTTTTTTATGATATATGAGACTATTGTTTAAGATTACAACTCATATTATATGAGATTATAACTGATATTTATAAATCAAATTATGACTTTGACTAGTTTATATTAATTAATATTATTTACTGCTCAGATTTAAACTTTCACTAATATTCAAAAGATGTTTACCCCTCACACATGAAAAAAAAAACAGACTACTATTTTTACTCAATAATTAAAAAAAATACTCTCATAATGCGCACTTATAAGAATTCGAAATGTTGCCCTTTAATTTATAAAACAAACCACTTTTACCACCAGGACTTTGGCATGATCGCGCCCCAAATCCCGTTTAGAATTTGAATACATATAAACAAGCCCAAAACGTGGATTTTGACTAAAGTTCCAGAACATTTCTATCCAAGAGAACCTTCTTGCAAATAAAAATATGTATTTATGGATGTTTCAAAGGTGACTTCAGCCGGCTTAATTTTTCCATCTTTTAATAATTAATGTGTCACCAATCACAACTGTTAAAAGAAACTTCAAATACCAAAACATTTGCTGGTGTCGGCACCAATAATTGTCATCATAATATGAAAATAATAAATTTGAGGGGACCGGATAATGCAATTTACATTAAATAGAAAAAAAAAGACTAAAATCAAGTGTAACACGTAATTTTATTTTTTTTTTGTTTCTCAGCTCCCAATTCTCAACATAATTCTGTCCCTAAAGGTCGCGTTTACTTTAACATAAATAAAGTGAGAATGATAATTTTATCCCTTCTAGTGAGTTGAAATTTATTAGAAAGTTTAAAATTTTAAATAAAATAATTATACAACTAAAGTCACAAAATTAATAATCTCACCACCAACCATTGTATAAGGCTAAAAAGCCATGCAAGTGCAGAATGATTAAATTTTATGTCAAGAAGTGAAAAAAGGAAAAAAAAAATGAAAAAGGGCAGAAAAGTAAAGGTCAAATGCTTTGAAAACCAACCAATTAGAAACAGAAACACAAACTGCTAAAAAGCAATTTATTGTCAACAGTAAAACAGATTATATTATACGAGTATAACATAATTTCAAGGATACTGATTCATCAAAGAAGTTTTTCCCACTCTGAAATGAAATCATCCAAAATAAATAAACGTATAAATAGAAAGAAAAATTGCACGAGATTAAACTGAATAAATTAATTTGAAATTGCAAAAAAATGAAAAAAGAGAAAAATACTCACCCACTATCACCAAGAACAATTACTTTAAGCAAGTTTCTTCTCCTCATGTTCACAGAAATATCCATCACGACCAAAAATAAAATTCTTCAACTTTCCTTTAGTCTCCTAGTTTCTGGGAAAATTTAATTTGTTGGATAGAAAATGGGAAGGCTTCAAAAAAAAAAGAGAGCAATGATGAAGAGGATAAGCAAACCAAAAGCTGCCATTGATATAAATTTTCAAGCTGGTTCTTGATTCTTCTAATGTTTTCACTTTATGATTTTTTTTTTTTTACTTTTTAATTTTCAGTGATGCAAAATGAAGTGCATGTGACATCTTGCCAACCAAAAGGCCAAAGGTAAATTAGGCGCCAGCGAAGCTTGATTTTCAAATTCATATTTTATAAATTTAATTTCTTATTTTAAAAAGTTTAATTTGTTTGTATTCATATGTAATTTAAATTTAAAAGTAATTATAAATTGTATCGTTGATTATTTGCAAATCCACTGTGAGTCTGTGAAATAGATCGTGCTTGCCTCTCTTTAATTGCATATGTATATTATCTGTAATTTTAATAAACATAGATTGACAGGTTGTATATATAACCATCTAATAGAGTTCATTGGCTAGGCTATAAGATGTAGTTCCTAATAGATACTGTTGATGCAGTTTTTTCCGCGTGTCTCAACAGTGCCTCGAACCTTCAAACAGTGCCTCTAAACAGCTCGAGCAGGACTGTCTGAACCTTCTGCTCGCGGCTTCAAACAGTGCCTCAATCCTTCTGCTCGCGATAAGCTCGATCTCGAGCAGGATTACCTCCTTTGTCCTGTTCCGCTGTCTTCTTCAGAACGGAGATCTCCCGGTCCTGTACTCACAGAAAACAGGGTCAGAGGTCACCGGGCGTGTTCCGGCGAAAATCCTCCGACACTCAAGTCAGTAATCGAGTTGTTCTTTTTGGTATCTCCCTTAATGAAGGAGACTGGTAAGATTAAAGGGTATTATTTCGCCCTTTTTGGATAAGTATGGTGTTTTTCGAGAAAGTTCGAGATAAGAGAAATTAGAAAAGAACTCATGATCAACTTACTGATTCTTTCTCGAATCGATTTTCCAACCCTTGTAACGTTCCCTTCGTTTCCTTTTATACTCCATTTTTCCCGCTCTTTCCATTTCCAGTCGTCCACTCCACGTTAGTGGTATCTCGAGTCCCTCGGCGGTAGGGATTGGCGGAATATTCCCTAGGGATGAGCGGTCGTCCCCTTAACCCGATTCACGTGGCCAGATCACCATGTCGGACAAGTGCGCTAGGAATGATGACACCTTGGAGGCATGTGCCGGCCACCGGCAACAGCATCACTACCATACCATGTGGGACCCTGGTCAGACATTAAAAGGTGTGCCGGGATTCTGAGAAAACGGGGTCGGGTTGCCCTGGGTCGGGTCTTGTCCAGCTATGCTCGTAGACGTAATCTCTGCGAGCAGGAAAGGTGTGCTCGGGGACCCATTCTTTGCGAGCAAGAAGGGAGTGCTCGGTTCTCGACCTTGACCAGCTTTGACCTGGGACGACCTCGAGCAGGCGAAAGAGTGCTTAGCTCTCGACCTTGACCAGCTTTGACCTGGAGAGATGCTCGAGCTAGGCTGTCCTCGGGGTGTCTTACTCGAGCTGGAAAGGCTTCGACGGGCCTGCCCAATATTACCCAAACAGATACTTTAATCTAATGGCTTAAAATTGAAAGTTGCTGTGTTTTCTTTTCAAAAAAATCAAAACCAAATTGCTGTGTTTTCTTTTTCAAAAAAATTAAAACCAAATTCCATGATTCTTGTTGTATATTTGCTTTTTCATTGGGAGCAAAGTTATGTTCATGAACTGGCTAGCTGTAATTTTTTTTATGATACATTTACTAAATGAGAATTAGAATGAGGAAATAGAATCAAAATCAATTGTTTACTTGCGCTGCAGAAATCAAAACCAGAATGAGTTATATTGTCATTGATATATTTACTTTATCTTATAATCGAAATTAAAATGAGTTAGATTGTTTTAAATTATTAAAAAGTCCTTAATTAACTAATGTCATAATTATTATTAACATTAATATATTAATTGATTATAATTCTTTTTATCATTAATAATAATAATAAATTTCTAATTTCTAACAGTATTATTATTAATAATAGATTTTAATAATGACAATATTAATAAAAATAATTAATAACAATTAAAATAGTAAAGTTAATATATTTTAATAGTAATGATAATGATGATGATGATGACAACGACGACGACAATAATAATAAATAAATAATAAATTTTAATAATACTAATATTAATAATATTGATATTAATAACAGTAATAATGACGATTAAAATAATAAAATTAATAAATTTTGATAATAATAATAATAACAAAATTAAAGATGACAACAACAATAACAACATTAATAATAATAATAATAATTTATTTCCAGCTCTCCCGAGAATCATTCTCCCATTCTTTATTCCAAAATTTGAGAATCCCATGATTTTGATTTCGATTCCGCTATTATTTTGTAAAGTAAACGATGCCAATGATTTCAATTTTTTAATTCTAAAAGTAAACACACTATTAATTCATTAATAAATTTTCTCATAACACAAATCTTTTTTTAAGAATAGGTTTTCATGAAAGTTATTTAAAATTAGATAGAACTATCCAATTTATGCATAGTGCGTCTAAACTTAAAATTTAATTACATTTTAATTATAAAAATATCTAGATGTGATAATTCCTAAACATATAGGTTCCTTTGAATTATCTAAAATGTGACAGGTAACTAATCAATATGTGGCAATTAATTAATAAAAAAAAATTTCTTACTACTTTTAACAAATATAGATTTTAATATTATACATGTTGGAGTGACTTTGTTCAATGATTATTGTCCACACTAGTCGTAATGTTCCCAACAAACTTTATAACCTTTTTCCCTTAAGCAATTTTTTTTCTCTTTATTTAGACTGTCTTTCTTCATAAAAATTATTTTAAATTTTAGAGACATGTATTATTGATCCTATCTGATATTTGGTTAAAATAGAATTTGCTCCTTCGGTTCCGAAATTCGTCATAAACTTTTTTTAATGTCAAAATCATCATAATATAGTAGGGGTCATAATGGAAAAAACATAAATTAAAGCATTTTGGAACATTTTATATCATTAAAATTGAGGAGGGTGATAGCAATCATAAAAATATAGGCTACAACAAAATTATGTATAACTAATGGGACCAAACAAAAATTTCATGGAGGCATATTGATATTGCAACTCAGACCGTCATTTGTCCTATACTTGTTTTTAATCATGGGCCTTGTATCTAGCTCGGCCGCTGAAATAAAAATATCATATGCTAAACTTTGTCTAAAACGTCCTGGATATTTGTTAAAAAAAAAAAAAAACTAAAATCTAAGAAAATTCTTTGAAAGATTGCCACTTATATAAGTCTTATTTAGTATTGAAATATCGTCTTTTAAGTCATAACTGCTGTGAAAGAAAAATTATAATTATAAAATAAAAATTGATAATGCATACTAAATATGATTTTTAAATAATAATCTTGACAAAAATAACAAAAATATTATAGGTTTTTCATCATATAAGTACAGGATCATATTAATTGAGCTTCTAAGTCATAGTAGCTAACCTTAATATTAAACAAGACCTTAATCTCCAATATTTTCGATTTTATAACACTTACACTGTTGTAATTTTTTTATAATCTTTTGTTTATGTTTTTATGTTAAAATTAAAACAAAAAAGTTTATTCTAGTCATAAAATAACCATTATTTATGTTAGAATTTTAAAGTTAAGGGAACGAGAGATATTAGGGGTGTTCATAATCCAATTCTATCGACTCAGTCCGTCTAATATGTAAAAATCTGTTCTGTAAAAATCTAATCCATGGATTGGTGGATTGAATTGAATTGAAAATTTGAAAATCTGCAAGCGATGGATTGGATGTGGATTTACTTATGTAAATCCGTAAATTCACAAAAAATAAAAATATTTATTAATTAAAAATAAAATATGTAAATGTGTCATTTGTATTTATTAATAAATAAAGAAGTCAAAATGTAGTTATATTGACATTATATTATATATCTTATCCGATAATAATATAAGATAAATAATAATTAAATAATTGAATAACTAAATAAACAAATATAGCTTCTTACATAGTAATAAAAATTCTTGAGTCAAACATTTAGTATTGGTAGTCGCATTCTTGATCCACGTTGGTGCCATTTATCTATAAAGATGGTAGAGACACTAATTTGCACATAAAATTGGTTATATTTAACTTTGATAATCATTGATGAAATAATAGATGAGATTAAACATATTGAGAAATGTAAATATAATAACTTATCTTTAATTTTATTTTTTGATTATTATTTAACTTATGTTATTATTTTTTAAAAAAAAATTGACATTTTCTTTTTGTCTCATGCGTATATAGATTTTGAGGGCTGACAAGAACACATTTGATGAAGTTTGATAATGTATGATGGGATAATAAGTTAGGATAAACATTTATTAATTAATTTTATTAAATAAAATATTTTTATTTGTTATTTATTTTAATTATGTCTATTTTCTTCAAGTTGAAATACAGAATAGAAATTGGAGGTGGATATTTTGATAAATCATCCAAGCTCTCAAGTTTTAACTTTTGTATAGATTAATTTATAATTTTAGTTAATTTTCATATATTAATCTAAACAAATGAGATTTTTTTCTTCTTGGTGTGTTATATTATGAGACTTTGAATGTATTATTCTAGCTTTATTTAAAGTTTAAATAATTTATTTATTTAAATTTTATTCAGTTTTGAATTTGATTGGTAGTAAAATTATTTTTATATTAGATTTTTTATTTAATTAATTCATGAATTGTATAGAATTAAAGTTTTTAAATTTACAAAATGATCAATTAGATATAGATTTAGTCAAATCTACATCTGATCCATAGACGTATAGATTGAATTTGGATTAAATTTTATAATATGTAATTTGATTGGATTGAAAATTTATAATCTACAAAATCGTGGATCAAATATGGGTTCTTGTCTAATCTACAAAATCCGATCCATGAACACCCTTAAGAGATATTATAAAAATTGTACATGTATAAATAGGAAAAAATTAAAAGGAAAAATATTATAGGGGAAGTGGCAATTCTCCAAACTATTTCTGTATAGAATATTTTTGTGAATTTTTCAGAAATTAGAAATTTATTAATAGGCCAAAACTTGAGAAGTGAATGATTTTTTCCCACCTTTTTAATTTATATTGATGAGCTTTACGTAATGTTGGTAGGAAGTTTGGTGAAAACCTCCAAACACATGCAGCTGTCCATATTAATTCATGTTTGCTCTTAGCTCACATTTCACCTGTGACTTCACCTATCATTTGTTATCTTTCCCTTTCAAAAGGCCACACATATAGTTTTTTCAAGGAAAAGTATTTTTAGAATTTCTAGATAATGCAAAGCAAGAAAATGAAGAAACTACATATTATTCAGAATAAATTCATAAGTAAATTTTTTTTCCATATATCTTGTTCTCAATAATTGTTATCAATTTTAAAATAATTATACAATATATAACATATATAGATATTTGATACTTACTTTTGTTGATTTTCTATTATCTAACCATTTGACTGTATCCAAATTATCGGATATGATACACTTATTATGGAAATTTAGATCTATTTTATAGATGTAGGACAATTATTACCCTAAATTAATTTAAATATAAGTACCAAAAATTGTGAAAAATGAAACACATGGATATTTTCATATGATCTAGATTGTAATCCTACATCCATGAGGGTCACGCTCATATATTAAACAATTTACTAAGTATAAAGAAGATTACAACTTATTGGATTCTTACACAATTCAATCTCCATTTTACTATTATCGCTGTCCAGTTGAATCAACTTAACGAGGACTTCTTGTCTGCAACTTTGATGTAAAATTTCTTTAATGTTACAATCGATCTCTTTATCCTAAAGAGACCAAACAATAAAGTAATATGTTTAAGACCGGGTGAATATAATACAAGTATTAAAATTTCATGAATAATTTCAATAATTACTGTTTACTTTATTATTCATGATACTATTTGTGCATTGTTCATCCAACTCTGTTCATAAACATCAGCATTCAAGACTTGTGGTAAACTGTCTTCCATGTGTAGATCACAATCCTATTTACTCCTATAATAAGTTATAGTAGAATTTAGGGAGATTGTCAATTTCCTCCTATATATTATTTATCCCTTGCTGTTTTTTTTAATAGTCAATAATTTTCATGACAGTATAAGTTTATAATGCTATCCTTATTTTCAAATACATTTTTATTCTATTTATTATAAATTAAATAAATTACATGAATAGAAATTAAAATAAAAAATTAAGTATTAAAAACAAGAAATATATATTTTATTGTGAACAAAAAATTAATATAAAATATTTTTCTTGTACTTTTTTATTTTATAAATATTTTCTTCTAATAAATATTTTAAAATTAAATGTAAAAAGCACAAAAATATATTTATTTTTATTTTATAATAATTTTTACTTATCATTCAAGTTTCTTATAATAATTTTTATCATTTTATAATAGTTTTCTTATATATTTATCATAAGAAAATATTTATAAAATAAAAAATTACAAGAAAATAATTTTATTATTAATTTTTTTACATCAAAACATATATTTATTGTTTTTAATCTTAATTTTTTTATTCATGTGATTTATGTCATTTATAATAAATATGAATAAAAGTGTATTTGATAATAAGGGTAATATTATAAATTTATGCGGTCATAGAGGTTATTGGTCATTAAAAAAATAATAAAAAAGTAAATGGTATATATTGAATATATTAAGGGAAAAAATGACAATCTCTCTAAAATTTATATTCTCTTTTAATACTGATTTCTTATAAAATAGTAGTCCCTGCGTCCCAAATAATTTCTCTAAAATAAAAGTTATAAATTTTAATCTTAGAAAAATAATTATTAAATTATGAAGACTTCCAATGAATGCAGACTTTAATTTAAGAATTACAATTTAATAAAAACATAAAATTATGGGGCTGTTCGACTGTTCGGTATTGTTTCGTAGTTGTTTTTATTTTTATTTTCAAGGTTCAAGGATAATTAATAAGTGTTCGGTGGACTTTATGGCGAAAAAATAAATTGTAAAACACAAAATCCAGATTTTATTTGATAATTATAAATCACAAAACAACTTTGACATGTTTTCTCTATTCTCTAAAATATGCTGCGAAGTAAATTGCAAAACATTATTTGATGTGTTTCCAAGACATAATAATAAATTCATTTTTTTCTCTCACCAACTGTCATCTCTGGCATCACTTATCATCTTTATCCGTTCTCGGCCTCATTTTATTTTCAGCTTTCAGCTCTAATCGTTCATCTCTCTTCCATGCCCAAAAAAAAAAAAAAAAAAATTACCTCTAAGAACTCACCTCTCATTTTCTTTGTCTTGTAATCCCCAGCAGAGAACCATATACGTAGGTGTTATTTTCTTTTAATTTTGTTTAAATTTTCATGCTTTTATTTTCTTTTAATTTTGTTTAAATTTTCATGCTTTTTTTTTTTAAACTCATCAACGCTTCATATCTTAGGTTAAGTAAGAAAGTTAGATCTGCAGATGCAACAAAGTGCAATTTCTTTTGCCTTTTTTTTTTTTTTTTGGTTTTAAATCCAAAACTGTCGGGATTTGGGTTAGCAAACTTATTATTATATCCCAATTAAGGACTTGGGACTTGAGTTGATAATATATGGAATTATTTATTTTTTTAAGTTCTTTTTATTTGATATAAATTATTTAAATTATATTAATTTATGTTAAACAATTACATTTTAACTATAACTAACTTAAGTATTTAACAAAAATTATTTTTGAATATGATATTATCGAACACATATTTATTATTTGTATCTTTTTAATTGTGTTTATTGAAAACATATTATTATTTCAAATTTTATAATACAGGTTAGAGAAAATGATATTAAATATATATTTAAATTTAAAATATAATAGTTATAAAATATTTTTTTATTTTTAAAAATATGAAATTAGAAACAATACCAATCAAACAATTATCACTTGATGCGAATTTAAATAAAACTTTAGTTCTCAACGCCTCGAGGACCTTTGGACAACGTAGTGTTAGGGGCTGTCTAATTAGAGCCCAAAATGTCAAAAGACATGAGTTAATATGTGCTAGTTTGGTCTGATTCAGAAAATTTTTATAAAATTTTAACAATTCTAACATACTTGTACATACACTAGATTTCTCTAGAAATTGGCACATGTATATATAATTCTCTAGGCATAGAATTTTTTAGAGCTAGACAAGCTTCCCTATAAATATGGGTTGACATTAAGCATTTGAGCATTCAAGTATTGAGCAAGTATCTCAAGCATTCTTGTAAGTTCTCTTGTAATATTTCTCTCAAGTAATATAATTTCTGTATTTGACTCAATTGCTCTCTATCTCTCTTCTCTTTAGCATTTTCGGAAAACCTCTTGACTTATTTATTGAAAAACTTAAAGGCTTACTTAGCAAATTTCGATAAGTGTTGTCTAAGTACTGCACGGTTTTGCTGCGCAAAACACTCATCCCGTGACAAGTGGTATCAGAGCTACAGTTTGCACGCACGCAATCCAGTTCATTTCAGAGCAATGGCCATCTTTCAACTTCAAGCACAACACAAGAGGGCGCTCTTGGTATGGAGATACTTCCGGAACCAAGCCGGGGCAGGCCAAGACTCGTAGCCAGTCCAAGGTCGCTTCTATCGATGCTTTGGAGCCTCGCATGGCTACGCTCGAAACTTCAATGCCCGCCGCTCAGGACACCCTCGAAAGTTTGGAGGAAAGAGTGGACGGTCTCAAGGGTGAATTTGCCGACTTCACAGTGGCAACCAAGACCCTCATCCAAGACCAAGTCAACACCCTCTGAGGGGAATTTCGAGCATTCCACGAAGAGTTACTGAAACTTCGCAGTTTCGTGCAATATGAACTGCGTGCTATCTGCGTGGAAGTGGAGGAAGGTCGCTCGGATTGGACATGGCACAAGAGCACAATTTCCGCTAGGCCGATTGCCACAAGCACGAGTGATACGCGACGTATTGACGTGCCAAAGCCTGACACCTACGATGGCACATACAATACCACTATTGTAGACAACTTTCTATTCGGGCTAGACCAATATTTCGATGCCATGGGCGTACGAGACGAGGCATCGAAAATGGGCACTGCACCCACATATCTCCGAGTCGCTGCACAACTATGGTGGCGTCGGAAGTATGGTAAAATGAGCAAAGACATTTGTACCATCAAGACTTGGTCAGATTTCAAGCACGAATTCCGAAAGCAATTTTCCCCAAACAACGCAGAAAAGGAAGTAAGAGCGCGCCTCCGTCGCCTCAAGCAAATGGGTAGAGTCTACGATTATATCAATGAATTCACTACCTTCATGCTCGAGATCAGCGATATGTCCGAAAAGGACTCACTATTCTACTTCCAAGATGACCTCAAGGATTAGGCCAAGACAAATCTCGATAAGCGGAGTGTCTAAACTCTTGACGACGCTATTGTCACAGCGGAGTCGCTGAATGAGTACTCCACTTAATCCAAGGACAAAAGGCCTAGTCAAGGCAAAGGTGGAAGAGAGAGTCACAAGGACAAAGGTAACAATTGTAAAGATAGGGGGTAGAAAAAGCCTCCGAGTGGTAAAAGCGAGCAAAGCAAATCGGAAGGCAAGAAGGAGCCACTAAAGCCACGAATCCCATGCTTTATATGCAACGGCCTTCACTGGGTCCGCGACTGTCTTTAGAAGAAGTCGCTCAATGCCCTTGCTACCCAACTCAAGAGCAACTCCACACCAACATTGGAAGAACCCTGACCCAGCATGGGTTATCTCAAATGACTTGGCGCACTCAACAGCCCATAATCGGCATCGTCAAGGAAGGGCTTATGTATGTAGGCACAAAGATAAAAAGGCACTCCGTTCGCGCATTATTGGATATGGGAGCAACGTATAACTTCGTATCCAAGGATGAGGCCAAGCGCCTAGGTCTCAAAACTACGAAGGAAGGAGGCACAATGAGGGCAATAAATTCACCCGCTAAGCCCATTGCAGGCACGACACAAAGCATGCACGTTGCACTTGGCACATAGAGCGGAAAGCTCAATTTCTCCATCATGCTCATAGACGACTTCAAGATAGTCCTTGGCATGGAATTCTTCGACCAAGTCTATGCCTTCCAGCTTCCAGCCACAGACTCCCTAAGCATCCTCGATTGGAGTAAGGCATGCATGGTTCCTACAGAGCGTGGCAAGTCCGAATAAAAGAAGCTTTCGGCCATGTAATTTAAAAAGGCTTTTAAGAAAGACCCAAGCTTTCTAGTGTCCATCTGGGAGCTTAGTGAGGAGAAAAATTCTACAAGTGCTCCAAGCCAAGTCCCTCCAACAATATAAGCCGTCCTCAAGGAATTCAAGGACGTAATGCCTCTGAAGCTTCCACCTAGACGAGAAGTAGATCACTAAATTGAGTCGGAGAAAGGTTCGAAACATCTAGCCTTGGAGCCCTACAACATGGCACCACTCGAACTCGAGGAGCTACGAAGACTAACTTACTAGACGCAGGCTATGTCTGCCTGTCTAAAGCCTCATTCGGTGCATCAGTTCTCTTCTAAAAGAAAATGATGGATCACTACAAATGTGCATCGACTATAGAACTATCAATAAAATCACTATCAAGAACAAGTATCTAATTCCTTTGATAACGGGTCTCTTTAACCAGCTTGGCAAGCCGCGATACTTCATCAAACTCGACTTGCGCTCCGGGTACTATCAAGTTCGCATTGCCAAGGGAGACAAGCCGAAGATATCATGTGTAAAAAGGTACGGATCTTTTGAATTCCTTGTGATGCCTTTCGGCCTCACAAATGCACTTGCCACATTTTGCACACTCATAAACAAAGTGTTGCAACCATTCCTCGACCGCTTCGTGGTCATGGATTGGAAGACATATAGCACCACGCTCGAGAAATATGCTAAACATTTACAAAAAGTCTTCCAAGTACTTCAAGAAAATGAGCTCTACCTCAAGACGGAGAAGTGCTCATTCGCTTAAAAAGTAGCAGAGTTACTTGGGGCCAAAATAGTGGCTGGGAAGCTAATGATGGAGAACTCAAAAGTGAAAGCCATCATCGACTGGGAGCCTCCCATGAAAGTACTTGAGCTTTGCTCATTCTTAGGGTTGGTCAGCTACTATCGCCGATTCATCAAAAGCTATACAACTAAGACGACACCCTTAACCGACCTTCTCAAGAAAAATCAGACATGCCATTGGTCCAAAGAATGCCAGCGCACATTCGAAGGCTTGAAGAAGGCCATTTTGGAGGAGCCCGTCTTAGTTCTTTCAGATCACGCGAAACCTTTCGAAGTACAAACGGATGCCTCCGACTTCGCCATTGGTGGAGTCCTCATGCAAGAAGGGCACCCTATAGCTTTCAAAAGGCGGAAGCTAAATGATATGGAGAAGCGCTATACTGTACAAGAAAAGTAAATGATCGAATCAACTATTGCTTGTGAGTGTGGCAACATTATTTACTCGGCTCATACTTTACAATCATGACGGACAATATAGCGACAAGCTACTTTCAAATATAAAAGAAGTTGAGTCCGAAGCAAGCAAGGTAGCAAGACTTTCTTTGGGAATTCGACTTTTGGCCAAGTCAAGTACGTTTGGCTAAATATGCGGGAAGATATCGAGGCCTATGTGCGAACTTGTCTTTTGTGCCAATAAGATAAAATATATCACCAACTACAGGAAAAATTGTTGGAGCCCCAGACCCTAGCATCAAGGCCGTGGGAAAGTATCGCGATGGACTTTATTACGGCCTTACCTAAGTCCGAAGGATGCGGTAGCATAGCGGTCGTGGTCAACCGATATAGCAAGTATGCAACTTTCATTACTACACCCGTAGATTGTAAAGTCGATGAAGCAGCCCGTCCCTTCATTAAGCATATAGTGAAGCTTTTGAGAGTCTTAAAGAACATTGTGAGTGACTGAAACCCACGCTTCACTAGACGATTTTAGACGGAGATCTTCAAGATGTTGAGGACGTAACTCAATTTCTCAACAAGTTTTCATCCGCAAATGGATGGCCAGACCGAGCGCATCAATGGCCTCTTCGAGATGTACTTGAGGTACTATATGAGTGCTCATTACCGAGATTGAGCGAAGTTCCTTTATGTTGCCTAATTTTCTTACAATCTCCAAAGGAACGAGGCTACCGACAAGAGCCCATTTGAAATCATTATGGGATTTTAACTCATGACTCCCAACGCCATAGCCTAGACTTACAGAGGAAAAAACCCATAGGCTCATAAGCTTGCTTGCGAATGGCATGAAGAGGCAGACATCACTCGAGCTTACCTCGACAAAGCCGCGAGAAAAATAAAGAAGCGGGTAGATACAAGGAGACGGCACGTTGAGAACAAGTAAGGTGATCAAGTTATGATCAAACTCATACCCCAATAATTCAAGACACTACAAAAAGTCCACAAAGGTTTAGTGAGGTGATATGAGGGACTCTTCTGAATTGTCTGACGTGTGGGCAATGTCTCGTATCTACTAGAGCTTCCACCAAGGTTCAAAATCCATCCGGTCTTCCATGTAAGTCTTCTCAAACCATTTCATGAAGATGTGAGAGATCCAAGTCGCGGAGAATCAAGGCATGCCCTAACAGCTGTTGTCACCACATTCGACAAAGATGTAGAGTACATCTTTGCCAACCGAGTAATTCGAATGGGGGGCGTGCTAGTATACCACGAGTACTTGGTGAAGTGGAAAAACCTCACCGGAAGCGAAACTATTTGGGAACGTGAAGAAAATTTGCGGCAATTTGCAGAGCACATTCAGAAGTTCAAGCTCGAGAATGCGACAAGGCCGCCCAATTACAGCCTAAAAAATGCCTAAAGACATGAGCCAAAACTCGAGAACGCTACCTTGGCCCGATTCTGGAAACTTCTATAAAATTAGAGCAACTCTAGCACACCTGTACATACACTAGATTTCTCTAGAAATTGGCACATGTGTATAAAATTCTCCAGGCATAGAATTCTCTAGAGCTAGGCAAGCCTATAAATATGGGTTGACATTAGGCATTTGAGCATCCAATTATTGAGCAAGTATCTCAAGCATTCTTATAAGCTCTCTTGTAATCTTTTTCTCAAGCAATATAATTTCCGCATTTGGTTCAATTGCTCTCTAACTCTTTTCTTTTTAGGATTTTCAGAAAACTTCTTGACTTAAATATTGAGAATCTTAAATGCTTACTTAGTAATTTTTAACAAGTGTTGTCTAAGTATTGCACGGATTTGCTGCATAAAACATTCATCCCGTGACAGTAGTCTAACCCTTGCGTTATTGCCATATTCATATTATTTCTTTTTCTTTTTTATAATTTATATTTATATAATTCTGATTTAGTTTGAAATTCTAAAATATGAAAAAAAATTTTAAATTATAAATTTTAAAAATTTTTTTATAGTTTAAAATTTATATATATGTATATATATATATAGGAGGGAGCTACCCCTCACGGAAGGTAGCATGACCCATATATATATATATATATATATATATATATATATATATATATATATATATATATATTGACCTTTTAATGGCCAGCTGGACCTTCAGTCATTTATTGGTTTCGTCCATTTTTCTATGTCGGCAGGCGGTGGCAACCACAAACATGCTAACATGCTGCCAAATTGCGCAATGAATTAAGGCCAATTCCAGGAAAGTGCTTCCTTGTATATGTGTAAAGTCCAACAATGACTTGTAGAATCATTGGCAATATTATCTGCTAATTAATTCAACTCAACATCCGATTCTCTCTTGAATTTTCTTTCCAATTCTTTCTTTCGCATACGTTTACAAAATCAAGGTAAGTCAGCCACTCAAGTCACATATGCGCAATATTGATGTTTCTGGATCTAGAAATGGAGCAAGATTTTTTTTCTTTTTTTCAAATGAAATTAGAGGTATCTTTAGTATTGGTACATTTACGGTAAGAATACAATTGTTCGCCGATTTTCAAAATTTCAATTAAGATTATCAAATTTTTCGTAAAAATTCTCAACTAATGTGTTATATGTTTAAATTTACTTTAAAAAATTGGAAATTAAAAATATATCTTTTAATTTGAGATGTCCCAAAAGATTTTGAGATATACCAAAATGTGTGGTGATTAGAATTTATATTTTAACGTAAATATTTATTTAATTCTTATATTTTAAAAAAATATCTCAAAGCACCTTTGTAGTTAAAAATATTACATTCTTATCCTTTTTTTCTTTCATATCACAATAATAACCTTCCAACAATATTTTTGACATTAATTAATTTATCTATGAAAAAATTAATTAACATATTAACCAATAATTATTTACAAGTAAAGTAACCAATAAATATCAGTGTAAAAGAACTAGTACTTTTTGTACATATGCAACAATCTCACTAATAATTATTTATAAATAAATTAATATTAACTAAATTAAAGCAATATTTAATATCATTATAAAAATCTTATTAATAATTATTTTATAAAAAATACATTTACCAAAATAATTCAAAAAATAAAATAATAACATAAAAGTTTGTATAAATTTTTATGTTACTTTTAAGATTAATTTGATAAATTATTAATTTTTTTCCTTAATTAATATCCTCAAGAATATTATCGCAAGAATATTATTGTAAAAAGAAAGACGAAGTAAGGACATAAGTGAAACATATTTAACAGCAAGGTGTTTTGAGGTTTTTTTAAATATAAAGACTAAATGAATATTTAAGTCAAAATATAAGGACTAAATGAGAATTTACTCTAACAAAAAAAAAAAACTACCAAATGAAGGTATTAGGCAAAATAAAACCAAAAAATCAATAATAATATTGAATAAATTATTTTTATGCAAAATAATTTAAGGTGCATATTCAAGAGAGATTATCAGTTTTCCTTATACTTAAATTAACATATACAACTTATTCTCTTATTGTTTTCATAATAATAAATAACTTCTATGATAATATAGTTTTATAGTATTATCTTTATTTTCAAATATACATTTATTAGTATTTAATATTTTAATAAATCATATAAATGAAAATAAAAATAAAAACTTTATGTACCAAAATAAGAAATATATATTTCGGTGTGCATGAAAAATTAATAATAATAATAATAATAATAATAATTTTTTAAAAAAATTCTTATAATAAATATATATTTTATATTCCCAAGATAAATTATAGAGCAAATCACTCATTTATCTATCTTTTTCTTTAAATTTTTGGTGCCATGGAAATTGATACGACTCAAAAGTGTTTTATAATTCCCAAGTATAAGAGTGCCTTGTTATAATATAACTCGATAAGTCCGAGGTCGATCCATAGAAGAAAGATTTAATTTGTTAGTTTTATTTTATCTAAGAAAATAAAATTAAATTAAAAATATGAAACTTAATTTGAGTAAAAATATGAAATTAAATTAGTTAGGGTTATAAATCCACTCTTCGTAGTCAAATATAATTTAATAATTTTTTTAATCATATTTCTTTATAGCTCAAAAGATTAATTGTATAAATTATTATTATTTTCCCATTAATTTTATTATGAATTAAGTACTTAGTGTGCCAAAATTTAATTATCTACAATAAGTGAAAATACCATTTTACGATACTTTATATTAAAATATTAAGAATTTATTGTGCCAAACACCCTTATTTGTCCAGAATAAACCAAAATTTCTAAATATAAAATATGGATAATATTAATAATATTAATTAGAAAATAACTTAATTTATATAATTAAAAATAGTATTTAATTAAATTATATTTTCCCACTAAGAGCTTCACCTTATCCTAACTTATTATTATTTAGCCTAGCATAATTGAAATAAAAATAATTATTAATATTAAATTATACATAAAATTAAAAATGACTAAAATTAAAAATTAAACTAAATTTATTTATTAATTTACTAAAAATTACAAAGAGAGAAGAAAAAAAGAAATTGAAGAGAAAGAAGTGAAGAAAGAGGTGTAGAAGAGCGGCTTGTTCACCTTCTTCTCTATTTATATTAATTTATGATTAGTTCACACCACACGCATAAACAAAATCAATTAAATCATGACCTTACATTTGTTCCATTAACAAAACATCAACCTAACCCAATTCACTCAAGTATATCCACTCACAATTACCTCACCTATTATGGTAGAAACTTATAATTTTGCAATTACCGTACTTAACATGATAAAAACTTATAATTTTACAGCAAAAGTTTGGATTCTCTTCGATAATAATTTAATTTTTCAGACCATCAATATCCATCCTTTAGTGTTAAGAGTCTCGAATTGCTTGAAATTATTATTTTTACCTAATAAACACACAAAAATACACAAAATTAAATATTTAAAAATATAGTTGAAATTCATAATATATTACATAATTAAAATATAAATTATAATAAAAGTATAAAATAACATTTATATTATTTACAAAACCTATAATTTTTTAACACTAATAAGAAATTTTTAGATATCATAAAAACAGTAGAGTAAGTGGCATATATTAATTTTAGTAGAAAAAACAACAAAATCTCATATATTTAATGTTTATTTTAATTTTGAAACACTTCATCCTATAATTCTCTAAAATCTTATTTAATGATACTAAAAATATTTTTAAACAACTCTCAAAATTAGAAAAAATTACTAATACACCCCCAACATTTAAGGAAATAGACAAAAAAAACTCTCCAAGGCTTTAAAAAGACATTTAGATCCCCATTCTTGGATAAATTTCATTTTTTGGAAGAATTTAAAAGGTTAATATTGTACATTCACTTAATGAAAGGTGAATATTGTACGTTCACTTAATAATCACATGTGAAAAATCACAAACCCTCCCGCCTCTTTCGAAAAATAAAAATAACTAAAAACTAAAAACAATTGAATGTCGGTGTTCGTGATTGAGAGAGTCAACCCATAAATCCCTGAACCCCGCTGCTCGTGCCGTTGCTTGTGCTGCCGCATGTAGCCCTAAACCCCGCACGCATCCTCGGCACCACTGTACTGAGGATTCCACCATTTTGCTGTAGATCAAGACGTCTATCACGATTAGAAGGAGCCAGCCGACAAAAACTAGTCGGGACCACCGCCATTTTTTGCAGCTGCAATAATCGGAATATGCCAAAACAGTGTGACCCCGCCGCTATCCATTCACTAGATTCTTTTGCACGTTGGCCAACATCACCACTATCAAACAACTCCTGGTCACCAGAACCACCTTTCTAATCATTTACCACCACTGATTGATGTACCGATTGCCGGAATCGAAACCAGCATAAATCGCCGATTGTTAGTGATTATTGTTCTAACCTGCTTTTGATTTTCTTCTAAATGGTTTTTTTTTTTTTTTCCTGTTGATCATAAAAGTTTAAATGGTTGACATGTGTTTGAAGAATTGTACTATTAATATGGCATCAATAAACTTTGTCGAATGAAATGAAATGAAGTTGGGTTAAATTTTTATGTACAAATAATGCATGAAAAATGAATTTAATTATGCCATTTAATGATTATAACCATTATAAATAAGGGATTTAATTAATAAATAAATGGTTAAATTGAGAAAATAAGAAATTAAATTAGATATCTAAGTAAAAATTTCAACCCTTATAAATAAGGGTATATACATAATTTTATTAATAATCTATGAATAAATTGAACAACCAATAATTATTTTTTTATGATATGTCTATGGTTAACATATTGACTTATATGCTAAAGAGAGATAATGGTAATTATATGCTGAAAATATAATTTCTTTTAAAATTAACAAAATCTGTTAAGAAATAGGGTTTTAAATATTTTTTTTTCAAAATATAAGAAATTTTTTTTTATCTCTTTTCCTTAAATGTTGAGCGCATCAATCTTTTGAAGATATTCTGAAGAGATTATTTTGAGAGAAATTAGTTTAGATAAGTTATTAACCGATGATTTTGATGATTGTGCCTCTGATTTAGTTTATTAATCTTTATATAGAGAGTACATTATTAATGTTTATCTTTTATTCTTTATAGATGTAGAGAAAAGATAATGATTTCTCATTTTTCTGCTTTACAGGTGTATAGTAAGAAAAAAGATAGATACAACTAATATTTTTTATGGCCGATAATTTTATATAATGACTTTATAAAATTAAAAAACTTTTATTATATTATTACAAAATAATAAATATATAAAATAAAAATTATATTATTTATTACTATCAACACAAATAATAAAATTTCTTTTTTTTATTTTATCTCCAACAATTTATATGCTTGCTGTACTTTCCCCTCAAAATTATAAGTGTTTTTGCTGGATATTTAATCCATGACATTTCGTACTCGCACACGCGGGTGCTTTCACGAAAAGCA
Organism: Murraya koenigii; assembly: GCA_025617385.1. Taxonomy (NCBI): domain Eukaryota; kingdom Viridiplantae; phylum Streptophyta; class Magnoliopsida; order Sapindales; family Rutaceae; genus Murraya; species Murraya koenigii. The sequence goes on along the minus strand of CM046813.1, from coordinate 5,169,391 downwards.
ATAAATGTCAAATCACTTTTACTTGTTTTGGGGTTAAGTAGAAGTGACAAAATATACTTGGAAAAAAATGCCCGGGTAGCTTGAATACTTGCTATTTCTCGCGACGGCTTGACCGATTGGCCAGTTCCATTATTCTTGTCCATGGCCCATATGTCTATGGGTTTTGGTGTCCATTTACATCCGTATCTTGATTGATTTTTTTTTTTTTTTTTTTGTCATTGATTCACTCCAAGTTTTTTCGATATTCATATATATTCAAAACGTTTTTAAATTATACAGTTTTCCACCTTTTATTAACTTAAAATTTAACAATTGATAGAAAATTAATACTTTTTGTAATCATTGGGCCAAAAACCGGTTATAATATTAGGCCTAATCGTATTTTTTAATTTAGATCGTACTTTAAGGAATTAGTTCAAATAAAATTTAAGTGAATATCTAGAGTTGATTTTTCAAAAGTTTTGAGATACGTGTATATATATATATATATGATTTTATACTGTTAAAATTTTATTGCAAATATGTTTCCATTCAGTTATTATTATTTGGAAGAACAAATTATTGAAAATATCAACACAAATATCAAATCAACTGTAAATTTAAATTTATATTTCTAATATCAATAATTTAAAAAAAAGTTAGAATATTAGAAACAGCTTCCTTGCTATTTTCCAACTTTTGATAAGATACAAAAACATATTCAAAGTTTAATCTACCAGACACATGATAGATAAAATATTAAAATTGATTGGGTCAAGGATCTTATCATAAAGTCATGTTCCTTGCACTTTCGTCTCACATCATAAAACGTGATGGATATTAATGAAAATTAAATGCTTAAATAATTGATGGGGGGGTTAATTTGCCGTTATTGCTGCTTTCTGTATATTGTGAATGATTTGTCAACCATTCGCCGCAGTGGACACTACTCTTGCCATTGACCCCAGAAGGAACACAGTTCTAAAATTTTCATTCACCAAATCACAGACATATTTTGGGATATTAGTTTTTAACAAATATAATGCGTAAGATAGTTTGTGGTTGCATTGTTTTAATATATTTTTTTTTAAATGTGAGTGACAATAATTTTTGTTTTTTTAATATGAATTATAATAAGATAATTTAAACTCAAAAATCAAGTAGATATTATTTATTATTAAATTTTATGCATGTATCCTCACACCATGAATTTACTTTTGAACTTCACACTATTATTCAGTGTTAGTTTCAAGGACAGTGATCTTCTTTTTCTTTTTTTTTTCTTCATATCAGTCTTTATTTTTTAATAATTGATTAAGTATATGATAATTAAGCTAATTTTTTTAATGAATATACATACTTTATCAATCATTGAAAAATAAAGAGGACTAGAAGAGAAAAAAAATTAAGAGAGGATCCTAATCCTAATTTGAAATATATAATTTCAACTTTTACTCTTTATTTTTTCAAACACAAATTTGAATTTCAATGTTATTTTTTTAAGAGTTTTTTTTAATTTTAATATTAATATTACAATTTAAAATCTACGTATAATTTTATGTGATACAAGTCAAATTTCAGATTATATACTAAAAATTTAAAATAGTTCTATTTCACTAATATTCGAGAAATATATCTATCCTATCCATATTTACGAAAGAGATTACAACTTAAGGTAGAAGTACAACTTCGTTGCCAATGGAGTGGCGTTTTCTAAGAGTGTAAACTCTCATCTTTCACTCAAGATTCGTGTATTTAGCTAAGTGAATATCAAAACTTACAGCCTATCCCAATATCCCATAGAAATAGAAATAGAAATAGAAACAGAAAAGAAAGATGGTGAAGCCCAAAACATACGCTCATGCACTAAGAACATGGAAAAAGAAACAAATAAATATCGAAAGAGAAATTAATATAAAAAAGAAGAAGAAGAAACGAAGAAAGTACCAAATGATAGTGGGTCTTTGCGAAAGTCACGGACAATGCTTTTTCTTTTTTGGGGTATTGCTTCAAGTCATTTTCGGACGAAAAATAGATACTCAACTACGTAGAAGTGACCAAGTGATAGTGTCTGTGTGCCAAAGCGTGGTTAATCATCGACTTTCAATTTTTTGTCTGTGTTTATTACTATATTGTTTAATTTTATAGACCCTTATAATATAAATCAATCAATAGGAGAATATAAATCAAAATCTCATAAGAAAAGTAAAAATAGTAAGCAATATATAAAAGATTTAAGTCAATAAAACAAAATTAATATTGAACATATGAGATCTCGAGAATATCTTAATAAATAATATTAGAAAAATTAACTAGAAATTTTCAAGATTGAAAAATTACTGATGAATCTAATAAATACAGATCTATTTAACTATGAAGTTCGTAGTGAATATAATAGTAGATGTAGCCTCACATATATGATAACGATAGATCAGTCAAAAGATAATGCCTGTGGTCGACCAAAGAGATAAGCAAAATCTCACTGTACAGAACAATGAAAAATAGCTTAAAAAAATCGAATCAGATTTCACCCCAAGAGCTGAAAAACCAAACCGAGCACTAATATCCAGACACTCTAAACCAGCCGTCTGCACGACAAAAAGAATGGCTGGGTGAATGGGTGATTCTATAAGTCTATAACTTGGCTCGAATGAGCTTACTTTATTTAAAACCACTTTTCAAAAGTATATTAATTAATCTAGGGAATAAATAATTTTACCGAAAGTGTACGTTAGTACAAAAAGTTATTTCCTTGTGGAGAAATATTCAAGCAAAAGAGAAACACTCATCATTTTTGTTACAGATAAAGTAAGTTATTTTCTTGTGGATAAATCTTCGAAATTCAAAGCCGATGGCGTGTCACACGATTCTTAAATTAAGAGTAGTGCTTTTTTTTCTTTTTTTTTTAATTATTTTTAATTCATTAGACTGTCGTATTTAAGACATATCCAGTATAAAAGTTTTTCTCTACTCATATTAATCTATACAGAAAATAATTCTGATAATATGATGAGTTAATGGATTTGATCAGTTGCCCTAATGTAGGATAGGGCTTTGATCCCAAAGATGAAGTTATAATTAATGATAAATAAGATGCTTGGAGCATATCTAATTACATTTACTTCTTTTTATTTTTTAAATCATGCACTCATCATTTTGTTAATGATAATATAAAAAAAACGTTAATTAGTAACATGTCATTTAGTATATACACTTTATATCTTAATTTTACAGGCATGTATCATCACTCATAATTTATCTTTTGATCAATTTATAAGTATATATCAAAAGTAACATATAATAAAAAATAATTGACTGGTTTGTTGTAAAACATTGTTGTATGAATCCAATTATTTTAGTTTAGTTTATAACCGTTTGTTTCCTAGTAATTACAATCAATAAACCAAGACTACAAAGTGTAATAATTTGTCTTCATCGCCTTAACTGACATTATTACAGTGCTTAGTATTTTCATAATTAGTAATAATTCTTTAATCAAAGACTGGTTTTGTCATTGGTTTTTATAATAATTTCTAAGGATAAGAACTCTGATCAAATTTAAATTTTTTTTTTAAAAAATCTTTATTTAGTTGGCGACCGAGTAAATTTAAATTCTAAAAAAAAGTAAAAAATTAAAAAAATAATTTAAATTTCACTCGCTTCTCTATCTTTAAAAAATTAGTCATTAAAATATAAAGAATGGTCTAGCCGATCAAGTCAAATCACTAGTGTTGGACCCAAAAATTAGTTCAATTGAATTAAAAGAACATTGTAATAAAAATTTCGCAAGCACATTGCAGTGGCTTGCATGTACTATCAAAAAATCAAACATCATCATCAAGTGCCACGTGTAAAGTTGGTGTTAAATTTGTGATCTGAATTGCTCTACGCAGTTTTTTAATTTATCCCATCAAAGACATCGATAGCCTCTCAAAAACAAAGTATTATTGCGCAAGGGTCCCAATTACGATGAACTAAATCAATGATACGTCAGCCTGATGAGATCATCATGCCCTATCAGATTTTGCAATGTGGCAAAGTGAAGCACCTTCATTGTATACCTCCAGGAAAGTGCCCATGAAGCAACAGCTGAAAGGCCAGAAAAAAAATATTTATAATTATTATTTTATAATATTTTGGTTATTTTTTCAATATATAAAAGGAAACCTTGTCTAAAAGGCAAAGCCTATCTCCTTGTTACGGTCTTTTTGCTGCCATTTTCACCACTCTTTCGCTTTGTAGCAAAATGAACTACTCTGGAAGCCCTAACCCTAACCCTAATAATTTCAGTTGCTTTGCTGATCATAACATTGATCATCATCAACATCAATCATCAGAATTTGAGCTATCAGACTACCTCTTATTTGATGATCATCATGGATTTGATGAAGATTCCTATTCATCTCAAATCATGGTATCATCAGATGAGATCATCATGGATGGCTCATCAAGTGGTGTAACATCAGAAGAAAATAACATGCAAGTGACATATATTCATATTTTACACATACCCACTCTTTTTATTTATTTTTAAAATTTTTTTTTATGATAGTATAGAGTATTAATTTTTGTTCTCCTGTTCATATTAAAATTTTTAGAAAAAGTAAAAATGGTTTGAAGAAAATGAAGATGAAAGTGGAACAAAGATTTGCATTTCGAACAAAATCAGAGCTTGAAGTTATGGATGATGGATTCAAATGGAGGAAGTATGGGAAGAAGTCAGTCAAGAACAGCCCAAATCCAAGGTAATTAATTACTTTAAGCAAATAGTTTAATTAATTAATTACAATGATTAGTTTATTTTGAGTTTATATAGTTTAGTCTTTTAGATTAGTTTAATTGCTTAAAAAATAAAGAAAAGAATGCTTGTGCACGGATTGATGATTATATGATTATTTCTGCTGCTATGAGTGACTCAAACTTTGTTGATGTATATATACATTCCACTTGCATGTGTGTGAGATACAGTAGAAATTATGGTTTAATGGACCCCATGATCATCAGCTTCAAATATGATGATGTAATTTGGCTGCCTATAGCCATTTTATAAAGCAATTATATATTGAGTTGCATTATCACAACAATGACATTATATATTGGGTGCCTGTCAGCTTCACAGAAACTTAATGAACTTTAGAATTTATTATTGAGCTTCTACATGATGAAGTATGGAATTTTTTTTTTCCTAATACACTGATCTAGATTATAGATTAAAAAGAAAAAAGAAAAAAAAGGGGTTTGCTGTTAGATTATTGTTAGTAGTAATTATCATCTTATTATTCAAAAGACAACATTTTGTTCATAAGCTAGCTACTTCTTTATTTCGCTCCTCCTTCTCTTCAAGATTTGCAAGGAACTGATTAATTTCTAAAAGAAACTCGCAAGAATTTCTGTTACGACCATATTAATTAAGCTAAACTAGATAGTTGCAGAAGTGAGAATAAAACTTTTTTTTGGGATGGAGATTGCTGGGAATGCATAGACAGTATATGAACCTTTATATATAGATACTAAATAAAATTATATGTCTATGTCCAACTAATTAATAGTTTTGGTTGCCGATTAATTCTCAGTGGTCAACTTCTTAGATGGTATTAGAAGTCTAGGATTGGAACCATGCTCACATAAGTAAACATGTGATTACCGCTCCAATTCAACTCTGAGTTATTACGAATTAGTTTGAGAATAATCTTACCCTGACAAATAATCATGTGTAAGCCTCTATTGGCATCTCCATGCATGCTTTTGCACTAGAGAGATAAGACAAATTAATAACTCACATCATTATTGCACAAAGAAAGGGCAAGCATATGGGCATATGACTAGTCAATTCATTGGACAGCAGTTAGCAACCATTGGCATTTGTTAGCTGAAGGAGACTGAAGAAGCATCAGTAACCTCAAAGAGCACAAAGAAAACAAAAAGATAAAACGTTCTATACTTAAGAATATATAAATAAGTAAGCAAATGGTCATTCTGTGACGTAGTATGAGATCGAGATAGAACAAATCAGTACAGTATAACAGTAGTAGTACTGTAATATGTTTCCTTATTATTTATATATATGAATCATATATTCTTTTAGATTGCTGTATGTATGTATTCATAACACATATTTAGGCTTATCATTTCGCTGATGAGAAACTAAAATTGGAGAAAGTAAACTTTTACTTATTTAATGTAAGCCAAAGGCCTATATATTTATAAAGGGAATAAAATATAATATAGGTAAATAATCAAATACAATAATTTAGGATTTATTTTCCATATTTACATGCACATAATGATCATGATTTTTGCCATATATGTACTGACAAATGATTTTGATCGTTGCTATATTATTTTCTTGGTATAATAGTCTTGATTCATGTAATGTTTAGCATCACGTATATAATGATCTTGATTCTTATCATTATTGCATCACTTAGTTATCTTGCTATTTGCCTTACATGCATCACAACATGGTCTTGATGCATCACATAGTAGTTTGATTCCTACCATACATGCTTGTTTGTCAAATTGGCCTTGATTGAAAATGATCTTCATGTGATTTCTATCATTCCCTCTATGATTTATAATTTAATTTATTTTTCAGAATTCAAATATAGTACATTAATTATCGAAGTAATAATAAGTGTAATCCCTAGTGAGTACTAGTTATTAGTTGATTTCAATTAATTAATTTATTTTAAGATGGTGTTAAAACTCTCAGGATGTAATCCAATTTTCATACAAATTAAAATTTTAGTTTTGCAACCTCAAGATAATTAATTCGGTTATATATTCATTGTAATAATAGTATCTATAAACTTGTGAAAGATACATATACGGGCATCTTGTTCTTTTTTTTTTTTAAGGCTTTATCCTCTAGGACGACAGCGATGTGCTCAAAACTAGCTAGGGCCTGTTTGTGAAAGCTAGATAATAGCAAGTGGGGTTTATGATATATAAAATTGACTACCACTTAAGTTACAAATTGGTGGCCTCGTTTTTAACTCTTCGGAGTATTTGTTAGGTTTAAAATTAAAGTTAAAACAAAACACTTATTATTAGCTAAAAATATGAAATCTTAATTTAATATGTTAATTTTTTTTAACAATATTATATTCTTAGTGGGTGCTATCTAGTTGAGACTAAGGTTCGAACCGCACATATAAATAATATTATATTCTTAAGGAAGCAATTAATATGCTTGATATTTATCATTAGACTAGCCAAACCTAATAAAGATATAGACAAGATTTCAAAATTTGGAATATGGTGCCAAAAAATTAAAACCTATATTCTACTGTAAAATAAATAAATTATTATATATGATTCCCGGAGAAAGAAATTGGGGTTGGCTTGTTGTTATTATTATTTTCCTGTTTGTTTAAAGTAGCTTATTTGATGCTAGTAAAATATTGGGGTCTACTTCTTAATGATAAAGGGGCTGCGAAAGGGATGCTAAAGCTGCTTAATTTCAAGTCACACATAATTGCCCGCCACAGATAAATAAAGCTTTCAAATTAAATTTTTTCATAAATCAACGAGGACGTTAAAATATTTGCAAGTGGATGCATTTTAATTTTTCATCTGTAACAAAATTGTCATATAAAGGTTTTCGGTTCCTTTCTAATTAAACCCAACGCATGCAAATTCCTTAATTATTACATCCCAATTGTCAACTTTTAATACTTATATTATAATGTGGAAGCAGGAATTATTATAAATGTTCAAGTGGAGGATGCCAAGTGAAGAAGAGAGTGGAAAGAGACAGAGAGGATTCAAGCTATGTGATTACAACATATGAAGGAACTCACAACCATGAGAGCCCTTGTGTGGTTTATGACTATTACAATCATCATCAACAGCAAATGCCCCAGAATGGCTGGACTGTGCAACCTAATTCTTCTTCTTCTCCTCCATCTTCCTCCTCCTCCTAAAAAACTTCTCAAGCTTAATTAACTTATTCTCCCTTATAAGCATAAATTTACCACATGCTGATGAAAGATATTACCATAACTATGGTGCTTTATGTGTAATTAATTTCTATAAATGTTTCTCGTTGAGACTAAATATGAAACTAAAAAATGAAAAAACGAGCTAGCTACCTAGCCAGGCCTGTATATATTCATGGTGAATATTGATATTTCCTATTACAGGAGCAATGAGTTTTTATGCCGCATGCTTTTGTACTATTTTTGTGAGAAATGAAATCCTTGGCCATTGGGACCTAGCACACACGGGCCAGCAGTGTAACCTAAGGGAGTAGAGCACAAGAAGTCGTGGTCGTTGAAGGGAACAAAACCAAACCCTTCACAGGTTCTGGACCAACTTATTGAAGAGGAACCGGTACCGGACGACACCACAGGTTCATTATCCTCTCCCTTACTCTTTCGCAGGTAGTGCCTTTTCTTGTTTTGATATGCCCAAAGGTTAGGTGCTGTTTCAGATGAGAAAGGAGTTCAAAACCTTTATGCATGCACTTTCGTATGAGTGCTGCGTACAAGTTCCGATTAGGATAACTAGAAAAGATCAAACCAATTTGAACCGCTCACATCACAATACTAGTAGCGTAAAGGCCGTGAGTCGGTGGGGTGATATAGGAAATCGCTTGCTCAGACACAGTCTTCTCTAACGAAACGATTCCTGACACCTGTGATGCACCGTATGACCTGATTAAGGATTTGATACTGACACCTGTCTTACTAACTATGAAGCCTTTGTAAAATATATATCAGTACGATCAACCCATTATAAACTTTTTTCAAAAACAGATTTCGAGGAAAAAAATAATTATTTTTTTTTAAGAACTATTTCTATTCATCTCCCATAATCACTCTTTTTATAAGCTTTCATACTAGTAGACAAGCTTTTCCTTTCACCGGCCCTCTGGTGTTTCATCCATTTTAAGTTCTATCAATTTTATAGCAATAATGTCTAACGTGCGTGGACATTTGGGTGGTCCGTTCTAGTGACAGCATTCCCACTTTTATGATCACTTCCGGTACCGGCGGGGCAATTACCACGACGGTCCATCCAGACACTTCACTAACTTGAAGAGCCCTCGAAGGAGTGAAAGAGAGAAGAAATAGTAGCCGATGGGGAGACGTGAATCTTCTTTTAATTTGTTGCCCTCTCTCAATCGGATCCAGCATCTGGGGTTCTGGTAGTGCTGCCTATCGTAGAAGAACAAGGGGAGATTAAACCAAGAAAAGGCTTCGCTGGAAGAATTCGAGAAAGTATAAGGTGAAGGAACAGATATCCAATTTGATATCTTCTGATACATTGAACCACATAGGAATTCATCGTACAATTAGTTTACTTGTCTCCCTTGTCTATCTCTCTAAAAGGGAGAATTGAAGCAAGCTCTTACAATTGTAAGAGCTTGAGTTCTCACCACTCGGCTACAAGCCGAGTGTAGCCGAGTGGCTTACTTGCTTGCTTGTTAGAGTACGGAGAACGGGAGAAGGGAGGGCTGTTACAGGTATTCAGATTATGGTGGGGTCATAAGAGATGACGTAGTGGTACTGTCATATGAAATTGATGCAAAGACATTTATAAGTGAAACAAATCCACAGCTAAGTGAGATTAGAAAAAAAATAAAGAGTAAGTTTAAATTTGAACATAAAAATTTACGTGGTTTGAATTATAGTCTATATTTACAGGCAAAGACAGAAGAAAATAATTTTATTATACTGGAAAAATAATTTCTTCTCTCTAATAATAGAGGAGAATAATTATATTCTCTCTATAAATAAGATAAAACTATTCTCACTTCCCAATACCCCAATTATACCTAATAATTCTCAAAATTCTTTCTAATACAAGAAGAAATGAATTTTCTAGGATGATTGAAATGATGGAAGGGGCGTTCAATTTATAGCCGCATTTTGACTACTATTCATTATTATTATTTTATTATATTTTATTATATTTTATTTTTTTATTTTTATTTTTATTCAACACGGCACTGCATGCCGTGTTGAATTAGGCACCGCCCATCTAGAAGGGCGGTGCCCACTTTCTTCTAACTTTGACATTCTCCCACTTGGAGATTTGATTGAGATCCAATCAATCTCCACACTATCCTTTCTACTTTGCCATTGACATGTTGTTTACATTTCCACTAGGCCACAAGAGGATCTACTCCATATAAATTTGCCAATAATGATTGGCTTAGTCATAATATCTGCTAAGTTCTCCTTAGTATGGATCTTCTGTAAATCTACATTTCCATCTTCCACTACTTCTCGAACGAAGTGATATTGTACCCCTATATGTTTTGTCCTGGAATGAAAGGCTTGATTCTTTGCAATATGCAAAGCACTGACTGTCACAAAACGCAGCAATTTTCTCTTGTTTGTGCCCGAGCTCCTTAAGTAGCCTTTGTATCCAAATAGCTTCTTTGCATGCTTGTGTAGCTGCCATATATTATGCCTCTGTCGTAGATAAAGTCACAACGATCTGCAGCTTTGAAACCCGACTTACGACTCCTCCGCATGTGTAAACACATAGCCGATGAGTGGATTTTCTTTTGTCAAGGTCACTTACGAAATCGAATCCACGTAGCCTCGACGATGAAATTCGACCCTCCATAACATAATGCAATATCCGAGGTTCCCACGATGTATCTTAGAATCCTCTTCACTTGTTTGCCAATGTTCTTCACCGGGATTCGCCATGTATCGACTAATCGCTTCCCATCGCTTGTGCAATGTCCGATCTTGTACAAATCATAGCGAACATCAAACTTCCTCACTGATGCATATGGTACTCGAGACATCTCCTTCCTCTCTGCTTCATTGCTAGGACACATACTTAAGGATAACTTGAAATTAACAGGAAGTGGGGTAGAAATTGGCTTACAATCTTGCATGTTGAAGCGTCGCAAGAGTTTCTTCAAGTAATTCTTCTGTGAAAGCCAAATCTTCCTGTTATTTACGTCTCGTGAATTTGCATCCCTAGAATCTTGTTCCCATGTCTTGTTTTTGTATAGAGCTTCAATTTCTTCCTGCATTCGTCAGTCCACAAAGTAACATCCGAGATCGTTTAAAGCTTCATGGAAAGTTGATGGCTCTCTATCCTCTGTTAAAAGACAATATGCAACATTGATCTCTGTAACATACTCTGAGTGCCAAGTTGGTGGTCGTCTCTCTCGAGTTGACCGATGAACTTCTAGAGTCTCAGACTCGACTGGTTCTTGTTCCTCGTGCTCTGGTGCTGCTTCAGAAGACTCTGAATCTTCCTGACTACTTTCTACATATACTGGTGTAGTCTTTGACTTTTCTTTCACAGTACTATCACCCCCATCTTTCTTTTACAGTTGATCTTCTACAAAGACAATATCTCTGCTGATGACAATCTTGTGGGCAGTGGGATCCCACAGACGATACCCCTTTACACCATCGGCATACCCCAAAAGATACACCTCCTAGATTTTGGATCTAGCTTTGTTCTTTCTTGGGCATTATACATTGCATATACTGGGACATCCAAATGCATGTAAATGAGAGTAATCAGCTGGCTTACCTGTCCACATCTCCATCGGTATCTTCAACTCAATGGCTGTTGATAGAGACCGATTTATCACATAACAGGCAGTTTTGGCTGCTTCAGCCCAAAAAGAGTTAGGTAGACCAGCAGTCTTCAACATAGCTCTTATCCTCTCTGTAAGAGTTCTGTTCATCCGCTCCACCACTCCATTTTGTTGAGGAGTGTATGCCGCTATAAACTGCCTCTGAATACCTTCTTGCTTACAGTATGCAAGAAATGCACCATATGTATATTCTCCACCATTATCTGTTCTTAAGCACTTGATCTTTTTCCCGGATTCAAATTCAACCCGCCCTTTGAATTCCTTGAATACTGGAAATACATTTGACCTTTTCTTGATTGGATACACCCAACATCTCCTGGAGTAATCATTAATAAAAGTAACGAAGTACTTTGCACCTCCTTGGGATAAATCCGGTGATTCCCGGACATCAGAATGAATTAAGTCGAGAATGCATTTACTTCTAGCATGAGATCTGCTAAATTTCAATCTATGCTGCTTATTTATAACACAATGCTTGCAAAATGGTAGACTTACCGATTGAGTCCGAGGCACTGTCAGCGAGAGAATCTTCAAACCTTGTTCTGACATTTGGCCAAGTCTGAGATGCGACATCATCGTTGACTCTTCTCCATTTGACGCGACACACGCATCAGCTTCCTGTAGTGTTTCTCCTTAAAGCATGAATAGATTCGCACTAATCTTTTCTGCCTTCATTAACAAAAGCGCTCATTTGACAATTTTTATCATCCCATTTTCAATATGAACTTTGCACCAAAGACTATCTATTTGTCCTAAAGACAATATATTTTTCTTCAGGCCTTTGACATATCGTACCTCCTGAATTGTGCGAACTGTACCATCATAGATTTTTATTTTGATAGTACCAATGCCAGCAATCTCCAAGGCATGATCATCACCCATGTACACAGATCCTCGTGAGATTGGTTCATATGTGTGGAACCATTCTCTCCGAGAGGTCATGTGCCATGTTGCTCATGAGTCTATAAGCCAGACGTCAGCTAACCGTTTTCTGCCTTCTGTAACAGCTGCTGCCTCGCTATAGAGAATTTCGCCATCATCCGAAGTACTAGCCACACAACCCTGAGCATTTGATGACTCAGGTGCTTTATTCTCTCTACTATTCTGATTGCTCCAACTCTCTTTCTTCACATGCCCTTTCTTGCCACAATTGTAGCATTTCACATTCTTCTTACTTCTGGATTTTGATCTACCATGATTGTAACTCCCACTGGGGCCACGTTCTGTTCATCTCCCTCTCGTCACCAATAGCGCTTCTGCTTGCTGCGAACTTGCATGTCTATCTTCCTTGGTCTTGCGCCTGCTTTCCTCATTTAAGATGGAAGCTGCAACATCATCGAAAACTAGACTGTCCGTCGGGTTGTTGTTCGTCAAATTGATGATGAGTTGATCATACGAATCTGGTAGACTTTGAAGTAGAAGCTCTGCACGTTCATTTTCCTTTATTTTGTGACCCAACGTTGTGAGTTGCGAAAATAGAGTCTTCAAGGTGTTGATATGATTGGTTACTGATGTAGATTCTGCAATGCGAAGAGTATAGAGTCTCCTCTTTAAAAAGATCTTGTTGTGCAGTGACCGTATACGTGAACAGTGACTCCGATTCCAAAAAATGCAACCTGGCTCTGATACTACTGTAAGGAGATTTATGGGTGAAGCAAAACCACAGCTAAGTGAGATTGGAAGAAAACTAAAGTGCAAGCACAAATTTGAACACCAGAAATTACGTGGTTCGGCTTATAGCCTATATCCACGGGCAAAGACAGAAGGAAATAATTTTATTATACTGGAAAAATAATAACTTCTCTCTAATAATAGAGGAGAATAATTATTCTCTCTATAATTAGGAAAAAACTATTCTTACTTCTCAATACCCCAATTATACGTAATAACTCTCAAAATTCTCTTTAATACAAGAATAAATGAATTTTCTGAGATGATTGAAATGAGGGAAGGGACACTCAATTTATAGCCGCATTTTGACAACTATTCATTATTATTTTATTATTATTTTATTATATTTTATTTTTTTAATTTTTTTTTCTTTTTATTCAACGCGGCATGTAGAATTGGGCACTACCTATCTAGAAGGTCGGGGCCCACTTTCTTCTAGCTTTGACAAATTGAATGGGTCTCCTCTACGGATTAAAGAAGCAAGGTGCGAGCCCCCATCGAGGCAGGTTAAGTTGGTGAGCTGTAAATGGGCAACTATCTCCTGCGGTTCGGTAGATGAAACCTTCAAAATCTCACGTTGATCAGTTAGAAATGGTTACTGAGTTATATACGATGAATCGCTTTTCAGACCGTACGATCAGGTCTTTTGGTTTTGGGTTAAAAAATAGAACCATATGCGGGCGTGGGTCGTTTTGAATGGTGTGAGAATCAGGAACTAAAGGTGAGCAGGGGCAAAATCCCATATTAGTTAATTAGAAATAGTTAAACAGTATGAGGCGACCTTTCGGTTTTTTGGTGGATCGGAAAGCAAAACCATGCAAACTTACCCCAAAGTGGATAACATTAAACTGTGTGGCAGTGGGTCATTTTAAATAGTATGAGAACTGGACCTACCACATAGTGTAGGCCAACGAGTCCAAACATTATAAGCTAAAAACAACTTATACCGAGGCCTAGCATACATGAGGATAGATCTGTGTCATCTAACAAGGGTAAATCATTACACTCAAGGATGATAGATGTTGATGTAGAAATTTGGTGACAATTTCTGGTGATCATTGTTGCTTCTTACTTCATTTTCCACTCTCCAATTTTGCAAGTTTTTCAGGCTTCTTCTTGTGTACTTCCGAATTTTTTTTTTTCAAGCTGTATATATAATTAACTTGGGTTTATTAACAGATTTATTAAGCACATGACACTGGGGTCCTTAATAGGAAGGTGCCTGCAGGCTGCAGCTCAAGCTGGCAAATGCGGGTCAATTCAGATATCAAAACGACACAGCTACTCTACGTACGTGGTTGGATGTAGGATGCAAACATGCCTCTACCTTTGGGTAAAGGAATGCAGCAAAGGGTATCCTTCTGAATTACGATGTGCAACTTCCTTTGTCACGAGTGATTTTGAATTACAGAAAGCAGTTGATGATAACCCTTTCTCTGAAATAATAATATATCTTCCATAAGAATAATTATTTCATGATAAAATTATAAGTTCATGTTATTTTGTTTATGAATCTAAAAAAACAAGTTATGTTAACCCTTTCAATTATAATGCGCCAATATGATTATCAACAATTAATCATGTGATTAGTTATTACAAATTAATGCTTTGATTGGTAAGATGTTACCATGGAAGGTGCATGAGGAAATGAATAATAATAGATATATCATGTCGTAGAGCTATTATAGAAAATTAATTAATCACCTGCTCTCTCCCCAAAAAAAAAAGTCCAAATTGATTTTTGTTGCTACCTCCTTCATAATTCAAACTCGTGTGATCAATTAAAAATAAATTACAGAGTGGTTTTCCATAATCAATCACACTAGTTAATAATCATCACTTCCAACCAAATAGGGGAATTATTCTAATCTAAATATACAATGATGCTTCATTTTTCAATCAAATATGGCTCTTTTTTGACAAAATAAATTGAACATGTGGATTATTGTTTTAAGAATTGATTAATTATTTTGAAAAGAATTCAATTGTTTATTATTTCATACATAATTATTGAAGGCCTCTTCGTAATCTAGGTATGATTGTATTTAAGATTAATTTATGCGCAAAATGTTATGCTAGCAATTGGCGAATTTTTTCAAAGTTGATGAATGAAAATAAGATTTAATTGTAGGCATCAAACACTGAGTATAGACGGATTTAAGAGCTGCACAATAAATTATGAACAAGAAGAAGGAGAATTAACAGTACAAACATTAATTTAGTTAATCATCCATAATACAATGAAGGAATTAAGACGCATGATAAGAGTTAAAATTACAGACGCAACATCTTGATGAAAACAGAAGTGAAAATATCCCCAACATGTTCAAAAATCAAAATACAAACGAAAGGACTCAACAACACTCCGCATAATAACTAATTAGGACATAAAGATGTGGCACTCTCAGCAGCTTGCAGGCGTGACCTCGACAAGCTTCTTCAATGAGATCATCTTCAAAAGAAAAAAAACACCCATGACCCCACCTGCAATCATGAAGTTGAAAGGCCAAGTAAATGATTTTGAATAATAAAGAAAACAGAACAATTTTTATAATTTTTTTTGAAAGAAAAATACCGTATTGATGAAAATCTACACCAGCCAAGCCGGTGGTGGCAAAAAGATGTGAGGGGAGCCTGTGCGTCGCAAAGCTGAGAGATACTTAACAATAAAATCATGAATATTAAAAATCCATGCGAACCGACCTGGAGAATACTTAAAATCAGTGTGCATGCGTAAAGGTATGCCCTTTATTTACATATAAAATGCATTACAATACTCACCACCTGTATTATATAGCTTCAAGTCAGAAAATTTCATTGCATGAAAAATATTAATATATGAAGGACTATGATGACCTCGATGTCTATTACATAATGCATGCTAAAAGTCAGATTGATGAGATAAATGTTAAGACAATCTCAACAGGTAAAAAGTTCACTTCTTATCGGCTGAAGTGCGACATTTTAACATCTTATATAGTAAATATAAATAGTTCAAAGCTTGACACAGGATAAGTTGTGAAAATAAATTTAGCAGACTATGGTTGAAAGTGAGTGAAATTGTTAACTTACGATGTAATTATAAAATCATTATCACCAACATTTGTGTTACATATGCACTGTTAAACTTGGCTTTTGGAACAATAAATTATTTTATTAAGGATGATAAAATGTCTGTGTGAAGTCACTTATAGTTTCAATTGTGAAGTAACTCATAGATGTTAAGAGAATAGGGGGGTTACAGTCATTGATTATAGCAAAGCATTAACCTAACTTCCAACGACTTGGAAACTAACGTGGTTAGCTTTCTATAAGAATATTAATCTTATACTTGAAATTTTAAGATCTTTAATTGCAAAAATATGTTATTATCATTGTGCATCAAACACAGGACCTTTAAAGAAGGAACATTAGAGCTTTATTTGTTTGATTAAAAGCATGCTAACCTATCTCGACATTCATTAAGCTTGATTTTAAGCACCAATTAAGGGTAGAAAACTCAAAGCTACATAAAGTGAGCATTATCAAATCATATTTCTTTTATATCACTGATGTTATACTTAATAGAATAATTTCTCAGTATTAAGAGGTGAAAAAAGCATATGTACAAATAACGTCACTCATCTAAGCAAAGACCAATAAGGTGCACTATTGAGATAAGATACCTTCTACTTAGAAAAAAAGAGAAACCAGAAAACACAACTTTAATTTCTCTAGGTGTTGGATGGTCAATGGAGCAGCCAGAAAGTAGATGAGAATGATAAAAAAAAATTCCACTTGAAACTCATAATTGGAGATTCATAACGATAGCCTCCATTACAAAGCTGAAATTATAATACACGAGATTTATATACCTTGTTGAGGGAAATTCTGTCATCGAATTTCATCCTACCTCAACTATCATAGTTTCTACCTTGTAACAGACCAAACAAAAAGAAGATCACATGAGAGCAATTGCAATAAATCTTTCATTACTCATGCATGGACACTTCTAAATGGATCAAATTTTAAAACCTTTATTCAATAAAATTATGATTAAAGATGAGAGACAAAAGTGATGAAGGAATCAATGTAACTATTTGAATAATCTAGCCAGATGCTTCAAGTTGAGGCATGAACCCAGTAGCTCTAGTTGGCATAGAATAGTTACACTTATTTATAAGTTTCAATGAGGTCGAATCTTGAGAAATTGGTATGCTTACCACCTAACTTAGAAGTTTTTTTAAAATATTTGTCTTTTTATATTATACGCCATGTTGGAATAATCACCACCTGAGTCAATTAATCTCAGTTCAAAGGGAAGAACTAACTTGTGTGGTTCAGAGAGTATTATATGAACATTATACTTATTGTTTACTTGGAAATTCAAAATTAATCATTGTGTTAGTTAGCTTTGTTACACACATATAACTTTTGAGAAAATTTATATTGTCCATTAAAGCAATCATTTATTCTTACATGAACTTATACCCTTAAGAAAGATCAAGCATCATGTAGGTACATATGAGAAGATCAAAGGACAATTCTAACCTCGAACACAGTAAATTATAAGTTTCATCTTAAAACCTCATGAGAGGATAGATGACAAATTTCATCACAACAAGAAATGCACATATGACAGCTAAGCAAAGAACGAAATAAACATTAACATAAAGTCTCCATGAGATAAAACAGCCAGACAAATATGAAAAGTGCTATAAAGGAATCAAATACAATGCTTGAAGAAAGGTCGCCAGCTAAAAACTTGGCAAAAGTTGCCAATTCAGCTATAGAAAAGAGGATTCTGATGTCTGATCAAGGAAAGAAAAATTCACATAAGTGTATAAAATTACCAGGTTCTTTTATTTAATGCAATTTAATTTTCTCACTATAGTTATAATTTTTTATAATATAAAGTCAGCATTAAGAAAAACCAATTAATGAAATTCTAAGTGTGCCACCAAAGAGGGAAGATAAATTGAGATTTAAAAATTATTCTTTAAAAACACAATACAATTTAAACTAATGTCTTAAGCAATTTTAATATAAGTAAATTTAAACAATAAACAAAAATAAATAGATAAGGAAAAGAAAAAACAAACACAAGAGTTTTTACGTGATTTGGTAAACCTCTCCTACGTCCACGCTTCCAAACACACTAAGCTTAAGGATTTTATTATCCAAGCCTTTCAACCTAAGACTTCAAAATCATACAATTGAATGTTAAGATGTCAATTGACCTTTACAATCTTGAGATGAATCCCTCACCTCTTAGCCAGTGTTTCTCACACTTAAAATCACTCAAATTTTGATAATTAAATGATGAATACAAAGAAACATACTCCTAACTAAATGTAACCAAATAATAGCTCAAATGTATGTATGTGTACGAAATGAAAGTTTAGAGCACGTTTGATTGCAGATAAATATTTCCAAGATTGTTCAACATGACTTGCAATAGTGTCTTCTTCGGCTATTTATAGAAAAAGTCATAAAACAAGCCGTTATTGACTTTTTAGTTATAACTAGATTGCTACTTATGCTAACTAGATTACCGCTTGACTCTATGTTAGTTACTAAGCTGAAATTTAAAATTTGTGAATAACCAATTTACTGATTACCGGTAACCAATATGTCATTTTGTTCTAGAGAGCTAATTTTAAGTAATCGAGTTTCTGCTTACTGGTATCGGTTTGCCATTTGATTCCAGAAAGTAAATTTTAAGTAACAAATTATCTTTTAAGTTATTTGATGTATCGGTTGTCTCCATAATGCTCATTTGAAGTATCCAGTGTGCCATTTAGATTATGCAGTTGTTCGATTGTCTCTAGCTGTATTCGATTTTTTGTTTAGATTATCCGGTTGTTTGATTGTCTCTAGAAAGCATATTTGTTGTGTCCGGTTTGTTATTTAGATTATCCGATTGTCCAGTTGTCTCCAGATAGCAATTTAATGCATCCAATTTTCTGGTTACTATATGCAGAGTGCCCAATTTCGATAAAAACAATATTCTATTTTATATTTTATAAAACATAATGTGTATTTCAAATTTTACCCAGACACATGGTTTGTTATCATCAAAATCAACATATTATATAGCCATATAGGCTAACAATCTCTTTTTTTTTTTTTTTTTTTATGATGACAAAACACGTTATGTATTTTAAACTGATTTTAAAAGCTCCTCTTTAATGTATACATATGTTAAAAACAAATTTAATTAATCAAGTTTTACAACAAAATAAAAACTCCCATTATAAATCTGCATATATATAGTAAAATATTTTTTAAATTTTTAAGAAAAATTATTAGTCATATACCCTTAAAAGTCAGTTCTAACAATTGTGCTACAATACTTTTGACATATATCACTCGCATATCCTTAGTTGGTAAAACATTTTTGTCATCCACCAATTCGTTACTAACTGTTAGAATATGTTAACATTACAAGAGTAGTATGGTATTTTTATATAGGAGAAACTGTGATAAAAAAATGACATATTATCCTCTTTAAATGAAATATATTGTTTTACAGACGACAAGTCGTTGTACTGAAATATAATTATATGATATGTCGTTTTACTGTAATATAATTGTATGACATGTCGTCTTATTTAAGTGAAATGACAGCATTCTTTCAAACGACATGTCATACATTTGTTTTATAGTAAAATGGCTTATCATATAGTTATATTCCATTAAAAGTCCTAATAACAATATATTAACTAAAAGCAAACAACATGTCATTTTTAATCACAGCTTCTTCTTTATTTATTTCGAAGGTAAAATCGTCACTTTGCCAAAATTCTATTAACTTCTTAACGGTAGTAAACAGTAAGGTGGACAGTAGATGTCTTTTGTCAACTTAGGATATACGAGTGGTACATGTTAAAAGTACTGTAGCATAAATGATATAGGTAACATTTAAAGGTATATGGGTGATAATTTTTCATTTTTAAAAGAACTCCCTGTAGAGGAATGCATTTATTTTTTTTGAAAAAAAAAAGCACAACACTTCAAAATACGTCTTAAGGTACCATTTATCTCATTCTTCATCATCAAAAAGATTAAAAAAATACTGGAAATAAGCTCCCCCTATTAAAGATAAAAGTCTCAAATAAGCATTAATAAGCATAGGCAAATAATTAAGCACAAAGATCTGGTAAGCAAAAATAGTTAATGAACAACCATAATATAAAATATAAATATATAAACCCGAACATCTCACAATGATGAAATGGAATGTCAGAACAAAAAATATATATATTGGTGTGCTAAATATAATAAAAAATAAAAAATAAATAAAGGATACTAAGGAGGTGGAGGTGGTAGAAATGGATAAAGGACTATGAAGTGCTTGAAAAGACGATAATGTTCGTCAAGAAGTTGCTGCTGCTGTTGAAAAAAGATTTGATGTCCCTTGAGAATGTGTTGTTGAAAGCTGGTTTACTGCATAGAGAGTGTCTGAACTTTATCCATAATATACTAAAGAGTAACTTCTTTAAAATCATGAGTCTCTGGATGAGGTACAATAGAGGAAGAAGCATCAAGACCTGGCACTGATGATGACAAATCTTGATGTATATGCTGACCTTGTAGAGGTAGTAAAATCAGGCAACTGATTAGTGAGCATAAATTGTTTAGATGACATTCATCACTGGGTGCTATCAAATTAGACTTGTTATTTATAATCTTATACATTCCCTATTTCTCCAATCAAATCGTAAACCACAAATGATCTCATCTCCTATAGCCTTGGTAGGAATAAATGTGGGTTCATTAATGGGCACTCTAAAGTACTTAAGTATTCAAATAATAAGGTTACTATATAGAAGGGAGCGGTTAACCATAACGAGGATACTAAGCATGTGATGAATAATTATATGCCCAAAGTTAACTAGATGACCCCCAAGAATATAATCTAGCGAAGCTACATTCATATGAGATATCTCCTCTGCATGCCCCAACTAAGGAGTCACTGCAGATTAAAGTATGGTGCAAAACACAAGACTATTGAAATAAACTTTGTGAATTAAAATAGTGTTATACACATCATCAGATAAATCAACATGTCTACATATTTTTCTAATCGTATAAACATGGGAATAATTAGAAAAATAAGGGGCTTTCCTAGCAGAATATATTCTACGGCCATCATTTTAAATTCCTAGGAGAGTATTTATGTCACACACACCAAACTCAATTGGTATTCCACCAACTTTAGTGATTACTTGATTCTCTTTTACAGCAGAAATATCCATGTTCGAGTAAAACATTTTCACCAAGTTAGTATACACATTCTCCTCAATTATTAATCCATTTACCTAACTGAATTTTCCCACAATTCTAGCAAGTTTCTATGGCTAATCATAAGAGAACGCAAGCAATCTATCTTAACATAGGAATAAGGAAGTACCACACGAGTTATGAAGTTTTAGTAGAAGCTATTTACCAAGCACTTGTTTAAAAAATATATTGAGGTTAAATCAGGATATGTGGCATCATCATCATCATATCGAGGCCGTTTGGATTTGGATATATAAACAGGGTCCTTTCCTTTTCCTTTTCAGGTTGGCCTATTGGAACTTGATATGGTGATTCAAGATTGGTGTTTCGGCGATATGTATCATTAGAGGGAAAATGAAAAGATTAAAATGACGAAAGTAATAAGTGGGTTTAATTTAATCAAAGAACCATTAAAAATGGATTAATTTAATTAGAGAGATAGACCTAGGTTTAGAATGGAATTTTTTTAATTTTGATAGAGAAAAAGAGTCTGAATGATGATTTGGTGGTCTAAAGTGATGAGGAATGATTTGTTTGGTTTGATTTAGTGTGGGAATGGAAAAAGACAGAGAACAAAAAGGTTTTTAGAGAGAGGATATAAAATGACTTACCAAAATAAAAAAGAAGAAGGTTATAGTGACTTAAAAACGCGAATCTGACTTACCGCTTAACAAAAACCAGCGTGCTGATTATGTCTAAAGATTCATAAATAAGTAAACGGCTTACCGTTTTCAATAAGCGACTTATCAGATGGTTCCAGTGAGTGATAATAGATAACACACCTATCGTTTGTCATAAAAGATTTACCGTTTAGGTCCAGAGAGTAAAAAATAAGAAATGACTTTCCAGTTAGCCATAAGCGACATGTCGTTTATGCTCAGAATATATTTTGCCTCTAAACAGTAAACTAGTTACATTAAGCAATTAGTTGATTGTTCTGTATTTTGCACACAAATTTATTTTCTACTTAAAACTTGATAAATTTTAAATTATTTTTTGATTTAAAATTTTATAATAAATCATTTAATACATGAAACATGTTAATGATTATTTAAGAGCATAAAATCATAGCAAAGCAAACATAAATATACTTTACAACATACTATCACCAAAACATTTAAATTCATACAAATTAGTAGCTCCATTATCATCAAATGAAATGTTAATGTGAAAACTTCATCATCCCAAGCTTAAGACTAATTTTATGAATTGTTCTTCACATAGGGGCTAAGTGAAAATATCAGCAAGTTATTTATCCATAGATATAAACTCTAAAGAACATCCCTTTTTTAACATGATCTATTAAGAAATGATGTTTAATCTATATATGTTTCATCCTATAATATTGGATGAGATTCTTTGACAAGTTTATAACACTAGTGTCATCACACTTAATAGGAATATAATCAAGATTAATCTCTTAATCTCTAAGAGTTTATTTCATCCAGATAGTTTGTGCACAACAACTACTTGCAACTATATATTTAGCTTCAGTAGTTGAAAGTACTACCGAATTTTGATTTTTGCTAAACCATGGAATAAGTGAATGTTCTAGGAAATGATAAGTACCACTACTACTCTTTCTGTCAACTTTATAACCAACAAATTTGGTATTCAAGTAGTATACTAAATCTATATGTGCCTCTCTAGGATATCAAAGACTCAAATCAACAGTTCCACACAAATAATGAAAAATTCTTTTGACTGCAAGCAGATGAGACTCCTTGGGACATGAATGAATCTTGTACATAAAAATACAGTAAATATGATATTAGGTCTACTAATAGTTAAATAGAGTAAAGATCTGATCATGCTCAACTCAAATTTTGAGTCTAAGGAAGTGCTTCAACTCCCCTATCATGCTCATCTCAAATTCTTTATTCATACAAGATGAAAATTCCTTGCACATAGACTTATTAATAGAACCAAAGATAATAACATCAATATAAATTTGAACAACAAGTATATCTTGATCCTTATGCTTAACAAAAATAGCGAGTATATACTTTTCCATTAAAAACCTATTTTCTAATAAAAGTTTCATTGAGTCTATCATATCATACTCTATGTGCTTGCTTTAAACTATACAATGCTTTAGACAACCTATAAACATAAATTAAAAGCTTTTCAAATTCAAAACCGAGGATTGTTTCACATACACTTCTTTTATAATGTAACCATTTAGAAATGTGCTCTTAACATCCATTTGATATAAAATGAAATTCCTATGACATGAAAATATTAATAACATCTTAATAGAGTCTAATCTAGCTATATGGGCAAAAGTCTCATTAAAATCGATTTCTTCTTCTTGATTGTATCATTGAGCCACTAATCTAGCTTTTTTTTCTTACAATCACGCCATATTCATCCATTTTATTTTTAAACACCCACTTAATGCCTGAGACAAATTGATGTTCAGATTTAAGAACTAACTCCACACATTGTTCTTCTCAAATTGATTTAACTCCTCTTGCATCGCCATAATCCAAGACTCGTTATTTTCAGCATCTGAAAAGGATTTTGGTTTATTTTAAGACATAAATGCAGTATGCTTACATATGTTCCTAATAGATGATCTAGTAGTTTTTCCACGTGAAGTATCTTATATGATTAAATCTTATGGATGAGAAGAAACATACTTTCACTCTTTAGGGAGTGTTTGTGAATTACCATTATTTTGTTCTTCTTGTTGATTCCCTTGATTTTTACAAGAACGTTTATCTTATTTTTCTACAGATGGATTCTTCATGTTGTGATTCTTCATCCTCTTTTCTGCTTCTCGCATCAATATTAACCACACCTTTCTCTGCGGAGGAGTCATTAAATTCATCAATAGTGACATGCATAGATTTTTCCATAACTAAATTCTTTTTATTATAAACTCTATAAGCTTTACTTGAGATTGAATACCTAAAAAAGATACCAACATCGGATTTAGAATCAAATCTTCCTAAATTTTGTATTATGTTTAAAACAAAACATTTATAACCAAAGACTTTAAAATAACTGATGTTTCATTTTCTATTTTTCCAAAACTCATAATGAGTTTTATTAAGAGATGACCTAATTAACACACGATTTAAAACATGTCATGATGTGTTAATGGCTTCAAGCCTAAAAATATTTTGGTAATGCATTTTCATTTAACATGGTCTTGTTCATTTCTTAAATAGTCATATTCTTTCTCTCAACAACTCTATTTTGTTGTAGAGTCCTAGGTGATGAAAATTGATATTCAATTCTAAAATCATTGCAAAAACTTTCAATACATGATTTTCAAATTCTCCACCATGATCACTTTTAATGCATGAAATAGCATAACATTTTTCATTTTGAACTTTTTTACAAATATTTTAAATGCATCAAAGGCATCATCCTTATTAGCACTACCCATGTGTACTTAAAATAATCATCAAAAATTACAAATCTATAATACTTTTCACTTAGACTAGTATATCTAGAAGGTTTAAATAAATTTACGAGAAAAAGTTAAAGTTGTTTTGAAGAGGAAACATGATTTTTGTTTTGAAAAAGCGTTTTGATTTGTTTTCCAAATTTACAAGCTTCATAAATTTTATCTTTTGAAAACTAATTTTGAAAGACCTGTTTGGGTAAAATATCGGACGAGCCCCTCGAAGCCCTTCCAGCTCGAGCCAGACACCCCGAGGACAGCCTAGCCCGAGCACCCCTTCTGGTCAAAGCTAGTCAAGGTCGAAGAAATTTAGAGATGCTCGAGCCCGAGCACTCCATCACCAGCTCGAGGTCGTCCCGGTCAAAGCTGGTCAAGGTCGAGAGCTAAGCACTCCTTGCTCGCTCAAGCTCGTCCCGGTCAAAGATGGTCAAGGTCGAGAGTCGAGCACATCTCTCCCGCTCGTAGGGATCCACGAGCACATCCAGGCGAATCCGACCCGAGGCAACCCGACCCGCTTATTTTCGTAATCCGGCACAACTTTAATGTCTCGACTGTGGTCCCACATGGTGCGATGGAGATCATCGTTGCTAGTGGTCGGCACATGCTTCCAAGGTGTCATAATTCCTAACGCACTTGCCCGACATGGTGATCCGCCACGTGAATCGGGTTAAGGGACGTACGCTCATCCCTAGGAATATTCCGCCAATCCCGACTGCCGAGGGACTCGGATACTACTAGCGTGGAGTGGACGACCTAGAAAGGAAAGAGCGGGAAAATGGAGTATAAAAGGAAACGAAGGAGAACGTTATGAGGGTCGAAGAATTTGATTCTCAAGGGTTGGATTTTCTAATTCACGTGTTCTTCCTTTTCTAATTTCTCTCATCCGATTTTCTCCGAAAACATCATACTTATCCAAAAAGGGGCGAAATAATACCCTTTCATTTTTCCGGCCTCCTCACTAAGGGAGATACCAAAAGATAAACCCGACATCGACTTGAAGCGTTGGAGGGTTTTCGCCGGACACGCCTGGCGACCTCGACCCGGCCTTCTGCGAGTACGGTCCGGAGATCACCGCTCGAGAAGACAGTGAACAGACGAAGGGGTAATCCCGCCGAGATTATCGCGAGCGTAAGGATCGAGGCACTATTTGAATCCGCGAGCGTAAGTTTCGGACATTCCTCGCCGAGCTCTTACGACCATCGCTTGCAGGTTCAAGCACCGCTGAGGCACGCAGAAAAGTCGCATCAACATTTTGGCGCTGCCTCGGGATCGCAGACAAAAGCCCGATTTCCTAATACATTCAAGACACACAACACAACGATGAGGGAAACAAACAAGAGGAGTAAGTCCTAAGAATCAGTAACTTTGAGAGAAATGGCCAATGAGGCCCGAAACATGGAGATCCAGGAAAGAATGGATCTGATGGAAAAACAGATTGATACTCTGACCTCCTTGCTACAAGAATCTGTGGAAGGACAGAGAAAAGCATGTAACGATGTCCCGGAGTCCAGCCGAGGGAATGCTCATGTTCGGAAAAATACGGGAGATGAAGCCCAAAGTCCTCGGGCACCGAATGTTGTAGTGAGAGAAGAAACAAACATGGAGGAAAGTGGGTCTCGTCAACATTTGCAGGAGATGCACCCAACCTCTCGTAA
The DNA here is from genome assembly GCA_025617385.1 of Murraya koenigii. Lineage (NCBI taxonomy): Eukaryota > Viridiplantae > Streptophyta > Magnoliopsida > Sapindales > Rutaceae > Murraya > Murraya koenigii. The sequence continues at coordinate 5,142,825 of CM046813.1, read as the reverse complement.
GTGAGGAGTTGGAGGAGAGGTACGCAGTTGGCACAAGTTGTGGAAGATCTTCTGGGAACCGAAAGAGTCCAAGTCGGCGAATAACGCCGGACAACGAATCTCCGCTCTCCAGGAGATCACGGGTGTCACGATCCCACGTGACTTCCACTTCCTGATCTGAAATTTTCGGGAAAAGTGATCCGTTAGTCCACATAGAACTGTTCAACGACATGACAGGGTGCAGTGGTCTGCCGCGAAGACAGAGGTGCAGGGCCTTCTCGCTCACTCTGAGGGAAGGGCGAGAGAATGGTACCGCAGACTCCCACTGGGAAGCATCTCGAGCTTTGAACAGATGTGCGGGAGTTCGCAGAACAATTCCAGGCGCAATGACCCCGAGGATGACATGATGGAGTCGCCGAGGTGAGGCAGAAGAAGGAGAGTCCTCCTAAGTTTATCAAAAGATACCATAGATCGGTCTTAGATCTCGGTGCGCTCAACCACCCCAAGCTCCGAGAGGATTAAAAGATGGAATCCGGATGGGAGACCATGGTATAACCTCGTGAGTCCTTCAATCCGCTTATATTCTGGATGCGTATGAGCAGTGAAACCGGATATGGAAATCGAAGAGGAAAAGGCTGCAAAACCGAGTAATTAGCAGGACCGAGAGCTGCATCGGCTGGCTCATCCAGACGGACGAGAAGTCAAGAGGCCGTGGAACGCACAACTCTCGAGGAAGTATTTCCTAGAAGTCCCCTTATATTATAAAATGCTAATGTAAGATTTCATCCCAAGACGGGATATGTAAAAGTACAAATGTATGTAAGAATAAGAATAAGCATTCATAATGTAAGCTCAAAACGAAGACTGAAGTAAGAAGAACTCCTCAGCATGAAGTCCCAAAGCCTAACTCATTAGAGTGATTGTGCCAAGCTCCAAGTTATTTGAAAACCGGAGCAGGAGTATCATCGAAGACCTCGGTCAATTAAAAGGCTCGAGCAGTAAGAAGAACTCCTCAGCATGAAGTCCCAAAGCCTAACTCATTAGGCGTGACGTGCCAAGCTCCAAGTTATTTGAAAACCAGAGCAGTGAGTATCAGCGTAAGACCTCGGTCAATTAAAAGGCTCGAGCGTAAGAAGAACTCCTCAAGATGAAGTCCCAAAGCCTAACTCATTAGAGCGGATCGGGCCAAGCCTCAGGTTATTTGAAAACCGGAGCAGTGAGTATTAGCGAAGACCTCGGTCAATTAAAAGGCTCGAGCGGTAAGAAGAACTCCTCGGCACGAAGTCCCAAAGCCTAACTCATTAGAGCGGACGGTGCCACGCTAGGTCAATTGCAGCCCGAGCAAGAGTAACATCGAAGACGCTGGGTCAATTGCAGGCCCGAGCAGGAGTAAAAACAAGAAGATGTTCCGGCCAATTAAAAGGCCCGAGCAGGAGAAGTAAGAAGAACTCCTGGCCGAAGTCCCAACGGACGGTGCCACGCTGGGTCAATTGCAGCCCGAGCGGGAGTATCGCAAGCTCGGGTCAATTGCAGTCCGGCGTAAGATCAAGAAGAACTCCTTGGCCGAAGTCCCCAAAGCCTAAGTTATCAGCGGGACGGTGCCACGCTGGGTCAATTGCGAGCCCGAGCGGGAGTGACCTAACAAGACGCTGGGTCAATTGCAGCCCGGCAAAAGTTCGAAGAACTCCTCGCCGTAAATCCCAACCGGATGGCGCCATGCTTGGGTCAATTGCAGGCCCGAGCGGGAGTATGAGCAAGCTCGGTCAATTGCAGCCCAGCGTAAGATCGAAGAACTCCTTGGCCGAAGTCCCCAAAGCCTAAGTTATTAAGCGGACGTGCCACGCTGGGTCAATCAGTAGGCCCGAGCGGAGTAACCTAACATGACACATTGGTCAATTGCAAGGTCGAACAAAAGATCCCGAAGAACTCCTCGCAGAAGTCCCAGCGGACTGTGTCACGTTCACGTCAATCGGAGGCCCGAGCGTAAGTTCGAAGTGGCTCGAGCATTAGTAATACTGTAAGACACCTCGGTCATGCAGCCCGAGCGTAAGAAGCTCATGAAGAATACCAAGGCTAGAACGTGGAAGCGTAAAAGGCCGCGAGTTCGACCCATCTCATCGAGTTTCAGCCTTGTCTCGCTCACCGAAAGACTAGAAACCTGGGACCGGTGTTTGGGTAAAATATCTGACGAGCCCTCGAAGCCCTTCCAGCTCGAGCCAGACACCCCGAGGACAGCCTAGCCCGAGCACCCCTTCTGGTCAAAGCTAGTCAAGGTCGAAGAAATTTAGAGATGGTCGAGCCCGAGCACTCCATCACCAGCTCGAGGTCGTCCCGGTCAAAGCTGGTCAAGGTCGAGAGCTAAGCACTCCGCTCGCTCAAGCTCGTCCCGGTCAAAGATGGTCAAGGTCGAGAGTCGAGCACATCTCTCCCGCCGTAGGGATCCACGAGCACATCCGGCAAGACCGACCTGTGGCAACCCGACCCATTTATTTTCGTAATCCGGCACAACTTTAATGTCTCGACTGTGGTCCCACATGGTGCGATGGAGATCATCGCTAGCTGGGTCGGCACATGCTTCCAAGGTGTCATAATTTCTAACGCACTTGCCCGACATGGTGATCCGCCACGTGAATCGGGTTAAGGGACAGCCGCTCATCCCTGGGAATATTCCGCCAATCCCAGCTATCGAGGGACCCAGATACCACTAGCGTGGGAGTGGACAGCCTGGAAAGGGAAAGAGCGGGAAAAATGGAGTATAAAAGGAAACGAAGGAGAACGTTACGAGGGTTGAAGAATTTGATTCTCAAGGGTTGGATTTTCTAATTCACAGGTTCTTCCTTTTCTAATTTCTCTCATCTGATTTTCTCTGAAAACACCATACTTATCCAAAAAAGGGGGGGCGAAATAATACCCCTTTCATTTTTCCGGCCTCCCTCACTAAGGGAGATACCAAAAAGATAAACCCGATTACTGACTTGAGCGTCGGAGGGTTTTCGCCGGGACACGCCCGGCGACCCCTGACCCGGTCTTCTGTGAGTACAGGTCCGGGAGATCACTGTTCTGAAGAAGACAGCGGAACAGGACGAAGGGGGTAATCCTGCTCGAGCTTATCGCGAGCAGAAGGATCGAGGCACTATTTGAATCCGCGAGCAGAAGTTTCAGACATTCCTGCTCGAGCTCTTACGGTCACTGTTTGAAGGTTCGAAGCACTGTTGAGGCACGCGGGAAAAGCTGCATCAACAAGACCTTTAATCATTTTTTTAATTTTTTGAAATCAAATTCATGTTTGCATGACCTAGTCTTCTATGTCATAACCAACTATCATCACGTAAAGCCGACAAATATTTATCATGTATTGATGCACAATGTATATTAATGATGTATACATTAACATATCTTTTCCCAACAAACAAAACTTTGTCATCATATGCATTTTCAATAACACATTTTGTTATATAAAAAATAACTATATATAGTCTTTATCACATAATTGACTAATATTAAGTAAGTTGTATTTTAAATATTTAATAAAACATACATTTTCAATAAGTGTAGAGACATCTTTACCGACATTACCAATACTAATAATCTTCCCTTTAGAGTTTTCTCTAAAATATATTTTTCCACTATTTTCAATCTTAGTAAAACTCGAAAACAACGAATAGTTATGTCTTGAACATCTACTGTTCAAGTACCATTTGTTCTTCTTCTTCTTCTTTAATCTCTATAGAGAAAATCTGAATTTTAGATAGCAAAAGCTTTTTTTATCTTGAGTGTTAAAAATGGTTCATTTTTATAACTCATGTGTCTATTTCTGTTGCAATAATGGCATACAATTTGATCACTAGTGGAGGTGCTTTTCACAAATTAATTCCTATAATATTTTTATTTCAAATTTGGCTTATAGTCAATACCTCCTTTATCAAAAACACATTTTTATTATCAAAGCAAGTTATCTAAAATCTTTTGCCCATTAATAAACTTAAGATAATATCATTAATTTCATTAATCTTTTTCTTAAGCATTTCATTTTTCTTTTATCAAATCATTAACAAATATCCTTAAAAAATTGACAACAAATAATTTTTCATGCTTATGTAAAGTGCTTTATTTTTCTTTAAATGAAGCAATTATATCATACAATGTTTTATTATCTAATTCTAGTCATTTGACCTTTTATTTAATGAAAAATTACATTTTTGCAATGCATGGTTTTCATTCGAAAGTTTATCATTTCCTTTTAAGGCATGCATTTTTCTTATTAATTAGCATCAAATCACTATGTAACTCTTTAAAAGTATCATACAATTCATTATAAATAGGAAGATCATTTACCTCATTAAGTTCATCAACTGATTCTTCTCCAATTGCCATGAGAGCTAGGTTTGACATTTCTTGTTGTTCTTCATCTTCAATTATTTCTTCATCATTGTCATCCCAAGTTGCTACCATTGTCTTCCTCTTGAGCTTGTTAAGAAGAGGACACTCTAATCTTATGTGGGCTGGTTTCTTGCATTCATAGCAAGTGATTACATCTTTCTTCTCCTATTGATTTTCAAAATTTTTTAATCTTCCTCTCTCACTGGATTTCTTGAAGAAATTTCTAAATTTTCTAGCCATCGTAACCATCTCTTCATCTTCAAAATCACTTTCTTCATCACTTTTAGGTTTTCAGGCTTTGAGTGCAACACTTTTCTTTCTTTTTATCTTTGTCAATTCTTTTAATTTCAAATCCTCTTCATAAAAGATGAGTGAGCCAATTAAATTATCAATAGATAAAGTATTTATGTCATTGACTTCCTTAATGGCAGTTCTTTTAGGTCTATATTCTTTTGGTATTGACCTAATGATTTTCTTTACATGCAATATGATTTTTCTGGATCATTTGCACTTGCCATTCACATCAATGCCACCCCATTGGCCACTGATAATGAATAATTGTTGTTGTTTTGTACCTGACCACCTGCTGTTGACCGTTGAGACTTGAGAAGGAGAATATAATGGAATACATAGTACAAAATCGTTTTAGAGAAAAAAGGTTGCTAGTGGGTTCTTCAGGTACTTACAGGATGTACACTACTTGGTGAAATTATTGTAGTATTGTAATTTGAAACATCACGCTTGTAGCTTCTGTGACTTGACGGTTAATATTACAAATGTGGCCATAAGAAAAGTCATTTTTTACGACGGTAAGTAGTATATAATCTAGTGTGACCCCCCTACTTTAGAGATTAAAGTTGTGTAGGGAGACTACTCTTTCGGTAGGATGGATGTACTCTATGTTGTGTTTTGTTTACTCGTGCCGAATATAAAGAAGGGAACCGTACCATAGTTAGGTAGTAAATCACTTCTTTCAAGTTCCCTAGTGATGCGTTACCGAGTTTGATTATTTTTCAAATAGCTAAATGTGGTTCCTGCTCAATAGGGTCTAGATATCCGGACTGCCTTGTGACAATATTAGTCTAGGAAGTTTTTAGACATTTTGACAGATTTATGATCATAAATGTCCGTAAATTTATAACATAATTAGTACTAATAAAACAATGATGTTACGTTTATTTAGTTGAAATATTTGGTTGTATCTCAATTAGTATGCAACTAATAAAAATTTATTATTTGAATTAAAATTGACAACACTTAATAATTATTTATCACTTGAATCAATTAGATCATAATATATTATTTATCACATCTATTGAGTAAATATCAACTTCCCTAAACTCCTCCTGAGGAATTTGCCTGCACTCACAAATAAATCATTAGAGTTCGCTGGATATTTTTTCGATAAAATTTTCAGATACTCTAGTCAATAATAGGGTTCGTTAAAAAAAACTTGTGCCACATTTTCTAATGGCTTAATTATAATATTTTCACGAATGAAAAAGCAAAGACTAAGAGAGAATAAATTGTAAAGAATAGATCTAGTTTCAGAGAGACAGGGTTTTCGTTAGTATTCAATTGTACTTACCTTCTTTTTAGATCTTATAGGATTTTATAGACCTCCATAATTACTGCATGCCCTACAAGATTGAACATGCCCATTGAATTCTCCATTAATGTGTCGGTTACAAGGTAGTTATTGAACTGCCTGCCATTTGAGTGGTAAATTAATGTGTCGATTATGAGGTAATGATTGGGTTGTAGTTAAAACATCTAAACATGCGTAATTGTTTGCCTTAACTCCCTAAAGAGGTCTCTTAGCAGTCTTTTGGTCAACACATGTATTGGAGCACTTGGATATCTCATCGAGGTTTAAGGAACTTAGCTTGCTCAAGTTGTTGCATTTTTAATCTCTCAAACACCATATTTCCTAATTGGATTAAAAAAAGAAAAATAATTTTTTTTTTGAGTTGTTCCCTTGAGTGAAGTTAGAACTATTTAGTTACAGCTGTTGCAATAGTTCTAGTTTATCAAAGAAGAAGCGATGAAAATTAAGTTAAATAAAATTGCAATCATGTTTCTTTGTTTTCACATCCCAAAACTGGACATGGTAGATAGAAAAAGCCCACTATTAATGAATTGCCAGTCAAACTAAAAAAAATTGATCCATTTATAATCCTCCGCAAGTTGGTTTTTTTTTTTTTGTGAGTTTTGGTAATATCCCAATTCATAATGAATTTGAAAGATACTATATTAAGAACTAATCTTTATGGAGCTTGCGACGCTCTTATTTGGTCAAAAGCTTGGGATATGTAACTGCTCAATACATCCTCTTACCGTATCCGGACAGAAAGACCCTATGAAGCTTTATTGTTCCCTGGGATTGGCTTTGAGCTTTTCCTATGCAACTTACGTGGAAGGTGAAGAAGGCCTCCTTTTGAGGGGGTCTGAGCCATCAAGGATCACACTTGGAAAGGGTGGACAATTAGCTAGAGTAGCAAGTGCTGTATTGAAACTGATTGCAAAAGAGGGAAAATCGTCTACATTAAACTTACCTTCTGGGATAGTTTGTTTGATATCCAAAAATTGTTCAGCAACAATTAGACAAGTGGTGAATGTTAGGGCGAATTCGAAAAGTATGGGTAGAGTCAAATCTAAATATTGGCTAGGAAAGCGTTCTGTAGTAAAAGAACTAGTTATGAACCTTGTAGACAACCCCTAAGGGGGTGGTGAAAAAAGGGCTCCATCATTTCGCTTGTATTGCTCTCCCACAACCTTGTTTTCATGGTTTAGGCTGCTCCCATTTTGTTTGCCGCTACTATAGGAATCACTTTTGCTTTCTTTTCCACTAGCTACTAAGATGTTTCAATTCATTAGGTTGTCTCTTGCCTGCCCATGGATTCAGCAGTAGTTTGAAAGGTTGACGGAATGAGATTATATACATTCTTATTATGAGAAGGTGTCATTCGAGCGTATCTAAATAAATATTATATTGACATATGAATTCGTGAATCATTGCATTCTATTTAGAAATTGGAATAGGCATAATCAAGCATGCTTTATAATTAATATAATGCTTATTAAGTATACCATAGGCAATTTATTATGTAAGTACGTGCAATAGACACTTATTTACTGTCACTTGAAAACATCTTAACAACCCAAAAATAATTGGTTTTTGTTCATGAGTGTGATTTTTAATACTTCACTAAAATCCTTATAACACCCTTTTGAATTTCATTTCTTAAAACACCCTAGTTTCAATTTATAAAATACAAAACCATATAAAAGAATTAACTATCTTCCCACAAAATTTTATCCTAAAAAAAAATCTCTTTTAAAATTTTTATTATCAAATACATAAAAATCCTAAAATCCTAAACTATTTTTTCTTATTATATTATTTATATATAAAATAATATTTTTATTTAAAATTTAAAATATAAATATAAATTATAAAATTCCATAGCTGTAAAAATTTTGTTAAAAAATTATTTTATTAAGTGTTTAATTGAATTTTTATAAAAAATTTTGAGAGTTTAGAACGGCTTACTTTTGTTTAAATTTTTATGGGCCAGTTTCTTGTGACCCGTTAGCCCAGTATGATCACTAAGTGCACCCCATCCATACTGGCATTTGTGACATTTTCTTTTTAAAGATAAAATAATTGCATTGTAAAATATTTAATTAAATTAAGCACAATGAATTTTCGTTTACATAAAAAAATTTCGCTTAATTATAAAATCCACCGGACCAGGACTCCAACAAAGTAGCAAAAAAGAACAAAAAACTTAACACGAGCCGGAAACCACCTTCCACTTGCAGGTTCGACGTTTCTTCTTCTTCACAAGTTCTTATCAGCACCTTACTCATACCAATGAAAAATAATATTTTACTCGTTCTAGCAAAATATGTAAATTAAAAATTCAGTATTCAAATTGAAAAATTTCTGTTCCAGATCTTGTTCTCTCAATACTCAACTACATAGCGAGTTTAAACAGATACCCACTTCCTGTTTCTGTGATTTTGAAGAGACCCAGATCCGGATTTGTTTATTAGATCCGCGAACCAGCGAATTTGATGAACTGGGTATTAAGCATTGTTGTGAATTGTTTAGATTCCGTGGAGAAATGTTCGGCGCTGGGGTTTTGTGTTTGAGTTTAGATCCTGGCTTGAATTGGTTGTGATATGGAACCCATTTGGAGAAATTGTAGTTGTGGACTGAATTTGAGTAGTTTGTTTGATGGGACTTGATTGCAAAAAAGTGTGTAATTTTATGGTGTTTGATTTCGGTTTGTTTTGGGGGCGATTTTGATTAGAAGTTAAAACATGTTTTGGAAGGAACGTGAGAGGGAGAACAAAGAGCTTAATGGTGGCCCACCTACTGGGCAAGTTCGAGTTCTTGTTGTTGGAGACTCAGGTATTTTATTTTATTTTTGGTCTATTTATTTATTGTTAAAATCTGAGTAGGTTATGTTGATCTTGTTCTTTTGATATGTTTGTGAAAACTTAAATGTAAACACCTTATTCGGATTGATCGAATTAAAAGAAGCAGAGGGTCAACTCTAGTAAACATTGAAGCATGTGCTTTTAATTTGGGAGATTTATTAGAATATAAGAACTTAAGATTTGAATGATTTACTGATTAAGAGTATTAAGTTTGTGGAGTTGGATTGGTTGCTCAGTCTGATCTTTTGCATTAGAGATTGAAAAGGGTGTGAAGTTTTTGGTTTTGTCAAACAGTTAGAACACAGATGATTGAGGACTTGTTATATGTCATTTGTGTGACAGGAATCTTAAAAGGTTGGATATGATACCAGCTAGGAGGATTAGTTGGTCCTTTGCCTGTTAGAACACAGATGATTGAGGACTTGTTGTATGTCATTTGTGTGACTGGAATCTGAAAAGGTTGGATTTGATACCAGCTAGGAGTATAAGTTAGCTCTTTGCCATTCTAAGATTTATCTCCACCACATTTCACGTCGGACGAACTTGTAAAATGCATGTAATTCAGTCCCTTTCCTAGTTTGATCTTTGGATTCCTGATGAAAATTAGGATTAACATTTGTGATTTGGCTGAAGGATTAATGGCAGTACACACTTGGGTATCTCTCTCTTTCCTTGTAATGCCGCATTATTATTAGTACATGAATGTAAAGCAAATCCCTCCCAGCCTTAGTGGACGTCTAAACATTGACTATAGGACACTTGTTTGTACTGATCCAGAAATTTATAAACTTTTATATTTACTCATTCTGATCTGCTCATCATGGTACAGTTATTCCATGATATAATGTGATTTTTTCTGTCAATCGACATGTGTTGTTTTACTATTAAGTAATGTGTCAGTAAAACAGTGCTAAGAGCTCGAGCAATCTGAAAACTGTTATCCTTAGGATGTGTAGGCTACGTGTGCACATTGGCCGCTCTCTACACGTCCCCCTTTTTATGTATTTAAAAGAGGGACATCATTTCCTACGGAGTCATAATTAATTTTATGATCCTAAGTTATTTTAAACTTAACATGTCTGCATGGAATCTCTGGGATTCTAAACTTAAACCTCTCTGCACACACTTCAGTGGCACTAACAGTTGGAAGTATGGAGTAATTCTACAGATTTGCTTTCATGATTTGTTTAGCACTCAAAAATGTGGCGGCCTTTCCCATATTATCAATTTCATTATCTCTCTTAACTTCGAAATTATGTGTTAGACTTTCACCTTTCAAATTTTATCATTTTGATAGGTGTGGGGAAAACTTCTCTTGTTAATCTGATTGTCAAAGGTTCTTCTTTTTCTCGCCCTTCCCAAACAATTGGATGTACAGTTGGTGTGAAGGTAAGACTTGACCTTCCTTTCTGTTGATGAGACTCAGAATTGTTGCTGGAGTTCATATCTTTATCAGTTGCTTATTTTTGTTATTATACAGCACATTACTTATGGAAGTTCTGGTAGCTCCTCGAATAGCATCAAAGGGGATTCTGAGAGAGATTTCTTTGTTGAACTTTGGGATATATCAGGACATGAGAGATACAAAGATTGCAGGTCTATTTTCTATTCTCAAATCAACGGTGAGTTTATAATCTTTTTATTTTCTTGATATCTAACTGTATGTCAATTTTAATGAATAGAGAAGGCTCTAGTCTGAAAAAGAAAAGGATTTATAAATCTATAACTATTCTACCTAACGATTTTTAATTTAGATACCCAAAACTTCCTGTGCTTGTAAGAGTATTGGCTCTAGTGGTTGGTTTTTAATGGTGGAAACTCTAATTTGTTTGCATTAGAATAGCTATATAGGATTATCTATCACTTGGGTTACAAGGTAAGGGGTGGCAGAGGCCTCCTCTTTTCCCTCTTTTATTCAGTAAGGAAATTGCTTGTCCAATTCTGATAAAATTCTGGACTCAATGTTTTGAGAATTATGGTAATGTCTGTTGAGAATAATCCAGTTGACTATCCTGATGCATTTACATGAATTGGTAGTAATAATTCTATAAATATGCAGTTGTGATCAGCCTTGCATTGGTTTGTGTTGCTTTTCAATTGGCAGAGTCTATTTTTGTGCCAGTGTTATAGTTGCACCAGTTAAGAGAAACTGTAGAGAACTCTTGCTTCTTTGGTTTCTGATTAAATTTGTTACTTTATTGAAATATGGTGCCACACTATGGCAATTTGAAAATATTATTTTCGAGGAAGCTGGTTTCTAGTGGAAGCAGCTAATATCTAAAACATCTTTTTATTCGGTGAAGTTAAATGGCAAACCATCTTGTCCATATAAAAACATTTTCCTGTCCTAACAATCAAGGTTTTCGTTCATGTTGCATGCTGTATCAATGATTAGTGACAATTCTGACTTGAATCTTGTTTACAGGTGTTATTTTTGTTCATGATATGTCGCAGAGAAGGACAAAAACTAGCTTGCAGAAGTGGGCAGTTGAGATTGCTACGAGTGGATCATTTTCGGCACCTCTTGCTTCTGGGGGTCCTGGTGGCCTTCCTGTGCCATATATTGTTATTGGTAACAAAGCAGATGTTGCTGCAAAAGAGGGTACAAGAGGAAGCAGTGGCAATCTTGTTGATGTAGCACGTCAGTGGGTTGAGAAGCAGGGTTTGCTTCCATCTAGTGAGGAACTTCCACTGACTGAGAGTTTTCCTGGGGGTGGAGGTCTTATTGCGGTAGGCATTCGCTTACTCAGATGTTAACTGTGAGATTTTTTTCTTTTTTCACATTTGTTAGCCATTTTATTGCTATTGCAGAAGTTTTTAAGGATGTTTAGATATTTGATAGAAATTAGAAATTTAGCTGGTGCATCATAACCTTGATAGCAATTGAAATTATTCATTGCTGGCGTCTGAATAATATAGACTATCTGTTATTTTACATGCATGTTTCAAAGTAAGGGCATTGTACGATTTTAGTTGTGAATATATTATTGAAGTACATGCTTGCACTTTTGGGTCCATCTTCTGTTAGTAATTTTGTTCTTGGTTGCTGTATTAACAATGCAGTGCTTAGTTGTCATTGATTGCGTACACTTATTTTTTATTTTTACCTTTTCAATAAAATAAAAAATGGGGAAATGCTGATCAAGCTCATTGGAGTTACAGTTGAGTAGAACTTCAAAAATTATGTCTTATCATTTTTTCTCTTGATTGAATGGAAAACTAATTTCTTTCCATTATTTCTATGTTCAGTGTTTTGATGCCATGGAAGACCTCTTATTAGTTTGTACATTTGCTGTGTGGAATATTTCTTCTGGCATGGCAAACAATGTAATCTACATGCAAGCTATTCTGGGAATCGTGCATTAATCTTTTTCAGTCCACATAAATTATTAGGTTGGATCTTTAATACTAGAATCTTAATGAGTCAGTTCTGCTCTGTACTTTGGTAAAACAGGCTGGAATCTTTCAAGAGGCATTGCCAGCCTTTAAAACTTTGTCTGCGTTCTTGAGCTGATCAGATATTTAGGAAAGAAGTCAGTGGTCGATATTATCTGTTTTAGTACTTGAGTGGAGAATCTTATTGCCATCTATCAATTTGTTCTGAATCAACTAAGTTTTTGGTGTTTCTATATCAGAGTCAAACCTTTGTAATGCTTTAGTCATTGCACATGTACAGGCTGCCAAAGAAGCAAGATATGACAAGGAAGCTGTGATGAAATTTTTTCGCATGGTCTGTATTATTTGTCCATTTTTATTTTTATGTAACTGTATAATTGTCCTTTTGCAGTTTTGCTTCTTGTTTATGTGGGTTTGCTTTGTGTTGCCTTTCCTGAGATAACCTGCCTTCTTTCAGTTGATCAGGAGAAGATACTTTTCAGATGAGATGCCTGCACCAAATCCATGGTCTATTTCTCCTACACAGAAACCTGTTCAAAGATTAGATGAGAATTCGAGCGATGATGATAAGTTCTACAAGAGTTCAGGGTATGCCCATCTGAAGAACTATTCTCGTTGCAAATCTTTCAATTGTTTGGGATCATTCATTTATTATTAGCTTTACATTTCCAAAAACATGGGGCGTTAATTTTTATTGTAATGCAGTTTTAGCAGCGGTCCATACAACATGCTTCCTCCTCTACCAGCACAACGCAATCTAACTCCACCTCCTACCCTTTATCCTCAGCAGCCAGTTTCGGTTCAAGAAAATTATAACCCCCCAAGATTTTTTCCAACTGGCACTCAGGAAATTAGCGGTTCTGCTAGATCAAAGCGTAGGGATATTAATGTCTAGTTGTTTGTTCTTCTCACTTCTGTTGCCACAAAGACTTTGCTTTCCCAGGAGGAATATATATTTTGCCGTATGATTTTTTGTTTACATTTTCTCATTTTGTTTGTAAAAACTGGTTCATCAATTCTTTTACATATCCACAGGCTATTGTTACAATGTATAATGGTCAATTGTCCACCTGAAAGTACAGTTAATTGTTTTTAATGGAGCTATCATCTGTTTTTTAATGGCCAAGAGAAAAAAGATGTATGATGTATTTACTTACAGAAGTTTTTGTGTTTTGTTCCAAGCAACAGAGCAGAGAATGTTTTTTGACCCCACTTTTTGGTGGATAATTTTTCTGGATCAGAATTATCAAGCACTTGGGAGATCTTTAAAAATTCTGGAGAGCTCAAATCAGGAAATTGAAAGGATCTTGAATTCATGACTCCTGAAGGCTTTAATTGTTCAAATTGTTCATCATGAGAGGCAAAACCCACAAGAAGTAGAATTATAACTCTGAAAAGAATTGTATTCGAAGAAACTAAACAAGTTTTGTATGTTACCACTTTCCTAGAGATTTGTCGGCTTCATATCTTAAATCTTAAATATCTGCTGATACAACTCTACAATTCTAGCTTACTAAAGAAAATTCATAGAAGACAAACAAATTCAAGTTTTCAAAAATATTTCCCACTGATAAAACATAAAATTAAATTTCTCAAAGCTCATCTTGAACCTCTCCTTTATCAGGTGAGACACTATCCTTCACCTTCTCTGCTGTTTTATGTACTGCTTCTGCAGCTGATTTTGCAGATTCCTCCGCAGCCATTTTGCTCACTCCAGCAGTCTTCTTAGCTGCTTCTTTCACTTTCTCTGCATCCTGCTTAGCTCCAACATTTGCTTCATTTGGACCTTTAAAACTGCATGCCCACAAAATCTTTATGCTTCAGAATTTATGACCATAATCCTTGATCCAAAAAAAAAAAGAAATGGAAGTTTCTTAATTGAAATTGATAAAACTAAAATAGCTCTCTCATTTTACAATGAAAAAATAAACTTGACTAAAATTAAATTGGGAAATATCAAATACTTCTAAAAAATAATTAAACTCTATTTTGTCTTAATCACATTTCCCTGCACTTGAAAACTTCACCCTTCCTATATCAACAATACGAAAAAAAAAATTGTTTTATATTTAAAGCTGATTTTTGTTGGAAAAGAAAATTGTAAATGAAATTATTCAAATCTCTATTTGTTTAAGCCTTACTCTAAATTTGGAGGAGAAAACTTTAACTGCATTTCATGGATGATGGACTCAACTTTTTCCCAAGAACTCTTATGAGACTCTCTCAACGTAGAAACTGTTTCAATTACAAATTGTGCAAGAGTGGACTTCTCTTCTTTGTTTTGGGCTTTGTTTTGTCCTCCATGGTCACCATTAACTGCTGAAATAGTGGTATGAAGATAAAGTAGAATAATAAGCCATAAAAATAATTTTGTGATTTTCCTAAATCTTTCCATGGTTCAATTTGCAAAAGAATAACATTAACTAAAGATCATTTTAACAATTTTGTTATACTGTAATTTTGTAAATTAAGGGTAACGTGGGCTTACCATCTTGCATTCAGTTATCCATTTTTTGAACAGTTCAAAGGAAGTTGAGGTTGGAGAATTTCAAGGGTTAACATAATTAAGAACTCATTACCCTTAATTACAAAGAAACATAATAAAATAGAAGGAGGAAAGTGTTGACTCAATGGTATTTGATTTTAATGATAACAAACTACGTGTTATGAGTAAAATAAAAAATAAATATATTTCGCATTCTCACTAACTCTTGAAGGATAAGAATCATACATGTGAAATTAAGTTCAAGACACTCAAGAACAAAAGTATAAAATTTATCAAGTCAAGGATAAGCATTAATGGTATTAGCTTAGATGATCTTTATTGTTATATTTATTGTAAAAGTAGTATAATTAAATGTATGCATGATTAGGTATTTAAAATTCAAGTTATTTTTTATGACATTTTAAATAAATTATTATTTTCATAATATAAGAGTTTTATATTTAAAAAAAAATGATATTATTAAGTTAGCTGCTTTTAAGTTTATGGACTAAATTACAGAAGTTTTGAGAACTTTGAAATCAATAAGTGTTATTTGACAATGGATCTTCTTGAAAGATTTTATAAAGCTTTAGGACTATATAGCAGTTTCTAAAAGTTTGGAGCAAAAATATAATTTTAAAAAGATTTCAATGTAGTGGCACTACAGTAAACGACAAACTAGATGCTGATAAGCGACAAATCAATTATTCAATATGAGTTTTCTGGAACCAAATGATTAATCGAATACTCATAAGTTAGAAACTGAATATTTGAAAAGTTAATTGGCGGCTACAACAATAACATTAAACAATAAACCATTTATTGTAATATGAAAATCGATTATGTGCACAAAGTCACTAACGGTTACAACTCTAATTATAAAAAGATTCAATTATATTCAAACAATAATCATTCCAATATTTATCATTATACTCTTTTATTTTGTAAGGATGATTTTTGTATAAAAATAAAAGAGTTGATTAATAAAATTATTTAATGACGCAAGAGCTTTTTTTTTCCAAATAGTTAGTTATCATTATACTAATCATTCCAAGAGCTTTTTTTCGAAATACTTGAGACTTGGCTTGATTCCTTACTATAAAGTCTATATACAACTGTCTTCTAAATCAAGTGGAAAAGAAAATTGTACAGACGGTCTAATTAAAAAAAAAAAAAAAGAAATTGTCGAAAGACCAAGCCTTCAACTATGACCAATCCTTCAACTATGACCAATCCTTCAACTACGTTTGATTTATGAATAAATTGTAAAGTTCTTTTAGTACGGCAAAATTTTTGAATTGATCGAGCCGTTTAATATGACATCAGAATTCAGACGTAACTTTATGAATAAATTGTAAAGTTCTTTTAGTACGGCAAAATTTTTGAATTGATCGAGCCGTTTAATATGACATCAGAATTCAGACGTAACTTTATTGCAATGTCTCGGTTCATATAAAATCGATTAAGTTTCAATATTATTATTATTATTATCTTTTAAATTATTTCAGTGGTTAACACAAATGCTTTGCCTCTTGCTATAAAATTTTGATTAATTGCTCCCAAGCGATTCAATTACCAGCTGGTAGCTGACCGTTAAAAACTTGATCAGGTCCACTGTCTCTTGCGAGTTGAACTTTATATATATATATATATATATAATAGTGCCGATTTAATATAAGATTTTAGTTTTTAAAATTTAGAAAAGTTATAAAAACACGTAGTTTAATAGTTTTAGTAGTTATATATACGGTGGCGGATTTAGAAAAATAATTTACCGGAAGCTAAATTAGATAATAGCAAATTTTAAAAATTAAAACTTTGAATATATAAAATATTTTCTAATACATTTATAATCATTTTTAATGTATTTTTTATATTTTAAAAATGTTATGTAATAGACTCATTATCAATATTATTAAATGTAATATTTTCTATATAAACAACTAAACTATCATTCATCTCATTCGATTCTAAAAATGATTCTTCACAAATTTCGTTATTAAAAATGTTCATTCTTCTATTACTATGCAAACTGAAAGAATTAATCATATGTTTTGGAATAGAAAAATATTTTCAGTGGTGGGCTATTATTATTTTTAATTAAAGTGTAGGTTTTATAATTTTTGAAGTTAAAACTTACATTTTATGGATTTATAAATTTATAGGGGCTCTTTTAATAGATTTAATGAAAGTTAATTACAAACCAAAAATATGTTTTTTTTTATTCTTAGATTTATTTTTTTTGCCTAGTCACGTGGTGGATCCAACACAGTGTGTGTATATATATTCTTAAATTATTAAACTAGATATTTCTATAGTTAATTGAAAACCTCTTTTATATTTATGTTTCTTCACAAACGTTTTGCATATTAAACTTTTTTCCCTATTATTTTCTCGCTGATCGGTTTTTTATTTAACAAAAATTGCATAATAATTATTTGAGTTCCCTTTTAATTCTACTTAATTTACACACACACAAATTTTTTGGAGTTAAATATTTGATTTAATAATTCAGAATTTGAAATAGAGTTTGACAAGAAAATTAGAGGAGTGCTACCACTTTAATTTCTTTGGCTCAAATGGGGCCCCTAACCTTTTATCATTTCTAGGCTTCTAGCTATTGACCAAAGCTCGGTAAACAAAAATATAAAGAATGCAAGGTAAATTATTCAACAAGACTTTTGCTTCCCCTCAAAGGAAGACTGAATATATTCAAGAAGACTGACTTTGCAACAAGTAAATTTATAAAACAGCACGCAACTAGAAGGCATATAATATGAGTAGTAGTAGATATCGGCTGTATTTGGTATATAAGGTTAGATTGAACTAAATATTATGATTGGATTGGTTAATGTTAGATTATATAATATTATTTTATATTTTGTATAATATCAGATTCGACAATGTTAAATTATATTTAAATATAATAAAAATATTTATGAACATTTAAGAGTAATAATTTAATTTAGAGGTAATTAATAAAAATATTAAATATATAATATGTTACTTATTGGGTAGTCATAATTATAATAGACAAATATAAATTAATAAAAATATTTAATTAAATTTTATCAGATATTTTAGATATATTTTATTTTATTAAAAAGTTAGCAAATAATATATATAAAATCAGTTAATTATTGGTATTGTTAATTTTCATGATTATTTTTAATATTACACTAGAGATTATTAAATTTAATACAATTAATTATTGTAATAAATTATTAAATAGTTAATTTTATTGAAGTAAAAGTAGCAATTTAATTAAACTATAAAAATAAAATAAAAAATAAATTTCAAGTAAATCATGAATAAAATGAATACTTAATTAATTAAATTTTATAGGGAACAATCTACGCACTAGTAGGGAACCTGTACTAAACTCTAAAGACGACTAATAAGTCGAGTTAGATATAATTAATTAAAATTTACGACTAATAAGTCGAGTTAGATATAATTAATTAAAATTTAAGTAATAAATAAAAAATAGTGTTATATATGAAAGAAATATTACAAAGACACAATTTTTTCTCTTATTCTAATTCCATCTAAACCCACTTATAAATTAATCTCATGATTTAAGGACTAAATTTAAATTTAGTCACTCTAATCTAATTCAAAGAAAGTTACCAAATATAAGATAAATATTTAATCTTAAAATTAGTTTAATCTCATCCTTAACTCCCAAATTGTAGAAGCAAGGAGCAGGGAGAAATATTGTTTCAACTTTCAACAATCAAAGGCGGCTCAAGGAGATTCGACGTCCAAAATTTTATAATTTGGTGTTTTTATATTAATGTTGCAATTCAACGAAATAATTAATAATTACTTATTGCAGTAAACAAAATTAATAAAATAGTAACGAAAACAATCCCAGGTTAAAGAAAACATTAGAAAGTAAAATGATTCATCGTTTTCAAATGTTCTTGGACCATGTATCGAGAAAAAATAATAATGAAATTAGTAAACAAAACGATTCACCGTTAGTTTAGGGTAAATAAAAAGAAAATAAGTCAATAGCCATCCATAAACAAGATTAAATTTTGTAGACAATGTTCAATTAACACGACACTTCTAGAATTAAGGAAAAGCTACTAACTAAAAGTTGAGTTAGATGAACATTATTTTAACGAAATTTATTAAATGGGGCATCAAATAAAATATTTATTTTTTTTGAACTAAAATCTTTAGTGGTCTTATTCTATATATGTTAAAGTCGGGCCTTAGGCCGTTGACTCAGTTGCTTAGCTCTAGAGCCGGCACAATAAAAAGAAAACAAAAATCCTTTTAATCCTATCCTTCGTCTCGTTAAAATTACTGTACTTTCCTCTAGATAATTGAGTGTTTTGATATTTTTTTTTATCTTCCATAATTAGTCGTATTTCATTGACAATAAAAGGTTTCTTTTTTCTTTTGTATATTATGCATGAAAAAACGGATGCAGCTATGGTGCAACGGTCACACGGTTTCTTATTTATTTGTGCAAAGTTGCAAGTAGCATTTTCTTGCACTTAAATTGTCTGACCATCCTTACGGTTTGCATTTTATTTCCAAGTGAATTATCATTTGTCACGTGTCAAATGCAAAACTTGAGACTCGCGCGCCTCCTTTGACTAAACTCCTCCAGAATACAAATTTTGTCATAAAATCTGCCGGGACATTGCAGTTGAGTCAACATACGACTTGAAGCCACCTGGACCTGTGCCGGCTCATGCATGAGAAACGAGTCCCTGTATCCTCTCAATAAAAGTTACATAGAGATTTTCTTATCCTTTAAATATTTAGGACAAATTTAATTTTTTTTCTAATATTAACTGAAGATTTAATTTTAGATTATGTCGTAATAAAGTTATTATAAAAAAATTTAATTAATTTCTGATTATAAATATCAGTTGATCTTTGATAATAATAGTAATATGTACTAAAAAAAATAAAATTAATGTACAACTTGTGATGTTTAAAGTTGAATTAAATCAAATTTTCTAATAGGACCAAAGCCTTCAACTATATTTGATTTATGAATATTTTTTTTTAGAATAGTGGAGATTTATTACCTGTAACTATCTTTGATTTATGATTTTTTTTTGAAATGGTGGAGATTTATTTTTAATATTATTTTTAGGTTTTTACTTATGCATTTAAGTTTTTCAATAGCATATTTAATATTAGACATTCTCGTGTTAATTCTTTTTACATACAAGACACACAACGTAACGATGAGGAAACAGATCAAGAGGAGTAAGTCCGGAAGAATCGAGAACTTTGAGAGAAGTGGCCAATGAGGCCTGTAATGGGAGATCCAGGAAAGAATGGATCGGATGGAAAACAGATGGATACTCGACCTCCTCATTACGAGAATTCGTGGAGGGACAGAGAAAAGCATGTAATGATGTCCCAGAGTCTAGCCGAGGGAATGCTCATGTTCGGGAAAATGCGGGAGATGAAGCCCAAAGACCTAGGGCACCAAATGTTGCAGTGAGAGAAGAAACAAACATGGAGGAAAGGGGGTCTCGTCAACATTTGCAGGATACAGCCCCAACCTCTCGTGCGGAGGAGTTGGAGGGAGAGGTGCGCAGGTTGGCACAAGTTGTGGAAGATCTTCGGGGGAACGGAAAGAGTCCAAGCTAGCGAATAATGCTGGACAACGAATCTTCACTCTCCACAGAGATCATGGGAGTCACGATCCCACGTGACTTCCGCTTTCCGGATCTGAAATTTTTGGGAAAGAGTGATCCATTAGTACATATAGAGCGGTTCAACGACATGACAGGGGTGCAAGGTCTGTCAGCAGCACAGAGGTGCAGGGCCTTCCCGCTCACTTTTGAGGGAAGGGCAAGAGAATGGTACCGCAGACTCCCACGGGGAAGCATCTTGAGCTTTGAACAAATGTGCAGGGAGTTCGCGAAACAATTCCAGGGCGCAGTGACCCCTGAGGATGACATGATGGAGCTGTCAGAAGTGAGACAGAGAGAAGGAGAGTCCCTCCGGGAGTTTATCAAAAGATACCATAGATCGGTCCTAGATCTTGGTGCGTTCAACCATCCCCAAGCTCTGAGAGGATTAAAGGAGGATATTCGGATGGGGAGACCATGGTATAACCTGCGGAGTCTTTCGATCCGTTCGTATTCGGACGCGTACGAACAAGTAAAACTGGACATGGTAATTGAAGAAGGAAAGGCTGCCAAACTGAGGAATGAGCAAGTCAATGGAGCAAGAAGGAAGGAGAAAGGGGGTCCTGCCCGAGGGACACAAGCTCCAAAGGCATCAAGGGACCGGATTGCCCCATACAACCCATATCAGAGAGTTCCTCCGCCGCGGATGGTTCCCCAGCCACTTCGCAGGTCCCTGGGCCGGGATCACATAGAGTACAGACGTCATGATGGCCATACATCCCGCAATCAGCAGCCAAGCAGACCGGAGATGAACCACGACAGAGCAGACCGTCCATTGCCACCCTCACCGAGAAGCTTCCCAAGGGATAGGGCGATACAAGTGGTCGAACAGAGCCCTGCTTACAAGCAGTATACGAGGTTGAAGGTATCTCTCGAAGAGATACTTGAAGTGGTTGAAGAGCGAGGGCTGCTGAGCCTACCAACGCCAATGGCCAAGTCACCGGCAAGCGGGATAAGAGGCGGTTCTGCTGCTTCCATGGTAACCACGGCCATTCCACAGACGAATGTCGTGATTTGAAAAACCGAGTGGAGGATCCGGTTAGGAACCGAGTACTTGGATGAGTTTGTTGAAGGGGCACCCATGAGTCGAACAATGACTGAGGAAGGTGACCAGGCTTACGAAATGGAAACAGAACCACCGTCCACGAGAGTAATTTCGGGTGGGCCAACGATGGCCGGAAGTTCCAACAGGGCCCGAAAAAACTATTGCAGATATGCCGCTGCCGGCCGAGAAGTCCTGTTCGCTGCTCCAGTTGCCAAGAAGGCCAAGGTTCGGCAGATACCAATCATGTGGACTGGATGGAGACGAGGAGGGGTCTCTGACCTCACGAGGATGCCCCAGTGGTAAAAGCCAAGATAGCAAATAAGGAAGTTGACCGAATCATCGGTTGACTCGGGAGCTCTGGTTGATATTCTTTTCAAATCCACACTCGAGGACTTAGGAATAACAGGAGCGAGCCTTGAGCAGACGAGCACTTTCTTGAAAGGATTCGGGGGAGGAAAGCTAATACCTCTAGGAATCATCAAACTGGCAGCAACCATGGGCTCAAAGCCTTTCGAGAAGAACATGATGCTGGATTTCGTGGTGGTAGATGAAACCAGCCCGTACCAGGCAATTCTAGGGAGGCCGTTCATGAGGATCAACCAATGCGCGCTATCCACCCATTATTTAGCCCTTAAGTATCGAGTAAATGGGGCTGTTGGGGTCGTGAAAGGCAGCCAAAGGGTGGCGAGGAGATGCTACGCCGTAGCTGCCAAGGAAACCATGCAGATAGCCTCGCTCAACTCAAGGGGGGAATCGAGGAGTGGAAGGCAGGAGCATACCGGCCAGCTCATCCAGATGGACGAGAGATCAAGAGGCCGTGGAACGCACAACTCCTGAGGAAGTATTTCCAGTAGGTTTCTTTGTATTGTAAAATGCTAATGTAAGATTTCGTCCCAAAATGGGATATGTAAAAGTACAAATGTATGTAAGAATAAGAAAAGCATTTATAATGTAACTTCAAAATGAAGACCAGAAGCAGAAGCACTCCTTGGCCAGAAGTCCCAACGGGACGGTGCCATGCTTGGGTCAATTGCAGGCCCGAGCAGGAGTATCAGTAAGCTCCGGTCAATTAAAAGGCCCGAGCAGAAGATCAAGAAGAACTCCTTGGCCAGAAGTCCCAACGGGACGGTGCTATGCTTGGGTCAATTGCAGGCCCGAGCAGGAGTATTTGTAAGCCTAGGTCAATTGCGAGCCCGGCGTAAGATCGAGAAGAGCTCTTGGCCGAAGTCCCAAAGCCTAAGTCTTAGGCGGACGGTGCCACGCTGGTCAGTGCAGCCGGCGGTAACATCGAGACGCTGGGTCAATTGCAGGCCCGAGCAGGAGTAGAGATCAAGAAGACGTTCCGGTCAATTAAAAGGCCCGAGCAGGAGAAGTTCAAGAAGAACTCCTTGGCCAGAAGTCCCAACGGGACGGTGCCATGCTTGGGTCAATTGCAGGCCCGAGCAGGAGTATCAGCAAGCTCGGGTCAATTGCGGGCCCGGCGGAAGATCGAGAAGAACTCCTTGGCCGAAGTCCCAACGGACGGTGCACGCTGGGTCAATTGCAGTCGGGCGTAAGTCCCAAAGCCTAAGTCTTCGACGGGACGGTGCCACGCTTGGGTCAATTGCAGGCCCATGCGGGAGTATCGCAAGCTCGGGTCAATTGCAGGCCGGCGTAAGATCAGAAGAGCTCCTCGGCCGAAGTCCCAACGGGACGGTGCCACGCTTGGGTCAATTGCAGGCCCGAGCAGGAGTATCGGCAAGCCTGGGTCAATTGTAGGCCCGGGCAGAAGATCAAGAAAAACTCCTTGGCCAGAAGTCCCAAAGCCTAAATCATTAGGCGGGACGGTGCAAGCTCGGGTCATTCGAAGACCAGAGAAGAGTAATATCAGAAGAAGCTAGGGTCAATTAAAAGGCTCGAGCAGAAGTTTCAGAAGAACTCCTTGGCCAGAAGTCCCAGCGGGACGGTGCCACGCTTGGGTCAATTGTAGGCCCGAGCAGGAGTAGAGATTCAAGAAGACGTTCCGGTCAATTAAAAGGCCCGAGCAGGAGAAGTTTAAGAAGAGCTCCTTGGCCAGAAGTCCCAAAGCCTAAGTCTTAGGCGGGACGGTGCCATGCTTGGGTCAATTGCAGGCCCGAGCAGGAGTATAACCAGAAGACGCTTAGGTCGATTGCAGGCCCGAGCAGGAGTAGAGATTAAGAAGTCGTTCCGGTCAATTAAAAGGCCCGAGCAGGAGAAGTTTAAGAAGAGCTCCTTGGCCAGAAGTCCCAAAGCCTAAGTCTTAGGCGGGACGGTGCCATGCTTGGGTCAATTGCAGGCCCGAGCAGGAGTCTCATCAACCTCCGGTCAATTAAAAGGCCCAAGCAGAAGATCAAGAAAAACTCCTTGGCCAGAAGTCCCAAAGCCTAAGTGTTGGGCGGGACGGTACCGTGCTTGGGTCAATTGCAGGCCCGAGCAGGAGTACCAGAACCTCCGGTCAATTAAAAGGCCCGAGCAGGAGTATCAGAAGACGCCTCGGTCAATTACAGGCCCGAGCAGGAGTAACAGCAGAAGACACCTCGGTCAGTTGCAGGCCCGAGCAGAAGATCTAGAAGAACTCCTCGGCCAGAAGTCCCCGCGGGACAGAGCCAAGCACAGCCAACTACAGGCCCGAGTAAGAAGAACGTGGGGAAGCGTAAAAGGCCGCGAGTTCGGCCCATCCTTACTGAGTTTCCAGTCTTATCTCGCTTCACTCAAAAGACTAGAAACTGGGGGACTGGTGTTTGGGTAATATCGGACAGGCCCCTCGAAGCCCTTCCAGCTCGAGTAAGACATCCGAGGACAGCCTAGCTCGAGCAGCCCTTCTGGTCAAAGCTAGTCAAGGTCGAGAGTTCGGCACTCCTTAGCCAGCTCGAGGTCGACCTCCAGGTCAAAGCTGGTCAAGGTCGAGAGCTAAGCACTCCTTCGCCTGCTCGAGGTCGCCCAAGGTCAAAGTTGGTCAAGGTCGAGCACTCCCTTCCTGCTCGCAAAGAACGGGTCCCCGAGCACACCTTTCCTGCTCGCCGAGATTACGTCCACGAGCATAGCTGGACAAGTCTCGACCCGTTTTCTCAGAATCCTAGCACACCTTTTGATGTCTGACCAGGGTCCCACATGGTGTGGTGGGGATACTGTTGCCGGTGGTCGGCACATGCCTCCAAGGTGTCATAATTCCTAGCGCACTTGGCCGACATGGTGATCCGCCACGTGAATCGGGTTAAGGGACAGCCGCTCATCCCTGGGAATATTCCACTAATCCCGATCGCCGAGGGACCCAGATACCACTAACGTGGGAGTGGACAGCCTGAAAATGGAAAGAGCGGGAAAAATGGAGTATAAAAGGAAACGAAGGGGAACGTTACAAGGGTTGGAATTTCTGATTCAGAAAGGATCCGTAACTTGATACAGGTTCTTCCTTTTCTAATTTCTCTTATCTGAATTTTCTGGAAACACCATACTTATCCAAAAATGGGGGGGCGAAATAATACCCCTTTCATCTTTCCGGTCTCCCTCACTAAGGGAGATACCAAAAAGACAAACCCGATTACTGACTTGAGCGTCGGAGGGTTTTCGCCGGGACACGCCCGGCGACCCCTGACCCGGTTTTCTGTGAGTACAGGTCCGGGAGATCTCCGTTCTGAAGAAGACAGCGGAATAGGACGAAGGGGGTAACCCTGCTCGAGATCGAGCTTACCTCGAGCAGAAAGATCGATGCACTCGTTTGAATCCATGAGCGGAAGGTTCGATGCCGTCCGCCGAGTTGTTTGGAGGCACTGTTGGAAGGTTCGAAGCACTGTTGAGGCACGCGGGAAAAATTGCCTCAACATATAATATTATCTTATATTTTGTACAATATCATATTCGACAATATTAAATTATATTTAAATATAATAAAAATATTTATGAACATTTAAGAGTAATAATTTAATTTAGAGGTAATTAATAAAAATATTAAATATATAATATGTTACTTATTGGGTAGTCATAATTATAATAGACAAATATAAATTAATAAAAATATTTAATTAAATTTTATCAGATATTTTAGATATATTTTATTTTATTAAAAAGTTAGCAAATAATATATATAAAATCAGTTAATTATTGGTATTGTTAATTTTCATGATTATTTTTAATATTACACTAGAGATTATTAAATTTAATACAATTAATTATTGTAATAAATTATTAAATAGTTAATTTTATTGAAGTAAAAGTACCAATTTAATTAAACTATAAAAATAAAATAAAAAATAAATTTCAAGTAAATCATGAATAAAATGAATACTTAATTAATTAAATTTTATAGGGAACAATCTACGCACTAGTAGGGAACCTGTATTGAACTCTAAAGACGACTAATAAGTCGAGTTAGATATAATTAATTAAAATTTACGACTAATAAGTCGAGTTAGATATAATTAATTAAAATTTAAGTAATAAATAAAAAATAGTGTTATATATGAAAGAAATATTACAAAGACACAATTTTTTCTCTTATTCTAATTCCATTTAAACCCACTTATAAATTAATCTCATGATTTAAGGACTAAATTTAAATTTAGTCACTCTAATCTAATTCAAAGAAAGTTACCAAATATAAGATAAATATTTAATCTTAAAATTAGTTTAATCTCATCCTTAACTCCCAAATTGTAGAAGCAAGGAGCAGGGAGAAATATTGTTTCAACTTTCAACAATCAAAGGCGGCTCAAGGAGATTCGACGTCCAAAATTTTATAATTTGGTGTTTTTATATTAATGTTGCAATTCAACGAAATAATTAATAATTACTTATTGCAGTAAACAAAATTAATAAAATAGTAACGAAAACAATCCCAGGTTAAAGAAAACATTAGAAAGTAAAATGATTCATCGTTTTCAAATGTTCTTGGACCATGTATCGAGAAAAAATAATAATGAAATTAGTAAACAAAACGATTCACCGTTAGTTTAGGGTAAATAAAAAGAAAATAAGTCAATAGCCATCCATAAACAAGATTAAATTTTGTAGACAATGTTCAATTAACACGACACTTCTAGAATTAAGGAAAAGCTACTAACTAAAAGTTGAGTTAGATGAACATTATTTTAACGAAATTTATTAAATGGGGCATCAAATAAAATATTTATTTTTTTTGAACTAAAATCTTTAGTGGTCTTATTCTATATATGTTAAAGTCGGGCCTTAGGCCGTTGACTCAGTTGCTTAGCTCTAGAGCCGGCACAATAAAAAGAAAACAAAAATCCTTTTAATCCTATCCTTCGTCTCGTTAAAATTACTGTACTTTCCTCTAGATAATTGAGTGTTTTGATATTTTTTTTTATCTTCCATAATTAGTCGTATTTCATTGACAATAAAAGGTTTCTTTTTTCTTTTGTATATTATGCATGAAAAAACGGATGCAGCTATGGTGCAACGGTCACACGGTTTCGTATTTATTTGTGCAAAGTTGCAAGTAGCATTTTCTTGCACTTAAATTGTCTGACCATCCTTACGGTTTGCATTTTATTTCCAAGTGAATTATCATTTGTCATGTGTCAAATGCAAAACTTGAGACTCGCGCGCCTCCTTTGACTAAACTCCTCCAGAATACAAATTTTGTCATAAAATCTGCCGGGACATTGCAGTTGAGTCAACATACGACTTGAAGCCACCTGGACCTGTGCCGGCTCATGCATGAGAAACGAGTCCCTGTATCCTCTCAATAAAAGTTACATAGAGATTTTCCTATCCTTTAAATATTTAGGACAAATTTAATTTTTTTCTAATATTAACTGAAGATTTAATTTTAGATTATGTCGTAATAAAATTTTGATTAATTTCTGATTATAAATATCAGTTAATCTTTGATGATAATATTAATATCTACTAAAAAAAATAAAATTAATGTACAACTTGTGAAGTTTAAAGTTGAATTAAATCAAATTTTCTAATAGGACCAAAGCCTTCAACTATATTTGATTTATGAATATTTTTTTTTGAATAGTGGAGATTTATTACCTGTAACTATCTTTGATTTATGATTTTTTTTTTGAAATGGTGGAGATTTATTTTTAATATTATTTTTAAGTTTTTACTTATGCATTTAAGTTTTTCAATAGCATATTTAATATTAGACATTCTCGTGTTAATTCTTTTTACATACAAATTCTATTTTCAATTATTTTAATTTTTAGTTCATATGTCGGCATTTATTTAGATTTATTTTTAATATTAATATTTTATTTTCAACTATTTCTTTTTCAAATTAATTTGATGAGAGATGGATGGTGAGATATT
Source organism: Murraya koenigii (assembly GCA_025617385.1). Classification (NCBI taxonomy): domain Eukaryota; kingdom Viridiplantae; phylum Streptophyta; class Magnoliopsida; order Sapindales; family Rutaceae; genus Murraya; species Murraya koenigii. Next base: position 5,115,140 of record CM046813.1, on the reverse strand, counting down.
GTTGGGCACTTAATTACATGATTACATGAAGCTTTTGGTCAAGCCAACACAAATGATTTGTCAATGGGAGTATCGAATTTCATTAATTGCTCCAACGCTATTCAATTAAATTGCTGGAAGCCGACAGCCCAATGCTTTGATTTTGTCAACTCTTCCCTGCACTTTTTTTTTATTATATGAAATTATTATTTAAAATTATAACTTATATTATATAAAATTTAATTAATTAATTATTATTAAATTTTATAAAATATTATTTAAGTTTTGAGTTTTTATTAATATTTAAAAATTACCTACTTTAATCATGTTTAATAAAAAAATTATTTTCACTTAATTATATTATAATTAAAAAAATTAAATCCCTCGCGTATTACTTTTATAAGATCCAACATCTACTCTTCCACGACACCAAATAAGAAATTTTTTATATTCATGCAAATTTTGACTTTCATCTAGTGCTACTACGGCGCAACAACGGGAATACGCTCGCTTTTATTTTATTTTTTTGTCTTTTTGTCCTACTACTACTGGAACAAAAAGTAGTTTCAAAGGGCAGGGATATGTTCGTTTATTAATAATGTTGTCCCTCTTGTTTACTGAAAATTTTTAAAAAATTAAAAGTTTATAAAATTTTGTGCCAACATCTTTCCCCCCAAATTCTCCCAGTAAGAATAACTAATTATCATCATTGTGTTACAATACCCATTTTCACAAGTATAATCAAGGGACCAAATATATCATATGCATCAACGAGATAATAGAAACTAAGATTAATTTTAAATTTTCGTTAAAGCTCACACTTTTGATTATTTGCTAAAATGTTTTTGACCTAAAAAATAAACTTATTGGCATAATTGACATGAGTTTTAATAATAATAATAATAATAATAATAATAAACTAATTATTGGAAAGTCCTGAAGTTAGATTGTTTAAGGAGAAAATAGACAGATGCATGCAGGTGACGAGGAGAAGAAGACACATAATAAAAGATAAAATAATTTAATTTACTTATACTTGAATTTGATTGTAGATGATAAATAAGATGTGGATACAAAAACTTATTTATATAATTTTTTTTATATAAAAAGTTCAATTCATTATTTCTTACGTGATATTTCTCAAGGCATTAAAAATGTAGCTTTCAATGACATATGAAATTGTCTTTGCAATTGGTTGATTATAGGTTTAATTGAAAATGAAAAACAATCCTTAACAATGTCTTGAGGGGCTGAAGAAAGAGGAAAAGGAAAGTACTTTAATAAACGGAAAATAAAGAAGAGATTATGGGTGCAGTTGAAAAAGACAAAATGAGGGGTATGGTGCACCCGTTGCACCGTAGTTAGATCAAGTTAATTTTGTGCGTTCGGTAAAAGCAAGTCACATATACCCATCAATATCTTAATGCATCATTTGAATTTCTTTTAAAAATAAAATTTGCCAAATTGGAAATGATTATTAATTAATTCAATAAATTGAAAAGCAAGTTGGTTATTCTACCCAAATTATTGGTACCAATTTGTAAACACTTATTTTGGCTTTGTGCTTAGATATCATCACTGTCGCAAATGAAACTATAAATACGTACCCAAGCTGGCTAGCTACAACAATCATGCAACATAGCAAGCAAACAATGAAACCTTTACAATTTGCTTCCGATTTTTATAGCCAATTAGCCATGTTTGATTCATTAGCCTTTCCTCAATACTTTATTTTACCAGTAATTTTCTTTCTTTTTCTCTTTCATTTCAAAAGGATCAACTCAACCCCATGGAATTTGCCTCTTCTTGGCATGTTAGCCTCTGTTATTCTCAACATCAACCAGCTTCATGACAAAGTTGCTCAAATTCTTGAAAAAACAAAGGGCTCATTCATGATCAAAGGCTCATGGGTAGCTCAAAATGATATGTTTCTCACAAGTGATCCAGCAAATGTTCAGCACATAATGAGTACAAATTTTTCAAAATATCACAAAGGGTCCGTGGGGAGGAAGCGGTTTGATATTTTCGGAGAGACAGGGCTTTTCAATTCTGATTTTGATGAATGGAAACACCAAAGAAAGCTTGCTCGTGCGTTTATTAATCACCAGAAGTTTCAGCAACTCATGGCCAAGATCGTTCCGGAGATGATCGAAAAAGGGCTAGTCCCAGTTCTTGAACATGTGAGTGAAGAAAAAAAGTTGGTGGACTTTCAAGATTTGTTGAAAAGGAGCACGTTTGATTTTGCATGCTTGATTGCCACTGGGTGTAACCCTAATTCTCTTTCGGTGGGGTTTCCGGAAATGGGGTTTCCGGATGCTGTTGATGATGCTTGTGAGGCTATACTTATCAGGCATCTCTTGCCAGAAAGTTTATGGAAGTTGCAAAGCTGGATAGGGTTTGGGAAGGAGAAAAAATTGGCTAATGGTTGGAGAACCATTGACCAGTTTTGGGAGAAGCAAAAGTCAATGAAGCAAGAAGAAATAATGAAAGCAATGGAAGCTAAAGAAGATGAAGGGATTTATAGTCTTTTGAATTGTTACTTGAGTGGACATGAAGTAACAGGACCAACACCAACTGAAAAAGTTATGAGAGACAACATCACAGGCTTAATTTTTGCAACTGAAGGCACCACAAGTATAGCTCTCACTTGGTTCTTTTGGCTCATCTCAAAGAACCCATTTGCTGAAAGCAAAATCAGAGAAGAATTGAAGAAAACTTTTCCACAAGAAGGATCCAATAAGCTGCCATTGGTTCGACTAAATGAGCTGAATAAACTTGTTTATCTCCATGCAGCTTTGTGTGAAACCCTAAGGCTATATCCTCCTGTGCCTTTTGAAATAAGGATTCCTCTTCAGCCTGATGTTCTTCCAAGTGGGCACCAAGTGAATCAAAACACAAACGTTTTGATTTCAGCATATTCGATGGCGAGAATGACTTCAGTTTGGGGGGAGGATTGTCGAGAATTCAAGCCGGAGAGATGGATTACTGAAGATGGGAGGATCAAGCATGAGCCACCACACAAGTTCTTTTCATTCAATGCAGGTCCAAGGATTTGTATTGGTAAGGATATTGCATTTACTCTGATGAAGGCCACAGCAGCAAGCATCATTCATAATTATGATGTTCAAGTAGTGAAAAATCACCCGGTGACCTACAATCTTAGTATCAGTTTTCGGATGAAGCATGGTTTACTGGCCAGGGTATCTAAAATATCGGCTTGACCGCGGGATATTAATTGATTCAATTGATATGCTAAGATCTCTTCAATAATGCAAGAAATGTTTGTTTATTCGTACTTTTTATTTTGGTTAATTTAGATAGTACGAAGTGGCTCATTTCAAAACATCAAGAAAACATAATGACATGGTGTGGATTTGTCTTCATCCTTGGGAACATTATTCAGCTTCGGAAAAAGATTTGGTTACGACTACAATGCATCTGATGCATTGATGGATGGGTCTAAATAAATGTGAAATTTTTATAATTAGTTGTGGAATGAAGAGTAGAAGTAGTGGATTATTACCTTTAATGGTGGTACGAAGAATATAATATAATATAAACGAAACTGGTGGATTATATTCACAAAGTCGCAACTAATGGATTACCCCATAAAATTGGCGATTCACCAATGGATCTGATCTATTATATAGTCTGCCCAAAGATTTTAGTCCTGTCATCAACAAATTCTAGCTCTATGTAAATTTTGAAAAATTGTGCCATTAGAGGTGTTCTAAAAAGATTCTGAAGTCCAACTCTTTTTTATTTGTAATTTTAACTTACAAAATAGATTTTTGCTTTATAATTTAGCCCTTGGATTTTAACAATAATAAAATTATCTTAGATTTATAAGCTTACCATATGTGATTTTCAACCCCCTATATTTCTAAAAGATCGGCTCGACTTTGCCCCTATTTCTCATCTAATGTCTATATAAAATATTATTGAGATAAATTACAGCCTACCCCTAGTGAAATGACAATTTTTAAATTACTCTTTTTGCTATTGAAAACATTAAGTTATCCTAAAAATTCATAAATATTTGGGACTTCAAATACGCCCAAGAGACGGCTGTTATGTCGGTACAAATGAAAAACCCGCATGCAACAAAAACGTAACCCATAGGCTGATGGGCCGAATCTACTAGTGCAAATTGAACGTTGAGAAAATAAATATGAAAATCAACATGACTCATACAACCTTCTTTGACCATCTATAGTGGAGCAAACCTGTCTTCCTAAAACCTGATGTTTTGCAACTTTTTAATAATATCTTTTAGTATTAAAAGAATTTCTGTTAAAGGTTCATTGTTCTCGAAGATTGCATAAGAAAATAATAATAATAAAAAAATTGGGAACATGGTGACCCTCCATTGATTGTGGGAGCCCGCGATGCAAGACTATATTATACTTTCCTTGACAGACAAATACATGTGTCCAAATAGACTTGCCAATTGGTTCATGACAGCCAGAATTTTCTCTTTCTACATGGCATATTTTTTAATTTCAGGAGGTCCCTTCGACCCAACAAATTAAGAGAAGTGATATGGGAACTCAATTATAGTCTGACAAAACCCCTCACTTGCCGGTTTAAGCTTTATTTTATTATTTTTTTAAAGGCCCGTAGAGGATATCGGTAGGGGCACACGAGGGATGTTAACTCCTCCTTTGTCACAAGTTGTGAGCATTGAGAAAATCAATTTTGTTTTGCGTTTTGGACCACACTTTGCAGCGATTGAATTTGGTTTTGTTAATTTGATACTCAAATTAGTGTAATGATTCGATCTCGATAAAAGGTAAAGGCATGGTTAGAAAGGTTAGAGTAGCAATTATTACACATAATAGAATAAATACTTAGAATAACGAAGCACATTATATTTGTCGAGAAATAAAAAATCTTATGGATCCTCATCGTGCATCTTGAATTGATAATTATATACAAATAATAAGGATAATATTGTCATTTTATTGTCCAGGGTATAAGATTATAACGAGAAAATCATGCCAGCGAGAGAAGGAAAGAATTATCACAAAATGGAGAAAATAAAATATGTAAAGAAATAATATTCTAATCACGTAAAGCATCTAAATGATTGGAGAAAAAACAAAAGAGAAAGCATTACATAATATCTAATGACTTTTCTAATTTATTTATTTATTTGATTAAAATTTATTTATTTATTTTTTAATACTAAGATGAACGTGATGGGATGCTTTGTTCATTTCTAAAGAAATTACTAGGATCCACCATAGTTTTGACATCCACCAACCTGTCGAAATTATTCATAAAATACTTGTTGCCCCAAATGCTGGCTTCCTTGATGCTCGTGTGAGTGTCACCTTTGTTATTTCTTCCGATTTCTAGATCTTTGTCATTAAGATACGCTGCTCGAGGATTTTTGGAAGCATAGGGAGTCATGTAATTGTACATCTTTGCCACCAATTTGAGGACACTTTGTGATTCTTCTTCTTTTTCCCATACCGCAAAGTACAACAAGTAGTAAATGTTGCCAGCTCTATGTGGGAATGGGATTGCTGACTCTGAAATCTCACTCATTTTCCCACCATAAGGAAAAATCACCACTTGAATGTTGTGCCCTCCTTTTTCATAAAGCAAATCATACATTCCTTCAAAACCTTTTACAGGAACAGGCTCCCTCACATAATCAGATTTTTCTTTGAAAAAGGATTTGGAATAATTCCTATCAAGTAATGCTTCCAATTTGTAGGGCTCATTCGCTTGCAATCCACTGAGGTATATGGCAGATTCAATCCAGCTCATTTCTTTACAATCTTCTTTTGTCAAACCAAGCTCAGGGAACCTTTCCTGCATTAATGGAAGAAGCCTATCAACCCCACCAAGAAACAAGGATGAGAATAAACACGCGATCATTCTCTTTTTCTTCGTAGCACTTGAGCTCACTGCCCTAATGGTAGCAGAGATGACTAAATCTTCCGGAAGCTTATCAGCAACGTATTGATATTTGTCAAGGATCTTTGTTGCATTTTTTTCTAAGGTTCTTGTGACTGTGAATACAGTCACAGTTGATGGAACTGTGACTAAATTTACTTTCCAAGCAACAATGATTCCAAAGCTAGCTCCTCCACCTCCTCTTATGGCCCAAAATAGATTCTCTCCCATTGATTTTCTATCAAGAATTCTACCCTTTACATCAATCAAGTGGGCATCAACTACTTGATCAGCAGAAAGACCAAATTTACGCATAATGTAACCATACCCTCCACCACTAAAATGTCCACCAACACCTACAGTAGGGCAAACTCCAGCAGGAAAGCCAAGATTTTTACTTTTCTCCGAAATTCTATAATAAAGTTGGCCAAGGGTAGCACCAGCTTGAACCCAAGCTGTTTTCTTTTCTACATCAACATTGATTGAGCTAAGATTTATTAAATCAATCATCACAAAAGGAACTTCAGAAGTATAAGAAAGACCCTCAGAATCATGACCTCCACTTCGAACTCTAATTTGGAGGCCATGTTTTTGGGAACATTTTAGGACCGTTTGAATTTGGGATTCATGAAATGGCATGATAATGACTTGAGGTTTCGGGTATTTTGGTGTTGTGAAGAGAAGATTTTGTTTTGAAAAATCCAATATTGATGAATATAAAGGGTTGTTTTGAGTGTAAATTACTTCAGAAATGGAGGTGTTCTCAGAGTGTAGAGAAAGGCATTGAAGAAAATTTTCATTAGTGTGTAGAACTATCCCATGAAAGGATAACAAAAAAGCTAAAGCAATTGAGAGAATAATTGTAATGATTTTCATTTTTGTTGATGTGCAAGAGAAATTAAATCCTTACCTATACTATCATAACAACTACTCTGTTTGATAAATTAATTTTAAATGTGCTGTGTGCGGCATAATAAAAAATAATGCATTATTGATAAGAATGGTATTGTTTAACATTAAAATTTTGTTGCGGATAATATCTTATTCATGAGAAGATTCGTATCAAACAAAAAACTTTTATCATACTGTAAAGAAGCTACATTATTTGATCAAAAGTATGGTTTTGTCTAAAAATTAAAATTTTTATTGCATATATATTTTATTAACCTATCCTACTCATGAAAACTTTACCCATGAATAAATTAACTTTCATATACTACTATAATATGTATAATAAAGAAGCCAGACTATTGACAATTCTAGGTGGAATTTTTTTAACTGAAATGCGTTTGGTATTATTTCATAAAATAAATTTTTAGAATTAAAAACAAATTATTTGTTTCATATCAATAAAAATTAAAATACAATGCAGAGATTCCTCACGATCAACCACGAATCCAAATTAAAAGTTTATCTTCATCGGAAACCAAGTCAAAGCTCCAGTTGAAGCTATTGGAACCTATTTGTTTGATTTTAGATACTCTACATCATTTTAATCTTTTTCATACTCTTTATGTTCTTTCATTTTAATCTTTTTCATACTCTTTATGTTCTTTCTGTTTCGTGAGATTTAATTTCTTTGTGTAGACTTGATTCAATTCGATTTAATTTTTAATTTGAAAAGGGATGTTTCAGTTTGTTTTGACATAATCATTTCATTGGTTATAGTACTCTTTGTGACGGTTTATATAAATTCAAGCTTGGTAACCTTTTTATTGAATCTTTATTACCCTTTTATCATAGTGTTGGCACTAAACGTGGTTTAGTGAATGAAAGTTTAGCTTACTTGTGACATAAAAGTTTGGGTCATATATCCAAAAAAAAAAAGAATATAAAGATTGATAAAGAATGAAATACTTCTAAATTTAGATTTTACCAATCTTGGCATTTGTGTACAATGTATTAAAAGAAAACAAACTAAACACACAAGTAAGAAAAGAGCCACGAGAAGCACACAACCTCTTGAGATTATATACACAGATATCTCAGGGCCTTACGATGTTCCAACTTTCGGTGGAGAAAAGCATTTCATTACTTTTATTGATGAATTTTCGCATCTATTTGTTGTATGAAAAATCTCAATTAGTGAATGCCTTAGAGGCATTTTTTAATAAGGTTGAAAGGCAATTAGATATAAATGTGAAAATTATAAAGTCGAACATAAGTGGTGATATTATGGGAAATATACTAAAAATGTACTTGCCCTAGTCCATTTGTTATATTTCTTGAAACACATGTGCTCAATGCAGAATGCTTGATACTTATAATAAAATAGTGTTGTAGAAAGACATAATCATACCTTAATGGATATGGTTAGAAGTATGTTGAGTTATTTATCTTTACCCTTGTCATTGTAGATGAAAGCTTTAAACATCGTTTTGTATATGTTAAACAGGATTCTTAGCAAGGCAATTCCAAAGACTCATTTTGAATTGTAGACAGGAAGAAAACCTAGTTTAAGGCACTTCCATGTTTGGGGTTGCCTAGCAAAAGTTTTTTAATCCTCATGAAAATAAATTGGATTCAAGAACAACCAGTTGCTTTTTCATTGGCTATCTAGAGAAATCTAAGGGTTACAGATTTTATTGTCTTAGCCATAGTAGAAGTATTGTTAAATTTGAAAATGCTAGGTTTATTGAAAATGGCGAGCTAGTGGGAGTATAGAACCACAAAAAATGGAAATTTAAGAAGTTGAGTGCAAGTTCCTTTGCCTTTAAATCCTTCTAAGTTTATCATTCCTACAATTATTGAGCAATTTAATGATTTTTAAGAACAATAAATAAATAACTATACACCATATAATGAAGTTGTCGATAATAAATCTATAGCTACAATAGATGAACAACATGAAATAGCACCAATAAGATCACAAAAACAAAGAAAGTTAGTTATTTTTGATGATTATATGGTTTACCTATAAGAGTTGGAATTTGAAGCCATTTTCATTTTCACAAGCTATAAAAAATGTTAATTCTATAAATGGTTAGATACCATGAAAGAATAGTCAAAATTAATAGATTAAAATGAAGTTGAGGATCTTGTTGAAAATAAATCGAGTGTAAATGGATATTTAAGACTAAGCGTGGCTCAAATGGCAATATCGAATGATACAATGCTCTACTCATTGCCAAAGATTTTACTTAGAAAGATGATGTTGATTACAAAGAGACATTTTCACCAGTTTCTAAAAATGAGTTTTTTAGAATTATTATGTCATTCATGACTTATTATGATTTGAGTAAGAAGTTTATATGGCCTAACCCAAAAGTTTTATAATTGAAAGAAATGAGCATATAGTGCGTAGATTAAAGAAGTCAATACGCAAACTTAAACAGGATTACTGATAGTGGTATCTTAAGTTCAATGATACCAGCAATTCCTTTGGATTTAAGAAGAACACTATCAATTAGTGTATATATCTGAAGGTCAGTGGGATAAAGTTTATATTTCTTATTTTGTATGTTGATATATTTTGTTTGCTACTAATGATCTTGGTTTATTAGATAAAACCAGGAATTTTTCTCTAAGAACTTTGAAATGAAAGATATGAGTGAGGCATTCTATATGATTGGAGTTGAAATATTTTGTGATAGACCACATAAATTGTTAGGATTGTCTCAAAAATCATATATTAATAAATTTTTAGAAAGATTTGGAAGGGAGAAATGTTATGCAAGTGTTGTTCTAATTCAAAAAGGAGATAAGTTCAATCTTATGCAGTGCCTAAAGAATAAATTGGAATGTAAAAAATGGAGAATATTCCTTATGCATCCATTGTTGGAAGGTTGATGTATGCTCAGACTTATACAAGGCCAGATATCAGCTTTGTTATTGGAATGTTGGGCAAATATCAAAGTAATCCAGCAATAAATTATTAGAAAAATGAAAGAATGTATTGAGATACTTACAGGGCATAAAAGGTCACATGCTCACTTTTAGAAGATCCAATTATCTTAAAGTGATAAGATATTCAAATTTAGATTTTGTTAGATGTATTAATACGAGAAAATAAAAATTTGCATTTGGCTATTTGTTTCTTTTGGCTAGAGGGGGGATCTCATGAAAGAGTGCAAAGTAGTCTGTCATTAATACATCGACTATGGAGGTTGAGTTTATGGCATGCTTTGAGGCTACTATTCATAGATTATGGACTTAGAATTGTTGACAGTATTACCAAGTTGCTGAAAATTTATTGTGACAACTCTGCAGTAGTCTTCTTTTGTAAATAAGACAAGTATTAAAAGAGTGCTAAACACATAAAATTGAAATACTTTCTCATCAAAAAAGAAGCTCAGATACAATAGTGTCAATTGAGCACATTAGTACCAACATTATGGTTGCAGATCCATTAAAAAAAATGGATTTTTACCAAAGATTTTCAGTGAACATGTAGAGAGGATGGGCACTGGTGGCTATCATTATTGATAATATGTTGAAATTTTATGCTTTTTATTTGTTTAACACATTAAGCTCATTTAAGTATTGTTTTTTATTTGTTTATATCCTGTTTTATTTTGTTAGTATATACACGAGTTAATTATTTGAGTGTTAATAGGATCTGTCTTTGACAAAGACATTATAGTTGGACTGTTACTGTATTTCTCATTACAGATCATGTTAAGTACAAACTAATATTGTGATGCATAGAAGGGACTTTGTCGAATTAATGACATCAAATTACTGTGATCCATAATAGATTTTGCTTAATAATGATTCATGATGTTACTAATATCATAAAAAGATTTAGCTTCTATTATATAGTTATATTTATACTATTAATTCATGAAGTTAGAAATATCACATGGCCAAGTGGGAGAATATTAGTATATTTTAAGTTTTAAAATATGTGACCCACGTGACAATTTCTATTTAAATTAATTAATTAATTAGGGCTAAAATCCTATTGGTTAGTTTTCGATGAAGTTTAATAACTATCTGCTTTGATGGAAAGTGGATAAGAATAGTGTTATGTTAAAATTGGTCCTCTCTCTACCAAGAAAAGAACAATACCTTTCTCTCCATCAAGAACAATGTGTCAAAATCAAAAGGGTTTTACAGAGAAACATGGTTTTCATTAATTTTTAATATTTTTTGTAGTCAATTTCATTCAAGAGATCACTTATAGATCAAGGTAATGTCTTCTCTTAATTATATTTTGGGAAAATCATATTATTCTAAGATTTAAGGTTTATAGTTCATGCAAAATTAGAGTTTGATTTGTATTGATTATAGAAATTTATTAAAACTCTCTCCTTTTGTTTGTGAATATTTTTGAGTCTATAGAGACTCAAACTTATGATCTCAATTTTATTAAAATACAGAACCCACTGTTAGGCCTAAAGCCTCAATGGCCATACATTTTTTAAGATGGTACACATGATTATCCTATATATAAAGGATTCTACCTATAAATATTATTTGCATGGTATGTTTTTCTTAAATGGTTTTGTGTACTATCTTTACTTAAATCTTATTATTTGTAAAAAAAACTAAGAGACATAAGTTCTTAAAATGGGTCACTTAAGTCCCTTCCAAATTAGCCAAAGGGGGCATTTTAGCCCCATTTAACTAATTTATTACGTACGTAAAGAATGTTGAAAAAGGGGCAACTTCTTATGTTTGAATTTTGTTTACCTTTATGTTGTTAATATTATATCATAAACTTGATCCAACTTGAATAAAGCTTAGCCCATTTCATAGAAATTTCTAAGTTAGGTAAGATATGTTGTGATAGGATTGGTAGGTAAGATTTATCATAGTAAGTTTGGTTGGTAGAATTTATAGTGTTGAGTATAAGTGTTAGGGCTGATGTGTGGTTATGAATTATGTGGTAGTTAACTTAATATATAGTTGTAATTAAGTTGTAATAAGTATAAATACTCCTCCCCTTTAGTTTATGCATCAAGAAATTAGAAATCTTCTCTAGTTTAATAAATAAGAAGAAAGTATAGAGTTATTTTAATAAAAAATTTGTTTGATTATTATAATTCTTTAAGAAATTGGTATCATAGTTAGTAATCGATGCTTTATATAGCCGTGTAGCATATCAAATTGAGCAACAAGATGAGAGGAAAGTAATGCTATAAGAATCAGCCTAATCAGAGTTCGAATGCGCCCTTAATTACCACCAAAAGTTTTCTACCTAGGAATTGAGTCAACCCACCAAGTTAAACTGAAACGGACATGACCGAGCTGCGCCAAACCAAGCTGAGTATAAACTAAGCCGTTGACTATTGACCATCAATTGTTAACAGATGTTGACCATTGATCGTAAAGTTGATCATTGACCAAATTTTGACTCAAGTCCCTCTCAAGGTATTTTGATGTTCCTGATTCATCTATGCATTTAGAATCTCTAAATTCTTACCCAATTTATAAGTTATGGCAAATGCTGGCATTAGATTATTCTAAGTTTCACAATTGAAAGGAAGCAAGTTTGACAACTAAAGTATCAAAATGAAGGCTCTATTAAGTGATCACAATATATGGGAAATCGTAGAAAAGGCTTTACTGTACAAGAAAATGAAGCTACTTTAATTGCGGCAAAAAAGAAGAATTCAAAAATTTAAAGTACAAAGAAAAGTATCTCATATTTTAATCATTAGATGAAGATGCTTTTAAAAAGATCGATAGTGCAACCTCTTAAAAGAAGTAGAATAAGTTAAAAAGGTTTATCTCCAAACATTACGAGAAGAATTTAGATCCTTATACATGAAGGTATCCGAGTTAATTTTAAATTATTTTACTCGGGTTGTGACCATTTTCAATTAATTAAAATGAAATGGTGAGGAGTTACACGAGGTAAGGATCGTTGAAAAGATACTTTTATCAATAGACTCAAAGTTTGACCATATTGTTATGACAATATATGAGACTAAAGATTTAGAGACTATGATGATTGGGCAACTTAAAAGACTGTTGTAAGCCTATAAAGAAAAACTGAAGAAGAAGCAATAGATTGAAGACTAATTTTTTAAGATGGAAATCAATCTAAAGAAGAGAGAAAAAAGCTCCAATAATAAGAAAATATAATACGCTCGAGGTAATTTTAATAACAGCAACTTTAATTCTGAAAGAGAAGACAACTTAAGTAGAGGACGTGGTAGTACCCACTCAAAATTGAGGTATGGAAAATCTCAAGTTCAATGCTATAATTATCAAAAGTTCAAGCATTATACTTTAGAATGTAGAGCTCCAATTACCAAAGTTGATGAGAAAGTGAATTATATTGAAAAGAAGAATAATGAAGATTGTATACTTTTACTAGCACATAATGACACTAGTAGAGGTCAAGAAAATATATAGTATTTTGACACAGGTGCTAGCAATCACATGAGCGGAAACAAAAGATTGTTCGTGGAGCTTAATGAATATGTGAATGACAATGTCACTCTTAGAGATAATTCAAAAGTACTAGTGAAAGGAAAATGTAACATCTTTTTTCGAATAAAAGATAATAGCTACTAATTATTAGGAATATTTGTTTTTTATTTTAATTAGATACCCAATTTATAAATCAATTAATGAGGAGATTCTATAATTGGCACATAAGATTTATTTAGAAAGATTATTAATGCTCTAGATATTTCTTAGAAAACAAGTACGGCAAGAGTATCAGATTTTTCCTATTTAGATTAATAGAATTTTAGTGTAAAAAGGAGGTAATATTGTTTAGGTAGTTGATTGATAATAAAAATTCTCTTAGAAAAGTTTCGTTCTTCTTTGCTTTCATTTTAGGTCAAGTAGTATTAGAGCAAGGTTTGTAATGGCTCAAGAACTATTTGATAAACACCCGACTTTGCAACGATGATAAGATTTTACAGGCTTTTATTGAAGTACTCGTTCAACGCCTGACTTAGCTTTTATTGCAGCGGTTAGAGAAGATGGAGGTTAGATAGGAAGGTTGTTTAAGGCGATGTAGGAGCCCTTAGGTAGAAAACCCATGGATCCATCATTCTAGAGCGGTCATCTGAATGTTCAAGAGGTTTTAATGAAGTTGAGGTTGATAAAGAGGATAGATTTTAAAAAAATCATTCATTATGATTGATCCAAGGAAAGGGTATAATTTTAGGGCTAATAATGTCGGTTCATTACCAAAGGTCAATAGAGACTTGCCCTTATTTATGGTGGTATACATACAGAAGAATTCATGGATTGGATTGTTGAAGTAGAAAGCTATTTTGACTGAATTGAGATGATAGAACCTAAGAAGGTCAAAGTAGTTACTATTAAACTTAAAAGCAAAGCATTAGCTTAGTGGCAATTAATACAACAGAAATGTAGGGTTACTGGCAAAGACCGAATTAGATCTTGAGACAATAAAGGAGAATTAAAGATCGGCTTCTTACCAATAGAATATCAACAAGACTTCTTTAAGTTATACTAGAATTGCTAGCAAGGCAGTAGAACAATAGACGGGTATGTAGAAGAATTGCAGAGACAAAGTGCCCGAAACAACTTAAGAGAGACAAAGGTTCAGGAAGTGGTGAGGTTCGTTAACAGATTGTGACTAGAATTACACGATCTCATGGAGATTTAGACCTTTTGGAATGTTTTTACTGTAGTAAGCACTACAAAAATTTAGATAGGAAAATAAAATAATAGTTAATAAAGCCCCAATATAGCTCGAGACAATATTTGTCATCCTCAGAAGTACAGTCAGCTCAAAGCCAAGTTTTAGAGCCATTAAATCAAACTTCAGGAAGTAAAGTACACTATAGGATAAAAAATAGAAGGAACCTATTACTAGGGCTTGACAACATCAGCAACAAAATAATCACTACGCAAAACCTATATGGGGAAAATACTGTAAGAATGGGATGCCCACATACCATTCCAATGAGTGAAGGAGATTAAAAAGAGTGAATTTAGCAAAGCATGAACAAGAATGTGGTGAAGAAGATGGGCCAAATGCAGAAATTGATATTGTAGACAGAGATAAACGAAACAAAGTTAACTTTATTATTCAGAAAATTTTACATGTACCCCAAAAAAAGGAGAAATCACAACTTAATAAAATCTTTAAAACTAAGAGGATTGTCAACAACAAAATTTGCAAGGTGATAATTGACAGTAGTAACAGTGAAAATATAGTTTCTAAGGCATTGGTCCAACACCTAGAGTTGAGAATTGAAAAGCATTCCACACCTTACAAAATTATATGGATAAAAAAGGAGTAGAAACGTGAGTTAATAAGGTATGCAGAATTTCCTTTTCTGTAGGTAAAGTTTATAAGACTGATGTGGTATATATGGATGTCTGTCATATTTTGTTGGAAAGGTCATGACAGTATAACGTAGATGCGATACATAAAGGTAGATAGAATGCCTATGAGTTTTGGTGGAAGGATATGAAAGTAGTGTTAGTTTTATTAGTAGTTATAGAGAATAGTAAAATTTATTAGTAATTATAGAGAATAGTAAAATTTATTAGTAGTTATAGAGAATTATGTACATGTTGATTGTGAAAGGTATATGATGATAACACAATAAGAAGGCGATAAGGTAGCTAGTGTCTTGGACGCTGTACAACCATTGCTGAAGAATTTTCAAATGCAGTGCCACGGGAAATGCCTGATGGACTACCACCCATGCAAGATATCTAGGATTGCATCGACTTGATACTTAGTATGAGTTGGCCAAATCTTGAACATTACCGGATGAGCCCCAAAGAACATCAGGTTCTATAGGATTAGGCTGAGGATTTATTAAAGAAATGTTATATCAAAGAAAGTTTTAGTCTTTTTGTTGTTCTTGAACTACTAGTCCCAAAGAAAGATGATAGTTGGAGGATGTGTATAGACAATCGAGCTATAAACAAGATCACCATAAGATATTGCTTTCCAATTCCAAGATTGCAAGATATATTAGATCGGTTGGAGGGAGCAAGTGTGTTTTCCAAAATTGATCTAAAAAGTGGCTACCATTAGATCTATATTAAGCCAGGAGATGAGTAGAAAATGGCATTTAAGACTAGAAAGGGGCTATATGAGTGGCTGGTTATAAAATGCTTCAAGTACCTTTATACAGCTGATGAATCAAGCGCTTAAACCTTTTCCTAATAAATTTTTTGTGGTTTATTTTGATGATATTCTAATTTAGAGTCCCGATGAATTGGATCACTTGGAGCATTTGAGAAAGGTGTTGGTTTTGTTGAGGGAACACATGCTATTTGTAAATTTAAAGAAGTTTAGTTCTATGCAAAGTAGTCTTATGTTTCTAGAATTTATTATTGGAACATAAGGTATAATGGTGGATAATGTTAAGGTGAAGGCAATAAAGGAGTGGCTAACAAAAAAAAATAATTAGTGGAGTAAGAAGTTTTCTTGGGTTAGCTATTTTCTACAGATAGTTTATTAAAAATTTCAACACTATAACTACACCTATGACTGAGTGTATAAAGAAAGAAAAGTTTTCTTAGGAAAAGAACAATAACATAGCTTGACATTATTGAAAGAAAAGTTGTGCTCAGCAATTATTTTAACTTTGCCTAACTTTAAGAAAGCGTTCGAGGTAAAGTGTGATGCATCTGAGGTAGGCACTAGTGTAGTGTTAACTCAAGAGGGTCGCTTAATAGAGTATTTCAGTGAGACAGCGAAGCTAGGAAAAAATGCTCAACCTATGATCAAGAGTTTTATACTGTATTTTGAGATTTGACGTAGTGGGAGCATTATTTTGCTGCATTGGAAATTTGTTTTATTCAGTGATCATTAAGCACTAAAACATATAAATATCCAAAATCATTTGATTAAGTTGCACGCAAGGTGGATGTCTTCTATTCAAAAGTTTACTTTTGTAATGAAACATAAGACTAGACATCAGAATAAAGTGGCAGATGCGTTGAGTTGGAGAGCTCAATTACTTACTGTTTTGAGAACAAAAGTCACGAGTTTTGAAGAGCTACAGCCACTATATGCTATTGACGAAGATTTTTAGCATATTTCAGAAAAGTGTTGCGCCCATATGGCTACAGGTCATTTTCTTGTGCATGATGATTTTCTTTTCAAAACTAACAAACTTTGTATTCCTTGTAGCTCTTTTCGTGAGGACATTATCAGAAGGTTATATGGTGACAGATTAGAAGGACATGTAGGATGAGACGAGACAAGACAATTGAGCTCATGGCAGCCAACTATTTTTTGCCACAGTTACAGAGGGATGTTGGAAAGATAATAGAGTGGTGCCAAATCTGTAAGTACTTAAAAGATATGCATAGAATAATGGGTTGTATATGCCTTTACCTATTCCTAATAGTATTTTAGAGGACTTTTCGATGGATTTTTTGTTGGGGTTGTCGCACACATAGTGAGGTAAAGATTCCATACTAGTAGTAGTAGACTAATTTTAAAAACTGGCTTATTTTATTCTATGTAACAAAAGAATGGATGCAAAACACGTTGCTGCTCTATTCTTTCGGGAAATGATTCGGCTACATGGAATTCCTAAATCTATTATTTCTGATTGAGATGTCAAGTTCCTTAATACTTTTTAAAGTACTCTATAGAATAGGTTCAAGGCCAAGTTACAGTTTTGCAGTATTTTTACCTTTAGACTGATGGCCAAATTGAAGTGGTGAATCGCATTTTGGGAAACATGTTCTGTTGCTTATATGGAAAGAGGCTGAAGCAATGGGATATTGTGCTACCACAAGTAGAGTTTATATATAACAACGTGAAGAATTAGTTCACATGCAAATAACTATTTGAGGTCATTTATGCACAAGCTCCACGTCAAGCACTTGATTTAGTGATTCTACCGATGGTGCCTAGAGTTATAAAGGATGTGAAGAAGCTGGCAGACCAAATGCAAAAGTTTCGTGTTGAAGTTCATACAAACTTAAATGTTGCCAATGCTAAATACAAACATCGACTGTTTAAGACATTTCAAGAGGTAATTTAGTTATGGTTTACCTCCACAAGAATCGATTTCCAGGAATTTAAACCAAGCTTCACAACAGGGAGTACAACCTATTTCGTGTATCTCGCAAGATCACTAACAATGCCTATATTCTTGAATTGCTTGAGGAGTGGAACATCTCTAACACTTTCAATATTATTGACATATTTGAGTTCCATGCGAATAAGCCACTTTATCTAGACAATAACACTAAAGCGAGTCCTTCTTCATGTGGGGGAGAATGATGTAGAAAGAGGTTATTTCTTGGGCAATTTTTTATTTTAGTTTCCATATTAAGAATTTTTTTTTCAGTTTATTTAGGTTCCAATTTATTAGGAATATTTTTTTATAATTTAATTGAATGTCTAATTTATTAGAAATATTTGTTTCATATTTTAATTACATGCCCAATTTAGAAATCAATGAATGATGAGATTTTATAATTGGAGCATAGAATTTATTTAGGAAATTTATTAATACTCTAGATATTTCTTAGAAGACAAGCAAAGCAAGAGTATTAGATTTTTCCTATTTAGATTCATAGGATTTTAGTATAAAAGGGAGGTAAACCCTATTTATTTAGTTGTTGATTGATAACAAAAATTCTATTAGAAAATATTTATTATTCTTTGCTTTCGTTTTACATCAAAGATCCAACTTAGATTTGACATCTTTGATATGGACATTTGAACTTTAGTGAATTAGAGAACATGGTGAAAGGCCTACCTCCAATCAAGCATCCCAATCAAGTTTGTGAAGGATGTTTACTTGGCAAGCAACTTAGAAAGAGTTTTCTAAAAGAGTAAACTCAAGAGCTCATTCATACAAATTTGTGTGATCCATTTAATCTAACCTCGTTGGATATAATGATAGCAACTGTGGTGGCAATATAGATGATTGAAAGAGTACCAGTGGTTTTTTGTTCTTTATAGGAGACACTGCTTTCACACAGATGTTAAAGAAGCAACCAATGTCACACTTTCTACTTGTGAAGTTGAGTACGTAGCTACTACATCAGTGTTTATCATTTAATTTAGCTCAGAAATTTGTTGAAGGAATTAAGTTTACCACAAGAAGAGCCAATGGAGATTTGCATTGATAACAAGTCAGTAATAATCTTATTCAAGAATCTAATTTTATATGGTCAAAATAAGCAGATCGACGCTCGTTATGATTTCATAAGAGAGTGTATTACAAGAGTATATCCAAACTGAACAGATGTTGTTTATATCTTTTTGATACTTTATAATTACATTGTTATTGGACAATCAAACTGAGTGTTTTTGTTAGCTGTATTTTAAGGGATGTTGCTTATTAACACAAAATCAAAAGGTACTTATGAAACACCCTAAGTTATTATGTTTGATTTTTTCTTTATTTTATTTTACTTATTTTTTTTTAGGCCTAATTTAACCGAATTACAATAAAGCCCAATGACCTTTAATATATTTTGGCCCAACAAGAGGAGAAATTTAGAAAGTCTATGTTTTGGTTTGAAAAAGGGAAAAAGAAAAAAGAGGAAGTTAGACGAAAGAAGAGAGGAGAAAGACGAGGAAAGAAGAAAGAATTAAAAAATATGTAGAAGGAGATGGAAAAAAAAAGAAAAGATGAAACATGTGAAAGAGTTAGAGAGGAAGTATAAAAATAATAAAAATAAGAGGAAAAAAGAAGAAAAAATGAAAGGTACGAGGGAAAGTTGTTGGCTGAAACATTTCCTGGATTGGCGATAGGCTTTATGATTTTTGAGTTTATTACACTATTAAAGTATTTTTTTTAAATTTGATTTGGTATATGGAGGATTGCAAAAGAATAACAAGATACTAAAGAATAAACATAATTTTAAGATGAGTTCTACTTTATATAAATATATATATTGTGAATATATTTATTTTTTAATATTAGTTCATTTCATTTATTATATATTACCTTTAAGTGAAGTTTAAATTCGAGCTTATTAGATAAATTAGAGAATTCAAGTTGATATATGAATTTTGGAGTATAAATTTCATGAAATAATTAATTGAGTTATTATAGGCAAAATAACTTAAAAGTACTTATAATGGGATATGTATAAGAATCATGCAAATTGGTGGATTAGAATAAATTCCATAGATTTTATATTCCAAGACATATATAAGCATTGTCAACATTATGATAATTTCGGGTGGTGGAATTTCTAGAAGGAGATATCTATCATTAGATAATCAACACGAAGAACAACTTATGAATTAGT
The DNA here is from genome assembly GCA_025617385.1 of Murraya koenigii. NCBI lineage: Eukaryota > Viridiplantae > Streptophyta > Magnoliopsida > Sapindales > Rutaceae > Murraya > Murraya koenigii. The sequence goes on along the minus strand of CM046813.1, from coordinate 5,095,127 downwards.
TTTTCATTAATGGATGTTGAGTATACTTACGTTTTCTTAGTTGAAGGAAGACCCATGATCGTAATTTAACGTTGGACGTCGAGATGGCCAAATTTGAGCATTACCATTATGATTGGAATGTATTAAATTTATATTTTATATTTTTCTTATGATTTTATTTTTGGGGCTATTTTAAGCTTGTGATATGATGAGTTATTTTATCCATTGTACCTTCAAATATGATAGTATGCTGTCAATTTGTATTTATTAAAAATTTTAAAGTCTAATTATTTTAGGAAAATAGAAATAAATGGTATTATGGTTAAAACTTAAAAGTGTTGGTAATCATTTATCAAACTTTACGGGTGTAGTTGTCATTTTCCATTGTAATAACATAATTATTTTAAAGTAAGTTTATTTTTAAAATTTATTATCCTATTATATATATATAATATTACTTTGACAGTAATTGGATTAGTTTTTAAGATTAAGTTAGATTATATTAAATTAGATTGAACTATATATAATATTATCTTTTATTTGGTGTAATATTGAATATGATTATATTAAATTTAATTTAATGAATTAAAAATATTTCTTTAAATAGTTCAATTATTTTTAAATTATATTACTAACCATTGATTTAGTAAATAATATAAATAATATTGTGATGAATCAATTGATAATTTTTTATGTTTAGTATTATTTAATAGTTTATATAAATTATTGAATAAAATTTTATTATTGGATTAGTTTGTTTATATTAGTACATGTGGTTATTGTGTGGTGTTGTTAATATTTTGTATATTGGATAATTATGAATAATTTAATTTGTTTTTTTAGTTTATAACTTTATTAAAAATTATTTAAAAAAAATTGAAAAAAGCTTAAGCTTGGCCTGGACCTGCTCGGGCTTAGCGAGGCTAGGCCTGCTCGAGCCCAGCTAGGCCAGGTCCACTCAATATAAACATGCTTTTTCAAGGTTTGGACTTATTTTTAAATGCATGTGCTTTTAAAAGCTTGATCTGAGCCCACAAATTACCCATCCTAATTTTTCCCACTACGGGAGGTTACATGTATACCAATTGACCCCACAACTTAGTTGTTTTGAGTTTTTGCCTTGTGATAATACTAGGAGTATAGATCATATTAATAAAGCATTTTAGTAACCTCTTATTGGATTATATAACTATAATACGATTATTATTAGGAATGACAATATAACCTGTATTGGATTAAAAATAAATTCAGTATCCAAATGTAATTTTGTCGACTTGCATGTATTTAGATCTTGGTTCGGATCCGGAAAAAGTCGAATATCTCTATTTTCATATTATTTTTAAAATTATTTTTAATATAAATACAAAAAAATCAAACGATGCCTTAATTTCATACTTTCTTGGCCATCATTCTTTTGTCTCTTTCTCTCTAGCTTTGCTCTTCTTTTCATCAAATCATCCTTTTTCTCTCTCTTCAGCTCTTCTTCATCAAATCATTGTCGTCACTTGTCATAACTTTGCCACCTTCGATGTATTCGTCTTCATCATCGTCATCAGGCTCCGTTTGGTCGTTGTTTGTCCACCTTTGCGAATCGCGGCGTAGCTATGATGTTGTGTTCATCATCATCATCATATCATCAACAGCCACCGTTCGTTGCTTCACCGAACACCTATCCTTAAAGTTCATGATCTGAATATGTGATTTGTGAGTTTGAATTGAAGACATGAATTTGTATTATGTAAATGTTATGTTATGAAATTGTATTTGTGAATGGTTTATTACTTTGAAACATTGAAATTTTTAGATATATATTTGTATTTGAATTTTGTAGCATATGGTTTGATTTTATTTTTTTTTTTAACATTTGTATGGGATCCGAGTTTAAAACCCGCAATCCAGAAACTCCTATTTTTCTACATTTAACCCGGACCGGATTCAGAGTCATAAAAAGTGAGTTTAAATATAGGTCCGAAACAACATTTTATGACCCGAGTATGGAACAGGGAAAGTTGAACTCGGACCCAAATCTGGATTTTGTTATCCTTAATTATTATGAATGTTTAATGTAGTAGTTACAACTTATTCTTTTGAAACTATTGAAAATATTGGATGATATTTGGATGAAATTCTATAAATATATTATTTACAATGACGTATCATATTATGTGTTTAGGGAGGTTGATCAATGAAGTTGGTTGAGTATTGAATTATTTCGAGAGTACATATCTTTTATTTAATCATATTAGATGAAACTAGATATATTCGCCTTGGAGTTTAGGGTGGATTATTTTAATCTATATTAATAAATTATATTCTTAATCTAGAACTTCTCTCTATCGATATAAGATATCTCATCAACATTCATATCACATGCAGGATAATATTTTTAGCTAGTATTTGTCATATGATAAGATAGTGTAAGTTAATCTATATTTTTTTACTATAACATCTACAAAAGTCTATAAACAGAAGCATACCAAAACCTTAACTTAATAGTTGAAGCCCCAGTCTTTTGTACTTAACCAAGTCTTTTATTCTTAATCCATATCGTACAACACCTCTAATATGTCCATTACATGCAAATTAGTCTTTTTACCCAATCTTTTATCCTGTGATAAGGTAATATAAGTCTACTTTAGCTTTGATATCATATTAAAATCCACAAGCTTAATTAAGCCCTATTAGGGATTTTGGTTGAAATGCTTTAAAAAATCTATTTAATAAAATTTAACAAAAGTGGCTTTTTGTAAATTTTTAAAAACTGCTTATTTTACAAGTTTCTCAATTTTGAGTAAATAGAGATTTTTTGAATAAATATTTTATTAAATAAGTTACCACACATTTCTAAAATTATTATTATTATCCTATTATTTGAACAAAATGAAAATTATGTCTTACTTTTCGTAAATACTATTATAAAAATAAAAAATAATTTAAATTTATGTCTATTTTAGACATTGTATAATAAAATAATAATTTTGTAATAAAATTTAAAGTGGGTAATTAACAGGCTTCCGCCAGTCTTTTACAAACTCATACATAAGTTCATACATTCAAAAACAAGTTGAAACCCTTTGAAAACCTATCTAATCTTCAACAATTCAGGTTAAATCAGGCCTAAACAGGCTTAGGCCAGACTTAGCTAGACTTAGATAATGTTTTCTTCTCTGAGTCTGAATATTATTAAAATCTGAATGAGTCTGAATATTACTGAAATCTGAATGGGTTTGAATACATATGTCTAAAAAAATGTTTTTTTTTTATTATTTGATGTCTGAATATAAGTAGTAAATTATTTATTTTGTAAGTTCAAAACATCTTAATTCTAATATTTTTACACTTATGACCTTGAAAATGTTGTATATATTTTAAGTTTAAATAAGTACATATTTACAATATTTTCTAATATAATAATTTTTATATGTTATAAATGTTTATAATGTAAGCATTTGATATATAATTTATTAAAAATAATTTTGATAACATTATATTTTTACAATTTAACATAATATTTATACATAAAAAATATTATTTAATGATAAAAAAAATTGTTTAAAATTTAAATTCAATGTGTGTTAAATATTAAATACCAAATATAATTTAAAATCAAGTGAAATTATAATATAAAATTTAATAGATACGTAGAAAATAAATATATTTAATGAGGTTATTTGTAAGTAAAAATAATAATTTTTTATAAAAATAATAATTTTTTATTCAGACATTTTATCATTCAGATAAAAATAAAAAAATTTTACTTTTTGATGAAAATATCTTATAATAAAACTTTAGATGTAAAAGGAAACAAACTAAAATGTCAAATCATCTTAAATTAAGTCAAATTAAAATTTCATATAAAAACAAACAGCCCTTTAGACTTTATTAATATTTAATAAAATTATAAACTAAAAAAAATACTTAAATTATATATAATTATCTAATATATTATTATTCAATACATAAAATATTAACAATACAACGTAATAAACCACAAAATATTAATATAAAAAATAAACTAACATAATATTTCCAAGCCATCTTCTTCGTCGTCATTCAATTTTCTCCATAAAAAATTTATTTTTCACAAACTCCACATAGAAAAAAAAATTAAAATAAATAATAAAACAAAATTAATTAATTGATTTTGTAAATTTTTATACCTACGCAAAATTAAATTACGTAACACATTAATCTTAGATTAATGTACTTATACCAGAAAATTTTTTTTATTTTGTTAAATTATAAATATTACAATTTCAAATCTGTTGAAAATGTAAATGCATAAACATGTAATGCAATTAAAAAAAATTACTCAATTACAACTAAATGCATAAATAGATAAACATTTAATTAATAAAATAAATAAATTTTGTTTTACATGTAAATTTTCAAATTGACAGGGGCACTTCTCCTGTTCTCCGTATCTCAAAGATCACGTCGTGGGGCGTAGGTCGTCGTGCAGGGTTCCAACTGCGAGGAGTGGGACGTGAGGCAACGGGCATCGTGGGGCTTCCTGGGGTCGAGACTGCCAACTGCCTGTGGTGCAGCCAGCAGCGTCCTGCTGGCTGGGTCACGACGGGTGGCAACGAGTGCAGCTGCGCGCTGGCTGGGTCCCGACGGTGGCGCTGGCTGGGTCGCAACGCTTTGGCTGGATCGTGATGAGTGCTGCTGGGTGCTGGCTGGGTTGCAACTCGTGCTGTTGTGCGCTGCCTGGGCCGCGACGCGTGCTAATGGGCGCTGGCTAGATCGAGAGTCGCAACGGGTGCTGCTGGCTAGCTCGCGACTGCTGGCTGGGTAGCTGGTTTCGTTGTTGATGGAGATTGGTGATTGGAGGCGGCTGTGTAACCTGTGCTTCAGTGTTCGCAAATGTTAAATGTTTTGTTTTGTTTTAGGGTTAGGGGATAAGGTTACGCGGTAGCGTGCTTCGATTTGGATTTGGATTTTTTGTTTTTTAATTTGATTTTTTTTTCTTTATTACAAAGCTCGGGCCAAGCCTGGCATCTCAGATTAAGCCCGTGTCCAACCCGCTGCGTATGGACTTTAAAATTTTAAGTCCATATCCTTTAATTCATTAGGCTGACTAAGCTTAAAATCTATGTGAACGGATTGATCCGAATTTGTTTAACTAAGTTTAATAAAATTTATTAAATACATATATTCTATTTTTATAATTTACTAACGACAATAATAAAATTTATCAAAGACTGAGTTTCTTATTTCATCCTTACACCATAAATAATTTTTTTAATTAATCATAGCAATATCAAACCGATATTTAAGTAGCGTTTATATTTTTGTCGAAATCTAAATAGGTTTGAAATCTAAATAGGTTTGAATTTAGCTGAAATCTAAATAGGTCTGAATATATATATATATATATATAATCAAAGCAGTTTTCAAGGTCACCATCAGATTTTATTTCTTTATCTTCATCACTATCTGAATTATCTTCTAATTGAAGAGATAAAAAAAATTACCTAATGATTTTTTGTTTGTTTTGAAACATTATGAAATGAAGAGATTATTTTAATACGCAACAATTCAAACATTTATTTTTGTCTCTTTAAATAAATTACGGTAAATTAAATAAATAAAGTGCAGAAATTAAAATGCATAAAATAAAGTGCAGAAATTAAAATGCATAAAATAAAGTGCAGAAATTAAAAGAGCAGAAATTAAAAGTGTAGAAATTAAAATGCATAAAATAAATTAATTATAGACTTTAATTGCTTTAAAATAAATTACAAGATAAATGCTTACATTTAATTAAAATGAAAGCTAAATGCTTTAAAGAAATATTGCAAGAGGAGAGGGGAAAACTCAGAAGACAGGAAATATTTCCTCGAAGTCTTCTGTTCATCGTTTTCCAGAGATAGATAGAGAGAGAGAGAGAGAGAGAATTGAGAGAGAGATCTAAAAATTCCGAGAGTCGATAGTCTTCCATATATAAATATAAATATATATATATATATATATATATATATATATATATATATATATATGAATTTTTATTTTTTTTAAATATTTGAATATAAATATTAATTTTTTATTTTCTATAAAGAAAATATTTGAAATATGATAATTTTACATATATAATTTTATAAATATTAACAATAGTTAAATTTATTGATTAAACATATGACAAATTTTAAATAAATTATTTGATTAGTAAAAATAAAATATTATATCTAACACGTGCACTTTTTTACATTAATATATGATATTTATAATGTTATTTTTAGTATATTATATTGATAGTTTTTTCTTTTTAATTATGCAAGTCAATCAAGAATTGTTTAATCATTTCAATTAAAATTAATATATTAAATAAAATTCAAAATCTATAATAAAAATATTAAATATAAATACAAAGAGGTGGACATATTATAAAATACAGCTCTATTATATTTAAAATTCTCATTAAAAAAATAAAAGTTTAATATATATATAATAAAAAATGGGATAAATAAAAAATAATAAAAGAGTATTTTGCATAATAAAAAATAAATTTATTTAATAAGGTATTAGTGAGACAAAATATTAAATTTCTATTTAGATAAAAGTCAAACTATTTAACTTTTTCTATTCAAATCTAAATATGTTATAATCAGACATAAGTGATAATAAATAAATAAATTAAAAGTCGTAAATATCTAAAAATAAGTCAAATTCAGAGCTCTCTGCGTGTTTTTCCTGCGAAAATCCTCCGACGCTCAAGTCAGTGATTGAGCTAAATTTTAGAAAACTCTCTCTAACGAAAGAAGGAAAAAATACAGGAAAAACACTAACTCATCTATTTTCTTTTTCTTTAAAAAAGAATCTAACATCTTTCTTCCTCTTTTATGAGGTACTTATTTGGGTCTTTCGATCCTTGCCACTACTCTCTTAATACACGTCCTTTACTTCTTACCCAACTGTCCATTTTGGAACAGTTATTCGGTCTCCATAATGAGAATTGGTTGTGCGTTGTAGTTATTCCTCTATTCTTGGATAGAGTCGTTCAACTGTCTCACACTATAGGCTTAGATTGCCATGCTTTGGTTTGGCTTGAGGACTGGTTTATACTTGCTCTAGAACATGAGGGGAGCTCGGTTGGCTGCCCTGGACATTCTTGCTCTTCTTAATTTAGCTCGGGTAGCCCGTGAGCACATGGTCTCAGCTAACTTGAGATCGAGCTGGAATGCCTTGATACTAGCAATTAGTACTTCTATTTTGGCTGGCGTAACCTTTAGCAAGCATGCTCTTTATTGTCCAAACACCAGTTCCCTAGTTTCTAGTCTTGAGAGTGAAACGTAATGAGACTGAAAATTATCTGTTTGAGCGGGCTTGAGGCATCCCACTTTTTCTCTTTTCTGTCCTGCCCCTTTCAGTCACTTCGTATTTAATGTGAATGACATGGGTTGCTCTGGGCCACTCGTTCGAATTTGAGGAGGCATTTCCTTGAACAGATGCAATCCATTGTGTGACGTGTCGTCTATTGGGGTGACTCTTTTGCCTCTTCTATAAATTCCTAAGTTCGTCTTTTTCTTATATATTTTCCTCTTCACATTGCTCAAAGTTAAACTCTTGCTGCTTGCAAGAAATCCATTTTCCAGTTGCAGTTTTCGTGATTAACACCTATCGGACCATTCTCAGGCATAAATCCCTCAACTTCTTCCACTTGTGTTTTGTTATTTTTTGTTGTGAGATTCACTGTTGCCGCGATTCAGACCTTTGAAATCTGACAGAAGTGTACTGTAGAGAAACCATTAGAATGTAGGAAAATGTTTACCACTCAAAAACTCAAAAGAGTGTCCCCTGAGGAATCCTTTTCTTCTAGTGATTTTTCAAACTGACAAGAAAATTGTTGTAAGGAACCCTAGTCCCAGTTAAACCACTGTTGTTGCCAGTGATGTTGTCGGGGATGACGTCCTTGAGGAATCGACCGAGCAAAAGGCAAAAGGTTGGTCATAGGTCGGAGGCTGAATCTTTTACTATTGACCACATGAGGTATAGGACTTCTCAACAGGATTTATATAAGCTTAGGGAGACTTATTGCATTGCTGCTAGTGTTGACCTTCGTGTTCCAAAAAAAAAACAACACTTCTAGCTGCTCTTCTCGATGGTATATCACTCTGTACCTTGATTACTTTAAGTAAGGTATTAAGTTACCTTTGCAATCTTATTTTGCCCGAATTCTCTCCCAATTACATGTAGCACCAAGGCAATTAAATCCTAACGAGTAGAGGGTTTTGTATGATCTATTCATTTTATGGAATTAGTGTAACATGGAGGAACTCATGGTGGATGAAGTAAAAAATCTATATAAACTGAAAAACAGTCCAAAGGATGCAGGCTGGTACTATTTCACATCTAGATCAAAGGATAAAAAATCCATCACCAATCTCCCCACGTCTGGTGGCAATGAGAAAAGTAAATTTTTTTTTGTCAGTGGAGATTGGGGACAAGTAGCCTCTGCATCAGGAGAAATTCCCCAAATTCCTTTTGGCTTTTGCACTGCAAGTCATTTGCTACTCATAATGCCTTCTTATTTGTCCTTTTCCTCATCCATTCTTATTATTGTTTTTTGATTTTTGCAGTGTCTTGGAGTGTGTCGTATAAAACTAAAGAGAAACTGAAGCTGGATGTAGACACTACTTTAGAAAATGCTTGCTCGTGCAAAGAACTGCTGATGCACTATAATCTGGTCTTGTTTGGCTTAGCATTTGACGAAGAAAAATGAGCAGCATCCTCACCCGATTGAAAAAACGCCCCAACACTATTGACAGTCCGAGCAGCTCCTTTGCTCCATCAAAGAAAACAAGGGTTGACCTTACCGCTTCCCCTATCATAATTTTTCCTTTCTCTTCAAAAAGTGAGAAAGTGGTCAAGAAAGCTCCTTCAAAGAAATCTGCTGCTATTATCCCTGCCAGGTCCCGATCAACGCGTCCAATCGAGCCAGCTGATTTTGCTGAACCTTATGTCAAGGAGTTTATGACGTATATGGAGGAAGACTTTGTTGTCAAGTTGGAAACCTTCAGTCTTAATGATCTAATCAACTCCTTCTAACGTTCTATATGCCAGGCTGCTGCTCCTTCCACAGATTTCAAGTCAAGAATTCTTAGTTACGATAGGAGACTTAAAGCTGAAAATCAGAGCTTGAAGAAAGATTTGGAGCAAGAGAAAGAAGAATCAGCAAGGCTCCGAACTGATATCTCTACATTTGAGGAGAAGGTTGCCAGGGCTGGCTTTAAGGTGTTCCAACTCAAGAAAAAGTTATCCATAGTCAGAGACGAGCTTCTAAATGCTAGGAAAGATCTTGACGTTTAAAGATTTTCTTTTAAAGGGACTATAGAAGATGAAATTTCGTGACTCCAAGGTTGTTTAGATTCTATGGGCAAGCAACTTACTGATGAGTACAACAATGGGGTAACATTTTGCTACGAGTGAATCATGTTTATCTTGGGCAAAGATAACCCCGAGTTGGATATGAATAAACTCGAGGTTGGTGTGGATGCCTACATGAGCGAGCAAGATGCTAGGAGTCAGCAGTCGAGAGATCACACTCTAAATGTGGAAGCTGCTGCCATAGGACTTGAAGAAATTGCTGCCTCTGCCGAGGAGGATCCTCAAGTTGCTCCTTCTACCTAAATTACAGACCAAACTACTGACCAATCTGCCCAAGTTCATTAATTTCCATTATAATTTTTATTTTGGCATTGTAAACTCCGGCTTTTATTGCCTTTAATAAAAAGAAATGAGAAAAATTTTCACTTTCGTTTTCCCTTACAACTTTTTTAGTTTATTTTGTATTCTTCTGAACTCAAACAAGCTTTCGGCAAGTTTCAAGTTTGTCCTGATTCAAATAAACTCTCAGACTTTAACTTATTCTATTTGCCTTGCCTGCTTCTAAAGACATGATCTGCTCGAACTAACCCCTACCAACTTTGGCTTTCCATCTTGTCATGAATAGGTGGCTTTTAAACTACTGATCTTGACCATTTTTAGAGTCCTTACTTGCTCGAGTTGATTCTGCCTTTATTTGGCTCTTTGTCTCAACTTGAACAGGCTTTGAGACTTCTGCCCTTAGCTTATTTTGGGAGCTTATTGTGTTTGTGCCATCTTCGGCTTTGTTTGGCTCTTGTTCTCACTTCGATTAGGCTTTAAGACCTCTGGCTTTAGCTTATTTTGGGAGCTTATCTTGCTTAAGCCATCTTTAGCTTTACTTGGCTCTTTATCTCGCCTTGAGTAGGTTTAGAGACTTCTGGCTTTAGCTTGTTTTAGAAGCTTATTTTACTCGAACCATCTTTGGCTTTGCTTGCTCTTTGTCTCGCTTTGAGTAGGCTTTAAGACTTCTAGCCTTAGCTTGTTTTGGGAGCTTATTTTGCTGAAACCATTTTTGGTTTTGCTTGGCTTTTTATCTGGCCTCGAGCAGGCTTTAAGACTTTGACCTTAAAAAATTTTCTTTAGTCTGATTCGCTCGAATTAACTATGAAAGTAATTATCTTTGTTTTTTTTTTATTTATAAACAACATATTACATGCTCCAAATTAAAGAAAGCTGAATACATTAATGTTGCTTTACAAGAAAACTTATTGGAAATACTTTCTCAAGTGTTCTGTATTCTATGGTCTCCTAGCTTCTTGTCCATCGGCGTAAGCTAACCTGGAGGCTCCCAGATCCACCACCTGCATGACTCTGTACGGACTTTCCCAATTTGGTGTTAGTACTCCCTGATTGGGATCCTTGGTGCTCTGATTGACCTTTCTTAGCACCCAATCTCTTACTTTAAACCGACAAATGTGCAAGTATTGATTGTAATAGTAGGCTACCTTTTGTTGGTAATCTGCTATCCTCTTTGACGACTTTTCACTCCTCTCTTATAAAAAGACTAGATTCCCACAAAGTTTGCTTGTTGTTTTATTCCTCGTTGAAGTGCTCTATTCGGTGAGCGCATACCCCTATCTCTGTTGGGAACACAGCTTCATGTCCGAATGCTAAGACAAACGGTATTTCCCCCATAGTTGTCTTATGCATGGTTATTTAAGCCCACAATACACCGGTAACTCATCAATGCACGCTCCCTTTTGCTCTTTTAACCTGGTTTTCAGGAGTCCTTTTATGGTTTTGTTTGCTGCCTCGTCTTGCCCGTTTGCCTGTAGGTGTGATGGCGAGCTAAATTTTAACTTTATTCCCATATTTGTATAGAAGTTCCTGAACTTGCTGTTGTCAAATTGCTTTCCATCATCTGTAATCAGTGCATAGGGGATTTTGTATTTGCAGATCACATTTCTTTAGATGCAATCGGTTGTCTTGCTCCCTGTTATCCTACTTAAAGCCTCTACATGAAATAATCAATCGCGACCATTGCTTGTATTGCAGATACCCGTCCTTTTGGTAGGAGTCCGATCAGGTCAATTCCCCATTAAGCGAATGGTCATGGTGAATTCATCACTGTAAGGCTCTCTGGTGTTTGAGTTGGGAAATTGGTGAAGCTCTGACAACTATTGCAACTCCTGGTCTTCTCTTGTGCGTCTTGATGCATTTTAGGTAAAAATTCCCTTGCCTTAAGACTTTAAAGGCTAAAGACCTGGCACCAGAATAGCTTCCACAAATCCCCTCATGTCCCTCTCTGAGCATATAGTTTGCTTCTTCCTCATTCAAATAGTATAATAATAGTAAGGTGTATCCTCATCGAGTATAGTACCCCATCAATCAGCGTATATCTTATTGCTTGGCACTTCAGCTTCCTTGTTTGCTTCTTGTCAGCAAGCACTATCCCTTCCCTTATATAAGAAACAATCGAGTCCATCCAGGTGCCACTCGAGGTTATACTCATTACCTCAACTTCCTACTCAATGCTCGAGCTGGTTTTGATCTCAACGGGAATTGATTTGGACATCTTAGGATCTGAAACAGCATCCATCCGTTCTATTATAACTGTTCAAAAATTCTCTGTTTTACTTCCACTGCTCAAAATTTCCTAATCAGATCCCTCGCTTGGGAAGATAAGCCTCTATCTTCTCTTTTTTCGCTTGGAAGCTATCATTGAGGTGCTTTGTTACTAGTTGGGAATCTATTCAAAGCTTCACCTCTTTTGCCTTCACTGTTAGCGCAAGTTTTAACTCTACGATGATGGCCACATACTCAGCCTGATTGTTGATAGCTTTGAACTCGAGCTTCACTGCGTACGAGATCTCTACGCCTTTAGGGCTAAGTAACACCACTCCAGCCCCACCTCCATGGTCCTCACATGATTCATCTACCGTGACAAACTACCCTCCTCGAAACTTGTTCTCTTATTGTTTGCTCGGTGTCAGCACTCTTGTTCGATTTTCTACATTCGGCTAAAAAATCTGCTAAAGCTTGTGCTTTAATTGTTGTCCGAAGTTGTTAACTAATAACGAACTCGCTGAGTTCTATCGACCATTTCACCAACCGTTCAGAGGTCTCAGGCTTATGAAAGATTTGTCTAAGTGGCTGGTTTGTTAATACCACTATCGAGTGTGCTTGGAAATAAGGCCTCACTTTTTGACCAGTTATTACCAAGGTGAGTGTCCATTTCTCCACCTATGCATATCGAGTCTCTGCTTCCAGCAAGACTTTGCTCTTGTAGTACACCTGATGTTGAACCCCCGATTCTTCTTTTATTAAGACCGAGCTCGTAGCCCATTGTGATACGGCCAAATGCAAGTATAGAACTTTTTTTGCTTGCGGCGTCGACAGCAACGGAGCCTTTAGCAGACATGGCACTTGTTTGTTGTACTTGATACATCCAATCAGAGGTTTAAAAACCTTGTTTACCAGCCTCTGATACGGCGCACCTGCATTTTTTAAGTCGAAGGGTATGACCTTGTAGCAAAATATGCCTTGATTGGTGATAAAGATTGTGCATTCTTCATCTCGTCCAAATATAAGAATTTGGTTATAACCAGAAAATGTATCTATGAAGCTGAGTAGGCCGTGTCTAGCAGTGGAATCAACCACTGGTCTATTTTTTAAGCAGTGGAAAGCTGTCTTTAGGGTAGGCTTTGTTCAGGTCTATGAAATCTACACACATTCTCCACTTGCCATTCGCCTTCTTAACCAATACCACGTTCAAGATCCACTTAGGGTAATTGACTTCGCTTATGAATCTTACTTTTAGTAGCTTCTTCACCTTACTATTCATAGCATCAAATCTTTTCTAGATGAAGCACTTTCTCTTCTGCCTTACTGGCCTTACCTCTTTATTTATTACTAACTTGTGGTATGCCAACCTTGGATCAATCCCTGGCATGTCATCATGGGACCAGACGAACACGTCTGTATGTGCTTGCAAGCACTCGATCAGACTTCTCCTCACCTCCTTGCTTATACTCGAGCCAATCTTAACTTTCTTCTCCTGGTCATCTGGTCTTATTACGACCTCCTCCAACTCTTCGTCAGGCTCTTATCTCCCCTTCTTTGAATCCCCCCTGAAATCCAACGACATCACCTGTATTGCCTTCTTAGCAGCTATTGCATAGCAACTTCTTACCACCCTCTGATCTCCTTTTACTACCCCCACCACACCATTCATTATGTATTTCAATGCCAAATAATGAGTTGACATTACTGACTGACTAATTTACATGAATGGCCTTCCCAATATCATCTGGTAAGGGCTAATTTCGTCCACAACTACGAAGTCAAGCATCATATTTTTCTTGAAGAGTTTTGAGCTTATAGATACCGGCAGATTCAAAATCCCCAAGGAAGTCAACCTTCCTCTACTAAATCCCTTTAGAGAAGTACTTGTGTGCTTTAGTGTTATATATGCTATCCTCATCTCATCCAAGGTGGACTTGAAGAGTATATCTATTGAGCTTCCTGAGTTCACCAGGATCCTGTTGAGTTCTCTATTTGCAACATTTACCTTTGCAACTAAGGCATCTTCATGGGGGAACCCCTTCCTCATCTTCCTCTTTCCACATGATCGGGACCTACTTGGTCCTTGCTCTTTTTGCTGTCGGCATGTTGAGCAAGACTCTCAATTAATAGATGCATATCTACTATAATTTTTCATATCTCTATTTCTTTTATTATTGTTGGCTCTCCTATTATCACTCTCACAACAGGCCATTCCCAGTCTGTATCATCAATTTGGTCGTCTTCTGTATACTACCGATCCACTATCGGCTGTCCACCGTCGATGAACTCATCCAGGTACCGATTTCTCATCAAATCCTCCACCTAATTCTTTAAATTATGGCAGTGAGATGTTGAATGGCCATAGTCATTGTGGAATCTGCAGAATCTACTCCTGTCCCTTTTATTAGCTGGCTTGGACATTGGTGTTGGAGAACATAACAGACCTCACTCTTTCATGACATAAAGCATCTCCTCTAGTGATACTTTTAGAGGAGTATACTGCCTATAGGTAGGACTCTAGTCAATCATCTGCATGGTCCTGTCCCCAGGAAAGTTGTCCATAGGTGGTGGTGGCGGACGGACAACTCTGTCACTGTTCGGCGTGTGCCGGTTCATAAGGATGTTACGGGATAGAGTACCATTGAGTTGATGGTAATCCATTTGGTCTCTGGTCGGTGCCCTGCAGAATAGAACGCGGCCAGTCCGTGGTTGGGACGTTCTTTGGTAATGGTGGTAAGGAGCAGTTTGGTTTCCCGTCCCTCTAGAGTTGATGACCCATGGGCAGGCCTAACTAATCTCCCTCCTTTTGGATTCTCTTCTCTTTGCGTCTTATTCTGTCAATTTGTTCGCTTCTCAACTTTGATACTTTCTCATCTTCAATCGTTATATCCCTCTTTATCTGCTCATATGCATCATAATATGAACGAATCAAGGGACTACACAGATTATACCATGGCCATCCTATTTTCACCCCTTCCTTCAACCCTCTCAACAATTGGGAGTGCATGAATGCGCCGAGATCAAGGACCGCTCGGTGATACCTTTTGATAAACTCTCGAAGGGACTCCCTCCTCCCTGTTTGATCTCGACCAACACCATCATGTCGTCTTCAGGAGCTACTGCTCCATGGAATTGCTCTACAAAATCTGTACACATTTGCTCGAAACTTTGAATGCTTCCTCATGGTAGCTTACGATACCACTCTCGTGTTTGCCCCTACAAGGTAAGTGGGAAAGCTCTACATCTCTGTACTGCCGTTAAGCCTTGTACCTCGATTATTTTGTTGAAGCATTTAATGTGAGCCAACGGATCACTTTTCTCTGAAAATTTTAAATCAAGAAAGAGAAAATCCTTAGGAATTGTGGTACCCATGATCTCCACTGAGAGTGGAGACTCATTGTCTAATACGATCCTCCAACTTGGTGCTTTTTCATGCCCTCAGATGTCATCAATGACCTGGGCCAACTTGCAGACTTCTCCTTCCAATTCTTCTGCACGAGAGGGATTTTGTGCTGTAACTTACACTCGTTCTTACCCTGTGTCTTGCAGGTGCTATCTTAACTCTCTCTCCTCCAGGCTTGGATCCACCCTTCCAATCATACTCTACACCCTCTGCCCCTAGGCTCCAATTCTAGCATCCTACCGAATGGGAATGGCCCTACGATTGGACTCAGGAATGTCACAACTCACTCTCTTCTGTCAGTCTTTGAGCTCTTGAAGGCATCTGCCTCTCCATCTTGTCCATCCTATCTTGCACCGTTTTATCCCGGGCTTCGTTGGCCACTTCCTTCAGAGTCATTGACTCTTCAAGATTGGTTTTTCTTGGATCATTGCCTCTTATTGTCATGTTTCTTCTATGGTTTGTAATAGAACTTAGCTTTTCATTTGTTTCCCCACAGATGGCACCAAAATGTTGATGCAAATTTCTAGTCATTCCATCCTCGAGTAGGTTCTCAACTAACTTCTAACTTTCTCTATTCATTGAAACGGTGCCTTCTAGTTTCTTGCGTTTACAGAAGAAATGTCAGAGTTTGTCGGGTGTTTTTCTGACAAAAATTCTCTGACGCTTAAGTCAGTAATTTGGCTAACTTTTAGAAAATTCTCTCCAACGAAAGAAGGAAAAATACAGAAAAACACTAACTCTTCTCTTTTCTTTTCTTTTTTAAAAAAGAATCCAACCATTTTCTCCCTCTTTTATGAGGTATTTATTTGGGTCTTCCGATTCTCGCTATTACTTTTATAACGCACATCCATCACTTCTCACTCACCCGTTCGTTTTGGGACAATTATTCGGTCTCCATAATGAGAATTGATTGTGCGTAGGAGTTATTTCCCCATTTCGGAGAAAGCCGTTTAACCGTCTCACACTATAGGCTTGGATTACCACACTTTGGTTTGGCTTGAGAATTGGTTTATACCTGCTCTAAGTGCCGCCTATAACATGAGGGGAGCTCGCTTGGCTGCCATAGACATTCCTGCTCTTCTTAATTTAGCTCGAGCATCCTGACGAGCACATGGTCTCTGCTAACCTGAGATCGACCTCGAATGCCTTAATACTAGCAACCAGTACTTCTATTTTAGCTGGTGTAACCTTGAGTAAGCGTGTTCTTTATTTTTCAAACATTAACAAACTCTTTAGTCAAACCCAAAAGCTAACTTATGTTTTGAAGATTACTTCAAGCTTAATTTATAGGCAAGCAAATAGTTTCATTCAATTTAAAATAATTTTTTAACACAATAAATTATAGTTCAAATAAATTATATATTTATAAAGCTCAATAACCTTTAATTTTTAAGTTAATTTTTTAATATGAATTAAAAAGATAAGATTTTATGTCGTAACAAAGTCATAATTATGTATAAATAAACTTACACTATATTAACAATTGCAACGATAAGGAAAAAGGGTCTGCATGTGTTGGGAGTGTTACTCACAATATCCCACATTACCTGCCGTCTTCAATTTCAACTCTTTTGTTCTAATCTTTAATTTTCCTTTTTCAGGCTTCCTGTGGAAGCAAAATTATGGTGCATGGCAAATCGTTTTCAAGCAATAATAAATCTCTTTAGTTTGGAATCTTATTCCATTCTAGGCTAGGAGCTACGGTAAGCGGTCCTTCAATCTGAGGCAGGGGTTATCTTACGGCAATTATAGTGCAGTCCCTCATGTAAACAGTATCCATCTGTAAATTTCAACTAAAATTTATAACCGAGTGTAAGAGTGTTGTAACTTACAATTGCTGCAAGTTAGGCGGTCCCTCATTCTAATTGGGAGAAAAGGCCAGATATAATGCTGCCAATTTTCAATTCAATCAATCGGAGTGGCTATAAGACAAGAAAGCACAGCTAGCATTATCAATCACTCAGCTATAACCAATCCAATCAATTCAAAAGCTGAATAGATAGATAATGCTTAGTCTCTTAAATATGAGACAAGATAGCTAGCTATGTCTTCGTGGCTCTTTTTCACGTGGAAGCAAGACCCTAATTCAAATATAAAATTCACCATAAATAATTATATCTTTTTTGGCATCTTGCTCCATCCTACCAATGAATTTAGATGATAAGTTGGCTAATGATAATGCAGCGAAAGGCTTATCATCATCAACAAGAGTGACAGGAGCACGAAGAACCGCCAGGTACAAATTGGATTAATCTCATTAGACCTTCACCGGAAATAAAATAAAAATTTAATTTTCCTTGTCAACAGTTTTTATTTCTTTGAATTTCAATCACTGAAATCTGAAAAATGAAACCCCCAAGATCTAATTTGAATGCTCAAGAATGAAATCATTAAGCTAAAAAGAGGGACCTAGCCAACGTTTAGGTTAAACAAAAATGAGAGAACGCAATTCTTATCCCATCACTAAGCAGCCAATATTTCTTGCCGGGGGAAGGGGGAGAGTGAGAGTCATGCCCGCAAGAAAGTAAGCAACAAAATCCTCTTCCCTGTACAAATGATGCACTGAAACCAACCAATCCTTAGCAAATCTTTGACTCCCCAAATTAACGAGGAAATAGCATTACGTTGCATATTGGGAGCAACTAGAATCTGAGTGATGCCCAGGTTAAAAAGAATAGTTATATATATGTTTATACGATGTAACATGTGTTATATTCATTGATTGATGTTTTGAATAATCTATTAAGTAAATTTTGAATTATTTCCTTGTGAAATTAATTATATTTTCTCACTTTTAAAATACTTAAATTACTTTTATTTTTATTCAAAAGATAATAGAAATATGGGAGTGGACTGATTTTTTTTTTTCCATTGTCTTATGAATAAAAATACGAGTAAATTGAAGTTTTAAAAATAATTAGGTAATTTAAAGATATTCAATTTAGGTGCAAGATAATTAAGAAAATAACCCCAATCTCTTTAATGATGAGAGAAAAAAAGATGGCTACATTTTCAAAATTTTGAAAAATAGTTATGCAGACTTCCAAGTTTTAATTAAAGAGTACCATACCTTTTTAAAAAAATAATTCTTTTTGACTATATTAACTAAAACAATTGACTTGAATGTTTTACAATAAATAAATATAAAAATATATACATTTTAAAATGACCTCAACATTTAAAATTTTTAAAATATTTCACAATATATTAGAAATATTTTATTGTATTTAAGTTAATTTTATAACAAATAAAAATATAATATTAAAATAAATATATAAAATTTAATTTTTTTTAAATATTATGTAAAATAATTTTAAAATTATTAATAGGTGAGATATATTTTGTTAATTGTAAATTTTATTTAACCCAAAAATTTATTTATTAGTCTATTGAAAGATTATATTATTTATATTATGTTTGTATTCAATAAAAAGTTTTAAAATCACTTTTTTTTTAGTTGCAATTAAAAAATATTACAATTAAAAAAGAGTCTTAATATCTCTTATTAAAAATTTAGAGTTATGCATGATTATTTTTTAAATTTTCTTGATGTCAATTTTTTTCTTTGATGATATAAATAGTAAATAATTACTCAATACTTGAAGTAATAAACATAATAATGATACTAGGTAAAAGCCTAATTCTAACGTCTGCAAATCTACAAAATAAATCAACAATGACCAACAACACAAAAGATTTTTTTCAATAAAATCAAAATCACATGTGACTTGTATCTATGGATCCAAGAAACAAATCAATTGATTTACTGATCTTTCAAGATTGTTTTTCACTCTACAGAGAAGAAACCCTCCCTAAATTCGTATCGGAACTCTCTTCCGTCACGAATCAATCTCCCGAAGTCTGTTGTTGATCAGCTTTGTAAAGTTGTCAATGAAAAACTGAAAATCGTTATTTTGTAGCCCTCTCTTGCTCTTACTAACCGGTTTAACCAGCCATATTTGACCCAAGTACCCACGCGACTCAAATGATGAAACTAATGAATTGGGCACATGAAAACTCTGCGTTTAGCTCTGTTTTTGATTAATCTCCAACAGGTTCGTGGCCTCAATCTCATCAAACGTGAGATTATCTTGTTGACACCCCTAATTCTCAAGATCATAACTTAGCCTAACAATTATCTTAAAAGTATAAAGATTATTTGTTTTACACTCACATCACTTGCAGGCCCTTCTTCTTTATTTATTTATTTATTTTTGTGATTCTTGTTATTCAGAAAGATAATTTCGTTTTCACACGTGCGTGAATCATATTTAAATACGCCACATAAAAACTCTTAAATCAATTTCGTATCAAAAATTAGCTTCTCGATTGAGACTTGTGCCAAACTTATATAATAGTTGAGCCTAAGCATTGTTCTCAACAGATGTAAGATTAAGATGATTGGCTTGATTATTACATAAAGTCTTTAAAAAAACTATTCTCAATATTCTTATTGACACTATTCTCAACCACATTGCGTTATAATTATTATTTATCATTAGACTTTTTGAGATTTTAACTTCTAAAAGTGCTCATAAGGGTCTATCTGTATGGCATTAGTCTTTATTTTTTCCGATTGGTACAAACAAACTTCCGTGGCAGCATAGCAAGTGTAAGATCACAATCAATATGGTCCATCATATCGATGTCAGTAAGAAAAATCTGACAACCCCGAAAACGACTCATCATCATCACTAAGCCAAAGAAACGCCTGGTACCGATGAATTTTTTTTTTTAACATCCAAGCGGAAAAAAAAAACTAATTATGGATGAATAATTTGATCAGATTGTGTGGAGGAGATTAACCCACATGACACAGGATAAGTTATGGATTAAAAATATAAGTTTGAGGTAAATTTTAAAATTTTGAGTTAACTTTTTAAATATGAACTAAGTTTTTAGATTTCTATATGTTATCATGGTAGACTTGTGAAATTGCACATTAACTGGCCTCTATGTGACGGGATGAGAATAAGTTCTAAAATAGAAAACATAAATTTGAGGCAACCTCTTCAACTAAACTTTTTTTCTCTTTTTATTTTTATTATGACTTAAGTCCATATACTTCCATGAATTAATACCCAATCTAGGCAACTTCTCCCTTTTATATGTGTATATTCTTGGGTGCTGATGCTTCCAGATTTAGTGTGAATTTCCTATCACACCGACATTTTTATAATTAATTGACCATAATATATGCACTCTGTGCGTGTGTGTGTGCGAGTGAAGTTAGAAACGGCTTATAGAGTAAGACTTACCCTTCCAAACATATCATATGGCTTTAATTGGCCTTTCGGAAATCTTCTTGGCAATCATTTGCTTCTTGATTCTTCGATATTGCTTCAGCAATAACAATGGAATTCCAAAGAACTTTCCAATCGTGGGAATGCTGCCACACATTCTTCTTAATGTTCACCGCATACACGATTATTGCACAGAAGTTCTAGAGAAAACCCAATGCACATTTCTATTTAAAGGTCCTTGGTTTGCGAACATGGACATATTGGCCACAGTTGATCCAGCCAATATACATTACATAATGAGCTCAAACTTCTCAAATTTCCCAAAAGGGCCAGAATTCAAGCAAATCTTTGATACTTTGGGAGATGGGATTTTCAACTCCGACTCAGATTTGTGGAAAAACCAAAGAAGGGTTGCTCAAGCTTTGATGAAACATCATAGCTTCTACAAGTTTTTGGTAAAATCCAATCAAGCTAAAGTGGAGAAAGGGCTGATTCCAATTCTTGATCACTTGTCCAAACAGGGCACAGCAGTTGATTTGCAAGATTTGTTCCAGAGGTTTACGTTTGATTCTACATGCTTATTAGTTACAGGCTCCGATCCTGGTTGCTTATCTATTGAATTTCCTGAAGTTCAATTCTCAATGGCATTGGAAGATGCTGAGGAGTCAATATTTTATCGGCATGTTGTTCCGGAAAGCTTGTGGAAGCTACAAAGATGGATTGGAATCGGACAAGAAAAGAAACTGAAGAAAGCTAAGGAAACGTTAGACAGTGTCATATTCGAGTACATACAACAGAAAAGAAGAGAGATAAATGAAGAAATTTTATCGAAAGAAGCAGATGGGGTGGATTTGTTAACATCATACATGCACGTAAACAAATCCATTATGGGAGATTTGAAATGTGATGACGATAATTTCTTGCGAGATACAATCTTGAATTTCATGATTGCGGGGAGAGACAACTAGTTCAGCTCTCACTTGGTTTTTTTGGCTTGTTTCAAAGAACCCAAAATCAGAAACCAAGATTAGAGAAGAGCTTAATTCGAAAGTACCAGCTGAAAATGTCGGAAAATGGTGGAATTTTGACACACAAGAGCTAAATCAATTGGTTTATTTACATGGCGCTTTGTGTGAAACATTGAGGCTTTATCCACCGGTTCCTTTTCAGCACAAAGTTCCTTTAGTGCCAGACACTCTTCCAAGCGGACACCGCGCCGTTCCGAGAGCAAAGATCTTATTTTCTCTGTATGCAATGGGGAGAATGGAATCAATATGGGGAGAAGATTGCTTGGAATTCAGGCCTGAAAGATGGATTTCCGAATGTGGAGGGATCAAACGGGAACCGTCGTACAAGTTCTTAGCATTCAATGCAGGACCAAGGACTTGTTTAGGCAAAGAGGTTGCTTTCACTCAAATGAAAGCTGTGGCTGCCAGCATACTTCATAACTATAATGTTCAAATTGTGGAAGGACAGCGTCTTTGCCCCAATGTCTCTATTATTCTCTACATGATGCATGGACTAAAGGTTAGGATTCATGATAGATGGGCTAAATAATTGAACAAGTTTGGGAAATGTTTTAATCCACTTGTAAAATATGAATAAGGAGTGAGGTTGCGTGTATCATCTGAATAATTATAGATTATGTATGTATGAATATCATTCAAATAATTGTTCGTATTATCTGGATATTTTAATTTGTTGGTTTGGTGTTTTATAATATGGTTTCTTCTAGATTTAAAGATTCTTAAATGATAGATAAAGAAAGATTTCAATTCGTAAAAGATCCATTATTTCATCAACCGAACAGTTGAATTTGATGGCAGAGTGTTATCTGAAAGAGTTAATGAAATGTAGCTTGAATTTATTTTGTATGCACATTTATATATTATTCTTTAATTAAATGACGTTTTTTGGAAATTTATGAGTGAAGAAAACTATAGTTAAAATGAAATTGGAAAAAAAATAAGAACAAACACAAAGAGAACACTAAAAATTATGTTTTTCGACTTTTAACCTACGTTCACGGGCAAAGATAGAAAATGATATTTTATTAGTGAAATGAAATTACAAGTATTGTGGTATTTTAGTTCACTTCTCAAAACTCTAATACAACCAAACTCTCACTTACTAAACTCTTAAGAACTTTTATAATTTTAAGCTCTTAGAACTCTCAATACTCTCTAAATATAAGAACTAGAGTTCAATAAAATGATTGAGGAATGTTTATGGGGATCTCTCCTATTTATGGCAAAACCTTAAGAATAAAATGATAATTTTATAATATATTATTATTATTATTAGTTTGGTGATGTCCTTGGACTTTAATTTGGGTGGCACTTTTGAATTCAATTTGGGTGAATCTAACGGTGCCACCCTTAGACTTTAAGATGTAGACTGTCAAGCCTTTATCATTGACATTCTCCTACTTGAAGATTGATTAAAGATCAATTAATTTCCACACTATCCTTTCTGCTTCGCCATTATCATATTGTTTATGTCTCTGCAGGCCACAAGAAGATCGACTCCATACAAACTTGTCAATATTAATTGGCTTGGTCATAACATTGCTAGGTTTCCTTAGTATAGATCTTCTGCAATTCTACACTTTCATCCCCCACAATTGCTCGAATAAAGTGATACTAAACTCCTATGTGATTCATCCTGGAATAAAAGGCTGGTTTTCTTGTAATATGCAAGAACTTTGAATATCACAAAACAAAGAAATTTTCTCTTGCTTGTGCTTGAGCTCTTTCATTAACCTTTGTATTCAAATAGCTTTTTTGCAATCTTATGTAGCTACTATTTATTCTGCTTTTATTGTAGCTAAAACCATAATGGTCTGCAGTTTTGAAACTCAGCTTATAGCTACTCCTACAAATGTAAACACATAGCTAATAGTGAATTTCTTTTTATCAAAGTCACTTGCAAAATTTGAATCCACGTAGTCTCTGATAGTAAATTTTGATCTTCCATAACATAATGCAACATCTGATGTTCGTCTGATATATCTCAGAATCCTCTTTACTATTTTCCAATACTCTTCACCAGGATTCGCACCGTAACGGTTGATTACTCATACTACTTATGTAATATCTGGTCTATTAAATATCATGGCGAATATCAAACTTCCCATTACTGATGCATATGGTACTCAAGACACTCATTCCGCTCTGTTTTATTGCTAGGACACATACTTGAGGATAACTTAAAATTAATAGGAAGTAGGGTAGAAATTGGCTTACAATCTTGTATGTTAAAGCGTCGTAAATTTTTCTTCAAGTAATTCTTTTAAGAAAGCTAAATCTTCATGTTATTTTTATCTCGGTGGATTTGCATCCCTAGAATCTTTTTTGTCCTCCCAAATCCTTTATTTCAAACTCTTTAGCCAACTGTGCATCTACATATAACAGCAAAATAATGAAATAATTATCCTCGAACATTTTATAGTACGTACAATAGTATGAATTGAGTTTGTTCTACCCAAGATTCATGATGAAAGAATCAAATCTTTTATACCAACATCATGGCGCCTACTTGAGACTGTATAGAGATTTGCTCAATATGTAAATCAAGTTCTCTTTACCTGTTTCTGTAAAACCTTTTAATTAGAGCATATAAATTTCATCTTCAATTTCTCTATAAAAAAATGAAGTTTTCACATCCAATTGCTCTAGATGTAATTTAAATATGGCACACATCGCCAAGGCTATTCTGATTATCGTGAGTTGAACCATCGAAGAAAATATTTTGTTCAAGTCAATACATTCTTTCTGAGTATATCCCTTTACCACTAATCTTGCTCAATATCGCTCCACTTGGACATTGCCATCATATTTTATTTTATAAACCTACTTGTTTCCAATGAATTTTCTTTCATGTGGTAGTGAAACAAGTTCCCAATCTTATTCTTGTGTAGAGATTTGATTTTTTTCCTACATTACTGTTATCTACAAAGCAACATCTAAGTTGTTTAAAGCTTCGTGGAAACTTAATGGCTCTCCATCCTCGGTTAGAAGACAATATGCAATATTGATTTATGTAACATACACTGAGTGCTAATCTAGTAGTCGTCTCTCACGAGTTGACTAACGAACTTTTGAAGCCTCAAACTCGACTAGCTCTTGTTCCTTGTGCTCTAGTGTTACTTCAAAAGAATCTGAATCTTCTACATTGTTTTCCATATATACTGGCACAATCTCTGACTTTTCCTTTATAGTTCTATCATTTCCATATTTTCTTTGTAATTGATCTACTAGAAAGATAAAATCTTTGGTAATGATAATCTTATGGGCAGTAGGATCCCACAGAAGATACCTCTTAACTCCATTAGCATATCCTAAGAATATACACCTATTAGATTTTGGATCTAACTTTGTTCTTTCTTGGGCATTGTATATTATACACACAAGATATATATATATATATATATATATATATATATATATATATATATATATATATATATATATATGAGAGTAATCAGCTGGCTTTTCGGCCCATATCTCCATAGGTGCCTTCAACTCAATTATTGTTGATGGAGATCAATTAATAATATAACAAGTTGTTTTAGTTGTTTCTACCCAGAATAACATAGCTCTTATCATCACGGTAAAAGTCCTGTTCATCCGTTGTAGTACTCCATTCTGTTAAGGAGTATGCCATTATAAACTATTTTTGAATGTCTTCTTGCTTATAATATGTAAGAAATTTGCCATCTGTATACTCTCCATCATTATCTGTCCTCAAGCACTTAATCCTTTTCCCATATTCAAGTTCTGCCCGTGCTTTATTTTTATTGAACACTGGAAACACATCTGATTTTTTCTTGATTGGGTACACCTAACATATCTTAAAGTAATATAAACATGCCTTTGAAAATCCTCCTGATCCCATTCTTGATATGACTTTTGTACCCAAGACTATCTATTTGTCCTAATGACCATATATTCTTCTTCAGGTCTTTGACATGTCATACTTTCTGAATTGTGTAAATTGTACGATCAGGTCATTTTTATTTTGATAGTACTAATACCAGCAATATCTAAGGTATAGTCATTACCCATGTATACAGATCCTCTTGAGATAGGTTCATATGTGTGAAACCATTCTCTCTGAGAGGTCATGTGCTATGTTGCTCTTGAGTCTATAAGTCAGACATCAGCTAATTGCTTGTTACATTCTGTAACAGTTGCTACCTTACTGTAGAAAATCTCACCATCATCAGAGGTACTTGCCACACAATATTGAGCATTTGATGACTCAGATGCCTAACCATCTCTACTCTTCTGATTGCTCCAACACTCTTTCTTGACATGTCCTTTCTTACTACAGTTATAGCATTAGACATTCCTCTTACTTTTTGATTTTAATCTACCATGCTTATAACTCACACTTCCATTTATTTTCTTCTTATCATTTAATCTACCATATATTCTCAGGCATTTTCTTCAAGGTATTCATATGATCGATTACCGATGTAGATTTTGTAATTCGAAGAGTATAGAGACTTCTCTTCAAATGATATTGTTGTGTAGCTACTTAGCCTAGTATAATTTTGTGAGAATATCCTATATTTTCTTTGTTGATTTCTCATCTACATTGAATAACACTTCATTTGCAAATGCTAGGTGTAGATTAGTAATTACATTACCATCTATCTCATTTCACTTTGCATCATTAGTTATCTCCGAGGGCCTTTTTCCAATTATTGTCAAGTAATTACTTTTCCTCATAATAGTGTTCATCCTTATTTTCCACAATGAGAAATTGTTCCTATTGATTTTCTTAATTTTGTATTTTATCGCCATTGCTTTCACCAGAATTGCCTTTGCTAGGATTGGCTCTCACTGTTTCACATGAACAATAACCATATACTTAAATAGTACGATATATGTGAACAATACTGTATACGTGAATAATAACCACAACGTGAACAATAACTAGATACCAAAAAATGCAACCAATAGCTCTGATACCACTATTAGAAAATTTTATGAGTGAATTAAGGCTATAACTAAAATAAAATTGGAAAGAAAATGAGAACAAGCATAAAGAGAACACTAAAAATCACGTGGTTCGGTGAAGTCAGAAGGAAAATATTTTAATAGTAAAATAAAATTACAAGTATTGTGGTATTTTAGTTCACTTCTCGAAATCTCAAACACCCCAATTCTCACTCACTAAACTATCAAGAACTTTTATAATTTTAAGTTCTCAGAACTCTCAATACTCTTTAAATATAAGAATTGGAGCTCACATAAATGGATGAAGAAAGTTTATGGGGAGCTCTCCTATATATAGCAAAACTTAAGAATAAAATAATAATTTTGTAATATATTATTATTATTATTATTATTTTCTTTGGTTTGGTGCCATCCTTGGACTTTAATTTAAGTGGCACTTTTGAATTCAATTTGGGTGCACCTAATGGTGCCACCCTTAGACTTTAAGATGCAAACTATCAAGTTTTCATCATTGGCGGAAGTCAGTGCATATTTTTTGGCTTCTCGATGCTTATTTTAATTGCCCTTTAAGTCAAATGAGAAAATAACTAAAACCTCCTCTTATTTAATGAAATAAATTATTTTTTCTCATATTTTTATTTTACTAGAAGTCTGGAACTTCTGTAATGTTATAATGATAAATAAATCAATGTTTTTTTTTTTTTAGAAAACTTGTAATTGACAAATTTGAGGGAGAGAAAAATTTGGCTGTCTTTTTTTACGACTTTTAATCGTGTATGCAAATCCCCCTGATGCATAACATTTTCAAGTGAAAGAAATGTTCGAAATGGATACAAGAGTGCACACTGCACAAGTCAAATTACCATGGAAAAATGAAGTAGAAAGTCCCAACGGCACACGTCTGGTTGCTATTGTTATTAGTCAACTAATGCTGGGGAATGAACATAATTAAGAGCAATTTTAGACCCAACATGATTTTATGATACTTCATGGCAATAAATAATAATCAAATTTAAAAGGCACATTTAATTGGCATATTGTCCTTTTCAACCAACAAATTGACTAACTAGATATCTCGTGGTACTGAGACCATCTATAAAATTAATCACTTGATGTGAGGAAGAGATTTGATTGCTCTAAAGTTGTCAATAAAAAAAATTTGTTTAAGCCACTTTTTTTTTCTAACTCATTTTTTTTTTACTTTTGAGTTTAAAGAATATCTCTATTAATAAATTCACATTATATTGAGAAAATTTTATATGGGACAAACATATTATCGATAAAAATTTTCAAAGTTAACGTGATATTATGATGCAAGTGACAATAAATAATAATTAGTTTTAAAAGGCACATTAATTGGCGTATTGTCCTAAAGCCACTCGGCCTCAAGCCGAGTGGGTAGAACAACTTCGACCCCTATAAAAGCATTTTGGGGAGATTTAATCCTTTCTTAGTTGTATTATAACTCAGTGAAGCGTAGTCTTCTCCATCGCTAAATGTGAGTGAAGTAGGCGTTTCTCGAATATTAGTGAGGGTTAAAATATAGGCAATACTTCATAGATTTTAATGTGTACTAGTCCTAGCAATATTTTGATTTGTAAATATCAGTTAAAGTCTCATAGCATATGAGTTGTAATCTTGAGCAATAGTCTCACGTTAAAAAAAAAATTGGCGTATTGTCCTTTTTATGACTAACAGCTTGACTACATAGATAGGATAGTACTGGGACCATTTATAATATTAATTACTTGATGTGAAGATGAGATTTGATTGCCCTCAATTTATCAAGCGAAATTATCAGTCATATATCCTTAAATATTACCTATATCATTTGTACTACAATACTTTTAACATATATCGCTTGTATACCCTAAGTTGGTAAAAAGTTTCTGTCATCCAATAATACATTACTAACAATTAGAATATGCTGATATCGTAAAGGTAGTATGGTCTTTTAATATGAGAGAAGCCGTGACAAAAAATGACATGTTGTTCTCTATAAGTGAAATACATTGTTTTTCGGATGACATATTGTTTGATTAGAATATAATCACATGAGATGTCGTTATACTGTATAAAGCTGTATGATGAGTCATCTTATTTAAATGAAATGACAACATTTTTTAGGACGACATGTCATACTGTTATTATACAGAAAAACTATATGTCATACTGTTATTATACAGAAAAACTACATGTCATACACTTATATTCAAGTGCAACAACATATCGTGCAGAAAACAATACATTTCATTGAAAAGAAAAGACATGTCTTTTTTACTCACAGCTTCTTCTTTACTTGTGTAAAGGGTAAAATCATCATTTTGCCAAAATTTTATTAACTTCTTAACAGTAGCAAATTATAAGGTGGATGGCGGATGTCTTTTGTCAACTTAAGATATAGAAGTGATACATGTTAAAAGTATTGTAGCACAAATGATATCGTTGACATTTAAGGGTATGTGACTGATAATTTTCCATTTATAAATTAAAAAAAATTAAGCCACTATCTTTTTTTTGTTTCCAATTTTTTAATTCACAATTTTTTTTGTTCTAAAAATATTTCTATTAATAAACGTGAGATTTACATTATATTGAAAAAAAAAATTTGTAAAAAAAATTGTGTGGGACAAGTATATTACCTAAGATCAAAAAGTTTTTATTTGACATAATATTTGATTGATTTTATGATAAAACTCATAAATTTTTTATTATTTAATTTATGGATCTATTGAGTAATAAGTCATTTTAAGAGGCACAATTAATTGACATAGTGTCCTTTTCATACATGATAGGTTGACTAACTTGATATCCTAATATTAAGACCATTTATAATTTTAATTGCTTTATGTGAAGAATATATTTGATTGCTCTAAAGTTATTGAAAAAGATTTGGTAGCCACTTTCTTTCAGTTTTTCTTAGTTTTTTTTTAGTTCACTTTTTTTCTTTTTTTAGAATATATCAATTCATAAATTTGAGAATTGAGATATGATGTATATTTAGAAAAATTTATATGGGACAAGCATAACACTACTAGAAAAAAGAGTTTTACTGACACCAATTAGTGTCAGTAATTACATTTTTTGACGTTTATTAATTGTGTCAGTAATGCTCACACCAGAACACACTGACACTAATCAGTAATTTTTGTGTTAGTAATTTATGTCACTATAATATTACCAAAATAGTGATACGATGCTTTTAATATCTTATGATATTATTTGTATGTTAATAATTTATGTGACTACAATATCAAGAGCAACTCAATAACGCTAGAAATTATTAATATCATTTTAAATATTTAGTGTCAATATTTAGTAATGTTATACTACTTTTAGCTAATACTATATTTTAGTTTTAATTATAATTTATCAGTTTATTTTATAACTTAAGGAAAACTTAAAATATATTAAATATATCAAATTTCACTATACAATTCACATAACAAACATCCCAAATACATCACTTAAATAACATAATTCAACTATACCACTCTTCATAAAAGAAAAACAAAAATATCAAATTAAGTTTTCAACAAGCTCTAAACATCAAAGTACTAAATTAAGTTTCAACAAACATTAACCAACAAAAAAGAAGCACAAGAAGATCACTCAATATCTATTCGTGACTTCATTTTTTTCCCACCTACAAGTATATAAAATCAATTAGTATACCATAAAAAATAAGTCTTGGATATTTGGAAGAAAAAATACTCATAAATTGCTCATATGTTACCTTGTGATTGTAAAATGTAATTACCTTGGCAACATATATAGCACATTGATCATGAGGTCGCGATCGCGAAAGTTCTTTCATGGTGTACTCATCCATTCTCTTAACTTTAATTTCAAAAGAACAATTAGTCACCAAAAATTAGATTGTAGTCGGTCATTTTAAATATATATGTTAGATAAAAATTCAACACAATTTATGCACTTCAAATGAGCTCCAACATTGTTACTCTTCTATCCACAACTATACAGACAAATACAATCAAGAAGCACAAATTAAGCCTAAGATTCAAGGTTCTTTTGCTTGCATATGGTAGTTCAAAACAATCATTTACTGGTGTTTTGAGCTAATTCATTTTACAACACATTAAAACAATATGATGCAGTATTCTAAAAAATGTTTTCCGTACTTGCATTATTTTTACGATTGCTCTCATTTGTAACAATATTTTAAATGTATTTCATTACATAGTAGCCACATTCAAAACTGCAAGGTTGCTTCGAAACTACAAAATAAAAATTACATAAACGTAATATCAACAAATGAACAAAGATCTTTTTTTTAAAAAAAATTTTCTGTAATGGACAAAGATTATTTATATAAGTTAGGAATTGATATCTTTAGATTTCAATTGATTATTTTGCCACAACTAATATCACAAGACAATAAAATCATTGATTTTTTTTCTTGCAATTGAATACTTAACTCAATTGAAATTTTAAGAGATATGTTGCTTTTTATTATATTTTCGATGATGGCAGATCAGGAGGCACATGCCTAAACAACTAACAACCCTTTTCAAAGTATAAGTTTTTCGCGTCATAAAATCATATTTATAAATTAAGAAAAAGCTTGCCTGAGACTTAAGATTCTGTAGTTTCTTTTTTGGATTCCTCAACTTGCTTCTCTTATTCTTGCTTTTCCATATTGAAGCTCTTAACATTTTCCAACATAATTCACCTTCCCTAGATGATACCACAAATTATTTCATCAAATGTATTCTATCAAGTATTCAAGAAAATAATTAATAAATATATCAGTTTCATAAGAATAATGGGATCTACAAATTGATAAGCATCAATTTTTATATTTTTTTAGTCTATTTCATTGACTAAGTTTAAAGTGAACACTACTACAAAAATGACCTTTACTGACACTTCGTTTTCTGAAATTTTGTAAAAAGTATCAGTAATTATGCACATATGCACTATTTTCCGGTTTTAACAAATAGATATCATAAATTATTGATACTAATGTGTTAGTAAATAAAACATTAGAAATCACTAACACTAAGGTATCAGAGATTTTTTAAAAAAATCATTATAATTTGTAAATCTTGTAACTTGAACCTAAGACTCCTAAAATTCAAAATTTTTATGTTTTGACCACAAACCGCTAGACCATATAAATTTAATATATAAGCATTTGATTAAAAATTAAAAAATTAAAAACATAAATAGATAATAACAAAAGAAAAATCCCTAACACAACCTCAAATTCTCAATCGATATCTCTCTCACCGATTTCATCATAATATTGTCAATCAAAATCACTTCGGAACTCCCAGCGTCGCTTGTAGATCCACCTTCTCCAAACTCAAGTCATCCGCAAGAACAACTCCTATATCCGAGTCAATTACCTCACGGTGATCGTCGTCGTCCTTACTTTCTCTCTCATCACCAGTCCTTTCTCTCTCATGCTCCTCGAACTCCTCAAGTCATCAATCGACCTCTACTCTTCCTCCCCTCAGATTAGCCTCTTGTTGTCTTTGGCTATACGATCGTTTTAAGCATCCTCGTCTTATTCCTAACTAGTGTCAGATCTGGGGGCTAGTCTAGTTTGCGTTCATAGTTTGTTCATAGTTTGTTTATAGTTCTTGAAGATCTGTTATTGGACGAATAAGAGCCTTTTCCCAACTAGATTCAGTTTTCCTTTTAATGTCTGTTAGCAAGGTTTGATGGAGCATTAGTGATGAAAAAATTGTACGGTAAAGGTCTTGGAGCTGGGATGCGAAAACTCTCAGTTGAGTGAGGAACTGTACAATGATGGAATTACTGAGATAACATGCATTGATTTTTCAGCTGTTGCAGTTGAGAAGATGCAAGAACGTTTACGGTTGAAGGGATATAAAGGTTTTTTTGTGGATTTGCAACTTTATTTTTGCATTTTCAGTTTGCTTTGCTTATATGATTTTTTCATTTTCCTTCAGTGATTGTGTTATGTAGTTTATGTGTTCATCATTTGAAACAATTGGCTGAAGAATTGATTTAAAGAATGACTTGATAACGATTCAAATCCATCGTCTATGCTTGATGAATAATTTTGCAGATTGAACTTAGCAAAACATGATTTTATTCTTTTTGTGATTGTTATGTAGCGTTAATTGATCTCATAGTTTATGACTTGTGTTGACATAATAGAACAGGAACTACTTGACCTTTTATATAGATATATATAGTTTGGCTAAATTTAACAATTTGTTTTGCTTCATAATCGTTTATTGAAACTAACAGGAAGGAGTGAACCAAATTTGTCTCACTTTCACCGACAAATCTGAATGTCTATTCTTCATTTCTATATATTTCTGAAAAGAAAAGAGAGTTCTAGAAAAATTCCTTTTAGGTTAGGGATTTATTATGGAAACAAAATTAATTTCTCTTGATTTTTGACACTAAGTAATTGTGAGAATGGGAACTGAAGAGTTCATTTGCATTAAAAATGGTATATTTCACTCTTCTAGTGTTAATTGTTTTCTTCATTTCTCTATTTCCATAATAAAAAATAAAGGTATTGGAAGCTGACATGCTAGACCTGCCTTTTAGCAACGATTGTTTTGACCTGGTTATTGAGAAAGGAACCATGGCAAATAGACAAACCATAATGATTTTCCTTTTACATGCTGAATTTTAATTTTGTTATTTCTAATTAAACATTATGTATGCTATCATGATTGTGTAATTTGTTTCCATTTTTAGTCAAGTGAAAGTATCTCTATATTAACTTTTTGGTTTTGAAGGAGGTATTGTTTGTGAACAGTGGTGATCCATGGAATCCCCATCCTGAAACGGTGGCGAAAGTCATGGCGATGCTCGAAGGTGTTCATAGGGTCCTGAAACCAGATGAGCATTTCATCTCAGTTTCTTTTGGCCAGGTGACATAAACAATCATATGCTTTTTTTCCTCATGACATAAATGGTGTAGTTCTTACTTGTAATTCGTATCTGTTACAGCCACACTTCAGGCGACCTTTCTTCAATGCTCTGCAATTCACCTGGTTTGTCGAGTGGATCACTTTTGGCAATGGATTTCACTATTTTTTTCTATATTCTGAGAAAGATTAGCTTTGAGTATGGACTATGGAGTTTTTAGACTTTTAATTTTTTTAAAAGGAAAAGGGGGCAGGCAAGCCCAAATACAATTTTTTAACCCTCTTCCCACCCATAAGAATCGAACCCGAGATTCCACGGCTCTGCGGTGAGTATGGTGACCAACCCAACCACACCCTTAGGGGCTTTAGAGTTTTAATTGTTTGGATGGCATATATGAATTTGAAGCTTTTTATAGAACCTTTCTGGTTAGTTGCTTAGGCTTGTGCCTCCTAATTTGTCATCATAAAAAATATAATAAAAAGCAACATAATTGTTAAGAATGCAGGTGGAATTGATATTCCCAAACTGTTAACCCATAAAGACAAAACTGGGAGTTTGAAGGATTTTGACGGAGGAGACTCCATGGAGCCTAGTGAGCTTCTGGAGCATGAGTGTGATGTTCTCATCCCCTGCCCTTTAGGTGGAGTTCTTAATAGGTTTGGCCCCTTCACTTAGAAGCTTGTTACATACATATATGTTGTCTCCAGGTTGATATAGTTTCCCTTATCTATAAATCTTATTAAGCTTTATTTTTGAAGTTCAAGGGCTATGATGATACACTATGGATGATATTTTACAACTTCGCGATGAGTGGGCCACGTATGTTGCAAAGTTAATTGTAGCATACAATAATCAGGTAAAATTATAAGTATATTTTTTTTCTTGTGAATATATGAGAATTGATTTGTGTATCATGCTAGGTAATTAAATCTATATGATGCACTTGTAGGTAGGGAAGGTGAAGGGAAAGGTAAAGGCCGAGGAGTAGATGTTTGTGGGATAACTGAATGATTGCAATTCATTGTCATTATGTTGATTTCAAATTATATTTGAAATATTTGTTTTGATTTCTCCAAACTGTCACTATGTTGATTTCAAATTATATTTGACATTTTTTTACTATTATATTTATATTAATGTTTGATTCAGACTTATCAGATTTATTTAAAATTTGTTAGGAATTTTATATGTAATTGTTCATTTTAGCAGTTTAGCCTACTTTTAATATTCTTTTTTTAATAATATCATTAGATTGACAAAACTTAAAATGTCAATGAAAACTAATAAAAGTCATTGATATTAAAAATGTATCATAAAGTATCAGTTCCATTTGGGTGATTGTTCTACTGATATTACTAACTCGTGATACTATAGTAATAGTAATTAGACACTAAAGTATTACTATTTGTATTTTATTGACATGTAATAATTGTTTGTAAATACTGTTACAAGATTGTCACAATATTAGTAATACTATAGTGATACGAACTTTTGACACGTAATAACTATTAGTAACTTCTATCACTATAGTGTCATAAAATCTGTAATACTATAGTAATAGTAATCCCTGACACCACTTTCAAGTGTCACTATTTTTCTGACTGCCAGATCACTGACACTACTAATAAGTGTCACTAAAAGTAATTAGTGACACTATTTTAGTATCACTAAAGGGCATTTTTTTAGTAGTGATGGAAATGATCAATACCACTACATGATACATATATTACAAAGCTCAAGACCATCATGACATATGCAAGTAGCAAGAATCAAGAATATTATGTGATGTAAACGTAGCAAGAACTAGATATTACGGCATGCACACATGTTAAGAATTAAGACAATAATTTTGTAAAATATGACAAAAATCAAGATAAATATGTGCATGTAAATATAAAAAATATTGTATTTGATTATTTACTTTAATTAATTTTTTTATATAGGTTAGAAAAAGAAAACTTTCTCTTGTATAAATAGGCCTTTGAGTCACATTATATGAGTGAGTGTTTAGTTTATTTTGTTTCTCTAAACTAAAAATTTCTCTAATACGGAGATGACAAGGATCAAGACTATTATGTGACGCACGTATGGCAAAATCAAGACCATCGAGACTTACATTCAAATTTCAATAATCAAGATTATATATGATTCATATATATGGCAGCTACGCATATAGCAAGAATTAAAACGATTATGTCATACATTATCAAAAGAATCCTAACCTTGTGTTTGTAAAAAGAATAATGCTATACATCCCAAATTTTTTATTCCAAATAACTATACCAAATAATATGTCATTCATCAATTAGTTGATAAGATAATATAATTAATTCACTTTAATTTTACCAACCAATTGATAAATGCTATATCATTTGAGATATTTATTTGGGATTAAAAAATTGAAATGTGTAGCATTATTGTTGTAAAAATAAAAATTAATTTCAAAATATTTTATTACATTGTTTATCATTTATTATATTTGGTTATGATATGACGTAATGAGTGCAAAGTATTAAAAGAATTTTAGTTTTATCAAAATCTCTCTCTAAGATACTGCCGAAGTGAATAAAACTACCCAGTATTTGACTAGCTTGAAGCTATAGATTGAGTGAGAGACATATCATATCACATTAGAAGAAAAATGTGCACTAAAATGACCTAATGTTTGGTAAGTTTGATGGATCCTACTAATGGAATCCACAAATTAAATAACAAAAACTTTATGCGTCTTATCATGAAATTCATCAAACATTAAGCTAAAAGATAGGTTTTTACACTACTGCAAAAATGACTTTTACTAATATTTCGTTTTCTGGTATTTTGTAAAAAATGTAAGTAATTATATACATATGCACAATTTCCACTTTTAACAAATAGATATCATAAAATGATGATACTAATGTGTTA
Source organism: Murraya koenigii (assembly GCA_025617385.1). NCBI lineage: Eukaryota > Viridiplantae > Streptophyta > Magnoliopsida > Sapindales > Rutaceae > Murraya > Murraya koenigii. Next base: position 5,058,876 of record CM046813.1, on the reverse strand, counting down.
ATAAATAAAACATTAGACATCACTAACACAAAAATATTAGAGATTTAAAAAAAATAATTATAATTTGTAAATCTTTTAACTCAAACCTAAGACTTCTAAATATTAAAATGTTTATATTTTGACTACGGACCATATAAATTTAATATATAAGTATTTTATTAAAAATTAAGAACGAAAAATATAAATATATAATAGCAAAAGCAAAATGCTTAACACTCCGGAACTCCCAATTCTCAATCGATGTAACATATGAATTTGTTATATTTACTTATGTAAATAATAAAATTGAAAGGGGGTTTATGTGATAAATTAAGAGGGGGTTTATGTGATATACCATAGGGGGTCTAGTTGATATTTTGTGGGTGCTTATAAAAGGAGAAAACCGGGTGAATTTTTGGAGAGAAACCGTGAGAGGAGAGTGTTTGACCCGTTTGACCCGACCCGACCCGAACCCACGAGTTTGACCCGGCCGTAACTCCCTATTCCGACCACCCCACCGGATGAGCTTGGTATCAAATCGAAGCTTACGAGACAGAGAACGTTCCCTTGCCATCCCCGCCGCCCAGAAACGTCGAGAACACCGCCGAACGGGAAGCTCGTGCGCAAACCCGTCATGATTTCGCCGGATTTTGGCGACGCCACCACTTGGGTTTTGTTCCCCACCTCACCATCTTCCTTTCCCGACCAGTCACCGGCATCGAGGAGACCGTTTTGCCGCCAATCGACCATCCTAAGTGCCGTGGCTTCACGAGCTCGATCCGGCTTTGCCTCCGCGCGTGGGAGGACACCACCGGCACCGTTGGACTCACCTCGACGAGAAGTGTCTAACCCGAGCGTCCCCACCACCGTTGGGTCAATTCCGGTCAACGTTGACCGTAGGGGCGTTTTGGTAATTTCATGTGTTGAGGGTAATTTCATAATTTTCAGATTTCAGGGTGATTTTGTAATCTGAATTGAGGATAGATTGGTAATTTTATGATGTTGAAGGTAAATTAGTAAATTATGAAATTAACGGTAGTATAATTTCTGATTATGTTAGTAAATTACGAATACAGGATTAATACGGTAAGCTGAGAAGATTGAGAGAGTTGTAATGTTAGGACGAATATTTATTTTAAGAGTTATTTTTGCGAGATTAGTTCGAATTATAATTAGGAAAGTAATTGTGTCATTTCTGTAAATTAGGTGGATCTGCGAACGAGAATCTACCTGCGGACTTGGGTAATAGCCGAGTCTGAAATTGTCACTGTGAGTGGAATATATTAAAATTATTTGATTTTTATATAGTAGAGCCTGTTTATGAAATGAACATTTAAAGTGCTTCCATTAAATGGTTTTCCGAAATTAATGTTTATTGCGTATAAATATTGTGTTAAATTATATTTATTTATTTATGCTCCGTATCGATTTTAAAATGCAAAAGAGATGATTGATTTCCGAACATATTTTAAAGTGCTTTTATGCGGATTTCGAGCATGATTTTAAGAGTATATGATTGATCCAGTGTATGATTTAAAAATGTATATACATTGCTTTTGAGCATGATTCAAAGTATTTATATGTTGATTCCGAGAATAATTTAAAGTGTTTACATATGGTCTTCGAGCATGATTTAGAATGTTTATACATATGGATTTTGAACATGATTTAAAGAGTATATGATGGATCTTGGACATGAGATATATTGATTTCGAGTATGATTTAAAGCATGATTTAAATGTATACATATATAATGATTTCGATCATGTTTTTAAGTTTTAAGCAAATACCCATTCCCTCCAGATGAGATGAGATAGTAGGCCTTTGGGGCCCGTCTGAACACACATAGAGGCTTTGGGCCGTGTGTTTGGGCGCTTTCGCCCTTTGGGGGCATATGCATGCAGACAGATATTGAGATATGAGATCGGATGGTCCGGACACGATGTCGCGGGATAGCGCATCATAGCACGTCCGTTGAGATCCGGGTATGAGATATGCTGATAAGCATGAGATGGTACGTCCTTTCATCTATCCGTGTAGCTCCGGGCATGATGGTACTCAGATAGTACATCATTGCCGTCCGTTGAGGTCCGGATGAGACTAGATTATCCCTTGGGTATTTGTTTAAGGATATTTGTTTAAGGATATTTGTTTAAAGATATTTGATTTACTTAATATTTGATATTTCAGTTTGAGATGATATTTCAATATAAGATGTTTTTTTCTTTTATTGATTTTGTGACAGTATCAGTTTTGCTTATGTTCAGAATATGATTGAATTGAAAGAAATTTTACATTCAAATAATTATTTGAGAAAAGTAATTATACAAGTGATGCATTTCTTTTTAAAAAAGTATTTTATATTTCAAAAGCTACTATCCACTCACTGAGTTCACTGAGTTTTATACTCATTCCTATTTTATTATATTTTCCCCCCCAGGAGATTACAGGTACAACAGTTAACCCAGCAGTTGTACATAGTTGGAGTCATTTGGGCCACTGAGGTTGTTTGAGGACATAGAAAAATTATTTTCTTTTGGTTAATGTATAATTATTATGTTTTGGATTTATATTAAGGATGTGATATATGAATTATGAAACGTGTGTATTATTGGATATGTTATCGGATGAGATTGGGTTGATGCAGTTGATGTTTGATAAATGATTTGGAAGTGCTTGTGTTGTAATTGCAGGTTTGGAAATGTTATATATTTAGGGGAGGTTCTGCCGAAATTTCGGTAGAATTCTCATTAATATGATTTTTAATATTTGAGTTCAGTTTCTTAAGATAGGTCGTCTCTGGGATTGGGATGGGTCGTCTCAATCGATATCTCTCTCCCCCATTTCATCATATTCTCAATCAAAATCACTCCGGAACTCCCAGCGCCACTCGTTGATCGGCCTTCTCCAAACTCAAGTCATTCTTCGAGGCCACCATCTGCATTCGCAAAACCAAATCCTTACTTTCTCTCTAATCACCAAACATTTCTCTCTCATGCTCCTCGAACTCCTTAGGTCCTCGATCTTCCTCTACTCTTCCTTCACTCAGATCAGCCTCTCGTTGTCTTCGGCTATATGTTCAGTGACCCAAGACACTTGGTGTCTTGATCGTTTTAAGCACCTTCGTCTTATTCCTAACCAATGTCAGATTTGGGGGCTGGTCTAGTTTGTGCTCATAGTTTGTTTAGAGTTCTTGAAGATCTATTCTTGGATGAACAAGAGCCGTCTACCAACACCAAATTCTTGTTTTCCTCGGTAGCGCAGCCTCGAATGTCACAGCTTCTGCCTCGGCTGTCTCTACACATGTTTGAGGTAGCAATCTAATTTGTTAATTGAATGATTTCTAGTTTTTTTGTAGTCAAATAAATTTCAATTTGGCTATTTTGGAATTACTTTTTATGGATATCAATGAAACTTGTATAGATCTATTAATTTTCTTTTTTTCATAGATCTATTAATTTTCTTTTTTCCTAGAAGTGCAATTAACATGATACATTTTTTAATTTTATTTTTTTCTTGATACAACAGATCATGATGCGTGAAGAAAATACCAAAACTTTATTCTCAATTTCTTTTTTGTATGTAATGGGAAATATTTAATTAAATTTGTCTGTTGTCAATACATGTTTTGAATGCAAAAAGAAAAAAAAAAAGCTACAGCATGATGTTTAGCAAAGAGTGTGTAATTTGTTAGCAACCTATATCTCTCAGTCTATAGCTTTTTTTTTTCATTTTAATCTTTTACTGCCTTTCAAAGAAAAATATCTTTATTAATCTTTTTTTACTTAAACTTAATGTCCAACACATTTAATTGATTATGCCTCAGTTGCATGCCAAGAAGTTTAATTGTTTATTATTAACACAGAAGCAATTGAATGGATCATAGCCTATGGTCGTGGCTTAGAGTCAATATCTTTTGTATTTTTTTTTTATGCAATGGATCATTGTTTGAATCTAGGCATATAAGTCCTATCTATTTTTTGTTAACTTAATGTATTTGATTATATATTATAGCATTGTTCCACTACTAAAAAAATGCCCTTTGGTGATAATAAAATAATGTCACTAATTACTTTTAGTGACACTTATTAATAGTATCAGTGATCTGCAGTCAGAAAAATAGTGACACTTAAAAGTGGTGTCAGGAGTTACTATTACTATAGTATTACAGATTTTATGACGCTATAGTAATAGAAGTTACTAATAATTATTACGTGTTAAAAGTTCGTATCACTATAGTATTACTAAAATTGTGACACTCTTGTAACAGTATTTACAAACAATTATTTTATGTCAATAGAATATAAATAGTAATACTTTAGTGTCAATAATTACTATTATTATAGTATCACGAGTTAGTAATATCAGTAGAACAATCACCCCAATGGAACTGATATTTTATAATACATTTTTAATATCAATGACTTTTATTAGTTTTCATTGTTATTTTAAGTTTTGTCAATCTAATGATATTATTAAAAAAAGAATATTAAAAGTAGGCTAAACTGCTAAAATGAACAATTACATATAAAATTCCTAACAAATTTTAAATAAGTATGATAAGTCTGAATCAAACATTAATACAAATATAATAGTAAAAAAAATGTCAAATATAATTTAAAATCAATATAGTGACAGTTTGGAGAAATCAAAACAAATATTTCAAATATAATTTGAAATCAACATAATAACAATGAATTGCAATCATTCAGTTATCCCACAAACATCTACTCCTCGACCTTTGCCTTTCCCTTCACCTTCCCTACCTACAAGTGCATCCTATAGATTTAATTACCTAGCATGCTATAAAAATCAATTCTCATATATCCACAAGAAAAAAAATATACTTATAATTCCATGGAGTCTCCTCCATCAAAATCCTTCAAACTCCCAGTTTTGTCTTTATGGGTTAACAGTTTGCGAATATCAATTCCACCTGCATTCTTAATAGTTATGTTGCTTTTTATTATATTTTTTATGATGACAAATTAGGAGGCACATGCCTAAACAACTAACCAGAAAGGTTCTATAAAAAGCTTCAAATTCATATATGCCATCCAAACAATTAAAACTCTAAAAACTCCATAGTCTATACTCAATGCTAACCTTTCTCAGAATATAGAAAAAATATTGAAATCCATCGCCAAAATTGATCCACTCAACAGACCAGGTGAATTGCTAAAGTGTGGCTGTAGCAGATACGAATTACAAGTAAGAACTACACCATTTATGTTATGAGGCAAAAAGCATAAGATTGCTTATGTTACCTGGCCAAAAGAAACTGAGATAAAATGCTCATCTGGTTTCACGACCCTATGAACACCTTCGAGCATCGCCATGACTTTCGCCACTGTTTCAGGATGGGGATTCCATGGATCACCACTGTTCACAAACAATACCTCCTTCAAAACCAAAAAGTTAATGTAGAGATACTTTCACTTGACTAAAAATGGAAACAAATTACACAATCATGATAGCATACATAATGTTTAATTAGAAATAACAAAATTAAAATTCAGCATGTAAAAGGAAAATCATTATGGGTTGTCTATTTACCATGGTTCCTTTCTCAATAACCACGTCAAAACAATTGTTACTAAAAGATAGGTCTAGTATGTCAGCTTCCAACACCTTTATTTCTGATTATGGAAATAGAGAAATGAAGAAAACAATTAACACTAGAAGAGTGAAATATACCATTTTTAATGCAAATGAACTCTTTAGTTCCCATTCTCACAATTACTCAGTGTCAAAAATCAAGAGAAATTAATTTTGTTTCCATAATAAATCCCTAACCTAAAGGGAATCTTTCTAGAACACTCATTTCTTTTCAGAAATATATAGAAATGAAGAATAGACATTCAGATTTGCCAGTGAAAGTGAGAAAAATTTGGTTCACTCCTCCCTGTCAGTTTCAATAAACGATTATGAAGCAAAACAAATTGTTAAATTGAGCCAAACTATATATATCTATATAAAAGGTCAAGTCGTTCCTGCTCTGTTATATCAACACAAATCATAAACTATGAGATCAATTAATGCTATATAACAATCACAAAAAGAATAAAATCATGTTCTGCTAAGTTCAATCTGCAAAATTATTCATCAAGCATAGACGACGGATTTGAATCATTATCAAGTCATTCTTTAAATCAATTCTTTAGCCAATTGTTTCAAATGATGAACACATAAACTATATAACGCAATCACTGTAGGAAAATGAAAAAATCATATAAGCAAAGCAAACTGAAAGTGCAAAAATAAAGTTGTAAATCCACAAACAAATCTTTATATCCCTTCAACCGTAAACATTCCTGCATCTTCTCAACTGCAACAGCTGAAAAATCAATGCATGTTATCTCAGTAATCCCATCATTGTACAGTTCCTCACTCAACTGAGAGTTTCCGCATCCCAGCTCCAAGACCTTTACCATACAATTTTCTCATCACTAATGCTCCATCAAACCTTGCCAGCAGACGTTAAAAGGAAAACTGAATCCATTTGGGAAAAGGCTCTTATTCGTCTAATAATAGATCTTCAAGAACCATGAACACACTATGAGCGCAAACTAGACTAGCCCCCAGATCTGACACTGGTTAGGAATAAGACAAGTATGCTTAAAACGATCGTATAGCCAAAGACAACAAGAGGCTGATCCGAGGGGAGGAAGAGTAGAGGTCGATCGAGGACCTGAGGAGTTCGAGGAGCATGAGAGAGAAAGGACTGGTGATGAGAGAGAAAGTAAGGACGACGGCGATCACCGTGAGGTAATTAACGTGGATATAGGAGTTGTTCTTGCGGATGCAGAGGGTGGCCTCAAAGAATGACTTGAGTTTGGAGAAGGCAGATCTACAAGCAATGCTGGGAGTTCCGAAGTGATTTTGATTGACAATATTATGATGAAATCGGTGAGAGAGATATCGATTGACAATTTGAGGTTGTGTTAGGGATTTTGCTTTTGTTATTATCTATTTATATTTTTCTTTTTTAATTTTTAATCAAATGCTTATATATTAAATTTATATGGTCTAGTGGCTTGTGGTCAAAACATAAAAATTTTGAATTTTAGGAGTTTTAGGTTCGAGTTACAAGATTTACAAATTATAATGATTTTCTTTTAAATCTCTGATACTTTAGTGTTAGTGATTTCTAATGTTTTATTTACTAATACATTAGTATCAATAATTTATGATATCTATTTGTTAAAACCAGAAATAGTGCATATGTATAGAATTACTAATACTTTTTACAAAATGTCAGAAAACGAAGTGTCAGTAAAGGTCATTTTTGTAGTAGTGATATGTGTATAGATCATATAATGACCTTAATATATGCATCACGTAATGGTCTTAATCATTTTTACATGTGCATCATATAATGATGTTGATTCCTATAAATGCTAATTTAGTTCCTGTCATTTGGTTTAAGTGTCTATTTAATCTTTATATTTTAAAAAATATTTCAAAACACTCTGCTATTAAATAATTGGCATTCATTCATGTATTTATTTTTTTGGCTTTACAAAAATACCGTTACTACAATTTTAAAGTAATGCTTAATACCTATCCAATAATCTTGCTAATTATTATTTATAAGAAATTAATTTACCAAATTAGTCCTAGAAGTAAAATAATAGCAAAAAAATTATATTTATTTACATTTTACTTTTAGGATAACATTTTTATTAACTTATGTTATAGGTAAATTAATTAATGTCTCTAAGAATATAATGCAAGGACATTATTGGAAAAAAAAAGGTATTACATATTAAATAATAAAAGTATGTTGGAGTGTACGTTTTTTAAAATATAAAGACTAAAGAAGTAGTTAATGTAAAAGTATAGAGTATTTACCCTCCATGTAAGTGAGAAAGACATTTGTATGATTCCTATCAATATCGATGTTGATTTGATGGAAAATGCATGGTCTTATATAATGCATTTCAAAATGGCTTTGATGGAGAATGCATGATCTTCATATAATTCATATCACTTTTCTCAACATACACGTGGACTTATCACTTTGACAATTTATAGAGCACAATTAGTATAAATGAATCGAATAATTTTGTTTCAGCAAGCACAAAGCGCAATATCGAAATAGAGAATTAAAGTTGAGAGAAACAAGCAAGGAATGTCCAACTTACATTAAGAAGATATTATTCAAACATGACCAGAATTGGAAGCAGATACAGACAAAATAAGGACAGGCGTCTGCATTTTATTTTCTTTAATTTTGAACCTTAAAATGACCTGTACGCTTATCAAAGATTAGATCAATATTGGAATCCGATAACCCAACAGCTGTAAGCACGACAGAGAAGCTTAACAACACCAAACCCAGCTCCTATTGCCAAGGCCTTCATTTCCTCTATTGTCCTGCACTTTGCTCCAGGAAATACAACGTACATTTGCATGTCAAGCATATAATTATTCTTGCTAACAATATCAGTCTCTCGGGATTTCGAAATTAAAGATTCTACAGCAATGACCTTCCCGAATTTCGGTAGAGCATCGTAGCAATTCTTTAGTATCTTCAAGCATTGATCATCAGATCCAGTTGTGAAGTATTCACTGAAGTTTTATAAGGAAATTAATTTCTAGTAAGTTTTATGAAATCTCTCTAGAACTTGCATAGATAATTGTTTAAAAAAGAATCCCTATTTGATTGAATTTCCTTTTTCAAAGGATAGTGCTGTGAAGCTCAAATTAATATTTTAGCTCCCTAAGTACGTACCTTGCTCACGATTTGAATTCAAGTGATCAATCAAAGCGAACTGTTTAAAACCAACTCCGTCAAGCTCTTGGGTTGACTGAAAATTAAATAAAGAACTAACCTTTATAAAAATAGCTTGTGCTTTAGGAACTTTAACAAGCATGTCTCCTCCAACATGCTCCACACCTACAAGGAAAATTAAGACAAAAAGAAAATGCAAATTATATGTTATTTTAATTGATAATTAAGGGAAATATAAAACTTAAAACTTAAATTAAAGAGAGGGAAGACCTTGAACTACACAAGATCTTCCTCCTTTGAGGAGCGAATGGCCCAATCACTGATAGTTTATGCTGCAGCCTCACTTTGATGCAACTGCCTCGGAACTGGAACAATATAAAGTAGAATGACCCGGTGTTTAAAACATTTTAAAATTATTTACTATATATTTATAGAATATATATACTATGTTTAAATTAATTAAGGGATAGGATAACATTGCTTAAGGTTTAGTGAAATTGAATACACAATTTTTTTCAAAATGATGACACAGATCCCATTTAGAAAAATTATGCCCTTTCATCTAAGCAGATTTTCCAACAATGCATCTGTATGATCATTTGTAAAATAAATAAATTTTCTTGACCATTTTATTAAATTAAGCGAATACCTTGATAAGAGGACACATTTTTAATGACATATGGCAAGTCAAAATTAATGCCCTTAATTTGTGGGTACATAGAAAGTATTAAACTAAGATTTGTGCGTAAACCACCGGAAACATCCACCAATTGGTTTAGCTCTTCAAATCCCTTGTATATCTCAATAATTTTCTTCATGACTATGGCAGTGTGATTATGTATTGCTTGATTGAAGAGTTTCCCTATTCTATATTACTCAAATAGATCTTTTTCATTATGTTCATTAATGGCAAGGTCCCTTCCAATAAGCAATCTTTCAAATGGTCCCTATTCAATTCGGACATATAATATTGTTGTGGAAGTGCGGTTGAGCAATAACAAATTTATGGTGACTGCGACTTTTGGAAAAATATAAATATGATATAAAAAATGTAAAGAAAATAGGACACATTCCTTTACGTGATTGACGTAAAGTCTATATCCACGAGCAAAGAGTAGAAAATCATTTACTATCAAATGAGAATTTACAAAATTGAGAAAAACTCTCCAAACCTAATACCCCAATACATCCAATTGTATCCTCACTAAATCACTCAAGCAGAAGCTCTTTCAAATTTCTTAAATTATTTCACTTGCAATTGCTCTTAATTGAGAGATTTTTTTGGATGCTCTAAAACCTCTGAGCTCTATTTACAGTGAAGCACTTCACCTACCATCCTTCTTTAGTTTGGCTTCAATTTGTAGCTAGCTGTCTCATGCTTATCAAGTTGCACCAATCAGATTCCAATTAATGTTTTGAATGCATGCACTTGTCTTTTCCAACTAATATTTAGAATGCATGCAATTGGTTTTTTAACAATTCTCCACTTCAGTGAAAAATTATTCTAATTTGAGCTGAATACTATCAACAAAACCATCCCCTAGTCTATACATTCTTCGACTGATTTCAAACTTGTAAGATATTGATCAAATTTAGACAATGCTCAAACTTGATCATCATCACAACCTTAGTTAATATATCTGTGGGATTCTCTATAGTCTTAATTTTTTAAAGAAGAATTTTTCCATAATCAACAATTTCTTGCACAAAATGAAATCATACATCAATATGTTTTGTACGTACATGATAAACTTAGTTATTTGCTAAGTGTATAACACTTTGACTATTGCAATACACGTTAACATGTTCATTTACTAATCCCAAACTTTCAAGCAAGCCTTGTAGCTAAATAGTCTCTTTAATAGCCTTCGTGATTGCCATGTACTTAGCCTCTATAATCGACAGAGCAACTGTAGAATGTAGCGTAGACTCTAATTGATTGGCCCTCCAGTAAAAGTAAATACATATCCCGTGGTTGATCATCGTTTATCCAAATCACTGGCATAATCAGAATCAACATACCCACACACATCTTGACCAATTGTGTCATATCGCTCAAATGGTAAGCCAACATCCATTATTTTTTGAATGTATCATATAATCCATTTCACAGCTTGTCAGTATCCTTTACCAGGATTATGCATATACCTGCTTACCATACTAACTGCTCGTGAAATGTCAACTCTTATAAACACTATTGCATACATCAATCTACCAACTGTAATTAAATTTAGAACTTGCAATATGTATTCTTGTTCTGCATCCGTCGAAGGAGTTATTTGTGCAGAAAGCTTGAAATGAGAAGCCAACGAAGTACTCATAGGCTTTATCTACTTAGTCATGCTAAACTGCTGTAGTATCTTTTTCAAATACTGTTTCTGAACAAGCTAACTTTACAATGAGTTCTATCTTTGGATATCTCCATGCCAAGAATCTTCTTAGTTTTACCTAGATCTTTCATCTCAAACTCTTGATTGAGTTCAGTCTTCAACTTCTCAATCTCATATTTGCTCTTAGATGCTATTAGCATATCATCGACATACAAAAGCAAATATATGAAAGATCCTTCTTGTAGCTTGCAAAAATACACGCAATGATCAAATTTATTTCTTCTGTACCTTTGCCCTTTTATAAATTGATCAACTCACTTGTATCACTGCCTCAGAGATTGTTTATATCTATAAAGTAACTTTGTTCGATTATAAACCCAATTTTCTTTTCCAACAACCTTAAATCCATTTGACTGAATTATATAGATTTTTTCTTCCAAATCACCATGTAAAAATGTGGTTTCACATCAACTTAAACTAGTTAAAGATCAAATTGTACAACTATGGCTAGCAAAATCTGAATAAACGAGTATTTCACAACTGAAGAAAACACTTCATTGTCGTTTATTCTTTCCTTTTGAGTATAAGCTTTTGCTACCAATCTAGCCTTGTATCGAATTTTATTCTTATGAGGAAATCATTCATTCTTTGTATATACTAATTTGCACCTAATTGTCTTTTTTCTTGGGCAGTATAACTAACTCCCAAGTCTATTTTTATGAAGAGACTGCATTTCTTCATCTATTGCTTGCTTTTATTGTACACTTTCAGGGTTAATTACTACTTCTCTGTAAGCAAAAGGAACATCATCATCTACAACTGGAAGTGTATAGGCCATTGTATCAACAAAGTGAGCAGATTTATGAATTTCTCTGCGTGGCCTTCTTATGCAATTAAATTAAGTTCATGTGAAGGTTCTTTGGTCAGAACGTCTTTTTTATCTTTAGTTGATAAAGATTCATTATCAATCTTATCAAATCTAGTTGGATCAATTGTAACATTTTTGAACTGTACTTGCTGCGAATTACTACTGGACTTGTCTTCCTTTTGAGAATCCTTATACTTTAGCATAGCATATTCATAAAAATTACATCTCTGCTAAAAATAATCTTCCTTATAACTGAACACCACAAACCATATCCTTTTACCCCAGTAATTATACCCATGAACAATGTTTCCTCTTGGGTCTAATTTAAATTCCTTTACATGCTAATAAACAATGAAACTAAAAATATGTAAAGAATCATAATTAGTAACAAGTTTACTAGTCCATATTTCCATGGATGTTTTGCCCTTAATTACAGCTGATGACAAATGATTAATCAGATGACACGTATATACAACTGCCTTAGCTCAAAAGTCTTTGCCCAATCCAGGATTTGACAATATGCACCGAACTTTCTCCAGTGTAGTCCTATTCATGCGTTTTGTCATCCTATTCTATTTTGGTGTATCTCAAACAATGAAGTATTGTAAAATGCCCTCATATTAACATACTTGTAGAAACAAATCATTCTTATACTCAGTACCATTATCTGAGCGAATTCTTTTGACCTTTCAACCAATTTAAGTCTCGACCATCTTTTTCATTTTAGAAATATGCTCAAAACTTCATTATTGTTCTTCATCAAATACACCCACTCTTTTCTTGAATAATTATGAATAAAAGTAACAAAATAGTGCATAGCTCCTAAAGAAGGTACTCGGCTAGGTCCCCACACATTACTGTGAATATAGTCTAGGTTCCCTTTTATATCATGAATTACTGAACCAAACTTCACCTTTGTCTACTTGCCCAAAATATAATGTTTTTAAATTCTAATTTTCAAGAATTTATACTTTTAAGTAAGCTTTGATTCACTAAAGTCTGTAAAGTTTTTTCACTAGCATATCATAAACGCATATGCCATAACTTGGTTGCATTTGAATTAGCATCATTTCTAGAAATTGTTGATGCTAATCCAATAATAGTACTCCCTTGGAAATAATACAAGTTATTTTTCCTTGTGCCTTTCATCACTGTTAGCGTACTAACTACTACCTTAAAAAATTCATCTCTCAGGGTGATTATAAGCCTTTTAGATTATAGGACTTTTAATAAGATGAGATTTTTCTTCAAGCTTGGTATATAGCGAAAGTCAATTAAGACTTAGATTGAGCCGCCATAATTATTTAATTGAATTGAATCTATTTCCATGGTTTTATAAGTATTGTCATTGCCTATAAAAACAATTCCACCATCCAGCTCCTTGAGGCTAGAAAACCAACCCTTGTTAAGCACAACCTGAATCCAAAATTCACTTCATCTGAGTGATACGTTAATGTCATGCCAACCAAACTAAAGTCTGACTCCTCATCATGTTCTGCTACACATGAATCAGAAATAGCCTTGCCTTTTTATAATTTAAGACAATTCTTTTCCAATGCCCTTTCTCATGACAAAAAGCGCATTCATCTTTAATAGGCTTCCTTTTCTACTTGCCTCTTTTTCCAGGTTTATGACTTTATGAAAGACCTCTTGCTGTCAATACTTTTGCAATTGTATCTCTATGATCTTTTATGTCTTTCTTTCTAGTCTCAGAGTTATACAATGCATTGTATACAACATCGAATGTGACACTATTATTGCCATAAAGCAAAGTGGTGGTGAGATGATTATATTCATCAGGAAGTGAATTTAATAGCAACAATGTCTTATCTTCATCTTTAAATTTCTAATTCAAATTTAGGAAATTTACTAATATCTTGTTGAATGAGTTCACATGGTCATTCATTGACATGCTAGGTGTATATATGAATCGATAGAGTTTCTTCTTCATATAAAGCTTATTTTTAAGGTCATGTATTTTTCTTCTAATATCTCTCATAATTTCTTTGCTGATGTCTCCCTCATAACAGAGTACTCCTAATCTTTAGCTAGACATAGGTAAATAGTACCACATCCTTATCTATTGATCATTATCCACTTCTTGTTATCAATCTTGTCAGACTTTTCTTCAAGAACAAGCTTCAACTCTTGTTGACATAAGGCATCCAACACCTCACATTACCACATACCAAAATTTTTTGTACTATCGAATTTCTTCACTTTGAACTTTGCATTAGTCATAGTAGTCCTTGCTAATGACGATGATGGCGATGTCTCTGCCATTATTCTTAACCCCAAATGATTAGTGCCTTTAATAACTATTCACACCTGAAAGAAAAACCTCTATAATGTTTATTTTGCGTGAATAAATGCACTAGAAAAGTTCTTAGGAGAATGGAGGGGTCACAATGGTCCTATTTAAAACCCAACTTCTTAGATTCTTATCGTTGTTGACAGAACTTTCTTAGACATACAAAAATACACACTACTTACAATAGACTATTTTTCAAGCACTATAAACAATACCGTATATATGAATAGTGTCATATTTATAAATAGTACCATATACATGAATTGTAATATATACCTAAGTATGAACCTTCGGCTCTCATTCCAATTATTGCAAAAGCGCGGGTTAAGCAATAATAATTTTATGGTGATTGCAACTTTTAGAGAAATATAAATGTGGTGTAAACAAATGTAAAGAAAATAAGACACAATAATTTATATAGTTCGACATAAAGCTTATGTCCACGGAAAAAGATTAGAAGATAATTTTGCTATTAAATGGAAATTTAAAAATTGGGAAAAACTCTCAAAATCCAATACACCATGCACCCCATTGTATCTTAATTAAAGCACTCAAGTAGAAGCTCTCTCAAAATTCTTAAATTACTTTACGTGCAATTGCTCTCAATTGAGAGATTTTTTTTGGATGCTCTAATTAGGGCTGGGCATCGGATCGGATTCGGGTCAATCCGATCCGATCCAATCTGAATTAATCTTATTAGGGTCCGATTTGGATTTAGTTCTAAAATTGATCGGATAAAAATTTTGTAATCCGATCGTATTTGAATCGGATCAGATCATATCGGATCCGGATCAATCCAATCAATTTGATCAGATTACTCTTATAATTAAAAAAAACATAAAGATAAATAATAAATAAAATTTAAAAGCCAACCTTAATCCTTACATTTCCCAAATCAAATAGAAAGAAATCAAGAATCGAAAAAGCCAGCCATTAGAAAAAGCCGGCCACAAACTCAGCCACATCACCACAAACTCAGCAACTCTTTGAGAAAAATTCAGCCAGCTATCTAATCATCATCGACGGCCCAGTTGCACGCCAACGACGTCCCAGCCAACGGCCATTGAACCCTTGAGCCACACATTGCAAAAGTCCTAAACCTAACCGCTGCATTTATTTGTTTATTTCAAGGGTTTCAAACGGATCCAACAAAGGTTGTGAGGTGTGCAGAGGTTGTAAGAATAGATTCTTTGACTTTGAAAACTTTGGAAAGGTTTCGATCTTTGGCCAATAGTTGTTCAACTTTTTCCATGAAGAAATAAAGAAGCACGGTTGGCAGTCATGTTTTCTTGTTGAAGACGACCATTCAATTTCTGCTTTTGCTCAAAACTCCATCTTCTCCATCGAGGTTGAATTGTTTGTGAATTTATTTTGTGAACTGTTTGTGAATTTATTTTGCCTCTCATTCTTCTTGTTTTTTATGTCATTGTAAAATTAATTGTTTGATTTAGCTTTCCTGCTTTTGGGATGCAATTGTTACTAAAATTTTTGACAAAATGATTGATGTTAAAATGAAAACATTTTATTTTTTATTTTTCTTCTTCCATTTGCTGGCTTGCTGCATTGATTTCAATTTTGTATTTAAACTTGCAAGTGATCCAAATTCATCTAATTTATTAGAACACATTCGAATCCGATTTTAATATGCTGTTATCGATCCGATCTAAATCCGAATTAATCTAAAGTATTCATCCGATCTGAGCACATTCGGATCGAATTCGAATCAGATTTAAGTTCGGATTTCATTCGGATAACTTTTCTATCCATCCAAACAATTCGAAATCTGATCAGATTGATCTGAATCCAATCCGTGTCTGATTTTGCCCACCCCTAGCTCTAATCCTCTCCTTCTGAGCTCTATTTATAGTGAAGCACTTCACTTACCATCCTTCTATTTATAGCTAGCTATCTCATGCATTTAATTTATTAAGTTGCACTAGTCAAATTCTAACTAATGTTTAAAATGCATGCACTTAATTTTTCAACTAATATTTAGAATGCATGCACTTAATTTTTCAACTAATATTTAGAATGCATGCATTTAGCTTTGGCTAACTTAACTTTTCAACTTTTTTTTTCATACTACTAAATTTAAAAAAGAAACTTTTGAAGAATAGAATGGAAATAATGCATATAAAATATTAAAAATGCTCAGGAGCAAAAATTTAGAGGAAACATCTTTTTACAATTCTGTAGAAGTATCTAACAACATTACACCAGAGTTTACAAATATAGTTGTAAAATATTTTACAATATTGTAATATTATATATCCATTATAAATTTTATGCTGACATCTACACTTGAGCATGATTTTGGAAAAACTTAATTAAGAGATTAAAAACAAACCAAGGATTTATAACAGTTTCTCCTTTATTAAGATCAAATAGGGAGCAGGAGAAATTACATCTTCATTTGGAAACAAATATCTGCAATTTGATGCTAAACCATATACTCTTTGAACATTTCTATATTTTTTCATAACAAGGTTGCATATGAGGAAACAATAACTAGAAAAGAGGTGTAACATTCGCTCAAGTACTATTAGGACTTATTAGTTATTTATGGGTAGTTGAGATGCAATCTCAAAAGAAAAGAGCTGAGATGAATTCAGTGATAGCTTTAACGGTCATCGGAAGTGATGAGCTGAGAGAAAGCTGATGAAATAAATTTGAACTTAATGCCCTGGATCTTGCATTTTCAATCAAACACATGTATTAAACATAATTAAAGATTTACCTTAATTAGCAATGAATTCAAGCTTAGAAACTTGTTTTGTAGCATGCATGGGTTGCAATAAACTAGATCCGAACCTAGTAGGTTGCTTCATTCTCCATAAATTAGAATTTACTTATGTTTACTGTATACAAAAACAGGAAATTAAGAGAGAAAAAAAGAGAGAAGTGCATTACGTTTATACCCCAAATTTTGAACAGTAAACTCCCAATAGGCTGAAGTCACTTAAATACTATGGCTGAGTGCATGGGCACCTCATATGTTGGACAAAACCACAAGTTATTCTCTCAATGTAAGATTGTAAGGCTTAATACTCATACTATTTTGATCATTCTCAAAATAAATGGCATGATCAGACTCAATGATTCTATTAGTGTGGGAAAGATAATAAAATTTCAAATCCCCTTGAGCATATACAATAGCCAATAAAATGACCACTAATAGTCTTCAGATCAAGTTTTCTTGATTGCAGATTATAAGGCCTCATTTCTGCCTAACATCCCTAGACATCAAAGTGACAAAGACTTGGTTTCTTCCTGACCACAATTCATAAGGAGTTTTGGGTAATAACTTGTTGGGTACCTGATTTAAAATGTAAGCTGCAGTTCTCAAAACTTCACCCCACATAAAATTTGGTAAGGTAAAGCTACTTAACATGAATTGTTCCATAACAATAAGGGTACAATTTCTTCTTTCTGCAATTCCATTATGTTCAAGAGTCTCAGGCATTGTGTACTGAGTTTCTATTCTATATTTTTGAAGAAATATGACAAAAGATCCACAATTATGGCCCATTTCATTATATTGTCCATAGTACTCACCACCTCTATCTATTGTTATTACTTTAATCCTTTTGCCCTTTTAGAGCTCAACACTAGCCTTAAAGGCTTGAAAAGCAAACAAGGATTCAGGCTTTTCAGTAATAAGCTCAACATGACCATAATGAGAAAAGTCACCGATAAATGTGATGAAATACTTATAACTACCTATAGCAGCATAAGTAAACGACCTATAGATATTTGTATGTATTAATTCTAGAACTTGTTGACTTATCTGAATTCTCTATTTTCTAGTTTTGGTAGTAAATTTTTCTTTAACCCAATCTACATAAGTGTAAAAATCAAAGAAATCTAGATTATATATTATACCATCTTTAATGAGAATTTCTATTATCTGTTTGGAAATGTGACCTAACTGTTTATGCCACAACACAGAGAAATTTCTTCAACTTTTACATGATTAGAGCTAACAGCAATTCATAACATGAGCATTGGATGATGATTTAATAGTATAAGAAAATAAATCAATCATACGTAAACCATCATATAGAGTGTTAGAACTTTTCTGTCACCAAAATTAAAAGTATAGCCACATCTATCAAAAATAGATATAGATATCAAGTTTCTCCTAATAGAAATAATATAAGATGTATCTTATAGTCTAACAACTCCTATGGTTTCAACTCTGGCCGTTAGTCCATTACCCATATATACAATCCGCTCTCCTTTATTGGTCATATCAGTAAGGAATTTGTTATATTAATAGTCGCATT
This sequence comes from Murraya koenigii, assembly GCA_025617385.1. Taxonomy (NCBI): domain Eukaryota; kingdom Viridiplantae; phylum Streptophyta; class Magnoliopsida; order Sapindales; family Rutaceae; genus Murraya; species Murraya koenigii. The sequence continues at coordinate 5,040,365 of CM046813.1, read as the reverse complement.
AGTAATCAACCCCTAAGTATTCGAAGGAATATTAACAAGATTAGATTCAAAGTTCACAAAAGCTAAATGAATACCTTTATTTTCTAGCCATGCTTTGAATCTCCTGCATTTAGCTTTCATGTGCCTATGTTTTTTACAAAAAAAAAAAGAATTTCCTTTAAAGCCTTCAGAAGTTGAACTAGAAGTAGAGAAGAATTGTCACATGAAGTTTTTGTTGACCTATACGGTCATACGGTATTTAATTTTGATGAGAACAAATTATGTGTCATGGGTAAAATAGAAAATGCATATATTTTATAATCTCACTAGTTTAGATGATCTTTATTATTATATTTCTTATAAAGCTAGTATGATTAAATTTATGCATGATTAGGCGTTTAAAAATTCAAGTTATTTTTCAGAACATTTTAAATGAATCATTATTTTCATAATATAAAGGTTTTATATTTAAAGAAAATAATGATTTTATAATCTCACTAGCTTAGATGATCTTTATTATTATATTTCTTATAAAGATAGTATGATTAAATGTATGCATGACTAGGCATTTAAAAGTTCAAGTTATTTTTTATAACATTTTAAATAAATTATTATTTTCATAATATAAAGGTTTTATATTTAAAGAAAATAATAATTTTATTAAGTTAGTTGTTTTAAAGTTTATAGCTAAATTAAAAAAGTTTTGAAAACTTTAAAATCCTGAAAATGGACCTTTTTGATTAATTATATAAAGTATTTAGGCTATAGTACAATTTCTGAAAGTTTAAGTCAAAACTGTAATTATAGAAAGTTTTCACTGTACCAATATTATAGCAATCGGCTGACTGGATACTGATAAGCTGAAAATCGATTACTCAAGATGAGCTCTCTGGAATTAAACGGCTAACCAGATACTGATAAGGTATAAACCGTTTATTTATAGTGAGCTCTCTAAAATTAAATGGCTGACTGAATGTTGATAAGCTGGAAACCAATTATTCAATGTGAGCTCTTTGGAATTAAACGGATGATCGGATACTCATAAGCTGGAAATCGGATATTTAAAAAGTCAATTGGTAGCTCTAACGGTAACATTAAACAGCAAGTTGGTTATTGTAAACTATAAATTAGTTATGAGCAAAAAGTCAATAAAGACTAGTTTTGAGCTCCAACTATAAAAAGACTTAATCAAATTCAAATCTTAACAATTTCAATAGTTATCATTAAGCTTATTACTGAATATATAATTGTTCTTTAGCCTTAAACTTGTAATCATTTTATTGAAATACTTTTTGGACTTTCAATTATAAAGACATATTGTGTGTGTAAGAAAAATCATTTAAAATGGAGTCATATGAGAGTGTCCATGATATGCACACTAGATTTATCGATATCGTGAATTCACTTGAAGTATTAGGAAGATCTTTACAAATAGTGAAAATGTAAAGAAGATTATTAGATCCTTACCAAAAGCATGGAGACCAAAGAGAGCGACCATAGAAGAAGCCAATGATCTTAACATTTTATCTCTTGATGATCTTATTGGTTCGCTTATCTTATATGAAAAGAATATTGCTAATGAAAGAATTGATAAAGATATAAAAAAGAAGAGCTTTGCATTCAAATCTTCCATAGTTGAAAGTGATGATGATGAGAGTGATTTCAAAGATGAATGCATTGAAATGATTGCTAAAAAGTTTAGAAGGATCGTCAGGAAGTAAATCAAGAGAAAAAACTTTAAGGATCTCATGAGAGAAAACCTTAAAGTAGAGAAAGAAAAAATAGAGACAATTATTTATTTTGAATGTAAAAAGTTGGGTCATATAAGATCAGAATGTCCTCTACTCAATTACCCAAAATCAAGAAAGAAAGCAATGATGGCAACATGGGATAATAATGATAAAGAATCCACTGACAAAGAGCAAGCTCATTAGATGTCAAACCTTGCTCTCATGGCATTTGGGGATGAATCATTCGACAAAATTGATAAGGTAAGTGATTCTCCTACCTATGATGGATTACATAATGCTTTTAAAGAATTGTATAATGAGTGGATGGAAATTGGTAAAAAGAATGTATATCTGAAAAAGAAATAGTGGAAATTTCAAATGAAAATAAATCTCTAAATACAAAGATTGTATAATAGAGTTGCATTATCAAATGAGAAACCTAGCACTTCACATGAGCATTTACCATTACATGTAAATGATTTGAAAAAGGAAAATGAAATACTCAAGAAAAAGAATATTGAACTTAGTGATGTTGTCTTAAAGCTTACAAATGGTCAAAAGATTTTGGATAACTTGTTTGGTTCATAAAAATGTGTGTTTAACAAAGGAGGCATTAGCTATAAGCCAAATTTGAAATAAAAGTACTATAAGAGTTACTTCATAAAAAGTTCCTCCATTAATAATCAAGTGGTGTGCCATTATTGCAATCAAAATAGTCATATAAAAAATAGTTGTTATGCAAGAAAAATGCTTATTATAGAATGAAATGTGTTTGGGTTCCAAAAGGAACTGTTGCTAACATTCAAGGGCCCATGAATGTTTAGGTACCAAAAAGCACAACTTGAATATTTTTTATAGGTACCAAAATCAAAGAATGGTGGAGAGTTCCTTCATGAAAGCTTGTGAAGATAGTCACTTGATCATGATGTAGGAAGAAAATAATGAGGCAAGATGATTTAATTATTTTGATAGCAATTCTTACTTTATTGATTATAAGTCATGGTCATTTAATTTATTTTTAGTAAATGTTTCATACCTATCTTATGATATCATGATATTGAGTGCACTAGCATGTTATGAGTAAAATTATCTTGCTATTGATTATGTTGAGTAGATCATAATGGATGGATAATAACTTAAAATTTTGAAAGTACGTATGTATGTTTACATGATTATATTGTCATTATGATTTAGATTTGTGATCATTGATTATTTCACTATGCATTAATTTTTCTTTTGTTCATATGATTGAATTATCATTGTGTATAACATTGAATGCATTATCATGATGGATAGATATATATGATGAGAGCATGCTAACTTATCATGATGGATTTGTTTTATTTTAATGATTGTATGATCTTTAATGTCATCTTCTTAATTGTCTATCGTCATTTTACATGCATTAAAATAAGTTTGAGACATTTCCTAATCAAGATGTGACAATAGATGGCATGCTCAAAGGGGAGTTTATATTTTCATTTATTTATAAAATTAGCATATGTGATTAATTTGTACTTATGAATATGATAGCTTATCTTAGTAGCTATGTTGATTTTGATGCTCTTTATATTGACATTATATACTTATGTTTTGCTTAAGTAAAAGAGAGATTAATGGATGCATTTTTTCATTTTATGTACAAGTGTATATGTTTGAATGTGCTTTGGATTATATAATCATGACATCCACACACACACACACACACACGTAGGGGGAACTGAAAATTATACTTTGATATTTGTAATCCATGCACACACTTAGGGAGAGTCTTTATAAATGTTCAAAATACAAGATGTGATTTGGTGATTATACTCCACTTAATGAAGTTGATCTTTTGTTTTGAAATTTTTGACAAATTATTGAATGTACATTTCATACTTGCCTTAAATAACATTGAAAGGAGGAGAAATACATGCACTTCCAGATATTGATACATATGAGATTATTTGAATTGAAATGTCACATTAAATCCTTAATGAGCTTCATTCTCTTGATTTTTAAAATGTGATTATTAATTATAAAGCCTAGATTGTTAATGACATATTCTTGTGATATATATTTTTTGGATATCTTAAAATTTGCATACATTAGTTGCCTCGTGGAAATTGATAGGGGGATATGTCTTATTTCTTAAATTTTGATGTGTCAAAGGGGATAAATATATGCATTTTAAAGTGTATTTAATGTTTTATGACATATTTAAGGCAAGTTCTAGATTGTTATATATGTTGTTTATGAATTATGTATGTCATATACTCAGGGGGAGTTTATATTTGTTAGTTGAAAATGTCAAAATACATAGTATTTGTTATCATAAAAAAAGAGCAAATTATTGATCTATACGATCATACAATATTTGATTTTGATGATAACAAATTACATATCATAGGTAAAATAAAAAATTTATATATTTTACAAACTCACTAGCTGAGATAATATTTACTATTATATTTTGTATAAAGTTAGAATGAATAAATGTATGCATGATTAGGCATTTAAAACCTTAAGTTATTTTTCATGATCTTTTAATAAATCATTATTTTAATAATATAAAGATTTTATATTTAAAGAAAATAATGATTTTATTAAGTTAGTTGTTTTTAAATTTATGGTCTAAATTGAAAAAATTTTGAAAACTTTAAAATCCTGAAAATAGACATTTTTGAATGATTTTATAAAGTATTTAGATATAGTATAATTTCTGAAAGCTTGGGTCAAAATTATAATTGTAAAAAGTTTTCACCAATTATTCAGGGTGAGCTCTTTGGAACTAAACGACTGACCAGATACTGATAAGTTAGAAACCGATTATTCAAGTTGAGCTCTCTGGACTGATAAGTTGGAAACTAATTATTCAATGTGAGTTCTCTGAAATTAAATGACTGATAGAATACTTATAAGCTGGAATCCAGATATTTATAAAGTCAATTGGTAGCTCTAATAGTAACATTAAAAGACAAGTCAATTATTTCAAACTAAAAATCGATTATGAGCAAAAAGTCAATAACGGCTAGTTTTCAGCTGCAACTATAAAAATGCTCAATTAAATTCAAATTTTAAGATTCTAATAGTTATCATTGAGTTTGCTACTGAATATACAATTATTTTTTAGCTTTAAAAATGTAATCATTTTATTGAAACATACTTTGTTCTTTTAATTGTAAACACATATTGTGTGTGTGATAGAAATCATTTTGTAAACTATATTGTAAAATCAATTTGAACGGTTGTAAGTGTTGAGATATAGTTGAGTTAAGAGATTGAGAAATGAAGTATCTTAATTATTGGAGTAGGATATGTTGAAATTAACAAAATGGCGATGGATGACATTGATGTAGTAATGCTCAGTATAATAGATAAATTATATGTTCGGAAATGAATTTTTTTGAAAGTAAAAGAAATGAAAGAAAGATAAAGGAAGCCTACGAGGATGAATGCGAAGCCGCACTTGTTGAATGCGAAGCCGCACTTGTTGAATTTTATGAAGCACATGGGCTGCACCATGCAAATTCCAGGCTGGTGTTTTCTCCAAATTAAAGCAGCCTACGTGCACTTGTTTACTCCTTAGTTTGTTTGTTGATTACAGGTTTTCAACTTATAGGGAAGAAAATACTTTGAAGATTAAAAGGAATTCAAATTTTTTATTATAATTTTGAATTTGAGGGTAGGTAGCAAGTTGTGGCGTTGTTACTCTTAGACCTCTGGCATTGTTACTAAAACTAGTTGATTTGACAATTTTACTAGAATTTTGCATTTTTCTAGTGTGGGAATATTTTGTTTTGTTGTGTCGAGGAACTGTAATGGAATTATAATATTAAATCATTTGTTTAATAGTTTTTTCGGACTTTAACAATGTTCACAATCCTGAATCAAATCAGCAATAAATTTGTGTTTGTAAAATTCAAACTAATAATAATGAAATTGACACAAAAAATAAAATTATTCCAGCAAAATCAAATATTAATATTAATAATTGCCACCAAAAAATTAAAAGTAATTTCAATTCCCACAAAATAATTTAAAATAATTCCACCAGATTAAATATTCATTATTTGAATGAATTTCAATATTAATTTTTAATTAATTAATTTTATATGAGAGATAGTATACACTATAAGAAAACTAACAATAAATGGCAGATAATATTCTAAGTAAAATTGTATATATTGTAAAAGAATGACATACTCATGATAGAATATCGTTGTATCATGGATTAAGATCGTTTCTGATAGAATTATTGTTTATCAAATAGTAATGATAGAATCATAATAGAAAATTGTTCCATCAAGAAATCGTGATAGAATTGTGATTTTCACTGTTTTCTACGAAATTTTAATATTTTATTTTAAAAAAATTAATATTTTAAAAAATAAAAAATAACGCTGCAATTTACCATAGGTTTGCTTAAAAAACACAAATTTTGTTTAAGTGCTAGACATTCACTCAGTCACTCTCCATTTTGCCTCACTCTTTCATTATTTGAAACCCAAGAATTAATGTTACGTTTACTTAACAACAATGGAAATCAGAATAAAGGAATTAGAATAAAAAAGTTGTTCACATATAAAATGAAAACTTAGAATCATTAATAGAGTTGTGATTCTCAAGAGAAGGGGAGAAGGGAGAATCAGAACTTTATTAATTGGAATGAAATTTTTACCCTCAACTAAATTTCCTAATACCCATTTTATCATTGATTTAAATACTAATTAAAAAATTAAATAATAATAATAATAATAAAATTAAAAAATTGTAATTACAATAATATTTTAATAAATAATAACAATAAATAATTATAATAATATTTTAAATAATAATAAAAAAATTATAATTTAATTAATAAATTATAATAATAATAGTATTTTAATAAATAAATAATAATATAATAATAATGAAATGAATAAATAATAATTATTAATTATATTTATACTTTAATAAATTCCAAAAGTTGTAACCTCCTTCAAAGTCAAAATTATAATAAAAAATTGAATTCCTTTCAATTCTTCAAACTATTTTCTTAGAACCACAAAGAAATTGAGTAATAAACAAGGCTTTAATTTGAAGAAAACACCCAGCCTTGAATTTGCATGGTGCCGCCATGTGCTTCATAAAATTCAACAAATGTGGCTTTGCATTTATCCTTGTCGGCTTCATTTTTCTTCTTTTTTTCTTATTTAAATCATTTATTTAATAGTTTTATCAGAGTTTAACAATGTATAGAATCTTGAATCAAATCAGCAATATATTTGTGTGTGTAAAATTCAAATTAATAATAATGAAATTGAGACAAAAATAAAGTTATTCCAGCAAAATCGAATATTAATATTAATAATTGCCACCAAAAAATTAAAAGTAATTTCAATTCCCACAAAATAATTTAAAATAATTCCACCAGATTAAATATTCATTATTTGAAATGAATTTCAATATTAATTTTTAATTAATTAATTTTATGTGAGAGATAGTATACAGTATAAGAAAACTAACAATAGATGGCAGATAATTAGTGACAGATTCTAAGTAAAATTGTATATATTGTAAAAGTATGACATAGTCATGATAGAATATCGTTGTATCATGGATTAAGATGATTTTATGATAGAATTATTGTTTATCAAATAGTAATGATAGAATCATAATAGAAAATTATTCCATCAAGAAATCGTGATAGAATTGTGATTTTGACTATTTTCTATGAAATTTTAATGTTTTATTTTATTTAAAAAAATTTAAAAATTAAAAAATAAAAATAAATGCTGCAATTTACCATAGGTTTGCTTAAAAAACACAAATTTTGTTTAAGTGTTAGACATTCACTCAGTTACTCTCCATTTTGCCTCACTCTTTCATTATTTGAAATACTAGAATTAATGTTACGTTTACTTAACAACAATGGAAATCAGAATAAAGGAATTATGGGAATCAGAATAAAGGAATTAGAATAAAAAAGCTGTTTACATATAAAATGAAAACTTAGAATCAAAATGAGAACAGTGTGAGGTCCACAATTTTCAAAATCATTAATAGAGTTCTGATTCTCAAGAGAAGGGGAGAAGGGCGAATCAGAACTTTATTCACTGGAATGAAATTTTTACCCTCAACTAATTAAAAAATTAAATAAAAATAATAATAAAATTAACAAATTGTAATTACAATAATATTTTAATAAATAATAACAATAAATAATTATAATAATATTTTAAATAATAATAAAAAATTATAATTAAATTATAAATTATAATAATAATAATAGTATTTTAATAAATAAATAATAATGAAATTAATAAATAATAATGATTAATTATTACTATTTTAATTATTTTTTATTATTACTATTTTAATAATAATAATAATTATTATTATTTAATTAATAATAATAATAATAATAATGAAGAATAATAATTATAGTTAAAATAATATTTTTAAATAATTATGATAATATTTTAATAAATAATAATATAATAAAATAATGAAATTAATAAAATTTTCTAATAATGAAGGTAAAAGAATTATAATTATAATAATATTTTAATAACTACTAATAATATAATAATAATATTTTATCCAAATATATATGTATGCAAAAGGAAGTACTACACCACAACTTTTGGATATATATATTTACACACACACAATTTAATAAGGTCCAAAATTTGTAACCGCCTTCAAAGTGAAAATTATAATAAAAATTTGAATTTCTTCCGATTCTTCAAAGTCAAAATTATATATTTGGATCAAATGAACTCCTGAAGACCAAAAGGAAGTTGTACACCACAACTTTTGGATATATATACATATACTTCAATAAATTCCAAAAGTTGTAAACTCCTTCAAAGTCAAAGTTATAATAAAAAATTGAATTCCTGTCAATTCTTCAAACTATTTTCTTAGAACCACAAAGAAATTGAGGAATAAACAAGGCTTTAATTTGAAGAAAACACCCACCCTTGAATTTGCATGGTGCCGCCATGTGCCTCATAAAATTCAACAAATCTGGCTTCGCATTTATCCTTGTCGGCTTCATTTTTTTCTTTTTTTTTTTTTATTTAAAAAAATCAATTTCGAATATATAATATATCTATATATAGTAAGCATTGCTTCATCGATATCATCCATCGCCATTTTGTTAATTTCACCATATCCTACTCCAATAATTAAGAATTAAGATGAGTTCATTCGATGACCAACTCATGAAACCATTAAAGGATGAGGAAGATTTCATGTTGATCATGGAGCTTGCTCTCAGCTCATCACTTCCGATGACCATGAAAGCTATCATGGAGCTGGGTGTGTTAGAGATTTTAGATAAAGCTAGTCCATCCCAGCTCTCTTCTTCTGAGATTGCATCTCGGCTGTCCACAAATAACCAAGAAGCTCCAACAGTACTTGATCGAATGTTACGACTCCTTGCTCGTTACTCTTTCCTAACATGTAATCTTGTCCCAAATAAAGATGGAAATGTTCAAAGATTTTACGGTTTAGCATCAGTTTGCAGATATTTGCTTCCAAATGAAGATGGAGTTTCTCTTGCTCCGTATTTCCTCTTTTTACAGGAGAAACTTACTGTAGATCCTTGGTTTGTTTTCTAATTTCTCGACGACATCTTTCATGAGTCATGAAAATTGATTTACAACATTCTAAAGAACTTTTTACATTGTTGTTAAAGTGTGTTTCCCCACGAAATTGGTGCTAACGTTCACACATGTGCATTTTTAATCACTCCTATACAGTATTTCCATTTATTTCTTTTAAAATTTTCTTTTCTTAATTTCAGTATATGTGAAGGAAATTCATATCTCCGAATTGAACAGGTACCACATGAAAGATTGTTTAATAGAAGGGACCTTACCTTTTATGAAGGCACATAATGCAAAAAATACATATGAGTATCTTACGAAAGATGCTAGAAGACGGAACCTCTTCAATCAATCAATGCGGAATCACACGTCTTTAGTTATGAAAAAAATTCTTGAGATCTACAAAGGATTTGAAGAGCTAAACCAGTTGGTAGATGTTGCGGGTGGTTTAGGCGCAAATCTTAGTTTAATAGTGTCTAAATACCCACAAATTAAGGGCATTAATTTTGACTTGCCAGATGTCGTTAAAGATGCACCCTCTTATCAAGGTATTCCCTTAATTTAACAAAATAGTAACAAAAATTCATTTGTTTTTAGAAATGATCACACATATGCATTGTTGGATAATTTGCTTAGATGAAATGCTGTTGGGTCACTATAGCCGAAGGACATAAGTTTTCTAAATGGGGTTTGTGTCACCATTTTGGAAAAACTGGTGTATCTATGGCAATTTCACCAAAGTTTAGTCATCGTTATGCTATCCCTCAATTAATTTAAACATAGTATATTCTATAAATATATAGTTACTAATTTAAAAAATATATTTTAAAATCTTGCTTGTTTGAGTTTTATATCGCCCTTAATTATCAGTTGAAAACACATATATAATCTGCTTTTCCTTTTTGTTTTAATTTCTCTTGTAGGTGTGGAGCATGTTGGAGGAGATATGTTTGTTAAAGTTCCTAAAGCACAAGCCATTTTTATGAAGGTTAGTGCTTAATTTAATTTTCGGTCAACCCAAGTGCTTGACGGAGTTGTTTTTAAATAGTTCGCTTTCATTGATTACTTGAATTCAAATCGTGAGCAAGTACGTACTTAGGAAGGTAAAAATTTAATTTGGGCTTCACAGCAACTATACTTTGAAAAAGGAAATTCAATTAAATAGGGATTCTTTTATTAACGAATAACTACGTAAGTTCTAGAGAGATTTCTGAAAATTTCCAATAAATTAATTTTCTTATAAAACTTCAGTGGATACTTCACAACTGGTCTGATGATCAATGCTTGAAGATACTAAAGAATTGCTACGATGCTCTACCGAAATCCGGGAAGGTCATTGTGGTAGAAGCTTTAATTCCAAGTTCTAGTGAGACTGATATTGTTAGCAAGATTAACGATATGCATGACATGCAAATGTACGCTGTACTTCCTGGAGCAAAGGAGAGGACAATAGAGGAGTTTAAAGCCTTGGCAACAGGAGCTGGGTTTGGTGCTGTTAAGCTTGTCTGCCGTGCTTACAGCTATTGGGTTGTTGAATTCCACAAATGATCTGAGCTTTGATAAGCGTACAAGTCATTTTAAGATTCAAAAATTAAAGAAAATAAATTGCAGACGCCTGTCCTTATTTTGTCTGTATCCGCTTCCAATTCCGGTCATGTTTGAATATTATCTTCTTAATGCAAGTTGGATATTCCTTGCTTGTTTCTCTTACCTTTAATTCTCTATTTCGATATTGCGTTTTGTGCATGCATGCTCAAAGAAAATTATTCGATTCATTTATACTAATTGAGCTCTAGAAATTGTTATAGAGATAAGTCCACGTGCACGTTGAGACAAGTAATATGAATTATATGACGATCATGCAATCTCGATCAAAGCCATTTTGACGTATGTATATACAGAAAGAATCAGCATCGATATTGATAGGAATCATACAAATATCTTTCTCGGTTAAATGGAGGGTAAATACTCCTTGACTTCATATATCTTACGTTAAGTACTTGTCAAGTCTTGATATTTTAAAAAAAAAAAAATTCAGGACACTTTATTTAATATGTGACACTCATACCTTTTTTCTTTTTATATTTTTACAATAATGCCCTCGCAACTATATTCTTAGAGACATTAATTAATTTACCTATAATAAAAGTTTAAAAATATTAACCCTAAAAGTAAAATAATATAAATATAAAATTTTTCCTATTTTCTTATGTCTAGGATTAATAATTAAATTAATTTCTTATAAATAATAATTAGCTAAATTATTGGAATGTATTAAGCATTATTTTAAAATTGTAGTAAGGGTATTTTTTATAAAAAAAAAAAAGAGCATGAGTGTCAATTAATTAATAGTAGGGGTGTCTTGAAGTATTTTTTAAAATATAAAGACTGAAGAGAAGCTCAAATGACACTGGCCTAATTAAAAAACTAAAAACTTTTATTATTAAGTGAAAACAATCACACTAGGACAAGGCAATGCAAGCTCAACACTCTAGAGGATTACAAAGGGATACGGATATTCACCACCTAATGATGTTGTTGTGCAAATTTTAATGCACTCCCAAGCACATAAATCTATTGAAGTATAGATTATGAATAATGAAAGGCTGCTAATTTTTAGGAAAGTAAAATTTAATCTAAGTTAATTATAATTTTACCCTAGTTGAAAAGAAAATATTTTATTTGAAAAAATAAAAACTGAAGATGCAATTAAATTAAAATATAAACAAATAAATTGACACGAGAATTTAAGAGAATGAAGTTACGAGGGTTTTAGAATTCATCACTGTTTAACTTAAAAATTTTCTTATTACTAATAAATTCATAATTGTAGAGTGAAAACTAGAAATCAATCTATATTAATTCATAAATTTAACAGTTAAGTATAATTAAAATAAATCTTATGTAGATTAATTCTTTACTTAATAGTATGATATCTAAATATCTCATGTAAATAATATTGAATAATAAAAAGTCAAAATTTTTTTAAGCACTATGTGTAAATAATTTAATGAAAGACACAGAATTAAAGATAATCATATATAAACTTTATAAATCTAAGCATAAATTTAATTAGATATTAATCCTAACAATCAGTAATGCATGATAGAATTGGTGAAAAGATTTAATAATATTCAACCAGACATGTGAAATAAAAATCATAAACATTAAAGCACATAAGAGTAGGGAATCAATTGAATAAAAAATAATTTATTTCATTGAACAAGGCTTCAAATTATTTGATCAAAGAATTAAAACTTCAATTAGCTAGTGAATTTTTGGTATGGAAAAGATTTATGATTTTTAATGTGGTGTATTTAAATATGATTCATGGACATGTGAAAACTAAATTATCTTTCTAAATAACAAGAATCACAACGAAAAAAAGAACGGCCTGCAAATGATATGAGTGTAAAAGAGATAATTGTTGGAGAATTTGAAGGATGAAACACAAAGTTTATTAGAGAAAGTTCAAGAATATTACAAGAACAATTCACACACTCTCACAAATCGCTCTCAGGGGCTTTGTTATACTTCTTATGCTTTCTTACTCTTAGACTTATATTTCACAACACAATAACATAGATATTTGTAGTGAATAAAACACAAACATAATCATAACAATACACATCACCTAGCACATTCCACCAACCTTTCATCATAACACCAACCATATTCCACTCACCTAACATGCTCTAAAGGAATCCTTTAATGGCATCAAATGTGTAAAGCTAACCTCCACTCAACATTGTAGACCCATGATGATGAAGCATGATGATGGAGCATGATGATGGAGGGCCATGTACAACTCAACACCTTATTATTTTGTAAAAAAGTTTATTGTTTTCAACACTCCCCCTTAAACTTGTTTCTGTGACTCTAAGTCTTCTTGCTCGAGGAGTTTAGTGAAATTATCACCAACTTGTTCTTTGGCTTTATTCTTCTTTTTTTGATTGAACAATGCCCTGTAGGAATATGCATTTAATCTTCTTTTTCGTACTTGTACTTTTTCTCCTTCACTTTCGCCGTTAATTTCTTTGATCTCCACAGCCAATTGTTTCATAACACCCAATGAATTTCTCAATCTGATAAAATCTTCTTGTTTCAATGGCTTAGTAAATATATCAGCTACTTGATCTTGAGATTTAACATACTTTATTTGTACATCCTTTCTTTCAATACACTCCCTTATGAAATGGTAGCGAGTGTCAATATTCTTACTTCGATCATGGAAGACTGGATTCTTTGATAGGGCAATTGTAGACTTGCTGTCGACAAAGATCTCAGTTGGATCTATTTGGAGCAAACCCAACTCCTTCAACAAATTTCTTAGCCAAATTGCATGGCAAACACTTGAAGTAGCAGTTACATACTCAGCTTCACAGGTGGAAAGTGTGACAATTGGCTGCTTCTTTGACATCCATGTGAAAGCAGTGTTTCCCATGAAGAACACAAATTCAGAGGTACTCTTTCGATCATCTAAATCTCCATTCCAATCGCTATCGCTATATCCAACAAGCTTGTAATCATCAGAGAACGAGTATAATAAGCCAAAATCAATTGTACCTTTTATATAGCGAATGATTCTTTTTGCAGCTTTAAAATGGGTGATTGTTTGATTCTCCATATAGCGACTAACGAGCCTAACGACATAGAGAATGTCTGGCCTCGTACATATCAAGTAACGCAAACTTCCAACAAGGCTCTTGAAAAAAGTTGGATCAACTCTTTCTTCTTTGTCATGTTTGGACAATTTGACTCCGCATTCCATTGGCGTACTTACGGGCTTGCAATCATGCATCTTGAACTTCTTAAGTATTTCCCTTGCATAGCATTCTTGGGAAATGAATATGCCTTCTTCCTTTTGCTTGACTTCAATGCCCAGGTAGTATGCCATTAGTCCAATGTCAGTCATCTCGAACTCTTTCACCATCACTCTCATAAACTCTTCAAATAAGTTTAGATTGCTTCCAGTGAAAATGAGATCATCACATACATGCATACAATCAAGATGTCTTCATCTTTGACTTTGATGTAGAGAGCATGTTCATGTGGGCATTTGGTGAAGCCATTCTTTTTGAAATATTTGTTGATTCTGCTATTCCATGCCCTTGGTGCTTGCTTTAACCCATAAAGTGCCTTCTTCAATCTCAGAACTTTGTCTTCATATCCTTCCACCACATAGCCTAATGGTTGTTTGATGTAGACTTCTTCTTTGAGAAATCCATTTAAGAAAGCAGACTTTACATCCATTTGATGAATCTTCCACTGTTTTTAGGCTTCTAAAGAAATGATTAGTCTTATAGTTTCCATTCGGGCTACAGGAGCAAATACCTCATCATAGTCGATGCCAGCTTTTTGACTATAGTCTTTTGCAATTAAGCTCGCCTTGTGCCTTTTAATCTCACCCTTGACATTTCTCTTCGTCTTGTAAACCCATTTGACATCGATGGCTTTGTGACCTTTGGGAAGTGTAGTAAGTTCCCAAGTGTCATTCTTCACTATGGCTTTGATTTCTTCATCCATTGCGATTCTCTATTTTTCATCTTGTACAGTTTCTTCGAATTAAACTGGCTTACAATTAGCAAAGAGGCAAAATAGAGTGAGATTATCATGTCTCTCAGTTTTGAAGACTCCTCGTGCGTTCTTCAGTTCTTTCATTTAAGAAAGATGGTGGTGAATCTTTATGTGTGGTTGATGCTGGTGAGATAGGTGGACTAATTGGCTCTTGTTGTTTTTCTACTACTTGCTCCTTCATTGTCTATTCATTTTCTTCAAAAGGAAAAAAAATTAAGTCATCCAAACGAGAGCCAAAATCCCATTCTCCTTCTTCCTCAAAGATTATATCTCGGCTAATCACGATTTTTCCGTTGTCTGGATTGTACAACTTGTATCCTTTAGAATTGATGTCACAGCCGATGAAAATGAACTTCTCACTTTTATCATCTAGCTTGGCTCTTCTCTCGTCTGGTACATGTACATGGGCAATGCTTCCAAAAACTCTCAGATGGGTTATGCCAAGCTTTCTTCCACTCCATGCTTCTAGCGGTGTCTTGCCCTACGCACTTCTTTTTGGAGATCGGTTGGATAAATAGATTGCACAAGCAACAGCTTTAACCCAAAATTCTTTGGGTAGTCTTTTGCTCTTGAGCATACTTCTCGCCATGTCGAGGATAGTTCTGTTCTTTCTTTCTGCAGCACCATTTTATTGGGGGGATCTCAGAACTGTCAAAGGGCGTCGTATTCCATTTTCTTCACAAAACTTCACAAATTCTTTGGATGTGAACTCTCCACCTCGATCAGATCTCATGGCCTTGATTTTGTGTCCACTTTCTTTCTCCACTGCAGCTTTAAACTTCTTGAAAACTTTAAAAACTTTTGATTTCTGCTTTAAAAAATACACCTAAGTTTTTCTTGAAAAATCATCTATGAAAAGAAGGAAGTAGTTACTTTTACCAAGAGAGGTTGGCTTGAATGGACCGCACACATCAGTATGAATAAGCTCGAGTGGCTTCCGAGCTCTTGAGTTTGACTCATTTGGAAAACTCTTTCTAAATTGCTTGCCAAGTAAACATCCATCACAAACTTGATTGGGATGATTGATTGAAGGTAGACCTTTCACCATGTTCTTTCTTGATAGTAGCTTTAGTCCACTAAAGTTGAGATGTCCATATCGAAGATGCCAAATCCAAGTTGGATCTTTATGACAAGCCTTGAGACACTTTGCAACATCATTTTGAATATTTAAAGGAAACATTCTATTCTTCAACATTCTCACTTTTGTAATTAGGTTTTCTTTGTCATCTCTTTAAAAAAAGACTATAATCTTTAAGATGAATATTATAGCCTTTTTTTAAAAGTTGACCTAAACTTAGAATGTTGCTTTTCATATTGGGCACATAGTAAACATTTGAAATTAGTTGGTGGCTACCATCTTTTATGTGAAAAAGGATGTTACCTTTTCCCTTCACTGGTACTTTTGAATCATCTCCAAAAGCGACGCTACTATTCACTGATTCATTCATCTCCACAAACATGCTTCTGTTTCCGCTCATGTGATTGCTAATACCTGTGTCAAGATACCAAGTATTTTCTTGACCTCCATTGTTGTCATTACGTGCTAGTAAAAGTGTGCCATCTCCATCATTCTTCTCTTCAACATAATTCACTTTCTCATCTACTATGTTGCTTGGAATTCTGCACTCTAAAGCATAATGCCCAAACTTTTGATAATTATAGCACTGTACTTGAGATTTTTCATACCTCGATCTTGGATTTTTTCTTCCTCACCCTCTGTTTGAGCTTTCTCCTCTTTCATTATTGAAGGATTTTTTGTTGTTGAAATTCTAGCCTCGTCCATGACCACGACCTCTACCTCGTCCTCGGTCTCTTCTTCAGACATAGTGCCTTCTCTCGTTGCTGACGCTTTCTTCTCTTTTCTTTGAATTGATTTCCATCATGAAGAGTTGTTCTTCGATCCCTTGCTTCTTCTTCATTTTTTCTTCATAAGCTTGTAACCTTCCTTGAAGTTGCTCGATCGTCATAGCCTCCAAATCTTTAGTCTCTTCTATTGTTACTACAATGTGGTCAAACTTGGAATCTACTGATCGAAGTATTTTCTCAATAATCGTTAGTTCTCTCAACTCTTCACCATTTCTTTTTAATTCATTAGCAACAGTCACAACTCTAGTAAAGTAATCAAAAATTGATTCTGATACTTTCATGCGTAAGGACTCAAATTCACCTCTTAGTGTTTGAAGACGAATTTTCTTAACTTATTCCGCTCCTTTGTAAGAGGTTTCTAACTTCTCCCATGCTTTCTTTGAGGATGTTGCGCCAGCGATATTTTCAAAAGCATCTTCATCTAATGATTGAAAGATGAGATACTTTGCTTTATTCTCTTTCTTCTTTAAGTCTTTCAAATTCTCCTTTTGTGCCACAGTTAAAGTACCTTCATTTTTTGGTACTATAAAGCCCTTTTCCACGACTTCCCACACATCGTGTGCACCTAATAGAGCCTTCATTTTGATGCTCCAATTGTCAAATTTGCTCCCTTTCAATTTTGGAACTTGAAATGGCTTCATACCACCATTTGCCATATCTCACAAATCAAGCGAGAATTTAGAGATTCTGAATGCACGAATGAATCCGGAACGTCGAAAAACCTTTGGGAGGTCTTAGGTCAACTTTGGTCAACGGTCAACGGTCAAGAGTCAACGGTCAACGGTCAGTTCGAGTGACTGACTCGGTTCGGCTTGATCCAGCTTGATTCGACTTGGTCCGGTTCGGTCTAGTTCGGCTTAACACATTTCAACTCAGTGAGTCAACTCAGTTTATGGATGGCAAACTTCCGACGGCGATTTCGGGCTCGTCCGAACTCCAATCAGGCTGACTCTTGCAGCGCTGCGTTCGTCTCGTTCAGAGCTTTGATTTGATATGCTACACGACTATTTTATCCTCCAAACCTAGCTCTGATACCAATTTGTTGGAGAATTTGAAGGATGAAACACAAAGTTTATTAGAGAAAGTTCAAGAATATTACAAGAACAATTCACACACTCTCACAAATCGCTCTCACGGGCTTTGTTATACTTCTTATACTTTCTTACTCTTAGACTTATATTTCAAAACACAATAGCATAGGTATTTATAGTGAATAAAACACAAACATAATCATAACAATACACATCACCTAGCACATTCTACCAACCTTTCATCATAACACCAAACATATTCCACTCACTTAACATGCTCTAAAGGAATCCTTTAATGGCATCAAATGTGTAAATTTAAACTCCACTCAACATTATAGACCCATGATAATGAAGCATGATGATGGAGGGCCATGTGCAACTCAACACCTTATTATTTTGTCAACAAGTTTATTGTTTTCAACAATAATCTTGATATCTATTAAGATAATTGTTAGGCTAAGTTATGATCTTGAGAATTAGGGTGCTAATAAGATAATCTCACCATAGGCCAGGAACATGTTGGAGATTAATAAAAAATAGAGCAAAACACAGAGTTTTCATGTGCCCAATTCATTAGTTTCATCATTTAAGTCGCATGGGCACTTGAGTCACTTAGTTTGACCAAGTCGATGGATGGTTAAAAAGGTTTGCAAGAGCAAGAGAGGGCTATAAAATAATGATTTTCAGTTTTACTTGACGGAAAATAGGGAATTTAGGAAGGGTTTCTTTGAAAAACAATCTTGAAAGATAAATCAATTTTTTGTTTCTTGGATCTATAGTAGTAAGTCACATGTGGTTTTGATTTTATTGAAAAAAAATCTTTTGTATTGTTTTTTTTTTTAACCCTTGTAAGGGCTCGAACCCTTACTTTCAATATTGTGAGTGCAATGGCTCTCTCATTAGGCTATAAGCCCATTGGTAAATCTTTTGTATTGTTTGTCATTGTTGATTTATTTTTTAGATTTGCAGATGTTGAATTAAGTTTTTAACTAGTACTATTATTATGTTTATTATGTCCCATGTTGGGTAATATTTGACAATTTATATCAACAAACTAAAAGCATTGACATCAAGAAGTTTTAGAGAAATAATCATGCACAACTCTAATTTTTTGAATAAGGGACATGAAGATATTTTTTTAACCACAACATCTTTTGAATTGTAACTAAAAAGATGGACTTTAAAATTTTTTAATACTCAAAAGCATAATAGAAATAGTATAATATGTCTAGTACAGTAATAAATAAAATTTACAATTAAAAAAATATATCTCACCATTTAGTAATATTAAAATTATTTTACATAATATTTAAAAAAATTACATTTTTATATTTATTTCAATATTATATTTCTATTTGTTATAAAATTAACTTAAATACAATAAAATATGTGTAATATATTGTGAAATATTAAAAAATTTTAATGTTGAAATTATTTTAAAATGTATATATTCTTATATTTATTTATATTTTATTATATTTAAAGAATTTTGAAAAATAATATAAAATATATAAATTTCACGAATATTGATTCATGAGCACAATTAACATAATTTGAGAATAATGATTGATTAGTAAAGATTAAGTCAATAAATCTTTATGCGGATTGATAATCAATCTTTCTTAATCACTAATTAAGATCGAGACAATCAATTATTTGATTGATTTTTTTGATTCTGTCAATACTATTAGATTCTTATTATCCTCTCTCTTGTTGGCAAAGGAAACATTTTTAACTCCCAACTTGCTTTACAAAAAAAATTGTAAACCCTTGATTTTGATTTAAGGTCCCATCTAAGTGTCATGCAACAATACTGGAAGCATTTCTTTGAAGCTTGTCTATAAAATCTTCCAATCGTTATCATGTACATTTTTTTTAGGGATCTTGAAAAAACATGAGTAAATTCCTTTGATCAAAGATTTTTATTATCATTATTATAAAAGTCATTCCTTTGATCTTTTTTAAGGAAATCTTTATTCAAGGATTTTATTTTCACTCCTTTGATCTTGATATGAAATTCTTTCATTTAAAAATCCATTCCATCTAACTTGTCAAGTAAAACTTCAATTTTGAGAATTTCTTTTCATTCCATTTTCTTTTGATATCATTTCCTTTATGATGGTTGACGTGGTAGTGGATGATGCGGTTGAACAATTTTTTTTTTTTGGTAAAGAAATTGGATAACAATTAAAAAGGAACTATATCTCTTTCCTTTCGACCACAATGCTCCGAAAACCCATCATCGACATAGTATCATAAAGAATTTTAAAAATAATATTATTTATTCATAAATAATTAATAATATTACTATATATTATATTTATTTGAAAATATAATAATACTATTTTTATTTAAAATTTTAAAAATAACGGTACTATATATATTTAATATTAATAATTAATAATAATAAATAGTTTATTCTAAGAAACTATTAATTTTGTACAATATTATTAATAAGAATTTTTTATTTGTGTTGCTCTTATCAGTAATTTTTAATTTAAATAATTAAAATTAAAATTAAAAAAATGATTTTCATAATAAAGAAATTAATAATTATTATTAATTTATAAATATAATATAATAAATATTTTATTCTTCAAATATATATATATTTTTATTAATAGTGTAGTTAAAAATTATAATTCTTTAAATAAAGGTAAAATTGTAATTTGAAATCATTTGCACCTAATCTAAGATAAAGTAAACACATAAATTGGATTCTATTTCTGATTCCATACTCTTATTTCAGTGGAAGTAAACAATCTATTTTCACTCTCACTCCACACTCCCAATCCCAAGATTTTCACGAATGTAAACTGTTGATGCTGTTTTCTGCGTGCCCTCAAATAGTACCTATAGACTCCTGCTCGCGGTGTACTCGAGCTCGAGCAGAAGTGTTCTCCGATTTCAGTTCTCCTTTATTCATCAGAATAGCGGCCTTCTCTAACCTGTACTCACGAAAACAAAGTCAGGGGTCGCCGGGTGTTTTTCCGGCGAAAACCCTCTGACGCTCAAGTCAGTAATCGGGTTGTTCTTGTTGTATCACTCTTTGATAGAGAGACCGGAAAATTAAAGGGGTATTTTGGTCCTTTTTCTATACAAATAGTTTCCCCGAAAAAATAAAAAAATGGAGAACAATCTGAAGAAGAAGAAGAAGAAAAATTTCGGAACCCCGCAACTTACACTTCGATTTTCTCTTATACTTCCGTTTTCCCGCCCTTTTTCCTCTTCGGTGCTGCCTTTCCCGCGTCTATAGTGCTTGGACCCTCTGACAGCCAGCATTACTGTGGGATTTCCTGGGAATGCGGGACTGTCTGGTGGGCATGGTTTCACATGGCCCGATCATGGTGTCGGGCGTGTGCGCATGGAATGATGACTCTGTGGGGACGTGTGCCGGCCATTGGTAACAGTTGTGTCACCATACCGCGTGGGGTATTGGTCAAGCATCGATCGTCGTGTTGAGTTGCTGGGGAGACGGGTCGGGCTGTCTCGAATCGGCTGTATCTAGATCTTGCCTTTCCTCCGTGCCGTGACCAACATGACTGAACCGTGCTTGGAGGATTCGAAGACCTCGAGCAGAAGAATACGCTCGGGTTTCGACCAGCATTGAGGTTCCTCGACCTTGACCAACTTTGACTAGGCTTATGAAGACATCGAGCAGAAGAGTGAGCTCGGGCTCTACCAGTCTTGGACTCCTCGACCTTGACCAGCTTTGATGCCTAATGAAGCTGTCTTTGTGCTAGCGGTCGGGTCTTCTACTCGAGATGGGTTGACCTCGAGGTCTTTTGCTTGCGCTGGGTTGGCCTCGAGAAGGCCTGCTCGATATTACCCCAACATAAATGCTACCTTAAAGTTTTTAAAAATGAGGAAATACTTTGAATATAATTAATTTCAAGAGGAAATAATCTAAAATTTACCTAATAGATTATTCAAAACAGATGTAACACATTTACATTTATAAACATATATATATATATATATATATAACTATTATTTTTAACTTATTGATTTCAATCGTGAGCATTCAAATTAGATCTTGGGGTCTTCTTTTTTCAGATTTCAGTAATTGAAATTCAAAGAAACAAAAGCTGCTGATAAGGAAAATTAAATTTATATTTTATTTCCAATGAAGATCTAATGAGATTAATCCAATTAGCGGTTCTTCGTGTTCCTGTCACTCTTGTTGATGATGATAAACCTTTCGCTGGATTATCACTAGCTAACTTATTATCTAAATTCATTGGTAGAATGGAGCAAAATGTCAAAAACTATTTATTGATAATGCTAGCTGAGCTTTCTTTTGTCTTATAATAAATCCGATTGATTGAAAATTGGCAGCATTATATTTGTCCTTTTCTTTCAAATAGATTAATCACAAACTACTATTAATTTCCTGTGAAATGCCAGCAGCAAATTTTCTTCCTATCGTACCTCCTAGCCTGGAATGGAACACGATTCCAAACTAAAGAGATTTATTATTGCTTGAAAATGATTTGCCATGCACCCCAAATTTGCTTCCACGGGAATCTGACAAAGAGAAATTAAGGATTAGGACAAAAGAGTTGAAATGGAAGATCGAAGTGGCAGTAAATGTGGGGAAATTTACAAAAATAGCCTTTCTCGTTTTCTATTTTTCGTTAATAACCTTTCTATATTTTTCTTATCATAAATAGCCAATCAAAACTTACATTTCCTTAATTACCCTCCATATTTAAATTTTATTACATAACTATAAATTTAAAACTTCAAACTTCGTTCCTGCAACAGCCTTGCAGCCAACCCGTTCCCTCACCGTTCTTGCAAACTAAACACCGTTCTTGCAAACTAAACACCGTTCTGAAGATCAGAGCTTCTTCGGTGTAAGGTAATATAATTGTATTAAATATTTATATAAGTGATATGAATTTATGTGCATCGTTTGCGGATTATATTTGGGATTGTCGACGAGTTGATGGCAGAGACGAGTGCTGTCTCACCAAACTCGGTGAGACGGGCAGCCTATCTCACCAAGGCTGGTGAGGCAGTGCACCTGTCTCACTCGGGTTGGTGAGACGGCCTGTCTCACTGGATTGGTGAGACAGCAGCCTGTCTCACTGATTCAGTGCGACAGCTTCTGTCGCACCAAGTCCAGTGCGACATGTCATTGCCTCACTTTTAATATATTTTATTTTTATTTTTTAGTAATTATATTTTTAACGATGATAATAAAATTATTTTCTTCAATCATGTCGGGATTAATGGACTTAGTTGTACCTGAACTCTGTTATAATGGTTGGTGGGAGACATTGGGAGATGGTCGGATGGATTATGTGAATGCTAAGAATACAACATTTTGGTTGGAAAAGATTGTTTGTTTGTTCAGTTTTTATCAAGAATATACGAGATTTTACAGATAAATCCTAGTGAATATAATATCACATTGAAGACAACATTGAAGTCTAATAACACAACCTATCATGCATGTTCACTACCCATGGACATATGTAATGATGAAATGGTGAAGGTTGTATTACATTTAGCCTCTGATGTGGCCAACATTGGATGTATTCCTATATTTGTTACCACATCTCCTAGAGTTCCAACCCAAGATGTTGAAGATATTGAGGCACTTGTAGAATCAGTCTCTGTCCCAGATGTTGAAGAAGAGGTATTACCAAGGACAACATCGTTGCAGCAATATTACTCTCCAGTCCACGACAATAATGACACTATTGATGATGTTCGTGTTAATGATAGGGGTGTTGATCTTATTGATATTCCTTCTAACAATGAGAACGAGCGTGAGGATGATATTGCTGCTAATAGTGGGAACAGTCGATCTACTGCTCCAATGGACCGTTCGATGATGACAGTTGTTGACCCTCTTATAAGTCTTGCTCCAGTTATGCCATCAAACTTGATTGCTCCAGATTTTATTAGAAGTTGTAATTTGGATGATATTAGTGTGGGTAAGTTGTTCTCCAAGAAGAATGAGTTAATATTGGAGCTGCGCAAATTTGCCCTTCGGAATAAGTTTGATTTTAAGATTGCAAGGTCCACAACTACACGTTTTAAGGCCCATTGTTCTTCGGAATCATGTAAATGGCGTATTCGAGCAACGAGACCTTCGAACGAGGAAAATGTTTATTGGGTAGTTCGGAGAATTGATAATGTACATACATGTCATAATGAAGTATTATTGGACGGCCGTCACCAAGTAAAGAGCAGGGTTGTTGGTCATATTATTGCTGAAAAATATATTCAAGAAAAAAGGATATACACACCAAATGATATCAGAGTAGACATGCAGCAGGAATATGGTGTCCATTTAACATATCAGCAAGCATATCGGGCCAGAGAAGTTGGTCTAGAAATTATTAGAGGGAATCCTGCAGAGTCATATAACTTACTACCCAAATATTCTCATGTTTTGAAGGCCGCAAATGAAGGTACAATTACTCACCTTGAACAAGATGCAGATGGTAATTTCTTATACTACTTTGTAGCTCTTGGATCTTCCATCAAGGGTTTTAAACAGTTTATTAGACCAGTGATTGCGGTAGATGGTACTCATCTAAAGGGTCTATATCGGGGAAGTATGTTTGTTGCAACCTGCTTAGATGGAAACAATCAATTGTATCCGTTAGCCATTGGAGTTTTGGATTCAGAGAATAATGATGCTTGGGAATGGTTTATGATGAAGTTACATGGAGTGATTGGTGATATGCCAGACTTAGTATTTATCTCCGATCGATGCACTTCCATCAAGAGAGCCGTTTTTAAAGTATTCCGTTATGCTGCTCATGGCATTTGTTTTTACCATGTGAAAGGTAATATCAAAGCAAAATTCAAGATGTCCCGAGCTGTTTGGGATGATTTCGAGCCGATCTTTATAAAAGCCGCAAAAGCATATGGGCACGAAGAATTTAGAAAACAACTTGAGGCTCTGTGGATGCTTCATTCCAGTGCAGCTGATTACTTGGAGAATAATGTGGGGATATGTAATTGGGCAAGGTCTGAGTTTGAAGGCAGGAGATATAGTATTCTTACCACGAACATCGCGGAAAGCGTGAACTCTTTTATGAGGGAACCGCGAAAATTTCCGATTACACATCTTATTGATCATTTTAGGAAAACAATGCAGCAATGGTTTTATGATAGAAAACTTGTGGCTGAATCGATGAGTACTCGGCTAACAACTTGGGCAGATGAAATAGTCATCGAGAGGAGATCTCGGGCCGAAATGATGATGGTCCGT
Organism: Murraya koenigii; assembly: GCA_025617385.1. NCBI lineage: Eukaryota > Viridiplantae > Streptophyta > Magnoliopsida > Sapindales > Rutaceae > Murraya > Murraya koenigii. Next base: position 5,015,365 of record CM046813.1, on the reverse strand, counting down.
CCTGTGTCTCCACATCGATTTCATGTTTTGGGTGGTGGTGTGAATGAGGGATTAGTTGACATAGAAAAAAAAACTTGCACATGTAGAGTATTTGATTTAGATCAGCTCGTCTGTGCGCATGCAATTGCTGCTTGTTTAACTGTTCAAGAGATGCAAGTTTATCCACCAGTAGAAGCACCACCACCGGGTCGTCGTAAAGAGCTGAGAACACCCTCTGCCGGTGAGGATGTAAATCGAAGAACTGTGAAATGTGGGCGGTGCAATGAATCGGGTCATAACCGTAAACGATGTAAAAATCCTATTGTATCAAACCAAAACTAGTTGCATTCTTCCAAGTAATATTGTACTGAGTATTAAAAATTTTATTTATATTGCATAATATAAATATTGGTAAAACAATTTATTTAATGTTATTTTTATATTGAATACAATAGTTTATAACATAATATCACCATTAAATATGTCTACAGCAATCTTTTTCCTAAAATACATCCCATGACTGCCGTTGAAATTGAGCCTAAGTCCAAACATTAAATACATAGTAAACATCAATAAAAAACACCACAATCACCACTACCAGGCTCTTGTTGTGGGACACCTTTAATCGCAATGACTTTCCAAGTATTCAACGACGTCAGTAGGTCATGTCGAAAACTGTAGAATCCAACATGGTCTAGCCATCGAGGGAATATGACTTCGAATGCCCTAAATTGATCTTTGTACGTTTTATCGTCGCGGAATGTAAGCAATGAGTCATAAATCCATACTTTGTTGTTACGAAAGTCTACTCTGGCTAGTACCCAATGATCGCCGCCAAGGTTAACTGGAATGAAAACCTACACATAAAAATATTGTTCTGAATTCAGTATTTCTTACACCCAAATTAATACAGTAAAAAAAAAATTTATATTGACATACCATATCCACATCTGTCAGCTGCTTTGACATTATGAACTCCCGCCCATGAATATAGCTATTAAAATTATCACTATATTGTAATGTTTCGACCGAACAATTTCCGTTGTTCCATAATTGCTTAAGGAACACCTGCAATATCATATACACTAGAATTCAGAAATACACAACATATAATTTTAAAAACAACGAATATATATTTAGTAAACTACTGTACCCAAAAATATGTGTCTGTATGCGTGACCCGCTGAGACAATGCATTTGGATATCGCTGTTGCTTCTCATCGATCAAGCGATAATACTCATGAATATGCTTGTACATAAGAAATAAGAATAGCAAACCACTAGTCAATTTAGAAAGCAGTCCTACTACACAAACACAACCAATGGTTTGATGAAAAAAAAATTACCTCAGTCACCTAGCCATCCCGAGTGAAGTATGACCTAAAAGTATTTGAAAAAACGAGTGCGAGTATGGGACTGAACGATCCATTGTAATGTTACCAGCAAACCACTCGTCGAACTCATTGTATACACATGGATCTTGTAATCCTCGAAGTGGATTTATATCTACACTCGTTCGTTCATCGATCCGGCGATCCACTAATTGGAGTGTAGGCACGAGATTGATGTTCCTCCCTCGCTTGAATAGACGGAATCAAATATGGACTATTAAAGACATAAGATCTTCTATATGAACGGCCAAACTTACTAATATCCGTGGCACCTCCTCAAGAATCGCCCGCTTTGTCCATCGACATCCCCATAAAAGTATATAATGACATAGGATCGGATATCATCTGATTATCTACGTCAGTATACACTCCACAATCATCTGGTACCTATCCATTTGTCAGGATAAATAAATTTAATAAATAACGGATTAAAAGCTAAAAGAACGCACAAATGACATATTAAATTTGCTCACCGCATACGAATGTGTAGTCGGAGAAGGGCCGTGTGAGCGTTCAGTATACGAACTAATAAATCCCATCACCGCTTCTCTAAATTCTTTGTGTTCTTTACGCTCTGCCTCAAAGGCTGACTTCAATTCACATATAGAACGATCAATCTTGTCCATCCGTCGAATGATATAATCGTTATTAAACTTTGTCCTTGACTGTTATGAATTTAAAAAATTATAAGTTTAAATAAATATATATAACCTCTTAATGACATATATATATATATATAGAAAATAAATGATTTATAACCTCTGAATCATATGTGTCATTGGATTCGTGTGTTTGCTCATGATGGTCTTCTGCTGGAAGCTCCTCCTCCACAAGACCTTGCGGCTCCAGTGTTGGGCTAGCGGCACTTGCGATGTTTTGATTCTCTTCGTTTCGACCATAATGGGAGGTGCGTTGATTGATGGTTGATCTTGCACAAAGTAACATTACTTATAAATACATAAATAATCATTTACAAAGTAACATTACTTATAAGATACTCACATTACCAACCCAACTTGGGATATATGGAACATAATCCTTTACAGTTTGCCAATATTTTTGTGCTTTCTCTTTATAGTTCGACTCGATGGTTTGTAGTACATTTTCCTGCAATAATTCAACCCAAATTTTAGGTTAGTAGAATCATAGTATTATTCTCGATATGAAAAACAATAATATACAACTGCACAAAGTAATATTACTTACAAGGCGAGAGTTATCATTAAACAATGAATTCACAGCAGATGAAGTTGATTTTGGAGGAAGCGATGGGCTTCCATTGTACAATGCGTGGAATCTTTTTTGGTTTTCACGACCCATCGTGATGGCAGCCCTCCAATAACTTCGAACATCCATGCCTACAATAAGTAAAATGACAATATTAAAAAAGTATTAAATATTTACTATTAACAACCAATTATCGAAGAATATAATTTTAATGTAGTACGATTTTAACGTACCTGAACTCCAGATGTAAAGTCAGTAAACATTGTACTTTTCAATATTATGATTTGGCTTTTCCAAGCGAGTCTTCTTAAATCTCTCCATTTTACCATACAATGCATTGTCAAGACTGTCAGTATATCGTTTCCCATGACAAAGCGACCCCATGGACTGGTTTCAAAAGTGATCAATGTCATCCACCTCGTTAAGCAATGAAAAGTTTATCCGACTATGAACTTTTCTTCCATTTAGAACTACATGCTGCAAAATAAAAGAGTGCAATTTTCACTGCATCAATGTCGTCCATAGCGTCGAAGTCTAAGTTACCAAACCTTTCGTCGAACTCGCCGAGATTTAAATTGCGAAACAGACCATCAAAATACGTATTAAGCAGCCTATGATTCTTTTTTATCATTTTTGGTACACTGTCTTCACCCCAACAAAGTCCCGTAACTAAACACCACTCTCCAATTGATAAGCGTATCAAATGCTCACCAATTTCAAACCACAACTGATCTGTCTCATTACAGGCCACTTGTCTTAGCAACAAATTATGCATAATCACACCACTGAATGGAAAGCTTCGACACTCTAAGAAATGGCCAAATATATCCTTTTTGAATAATTGCAACTGTCGTTTTGTTAACTTACCCTCAATAGCTTTTACGACTGTATCTAACTTACACATACTTGTAATACGCCCAGGAAAATGAGCAGCATAAGGTATCTGCATCATGCCAGGTACATACGTAGAATCTGCCATATTTCTGTTACAAATATAACATTATAAATTAAAATTATATAATTTACAAATTAAAAAAAAAATTCTTTCGTAAAATTTCAGAAAATATTACAGGTGCGACAGGCACCGTGTCGCACAAAAAATAAGCGACAGGTACACCGTCGCACCAAATTCCAGAAATTACAACCCAATAATTTGGTGCGACATGCAGACCGTCGCACAAAACTTGTGCGACGGTCTGCATGTCGCACCAAATTACAGAATCTGAAACTAGGACCGTCGCACTAAACCTGTGCGATAGGCATCCTGTCGCACTAAATTCCAGAATCTGAAACTGCTAGCGTCGCATCAGGTTTGGTGCGACGGAAATGCAACGGTCTGCTTCTGATCGTCTTTCTGATCGTCTTCTCAGAAGTGTAATTGTTGCGGAAATTTTGACGAAGGGTATGTTGGTTTGAAAGATTGGAGATTGGCTAATTGTGATATGAAAAATATAGAAAGGTTATTAATGAAAAATAGAAAACGAGAAAGGTTATTTGTGTAAATTTCCCGTAAATGTGGGATATTGTGACTAAGGCTCCCACCACATACGTGCCCTTTTCCCTAATCTCTGCAAGTGTAAAAAAGTGTAAAAATAGTGAGTCTATTTATACATACTTTTGACTTTGTTTACAACATAAAAGCTTATTATTTTAACTCATACTAATGATGTATGACATTAATTTAGTTATTTTAGAATTCTAAAATTTTATTTTCTATTTTAATTAAAGTTAATTAAGGAACAATATCTTAATCTTTTATTTCTATTATAATTGTGATTTAGTTTTTTTTTTTTAAGTTAACTTAGAGAAGTAGGATTACTCTATTATAAATAGAGAGGTCTTGTAATTATTTTTATAACTTCAATTCAATAACTAGAAATTAGTTATGAGCAAAAAGTCAATAACAACTAGTTTTGAACTCCAACTATAAAAAAACTTAATCAAATTCAAATCTTAACAATTTCAATAGTTATCATTAAACTTATTACTGAGTATATAATTGTTCTTTAGCCTTAAACTTGTAATCACTTTATTGAAATACATTTTGGACTTTCAATTATAAAGACATATTGTGTGTGTAAGAAAAATCATATTGTAAAGAATATTGTAAAATCAAGTTGAGTGGTTGTAAGTATTGGGATACACTTAGGTTAAGAGATTGAGGATAATCTCTTATTGTAAAGGTTGATTGATACATTGCAAGTCAATTGTAAGCGTTGTTGAAGCCTTTGAGACTCGCTTTGTGAAATTCTCAAGCCCAGTGAGATTGGAAGCGTAGACGTAAGCAAGGTTGGCCGAACCATGAAAAAATTTGTGTTTTCATTTCTCTATTCCTTTCTCTTTTATATTTACTGCACCTTAAATTTGAGTATTTTGAATTTATTTACCTTATTGAGGTTGTATTAAGTTTTAATTGCTTAAATTCTTAGTTGGTATTTTATTTAGTATCAGTGCGAGGTGCTTTTGTGTAGACTTAACCAGTCAGAGTGAAAGATCCTTAACAACCCAAAGTAGCTCAACTTTCATGGAAGGTTAATTCACCACTAGACCACTATATTTTAATTCAAATGAATACTCATATTGAAAAACTAGGATAAGATTTTATTTGCAGCCTTAGATTACGAAATATGAGAAATTATTAATGACAGTCCTTTCATGCCAACTACTAAAAATGAAATAAGAGAAAATATTCCTAAACTTTCTAGTCAATAGAATAAATTTGACAAGCAAAAATTATCTTTAAACTCCAAAGATATGAATGCTTTATTTTGTGCCTTAGACAAAAAAGAATTTCATAGGATATTGAGTTGTATAAATGCATATGAAATTTGGAGAAAACTTGAGGTTGCATATAAGGGAACAAATCAAGTCAAGGAGTATAAATTAGTAGATTCACTAAGCAATATGAGTTATTTAAAATGGAGTCATATGAGAGTGTCCATGATATGTACAGTAGATTTATCGATATCGTGAATTCACTTGAAGTATTAGGAAGACCTTTATAAATAGTGAAAATGTAAAGAAGATTATTAGATCCTTACCAAAAGCATAGAGACCAAAGAGAGTGACCATAGAAAAAGCCAAAGATCTTAACATTTTATCTCTTGATGATCTTATTGGTTTGCTTATCTTATATGAAGAGAATATTGCTAATGAAAGAATTGATGAAGATATAAAAAAGAAGAGCTTTGCATTCAAATCTTCTATAGTTGAAAGTGATGATGATGAGAGTGATTTCGAAAATGAATGCATTGAAATGATTACTAAAAGGGTTAGAAGGATCGTGAGGAAGTAAATCAAGAGAAGAAACTTTAAGGATCTCATGAGAGAAAACTTTAAAGTAGAGAAAGGAAAAATGGAGACAACTATTTATTTTGAATGTAAAAAGTTGGGTCACATAAGATCAGAATGTCCTCTACTCAATTACCCAAAATCAAGAAAGAAAGCAATGATGGCAACATGGGATAATAATGATAAAGAATCCACTGATAAAGAACAAGCTCATTAGATGTCAAACCTTGCTCTTATGGCATTTGGGGATGAATCATTTGACAAAATTGATAAGGTAAGTGATTCTCCTACCTATGATGAATTACATAATGCTTTTAAAGAATTGTATAATGAGTGGATGAAAATTGGTAAAAAAAATGTATATCTGAAAAAGAAAATGGTGGAAATTTCAAATGAAAATAAATCTCTAAATACAAAGATTACATGCCTAGAATTAGAGAATAAAACATTGTACAATAGAGTTGCATTATCAAATGAGAAACCTAACACTTCACATGAGCATTTACCATTACATGTAAATGATTTGAAAAAGGAAAATGAAGATGTTGTCTTAAACCTTACAAATGGTCAATTGGCAGCTCTAATTGTAACATTAAAAGACAAGTCAATTATTGCAAACTGAAAATTAATTATGAGAAAAAAGTCAATAACGGTTAGTTTTCAGCTCCAACTATAAAAATGCTCAATTAAATTTAAATTTCAAAAATTCTAATAGTTATCATTGAGCTCGCTACTGAACATACAATTGTTTTTGAGCTTTAGAAAGGTAATCATTTTATTGAAACATACTTTGGTCTTTCAATTGTAAACACATATTGTGTGTGTGATATAAATTATTTTGTAAACTATATTGTAAAATAAATTTAAGCGGTTATAAGTGTTAGGATACAATTGAGTTAAGAGATTGAGAAATAAAAATATCTTAATTATTGGAGTAGGATATGTTGAAATTAACAAAATGGCGATGGATGACATTGACGTAGTAATGCTCAGTATAGTAGATAAATTATATGTTCGAAATTGATTTTTTTTAAGTAAAAAAAAAAAAATGAAAGAAAGATAAAGGAAGCCTACAAGGATGAATGCGAAGCCGCACTTGTTGAATTTTATGAAGCACATGGGCTGCACCATGCAAATTCCACGCTGGGTGTTTTCTCCAGCTTAAAACAGCCTACGTGCACTTGTTTACTCCTTAGTTTGTTTGTTGATTACACGTTTTCAACGTATAGGGAAGAAAATACTTTGAAGATTAAAAGGAATTCAAATTTTTTATTATAATTTTGACTTTGACGGTAAGTAGCAAGTTGTGGGCCTTGTGGCGTTGTTACTCTTGGACCTTTGGCATTGTTACTAAAACTAGTTGATTTGACAATTTTACTAGAATTTTTCATTTTTCTAGTGTGGGAATATTTCATTTTGTTGTGTTGAGGAAATGTAATGGAATTATAATATTAAATCATTTATTTAATAGTTTTTTCAGAGTTTAACAACGTTCAGAATCTTGAATCAAATCAGCAATATATTTGTGTGTGTTAAATTCAAATTAATAATAATGAAATTGACACAAAAAATAAAGTTATTCTAGCAAAATTGAATATTAATATTAATAATTGCCACCAAAAAATTAAAAGTAATTTCAATTCCCACAAAATAATTTAAAATAATTCCACCAGATTAAATATTCATTATTTGAAATGAATTTCAATATTAATTTTTTATTAATTAATTTTATATGAAAGATAGTATACAATATAAGAAAACTAACAATAGATGATAGATAATTTGTGACAGATTCTAAGTAAAATTGTATATATTGTAAAAGTATGACATACTCATGATAGAATATCGTTGTATCATGGATTAAGATGATTTTTTATAAAATTATTGTTTATCAAATAGTAATGATAGAATCATAATAGAAAATTGTTCCATCAAGAAATTGTGATAGAATTGTGATTTTGACTGTTTTCTACGAAATTTTAATATTTTATTTTATTTAAAAAAATTTAAAAATTAAAAAATAAAAATAAACGCTGCAATTTACCATAGATTTGCTTAAAAAACACAAATTTTGTTTAAGTGTTAGACATTCACTCAGTTACTCTCCATTTTGCCTCACACTTTCATTATTTGAAACACTAGAATTAATGTTACGTTCACTTAACAACAATGGAAATCATAATAAAGGAATTATAGGAATCAGAATAAAGGAATTAGAATCAAAAAGCTGTTTACATATAAAATGAAAACTTAGAATAAGAATGAGAACAGTGTGAGGTCCATAATTTTGAAAATCATTAATAGAGTTCTGATTCTCAAAAGAAGGGGAGAAGGGCGAATTAGAACTTTATTCACTGGAATGAAATTTTTACCCTCAACTAATTAAAAATTAAATAATAATAATAATAAAATTAACAAATTGTAATTACAATAATATTTTAATAAATAATAACAATAAATAATTATAATAATATTTTAAATAATAATAAAAAATTATAATTTAATTAATAAATTATAATAATAATAGTATTTTAATAAATAAATAATAATATAATAATAATGAAATTAATAAATAATAATTATTAATTATTACTATTTTAATTATTTTTTATTATTACTATTTTAATAATAATAATTATTATTATTGTTATTATTATTTAATTAATAATAATAATAATAATGAAGAATAATAATTATAGTTAAAATAATATTTTTAAATAATTATGATAATATTTTAATAAATAATAATATAATAAAATAATGAAATTAATAAAATTTTCTAATAATTAAATAAAAAAATTATAATTATAATAATATTTTAATAACTAATAATAATATTTTTATCCAAATATATATGTATGCAAAAGTTCCAAAAGGAAGTACTACACCACAACTTTTGGATATATATATATACACACACACAATTTAATAAGGTCCAAAATTTGTAACCGCTTTCAAAGTGAAAATTATAATAAAAATTTGAATTTCTTCCGATTCTTCAAAGTCAAAATTATATATTTGGATAAAATGAACTCCTGAAGACCAAAAGGAAGTTGTACACCACAACTTTTGGATATGGGTAAGCTTATCTTACATTCACGGGAAGTAACAAGAATCACATGGCCAATTGACTAACATTAGAACAACACGTGGCGGTAAGGGGCAACATTAAAAACATGTTGAAACCGGTTGGAAACCAGTTGGAGAATGTGTCAACGGTAAAGTCAGTGTCTCATAACTTAGAATAGGCAGTTGAAGATTAGGCGCAAAACAAAAAATAAAAATTGAAAAAAGAAAAAGGAAATTTGAAAATTCGAATTTTATTTTTTTTGTTACTTCCAAAAGTTTAGATTCTATTATCTGACGCTCCCCGTCTATTGAAGGAAGCAACACCTGCCCTCTGAAACGTATCAGCGAAATATTCATACGTTGTATAATTGAATGTATTGCAACTGTATGCTGAAAAAAAAATTCTGTAGGTTTAATCTGTTACTAGTAGTTAGAGAAATGACGGGGAGCTGCGTAAATTTTTTTATTTGTTTCTTTAATTGATTTTTTTTTTTATTGGAATAATTGAATGTTTGTAACATCATTAATAGATGTGTTGATTGGTAGTCAAGTTCTTAACTGAGACATATGCATCAAGTGTTCGATGAATTGTCAGAATAGCGTTAACAAATCATAGTTAGGTAATATTGAAACTGTTTTGATTACATCCTTAACCCAATAAGTTTCGAATTAGGAATGGCAAAAATATCCGCCCGGCTCGGATCCAGCCTGCACCCGGGCGCATGGAGATCAATCCGGGCCGAGTCCGAGTATCACTTGAGAAATTCGAAATCCGGCTCGGAACCCGGATTTTATAAAAAAATATTTTATTTTAAATACTTACTTTTTTTATACATTTATTCAATATATTTAAAAATTTAAATATTTAAAGTTCATATTTCATGTTTAATTTTATTAAAATAATTTTTAAAATTATAAAATAAATAAAAATATATTTATAAATATAAAAATTTAAAATATATATATATAAAATCTGGGCTTAAAAAGCCGGCCCGGAATAAGGCCAGGCCAGGTATTAGAGAAATCTAGGTTTTAAAAAGTCCGGGCCGGGTCAGGGTATGGCAATACCCAAACCCGGCTCGGACTTTTGCCAACCCTATTTCGAATACATCCTTAACTCGTACTCTTGACTACGGCTCTCGTCATGGTCGATTATAGGAGTTTTAAAAATAAAGGAGTTAAATTAAAAAGAAATCAGGCATAACAATAAATGATGTGTGGGAAATTATTTGGTCAATACAACTTTACAAGATGAGGTTTGAAAGTTTTGCAATTTCAGTGAAATTTCGGCGGCTATAAGTTGGGTTTTGGTGAGTAGCAATTGTTTGGGTATCCCTAATTTAAGACAATCCACATAATTAAACTACCAAACTGATCACATCGCTTAGAGTTACTCTTATTTTCTCCTATTTCAAACTCTCATTACTCTAATTTTTCCCTCTTCAATTTTTCGTATCCAATATACACGCTCACCGCTTTTTTTTTCTCTCTATGAATTTCATTACCCGTTAACCTCTTCACTGCATTTTTTCATTACCGTTTCCCCAAGTTGCCCGTCTTATGTTTATAATAATCAGTTGAACATTCTACTGGTAACTAATTATATGTTAGATTTATTTCTAACCATTGGATTTGAGAAATAACAAATCCAATAATCCATATTGTGAGATTGTTTGTTACAACAAATGTAATGTAAGCACTGCCTTTGGATATATATATATATATATATATACTTCAATAAATTCCAAAAGTTGTAAACTCCTTCAAAGTCAAAGTTATAATAAAAAATTGAATTCCTTTCAATTCTTCAAACTATTTTCTTAGAACCACAAAGAAATTGAGGAATAAACAAGGCTTTAATTTGAAGAAAACACCCAGCCTTGAATTTGCATGGTGCCGCCATGTGCCTCATAAAATTCAACAAATGTGGCTTCGCATTTATCTTTGTCGGCTTCATTTTTTTCTTTTTTTTTTATTTAAAAAAATCAATTTCGAATATATAATATATCTATATATACTAAGCATTGCTTCATCGATATCATCCATCGCCATTTTGTTAATTTCACCATATCCTACTCCAATAATTAAGAATTAAGATGAGTTCATTCGATGACCAACTCATGAAACCATTAAAGGATGAGGATGATTTCATGTTGATCATGGAGCTTTCTCTCAGCTCATCACTTCCGATGACCATGAAAGCTATCATGGAGCTCGGTGTGTTAGAGATTTTAGATAAAGCTAGTCCATCCCAGCTCTCTTCTTCTGAGATTGCATCTCGGCTGTCCACAAATAACCAAGAAGCCCCAACAGTACTTGATCGAATGTTACGACTCCTTGCTCGTTACTCTTTCCTAACATGTAATCTTGTCCCAAATAAAGATGGAAATGTTCAAAGATTTTACGGTTTAGCATCAGTTTGCAGATATTTGCTTCCAAATGAAGATGGAGCTTCTCTTGCTCCGTATTTCCTCTTTTTACAGGAGAAACTTACTGTAGATCCTTGGTTTGTTTTCTAATTTCTCGACGACATCTTTCATGAGTCATGAAAATTGATTTACAACATTCTAAAGAACTTTTTACATTGTTGTTAAAGTGTGTTTCCCCACGAAATTGGTGCTAACCTTCACACATGTGCATTTTTAATCACTCATATACCGTATTTCCATTTATTTCTTTTAAAATTTTCTTTTCTTAATTTCAGTATATGTGAAGGAAATTCATATCTCGGAATTGAACAGGTACCACATGAAAGATTGTTTAATGGAAGGGACCTTACCTTTTATGAAGGCACATAATGCAAAAAATACATATGAGTATCTTACGAAAGATGCTAGAAGACGGAACCTCTTCAATCAATCAATGCGGAATCACACGTCTTTAGTTATGAAAAAAATTCTTGAGATTTACAAAGGATTTGAAGAGCTAAACCAGTTGGTAGATGTTGCGGGTGGTTTAGGCGCAAATCTTAGTTTAATAGTGTCTAAATATCCACAAATTAAGGGCATTAATTTTGATTTGCTAGATGTCGTTAAAGATGCGCCCTCTTATCAAGGTATTCCCTTAATTTAACAAAATAGTAACAAAAATTCATTTGTTTTTAGAAATGATCACACAGATGCATTGTTGGATAATTTGCTTAGATGAAATGCTGTTGGGTCACTATAGCCGAAGGACATAAGTTTTCTAAATGGTGTTTGTGTCACCATTTTGGAAAAACTGGTGTATCTATGGCAATTTCACCAAAGTTTAGTCATCGTTATGCTATCCCTCAATTAATTTAAACATAGTATATTCTATAAATATATAGTTACTAATTTAAAAAAATATATTTTAAAATCTTGCATGTTTGAGTTTTATATTGCCCTTAATTATCAGTTGAAAACACATATATAATCTGCTTTTCCTTTTTGTTTTAATTTCTCTTGTAGGTGTGGAGCATGTTGGAGGAGATATGTTTGTTAAAGTTCCTAAAGCACAAGCCATTTTTATGAAGGTTAGTGCTTAATTTAATTTTCGGTCAACCCAAGTGCTTGACGGAGTTGTTTTTAAATAGTTCGCTTTCATTGATTACTTGAATTCAAATCGTGAGCAAGTACGTACTTAGGAAGGTAAAAATTTAATTTGAGCTTCACAGCAACTATACTTTGAAAAAGGAAATTCAATCAAATAGGGATTCTTTTATTAACAAATACCTACGTAAGTTCTTGAGAGATTTCTGAAAACATCCAAGAAATTAATTTTCTTACAAAACTTCAGTGGATACTTCATAACTGGTCTGATGATCAATGCTTGAAGATACTAAAGAATTGCTACGATGCTCTACCGAAATCCGGGAAGGTCATTGTGGTAGAAGCTTTAATTCCAAGTTCTCGTAAGACTGATATTGTTAGCAAGATTAACGATATGCATGACATGCAAATGTACGCTGTACTTCCTGGTGCAAAGGAGAGGACAATAGAGGAGTTTAAAGCCTTGGCAACAGGAGCTGGGTTTGGTGCTGTTAAGCTTCTCTGTCGTGCTTACAGCTATTGGGTTGTTGAATTCCACAAATGATCTGAGCTTTGATAAGCGCACAGGTCATTTTAAGATTCAAAATTAAAGAAAATAAATTGCAGACGCCTGTCCTTATTTTGTCTGTATCCGCTTCCAATTCTGGTCATGTTTGATTATTATCTTCTTAATGCAAGTTGGATATTCCTTGCTTGTTTCTCTTACCTTTAATTTTCTATTTCGGTATTGCGTTTTGTGCATGCATGCTCAAAGAAAATTATTCGATTCGTTCATACTAATTGAGCTCTAGAAATTGTCAAAGAGATAAGTCCGCGTGCACGTTGAGACAAGTGATATGAATTATATGACAATCATGCGTTCTCGATGAAAGCCATTTTGACGTATGTATATACGGAAAGAATCAGCATCGATATTGATAGGAATCATACAAATATCTTTCTCGGTTAAATGGAGGGTAAATACTCCTTGACTTCATATATCTTACGTTAAGTACTTGTCAAGTCTTGATATTACCTTTATTCTTTTATATTTTTACAATAATGCCCTCGTAACTATATTCTTAGAGACATTAATTAATTTACCTATAATAAAAGTTAATAAAAATATTAAACCTAAAAGTAAAATAAAAATAAATATAAATTTTTTCCTATTATCCTACTTCTAGGATTAATAATTAAATTAATTTCTTATAAATAATAATTAGCCAAATTATTGGAATGGTATTAAGCATTATTTTAAAATTGTAGTAAGGGTGTTTTTTGTAAAAAAGAAAAGAGCCTAAGTGTCAATTAATTAATAGTAGGGGTGTCTTGAATTGTTTTTAAAAATATAAAGACAGAATAGGAGCTCAAATGACACTGGCCTAATTAAAAAACTAAAAACTTTTATTATTAAGTGAAAACAATCACATTCGGACAAGGCAATGCTAGCTCAACACTCAAGAGGATTACAAGCCAAATTATTGGAATGGTATTAAGCATTATTTTAAAATTGTAGTAAGGGTATTTTTTGTAAAAAAGAAAAGAGCCTAAGTGTCAATTAATTAATAATATGGGTGTCTTGAAGTGTTTTTTAAAATATAAAGACTGAATACAAGCTCAAATGACACTGGCCTAATTAAAAAACTAAAAACTTTTATTATTAAGTGAAAACAATCACATTAGGACAAGTCAATGCTAGCTCAACACTCAAGAGGATTACAAAGGGTTACGAATATTCACCACCTAATGATGTTGTTATGCAAATTATAATGCACTCCCAAGCGCATAAATCTATTGAAGTATAGATTATGAATAACGAGATCGAATCCACAAAGGCTGCTAATTTTTAGGAAAGTAAAATTTAATCTAAGTTAATTATAATTTTACCCTAGTTGAAAAGAAAATATTTTATTTGAAAAAATAAAAAATAAAGATGTAATTAAAATATAAACGAATAAATTGACACGAGAATTTAAGAGATTGAAGCTACTAGGGTTTTAGAATTCATCACTGTTTAACTTAATAATTTCCTTGTTACTAATAAATTCCTAATTGTAGAGTGAAAACTAGAAATCAATCTGTATTAACTCATAAATTTAACAGTTAAGTATAATTAAGATTAATCTTATGTAGATTATTTCTTTGCTTAATAGTATGATATATAAATATCTCATGTAAACAATATTGAATAACAAAGAGTCAAAATTTTTCTAAGCACTATGTGTAAACAATTTAATGAAACACAGAATTAAAGATAATCACATATAAACTTTATAAATCCAAGCATAAATTTAATTAGATATTAATCCTAACAATCAATAATGCATGACAGAATTGGTGAGAAAATTTAATAATAGTCAACCAGACATGTGAAATAAAAATCATAAACATTAAAGCACATAAGAATAGGGAATCAATTGAATAAAAAATAATTTATTTCATTGAACAATGCTTCATCCTTTACCATAGTATAAAAAAGTTAGTTAGACATGTAGAGATTAAGAATAATAAAACAATGCTTCATCCTTTATCTTCAATCTATCTTCCTTTTCTATTCTCTTTCTCATGACTGAAATTCTCTAGTCTCCCTCTGTCTCTTTTTCTTTAGGCGGTTGGCCTCCTGTGCAAAAGCCAAGGGTTTGGCCTTATAATCATAAGCCACCGACCTTGTTTTCCTAAAGCTAAAAGGCTTTACTGACTTGAAATTAAATTCAATACTTATAGAATTCTAATTCACGTGTGCACATTGTTGATGCGGTTTTCTAGTCGCTCCCAAATAGTGGTGTTGCCTCCTGGTCACTGACTGCTCGAGCAGGATTTCTAGTTGGCTCCCGCGTTTTTTCGTTCACTAAAGTGGTGGTGTCCTTTGATCTGTATCTACAGGAAAAATATTAGGGGTCGTCGGGTGTTTTTCCAGTGAAAACCCTCCGACGCTCATGTTAGTAATCAGGTTGATTCTTTTTATGTTCTCTATTAATCTATGAGAAAACTAAAAAATAGAAGGTTTAGAGAGATAAGGAAGAATGAGAGAAATCAGAATCAGAAAATTATGAATTAGAATCTTTTTACCTTACCCTTTGTCTGATATTTATCATCTTTTTTTCCCGCCACCTTCACTTGGGCGCCATCCCTGGCATTAATTACGCCTGCGTCTTTCTGACAGCTATGGGTTGCTGCGGCACAACCTGAGGGTGCGCGATGTCAGACGGTTATGGGTTACCGTGATCAAATGATGATACCGTGTAGGTTCGTGTAAAATGATTATACTGTGGATGCATGCGCCGGTCATCGATAACAGTAACGAAATCCTACGGCGTGGGGGTGCCTATCGGTTATCGATAGTCGTGACAATTTGTCAGGGCATGGGGCTGCCCTACTTAGGTTTGCTCTGGATGGAATATCCGAACTCGACTAGCTTTAGAATACTTGACTTTGATCAACTTTAACACTGAGTGGGGGTGTCTTCGTGCTAACGATTAGGTCTTCTGTTCTAGCTGGATTTTCCTCTAGCGTACTTGCTCGGCATTCCCCAAACACCAGTCCCCTAGTTTCTAGTCTTGAGAGTGAAACGGGATAAGACTAGAAACTGCTTGTTCGAGCAGGTTTTCCCCCCGTTTTTACTTTTTCACGCTGAGCTATCCGCCTCTTCCGTCACTTCACATTTAATGTGAGCCGCATGGGTTAATCTGGACCACTCGTTTGAAATTTGAAGAAGCGGTTACCTAAACAGTCACATCTCCTTCAGTAACGCGTCGTCTGTTGGCCTGACCTGCTTTCCTCTTTATAAATCCCTAGTTTCTCCACTGTGTACTTTCTTATTTCCACACTTTGCCCATAACTAAAAAATCATCGCCTGCAAGCAAAATCCATCTTCTCAGTTACTGTCGTCACCACTTGCATCATTGAAATCTAATCTCAAGTACAAGCTCCTTTACTTTTTCTCCTCGTTCTCGTCCTTTTGGTAGATTGTGGTCCTTTGAAAAAATGTCAACCACTCAGCAACCCCTCAGGATGTCCCCTAAAAAATCATCTTCTTCTAGTCTGAGGCCAGTAGGGGGATTATAGAGAGAGACCCAAGTGTCGAAGAATTCGTTCACACTATCGGAGACGTCGTTAAGGGTGATATTGTAGGGGAAACCCAGCCACAAAAAAGGCAACGGACCGGTCAAAGGTCGAAGGCTGAGTCGTTCGCCATAGATTACATGAGCTGTGAAACTACCCAATAGGACTTAGATAGGCTTAGAGACACCTACCACATCCCAGCCAACGATGACCTCCATTTCCCTAACAAGAACAACACCCCTAGTCGCCCTCCTTGGGGGTATGTCACCCTCTACCTTGAATGTTTTAGGTGGGGTGTTAGGTTGCCTTTACAGACTTACTTTACTCGAGTCCTCTCTCAGTTGTGTCTGGCACCGGGGCAACTGAATCCGAATGGGTAGAGGGTCTTGTCTGGGCTATATGTCCTCTGGAATTTGTGTAACCTGGGTGAACCAATGGTAGATGAAATAAAGCACCTCTACCAGCTAAAGAGCAGCCCAAAATACGCTGGCTAGTACTACTTCACTTTCAGCTCGAAAGGCCAAAAACCCATCACCAACCGTCCTACTTCTGGTGGCAATTGGAAGGGCAAATTCTTTTTACTGAAGGTGAGTGGGGGCGAACAGCCTCTGCCATCGAAGAGATTCCTCAAATCCATTCTCACTTTTGTTTTTGGATCACCTTTTCTTATTGTCGTTCTTGGTTTTCTGCAGTCTCTTGGAGTGTATCTCATCCGGTTGAGGAGGATCTACAAAGACACATTAACACCTTCGATAACGCAAGCTCGTGCAAGGAGTTATTGTCTTACAAAAATCTTGTCGAGTTTGGTTTAGTTGCCGCAGCGGAAGATATGAGCAACATCCTCGCCTGGTTGAAGAAGCGCTCGAGCACCGTTGAGCTCACCGCCTCGTCAGTCAGGGTTCTTCCTCCTGCTCAGGAGAGTGAGAGAGTAATTTGATAGCCTCGCCCGAGAGGCCCGGTCATCGCCATCCCTGCTAAGCCCAAATCAGCAAGCTCCCGGGAGTAGGCCGATTTCGCCGATCCCTACGTTAGGGACTTCACCAAGCATGTGGGGGAAAGCTTCGTGAAAAAATTGGAGTCCTCCAGCATTAGTGAGCTGGCCAATATCATTCAGTACTCCTCATGCCAGGCTACTATTGCCTCTACTGCCTTCAGTCAAAGGCTCTGAATCTCGAGAGGAAGATTAGGGCTGATAACCAGAGCTTGAGGCAGAAGCTCGAGTAGAGAGAGGAGGAAGCGGGAAAGCTCCGTACTGAAATCTCCAACTTTGAGAAGAAGGTAGCCATGGTGGAGTCTAAGGCTTTCTAGCTCGAGAGGGAGCTGTCCATGGTCAGAGAGAGCTCGTGAATGCCAGAAAAGATCTTGATGTCCAGAGATTTTCCTTTGAGAGGACCATAGAAGCAGAGACTTCTCGCCTCCAGTATAAGGTGGATTCCTTGGGGAACCAGCTCACGGAAGGGTACAACAAAGGGCTGACATTCTACTACGAATGCATCATGTTCTTCTTGGCAAGGAATACCCCGAGTTGGATATGTCCAAGCTCGAGGTGGGCGTGGATGATTACATGAATGAGCAGGATACCAGGAACCAAGAGCCAAGGGATCTATCTACTCATGTGGAAGTGGCTGCTATAAGGCCTGGAGAGGCTGCTCCTCCAACCAAAGAAGCTTAAGCTACTCCTACAACCGAGAAGGTCCCTTAGGATGCTTTCCCTTCCCAAGCCCCTACTCCACCAGCTCGCCCGACTACCCCAGCTCCCTGACTGGCTCTTTTTTTTTGTACTTGTAACTTTTAGCAATTTGGAATGAATAAAGAAACCAGATTTTCCATCTTTAGCTTTACATTTTTAGTATGTTCTAAATTCTTTGTGAGATGGATTTCCTGCAGGCTTTAAGCTTTTCCCTTACCCTCGGGACTCTGGCTTACTTTACTCGTTTTGCTTATTTTCCATGACATGAACAACTTAACTTACCCTTTATGAATTTCAGCGGTTTTGCCTGAACTCGAACAGGCTTTGAAAGGTCAGGTCATGGTCCCTTTTGGGCGAGCTGATCTTGCTCCAATCCCTCCTGGCTCTATTTGGCTCTTTGTCTCGCCTTGAGTTAGGCTTTGAGACTTTTGACCTTCAGCTACGCTTTGCAAGCTTATCCTTGCTCGAGCCTTCTCTGGCTTTGCCTGGCACTCTATCTCGCCTTATGTTAGGCTTTGAGACTTATGGCCTTTAGTTTTATTAGCGAGCTTCTCTTGCCTGAGTCTTCTCTGGCTTCTCCTGGCACTTTGTCTCACCTTATCTTAGGCTTTGAGACTTATGGCCTTTGGCTTTATTAACTAGCTTCTCTTGCTCAGCCTTCTCCTGGCTTCGCCTGGCACTTTATCTCGTCTTATGTTAGGCTTTGAGACTTATAGCCTTTGGCTTTATTAGTGAGCTTCTCTTGCTCGAGCCTTCTCTGGCTTCGCCTAGCACTTTGTCTCGCCTTATGTTAGGATTTAATACTTATGGTCTTTGGCTTTTCTTTCGTGAATTTCTCTTGCTTTAGCCTTCTCTGGCTTTACCTGGCACTTTGTCTTGACTTATGTTAGTCTTTGAGACTTATAGCCTTCGCCTTTTCTTTAGAGAGCTTTTCTTGCTCGAGCCTTTCTAGCTTATGCTTGGTACTGTCTTGCCTTAGGGTAAGCTTTGAGACTTATGAACGTTGCTATTATTTGTTTTCTTAAGCATTAATCTGCTCGCATTTAAGTAATATTAGAAGCGTTTTTCTTGCTTTTATTCATGTACAAGATTTTACACACTTCTATTTTGAGAGAAACTGAATATTAATGCTTGTAATATGAGGGAACTTACTGGAAATACTTCATCAGATGCTGTGCAATTCATAGCATTTTAACTTATAGCCCATCTGTATAGGATAGCCTGTATGCCCCCGGACCGGCTATTTGCGAGACCCTATAAGGACCTTCCCAATTCAGGCCCAACACCCTTGCCTGGGATCTTTAGTGCTCTGGTTCACTCTTCTAAGTACCTAGTCTCCCACCTTAAATCGACAGATGTGCACGTTCTGGTTGTAGTAGCGAGCCACCCTCTGCTGATATTTTGCCACCTTCATTGTTAACCTTTCCCTTCTTTCCTCCAGGAGATCTATATTTGCACAAATCTGCTAATTATTCTGCTTCTTATTGAAGTGCTCCGTCCGATCTGTGCCTATCCCAATCTCTGTTGGCATCACTGCTTCGTGCCCAAATGCCAAGAAAAACGGTGTCTCCCTCGTGGCGGTCTTGTGCGTGGTTCTATAAGCCCACAGTACACCAGACAGGTCGTCCACCTATGCTCCTTTCTGCTCTCCCAATCTGGTTGTCAATAGACACTTTATAGTTTTGTTTACAGCCCCCACTTGCCCGTTTACTTGTGGATGTGATGGCGAGCAGAACTTCAGCTCTATTCCCATGTTTCTGCAGAAGTCTCTAAACTTGTTGTTGTCGAACTGCCTCCTGTTATCTGTGACCAGTACGTGGGGGATTTCGTACCTACAAATCATATTTCTCCAAATAAAATCGGTGGTTTTGCTTTCGATGATGCTGCTCAAGACTTCCACTTCAACCCATTTAGTGAAATAATCAATTACCATTACGGCATGTGCTACAGATGCTCTTCCCTTTGGCAGTGGTCTGATCAGATCAATTCCCCATTGAGCAAATAGCCATGGTGAGTTCATCACAGTGAGGTTCTTTGGTGGTTGAGTAATGAAGCTTTGACAACTTTTACAGCTTCTGGTCTTTTCTTGTGTGTCTTGATGCGTTTTGGGCCAGAAGTACCCTTGTCTCAAAACTTTAAAAGCTAGAGACTTTGCACCAGAGTGGTTTCCAAAAATCCCCTCGTGTATTTCCCTGAGGACATAGTCAGCCTCTTCCTCGTCTAAACAGCACAACAGAGGCAGAGTGTATCCTCGCCTGTACAACACCCCATCGATCAGTGCATACCTCGCTGCTTTACCAGCCGCCCTGAGGTCTTCGGTTTGTGCAGGATTTGCCTATGTGGCTGGTTCGTCAAGACTGCTATTGAATGTGCTTGGAAATAAGGCCTCGACTTCCGAAATGCTGTTACCCGTGCGAGTGCCCATTTCTCCACTGGTAGGTACAAAGTCTCAGCCTCCAAAAAAGCTCTGCTCATGTAATACACAGGGTGTTTTACCCTTGATTCTTCTCTTACCAAAACTGAACTCAATGCCTATTGTGACACAACCAGGTACAAGTAGAGGACTTCTACTGCTCACGGGGTTGACAGTAACGGGGCTTTCAATAGGTACTCCTTTAATTGCTGGAATGCTGTCTCACATTCTAGTGTCCACTTCGTCTTCCTTCCTTTTCCCATCTTCTGGAAGAATACATGGCACTTGTCCGTTTCTTGGGACATGAACTTGTTCACGAACGCCAGCTTACCCGTAAGGCTCTGTATTTCCTTGAGAGTGCGCGGGAATTTCATGTCAACTATCGCTCTTATCTTTTCTGGGTTGGCCTCGAATCCTCTGTTACTGACAACGAAACCCAAGAACTTCCCCGAACCCACTCCAAAGGCACACTTCACGGGGTTAATATTCATTCGGTGTTCCCACAAGAGTGCAAAGGTCTCTTCCAGATGCTTGACATGTTCTTTTGCATCCTTGGATTTGGTGATCATGTCGTCGACATAAACTTCCATTGTGTGGCCAATCAGGGGTTTAAAAATCTTATTCACCAGTCTTTAATATGCAGATCCAGCGTTTTTAAGCCGAAGGGCATGACTTTATTGCAGAACAGACCTTGATTGGTGATGAAGGCTGTGCATTCCTCGTTAGGCCCAAACATGGGGATTTGGTTGTAGTTGGAAAATGCATCCATAAAGCTGAGCAGGCCGTATCCGGCTGTAGAGTCAACCAGCTAGTCTATCTTTGGTAATGGGAAACTATCCTTTGGACATGCTTTGTTCAAATCTGTGAAATCTTCACACATCCTCGATTTCCTACTTGCCTTCTTTACTAGCACCACATTCTAGATCCATTCGGGATAATTGACTTCCCTAACGAATCCCGCTTTTAGCAGCTTTTCCACCTCGCAATTCATGGCGTCTTATCTTTCCTGGTTAACTCACCTCCTCCTCTGCTTAACTGGCTTCGCATCCCTTCTCACTGCTAGCTTGTGGCATACTACCTTTGGGTTAATTCCCGGCATGTCTTCATGCGACCAGGCGAAACACATCAGAATGTGCTCTCAAACACTCGACCACGCTTGTTCTCAGTTGCTCGCTAATACCCAAGCCGATTTTTACCTTCTTCTCTTGGTCATCTGGCCTTATCAAAATCTCCTCCAACTCTTTAGTAGATTTTTGTCTCTCCTTCTTTGACTCCCCCCTGGCATCTAGTGACATTATTTGCATTGCCTCCTTAGTCGTTGTGGTATAGTAGCTTCTCGTGACCCTCTGATCGCCCTTAATAACTCCTACCATTCTGTTCACGTGGTATTTCAGTGCCAAGTAGTGGGTGGACATTAGCGATTGGCTGATACTCATGAAAGGTCTTCCCAATATTGCCTGGTAAGGGCTGACCTCATCCACAACCACAAAATTCAGCATCATATTCTTCTCAAAGGGCCTCGAGCCCATAGTTACTAGCAGATTTACAATCCCTAGAGGGGTTAGCCTTCCTCCACCGAATCCTTTCAGAGATGTGATCGTGTGCTCGAGCCTTGCATTTACTATTCCCATTTCATCGAGGGTAGATTTGAAGAGAATGTCAACTGAACTTCCTAAGTCCACCAAGATCTGGTTGAGCTCCCTGTTTGCAATGTTTGCCTTTATAACTAAGGCATCCTCGTGGGGGTATAGGACCCCCTCCTCATCCTCTTCCGTCCACATGATTGGAACTTATTGAATTATGGCTTTCTTCACTGCAGGCATAGCGAGCAGAACCTCCCGACTAGCGGAGGCATATCTACTGTAATTCTTTCTGGTTCTGTTTGAATTCCCTACCATCGTTGGCCCTCCTGTTATCACCCTCACAGCAGGTGGTTCGTGGTCCATATCACAGGCTTGACCATCCTCTGCCTATTGCCGCTCGACTATCAGGTGCCCCCCTTTAATGAATTCGTCTAAGTATCCATTTTTTACCAGATCCTCCATCAAGTTCTTTAGGTCATGACACCGAGATGTTGAGTGGCCATGATCATCGTGGAATCTGCAGAACCTCCTCTTGTCCCTCCTACTTGCTGGTTTGGACATCGGTGTTGGGGAACACAACAGACCACGCTCCTCTATAACATGGAACATCTCCTCAAGTGACACATTCAAAGGGGTATGTTGCCTGTAGGTAGAACTTTAGTCAATCATCTGCATGGTCCTATGCCGGGGAAAGTTTCCCGCATGTAGAGGCAAGGTCAGCTCTATTGTATTGGCTGATTCGTAGAGGGATTACGAGGTGGGTTGCCACTGTATTGTAGGGAGCAACCCGGTTCCTTGCTCCTCTAGAAGTCGACGGATCCACTCTCCTTAACTTTACGGCATTTTCCTCTTCAATGACGATGTCCATCTTAATTTGCTCGTAGACATCGGAGTATAAGCGGATCGAGAGATTCCGCAAGTTGTACCAGGGTCTTCTCATCTTCACCCCCTCCTTCAACCCTCACAACACCTGGGGTTGATTGAATGCCCCGAGATCTAAGACTGCCTGGTGGTACATCTTGATAAATTCTCAGAGGGACTCACCCTCCTTCTGTTTGATCTCTACTAACTCTATCATGACATCTTCAGGAGCTATTGCCCCCCGAAACAGCTCCGTAAACTCCGTGCACATCTGCTCACCCATGGTAATTTATGGTACCATTCCCTCGCTCTCCCTTCCAAATTTAGAGGGAAGGCCCTACATCTTTGGGCTGCTGTCAAGCCTTAGACTCCAGTCATGTCGTTGAAACACTCTATGTGCACTAGCGGGTCACTCTTCCTTAAAAAATTCAAGTCGGGAAAATGAAAGTCCCTGGGGATCATGACACCTATGATTTTTGCTGAAAGTGGAGACTTATGGTGCAGTATAATCCTCCAACTCAGTGCCTTCCCGTTTCCCCGGAGCTCTTTAATGACTCAAGCTAACTTCTGCACCTCATTCGCCCGGGAAGGAGGTACCGTGTCCTGCAAGTGTTGTCGGGACTCTTTCTCCTCCGGGTTTGTCTCCTCCCTTCCGGGTGTGTTCTGTGCTTTCTACCTCTGGGCTCCATCTCTTGCATTCTCGCGACTGGATTCGGGGATGTCATTGCTTACTCTCCTTTGTCCCTCCCTAAGTTCTTATAGGATGGACATCAGTGTCTCCATTTGCTTTTTCATACGGTCCATCCTTTCTTGCATCTCTCTGTCTCGGGCGTCATTGGCCGCCTCCCTCAGAGTTACCGATTCTTCAGGGCTAACTTCTCTTCTACTGTTTCCTCTCATTGTCACGTCGCTTTTTGTATGTGCTGAGAATTCAGACCTTTGAACTCGATCCCACAGCATGCGCCAAAATATTAAAGTGGTTTTCTGTCGCTCCCAAATAGTGGTGTTGCTTTCTAGTCGCTGGCTGCTCGAGTAGGATTTCTGGTTGGCTCCCGCATTTTTTCGTTCACTAAAGCGGTGGTGTCCTACGATCTATATCCATAAAAAAAAATATCAAGGGCCGCCGGGTGTTTTTCAGGTGAAAACCTTCCTACGCTCAAGTCAGTAATCGGGTTGATTCTTTTTAAGTTCTCTATTAATCTAAAAGAAAATTGAAAAATAAAAGGTTTAGAGAGATAAGGAAGAAGGAGAGAAATCAAAATTATAAAATTAGGAATCAGAATCCTTTTACCTTACCCTTTGTCTGATATTTTTCCCTTTTTTATTCTCGCCATCCTCACTTGGTCGTCATCCCCTGCATTAATTGCGCCTGCATCTTTCTGACAACTATGGGTTGCTGCAGCACAACCTGCGAGTGTGGGATTTCAGACGGTTATAGGTTATAGTGATCAAATGATGATGCCGTATAGGTTTGTGTAAAATGATGATACTGTGGAAGGATGCTCCGGTCATCGGTAACAGTGATGAAACCCTATGGTGTGGGGTGCTTGTCGGTTATCGATTGTCGTGACAAGTTATAAGGACGCGGGGCTACACTGCTCAGGTTTGCTCTGCTCGAGCTCTGGTATCTTCCTGTTCGTAGTGCTATTCATAAGGCGACCAGGACTTGCTCGATGGTTGAGGATCTTTGTGACCCTACCCGAGCTGGATGGTAATATCCGAACCCGACTAGCTTTTGAACACTTAAGTTCGACCAGCTTTCACACCGAACAGAGGTGTCTTCGTGCTAGTGATTAGGTCTTCTGTTCTGGCTGGATTGTTCTCGAGCGGGCCTGCTCGGCATTCCCCAAACACACATGTCCACCCAAAATAATATAGTTTAACAATTGATTTCTTTTATTTCTTACGGTCCCTTGGTGGTTTTCCTCCATGGACCATGAATGACAAAGACCGTGGCACCATGCTTCCAAATTACCTTATGCTCTCCACGTAACTTCCCAACCCATGCTCACCAATTTGATTTGCTTCCATTTAATATTTATTTCTTTCCGGATTCGATTCTCTATGCACATTTATATTCATATTTCTGTAATTATTTCCCTATTCAATAAAATAAATTTAATTACTAAAAATAATAAATAAAATTAACTACTAAATATATAATAAATAGTAAAATATATAAATAAATCATGCCCATCAGATTTCCTATAAGAGATACAGAGCTTCTCAATGCACCACTCTAAGGAATCCACCCAAGAGATACGTAGTTGTAAGAAGAACTCTAACAATAGCACTCCTCTAAGTTACATTATCAAAATCACCATCCTTTTAAACATTACAATTTAGTACTTTTATAAAGGCAACTTGAAAAATCCCTTCAAGCTTAAGATAAGCTCTATATTATTTATAATTCAAATCAAATTTGAATTGTAGGTCTTAGTTGTCCTAAGATGGAAGAGGACAAAGAAAACTTCAATTTGACTTCTAAGTCAGTTTGACAAGCTTCTGGGCGAGTCAACACTCAATTTTGTGATATCTTCAAATTATTTGATCAAAGAATTAAAACTTCAATTAGTGAATTTTTGGTATGAAAAAGATTTATGATTTTTAATGTGGTGTATTTAAATATGATTCACGCACCTGTGAAAACTAAATTATCTTTCTAAATAACAAGAATCATAACAAAAAAAAGAACGGCCTGCAAATGATATGAGTGTAAAAGAGATCATCTATATATCTATTAAGATAATTGTTAGGCTATGTTATGATCTTGAGAATTAGGGTGCTAATAAGATAATCTCACCTTAGGCTAGGAACATGTTGGAGATTAATCAAAAATAGAGCAAAACGCAGAGTTTTCAAGTGCCCAATTCATTAGTTTCATCATTTAAGTCGCGTGGGCACTTGAGTCACTTTGTTTGACCAAGTCGATGGATCGTTAAAACGGTTTGTAAGAGCAACAGAGGGCTACAAAATAATTATTTTCAGTTTTACTTGACGGAAAAGAGGGAATTTAGGAAGGGTTTCTTCGAAAAACAATCTTGAAAGATCAGTAAATCAATTTTTTGTTTCTTGGATCGATAGGAGTAAGTCACATGTGGTTTTGATTTTATTGAAAAAAAATCTTTTGTATTGTTTGTCATTGTTGATTTATTTTTTAGATTTGCAGATGTTGAATTAAGCTTTTAACTAGTACTATTATTATGTTTATTGTGTCCCATGTTGGGTAATATTTGACAATTTATATCATCAAACTAGAAGAATTGTTTGGGTAATATCAGACAGGCCCTTCGAAGCCCTTCCAGCTCGAATAAGACACCACGATGACAGCCTAGCTCGAGCGGCTCCCCAGGTCAAAGCTGGTCAAGGTCGAGAATCCCGGCACTCCTTAGCCAGCTCGAGGTCGACCTTCAGGTCAAACCTGGTCAAGGTCGAAAGTTAAGAACTCCTCGACTTCTCGAGGTCGCCCCAGGTCAAAGCTGGTCAAGGTCGAGAACCGAGCACTCTCTTCCTGCTCGCAAAGATCGGGTCCCCGAGCACACCTTTCCTACTCGCCGAGATTACGTCCACGAGCATAGCTGGACAGGACCTGACCCGTTTTCTCGTAATCCCGCACACCTTTAATGCTCGACCGTGGTCCCACATGGTGTGGTGGTGATCATCGTGTCGGTGGCCGGCACATGCCTCAAGGTGTCATAATTCCTAGCGCACTTGCCCGACATGGTGATCCGCCACGTGAATCGGGTTAAGGGGACAGCCGCTCATCCCTAGGGAATATTCCGCTAATCCCGGCTGTCAGAGGGACCCAGATACCACTAACGTGGGAGTGGACAGCCTGAAAATGGAAAGAGCGGGAAAAGTGGAGTATAAAAGGAAACGAAGGGGAACGTTACAAGGGTTGGATTCTCTGATTCACAAAGGGTTGGAAAAATCCATTAACAGGTTCTTCCTATTCTGACTTCTCTCACTTTAATTTTCTGAAAAAACCA
The DNA here is from genome assembly GCA_025617385.1 of Murraya koenigii. NCBI lineage: Eukaryota > Viridiplantae > Streptophyta > Magnoliopsida > Sapindales > Rutaceae > Murraya > Murraya koenigii. Next base: position 4,988,316 of record CM046813.1, on the reverse strand, counting down.
TATCTATCCAAAAAGGGGGGCGAAATAATACCCCTTTCATCTTTCCGGTCTCCCTCACCAAGGGAGATACCAAAAAGACAAACCCGAATACTGACTTGAGCGTCGGAGGGTTTTCGCCGGAACACGCTCGGCGACCCCTAACCCTGTTTTCTATGAGTACAGGACCGGGAGATCTCCGTTCTGAAGAAGACAGCGGAACAAGACGGAATCCTGCTCGAGATCGAGCTTATAGCAGCAGAAGGTTCAGACAATCCTGCTCGAGCTATTTGGGGCACTGTTTAAAGGTTCGAAGCACTGTTGAGGCACGCGGGAAAAATTGCATCAACAAGAATTGACATCAAGAAGGTTTGGAGAAATAATCATGCACAACTCTAATTTTTCAATAAGGGACATGAAGATATTTTTTTTAACCACAACATCTTTTGAATTGTAACTTAAAAGGTGGACTTTAAAATTTTTTAATATACAAAAGCATAATAGAAATAATATAATATGTCTAGTACACTAATAAATAAATCTTTGGGTTAAATAAAATTTACAATTAAAAAATATATCTCACCATTTAGTAATATTAAAATTATTTTACATAATATTTAAAAAAATTACATTTTTATATTTATTTTAATATTATATTTCTATTTGTTATAAAATTAACTTAAATACAATAAAATATGTGTAATATATTGTGAAATATTAAAAATTTTTATGTTGAAATTATTTTAAAATGTATATATTCTTATATTTATTTATATTTTATTATATTTAAAGAATTTAAAAATATATATATAAAGAATATAAATTTCACGAATATTGATTCATGAGCACAATTAACATAATTTGAGAATAATGATTGATTAGTAAATATTAAGTCAATAAATCTTTATGCAGATTGAGAATCAATCTTTCTTAATCACTAATTAAGATAGAGACAATCAATTATTTGATTGATTTTTTTTATTCTATCAATACTATTAGATTCTTATTATCCTCTCTCTTGTTGGCAAAGGAAACTTTTTAACTCCCAACTTGCTTTCCAAAAAAAAAAATATTGTCAACCCTTGATTTTGATTTAAGGTCCCATCTAAGTGTCATGCAACAATAGTGGAAGCATTTCTTTGAAGCTTGTCTATAAAATCTTCCAATGGTTATCATGTACATTTTTTTTAGGGATAGTGAAAAAACATGAGTAAATTCCTTTGATCAAAGATTTTTATTTTTATTATTATAAAAGTCATTCCTTTGATCTTTTTCAAGGAAATCTTCATTCAACAATTTTATTTTCACTCCTTTGATCTTGATATGAAATTCTTTCATTTAGAAATCCATTCTATTGAACATTTCAAGGAAAACTTCAATTTTGAGAATTTCTTTTCATTCCATTTTCTTTTGAAATCATTTCCTTTATGATGGTTGACGTGGTAGTGGATGATGCGGTTGGACATTTTTTTTTTTTGGTAAGGAAATTGGATAACAATTAAAAAGGAACTATATCTCTTTCCTTTCGACCACAATGCTCCGAAAACCCATCATCGACATAGTATCATAAAGAATTTTAAAAACATAATATAAAGAATATAAATTCACTCTTATTGATTCATGAGCACAAAAGCTCAATTTGTACAAGTATTTGAAACATAGAAAAGGAAATGATAAAATTAACATAATTTGGAGATAATAATTCATTAGAAAAGATTGAGTTAATCGATCTCTATGTTGATTGATAATCAATCTTTCTTAATCACTAATTAAGATGAAGATAGTTAATTATTTTGATTATATCGATATTGTTTGATTCTTATCAATATTTATTATAAAAAATTCGAGTCAATTTTTGTGGTTAATATAGCCAAAAGGTATTATTTTTTAAAATGGTATTGGTGTCCCTTAATTAAAAATTGGGAGTTTGTATGACTATTTTTCAAAACCTTGGGAGCGTAGCCATCTTTTTACCCCACATCATTGAAGAGATTAAGGTTATTTTTTTAATTATCTTTCTCATAAATTGACTATTTTGAAATTGTTACTTTACTTTTTAAAACTTCAATTTACCTATATTTTTTAAAATTTCAATCCCTCCCATTTTTTCCTTATCTTTTGAACAAAAATACGAGTAACTTATTTATTGTTTACTTAATGAAGTGCGAGTGTGGAGTGTAGAGTCCTCCCACTTCATTATTTATTTTCATATTTTGAGGATTAATAAAATACAATAAGCCATATCACATTTATTATATTATTTTATAAAGTCATTTTTATTAAATTTAATATAATCACAATTAATAAATGTAATTTAATCATCTTTTATTAAATTTAATGTAATTATATTTAATAAAATAAATAATATCGTATTTATCTAAATAAAATTATAAAATTATATTTATTAAAAATAAAAATAAAAATATTAAACTTATTTAAATATAATTTTATTTATTTAGTTAAAAATAATAATTTACATTGATTCTAAGTTAAAATTACTTAAAAATAATAATATTTATTCATAAAGAATTAATAATATTACTATATATTATCTTTATTTGAAAATATAATATTATTATTTTTATTAAAAAATTTAAAAATAACGGTACTATATATATTTAATATTAATAATTAATAATAATAAATAGTTTATTCTAAGAAACTATTAATTTTGTACAGTATTATTAATAAAAATGTTTTATTTGTGTTGCTCTTATCAATAATTTTTAATTTAAATAATTAAAATTAAAATTAATAAAAAATTTTATTTTCATAATGAAGAAATTAATAATTATTATTAATTTATAAATATAATATAATAAATATTTTATTCTTCAAATATATATTTTTTATTAATAGTGTAGTTAAAAATTACAATTATTTAAATAATGGTAAAATTGTAATTTGAAATCATTTACATCTAATCTAAGATAAAGTAAACACATAAATTATATTCTAATTCCGATTCTATACTGTTATTTTAGTGAAAGTAAACAATCTACTCTCACTCTTACTCCGCACTCTCAATCTCGAGATTTTTTACTTCAATTCAGAATGTAAACGCTACCTTAAAGTTTTTAAAAGTGAGGAAATACTTTGAATATAATTAATTTCATGAGGAAATAATTCAAAATTTACCTAATAGATTATTCAAAACAGATGTAACACATTTACATTTATAAACATATATATATATATATATATATATATAACTATTCTTTTTAAGTTATTGATTTCAATCATGAGCATTCAAATTAGATCTTGGGGGCTTCTTTTTTCAGATTTCAGTAATTGAAATTCAAAGAAATAAAAGCTGTTGATAAGGAAAATTAAATTTATATTTTATTTCCAATGAAGATCTAATGAGATTAATCCAATTGGCGGTTCTTCGTGTTCCTGTCACTCTTGTTGATGATGATAAACCTTTCGCTGGATTATCACTAGCTAACTTATTATCTAAATTCATTGGTAGAATGGAGCAAAATGTCAAAAAATATTTATTGATAATGCTAGCTGAGCTTTCTTTTGTCTTATAGTAAATCCGATTGATTGAAAATTGGCAGCATTATATTTGTCCTTTTCTTTCAATTAGATTAATCACAAACTACTATTAATTGCCTGTGAAATGCCAGCAGCAAGTTTTCTTCCTATCGTACCTCCTAGCCTGGAATGGAACACGATTCCAAACTAAAGAGATTTATTATTGCTTGAAAATGATTTGCCACGAACCCCCAAAATTTGCTTCCACGGGAATCTGACAAAGAGAAATTAAGGATTAGGACAAAAGAGTTGAAATGGAAGATCGAAGTGGCAGTAAATGTGGGATATTGTGACTAAGGCTCGCACCACATACGTGCCCTTTTCCCTAATCTCTGCAAGTCTAAAAAAGTGTAAAAATAGTGAGTCTATTTATACATAATTTTGACTTTGTTTACAACATAACAATTTATTATTTTAACTCATACTAATTATGTAGGACATTAATTTAGTTATTTTAAAATTTTATTTTTATTTTAATTAGAGTTAATTAAGAAACAATATCTTTTATTTTTATTATAATTATGATTTAGTTTTCTTTTTTAAGTTAAGTTAGAGAAGTATGATTACTCTATTATAAATAGAGAGATTTTGTAATTATTTTCATAACTTCAATTCAATAATTCATTAAAATTTCTCTTTTAGAGTCGTTTGGATTAGACCGTCATCTAATATCGCTTTATGCATTATTAAAAAATCTCATTAAGTCGTTTGGATTATAACAGATTTAATCACGCTTCGATTAGAGTGTAACCTAACCACGTTGGCTTGGTCCTATATTAGAACGATATCTAGTTTTCCCCATCCTATCAATTCTGCTTCCGCTACGCCGCTCCATCAACTAAAAAATTAACTTAAGCGATCTAGATTGTCAAATCTTGTAAATTTATAATTTATTTAGACTATTATTCACTATATTAAAAAAATATCTTAAATCAGTAGAAACTATTTACTTGGCTAATAAAATAAGTTTGTAGCAATCTTTAAAATATAAGCAAGCTTTTGAGTATGATTAAGAGCCAGTTTGAGATTACAGTGGCATGAGGAAATAATTTATTTCTAGTTTAAGCATGAAACTAGCAGCTCAGTGCTGGGTAAATTGTATTATTGTGGTTATTGAGTTTTAAAAACAGAATATATGTGTTTGGTAAATTTTATTACTAAAGCGTTGTTTTATTATATAATGACTAAAATAGATATAAGTTTAAATTATCTGTTATTTGTATATTAGTATTTATGGAAAGTAAGAAATGATTATGATTTTGCTAAAATATTATGATTATAATATTAACTTTAAAAAGGTGTTGTGAATTATTCAATAAACTTCTTATTAATTAAAACAACCATCTATCTACTTGTTGCTATCAAAATTGAGAAACTTCTAAAATAGCAGTTTTTTAAAGTTTACAAAACACAATTTTTGTTAAACTTATGAAATAAATTTTTTAAAGATTTTAACCACAATCCCTAATAGGGTTTAATTAAGCTCATGGACTTCAATATGGTACCAAAGCTAAACTTACATGTTGATAGGCTTACATTATCTCACTACATGATAAGGACTAGGTAAAAGGACCGACTTGCATGTGATAGGCATGTTAAGGGTATTATCCCACATAGATTAACAATGAAAGACTTTGGTCAAGTATAAAATACTTAGGCCTCAACTCTTCAGCTAACATTTGGTTATGCTTAGACCTATAGACTTCTGTATGTTGTTATAGTAAAAAAAATATACATGGGCCTATTGTCACGGACCGTCCAATTTGAGCCCAAAAATTACCCAAAGTCATGCCGCATAGGTTTGATGCGTAAAATACTCACCCCATGACACTATACTATCTTATCACATAACAAAAACTAGATGATTGATACTATAATATCTTATCACATAACAAAAACTAGCTAAGAAGATCATCCTGCTCGTGATGGAGATGTTGAGGAGAATATCTTATATCGATTGAGAGTAGTTTCTAAATTAAAAAGATAATTTATTAATATGGATTAAAATGACCCACCCCAAAATACAAGGGCGAAAGAATCTAGTTTCATTTAACATGACTAAATAAACTTATTAATGGATTTTGCCTAAATTTGGTAAAATCTTGCTATATTTTTTAAGTTTCCAATCTACAAATCTGTAAGATAAGCACTCCTAAAATAATCCAATACTCAACCAACTTCATTGATCAACCTCCCCCAAACATATAATACAATACATTACTGTAAATAATATGTTTACAGAATTTCATCAAAATATCACCCAATATTTTCAATAGTTTCAAAAGAATAGGTTGTAACTAATACATTAAACATCCATAATAATTGTATTATAATTATACAATCCAAAATGAGGTGATTAAAATGATCCAATAATATGATCTATACTCCTAGTATCATCACATGACAAAAACTCAAAATAACTAAGTCATTGGGTCAATTGGCGTACCTATAACCTCCCTTAGTGGGAAAAATATGGTAAATAAAGTGAACATAAGATACAGTGAGTGGATAATAGGTTTTGAAAATAATCACTGTATCATAGGTTTTGAAATAATTATGTTATTACAATATACAATTTTCATCAAACTGTGTAAAAACATAAGTGAATATGGTTAAAGTAAAATCAAGTAAATAACTTGCAAAGAAGAACACATGATGCCTTACGTAATAATCATGAAAATCATATCAAGAGAGAAGATATATACATGTTTCCAAAACAATCACTAGAAAAATACTTAGGGGAAAACCATATCATACTTTGACCTCATACAGTTAGTGCAATGATATATTAAAAATATACTATCATGTCTGAACCTACAATGGATAAAATAACTCATCATACTGCATGCATAAAATAGTCCCCAAAAGGCAAAAGCACCTGAATACACACTCCAAAGCCCAATGTGTGCTCAGACGGGCCCTAAAGACCTCTATCTCAACTGTATCTTTGTACCATATCTTTTTAGCTATATATCTCTACTCACCTCTGTATTTGGAGCGGAAGTGCATTGTCTAATAATTTTTTTTAAAAAATCTTTTTACACATGTACATAAGCATTTTAAACATAATTTAAATCTATATTCCTTTCCATTAAAATAACTTCATGCATTTAAAATTAAATGAATAAAAAAATATTTATCATATCCTTAAAGGAATACATTAATGCGCAAATAAAATCTATTTTCTTGAAAACTTAATCCAAGCATCTTTGTTTATAATCACGTTGTACTTTTCTAAAAGTAAAATCATAAGAAAAATATAAAGATAAATCTAGTATATTCCACTCACAATAATGATACTTAAATTAGACTCATCTCGATGTCCCACGTTAATTTACGACCGCGGGTCTTTCTTTAACTAAGAAAACGTAATTATACTCAACATCTATTGATGAAAAACTAGCTCATAAGTTATTCTCCGTATTTATTATCTAATGACATCTCCATCTAGAAATCCTACTACAGAAAATTAACATAATGTTGACAATGGTCATATATATCTTGAAATATAAAATCTATAGAATATATTTTAATCTAGCAATTTTCATGATTCTTATACCTATCCTATTATAAGTACTTTTAAGTTGTTTTGGCCATAAGAACTCAATTCATTATTTCATGAAATTTGTAATCTAAAATTCATATATCAACCTGAATCCTCTAATTTATTTGATAAGCAACCCCAAAATTTCTTCAAAATCACAATTAATCATAATATAAATATTTCTACCAAATTGAAATCTCCCAGAATTTAGACTTTACGTAAAAGTAATCTATAATAAATGAATCGTCCAGCTACAGTGCCCCTTGGGCATTGACAACGGACCTTTTTCTTTTGTCATTATCTAGGCCAGCCGTTAGATTATATTGACTTTAATCCAACTGTCAGAATTTTGAAAGTGTACAATCACGTGAAGTGGGCTACTGTCCAAACCCATTTTGGCTAGCAATTTAATCTTCAGGTTCTGCATATCCTTGCTCATATCTTGAGGAATGTCAGTGAATTTTCTGAAGCAGGAATTTCTAAGAGTAGTGATGCCATGTTAAATTTTTATTATGAATGTTATTATGAATTTTTATTATGAATGTTAATTCAAAATGTTAATGCATAGATGTTTTATTTTTCAGAAATGTCTTCCTTAAGCCCACTTACTATTATTCTGAATCAATATATTGTCCTGACTGCTGAAAATTATAGATATGTCTTAACCAGGCATGCCCCTCAATACCACCAAAAATGCTCATAGAAATGAGAGGAGGTTTTATGAGAAATGGCAAAAGGCCAATGAAATGACTAAATGCTATATTTTAGTCTCAATTTCTAATATTTTGTAGACCAAACACCAAAATTTGGAAACTACTACTGAAATAATGGATAGTCTCCAAGAGATGTTTAAGCAGAGTACTCGCTCTGCGAGACCAGCAGCATTGAAGGGTCTTATGAATAGCAAAATGGGGAAGGGCACAAGAGTTCGTGATCATGTCGTCAAAATAATGGACTATTTGAATGAGGCTGAGATTCAGGGCGCAGAAATTGATGATAACTCAAAAATTGATATGGTGCTAGAATCTCTGCCAGATACATTCAAAGAGTTTGAGGTCAATTATAACATGAACAAAAGAAACATGACCTTAACAGAATTAATGAGTGAACTCTATTCTGCTGAAGAGATCTATCGTGCTGAGAAATCTCTAGGAAGTATAAATATTGCTGAAAATAATTCTTCTAGGCCTAAGCCAAAAGCCAAAGGCAAGAAGAAGAAACCTGGGAAAAAGAGATTGTCTACAAAGCAAGAAGGCAAGCTTAAAGGCAAGTGATTCAAGTGTGGACAGAAGGTTCACTGGAAAAAGGATTGCCCAAAGATTGTGATATCAAGTATGGGCAATCTTTTTGTTATTGAGGCCTGTCTAGTTCGGAATCTAGTGGACATATGGGTGTTGGATTTAGGAGCAACTAATCATATTTTTAATTCACTTTTTTGGTTTCATGAAACCAGGAAACTAAGTGAAGGAAGCGTCAGGCTGCAGCTTGGGACAGGACAGTTCGTGTCAGCAGAGAAGACTGGATCTGTTTTATTATCTTTTAATAATGAGACTTTAGTTTTGAATAATTGTCTTTATATTCCAGACATTATGAAGAATTTAATTTCAGTAGCTTGTTTGTCAAAACAAGGGTATACTGTAAATTTTAGATCCTCAGTTTCTATTTTTTACAATAACAGACTTATTTGTTCTAGTACATTAGAAGATAATTTATATCATTTAAGTCCTATGATCCTTTCTATGCATGACACAATAATTTATAATAATGAGCATACACATTTATCTAAGAAAAGAAATTTTTCTTTCAACCAGTGCTACCTCTGGCATTTTTATTCTTAGGTCATATAAACCAAAATAAGATACAGAGAATAATCAAAGATGGGCTCCTAGGTCCATTAGAAAATGAATTATTGCCACTCTGTGAATCCTGTTTAGAAGAAAAAATGACCAAAAGGTCATTCTAGGCCAAAGGAGTGCGTGCAACACTACCACTTATATTGGTACATACAAATGTATGTGTACCAATCAATGTACACGCTCGAGGAGGCTATGGGTATTTTATCACTTTTATTGATGATTACACTAGATACGGTTATGTTTATCTAATGCGTCACAAGTCTAAAGCTCTTGAGAAATTCAAAGAATATAAGGCTGAGACAGAAGAGCAATTAGATAAGAACGTAAAGACACTTATATCTGATCAAGGTAGTGAATATCTCTCCCGAGAATTCAAAGAGTATCTGGTTGAAAATTGGATTATATCTCAGTTGACTGCCCCAGGAATACTACAGCAAAATGGGGTAGCTGAAAGAAGAAATAAAACTCTTTTGGATATGATGAGATCTATGCTAAGTTGTTCGTCATTACCTATCTCTTTTTGGGGACTAGCAATAGAAACTACGGTTTACCTTTTAAACTTAGCTCCATCTAAGTCAGTGCCTAAAACCCCAATAGAATTATGGTCAGGTCGAAAACCAAGTTTATGACATGTCCGTATTTGGGGATCACCAACACATGTGCTGAAACCAAAGGTAGATAAGATAGATTCATGTTCTGAGGTTTACATGTTTGTGAGGTATCCCAAAGGAATAAGGGGAGGTTTATTTTATACTCCTCAAGATAGGAAGGTAATTGTGAGCACACATTATACTTCCGTCGAGGAAGACTATATGAAGAACTTCAGACTATACTGGAAGAACTGTCAAGTGATCAAATTAATACTCAGCTTTCAATACCTGTTTTAAAACAGAATAAAGAGTAACAATTTGATCAACAAAGGATTATCCCTGAACAACCATCATTTTTATAACCTCGTCACAGTAGGAGGGTAACAAGGTTATCATCAAGATATATGTTATTGGGAGAAACCTATACAGCTATCTCAGATGAACATATACAAAATCCCACTAGTTACAATGAAGCTCTAATAAATAGTGATATTGAACATTGGAAAAGGGCATAGAAATGGAATCTATGTATTCCAATAAAGTATGGGAACTTGTAGAAGTAATAAATTGGATAAAAACCTATTGGATGCAAGTGGATCTACAAGAGGAAAAGAGTAATAGATGGAATGGTATAAACATTTAAAGCAAGATTAGTAGCCAAAGGGTTCACTCAAAAAGAGGGAAACGATTATGAGGAAACATTTTCTCCAGTTGCTATACTTAAATCCATCAGAATTTTGCTCTCTATTGCTATAGTGCTAGATTATGAAATTTGGACAATGGATGGCAAGACTGCCTTTCTTAATGGGCATCTTGAAGAAGACATCTTTATGCAGCAACCAGATGGATTTATGCAAAAAGGCCAAGAATACTTGGTATGCAAGTTGCAGAGATCCATATATGGATTGAAGCAAGCATCCCAGTCATGGAACATCAGATTTAATCAAGCGATAAAATTATTTAGATCCATTCAGAATAAAATAAAATGAGCTATTTTATTCATGTAACTTTATTACGTTAATATTTTGAGTAAAGTCCATTTAATCATATTATATGTATTTATGCGATTACCATGTGGATTCGCAGAAGACATAAATACAAGTTATCCTATGATTAAATAAATTAAGTTCGCAGTTGATAAATAAAGTTGGGCACCTTATTTAGGTATAGACTATAATAAATTCATTGAGTGATTTGTCTTAATCATGTATGAATTTATTGATGTAGTATGACTACATTGAACTGTATCATATATGAGAGTTAATTAACCTAGTAATAACTGTCAGACCTATTAAATCTCATAGACATTCATCTACTGTAATCTTAATTTTCAGTTAGTTATAATTTCAAGATTGTAGTTGTTATTTCATTTGAGTTACCAATAGGCATGACATACACATGTAGTCAAGATTACCCGGTATCTTAGTGGGAAAAATTACAAGTATTGAAATTATAGATTAACAATATAGAATTTGTACGACACATCTCTTGATGGGTTTTCAGTACTTGATCATAGAATTCTCTGGTCAGTGTGTCTCAACATAAATAAGTATTTTGAAAATGATCATTTGAGAATACCAATAAGTATCTAGGAACAAGATGTAATTAAATTGATTGGACAGTTGAGATATCAATTTAAATTAACAATGTGGTACAAAGGATTGTGCAATAAAAAAATCAATGTGGCTTGGGCGAATTATTATTCGAGCATACAATTATGGATGTGGTTCCAATCTTATAGTGGAGTAGAATTGAAATGAAATAATTATATTTGTTTAATTACAAATTTAATTATTGTAGTCACTATTATATGTTCTCAAATGATCTCCGGTTAGCTCATTTAATTGAAAACACCATCGCTAGACCCAAAAAGAATTTAATTTATATATTTAAATTAAAAAAGGAATCCTAGTTTAAATAGAAATCCTAATCCTAAAATACTAGGGTTTTTCATAAGATATTATAAAAGGAGCATTATTCTCTTAAGATAGTAGAAGAGAAGAGAATTCCAGGGCTGTTGAGAAAAATACATAAGGCATTTAAGTGAAGCTAGTTGCAATTGGGAGTGGTGAAACAGACGCCCACACGTCCAGTGTTGATCAATCTTAAGTCATAGGCTGGAAGATCGTTTGGAGGCGAATCTACAATTCTCAATTGTTCATTTTCTCAAAACATTAAGGTACGAATTTCTAGATTACTTAATTCTTATATGTTGTATGAGATCGGTCCGAATTTCTAGATTACTTAATTCTTATATGTTGTATGAGATCGGTTCTAAAATGTTTTAATTGAAAAATTATGAAAAACCTGATTTTATCCTTACATGAAAAAGATTTATGAGTTTTTATGTGGTGTATTTAAATATGATTCGCACACATTTGAAAACTAAATTATCTTTCTAAATAACAAGAATCACAACAAAAAAAAAGAACAGCCTGCAAGTGATATGAGTGTAAAAGAGGTAATCTTTATATCTAATAAGATAATTGTTAGGTTAAGTTATGATATTCAGAATTAGGGTGCTAACAAGATAATCTCACATTAGGCCAAGAACATGCTGGAGATTAATCAAAAACAGAGCAAAATGCAGAGTTTTCAGGTGCCTAATTCATTAGTTTCTTCATTTAAGTCACATGGGCACTTGAGTCACTTAGTTTGACCAAATCGATGGCTGGTTAAAACAGTTTGTAAGAGCAAGAGAGGGTTACAAAATAACGATTTTTCATTTTTTTGTGACGGAAGAGAGGGAATTTAGGGAGGGTGTCTTCTCTGTAGAGTAAAAAACAATCTTGAAGATCAGTAAATCAATTTTTTTTGTTTCCTTCATCGATAGGAGTAAGTCACATGTAGCTTTGACTTTATTGAAAAAAAATCTTTTGTGTTGTTTGTTATTGTTGATTTATTTTGTACATTTGCACACATTGAATTAAGCTTTAACTAGTACTATTATTATGATTATTATGTCCCATGTTAGGTAATAGTTGACAATTTATATCATCAAATTAAAAAAATTGACATCAAGAAGGTTTGGAGAAATAATCATGCACAACTCTAATTTTTCAATAAGGGACATGAAGATATTTTTTAACCTTTATATCTTTTGAATTGTAACTAAAAAATTTGACTTTAAAATTTTTTAATATAAACAAGCATAATAGAAATAATATAATCTGTCTAGTAGATTAATATATAAATCTTTGGGTTAAATAAAATTTACAATTAACAAATATATCTCACCATTTAATAATATTAAAATTATTTTACATACTATTTAAAAAATTACATTTTTATATTTATTTTAATATTATATTTCAATTTTTTTATAAAATTAACTTAAATAAAATAAAATATGTCTAATATATTGTGAAATATTAAAAAATTTTAATGTTGAAATTATTTTAAAATATATATATTCTTATATTTATTTATATTATATTATATTTAAATAATTTTAAAAAATAATATAAGGAATATAAATTTCACTCATATTGATTCATGAGCACAATTAAAATAATTTGGGAATAATGATTGATTAGCAAAGATTAAGTTAATAAATCTTTATGTGGATTGATAATTGATATTTCTTAATCATTATTTAGGATGGAGACAATCAATTATTTGATTTATTATTTTAATTTCATCAATATTATTATATTCTTATCATCCTTCTTCATGTTGGCAAAGGAAACATTTTGAACTCTGAACTTGCTTTCCAAAAAAAATTGTAAACCCTTAATTTCGATTTAAGGTCTCATCTAAGTGTCACGCAACAATACTCGAAATATTTCTTTAAAGCTTGTCTAGAAAATCTTTCAATCGTTCCTATGTACATTTTCTTTTCGGGTACAGTGAAAAAACATGAGTAATTCCTTTTATCAAAGAATTTTTTTATTATTATAAAAGTCATTCCTTTAATCTTTTTCAAGGAAATCTTCATTCAAGGATTTTATTTTCACTTTTTTGATCTTGATATGAAATTCTTTCATTTAGAAATTAACTCCATAGAACTTGTCAAAGAAAACATCAATTGATCTTGATATTTCTTTTTATATAAATTTCTTTTGACATCATTTCCTTTATGATGGTTGACGTGGTAGTGGATGATGTGGTTGAAATTTTTTTTTTTTGGTGAAGAAATTAAATCACAATTAAAAAGGAACCAAATCTCTTTCCTTTTGACCACCATTCTCCATAAACTCATTATCGACATAGTGGCTAAGCATAAACTCATAAATTTAAGGACGCTCAAATCTGCTATGATATCATAAAGAATTTTAAAATCACAATATAAAGAATATAAATTTCACTCGTATTGATTCATGAGCACAAAAGCTCAATTTATACAAGTATTTGAAACATAAAAAAGGAAATGATAAAATTAACATAATTTAGCGATAATAATTAATTAGAAAAGATTGAGTTAACCAATCCCTATATTGATTGACAATCAATCTTTCTTAATCACTAATTAAGATGAAGACAATCAATTATTTGATTGATTATTTTGATTCCATCAATATTGCTTAATTCTTATCAATATTTATTATAAAAAATAAGAGTCAAATTTTTTGGTTAATATAGTTAAAATTTATTATTTTTTAAAAGAGTATTGGTGTCCCTTAATTAAAACTTGGGAGTTTGTATAACTATTTTTCAAAACGTTGGGAGTGTAGCCATCTTTGTCCTTCACATCATTGAAGAGATTAAGGTTATTTTTTTAATTATCTTTCTCGTATATTGACTATCTTCAAATTTTCACTTTATTTTTTAAAACTTCAATCCCTCCCACTTTTTTATTATCTTTTGAACAAAAACAAGAGTAACTTATTTATTATTTACTTAATGGAGTGGGACTGTGAAATGTAGAGTCCTCCCACTCTAGTAGATATTTTCATATTTTGAGGGAGGAGTAGGAGGGAATCCCATGATTCCCACTCCCACGTCTTCCTTTTTGTTCCTTTTAATTTATTACTAAATTTGATATAATTATATTTAATAAAATAAAATAAATAATATCATATTTAATATAAGTAATATTGTTATATTATTTTATAAAATATATTTATTAAAAATAATAGTATTTATTTTTATATTAATAAAATAAAGTAAGCCATATCACATTTATTAAATAATTTTATTATATTATTTTATAAAATTATTTTTATTAAATTTAATATAATTACAATTAATAAATGTAATTTAATAATCTTTTATTAAATTTAATGTAATTATATTTAATAAAATAAATAATATGATATTTATTTAAATAATATTATAAACTATATTTATTAAAAATAAAAATAAAAATAAAAATATTAAACTTATTTAAATATAATTTTATTTTATATAGTTAAAAATAATAATTTACATTGATTTTAATTACTGAAAAGTAATATTATTTATTCATAAAGAATTAATAATATTACTATATATTTTTGTTAATACTAGTATATAATATCTTTATTTGAAAATATAATATTAATATATTTATTTAAAAATTTAAAAATAACGGTACTATATATATTTAATACTAATAATTAATAATAATAAATATTTTATTCCAAGAAAATATTAATTTTGTACAATATTATTAATAACAATGTTTTATTTGTGTTGCTCTTATCAATCATTTTTAATTTACATAATTATTAAAAAATGTGATTTTCATAATGAAGAATATTAATAATTATTATTAATTTATAAATATAATAAAATAAATATTTTAATTGTCAAATATGTTTTTTTTATTAATTTTTTAGTTAAAAACTATAATTTTTTAAATAAGGTAAAACTATAATTTGAAATCATTTACACCTAATTCAAGATAAAGTAGACACATAAATTAGATTCTGATTCCATACTCTGATTTCAATGCAAGTAAACAACCTACTCTCACTCTCAATCCCAAGATTCTCACTTTAATTCAAATGTAAATGCTACCTTAAAGTTTTTAAAAGTGAGGAAATGCTTTGAAGATAATTAATTTCATGTGGAAATAATCCAAAATTTACCTAATAGATTATTCAAAACATATGTAACACATTTACATTTATAAACATATATATAACTATTCTTTTTAACTTATTGATTTCAATCGTGAGCATTCAAATTAGATCGTGGGGGCTTCATTTTTCAGATTTCAGTAATTGAAATTCAAAGTAACAAAAGTTGTTGACAAGGAAAATTATATTTATATTTTATTTCCAGTGAACATCTAATGAGATTAATCCAATTAGCGGTTGTTCGTGTTCCTGTCATTCTTGTTGATGATGATAAACCTTTCGCTGCATTATCACTAGCTAACTTATTGCAATTAGATTAATCACAAACTACTATTGATTGCCTGTGAAATGCCAGCAGCAAATTTTCTTCCTATCGTACCTCCTAGCCTAGACTGGAATACGATTCCTATCTAAAGAGATTTATTATTGCTTGAAAACGATTTGCCACGCACCCCCCAAATTTTGCTTCTGCAGGAATCCTGAGAAAGAAAAATTAAGGATTAGGACAAAAGAGTTGAAATTGAAGAGGGAAGTGGCAGGAAATTTGCGATATTGTGACTAAGACTCCCACCACATATGGGCCCTTTTCCCTGATCTTCGCAAGTGTAAAAATAGTGAGTCTATTTATACATAATTTTGACATTGTTACAACATAAAAGCATATTATTTTAACTCATACTCAAAAATTAGCTTAAGAGTTCAAGATTGTCGAATCTTATAAACATATAGTTTATTTAGACTATGATTCACTATTTTAAAAAAATTATCTTAAATCAGTTGAAATTATTTACTTGGCTGATAAAATAAGCTTGTAGCAATCTTCAAAACATAAGCTAGCTTTTGAGTATGATTAAGAGCCAGTTTGAGATTGTAGTAGCATGATGAAATAATTTATTTCTAGTTTAAGGATGAACCAAGTAGCTCAGTATTTGATAAATTATATTATTATGGTTACTGAGTTTGAAAAATAGAATATATGTATGTGTTTAGTAAATTTTATTATGAAAGTATTGTTTTATTATATAATGACTAAGATAAACATAAGTTTAAATTATCTGTTATTTATATATTAGTGTTTATGGAAAGTAAGACATGATTGTCATTTTGTTAAAATATTATGATTATAATAACAACTTTAAAAAGGTGTGGTGAATTATTCAATAAATTTCTTATTCATAAAAACAACCCTCTATCTACTTGTTGCTGTCAAAATTGAGAAACTTATAAAATAGCAACTTTTAAAAGTTTTCAAAACACCGTATTTGTTAAACTTATGAAATAATTTTTTTAAAGCATTTCAACCACAATCCCTAATAGAGATTAATTAAGCTCATAGACTTTAATATAATATCAAAGTTAAACTTACGTATTAATAGGCTTACATTACCTTACTACATGATAAGGACTAGGTAAAAAGACCCACTTACATGTGATAGACATGTTAAGGGTATTGTCCCACATGGATTAACAATTAAAGCCTTTGGTCAAGTATAAAATACTTGGGCCTCAACTCTTAATCTAACATTTGGGTATGCTTAGACGTATAGACTTCTGGATAGTGTCATAGTAAAAAAAAATATAGATGGGCCTATCCTATCTCATCACATGATAAAGACTAGTTAAAAAGATCATCCTGCATATGATGGAGAGTTGAGAAGAATATCTTATATCAATTGAGAGTGGTTTCTAAATTAAAAACATAATTTATTAATATGGCTTTTGGTGAATCTATTTAATTTAATCTAACATGACTAAATAAACTTATTAATGGATTTTGCCTAAATTTTGGTGAAATCCTGGTATATTTTTTAAGCTTTCAATCTACAAATCTGTAAGATAAGAACTCCTAAAATAATCCAATACTTAACAAACATCATTGATCAACCTCCCCAAACACATAATATGATACATCACTGCAAATAATATGTTTACATAATTTCATCCAAATATCACCCAATATTTTCAATAGTTTCAAAAGAATAGGTTTTAACTAATACATTAAGCATCCATAATAATCATATTATAATTGTATAATCCAAAATGAGGTGATTAAAATGCTCTAATAATATGATCTATACTCTTAGTATCATCACATGACAAAAACTCAAAATAACTAAGTAGTTGGGTCAAGTGGTGTACTTATAACCTCACTTAGTGGGACAAATATGGTAAATAGAGTGAATATAAAGTACAGTGAGTAGATAATAGGTTTTGAAAGTAAAATTACATTGAAATAATTTTGTTATTGCAATATACAATATTCATCAAACTATGTAAAAACATAAGTAAATATATTTAAAGTAAAATCAAGTAACTAACTTGAAAGGAAGAACACATGATGCCTGATGTAATAATCCTGAAAATCATATCAAGAGAGAACATATATACATGATTCCAAAACCATCACTAGACAAATACTTGGGGGAAAACCTTAACGTATCTAGACCTTATACAGGTGGTGCAATGACATACAATAGATAAAATATCTCATCATATCGCATGCATAAAATAGTGGGACAAGTGGTGTATCTATAACCTCCTTTAGTGGGACAAATATGGTAAATAGAGTGAATATAAAGTACAGTGAGTGGATAATAGGTTTTGAAAGTAAACTTACCTTGAAACAATTCTGTTATTACAATATACAATTTTCATCAAACTATGTAAAAACATAAGTAAATATGTTTATTGTAAAATCAAGTAACTAACTTGAAAAGAAGAACACATGATGCCCTACATAATAATCTTGAAAATCATATCAAGAGAGAACATATATACATGATTCCAAAACAAATCACTAGATAAATATCTGGGGAAAACCTTATCATACCAAGACCTCATACAGGTGGTGCAATGACGTACAATGGATAAAATAACTCATCATATTGCATGCATAAAATAGCCCCCAAAAGGCAAAAGCACCTGAATGCACACTCCAAAGTCCTATGTGTGCTTAGACGAGCCCTAAAGATCTCTATCTCAATTGTATCTCTGTATTGAATCTCTTTAACTATATCTCTCTACTCACCTCTGTATCTGCAGTGGAAGAGCACTGTCCAATGATTTAAAAAAAAAATCTTTTTATACATGTGCATAAGCATTTAAAATTAAATGAATAAAAAAATATTTATCATATCCTTAAGAGTAATGCCACATATCCTAAATTTTTTATTCCAAATAATTATCACAATTGATGTGAAATTCATTAATTGGTTGGTAAAATTAAAGTAAATTAATTATATTATCTTACCAACCAATTGACGAATGCCACATCATTTGAGATGATTATTTGGGATAAAAAATTTAGAATATATAATATCATTGTAACCTTAAAGGAAAACATTAATACGCAAATAAAATCTATATTCTAGAAAACTTAATCCAAGCGTCTTTGTTTATAATCATATTGTAATTTTCTAAAAGTAAAATCATAAGAAAAATATAAAATATAAATTTAGTATATTCCACTCGAGTCCTTTAATTCGATGAATTTTTCTAGAGTAGCCCTTTCTTGAATATCATTCGAAAAGGTTTCAGTTGACTAGTATTCCACCAATTAGTAACCCAGGATTCCAAACTTTTATTAAATGAGAGAGGGATCCACCAGTGATGATGCTTAAATTTGGTTCACATCGACATCCCACATTAATTTACGAGGGTCTTCCTTTAACTAAGAAAACGTAATTATACTCAACACCTGTTTGGGTAAATATCAGACAGGCCCCTCGAAGCCCTTCCAGCTCGAGCAAGACACCCCGAGGACGACTTAGCCCGAGCGACTCTTCGAGTCAAAGCTGGTCAAGGTCGAGGCTAAGCACTCCTTGCTCGCCGAGGTCGTCCCTCGTGTCAAAGCTGGTCAAGGTCGAGAGCTAAGCACTCTTGCTCGCCGAGGTCGTCCCTCGTGTCAAAGCCGGTCAAGGTCGAGAGCTAAGCATTCCTTGCTTGCTCGAGGTCGTCCCTCAGGTCAAAGCTGGTCAAGGTCGAGAGCTAAGCACTCCTTGCCCGCCGAGGTCGCCCTCGGTCAAGCCGGTCAAGGTCGAGAGCTAGCACTCGCTCGCCGAGGTCGTCCTCAGTCAGCCGGTCAGGTCGAGCTAGCACTCGCTCGCCGAGGTCGCCCCTCAGGTCAAGGTTGGTCAAGGTCGAGAGCCGAGCACATCTCCCATGCTCGCAGAGTTCCACGAGCACAGCTGGGCAAGACCCGACCCAAGGCAACCCGACCCGTTTTCTCAAAATCCCGGCACACCTTTTAATGTCTGACCAGGGTCCCACATGGTGTAGTGGTGATATCATGTTGCGGTGGTCGACACATGCCTCAAGGTGTAATAATTCCTAGCGCACTTGCTCGACATGATGATCCGCCACGTGAATCGGGTTAAGGGACGACCGCTCATCCCTAGGGAATATTCCGTCAAACTTGATCGTAAGAGGGACCCGGATACTACTAGCGTGGAGTGGACAGACCGAAAGGAAAGAGCTGGAAAATGGAGTATAAAAGGAAACGAATGGGAACGTTACAAAGGTTGGACTTTCTAATTCACAGAAAGGTTGGAACTTCTGATTCAGAAAGGATCTGTAAGCTCAAACAGGTTCTTCCTTTTCTAATCTCTCTCATTTGATTCTCTCGAAAAACACCATACTTATCCAAAAAGGGGAGGGGCGAACAATACCCTTTCATCTTTTCGGCTTCCTCACTAAGGGAGATACCAAAAGACAAACCCGACATCCGACTTGAGCGCCTGAGGGTTTTCGCGGAACACGCCCAGTGACCCCGACCCGGCTTTCGTGAGTACAGTCCGGAGATCACCGCTCAAGAAGACAATGAACAGACGGAGGAGGCAATCTCGCCGAGATCTAGCTTATCGCGAAAGCGTAAGGATCGAGGTACTCGCTTGTACCCGCGAGTGTAAGGTTTGGAGGGCCCCGCCGAGCCGCTGGAGGCACTGCTTGAAGGTTCAAGCACCGCTGAGGCACGCTGAAAAGTCGCGATCAACATTTTGGCGCCATCTGCGGGATCGGCACAAAAGCCCGATTTCCTAATACATTCAAGACACACAACACCACGATGAGGGAAACAATCAAGAGGAGTAAGTCCCAAGAATCAGTAACTTTGAGAGAAGTGGCCAATGAGGCCTGTAATGCGGAGATCCAGGAAAGAATGGATCGGATGGAAAACAGATCGAAACTATGACCTCCCTGCTATAAGAATTCGTGGAAGGACGAGAAAAGCATGTAACGATGTCCCTGAGTCCAAACTGAGGGAATGCTCATGTTCGGAAAATACGGAGATGAAGCCCAAAGACCTCGGCAACCGAATGTTGCAGTGAGAGAAGAAACAAACATGGAGGAAAGGGGTCTCGCCAACATTTGCAGGAGATGACCCCAACCTCTCGTAGTGAGGAGTTGGAGGGAGAGGTACGCAGTTGGCACAAGTTGTGAAAGATCTTCTGGGAACCGAAAGAGTCCAAGTCGGCGAATAATGCCGGACAACGAATCTCCACTCTCCTGGAGATCACGGGTGTCACGATCCCATCGTGACTTTCGCCTCCTGGATCTGAAATATTCGGGAAAGAGTGATCCATTAGTGCATATAGAGCTGGTTCAACGACATGACAGGGTGCAAGGTCCGCCGCCAGACAGAGGTGCAGTGGCCTTCCCGCTCACCTCGAGGGAAGGGCGAGAGAATGGTACCGCAGACTCCCACGGGAAGCATTTTGAGTTTTGAACAGATGTGCGGGAGTTCGCAGAACAATTCCGGGCGCAGTGACCCCGAGGATGACATGATGGAGCCGCCGAGTGAGGCGTAAAGAAGGAGAGTCCCTCCGGAGTTTATCAAAAGATACCATAGATCGGTCCTAGATCTTGGTGCGCTCAACCATCCCCAAGCTTTAAGAGGATTAAAGGATGGTATTCTGATGGGAGACCATGGTATAACTCGCGGAGTCCTTCGATCCGCTCAGTATTCGGACGCTGCATCGAACAAGTAAAGTCGGATATGGTAATCGAAGAAGAAAAGCTGCCAAACCGAGAAGTGAGCAGGTTGGTGGAGCAAGAAGGAAGGAGAAAGTGGAGCCCCGCCCGAGGGACACAGTGCTCCAAAGGCAGCTGAGAGACCGGCTGCCTCTGCATAACCCATATCGTAGAGTTCCCCACCACCGATGGTCCCCCAACCACCTCGCAGGTCCCTGTGCCGGATCACAGAGAATACAAAGGCCATGATGGCCACATACCCCGCAACCAACCACCGAGTAGACCTGAGTGAGCCACAACAGGGTGATCGCTCATTGCCACCCCACCAAGAAGCTTCCCGAGGGATAAGGCAATACAAGTAGTGGAACAGAGCCCCGCTACGGACAAGATACTGAAGTCGAAGGTATCTCTCAAGAGATACTTCAAGTGGTCGAGGAGCGTGGACCGCTAAGTCCTCCAACGCCGATGACCACGCCACCAGCAGCAAGTGAGCAGGGGCGCTCGCTGCTTCCATGGAGACCATGGTCACACCACATCACAAAGGTCGTGATTTGAAAACCAGTGGAAGATTTAGTTAGAATCGATACCGGATGAGTTTGTAGGAGGAGGGCACCCGTAGTTGAACAACGACTGAGGAAGGTGACCGAAGCTTACGAAATAGATACGTGAGCCACCATCCACGAGAGTAATTTCAGTGGGCCAACGATGGCCTAAGTTCCAACAGGCCCTGAAAACTATTGCAGATATGCCACGCCGCCGAGAAGTCCTGCTCATCGCCTCCGCTGCCAAGAAGGCCAAGGTTCGGCAGTGCCAATCATGTGGATGTATGAAGATGAGGAGGGGTGCTATACTCCACCGAAGATGCCCCGTGGTAAAAGCCAATGTAGCGAATAAGGAAGTTGACCGAATACTGGTTGACTCAGGGAGCTCAGTAGATATTCTTTTCAAATCCACACTCGAGGATTTAGGAATAGCAGGCGCGAGCCTCGAGCATACGAGCACTTCCTTGAAGGGGTTCGGGGAGGAAAGCTAATACCTCTAGGAATCATCAAGTTGGCAAGAACTATGGGCTCAAGCCTTCGAGAAGAACATGATGTCGGATTTCGTGGTGGTAGATGAAACCACCCCATACCAAAGCGATTCTAGGGAGGCCGCTTATGAGGATCAGCCAACGCGTGGTGTCCACCCATTACTTAGCCCTAAAGTATCGAGTAAACGGGGCTATAGGGGTCGTGAAAGGCAGCCAAAGGGTGGCGAGGAGCTGCTACGCCATAGCCGCCAAAGAAACTATGCAGATCACCTCGCTAGACACGAGGGGGGAATCGAGGAACGGAAGGCAAGAGCCAGTAGAGACGTTGGAGGAGCTCGAGGTGAGAGCAGATGAGCCCGAGAAGAAAGTCCGAATCGGCTCGGGCCTTAGTGAGCCGTTGAAGGAAAAGTTGGTGGAATGTCTGCGAGCACACGCAGATGTGTTCGCATGGACGCACGATGATATGCCCGGGATCGACCCAGAGGTGGCGTGTCACAGGCTAGCAGTACGGAGAGATGCTAAGCCAGTAAAGCAGAAGAGGAGGTGCGTCAACCAGGAGAGATACGAAGTCATCAACTGCGAGGTTGAAAAGCTGCTGAAAGCGGGATTCATACGGGAGGTATCCTACCCCGAATGGATCTCGAATGTGGTGCTGGTGAAGAAAGCAAATGGGAAATGGAGAATGTGTGTTGACTTCACAGATGTGAACAAGGCCTGCCCGAAAGATAGCTTTCCACTACCAAAGATAGACCAACTGGTGGATTCTACGGCAGGGCACGGGTTGCTTAGCTTCATGGATGCATTCTCAGGATACAACCAAATTCCCATGCACCAATCAGACGAGGAATGTACAGCTTTCATCACCAATCGTGGGTCAGATCACATAAGGTCATGCCTTCTGCCTAAAGAATGCAGGGCGACGTATCGAGGCTAGTGAACAAGGTTTTCAAGCCATTGATCGGCTCGGACTATGGAGGTATATGTAGATGACATGATCACCAAGTCTAGAGACGCGAGGAGCATGTAAAGCATCTAGAGGAGACCTTCGGACTCCTAAGGAAGTACCGAATGAAGTTAAACCCCAAAAATGTGCTTTGGAGTGAGTTCGGGAAAATTCTTAGGCTTCATGGTGAGTCACAGTGGGATCGAGGCCAATCCCGAGAAGATCGAGCAGTGATAGAAATGAGGTCCCCTCAGTAGCCTCAAGGAGATACAGTAGTCCGACCGCAAGCTAGGCGCCCTCAACAGTGTTCAGTATCTCGAGCCACTGGATAATGCCGAGTCTTTCCGTGAAACGAAGAAGGGCAGAAGACGAGATGGACGCCTCGAATGCGAGGAGGCGCTCCAAGAACTGAAAGAGTATTTGCTAAAAGTCTCACATCACAACACCTCGAGCGGTGAGAGGTATCTGCTTCTATACTTGGTCAGATCCCAACGGGCAACGAGCTCGGCCTCGTAAGGGAGGAATCAGAGTACAAGATCCTGCTTATTACACGAGCAGTAGCGCTGCTAGAAGCGTAAACCCTAGATCCAACCATGGAGAAGTGGGCACTAGCCTCGGTCACTGCGTCCGAAAGCCGAGGCCTTATTTTCGAGCACATTCAGCTGGTGGTATCGACTAACCAACCTCTCGTGCAAACTCTACACAAACCCGAGACCTCCGAAGGTCGGTTAAATGGTCGATGGAGTTAAGCGAGTTTGACCTTAATTACCAACCCCGAGCAGCCATAAAAGCACAGTCTTTAGCTGACTTCGTGGTCGAGTGCACGGCAGGGGGTAAAGATATGGAGAGCGAGCCCTCATCAAGCTCCCATGCCTCAACCAAAGCATGGATAGTCACAGTAGATGGATCCTGTGGAAGTCAGGGAGCAGGAGCAGGGGTGGTGCTAAAAAGTCCAGAGGAGGCGGAGATGCAATACGCTGTGAGATTGGAGTTCGAAGTCACCAACAATCAGGCCGAGTATGAAGCTGTAATAGCAGGGTTAAAGCTCGCCTCGGTAGTAAAAGCAGAGGAAATAAAGCTTCGAACGGACTCACAGTTGGTAACTAATCACCTCGACGAGAGCTTTCAGACAAAGGGGAGAAGATGGACGCCTACCTTCAGAAGGTAAGGCAACTAATGAAGAATTTCCGAGCAGTCGAGGTGGAACATATACCAAGGGGAAAAAATTTTCGAGCAGATATGATAGCTCGCATGGCAGCCACCTCGGACCCCAAGTTTCCAAAATCTATCCTCTCGAATAAAACCCGCCGAGTATCGAGCAGGAGGACGAGGTGATGAGCCTATCAACGAGCAATACCTGGATGGAGCCGATCATTTCTTACCTCAAGGAAGGGACAGTGCCGGCTGATAAGAAACAGGCAAGGAAATTGAGGTGCAAAGCAGCCAGGTACACTCTCATCGATGGGGTCTTATATGACGCGGTACACTCTCCCTCGTCGCGGTGTTTAGACCAAGAGGAGGTTGATTACGTCCTTCGAGAGATACACGAGGGAGTCTCGTGGAAATCATTCTGCGCTCGAGGTCCTTGGCTTTCAAGGCCTCGAGGCAAGGGTATTTTTGGCCTCGCATGCACCAAGATGCTCGTGAGAAGACGAGTAGTCGCAAGAGTTGTCGAGCTTTGCCAATCACTCGACTCACCTCCGGAGAACCTTACGGTGATGAATTCGCCATGGCCGCTTGCTCAATCGGGAATAGATTTGATTGGGCCACCGCCGGGGAAAGCATCCGCCACCCATGCCATAGTCGCGATTGATTATTTCACCAAATGGGTCGAGTGGAGCCTCGAGCAAGATCACGTAAGGTAAAACCACCGATTTCATTTGAAGAATATGATTTGCGTGTACGGGATTCCTCATGCATTAGTCACCGATAATGGGAGACAGCTTGATAATGGCAAGTTCGTAGACTTCGTCGTAATCTGGGATAGAGTCAAGTTTTGCTCTCCTTCACACCCACAAGCCAACGGGCAAGTAGAGGCCGCGAATAAAACTATAAAACGCCTCAAGACAAGATCAGGCGAGCACAAAGGGGCTCGGTGGACGAACCGCTCGGTGTCTCGTGGGCCTACAGTAACCACACACAAACGGCCAATCGGAGAGACCCCATTCTCCTTGGCATTTGGGCACGAAGCAGTGGTTCCCGCTGAAATAGGAATGGGGACACACCGGACAGAGCACTTCAACGAGCAGCAAAACAACGAGCAGATGTGTGCAGGCCTGGACTTGCTGGAAGAAAGAAGAGAAAGGGTAGCTGCCAAGATCTCAGAATATCAACAGAGAGTGGCTCGTTATTACAACCAAAAGCGTACACATTCGCCGGCTCTGCGTGAGTGATCGGGTGTCGAGGAAAGTCAACCGTAGCACGAAGCGACCCAAGGCAAGGTGTACTAGACCAAACTGGGAAGGTCCCTATCGAATCACTCAACTAGCAGGGCCAGGAGCATACCGACTCTCTCATCCAGATGGACGAGAGGTCAAGAGGCCGTGGAATGCACAACTCCTGAGGAAGTATTTTCAGTAGGTCTTCTTGTATTGTAAAATGCTAATGTAATATCTCTCCCCAAGATGGGATATGTAAAAGTACAAATCTATGTAAGAATAAGAATAGCATTCATAATGTAAGTTCAAAATGAAGACCGTAAGCAAGAAGAACTCCTCGGCACGAAGTCCCAAAGCCTCGACTCATTAAGCGGGACTGTGCCAAGCTCCAGGTCAATCAAGACCGTGAGGAGGAGTACATCGAAGACCTCGGTCAATTAAAAGGCTCGAGCGGAAGAAGAGCTCCTCAGCATGAAGTCCCAAAGCCTAACTCATTAGGCGTGACGTGCCAAGTTCAGGTCATTCAAGACCGAGCAGTGAGTCTCATCGAAGACCTCGGTCAATTAAAAGGCTCGAGTGAAGAAGAGCTCCTCGACATGAAGTCCCAAAGCCTAACTCATTAGACGGATCGATGCCAAGCTCGAGTTATTTGAAAACCAGAGCAGGGAGTATCACCGTAAGACCTCGGGTCAATTAAAAGGCTCGAGCAGAAGAAGAGCTCCTCGGCATGAAGTCCCAAAGCCTAACTCATTAGGCGGGACGGTGCCAAGCTCGGGTCATTTGAAGACCAGAGCAGGAGTCTCATAGAAGACCTCGGGTCAATTAAAAGGCTCGAGGAGAAGAAGAACTCCTCAGCATGAAGTCCCAAAGCCTAACTCATTAGGCGTGATCGTGCCAAGCTCCAGGTTATTTGAAACCGAGCAGGAGTATCATCGAAGACCTCTGGTCAATTAAAAGGCTCGAGCAGAAGAAGAACTCCTCGGCATGAAGTCCCAAAGCCTAACTCATTAGGCGGGACGGTGCCAAGCTCGGGTCAATTAAAAGGCTCGAGCGAGTTCAAGAAGAACTCCTCGGCCGAGAGTCCCTAGGCCTAAGCTCTAGGCGGGACGTTGTCTAGCAAGAGCCAAACACAGGCTCGAGCAAGTCAAATGAGCTCGTAAAATAGACATAAGGCTTTTTTAGCCTAAGTCAGAGCAAAATTCTACCATGCATGGTTAAGCAGCATTACACTTGGGCATAATGAAAATAGGATGTCCAACACTTAGAAAATTTTTTGCTTGGCAAGCATATTCAAAGTCAATTTATAAGGCAAGAGCATGTGCACACGAGCATTCAATAGGGTTGTTCAAACATGTATCTTTTTATTCCATTTGAAATGATTATATATGTAAAAAAAAAAAAAAAAAATCCAAGTCATTCAGCAGCAGTAGGGGGAAGAGCAGCATCAACAGCAGGAGCGTCTTCAGGAGCAGCAGGTGGATGACCAGCACTTGCAGGAGAAGCAACAGGAGGGACATCAGTAGGAGCTTCAGCAGGAGGGGCATCGGAAGAAGGCTCTCCGGCAACACCTCGGGGCTCTGAGCAGTAGCTCGTGGATTGCTCATGTATTCAGCTACATACCCTTCCACCTCGACATGTCTGGCCTCGGCATGCCTTGCCAAAAGCATACATAAGGCAATCAGAACTGGAATCGCCTCAGTGTTGTACTCCAAGAGCGAGCTGGATCTTCGTGAGTGTCAATTTGCTCTTGAAGACGAGCAGCCTCCCTCCACGAGCTGCTCAGTAATAAGACTTCGAGTGTCCAGATCCTTCCGAGCATGCTTCACTGCTCTGGTCTCATACAACTCCTCTCAAGCCCGGAGACCTTGGAGTCTGCCATCGCTGTCTTCTCTCGTAAGATTTATATTCTCGCCCAGCCAGCCTTCCGATTTTCCTCCTTCACTGCTCGCAACCTCGCTCCAAGCTCCGAACCTTTGCTCAAGTTCTTCCTGATCTTAGAGTTACCTCATTAAGCCTCGGTCGCAGATGCCAAAGCTCGGGAGGAGAGCCACCGGAAGATATCGAACAGCGCTGAGGAGTGCAGACTCTATCTCATCCAGAACCCGCCGGTCGCCTCTTCATTGAAAGCTCCTCCGTAAGGCTCTGAACGGTCAGCCGACGCTGCTCCTCGCGACATGGCGAATCAAGGACGAGCTGGGTCGGCAGCCCTTTGTCTCCCGCGAGGAGGACCTTCCTCCGCCTCCCGCTGGTCGTGCGTAAGATGCGGCTCGAGCAGCGGGGCGAGCACTCGACTCGCCGAGGTCTCTTCGAGGTGCTCGCACCTTCTACCGTCCCCACACGCCGATGCAACATTTCACGCATCCCGCCGCTCATTTCTTCACTTGGTACTAAATTGACTCCAAAAGCTCCGAGGTGTCAACAGCCCCCGCACGAACTCGCGCTTGAAAGAGCGGTCTGCACACGCGTGTCAGTCGACTCTCAATGGAATAAGAAGCACCCCAGGAGACTGCAAAAACAACCAAAGCAAGACAATGAAAACAGACGCGAGCAGGAAAGCTAAAAGTAAATTCCACAAGGCAGATAAATGACCTGGAGTGCAAAAGTGTCATGGACTCGGAGGGACCCTCGCCACGGTGCAGCATGCCCCCACTCTCCCCCAACGAAGAAGAATTTGCTCTTCCAGTTGCCACCAGAGGTCGGGAGATCGGTGATGGGCTTCTTACCCTTCAGCTCGGAGGTAAGGTAATACCAACCAAAGATCCTTCGGGCTACACTTCACCGGTAGAGGTGTCTCGATTTCCCACCGAGGGCTCGTCCAGATCACAGCTGTTTCCACAAAACGAAGAGTCCTGAAAGGACCCTCCACCCATTCGGGTTCAATTGCCTAGGGCCGACTTGAACCCGCATGTAACCCTACCAAAATAAGGTCGGAGAGGCACCTAACCCCCATTCGAAACACCCGTAGAAGGTCAGTATACCTTGGGGACTACCGGATTTCACTCGCCTCAGAACCTTAAAACTACACTATCGTGTATGTCAGTAAGTCCGCCTAAGTTTATCTAAATCGAGGGGTGGTTTCACACCTCAGAGGTTAACGGGTATTGCCCATGTTCGGACCTTCGACCGGCCCTCGTCCTCGTCACTGCCGGGTCTCACCCACCGGTAACTCACTCTCTGACTAGAATCCCTCACTGGGATTATGCTAGGGGTCAGGCCTCACTAGAGGAGGAAGAGTCCTCCGGCAACATCCTACGGGGTTCTGAAGGATTTGACATTTTCCTAAGGGTATGAACTAATGGGGAGCAGGAGAAGAAACAGAGTAGTGGCAGGAAACGGAAGAATGGTTTGTACCTGAACAACGAAAGGAAGTGTGGTTGGCCGGAAATCACCTTGACAGGAAGAAGAAGAACAGAAGCGGCGGAGAGCAGATCAATTGTGAGTTTGAACGAAAAGCAAGCAAATAGGGAACAAGTGAAGAAGTTGGGATTTTAAAGAGGTGAACGCGTCCCTTCCACTCAGGCAGCATGCTGAGGACACGACCTTTAGGTCACGACCTTTCGAATTTCAAATGCACGGCTAGGATCAACCCACGCTGCCCCACCTTAAAGGTGAATTAACCGAGGTGGAGACAACTGGAAAGCGTGGGAAGCGTAAAAGGCCGCGTGTTAGCCCATCATTATCGAGTTTCAGCCTTGTCTCGCTCACCGAAAGACTAGAAACCGGGGACTAGTGTTTGGGTAATATCGACAGTCCCTCAAGCCCTTCCACCGAAGCAAGACACCCCGAGGATGCCTTAGCCCGAGCAGCTCTTCAGTCAAAGCCGGTCAAGGTCGAGAGCTAAGCACCTCGCCTCGCCGAGGTCGTCCCTCGTGTCAAAGCCGGTCAAGGTCGAGAGCTAAGCACCTCGCCCGCCGAGGTCGTCCTCGTGTCAAAGCCGGTCAAGGTCGAGAGCTAAGCACTCTTGCCCGCCGAGGTCGTCCCTCGTGTCAAAGCCGGTCAAGGTCGAGAGCTAAGCACTCCTTGCCGCCGAGGTCGCCCTCGTGTCAAAGCCGGTCAAGGTCGAGAGCTAAGCACTCCTTGCCGCCGAGGTCGCCCCTCGTGTCAAAGCCGGTCAAGGTCGAGAGCTAAGCACTCTTGCCCGCCGAGGTCGCCCCTCGGTCAAAGCCGGTCAAGGTCGAGAGCTAAGCACTCTTGCCCGCCGAGGTCGTCCCTCAGTCAAGGTTGGTCAAAGTCGGAGCCGAGCACATCTCCCCGCCGCAGAGTTCCACGAGCACACCGGGCAAGACCCACCCGTGGCAACCCGACCCGCTTTCTCAAAATCCCGGCACACCTTTTAATGTCCGACTGTGGTCCCACATGGCGTAGTGGTGATATCGTTGCTGTGAGCCAGTACATGCCTCCAGGTGTAATAATTCCTAGCAGACTTGCTCGACATGATGATCCGCCACGTGAATCGGGTTAAGGGACGACCGCTCATCCCTAGGGAATATTCCGCCAAACTTAGTCGTCGAGGGACTCGGATACCACTAGCGTGGGAGTGGACAGACTGGAAAGGAAAAGAGCGAGAAAAATAGAGTATAAAAGGAAACGAAGGGGAACGTTACAAAGGTTGGACTTTCTAATTCACAGAAAGGTTGGAACTTCTGATTCAGAAAGGATCTGTAAGCTCAAACAGGTTCTTCCTTTTCTAATCTCTCTCATTTGATTCTCTGAAAAAATACCATACTTATCCAAAAAGGGGGGGGCGAAACAATACCCCTTTCATCTTTCCGGTTTCCCTCACTAAGGGAGATACTAAAAGGACAAACCCGAATACTGACTTGAGCGTCGGAGGATTTTCGCCGGAACACGCCCGGCGACCCCTGACCCGGTTTTCTGTGAGTACAGGTCCGGAGATCACCGCTCAAGAAGACAGTGAACAGACGGAGGAGGCAATCCTCGCCGAGATCTAGCTTATCGCGAGCGGAAGGATCGAGGTACTCGCTTGTACCCGCGAGCAGAAGGTTTAGAGGGCCCTGCTCGAGCTGCTTGGAGGCACTGTTTGAAGGTTCGAAGCACTGTTGAGGCACGCGGGAAAAGCTGCATCAACAACACCCATGAATGAAAAACTAGTTCATAACTTATTTTCCGTATTTATTATCTAATGACATCTCC
Organism: Murraya koenigii; assembly: GCA_025617385.1. Taxonomy (NCBI): domain Eukaryota; kingdom Viridiplantae; phylum Streptophyta; class Magnoliopsida; order Sapindales; family Rutaceae; genus Murraya; species Murraya koenigii. Next base: position 4,957,336 of record CM046813.1, on the reverse strand, counting down.
TTCTAGAAATCCCATTACAGGAAATTAACACAATTTTGACAATGCTCATATATGCTTGAAATATAAAATCTGCAGAAATTATTCTTATCCACCAATTTTCATGATTCTTATACCTATCCCATTACAAGTACTTTTAAGTTGTTTTGCCCATAAGAACTCAATTCATTATTTCATGAAATTTATACTCCAAAATTCATATATCAACCTGAATCCTCTAATTTATTTAATAAGCAACCCAAAAATTTCCTCAAAATCACAATTAATCATAATATAGATTTTTCTATCGAATTAAAATCTCCCGAATTTAAATGTAAAAGTAATCTATAATAAATGAAGGGTCCGCTATAGTTGGGCACCAACGCCGTACCCTTTTCTTTTGTCGTTATCCAGGCCTGCTGTTAGATTATAATGACTTTAATCTGACGGTCAGAATTTTGAAACTGTAAAATCACGTGAAGTGTGCTCCTGTCCAAACCCGTTTTGGCTACCAAATTAGTTTTTAGGTTCTGCATACCCTTGCTCATATCTCGAGGAATGTCAGTGAATTTCCTGAAGCAGGAATTTCTAAGAGCAGCGATGCCGTGTTATATTTTTGAAGTGGATTGCGGTGACTAGTAGTTCGTTGTGGTAATATTGAATGAAATGGATTGCATAAACCAAATTTGAGTTAAGTGTAATTTTAAGATGAGATTCGTGACATGAATGATTTGTTGTTTTTGGTGGGAAATTAGATTTTAGGCAGATAATGGCAAAATTTGGGAGTGCAGGGCGTTAATTTTTTAAGAAAAATTTAAGGATATTTTCTCAACAATGTAGACATGCAATAAAGTGCAAGAGTTTTTTTTATTGCTATTTCTATCGTAGTAATTCCATGTATTGAAATGATTGTCGAATACATAACAATAAGTTACACATTAGCTTGGGCATTATTATGTTTTACAGTGAACATTTTCAAAATTAGGAACAGGAAAATTAATATTCTAACAACTAATATAATATATTCCATGGTTAGCATTGAGTAGAGAAAGATGCTTATCCTTCGTTTCAGATCTCCTTTGTTTATTTTTTTCTCATTTTTCTTTTTTTTTTTTCGGGTTGTAATGTTAATGATATTTATTTGTTTTGTGCTGGACTAGGAATGTAAATTATATGTTGGTGTGAAATTTAGTTTGATTATAATAAATAATTGTATTGTTGAATTTCATAAATGAAGTTGTAGGAAGTAATAAGACTCGTGAGATTGATAGGGGTGCTAAAGAGATTGGTGATAGTCAAAGCAGTAAAGGGTTCATAATGTATTTGTAAGCTTAATTAATGAATTTATAAATCAAATTTAATAAGTTATTGAGTTTTCATTAATAATCATAGAGAAGTATAATTTCGTAGTCATGTGATGATATTGCAGCGGTGAAGCTTTGCATGAGATTAAGGCAAAGGATGGAATGGCTTGCATTACAAAAGAGGTATGTGAAGTTGCATTGTTAAAATTAAATAATCGGTACTCTCAATTTTAGTACAGCTTTTCATCCTCAAACTGATAGCCAGTTAGAACGTACCATTCAAACTTTGCAGGATATGCTGCGAGCATGTGCTATAGAAATCAAGGGTAACTGGGACATTTATTTACCTTTGATAGAAAACATTTATAGAAAACACCAGGTGTTGCATTCGAAAACCATCCCTTTAATAAAAGTGTTGTGGAAGAATCACTCAAAGGAAGAGGCTACCTGGGAATCTAAGGATTTGATGTGAGCTCTGTACCCTCATTTATTTCTAATTGGTACGTAAATGTTGAGTATTTAATTTTTATAAGTAGGGAGGATTGTAACATATGCAATTAGCTTTATTATTTATGTAAATAATTAAATCAAGAGGGGTCTATGTGATAAATTAAGAGGGAGTCTATGTGATAAACATGAGGGTATTTTGTGGGTGTGTTAAAAGAGGGAAACCAGGTGAAATTGGAGCAAACAGAGAGAGAGAGGAGAGCTGACCCGTTGACCTGTTTGACCCGACCCGACCCGACCCACCCGCTGGTTTCTTCCATTTCTGGCCACCTCACCAGCCGAGCAAGGTGTCAAACGAAAGCTTATGAGCCGGCCATCCACCCCACACGTTCTTGTTGCCGGAAACCGCGCGGAACGGCTCTAGAGAAACTCAAAATTTTCGTTGGTTTGCACGGACGATCGCTACCTATTCTAGCCGTCTTTGGCCGCTCCACCGGTTAGAAAATATTCCCCACCTCACCATCTTCCATTCCCGACCAGCCACCGGCACCGAGGAGGCCGATTTACTGCCGACCGATCACCTTAAAATTCAGCGGCTTCAAGGTCTCGATCCGGCGCCACCGCCGCGCATGGGAGGACACCACTGGTACTGTTGAACTCACCTCGACGAGAAGTGTCTAGTCTGAGCTTCCCCACCACCGTTGGGTGAATTCCAATTAATGTTAACCGTAGGGCCATTTTGGTAATTTTGCATATAGAGGGTAATTTCGTAATTTATAGCTTTGAGGATGTTTTTGCAATCTGAATTGAGGATAAATTGATAATTTAATGATGTTGAGGATAAATTAGTAAATTATGAAATTGAGGGTAGTATAATTTCGGATTATATCAGTAAATTACGTATATGAGATTATTACGGTAAGCCGGGAAAAATTGAGAGTTGTAATGTTTGAATGAATATTTACTTTAAGCGTTATTTTTATGAGATTAGTTCGAATTATAATTATGAAAAGTAATTATATCGTTTCTTTAAAATAGGTGGATCTGCAGATGAAAATCTACTTGTGGACTTGGATGATAGCCGAGTCTGAGTTTATCACTGTGAGTGGAATATATTAAAATTATTTGATTTTTATATAGTAAGGCTTGTTGATGAAATGAATTTTTAAAGTGCTTTCATTAAATGGTTCTCCGAAATAAATGTTTATTACATATAAATATTTTGTTAACTTATATTTTTTCATTTATGCTCTGTATCGATTTTAAAATGGTAAAAGAGATGATTGATTTCCGAAGATGATTTAAAGTGTTTTTATGTGGATTCAAGCATGATTTAAAGAGTATATGATTTGATCTTGAGCATGATTTAAAAGTCTATATATGTTAATTTTGAGCATGATTTAAAGAGTATATGATTGATCTTGGGCATGATTTAAAGTTTATATATATTGATTTCGAGTATGATTTAAAGCATGATTTAAAGTGTATATATATAAAGATTTCGATCATGATTTTAAGTTTAAAGCAAATACCCATTCCCTCCATATGAGATGAGATAGTAGGCCTTTAGGGCCCTCTGAACACACATATAGGTTTTGGGCCAAGTGTTTGGACGCTTTCACCCTTTGGGGGAATATGCATGCAGACATATATTGAGATATAAGACCGGGTGGTCCAGACACAATGTCGCCAGATAACGCATCATAGCACGTCCGTTGAGATTCGGGTATGAGTTATGCTGATAAGCATGAGGTGGTACGTCCTCCCGTCTATCCGTGTAGCTCTGGGCATGATAGTACCCAAATAATACATCATTACCGTTCGTTGAGGTCCGGATATGACTAGATTATCCCTCGGGTATTTGTTTAAGGATATTTGTATTACTTAGTATTTGATATTTCAGTATGAGATGATATTTCAATATGAGATGTTTTTCTTGATTTTGTGGCAGTATCAAATATATTTATGTTCAGAATATGATTGAAATGAAAGGAATTTTTACAATAAAATAATTAATTGATAAAAGTATTTACATAAGCGATACATTTATTTTTGCAAGTATTTTATGTTTCAAAAGCTACTATCCACTCACTGAGCTCACTGAGTTTTATGCTCACCCTATTTTATTATAAATTTTCCCCCAGGAGATTATAGGTTCAACAGTTAACCCAGCAGCTGTACAAATTTGGAGTCATTTTGGCCACGTAAGGTTGTATGAGGACATAGAATAATTATTTTCTTTTGGTTAATGTATAATCATCCTATTTTGGAATTATACTAGGAATGTGATATAAGAATTATGAAACGTGTGTATTATTGGATATGTTACTGAATGAGACTGGTTAAAGTAGTTTGATGTATAACAAATTATTTTGGGAGTGCTTGTGTTGTAATTGCAGGTTTGGGAATGTTATATGTTTAGGGGAGTTTCTGCCGAAATTTTGGTAAAATTCTCATTAATAAGATGATTTTTACTGTTTGAGTTCAGTTTATTAAGATAGGTCGCCTCTGGGAATGGGGCTGGTTATCTCACTCAACTTCTTCACAGTAAGTTAATTGTGGAGTGGAATCCTGAGATTGTAAAGTCGATAACTTATTTTTGGATTGACCTGTTTTGTTTTGTCTTTCTATCCCACTCATCCAAAGATGACATCCTTGCCATTTGAACCTGTACAGAATATTAAGAAAAGTCAACAAAAGGAAAGCACATTTCATCAAAGATCACATGCCTTAATATATATATAATCTTTTAGTTGTCAGATCAAGACATTTATAAACTTTACAGTTTAAGCTATATCCAATGAAAACACATGGGTACGTTTTTTTAGTAAATTTACTCTTACCATATTTCTTAAGATATGGAAAGCATTTACATCCAAATACCCGTAATAATTTGTAGTCGGGTTGTTTATTGTACAATTGGAAAAATTGCTCATTTTCTCGATACTGTGGATCGCATTCTATTTATCAAGTTTATAGCAGTGAGGAATGTATCAACCCACAAATTTTGTGGTAAATTTACTTGGTACATGAGAGTGAGACCCTTCTCTACTACAAATCTGTGCTTTCTCTCAACTACTCCATTTTGTTTCGAAGTGTGTGGGCATGAAATTTGATGGAGAATTGCACATTTTTTTAAGTGATTTTTCAAAATTCTTGATTGAAATTCACCACCTCTATCACTTTAGAATACCTTGATTCTCCTGTCAAACTGTTTATCTGTTAAACTATTTTTCTGCAAAAATTTGAAATTCCATGAAATAATAAAAAAATCTAATTTAAATTTGACTAGATATAGCGACGTAAATCTGGTACTATCATAAACAAAAAAAAAAAGCATAATAATTAAATCCTTGAGTAGTTAAGATTGGGGCTGGTCCCCATATGTCACAGTGAATTTTCTCAAGAGGAAAACTGGCAATTTTATTGGAAGAATTAAAAGATAGTTTGCAACTTTTTGCTATTTGACAATTAATATAAATATTTTCTGATTTTTTTCCAACTTGATATATCAATGAGTGGTTTTTCTTGTAAAATTTTCAGAATGTTTTCATGAGGGTGCCCTATTCTTCGATGCAAAATGTCAAAATTTGCTTTATTTCCTTGAATTGGAATGTGCTTTCTCCTAAAGAGCATATAGTCCTCTAAGTTATCCTTTCACAAGTGTCTTTCCCTGTTTGTCATTAATCAAGAAAACATTTGATAAGAAAACAATAAACATATGATTTGTCAGTTGTTTACTTTCTTACTGATAGTAGATTCTTTTTAATGTCAAGAACGACAAGCACACTTTTTATGTTCAAGCAACCATGATTAGTACTCAGCACAGTGTCTCGTATGTGTGTAATTTTAAGACCCTTACCATTATCAACATATAAATAATCATTTCCTTTATAAGGACTGATTTTTCTTATATTACCTGAGTTGTTAGCGATGTGAGTTGTTGCTCTAGAGTCAGTATAAAATGTAGGATCACCATCTTCGTCATTTATAAGCATGGCAGTAAGAGCAAGAGGAATTTCTCCAGATTGATACAAGTGATCAAACCTGCTAGGACATTGTAAAACTGTATGTTTACGTTTAAAGCAAATTTGACATATAATTTTATCACCTGTGATGAACAAAAGCTTAAAGTTTACTGAGACGGAAACCAAAGGTTTTTTAATAATACAAATTTTATTGAAAAGAAAACTAAATGAATAAAACTAGGGTTTTGAAGTTCTTTTATAACAAACCTAAATATTGCGAATGCCAGGAAATCGACTTCGCTGCAGGTATGCCATCACTAAATCACCCTTAGCAAGCACTTTCTTACGCCGATGCTTGTGCACTTCGGCCTTGTACTTTGCATTGCGGTCTCCAAGTGAGCTTGAACTTCTGCTTGAATCTTTAAAGCCTTTTCTCCTGTATTATCTATTGTACTGCTTTCACCAACCACAGCTGCTGATGGTATGATAGCCAACTCACAAAATTATCTTGGAGAACTAGTATAGACAATTTCAAAAGGTGCCTTGATAGTTGATCGATTCACCATGCGATTGTAAGTGAATTCAATCTGAGGCAATGTAGCTTTCTAGTTCCATTGCTTGTCACCACACACACATTGTAACACATTACCCAAAGTGCGATCAATCACCTCCGGTTGCCCATCTGTCTGTGGATGGAAAGCACTACTAAACTGCAACTGTGTCCTAAACTTATCCCAGAGATGACACCAAAACTTACTGATAAATTTCACATCCCTGTCAGAAGTGATAGTCTTTGAAATCCCATGCAAACGCACTACTTCTTGAAAGAATAAATGTGCTATTGAAATGTCATCTTCAATTTTCTTACCTACATTAAAATGTGCCATCTTGAAAACCCTGTCTACTACAACTAATATTGAATCTCAACCCATTCTTATACGCGGCAACTCTAACACAAAATTTATGGATAGATCTAATCAAATAATTTTAGGAACAGGTAAAGGCATGTACAAACCAGTATTTTGCGCATGTCCCTTACCTTTTTGGAAAATTCGATAGCTCTGCACAATCTTGCACATGTCCTTATTTAGTTGAGGCCAATAATAACGCTCCTCTACAAGTGCCTTAATCTCGTCTCAACCCATGTGTCTGCCTAATCCTCCTTCATGCAACTTATGGATTATTTGTTCTCACAAAGAACTCCAAGGAATACATAATTGGTTGGACTTGAATAAATATCCATCCTGTATTAAGAAATCCCCTGCATTTTGATGGTTAATGCAGCGATTCCAAATGTGCGCAAAGTCGTCATTTTCCACATACAACTCCTTCAAGTACTCAAAACTAGTAACTTCATTGACTAGAGTTACTAGTAAAGTTGCTCGCCTACTTAAAGCATCTGCCACTTTATTTTGCTACCTAGATCTATGCTTCAAGATAAAAGTGAACTTCTGCATATAACTTACCCATCTCGCATGCATCTTGCTCGGGTTTTGCTGGCTATTAAAGTACTTTAGTGTTTAGTGATCACTGTAAAGCACAAATTCCTTCTAAATGAAGTAATGCTCTCAAGTCTTCAATGCTTTAAGGATAACATAAAACTCTTGGTCATAAGTAGACCACTTCTGCCGTGCCTTATTCAATTTCTCACTCATATACTCAATTGGTCGCCCTATTTAGGAAAGAACAACCCGAATTTCAGATCTAAAGCGTAACTCTCGACTTCAAATAATTTGTTGAAATTTGGCAAAGCCAATATAGGAGCAGTGGACAACTTTTGCCTTTAGTAAAGTAAAACTCCATTTGAATTTCCCTTTTTCAAGCAATCTGTAATAGGTGCGGCTATTTTCCTAAAGCAACGAATGAACCTTATATAAAATATTGCCAGGCTATGAATAACTTCACCCACTGTCTTGGGCGTAGGCCAATCTCTAATGGCTCTTGTCTACCCGAGAACCGTCCAATTGATCTAATAAATCTCGTAAGGTAGGAATGGGAAATCAATAATTGATGGTAATCTAGTTGATTTTCTACTTTCTATACACATTCACTAACTTCCATCATTTTTAGGCATCAACAATGCTGGTACAGTATATAGACTCATGCTTTCACAAATGAATCCCTTGCGCAATAACTCGTCAACCTATCCTTGCAAAATCAAATGCTCATGTGGACTCATGCGATAATAGGATAAATTAGGTAAACTTGCACCAGGGACTAGGTCTATATGATGCTAAATATCTCGCAAAGGTGGCAGCCCATCTGGCATGTCCAATAGTGTAATGTCAGCAAACTTAGCTAGCAATGGTTGTACTTGCTCAGGAATAGACTTCTCCTCGAGTTTATCTTCTTTCTGCATCTTCTTCAACCCATCACAATCTTCCTCTAGATGGTTTATGATAATAGTTAGAAAATTCTTTCTTTTAACCTTAGAATTTTTTTTTTTGTTCGTCAAAGATACCAAACGAACCTTCTTACTATTCTACAAAAACTCATACACATTATCTCTTCCCCTATCGACTGCATCGACATCAAACTGTCAGGGTCTGCCCAATAATACATGGCATGCATCCATATCTACTACATCATACACCACATCATTCTCATATACCTTCCCAATGGATAACGAAACTCGACACACTTCCGTCACTCACTTTTTTGTACGCTTCTTTATCCACCAAATTCTACAAGGTGCTGGATGTTTTTCTGTCGAAAGTCCCATTACATCAACCAGTGCTTTGGACATTATATTATCACTACTGTCGATGTCAATTATCACGTTGCACACCTTATCATTAATAATACCACATGTTCTGAAAATTTTTATACACTGATTATCCTCTTCAAACTTGGGCGCTAACAAAAGTTTCTGCACAATGTAATTCAACAACTCTCCTTCATCTGTCTCTAACTCCAAGGCTTCTTCATCATCCACATCATCGTTCTCATCTGCCTCACCAACTTTAAGTTTTGCCACTATACAGATGCTGCACCCTTCAATTTAAATGCCACAAGCTTAACTCGCTTATCCGGAGAATATTTATATACTGGAAGAAATTTTCTACATCTGTTATCCAGTCTAAAAATTCTTCAACATGCATCCTACCATGAATATCGTGTGTAATTCGAACTCTTCACATGCCTCCTTTCATAATCCTCAGTGTTTTCTTCCTCTGAATTTTCTAACTCTTCTTGCACGGGTTGCTGCACTCGCCTCGCAGGTTCTAAATTTTAAGGATCTATTTTGTGATTAATGCCATGACACACTACTGTTGCACGACAATTATTCTGAGGTTGTTCTTGCAGTTAAATAACTTCCTCGGGTTTTCACTTTCCCACAATCTTCTCTTTATATTGTTTATGGAAAGTGTGAGACCCTCGATTGGTTGCCCTATTGCTGCCAGGCTCAGGTATCTGCACTGTCCCTGTTTTGAAAGACTGCTTCTATGACCATCTGTTTAATAGCCTTTACAGATGTTGCCTGTATTCCTTATTGAGTGTAATCAGAACTGTTTCTCCATTATTCGTGTGGTCGTACCATGATGACAAGCGAACTTGCTCTAATATCAACTAACGAACGGAAGATGTTTATTCAGATAAAAAATAAAGATTTCTGAATAATACGAATTTTATTGAAAAGAAAAATGAATGAATAAAACTAGGGTTTTTAAGGCCTTTTTTATAACAAACTTAAATATCACGAATTTACCAAAATAGACAAATCTAAAATATAATCTTATAATAAAATTCTCCTAACCAAAATAAGAAAGGCAAAGAAAGCAAAACCAAATCCTAGTTGTAGACAAAAAGATAAAAATCATAGAAAAATCAGGAAAAATAAGAAAAATATCTTAAAATCTAAAAACGACCACGAAAGAAAAGGAATTCTTGAGCTGAGTATGGACTAGAACATTTTAGAAGTTCTAGGTTTTGTTTATCTCATCATAAGCTTTGAAACGGTATGTTATATGCCAAAAATGGATACTTGTAGCCAATGTTATGCCATCCAGACAGTACTTTGCTTGCAATACATAACATCCTGTATCAACTTAGGTCCACATTCTGTTGATTGGCATTTTTAATGTTGCTTTGAAATTTTTGAAAATTGTTATTATTTCGTTGACTTTGGTTCACAGAATTTTGAGTTCTATTCATTCATGCTGGCTTAAAACATATTCTCCTTGAGTTGAAGCGATCCCCATGATTTCTATCTCGTCCTCTTTGGTCGAAAATGACTTATTCATGGTTGATAAATTGTCTCTTATCTTCTGCAAGGCCAAAACAAATTGATTTTCCGTAGGGTATGGAGGTTTTTCCTGCATTGGTACCTTGAAGTCTCAAAATTCTAGTCCAAGTTCGTGTGCCAATTGATCATTATTGCTGTCAAACTATCATAAATAGTTTTGAATTTTTGAATGTATTCATATATAGTCAGCGATCATTTCTTAGGATTCATTAGACATTTTATGAGAATAACAATCTTTTCTTTCGTCATGGGCAGCATGTCATGGGCCGCTCATGTTTACTATCAAAGATGGCTAATTTACGCACGTGGATCACTTAGTATAGTACACCCAATGGCGGGATGTACTTAGAAGTAGGTTGCACTCAGAAATGGATCACCCTACGCAACTAGCCAGCCGTGATGCACTTAGTACGGATGCACTAAGCAATCAGACTATCACAAGGCGTGTGCACTTAGTGAGCCCAGCAAGTTATTTAGAAGACTTTACCATCCTCTATATCTAGAACCCACCATACTTATCCTTATCACCATCTTGTCCTTATCCCTTTCTTTTTTCTTATCTTTATCTAGATAAGTTACTTGTATAAATTGAATTCTATACCCTATATGGATATCTCTAGAACTAGGAAAGCTACACTATAAATAAGGGTTAGCACCCACTATCATAAGCATCTCTAATTATCTAAAAACCTACGCACATATCACACAAATATGTCTAAATCTCTCTTGTGCCTTCCCTTGTGAATAATAAAATCACATTTGGCCATATTGCTCTTTTCTTCTCTATAGCATTCTCGCAATTCTCACCTAGCTAGCTTGAGAAGTTCATTAGCCTTACTTAGCAACTTTGTGCTAGAAGTTGTCTAAGTGTTGTATGGGTTGCTGCACAAAGACTCACCCCGTGAAAATTAGTATCAGAGCCAAGGTTTCGCACCCACGCAACCTAACTCACGTCTAAAGCAATGGTCAATCCTAGCACAATATAAGAGGCCATTTTTGTGTAGAAGCTCCACCGGAGCCTACACGTGGTCGCGAGAGGGTCGTACACAACCCAAGACCGACGAGAAATCTAATGCCCATTCCATTGATTCCTTAGAGCCTCACATCACCACACTCAAAAATCTATATCCATAGTTCAGGACACCTTTCACAACTTGGATATTAGGGTGAATGGCCTAGAGGGCAAATATACAGACTTTACAGTAACTACCAAGGCCCTCATATAAGATTAAAGCAACACCCTTTAAGGAGAGTTTCAAGCATTCCATGATGAGGTATTCAAACTCCATAGCTTCGTACAAGAAGAGTTACAAGTAGTCTGTGTGGAAGTGGGGGATGTCTGCTCAGATTGGGCTATACACAAGCGCACACTTACCACTAGCCTAGCTTCTTCAAGCTCGAGTGATGCGCGTCGCATAGATGAACCGAACCCTGATACCTACAATAGTATCTGGAGTGCCATTTTATGGATAATTTTCTCTTTGGGCTAGATTAATATTTTGATTCCATGGGCGTGCAAGACGAGGTATCAAAAGTGGGCAAAGCACCCATGTTTCTCTGAGGCACTGCACAATTATAGTGGCGACGGAAGCATGGTGACATAGGCAAGGGAATTTATGCCATCAATACATAGGCAGATTTTCAACAAGAACTCTAGAAGCACTTCACCTCAAGTAATGCCGAGAAAGAAGCAAAAGCGTGCCTTCGTTAGCTCAAGCAAACGGGTAGCGTTCATGACTACATCAATGAGTTCATTACCCTAATGCTAGAGATCACTGACATGTCCGACAAGGACACCCTCATCTACTTGCAAAACAGCCTTAATGATTAGGCCAAAATAGAGTTCGATTGGCGTGGTGTAGAATCTCTTGATAATGCCATCCCCATTGCAGAATCACTTACCGACCACTCCACCCAAGCTAAACATAAAAGGCCAAACTAAATCAAAGGTAGAAGAGAGATTCATAAGGATAAAGGCCACAACTGCAAGGAGTGAGGATAGAAAAAGCCTCATAGCGGCACAAGTGGGTAAAGTAAGGCGGATAAAAAGAAAGAAGCACTGAAGCCTCGCAGCCCATACTTCATTTGCAACGGTCCGTATTGGATACACGACTGTCCGGAGAAGAAGTCGCTTAATGTCCTCATTGTATAACTCAAGGGCCAACCTTCGCCCACAATAAAGGAACCCTAATCTAATATGGGTACCCTCCAGCCTCTCGTTGCATTCGAGAGCCAGCTGTCTGCACATGCGAAGAAAGAGCTCATGTATGTGAGTGCAAACAACAATGGCAAGACTATGAAAACATTATTAGATACCACAGCCAAGTATAATTTTATTACGGAAGATAAGGCTAAGCTCCTAAACCTCAAGACAACAAAAGAGGAAGGCACAATTAAGGTGATAAACTTGCCTGCCCATTCTATTACGGGCACTGCACAAAGCGTACATGTAGTAATCAGGACATAGAGTGGGAAGCTTGATTTCTCCATCATGCATAAGGATAATTACAAGATGGTCATTTGCATGAAATTCTCTGACAAAGTCCATGCCTTCCGACAAAGTCCTAAGCATCATTGACAGGAGTAAAGCTTGCATGGTTTCTACCGAGCGCACCAAGTCAGGGAAAGGACGCTCTCAGCAACGTAATTCAAGAAGGACCCTAGTTTCTTAATTTCCATTCGTGAGCTCAATGAAGAGGAAGATTTTGCAACCCAATCCTATCACAAATACAAGCCATCCTCGATGAGTTTAAGGACGTCATGCCTCTGAAACTTCCAAAGTAGCTCTCACTTAGGAGAGAGGTAGATCACGAGATAGAGTTGGAGTAAAATTTTAAACTTCCAACCTTGGTGCCTTACCGTATGGCGCCACTCGAACTTGAAGAGTTACGAAAACAACTCACTGATTTATTGGATGACGGATATATCCATCCATCAAAAGCTCCATTCGATGTGCCTGTCCTTTTCCAAAAGAAGAAAAATGGCTCTTTACAGATGTGCATCGACTATCGAGCACTCAATAAGATCACCATCAAGAACAAGTACCTAATTCCCTTGACAGTAGATCTTTTTGATCAACTCATCAAGGAGTGGTACTTCACTAAGCTTGACTTACATTCGGGATACTACCAAGTCTGGATTTCTAAAAAATATGAATCAAAGACGGCATGCATTATAAGGTATGGATATTTTGAATTCCTTGTTATGCCATTTGGCCTCAATAATGCACAGCCCATATTTTGTAGACTTATGAATAAAGCCCTCCAACCATTCCTCGACCGCTTTGTTGTCGTGTACTTGGATGATATTATAGTATATATCACCACCCTCGAGGAGCATGCACAATATCTACAACAAGTCCTTCAAGTACATCGAGAAAATGAACTTTACCTTAAAATGAAGAAGTGCTCGTTTGCTCAACGAGAAGTGAAGTTCCTTGGCCACAACATAGCGGATAAAAAGTTCATGATGGGGAACTCAAAGGTTAAGGCCATTCTTGAATAGGAGTTGGTGAATTACTACCACCGATTCATTAAGTTCTATTCAACCAAGGCAACACCCTTGACAGAACTTCTCAAGAAAAAACAAATATGGCATTGGTCCGAAGTTTGCCAATATACATTTGAAGGTTTGAAGAAGGCAATTTTCGAAGAACCCATCCTTGTTCTTCTAATTTATAAGAAGCCATTCGAAGTACACACGGATGCCTACAACTTTTCCATTGAAGGAGTAGTTATGCAAGAAGGCCACCCTATAGCATTCAAGAGTCGAAAGCTAAACAATACTCCGCTGCATCGTGCAAGAGAAAGAGATGACAACAATCATCCATTACCTGCGGGTGTGGCAACATTACTTTTTTAGCGCACACTTTGTGATCTTAACGAACAACTTAGCAACAAGCTACTTACAAACACAAAAGAAAACTAATGGAATTCCACTTTAACGAACAACTGAGCCCCAAGCCAGCACGGTGGCAAGACTTTCTTATGGAATTCGACTATAGGCTTGAATACAAGCCGAAGAAAACTAATGTCATCGCGGACGTAGTATGTCGTAAGGAAAAATTGGTAATACTTAGCATGAGCCAACCGATGTCTGGCCTTATCTCACACATCAAAGAAGGTCTTCAACAAGACCCTCTTGCAAAATACTTGTTCGAAAAAATTCTTTAAGGCAAGATAAAGAGATTTTGGCAAGAAGAAGGCATTCTACTCACTAAGGGAGATCGACTATTTGTGCCAAGTTGAGAAATCTATGAAAAGAAGTGATAAAAGAGTGTCATGACTCCAAGTGGGCTGGTCACTCGAGAGTGGAGCGTCCAACCGCACTGGCTCAAGCCTCATAATTTTGGGCACATATACGGGACGACATCGAGGCACCTTAGGAGAAAAATGTACTCTAAAATGACCTACTATTTGGCTAGTTTGATGGATTCTATTAGTGCAATCCATAAATTAAATAATGAAAAATTTATGAGTCTTATCATCGAATTCATCGAACATTAAGTAATATGACAAGTTTTTAATATTGAGATAGTATGCTTGTCCCTCAAAACTTTTTCTCAATATATTATATATTTCAAATTTATAAATGGATATATTTAAAAAAAACTAAAAAAATACTTAAGAGAAAATGAAAGAAAGTTGCTTAAACAAATCTTTTTCGATAACTTTAGAGCAATCAAATCCTTTCATCATATCAAGCAATTAATATTATAATGGTCCAATATGAAGATATATAGCTAGTTAATCTATTAGGTGTGAAAAGGACAATATGCAATTAATTGTGCCTCTTAAAATGACCTATTACTCAGTAGGTTTAATGAATCCACTAATAGATCCATAAATTAAATGATAAAAAATTTATGAGTTTTATCATAAAATCAATCAAATATTATGTCAAATGACAATTTTGTTGATGCTGATGTGATATACTTGTCCCACAAATTTTTTTCAATATAATGTAAATCTCTTGTTTATGAATGGAAATATTTTTACAACACAAAATAGGAAATAAAAAAATGAAAGCGAGTTAAACAAATTTGCAAAAAAATAAAGTGGCTTAAATTTTTTGTATTGATAAATTTAGGGCAATCAAATCTCATCTTTACATAAGGTAATTAACATTATAAATGGTCCCAGTACTGCGCCATCTAGGTCGTCAATCTGTTAGTCATGAAAAGGACAATATGACAATTAATGTGCCCTTTTAAAACTGATCATTATTTATTATCACCCGCATCATAATATCATATTACGTCTGAATTTTTTTTTATAGATACTATGCTTGCCCCATATAATTTTTTCTCAAGATAATGTGAATTTCTTACTTATAAATAGAGATATTCTTAAAACGCAAAAGGGAAAAAATGGTTTAAATAAATCATTTTTTTTCATTGATAACTTTAGAGCAATGAAATCTCTTCTTCACATCAAGTGATTAATTTTATAAATGGTCCGAATACCACGAGATATCTAATTAGTCAATCTGTTGGTTGAAAAGAACAATATATCAATTAATTATGCCTCTTAAATCTTATTATTATTTATTGTCATGCCGTATCATAATAACATTTCATAAATGGTCCCTAAATATGTCCATTCCCCATAATTAGTTGGCTAACAACAAAAACAACTAGTCGTGTGTCCTTGGGTCTCTTCATTTTCCATGGTAATTTGACTTATGCACTTTTGTATCCTTTTGAAACACTTCTTTCACTTGCAAATCTTATGTGTTTGGGGGGACATGCCTACGTGATTAAGGTAGTATTTGATTTTTTTTGTTTGAAATTTAAATGGGTCTAAATTTTTTTGAAGTGTAAATGAGTCTGAATTCGAATATCTGAATGATATTTTTTTTAAACATTTGAATATAAGTGACATTTTGTTTATTTTTATAATTAAAAACATCTTCAACATAATTATTTGACATTTATATCCTTGCAAATCAAAACAAAAAAAAAATGATTAGATTTTATAGTTTAGGAAATAAATATATTTTATAAAGACATTTTTGGAATCTAATATTTGCTTCTTATTCAGATATTTTTTAATTTAGATAAAAGTCATAAAAGTTTATTTTTCTATTAAAATCTAAATTTTTGAAAATTGGACATAAGTTATCAAAAACAAATAAGAAATTTTTAGGAAGTTATAAAAACAAACAAGAAAATTTTAGAAAATATCTGAAATTAATAAAATTTTAGACTCAGACATTTAATAAATAACCCCTAAAAATCCTGAAAAAGCCACCAAAATTTTCCTTTTGTTTAAAATTAGAATCCGAGTTTATTTATTTTTCAACTCCAAATTGTCAATTACAAGTTTTCTCAATAAAATACATTGATTTATTTATCATTATGACGTTATAGATTTTCTAGACTTTTAGTAAAATTAAAACAAGGGAAAAAAATAATTAACTTCATCAAATAAGAAGAGATTTTAATTATTTTTGTTGGAAATTCCTTAGTCATGCCAATAAAGTAGTTATGTTGACTTAGTCTTTAGAGAATTTGTTAGCAATGTTATTGTTTCCTTGGTCTTTAGGATCTAGTTACAGTAGTGAAGAGTAACTACAATACCTACAGGGAAATGACTTATTATTTCCTATTATTTTGCTGAGTTTGTTAATGTACTGCCTATATAAAGGCAACCTTATTATGAATAAAGTGATTAATACTTCCAGTTAATTATCTTTGCTAGAGTGTTCCTTTTATAGCAGTGGTATCAGAGATAATGAGAGAGAAATAGTGTAGTAGCAATAAATTTCTTTTATTTTTGTAGCGCTTCATTTATGGCTTCTGAAAACTTTGTGCAATCGATTATTTCTCGTTTTGATGGTCACTATAACCATTGGAGTATGCTGATGTAGAATTTTTTGAGGTCCAAAAAGTATTGGCAGGTAGTTGATTCTAGAGTAGCAGAACCAATAGCAGGAGCAGCGTTGATAGAGGAATAAAGGACAAAGTTTGAAGCACTTAAGCTAAAGGATTTGAAGGCAGAGAATTACCTATTTTAAGCAAATGATCGTGCTATCTTAGAAACAGTTCTTTACAAGGACACTTCTAAGTAGATTTGGGACTCCATGAAGAAGTATCAAGGCAATGCAAGGGCCAAGTGTGTTCAACTTCAAGCTCTTCGTTGAGAGTTCAAGGTTCTTCAAATGAAGTCAGAAGAATTAGTTGGAGAATATTTTTGCTAACAAGATGCGGACTCATGGTGAGAAGCTCGAGGATGTCACTATCATTGAAAAGATTCTTCGTTCTATAACGTCGAAGTTTAATTTTGTGATTTTTTCTATTGAAGAGTCTAAAGCTATTGACACTCTTTTAATAGATGGGTTGCAAAATTCATTACTCGTTCATGAGCAAAAGATATTCCAGCAAGACAAAAAAGAACAAGCCTTGAAATCATTAATTTTAAATTCAATATTAGTTGGGCATGGAAAAGGTGGCGGGAAAGGCAAAAACACACAACAGAAGTTTGAAGAAAAAGATGATGATTTCCAAGAAAAAGGGAGGGGTCGTGATAGTAACAATTCAAATAGGAATAAACTAAAGTCCAAAGACAAATCAAATGTTGAATGTTTCCACTATCACAAGTTTGACCATTATCGATCAGAATTCTGAACTAATCTGTATAAAGGACATGGTGGTGAAAAGTCAAATTTTTTTGGAGAAGGATAAAGAGGTATCTTTGTTGATGGTTTGTCATGCTAAGGATGAAGAGGTAACTTTGTTGATGATTGCAGCAATCATATGTGTGGAGACAAGTCTGCATTCTCTTATTTAGATGAATCCTTTTGTGATAGTGTGAAGTTTGGCAATAATTCAAAAGTCTCTGTCATGGGAAAAGGAAAGGTATCAATCCAAACTAAGGGAAAACTCTATTCAAACTATCTCTAATTTTCTGTTTCTTCCAGATTTAAAAATGAATTTGCTAAGTGTTGGTTAGCTTCAAGAAAAGGGATATGAAATCTCTATTAAAAATGGAGTTTACAGAATTGAAGATAAGAATTTATGCTTAATTGCTCAAATCAATATGACAGAAAACCGAATGTTCTCGCTAAACCTCCATAACACTATCCACTCATGCTTCTCAGTAAATTAAATAGGGCATTTAAGTTTTGGTGGATTAAAAATACTGAAATAGAAAAATATGGTGATTGGCTTTCCTGAAATCTCAAGTTTTTTTCAAGTTTATGAGGAGTATGCTGTTAGCAAACAATAGAAGTGGTGCATTCTGACCTATATGGACCAATAAATCCATCTTCCAATGGGGGGTAAAATATATATAATTAACTTTATGGATGATTATAGTAGAAAAATATGGGTTTATTTTTTGCAGGAAAGATCAGAGGCTCTGGTAGCTTTTAAAAACTATAAAACACTCATTTAGAAAGAAATCGAAAGCCCAATAAAAGCTCTTCGCATTGATCATGGAGGTAACCTTTGGTTTTTAGTAGTCTTTGGAGTAACCTAATTGGTATGACAAGGCTAGAAGATGGGGGCAAATAAACCGAATCTGGTGAGGTCCGAGTGGACGGCTGTGCAGAAGAGAGTAGTTGGCGGTCCATAAACTATTGAGAGAGAGTAGCTGGGTTCGTAGAAGGAGGTGAGCGAGGGTGGACACCCGCAAAAGGTAAGACAGTCTCATAAAAAACAACGTGACCTAGAGGTATAAACTCGGGCCGTAAAGCGATCCAAGCAACGGGGTGTGAACGTATTAACTTAGAAGAAGTAGAATAGCACTTAATTTGGCTCCTAGGTAAGGTGAGTATTTTTATTTTCTTCACATGCATCTCTGTCAGAATCCATAATTCCACTCAAAGCTTCGGGGACACCTAGGGCTGCTAGCCCAGATAAACGATCATATGAATTTAAAAATTTTTGTAAGAATCATGGAATTAAAAGACAACTTACAGTAGCGTATTCACCTCAACAAAATAGAGTTTGTGAGAGGAAAAATTGAACCATTTTAAGTATGGTACAAAGCCTTTTGACAAAAAGCAGTATTATAAAGAATTTGTGGCATGAAGCAGTCAACTAGAGTATTCATATTCTGAATAGAAGTCCTAAACTTATAGTTCAAAATATGAGCCCTGAGGAGGCATGGAGCGGACGAATACCGGTAGTAGACCATTTCAAAATTTTTGGATGTGTTGCCTATGCTCATATTCCATACATAAAGAGAAAAAAGATAGATGACAAAGGAGAAAAATGCATTTTTCTTGGTGTTAGTGAATGATCAAAAGCTTACAAGCTTTACAATCCTAATACCAAGAAAATCATCATTAGTCGTGAAGTTATTTTTTATGAAGATCAACCTTGCCATGGAATAAAATGTCTGCTGGTGAATAAATTCTAGTTGACTTTGATGGTGAAAATGATGAGAACACAAAGCAGCCCTAGCAGCAGTAAGTTCCAACAGCTGCTATTTTAAAAAATCCTCAAAATAAAGTTTTTACTGCACTTATAACTTCAGAATTTGAGGAACAAGTTGAAGCAGCAGCTCGGATAAGTCGTGTTTCAAAAAGGCCAGCATGGATGACGAATTATGAAGTGAGTGGAATTGATCAATGTGAGGAGCCACTTACATATTTTGCTTTGATTGCAGATAGTGATCCAGCAATATTCAATGAAGCAGTTAAAGAATCAAAATGGCATAAAGTTATAGCTGTCGAAATTGAAGCCATTGAACGAAATAACACATGGGAGCTAACTAACCTTCCATGTGGACATAGAACAATTGGTGTTAAGTGGGTATACAAGAAAGAATTGAAGGAGAATGGCGATATTGACAAATATAAGGCCCGACTAATAGCTAAAGGCTATAAGCAAGAGTTTGGTGTTGACTATAAAGAAATATTTGCTCCTGTTGCAAGACACGATACAATCAGACTGATTATAGCATTGGCAGCACAAAATTTATAGCATGGTTCCCAATTGGATGTAAAATCAACGTTCTTATATGGAGACTTATAAAAAGAGGTATTTATTAATCAACCTTCTGGTTATGTGCAATTAGGCAACGAGCATAAAGTTTATAAACTTAAAAAAGCTATATATAGACTAAAAAAAGTACCCCCGAGCTTCGTATAGTCTTATAGATGCTTATTTCTTAAAGGAAGGTTTTCGAAAATGCCCATATGAACATACTTTGTACACAAAAACAGGTGATGGGGGAAAAATTCTTATGGTATGTTTATAGGTAAATGATCTAATTTATATAGGAAATGATAGAGCCATGTTTGAAAATTCAAGAAATCTATGACCCTTGAATTTGATATATTCAATATTGGTATGCTGCATTATTTTCTAGGTATATAAGTTAAACAATCTCCTATTGGAATCTTTCTTTCACAAAAGAAATATGTGCAAGAGATCCTAGATAGTCAGATGAAGAATTGTAATGCTTTTACTACACTAGTTGATTATGGTTTGAAGCTCTGGAAGGATCCTAAAGGAAAGAAGGTGGACAACACTCTTTATAAGCAAATTATGGGAAGCATAATGTACTTGACTTCAACAAGACTTGATATAATGTATGTTGTAAGTCTTGCTAGGAGGTATATGGAGAATCTAACTGAGATGCATTTTATAGATGTCAATAGAATCTTTCGTTACTTTCAAGGTATCGCTAATTTTGGGTTTTTCTACAAAAAGAGCGAAAAATCAGATTTTTAGGTCTTCACAGACAGTGTTTATGATGCGTCAGCTGTTGTTTCATGGTCATCAAAGAAGTAGCCAATTGTTACGTTATCAACTACTGAAGCTGAATTTGTTACTGCAACAACCTGTACGTTATTAATGAAGGGAATAAAACTAAGTTTTTCAAATTTTAAATTAAAACCTTTTAGGACCGATCTCATACAATAAATAAGAATTAAGTAATCTAGAAATTCATACCTTGATGTTTTGAGAATATGAACAATTGAGAGTTGTAGATCCGCCTCTAAATGATCTGCCAAGCTATGACTCAAGTTTGATCAACACTGGATGTGTGGGCGTTTGTTTCATCACTCCCCAATTGCAACTAGCTCCTCTTAGATGTTTTCTTTATTTTTCTTAAAAACCCTGGAATTCTCTTCTGTTTCAATTTAATAGAATAATGCCCCTTTTATAATATCTTATGAAAAACCCTAGTATGTTAGGATTAAGATTTATATTTAAAATAGAATTCCTTTTTAACTATCTCTCCACTTACCCAAAATTGGAAGGAATGTGCAACTAACTAGGAGACCACCTTGTAAAATATTGCAAGCCCTCATTTACACTTGAATATAACATACTAGGCCTTAACAAATATTATAATTATGATTTTCATATAATATGCCAGTTTTTCTTGCTTTTGGGTCCAGTGATGGTGTTGTCAATTAAATGAGCTAACCCGGGGATCATTTGGGAACATATAATAGTGGCTACAATAATTAAATTTGTAATTAAACAAATATAATTATTTAATTCTAATTCTACTCTACTATAAGATTGGAACTGACCTCCATAATTGTATACTCGAATATAATTCGCCCAAGCCATATTGATTTCTTTACTGCACAATCCTTTGTACCACATCGTTAATTTAAATTGATATCTCAACTGTCCAATCAATTTAATTACATCTTGTTCTTTGATGCTTACTGGTTTTCTCTAATGACCATTTTCAACATACTTATTTATGTTGAGACACTCTGGCCAGAGAATTCTATGATCAAGTACTGAAAACCCATCAAGAGATATGTCGTACAAATTCTATATTGTTAATCTACAATTTCAATACTTGTAATTGCTCTCACTAAGATACTGGGTAATCTTGACTATATGTATATGTCATGCCCATTGGTAACTCAAATGAAATAACAACTACAATCACGAAATCATAACTAACTCAAGATTATGATTACAGTAAATCAATGCCTATGAGATCTAATAAGTCTGAAAATTATTACTAGGTTAATTAAATCTCATATGTGATCCAGTTCAATGTAGACATACTACATCAATAAATTCATACATGATTAAGACAAATCACTCAATGAATTTATCACAATCTATACCTAAATAAAGTGCCCAACTTTATTTATCAACTGCGAACTTATTTTATTTAATCATAAGATAACTTGTATTTATGTCTTCTGCGAATCCACATGGTGATCGCATAAATACATATAATATGATTAAATGGACTTTACTCAAAATATTAATGCAATAAAGATATATGAATAAAATACCTCATTTTATTTTATTAATCAGAAATATTATTTATTACAATAAATATAAATATGCTTTAAAGAGCATATTTTTCCAACAATTAATTACTTGAGGAACTACATTTCATGCAAGAGAAAGTCACTGCAATTTATTGTGACAACAATTCAGCAATAAAGCTCTGAAGAAATCCTGTTCTACATGGTCAAAACAAGCATATAGATGTCAAGTATCATTTCTTGAGGGATCTCACAAATAATCAAGAAATTGATCTCATCTACTGTAGAAGTGAAGATCAGATTGATGATGTCTTTATTAAACTCCTCAAATTGGCTAGTTTTTTAAAGTTGAGAAAGTTACATGGAGTTTGCAAACTGGAGGATTCAATTTGAGCGAGGGTTCTGCATAATTTTTAATTTTAAACTGAATGTTTATAACATCAGTTTAAAGGGAGGGATTATTAGAAATTCCTTAGTCATGCCAACAAAGTGCTTATATTGACTTAGTCTTTAGAGAATTTGTTAGCAATGTTATTGTTTACCTGGTCTTTAGGATTTAGTTACAGTAGTGAAGAGTGGCTACAATACCTATAGGGAAATGACTTATTGTTTCCTATTATTTTGCTGAGTTTGTTAATGTATTGCCTATATAAAGGCGACCTTATTATGAATAAAGTAAATAATACTTCCTGTTAATTATCTTTGCTAGAGTGTTCCTTTTATAACAATTTTCTCATTTGACCTAAACGGTAATTAAATTTAGTGGCGAGAAGCCAAAAAATGTGCACGAACTTAATTTAATTTAAGAATAATATATACATGTACATACATTTCTATAAACATTAATATATAAATAAAGAAATTTTTTAAACTTATGTTTATTTTAGCCATTATATAATAAAATAACACTTTCAAAAATAAAATTTACTAAACAAATATATTCTATTTTTCAAATTCAATAACTATAATAATATAATTTATCAAATACAGAGCAGCATGTTTCATCCTTAAACTAGAAATAAATTATTTCATCACGCCACTGCAATCTCAAACTAGCTCTTAGTCATGCTCAAAAGCTAGCTTATGTTTTGAAGATAGCTACAAGCTTATTTTATTAGTCAAGTAAATAGTTTTAACCGATTTAAGATAGTTTTTTTAATATAGTGAATCATTGTCTAAATAAATTATAAATTTATAAGATTTGACTATCTTGAACTCTTAAGTTAATTTTTATATAACGAGTTAAAATAATAAGCTTTTATGTTGTAACAATGTCAAAATTATGTATAAATAGACTCACTATTTTTACACTTGCTAAGATCAGGGAAAAGGGCCCATATGTGGTGGGAGTCTTAGTCACAATATCGCACATTTCCTGCCACTTCCCTCTTCAATTTCAACTCTTTTGTCCTAATCCTTAATTTTTCTTTCTCAGGATTCCTGCAGAAGCAAAATTTGGGGGGTGCGTGGCAAATCGTTTTCAAGCAATAATAAATATCTTTAGAAAGGAATCGTGTTCCAGTCTAGGCTAGGACGTACGATAGGAAGAAAATTTGCTGCTGGCATTTCACAGGCAATTAATAGTAGTTTGTGATTAATCTAATTGCAAGAAAAGGACAAATATAATGCTGCCAATTTTCAATCAATCGGATTTACTATAAGACAAAAGAAAGCTCAGCTAGCATTGTCAACACATATGTTTTTGGCATTTTGCTCCATTCTACCAATGAATTTAGTTAATAAGTTATCTAGTGATAATGCAGCGAAAGGTTTATCATCACCAACAAGAGTGACAGGAACACGAAGAACCGCTAATTGGATTAATCTCATTAGATCTCCACTGGAAATAAAATATAAATATAATTTTCCTTGTCAACAACTTTTGTTACTTTAAATTTCAATTACTGAAATCTGAAAAATGAAGCCCCCACGGTCTAATTTGAATGCTCAAGCTTGAAATCAATAAGTTAAAAAGAATAGTTATATATATGTTTATAAATGTAAATATGTTGCATATGTTTTGAATAATCTATTAGGTAAATTTTGGATTATTTCCTCATGAAATTAATTATCTTCAAAGCATTTCTTAATTTTTAAAAACTTTAAGGTAGCATTTACATTTTGAATTGAAGTGAGAATCTTGGGATTAAGAGTGAGAGTAGGTTGTTTCTTTGCATTGAAATGAGAGTATAGAATCAGAATCAGGATCAGAATCTAATTTATGTGTTTACTTTATCTTGAATTAGGTGTAAATGATTTCAAATTATAATTTTACCCTTATTTAAAAAATTATAGTTTTTAACTACAAAATTAATAAAAAAATATATTTGACAAATAAAATATTTATTTTATTATATTTATAAATTAGTAATAATTATTAATATTCTTCATTATGAAAATCACATTTTTTATTAATTTTAATTTTAATTATGTAAATTAAAAATGATTGATAAGAGCAACACAAATAAAACATTGTTATTAATAATATTGTACAAAATTAATATTTTCTTGGAATAAACTATTTATTATTATTAATTATTAGTATTAAATATATATAGTATCGTTATTTTTAAATTTTAAATAAATATATTAATATTATATTTTCAAATAAAGATATTATATACTAGTATTAGGAAAAATATATAGTAATATTATTACTTCTTTATGAATAAATAATATTACTTTTAAGTAATTTTAAATCAATGTAAATTATTATTTTTAACTATATAAAATAAAATTATATTTAAATAAGTTTAATATTTTTATTTTTATTTTTGATAAATATAGTTTTTTTAATATTATTTAAATAAATAGGGTATTATTTATTTTATTAAATATAATTACATTAAATTTAATAAAAGATGATTAAATTACATTTATTAATTGTAATTATATTAAATTTAATAAAAATAATTTTATAAAATAATATAATAAAAGTATTTAATAAATGTGATATGGCTTACTTTATTTTATTAGTATAAAAATAAATACTTTTATTTTTAGTAAATATATTTTATAAAATAATATAACAATAATACTTATATTAAATATGATATTATTTATTTTATTTTATTAAATATAATTATATCATATTTAAAAATAAATTAAAAGGAATGAAAAGGAAGAGGTGGGAGTGGGAATCATGGGATTCCCTCCCATTCCTCCTTTAAAATATGAAAATAACTACTAAAGTGGGAGGACTCTACACTCCCAAGGTTTTGAAAAATAGTTATACAAACTCCCAAGTTTTAATTAAGGGACACCAATACCCATTTAAAAAATAATAAATTTTAGCTATACTAACCAAAAAAATTGACTCTTATTTTTTATAATAAATATTGATAAGAATTAAGCAATATTGATGGAATCAAAATACCAATCAAATAATTGATTGCCTTCATCTTAATTAGTGATTAAGAAAGATTAATTGTCAATCAATATAGAGATTGATTAACTCAATCTTTTCTAATTAACTATTATCTCTAAATTATGTTAATTTTATCATTTCCTTTTTTATGTTTCAAATACTTGTATAAATTGAGCTTTTGTGCTCTTGAAACAATACAAGTGAAATTTATATTCTTTGTATTGTGATTTTAAAATTCTTTATGATTTCATAGCAAATTTGAGAGTCCTTTAATTTAATGGGTTTAGGCTTAGCCACTATGTTGATGATGAGTTTCCGGAGCATGGTGGTCAAAAGGAAAGAGATTTGGTTCCTTTTTAATTGTAATTTAATTTCTTCACCAAAAAAAAAAAATGGTTCAACCACATCATCCACTACCACGTCAACCATCATAAAGGAGATGATGTCGAAAGAAAACAGAATAAAAAGAAATTCTCAAATTGATGTTTTCTTTGATAAGTTCTATGGAATTGATTTCTAAATGTAAGAATTTCATATCAAGATCAAAAAAGTGAAAATAAAATCCTTTAATGAAGATTTCCTTGAAAATAATCAAAGGAATGACTTTTATAATAATAAAAAATTCTTCGATCAAAGGAATTTACTCATGTTTTTTCACTGTACCCAAAAAGAAAATGTACTTAGGAACGATTGGAAGATTTTCTAGACAAGTTTCTAAGAAATATTTCCAGTATTGTTGCATGACACTTAGATGAGACCTTAAATCGAAATTAAGGGTTTACAATTTTTTTCGGAAAGCAAATTCAGAGTTCAAAATGTTTCCTTCCCCAACATGAAGAAGTATGATAAGAATATAATAATATTGATGAAATTAAAATAATAAATCAAATAATTGATTGTCTCCATCCTAAATAGTGATTAAGAAATATTAATTATCAATCCACATAAAGATTTATTAACTTAATCTTTGCTAATCAATCATTATTCCCAAATTATTTTCATTGTGCTCATGAATCAATATGAGTGAAATTTATATTCTTTATGTTATTTTTTAAAATTCTTTAAATATAATATAATATAAATAAATATAAGAATATATACATTTTAAAATAATTTCAACATTAAAAGTTTTTAATATTTCACTATATATTAGACATATTTTATTGTATTTAAGTTAATTTTATAAAAAATAGAAATATAATGTTAAAATAAATATACAAAATGTAATTTTTTAAATATTATGTAAAATAATTTTAATATTATTAGATGGTGAGATATATTTTGTTAATTGTAAATTTTATTTAACCCAAAGATTTATATATTAGTCTACTAGGCAGATTATATTATTTCTATTATGCTTGTTTATATTAAAAAATTTTAAAATCAATTTTTTTAGTTACAATTCAAAAGATATAAAGGTTAAAAAATATCTTCATGTCCCTTATTGAAAAATTAGAGTTGTTCATGATTATTTCTCCAAACCTTCTTGATGTCAATTTTTTTAATTTGATGATATAAATTGTCAACTATTACCCAACATGGGACATAATAAATATAATAATAGTACTAGTTAAAGCTTAATTCAATGTGTGCAAATGTACAAAATAAATCAACAATGACAAACAGCACAAAAGATTTTTTTTCAATAAAATCAAAGCCACATGTGACTTACTCCTATCGATGCAAGAAACAAAAAATTTAATTTACTGATCTTCAAGATTGTTTATCACTCTACAGATAAGACACCCTCCCTAAATTCCCTCTCTTCTGTCATGAAAAAATGAAAATCGTTATTTTGTAACCCTCTCTTGCTCTTACAAACTGTTTTAACCAGCCATCGATTTGGTCAAACTAAGTGACTCAAGTGCCCATGCGACTTAAATGAAGAAACTAACGAATTGGGCACCTGAAAACTCTGCGTTTTGCTTTGTTTTTGATTAATCTCCAGCATGTTCTTGGTCTAATGTGAGATTATCTTGTTAGCACCCTAATTCTCAATATCATAACTTAACCTAACAATTATCTTATTAGATATAAAGATGATCTCTTTTACACTCATATCACTTGCAGGCTGTTCTTTTTTTTGTTGTGATTCTTGTTATTTAGAAAGATAATTTAGTTTTCAAATGTGCGCGAATCATATTTAAATACACCACATAAAAACTCATAAATCTTTTTCATACCAAAAATTCACTTCTCGATTGAGACTCGTGCCAAACTTTTATAATAGTTGAGCCTAGACATCGTTCTTAACGGATTTAAGATTAACATAATTGGCTTGATTGTTACATAAAGTATTTAAAATAATTATTCTCAATATTCTTAATGACACTTTTCTCAATCACAGTGTGTTATTATTATTATTTATTAGTGGATTTAACGATTATAAAATGATAGATAAAGAAAGATTTCATTCCCTAAAAAATCCATTATTTTATCAACAAAACTGTTGAATTTGATGGTAGAGTGTTATCTAAAAGAGTTAATGTAATGTAGCTGGAATTTATTATGTATGTACAACTATACATTATTCTTTAATTAAATTAAGTTCGTGCATATTTTTTGATTTCTCGCCACTAAAATTAATTACCTTTTAGGTCAAATGAGAAAATAAATAAAATCTCCTCTTATTTGATGAAGTTAATTATTTTTTTTCTCTTGTTTGTAATTGACAATTTGGAGTTGAAAAATAAATAAACTCGAATACTAATTTTAAACAAAAGGAAAATTTTGGTGGTTTCTAAAAATTTTTAGGGGTTCTTTGGTAAATGTCTAAAGTCTGAAATTTTATTAATTTCGACATTTTCTAAAATTTTCTTGTTTGTTTTTTTTTTTTACTTTCTAAAATTTTCTTATTAGCTTTTTTATAACTTATGTCTGACTTTCAGAAATTTACATTTGAATAGAAAAAATAAACTTTTTTTACTTTTATTTCTATGAAAAAATGTCTGAATAAGAAGTAAATATTAGATTTAAAAAATATCTTTATAAAATATATTTATTTCCTAAACTATAAAATCTAATCATTTTTTTTTGCTTTGATTTGCAAAGATATAAATGTCAAATAATTATGTTGAAGATGTTTTTATTTAAACAAATAAAAAAATGTCACTTATATTCAGATATCAAAAAAGAAAAAACATATGATTCAGATGTTAGAATTCAGACTCATTTAGAGTTCAAAAAACTTTAAACCTATTTAAATTTCAAACAAAAAAATCAAATATTACCTTAATCCTGCGGGCATGTCCCCCAAACACATAAGATTTCCAAGTGAAAGAAGTGTTTCAAAAGGATACAAGAGTGCACCAGTCAAAATACTGTGGAAAAATGAAGAGACCTAAAGACATATGATTGGGCAATGGACATATTTAGGGACAATTTTAGACCCAACTAGTTGTTATGATACGGTGTGACAATAAATAATAATAAGTTTTAAGAGGCATAATTAATTGATATATTGTTCCTTTCAACCAACAGATTGACTAATTAGACATCTTGTGGTAAAAAATTAATCCTTGATGTGAAGAAGAGATTTTATTGCTCTAAAGTAATCATTGAAAAAAAAAGATTTATTTAAACCACTTTTTTTTGCCTTTTGAGTTTTAGGAATATCCCTATTTATAAGTAGGAAATTCACATTATCTTGAGAAAAAATTATATGGTCAAGCATAGTATCTGTTGATGCTGAAAATCCAGTCGTTTCTCCTTCGAGCTGATCTGCTTACTTCAGTATCATCATTATATTTGTTTTTTGGGGAAGCAGCTTGCCAATCACCAAGAGTGCCTATAATTGATAGAAAATTTTCGTCAATTACCTGAAAGCACAGAAAACGGTGAGAGGCGCCGGATGTTTTTCGAGCGTCAACCCTCTGACGCTCAAGTCAGTAATTGAATTTTTACAGAACAAATTTATTTCACCTCCCTTGTGTCATTATTCTCATTGCCTTTAAACTAGCAGTTATTTCTCCTCATTTCCAGAAGAGTTCATAGACGTCCAAGAAAAAGCTCTCTCTCTTCAGAGGAAGAAAGCCCCCCTTAAATAATCATAATAATCTAAATAAAAAATAATCATAATTGTTGTAACCCCATAATTATAATAATTAGTGTACTAATGAACACTATAATAAACATAATAATGGTCACTAAACAATAACTATAATAACATTTATCATAATAATGACCATAATAATTATCATTTATTATACATATCTGGTTGAGTAATTAGAATTACCCCCTGGTTGAAGTATTCTGCTCAAAATTACGAAGCAATCATCTACTCCAGATGATCTATTCACCTGGTTGAGATATATGCTCTAGATGATCTGTTCATCTAGTCGAGGTGATCTGCTCCAGATGATCTACTCACCTAATGGAGATAATTTACTCTAAATGATCTGTTCACCTGGTCGAGATAATCTACTCTAAATGATTTGCTCACCTGGTCGAAGTGATCTACTTCAGATGATCTATTCACCTGGTCGAGATAATCTGCTCGAGTTAGCCAGATAACCACTTAGTCGAGGTGCTATGTTTGAGTTCATCAAATAACTATCTGGTCATAGTAGTCTGCTTGAGATCGCTCAGATTTCTTTCTCAAACACCAATCCCCTAGTCATGTGTTAATGAATCAAGACTGGAAACTATATAAAGTTTAAAGTGACCTTGATGTGACTTTAATAAGTTAATTTAGGCTGCTAGAATTGACTTTATCATAGACAAGAAACATGAAGCAAGTTTTTAGGCTTAAAATCTTTTATAAATAACACTCATATAATCCCTGCTTACTTAATCTTAGTTGAGTAAGAGCAGGATCGTTTGATTTTGTCTTACCTCGAGGAGGTTTTAACACTCAAATTCTTTTATTTATTCTAAAATATATTGCTGCTCGACTTTCATCTGGTCAAGTATGAGCAAACAAATTTCTGACTCCTGTCTCGCTTTGAGTAGTCTTTGAGACTTTAAGCCTTTTTATTTGCCTTAGCGTATTTTAAAATTTATCGGTGTGCTGCTCAACTTAATCAAACTATGGAAAACTATTGACTTTTGTCTTGCCTTGACTAGGCTTTGAAACTTTATGTATTTTATTTGAGCTTAATTTGTTCGAGCCTATTATGGCTAAACTTGACTTTTTCTCTCACCTCGAATAGGTTTTAAGACTTATACCCTTAATATATTCTTAAAGATTAATTTTCTCGAGCCTTATTTTGGCTAAACTTGGCTCTTTGTCTCACTTCGAGCAGGCTTTGAGACTTCAGGCCTTATCATGTTTTTAGAGCTTAACTTGCGCAAGCCTTATTCTGGCTTAACTTGGTTCTTTGTCTCACCTCGAGCAGGCTTTGAGAATTCTAGCCTAGAGATTAACTAGATCAAGCCTTATTCTAGCTAGACTTGGCCTTTTATCTCACCTCAGCAAGCTTGAATACTTTTGGCCTTATCGTGTTTTTAGAGCTTAACTTGCTCAAACCTTATTCTGGCTAAACTTGGCTTTTTGTCTTGACTCAGCAGGCTTTGAGACTTGAGCCTTATCGTGTTTTTAGTGCTTAACCTGCTCAAGCCTTATTCTGGCTAAACTTGGCTCTTTGTCTTACCTCGAACAGGCTTTGAGACTTCTGGCCTTATCGTGTTTTTAGAGCTTAACTTGCTCAAGCCTTATTCTAGATAAACTTGGCTCTTTGTCTCGCCTCAATAGGCTTTGAGACTTCCGGCCTTATCATGTTTTTAGAACTTAACTTGCTCAAGCCTTATTCTGGCTAAACTTGGCTCTTTATCTCGCCTCAGCAGGCTTTAAGACTTCTGATCTTATCGTGTTTTTAGAGCTTAATTTACTGAAGCCTTATCTAGCTAAATGTAGCTCTTTGTCTCACCTCGAGCAGGCTTTGAGACTTCTAGCCTCATCGTGTTTTTTAAGAGCTTAACTTACTCAAATTAACTTTGGCAAATTTCTGAATTTTATCTCGCCTTGATTAGAATTTGAGACTTCAAGCCTTTTTTATTTGCCTTAGAGTATTTTTATCTTTAACTTGTTTACTCAACCTCATCTAATCGAGTTGGATTTGGCAAACTTTGACCTTTTACCTCGCCTCGAGTAAACTTTGAGGATTTTGATCTTTTGCTTGCCTTTGAACATTCTTCGTAATCAACTACAAAATGATACCATTATATTAAAAGGAATACACTGCAAGGATAATACAAAACTTTATATATGCTATAACATATACTCTTAATACCATAGAATAGCTAATGATGACGAGTCAAAACCAACCCAACAGATATATTAAGTCAATAATAGATATAAAGGTAAATATAAAGTTGAAGTTAAAGAACAAGTGTACCTGGCTTGAATTTTAAGAATTTTGTATAAATTTGTAATGAACTGAATTTCATAGCAAATTTGTTCAGAATGCCCTCTCTTCATATTCCCCACGACAACAAGCTACTATTGCATAATGGGTTATAAAACTAGCAAAAAATATATTGAAGAAACCAATTATCCATGGATTCTTTTATGTTTATCAACAAATAAGTTTATGAGTAACCTTTGTTTAAGAACTTTAACACTAATAATATAGCAAATCAATGATTCTTTGGGTTGATTTTGCTTCTATAGTCCAACAACATAAGAATAATCAATAAAGAAACATGAATATGCCAGCAAGACAATAATGATATCAAATATAAAGAGCCAGAATAAAGTTGAACTATCACTTGTTTAAGACATTATGCCAAGCATATTGTGGGCATATGTAAAATAAATTTATTTGAAAATGTAATACTATGTAATCTTACTCAATGAATTATAAATAAAATCTGTACCAATAAATTGATTTCATAAGGAAATATTATCAATGAATTGCAGGTGTTGATATTCAATTTCAACAAGGATATCATGCATGTTGCTGAATAATTTCTAAGCATCATCGTTTCGATAAACTAATCGTCATGGTAATTGCAATTTAAATTTTAATGACAATATGCTTAAAAAGATAGATAAATTAGAACCTTCATGGGTAACATTCTATTTAGTCTTGTTTGGTTTCCTTATTATAGTGAGTTCAAACATTCGTGCATGATAATATTCTACCTTTCCCTTGGCCAAATGAAAAATTGAGAAATAATTTTTGTACAATCCCACAGATGGTGCCAAATTTTGATGCTGAAAATCTGGCCACTTCTCTTTCGAGCTAATCTCCTAACTTTAGCTTTATCATTATATTTGTTTTTTGGGGAAGTAGCTTGACATTCACCAAGAGAGCCTATAACTGCTAGCAGATTTTCGTCAATTAACTAAAAGCACAGAAAATGATCAGAGGTGCCAGATATTTTTCCAGCTTGAACCCTCCGACGCCTAAGTTAGTAATCAGATTTTTACCGAACAAATTTATTTCACCTCCTTTGTCACATTATTCTTATTGCCTTTAAACTAGTAGTTTTTTCTCCTCATTTCCAGAAGAGTTTATTGACGTCCAAGAAAAAGCCCTCCTTCTTTAGAGGAAGAAAGCCCCCTTAAATAATTATAATAATCCAAATAAAAACAATCATAATTATTGTAACCTTCATAATTATAATAATTAATGTACTAATGAACACCATAATAAACATAATTACAATCACTAAACACTAACCATAATAACATTCATCATAATAATTTTCATAATAATGACTATAATAATTATCATTTATTGTACATATCTGGTCGATGTAATTAGAATTATCCTCTGGTCGAAGTGTTATTTTTAAAATTACCAGACAATCATCTGCTCTAGATGATCTATTCACCTAGTCAAGATAAGCTGCTCCACCTAACCTATTTAGAGGAAGAAAGCCCCCTTAAATAATTATAATAATCCAAATAACAACAATCATAATTATTGTAACCCTCATAATTATAATAATTAATGTACTAATGAAGACCATAATAAACATAATAATGATCACTAAACAATAACCATAATAACATTTATCATAATAATTGTCATAATAATGACTATAATAATTGTCATAATAATTATGATCTATTGTACATATCTAGTCGATGTAATTAGAATTATCCCTTGGTCGAAGTGTTATTCTTAAAATTACCAGACAATCATCTGCTCTAGATAATCTATTCACCTAGTCGAGATAATCTGCTACAAATGATCTATTCACCTGGTCGAGATAATCTGCTTGAGCTGGCAATATAACCACCTGGTCGAGGTGCTCTGTTTGAGCTCATCAAATAACTATCTGGTCATAATAGTTTGCTCGAGGTCATTCTGATTTCTTCCTCAAACAATATCTTTAAAAAAAATTCAGACGTAACATGATATTATGATACGGGTGATAATAAATAATGATAAGTTTTAAGAGGCACATTAATTGGCATATTGTCCTTTTCATGACTAACAGATTGACGACCTAGATGGGGTAGTACTGGGACCATTTATAATCTTAATTACTTTATATGAAGATGAGATTTGATTGCCCTAAATTTATCAATAAAAAAAATTAAGCTACTTTCCTTTTTGCCAATTTTTTTTAACTCGCTTTCATTTTTTTGTTTTATGTTCTAAAAATATTTCCGTTCATAAACATCACTCTGTGGGACAAGTATATCACCTGAGCATCAAAAAATTGTCATTTGACGTAATATTCGATTGATTTTATGATAAAACCCATAAATTTTCTATTATTTAATTTATGGATCTATTGGTGAATCCATTAAACCTACTGAGTAATAGGTCGTTTTAAGAGGTACAATTAATTGCGTATTATTCTTTTCATACCTAATAGATTGACTAACTAGATATCGTAATATTGGACCATCATAATATTAATTGCTTGATATGATGAATAGATTTGATTACTCCAAAGTTATGGAAAAAGATTTGTTTAAGTAACGTTCTTTCATTTTTTTCATAAGTATTGTTTTAGTTATTTTTAAATATATCCATTCATAAATTTGAGATATATAATATATTGAGAAAAATTTGTGAGGGATAAGCATACTATCTCAACAGTAAAAACATGTCATCTTACTTAATGGTCGATGAATTCTATAATAAGACTCATAAATTTTTCATTATTTAATTTATGGATTGCACTAATAGAATCCATCAAACTTGCCAAATAGTAGGTCATTTTAGTGTATATTTTCTCCTAAGGTGATATGATATGTGTTACGTATGTCTTTGTTTTATTTTATTTAAGTTAAATAAGTCAAGAGTTGTTGAGTCTAACAACCATCAATATTTGTATTGTTACGATTTACATACTTTTTTTTTTTGTTCTAGTTTAATTCACTTATTTAATAGCGATGCTAGCGATAATAAAATAGATGCAAATAAATTAACAAGTTCTACTTAAATTTTACAAAGGTCAAGGCTCCTCAATAAGCCAAACTCACTCTAAGCATAGTTTAGCATCATAGGTTCATAGAAACAAAGGATAAACGCCCCCCAGTATGTACTACAATGGTATTAGAGATAGGGCGTGGACTCTAGAATTAAGAAGTTGGAGCATGAAGTAAGTTCTATATCCACTGGTCAATAGTAAATTTTGGACAAGCTGGAGGAACTATTTATGAAAATCAACATGAGACCTATTCCAGCTTCTAAGGAAGGAGAACACTCTGTAGCCCCACTCTATCAATAAGAAGAATGGGGTAGCCACTCAAATGAAGTTCGTCCCAATAGATTGCCACGTTTCTAAAGTGAAGAAGATACTACAAGTTGGGTCTGTAGAGTGAAACAATTTTTTATTTTTATCATACCTCTGAACAAGATCATTTCACGCTTGTATCATTTCATATAGAGGGGGAAGATCAATTATGGTACCAGACATTTAAAAAGGAGAGGAGAGATGTGTGAATTGGAATACATTTCGAGATGCCTTACAAGCCCGAGTTGGTCCTAACTAGTTTCAAGATTTCTTTGGTGATTTGACTAAGCCGTAACAGCCAGGAACTATTTGTGAATATCAAACACAATACAAGAAGTTGTTATCGATCAAGTAGGCCACCTCAATCAAGCATCCCAAGTCAGTTGTTTTGTTAGCGAGTTAAAGGAGTTGATAAGAGCTGATGTATTGGCTGGACGACCTACAACCTTAACAGATGCTATTAGTCTTGCACGTCTATACGAAGCTCAAAATTTATTGCAGCAGAAGATTTTATCAATTGCGAAATTCAAAAGAAATACTGAGGTTATAAAGGGGGTAGTATCGGGTATCCCAAATCCTCCTATTCGATGAATTTCTACTGCTGAAATGCAAGTTTTTCATGCAAAAGGTTTATATTATAATTGTAATGAGAAGTTTATACCAGGGAATCGATGTAAAAAATTATTCTTGATCGAAGTTTGTAATGAGGAAGCGGACAAGACATAAGGCTTAATGGGAAGCTGATCAAGCAATCCCAGCAATTTTTTATAATGCTATTTTGAGAACAAATGCTGAGACAATGTGAGTAAAGGGAAAGATGGGTCAGACTGTGGCACAGGTGCTTATTGACTTAGAAAGCACTCATGACTTTATGAGTGAAGCACTAGCGGAAAGAGTAGACCTCCAATCGAACAATAGAGGGCGATTTGAAGTTATGGTTGCTTCAGGTGAAAAGATATTGAGTTCTGGTGTGTGTACTTAGGTCAATTTAAATTGGCAAGGTGTGCCTATTTTGGTTGATCTTTATCTGTTATCATTAGAAGGATATTATATTGTATTAGGCACATTATGGTTACATACTCTTGGTCCTATTTTGTGGGATTTTGATAAGTTACAATGAGTTTTAAGGTGGCTAAACAAGAAGAAGTGCTTCAAGGCATATCTGCTCCTAAAAATAAAATAATTAGGGAATTTAAAAGCAATGAGCTATGTAAAAGTGGAAAATGAGTTGTGCTTAAATATTTTGCTATTGGGGTTCCAAATCCTAAACTACATGTTGAATGCAATCCTCATTACAACAGATTTTAGATCCTTTCGAAGATGTGTTTGCTAAGTCAAAGACTTTACCACCTTTAAGGCGTTATGACCATAGAATTCCATTACAATCTGGGGTTAAGCCAATATGTGTCAAGCCTTACCGCTACCCACATTATTAGAAGACAAAAATAGAAAGGTTGGTGAAAGAGATGCTCTATACAAGGGTGATTAAGCTCCATAATAGCCCATACTCTTCTTCTGTCATTCTGATAAAGAAATTTGATAGATCACAATGCATGTGTGTAGATTATTAAGCCTTAAAAAAATTAAAATCAAGCATATATTCCCCGTTCCTTTTATTGATGAGTTGTTGGATGAGTTGTATAGAGTGAAGATATTCTACAAACTTGATCTACGTAGCGGCTCTCGCCAGATTTGCGTAGTACCAAATGATACTCCAAAAACAGCTTTTAGAACACATCATGGCCACTAAGAATTGATAGTAATGTCGTTTGGTCTTACCAGTGCTCCTTCTACCTTCCAAGCTTTGATGAATAAGGTATTTCAAGTTTATTTGCGAAAATTCATTTTAGTATTTTTTGAGGATATTCTTGTATATAATAAATCATGAAAGGAATATTTCACCATTTAGAAATTACCTTATCTTTCCTGCAGGCTCATAAATTATTTGTAAAAAAAGAGAAATGTTAGTTTGGTAAAAAAATGGTGCAGTATCCTGGCCATGTTATTTCAGCTGCTGGTGTTGCATTTGATCTTGAAAAAATTACCGTACTGTAAAGTCAGCCCAAACTAACGACAGTGCAGGTAATGAGAGGATTTTTGGGTCTGGCCGACTATTATAGAAAATTCATCCAAAATTTTGGGAAAATCATAGCACCACTCACCAAGATGTTGCAGAAAGATTCATTCATTTGGACTAGTACAGCAGAAAAATCTTTCCAGCAATTAAAAAAGGCTATATCGAAAGCACCTATGTTAGCTCTTCCTGACTTCTCTAAGAGATTTTTCATTAAATGTGATGCAAGTGGGTCTGGTGTAGGAACTGTTTTGATGTAAGATCGACCCATAGCTTTTTACAGTCATGCTTTGTATAAGAAACATTTATTACCATCCATTTATGAAAAAAAGATGTAAGCTTTGGTGCTTGCAATGCGAAAATGGAGACCATAATTGTTGGGGAGAAAATTCTTGGTGCAAATAGACCACCACTGTTTAAAATATTTATAGGATCAACGCATTACTACTAAAACTCAATAAAGATGGCTGTATAAGTTAATGGGGTTTTATTTCGTGATTGAGTACAAGAGGGGCAAAGAAAATATGGTGGTTGATGTTTTATCAAAAAGGGAAGAAGACTTGCATGGTGCGAGGCTTGGAAGAAAATAAGTTATTAGCTTTTAGCCAACCTATTCTTAATTGGTTAGAAACTATTAAGGATGAGACAAAGTCAAATTCAGAATTACAGAAAATGATTCGAAGAATTCAGGATGGAGCAGTTGTTGGGCCATGGGAGTATAGGGATGGAATTTTTTTTTTAAGTGAAACTTTGTCTCGCTGGAACTTCTTCTCTAATTAATAATATTATCGGGCAATTTCATAATAGCACTCATGAAGGATATTACAAAACCTTGCATATAATTCGGGCGAATTTTTACTGAACAGGCATGAGGAAGCATATTCAAAATTTTATTGGAACTTGTGATATATGTCAACATAACAAATCTGAGTAGCTTGCTCCTTCAGGTTTGCTTCAGCCACTTCCAATTCTTACTTAGGTGTGGAGTGACATTGCTATGGATTTTATTAATGGTCTACCTATATCAAGAGGAAAGACAACCATTTTAGTTGTAGTTGCTAGATTATCAAAGTATGCTCATTTCATTTTGTTGGCACATCCTTACATAGCTAATGGAGTTGCCCAAGTTTTCTTTGATAATGTCTTTGAACTTCATCGAATGCCAAAAATAATTATTTGTGACAGAGATTCTGCCTTCACCAGCATATATTGGTCTGAATTATTCAAGCTAAATGGTACTAAATTTAACTTTATTTCAGCATATCATCCTCAAACTGATGGCCAAAGTGAGGTAGTAAATCGTGTAGTGGAGATGTATTTGAGGTGTTTTGCTGGTTCCCAACCAAAAGAGTGGAGTAAGTGGTTATCTTGGGTAAAGTATTGTTACAATACAAGTTGGCACTCAGTAATTAAAATAACTCATTTTGAAGTTGTTTATAAGTGGCCACCTCCGATATTGTTGAGTTATATTCTAGGCATGGCTAAGGTTGATATAGTTCAGAAAGAACTTATGACTCGTGATGAAATTATTAGTAATTTGAATGCAACAATTCAAGAAGCTTAATCACGAATGAAGAAGGTGTATGATCTATACCATAAAGATCGTGAATTTGAAGAAGGGGATTGGGTTTATTTAAGGCTTTAACCATATTGGCAAGCATCAATTTCATTGAGAAAAAACTTGAAGTTAGCCCCTAGATACTATAGCCTATTTTGAGTTCTTGAAAAAATTGGAAATGTGGCATACAAGTTAGATTTGCCGAAGGAATCTCGAATCACCTTGTTTTCTATGTTTCTAAGTTGAAGAAGAAGATTGAAGAGAATGTGTTGGTTCAAACTGAATTGCCACTCACTGCTATTGATGTAGAATCATTGTGCCCAAGGCATCAAGCGATTCTTGATAGTAGAATCCACAGACGGATGATGGAAATTCTTGTCTGTTGGTAAGGATTATCGCCAGCAGAGGCTATCTGAGATAATATTGAAGTAATTCAGAAGTAATTTCCAAAATTCAACCTTGAGGACAAGGGCCTTTTTTTCAAGGGGAAGGAGTTGTTACGTGTGTCTTTGGTTTATTTTATTTAAGTTGAATAAGTCAAGAGTTGTTGAGTCCAATTGAGTAAGTCAAGAGTTGTTAAGTCCAATTGAGTAAGTTAAGAGTTGTTGAGTCCAATAAGCATCAATATTTGTATTGTTACGATTTACTTGCTTTTTTTCTTAAAGTGTTCTGGTTGTGATTCACTTATTTAATAGCGATGCTAGTGATAATAAAATGGATGCTAATAAATTAACAAGTTCTACTTAAATTTTACAGAGGTCAAGGCTCCTCAATTAGCAAAACTCACTCTGAGAATAGTTTAGTATCTTAGGTTCATGGAAGCAAAGGAGAAATGCCCCCAGTACGTACCAATATGTCTCTCTCAATTTACTATATTATAACTAAATTGAATAATTGATAAATAATATAATAAAATATTTTCACCAAATGACTATGAAAGAATTATGTAATTTCATCAAACGACTATGAAAAAATTATGTACCTTACACAATTATGTAAGCTAATTACTACATGTTCATTTTTACAAATAAAAGGTTAGGATTCGTTTGATAGTGCATGACATAATCGTTTTAATTCTTGCGATTTGCATACCTGCCATATATAAGCATCATATATAATCTGATTATTGATTTTTGCCATATGTGCATCATAGAGTACTCTTGATCCTCGCCGTATCTTTGTTATGAAAATTTTTAGTTTAGTGAAACAAAATAAACTAGACATTCATATAATGTGACTCAAAGGCTTATTTATACAAGAGAAAACTTATCTTTTCTAACCTATATAACAAAATTAATTAAAGTAAATAATCAAGACAATATTTTGATATTGATCTTTTATATCTAAATGAACATAATTATCTTGATTTTTGTCATTTTTTACATAATTACGGTCTTAACTATGTGCATGCCGTCATAGTCTAGTTCTTGCCACATTTACATCACATAATATTCTTGATTTTTGTTACTTGATGATGGTCTTGAGCTTTGTAATATATGCATCCCGTAGTGGTATTGATCATTTCCATATGTGTATCGATCATATAATGGCCTTAATTGATGCATCACTTAATTGTCTTAATCATTGACACGAGTATTTAAAGGCTTATCATATTTGAAGATTAACAATGTAGAAAGTGAACATTTGGCAAGGCGCGCTACTCAAAGTAGGAAGCAAAAGTCAAGATGAACTGTCAACTTGTTCAAATTAACTGCATTGTTCTAGAAAAATCTAAATTATGTATTACATATCGTTGCAAAGATAATTTTGTCTAGTTTCTAAGGACTTTTACGGAATCAAATTCAGACTTCTTTTTTTTTAAGATATTTAAGATTTAGGAGGCAAAGATCACAGTTGTTCGAAATTCTGCGCATGGCAGCAATTTCTGAATTTTCTGAAATCAATGCATCAAGACCTATTGAGCAAGCTTCATATCACTAGAATTCACTGTGGTTTAGGAGTTTCAAGAATTTTACGGTATTCAATTTGAAGTTTTCTACATCATGAAATCACTAAATTGTGTGTTGATTGCAGACAGAAACTTTTCCAACCAACTTAGAAGTCAAATTGAAGTTTGTTTTGTCCTCTTCCACCCCCGGACATCTAAAACCTGCAATTCAAATCTGATTCGGATTATAAATAACATAGAGCTTTTCTTAAGCTTGAAGGGATGTTTCAAGTTGCCTATATAAAAGTATTAAATTTTAACATTTAAAAGGATGGTGATTTTGAGAATGTAACTTAGACGAGTGCTCTTGTTAAAATTTTTCTTACAACTACGTATCTTTTGAATGGATTCCATAGAGTGGTGAGTTGAGAAGCCCTGTATCTCTTGTAGGACATCTGATGGACATAATTTATTTATATATTTTACCATTTATTATTTTTAGTAATTAAATTTATTTTATTGAACATGGAAATAATTACAGAATTATGAATATAAATCCGCACATAGAATTGAATTTGGAAAGAAATAAAGATTAAATGGAAGCAAATCAACTTGATGAGCATGTATTGGGAAGTTACGTGGAGAGCATAAGGAAATTTGGAAGCATGGTGTCACGGGCATTGTCATTCATGGTCCACTAGAGGAAAACCACCAAGGGACAGTAAGAAATAAAAAAGAGCAATTGCAAAACTATATTATTTTGGGTGAACATGTGCACACGTGAACTAAAATTCTACAAGGATTGAATTTAATGTCAAGTCAGCCAAGCCTTTTGGCTTTAGGAAAACAAGGTCGATGGCTTATGATTATAAAGATGAAGCTCTGTTAAATGAAATAAATTATTTTTTATTCAATTAATTTCTTACTTTTGTGTGGTTTAATGTTTATGATTTTTATTTCACATGTTTAGTTGAATATTATTAAATCTTTTTACCAATTTTGTCATGCGTTATTGATTGTAATGATTAATATTTAATTACACTTATGCTTGAATTTATAGAGTTTATATGTGATTATCTTTGATTCTTTGTCTTTCATTAAATTATTTGCACAGAGTACTTAGGAAAATTTTGATTATTTGTTATTCAATATTGTTTACATGGAATATTTAGATATCATACTATTAAACAAAAAAAGAACCTACATAATAATAATTTTTATTTGGCTTAATTATTAAATTTATCATTTGACATAGATTCATTTTGAGTTGTCACTCTACAATTAGAAATTGATTGGTAATAAGAAAATTGTTAAAAGTTAAACAATGATAGATTCTAAAACGCTGATAGCTTCAATCTCTTAAATTCTCGTGTCAATTTATTCATTTTTATTTTAATTGCATGTTTAGTTTCTATTTCTTAAACAAAATATTCTTTTTCATGTAGGGTAAAATTATAATTAGCTTAAATTAAATTTTACTTACTTAAAAATTAGCAGCCTCTGTGGGTTCGATCTAGTTATTCATAATCTATAAATCAATAGATTCGTGTGCTTGCAAATACATTAAAATTTGCACAATAACATCATTAGGTGTTGAATATTCGCATCCCTTTGTAATCCTCTTGAGTGGAGAGCTTGCACTGCTATGTACTAGTGTGGTTGTTTTCACTTAATAATAAAAGTTTTTTAATTAGGCCGGTGTCATTTAAGCTTTAATTTAGTCTTTATATTTTAAAAAATATCTTAAGATACTCAGCTGTTAAATAATTGGCATTAATGTCTTTATTTTTTCTTTGGTTTTACAAAATTAGTATTACTACAATTTTAAAGTAATGTTTAATCCTATCTAATAATCTTGCTAATAATTATTTATAAGAAATTAATTTACCAAATTAATCCTAGAAGTAAGATAACAGCAAAAAATTTATATTTCTTTTTATTTTACTTGTAGGGCTAATATTTTTATTAACTTTTATTATAGGTAAATTAATTAATGTCTCTAAGAATATAGTTGTCAGGGCATTAATGTAAAAATAATAAAAAAATGAAGGTATAAGTTTAACATATTAAATAGCAAAAGTGTCTTGAAGTTTTTTTTTTTTTTAATATCAAGACTGAACAAGTACTTAAAGTAAGATATATGAAGTCAAGGAATTTTTACCCTCCATGTAACTGAGAAAGATAGTTGTATGATCCCTATCAATATCGATGTTGATTCTTTCTCTATATACGTATGTCAAAATGGCTTTGATCGAGAATGCATGATCTTCATATAATTCATATCACTTGTATCAAACGTGGACTTATTTCTTTGATAATTTCTAGAGCTCCATTAGTATAAATGAATCGAATAATTTTGTTTGAGCATGCATTAAGGAATATCGAAATAGAGAATTAGAGGTAATAGAAAAAGGCAAGGAATATCCAACATACACTAAGAAGATATTATTCAAACATGACCACAATTAGAAGCCGATACAGACAAAATAAGGACAGGCGTCTGCATTTTATTTTCATTAATTTTGAACCTTAAAATGACCTGTACGCTTATCAAAGCTAAGATCATTTTTGGAATTCAACAACCCAATAGCTGTAAGCACGACAGAGAAGCTTAACAGCACCAAACCCAGCTCCTGTTGCCAAGGCTTTAAACTCCTCTATTGTCCTGTCCTTTGCACCAGGAAGTACAGCGTACATTTGCACGTCATGCATATCGTTAATCTTGCTAACAATATCAGTCTCACGAGAACTTGGAATTAAAGCTTCTACCACAATGGCCTTCCCGGATTTCGGTAGAGTATCGTAGCAATTCTTGAAAATGTCATGGATACATCAATTTTTCCAAAATGGTGACACAAACCCATTTAGAAAAGTTATGCCTTTAACTTCAAAACGATAGCAAATCCAACATTGGATTTACATATGGATTGTTTTCCACCTGTGGTTGAAACTGCTGCCTTAGTTACTGTTGTACTGGTTGTTGTGCCTGACTATTATTAGCCTATGCTTTCTGCTTATTTTCAAATCCAACACTACTTGGTCTGCTCTGTGTCCTAGTGAATTTCCACCGTTGGGCCTTAAAATAGCACACTGCTTTCGTTCTTCTAACTTCTTTGCTCTAACCGTTGTACCCATGCCCCAAATCCCATCTACAATCTCATCTTGCAATTCTTGCTTCAATCAGCCAAGATAATTCAAAACTGTTCAAAACTCTGGCTTATCCATATTATTTATTATGTGCAGGCGGTAAAATTCTTTTGTATATTTATTGACACTGTAATTTCCTTGCCTACAATTCTGATACT
The DNA here is from genome assembly GCA_025617385.1 of Murraya koenigii. NCBI lineage: Eukaryota > Viridiplantae > Streptophyta > Magnoliopsida > Sapindales > Rutaceae > Murraya > Murraya koenigii. The sequence goes on along the minus strand of CM046813.1, from coordinate 4,913,357 downwards.
TCATAAACAGCTATTGTTGCTAGTCTGCTAGCAGGAAATACTCATTCATTAATCTCTGCATTCTAGGCCATGACTTGATTAATGGCTTCCCTGCGACTCTTTTTAGATTCTGTAAGTTTTGCCACTATTCAGATACTGCACCCTTCAATTTGAATGCCACAAGCTTAACTCGCTTATCTTAGGGAATATCTATATATTGGAAGAAATTTTCTACATCTGTTATCCAATATAAAAATTCATCAACATGTATTCCACCATGCAAATCTGCGATATCAATATTAATCCTATAATCCGAACTCTTCCCGCGCCTCCTTTCATAATCCTTAGCGTCTTCTTCCTCCAAATCACTTTCTAACTCTTCCCGCATGTGCGGCTGCAGTCGCCTTGCAGGTTCTAAATTCTGAAGAGCTACTTTTTGATTAATGCCCTGACGTACTACTGCTGCACGGTAATTATTTTGAGACTGTTCTTGCAGTTCGATAACTTCCTTAGTAGTTGTCTCTTTTCTACAATCTTCTCTATATATTGTTTATGGAAAGCGTGAGATCCTCGATTGCTTGCCATATCGCTGCCAACCTTGGGTATTCCACATTATCCATGTTTTGCATGACTGCTTTTGTGACTATCTATCTGATATTCTCCAAAGACATTGCCTGCATTCCTTGATCAGCATTATCAGGACCGTTACTTCTTTGTTTGTGTGGCCGTATCATAATGACAAGTAAATTTGCTCTGATACCAACTGACAGAACGAAAGCTTAAGGCTGATTGAACAAAAACCAAAGGTTTCTGAATTTATACGAATTTTATTGAAAAGAAATTTGAATAAATAAAACTAGAGTTTTGAAGCTCTTTTATAACAAGCCTAAATATTGCGAATTTACCAAAATAGGCAAATTTGAAATATAATCTTATAATAAAATTTTTCTATCTGAAATAAGAAAGAAAAGAAAAATGGAAAACAAATCCGAGTTGTAGAAAAAAAGATAAAAATCCTAGAAGAATCAGGAAAAATAGGAAAAAATCTTAAAATCTAAAAACGACTAGAAAAGAAAAGGAATTTTCGGGCTGAGCACAGACGACTTTGGCAGTTTTGAATTTTGATCTTCTCGTCGCAAGCTTTAAAACGGTATATTATATGCCGAAAACGGACACCTGTAGCTAAATTTATGCCATCGAGAAGGTACCCTACTCGCAATACACATCATCCTACATCAATATCACTTATGCTCTAGCTAATTTTTTACCCTTTCTAAGTGTAATTACGACGTTATATATGGCCGTGCATAAAGTCATGAGAACATGAAAGCTTTTCATAGCTCTACAAGTGCTACTGATGAACATTCTCCCTTTTTTTGCTAAAAATAAAAATAATAGAAAACAAATTATAAACAATAAGCAGGGAAAAGTTCCTTTTAACATACAGGGACAAAATCCTCTCAACAAACAGCAGTAAAATTTTTTCAACCTAAAAAGAAGAGGCTTCCTTCAGACAGTACAAAAACCTTCAAAAACACCACAAGGGAATAATCAGAATTCCTTTCAAAAGGAGCAAGACAAAGATGATTTAATTTGTCAGATTTGTTTAAAGCTTTGGCATTTAGTTTTTTAATACTGGCACATATTTAAGCAAGGTTATCAGCCTATTAATGCGACGCAAGCTCTTGTTGCTGTGGCAATATCAGAAAATGAGACAAATGGATGGTTTCCCGATACAGGAACAACACAACATATGACTTCAGATAATGGCAAATTAATTCACTGCTAACCATATTATGGATCGGATAAGATAATGGTAAGTATTGGACATAAATTAAAAATCACTCATGCAAGAGACATTGTTTTCCATACAGACAAAAACTCTTTCAAATTAAAAAATGTTTTAGTTGTTCCTCAGATTGAAAAGAACCTTCTCTCAGTAAGTCAATTAACCACTGAATTTCCTTATATATTTGAATTCACTATAAATGATTTTATGATTAAGAACAGGAAAAAAAGGAAGGTGATCACAACAGGAACTAGGAATAGAGCCCTTTATAACTTAGAACCAAATCTAAACATTACATTCTACTCATCAAGGTTTTAAGCAACTAGCGATACCATATGCTATCAATGACTCGGGCATCCACATACGAAAATAATTAGTCATTTAAAGTATAATAAGCTCATCTGTATAAATAAGCATGATGGGAAAAGCTTCTTTTGTGAAAGTTGCCAATTAGAAAAATCTTGTAGACTCTCATTTCTTAATATTGATGAATATTGCTTAGAACCTTTTGGTAAAATTCATTGTGACTTATTGAGCCCTGCTCCAATTAGTTCAGTTTAGAATTTTAAATTTTATGTTATATTTATTTATGAATTCACTCGGTTTACTTGGTTTTTTCCTTTACAAAAAAATCTGATTTCTTTTCATAAATTTTTAAAAAATCAGTTTGAGAAAAATATCAAAGTTTTTCAATCAGATGGAGAGGTAAGTTTGAAAGCAAAGACTTTCAAGAATATCTTATTAATCATGGAATCAAGTCACAAAAATCATGCCCAGGAACACTTTAGTAAAACGGTATAGGCGAGAGAAAACATGAGAACATTACTGAGATTGGACTTACTATGTTGTTTTATGTTAGAGTTCCTAAAAGCTTCTGGGTAGAAGCCTTCTCTACTGCAACATGGTTAATGAAAAAATGTCTTTTAGCCATACTTGCTATGAAAAATCCTATTGAGAATCTAACAGGTAAAAAACTTAATTACTTTTCCTTAAGAGTGCTTAGTTCCAGATGTTTTCCATGTCTTAGAAGATTAACTCAAAATAAATTTAATCCAAAATCTCTTCCATGTTTGTACCTCAGACTTAGTAGATTTTACAAAGGTTATAGATGTTTTCACTTACCTGCTAGAAAAAAAGTATGCTTGTCAAAAGATGTGGTCTTTGATGAAAAGACCTTTTCTTACATAAAGCCAAGTACAGTTTATAATAATTGGTGAACACATAAATTTAACAAGCTTCAATGAGTGGACTGCAGGAAATCTTACCACTGTAGGAATCAGAAACAACTATAATCAACCATCTCCTCAAACAATCATCGAAATGACAACAATAGAATATAATCACAGTACAGACGATTTCAACCAAAATGAACCTGCCAAACCTTGATATCTCTACTATAAACAATGAAGGAAGTAATATCGTAATGTCAATAAGTTCAAGATCCCCCATGAACTTATCCAGCCAGAGTTGTAGATCTGCCTCCAAATGATCTTCCAGGCTATGACGCAAGTTTGATCAACACTAGACGTGTGGGCGTCTGTTTCACCACTCCCCAATTGTAACTGGCTCCTCTTAGATGTCTTCTTTATTTTTCTTAAAATCCCTGGGATTCTCTTCTCTCTCAATTCAAGAGAATAATGCCCCTTTTACAATATCTTATGAAAACCCTAGTATGTTAGGATTAGGATTTCTATTTAAAATATAATTTCTCTTTTAACTATCTCTCCACTTACTTAAAAGTGGAAGGAATATGTAACTAACAAGGAGACCACCTTGTAAAATATTACAAGCCCCCATTTACACTTGAATATAACATACTAGGCCTTAAAAAATATTATAATTATGATTTTCATCTAATATGCCAGTTTTTCTTGCTTTTGGGTCTAGTGATGGTGTTGTCAATTAAATGAGCTAACCCGGGGATCATTTGGGAACATACAATAGTGGCTACAATAATTAAATTTGTAATTAAACAAATATAAATATTTAATTCCAATTCTACTCCACTATAAGATCGGAACTGACCTCCATAATTGTATGCTCGAATATAACCCAAGCCACATTGATTTCTTTACTGCACAATCCTTTGTACCTCATCGTTAATTTAAATTGATATCTCAACTGTCCAATCAATTTAATTACATCTTATTCCTTGATACTTACTGGTTTTCTCTAATGATCATTTTCAACACTCTAGCCAGAGAATTCTATGATCAAGTACTGAAAACCCATCAAGAGATGTGACGTACAAAGTCTATATTGTTAATCTACAATTTTAATACTTGTAATTGCTCCCACCAAGATACCGGGTAATCTTGACTACATGTGTATGTCATGCCCATTGGTAACTCAAATGAAATAACAACTACAATCATGAAATCATAACTAACTCAAGATTAAGATTATAGTAAATCAATGCCTATGAGATTTAATAAGTCTGACGGTTATTACTAAGTTAATTAAATCTCATATATGATCCAGTTCAATGTAGACATACTATATCAATAAATTCATACATGATTAAGACAAATCACTCAATAAATTTATTACAGTCTATACCTAAATAAAATGCCCAACTTTATTTATCAACTGCGAACTTAATTTATTTAATCATAAGATAACTTGTATTTATGTCTTCTGCGAATCCACATGGTGGCCCCATAAATACATATAATATGATTAAATGGACTTTACTGAAAATATTAATGCAATTCAAAATATCTGAATAGATAGTTGAAATATTTTATTAATCAGAAAATCAATATGCTTTAAAGAGCACATAATCCCAACATATTTACACACACATATACATATATATAGATACATTAATTACAACAATGTGAAGCTCTTTTTATAATGTGTAAATAGCTTTTAAAAAAAAACCACTCATTTACTGCTTTTATAATGTGTAAAGTGCCCCGCTCATCACAATTATACTTATATTATGGAGTTTTTTAAACTATAAATAGAACACCATATTAGCCAATTGAAAACTAATGCATCAATGCTATCGAGGCAAGGACTCTTTCACCAGTTGATTTTTAAATCATCAATTTAAATGTTTCATTGGTCTTATTTATATTATATGTTGCTTCATTAATTACTCATCTAGACATCTACCAGAGGGCTTAGTAGTTATAACCGATAAACTTTTATATATTTTTTTATTTTTAATAGATGGAGACCTATTCGTCTTTTCAATTCTGCAATTATATTTTTTGTTCCACTCTCGACGGCCATCACAAATTGAGAAACCCATTGTGTTACTAAGAAATATTATTGCCACTTGCATCAAATTTGAGGCCTATGATGGCATGGGCTACTTGTTAGTTTCCAAATGCATCAATTATTCTTTCATATCTAGTAACAAAAAAAAGAGCTTTTAATACTATTTAAAATATGTCCTTTTTTTTTCACTCATCAATAGCCCACACCGGCAGAGCATTATATTTCAATTAAGAACAATGATATACATACCATAGTTAATACAACATTTAGTACCACAAGGACCTATTTACAATGTTTGCTAAATTTCTTACGTTATTATTAATTTTAAATAACTAGATAATTTGCCCTTCCATCTTTTCTGGATCTACATTTTAGACTTTTTAAAGTTTTAATTATATTTTATATAAATCTAAATGACTATCATATTCATAGAGAGCTATATATTGTAGATTAGATCTTGCATTTTCTATTATTGCCTTTCTTGAGACATTGACCAAATTTTTTCTTTTAACTTATTGATATATATGTTTAAATTATCTTCCCAGATAAAGTACATTTCATTTAAGCTTTCACAAAGATATCGTAATCTAAATTCACCATTTTGAATTAAAAAGTTCATATGATTATTGTTATTATTCATTATAGATGATTTTGTGTCATGTTAGTAGTTTTGCACCTTTATTGAATTATATCAAGGCTTACTATAATTGATTCTATTAAACCTATTCTATTTTCTTACTCAAAATAATCAAATATTTCATGTTCATTTTTTATGTTTATCATTTTCATATTTTTATACCAAATTTTTTTTAGATTTAAATGATTTTTAATCATAAAAATTGCATGATTGATTTGATATTCTTGACTAAAGTCTAAATTATCAATAACATGTATAAACTTAACGAAAAATCTTTCATTATATTATGAATTTTGAGTTATTTTTATCATCTTATATCTCATAAAATTTTAAAAACAATCAAGGCCCAACAAGCTTTCATTTATTGCTAAATATAAGAAGATAGTTCAACATTACCAACAAAAGTTTTATCTCGCGGAATTCTGAGATAAATGCACTAATTGCCTCCAACTGTAGAGAGGTCCAAGATCAGCACCACCATAGCTCCATACATCTTATAAAATCACTTCCTCGACTATTCCATGTGACTTAACACAACACACTGCTCTATAGCTTAAAAATATTTTCCTGATGATTTCCTTGCAAGTGTCTCTAGAAGAGTGTTTAGCAATATGAAATCTTTTTTATTTAATCCAAGTATTAGCATGTAGGTTTCTTGATATTTTTTAAAGAATATAAGATATATAAGATATAATAATTTTACTCAAAGAGTTTTTATTTATTTTATCATTGAAATTTTTACAAGTGTACAGATGAGAGTTATTGAGAGATTAGGGATGAGATAAAATCGATGCCCTTTTTCTCTTACATTATTTATTTATATACTAGAGATAAGGTTATCTCTTCTTTACATGACATTTATTATTTGTTTGAAGTATATTTTGGATTTCCTTTAGATAAGGTGACCTTTCTCTTTTTATTTGTTGTTTTCTTTTTCTTAAGATGAAGTTTATGATAAACTTCATCCTTTCTATTCTATCGTTTTATTTTTTGAAGTGATCCATATCCTGTCACATTCCTATTATCAGTTCTTCATCTACTGACATATCTTCACTAGACTCTTCTTTGGATTTTTCATAGCAAAAACCAGAAGATGATTAATGCTTTAGCACCTGACATATCTCGTGGTGTGTTCGCAGGCTTGATTCCACAAGATTTTCATATATCATCTTTTTCTTTATCTTTATCTCTTGCTTTGCTAAAATACTTTCTTTACTACTCATAAAAAAGATAATATGTCCTTTTGTGACTTCGTGGAGCCATACTTTCTCCTTGCTGATCCTCTCGAGCTGTTGATAGAGGAATTTCATCCCAATTAATCTTTTTCTGTTTAGAGTTCTAGATACAAACAAATTAGGATCATAATCACTATAAACTTGATCTAAATCAACTGTTGGACTAATTTTCTTGCTACTAATTCTAACTTGAATCATGTGTTGAGCTTGATACCACTTGTTATCATAATATTTAGGACAAGCAGTGAGATATTTAAGAATAATTATTTCTTTTGTCTTGCTTATTCTTTTGAGGTCAATCATAACTTCTTTTCTCATTTGGTAGTAATTCTAATTCCGTGCAATCTTTATTAACATATATGAGGTTAAGAAAACCATATTCAAATATATCTTTTTATTAATATAAATAGGAAATCCTAATTTTAGTAGATTTTTGTATTTTTCTTTTAATCTTTTAACAATCTTGGTATGAAGCTCTTCCCAAGATTTGGTATTATTCTTTTTTAATAATCCTTGCAAAGGTTGTTTTTCTTTTGCTAAGTTTTCTATAAAACCTTTAGCATAATTAAGGCATTCTAGAAATCTTTGAATTTTTCCTTAGATTCTAATTCATCTAGAAATAAATATATATTTTTTTAAAGTATGAGGTTGCATCTCTATTCTTGTTTCATCAATAATTAACTCTAGAAACTCTATTCTACGTTTAATTATTTCAACTCTCTTTTTACAAAGTAATATTCCATGTTCCTTACATTTTTCTGCAAAAAAAAAAAGAAAAAAACTAAATGATTAATATGATCTACTTCACTATTTGAAAATATTAATATATCATCTACATAAACAATCCAAAATTCATAAAATTCTTTAAAGATTTTATCCATCCTTTTTTTAAATATTTGTGGAGCATTTTTTAATCCAAAGGATATCATAATCCATTCATACTGTCCTTGAGGTATACTAAAGGCAGTAAGTGATATACTATCTTCTTCAAGCTTAATTTGCCAAAATATGCATTTACAGTCAAATTTGCTAAATATATTTTTGTTAATTACACAAGTAATTAATGTATCTTTATGAGGTAAAAAGTATCCATCAAGCTTAGTATATTTATTCAACTCTTTATAGTTAATAAACATATAAGCTTTTCCTTGCTTAATCTCTATATGATTCCTAACAATAAATGCTGGACTACTATATGAACTTTTATATTCTCTAATAATTTTGAGATCTAAGAGTTCTTTAATTTGTTTATTAGATTCTAATCTATCTTCTTGCCCATATCTTATTGGCTTTACTCTTATGATTATGTTTGAATCTTTTAATTCAATCTTAGCATAGGTTTTCTCAACTTCCCATAATTAAATTGGATTTTCACAAAAGTTTTTATCAAGTTTTTCTAAGATTTTTTCATAATCTGTCATGATTTGATTAATTGTTATATTAAAATCACCACGTTGACTACTTCAAAAATGTAATTTTTGAGTTGTTCGCCTAATGGGATTATAAATCTGAGGTATTGTAATTGAATGATTACATGCCGTTTTAAGAGTAATTGTTTCTTTAGTCATTACATAAATGAATTGTCGAAGAAAATTAACTCATAAATGTGTATCCACTCCCATATTGTCATAAGACCATAATATTGGTATACTTAATATATAATCATTAATTTAAATTAAGGTTTTGATTCTACATATTCCAAGAGAAATTTGCTCTCCATTTATACCTTGCCCTGTTAAAATTTTATAATTTTTCCAATAAGAATATTGGATAAATTCTTGAATTAGCTAAACTAACTCGTAAACTAGTATCAATTAAAACACGGAACCATTCAGGCTTATGGTCATAATATACTATGATCACTTTTATATGTACTATAAAAGGATTAGACATATCTTGACAGTATTTGTCTTACTTCTTCAATGGTTATAAATATCTTTCTATCTCCTATATAGTAAGGTGAAATATCTTCAAGAAAGTTCATCCTTATTAACAAAATACTTATTCCTGTTTTATATCACGGTTCTATGAGGAAAAGAGAGATAAATTCTATTTATTTAATTTTTAATGATATCTCACAACATTGACTTATAGTCTTACTTTCTCATTAAATCCTGCGTATGTATGTGGTTCAATTAATATTTCTCTTTTAAATATTTAATCATTTTAGAGTCTACATATGATTTTGCAGCTCCTTTATCCAAGATGCCAAAAGTTTCTTGCCAAGACTTCCCATTATTGTACTCCATCTTCATTTTCTTATTTTGATATTTTTTCTAACTGTTGCCAGAACTTCATGTGATGGAGGTATCACTAGATAGCTACATCTAGTAAAACTTTGAGTACTCCTTAATTCTGAATTCGTTCTAGGTATAGAATATGATCTCTTCCCTCCTTTAATTATTCTACCTTCTTGTGTATAGTCTATATTTTTAGAGGTATTTCCTCTTATTAGAGTAAGTTGACTACTTAAATTCATTTCCTATTCCTCTAGTAAATCAATTTCTCTTAATATTTCAGATGATTGTATTTTTTCAACTTTACTAAAAAATTTGTCTATTTCTACAATTCTTTATCAACAAATATTTCATTGTTAGCCGAATTTATCAATGTATATGTTATGCTATATGGATATGATCCATCATGCATTATGTCAAAATATTTGAAATTATGACTTAAGGTTAATGTTTTGTTTATATTTTTGTCTCTAAGACTCATAAAATATTTAGGATATATTTTAAATATTAACTTTTGATAGCTAAGATTTTGTTGTATTATTCCAAGGAGTACATGCTTTCGATCTTTTATTCTATTATCCAATACAGTTAAATTTACTGGACTATTCTTCTCTAAAATGTTATTTTATCATAATTTGGATTCTTCCAATTTGAATATATCCAATTTTAGACCTATCACTAGTTTTAATTCTATCAATTTTTTCTTCTATATCCATTTTTTTTAAAAAAAGGAATATTTGTATTTCCTTGTGCGTACTAAATTTCGATTGGTTTTTTCCTTATAGTAGCACTAAAATATATTATATTTCTTCCTTTGATCATATTAGCAATTCCTTGTGACCGAAGTCATAGATATTTCCAATCCTTTTTTATTAATCTTAAAATATTTTTTTATCAAAAATTAATTCTTTATTAAAAGAACCTTGTTCTTCTAATTCTTCATCTTGATATAAATCTTTATTATATATTTCTTCTATACTCATTTTGAACCAAAACTATTTATAGTCTCATCATATAGATAATATATGCTATGTTATCACTAGTATCTTCGCTATTAGTGATTAATTCTAATTCATTTAGTTCTTCAAATATTTTAATATTTGCTTTATTTTTCTTAGAACATTCATTTGCATAATGCCCTTTTTTACTACATAACCAACATTTACAGTTTTTATGTGTTTTTTTCCTTTGATTTTCCCTTATATTTATTTTTCTTAAAGAATTTTTTTTATATTTATTTTTCTTATAATATTTTTTATTTGTTTTAAAGAATTTCTTCTTTTTAAATTTTTTTCTATGCTTGTAGGTTTTATCTGAACAACCAAATCATAGTTGTTCTTCTAACTTTGAACAACATAATCTTCGATTTCGCTTTTTCATCAATCCTCTATCCCTTATTCCAGAGCACTATTGATTTATCCTATTTTGTGCAAACTTGATTCTATTACCTAGAGTATCAATATTTATACTATCTTCATATTCTTTGATGTATTATTGCATAATCCTTTTTCCCCATGGGTCTAGGATCTTTACAAAATATAAGTTGAAAATACATTATTGTATTATCTTTTTCATGAAATTCACATTTATAATATAATTATTCAAAGCTATATGTGTAAGTTTCTAAGTAACATATATTACATATCTCAAGCCTAGTTAGTTTCATCATATTTTGCATTCTTTTTTTTTCTGATTCTTGTTGAAAATTGGTTCTTCAATTTTCTCCTAAAAATTCTCTTCTTATTTATCATTCAAACCTATTCAAAACTCGATCTAAAGTTTTATTTCATTAGTATTATCTTCGTATAATATCTTATCTTTATTATTATTATTTAATCCTATAAACCATTGCACTACAGTTCTTGTAAATGAAAATTTAAGGAATTTTATAGCTCCATTTATATTAAATCTATTAAATCCAAGTGTAATTTTCATAGATTTGACCAAATCCATTAAAATTTTATCTCTATCTTTAGAATAGTTTGGATCTAACCATATTCTATCATGGTTGATTAGCATTTTTTTATATTCCTTTGGAGTTTTATATTCTCTTTTATGTTTGCTTGTCATGAAATATTTGACTTTGTTGTCTTTCATTTGTTGGTTTCTCTTTTCTAGCATAAGAAACTCTATTGCTAGATTTACCTTGTTCAAAGACTTTTAGCTTTGTTTCATTTATCTTTAGATGCTCAAACACATCTTCATTTGTTTAAGAAGATTTTTCATCGTTATCAGACAGTTCTTTTAATCCATTATTAGTATTTTCACATAGCATTCTTAAACTTATTAATTTTTCATTTACCTTTATTTTATTAAATATTGGCCGTATCATAAGTTGAATTTCAACATTTTTTATTTTCATTATAGTATATTATTATATCCTGTAAAATTTTATTTTATTTTATTTTTGAATTATCATTAGTAATTCTTCCATGTCATTAATAATTTTTGGACTTCAATTTTCTTGAAGTATGAATATTTATAGCAAATTTATTACCTAGTTGCTCAATAATTTTTTCAATCCTCTTTAATTGAATTTTAATATTATTTAATGTTATGTCTAATGAATTTCTATTTATTATATTTATGATATCCCGTTTTAATATATCTTAATTTTCAATTTTAAAGTCTTAAATCATTTGTTTAACTTGATCAAATTCTTTACTCATTTCATCTCCTAATCTTTTAATATGATTTATATTTTCATTATTAAAATCTTTAATCTTTAGTGTTTCATTAATACTTTCTATATCATTATAGTTAGGTTAGGATTACCTAATCTGTTTAATAAATATAGAGAAATCTAGTTTAACTTATTATCCCCCCATATATTTGAATCATTAATTAGATCAAAAGGTTGAAATATTCTATAAGTAGATCTTCTCTGTCTATAACTAGGTGAAAACCTACTAGTTTCTATGTTTTGTGAAATTATTAATGTTTCAGGTAATTTATTCATAATATCATATGCATAGTATTTCATTACATTCTGTTAAATATTTATGACATATAATGTCTCTTATTTTTTTAGGCATATGATTTTTCTCTAAACCTTCATTTATTAAGCATAATTTATACATAAATAAATATTTATATCTTAATAGCATATTGCTAGAAGGATGATTTTTACTTCTAATCCTTTTATTGATCCAATTATATTTTTCTCTTTGTTTAACTAATAAAAGTCTATTATAATCTATTACAAGATTATCATGATAATCTTGACCATGATTAATATTCCATTGTTTCGAAGAAAAATTATTCCTATAAACTTCTATTCTTATTTTAACCAGTAAAAGTGAATTTATGTTTAAATTTTTATTTTTTATTATTATGAGCTCTCCAATTCTAAACTCATGAGCTTTTGATAAATACAATTGATTTAAATTTTTAATATTTAAAAGTATTCTTTCAGAAGAATAATATTGCATATGTGTAGTAATATTATTTATCATAGTATGACTATTAATCATTAAATTATTTTCAAAGTCCCATATTATATCAACAATAGATTCCATTTTTAATTTATTGAACAAAAAACTTGGCTCGGATACCAATTTGTGGAAATCCAAAAATCCAAGGTAAACAAAAGATGACGAAAGGTGTAAATGATTAATTTTTAATCTTTTAAAAAATTTTATAATTTTGATAAATGAAAGTGCACTGTTTTTTTCTTAAGTGTGGTCCTCAGCGGGTAAGAATTCTTTTTCTTCAATTAAATGCATCAACTTACCATCAATTATTGATGGATTGAATGAGTATTTTATTTCCAAATTAAAATATACCACAGTTTCAAAGTAATTGATTATGCTCGTGATTCGATACAAATTTTTTCTACCAAGTGAACCGTTTGATTTTTTCTTTCTTTTACTTATTGACAGCTTTGGCCCGTACTACCAGCTACAAAGAAAATTAAATAGAGTATTTGCTACCATATTAAAATATATCATATTTCATAATAATTAAACAGCTTTAGTCCATATCGGCCAGGCGTAAGATTCAATCAAATGCATCCAACTTACCATCAATTATTCATGAGTTGAATAAGTGTTTATTTCCACAATAAATATATCATACTATCAAAGTAATTGATTATGGTCGTGAAATACATATATACATACATACATATATATATATATATATATATATATATATATATATATATATATATATATATACCCAAAAGGAGGTTGTACACCACAACTTTTGGATATATATATACACACACAGACACTTTAATAAGGTCTAAAAGTTATAACTGACTTCAAAGTCAAAATTATAATAAAAATTTGAATTCCTTTAAATTCTTCAAAGTATTTTCTTCCCAATAAGTTGAACTTCCGTAGATCACAAAGAAATTGAGGAATAAACAAGGCTTTAATTTGGAGAAAACACCCAGCCTTGAATTTGCATGGTGCCGCCCATGTGCTTCATAATATAAGATTCAATCAAATGCATCCAACTTACCATCAATTATTCATGAATTCAATGAGTGTTTATTTCCACAATAAAATATATCATACTATCAAAGGAATTGATTATGATCGTGAAATACATATATGTATACGTATCCAAAAGGAAGTTGTACACCACAACTTTTGGATACACACACACACACTTTAATAAGGTCTAAAAGTTGTAACTACCTGCAAAGTCAAAATTATAACAAAAATTTGAATTCCTTTCAATTCTTCAAAGTACTTTCTTCCGCATAAGTTGAACATCCGTAGACCACAAAGAAATTGAGGAATAAACAAGGCTTTAATTTGGAGAAAACACCCAGCCTTGAAATTGCATGGTGCCGCCCATGTGCTTCATAAAATTCAAAAATGTGGATTCGCATTCATCCTTGTAGGCTTCATTTTTTTTTTAATTAAAAAAATCAATTTCTAATATATAATATATCTATATATACTAAGCATTGCTACATCGATATCAACCATCGCCGTTTCGTTAATTTCACCATATCCTACTCCAAGAATTAAGATGAGTTCATTCCATGACCAAATCATGAAACCATCAAACGATGAGGAAGATTTCATGTTGATCATGGAGCTTTCTCTCAGCTCATCTCTTCCGATGACCATGAAAGCTATTATGGAGCTGGGTGTGTTAGAGATTTTAGCTAAAGCTAGTCCATCTCAGCTCTCATCTTCTGAGATTGCATCTCAGCTGCCCACAAATAACGAAGAAGCCCCAACAGTACTTGATCGAATGTTACGACTCCTTGCTAGTTACTCTTTCCTAACATGTAATTTTGTCCCAAATAAAGTTGGAAATGTTCAAAGATTATATGGTTTAGCATCAGTTTGCAGATATTTGCTTCCAAATGAAGATGGAGTTTCCCTTGCTCCCTTTTTCCTCTTATCACAGGAGAAACTTATTGTGGATCCCTGGTTTGTTTTCTAATTTCTCGACATCTTTCATGAGTCATGAAAATTGATTTACAACATTCTAAAGCACTTTTTACAGTGTTATTAAAGTGTGTTTCCTCACGAAATTCGTGCTAATGTTCACACATGAGCATTTTTAATCTTTCATATACAGTATTTGCATTCATTTTTTTTAAAATTTTCTTTTCTTAATTTTAGTATATGTGAAGGAAATTGATATCTCCAAATTGAATAGGTACCACATGAAAGATTGTTTATTGGAAGGGACCGTACCTTTTATGAAGGCACATAATGCAAAAAATACATATGAGTATGTTACGAAAGATGCTAGAAGACGAAACCTCTTCAATCAATCAATGCAGAATCACACGTCTTTAGTTATGAAGAAAATTCTTGAGGTCTACAATGGATTTGAAGAACTAAACCAATTGGTAGATGTTGCCGGTGGTTTAGGCGCAAATATTAGTTTAATAGTGTCTAAATACCCACAAATTAAGGGCATTAATTTTGACTTGCCAGATGTCATTAAAGATGCGCCCTCTTATCAAGGTATTCCCTTAATTTAACAAAATAGTCACAAAAATTCATTTGTTTTTAGAAATGATCACATAGATACATTGGACAATTTGCTTAGATAAAATGCAGTTGGGTCACTATAGCTAAAGGGCATAACTTTTCGGAATGGGGTTTGTGTCACCATTTTGGAAAAGTTGATGTATACATGACATTTTCACAAAAGTTTAGGCGTCGTCATGCTATCCCTCAATTAATTTAAACACAATATATATATTCTATAAATATAAAGTTACTAATTTAAAAATATATATTTTAAAATCTTGCTTGTTTGAGTTTTATATTGCCCTTAATTATCAGTTGAAAACACATATTTAATCTGGTTTTCTTTTTGTCTTAATTTCTCTTCTAGGTGTGGAGCATGTTGGAGGAGATATGTTCGTTAAAGTTCCTAAAGCACAAGCTATTTTTATGAAGGTTAGTGCTTAATTTAATTTTCGGTCAACCCAAGAGCTTGACAGAGTTATTTTTAAATAGTTCTTTGGTTGATTATTTGAATTCAAATTGTGAGCAAGTACGTACATAGGGAGGTAAAAAATTAATTTGAGCTTCACAGCAACTATCCTTTGAAAAAAGAAATTCAATCAAATAGAGATTCTTTTATTAGCAAATACCTATGTAAGTTGTAGAGAGATTTCTGAAAACTTACAAGAAATTAATTTTCTTATAAAACTGCAGTGGATACTTCACAACTGGTCTGATGATCAATGCTTGAAGATACTAAAGAATTGCTACGATACTCTACCGAAATCCGGGAAGGTCATTGTGGTAGAAGCTTTAATTCCAAGTTCTCGTGAGACTGATATTGTTAGCAAGATTAACGATATGCATGACGTGCAAATGTACGCTGTACTTCCTGGTGCAAAGGAGAGGACAATAGAGGAGTTTAAAGCCTTGGCAACAGGAGCTGGGTTTGGTGCTGTTAAGCTTCTCTGTCGTGCTTACAGCTATTGGGTTGTTGAATTCCACAAATGATCTTAGCTTTGATAAGCGTACAGGTCATTTTAAGGTTCAAAATTAAAGAAAATAAAATGCAGACGCCTGTCCTTATTTTGTCTGTATCGGCTTCTAATTGTGGTCATGTTTGAATAATATCTTCTTAATGTATGTTGGATATTCCTTGCTTGTTTCTCTTACCTTTAATTCTCTTTTTCGATATTGCGTTTTGTGCATGCATGCTCAAACAAAATTATTCGATTTATTTATACTAATTGAGCTCTAGAGATTGTCAAAGAGATAAGTCCACGTGTACGTTAATACAAGTGATATGACTTATATGAAGATCATGCATTCTCGATCAAAGCCATTTGACATACGTATATACAGAAAGAATCAACATCGATATTGATAGGAATCATACAACTATCTTTCTCAGTTACATGGAGGGTAAATATTCCTTGTCTTCATATATCTTACTTTAAGTACTTGTTCAGTCTTGATATTAAAAAAAAAAAACTTCAACACACTTTTGTTATTTAATATGTGAAACTTATACCTTTATTTTTTTAATATTTTTACATTAATGCCCTTACAACTATATTCTTAGAGACATTAATTAATTTACCTATAATAAAAGTTAATAAAAATATTAGCCCTACAAGTAAAATAAAATAAATTTAAATTTTTTGCTATTATCTTACTTCTAGGATTAATTTGGTAAATTAATTTCTTATAAATAATTATTAGCAAGATTATTAGATAGGATTAAACATTACTTTAAAATTGTAGTAATACTAATTTTATAAAACCAAAGAAAAAATAAAGACATGAATGCCAATTATTTAACAGCTGAGTGTCTTAAGATATTTTTTAAAATATAAAGACTAAATTGAAGCTTAACTGGCACCGGCCTAATTAAAAAACTAAAAACTTTTATTATTAAGTGAAAACAACCACATTAGTACACAGCAGTGCAAGCTCTCCACTCAAGAGGATTACAAAGGGATGCAGATATTCATCACCTAAAGATGTTGTTGTGCAAATTTTAATGTATTTGCAAGTGCATGAATCTATTGATGTATAAATTATGAATAACTAGATCGAACTTACAGAGGCTGCTAATTTTTAAGAAAGTAAAATTTAATCTAAGCTAATTATAGTTTTATCCTACATGAAAAAAAAAATATTTTGTTTAAGAAATAAAAACTAAAAATGTAATTAAAATAAAAAAGAATAAATTGACACGAGAATTTAAGAGATTGAAGCTATCAGCGTTTTAGAATCTATCATTGTTTAACTTTTAAAAACTTTCTTATTACCAATCAATTTCTAATTGTAGAGTGACAACTCAAAATCAATCTATGTCAACTCAAAAATTTAATAATTAAGCCCAATTAAAATTATTATTATGTAGGTTCTTTTTTTACTTAATAGTATGATATCTAAATATTACATGTAATCAATATTGAATAACAAATAATCAAAATTTTCCTAAGTACTCTGTGTAAATAATTTAATGAAAGACAAAGAATCAAAGATAATCACATATAAACTCTATAAATCCAAGCATAAGTGTAATTAAATATTAATCATTACAATCAATAACGCATGACAAAATTGGTGAAAAGATTTAATAATATTCAACTAGACATGTGAAATAAAAACCATAAACATTAAACCACACGAGAATAGGAAATTAATTGAATAAAAAATAATTTATTTCTTTTAACAGAGCTTCATCTTTGTAATCATAAGCCATCCACCTTGTTTTCCTAAAGCCAAAAGGCTTGGCTGACTTGAAATTAAATTCAATCCTTGTAGAATTTTAGTTCACGTGTGCACATGTCCACCCAAAATATTATAGTTTTGCAACTGATCTCTTTTATTTCTTACGGTCCCTTGGTGGTTTTCCTCTAATGGACCATGAATTACAAAGCCCATGACACCATGCTTCCAAATTTCCTTATGCTCTCCACGTAACTTCCCAATACATGCTCATCAAGTTGATTTGCTTCCATTTAATCTTTATTTCTTTCCAAATTCGATTCTCTGTGCGGATTTATATTCATAATTCTATAATTATTTCCATGTTCAATAAAATAAATTTAATTACTAAAAATAATAAATGGTAAAATAGTTGCAAAGATCAGATGTCCTACACGAGATACTAGACTTCTCAACTCACTACTGTAAGAAATCCATTCAAGAGATACATAGTTGCAAGAAGAACTTTAATAAGAGCACTCCTCTAAGTTATATTCTCAAAATCACCATCCTTTTAAACGTTACAATTTAATACTTTTATATAGGCAACTTGAAACATTCCTTCAAGCTTAAGATAAGCTCTATGTTATTATAATCGGAATCAGATTTGAATTGCAGGTTTTAGATGTCCGGAGGTGGAAGAGGACAAAACAAACTTCAATTTGACTTCTAAGTTGGTTGGAAAAGTTTCTGTGCGCAATCAACACACAATTTAGTGATATCATGATGTAGAAAACTTCAAATTGAATACCGTAAAATTTTTGAAACTCCTAAACCACAGTGAATTCTAGTGATATGAAGCTTGCTAAATAGGTCTTGATGCATTGATTTCAGAAAATTCAGAAATTGCTGCCTTGTGCAGAATTTCGAACAACTGTGATCTTTGCCTCCTAAATCTTAAATATCTTTGAAAAAAAAACGAATTCTGAATTTGATTCCGTAAAAGTCCTTAGAAACTAGACAAAATTATCTTTGCAACGATATGTAATACATAATTTAGATTTTTCTAGAACAATGCAGTTAATTTGAATAAGTTGACAGTTCATCTTGACTTTTGCTTCCTACTTTGACTAGCCTTGCCAAATGTTCACTTTCTACAATGTTAATTTTCAAGAATGATAAGCCTTAGATGATTAAGACAATTAAGTGATGCATCAATTAAGGCCATTAGATGATCGATACACATATGGAAACGATCAATACCACTACGGGATGCATATATTACAAAGCTCAAGACCATCATCAAGTAACAAAAATCAAGAATATTATGTGATGTAAATGTGGCAAAAACTAGACTATGAGCTCGGGCTCGACCAGTCTTGGACTCCTCGACCTTGACCAGCTTTGACGGGGCTATAAAGACCTCGTGCAGAGGAGTGAGCTCGGGCTCGACCAGTCTTGGACCCCTCGACCTTGACCAGCTTTGACGCCTAATAAGGCTGTCTTCGTGCCAGCGGTAGGGTCTTCTGCTCGAGATGTGTTGACCTCGAGGTCTTTTACTCGATCTGGCCTCGAGGAGACCTGCTCGATATTACCCAAGCACATGTGTTAAGAAATAAGATCGTAATTATGTAAAATATGACAATAATCAAGATAATTATGTGCATCTAGATATAAAAGATCAATATCAAAATATTGTCTTGATTATTTACTTTAACTAATTTTGTTATATAGGTTAGAAAAGAAAAGTTTTCTCTTGTATAAATAAGCCTTTGAGTCACATTATATGAATGTCTAGTTTATTTTGGTTCATTAAACTAAAAATTTTCATAACACAGATATGGCGAGGATCAAGAGTACTCTATGGTGTACATATGGCAAATATCAATAATCAGATTATATATGATTCTTATATATGGCAGGTATGCAAATTGCAAGAATTAAAACGATTATGTCATGCATTATCAAAAGAATCCTAACCTTGTATTTGTAAAAATGAACATGTAGTAATTAGCTTATATAATTTTGTAAGGTACATAATTTTTTCATAGTTGTTTGATGAAAATTACATAATTCTTTCATAATCATTTGGTGAAAATATTTTATTATATTATTTATCATTTATTCAATTTAGTTATAATATAACTTAATTAGTCCAAAATATTAAAAGAATTTTAAGTTTTATCAAAATCTATATATCTAAGAGACTGCCGATGTGAATAAAACTACTAACTATTTAGGCTAACTTGAAGCTAGATAGTAAATTGAGAGAGAGACATATTGGTACGAACTTTGGGCATTTCTCCTTTGCTTCCGTGAACCTAAGATACTAAACTATTCTTAGAGTGAGTTTTGCTTATTGAGAAGCCTTGACCTCTGTAAAATTGAAGTAGAACTTGTTAATTTATTAGCTTCCGTTTTATTATCACTAGAATCACTATTAAATAAGCGAATTACAACCAAAACACTAAAAAAGAAAGAGCAAGTAAATCGTAACAATACAAATATTGATGCTTATTTGACTCAACAACTCTTAACTTACTCAATTGGACTCAACAACTCTTGACTTACTCAATTGAACTCAACAACACTTGACTTGTTCAACTTAAATAAAATAAAACAAAGACACACGTAACAGCTCCTTCCCTTTGAAAGAAAGGGCCTTGTCCTCAAGGTTGAATTCTGGAAATTGCTTATGAATTACTTCAATATTATCCCAGATAGCCTCTAGTGGCGATAATCCTTGCCAATAGACAAGAATTTCCTTCATGTGTTTGTGGATTCTACTATCAAGAATCGCTTGATGCCTTGGGCACAATGATTCTACATCAATAGTAGTGAGTGGCAATTCAGTTTGAACCAACACCTTCTCTCCAATCTTCTTCTTCAACTTTGAAACATCGAAAACAGGGTGTATTCGAGATTCCTTCGGCAAATCTAACTTGTATGCCGCATTTCCAATTTTTTCAAGAACTCGAAATAGGCTATAGTATCTAGGGGCTAACTTCAAGTTTTTTCTCAATGAAATTGATGCTTGCCTATATGGTTAAAGCCTTAAATAATCCCAATCCCCTTCTTCAAATTCACGATCTTTATGGTAGAGATCATACACCTTCTTCATTCATGATTGAGCTTCTTGAATTGTTGCATGCAAATTACTAATAATTTCATCATGAGCCATAAGTTCTTTCTCAACTACATCAACCTTGGCCATGCCTGGAATATAACTCAACAATGTCGGAGGTGGCCACTTATAAACAACTTTAAAAGGAGTTGTTTTAATTACTGAGGGCTAACTTGTATTGTAACAATACTCTACCCAAGATAACCACTTACTCCACTCTTTTGGTTGGGAACCAGCAAAACACCTCAAATACATCTCCACTACACGATTTACTACCTTACTTTGGCCATCAGCTTGAGGATGATATGCTGAAATAAAGTTAAGTTTAGTACCATTTAGCTTGAATAATTTAGACCAAAATATGCTGGTGAAGGCAAAATCTCTGTCACAAATAATTATTTTTGGCATTTGATGAAGTTTAAAGACATTATCAAAGAAAACTTGTGCAAATCCATTAGCTATGTAAGAATGTGCCAACAAAATGAAATGAGCATACTTTGATAATCTATCCACTACAACTAAAATGGTTGTCATTCCTCTTGATATGGGTAGACCATTAATAAAATCCATAGCAATGTCATTCCACACCTAGGTAGGAATTGAAAGTGGCTGAAGCAAACCTGAAGGAGCAAGCTACTTAGATTTGTTATGTTGACATATATCACAAGTTCCAATAAAATTTTGAATTTGCTTCCTCATGCCTGTTCAGTAAAAATTCACTCAAATTATATGCAGGGTTTTGTGATATCCTTCATGAGTGCTATTATGAAGATGCCCGATAATATTATTAAGTAGAGGAAGAAGTTCCAGCGAGATAAAGTTTTCACTTTAAAAAGAATAATTCCATCCCTATACTCCCATGGCCCAACAACCGCTCCATTCTAAATTCTTCGAATCATTTTATGTAATTCTGAATTTGACTTTGTCTCATCCTTAATAGTTTCTAACCAATTAAGAATAGGTTGGCTAAAAGCTAATAACTTATTTTCTTCTAAGCTTGCACCATGCAAGTCTTCTTCCCTCTTTGATAAAACATCGGCCACCATATTTTCCTTGCCCCTCTTGTACTTAATCACAAAATAAAACCTCATTAACTTATACAACCATCTTTATTGAGTTGTAGTAGTAATGCGTTGTTCCTATAAATATTTTAAACAGTGGTGGTCTGTTTGCACCAAGAATTTTCTCTCCAACAATTATGGTCTCCTTTTTTGCACTGCAAGCACCAAAACTAACATCTCTTTTTCATAAATGGATAGTAATAAATGTTTCCCATACAAAGCATGACTGTAAAAAGCTATGGGTCAATCTTACATCAAAACAGCTCCTACACCAGACCCACTTGCATCACATTCAACGACAAATCTCTTAGAGAAGTCAGGAAGAGCTAACATAGGTGCTTTCGATATAGCCTCTTTTAATTGCTGGAAAGATTCTTCTGCTGCACTAGTCCAAATGAATGAATCTTTCTGTAAAATCTTGGTGAGTGGTGCTATGATTTTCCCAAAATTTTGGATGAATTTTCTATAATAGTTGGCCAGACCGAAAAGTCCTCTCATTACCTGCACTGTCGTTATTTTGGGCTAACTTTCCATTACGGTAATTTTTTTTAGGATCAACTGCAACTCCATCACTTGAAATAACATGGCCAAGATATTGCACCATTTCTTTTCCCAAACTAACATTTCTCTTTTTTGATAAATAATTTATGAGCCTGTAGGAAAGATAAGGTAATTTCTAAATGGTGAAATATTCCTTTCATGATTTACTATATACAAGAATATCACCAAAAAATATTAAAATAAATTTTCGTAAATAAACTTGAAATACCTTATTCATCAAGGCTTGGAAGGTAGAAGAAGCATTGGTAAGACTAAACGACATTACTAGCAATTCTTAGTGGCCATGATGTTTTTTAAAAGCTGTTTTTGGAGTATCATTTGGTACTACGCAAATTTGGTGACAACCGCTACATAGATCAAGTTTGGAGAATATCTTTACTCCATACAACTCATCCAGCAACTCATCAATAAAAGGAATGGGGAATATATGCTTGATTGTGATTTTGTTAAGGGCTTGATAATCTACACACATGTGCTATGATCTATCAAATTTCTTTATTAGAATGATACGAGACGAGTATGGGCTATTATGGAGCTTAATCACCCCTGTAAAGAGCATCTCTTTCACCAACCTTTCTATTTTTATTTTCCAATAATGTGGGTAGCGGTAAGGCTTGACAAATACTAGCTCAGCCCCAGATTATAATGGAATTCTATGGTCATAACGCCTTAAAGGCAGTAAAGTCTTCGGCTCATGAAACACATCTTCGAAATGATTTAAAATCTGTTGTAATAAGGATTGCTTTCAACATGTAGTTTAGGATTTGGAACCCCAATAGCAAAATATTTAAGCACAACTCCTTTTTTACTCTTGCATAGCTCATTGCTTTTAAATTCCCCAATTAATTTATTTTTAGGAGCAGATATGCCTTGAAGCACTTCTTCTTGTTTAGCAGCCTTAAAACTCATTGTAACTTATCAAAATCCCACAAAATAGGACCAAGAGTACGTAACCATAATGTGCCTAATACAATATAATATCCTTATAACGATAACAGATAAAGATCAACCAAAATAGGCACACCCTGCAAATTTAAATTGACCTAATTACACACACCAGAACTCGATATCTTTTCACTTGAACCAACCATAACTTCAAATTGCCCTCTATTGTTCGGTTGGAGGTCTACTTTTTCCACTAGTGCTACACTCATAAAGTTATGAGTGCTTTCTAAGTCAATAAGAACTTGTGCCACAGTCTGACCAATCTTTCCCTTTACTCACATTGTCTCAGCATTTGTTCTCAAAATAGCATTAAAAAAAATTACTAGGATTGCTTGATCAGCTTTCCATTAAGTCTTTTGTCCCGTCTGCTTCCTCATTACAAACTTCGATCAAGAATAGTTTTTTACATCGATGCCGTGGTATGAGCTTCTCATTACAATTATAATATAAACCTTTTGCATGAAAAAATTGCATTTCAGCAGTAGAAATTCATCGAATAGAAGGATTTGGGATACCCGATACTACCCCCTTTATAACCTCAGTATTTCTTTTGAATTTCCCAATTGATAAAGTCTTTTGCTGTGAGTAAGACTAATAGCATCTATTAAGGTTGTAGGTCATCCAGCCAATACATCAGCTCTTATCAACTCCTTTAACTGGCTAACAAAACAACTAACTTGGGATGCTTGATTGAGGTGGCCTACTTTTCATAACAACTTCTTGTATTGGGTTTGATAGTCACAAACAGTTCCTGGCTATTGCGGCTTAGTCAAATCACCAAAGAAATCTTTAAACTAGTTAGGACCAAATCGGGCTTGTAAGGCATCTCGAAATGTATGCCAATTCACATCTCTCCTCTCATTTTTAAATGTCTGGTACCATAATTGAGCTTCCCCCTCTATATGAAATGATACAAGCATGACGTGATCTTGTTCAGGGGTATGATAAAAATAAAAAATTGTTTCACTCTACAAACCCAATTTATAGTATCTTCTTCACCTTAGAAACATGGAAAATCCAGTTTGATACCTTTGGCCTGATAAGTTTGTGGCAACCTATCGGGACAAACTCCATTTGAATGGCTACCCCATTCTTCTTATTGATAGAGTAGGGCTACAGAGTGTTCTCCTTCCTCAGGAGCTGGAATAGGTCTCATGTTGATTTTCGTAAATAGTTCATCCAACTTGTCCAAAATTTACTGTTGACCAGTGGATAGAGAACTTACTTCATGTTCCAACTTCTCAACTCTAGAGTCCATGCCCAATCTCTAATACCATTGTGGTACGTACTGGGGGGCGTTTCTCCTTTGTTTCTATGAACCTATGATGCTAAACTATTCTCAGAGTGAGTTTGGCTTATTGAGGAGCCTTGACCTTTGTAAAATTTAAGTAGAACTTGCTAATTTATTTGCATCTATTTTATTATCACTGGCATCACTATTAAATAAGTGAATTAAAACTAGAACACCAAAAAAAAAAAGCAAGTAAATTGTAACAATACAAATATTGATGGTTATTAGACTCAACAACTCTTGACTTGTTCAACTTAAATAAAATAAAACAAAGACATACGTAACACATATAATATCACCTTAGGAGAAAATATACACTAAAATGACCCACTATTTGGCAAGTTTAATGGATTATATTAAAGCAATCCATAAATTAAATAATGAAAAATTTATGAGTCTTATTATAGAATTCGTCGACCATTAAGTAAGATGACATGTTTTTAATGTTGAGATAGTATGCTTGTCCCTAACAAATTTTTCTCAATATACTATATATCTCAAATTTATGAATAGATATATTTAAAATAAACTAAAACAATATTTAAGAAAAAATGAAAGAATGTTACTTAAACAAATCTTTTTCCATAACTTTGGAGCAATCAAATCTATTCATCATATCAAGCAATTAATAGTATGATGGTCCAATATTAAGATATCTAGTTAGTCAATCTATTAGGTGTGAAAAGAACAATACGCAATTAATTGTGCCTCTTAAAACGACCTATTACTCAGCAGATTATCTCAACTAGGTGAGCAGATCACCTCGACCAGATAAACAGGTCAGGTGGAGCAGATTATCTCAACTAGGTGAATAGATCATCTAAGGCAGATGATTGTCTGGTAATTTTGAGAATAACACTTCGACCAGAGGGTAATTCTAATTGACCAGATATGTACAATAAATGATAATTATTATAGTTATTATTATGAAAATTATTATGATTAAAGGTATTATGGTTATTGTTTAGTGATCATTATTATGTTTATTATAGTGTTCATTAGTACATTAATTATTATAATTATGGGGGTTACAATAATTATGATTATTTTTATTTGGATTATTATAATTATTTAAGGGGGCTTTCTTCCTCCGAAGAAGGAGGGCTTTTTCTTGGACGTCTATAAACTCTTCTGGAAATGAGGAGAAAAAACTACTAGTTTAAAGGTAATAAGAATAATGCCACAAAGAAGGTGAAATAAATTTGTTCGTTAAAAATCTGATTACTAACTTAGGTGTCGGAGGGTTCACGCTGGAAAAATATCTGGCGCCTCTGATTGTTTTCTGTGCTTTTATTAATTGATGAAAATCTGCTAGCAGTTACAGGCTCTCTTGGTGAATGGCAAGTCACTTCCCCAAAAACAAATATAATGATAAAGTTAAAGTTAGGAGATCAGCTCGAAGGAGAAGCGACCAGATTTTCAGCAACAAAAGCTAGCACCGTCTGTGGGATGGTACAAAAATCATTCCTTAATTTTTCATTTGGCCAAGGGAAAGGTAGAGTATTATTATGCACGAATGTTTAAACTCACTATAATAAGGAAACCAAACAAGACTAGATATAATGTTACCCATGAAGGTTCTAATTTATTTATCTTTGTAAGCATATTGTCATTAAAATTTAAATTGCAATTACCATGACGATTAGTTTATCGAAACGATGATGCTTAGAAATTATTCAGTAACGTCCATGATTTTATTTATATTTCGTTGAGTAAGATTACATAGTATTATATTTACAAATAAATTTATTTCATCTATGCCCACAATATGCTTGGCATAATGTCTTAAACAAGTGATAGTTCAACTTTATTCTAGCTCTTTATATTTGATACCATTATTATCTTGCTGGCATATTAATGTTCCTTGATTGATTATTCTCATTTTGTTGGACTATAGAAGCAAAATCAGCCCAAACAATAATTGATTTGCTGTATTATTAGTGTTAAAGTTCTTAAACAAAGGTTACTCATAAACTTATTTGTTGATAAACATAAAAGAATCCATGGATAATTGGTTTCTTCAACATATTTTTTGCTAGTTTTATAACTCATTATACAACAGTAGCTTGTTGTCGTGGGGAATATGAAGAGAAGTCATTCCGAACAATTTTGCTATACTCAAGGTGAGACAGGAGTCAGAAATTTGTTTGCTCATACTCGACTAGATAAAAGTCGAGCAGCAATATATTTTAGAATAAATAAAAGAATTTGAGTCTCAAAATCTCCTCGAGGTAAGACAAATTCAAAGTATCCTGCCCTTACTCAACTAAGATTAAGTAAGCATGGATTATATGAGTGCTATTTGTAAAAGACTTTAGGTCTAATAACTTGCTCTAGGTTTCTTGTCTATGATAAGTGTTGATGTTGTTTTGTAAAAGACTTTTTTACGATCTCGGTTTTCCTTTGACCGCCGGGAAGACGACCTTCTCTGGCCTGCGCTCACAGAAATAAAGTCAGGGGTCACCGGATATTTTTCCGGTGAAAACCCTCCGATGCTCAAGTCAATGATCGGGTTATTCTTGTTGTATCCCTCTTTGTTAGAGAGATCGGAAGAAGTAAAAGAGTATTTTTTCAGGATTGCCTGTTAAAAATCTTTAGGAAAGATTTAGAAAAATGGAGAATAAGGAGAAGAACCTAGGTCTTTCCTTTGTAAAATTTTTCAACCCCTTGCCTCTGTTTCCATCTTCCTTTTATCTTCCCGTTTTCCCACCATTTTTCCTTAGGGGGATACCGTTCCTTGCGTCTATGGTGCCTAGGCCCCTCTGACAACCGGGATTACTGTGTCACTCCCTAGGAATGTGGGATTGCTTGGTGCGCATGGGTTCCCATGGCTTGATCATGGTGTCGGGCGTGTGAGCATGGAATGATGATACTTTGGGGGCGTGTGCCGACCATTGGTAACAGTGACGACACTATACCACGTGGGGCATTGGTCAGGCATCGATTGTTGTTCTAAGTCGCTGAAGAAACGGGTCAGACTATCCCGAACCGACTATATCTGGATCTTGCATTTCCTCTGTGCCACGACTGGCGTGATCAAGTCGTGCTCGGAGGACCTGAAGACATTGAGCAGAAAAAAGATCTCGGGTTTCGACTAGCCTTTGAGCTCCTCGACCTTGACTAACTTTGACGGGCCCTGAAGACCTCGAGCAAGTGAAATGGTCGGGGCTCGGCCAATCCTGGACTCCTCGACCTTGACCAGCTTTGACGCCTAGTGATGCTGTCTTCGTGCTAGCAGTCGGGTCTTCTGCTCGAGCTGGATTGACCTCGGGGCGTTTTATTTGAGCTGGAGTGGCCTCGAGGAGACTGGCTCGATATTACCCCAACAATAAGGTCAATTTTTACAGCCTAAATTGACTCATTAAAGTCACATTGAGGTTACTTTAAACTTTATATAGTTTCTAGTCCTGATTCATTAAAACTCTCAACACTAAAAACTGGGGGACTGGTGTTTGAGGAAGAAATCTGAGCTATCTCGAGCAAAATACTATAACCAGATAGTTATTTGAAGAACTCAAACATAGCACTTCGACTAAGTGGTTATCTGGATAACTCGACCAGATTATCTCGACCAAGTGAATAGATCATTTGAAGCAGATCACTTCGACCAGGTGAGCAAATCATTTAGAATAGATTATCTCGACTAGGTGAACAGATCATCTAGAGTAGATTATCTCAACTAGGTGAGCAGATCATCTCGACCAGATCACCTCAATTTGGTGAACAAATCATCTAGAGCATATATCTCGACTAGGTGAATAGATCATCTGGAGTAGATAAGTGCCTGGTAACTTTGAGTAGAACACTTCAACCAGGGGGTAATTCTAATTACTCAACCAGATATATACAATAAATGATAATTATTATGGTCATTATTATGAAGAGAGGGAATTTAGGGAGGGTATCTTATCTGTACAGTGAAAAACAATCTTGAAGATCAATAAATCAAATTTTTTGTTTCTTGCATCATTAGGAGTAAGTCACATGTGGCTTTGATTTTATTGAAAAAAAAAATCTTTTGTGTTGTTTGTCATTGTTGATTTATTTTGTACATTTGCACACATTGAATTAAGCTTTAACTAGTACTATTATTATGTTTATTATGTCCCATGTTGGGTAATAGTTGACAATTTATATCATCAAATTAAAAAAATTGACATCAAGAAGGTTTGGAGAAATAATCATGCACAACTCTAATTTTTCAATAAGGGACATGAAGATATTTTTTAAGCTTTATATCTTTTGAATTGTAACTAAAAAAATTGACTTTAAAATTTTTTAATATAAACAAGCATAATAGAAATAATATAATCTGCCTAGTAGACTAATATATAAATCTTTGGGTTAAATAAAATTTACAATTAACAAAATATATCTCACCATTTAATAATATTAAAATTATTTTACATAATATTTAAAAAATTACATTTTGTATATTTATTTTAACATTATATTTCTATTTTTTATAAAATTAACTTAAATACAATAAAATATGTCTAATATATTGTGAAATATTAAAAAATTTTAATGTTGAAATTATTTTAAAATGTATATATTCGTATATTTATTTATATTATATTTAAGAATTTTAAAAATAATATAATGAATATAAATTTCACTCATATTGATTCATGAGCACAATTAAAATAATTTGGGAATAATGATTGATTAGCAAAGATTAAGTTAATAAATCTTTATGTGGATTGATCATTAATATTTCTTAATCACTATTTAGGATGGAGACAATCAATTATTTAATTTATTATTTTAATTTCATCAATATTATTATATTCTTATCATCCTTCTTCATGTTGGCGAAGGAAACATTTTGAACTCCCAACTTGCTTTCCAAAAAAAATTGTAAACCCTTAATTTCAATTTAAGGTCTCATATAAGTTTCATGCAACAATACTGGAAATATTTCTTTGAAGCTTGTCTAGAAAATCTGCCAATCATTCCTATGTACATTTTCTTTTTGGGTACAGTGTAAAAACATGAGTAAATAAATTCCTTTGATTGAAGAATTTTTTATTATTATAAAAGTCATTCCTTTGATCTTTTTCAAGGAAATCTTCATTCAAGGATTTTATTTTCACTTTTTTGATCTTGATATGAAATTCTTTCATTTAGAAATCAATTCCATAGAACTTGTCAAAGAAAACATCAATTTGAGGATTTCTTTTTATTCCCTTTTCTTTCGACATCATCTCCTTTATGATGGTTGACGTGGTAGTGGATGATGTGGTTGAACATTTTTTTTTTGGTGAAGAAATTAAATTACAAATAAAAAGGAGCCAAATCTCTTTCCTTTTGACCACCATGCACCGGAAACTCATCATTGACATAGTGGCTAAGTCTAAACCCATAAATTTAAAGACCCTCAAATCTGCTATGATATCATAAAGAATTTTAAAATCACAATATAAAGAATATAAATTTCACTCGTATTGTTTCATGAGCACAAAAGCTCAATTTATACAAGTATTTGAAACATAAAAAAGGAAATGATAAAATTAACATAATTTAGAGATAATAATTAATTAGAAAAGATTGAGTTAATCGATCTCTATATCGATTGACAATCAATCTTTCTTAATCACTAAATAAGATGAAGGCAATCAATTATTTGATTGAGTATTTTGATTCCATCAATATTGCTTAATTCTTATCAATATTTATTATAAAAAATAAGAGTCAAATTTTTTGGTTAATATAGCTAAAATTTATTATTTTTTTAAATGGGTATTGGTGTCCCTTAATTAAAACTTGGGAGTTTGTATAACTATTTTTCAAAACCTTGGGAGTGTAGCCATCTTTTTCCCTCACATCATTGAAGAGATTAAGGTTATTTTTTTTTAATTATCTTTCTCTTATATTGACTATCTTCAAATTTTCACTTTATTTTTTAAAACTTCAATCTCTCCCACTTTTTTATTATCTTTTGAACAAAAACAAGAGTAACTTATTTATTATTTACTTAATGGAGAGGAAGTATGAAGTGTAGAGTCCTCCCACTCTAGTCGTTATTTTCATATTTTGAGGAAGGAGTGGGAGGGAATCCTATGATTCTCACTCCCACCTCTTCCTTTTTCTTCCTTTTAATTTATTTTTAAATTTGATATAATTATATTTAATAAAATAAAATAAATAATATCATATTTAATATAAGTAATATTGTTATATTATTTTATAAAATTAATTTTATTAAATTTAATATAATTACAATTAATAAATGTAATTTAATCATCTTTTATTAAATTTAATGTAATTATATTTAATAAAATAAATAATATTAAAAAACTATATTTATTAAAAATAAAAATAAAAATATTAAACTTATTTAAATATAATTTTATTTTATATAGTTAAAAATAATAATTTACATTGATTTAAAATTACTTAAAAGTAATATTATTTATCCATAAAGAAGTAATAATATTACTATATATTTTTCCTAATACTAGTATATAATATCTTTATTTGAAAATATAATATGAATATATTTATTTAAAAATTTAAAAATAATTGTACTATATATATTTAATACTAATAATTAATAATAATAAATAGTTTATTCCAAGAAAATATTAATTTTGTACAATATTATTAATAACAATGTTTTATTTGTGTTGCTTTTATCAATCATTTTGAATTTACATAATTAAAATTAAAATTAATAAAAAATGTGATTTTCATAATGAAGAATATTAATAATTATTACTAATTTATAAATATAATAAAATAAATATTTTATTTGTCAAATATATTTTTTTATTAATTTTGTATTTAAAACTATAATTTTTTAAATAAGGGTAAAACTATAATTTGAAATCGTTTACACCCAATTCAAGATAAAGTAAACACATAAATTAGATTCTGATTCTATACTCTCATTTCAATGCATGTAAACAACCTACTCTCACTCTTAATCCCAATATTCTCACTTCAATTCAAAATTGAAACACTACTTTAAAGTTTTTAAAAGTGAGGAAATGCTTTAAGATAATTAATTTCATGAGGAAATAATCCAAAATTTACCTAATAGATTATTCAAAACATATGTAACACATTTACATTTATAAACATATATATAACTATTCTTTTTAACTTATTGATTTCAAGCTTGAGCATTCAAATTAGATCGTGGGGGCTTCATTTTTCAGATTTCAGTAATTGAAATTCAAAGTAACAAAAGTTGTTGACAAGGAAAATTATATTTATATTTTATTTCCAGTGAGGATCTAATGAGATTAATCCAATTAGCGGTTCTTCGTGTTCCTGTCACTCTTGTTGATGATGATAAACCTTTCGCTGCATTATCACTAGCTAACTTATTAACTAAATTCGTTGGTAGAATGGAGCAAAATGCCAAAAACATATGTATTGACAATGCTAGCTGAGCTTTCTTTTGTCTTATAGTAAATCCGATTGATTGAAAATTGGCAGCATTATATTTGTCCTTTTCCTGCAATTAGATTAATCACAAACTACTATTAATTGCCTGTGAAATGCCAGCAGCAAATTTTCTTCCTATCGTACCTCCTAGCCAAGACTGGAACACGATTCCTTTCTAAAGAGATTTATTATTGCTTGAAAACGATTTGCCACGCACCTCCCAAAGTTTGCTTCTGCAGGAATCCTGAGAAAGAAAAATTAAGGATTAGGACAAAAGAGTTGAAATTGAAGATGGAAGTGGCAGGAAATGTGCGATATTGTGACTAAGACTCCCACCACATATGGGCCCTTTTCCCTGATCTTCGCAAGTGTAAAAATAATGAGTCTATTTATACATAATTTTGACATTGTTACAACATAAAAGCTTATTATTTTAACTCGTTACTTAAAAATTAACTTAAGAGTTCAAGATAGTCAGATCTTATAAATTTATAATTTATTTAGACAATGATTCACTATATTAAAACAACTATCTTAAATCGGTTGAAACTATTTACTTGACTAATAAAATAAGCTTGTAGCTATCTTCAAAACATAAGCTAGCTTTTGAGCATGACGAAGAGCTAGTTTGAGATTGCAGTGGCATGATGAAATAATCTATTTCTAGTTTAAGGATGGATCATGCTGCTCTGTATTTGATAAATTATATTATTATAGTTACTGAATTTGAAAAATAGAATATATGTGTTTAGTAAATTTTATTCGAAAGTGTTATTTTATTATATAATAGTTAGAATAAACATAAGTTTAAATTATCTGTTATTTATATATTAATGTTTATGGAAAGTAAGACATGATTGTCATTTTGTTTAAATATTAGGATTATAATAATAACTTTAAAAAGGTGTGCTGAATTATTCAATAAACTTCTTATTCATGAAAGCAACCCACTATCTGCTTGTTGCTGTCATAACTGAGAAACTTGTAAAATAATAGTTTTTAAAAGATTTCAAAACACCATATTTGTTAAACTTATGAAATAAATTTTTTAAAGCATTTCAACCACAATCCCTAATAGGATTTAATTAAGCTCATAGACTTTAATATGGTATCAAAGCTAAACTTACATATTAATAGACTTACATTACCTTACCACATGACAAGAACTGGGTAAAAAGGCCAACTTGCATGTGATAGACATGTTAAGGATATTGTCCCGCATGGATTAACAATGAAAGACTTTGGTCAAGTATAAAATACATGGGCCTCAACTCTTAAGCTAACATTTGGGTATGCTCAGACCTATAGACTTCTGTATGGTGTCATATTAAAAAAATATATAGATGGGCCTATACTATCTTATCACATGATAAACACTAGCTAAAAAGATCATCCTGCATGTGATTGAGAGCTGAGGAGAATAACTTATATCGATTGAGAGTAGTTTCTAAATTAAAAACATAACTTATTAATATGGATTGAAATGACTTACCCCAAAATCCAAGGACGAATCTATCTAGTTTAATTTAACATGACTAAATAAAATTATTAATGGATTTTGCCTAAATTTTGGTAAAATCTTTCTATATTTTTTAAGTTTCCAATCCACAAATCCGTAAGATAAGCTCTCCTAAAATAATCTAATACTCAAAGAACTTTATTGATCAACCTCTCCAAACACATAATATGATACATTACTGTAAATAATATGTTTACATAATTTCATCCAAATATCACCCAATATTTTCAATATTTTCAAAAGAATAGGTTGTAACTAATACATTAAACATCCATAATAATCATATTATAATTATACAATCCAAAATGAGGTGATTAAAATGCTCCAACAATATGATCTACACTCCTAGTATCATCACATGACAAAACCTCAAAATAACAAAGTCGTTGGGTCAATTGATGTACCAATAACCTCACTTAGTGGGAAAAATACGGTAAATAGAGTGAATATAAAATACAGTGAGTAGATAATAGGTTTTGAAAGTAAACTTACTTTAAAATAATTCTGTTATTACAATATACAATTTTCTTCAAACTATGTAAAAACATAAGTAAATATGTTTAAAGTAAAATCAAGTAACAAACTTGAAAAGAAGAACACATGATGCTGAAAATCATATCAAGAGAGAACATATATACATGATTCCAAAACAATCACTAGCCAAATACCTGGGGAAAACCTTATCATACCTAAACCTCATACAGGTGGTGCAATGACGTACAATGGATAAAATAACTCATCGTATCGCATGCATACAATAGCGCCCCAAAGGAAAAAGCACCTGAATACACACTCCTAAGCCCTATGTGTGCTCAGCGGAGCCCTAAAGATCTCTATCTCAATTGTATCTTTTTACTTTATCTCTTTAACTATATCTCTCTACTCACCTCTGTATCTACAATGGAAGCGCACCGTCCAATGCTTTTAAAAAAAATCTTTTTATACATGTACATAAGCATTTTAAACATAATTTAAATCTATATATCTTTGCATTAAAATACCATCATGCATTTAAACATAATTTAAATCTATATATCTTTGCATTAAAATACCATCATGCATTTAAAATTAAATGAATAAAAAAATATTTATCATATCCATAAGAGTAATGCTACATAACCTAAATTTTTTTATTCCAAATAATTATCCCAAATGATGTGAAATACATTAATTGGTTAGTAAAATTAAAGTGAATTAATTATATTATCTCACCAACCAATTTACGTGTGCCACATCATTTGCGATGATTATTTGAGATAAAAAATTTGGAATGTGTAACATTATTGTATGCGTAAAGGAACAGATTAATAAGCGAATAAAATCTATTTCTAGAAAACTTAATCCAAGCATCTTTGTTTATAATCATGTTGTAATTTTCTAAAAGTAAAATCATAAGAAAAAAATAAAATATAAATTTAGTATATTCCACTCACACTAATGATGCTTAAATTTAGCTCATCTCGACGTCCCACGTTAATTTACAATCATGGGTGTTCCTTTAACTAAGAAAACATAATTATACTCAACACCCATTACTGAAAAACTAGTTCATAAGTTATTCTCCGTATTTATTATCTAATGACATCTCCTTCTAGAAATCCCATTACAGGAAATTAACACAATTTTGACAATACTTATATATGTTGTTGATGCGGCTTTTCTGCATGCTCTCGAATGGTGTCAAAACTCCTGCTCGCGGGATGCTCGAGCAAGAACACTTGCCAACTTTAATTCTTCTCTATTCACCGAAACGGCGATCTCCTCTAGCCTATACTCACAAAAAAACAAGGTCAGGGGCTGCCGGGTGTTTTTCCGGCGAAAATCCTCCGACTCTCAAGTTAGTGATCGGGTTATTCTTTTTGTATCCCTCTTTGTTAGAGAGATCGGAG
This sequence comes from Murraya koenigii, assembly GCA_025617385.1. Classification (NCBI taxonomy): domain Eukaryota; kingdom Viridiplantae; phylum Streptophyta; class Magnoliopsida; order Sapindales; family Rutaceae; genus Murraya; species Murraya koenigii. The sequence goes on along the minus strand of CM046813.1, from coordinate 4,877,858 downwards.
GAATGAAAAGGATATTTTTGCCTTTTTGTGGTCAGAATAACCTGTGAGAAATTCAAAAGGGAAAAACTAATGGAGAAGAAAAAGAAGAACCTCCGGAAAATCTCGGAACCTCGAACCTTTACTTTAATTTTTTTTAATACTTCCGTTTTCTGGCCCTTTTTTCTCCGGGGGTAGCCGTTCTCGCGTCTACAGTGTCTGGGCCCCTCTGTCAGCAGGGATTACTATGACATTCCTTGGGGATGCATGACTGTCTGGTGGGCATAAGTTCCCATGGCCTGATCATAGTGTCGGGCGTGTGCGCATGAAATGATGACATTGTGGGGGCGTGTGCCGCCCATCAGTAACAGTAGTGAAACCATACCGCGTGGGGCTTGGGTCAGGCATCGATCGTCGTGTTGAGTTGCTGGAGAGAAGGGTCAAACCGTGTCGAACCGACTGTACCTGGGTCTTGCGTCCACTTTGTGCCATCGTTGACCGGGATGTGTCATACTTGGGGGTTTGAAGACCTCGAGCAGAAGAAGGAGCTCGGGGCTCGACCAATCTTGAGGTCCTCGACCTTAGCCAGCTTTGACGATTAGCAAGGCCGTCTTTATGCTAGCGGTCAAGTGCTCTGCTTGAGATAAGCTGACCTCGAGGTCTTTTACTCGAGCTGGGTTGGCCTCGAAGAGACCTGCTCGATATTACCCAAACACTAGTCCCCCAATTTCTAGTATTTGGAGTGAAACGAGATAAGACTGGAAACTTCTTGTCTGGGCCTGCTTCCCGGCCTTTTTATCTTCCCATGTTGAGCTGTCTTTCGCTTCCATCACATCATATTTAATGCAGGACACGTGGATGGATCTGGGCCGTGCGTTTGATTTTTGAAGAGACGTTACTTGAATAGTCGTGTCTCTTGAGATGCGTGCCGTCTGCTGAAGAGACACACTTTCCCCTTTAAAAACCTTCGATTTCTTTACTGTGCTTCCAATTGCTCATCTTTGCTCAGACCAAAATTAATTGCTTGCAAGTGCTTCTCATCTTTTTCTTTGCCGTCACTGTCATTTCCGGCCGTCAACTTTTGCTCAGGTATAAACCTCTTTCCTTTTTCTTATTATTTTCCTGCTCTTCATTCATTTGGGTTTTCGATTCCCACTGGGTAGATTTTTCCTATAGGAAATATGTCAGACACCCAACGACCCCGTAGAATGTTGTCTGAGGAATCGTCCTCTTCGAGTGATGTTAAACCCCTTAGGATGGTTCCCATGAGAGATTCAAGTTCCGAGGGGGTGTTGGTTGTGGCGGAGGACTAGCTGCAACAGGGGCAAAGTGTTAGTCAAAGATCGGAGAGTGGGCGGTTCCCCATTGATCACATGAGGTGTGAAACTTCACACCCGGACCTGGACCGGCTTAGGGACACCTACCACATACCGGTCAGTGTAGATTTGTGGGTGCCTGGTAAGGGTGACATGCCCAGCCGTCCTCCCCGAGGGTATGTCACTTTTCATATGGAGTGCTTTAGGTGGGGGGTTAGGTTGCCTCTTCAGCCTTATTTTGTCCGAATCTTGTCCAGGCTCCGTTGGGCCCTGGGGCAATTGAACCCAAATGGGTAGAGGGTCCTGTCCGGTCTCTATGTGTTGTGCAGATGATGCAATCTGGGTGAGCCCTCGGTAGAGGAGATAAAGCATCTCTACCAATTGAAAAGCAACCCGAAGGACGCTGGCTGGTACTATCTGGCCTCTAGTCTGAAAGGTAAGAAACCTATAACTGATCTCCCCACTTCTGGTGGCAATTGGAAGGGTAATTTTTTCTTTGCCGGGGGAGATTAGGGGCATGCTGCATCTGCCTCCAAGGGGGTCCCTCCGATTCCTCGTCATTTTTGCACTCCAGGTCGTTTACTTGTTCAACAAATTTTTACTTTGGTTTTTTTGCTCGCATCTTTTCTCACCATTCTGTTCTGATTATTGTTGCAGTATCTTGGAGTGATTCTTACAGAATGGGGAAGAGCTTCAAGCGCGTGTTAACACTGCTCTTGACAACGCGAGCTCGTACAGGGAGCTAATTACAATCCAGAATTTTGTGGAGTTTGGTCTGCTCCCTCAAGAGGAGATGAGTGGCGTGCTTTCTTTGCTGAAGAGGCTCGTACGCACCTCGGACTGCCCCAGCAGCTCCTCTGCTCAAGCGAAGAGGCCTCGAACCGACACTCCCACCTCATCGGTTCGAGCTGCACCCCCTGTTCGGGAGACGGAGCGAGCAGTAGAGGGTGCAGCCCGCAGGAGTCCGAGGACTGCAACATCAGCTCGGCCTCGATCAGGGCGCGGCAGGAGCAGGAGCAGGAGTGGCCCAACCTCGCTAATCCCTACCTCAAGGACTTCGCCAAACAGATGGAGGATAAGTTCTTGGAGGAGATAGAGGCTTCTAGTGCCGATGACTTAGTCGGTGCGTTACACCGCCTCTCTTCTCATACTGCGGCTGTAGCTACCGCCTTCAATGCCAAGACTCAGGATTTTCAGAGGAAGATCAGAGCAGAAAATCATAACTTGAGGCAGAGTCTTGAGCAGAAGGATGAAGAGGCAGTGAAGTTTCGCACAGAGATCTCTACCCTCGAGGAGAAGGCGGCAATGTCAGAGTCCAAAGCACTCCAGCTCGAGAAGGAGCTGTCTCTTGTCCTGCACGAACTACTGAATGCTCGAAAGGACTTGGACACACAAAGGTTCTCCTTCGAGAAGACCATGGAGGTAGAGACTTCTCGCATTCAAAGGAAGGTGGACTCTCTGGAAGACAGGCTCTCGACAGAGTATAATGATGGGGTGTCTTTCAGCTATAACTGCCTCGTGTCTGTCTTGAGCAAGGAGCATCCTGAAGTGGACATATCAAAGCTTGAGGCAGGCGTTGTGGCATACATGCTCGAGCACCACGCCCCAAACCAAGAGTCGAGAGTCCCCCCGATTGAGGCCTCTTTCGAGACTGAAGAGGCCACTCCTCCTACTGCTGCTGTTGCAACGAAAGGTGCTCCACTCTCTGAGGACCCAGCTCCCCCTGCCAGCCCTAATGCTCCAGCCAACTGATCCTCCATTTTTTTTTATCTTGTACTTGTATTTTTTGACAAATGAATAAAGAACATGTATTGGTCAATTTGCCTCTATGTTTGAGTATATACTTCTGCCTTGCATTTTTTGTGTGAGATTTACTCCAAGCCTTTGCTAAATATATTTTAACAACTGTTGGGCCTTTTCTTTCATTCTCCGAGACACTTCTGCTCCTACCCTCTCCTGGCTTATGCATGACAGAGTCTTGCCTTAAGTTAGGCTTATAGATCTCTGTTCTTTTATATTCGAACCGATACTTGGCTCACACTTGGCCTTCGCGTTTCCTTCGTGAGCTTATCTTGCTCGAGTCTGTAATTGGCTCACGCTCGGCATCGTCTCGCCTTAAGCTAGGCTTAGAGACTTCTGGGCTTTGCGTTATCTTCGTGAGTTTATCTTGCTCGAGCCTGCAATTGGCTCACACTTGGCACCGTCTCGCCTCATGCTTGGCTTTGAGACTTCTGGCCTTTGCGTTTTTTTCGCGAGCTTATCTTGCTCGAGCCTGCAATTGGCTCATGCTTGGCACCGTCTTGCCTTAAGCTAGGCTTAGAGACTTCTGACCTTCAGGTTATCTTCGTGAGTTTATCTTGCTCGAGCCTGCAATTGGCTCACGCTGGCAACCGTCCTCGCCTTAGTCGGGCTTTGAGACTTCTGGCCTTTGCGTTTTCTTCATGAGCTTATCCTGCTCAAGCCTACAATTGGCTCACACTTGGCACCATCTCGCCTTAAGATAGACTTTGAGACTTTTGGCCTTCGTATTGTTTGCGAGTTTTTTGGCTTCAACTTGTCTATATTGAATTAATATTGGAAGCATTTTTCTCGCTTTTACACATGTTCAAGATTTTACACATCTCCATTTCGGAAGGAATTGAATATTAATGCTTGCAACACGAGGAAACTTACTAGAAATATTTCATCAAATATTGTGCGGTCCATGGCCTTTTGACCTCTCGTCCATCGGGGCAGGTCAATCTGTACGTTCCCGGACCGGCCATTTGAGATACCCTATAGGGACCTTCCCAATTCGGTCCTAACACACCTTGCCTGGGGTCCTTCGTGTTACGATTGACTCTTCTAAGTACCTAATCTCCTACCTGAAATCAACGGATGTGCACATTCCAGTTGTAATAGTGGTCACTCTCACCGGTACTCGCTATCTTCAGCATGCCCTTTCCCTTTCTCTTCCAAAGAAGTCCAAGCCTCGCACACATCTGCTCATCATTTTGCCCTTCGTTGAAGTGCTCTATTCAGTGTGTTCCCATCCCTATTTCGGCAGGGACAACTGCTTCATGCCAAAATGCCAAGGAGAATGGGGTTTCCCCTGTGGCCGTTTTGTGTGTGGTTTTGTAAGCCCACAAGGGGCTAGGCAGCTCGTCAACCCAAGCTCTCTTTTGCTCGCTGAGTCTGGTTTTTAGGAGACATTTTATAGTCTTGTTTGCGAATTCTACTTGCCCGTTGGCCTGTGGGTGTGATGGAGAGCAAAACTTTAGCTCTATTCCCATGTTTTTGCAGAAGTCCCTAAACTTGTGGTTGTCAAACTGCCTCCCGTTGTCTGTAACCAACGCGTGGGGAATCCCGTACCTGTAAATCATATTTTTCCAAATGAAGTCAGTGGTTTTGCTCTTTGTAATACTGCTCAAGGCCTCCACTTCAACCCATTTTGTGAAATAATCAATTGCCACCACGTCATGTATTGCAAATGTTCTTCCCTTTGGTAGTGTCCCGATCAAGTCAATCCCCCATTGAGCAAACTGCTAGGGTGAATTCATCACTGTGAGGTTCTCGGGAGGCTGGGTCATGTAGTTGGCAAAACTTTGGCAACTCTTGCAGCTCTTGGTCTTCTCTTATGCATCCTGATGCATGTGAGGCCAGAAGTACCCCTGCCTTAAGGCCTTGAAAACCAAAGACCTCGCGCCAAAGTGGTTTCCACAAATTCCTTCATGTATCTCTTGGAGGACATAATCGGCTTCCTCTTGGTCCAAACACCGCAACAGTGGGAGAGTATATCCTCGCCTATATAATACCCCATTAATTAGAGTATACCTGGCTGTTTTACACTTCAGTTTCCTTGCCTGCTTCTTATCGGTAGGCAACACTCCTTCCTTGAGGTAAGAAATAATTGGTTCCATCCAAGTGCTGCTCGATGATAAACTCATCACCTCGTCTTCCTGTTCGATGCTCAAGCAGGTCTTGATTTCTAACGGGATAGACTTCGGTATTTTGGGAGCGGCCATTCGCGCTATCATGTCAACTCAAAAATTCTTCCCTCTCGCAATCTGCTCCACCTCAACTGCTTGGAAATTCTTTATTAGCTGCTTCACCTTCAGAAGGTAAGCCTCCATCTTCTCGCCTTTTACTTGAAAGCTTTCATTAAGGTGATTTGCTACCAGCTGTGAATCTGTTCAAAGCTTTACCTCTTTTGCCTTCACTACCAGGGCGAGTTTCTATCCTGCAATTACAGCCTCGTACTTGGCCTGGTTGTTGGTGACTTCAAATTCCAGGTTTATGGCATATTGCACCTCTGCCCCTTCAGGGCTAAGGAGCACAACTCCTGCTCCTGCTCCCTGATCTCCACATGACCCATCTACTGTGACTGTCCATGCGTTGGTCGAGACAAAGTGATCCGGTGGGTGCTCGCTATCCGGCTCTTCATTTCCCTCTGTGCATTTGACCATGAAATCAGCTAAGGACTAAGCTTTTATTGCTAATCGGGGTTGGTAGCTGATGTCAAATTCACTGAGCTCCACAGACCATTTTACCAACCTTCCAAAGGTCTCTGGCTTGTGCAGAGTCTGCCTGAGTGGTTGGTTCGTCAAAACCGTCACCGAATGCGCTTAGAAGTAAGGCCTCAGTTTTTGGGTTGCCGTCACCAGGGCCAGTGACCATTTCTCCATTAGTGGATATCGAGTTTCAGCCCCCAACAAGGCTTTGCTCGTGTAATAGACGGGGTACTGTATCCCTGACTCTTCTCTTACCAGAACCTAGCTCGTTGCCCATTGGGACACAGCTAAATACAAATACAGAACCTCCCCTGCTCGAGGTGTTGACAGCAATGGGGCTTTTAGCAGATATTCCTTCAACTGCTGGAATGCCGCCTCGCATTCCGATGTCCATTTTGTCCTTCTCCCTTTTTTCATTTCCTGGAAGAAGATGCAGCACTTATCTGTAGCTCGGGAGATAAACCTGTTGAGGGATGTCAGTTTCCCTGTCAGGCTTTGTATCTCCTTGAGAGTACGGGGACTTCATGTCCACCACTGCTCTTATCTTTTCTGGATTGGCTTCGATTCCTCTATAACTGACCATGAATTCCAATAATTTTCCTGAACTAACTCGAAAGGCACATTTCTCTGGGTTAAGCTTCATTCGGTATTTTCTTAGGAGCTCAAAGGTTTCTTCTAGATGCTTTACACGTTCCTCCGCGTCCTTTGACTTGGTAATCATATCGTCCATATAAACCTCTATTGTTCGGTAGATCAGTGGCTTGAAAACCTTGTTCACCAGCCTCTGGTAGGTTGCCCCCGCATTCTTCAGGCTAAAAGGCATGACCCTGTAGCAAAACAGGCCTTGGTAGGTGATGAAAGCTGGGCATTCTTCGTCTGGCCAGTGCATGGGACTCTAGTTATAACCCGAGAATGCATCCATGAAACTAAACAGTCCGTGTCCGCCGTGGAGTCCACTAACTGGTCTATCTTCGACAACGGGAAGCTATCCTTTGGACAAGAGACTTCCCTTATGAATCCCGCCTTCAGTAGCTTCTCCACCTCACAGTTCATGGCCTCGTACCTTTCTTGGTTGACACACCTCCTCTTCTGTCTCACTGGCTTAGCGTCCTTCTGTATCGCCAACCTATGACACGCCACCTCCGGGTCGATTCCAGGCATATCCTCATGCGTCCAAATGAATACATCAGAATGTGCTCGTAAACACTCAACTAGATCTTTCTTCAACTGCCCGCTAACGCCCGAGCCGATTCGGACCTTCTTCTCATGGTCGCTTGGTCATACTATAATTTCTTCTAGTTCCTCAGCTGGTTCTTGCCTTCCATTCTTTGACTCCCCCCTTGAGTCTAATGACGTTATTTGCATAGTTTCTTTTGCTGCTACGGCGTAACAGCTCCTTGTAACCCTCTGGCTGCCCTTGACGACTCCTACAGCCCCATTTACTCGGTATTTCAGCGCTAAGTAGTGGGTAGATAATACTAATTGGCTGATCCTCATGAACGGCCTCCCCAGTACTGCTTGGTAGGGGCTGACTTCATCCACCACCATAAAGTCTAGCATTATATCTTATCAAAAGGCTTCGAGCCCATAGCCACAGCCAACTTGATGATTACGAGAGGGATCCGCTTTCCTCCCCCGAATCCTTTCAGGGAAGTGTTTGTCTGTTCGAGGTTCACATCCGTCATTCCCAAGTCGTTGAGTGTGGACTTGAAGAGAATGTCCATCAAGCTCCCTGAATCCACCAACATTCGATCAACCTCCCTATTAGCAACTTTTGCCTTCACGACTAAGGCATCTTCATAGGGGTATAGTACCCATTCTTCATCCTCCTCTGTCCATATGATGGGCACCTACCGTACCTTAGTCTTTTTAGCAGTTGGAGCGGCGAACAGGACCTCCCGGCTAGCAGTGGCGTACCTGCAATAGTTTTTCCTTGCCCTACTTGAATTCCCTGCCATCGTGGGTCCTACTGAGATCAATCTTGTAGCAGGTGGTTCCAGGTCCTGCCATAGGCTCGGTCATCCTCCTCTAGCTGCTGCTCGACTATCGGATGGCCCCCTTCAACAAACTCATCTAAATATCAGTTTCAAACTAGATCCTCCACCTGGTTCTTCAAATCCCGGCACTATGACGTTGAGTGGCCGTGGTCACCGTGGAAGCGGCAAAACCGTCCCCTATCTCGTTTGCCAGCTAGTTTAGCCATCGGTGTTAGTGGGGTCGACAATCCTCATTCCTCCACCACTTGGAGTATTTCTTCGAGTGACACCTTCAATGTTGTGTATTTCCCGTAAGCGGGGCTCTACTCAACCACCTTTATCGCCCGATCTCGAGGGAAGATTCCCGGGTGAGGTGGTAATGGGCAGTCAGTTCTGTTGTGGTTCAGCATAGGTCCGCTGGGTGGTTGGTTGCTGGACGGGTGGTCGTCGTGCAGCCTGTATTCTCTATAGTCCCGGCCCAGAACCTGCGAAGTGGAGCAGGAACCATTCGTGGCTAGGGAACTCTCTGATAGGGGTTATAAGGGGCAACTTGTTCCCTCATTGCCCTGGGAGTTGGTGCTCCTCGAGCAACACCTCCTTTTTCTTTACTCTTTGCTCCACTGCCCTGCTTCGTAGTCTTTTCCTCCTCAATAGTCATGTCCATATTCATCTGTTCGTACACATCAGAATATGAATGAATCGAGGGACTCCGTAAATTATACAATGGCCTCCTCATCCTAATTCCGTCTTTCAGCCCCCTCAGCGCCTGGGGATGATTAAATGCCCCAAGATCCAGAACCGACCGATGGTACCTCTTAACAAATTCCTTGAGGGGCTCTCCCTCCCTCTGTCTTATTTTCGACAACTCCATCATGTCATCTTCGAGGGTCACTGCGCCCCAAAATTGCTCTGTATATTCTCTACATATTTGCTCAAAGCTCAGAATGCTTCCCTGTGGTAGCCTGCGGTACCATTCTCTCGCCCTGCCTTCGAGAGTAAGTAGGAAGGCCCTGCACCGCTGGGTTGCCGTCAGGCACTACACTCCGGTCATGTCGTTGAATCGTTCTATGTGTACCAGCGGGTCACTATTCCCTAAGAACCTTAAATTTGGGAAACGAAAATCTCGGTGGATTGTTACGCCCATAATCTCCGCTGAGAGCGGGGACTCGTTGTCCAGCATTATCCTCCAACTCGGACCATTCCCGTGTCCCCGGAGGTCTTCCACAACCTATGCCAACCTTCGTACTTCCCCTTCCAATTCTTCCGCACGGGAGGTGGGTGCCGTGTCTTGCAAGTGCTGACGGGACCTCCTTTCTTCTAGGTTCATCTCTTCCCTCCCGGTAGTATTCAGCGTCTTTGGTCATTGGGCTTCATCCCCCACCTGCTCTCGAGCGGGAACGTTCCTGCAGCTGGACTCAGGGATGTCATGGCTTGCTTTACAAGGGGAACGTTACAAGGGTTGGAAATTCTAATTCAAAAAGGATCCGTAAACTCATACAGGTTCTTCCTATTCTAATTCCACTTATCTGGATTCTTTGAAAACACAATATTCATTCAAAAAGAGAGGGTGAAAAAAATATCCCTTTATTCTTTCCGGTCTCCTTCATTAAAGGAGATACCAAAAAGAACAACCCGATTACTGACTTGAGCGTCGGAGGGTTTCGCGAGCACGCCCGCAACCCCGACCACTGTTTTACGTGAGTGCAGTGCCGGGAGATCATCGTTCTGGAGAAGACAGTAGAACAGGAAGAAGAAGGTAGACCTGCTCGAGCTCGAGCTAACCGTGAGCTGAGGTTTCTGGATACTGTAGCTATCCGCGAGTAGAAGGTTCGAGACACTATTTGAAGGCACTGTTCGAAGGTTCGAGGCACTATTGAAGACACGCCGAAAAAACTGCATCAACATCTTTTGGCGCCGTCTGTATGGGGATCGACACAAAAAGTCTGATTTCCTAATACACTCAAGACACAACGCTACGATGAGGGGAAACAGCAGAAGAGGAGTAAGTCCAGAAGAATCGGTGACTTTGAGAGAAGTGGCCAATGAGGCCCAGAATAGGGAGATCCAGGAAAGAATGGATCGGATGGAGAAGCAGATGGAGACTCTGACCTCCCTATTGCAAGAGCTCAGGGAGGGACAGAGAAAAGCATGTAATGATGTCCGAGTCCAGTAGGGAAATGCTCCGATTCGGGAAAATGTAGGAGATGAAGCCCAAGACCTAGGGCACAGAATGTTGCGGTGAGGAAGAAACAAACATGGAGGAAAGGGGTCCCATCGGCACTTACAGGACACTGACCCCGACCTCTCACGCGGAAGAGTTGGAGGTAGAGGTGCATGAGTTAGCACTGAGTTGTGGAAGACCTCAGGGAGCGGAAAGAGCCCAGTGGCGAATAATCTTGGATAACGAATCTCCACTCTCGACGGAGATCATGGGTGTCACGATCCCACGTGACTTCAGTTTCCGGATCATGAAATTCTCGGGAAAAAGTGATCCGTTAGTGCACATAGAGCGGTTCAGCGACATGGCGGGGTGCAAGGATTGTCGGCTGACCGAGGTCTGGGCCTTCCACTCACCTGGAAGGAAGAGCGAGGAATGGTACTGCATGAGACTCCAGGGAAGCATCTTAAGCTTTGAGCAGGATGTGCGGGAGTTCGCGAGCAATTCGAGGCGCGGTAACCCCGAGGATGACATGATGGGTAGTCGGAGTGAGGCGGAAGAAGGGGAATCCCTCCGAGAGTTTGTCAGAAGATACCATAGATCGGTCCTAGACCTTGGTGCATTCAACCATCCCCAAGCCTTGAGAGGATTGAAGGATGGGATCCGAATGGGGAGACCATGGTATAATCTGCGGAGTCCTTTGATCAGCTCGTGTTCGGATGCATATGAGCGGTGAAGTCTGGATATGGTAATCGAAGAAGAAAAAGCGCTAAGCGAGGAGTGAGCGGGTTGATGGAGCAGAAGGAAGGAGAAGGGGTCCTGCAGGAGGCCACAAGCTCCAGGCGGCGAGGCCAGGCTGCCCTATACTGACCCTACTAGAAGCTCCCCATCGAAGATAGCTCCCCACCCACCTCGCGGTCTCGGGCCGGGATCACGGAGAGTCTAGGCGTCATGATAGCCACGCATCCATGACCAGACCACCAAGCAAACTCGAGGTGAGCCACTACGAGGCGGATCGTTCATTGCCACCCCAGTCGGAAGCTTCCCGAGGGATGAGGCGATCTGGTGGTGGAGCAGAACCTACTACTGAGCAGATATCTGAGGTTGAAGGTATCTCTTGAAGAGATACTTCAAGTGGCTGAGGAGCGAGGGCTACTGAGCCCTCCAACGCCGATGACCAAGCCAGCTAGCAAGCGAAGCAGGGAGGCAGTTCTGCGTTTCCATGGAGACCACGGCCACACTACATCGCAGTCTGAGTGATTTGAAAAACCGGTGGAGCATCCGGTCGGAAATCGGTACTGGATGAGTTCGTAGAAGGAGGGCACCGGTGGTTGAACGTCGACTGAGGAAGGTGGCCAGGACTTACTGAAATAGAACACGGAGCCACCATCCACGAGAGTAATTTCGAGTGGGCCAGCGATGGCGGGAAGTTCAATAGGGCCGGAAAAACTATTGCGAGATATGCTGCTGCCGGTAGAAGTCCTGTTCACTACTCCTGCTGCCAAGAAGGCCAAGGTTCGGTAGGTGCCAATCATGTGGACAGATGAAGACGAGGAGGGGGTGCTGTATCCTCACGAGGATGCCCTGGTGGTGAAGGTCAATGTAGCGAACAAGGAAGTTGATCGAATATTGATTGACTCAGGGAGCTCGGTGGATATTCTCTTCAAATCCACACTCGAGGATTTAGGAATAACAGGCGCGAGCCTCGAACAGACAAGCACTTCCTTGAAAGGATTCGGGGGGGAAAGCTAATACCCTGGGAATCATCAAGTTGGCAGTAACCATGGGCTCGAGGCCTTTCGAGAAGAACATGATGTTGGATTTCGTGGTAGTAGATGAAACCAGCCCATACCAGGCAATTCTGGGGAGGCCATTTATGAGGATCAGCCAGTGCATGTTGTCGACCCATTACTTGGCTCTAAAGTATTGAGTAAATGGGGCCGTAGGAGTCGTAAAGGGCAGCCAAAGGGTGGCGAGGAGCTGCTACGCTGTAGCTGCCAAAGAAACTATGTAGATAACCTCGCTGGACACGAGGGCGGACTCGAGGAATGGAAGGCAAGAGCCGGCCGAGAAGTTGGAGGAGGTCGAGGTAAGAGCAGGAGACCCCGAGAAGAATGTCCGAATCGGCTCGGGCCTTAGCGAGCCATTAAAGGAAAAGTTGGTGGAATGTCTGCGAGCACATGCAGATGTGTTCGCATGGACACACGAAGATATGCCTGGGATGCTAAGCCAGTGAGGCAGAAAAGGAGATGCGTCAACCAGGAGAGATACGAAGCCATTAACTGCAAGGTTGAAAAGCTGCTGAAAGCGGGATTCATACGAGAGGTATCCTATCCCGAATGGATCTCGAATGTGGTGCTGGTGAAGAAGGCAAGTGGGAAATGGAGAATGTGTGTTGATTTCACAGATGTGAACAAGGCCTGCCCAAAAGATAGCTTTCCACTACCGAAGATAGATCAACTGGTGGATTCTACGGCAGGGCACGGGCTGCTTAGTTTCATGGATGCATTCTCAGGATATAACCAAATTCCCATGCACCAATCAGACGAGGAGAGTACAGCCTTCATCACCAATCAGGGGCTGTACTGTTACAAGGTCATGCCTTTCGGCTTAACGAATGCAGGTGCGACGTATCAGATGCTAGTTAACAAGGTCTTCAAGCCATTGATCGGTCGGACTATAGAGGTGTATGTAGATGACATGATCACCAAGTCTAAAGATGCGGAGGAGCATGTGAGACATATAGAGGAGACCTTCGCACTCTTGAGAAAGTACTGAATGAAACTAAACCCAGAGAAATGTGCTTTTAGAGTGGGTTCGGGAAAATTCTTAGGATTCATGGTGAGTCATAGGGGATCGAGGCCAATCTGGAGAAGATAAGAGCGATGGTGGAAATGAGGTCCCGTGCGACCTCGAAGAGATCTGAGTCGGCCGTAAGCTGGCGTCCCTCAACGGGTTCAGTATCTCGAGCCACGGATAAATCTCGAGTCTTCTTCCAGGAAATGAAGAAGGAAGGAAGACAAAGTGGACGCTTGAATCGCGGCGGCATTCCAGTGATTGAAAGAGTATTTGTTGAAAGCTCCATTCATTGTCAACACCTCGAGCGGGAGAGATCTTGTTTATACTTAGTTGTGTCCCGATGGGCAGCGAGCTCGATTCGATAAGGGAGGAGTCGAGGTACAGTACCCTGTTTATTACACGAGCAGAGCATTGATAGAAGCAGAGACCCGGTATCCACCTATGGAGAAGTGGGAACTGGCCCTGGTCACAGCGGCTCGAAAGCTGAGTCCTTATTTTCAGGCACATTCAGTGGTGGTTCTAACAAACCAACCACTTAGGCAAACTCTGTGCAAACCTGAAACCTCTGGGAGGCTGGTAAAATGGTCAATGGAGCTGAGCGAGTTTGACATTAATTACCGGCCCCGAACAGCCATAAAAGCACAGACATTGGCTGACTTCGTGGTCGAGTGCATGGCAAGGGATAAGGAGACGGAGAGAGAGCTCACACCAGGCTCCCAGGCCTCGACCAACACCTGGATAGTCACAGTAGATGGATCCTGTGGAAGTCAGGGTGCGGGAGCAGGAGTTGTGCTCCTAAGTCCAGAAGGGGCCGAGATGCAATACGCTGTGAGATTAGAGTTCGAAGTCACCAACAATCAGGCTGAGTACGAAGCTGTAATAGCGGGATTGAAGCTCTCCTCAGTAGTAAAAGCAGAGAAGTAAAGCTTCGAACAGACTCGTAGTTGGCAGCAAATCACCTCGACGAGAGCTTCCAAGCAAAGGGGGATAAGATGGATGCCTACCTTCAGAAGGTAAGGCAGCTAATGGGGAATTTCCGAGCTGTCGAGGTGGAACAGATTCGAGGGGAAGAATTTTCGAGCGAGATATGATAGCTCGCATGGCGGCACGATCGGACCCCAAGTTTCCAAAGTCTATCCCTTGGAAATGAAGACCCGCTCGAGCATCGGCGGGAGGACGAGTGATGAGCCTATCGACGAGCAACACCGGATGGAGCCGATCATTTCTTACCTCGAGGAAGGGACGGTCTTGCGTCGATAAGAAGCGAGCAAGGAAGTTGAGGTGCAAAGCAACCGGTACACTCTCATCGATGGAGTCTTATATAGACGAGGGTACACTCTCCCCTTGCTGCGGTGTTTAGACCATGAGGAGGCCGATTATGTCCTCCGAGAGATACACGAGGGAGTCTGTGGAAATCATTCAGGCGCGAGGTCCTTGGCCTTCAAGGCCTTGAGGCAAGGATACTTTTGGCCTCGCATGCATCAAGATGCTCAGGAGAAGACAAGAAGCTGCAAGAGTTGCCAGAGCTTTGCCAACTACCTAACTCAGCCTCCGGAAAACCTTACGGTGATGAATTCGCCATGGCCATTTGCTCGATGGGGAATTGATTTGATCGGGCCATTGCCGAAGTGGGAGCTTTATGCAGCATCACGGAAGGTAAAACCACTGACTTCATTTGGAAGAATGTGATTTGCAGGTATGGGATCCCCCATGCGTTAGTCACCGATAATGGGAGGCAGTTTGATAATGGCAAGTTCAGAGACTTCTGTCGGAACCTGGGAATAGAGCTGAAGTTTTGCTCTCCCTCAAACCCGCAGGCCAATGGGCAAGTAGAGGCCGTGAATAAAACTATAAAACGCCTCTTGAAGACAAGACTGGGCGAGCAAAAAGGAGCCTGGGTGGACGAGCTGCCTGGTGTCTTGTGGGCTTACAGAACCACACACAAAACGGCCACTGGAGAGGCCCCATTCTCCTTGGCGTTTGGGCACGAAGCAGTGGTTCCTGCTGAGATAGGAATGGGGACACACCGAACAGAGCACTTCAACGAGGAGCAAAACAATAAGCAGATGTGCGCAGGTCTTGACTTGCTGGAAGAAAAGAGGAAAGGGTATCTGCTAAGATCTCAGAGTATCAACAGAGAATGGCTCGTTATTACAACCAAAATGTACACATTCGCCGGTTCCAGGTGGGTGATCGGGTGCTGAGGAAAATCAACCAGAGCACTAAGGACCAGAGGCAAGGTGTACTAGGACCAGGAGCATACCGGCTAACTCATCCGGACGGACGAGAGGTCAAGAGGTCGTGGAACGGACAACTCCTGAGGAAGTATTTCCAGTAAGTCTCCTTGTATTGTAAAGTGCTAATGTAAAATTTCTCCCTAAAATAGGATATGTAAAAGTATAAATGTATGTAAGAATAAAAAAAGCATTTATAATGTAAGTTCAAGATAAAAGACAAAAATCAAGAAGAACTCCTTGCCAGAAGTCCCAAAGCCTAAGTCATTAGGCGGGACGGTGCCAAGCTCGGATCAATTGAAGACCAGAGCAGGAGTAATATCAGAAGAAGCTCAGGTCAATTAAAAGGCTCGAGCGAAGTTCAGAAGAACTCCTTGGCGGAAGTCCCAAGCCTAAGTCATTAGGCGGGGACGGTGCCAAGCTTCGGGTCAATTGAAGACCGAGGCGGGAGTAATATCGGAAGAAGCTCGGGTCAATTAAAAGGCTCGAGCAGAAGTTCAGAAGAACTCCTCGGCCGAAGTCCCAAAGCCTATGTGATTAGGCGGGACGGTGCCAAGCTTCGGGTCGATTGAAGACCGGAGAGGAGTAATATCGGAAGAAGCTCGGGTCAATTAAAGGCTCGAGCGAGTTCAAGAAGAACTCCTTGGCGGAAGTCCCAAAGCCTAAGTCATTAGGCGGGACTGATGCCTAGCGAGTGTCAATTAAAAGGCTCGGCGAAGATCAAGAAAGCTCCCGGCCGAAGTCCCAAGCCAAGTCTTAGGCGGACGGTGCCAAGCTCGGGTCAATTGAAGACCAGAGCAGGAGTAATATCAGAAGAAGCTCGGGTCAATTAAAAGGCTCGAGCAGAAGTTCAGAAGAACTCCTTGGCCAGAAGTCCCAAGCCTAAGTCATTAGGCGGGGACGATGCCAAGCTCAGGTCAATTGAAGACCGAGAGGAGTAATATCGGAAGAAGCTCGGGTCAATTAAAAGGCTCGAGCAGAAGTTCAAGAAGAACTCCTTGGCCAGAAGTCCCAAAGCCTAAGTCATTAGGCGGGACGGTGCTAAGCTTCAGGTCAATTGAAGACCAGGCGGGAGTAATATCGAGAAGCTCGGGTCAATTAAAAGGCTGGAGCAGAAGTTCAAGAAGAACGCTATGGCCAGAAGTCCTAAAGCCTAAGTGTTAGGCGGGACGGTGCCTAGCAAGGGTCAATTAAAAGGCTCGAGCAGAAGCAGCTCGCGAAGAACGCTACGGCCTGAAGTCCCAAAGCATAAGTGTTAGGCGGGACGGTGCCTAGCGAGTGTCAATTAAAAGGCCCGAGCAGAAGATCAAGAAAAGCTCCTTGGCCAGAAGTCCCAAAGCCTAAGTCATTAGGCGGGACGGTGCCAAGCTCGTGTCAATTGAAGACCAGAGCAGGAGTAATATCAGAAGAAGCTCGGGTCAATTAAAAGGCTTGAGCAGAAGTTCAGAAGAACTCCTTGGCCAGAAGTCCCAAAGCCTAAATCATTAGGCGGGACGGTGCCAAGCTCGGGTCAATTGAAGACCAGAGCAAGAGTAATATCAGAAGAAGCTCGGGTCAATTAAAAGGCTCGAGCAGAAGTTCAAGAAGAACGCTACGGCCAGAAGTCCCAAAGCATAAGTGTTAGGCGGGACGGTGCCTAGCGAGTGTCAATTAAAAGGCCCGAGCAGAAGATCAAGAAAAGCTCCCCGGCCAGAAGTCCCAAAGCCGAAGTCTTAGGCGGGACGGCGCCAAGCTTGGGTCAAGTGTAAGCCCAAGCAAGAGTAGGAGTTCAAGAAGAACTCCTTGGCCAAAAACCCAAAAGCCTAAGTCCTAGGCTAGATAGTGCTTGGAAGAGCTTATCACAGGTGAAAGAGGTCCATGAATAATGCTAAGGCCAAAAGTCCTTAAGCCTAAGCTCTAGGCTGGACAGAATCAAGCAAGAGCCAAACGTAGGCTCGAGCAAGCTAAATGAACTTGTAAAATAAACGTAAGGCTTTTAGTTTAATGCAAAGCGAAGCTCTACCATACATAGGTCAATCAGCATTACACTTGGGCATAAAGGAAAATAGAAAGTCCAACACTTAGAAATTTTCTACTTAGCAAATGTATTCAAACTGAGTTCAACATAGAAGACAAGAGCATGTGCACACGAGCATTCAATAGAGTTGTTCAACATGTATCTTTTATTTTATTGAAATAATTACATATGTAAAATAAAAAAAAAAAAAAAGGAAAAAGAGTCCAAGTCATTCGGCAGGAGGAGCATCCTCAGCAGCAACAGGAGGAAGAGCAGCACCAGCAGGGGGGACGCCATCAGCAGCAGGAGGAGGACGACCAGCATCTGCAGGAGGGGTAGGAGGAAGGACATCAGCAGGAGCTTCAGCAGGAGGGGCATTGGAAGGAGAGGGAGCCGGCTCTCTTACAACACCTTGGGGCTCGGATGAAGTAGCTTCAGGGTTGCTCATGTATTCGGCTACATACCCTTCAACCTTGGACATGTCGGCCTCGGGGTATGCCTTGCCAAAAGCATACATGAGGCAGTCGTAGCTGGAGTCTGCACCAATGTTGTACTCAGTAGCGAGCTGGACCTTCAGAGTATCAATTTGCCCTTGAAGACGAGCAGCTTCTCCCTCCATGAGCTGCTCGTAGCAAGACTTCTGAGTGTCCAGATCCTTCCGAGCGTGCTTCAATTCATTCTTGGTGTCAGTCAGCTCCCTCTCAAGCTCAGAGGCCTTGGAGTCGGCCACTGCTGTCTTCTCTGCAAAATTTATATTCTCGTCCAGCAGCTTCTGATTTTCCTCCTTCAGCTCGTTCACAGCCTGCTCCAAGCTCTGAACCTGTGCTCGAAGTTCGTCCTGGGAGCCTTGAGTTATCTTATTAAGCCTGGTCGCAGATGCCAAAGCTCAGGAGGAGAGCCGTTGGAAGATACTGAATAGCGCATCAGGAGTGCAGGACTCTATCTCATCTAGGAATCTGCTGGTCAGCTCCTCATTGAAAGCCCTCTGGTAGGGCTCGGAACGGCCAGGCTGAATCTGCTCCTGCACACTGCCGAGTTGAGGTTGAGCTGGAGCAGCGATCCTTTATCTCCTGCGAGGAAGACCCTCCTCTGCCCTCTCAGTTGGTCGAGCAGAAGAAGCAGCTCGAGCAGGTGGGGGCGGAGCACTCGTCTCTGCTCGAGGTCTTTTTGAGGTGCTCGCACCTTCAGCTGTCCCCACTCGCCTATGCAACATCTCGCGCATCTTGCTGCTCATTTCTCCACTTGGTACTAAATTGGACTCCAAAAAGTTCTGGGGCGTCAACAGCTCCCTGCACGAGCTCGCATTTGTAAGAACAATCTGCACACGTGCTCGAAGCTGGCCCCCAATCGAATAAGAAGCACCCCAAGAAGCTGCAGACACGACCAAAGCAGAGTAATGAGAATAGACACAAGCGGGAAAATTAAAAGTAGAATCTACAAGACAGATAAACGACCTGGAGTGCAAAAGTGCCGCGGGACTAGAGCGACCCCCTCGCTACGAAGTGCAGCTTGCCTCCACTCTCACCCAACGAAGAAGAATTTGCTCTTCCAGTTGCCACCAGAGGTCAGGAGATCGGTAATGGGCTTTTTACCCTTCAGGCTGGAGGTAAGGTGATAGAGGTGTCTGATTTCCAGCATCCTTTGGGCTACACTTCAGCTGGTAGAGGTGTCTGATTTCCCCTACCGAGGGTTCACCCAAATCACAACGTTTCCACAAAACAAAGAGTCCGGAAAGGACCCTCCACCCATTCGGGTTCAGTTGCCCCGGGGCCAGACGGAACCCAGACAGAACCCGGCCAAAATAAGGCTGGAGAGGCAGCCTAACCCCCCATTTGAAACACTCCAAGTAGAAGGTCGTATACCCTTGGGGGGACGGCTGGGGATCTCACCCCCGCCTGGCAACCTTAGAACTACACTATCGGGTATGTCATAAGTTTCCCTAAGTCTATTCAACTCCAATTGGGTGGTTTCACATCCTAAGTGATCTATGGGGTATTCCCCACGCTCGGACCTCCGGTGGCCCTCGCCTCTCGATGCTGGCTGGGTCTCGGTAGTAGGTAATTCCTCTCGGGACTAGAATCCCTCACGGGATTATACTTAAGAGGTCGTGCCTCACTAGAAGAGGATGAATCCTCCGGTGACATCCTACGGGCCTGTTGGGGATTGGACATCTTCTTGAGGGTGTTAACTAATAGAGTTCAGCAGAGGAAGCAACAGAGTGGTGAAACGGAAGATTGGGTTGTACCTGAACACGAAAGGAAGTGTGGTTGGTCGAAAGCCGCCTTGATAGAAAGAAGAAGACCGGTAAGCAATGGAGAGCAGATAAATTTTGAATTTGAACGAAGAATAAGCAAATAGAGGGAACAATGAAGAAGTTGGGGGTTTTTAAAGAGGAAGACGCGTCCCTTAGACTGGCGGCGTGCGTTTTGAGGGACATGACCTTTCAGGTCACGTCCCTTCGAATTTCAAATGCACGGCTGGGATCAACCCACGTGTCCCGCCTTAAATGCGAAATGATTAAAGTGGGAAACGGGGGGAAGAGTAAAAGGCCGCGAAATTCGGCCCATCATTAATGAGTTTCCAGTCTTATCTCGTTTCACTTAAAAGACTAGAAACTGGGGGACTGGTGTTTGGGTAATATCGGGCAGGTCTCCTCAAGGCCCTTTCAGCTCGAATAAAGCTCCCCGAGGACACCTTAGCTCGAGCAGAAGGCCCGACTACTCGCATAAAAGCGACCTCACTGGACGTCTCTCCGGGTAAGGTCGTGGAATTCGAGCCGCATGAGCCTCGAGCACTCCTCGACCTACTCGAGGTCGTCCACCCTGGTCAAAGCCGGTCAAGGTCGAGGATCGGGCACTCCTTTCCTCGCTGCAGACGGTGAGCTCCAGAGCACAACTGGGTTGTCTGGTCACAAGACGAAGGAAAAGCAAGACCCGGCCCAGGGCAGCCCGACCCGTTTTCTCAGAATCCTGGCACACCTTTTAATATCTGACCAGGGCCCCACGAGGTATGATGGCGGTACTATTGCCGATGGCCGGCACATGCCCCTGCGGCGTCATTATTCCTAGCGCACACTCCCGACATGGTGGTCGGGCCACGTGAACCAAATTAAGGAGACAGCCACGCATCCCTAGGGAATATTACGCCAATCCCGGCTGTCAGAGGGACCCAGACACCACCAACATGGGAGTGAACAGCCTGGAAATGGAAAGAGCGGGAAAAATGGAGTATAAAAGGAAACGAAGGGGAACGTTACAAGGGTTGGAAATTCTAATTCAGAAAGGATCCGTAAACTCATACAGGTTCTTCCTATTCTAATTCCACTTATCTGGAACACGCCCGGCAACCCCTGACCCTGTTTTCTGTGAGTACTGGTCTGGGAGATCATCGTTCTGGAGAAGACAGTAGAATAGGAAGAAGAAGGCAGACCTGCTCGAGCTCGAGCTAACCGTGAGCTGAGGTTTCTGGATACTGTAGCTATCCGCGAGCAGAAGGTTCGAGACACTATTTGAAGGCACTGTTCGAAGGTTCAAGGCACTATTGAAGACACGTGGGAAAACCTGCATCAACAAAATAAATATGCCCCATAAAAGAGAGGCATGATGGCATAATTGAACAATACCAGGATGCTTAAGTCGACCATACTTTGACATGAAAAAATGGCCTACAAAGTATACTGATCTCGAAACTACCATCAAAGATTCAGCTCAAAAGCCTCAACTAAGCTATTAAAAGAATGAACACCCAAACTACCCTCATCATCTGGAAAATAGATTGAAGGCCATCGCCACTAGTGAATCTGCCATTTACTACCAATATCGCCCTATAAAAATCAAGTAAACAACTTTTTCAAAAGATGAACCACTATAGCAGGTGAATGAAGGACATTGAAGAGATGCATATGAAGGGATAAAATCAGGTTTTTCTATTTTTCAATTAAAACCTTTTAGGATAGATCTCATAAAATATATAAGAATTAAGTAATCTAAAAATTCTTACCTTGATGTTTTGAGAAGATGAATAATTGAGAGTTGTAGATCCGTATCTTTCAGGCTATGACTCAAGATTGTCAGGCTATGACTCAAGATTGATCAACACTGTACGAGTGGGCGTTTGTTTCACCACTTCCAATCACAAATGGCTTCTCTTAGATGTCTTCTGTATCTTTCTTAAAAGCCTGGGATTCTCTTCTACTCTGTTTTAAGAGAAAAGTACCCATTTTATAATATCTTATGAAAAACTATAGTATGTTAGGATTAGGATTCCTATTTAAAATAAGATTTCTCTTTTAATTTACATATTTAAATATTTAAATTAAATATTATCTCTCCACTGAATGTATAACTAACTAGGGGACCACCTTGTAAAATATCACAAGCCCCCTTTTACACTTGAATATAACATACTAGGACTTAACGAATATTATAATTATGATTTTCACCCAATATATCAGTTTTTCTTGCTTTTGCGTCTAATGATGGTGTTATCAATTAAATGAGCTAACATGGGGATCATTTGGGAACATACAATAGTGGCTACAATAATTAAATTTGTAATTAAACAAATATAAATCTAATTCTACTCCACTATAAGATTGGAACTGACTTCCATAATTGTATGCTCGAATAATAATTTGCCCAAGCCACATTGATTTCTTTACTGCACAATCCTTTGTACCACATCGTTAATTTAAATTGATATCTCAACTGTCCAATCAATTTAATTACATCTTGTTCCTTGATACTTACTTGTTTTCTCTAATGATCATTTTCAACATACTTATTTATGTTGACACACTATAGCCAGAGAATTCTATTATCAAGTACTGAAAACCCATCAAGAGATGTGTCGTACAAATTCTATATTGTTAATCTATAATTTCAATACTTGTAATTGCTCCCACCAAGATACTGGGCAATCTTGGCTACATGTGCATGTGGTGCCCATTAGTAACTCAAATGAAATAACAACTACAATCATAAAATTATAACTAACTCAAGATTAAGATTACAGTAAATCAATGCCTATGAGATTTAATAAGTTTGACAGTTATTACTAGGTTAATTAAATCTCATATGTGATCCAGTTCAATGTAATCATACTACATCAATAAATTCATATGATTTGGCATATTTATAATTCCATCAACCCTTAAATGATATTGATATTGTCTGCCACAATAGCTGCACTTGCATTTGTTTGGATTGTCCTCAAATAAAGCATAATGATTCCACGTGTCAGATCTTCTTTTCAACTGGTAGTTTTTTCTGGTTTGCCTTTTCCTTTCCTTTTCGAGTTTCTTCCATTTGTATGCTTTGTTATTCATCATCACATATCAGATTTGATCTTGAGTGTCCAAACATATGAACATACAATGTAACAAGACAACAACTAGTAACCATTAATTCAAAAATTAAAACATAAAATTTTGTTAACATAATGTAATTAGCATGACAAATCAATTCAAATAATTATTAATTTAATTTTATGAAACTTGTTTAATTCAAAATTTTCAGCGTAATATTTCTAATTTTCTATATGATTAATTGATTAGGTGTATAATTGTATATGTAAAAATTCAAAATTGTTCATACTCTATAATGGAAAAGCAAGATATTAATGACTAATTAATTTATAATATCAAATTATTCATTTACCATAACAATAACATATTATTTGCATAACTACACCTTAATTCTTATTATAAAACCTTAAATTTTAAGTCCACATTACATATACTTACTACTTAACGTCAACTTAACATACAATTAATTGTTGAATTAGTTAATTTTTGTTGAAATTAAAGCTACTGCAAATATCATATATAACATGATATTTAATCAATTAATCTACTTATCTATATACATTCATAAAAAAAGAAGAAGAAGAAGAAGAAGCAATTATTAACAATTAACAATTAACAAAGAAAACAATACAAGAATTTATTATTAAAATTTATCAATAAATATTACATATTATTAAACTAATTAAGAAATTTCCAGTTTAAAAAATATATATATAATATGTTAAACAATACCCATTACAACTGATCAAGTATTCAACTATATATAATTATATATATCATTGGTAAGGTCATTGGAAGCTTCAAATTTCAAAAGGAAAATTCGGGTTTGGGTTGCTGTTGCGAGGTTCTAATGACGCTTGGAAGAACATGGTGATGTAGAGGCTTGGAACAGTAGATGTGTAGGAGTGGCAACAGATCTAGTCATGGAAAAGACCATAGCGGCATATTCAGTTGGTAAAATCAAGTTGTTATCTAGTGGCTGACTGCCGATGTGTGTGTGTGTTTGTTTGTCTTATTCGATCTTGAAACTTGAGAGCGAGATGAAAAGTTAAGGACTTGAGGGTGACTGACTAGTTGAGACCGAGATGAGAACTTGAGGTCTTGAGGAATGTTTGTTGTTAAGTGTTAAGGTTTAGGAGGGTGGCTGTAGCTGCTGACCTACTGTGAATCAGTGATGATTTATGAAGATTAAAGGCTTGAAGCGTACATGATGTGTGTAGCATGAGTTAGGCTGTGGGCAAGAGTGAGTGTAAAGGCCATGAGGCTGTGAACGAGAGCGAGTATGATTGTGTGAAGGCCAGGCTGTAAAGCATGATCTGCAACATATACAGTGCAAACTTTTGATTTTATATTTTGTACATTTTATTTAATTTTTTAATTTTGAAGCTAACCTGATCAGATTTTTGGATCGATTAGGCTTGGCAAAGTTTAATCTAGTCAATTGTTTTCTTTAATCCGATCTGATCCTAACCTAATTTTTTTATCGAAACAATCCCTCTAAGCACACAACTTTTAATACTGTTAGCAAAGTTTACATATTCTCAAGTACATTGTTCAGAATTAATTAAGTCATTACAATCACCAGTCATGTGTCTAGAACAATCACTATTAAAGTACAAAAAATTATTAGTACAATATCATAAAGATGTAAATGACACATATGCTTTTAATTTAGATTTCTTAATCTAAATTAGTCCAATTAAGTTACCTTTAAATTTAAGCTTGGACTTATATGCATATCCAGATTCATCATAGGAAGATAAATTACATAAAACAACTTTATTTTATGTACTTTATGAGATTAAAGCATCTAGGTTTTGTATGACCTTTAACATGACAAAAGTGACAAATAAGAACAAACCTTTCATACTTACCATGCAACAAATTTACCTTTAATTTCATTTAGGAGCTTTGATGTAATAGTGACAGTTCGATCGTTGGTGGAGAAGCTTCAACAAAAACAATATTTGAACTTGAAGTAATTCAAATTTAATACCAAGACCATGATGATTTGAACTAGCTTTTCTTGTACTTAAAATCTGATCAAGGTGTTTTGTTCCAAAATTCATCATTCTCAAATATCTATGAGTAATTTTTAGCTCGACTGAAACTACCTTTAATCTTTTTTCTTTTTCAAGAATGGTGGTTTGAAGGTTAATTGCTTCACTTTCGATCCTTAACTTTTCACAAAATAATTTTGAAATAGTAAGGGTTCGATTTCTCGGTTTATATTCTCTTTTGAGCGGTGATTAGGCTTTCCTATTATTAGCCTGTACCTATCGAGCCCGAGTATTACTATTACAAGTCCATTAATTGCGTTTTCTGAGTCAGAAAAAGGTCAAGGCTGTTGTGCAGAAGTCCAGGTTGAGCAGATTACCAATTTATGGTAACTATGACTTCTAGAGAAATCTAAATGTGATGTAAATAATTTCAAAGAAAATTGACACAATAATTTACCTGGTTCGGCGTAAAGCCTACATCCATGGGCAAAGACTGGAAGATAATTTTACTAACAAATGAGAATTTACAATTGGAAAAAACTCACAAAAACCCAATACGCCAATACAACCAAATGAATTCTCCTAGCACTCAAGTAGAAGCTCTCTCAACTCTCTCAATTACTTCACTTGCAATTGCTCTCAATTGTGGGATGCCTTAACAAATGAAGAACAATAGTTATTTATAGGAATGCATAGTAGCACTATTTCACCAAACCTTTAAAATTGTCAAAGTTTGGTTGGTGATTACCTAATTGAACAATTTTGGCCAAACTTTGAACATGTGCTTTGATTTGAATTTTTCAACAATTCTCCACCTCAGTGAAGATTTATCCAAATCTGAGCCGACTACCAACTAACCATCATTCCCAAAGTGGCTGCATCTTTGTGACTGCCTACGTACCCAAAATTTATGATTAAGCCAAACGTAGTTCAAAATATTACTGAACTTCCTTGTATATAAAATGATCCTCCAATCTCTACCTTTCTCACTATTTTAAACTTTCAGGATATTGATCAAGTTTAGACAATGCTCAAACTTGATCGTTGTCACTAATTTGGTCAACATATCTGTGGGATTCTCTGCAGTCTTGATTTTCTGAAGAAGAATCTTCCCCTCATCAATATTGAAATCGTACGTCAATATGCTTCGTACGCGCATGGTAAACTTGATTCTTTGCTAAGTGAATAGCACTTTGACTATCACAATACAAGTTAACATGCTCCTGGATCAATCCCAAGTTTCTAAGTAAGCCTTGCAACCAAACAGCCTATTTAATAACCTCCGTAATTGTCATATACTCGGCCTCTGTGGTTGACAGTGCAACTGTAGACTGTAGTGTAGACTTCCAACTAATTGGCCCTCTAGCAAGAGTAAATACATATCCGGTGCTTGATCGTCGTTTGTCTATATCACCGGCATAATCATAATCAGAATTGACCAAGTGTGTCTTTTTGTTCAAACAGTAAACCAACATCAACGGTTTTCTGAATGTACCGTAGAATCTATTTCACAGCTTGCCAATGTCTTTTACCAGGATTATGCATATATCTGCTCACCATACTAACTGCTTGTGAAATGTCAGGCCTTGTACACACCATTGCATACATCAAGCTACCAACTATATTTGAATAAGGAACTTGCAACATGTATTCTTGTTCCTTATCTGTTGAAGGAGATAGTTGTGCAGAAAGCTTGAAATGAGAAGCCAATGGGGTACTTACAGGTTTTGGTTGATCATTCATGCCAAACTGTTGTAATACCTTCTTCAAATATTGCTTCTGAGACAAGCTGACTTTACCATAAGCTCTATCTCTGCATATCTCCATGCCAAGAATCTTCTTAGCTTCGCCTAGATCTTTCATCTCAAATTCTTGATTGAGTTGAGTTTTCAACTTCTCAATCTCATCTTTGTTCTTAGATGCTATTAGCATATCATCGACATACAAGAGCAAATATATAAAAGATCCTTGTGTACCTTTGCCCTTTCATAAACCGATCAAATTGCTTGTACCATTGCCTTGGAGATTGTTTCAATCCACAAAGCGACTTTGGCAGTTTGCAAACCCAATTTTCTTTTCCAGCAACTCTAAATCCATCTAGCTGAGTCATGTAGATTTCCTCTTCCAAATCACCATGTAAGAACGCAGTTTTCACATCAAGTTGAACTAGCTCAAGATCATATTGCTTAACAATGGCTAGCAAAATCCGAATAGACGAATGTTTCACAACTGGAGAAAATACCTCATTGTAGTCTATTCCTTCTTTCTGAGCCTTCGCTACCAATCTAGCCTTGTATCAAATTTTATCCTTACGAGGAAATCCACCTTTTTTGCATATACCCATTTGCACCCAATTGCCTTTTTGTCTTTAGGCAGTGTAACTAACTCCCAAGTTCCATTTTTTTGAAGAGCCTGCATTTCTTCATCCATTGCTTGCTTCCACTGTACATTTTCAGGGCTACTTACTGTTTCTCTGTAAGTGGAAGGAACATCACCATCTACAATTGGAAGTGTTAGGCCACCATATCAACAAAGCGAGCAGGTCTATGAATCTCTCTTCGTGGCCTTCTATATGCAATTGAATCTTGTTGCTCTAAAGGTTCCAGAGTCAGAACCTCTTCTTCATCTTCTGTTGATTGAGAATCATCTACCTCTTCAACACTAGCTGGATCATCTTTAACCTT
This sequence comes from Murraya koenigii, assembly GCA_025617385.1. Classification (NCBI taxonomy): domain Eukaryota; kingdom Viridiplantae; phylum Streptophyta; class Magnoliopsida; order Sapindales; family Rutaceae; genus Murraya; species Murraya koenigii. Next base: position 4,850,924 of record CM046813.1, on the reverse strand, counting down.
TTCAAGCTCCAGCTACTACGGAGTACTACTGGTGTTGCCATCCTTTTGTGAATCCTTTTGTTTTAACATGACTAATTAATCAAAAGTCACATCTCTACTGAAAATGATCTTCTTCATATCTGGACATTATAAATGGTATCCTTTTACTCCACCAGCTATACCCATAAACAATGTTTTCTTCGCTCTTGGGTCTAACTTAGATTCCTTTACATGATAATAAGCAGTGGAACCAAAGACATGTAAAGTATCATAATCAGTAGCAGGTTTACCAGTCTATATTTCTATAGGTGTTTTGCCCTCAATATCATCTAATGGCAAACGATTAATCAGATGGCACACATATATAACAGCCTCAGCCCAAAATTCCTTGCCCAATCCAGCATTGGACAACATACACCAAACTTTTTCTAGTATAGTTCGGTTCATGCGTTCTGCCAACCCATTCTGTTGTGGTGTACCTCGAACAGTGAAGTGTCACATAATGCCCTCATCTCGGCATACTTGTAAAAATGGATCATTCTTGTACTCACCACCATTATCTGAGCGAAGTCTTTTAACCTTTCGACCAGTCTGAGTTTCGACCATCTTCTTCCTTTTCAGAAATATACTCAAAACTTCAATTTTGTTCTTCATCAAATACACCCATACTTTTCTTGAATAATCATCAATAAAAGTAACAAAATAGTGCATACCTCGCAAAGAAGCTACTCTAGTAGGTCCCCACACATCACTGTGAACATAGTCCAGAATCCCTTTTGTATCGTGAATTGCTGAAACCAAACTTTACTCTTGTTTGCTTGCCCAGAACGCAATGTTCACAAAATTCCAATTTGCAAGAATTTGCACCTTTTAATAAGCCTTGCTTAACCAAAGTTTGCAAAGCCTTTTCACCAGCATGTCCCAAACGCATATGCCACAACTTGGTTGCCTCTGAATCTGCATCCTTTCTCGAAACTGTTGATGCTGTTCCAATAACTGTACTCCCTTGGAAATAGTACAAGTTATTGCTTCTTGTGCCCTTCGTCATCATCAGTGCACCAGCTACTACCTTCAAGAATCCATCTCTCATAGTGATTGTAAGCCCTTTGGATTATAGGACTCCTAATGAGATGAGATTTTTCTTTAAGCTTGGTATATAGTGAACTTTTGTCAAGACTTGGATTGAGCCATCATGATTCTTCAATTGGATTGAACCTATTTCCATGGTTTTACAAGCATTGTCATTGCCCATAAAAATAACTCCACGATCTAGCTCCTTGAAGCTAGAAAACCAGCCCTTATTAGGACACATATGATAAGTACAACCCGAATCCAAAATCCACTCATCTGATTGACATGTCAACGTCATGCCAACCAGACTAAATTCTGAATTCTCATCATGCTCGGCTACACATGCATCAAAAATAGCCTTGCCCTTTTGTAACTTAGGATAATTCCTTTTCCAATGCCCTTTCTCACGACAAAAAGCACATTCATCTTTGGCAGGCCTACCTTTAGATTTGCTTATTTTTTCAGGTTTACGGCTTTGTGAATGACCTCTTGCTGTCAATACTTCTGCAACTGTATCTCTGTGATCCTTTTTATCTTTATTTCTGGGCTCAGCATTATACAGTGCACTACATACAGCATCAAATATGACACTGTCCTTCCCATGAAGCAAAGTGGTAGTGAGATGGCCATATTCATCAGGAAGTGAATTCAACAGCAACAATGCCTTTTCTTCATCTTCAAATTTCTCATCCAAATTTAGCAAATCCGCTAATATTTTATTGAATGAGTTCACATGGTCATTCATCGACATACCAGGTGCATAAGTGAATCGATAGAGTTTCTTTTTCATATAAAGCCTGTTTTCAAGGCTTTTCTTCATATATTTTTCTTCCAATATCTTCCACAAATTCTGTGCTGATGTCTCCCTCATGACAGAGTACTTCTGATCTTTAGCCAGATATAGGTGAATAGTACCACATGCCTGTCTATTGATTTTTGTCCACTCCTTGTCATCCATCTTTTCAGGCTTTTCTTCTAGAGCGAGATCCAACTCTTACTGACATAAGACATCCAACACCTCACATTGCCACATACCAAAATTATTGGTACCATCAAATTTCTCCACTTCAAACTTTGCACAGTAGTACTTGCTGACGAAGATGACGACGACGCTTCTGCCATCTTTCTCAACCTAAAATAATCAGTGCCTTCAATAACTATTCACACTTGAAAAACAGTCTCTATAATGTTTATTTCGATTGAATAAATACACCAAGAAATTTCTCAGGAGAATAGAGGGGTCGCAATGGTCCCATTTAAAACCCAGACTCCTTAGACTCTTATCGTCTTGTTGACAGAACTTTCCTAGACATGCAAAAATACACACTAATTACAATAGACTGTTCTCCAAGTACAAATGGTCGTATCTAGTACCGTATCTACAAATAGTACCGTTTACCCCAAGTACGAACCTTTGGCTCTGATACCAATTGTTGTGCTGAAGCGTAGGTTGAGCAGATTACCAATTTATGGTAACTGTGACTTCTGGAGAAACGTAAATGTGATGTAAATAATTTCAAAGAAAATTGACACAATAATTTACGTGGTTCGATGTAAAGCCTACATCCACGAGCAAAGACTGGAAGATAATTTTACTAACAAATGAGAATTTACAAATTGGAAAAAACTCACAAAAACCCAATACGCCAATACAACCAAATGAATTCTCCTAGCACTCAAGTAGAAGCTCTCTCAACTCTCTCAATTACTTCACTTGCAATTGCTCTCAATTGTGGGATGCCTTAACAAATGAAGAACAATAGTTATTTATAGGAATGCATAGTAGCACTATTTCACCAAACCTTTAAAATTGTCAAAGTTTGGTTGGTGATTACCTAATTGAACAATTTTGGCCAAACTTTGAACATGTGCTTTGATTTGAATTTTTCAACAAAGGCCAATATAAAGATAAATTAAAAAGGGCTTTTGTCCATGTTTTGTTTGATGTTAGGATCTCTCTTTTCTTGTTTGGCATCTTGTGCCGATGTCTTTGGCTTTCTTTTCTTTTAATTAATTGAATTGATGAATAAACTTAAGAGTGGTCTAATAGAACAGTGGTAGAAGAGTTGTGTAGTCAGGAAGCAAGCAACTTGCAACTATAAGTGAAATGTATGTCCATTGACCATGCTTATTATCTTGCCGAAACAATTATACGATGTGATTAATCTGCTGGGGAAGGGAAAGCTCTTTGATGCTACTATCGATACCAAAGATTGAGATCTATTTGGATGTGAAAAGTACAAATCAAGAGCCATAATTAGAATACTACAATTAGAGAAGAAAAGGGTGATAGTCAGTACTTTTGTACCTTAAATTTTCACAAAAGAATTTTGACAATTAAACTTGCATTTTTCATTCATCTTTACCCATTCTAATTATATACGGTCATATGCTTTACTTATAGATTTAACAATGAAATTAACAACATGACTACTTTCGACATCTGAATTAGAATCTTCGTCACTCAACTTCACACTTGAAATTTTAACGTTATTAGGGGGAAGAATTTGTAAATCTTTCATCATTAGAATCTTTAAGTTTTAATATTTTGTCATGAACAAGTCCGCCAATAATCTCCTATGTGTATCTCACAGGATTCGTATTAAGTATGAAGAGCCAGTTACTAAATTTCCAAATAATAGTATCACAGATTAGGAGAATACTAACAAGAGAAAGAAAATCAACTGCAGAATAGTAAGTGCATATACACAGTTGGAATGGGTAACAACGATTACATTAACAATTACTTGTTGCCTCAGTTTCATCCTACTAGTCAGGTTTATGCATGAGAGCAATATGTAAATGTTCTTGTTTGACAATATTCTCAGTAATTAAAGGTCCTTACCTCTACTCCCCCCGTTGTGCAAATGCAAATAATTTCTTAAATAAACAGTAGTGGTAGAAACTTACAATTCTCTCAACCACTTGTTGCACTTCAGGGGTGTAACTTCCATCTTTTTTCTTGTGCGCCAATAACCAGGCCTCACTTCGGTCAATCTCTTGCTTAGAAACTCCGAGCTCCAACTTCTACAACATATCAATAAAATTAAATGCCCCACCCCAAATCATGGCCGCCAACTACCAGTAATACCAAACCCGATAGTTGAGCATTGTTTAAGGTTTTTCCATTGTGTAGAAACTTGACAATAAAGAACAAATATAAATGTACAAAAATGTGCATGGTGTTTCTTTGTAGATTAAGACAAGTACTGAAAATGATGAGAAAAATAAAGTTAAAGAAGTTGAAATTATTGAAATGGTCCTACCTATTCATATTGAAGATAAGAAGGTTGTGCTTAAAGAAGATTTAATTGAAAATGTAAAATCTATTGGAGAGCGCATTGAGCGACAATTAATGAAAGACAAGAGTTATTTGATTGTTGTTCGTTCTTGAAAGTCCTCGTAGCCTAGAAGAATGTATAAGCGAAGGAAATTATTGAAGTATGAATTCCTCAAAGTTTCGAGAAAGATTGATAAGAAAGATAATAAGTTTGAATTACAAGATGATTTGCTACTACACTACAAGTTTCATCCTCGAGACTATATCCAAACTAGAGGACGAGTTTCTTTTAAGAGAGGGAGACTGATGTATGATGTTTTTTAATTATTTTAGAATTTTAGAATTTTATATTCTATTTTAATTAGAGTTAATTAAGGAATGTGTCTTCATATTTTTATTTCTATTCTAATTATGATTTAGTTTCCCATTTTAAAATCTCTCATTTATAATTTCTTTAGAATTATTTATCAAATACCTCTGTTGAAGAGTCGTTTGGATTAAAGCATCATCTAATCTCACTTTATGCATTATCAAAATCCTCATTGAGTCATTTGAATTGGAACAGATCTAATCAAGCTTTGATTAGAGCATAAGCTAATCGTGTTAGCTTGGTCCAATTCTAGAACGATATCTAGTTTTTCTTATCCTATTAATTTTGCTTCCGCTGCGCCACTCGATCAATTGGTATTAGAGCTGTTCTGTGTGAATCGTAAAGCTTTTTAGGATACCTATAACCCATTCCTACTAATTTTATCATTAAAAAAATCCTTAAAATTGAAAACTTACCCCTAGCTGCCACCACGTAACTACTATAGCCAACCACAGATCCAGCCACCACCATTGCTTTTCAGCCTCCACTAACCAAAACATGACCAATCACCTTCCTCAAGCAGTGTATCCACCATAAAAATCATCGCTGTCAGAATTTATTATTGTCAACCACGATCACTACAAGATTTCTAAGCCTTCCCTGAATAAAATCCAATCACCAATCGCCAACAAACGCCGGCCAAATCGCCCTCCCAACCACCACAATCCACCGTAACTTCAAACCAATTTTTCGACCAACCCGCTGCGAATCTGGCTAACCCGCCATATTGTTCCTCACTACCAACTCTTTTAGATCTAACCACCTCCACACCAAATCATGGCCACCAACTGCCAACAGTACTAAACTTGATAGTTGAGCATTATTTAAGGTTTTTCCATTGTATAGAAACTTGACAATAAATGGCAAACATAAATGTACAAGAATGTGCATGATGTTTCTTTGTAGAATAAGACAAGTGTTGAAGATGATGAGAAAAATAAGGTTAAAGAAGTTGAAATGATTGAAATTGTCCTACTAATTCATATTGAAGACAAGAAGGTTGTGCTTAAAGAAGATTTAATTGAAAATGTAAAATCTATTGGAAAGCGCATTAAGCGACAATTACTGAAAGACAAGAGTTATTTGATTGTTGTTCGTTCTTGAAAGTCTTCATCGCCTAGAAGAATGTATATGAATTCCTCAAAGTTTCTGGAAAGATTGATAAGAAAGAAAACAAGTTTGAATTACAAGATGATTTGCTACTACACTACAAGTTTCATCCTCGAGACTATATTCAAACTAGAGGACGAGTTTCTTTTAAGAGAGGGAGACTGATGTATGACGTTTTTTTAAATTATTTTAGAATTTTAGAATTTTATATTCCACTTTAATTAGAGTTAATTAAGGAATATGTCTTCATATTTTTATTTCCATTGTAATTATGATTTAGTTTCCTGTTTTAAAATCTCTCTTTTATAATTTCTTTATAATTATCTATCAAATACCTCTATTGTAGAGTCATTTGGATTAAAGCATCATCTAATCTCACTTTATGTATTATTAAAAATCTCATCGAGTTATTTGAATTAGAATGGATCTAATCATGCTTCAATTAGAGCATAAGTTAATTGCGTTGGCTTGGTCTAGTTCTAGAATGATATCTAGTTTTTCTTATCCTATCATGCCAACAGTAGCTATGTTGGAGAATGCAAAGTAGTAGATAATATGACAGAAAAGACTCTAAGGATTCAAGCTGAAGTTGGAGCCCACTTAGAAGCAGCCAATGCAAAGTACAAGGTCGAAGCAGACAAGCACCATCGTAAGAAAGTGTTTGTTGTCGGCGATCTAGTGATGGCATACATGTAGCGGAGTCAATTTCCTAGCACTTACACTAAATTGGAGTAGTGCAACTATGGCTTTTTTGCGTGACTAGGAAAATTAATGATAATGTTTATGTACTTCAGTTGCCTGACAATTAGAATCTCTCTCACTCTTTCAATATAGCTGATTGGTTCGAATATCATCCCGATGATGAGAAGTTATACGAGCCCACAAGTTCTTTTCCAGGTGAAGGGAATTGATATAGGGAGTTATGTATCGTGAGCAAGGCACATTCCGAAGGGCTTAACTTTGGCTGTAGTTGTCTGTTTTAGACATAAAAGATATCATTTCAAAGCTTGCAATGAGATAAATAAAATGCAAATTAAGTTGTTCTAGTCCATGGTTGGCCCAAAAATTGCTTTTTTTTTCCTGGTCGTTTTAAGATTTTTTTTTCTATTTTTTCCAATTGTTCTAGGATTTTTACCTTTTTTTTTACAACTTGAATTTGGTTTCCCTTTTTTTTTTGTCTTTGTTATTTCGGATTGGTGAATTTCATTATAGAATAATAATTTGGGTTTGCCTATTTTGGTAAATTCGTAATATTTAGGTTTGTTATAATATAGATTCAAAACCTTAGTTTTTATTAATTCAGTTTTTCAATAAAATTTACATTATTCAGAAACTTTTGTTTCCATCTAAACAACCTTTACACTTCCATTTCATCATATTGAGATTAACAAAATGAAAATGGATGATACTGATACAGTGCTCTGTTATGTATGTTTACACACACATATACATATATATAGATATATTAATTGCAACAATGTGAAGCTCTTTTTATAATGTGTAAATAGCTTTTATAAAAAACACTCATTTACTACTTTTATAATGTGTAAAGCACTCCGCTCATCATAATTATAGTTATATTATGGAGTTTTTTAAACTGTAAATAGCACACCATATTAGCAAATTGAAAACAAATGCATCAATGCTACCGAGGCAAGGACTCTTTCACCAGTTGATTTTTAAGTCTTCAATTTAAACGCTTCATTGGTCTTATTTATATTATATGTTGCTTCATTAATTACTCATCTAGACATCTACCAGAGGGCTTAGTAGTTACAACAGATAAACTTTTATATATATTTTTTTTAATAGATGGAAACCTATTCGCCTTTTCAATTCTATAATTATATTTTTTGTTCCACTCTCGACGGCCATCACAAGTTGAGAAACCCACTGTGTTACTGAGAAATATTATTGCAACTTGCATCAACTTTGAGGCCTATGATGGCATGGGCTACTTGTTAGTTTCCAAAGGCATCAATTATTCTTTCATATCTACTACCAAAAAAAAGAGCTTTTAATACTATTTAAAATATCTCTTTTTTTTTTCACTCATCAATAGCCCATATTGGCAGAGCATTATATTTCAATTAAGAACAATGATATACATACCATAGTTAATAAAACATTTAGTACCACAAGGACCTATTTACAATGTTTGCTAAATTTCTTACATTATTATTAATTTTAAATAACTAGATAATTCACCCTTCCATCTTTTTTGGGTCTACATTTTAAAATTTTTAAAGTTGAAATTATATTTTTATATAAATCTAAATGACTATCATATTCATAGAGAGCTATGTATTCTAGATTAGATCCTGCATTTTCTATTATTTGTCTTTTGAGACATTGACCAAATTTTTTCTTTTAACTTATTAATATATATGTTTAAACTATCTTCCCAGATAAAGTACATTTCATCTAAGATTTCACAAAGATATCGTAAATGTAAATTCACCATTTTGAATTAAACAGTTCATATGATTATTATTGTTTTTCATTATAGATGATTTTGTGTCATGTTATTAGTTTTGCACCTTTATTGAATTATATCAAGGCTTACTATAATTGATTCTATTAAAGCTATTTTGTTTTCTTACTCAAGATAATCAAATATTTCATGCTCATTTTTTATGTTTATCATTTTCATGTTTCTATACCAAAGGTTTTTTAGATTTAAATGAATTTTAATCATAAAAATTGCATGATTGATTTGATATTCTTGACTAAAGTCTAAATTATCAATAACATGTATAAACTTAACCAAAACTCTTTCCATATATTATGAATTTTGAGTTACTTTTATCATTGTATATCTCATAAAATTTTAAAAATAATCAAGGCCCAACATTCTTCCATTTGTTGCTAAATATAAGAAGATAGATCAAGATTACCAACCAAAGTTTTATCTCGCTGCTGAGATAGATGCGCTATTTGTCTCCAACTGTAGAGAGGTCAAAGATCAGCACCACCATAGCTCCACACATCTTATAAAATCACTTCCTCGACTATTCCATGTGACCTAACACAACACACTACTCCATAGCTTAAAAAGATTTTCCTGAGTGATTTCCTTGCAAGTGTCTCTGGAAGAGTGTTTAGCAATATGAAATCTTTTTTATTTAATACAAGTATTGGCATGTAGGTTTCTTGATATTTTTCAAAGTATATAAGATATATAACATAAATAATTTTACTCAAAGAGTTTTTATTTATTTTATCATTGAAATTTTTACGAGTGTACAGATGAGATTTGTTGAGAGATTAGGGATGAGAAAAAATCGATGCCCTTTCTCTCTTATTATTTATTTATATACTAGAAGAGATAAGGTTATCTCTTATTTACATGACATTTGTTATTTGTTTGAAGTATATTTTGGATAGATAAGGTGACCTCTGTCTTTTTATTTGTTGTTTTCTCTTTCTTCTCGTGGTAGACAACTTTTTTTTCTTGAGATAAATATTTTGATAAACTTCGTACTTTCTGTTCTATCGTTTTATGACTTACTGATGCTAGCATCTTTTATCTTTTGAAGTGATCCATATCCTGTCACATTCCTATTATTAGTTCTTCATCTACTGACATATCTTCACTAGACTCTTCTTTGGATTTTTCGTAGCAAAAACCACAAGATGATTAATGCTTTAGCACCTTACATATCTTGTGGTGTGTTATCAGGCTTGATTCCATAAGATTTTCATATATCATCTTTTTCTTTATCTTTATCTCTTGTTTTGCTAAAATACTTTCTTTACTACTCATAAAAAAGAATATATGTCCTTTTGTGACTTCGTGGAGCCACACTTTCTCCTTACTGATCCTCTCGAGTTGTTCATAGAGGACTTTCATCCTAATTAATCTTTTGCTATTGAGAGTTCTAGGTACAAACAAATTAGGATCATAATCACTATAAACCTGATCTAAATCAACTATTGGACTAATTTTCTTGCTACTAATTCTAACTTGAATCATGTGTTGAGCTGGAAACCACTTGTTATCATAATATTTAGGACAAGCAGTGAGAAATTTATGAATAATTGTTTCTTTTGTCTTGTTTATCCTTTTGAGGTCAATCAAAACTTCTTTTATCTTTTTCGTAGTAATTCTAATTCCGTGCAATCTTTATTAACATATATGAGGTTAAGAAAACCATATTAAAATTTATCTTTTTATTAACATAATGTCAGACAAATTAGTTTCAAGAATTAAATTATCACTGTATATAGGAAATCCTAATTTTAGTAGATTTTTTAATTTTTCTTTTAATCTTTTAACAACCTTGGTATGAAGCTCTTCCCAAGATTTGGTATTATTCTTTTTTAATAATCCTTGCAAAGGTTGTTTTTCTTTTGCTAAGTTTTCTATAAAACCTTCAGCATAATTAAGGCATTCTAGAAATCTTTGAACTTGTTCCTTAGATTTTAATTCATCTAGAAATAAATATATTTTTTAATAAATATGAGGTTGCATCTCTATTCATGTTTAATCAATAATTAACTCTAGAAACCCTATTCTACGTTTATTATTTCAGCTTTCTTTTTACAAAGTAATATTCCATGTTCCTTACATTTTTCTGCAAAAAAAAAAAAAAAACTAAATGATTAATATGATCTACTTCATTATTTGAAAATATTAATATATCATCTACATAAACAATGCAAAATTCATAAAATTCTTTAAAGATTTTATCCATCCTTTTTTAAAATATTTTTGGAGCATTTTTTAATCCAAAAGACATCATAATCCATTCCTACTGTCCTTGAGCTATACTAATGTAACATATGCAGTTGTTTTAGCTATTTATATAAATAATTAATTTAAGAGGGGGTTTATGTGATAAATTAAGAGGGGGTTTATGTGATATATCATGAGGGGGTATAGTTGATATTTTGATGGTGTTTATAAAAAGAGAAAATCGGGTGAATTTTTGGAGAGAAACCTTGAGAGAGAGTGGCTGACCCGTTTGACCCGACCCAGACCCGCGAGTTTGAGCTGGCCGTAAGTCCCTATTCCGACCACCCCACTGGACGAGCTTGGTATCAAATCGAAGCATACAAGACAGTGAACGTTCCCTTGCCATCCCCCCCACCTAGAAACGTCGAGAACGCCGTCGAACGGGAGCGCGAAACTCGTGCACGAACCCGTCACGATTTGGCTGTGTTTTCGCCGGATTTTGGCGACGCCACCACTTGGGTTTTGTTCTCCACCTTGCCCTCTTTCATTCCCGACCAGCCATCGGCATCGAGGAGGCCGTTTTCCCACCGATCGACCACCCTAAGTGCCGTGGCTTCACGAGCTCGATCCGGCTTCACCGCCGCTCGTGGGAGGACACCACTGGCACCGTTGGACTCACCTCGATGAGAAGTGTCTAGGCCAAGCTTCCCCACTGCCATTGGGTGAATTCCGATTAACGTTGACTGTAGGGGCATTTTGGTAATTTCATGTGTTGAGGGTAATTTCGTAATTTCTAGCTTTGAGGGTGATTTTGTAATATGAATTGAGGATATATTGGCAATTTTATGATGTTGACGGTAAATTAGTAAATTATGAAATTGAGGGTAGTATAATTTCGGATTATATTAGTAAATTACGAATACGGGATTATTACGGTAAGCCGGGAAGATTGAGAGTTGTAATATTAGGACGAATATTTATTTTAAGCGTTATTTTTGTGACATTAGTTCGAATTATAATTATGGAAAGTAATTGTGTCGTTTCTGTAAATTAGGTGGATCTGCGGGCGAGAATCTACCTGCGGACTTGGGTGATAGCCGAGTCTAAAATTGTCACTGTGAGTGGAATATATTAAAATTATTTGATTTTTATATAGTAAGGCTTCTTTATGAATTGAATATTTAAAGTGCTTCCATTAAATGGTTTTCCGAAATAAATGTTTATTGCGTATAAATATTGTGTTAAATTATATTTATTCATTTATGCTCCGTATCGATTTTTAAATGGTAAAAGAGATGATTAATTTCAGAACATGTTTTAAAGTGCTTTTATGTGTATTTCGAGCATGATTTTAAGAGTATATGATTGATCCTGTGTATGATTTAAAATGTATATACATTGCATTTTGAGCATGATTCCAAATATATATATATATGTTGATTTTGAACATGATTTAAAGAGTATATAATGGATCTTGGGCATGAGATATATTGATTTCAAGTATGATTTAAAGCATGATTTAAAGTGTCTATATATAATGATTTCGATCATGATTTTAAGTTTTAAGCAAATACCCGTTCCCTCTAGATGAGATGAGATAGTAGGCCTTTAGGGCCCGTCTGAACACACATAGAGGCTTTGGGCCGTGTGTTTGGGCGCTTTCGCCCTTTGGGGGCATATGCATGCAGACAGATATTGAGATATGAGACCGGATGGTCCGGACACGATGTCGCGGGATAGCGCATCATAGCACGTCCGTTGAGATCCGGGGTATGAGTTTTGCTGATAAGCATGAGATGGTACGTCCTTTCGTCTATTCGTGTAGCTCCGGGCATGATGGTACTTAGATAGTACATCATTGCCGTTCGTTGTAGTTCGGATGAGACAAGATTATCCCCTGGGTATTTGTTTAAAGATATTTGATTTACTTAATGTTTGATATTTTAGTTTGAGATGATATTTCAATATAAGATATTTTTTTATTGATTTTGTGACAGTATCAGTTTTGCTTATGTTCAGAATATGATTGAATTGAAAGTAATTTTACATTTAAATAATTATTTGAGAAAAGTAATTATACAAGTGATGCATTTCTTTTTAAAAAGTATTTTAAATTTTAAAAGCTATTATCCACTCACTGAGTTCACTGAGTTTTATACTCATTCCTATTTTATTATATTTTCCCCGGGAGATTACTAGTACAATGATTAACCTAGCGATTGTACATAGTTGGAGTCATTTGTGCCACTGAGGTTGTTTGAGGATATAGAATAATTATTTTCTTTTAGTTAATGTATAATTATCATGTTTTGGAATTATATTAGGGATGTGATATATGAACTATGAAACGTGTGTATTATTGGATATGTTATCGGATGAGATTGGATTGATGCAGTTGATGTTTAATAAATGATTTGGGAGTGCTTGTGTTGTAATTGCAGGTTTGGGAATGTTATATATGTAGGGGAGGTTTTGCCGAAATTTCGATAGAATTCTCATTAATACGATTTTTAATATTTGAGTTTAGATTCTCAAGATAGATCGCCTTTGGGAATGGGGCGGGTCGTCTCAGTTGGTATCAGAGCATGGTTTTAGATTCTGTAGACTTTAATTGTTTAGGAAGAATAAGTTTATAATTTTGATAAGGAGGAATTTATATTTTATAGGCAGCATCATGATTCGTCGTAGTGCTAGCGTGGCCGTACACGGTCAGTAGCTGGGTTGACTCCTAGTGTTGTACCTAAGGGGCAAGTGAACATCTAGAATCTTCGACGCATGGGGTTGCACAACAAGCTCCTGAAAATGCTCTAAATATTGAGCAGTCATTTGATCGGCTAGCTCAGATTATGACTACAGCTATCCAGAATCAAGCTCAATCATAGGCTGGTAGTTATAACACCATAGAGCGTGTAAAAAGCTTAGGAGTTAAAAGCTTTAATGGTACTGGAGAGCCACTTGAGGCCGAGTCGTGGCTTGTCAAGCTAGAGCGTATTTTTGCAGTGATGAAGTGCTCAGCGGAGGATAAGTTAACATTTCCCACTTTTCTACTTGAGGATAGAGCTTATCACTGGTGGCAGACTGTGGAAGGACGGTATCATGGGCATGCTGATATTACTTGGGACATATTCCGTAAGGAATTTTATGCTCATTATTTTCTAGTGGTCCAGGGCTCGACGACAGTGGAAGAGTATGATACGAAGTTCATGGAACTTTCTTGATTTGCTATGTCTGTGGTATGTGATGAGAGAGAGAGATGTAGACGATTCGAGGAGGGTCTCCGATTTGAGATCCGCACTGTTGTAACTACATCGAGATACACCGAGTTTGTAGAGGTAGTTGAAGCAGCCAGGAGGGTTGAGCACAGTATTACGGAGGGACGTAAACTTCAAGCATTGAAGCAGAAACGGAGCCAGATCTGGACAGATGGTGGCTCTAGTAGTAGACCACCTAAGCGAGGGAACATTGATACGGAATATTTTGAGGGCACTCAGAGGAGTTAGAGTATAAGCATCAGGGGAGACCCGAGGCAGACTATCAGCCATGGCTCAGTGCAGCAGTCGGTGGGAAGTAATGCCAGGAGTTAGGGACAGTATGACAAGAGTAAAGGGGGATACCGTGATGATCGTTCTAGGGGTGCTCAGCCTAATTCTTGCTCTGTATGTGGTAAGAACCATTCGGGATAATCCTGCACGAGGGACATTTTTTCAGTATCAACCTTACACTAGACAGACTCAGGGCCAGAGAGGTGTGCAGATAGGTGATTCTACATCGACTGGTAAGATTCAGGCGACTGCTTCAGCTCAGAGAAATCAGCCTAGTTGACCTCATACTCAGGCTCGAGTTTTTGCTTTGACACAGCAGGAGGCACGTGCTACACCAGATGTTATTTTGGGTATATTATCTATCTTTGGCTGTGAAGCACATATTCTTATTGATCTTGGATCTACACATTCTTTTGTTTCCCGTACATTTGCTAAACATGTAGAGCGAGAGCCTGAAGCATTAAATTGTGAATTAGTTGTTAGTACACCTACGGGAGAGTCACCTCTTGCCAAGAGTGTGTATCGGAATTGTGTGATTAGAATGGGTGAGCAGGAATTTGAGGCGAATTTGATTGTTATTGATATTCGTGATTTCGATGCTATTTTGGGTATGGATTGGCTTGCATCTCATTATGCTACGGTGGATTGTTTCAAGAAGGAAGTTGTGTTTAATAAGCCAGGGAAAAATGTGGTGAAATTTTGTAGGGAGCGCAAAATTTTACCCTCATGTGTCATTTCCGCCATTAATGCGAGACAGTTGCTTAGAAAAGGATGCTTAGCTTACTTGGCATATGTGGTGGACACAAAAGTTCAAGAGTTGAATTTGGAGGATATTCCAGTAGTCCAAGAGTTCCCAGATGTATTTTCGGATGAACTACCGGGGATGCCACCTGATAGAGAGATTGAGTTTTCCATCGACTTAGTTCCTGGAACATCTCATATATCTATGGCACCGTACAGAATGGCCCCAACAGAATTGAAGGAACTTAAGGTTCAACTACAGAACTTAGTGGATAAAGAGTTTATCAGGCCTAGTGTTTCCCCTTGGGGAGCTCCCGTTTTGTTTGTAAGAAGAAGGATGGTACACTCAGACTTTGTATTATCTATCAGTAGTTGAACAAGGTTACAATACGCAATAAGTATCCACTTCCACGTATTGATGACTTGTTTGACCAACTTCATGGGGCTAAGGTATTTTCTAAGATCGACTTGCGATCGAGATATCATCAGCTTAGAATTAAAGAGGACAATATTCCTAAAACAATATTCAGAACCCGATATGGACATTATGAGTTTTTGGTGATGTCGTTTGGGCTGACTAATGCTCCAGCAGCTTTTATGGATCTCATAAATAGGGTATTTCACCAGTATTTAGATCAATTTGTAATTGTGTTCATCGATGATATTTTGGTGTATTCCCGAAATGAAGAAGAGCATGCTGATCACTTGTGGAGGGTTCTGCAAACTTTGAGAGAAAAACAGCTTTATGCTAAGTTCAGTAAGTGTGAGTTCTGGTTGGACAGGGTGACATTTTTAGGCCACGTGATATCAGTTGAGGGCATTTATGTCGATCCTAAAAAGATTGAAGCAGTTGTGAAATGGGAACGACCTACAAATGTCACAGAGGTTCGGAGTTTCCTTGGTTTGGCAGGGTATTATCGTCGATTTGTAGAGGGATTCTCTAAGATTGCCACTCTACTAACGCAATTAACCAGAAAGAATGCCAATTTCCAGTGGAATGATGATGTGAAAAGAGTTTTCAAGAACTCAAGACACGTCTTACCTCAGCACCATTTCTTACACTTCCATCGGGCAAGGAAGGGTTTGTGGTATACAGTGATGCCTCCAGGCAAGGATTGGGTTGTGTGCTAATGCAACATGAGAAAGTAATAGCTTATGCTTCCAGACAACTTAAAAAGCATGAGCAAAGTTACACAACATATGACCTAGAGCTGGCAGCGGTAGTGTTTGCACTTAAAATATGGAGACATTATTTGTATGGGGTCACTTGTCAAATTTTCAATGATCATAAAAGTCTCAAGTATTTGTTTACTCAAAAAGACTTAAATTTGAGACAGAGAAGATAGATGGAACTAATTAAGGATTATGAATATACTATTGATTATCATCCTGGCAAAGCGAATGTGGTGGCTGATGCATTGAGTAAGAAATCTTCTGGTTCTATGGCTCATATGCGAGTGGCCAGTACACCTTTGTTGATCAAGTTGTGATCTTTGGGAGTTGAGTTGAATGCCAATAACTGCGGAGCTTTGATAGCTAATTTTCAAGTTAGGCCGACTTTGATTGACAAAGTCCATCGGATGCAAGCACAGGATCCCCAGTTAATAAAGTTGATAGAGGATGTGCAAAAAGGTTTACGAACCGATTTCATGGTGAGGGATGATGGAGTTTTAGTCATGGGTAATAGATTGTGTGTACCAGATATTGAAGAGCTAAAGAGGGAGATCATGGAAGAAGCTCATTGCTCAGCTTATGCGATGCATCCCAGAAGTACGAAGATGTACCATACTTTAAGGGACCATTACTAGTGGCAAGGTATGAAAAGAGAGATTGCAGAATTTGTTTCTCGATGTTTGGTTTGTCAGCAGGTGAAAGCCGAACATCAGAGACCTGCAGGGTATTCCCAGCCGCTTCCTATTCCCGAGTGGAAATGGGAGCATATTATTATGGACTTTGTATCGGGACTTCCGCGTACCCAGCGTGGACATGACCGTGTTTGGGTGGTTATGGATAGACTTACAAAATCTGCTCATTTTCTACCATTCAAAATCACTTATTCAATGGATAAGTTGGGGAGTCTTTATGTAGCGGAGATAATTCGTCTTCATGGAGTACAGTATCTATTATTTCAGATAGAGATTCTCAGTTTACTTCGAAATTCTGGACTAGCTTGCAAAATGCTTTAGGTACGAAGTTGAATTTTAGTACAGCATTTCATCCTCAGACTAATGGCCAGTCAGAACGTACCATTCAAACTTTGGAGGATATGCTGCGAGCATGTGTTATGGAAATCAAGGGTAATTGGGACATTTATTTACCTTTGATGGAGTTTGCGTACAACAACAGTTATTAAGCTAGCATCAAAATGGCTCCATATGAGGCTCTGTATGGACGAAAATGCAGAACTCCAGTATGTTGGGATGAAGTTGGTGAGCGAAAGTTATTTGGCCCAGAATTGGTTCAGGATACTAATGAGCGGGTACAACTTATTCGGGATAGATTAAAAGTGGCTCAAGATAGACAGAAAAGCTATGCGGATAAGCGTAGGCGGGAACTGGAATTCAGTGTTGGTGATCGAGTGTTCTTACAGATATCTCCTTGGAAGGGAGTACTTCGCTTTGGGAAGCGTGGGAAGCTCAGTCCACGTTACATTGGGCCATATGAGATCATAGAGTGTATTGGTCCATTGGCTTATCGATTAGCTCTACCACCTGAGTTGTCCAGAATCCATAATGTGTTTCATGTTTCAATGCTTTGAAAGTACATGTATAATCCGAGTCATGTTTTATCGAAGCAACCGATTCAGTTGAAGGAGGACTTGACTTACGAAGATGAGCCAGTTGAGATACTAGAAGGAAAGAACAAGGTGTTCAGTTCGAAAACCATTCCTTTGGTAAAACTGTTGTGGAGGAATCACTCAAAGGAAGAGGCTACCTGGGAATCCGAGGACTTGATGCCAGCTCAAAATCCTCATTTGTTTCTACCTGGTACGTAAATTTCGAGGACGAAATTTTTATAAGTGGGGAGGATTGTAACATATGCATTTGTTTTAGCTATTTATGTAAATAATTAATTTAAGAGGGGGTTTATGTGATATATCATGAGGGGGTCTAGTTGATATTTTGTGGGTGTTTATAAAAGGAGAAAATCGGGTGAATTTTTTGAGAGAAATCGTGAGAGAGAGTGGCTGACCCGTTTGACCCGACCCAGACCCGCGAGTTTGAGCTGGCCGTAAGTCCCTATTCCGACCACCCCACTGGACGAGCTTGGTATCAAATCGAAGCATACAAGACAGTGAACGTTCCCTTGCCATCCCCCCCACCTAGAAACGTCGAGAACGCCGTCGAACGGGAGCGCGAAACTCGTGCACGAACCCGTCACGATTTGGCTGTGTTTTCGCCGGATTTTGGCGACGCCACCACTTGGGTTTTGTTCTCCTCCTTGCCCTCTTTCATTCCCGACCAGCCATCGGCATCGAGGAGGCCGTTTTCCCATCGATCGACCACCCTAAGTGCCGTGGCTTCACGAGCTCGATCCGGCTTCACCGCCGCTCGTGGGAGGACACCACTGGCACCGTTGGACTCACCTCGATGAGAAGTGTCTAGGCCAAGCTTCCCCACTGCCATTGGGTGAATTCCGATTAACGTTGACTGTAGGGGCATTTTGGTAATTTCATGTGTTGAGGGTAATTTCGTAATTTCTAGCTTTGAGGGTGATTTTGTAATATGAATTGAGGATATATTGGCAATTTTATGATGTTGACGGTAAATTAGTAAATTATGAAATTGGGGGTAGTATAATTTCGGACTATATTAGTAAATTACGAATACGGGATTATTACGGTAAGCCGGGAAGATTGAGAGTTGTAATATTAGGACGAATATTTATTTTAAGCGTTATTTTTGTGACATTAGTTTGAATTATAATTATGGAAAGTAATTGTGTCGTTTCTGTAAATTAGGTGGATCTGCGGACGAGAATCTACCTGTGGACTTGGGTGATAGCCGAGTCTGAAATTGTCACTACGAGTGGAATATATTAAAATATTTTTTTTTTATATAGTAAGGCTTCTTTATGAATTGAATATTTAAAGTGCTTCCATTAAATGGTTTTCCGAAATAAATGTTTATTGCGTATAAATATTGTGTTAAATTATATTTATTCATTTATGCTCCGTATCGATTTTTAAATGGTAAAAGAGATGATTGATTTCCGAACATGTTTTAAAGTGCTCTTATGTGGATTTTGAGTATGATTTTAAGAGTATATGATTGATCCTGTGTATGATTTAAAATGTATATACATTGCATTTTGAGCATGATTCCAAATATATATATATATGTTGATTTTGAGCATGATTTAAAGAGTATATGATGGATCTTGGGCATGAGATATATTGATTTCAAGTATGATTTAAAGCATGATTTAAAGTGTCTATATATAATGATTTCGATCATGATTTTAAGTTTTAAGCAAATACCCGTTCCCTCCAGATGAGATGAGATAGTAGGCCTTTGGGGCCCGTCTGAACACACATAGAGGCTTTGGGCCGTGTGTTTGGGCGCTTTCGCCCTTTGGGGGCATATGCATGCAGACAGATATTGAGATATGAGACCGGATGGTCCGAACACAATGTCCCGGGATAGCGCATCATAGTACGTCCGTTGAGATCCGGGGTATAAGTTATGCTGATAAGCATGAGATGGTACGTCCTTTCGTCTATCCGTGTAGCTCCGGGCATGATGGTACTCAGATAGTACATCATTGCCGTCCGTTGAGGTCCGGATGAGACAAGATTAACCCATGGGTATTTGTTTAAAGATATTTGTTTAAAGATATTTGATTTACTTAATGTTTGATATTTCAGTTTGAGATGATATTTCAATATAAGATGTTTTCTGATTGATTTTGTGACAGTATCAATTTTGCTTATGTTCAAAATATGATTGAATTGAAAGTAATTTTACATTCAAATAATTATTTGAAAAAAGTAATTATACAAATGATGCATTTCTTTTTAAAAATTTTTTTATATTTTAAAAGCTACTATCCACTCACTGAGTTCACTGAGTTTTATTATACTCATGCGGTTGATGTTTAATAAATGATTTGGAAGTGCTTGTGTTGTAATTGCAGGTTTGGGAATGTTATATATGTAGGGGAGGTTTTGCCGAAATTTCGGTAGAATTCTCATTAATATGATTTTTATTATTTGAGTTCAAATTCTCAAGATAGGTCACCTCTGGGAATGGGGCGAGTCGTCTCAACTAAAGACAGTAAGTGGTATACTATCTTCTTCAAGCTTAATTTGCCAAAATATGTATTTACAGTCAAATTTGCTAAATATATTTTTGTTAATTACAGAAGTAATTAATGTATCTTTATGAGGTAAAAAGTATCCATCAAACTTAGTATATTTATTCAACTCTTTATAGTTAATAACCATATAAGCTTTTGCTTGCTTAATCTCTATATGATTCCTAACCATAAATGTTAGACTACTATGTGGACTTTTAGATTCTCTAATAATTTTGAGATCTAAGAGTTCTTTAATTTGTTTATCAAATTCTAATCTATCTTCTTGCCCATATATTATTGGCTTTACTCTTATGATTATGTTTGAATCTTTTAATTCAATCTTAGCATAGGTTTTATTAACTTTCCATAATTGAATTGGATTTTCACCAAAGCTTTTATCAAGATTTTCTAAGATTTTTTCATAATCTGTCATGATTTGATAATTTTTATATTAAAATCACCACGCTGACTACTTCGAAAATATAATTTTTTAGTTGTTCGCCTAATGGGATTATAAATCTGAGGTATTGTAATTGAATGATTACATTCCGTTTTAAGAGTAATTGTTTCGTTAGTCATTACATAAATGAATTGTCGAAGAAAATTAACTTATAAATGTGTATCTACTCCCATATTGTCATAAGGCCATCATATTGGCATACTTAATATATAATCATTAATTTGAATTAAGGTTTTGATTCTACATGTTCCAAGAGAAATTTGTTCTCCATTTATACCTTGTCCTGTTAAAGGTTTATAATTTTTCCAATAAAAATATTGGATAAATTCTTGAATTAGCTAAACTAACTCGTAAACTAGTATCAATTAAAGCTTGGAACCATTCAGGCTTATGGTCATAATATAGTATGATCACTTTTATATATACTATAAAAGGATTAGACATATTTTGACAGTGTTTGTTTTACTTCTTCAATGGTTATTAATATCTCTCTATCTCCTATATATTGAGGTGAAATATTTTTAAGAAAGTTCATCCCTATTAACAAAATACTTATTCCTGTTTTATATTATTGTTCTATGAAGAAAAGAAAGATAAATTCTATTTATTTAATTTTTAATGGTATCTCTCAATATTGACTTAGAGTCTTCATTTCTCATTAAATCCTGCGTATGTAAATGGTTCAATTAATATTTTTCATTTTAAATATTTAATCATTTTAGAGTTTACATATGATTTTACAGCTCCTTTATGCAAGATGCCAAAAGTTTCTTGCCAAGACTTCTCATTATTGTACTCCATCTTCATTTTTTTTATTTTGATTATTTTTTCTAACTGTTGTCAGAACTTCATGTATTATGGAGGTATCACTAGATAGCTACATCTAGTAAAAATTTAAGTACTATTTAATTCTGAATCCGTTCTAGGTATAGAATATGATCTTCTCCCTCTTATAATTATTCTACCTTCTCGTGAATATTCTATATTTTTGGAGGTATTTCCTCTAATCAGAGTAAGTTAACTACTTAAATCCATTTCCTATTTCTCTAGTAAATCAATTTCTCTTAATATTTCAGATGATTGTATTTTTTCAACTTTACTAAAAAATTTGTCTATTTCTACAAATTCTTTATCAACAAACATTTCACTGTTAGCTGAATTTATCAATGCATATGTTATGCTATATGGATATGATCCATCATGCATTATGTCAAAATATTTGAAATTATGACTTAAGGTTAAAGTTTTGTTTATATTTTTTTCTCTAAGACTTATAAAATATTTAGGATATATTTTAAATATTAACTTTTTATAGCTAAGATTTCCTTGTATTATTCCTAGGAGTGCATGCTTTCGATCTTTTATCCTATTATCCAATACAGTTAAATTAATTGGACTATTCTTCTCTAAAATGTTATTTTATAATTTGGATTCTTCCAATGTGAATATATCCAATTTTAGACCTATCGCTAGATTTAATTCTATCAAATTTTTCTTCTATATTTGATTTTTTTTAAAAAAAGGAATATTTGTATTTCCTTGTGCGTACTGAATTTCTATTGATTTTTTCCTTATAGTAGCACTGAAATATATTATATTTCTTTTTTTGATCATATTAGTAATTCCTTGTGACCGAAGTCATAGATGTTTCCAATCCTTTTATATCAAAAATTAATTCTTTATTAAAAGAACCTTGTTCTTCTAATTCTTCATCTTGATATAAATCTTTATTATATATTTCTTCTATACTCATTCTGAACCAAAACTACTTATAGTTTCATTAGATAGATAATATATGCTATCATTATCACTAATATCTTCGCTATTAGTGATTAATTCTAATTCATTTAGTTCTTCAAATATTTTAATATTTGCTTTATTTTTCTTATGATATTCATTTGCATAATGGCCTTCTTTACTACATAACCAACATTTACATTTTTTAGGTTTTTTTTCCCTTCGATTTTCTCATATATTTATTTTTCCTAAAGAATTTTTTATATTTATTTTTCTTATAATATTTTTTATTTTTTTAAAGAATTTTTTCTTTTTAAATTTTTTTCTATGTTTAAGGTTTTATCTAAACAACCAAATCATAGTTGTTCTTCAAACTTTGAACAACATAATCCTCGATTTCGCTTTTTCATCAATCTTCTATCCCTTATTTCAGAGCACTATTGATTTATCCTATTTTGTGCAAACTTGATTCTATTACCTAGAGTATCAGTGTTTATACTATCTTCATATTCTTTTATGTATTATTGCATAATCCTTTTTCCCCATGGGTCTAGGATCGTTACAAAATATAAGCTGTTAAAATACATTATTGTATTATTTTCTTCATGAAATTCACATTTATAATATAATTATTCAAAGCTACATGTGTAAGTTTCTAAGTAACATATATTACATATCTCAAGGCTAGTTAGTTTCATCATATTTTCCATTCTTTTTCTTTGTAAATTCACATTCGGTTCCTCAATCTTCTCCTAAAAATTCTCTTCTTATTTCTCATTCAAACTTATTCAAAACTCGATCTAAAGTTTCATTGTCATTAGTATTATCTTCGTATAATATCTTATCTTTATTATTATTATTTAATCCCATAAACCATTGCACTACAATTCTTGTAAATGAAGTTTTAAGGAATTCTATAGCTCTATTTCTATTAAATCCATTAAATGCAAGTGCAATTTTCATAGATTTGACCCAATCCATTAAAATTTTATCTCTATCATTGGAATAATCTGGATCTAACCATATTCTATCATGATTGATTAGCATTTTTTTATATTCCTTTGGAGTTTTATATTCTCTTTTATGTTTGCTTGTCATGAAATATTGACTTTGTTGTCTTTCATTTGTTGGTATCTCTTTTCTAGCATAAGAAACTCTATTGCTAGATTCACCTTGTTCAAAGACTCTTAGCTTTGTTTCATTTATCTTTAGATGTTCAATTCTTTTTTTTTATATATTGTAAATTAATAAATACATCCACATCTTCATTTGTTTAAGAAGATTTTTCATCTTTATCAGATAGTTATTTTAATCCATTATTAGTATTTTCACCTAGCATTCTTAAACTTATTAATTTTTTATTTACCTTTATTTTATTAAATATTGGCCGTATCATAGGTTGAATTTCAACATTTTTATTTTCATTATAGTATATTATTGTATCCTGTAGAATTTTATTTTATTTTTGAATTATCATTAGTAATTCTTCCATGTTATTAATAATTTTTGGACTTCAATTTTCTTGAAGTTCCCCATGAATATTTATAGCAAATTTATTACCTAATTGCTCAATAATTTTTTCAATCCTCTTTAATTAAATTTCAATATTATTTAATCTTATGTCTAATGAATTTCTGTTTATTATATTTATGATATCCCGTTTTCATATATTTTGATTTTCAATTTTAAAGTCTTAAATAATAATTTGTTTAACTTGATTAAATTCTTTACTCATTTGATTTCATAATATTTTAATATGATTTATATTTTCATTATTAAAATCTTTAATCTTTAGTGTTTCATTAATACTTTCTATATCATTTATAGTTAGGTTAGGAATACCTAATCTATTTAATAAATATAGAGAAATCTAGTTTGACTTATTATCCCCCCATATATTTGAATCATTAATTAGATCCAAAAGGTTGAATTATTCTATAAGTAGATCCTTTCTGTCTATAACTAGGTGGAAACCTACTAGTTTCTATGTTTTGTGAAATTCCTAATGGTTCAACTAATTTATTCATAATATCATATGCATAGTATTTCATTACATTCTATTAAATATTTATAACATATAATGTCTCTTATTTTTTCAGGCATATGATTTTTCTCTAAACCTTCGTTTATTAAGCAGAGTTTATACATAAATAAATATTTATATCTTAATAGCATATTGCTAGAAGGACGATTTTTACTTCTAATCCTTTTATTGATCAAATTATATTTTTCTCTCTACATAACTGATAAAAGTCTATTACAATCTATTACAAGATTATCATGATAATTTTCACCATGATTAATATTCCATTGTTTCCAAGAAAAATTATTCTTATAAACTTCTATTCTTATTTTATCCAGTAAAAGTGAATCTATGTTTAAATTTCTATTTTTTATTATTATAAGCTCTCCAATTCTAAACTCATGAGCTTTTGATAAATACAATTGATTTAACTGTTTAATATCTAAAAGTCTTCTTTTAGAAGAATAATATTGCATATGTGTAGTAATATTATTTATCATAGTATGATTATTAATCATTAAATTATTTTCAAAGTCCCATATTATAAAAACAATAGATTCCATTTTTAATTTATTGAACAAAAAACTTGGCTCGGATACCAATTTGTAGAAATCCAAAAAAATAAGGCAAACAAAAGATGATGAAAGGTGTAAATGATTAATTTTTAATCTTTTAAGAAAATTTTATAATTTTGATAAATCAAAGTGCATTGTTTTTGCTTAAGTGTGGTCCTAAGTGGGTAAGAATTCTTTTTCTTCAATTAAATGCATCAACTTACCATCAATTATTGATACATTGAATGAGTATTTTATTTCCAAATTAAAATATACCACAGTTTCAAAGTAACTGAATATGCTTGTGATTCGATACAAATTTTTTCTACCAAGTGAACCGTTTGATTTTTTCTTTCTTTTACTTATCGACAACTTTGGCCCGTACTAGCAGCTACAAAGAAAATTAAATAGAGTATTTGTTACCATATTAAAATATATCATATTTCATAATAATTAAACAGCTTTAGCCCATATCGGCCAGGCGTAGGATTCAATCAAATGCATCCAACTTACCATCAATTATTCATGAGTTGAATAAGTGTTTATTTCTGCAATAAAATATATCATACTATCAAAGTAATTGATTATGGTCATGAAATACATATATATATATGTACCCAAAAGGAAGTTGTACACCACAACTTTTGGATACACACACACACACTTTAATAAGGTCTAAAAGTTGTAACTGACTTCAAAGTCAAAATTATAATAAAAATTTGAATTCCTTTCGATTCTTCAGACTATTTTCTTCTCCATAAGTTGAACTTCCGTAGACCTCAAAGAAATTGAGGAATGTTGATGCAGTTTTCCCGCATGCCTTCAAACAGTGCCTTGAACCTTCTGCTCGCGACTAGCTCGAGCTCGAGCTCGAGCAGGACTGTCTCCTTCTTCCTATTCCACTGTCTTTTCCAGAACAGAGATCTTCCAGACCTGTACTCATAGAAAACAGGGTTAGGGGTTGCCGGGCGTGTTCCGGCGAAAACCCTCCAACGCTCAAGTCAGTAATCGGGTTGTTTTTTATGGTATCTCCCTTAGTCAAGGAGACCGGAAAGGTGAAAGGGATATTTTTTGCCCTCCCTTTTGAATAAATATAGGGTCTTTTTTTTTAGAGAATCAATGTAAGGGAAGTCAGAATAGGAAGAACTTGTATAATTTTCGGAACCATTGTGAATGAATTTTTCCAACCCCTGTAACGTATCCGTTTGTTTTCTTTTATACTCCATTTTTCATTTTTCCCGCCCTTTCTCTCTAAGAGCATCCATTCCCGCGTCAGTGGTGACTGGGTCCCTCTGACAGCTGGGATTGGCGTAATATTCCCTGGGGATGCGCGGCTGTCTCCTTAACCTGGTTCACGTGACCAGATAACCATGTCGGGCATGTGTGCTAGGAATGATGACACCGTGGGGGCATGTGCCGGCCATCGGCAACAGCACCACCACCCTCCCTTGTGGGGCCCAATCTGACATCGAAAAGGTGTGCGGGATCTTGACGAAACAGGTCGGACTGTCCCGTGCCGGGTCTTACATTCTATTTGTCCTATGGTTAGCACAGCCCAGTTGTGCTCGAGAACTTAACTGCAGCGAGCAGGAAGGAGAGCTAGGGCCTCGATCAATCTTCGAGCTCTCCGTCTTTGTCCAGCCTTGGCCGGTCCTGATGACCTCGAGCAGGTGAGAGAGCTCGGAGCTCGGACCGTTCTGAATTCCTCGACTTTGACCAGCTTTGATGTCTAGCAAGGTTGTCTTCGAGCCGGTGGTCGGGACTTCTGCTCGAGCTGGGTTGACGTCGGTGTATTTTATTCGAGCTAGAAGGGCTTTAAGGAGACCTGCCTGATATTACCCAAACACCAGTCCCCCAGTCCTCCTCTTTAAAAATCCCCAACTTCTTCACTGTTCCCTCTATTTGCTCATTTTCGTTCGAACTCAAAATTAATCTGTAAGTGATTCTTCATCTTCCTCTTCTGAGTTAAGGGGATTTCCGGTGGTGTAAAAATCTTTCTGTGTTCAGGTCCACACCCTTTTTCCCTCTTTTCTCACCGGTTCTGTTCCTCCTTCTTCCTGGTTTCTGATTTTATCTGGGTAGATTGAATTCTAGGAAAAATGCCTGGTGAAGCCTATAGGATGTTGCTGGAGGATTCGTCCTCTTATAGTGAAGCACAGCCCCTCAGTGTAATTCCCGTAAGGGATTTTAGTTCAGAGGGGGAATTACCCGCGGTAGAGGCCCAGCCGCGTCGAGGGGAAAGGGCCAGTCAAAGGTCCGAGAGTGGGGAATACCCCATCGACCATATGAGATGTGAGACCACCCCTTCAGATTTAGATAGGCTTAGGCAAACTTACCACATACTCGAAAGTGTGGACTTAAGGTTGCCGGGCAGGGGTAAGATCCCCAGCCGTCCCCTCTAAGGATACACGACCTTCCACTTTGAGTGTTTTAAATGGAGGGTCAGGCTGCCTCTCTAGCCTTACTTTGCCCGAGTTTTGTCCAGGTTTCGTCTGGCCTCGGGGCAATTGAACCCAAATGGGTGAAGGGTCCTTTCTGGACTCTTTGTGTTGTGGAAGCGTTGCAACCTGGGTGAACCCTCGGTAGGGGAAATCAAGCACCTTTACCAGTTGAAGTGCAGCCCGAAGGATGCTGGTTGGTATTATCTTACCTCCAGCCTGGAGGGTAAAAAGCCCATCACCGATCTCCCAACCTCTGGTGGCAACTGGAAGAGCAAATTCTTCTTCGTTGGGGGAGAATTGGGGCAAGCTGCACCTCTCAGCGAGGGGGTCCCTCCAATTCCTCGGCATTTTTGCTCTCCAGGTCATTTATTATGCCTCATGAGTTTCTTACTTTTAGTTTTCCTGCTTGCATCTATTCTCATTACTTTGCCTTGGTTGTTTCTACAGTCTCCTGGGGTGCTTCTTTTTCAATTGGGGGACAGCTTCGAGCACACGTGCAGACCGCACTTACAAACGCGAGCTCATGCAGGGAGCTGCTGACACCCTATAATTTTTTGGAGTCCAATTTAATACTAAGTGAAGGCATGACCGAGGTTCGCAGTCCTCGCTCGAGCAGAAGCAGATGCTCCGTCTCTCTCCTGCTCGGACTGCCCCCTCTGCTCAATAGATAGGACGAGCAGAAGTGGGTCCTCCATGTAGACGAGTGAGGACTGCGGCCCCAGCTCGCCCTCAAGTCGGTGATGTACAGGAGCAGGGTCAGACTGGTCGAACGGAGCCTCTCCTGAGGATTTTCAATGAGGAGCTGGATGATAGGTTCCTTGATGGGCTGGATGCCTTTAACGCCGACGAGATGTTCAGTGCTGCCCAGCGCCTCTCTTTCCGTGCCTCAGCAGCTGTGGCCAGGATCAAGGGCAAATCTCGAGAATCTTAGGAGGAACTTCAAGCAAAGATTCGGAGCTTAGAGCAGACCGTCGGGGAGCTGAAAGAGGATAATACAAAGCTTCAAGAGGATAATGCCACCTTTACAGAGAGGACAGTGGTGGCTGACTCTAAGGTTTCTCAATTTGAGAGGGAGCTGACCGAAATTCGCAAGGAGCTGGTCGAGGCTCGGAAGGATTTGGGAATCCAGAGATCCTCCTATGAGAAGACCCTGGAGGAGGAGACCTCTCGCCTCCAAGGGCAGATTGATGCCTTGAAAGTCCATCTCGCCAAGGAGTACAACAGTGTGGTGGACTTCAGCTATGACTGCCTCGTGTATGCCCTGAGCAAAGTACACCTCGAGGTCGACCTATCTAAGGTCCAAGAGGGTGTGACTGAGTACTTGCGCATCCACGACGCCCCCACCCAAGAGTCTGGAGCTTCCTCTGCTGCTGTTGGAGATCTTCCTGCTGACGCTCCTCCTGCTGCTGCTGGAGATGTTCCTCCTCCTCCTGCTGACGCTCCTCCTGCTGCTGCTGGAGATGTTCCTCCTCCTCCTGTTTCTACTATTGCTCCTACTGCTGTTGCTGCTCCTGGTGCCCCACCTCCTGCTGTTGACATCGCCCCTCTTGATGCCTAAACTTGGAATCTTTCTCTTCTCTTTTTTTTTTTTTACTTGTAACCACTTTAATGAAATAAAAAACCACATGTTGAACAACTTCCTTTATTGTGCTCGTGCGTATATTCTCTTTTTTGTATGTAGAATTGACTTCATATACTTACTAAGTAAGAATTTTGTAAGTGTTAGACTTATTATTTTATTTTATGCCCAAGTGTATTACTACATGTTTGGTTCTTTAAACTTATGCTCGGCAGAGATTTGCCTTGAGTTAGGCTGAAAGCTTTTAGCCTGTTTGGTGAGCTCGGTCTTTCTGGACCGGTGTTCTGCTTGTGTTTTGTGGCTCTATATATATATTGCGAGCTTATTTACTTCAAGCCCTATTTTGGTTCATCATTAAATTCAATGTAATCTCCTCGCGCTGTTCTTGCTCGAGTTTATAGTTGGCTGTGCTTGGCATCGTCCTGCCTAGGGCTCAGGTTTTGGGACTTTTGGCCTTAGCATTATTCATGAGCTTCTTCTGCTCGGGCCTACAATTGACCCTCGCTAGGCACCGTCCCGCCTATGACTTAGGCTTTGGGACTTCTGGCCATAGCGTTCTTCTCGAGCTGCTTCTGGTCGGGCCTACAATTGACCCTCGATAGGCACTGTCGCCTAAGACTTAGGCTTTGGGACTTTCGGCCTTAGCATTTTTCATGAGCTTCTTCTGCTCGGGCCTGCAATTGACCCTCGCTAGGCACCGCCCTGCCTAAGACTTAGGCTTTGGGACTTTCGGCCTTAGTATTTTTCATGAGCTTCTTCTGCTCGGGCCTACAATTGACCCTCGCGAGTCACCGTCCCGCCTAAGACGCTCGGGCCTGCATTTGACCCAAGCGTCTTCTGCTCGGACCTACAATTGACCCTCGCCAGGCACCATCCCGCCTAAGACTTAGGCTTTGGGACTTCTGGCCATAGCGTTCTTCTCGATCTGCTTCTACTCGGGCCTACAATTGAGCATCACTAGGCACCGTCCCGCCTAAGACTTAGGCTTTGGGACTTTCGGCCTTAGCATTTTTCATGAGCTTCTTCTGCTCGGGCCTGCAATTGACCCTCGCTAGGCACCGTCTTGCCTAAGACTTAGGCTTTGGGACTTTCGGCCTTAGTATTTTTCATGAGCTTCTACTGCTCGGGACTACAATTGACCCTCGCTAGGCACCATCCCACCTAAGACGCTCGGGCCTGCATTTGACCCACGCGTCTTCTGCTCGGGCCTGCAATTGACCCTCGCCAGGCACCGTCCCGCCTAAGACTTTGGCTTTGGGACTTCTGGCCTTAGCGTTCTTCGCGAGCTTCTTCTGCTCGAGCCTGTAATTGACCCTCGCTAGGCACCGTCCCGCTTAAGACTTAGGCTTTGGGACTTCTGGCCATAGCGTTCTTCTTGAACTTCTTCTCGGGCCTGCATTTGACCCAAGCGTCTTCTTGTGTTTCTGGTCTTCAACTTGAACTTACATTATGAATATTTTTCTCATTCTTATATACATTTATGTTTTTACACATCCCATTTTGGGAAGGAATCCTATATTAACACTTTACAATACAAGGAAACTTACTGGAAGTATTTGATCAAGAGTTGTGCGTTCCATGGCCTCTTGACCTCTCGTCCATCCGAATGAGCTAGCCGGTATGCTTCTGGTCCTGTTAACTGAGTGACTCGATAAGGGCCTTCCTAATTTGGCCCTAGCACACCTTGCCTCGGGTTCTTTGTTCTCTGGTTGACTCTTCTGAGCACCCAATCACCCACCTGGAATCGGCGAATGTGCACATTTCGGTTGTAATAACGAGCCACTCTCTGTTGATATTCTGCAATCTTAGCAGCGACCCTTTCTCTCTTCTCTTCCAGTAAGTCCAGACTCGCGCACATCTGCTCGTGGTTTTGCTCCTCATTGAAGTGTTCCATCCGATGCGTCCCCATTCCTATTTCAGCGGGAACCACTGCTTCGTGCCCAAATGCCAAGGAGAATGGGGTCTCTCCAGTGGCCGTTTTGTGTGTGGTTCTATAAGCCCACAAGACACCAGGCACCTCATCCACCCAGGCTCCTTTTTGCTCGCCAAGTCTGGTCTTCAGGAGGAGTTTTATGGTTTTGTTTGAGGCCTCTACTGGTCCATTGGCTTGTGGGTGTGAGGGAGAGCAAAATTTCAGCTCTATCCCCAGATTCCAGCAGAAGTCTCTGAATTTGCCATTGTCAAATTGTCTCCCATTGTCTGTGACCAATGCATGAGGAATCCCATAGCTGCAAATCACATTCTTCTAAATAAAGTCAGTAGTTTTACCTTCCGTGATGCTGCTCAAGGCTCTCACTTTGACCCATTTGGTGAAATAATCAATTGCGACTATGGCATGGGTGGCAGACGCTTTCCCCTTCGGCAATGGCCCGATTAGATCAATTCCCCATTGAGCAAACGGCCATTGAGAGCTCATCACCGTAAGGTTCTCCGGAGGCTGAGTTAGGTAGTTGGCAAAGCTATGGCAACTCTTGCAGCTTCTGGTCTTCTCCTGAGCATCTTGATGCATGCGGGGCCAAAAGTACCCTTGCCTCAAGGCCTTAAAAGCCAAGGACCTCGTGCCAAAATGATTTCCACAGATTCCTTCGTGTATCTCTCGGAGGACATAATCAGCCTCCTCCTGGTCTAAGTATCGCAAAAAGGGGAGGGTGTACCCCCGTCTATATAAGACCCATTTGATGAGAGTGTACCTGGCTGTTTTGCACCTCAACTTCCTTGCACTTCTTATCGATCGGCATCGTCCCTTCCTCGAGGTGAAAGCGATCGACTCCATCCAGGTGTTGCTCATCGATAAGCTCATCACCTCATCCTCCTGCTTGATGCTCGAGCAGGTCTTCATTTCCAAAGGGATAGACTTTGGTAACTTGGGGTCCGATGCGGCTGCCATGCGAGCTATCATATCAGCTCGATAATTTTTCCCCCTTGGGATTTGTTCCACCTCGATAGCTCGAAAACTCCCCATTAGCTGCTTCACCTTCTGAAGGTAGGCCTCCATCTTCTCCCCTTTTGCCTGAAAGCTCTCGTCGAGGTGATTGGTTACCAGCTACGAGTCTATTCGAAGCTTTACCTCCTCTGCTTTTACTACCGAGGCGAGCTTCAATCCCGCTATTAAAGCTTCGTACTCGGCCTGATTGTTGGTAACTTCGAACTCTAATTTCACAGCGTATTGCATCTCTGCCCCTTCAGGACTTAGGAGCACACAACTCCTGCTCCTGCTCCCTGATTTCCATAAGATCCATCTACTGTGACTATCCATGTGTTGGTCGAGGCTTGGGAACCTGGTAGGGGCTCGCTATCCGTTTCCTCATCCCTTGCCGTGCACTCGACCAAGAAGTCCGCTAAAGACTGTGCTTTTATGGCTGCTCGGGGCTGGTAATTATTGTCGAACTCGTTTAGCTCCATCGACCATTTTACCGACCTTCCGAAGTCTCGGGCTTGTACAAAGTTTGCTCGAGGGCTGGTTTATTAGAACCACTACTCGAATGTGCACGAAAATAAGGCCTCGACTTTCAGTGCTCGTGACTAGGGCGGTGCCCACTTCTCCATTAGTGGATACTAGGTCTCAGCTTCTAGCAAAGCTCTGCTCGTGTAATAAACAGGGTACCGTACCCCTGACTCCTCCCTTATCAGAACTGAGCTCGTTACCCATTGGGACACAGCTAAGTATAGAAACAGTACCTCTCCTGCTCGAGGTGTCAACAGTAACGGAGCTTTCAACAGCTATTCCTTCAACTGCTGGAACGCCGCTTCGCATTCTGGTGTCCACTTTGTCTTCCTGCCTTTCTTCATTTCCTGAAAGAAGACTCGACATTTATCCGTGGCTCGAGACACGAACCTGTTGAGGGATGCCAGTTTGCCGGTCAGACTTTGTATCTCCTTGAGGCTAGGGAGGACCTCATTTCCACCACTGCTCTTATCTTCTCTGGGTTGGCCTCGATCCCCCTGTGACTGACCATGAAGCCTAAGAATTTTCCCGAACCCACCTCGAAAGCACATTTCTCTGGGTTTAGCTTCATCCGGTACTTTCTTAAAAGTGCGAAGGTCTCCTCTAAATGCCTTACATGCTCCTCCGCGTCTTTAGACTTGGTGATCATGTCATCCACATATACCTCCATCGTCCGCCCGATCAATGGCTTGAAGACTTTGTTTACCAGCCTCTGATACGTTGCCCCTCCATTCTTCAGACCGAAGGGCATGACCTTATAGCGATCTGACCTACGATTAGTGATGAAGGTCTGTGCACTCCTCATCCGATCGGTGCATGGGAATTTGGTTATATCCACGAGAATGCATCCATAAAACTAAGCGGCTCGTGCCCGTAGTAGAATCCACCAGTTGGTCTATCTTTGGTAGTGGAAAGCTATCTTTTGGACAGGCCTTTTTCACATCTGTGAAGTCCACACACATTCTCCATTTCCCACTTGCCTTCTTCACCAGCACCACATTCGAGATCCATTCGAGGTAGGAGACCTCCCTTATGAATCCTGCTTTCAGCAGCTTTTCCACCTCGTAGTTGATAGCTTCATATCTTTCCTGGTTGACGCATCTCCTTTTCTGCCTCACTGGCTTAGCATCTCTCCGTATTGCCAGCCTGTGACACGCCACTTCTGGGTCAATCCCAGGTATATCCTCGTGCGTCCATGCGAACACATCCGCGTGTGCTCGCAGACACTCCACCAACTTTTCCTTCAACTGCTCGCTAAGGCCCGAGCCGATTCGGATTTTCTTCTCGGGGTTGTCTGTTTTCACCTCGACCTTCTCCAACTTCTCAGCCGGCTCTTGCCTTCCATTCCTTGATTCCCCCCTCGAGTCCAGCGAGGTTATCTGCATGGTTTCTTTGGCCGCTACAACGTAGCAACTCCTCGCCACCCTTTGGCTGCCTTTCACGACCCCTACAGACCCCATTTACTCGATACTTTAGGGCTAAGTAATGGGTGGATAGTACCATTGGCTGATCCTCATAAGCGGCCTCCCTAAAATTGCTCGATATGGGTGGCTTCGTTTAACACCACGAAATCCAGCATCATGTTCTTCTCAAAAGGCCTCGAGCCCATGGTTACTGCCAGCTTAATGATTCCCAGAGGTATTAACTTTCCTCCCCCGAATCCTTTCAAGGAAGTGCTCGTCTGCTCGAGGCTCGCGCCTGTTATTCCCAAATCCTCGAGTGTGGATTTGAAGAGAATATGCACCGAGCTCCCCGAGTCAACTAGTATTCGGTCAACTTCCTTGTTTGCTATGTTGGCTTTTGCCACCAGGGCATCCTCGTGAGGGTACAACACCCCCTCCTCGTCCTCTTCCGTCCACATAATTGGCACCTACCGGACCTTGGCCTTTTTAGAGGCCGGGGCAGTGAATAGGACCTCCCGCCTGGCAGCAGTATATCTGTAGTAGTTTTTCCGAGCCCTATTTAAACTTCTTGCCTTCGTGGGCCCTCCTGAGATTACCCTCGAGGACGGTGGTTCCATGTCTATTTCGTAAGCCCGATCATCTTCCTCAGGCTGCTGTTCAACCACGGATGCCCTCCTTCAATAAACTCATCCAAGTACCGATTCCTAACCAGATCCTCCACCTCTTCAAATCACGGCACTGTGATGTGGAATGGCCGTGGTCACCATGGAAACGACAGAATCGCCCCTTGTCTTGCTTTCCAGCTGGCTTGGCCATCGGCGTTGGAGGGCTCAGCAATCCTCGCTCTTCAGCTACTTGAAGTATCTCTTCGAGAGATACCTTCAACCTCGTGTATTGCTCGTAAGCGGGGCTCTGCTCCACCACTTGTATCGCCCTATCCCTTGGGAAACTTCTTGGTGGGGGGGTGGCAATGGGCGATCTGCTTTATTGTGGTTCATCTCAGGTCTGCTTGGCGGATGATTGCGGGATGTGTGGTCGTCATGATGCCTGTACTCTCTGTAATCCCGACCCGGAGACTTGCGAGATGGCAGGGGAACCATCCGCGGTGGGGGAGCTCTCTAGTAAGGGTTGTACAGGGCAACCCAGTCCGTTGCTGCTTTTGGAGCTTGTGTTCCTCAGGCAGGACCTCCTTGCTCCTTTCTCCTTCCTCTTTGCTCCATTGCCCTGCTCACTCCTCAGTTTTGCAGCTTTTTCCTCTTCAATTACCATATCTAGTTTTACCTGCTCATACGCGTCCGAATATGAACGGATCGAAGGACTCCGCAGATTATACCATGGTCTCCCCATCCGGATCCCATCCTTCAATCCTCTCAGAGTTTGAGGATGGTTAAACGCGCCAAGTTCTAGGACCGATCTATGGTATCTTTTGACAAACTCCCGGAGGGATTCTCCCTCCCTCTGCCTTACTTCTGACAGCTCCATCATGTCATCCTCAGGGGTCACTGCGCCCTGAAATTGCTCTGCGAACTCCCTATACATCTATTCAAAACTCAAGATGCTTCCCCGTGGGAGTCTGCGGTACCATTCTCTTGCTCTTCCCTCCAGAGTGAGTGGGAAGGCCCAGCACCTCTGAGCTGCCGACAATCCTTGTACCCCTGTCATGTCGTTGAACCATTCTATATGCACCAACGGATCACTTTTCCCTGAGAACTTCAGATCCGGGAAGCGAAAGTCACGTGGGATCGTGACACCCATGATCTCCGCGGAGAGTGGGGATTCATTATCCAGCATTATTCTCCAACCTGGGCTCTTTCCGTTTCCCCGAACGTCCTCCACAACTTGTGCCAATCTGCGCACCTCTCCCTCCAACTCTTCCGCGCGAGAGGTCATGGCTGTATCCTGTAAGTGCTGACGGGACCCCCTTTCCTCCATGTTTGTTTCCTCCCTCACTGTAGTATTTGGTGCCCTAGGTCTCTGGGCTTCATCTCCCATATTTTCCCGAACGGGAGCGTTCCCACGGTGGACTCTGGGACATCATTACATGCTTTTCTCTGTCCCTCCCTGAGTTCTTGCAGTAGGGAGGTTAGAGTCTCCATCTGTTTCTCCATCTGATCCATTCTTTCCTGGATCTCCCTATTCTGGGCTTCATTAGCCACTTCTCTCAAGGTTACCGATTCTTCTGGACTCACTCCTCTTCGGTTGTTTCCCCTCATCGTTGAGTTGTGTATCTTGAACGTATTAGGAAATCAGGCTTTTTGTGCTCGATCCCTGCAGCAGGCGCCAAAAGATGTTGATGCGATTTTCTCGCGTGCCTTCAAGCGATGCCTTGAACCTTACGCTCGCGACTAGCTCGAGCTCGAGCTCGAGCGGGACCGTCTCCTTCTTCCTATTCCACTGTCTTTTCGAGCGGAGATCTTGGGACCTGTACTCACTGAAACAGTAGTCGGGGTTGCGGGCGTGTTCGGTGAAAACCCTCCGACGCTCAACTCGATGTCGGGTTGTTCTTTATGGTATCTCCCTCAGTCAAGGAGACCAGAAAGGTGAAAGAGATATTTTTTGTCCTCCCTTTTGAATAAATATAGAGTTTTTTTTTTTTTAGAAAATCAATGTAAGGGAAGTAAGAATAGGAAGAACCTGTGTAATTTTCGGAACCCTTGTGAATGAATTTTTCCAATCCCCGTAACGTATCCGTTCGTTTTCTTTTATACTCCATTTTTCATTTTTCCCGCCCTTTCTCTCCAAGAGCATCCATTCCCGCATCAGTGGTGTCTGGGTCTCTCTGACAGCTGGGATTGGCGTATATTCCCTGGGGATGAGCGGCTGTCTCCTTAACCTGGTTCACGTGGCCAGATCACCATGTCGGGCATGTGCGCTAGAAAAGATGACACCGTGGGGGCATGTGCCGGCCATCGGCAACAGCACCACCATCCTCTCTTGTGGGGCCCAATCTGACATCGAAAAGGTGTGTGGGATCTTGAGGAAACGGGTCAGACTGTCCCGAGCCGGGTCTTACATTCCATTTGTCCTATGGTTAGCACAGCACAGTTGTGCTCGAGAACTTAACTGCAGCGAGCAGGAAGGAGAACTTGGGCCTCGATTAATCTTCGAGCTCTCCGTCTTTGTCCAGCCTTGGCTGGTCCTGATGACCTCGAGCAGGTGAGAGAGCTCGGAGCTCGGACCGTTATGAATTCCTCGACCTTGACCAGCTTTGACGTCTAGCGAGATTGTCTTCGAGCCGGTGGTCGGGACTTCTGTTCGAGCTGGGTTAACCTCGGGGCATTTTATTCGAGCTAGAAGGGCCTCGAGGAGACCTGCCCGATATTACCCAAACAAGGAATAAACAAGGCTTTAATTTGGAGAAAACACCCAGCCTTGAATTTGCATATGGTGCTGCCCATGTGCTTCATAATATAAGATTCAATCAAATACATCCAACTTACCATCAATTATTCATTAATTCAATGAGTGCTTATTTCCACAATAAAATATATCATACTATCAAAGTAATTGATTATGGTCGTGAAATACATATATATATATGTGTCCAAATGGAAGTTGTACACCACAACTTTTGGATACACACACACACTTTAATAAGGTCTAAAAGTTGTAACTACCTTCAAAGCCAAAATTATAATAAAAATTTGAATTCCTTTCAATTCTTCAAACTGTTTTCTTCCCCTTAATTTGAACTTCCGTAGATCACAAAGAAATTGAGGAATAAACAAGGCTTTAATTAGGAGAAAACACCCAGCCTTGAAATTGCATGGTGCCCCCTATGTTCTTCATAAAATTCAACAAATGTGGATTCGCATTCATCCTTGTAGGCTTCATTTTTTTCTTTTTTTTTTATTTTAAAAATCAATTTCGAATATATAATATATCTATATATACTAAGCATTGCTACATCGATATCAACCATCGCCATTTTGTTAATTTCACCATATTCTGCTCCAAGAATTAATATGAGTTCATTCCATGACAAACTCATGAAACCATCAAACGATGAGGAAGATTTCATGTTGATCATGGAGCTTTCTCTCAGCTCATCACTTCCGATGACCATGAAAGCTATTATGGAGCCGGGTGTGTAAGAGATTTTAGTTAAAGCTAGTCCATCTCAGCTCTCTTCTTATGAGATTGCATCTCGGCTGCCCACAAATAACCAAGAAGCCCCAGCAGTACTTGATCGAATGTTACGACTCCTTGCTAGTTACTCTTTCCTAACATGTAATTTTGTAACAAATAAAGTTGGTGTTTGGGTAATATCGGGCAGGTCTCCTCGAGGCCCTTCCAGCTCAAATAAAATACCTCGTGGTCGATCCAGCTTGAGCAGAAGTTCCGACCACTGGCACGAAGACGAACTCACTAGACGTCAAAGCTAGTCAAGGACGAGGAATTCAGAGCCGTCCAAGCTTTGAGCTCTCTTGCCTGCTCGAGGTCATCAGGCCCGGTCAAGGCTGGACAAGGACGAGGAGCTCGAAGGCTGATCGAGACCCGAGCTCTCCTTTCTGCTCGCTGCAGTCAAGTTCTCGAGCACAACTGGGCTACGCCAGTCATAGGACAAATGAAACATAAGATCCGACTCAGGGCAGTCTAACCCGTTTTCTCAAAATCCCGGCACATGGTATGGTGGCGGTACTATTGCCGATGGTCGGCACATGCCCCCAAGGTGTCATCATTCCTTGCGCGCATGCCCGACATGATGATCTGGCCATGTGAACCATGTTAAGGAGACAGCCGTGCATCCCTAGAGAATATTACGCTAATCCCGGCTGTCAGAGGGACCCAGACACGACTGTCGCGAGAACGAATGCTCTCGGAGAGAAAAGGTGGGAAAATAGAGAATAAAAGGAAACGGACTAGTAAATTGCAGTGGTTCCGAAAATTCATACAGGTTCTTCTGAGTCTTACTTCTCTCTACTCTGATTTTTCTGGAATTCCATTAGTCAGAAAGGAAGGAAAAATACCCCTTTCATTCTTTCGGTCTCTCTAACTAAGAGGGATACAAAAAGAACAACTCGATCACTGACTTGAGTGTCGGAGGGTTTTCGCCGGAATAACATCTGTTGACCCCTAACCCTGTTTTTTGTGGGTACAGGTCTAAGAGACTACCGTTCTGATAAAGACTGAGGAATTGGAATTGGAAGGCAGTCCTGCTCGAGCTCGAGTTAACTGCAAGCAGAAGATTTTTGGCACTATTTGAAGGGACGCGGGAAAACAGCATCAGCATATTTTGGCATCGTCTATAGGGATCAGTTCAAAAAGCCTGATTTCCCAACACGTTGAGGACACACAACGCAGTGATGAGAGGAAACAGTCGAAGAGGGGTGAGTGCAGAGGAGTTGGTGACTTTGAGGGAAGTGGCCAATAAGGCTAAGAATAGAGAGATACAGGAAAGAATGAATCGGATGGAGAAACAAATGGAGACTCTAACCTCCATATTACAAGAACTTAGGGATGCACAGAGAAAAGCATGTAATGACGTCCCTGAATCCAGCTGTGGGAACGCTCCCATTTTGGAAAATGTGGGAGATGAAGCCCAAAGACCTAGGTCACCGAATGTTGTCATGAGGGAGGAGATAAATATAGAGGAAAGAGGGTCTCGTCAGCACTTGCAGGATACAGCCCCTACCTCTCGCGTGGAAGAGCTGGAGGGGGAGGTGCGTAGGTTGGCACAAGTTGTGGAGGACCTCCGGGGAAACAGAAAGAGCCCAAGTTGAAGAATAATGCTGGATAACGAGTCTCCACTCTCAACGGAGATCATGGGTGTCACGATCCCACGTGACTTTCGCTTCCCGAATTTGAAGTTTTCAGGAAAGAGCGATCCATTGGTGCACATAGAGTGGTTTAATGATATGACAGGAGTGTAAGGTTTGTCGGCAGCCTAGAGGTGCAGGGCCTTCCCGCTGACTCTTGAGGGAAGGGCAAGAGAATGGTACTGCAGGTTGCTGCATGGAAGCATCTTGAGCTTCGAACAGATGTGTAGGGAATTTGCAGAGCAATTTCGGGATGTAGTGACCCCCGAAAATGATATGATGGAACTGTCGGAAGTAAGACAGAGGGAGGGAGAATCCCTCCGGAAGTTCATCAAGAGGTACCATAGATCGGTCCTGGATCTTGGTGCGTTTAATCATCCCCAAGCGCTGAGAGGATTGAAGGACGGGATCCGGATGGGAAGGCCATGGTATAATCTGCGAAGCCCTTCGATTCGTTCATATTCATACGCGTATGAGCAGGTAAAACTGGATATGGTAATTGAAAGGAAAAGGCTGCAAAGCTGAGAAGTGGACAGGGCAATGGAGCAAAGAGGAAGGAGAAAGGAGGTCCTGCCCGAGGAGCACAAGCTTCAAAAGCAACAAGGGACCAGGTTGCCCTGTACAACCCTTACCAGAGAGCTCCCCCACCGCGGATGATTCCCCTGCCACCCCGCAGGTCTCTAGGCCAGGATCACAGGGAGTACAGGCATCATGACGACCACCCATCCCACAACCAACCACTAAGTAGACCTATGGTGAACCACAACAGAGCAGATCGTCCATTACCACCCCCACCAAGAAGTTTCCCAGGGGATCGGGCAGTACAGATGGTGGAGCAAAGCCTCGCTTAAGGGCAATACACGAGATTAAAGGTATCTCTTGAAGAGATACTTCAAGTGGCTGAGGAGTGAGGGCTGCTGAGCCCCCCAATGTTAATGGCCAAGTCAGCTGGCAAACGAGACAAGGGGCAGTTCTGCCGTTTCCATGGTGACCACGGCCATTCCACATCACAATTCCACATCACAGTGCTGTGATTTGAAGAACCAGGTGGAGGATCTGGTTAGGAATCGGTAGTTGGATGAGTTTATTGAAGGAGGACATCCGGTGGTTGAGCAGCAACCAGAAGAAGATGATCAAGCTTATGAAATAGACTTGGAATCACCGGCCACAAGGGTGATCTTCGGAGGGCCCACGATGGCAGGAAGTTCAAACAGGGCTCGGAAGAACTATTATAGATATGCCGCTGCCGGCCGAGAGGTCCTGTTCACTGCCCCTGCTGCCAAAAAGGCCAAGGTCCGGAAGGTGCCCATTATGTAGACGGAGGAAGATGAGGAGGGGGTGCTGTACCCCCACGAGGATGCCCTGGTTGTGAAAGCGAACATAGCTAATAAGGAAGTTGACCGAATACTAGTAGACTCGGGAAGCTCGGTGGATATTCTCTTCAAATCCACACTCGAGGATTTGGGAATAGCAGGTGCGAGCCTCGAGCAGACGAGAACTTCCTTAAAAGGATTCGGGGGAGGAAAGCTGATACCTCTGGGAATCATCAAGCTGGTAATAACCATGGGCTCGAGGCCTTTCGAAAAGAACATGATGTCGGACTTCGTGGTGGTAGATGAAGCGAGCCCATACTAGACGATACTAGGGAGGCTATTCATGAGGATCAGCCAGTGCGTGCTATCCACCCACTACTTGGCCCTGAAGTATCAAGTGAATGGGGTTGTAGGGGTCGTAAAGGTAGCTAGAGGGTGGCAAGGAGCTGCTACGCTGTGGCAGCTAAAGAAACCATGCAGATAACCTCGCTGGACTCAAGGAGGGAGTCAATGAATGGATGGCAGGAGCTGGCTGAGGAGCTGGAGGAGGTCGAAGTGAGACCCGAGAAGAAAATCTGGATCGGCTCGGGCATTAGTGAGCTGTTGAAAGAAAAGCTGGTGGAGTGTCTGTGAGCACACGCGGATGTGTTCGCATGGACGCATGAGGATATGCCTGGGATTGACCCAGAAGTAGCGTGTCACAGGCTGGCAATACGGAGAGATGCTAAGCCAATGAGGCAGAAAAGGAGATGCGTCAACCAAGAGAGATATGAGGCCATAAACTGCGAGGTGGAGAGG
Organism: Murraya koenigii; assembly: GCA_025617385.1. Classification (NCBI taxonomy): domain Eukaryota; kingdom Viridiplantae; phylum Streptophyta; class Magnoliopsida; order Sapindales; family Rutaceae; genus Murraya; species Murraya koenigii. The sequence continues at coordinate 4,809,343 of CM046813.1, read as the reverse complement.
CTGCTGAAAGCGGGATTCATAAGGGAGGTCTCCTACCCTGAATGGATTTCGAATGTGGTGCTGGTAAAGAAAGCAAGTGGGAAATAGAGAATGCGCGTGGACTTCACAGATGTGAACAAAGCTTAACCTAAAGATAGCTTCCCATTGCCAAAGATAGACTAACTGGTGGACTCAACGACGGGGCACGGGCTGCCTAGTTTTATGGATGCATTCAATCAGGGACTGTACTACTACAAGTTCATACCCTTCGGTCTGAAGAATGCAGGGGCAACATACCAGAGGCTGGTGAACAAGGTCTTCAAGCCATTGATCGGTCGAACGATGGAGGTGTATGTGGATGACATGATCACTAAGTCTAAAGACGCGGAGGAGCATGTAAGGCATTTAGAGGAGACTTTTACACTCTTAAGAAAGTACCGGATGAAGTTAAACCCAGAGATGTGCTTTTGGGGTTGGTTTGGGAAAATTCTTAGGCTTCATGGTCAGTCACAGGGGGATCGAGGCCAATTAGGAGAAGATAAGAGCAGTGGTGGAAATGAGGTCCCACGTAGCCTCAAGGAGATACAAAGTTTTACCGGCAAACTGGCATCCCTCAACAGGTTCGTATCTCGAGCCACGGATAAATGTCGAGTCTTCTTCTAGGAAATGAAGAAAGGCAAGAAGACAAAGTGGACGCCAGAATGTGAAGCGGCGTTCCAACAGTTGAAAGAATACTTGCTGAAAGCTCCATTACTGTCTACACCTCGAGCAGGGGAAGTATTGTTTCTGTACTTGGTTGTGTCCCAATGGGCAACAAGCTCAGTTCTGGTAAGGGAAGAGTCAGAGGTGCAGTACCCTGTTTATTACACGAGCAGAGCTTTGCTAGAAGCTGAGACTCGATATCCACCGATGGAGAAATGAGCGCATGCCCTAGTCACAGCGACCGAAGTCGAGGCCTTATTTTCAGGCACATTCAGTAGCGGTTCTAACAAACCAGACCACTCGGGTAGACTACTGCACGAGCGGAGACCTCCGGAAGGTTGGTGAAATGGTCGATGGAGCTCGATGAATTCGACATCGACTACCAACCTCGAGCGGCTATAAAAGCTCGATCCTTGGCCGACTTCGTGGTCAAGTGCTGCTGCGAGGATGAGGAGATGGAGAGCGAGACCCCACCAGATTCCCAGGCCTTGACCAACACATTGATAGTCACAGTAGATGGATCTTGTGCTCCTTACTCCTGAAGGGGCAGAGATGCAATACGCTGAAAAATTAGAATTCGAAGTTACCAAAAATCAGGTCGAGTACGAAGCAGTAATAGCGGGATTGAAGCTCGCCTCAGTAGTAAAAGCAGAAGAGGTAAAGCTTTGAACATACTCACAGCTGGTGACAAACCACCTCGACGAAAGCTTCCAAGCGAAGGGGGAGAAGATGGAAGCCTACCTATGAAGGTGAAGCAGTTAATGGATAATTTTTGAGCTGTCGAGGTGGAACAAATCACAAGGGGAAAGAATTTTCGAGCTGATATGATAGCTCGCATGGCAGCCGCATCCGACCCCAAAATACCGAAGTCTATCCCTTTGGAAATCAAGACCCACTCGAGCATCGAGCAGGGGGACGAGGTGATGAGCTTATCGACGAGCAACACCTGGATGGAGCCAATCGTTTCCTACCTCAAAGAAGGGACAGTGCCGGCCGATAAGAAGCAAGCAAGGAAATTAAAGTGTAAAGTGGCTAGGTACACTCTCATCAACGGGGTCTTATATAGACGGGGGTACACCCTCCCCTTGCTGTGGTGCTTAGATCAGGAGGAGTCTGATTATGTCCTCTGAGAGATACACGAAGGAATTTGCGGGAATCATTCTGGCGCAAGGTCCTTGGCTTTCAAGGCCTTGAGGCAAGGATACTTTTGGCCCCGCATGCATCAAGATGCTCAGGAGAAGACCAGAAGCTGCAAGAGTTGCCCGAGTTTTGCCAACTACCTAACTCAGCCTCGGAGAGCCTTACGGTGATGAACTCACCATGGCCATTTGCTCAATGGGGAATTCACTTGATTGGGCTACTGCCGAAGGGGAAAGCGTCTGCCACCCATGCCATAGTCGCAATCGATTATTTCACCAAATGGGTCGAAGTGGGAGCCTTGAGCAGCATCACAAAAGGTAAAACCACTGACTTCATCTGGAAAAATGTAATTTACAGGTATGGGATTCCTCATGCATTGGTCACAGACAATGGGAGACAGTTTGACAACGACAAGTTCAGAGACTTCTGCCGAAATATGAGGATAGAGCTGAAATTTTGCTCTCCCTCACACTCACAAGCCAATGGACAAGTGGAAGCCGCGAACAAGTCCATAAAATGTCTCATGAAGACCAAACTTGGCGAGCAAAAAAGAGACTGGGTAGACGAGCTGCCTGGTGTCTTGTGGGCTTATAGAACCACACACAAAACGGCCACTGGAGAGACCCCATTCTCCTCGGCGTTTGGGCACGAAGCAGTGGTTCCTGCTGCAATAGGAATAGGGACACACCAAACGAAACACTTTAATGAGGAGCAAAACAACGAGCAGATGTGTGCAGGCCTAGACTTGCTGGAAGAGAAGAGAGAAAGGGTCGCTGCTAAGATCGCAGAATACCAACAGAAAGTGGCTCGTTATTACAACCGAAATGTGCACATTCGCCGGCTCCAAGTGGGCGATTGGGTACTCAGAAGAGTCAACCAGAACACGAAAGACCCGAGGCAAGGTATGCTAGGGCCGAATTGGGAAGGCCCTTATCGAGTCACTCAGCTAGCCGGACCAAGAGCATACCGGCTAACCCATCTGGATGGACGAGAAGTCAAGAGGCCGTGGAACGCACAACTCTTGATGAAATACTTCCAGTAAGTTTCCCTGTATTGTTAGTGTTAATGTAAAATTTCTTCCCAAAATAGAGATGTGTAAAAACTCAAATGTATGTAAGAGTAAGAAAAACATTTATAATATTAATTCAAGTTGAAGCCATGCAGCTCGTGAAGAACGCTAAGGCCAGAAGTCCCAAAGCCTAAGCCCTAGGCGGGACGGTGCCTAGCGAGGCCAATTACAGGCCCGAGTAAAAGAAGCTCATGAAGAACGCTAAGGCCAAAAGTCCCAAAGCCTAAGCCTTAGGCGAGACGGTGGCTAGCGAGGCCAATTGCAGGCCGAGCAGAAAAAGCTCATGAAGAACGCTAAGGCTAGATGTCCCAAAGCCTAAGTCTTAGGCGGGACGGTGCCAAGCGTGGCCAATTGCAGGCCGAGCAGAATAAGCTCATGAAGAATGGTAAGGCCAGAAGTCCCAAAGCCTAAAAAGCCTTAGGCAGGACGGTGCCAAGCGTAGCCAATTGTAGGCTCGAGCTAGAAGAACGCTAGGAGATTATATTGAATTTAAACATGAACAAAAATTGATCTCGGAGCAAATGAGCTCGCAATATAAAAAGCCACAAAGAATGAGCCGAACGTCGGTCCAGAAAGACCGAGCTCACAAACAGGTGAAAGGCTTTCAGCCTAACTCAAGGCAAATCTTTGCAGAGCATAAGTCTAAAGAATCATACAAACAATAGTGAACTTGGGCATAAAATGAAATGAAAGTCCACTTACAAAATTCCCACTAAGCAAGCACATGAATACAAAAATGAGTTGTTCAATATATGCCTTTTTATTTCATTAAAGTGATTACAAGTACGGAGAAAAAAAAGGAAAAATATAGTTTAGGCAGGAGGGGCATCATCAGTAGTAGCAGCAGGAGGGGCACCATCAGCAGCAGCAGCAGGAGGAGCATCTTCAGCAACAGCAGGAGGAGCATCAGCAGCAAGGGGAGGAACAGCTTCCCTCGGTTCAGGCTGGGGCTCGGAAGGGAAAGCTTCAGACCCTTGGATGGGGACGTCGTGAATGCACATGTACTCAGTAACACCCTCTTGGACCTTAGACAGGTCGACCTCAGGATGTACCTTGCCCAAGGCATACACGAGGCAATCATAGCAGAAGTCCACCCCGTTGTTGTACTCGGTTACGAGCTTGACGCTTCAAAGCATCTATCTGCCCTTGGAGACGAGAAGTTTCCCCTTCATGGTCTGCTCAAAGGAGAATCTCTGGGTCTCCAAGTCCTTCCGAGCCTCGATCAACTCTTCACGGATGACACTCAGCTCCCTTTGGAACTAGGTAACCTTGGAGTCAGATACCGCTGTCCTCTCTTCAAAGGTCGTGTTCTCCTCTTAAAGCCTCACGTTCTCCTCTTTCAACTGCCTGATAGCCTGCTACAAGCTTCGAATCTCTGCTCGAAGTTCCTCCTGAGAGTCCTGGGTCTTGACCTTGAGCCTGGTCACAGTAGTTGAAGTTCGGGAGGAGAGATGCTGGAGAGCACTAAACAGCTCGTCAGCATCATAGGAATCCAACCCGTCCAAGAATCTGTCGTCCATCTTCCCGGTAAAGTTCCTCAGGTAGGGCTCGACACGGCTAGGCAGACCTTGCTCCTGCACACTTTCGGGTTGAGGACGAGCTGAGGTCGCAGTCCTCTGGCGCCTGCGAGGAGGACCTCCTTCTGCTCGTTCTACTTGCTGAGCAGAAGGGGGAACTCGAGCAGGTGGAGGCGGAGCATCTGTTTCTGCCCGTGGTCTCTTCGAGGTGCTCGTGCCTCCGGCAGTCCCTACACGCCTATGCATCATCTCGCGCACCCCCCTCATGTCTTCTCCTTGCACTAGATCAAACTCCAAAAAATTTTGGGGTGTAAGTAGCTCCCTGTACGAGCTCGCATTGTCAAGTGCAGTCTTTATGTGTGCTCGAAGCTCTTCCCCAATTCTGTAAGAAGCACCCCAAGAAACTGCAAAAAACAGCCACGGCAAAATAATGAGAACAGATACGAGCAGAAAAACCAAAATGAGAATTCACCGGACAAATAAACAACCTGGAGTGCAAAAATGCCGTGGAACCGAAGGGATCCCCTCGGTGAGAGGTGCAGCGTGCCCCCATTCCACCCCAACGAAGAAGAATTTACTCTTCCAGTTGCCACTAGAAGTTGGGAGATCAGTGATGGGCTTTTTACCCTTCAGGCTGGAGGTCAGGTAGTACCAACCAGCATCCTTCGGGTTGCACTTCAATTGATAAAGGTACTTTATTTCTCCTATTGAGGGTTTACCCAAATTGCACCATTTTCACAACACAAAGAGTTCGGAAAGGACCCTCCACCCATTCGGGTTCAACTGCCCCGGGGCCAGACAAAATCTAGACAAAACCCGGGCAAAATAAGGTTGGAGAGGCAGCGTGGCCCCCCATTTGAAGCATTCTAGATGGAAGGTCGTATACTCTTGAGGGGGACGGCTGGGGATATCACCCCTGCCCGGCAACCGTAAATCTGCACTATCGGGTATATGGTAGGTATGCCTAAGCCTATCCAAATCTAACTAGGTGGTTTCACATCTCATCTGATCAATGGGGTATCCCCTACCCTCGGACCTTTGGCTAGCCCTCTCCGCCTGATGCAGCCGGGCCTCCGCCGCGGGTAATGACCCTTCTGAACTAGAATCCCTCATTGGAATTATACTAAGGGGCTCTACTTCACTAGAAGAGGAAGATTCCTCAAGGGACATCCTACGGGTTTTTTGGGTACCAAACATTTTTTCTTAGAGTATAATCTACCCAAATGAAATCAATGACCCAGAAGAAGGAAGAATGGTGAGAATAGAAAGAAGAAGGGTTGTACCTGGATATAGAGAAAGGTTTATACGGTAGGAAATCATTCTGACGCGGAAGAGGAAGATGAAGAAGCACTTGCAGAAAATTTCAGATTTGAGTAAAAATGAGCAATAGGAAGTACAGTGAAGAAATCAAGGGTTTTTTAAAGAAGAAAGGGGGAAAGGTGCGTCTCTTCAGCAGACGGCACGTAGATCAAGGGGCGCGACCTTTCGAGTAACGTCCCTTCAAAATTTGAACGCACGGTCAGGATCCGTCCACGTGTCCCGCATTAAATGCGAAATAACGGAAATGGAAGACAGTTGGAGAATGTTGGGGAGTGTAAAAGGCTGGGAAGTCGGCCAATCACTAATAAGTTTCCAGTCTTATCTCATTTCACTCAAAAGACTAGAAACTAGGGGACTGGTGTTTGGGTAATATCGGGCAGGTCTCCTCGAGGCCCTTCCAGATTGAATAAAATACCCCGTGGTCGATCCAGCTCGAGCAGAAGTCCCGACCACTAGCACGAAGACGATCTCACTAGATGTCAAAGCTGGTCAAGGTCAAGGAATTTAGAGCCGTCCGAGCTCCGAGCTCTCTTGCCTGCTCGAGGTCATCAGGCTCGGTCAAGGCTGGACAAGGACGAGGAGCTCGAAGGCTGATCGAGACCCGAGCTCTCCTTTCTGCTCGCTGCAATCAAGTTCTCGAGCACAACTGGGCTACGCCAGTCATAAGACAAATGGAACATAAGATCCGACTCAGGGCAGTCTAACCCGTTTTCTCAAAATCCCGGCACATGGTATGGTGGCGGTACTATTGCCGATGGTCGGCACATGCCCCCAAGGTGTCATCATTCCTTGCGCGCATGCCCGACATGATGATCTGGCCATGTGAACCATGTTAAGGAGACAGCCGCGCATCCCTAGGGAATATTACGCTAATCCCAGCTGTCAGAAGGACCCAGACACCACTGACGCGGGAACGGATGCTCTCGGAGAGAATTGGCGGGAAAAATAGAGAATAAAAGAAAACGGACTGGTAAATTGCAGGGGTTTTAAAAATTCATACAGGTTCTTCTAATTCTTACTTCTCTCTACTCTGACTTTTCTGGAATTCCATTATTCAGAAAGGAAGGAAAAAATACCCCTTTCATTCGTCCGGTCACTCTAACTAAGAGGGATACAAAAAGAACAACCTGATCACTGACTTGAGCGTCAGATGGTTTTCGCCGAACAACATCTGGCGACCCTTGACCCTATTTTCTGTGGGTACAGGTCCGGGAGACTCCCATTCTGATAAAGACAGAGGAACTGGAATTGGAAGGCAGTCCTACTCGAGCTCGAGTTAACTGCGAGCAGAAGATTTTTGTCACTATTTGAAGGGACGCGGGAAAACAGCATCAACAGTTGGAAATGTTCAAAGATTATATGGTTTAGCATCAGTTTGCAGATATTTGCTTCCAAATGAAGATGGAGTTTCCCTTGCTCCCTTTTTCCTCTTATCATAGGAGAAACTTATTGTGGATCCTTGGTTTGTTTCCTAATTTCTCGATATCTTTCATGAGTCATGAAAATTGATTTACAACGTTCTAAAGCACTTTTTACATTGTTATTAAAGTGTGTTTCCGCAGGAAATTCGTGCTAATGTTCACACATGAGCATTTTTAATCTTTCATATACAGTATTTGCATTAATTTTCTTTAAAATTTTCTTTTCTTAATTTCAATAAATGTAAAGGAAATTGATATCTCCAAATTGAATAGGTACCACATGAAAGATTGTTTATTGGAAGGGACCTTACCTTTTATGAAGGCACATAATGCAAAAAATACATATGAGTATGTTACGAAAGATGCTAGAAGACGAAACCTCTTCAATCAATCAATGCGGAATCACACGTCTTTAGTTATGAAGAAAATTCTTGCGATCTATAATGGATTTGAAGAACTAAACCAATTGGTAGATGTTGTCGATGGTTTAGGCGCAAATCTTAGTTAATAGTGTCTAAATACCCACAAATTAAGGGCATTAATTTTGACTTGCCAGATGTCATTAAATATGTGCCCTCTTGAATGCCCCAGCTTCATGTCATCTATCCAAATCTGTTGTCGGAAAAGATCCATCTTCGTCTCTTCTTGCCCTTGGGGCACTTCACCCGAGCTAATCAGTCTTGACTGGGTCTCCCATTAGAAATAAGGGGACAGGGATCAGTCGCAGTAAGCTCAGGCAAAGTTTCAAGCAAGTTCCTCACACCTCACCTAACCACTCTATTTCTCCTAGAAGGCAACGTGATAAGCAACTTGACTGCTTTGATCACTTGAAAGAGGCTCGGGGTATCAGTCAAAGTCAAATCTGTTAATTCAATATATGTCTCGTCCTTAGCTTGCAAACAAGCCCTTATACCAAACAGGAGTCTAAGAATAAGAAGATGAAGGGCAAGCCCTCCTACAAAAAAGTAATAATTAAATCATATAGCGAAGCGGAAAATGCTGCTTTTGTTTTTGCTATCGTTTTGAAGTTAAAGGGCATAACTTTTTTCTAATGGGTTTGTGTCACCATTTTGGATAAATTGATGTATCCATGACATTTTCACAAAAGTTTAGGCGTCGTTATGCCATCTCTCAATTAATTTAAACATAGTATATATATTCTATAAATATATAGTTACTAATTTAAAAATAATATTTTAAAATCTTGCTTGTTTGAGTTTTATATTGCCCTTAATTATCAGTTGAAAACACATATTTAATCTGCTTTTCCTTTTGTCTTCATTTCTCTTCTAGGTGTGGAGCATGTTGGAGGAGATATGTTTGTTAAAGTTCCTAAAGCACAAGCTATTTTTATGAATGTTAGTGCTTAATTTAATTTTCGGTCAGCCCAAGAGCTTGACAAAGTTATTTTTAAATAGTTCGCTTTGGTTGATTATTTAAATTCAAATTGTGAGCAAGTACGTACATAGGGAGGTAAAAAATTAATTTGAGCTTCATAGCAACTATCCTTTGAAAAAAGAAATTCAATCAAATAGAGATTCTTTTATTAACAAATACCTATGTAAGTTGTAGAAAGATTTCTGAAAACTTACAAGAAATTAATTTTCTTATAAAACTTTAGTGGATACTTCACAACAGGTCTGATGATCAATGCTTGAAGATACTCAAGAATTGCTACTGTTGATGAAGTTTTTCCCGCGTGTCTTCAATAGTGCCTCGAATCTTCGAACAGTGCCTTCAAACAGTGTCTCGAACCTTCTACTCGCGGATAGCTACAGTATCCAGAAACCTCAGCTCGCGGTTAGCTCGAGCTCGAGGAGGTCTGCCTTCTTCTTCTTGTTCTACTGTCTTCTCCAGAACGATGATCTCCCAGACCTGTACTTCACAAAAAACAGGGTCAGGGGTTGCAGGCGTGTTCCGGCAAAAACCCTCCGACGCTCAAGTCAGTAATCGGGTTGTTCTTTTTGGTATCTCCTTTAATGAAGGAGACCGGAAAGATAAAAGGGATATTTTTCGCCCTCCCTTTTTGAATGAATATTGTGTTTTCAAAGAATCCAGATAAGTGGAATTAGAATAGGAGGAACCTGTATGAGTTTACGGATTTTTTTTGAATTCGAATTTCCAACCCTTGTAACGTTCCCCTTCGTTTCCTTTTATACTCACTTTTCCCGCTCTTTCCATTTCCAGGCTGTTCACTCCCATGTTGGTGGTGTCTGGGTCCCTTTGACAGTAGGGATTGGCGTAATATTCCTTAGGGATGCGTGGCTGTCTCCTTAATCTGGTTCAGGTGGCCAGACCACCATGTCGGGAGTGTGCGCTAGGAATGATGACGCCGTGGGTGCATGTGCCGGCCATCGGCAATAGTACTGCCACCATACCTCGTGGGGCCCTGGTCATACATTAAAAGGTGTGCCAGGATTTCGAGAAAACGGGTCGGGCTGCCCTGGGCCGGGTCTTGCTTTTCCTTCGTCTTGTGACCAGACAACCCAGTTGTGCTCGGGAGCTCACCGCCTGCAAGCAGGAAAGGAGTGCCCAGTCCTCGACCTTGACCGGCTTTGACCGAGGTGGACGACCTCGAGTAGGCTGAGGAGTGCTTGGGGCTCGCGCGGCTCTGAATTCCACGACCTCACCAATGAGAGACGTCTGGTGAGGTCTTTTTGTGGATCCCCGTAAGGCATCCTCTTCTAGTGAGGCACAGCCTCTTAGTATAATCCCCGTGAGGGATTCTAGTCCCGAGAGGGAATTACCCACGGCTGAGACCCAACCGCATCAGAGGGCAAGGACCAGTCAGAGGTCCGAGCGTGGGGAACACCCCATAGATCACTTAGGATGTGAAACCAACCAATTGGAGTTGAATAGACTTAGGGAAACTTATGACATACCCGATAGTGTAGTTCTAAGGTTGCTAGGCAGGGGTGAGATTCCCAACCATCCCCTCCAAGGGTATACGACCTTCTACTTGGAGTGTTTCAAATGGGGTGTTAGGCTGCCTCTTTAGCCTTATTTTGGTCGGGTTATGTCTGGGTTCTGTCTGGCCCTGGGGTAACTGAACCCGAATGGGTGGAGGGTCCTTTCCAGACTCTTTGTTTTGTGGAAACGATGTGATTTGGGTGAACCCTCGGTAGGGGAAATCAGACACCTCTACCAGCTAAAGTGTAGCCCAAAGGATGCTGGTTGGTATTACCTTACCTCCAGCCTGAAGGGTAAAAAGCCCATTACCGATCTCCCGACCTCTGGTGGCAACTGGAAAAGCAAATTCTTCTTCGTTGGGGAGAGTGAGGCAAGTCTGCACTCGTAGCGAGGGGGTCGCTCCAGTCCTGCGGCACTTTTGCACTCCAGGTCGTTTACCTGTCTTGTAGATTTTACTTTTAATTTTCCTGCTTGTGTCTGTTCTCATTTCTTTGCTTTGGTCATGTCTGCAGCTTCCTGGGGTGCTTCTTATTCTATTGGGAGCCAGCTTCGAGCACGTGTGCAGACTGTTCTTACAAACGCGAGCTCGTGCAAGGAGCTGTTGACGCCCCAGAACTTTTTGGAGTCCAATTTAGTACCAAGTGGAGAAATGAGCAGTAGGATGCGAGAAATGTTGCATAGGCGCGTGGGGACAGCTAAAGGTGCGAGCACCTCAAAAAGACCTCGAGCAGAGTCGAGTGCTCCGCCCCCACCTGCTCGAGCTACTTCTTCTGCTCGACCAACTGAGAGGGCAGAGGAGGGGTCCTCCTCGCAGGAGACAAAGGACCGCTGCTCCAGCTCAACCTCAACCCGGCAGTGTAAAGGAGCAGAGTCAGCCTGACCGTTCTGAGCCTTACCAGAGCGCTTTCAACGAGGAGCTGACCAGCAGATTCCTAGATGAGATAGAGTCTTGCACTCCTGATGCGCTGTTCCGTATCTTCTAGTGGCTCTCCTCCCGAGCTTTGGTATCTGCGACCAGGCTTAATAAGATAACTCAAGGTTCCCAGGACGAACTTCGAGCACAAGTTCAGAGCTTGGAGCAGGCTGTGAACGAGCTAAAGGAGGAAAATCAGAAGCTGCTGGACGAGAATATAAATTTTGCAGAGAAGACAGCAGTGGCCGACTCCAAGGCCTCTGAGCTTGAGAGGGAGCTGACTGACACCAAGAATGAATTGAAGCACGCTCAGAAGGATCTGGACACTCAGAAGTCTAGCTACGAGCAACTCATGGAGGGAGAAGCTGCTCGTCTTCAAGGGCAAATTGATACTCTGAAGGTCCAGCTCGCTACTGAGTACAACACTGGGGCAGACTCCAGCTACGACTGCCTCATGTATGCTTTTGGCAAGGCATACCCCGAGGCCGACATGTCCAAGGTTGAAGGGTATGTAGGCAAATACATGAGCAGCCCTGAAGCTACTTCATCCGAGCCCCAAGGTGTTGTAAGAGAGTTGGCTCCCTCTCCTTCCAATGCCCCTCCTGCAGATGCTGGCCGTCCTCCTCCTGCTGCTGATGACGTCCCCCCTGCTGGTGCTGCTCTTCCTCCTGCCGAATGACTTGGACGCTTTTTCCTTTTCTCTCCTTTTTTTTATTTTTTTTATTTTACATATGTAATTATTTCAATGAAATAAAAAGATACTTGTTGAACAACTCTATTGAATGCTCGTGTGCACATGCTCTTGTCTTCTATGTTGAATTGAGTTCGAATACATTTGCTAAGTAGAAAATTTCTAAGTGTTGGACTTTCTATTTTCCTTTATGCCCAAGTGTAATGCTTGTTGATCTATGTATGGTAGAGCTTTTGCATTAAACTAAAAGCCTTACGTTTATTTTACAAGTTCATTCAACTTGCTCGAGCCTACATTTGGCTCTTGCTTGACTCTGTCCGGCCTAGAGCTTAGGTTTAAAGACTTTTGGCCTTAGCATTATTCACGATATCCTTCACTTGTGACCAACTTTGGCAGGCATTGTCCAGCCTAGGACTTAGGCTTTTGGATTTTTGGCCAAGGAGTTCTTCTTGAACTCCTACTCCTGCTTGGGCTTACACTTGACCCAAGCTTGGCACCGTCCCACCTAAGATTTAGGCTTTGGGACTTCCGGCAGTAGCGTTCTTCGCGAGCTACTTCTGCTTGGGCCTTTTAATTGACCCTTGCTAGGCACCGTCCCGCCTAACACTTAGGCTTTGGGACTTCTGACCGTAGCGTTCTTCACGAGTCGCCTCGCCGGGCCTTTAATTGACCCTCGCTAGGCACCGTCCCGCCTAACACTTAGGCTTTGGGACTTCTGGCCGTAGCGTTCTTCACGAGCGGCTTCTACTCGGGCCTTTTAATTGACCCTCGCTAGGCACCGTCCGGCCTAACAATTAGGCTTTGGGACTACTAGCCGTCGCGTTCTTCGCGAGCTGCTTCTGCTCGAGCCTTTTAATTGACCCGAGCTAGGCACCGTCCTGCCTAACACTTAGGCTTTGGGACTTCTGGCCGTAGCGTTCTTCACGAGCTGCTTCTACTCGGGCCTTTTAATTAACCGTCGCTAGGCATCGTCCCGCCTAATGACTTAGGCTTTGGGACTTCTGGCCGTAGCGTTCTTCACGAGTTGCCTCTGCTCGGGGCTTTTAATTGACCCTCTCTAGGCATCGTCCCGCCTAATGACTTAGGCTTTGGGACTTCTGGCCAAGGAGTCCTTCTTGAACTTCTGCTCGAGTCTTTTAATTGACCCGAGCTTCTTCTGATATCACTCCTGCTCTGGTCTTCAATTGACCCGAGCTTGGCACCGTCCCGCCTAATGACTTAGGCTTTGAGACTTCTGGCCAAGGAGTCCTTCTTGAACTTCTGCTCTAGCCTTTTAATTGACCCGAGCTTCTTCTGATATCACTCCTGCTCTGGTCTTCAATTGACCCGAGCTTGGCACCGTCCCGCCTAATGACTTAGGCTTTGGGACTTCTGGCCAAGGAGTTCTTCTTGATTTTTGCCTTTCTTCTTGAACTTACATTACGAATGCTTTTTTATTCTTACATACATTTATACTTTTACATATCCCATTTTGGGGAGAAATTTTACATTAGCACTTTACAATACAACGAGACTTACTGGAAATACTTCCTCAGGAGTTGTGCGTTCCACGGCCTCTTGACCTCTCGTCCGTCCGGATGAGTTAACCGGTATGCTCCTGGTCCTGCTAATTGAGTGACTCGATAAGGGCCCTCCCAATTGGGTCCTAGTACACTCTTGAGAAAGTACCGAATGAAGTTAAACCCAGAGAAATGTGCTTTTGGAGTGGGTTCGGGAAAATTATTAGGATTCACGGTGAGTCATAGGGGGATCGAGGCCAATCCAAAGAAGATAAGAGCGGTGGTGGAAATGAGGTCCCCGCGCAGCCTCAAAGAGATAAAGAGTCTGACCGGCAAACTGGCGTCCCTCAACAGGTTCATATCTCGAGCCACAGATAAATGCCGATTCTTCTTCCAGGAAATGAAGAAAGGAAGGAAGACAAAGTGGACGCTTGAATGCGAGGCGGCATTCGAGCAGCTGAAAGAGTATTTGTTGAAAGCTCCATTACTGTAAACACCTCGAGCAGGAGAGGTACTGTTTCTATACTTAGCTGTGTCGCAATGGGCCACGAGCACAGTCCTGGTAAGGGAGGAGTCAGGGGTACAGTACCCTATTTATTACACGAGCAGAGCGTTGATAGAAGCAGAAACCCAGTATCCACCTATGGAGAAGTGGGCACTGGCCCTGGTCACAGCGGCTCGAAAGCTGAGACCTTATTTTCAGGCACATTCAGTGGTGGTTCTAACAAACCAACCACTTAGGCAAACTCTGTGCAAACCTGAAACCTCTGGGAGGCTGGTAAAATGGTCAGTGGAGCTGAGCGAGTTCGACATTAATTACCAGCCCCGAACAGCCATAAAAGCACAGTCATTGGCTGACTTCGTTGTCGAGTGCACGGCAAGGGATAAGGAGACGGAGAGCGAGCTCACACCAGGCTCCCAGGCCTCGACCAATACCTGGATAGTCACAGTAGATGGATCCTATGGAAGTCAGGGTGCGGGAGCAGGAGTTGTGCTCCTAAGTCCAGAAGGGGCCGAGATGCAATATGCTGTGAGATTAGAGTTCGAAGTCACCAACAATCAAGCCGAGTACGAAGCTGTAATAGCGGGATTGAAGCTCGCCTCAGTAGTAAAAGCAGAAGAAGTAAAGCTTCGAACAGACTCGCAGTTGGTAGCAAATCACCTCGACGAGAGCTTCCAGGCAAAGGGGGAAAAGATGGACGCCTACCTTCAGAAGGTAAGGCAGCTAATGGGGAATTTCCGAGCTGTCGAGGTGGAGCAAATCCCTAGGGAGAAGAATTTTTGAGCAGATATGATAGCTCGCATGGCAGCCGCATTGGACCCCAAGTTTCCGAAGTCTATCCTTTTGGAAATGAAGACCTATTCGAGCATCGAGCAGGAGGACGATGTGATGAGCCTATCGACGAGCAGCACCTGGATGGAGCCGATCATTTCTTACCTCAAGGAAGGGACAATGCCGGCCGATAAGAAGCAGGCAAGGAAGTTGAGGTGCAAAGCAGCCAGGTACACTCTCATCGATGGAGTCTTATATAGACGGGGGTACACTCTCCCCTTGCTACGGTGCTTAGACCAGGAGGAGGCTGACTATGTCCTCCGAGAGATTCATGAAGGAATCTGTGGGAACCACTCTGGCGTGAGGTCCTTGGCTTTCAAGGCCTTAAGGCAAGGATACTTTTGGCCTCGCATGCATCAAGATGCTTAGGAGAAGACAAGAAGCTGCAAGAGTTGCCAGAGCTTTGCCAACTACCTAACTCAGCCTCCGGAAAACCTTACGGTGATGAATTCGCCATGGCCGTTTGTTCGATGGGGAATTGATTTGATCGGGCCATTGCCGAAGGGGAAAGCATTCGCCATAGTGGCGATTGATTATTTCACCAAATGGGTCGAAGTGGGAGCTTTAAGCAGCATCACGGAAGGTAAAACCATTGACTTCATTTGGAAGAATGTGATTTGCAGGTATGGGATCCCCCATACGTTAGTCACCGATAATGGGAGGCAGTTTGATAATGGAAAGTTCAGAGACTTCTGTCAGAACCTGGGAATAGAGCTGAAGTTTTGCTCTCCCTCACACCCGCAGGCCAATGGGCAAGTAGAGGCCGCGAATAAAACTATAAAACGCCTCTTGAAGACAAGACTGGGCGAGCAAAAGGAGCCTGGGTAGACGAGCTGCCTGGTGTCTTGTGGGCTTACAGAACCACGCACAAAACGGCCACTGGAGAGACCCTATTCTCCTTAGCGTTTGGGCACGAAGCAGTGATTCCAGCTGAGATAGGAATGGGGACACACCGGACAGAGCACTTCAACGAGGAGCAAAACAACGAGCAGATGTGCGCAGGTCTTGATCTGCTGGAAGAAAAGAGGGAAAGGGTATCTGCTAAGATCTTAGAGTATCAACAGAAAGTGACTCATTATTACAACCAAAAAAATGTACACATTCGCTGGTTCCAGGTGGGTGATTGGGTGCTGAGGAAAATCAACCAGAGCACTAAGGACCCGAGGCAAGGTGTACTATGACCCAATTAGGAAGGCCCTTATCGATTCACTCAATTAGCAGGACCAGGAGCATACCGGCTAACTCATCCGGACGGACGAGAGGTCAAGAGGCCGTGGAACGCACAACTCCTGAGGAAGTATTTCCAGTAAGTCTCCTTGTATTGTAAAGTGCTAATGTAAAATTTCTCCCCAAAATAGGATATGTAAAAGTATAAATGCATGTAAGAATAAAAAAGCATTCGTAATGTAAGTTCAAGATGAAAGGCAAAATCCAAGAAGAACTCCTTGGCCAGAAGTCCCAAAGCCTAAGTCATTAGGCGGGACGGTGCCAAGCTCGGGTCAATTGAAGACTAGAGCAGGAGTGATATCAGAAGAAGCTCGGGTCAGTTAAAAGACTAGAGCAGAAGTTCAAGAAGGACTCCTTGGCCAGAAGTCTCAAAGCCTAAGTCATTAGGCGGGACGGTGCTAAGCTCGGGTCAATTGAAGACCAGAAGTAATATCAGAAGAAGCTCGAGTCAATTAAAAGGCTCGAGCAGAAGCAGCTCGCGAAGAACGCTACGGCCAGAAGTCCCAAAGCCTAAGTCATTAGGCGGGACGGTGCCTAGCGGTCAATCAAAGGCCGGCGAGCGGCTACGTGAAGAATGCTACGGCCAGAAGTCCCAAAGCCTAAGTCATTAGGCGGGGCGATGCCTAGCGAGGGTCAATTAAAAGGCCCGAGTAGAAGCAGCTCGTGAAGAACGCTACGGCCAAAAGTCCCAAAGCCTAAGTGTTAGGTGGGACGGTGCCTAGCTTGGGTCAATTAAAAGGCTCGAGTAGAAGCAGCTCGCGAAGAACGCGACGGCCAGAAGTCCCAAAGCCTAAGTGTTAGGCGGGACGGTGCCTAGCGAGGGTTAATTAAAAGGCCCAAGCAGAAGCAGCTCGTGAAGAATGCTACGGCTAGAAGTCCCAAAGCCTAAGTGTTAGGCGGGCCTGTGCCTAGCGAGGGTCAATTAAAAGACCCGAGCAGAAGCAGCTCGTGAAGAACGCTACGGCCAGAAGTCCCAAAGCCTAAGTGTTAGGCGGGACGGTGCCTAGCGAGGGTCAATTAAAAGGCCCGAGCAGAAGCAGCTCGCGAAGAACGCTACGGCCGGAAGTCCCAAAGCCTAAATCTTAGGCGGGACGGTGCCAAGCTTGGGTCAAGTGTAAGCCCAAGCAGGAGTAGGAGTTCAAGAAGAACTCCTTGGCCAAAAATCCAAAAGCCTAAGTCCTAGGAGGAAGAGTAGCACCAGCAGGGGGGACGTCATCAGCAGTAGGAGGAGGACGGCCAGCATCTGCAGGAGGGGCAGGAGGAAGGACATCAGCAGGAGCTTCAGCAGGAGGGGCATTGAAAGGAGAGGGAGCCGGCTCTCTTACAACACCTTGGGGCTCGGATGAAGTAGCTTCAGGGTTGCTCATGTATTCGGCTACATACCCTTCAACCTTGGACATGTCGGCCTCGGGGTATGCCTTGCCAAAAGCATACATGAGGCAGTCGTAGCTGGAGTCTGCCCCAATGTTGTACTCAGTAGCGAGCTGGACCTTTAGAGTATCAATTTGCCCTTGAAGACGAGCAGCTTCTCCCTCCATGAGTTGCTCGTAGCTAGACTTCTGAGTGTCCAGATCCTTCTGAGCGTGCTTCAATTCATTCTTGGTGTCAGTCAGCTCCCTCTCAAGCTCAGAGGCCTTGGAGTCGGCCACTGCTGTCTTCTCTGCAAAATTTATATTCTCGTCCAGCAGCTTCTGATTTTCCTCCTTCAGCTCGTTCACAGCCTGCTCCAAGCTCTGAACCTGTGCTCGAAGTTCATCATGGGAACCTTGAGTTATCTTATTAAGCTTGGTCGCAGATGCCAAAGCTCGGGAGGAGAGCCGCTGGAAGATACGGAACAGCGCATCAGGAGTGCAAGACTCTATCTCATCTAGGAATCTGCTGGTCAGCTCCTCGTTGAAAGCGCTCTGGTAAGGCTCGGAACGGTCAGGCTGACTCTGCTCCTGCACACTGCGGAGTTGAGGTTGAGCTGGAGCAGCGGTCCTTTGTCTCCTGCGAGGAGGACCCTACTCTGCCCTCTCAGTTGGTCGAGCAGAAGAAGCAGCTCAAGCATGTGGGGGTGGAGCACTCGACTCTGCTCGAGGTCTTTTTGAGGTGCTCGCACCTTCAGCTGTCCCCACGCGCCTATGCAAATTTTCTCGCATTCTGCTGCTCATTTCTCCACTTGGTACTAAATTGGACTCCAAAAAGTTCTGGGGCGTCAACAGCTCCATGCACGAGCTCGCGTTTGTAAGAACAGTCTGCACACGTGCTCGAAGCTGGCTCCCAATCGAATAAGAAGCACCCTAGGAAGCTGCAGACATGACCAAAGCAAAGAAATGAGAACAGACACAAGCAGGAAAATTAAAAGTAAAACCTACAAGACAGGTAAACGACCTGGAGTGCAAAAGTGCCGTGGGACTGGAGCGACCCCCTCGCTACGAAGTGCAGCTTGCCCCCACTCTCCCCCAACGAAGAAGAATTTGCTCTTCCAGTTGCCACCAGAGGTCGGGAGATCGGTAATGGGCTTTTTACCCTTCAGGCTGGAGGTAAGGTAATACCAACCAGCATCCTTTGGGCTACACTTCAGCTGGTAGAGGTGTCTGATTTCCCCTACCGAGGGTTCACCCAAATCACAACGTTTCTACAAAACAAAGAGTCCGGAAAAGACCCTCCACCCATTCGGGTTCACTTGTCCCGGGGCCAACGGAACCCGGACAGAACCCGACCAAAATAAGGCTGAAGAGGCAGCCTAACCCCCCATTTGAAACACTCCAAGTAGAAGGTCGTATACCCTTGGGGGGGACGGCTGGGAATCTCACCCCTGCCTGGCAACCTTAGAACTACACTATCGGGTATGTCATAAGTTTCTCTAAGTCTATTCAACTCCAATTGGGTGGTTTCACATCCTAAGTGATCTATGGGGTATTCCCCACGCTCGGACCTCTGACTGGTCCTTGCCCTCTGATGCGGTTGGGTCTCAGCCGTGGGTAATTCCCTCTCGGGACTAGAATCCCTCACGGGGATTATACTAAGAGGCTGTGCCTCACTAGAAGAGGATGAATCCTCCGGTGACATCCTACGGGCCTGTTGGGGATTGGACATCTTCTTGAGGGTGTTAACTAATAGAGTTCAGCGGGGGAAGAAACAGAGTGGTGAAATGGAAGATTGGGTTGTACCTGAACACGAAAGGAAATGTGGTTGGCCGGAAGCCGCCTTGACAGAAAGAAGAAGACCGATAAGCAATGGAGAGCGGATGAATTTTGAATTTGAACGAAAAATAAGCAAATAGAGGCAACAATGAATAAGTCAGGGGTTTTTAAAGAGGAGGAGGCGTCCCTTCGATTGGCGGCGTATGTTTCTAGGGACACGACCTTTCAGGTCACGTCCCTTCGAATTTCAAATGCACAGCTGGGATCAACCCACGTGTCCCGCCTTAAATGCGAAATGATTAAAGTGGGAAACGTGGGGAAGAGTAAAAGGCCGCGAAATTCGGCCCATCATTAATGAGTTTCCAGTCTTATCTCGTTTCACTTAAAAGACTAGAAACTGGGGGACTGTTGTTTGGGTGATATCGGGCAGGTCTCCTCAAGGCTCTTTTAGCTCGAATAAAGCACCTCGAGGACACCTTAGCTCGAGCAGAAGGCCCGACTACTCGCATAAAGATTACCTCACCAGACGTCTCTCATGGGTGAGGTCGTGGAATTCAGAGCCACGCGAGCCCCAAGCACTCCTTAGCCTACTCGAGGTCGTCCACCCCGGTCAAAGCCGGTCAAGGTCGAGGACTGGGCACTCCTTTCCTGCTCGCAGACGGTGAGCTCCCGAGCACAACTGGGTTGTCTGGTCACAAGACGAAGGAAAAGCAAGACCCGGCCCAGGGCAACCCGACCTGTTTTCTCGGAATCCTGGCACACCTTTTAATGTCTGACCAGGGCCTCACGAGGTATGGTGGCAGTACTATTGCCGATGGCCGGCACATGCCCCCGCGGCGTCATCATTCATAGCGCACACTCCCGACATGATGGTCTGGCCACGTGAACCAGATTAAGGAGACAGCCACGCATCCCCAGGGAATATTACGCCAATCCCGGCTGTCAGAGGGACCCAGACACCACCAACATGGGAGTGAACAGCCTGGAAATGGAAAGAGCGGGAAAAGTGAGTATAAAAGGAAACGAAGGGGAACGTTACAAGGGATGGAAATTCGAATTCAGAAAGAATCCGTAAGCTCATACAGGTTCCTCCTATTCTAATTCCACTTATCTGGATTCTTTGAAAACACAATATTCATTCAAAAAGGGAGGGTGAAAAATATCCCTTTTATCTTTCCGGTCTCCTTCATTAAAGGAGATACCAAAAAGAACAACCCGATTACTGACTTGAGCGTCGGAGGGTTTTCGCCGGAACACGCCCGGCAACCCCTGACCCTGTTTTCTGTGAAGTACAGGTCTGGGAGATCATCATTCTGGAGAAGACAGTAGAACAGGAAGAAGAAGGCAGACCTGCTCGAGCTCGAGCTAACCGCGAGCTGAGGTTTCTGGATACTGTAGCTATCCACGGGTAGAAGGTTCGAGATACTGTTTGAAGGCACTGTTTGAAGGTTCGAGGCACTATTGAAGACACGCAGGAAAAACTGCATCAACACTTTTGCTATTTAATATGTTAAACTTATACCTTCATTTTTTTAATATTTTTACATTAATGCCCTGACAACTATATTCTTAGAGACATTAATTAATTTACCTATAATAAAAGTTAATAAAAGTATTAGCCCTACAAGTAAAATAAAAATAAATATAAATTTTTTGCTATTATCTTACTTCTAGGATTAATTTGGTAAATTAATTTCTTATAAATAATTATTAGCAAGATTATTAGATAGGATTAAACATTACTTAAAAATTGTAGTAATACTAATTTTGTAAAACCAAAGAAAAAATAAAGACATTAATGCCAATTGTTTAACAGCTGAGTGTCTTAAGATATTTTTCAAAATATAAAGACTAAATTAAAGCTTAAATGACACCGGCCTAATTAAAAAACTTTTATTATTAAGTGAAAACAACCACACTAGTACATAACAGTGCAAGCTCTCCACTCAAGAGGATTACAAAGGGATGCGAATATTCAACACCTAATGATGTTATTGTGCAAATTTTAATGTATTTGCAAGCACACGAATCTATTGATTTATAGATTATGAATAACTAGATCGAACCCACAGAGGCTGCTAATTTTTAAGAAAGTAAAATTTAATCTAATCTAATTATAATTTTACCCTACATGAAAAAGAATATTTTGTTTAAGAAATAGAAACTAAAAATGCAATTAAAATAAAAATGAATAAATTGACACGAGAATTTAAGAGATTGAAGCTATCAGCATTTTAGAATCTATCATTGTTTAACTTTTAACAATTTTCTTATTACCAATCAATTTCTAATTGTAGAGTGACAACTTAAAATCAATCTATGTCAAATGATAAATTTAATAATTAAGCCAAATAAAAATTATTATTATGTAGGTTCTTTTTTTGTTTAATAGTATGATATCTAAATATTCCATGTAAACAATATTGAATAACAAATAATCAAAATTTTCCTAAGTACTCTGTGCAAATAATTTAATGAAAGACAAAGAATCAAAGATAATCACATATAAACTCTATAAATTCAAGCATAAGTGTAATTAAATATTAATCATTACAATCACTAACGCATGACAAAATTGGTAAAAAGATTTAATAATATTCAACTAGACATGTGAAATAAAAACCATAAACATTAAACCACACAAAAGTAAGGAATTAATTAAATAAAAAATAATTTATTTCATTTAACAGAGCTTCATCTTTATAATCATAAGCCATCGACCTTGTTTTCCTAAAGCCAAAAGGCTTGGCTGATTTGACATTAAATTCAATCCTTGTAGAATTTTAGTTCACGTGTGCACATGTTCACCCAAAATAATATAGTTTTGCAATTGCTCTTTTTTATTTCTTACTGTCCCTTGGTGGTTTTCCTCTAGTGGACTATGAATGACAATGCCCGTGACACCATGCTTCCAAATTTCCTTATGCTCTCCACGTAACTTCCCAACACATGCTCATCAAGTTGACTTGCTTCCATTTAATCTTTATTTTTTTCCAAATTCAATTCTCTGTGCGGATTTATATTCATAATTCTGTAATTATTTCCATGTTCAATAAAATAAATTTAATTACTAAAAATAATAAATGGTAAAATATATAAATAAATTATGTCCATCAGATGTCCTACAAGAGATACAGGGCTTCTCAACTCACCACTCTATGGAATCCATTCAAAAGATACGTAGTTGCAAGAAGAACTTTAACAAGAGCACTCGTCTAAGTTACATTCTCAAAATCACCATCCTTTTAAATGTTAAAATTTAATACTTTTATATAGGCAACTTGAAACATCCCTTCAAGCTTAAGAAAAGCCCTATGTTATTTATAATCCGAATCAGATTTGAATTGCAGGTTTTAGATGTCCGGGGGTGGAAGAGGACAAAACAAACTTCAATTTGACTTCTAAGTTTGTTGGAAAAGTTTCTGTGTGCAATCAACACACAATTTAGTGATTTCATGATGTAGAAAACTTCAAATTGAATACCATAAAATTCTTGAAACTCTTAAACCTCAGTGAATTCTAGTGATATGAAGCTTGCTCAATAGGTCTTGATGCATTGATTTCAGAAAATTCAGAAATTGCTGCCTTGTGCAGAATTTCGAACAACTGTGATCTTTGCCTCCTAAATCTTAAATATCTTAAAAAAAAAAAAGAAGTCTGAATTTGATTCCGTAAAAGTCCTTAGAAACTAGACAAAATTATCTTTGCAACGATATGTAATACATAATTTAGATTTTTCTAGAACAATGCAGTTAATTTGAACAAGTTGACAGTTCATCTTGACTTTTGCTTCCTACTTTGAGTAGCGCGCCTTGCCAAATGTTCACTTTCTACATTGTTAATCTTCAAATATGATAAGCCTTTAAACACTCGTGTCAATGATTAAGACAATTAAGTGATGCATCAATTAAGGCCATTATATGATCGATACACATATGGAAATGATCAATACCACTACGGGATGCATATATTACAAAGCTCAAGACCATCATCAAGTAACAAAAATCAAGAATATTATGTGATGTAAATGTGGCAAGAACTAGACTATGACGGCATGCACATAGTTAAGACCGTAATTATGTAAAAAATGACAAAAATCAAGATAATTATGTGCATTTAGATATAAAAGATCAATATCAAAATATTGTCTTGAGTATTTACTTTAATTAATTTTGTTATATAGGTTAGAAAAGATAAGTTTTCTCTTGTATAAATAAGCCTTTGAGTCACATTATATGAATGTCTAGTTTATTTTGTTTCACTAAACTAAAAATTTTCATAACAAAGATATGGCGAGGATCAAGAGTACTCTATGATGCACATATGGCAAAAATCAATAATCAGATTATATATGATGCTTATATATGGCAGGTATGCAAATTGCAAGAATTAAAACGATTATGTCATGCACTATCAAACGAATCCTAACCTTGTATTTGTAAAAATGAACATGTAGTAATTAGCTTACATAATTGTGTAAGGTACATAATTTTTTCATAGTCGTTTGATGAAATTACATAATTCTTTCATAGTCATTTGGTGAAAATATTTTATTATATTATTTATCAATTATTCAATTTAGTTATAATATAGTAAATTGAGAGAGACATATTGGTACGTACTGGGGGCATTTCTCCTTTGCTTCCGTGAACCTAAGATACTAAACTATTCTCAGAGTGAGTTTTGCTTATTGAGGAGCCTTGACCTCTGTAAAATTTAAGTAGAACTTGTTAATTTATTAGCATCCATTTTATTATCACTAGCATCGCTATTAAATAAGTGAATTACAACCAGAACACTTTAAGAAAAAAAGCAAGTAAATTGTAACAATACAAATATTGATGCTTATTGGACTCAACAACTCTTGACTTACTCAATTGGACTCAACAACTCTTGACTTGTTCAACTTAAATAAAATAAACCAAAGACACACATAACAACTCATTCCCCTTAAAAAAAAGGCCCTTGTCCTCAAGGTTGAATTTTGGAAATTGCTTCTGAATTACTTCAATATTATCTCAGATAGCCTCTGCTGGCAATAATCCTTACCAACAAACAAGAATTTCCTTCATACGTCTGTGGATTCTACTATCAAGAATCGCTTGATGCCTTGGGCACAATGATTCTACATCAATAGCAGTGAGTGGCAATTCAGTTTGAGCCAACACAATCTCTTCAATCTTCTTCTTCAACTTAGAAACATAGAAAACAAGGTGATTCGAGATTCCTTCGACAAATCTAACTTGTGTGCCACATTTCCAATTTTTTCAAGAACTCAAAATAGGCTATAGTATCTAGGGGCTAACTTCAAGTTTTTTCTCAATGAAATTGATGCTTGCCAATATGGTTAAAGCCTTAAATAAACCCAATCCCCTTCTTCAAATTCACGATCTTTATGGTAGAGATCATACACCTTCTTAATTCGTGATTAAGCTTCTTGAATTGTTGCATGCAAATTACTAATAATTTCATCACAAGTCATAAGTTCTTTCTGAACTATATCAACCTTAGCCATGCCTAGAATATAACTCAACAATATCGGAGGTGGCCACTTATAAAAAACTTCAAAATGAGTTGTTTTAATTACTGAGTGCCAACTTGTATTGTAGCAATACTCTACCTAAGATAACCACTTACTCCACTCTTTTGGTTGGGAACCAGCAAAACACCTCAAATACATCTCCACTACACGATTTACTACCTCACTTTAGCCATCAGTTTGAGGATGATATGCTGAAATAAAGTTAAATTTAGTACCATTTAGCTTGAATAATTCAGACCAATATATGCTGGTGAAGGCAGAATCTCTGTCACAAATAATTATTTTTGGCATTCGATGAAGTTCAAAGACATTATCAAAGAAAACTTGGGCAACTCCATTAGCTATGTAAGGATATGCCAACAAAATGAAATGAGCATACTTTGATAATCTAGCAACTACAACTAAAATGGTTGTCTTTCCTCTTGATATGGGTAGACCATTAATAAAATCCATAGCAATGTCACTCCACACCTAAGTAAGAATTGGAAGTGGCTGAAGCAAACCTGAAGGAGCAAGCTACTCAGATTTGTTATGTTGACATATATCACAAGTTCCAATAAAATTTTGAATATGCTTCCTCATGCCTGTTCAGTAAAAATTCGCCCGAATTATATGCAAGGTTTTGTGATATCCTTCATGAGTGCTATTATGAAATTGCCCGATAATATTATTAATTAGAGAAGAAGTTCCAGCGAGATAAAGTTTCACTTAAAAAAAAGAAATTCCATCCCTATGCTCCCATGGCCCAGCAACTGCTCCATCCTAAATTCTTCGAATTATTTTCTGTAATTTTGAATTTGACTTTGTCTCATCCTTAATAGTTTCTAACCAATTAAGAATAGGTTGGCTAAAAGCTAATAACTTATTTTCTTCCAAGCCTGCACCATGCAAGTCTTCTTCCCTTTTTGATAAAACATCAGCCACCATATTTTCTTTGCCCCTCTTGTACTTAATCACGAAATAAAACCCCATTAACTTATACAGCCATCTTTATTGAGTTTTAGTAGTAATGCGTTGTTCCTATAAATATTTTAAACAGTGGTGGTCTATTTGCACCAAGAATTTTCTCCCCAACAATTATGGTCTCCATTTTCGCATTGCAAGCACCAAAGCTTACATCTCTTTTTCATAAATGGAAGTAATAAATGTTTCTCATACAAAGCATGACTGTAAAAAGCTATGGGTCGATCTTACATCAAAACAACTCCTACACTAGACCCACTTGCATCACATTTAATGAAAAATCTCTTAGAGAAGTCAGGAAGAGCTGACATAGGTGCTTTCGATATAGCCTTTTTTAATTGCTGGAAAGATTTTTCTACTGCACTAGTCCAAATGAATGAATCTTTCTGCAACATCTTGGTGAGTGGTGCTATGATTTTCCCAAAATTTTGGATGAATTTTATATAATAGTCGGCCAGACCCAAAAATCCTCTCATTACCTGCACTGTCATTAGTTTGGGCTGACTTTCCAGTATGGTAATTTTTTCAAGATCAAATGCAACACTAGCAGCTAAAATAACATGGCCAGGATACTGCACCATTTTTTTACCAAACTAACATTTCTCTTTTTTTACAAATAATTTATGAGCCTGCAGGAAAGATAAGGTAATTTCTAAATGGTGAATTATTCCTTTTATGATTTATTATATACAAGAATATCCTCAAAAAATACTAAAATGAATTTTCGCAAATAAACTTGAAATACCTTATTCATCAAGGCTTGGAAGGTAGAAGGAGCATTGGTAAGACCAAACATTACTATCAATTCTTAGTGGCCATGATGTGTTCTAAAAGCTGTTTTTGGAGTATCATTTGGTACTACACAAATCTGGCGAGAGCCGCTACATAGATAAAGTTTGTAGAATATCTTCACTCTATACAACTCATCCAGCAACTCATCAATAAAAGGAATGGGGAATATATGTTTGATTTTAATTTTTTTAAGGCTTAATAATCTACACACATGCGCTGTGATCTATCAAATTTCTTTATCAGAATGACAGAAGAAGAGTATGGGCTATTATGGAGCTTAATCACCCTTGTAGAGAGCATCTCTTTCACCAACCTTTCTATTTTTGTCTTCTAATAATGTGGGTAGCGGTAAGGCTTGACACATACTGGCTCAACCCCAGATTGTAATGGAATTCTATGGTCATAACGCCTTAAAGGTGGTAAAGTCTTCGACTTAGCAAACACATATTCGAAAGGATCTAAAATCTGTTGTAATGAGGATTGCATTCAACATGTAGTTTAGGATTTGGAACCCCAATAGCAAAATATTTAAGCACAACCCCTTTTCCACTTTTACATAGCTCATTGCTTTTAAATTCCCTAATTATTTTATTTTTAGGAGCAGATATGCCTTGAAGCACTTCTTCCTGTTTAGCCACCTTAAAACTCATTGTAACTTATCAAAATCCCACAAAATAGGACCAAGAGTATGTAACCATAATGTGCCTAATACAATATAATATCCTTCTAATGATAACAGATAAAGATCAACCAAAATAGGCACACCTTGCCAATTTAAATTAACCTAAGTACACACACCAGAACCCAATATCTTTTCACCTGAAGCAACCATAACTTCAAATCGCCCTCTATTGTTCGATTGGAGGTCTACTCTTTTCGCCGGTGCTTCACTCATAAAGTCATGAGTGCTTTCTAAGTCAATAAGCACCTGTGCCACAGTCTGACCCATCTTTCCCTTTACTCACATTGTCTCAGCATTTGTTCTCAAAATAGCATTATAAAAAATTGTTGGGATTGCTTGATCAGCTTTCCATTAAGCCTTATGTCTTGTCCGCTTCCTCATTACAAACTTCGATCAAGAATAACTTTTTACATCGATTCCCTAGTATAAACTTCTCATTACAATTATAATATAAACCTTTTGCATGAAAAACTTGCATTTCAGCAGTAGAAATTCATCGAATAGGAGGATTTGGGATACCCGATACTACCCCCTTTATAACCTCAGTATTTCTTTTGAATTTCGCAATTGATAAAATCTTCTACTGCGATAAATTTTGAGCTTCGTATAGACGTGCAAGACTAATAGCATCTGTTAAGGTTGTAGGTCGTCCAGCCAATACATCAGCTCTTATCAACTCCTTTAACTCGCTAACAAAACAACTGACTTGGGATGCTTGATTGAGGTGGCCTACTTTTGATAACAACTTCTTGTATTGGGTTTGATAGTCACAAATAGTTCCTGGCTGTTGCGGCTTAGTCAAATCACCAAAGAAATCTTGAAACTAGTTAGGACCAAATCGGGCTTGTAAGGCATCTCGAAATGTATTCCAATTCACACATCTCTCCTCTCCTTTTTAAATGTCTGGTACCATAATTGATCTTCCCCCTCTATATGAAATGATACACGCGTGAAATGATCTTGTTCAGAGGTATGATAAAAATAAAAAATTGTTTCACTCTACAGACCCAACTTGTAGTATCTTCTTCACTTTAGAAACATGGCAATCTATTGGGACGAACTCCATTTGAGTGGCTACCCCATTCTTCTTATTGATAGAGTGGGGCTACAGAGTGTTCTCCTTCTTTAGGAGTTGGAATAGGTCTCATGTTGATTTTCATAAATAGTTCCTCCAGCTTGTCCAAAATTTACTATTAACCAGTGGATATAGAACTTACTTCATGCTCCAACTTCTTAATTCTAGAGTCCATGCCCTATCTCTAATACCATTGTAGTACATACTGGGGGGCTTTTATCCTTTGTTTCTATGAACCTATGATGCTAAACTATGCTCAGAGTGAGTTTGGCTTATTGAGGAGCCTTGACCTTTGTAAAATTTAAGTAGAATTTGTTAATTTATTTGCATCTATTTTATTATCACTAGCATCGCTATTAAATAAGTGAATTAAACTAGAACACCAAAAAAAAAAGTATGTAAATCGTAACAATACAAATATTGATGGTTATTAGACTCAACAACTCTTGACTTATTTAACTTAAATAAAATAAAACAAAGACATACGTAACACATATCATATCACCTTAGGAGAAAATATACACTAAAATGACCTACTATTTGGCAAGTTTGATGGATTCTATTAGTGCAATCCATAAATTAAATAATGAAAAATTTATGAGTCTTATTATAGAATTCATCGACCATTAAGTAAGATGACATATTTTTACTGTTGAAATAGTATGCTTATCCCTCACAAATTTTTCTCAATATATTATATATCTCAAATTTATGAATGGATATATTTAAAAATAACTAAAACAATACTTAAGAAAAAAATGAAAGAACGTTACTTAAACAAATCTTTTTCCATAACTTTGGAGTAATCAAATCTATTCATCATATCAAGCAATTAATATTATGATGGTCCAATATTACGATATCTAGTTAGTCAATCTATTAGGTATGAAAAGAATAATACGAAATTAATTGTGCCTCTTAAAATGACCTATTACTCAGTAGGTTTAATGGATTCACCAATAGATCCATAAATTAAATAATAGAAAATTTATGGGTTTTATCATACAATCAATCGAATATTATGTCAAATGACATTTTTTGATGCTCAGGTGATATACTTGTCCCACAAAGTGATGTTTATGAACGAAAATATTTTTAGAACATAAAACAAGAAATAAAAAAATGAAAGCGAGTTAAAAAAATTGGCAAAAGGGAAAGTGGCTTAATTTTTTTTTTATTGTTAAATTTAGGGCAATCAAATCTCATCTTCATATAAAGTAATTAAGATTATAAATGGTCCCAGTACTACCCCATCTAGGTCATCAATCTGTTAGTCATGAAAAGGACAATATGCCAATTAATGTGCCTCTTAAAACTTATCATTAGTTATTATCATCCGTATCATAATATCATGTTACGTCTGAATTTTTTTATAGATATTGTTTGAGGAAGAAATTAGAGTGACCTCGAGCAAACTACTATGACCAGATAGTTATTTGATGAGCTCAAACAGAGCACCTTGACCAGGTGGTTATATTGCCAGCTCGAGCAGATTATCTCAACTAGGTGAATAGATCATTTGTAGCAGATTATCTCGACTAGGTGAATAGATCATCTAGAGCAGATGATTGTCTGGTAATTTTAAGAATAACACTTCGACCAGGGGATAATTCTAATTACATCGGCCAGATATGTACAATAGATCATAATTATTATGACAATTATTATAGTCATTATTATGATAATTATTATAATAAATGTTATTATGGTTATTTTTTAGTGATCATTATTATGTTTATTATGGTCTTCATTAGTACATTAATTATTATAATTATGAAGGTTACAATAATTATGATTGTTTTTATTTGGATTATTATAATTATTTAAGGGGTCTTTCTTCCTCTAAATAGGTTAGGTGGAGAAGCTTATCTCGACTAGGTGAATAGATCATCTAGAGCAGATAATTGTCTGGTAATTTTAAAAATAACACTTCGACCAGAGGATAATTCTAATTACATCGACCAGATATGTACAATAAATGATAATTATTAGTTATTATTATGAAAATTATTACGATGAATGTTATTATGGTTATTGTTTAGTGATTGTTATTATGTTTATTATGGTGTTCATTAGTACATTAATTATTATAATTATGAGAGTTACAATAATTATGATTGTTTTTATTTGGATTATTATAATTATTTAAGGGGGCTTTCTTCCTCTGAAGAAGGAGGGCTTTTTCTTGGACGTCAATAAACTCTTCTGGAAATGAGGAGAAAAAACTACTAGTTTAAAGGAGGTGAAATAAATTTGTTCGGTAAAAATCTGATTACTAACTTAGGCGTCGGAGGGTTCAAGCCGGAAAAATATCTGGCACCTCTGATCGTTTTCTGTGCTTTTAGTTAATTGACGAAAATCTGCTAGCAGTTACAGGCTCTCTTGGTGAATGGGAAGCGACTTCCTCAAAAGACAAATATAATGATAAAGCTAAAGTTAGGAGATTAGCTCGAAAGAGAAGTGGCCAGATTTTCAGCATCAAAATTTGGCACCATCTGTGGGATTGTACAAAAATTATTTCTCAATTTTTCATTTGGCCAAGGGAAAGGTAGAATATTATCATGCACGAATGTTTGAACTCACTATAATAAGGAAACCAAACAAGACTAGATAGACCCATGAAGGTTCTAATTTATCTATCTTTTTAAGCATATTGTCATTAAAATTTAAATTGCAATTACCATGACGATTAGTTTATCGAAACGATGATGCTTAGAAATTATTCAGCAACATGCATGATATCCTTGTTGAAATTGAATATTAACACCTGCAATTCATTGATAATATTTCCTTATGAAATCAATTTATTGGTACATATTTTATTTATAATTCATTGAGTAAGATTACATAGTATTACATTTTCAAATAAATTTATTTTACATATGCCCACAATATGCTTGGCATAATGTCTTAAACAAGTGATAGTTCAACTTTATTTTGGCTCTTTATATTTGATATCATTATTATCTTGCTGGCATATTCATGTTTCTTGATTGATTATTCTTATGTTGTTGGACTATAGAAGCAAAATCAGCCCAAAGAATAATTGATTTGCTGTATTATTAGTGTTAAAGTTCTTAAACAAAGGTTACTCATAAACTTATTTGTTGATAAACATAAAAGAATCCATGGATAATTGGTTTCTTCAATATACTTTTTGCTAGTTTTATAACCCATTATGCAATAGTAGCTTGTTGTCGTGGGGAATATGAAGAGAGGGCATTCCGAACAAATTTGCTATGAAATTCAGTTCATTACAAATTTATACAAAATTTTTAAAATTCAGGCCAAGTACACTTGTTCTTTAACTTCAACTTTATATTTACCTTTATATCTATTATTGACTTAATATATCTGTTGGGTTGGTTTTGACTTCATCATTAGCTATTCTATGGTATTAAGAGTATATGTTATATCATATATAAAGTTCTGTATTATCCTTGCAGTGTATTCCTTTTAATATAATGGTATCATTTTGTAGTTGATTACGAAGAATGTTCAAAGGCAAGCAAAAGATCAGAATCCTCAAAGTTTACTCGAGGCGAGGTAAGAGGTCAAAGTTTGCCAAATCTAGCTTGATTAGATGAGGTTGAGTAAACAAGTTGAAGATAAAAATACTCTAAGGCAAATAAAAAAGGCTTGAAGTCTCAAATTCTAATCAAGGCGAGATAAAATTCAGAAATTTTCCAAAGTTAATTTGAGTAAGTTAAGCTCTTAAAAAACAAGATGAGGCCAAAAGTCTCAAAGCCTGCTCGAGGTGAGACAAAGAGCTATGATTAGCCAGATAAGGCTTCAGTAAATTAAGCTCTAAAAACACGATAAGATCAGAAGTCTCAAAGCCTACTGAGGCGAGACAAAGAGCCAAGTTTAGCCAGAATAAGGCTTGAGCAAGTTAAGTTCTAAAAACATGATAAGGCCAAAAGTCTCAAAGCCTACTAAGGCGAGACAAAGAGCCAAGTTTATCTAGAATAAGGCTTGAGCAAGTTAAGCTCTAAAAACACGATAAGGCCAGAAGTCTCAAAGCCTGTTCGAGGTAAGACAAAGAGCCAAGTTTAGCCAGAATAAGGCTTGAGCAAGTTAAGCACTAAAAACACGATAAGGCTCAAGTCTCAAAGCCTGTTGAGTCAAGACAAAAAGCAAAGTTTAGCTAGAATAAGGATTGAGCAAGTTAAGCTCTAAAAACACGATAAGGCCAGAAGTATTCAAGCTTGCTGAGGTGAGATAAAAGGCCAAGTCTAGCTAGAATAAGGCTTGATCAAGTTAATCTCTAGGCCAGAATTCTCAAAGCCTGCTCGAGGTGAGACAAAGAACCAAGTTAAGCCAAAATAAGGCTTGAGCAAGTTAAGCACTAAAAACACGATAAGGCTCAAGTCTCAAAGCCTGTTTAGTCAAGACAAAAAACCAAGTTTAGCCAGAATAAGGCTTGAGCAAGTTAAGCTCTAAAAACACGATAAGGCCAGAAGTATTCAAGCTTGCTGAGGTGAGATAAAAGGCCAAGTCTACCTAGAATAAGGTTTGATCAAGTTAATCTCTAGGCCATAATTCTCAAAGCTTGCTCGAGGTGAGATAAAGAACCAAGTTAAGCCAGAATAAGGCTTAGGTAAGTTAAGCTCTAAAAACATGATAAGGCCTGAAGTCTCAAAGCCTGCTCGAAGTGAGACAAAGAGCCAGGTTTAGCCAAAATAAGGCTCGAGAAAATTAATCTTTAAGAATATGTTAAGGGTATAAGTCTTAAAACCTATTCGAGGCGAGAGAAAAAGTCAAGTTTAGCCATAATAGGCTCGAACAAATTAAGCTCAAATAAAATACATAAAGTCTCAAAGCCTAGTCAAGGCAAGACAAAAGTCAATAGTTTTCCATAGTTTGATTAAGTTGAGCAGCACACCGATAAATTTTAAAATACGCTAAGGCAAATAAAAAGGCTTAAAGTCTCAAAGACTACTCAAAGCGAGATAGGAGTCATAAATTTGTTTGCTCATACTCAACCAGATGAAAGTCGAGCAGCAATATATTTTAGAATAAATAAAAGAATTTGAGTGTTAAAACCTCCTCGAGGTAAGACAAAGTCAAACGATCCTGCTCTTACTCAACTAAGATTAAGTAAGCAGGGATTATATGAGTGTTATTTATAAAATATTTTAAGCCTAAAAACTTGCTTCATATTTCTTGTTTATGATAAAGTCAATTCTAGCAACCTGAATTAACTCATTAAAGTCACATCGAGATCACTTTAAACTTTATATAGTTTCCAGTCTTGATTCATTAAAACTCTCAACACTAGAAACTGGGGGACTAGTGTTTGAGAAAGAAATCTGAGCGATCTGAAGCAGACTACTATGACCAGATAGTTATTTGATGAACTCAAACATAGCACCTCGACTAAATGGTTATCTGGCTAACTCGAGCAGATTATCTCGACCAGGTGAATAGATCATTTGAAGTAGATCACTTCGACCAGGTGAGCAAATCATTTAGAGTAGATTATCTCGACCAGGTGAACAGATCATTTGAAGTAAATTATCTCCACTAGGTGAGTAGATCATCTGGAGCAGATCACCTCGACTAGGTGAACAGATCATCTAGAGCATATATCTTAACCAGGTGAATAGATCATCTGGAGTAGATGATTGCTTCGTAACTTTGAGCAGAATACTTCAACCAGGGGGTAATTCTAATTACTCAACCAGATATGTATAATAAATGATAATTATTATGGTCATTATTATGATAAATGTTATTATAGTTATTGTTTAGTGACCATTATTATGTTTATTATAATGTTCATTAGTACACTAATTATTATAATTATGGGGGTTACAACAATTATGATTATTTTTTATTTAGATTATTATGATTATTTAAGGGGGGCTTTCTTCCTCTGAAGAGAGAGAGCTTTTTCTTGGACGTCCATGAACTCTTCTGGAAATGAGGAGAAATAACTGCTAGTTTAAAGGCAATGAGAATAATGCCACAAAGGAGGTGAAATAAATTTGTTCTGTAAAAATTCAATTACTGACTTGAGCGTCAGAGGGTTGACGCTCGAAAAACATCCGGCACCTCTCAACATTTTCTGTGCTTTCAGGTAATTGACGAAAATTTGCTATCAATTATAGGCACTCTTGGTGATTGGCAAGCTGCTTCCCCAAAAAACAAATATAACGATGATACTGAAGTAAGGAGATCAGCTCGAAGGAGAAGTGACTGGATTTTTAGCATCAACAGATACTATGCTTGACCATATAATTTTTTCTCAAGATAATGTGAATTTCCTACTTATAAATAGGGATATTCCTAAAACTCAAAAGGCAAAAAAAAGTGGTTTAAATAAATCTTTTTTTTTTCAATGATTACTTTAGAGCAATAAAATCTCTTCTTCACATCAAGTGATTAATTTTTTACCACAAGATGTCTAATTAGTCAATCTGTTGGTTGAAAGGAACAATATATCAATTAATTATGCCTCTTAAAACTTATTATTATTTATTGTCACACCGTATCATAACAACTTGTTGGGTCTAAAATTGTCCCTAAATATGTCCATTCCCCAATCATGTGTCTTTAGGTCTCTTCATTTTTCCACGGTATTTTGACTGGTGCACTCTTGTATCCTTTTGAAACACTTCTTTCACTTGGAAATCTTATGTGTTTGGGGGACATGCCCGCAGGATTAAGGTAATATTTGATTTTTTTTGTTTGAAATTTAAATAGGTTTAAATTTTTTTGAACTCTAAATGAGTCTGAATTCTAACATCTGAATCATATGTTTTTTCTTTTTTGATATCTGAATATAAGTGACATTTTTTATTTTTATAAATAAAACATCTTCAACATAATTATTTGACATTTATATCCTTACAAATCAAAGCAAAAAAAAAATGATTAGATTTTATAGTTTAGGAAATAAATATATTTTATAAAGATATTTTTTAAATCT
The DNA here is from genome assembly GCA_025617385.1 of Murraya koenigii. Lineage (NCBI taxonomy): Eukaryota > Viridiplantae > Streptophyta > Magnoliopsida > Sapindales > Rutaceae > Murraya > Murraya koenigii. The sequence goes on along the minus strand of CM046813.1, from coordinate 4,774,506 downwards.
AATATTTAATTCTTTTTCAGACATTTTTTCATTGAAATAAAAGTAAAAAAATTTTATTTTTTCTATTCAAATGTAAATTTTTGAAAGTCAGACATAAGTTATAAAAAGGCTAATAAGAAAATTTTAGAAAGTAAAAAAAAAACAAACAAGAAAATTTTAGAAAATGTCGAAATTAATAAAATTTCAGACTTTAGACATTTACCAAAGAACCCCTAAAAATCTTGTAGAAACCACCAAAATTTTCCTTTTGTTTAAAATTAGTATTCGAGTTTATTTATTTTTCAACTCCAAATTGTCAATTACAAACAAGAGAAAAAAAATAATTAACTTCATCAAATAAGAGGAGATTTTATTTATTTTCTCATTTGACCTAAAAGGTAATTAATTTTAGTGGCGAGAAGCCAAAAAATATGCACGAACTTAATTTAATTAAAGAATAATGTATAGTTGTACATACATAATAAATTCCAGCTACATTACATTAACTCTTTTAGATAACACTCTACCATCAAATTCAACAATTTTGTTGATAAAATAATGGATTTTTTAGGGAATGAAATCTTTCTTTATCTATCATTTTATAGTCGTTAAATCCACTAATAAATAATAATAATAACACACTGTGATTGAGAAAAGTGTCATTAAGAATATTGAGAATAATTATTTTAAATACTTTATGTAACAATCAAGCCAATTATGTTAATCTTAAATCCGTTAAGAACGATGTCTAGGCTCAACTATTATAAAAGTTTGGCACGAGTCTCAATCGAGAAGTGAATTTTTGGTATGAAAAAGATTTATGAGTTTTTATGTGGTGTATTTAAATATGATTCGCACACATTTGAGAACTAAATTATCTTTCTAAATAACAAGAATCACAACAAAAAAAAGAACAGCCTGCAAGTGATATGAGTGTAAATGAGATCATCTTTATATCTAATAAGATAATTGTTAGGTTAAGTTATGATATTGAGAATTAGGGTGCTAACAAGATAATCTCACATTAGACCAAGAACATGCTGGAGATTAATCAAAAACAAAGCAAAACGCAGAGTTTTCAGGTGCCCAATTCGTTAGTTTCTTCATTTAAGTCGCATGGGCACTTGAGTCACTTAGTTTGACCAAATCGATGGCTGGTTAAAACAGTTTGTAAGAGCAAGAGAGGGTTACAAAATAACGATTTTGTTGAAAAATTCAAATTCAAAGCCAAAGCCAAAGTGTTCAAAGTTTGGCAAAGCACATGTTCAAAGTTTGGCCAAAATTATTCAAAGGTAAATTGTTCAAAGTTTGGCTAAAAATTAGGTAATCACCAACCAAACTTTGACAATTTTAATGGTTTGGTGAAATAGTGCTACCATGCATTCCTATAAATAACTAATGCTCTTCATTTGTTATGGCATCCCAAAATTGAGAGCAATTGCAAGTGAAGCAATTGAGAGAGTTGAGAGAGCTTCCACTTGAGTGCTAGGAGAATTTATTTGGGTGTATTGGGCTATTGGGTTTTTGTGAGTTTTTCCCAATTTGTAAATTCTCATTTGTTAGTAAAATTATCTTCCAGTCTTTGCCCGTGGATGTAGGCTTTACGCCGAACCACGTAAATTTTGTGTTAATTTTCTTTGCAATTGTTTACACCACATTTAAGTTTCTATAGAAGTCACAGTTACCATCAATTGGTAATTTGCTCAACCTACGCTTCCGCACAACAATTGGTATCAGAGCCGAAGGTTCGTACTTGGGGTATACAATACTATTCATAGATACGGTACTGGATACGACCATTTGTACTTGGAGAACAGTTTATTGTAAGTAGTGTGTATTTTTGCATGTCTAGGAAAGTTCTGTCAACAAGACGATAAGAGTCTAAGTAGTCTGGGTTTTAAGTGGGACCATTGTGACCCCTCCATTCTCCTGGGAACTTTCCTGGTGCATTTATTCACACGAAATAAACATCATAGAGACTGTTTTTCAAGTGTGAATAGTTATTGAAGGCACTGATTATTTGAGGTTGAGAGGATGGCAGAAGCGTCGTCGTCGTCTTCGTCAGCAAGGACTACTGTGACTAATGCAAAGTTTGAAGTGGAGAAATTTGATGGTACCAATAATTTTGGTATGTGGCAATGTGAGGTGTTGGATGTCTTATGTCAGCAAGAGCTGGATCTCGCTCTAGAAGAAAAGCCTGAAAAGATGGATGACAAGGAGTGGACAAAAATCAATGAGCAGGGCATGTGGTACTATTCGCCTATGTCCGGCTAAAGATCGAAGTACTCGTCATGAGGAGACATCGAGCAAAGAATTTGTGGAAGACATCTGGAAGAAAATATATGAAGAAAAGCCTTGAAAACAGAGCTTTATATGAAAAAGAAACTCTATCGATTCACGCATGCACCTGGTATGTCGATGAATGACCACGTGAACTCATTCAATAAAATATTAGCGGATTTGCTAAATTTGGATGAGAAATTTGAAGATGAAGATAAGGCATTGTTGCTGTTGAATTCACTTCCTGATGAATATGACCATCTCACCACCACTTTGCTTCATGGGAAGGACAGTGTCACATTTGATGCTGTATGTAGTGCAATCGTATAATGCTCGAGACCGGAAAGAAAGATAAAAAGGATCACGGAGATACGAGTTGCGAAGTATTGACAGAAGAGGTCGCTCACAAAGCCGCAAACCCGGAAAAGGGCAAGTCTAAAGGTAGGCTCGCCAAAGATGAATGTGCTTTTGTCGCGAGAAGGGCATTGGAAAATGAATTGTCCTAAGTTACAAAGGGCAAGGCTATTTCGATGCATGTGTAGCCGAGCATGATGAGGAGTCAGAATTTAGTCTGGTTGGCATGACATTGACATGTCAATCAGATGAGTGGATTTTGGATTCGGGTTGTACTTATCATATGTGTCCTAATAAGGGCTGGTTTTCTAGTTTCAAGGAGCTAGATGGTGGAGTTGTTTTTATGGGCAATGACAATGCTTGTAAAACCATGGGAATATGTTCAATCCAATTGAAGAATCACGATGGCTCAATCCATGTCTTGATAGAAGTTCGCTATGTACCAAGCTTAAAATCCAAAGGGCTTACAATCACTATGAGAGATGGGTTCTTGAAGGTAGTAGCTGGTGACCGAGCGATGATGAAGGGCACAAGAAGGAATAACTTGTACTATTTCCAAGGGAGTACGGTTATTGGATCAAGCATCAGCAGTTTGAGAAAAGATGCAGATTCAGAGGCAACCAAGTTGTGGCATATCGTTTGGGACATGCTTGGTGAAAAGCTTTGCGGACTTTGGTTAAGCAAGGCTTATTGAAAGGTGCAAATTCTTGCAAATTGGAATTTTGTGAACATTGCGTTACGGGCAAGCAAACAAGAGTAAAGTTTGGCTCGAGAATTCACAATACAAAAGGGATTCGGACTATGTTCACGATGATGTGTGGGGAACTACCGGAGTAGCTTCTTTGGGAGGTATGCACTATTTTGTTACTTTTGTTGATGATTATTCAAGAAAAGTATGGGTGTATTTGATGAAGAACAAAAATGAAGTTTTGAGTATATTTCTGAAATGGAAGAAGATGGTGGAAACTCAGACTGGTCGAAAGGTTAAAAGACTTCGCTCAGATAATGGTGGTGAGTACAAGAATGATCCATTTTAGAAGTATGCCGAGATGAGGGCATTGTGCGACACTTCATCGCTCGAGGTACACCACAACGGAATGGGGTGGCAGAACGCATGAACCGAACTATACTGGAGAAAGTTCGGTGTATGTTGTCCAATGCTGGATTGGGCAAGGAATTTTGGGCTGAGGCTGTTGTATATGCGTGCCATCTAATTAATCGTTTGCCATCAGCTGCAATTGAGGGCAAAACACCCATGGAAATGTGGACTGGTAAACCCGCTACTGATTATGATACTTTACATGTCTTTGGTTCCACTGCTTATTATCATGTAAAGGAATCTAAGTTAGACCCAAGAGCGAAGAAAACATTGTTCATGGGTATAACTGGTGGAGTAAAAGGATACCGTTTATGGTGTCCAGATACAAAGAAGATCATTTTCAGCAGAGATGTGACTTTTGATGAATTAGCCATGTTAAAACAAAAGGATTCACAAAAGGATGACAACACCAGTAGTACTTCGCAGCAGGTGGAGCTTGAAAAGGTTAAAGATGATCCAGCTAGTGTTGAAGAGGCAGATGATTCTCAATCAACCGAAGATGAAGAAGAGGTTCTGACTCAAGAACCTTTAGAGCAACAAGATTCAATTGCATATAGAAGGCCGCGGAGAGAGATTCGTAGACCTGCTCGCTTTGTTGATATGGTGGCCTATGCACTTCCAATTGTAGATGGTGATGTTCCTTCCACTTACAGAGAAGCGATAGTAGCCACGAAAATGTACAGTGGAAGCAAGCAATGGATGAAGAAATGCAGTCTCTTCAAAAAATGGAACTTGGAAGTTAGTTACACTGCCTAAAGACAAAAAGGCAATTGGGTGCAAATGGGTATATGCAAAAAAGGATGGATTTCCTCGAAAGGATAAAATTCGATACAAGGCTAGATTGGTAGCGAAGGGTTACGCTCAGAGAGAAGGAATAGACTACAATGAGGTATTTTCTCCAGTTGTGAAACATTCGTCTATTCGGATTTTGCTAGCCATTGTTGCGCAATATGATGCGGAGCTAGTTCAACTTGATGTGAAACGCATTCTTGCATGGTGATTTGGAAGAGGAAATCTACATGACTCGACCGGATGGATTTAGAGTTCTTTGGAAAAGAAAATTGGGTTTGCAAACTGACAAAGTCGCTTTATGGATTGAAACAATCTCCGAGGCAGTGGTACAAGCGATTTGATCGGTTTATGAAAGGGCCAATTAGTTAGAAGTCTACACTACGGTCTCGATTGCCATCATCAACCACGAGGCCGAGTATATGGCAATTACGAGAGGCTATTAAAGAGGCTGTTTGGTTACAAGTCTTGCTTGGAAACTTGGGATTGATCCAAGAGCATGTAAACTTATATTGTGACAGTCAAAGTGCTATTCAGTTAGCAAAGAATCAAGTTTATCATGCGCGTACGAAGCATATTGATGTACGATTTCACTTTGTGCGGGAAATTATTGATGATGGGAAGATTCTTCTTCAGAAAATCAAGACTGCAGAGAACCCTGCAGATATGTTGACCAAGGTGGTGACAACGATCAAGTTTGAGCATTGTCTAAACTTGATCAATATCTTGAAAGTTTAAAACAGTGAGAAGGGTAGAGATTGGAGGATCATTTTATACAAGGAAGTTCACAAAGATGCAGCCACTTTGGGAATGATGGTTTGTTAGTAGTCGGCTCAGATTTGGGTAAATCTTCACCGAGGTGGAGAATTGTTGAAAAATTCAAATTCAAAGCCAAAGCCAAAGTGTTCAAAGTTTGGCAAAGCACATGTTCAAAGTTTGGCCAAAATTATTCAAAGGTAAATTGTTCAAAGTTTGGCTAAAATTAGGTAATCACCAACCAAACTTTGACAATTTTAATGGTTTGGTAAAATAGTGCTACCATGCATTCCTATAAATAGCTAATGCTCTTCATTTGTTAAGACATCCCAAAATTGAGAGCAATTGCAAGTGAAGTAATTGAGAGAGTTGAGAGAGCTTCCACTTGAGTGCTAGGAGAATTTATTTGGGTGTATTGGGCTATTGGGTTTTTGTGAGTTTTTCCCAATTTGTAAATTCTCATTTGTTAGTAAAATTATCTTCCAGTCTTTGCCCGTGTATGTAGGCTTTACGCCGAACCACGTAAATTATTGTGTTAATTTTCTTTGCAATTGTTTACACCACATTTAAGTTTCTATAGAAGTCACAGTTACCATCAATTGGTAATTTGCTCAACCTACGCTTCCGCACAACAAATTTTCATTTTTTCATGACGGAAGAGAGGGAATTTAGGGAGGGTGTCTTATCTGTAGAGTGAAAAACAATCTTGAAGATTAGTAAATCAAATTTTTTGTTCCTTGCATCGATAGGAGTAAGTCACATGTGGCTTTGATTTTATTGAAAAAAAATCTTTTGTGCTGTTTGTCATTGTTGATTTATTTTGTACATTTGCACACATTGAATTAAGCTTTAACTAGTACTATTATTATGTTTATTATGTCCCATGTTGGGTAATAGTTGACAATTTATATCATCAAATTAAAAAAATTGACATCAAGAAGGTTTGGAGAAATAATCATGTACAACTCTAATTTTTCAATAAGGGACATGAAGATATTTTTTAACCTTTATATCTTTTGAATTGTAACTAAAAAAATTGATTTTAAAATTTTTTAATATAAACAAGCATAATAGAAATAATATAATCTGCCTAGTAGACTAATATATAAATCTTTGGGTTAAATAAAATTTACAATTAACAAAATATATCTCACCATCTAATAATATTAAAATTATTTTACATAATATTTAAAAAATTACATTTTGTATATTTATTTTAACATTATATTTCTATTTTTTATAAAATTAACTTAAATACAATAAAATATGTCTAATATATTGTGAAATATTAAAAACTTTTAATGTTGAAATTATTTTAAAATGTATATATTCTTATATTTATTTATATTATATTATATTTAAAGAATTTTAAAAAATAAAATAAAGAATATAAATTTCACTCATATTGATTTATGAGCACAATTAAAATAATTTGGGAATAATGATTTATTAGCAAAGATTCAGTTAATAAATCTTTATGTGGATTGATAATTAATATTTCTTAATCACTATTTAGGATGGAGACAATCAATTATTTGATTTATTATTTTAATTTCATCAATATTATTATATTCTTATCATCCTTCTTCATGTTGGCGAAGGAAACATTTTGAACTCTGAACTTGCTTTTCGAAAAAAATTGTAAACCCTTAATTTCGATTTAAGGTCTAATCTAAGTGTCATGCAACAATACTGGAAATATTTCTTAGAAACTTGTCTAGAAAATCTTCCAATCGTTCCTATGTACATTTTCTTTTTGGGTACAGTGAAAAAACATGAGTAAATTCCTTTGATCGAAGAATTTTTTATTATTATAAAAGTCATTCCTTTGATCTTTTTCAAGGAAATCTTCATTCAAGGATTTTATTTTCACTTTTTTGATCTTGATATGAAATTATTTCATTTAGAAATCAATTCCATAGAACTTGTCAAAGAAAACATCAATTTGAGAATTTCTTTTTATTCTGTTTTCTTTCGACATCATCTACTTTATGATGGTTGACGTGGTAGTGGATGATGTGGTTGAACCATTTTTTTTTTCTGGTGAAGAAATTAAATTACAATTAAAAAGGAACCAAATCTCTTTCCTTTTGACCACCATGCTCCGGAAACTCATCATCAACATAGTGGCTAAGCCTAAACCCATAAATTTAAGGACTCTCAAATTTGCAGTGAAATAATAAAGAATTTTAAAATCACAATACAAAGAATATAAATTTAACTTGTATTGTTTCAAGAGTACAAAAGCTCAATTTATACAAGTATTTGAAACATAAAAAAGGAAATGATAAAATTACCATAATTTAGAGATAATAATTAATTAGAAAAGATTGAGTTAATCAATCTCTATATTGATTGACAATTAATCTTTCTTAATCACTAATTAAGATGAAGGCAATCAATTATTTGATTAGTATTTTGATTCCATCAATATTGCTTAATTCTTATCAATATTTATTATAAAAAATAAGAGTCAATTTTTTTAGTTAATATAGCTAAAATTTATTATTTTTTAAGTGGGTACTGGTGTCCCTTAATTAAAACTTGGGAGTTTGTATAACTATTTTTCAAAACCTTGGGAGTGTAGCCATCTTTTTCCCTCAATCATTGAAGAGATTAAGGTTTTTTTTTTTAATTATCTTTCTCTTATATTGACTATCTTCAAAATTTCACTTTATTTTTTAAAACTTCGATCTCTCCCACTTTTTTAATATCTTTTGAACAAAAACAAGAGTAACTTATTTATTATTTACATAATAGAGTGGAAGTATGAAGTGTAGAGTCCTCCCACTCTAGTAGTTATTTTCATATTTTAAGGGAGGAATGGGAGGGAATCCCATGATTCCCACTCCCACCTGTTCCTTTTCATTCCTTTTAATTTATTTTTAAATATGATATAATTATATTTAATAAAATAAAATAAATAATATCCTATTTAATATAAGTAATATTGTTATATTATTTTATAAAATATATTTACTAAAAATAAAAGTAAGCCATATCACATTTAATATAATTACAATTAATAAATGTAATTTAATCATCTTTTATTAAATTTAATGTAATTATATTTAATAAAATAAATAATACCATATTTATTTAAATAATATTAAAAAAACTATATTTATCAAAAATAAAAATAAAAATATTAAACTTATTTAAATATAATTTTATTTTATATAGTTAAAAATAATAATTTACATTGATTTAAAATTACTTAAAAGTAATATTATTTATTTATAAAGAAGTAATAATATTACTATATATTTTTCCTAATACTAGTATATAATATCTTTATTTGAAAATATAATATTAATATATTTATTTAAAAATTTAAAAATAACAATACTATATATATTTAATACTAATAATTAATAATAATAAATAGTTTATTCCAAGAAAATATTAATTTTGTACAATATTATTAATAACAATGTTTTATTTGTGTTGCTCTTATCAATCATTTTTAATTTACATAATTAAAATTAAAATTAATAAAAAATGTGATTTTCATAATGAAGAATATTAATAATTATTACTAATTTATAAATATAATAAAATAAATATTTTATTTTCAAATATATTTTTTTATTAATTTTGTAGTTAAAAACTATAATTTTTTAAATAAGGGTAAAATTATAATTTGAAATTATTTACACCCAATTCAAGATAAAGTAAACACATAAATTAGATTCTGATTCTGATTCTGATTCTATACTCTCATTTCAATGCAAGTAAACAACCTACTCTCACTCTTAATCCCAAGATTCTCACTTCAATTCAAAATGTAAATGCTACCTTAAAGTTTTTAAAAATTAGGAAATGCTTTGAAGATAATTAATTTCATGAGGAAATAATCCAAAATTTACCTAATAGATTATTCAAAACATATGCAACATATTTACATTTATAAACATATATATAACTATTCTTTTTAACTTATTGATTTCAAGCTTGAGCATTCAAATTAGACCGTGGGGGCTTCATTTTTCAGATTTCAGTAATTGAAATTTAAAGTAACAAAAGTTGTTGACAAGGAAAATTATATTTATATTTTATTTCCAGTGGAGATCTAATGAGATTAATCCAATTAGCGGTTCTTCGTGTTCCTGTCACTCTTGTTGATGATGATAAACCTTTCGCTGCATTATCACTAGATAACTTATTAACTAAATTCATTGGTAGAATGGAGCAAAATGCCAAAAACATATGTATTGACAATGCTAGCTGAGCTTTCTTTTGTCTTATAGTAAATCCGATTGATTGAAAATTGGCAGCATTAAATTTGTCCTTTTCTTGCAATTAGATTAATCACAAACTACTATTAATTGCCTGTGAAATGCCAGCAGCAAATTTTCTTCCCATCGAACCTCCTAGCCTAGACTGGAACACGATTCCTTTCTAAAGATATTTATTATTGCTTGAAAACGATTTGCCACGCACCCCCCAAATTTTGCTTCCGCAGGAATCCTGAGAAAGAAAAATTAAGGATTAGGACAAAAGAGTTGAAATTGAAGAGGGAAGTGGCAGGAAATGTGCGATATTGTGACTAAGACTCCCACCACATATGGGCCCTTTTCCCTGATCTTCGCAAGTGTAAAAATAGTGAGTCTATTTATACATAATTTTGACATTGTTACAACATAAAAGCTTATTATTTTAACTCGTAATATAAAAATTAACTTAAGAGTTCAAGATAATTAAATCTTATAAATTTATAATTTATTTAGACAATGATTCACTATATTAAAAAACTATCTTAAATCGGTTAAAACTGTTTACTTGACTAATAAAATAAGCTTGTAGCTATCTTCAAAACATAAGCTAGCTTTTGAGCATGACTAAGAGCTAGTTTGAGATTGCAGTGGCGTGATGAAATAATTTATTTCTAGTTTAAGGATGAAACATGCTGCTCTGTATTTATAAATTATATTATTATAGTTACTGAATTTGAAAAATAGAATATATTTGTTTAGTAAATTTTATTTTCGAAAGTATTATTTTATTATATAATGGCTAGAATAAACATAAGTTTAAAAAATTTCTTTATTTATATATTAATGTTTATAGAAAGTAAGACATGATTGCATTTTGTTAAAATATTAGGATTATACCAATAACTTTAAAAAGATGTGGTGAAGTATTCAATAAACTTCTTATTCATGAAAGCAACCCTCTATCTGCTTGTTGCTGTCAAAATTGAGAAACTTGTAAAATTGTAGTTTTAAAAGTTTTCAAAACACCATATTTGTTAAACTTATGAAATAAATTTTTTAAAGCATTTCAACCACAAATCCTAATAGGGTTTAATTAAGCTCATAGACTTTAATATGTTATCAAAGCTAAACTTATGTATTAATAGATTTACATTACCTTACCACATGACAAGAACTAGGCAAAAAGACCAACTTGCATGTGATAGACATGTTAAGTATATCGTCTCGCATGGATTAACAATGAAAGACTTTGGTCAAGTATAAAATACATGGGCCTCAACTCTTAAGCTAACATTTGGGTATCCTTAGATCTATAGACTTCTGTATTGTGTCATATTAAAAAAAATATATAGATGGGCCTATACTATTTTATCACATGATAAACACTAGCTAAAAAGATCATCCTGCATGTCATTGAGAGTTAAAGAGAATATCTTATATCTATCGAGAGTAGTTTCTAAATTAAAAAAATAATTTATTAATATGGATTGAAATGCACTTACCCCAAAATCCAAGGACGAATCTATCTAGTTTAATCTAACATGATGAAATAAACTTATTAATGGATTTTGCCTAAATTTTGGTAAAATCTTGCTATATTTTTTAAGTTTCCAATCTACAAATCCGTATGATAAGCACTCCTAAAATAATCTAATACTCAAAGAACTTTATTGATCAACCTCTCCAAACACATAATATGATACATTACTGTAAATAATATGTTTACACAATTTCATCCAAATATCACCCAATATTTTCAATAGTTTCAAAAGAATAGGTTGTAACTAATACATTAAACATCCATAATAATCATATTATAATTATACAATCCAAAATGAGGTGATTAAAATGCTCCAACAATATGATCTACACTCCTAGTATCATCACATGACCAAACCTCAAAATAACTAAGTTGTTGGGTCAATTGATGTACCAATAACCTCCCTTAGTGGGAAAAATAAGGTAAATAGAGTGAATACAAAATACAGTGAGTAGATAATAGGTTTTGAAAGTAAACTTACTTTAAAATAATGCTGTTATTACGATATACAATTTTCATCAAACAATGTAAAAACATAAGTAAATATGTTTAAAGTAAAATCAAGTAACAAACTTGAAAAGAAGAACACATGATGCCTTACGTAATAATCTTGAAAATCATATGAAGAGAGAACATATATACATGATTCCAAAACAATCACTAGACAAATACCTAGGGAAAACCTTATCATACCTAAACCTCATACAGGTAGTGCAATGACGTACAATGGATAAAATAACTCATCATATCGCATGAAGAAAATAGCGCCCCAAAGGCAAAAGCACCTGAATACACACTCCAAAGCCCTATGAGTGCTCAGCGGAGATAGGTCCTGAGAACCATGCAAATACTGAATGATTTGATGAGAGCAGGGCTAATTGGCCATAAAAAGGTTGGCCGCTTTGAGAACATGTCTGATGGGAGACAAATGGGCAGAGCAACGGATGAATCCGAGAAACCAAGTAAGCATAATCCTAATTAACATATCAATTGGAATTAGACCAAGCCACCACAGTAGCAGAGTCTGATATATTCTACCTCCAAATTCGATAATCCCAACGGAACAGCAAATTCTAAACCTTCATAAATGGCCATCAACTCCAAATAAATAATAGTCTAATGCCTAAGAAAGCGGGCAAAGGCGCTAAGAAAACCTCCTTGGAGGTCCCCAAAAAACCCCAGCAGCTGACATTCCCGAATTACCCTTAGAACAGCCATCAACGTTAATCTTGACCACACCCTTCTGTGGTCTCAACCAAGAAATCAACCTCACAGGAGTACTCCGTAAGGTAATATCTCGAAAATTCTCCACAAGCTCAAGACCCATAACTCTCCTCAACTGAGATGGCTTAAAATAAAAAATAAAGCAAGCTAACCTCAAATTAGAGACGGCCTGATAAATAACATTTGTAGCATGAAAAGAAGTAGAATCGAACCTGAGGACATTTCAGAGCTTTCCAAACATGCCATAAATTGAAGCAAGAAAGAAAAACCGAATATGCTGAGTGGAGGAAGCACTTGTTGTGCGGAAGCACAGGTTGAGCAAATTACCAATTGATGGTAACTGTGACTTCTAAAGAAACTTAAATGTGGTGTAAATAATTTCAAAGAAAATTGACACAATAATTTACGTGGTTCGGCATAAAGCCTACATCCACGTGCAAAGACTAGAAGATAATTTTACTAACAAATGAGAACTTACAAATTGGGAAAAACTCACAAAAACCCAATACCCCAATACACCCAAATGAATTCTCCTAGCACTCAAGTAGAAGCTCTCTCAACTCTCTCAATTGCTTCACTTGCAATTGCTCTCAATTATGGGATGCCTTAACAAATGAAGAACAATAGCTATTTATAGGAATGCATGGTAGCAATATTTCACCAAACCTTTAAAATTGTCAAAGTTTGTTTGGTGATTACCTAATTTTAGCCAAACTTTGAACATGTGCTTTGCCAAACTTTGAACATGTGCTTTCATTTGATTTTTTCAACAATTCTCCACCTCGGTGAAGATTTATCCAAATCTGAGCCGACTACCAACGAACCATTATTCCCAAAGTGGCTGCATCTCTGTGACTGCCTACGTACCCAAAATTTAGGATCAAGCCAACCGTAGTTCAAAATATTACTGAACTCCCTTATATCTTAAATGATCCTCCAATCTTTACCTTTCTCACTATTTTAAACTTTTAGGATATTGACCAAGTTTAGACAATGCTCAAACTTGATCGTTGTCACCATGTTGGTCAACATATCTGCGGGATTCTCTACAGTCTTGATTTTCTGAAGAAGAATCTTCCTCTCATTAATAATTTTCCGCACAAAGTGAAATCGTACGTCGATATACTTCGTACGCACATGATAAACTTGATTCTTTGCTAAGTGAATAGCACTTTGACTGTCACAATATAAGTTAATATGTTCCTGGATCAATCCCAAGTTTCCAAGAAAGCCTTGTAACCAAACAGCCTCTTTAATAGCCTCTGTAATTGCCATATACTCAGCCTCTGTGTTTGATAGTGCAACTGTAGACTGTAGTGTACACTTCCAACTAATTGGCCCTCTAGCAAGAGTAAGTACATATTCGGTGGTTTACCGCCGTTTGTCTATATCACCGGCATAATCAGAATCAACATACCCAATCACACCTTGACCAAGTGTGTGATTTCGTTCAAACAGTAAACCAACATCAACGGTTTTCTTAATGTACCATAGAATCCATTTCACAGCTTGCCAATGTCCTTTACCAGGATTATGCATATATCTACTCACCATACTAACTGCTTGTGAAATGTCAGGCCTTGTACACACCATTGTATACATCAAGCTACCAATTGTATTTGAATATGGAACTTGCAACATGTATTCTTGTTCCTCATCAGTCGAAGGAGATAGTTGTGCAGAAAGCTTCAAATGAGAAGCCAATGGGGTACTTACAGGTTTTTATCTAATCATTCATGCCAAACTGTTGTAATACCTTATTCAAATATTTCTTCTAAGACAAGCTGACTTTACCACGAGCTCTATCTCTGCATATCTCCATGTCAAAAATCTTCTTAGCTTCACCTAGATCTTTCATCTCAAATTCTTGATTGATTTGAGTTTTCAACTTCTCAATCTCATCTTTGTTCTTAGATGCTATTAGAATATCATCAACATACAAGAGTAAATATATGAAAGATCCTTCTTGTAGCTTGTAAAAATACACACAATGATCAAATTTATTTCTTGTGTACCTTTGCCCTTTCATAAACCGATCAAATCGCTTCTACCACTGTCTCGGAGATTGTTTCAATCCATAAAGTGACTTTGTCACTTTGTAAATCCAATTTTCTTTTCCAGCAACTCTAAATCCATCTGGCTGAATCATGTAGATTTTCTCTTCCAAATCACCGTGCAAGAACGCAGTTTTCACATTAAGTTGAACTATCTCAAGATCATATTTCACAACAATGGCTAGTAAAATTCGAATAGACGAATGTTTCACAACTTGAGAAAATGCCTCATTGTAGTCTATTCTTTCTTTATGAGCATAACCCTTTGCTACCAATCTAGCCTTGTATCGAATTTTATCCTTACGAAGAAATCCGTTATTTTTTGCATATACCCATTTGCACCCAATTGCCTTTTTGTCTTTAGGCAGTGTAACTAACTCCCAAGTTCCATTTTTTTTTGAAGAAAATGCATTTCTTCATCCATTGTTTGCTTCCACTGTACATTTTAAGGGCTACTTACTGCTTCTCTGTAAGTGAAAGGAACATCACCATCTACAATTGGAAGTGCATAGGTCACTATATCAACAAAGTGAGCAGGTCTACGAATCTCTCTTCGTGGCCTTCTATATGTAATTGAATCTTGTTGCTCTAAATTTTCCTCATTTAGAACCTCTTCTTTATCTTCGGTCGATTAAGAATCATCTACCTCTTTAATACTAGCTGGATCATCTTTAACCTTTTCAAGATCCACCTGCTGCAGAGTACTACTGGTGTTGTCATCCTTTTGTGAATCATTTTGTTTTAACATGACTAATTCATCAAAAGTCACATCTCTACTGAAAATGATCTTCTTCGTATCTAGACACCATTAACGGTATCCTTTTACTCCACCAGTTATACCTATGAACAATGTTTTCTTCACTCTCGGGTCTAACTTAGATTCCTTTTACATGATAATAAGTAGTGGAACCAAAGACATGTAAAATATCATAATCAGTAATAGGTTTACCAGTCCACATTTTCATGGGTGTTTTGCCCTCAATTGCAGCTGATGACAAATGATTAATCAGATGGCACACATATACAACAGCTTCAGCCCAAAATTTCTTGCTCAATCCAACATTGGACAACATACACCGAACTTTCTCCAATATAGTTCAGTTCATGAATTCTGCCACCCCATTCTGTTGTGGTGTACCTCGAGCAGTAAAGTGTCGTACAATGCGCTTATCTCGGCATACTTGTAAACATGGATCATTCTTGTACTCACCACCATTATCTGAGCGAAGTCTTTTAACCTTTCGACCAGTCTGAGTCTCGACTATCTTCTTCTATTTAAAAAATATACTCAAAACTTCATTTTTGTTCTTCATCAAATACACCCATACTTTTCTTGAATAACCATCAACAAAAGTAACAAAATAGTGTATACCTCCCAAAGAAGCTACTCTAGTAGGTCCCCACACATCACTATCAACATAGTCCAGAATCCCTTTAGTATCGTGAATTGCTGAACCAAACTTTACTCTTGTTTGCTTGTCCAGAACACAATGTTCACAAAATTTCAATTTGCAAGAATTTTCACTTTTCAATAAGCCTTGCTTAACCAAAGTCTGCAAAGCTTTTTCACCGACATGTCCCAAACGTATATGCCACAACTTGGTTACTTCTGAATCTGCATCTTTTCTCGAAACTGTTGATGTTGATCCAATAATTGTACTCCCTTGGAAATAGTATAAGTTATTTCTTCTTGTGCCTTTCATCATCGTCAGTGCACCAGCTACTACCTTCAAGAATCCATGTCTTATAGTGATTGTAAGCCCTTTCGATTCTATGACTCCTAATGAGATGAGATTTTTCTTTAAGGTTGGTACATAGCGAACTTCTATCAAGACTTGGATTGAGCCATCATGATTCTTCAATTGGATTGAACCTATTCCCATGGTTTTACAAGCATTGTCATTGCCTATAGCTCCTTGAAGCTATAAAACCAGCCCTTATTAGGACACATATGATAAGTACAACCCGAATCCAAAATCTACTCATCTGATTGACATACCAACGTCATACCAACCAGACTAAATTCTGACTCCTCATCATGCTCAGCTACACATGCATCAGAAATAGCCTTGCCCTTTTGTAACTTAGGACAATTCTTTTTCCAATGCCTTTTCTCGCGATAAAAAGCACATTCATCTTTTGTAGGCCTACCTTTAGACTTCCCCCTTTTTCCAGGTTTGCGGCTTTGTGAACGACCTCTTGCTGTCAATACTTCTGCAACTGTATCTCTGTAATCTTTTTTATCTTTCTTTCTGGTCTTAGCATTATACAGTACACTACATACAGCATCAAATGTGACACTGTCTTTCCCATGAAGCAAAGTGGTAGTGAGATGGTCATATTCATCAGGAAGCGAAGTCAATAGCAACAATGCCTTATCTTCATCTTCAAATTTCTCATCCAAATTTAGCAAATCCGCTAATATTTTATTGAATGAGTTCACATGGTCATTCATCGACATACCAGGTACATACGTGAATCGATAGAGTTTTTTTTCATATAAAGCATGTTTTCAAGGCTTTTCTTCATATATTTTTTTTTCTAGTGTCTTCCACAATTTCTTTACTGATGTCTCTCTCATGACAGAGTACTTCTGATCTTTATCCAGATATAGGTGAATAGTACCACATGTCTTTCTATTGATTTTTGTCAACTCCTTGTCATCCATCTTGTCAGGTTTTTCTTCTAGAGCGAGATCCAGCTCTTGCTGACATAAGACATCCAACACCTCACATTACCACATGCAAAAATTACTAGTACCATCAAATTTTTCCACTTCAAAGTTTGCATTAGTCACAATAGTCCTTGCTGACGAAGACAACAATGCTTCTGCCATCTTTCTCAACCTTAAATAATCAATTCCTTCAACAACTATTCACACTTGAAAAATAGTCTCTATGATGTTTATTTCATGTGAATAAATGCACCAGAAAATACAAACTACTTACAATAGTCTCTAATGGAGAGGTCACAATAGTCTCACTTAAATCCCATACTCCTTATACTCTTATCATCTTGTTGACAGAACTTTCCTAGGCATGCAAAAATACAAACTACTTACAATAGACTGTTCTCCAAGTACAAATGGTCGTATCTAGTACCGTATCTATGAATAGTATCATATACCCCAAGTACGAACCTTTGGCTCTAATACTAATTATTGTGCGGAAGCACAGGTTGAGCAGATTACCAATTGATGGTAACTATAACTTCTGGAGAAACTTAAATGTGGTGTAAAAAATTTCAAAGAAAATTGTCACAATAATTTACGTGGTTCGGCATAAAGCCTACATCCACGGGCAAAGACTGGAAGATAATTTTACTAACAAATGAGAATTTATAAATTGGAAAAAACTCACAAAAACCCAATACCCCAATACACCCAAATGAATTATCCTCGCACTCAAGTGGAAGCTCTCTCAATTACTTCACTTGTAATTACCCTCAATTATGGGATGCCTTAACAAATGAAGAACAATAGCTATTTATAGGAATACATGGTAGCACTATTTCACCAAACCTTTAAAATTGTCAATATTTGTTTGGTGATTACCTAATTTTAGCCAAACTTTGAACAATTTGGATTTGAACAATTTTGGCCAAACTTTGAACATGTGCTTTCATTTAATTTTTTCAACAGCACTCCTCTGCTAATAACGAAGCAAAGCATGGGAAGTCAAAAATGAATAATGCCCAAAACCCAACATCAAGTAAAAATGTCGCCAAACTTGAATAACTTGAGGACATTCCAGAAAAAGATGTCGAATACTCTCGATTGCCTCACCAGAAAACATTCTGAAACTGTATAGGATCCTAATGAGCATAGAGCATCATCCGTGGCTAGAAAGCCATGAAGTAATCGGTAAAGGGAAAAAGAAGATCCCAGACAGAATATGCCGCCTCTAGATGAAAGAGTAAACTTTATCCTTAGGTCTCATACATCGCATATGCTGCCATATGCTTCCATGCGGATCTCAAAGAGAAATCACTACCGCGAGACAAACTCCAGTGAATCGGATCTGATTTCCTACCTACTGAAATAGAATGAATCAATAAAATTTGCTCAAAAATAGATGAAGGAAGAATATCCAATAATCTATCTCTATCCCACATCACCCCCCTCGAATAAAAGCACACTGAAGCCATGGAAGCCGCAGCAGGGTTGAACAAAGCCAGAGGGCAAGAACCTAGATAAAAATTATACCAAAAGTTACAAGTACCAATGCCTAATAGCCACTGAATTTGAGGTTCAGCAATACTGCGAATAAAATAAAGATGCCCCCATAAAGGAGAGGCATGATGGCGTAATTGAACAATACTAGGATGCGTAAGTCGACAATACTTTGACATGAAAAAATGGCCTACAAAGTATACTGATCTCGAAACTACCATCAAAGCTTCAGTTCAAAAGCCTCAACTAAGCTATTAAAAGAACGAACACCCAAACCACCTTCATCAACTGGAAAATAGATCAAAGGCCATTGCCACTAGTGAGTTTGCCATTTAGTTCCAGTATAGCCCTATAAAAATCAGGTAAACAACTTTTTCAAAAGATGAAACACTATAACAGGCGAATGAAGGACATTGAAGAGATGCATATGAAGGGATAAATCAGGTTTTTCAATATTTTAATTAAAACTTTTTAGCACCGATCTCATACAATATATAAGAATTAAGTAATCTAGAAATTCGTACCTTATGTTTTTGAGAAGATGAATAATTGAGAGTTGTAGATCCGTCTCCAAACAATCTTCCATGCTATGACTCAAGATTGATCAACACTGGACGAGTGAGTGTCTGTTTCACCACTCCGAATCGCAACTAGCTTCTACTAGATATCTTATGTATTTTTCTCAAAAGCCCTAAGATTCTCTTCTACTCGTGTTAAGAGAAAAGTACCCATTTTACAATATCTTACAAAAACCATTGTATGTTAGGATTAGGATTCCTATTTAAAATAAGATTCACTACTAGAAAAATGACATTTACTGACACTTAGTTTACTGACACTTAGTAAAAAGTATCATTAATTGTGAACAAATGTACCTATTAACAAGTAGGCATTAGAGGTTATTGATACTAGTGTGTTAGTAAATTAAACATCAATAATCACTGACACTAAAGTATCAGAGATAAAAAAAAAATTCATTAATAGTTGTTTTAGTTCCAACTAGAACCTGAGACTTCTAGAGTTTAAAATTTTAACATTTGAGACAGAGACCATCAAGACATATTAAATTAACTTAACTTATTTGTTTTAAAGATTTTAAAAACAAAAATATAATAACAAAAATCAAAAACCTAAGCGCTCGATCTCTCAACTCTCACCCATCTCTCTCAATTCTTTCCCAGTCCACCTCTTCCTCCTCCTCTCTGAATCCACCTCCTTCCTCCCTTTTCTTTCCGATCTCTTCTTCGCCTGCCGCCTCCTGTTTTACCTCCACTACTCGTCTCCTCCTCCACTGCCTCCGTTCGGACCTCCGATCTCCGGGCCAAATGCGACACCCTCTCCGGCCGCATCTCCGCCTCGCCTCCTTCCTCGCCTTGCCTCGCTTGCAACTCCAGGCTCCTCGTCGCCTCCGTCGGTCTCTCTCTCTCGCCGTGGGTCTCTCCATATCTCGGCCATCGGTCTCTCTCTCGCCGTGGGTCGCCTAGTCGGGTCTCTCTCGCCGTGGGTCTCTCTCTCTCAAATCACGGATTTATCGGCTGCTGCTGCGACTCACTGGATCTGCGTTCAGGCTGTAGCGATGGTGCGGTGGCTTTCAAGACGATTGGTGATGAGTGGAGCGAAGATGGGCCTTGGATGGGTGTAATGGCGGCTATTATAACAGCACATGCATGAACTCGAGTACTCAGGTGAGTTGGCAGTGATGGTTTCGATTTGAAGAAGCACCGAGCTGACTTACTGACGACCGCGCAAGAGCAACAACGACAGAGGATCACCGAGCGGTGGCTTCAGCGAGCGATCTGAGCGACTTTCGATGGTTGGATCGTGATGAGTAGCAGTATGAATCCTTAGGCGAGAAATAACTTATAGATTGTAGATGTTATGGCAATTGTTGTCATCTGGAAGGAAACTTTTTGAAGATATTTATCATGGTCGGATCTTTGTTTATAGCAGTGATAAACACTTTATTAAATGATTGTGTTGTCATAAACTTTTTGTCTTTCCTAGTGTCTTCCATTGCCTTGTAGAGAACGAGACATGCTTGTCTATTTTGCTTGCTCATGTTCAGTTATGGGCATATAGTAATCGTAATTCCTTTTTGCATTGCTGCAAATGGATTTCTTTTTCCCATATCTTGCAGTTGAGAAGAAGGCCTTATACACACCTTCCTTTAGACATTCCTAATTTTTATGAAGTTTCATATGGCTTGTTGTTACCTTAAAATTTGCTAAATACGATGCTCTTTTCTTATCGTGTAGGTCGTGATGAAAAAGAAGTATGGCCAGGATGCTACAAATGTTGGTGATGAGGGTGGTTTTGCTCCCAATATTCGAGTTAATCGAGTTTGCCTCTGTCTCATGATTTTTATTTATGTTCTTGTTTTGTTCATACTAAAGGCCATTCAAGTGTCATTTATTAACGAGTTGTTAGTGTACACCATGTTGGAATCCTATGCGAAAACCTCGAAAGGTCGCTTGAATTTTATCGGAATATTTTAGGTACTGGCACTTTACTCACTTTGAATACATGCATATCCTTCATAAACATATGAGAGAAAAAGGAATTAAATCAACATCAACATTTCAATTTGTTAGGTCTTGAAATAAACGAGGCAAGGCCACATGATAAACTCCCTTACTGAGGCGCTTGGTTGTGGGTGGGCTCGAGATGATCATCTAATGGAGCTTCCAAATCCAGACCCTTCCAAATCCAAATCCAAATACAATCTATCCTTGTCCATCTATTCTTTCTTTGGGATTACTATTTCCATGGATCTTTGGCATCTTATTTTGCCGCTTTATTTTGTAGGCATTTCTTACACACTTAGTAAATCTGGAAGGCCAGCTATCTTCACACGAGATTCGGATGCAAATGCTTTAGAATTTACACAAGTGGATGGTTGATCATCGACATCCTTCGACCACAAAGTATGTACATATAGTTGCTAATATCAAATGTACTCGCAACTAGCTTATGGTACGGAGTTGCTATAGATTTCCATACAAATGGATGTTACAACCATTGAATAGTCAAGAAATAACCAGAGATGTGTTGTGGTTTTGCTCCCGATGATGTTTTTGTAATGCCTTCCTTTGTTGGGTCATGACGAGATGGTGGCAACATTGGATTGATTATGTAAACCAAGATCAGCCAAATAACACAAATGATGGATCCTCTTTGTTGGAACATTTCAATTCAACTGGTCAAAGTGCGTGAAAGAGGCTTTCCGGTATAATTCGATTTGGTAAATAATGCAACATCGCTGGCCTTCCGGTATTGATAATTCGATTTGACTATATATGACAAACATTCCTAGCTAGCTACACAAAATGAAATAAAAATACAATCTTGATTCCGAACTTGTTTTTGGCTACCTCACTGTGACGTATGGATGGGTTGAAAAGTCATATTCCGAGTGCATTTGCGAACTGTCGACTTTAGCTTCAATACAAGAGTTCAACTTGCTCCATGCATATGCATATATATATCTGTAGGAAAAAGAGTGTGGTCCTCGGTGGATATGATTTAAAAGAAACGTTGGTTGGTCCATCACCTATATGTCTTAAGTTGCTATCATACACGTTGGTTGTAAATTCTCGAATTTCTTTTCTCTTGTCTTCATGTCGGACCTAAGTTTTGCTTATTACATGAAAAATCAACTGGTCTGCTGAGTTATCTCGCATTTTTTGGTTTTCAAGAAATGCTTTTACGAGAGAGGACAAGGAAAAATTTGAAGTAATCTGGAATTCTGCGTAGCCTTAGTTTCCTTGATTTTGCTTGAGCGGGTTGGAATTCTCCAATATGTAATCTGTTTGTACTTGCTTTTGTAGAAGCTATCGCAAGACGATGACTTCTACAGGATAAGATTGCCATCCAACGTCGTTAACCCTTCCGGTAGGGATTATATTATTTCATCCGTGAAAGCAATAAGTTGCTCAATTAATTCATTGTTTTATACTCAAATGCTCTTTAATTTGCATGCATCAATTTGCAAGATTGTTTTATAATGGTTATCAATTTTTTAGGTGAGAACCTTTATGATAACAAACAAATGAAGGATATAAACACATCAATTCACGTATCTAACTTGAAGCTTCAATATTCTTTTCTTCACCTAGTCTTATTTTTTATGTTTGTCTGTAGCACAACTCAATGCAAATGATGTATGAAACAATTTACAAGGCTCCGGTGGAAGTCGGACTCAAAACAAATATGTGCCACAAGACTACTTGAATTTCTTCTGCCTTGGCAATCGCGAGGTATTAGACGTGGTAGGCAGTCTTGGATGGCTCTAAATAGTTTGGTGCCGTTGGTGGTGGTGATGATGATTGATCTTGGATGACATGGCGGTGGTGGCGGTTAAGGAGGAAATCCCTAGATTTGATGTTGATGAACATCGATCGGAGGCGGGAGATTGTGGTGAGATCAGATCAACGGCTGAGATTGAGGGACCATGATGATCTATGAGTGTGTGAGTGTGAGTGATGTTGTTGGGCTAGGGCTTCGTACTTGATGAAATGTTTGAGTTCGAGATTTGCTATTGTTATAATTTTTATAATTATTTTTAAAATCTAATGTATAGAATTGATTTTTCAGATTATAAAAATATTAAGGCTATAATACTACGAGTGAGTTCAGATTTTTAATATAAAAAATATTAAAAAATATTGAGTTCAGTAATACTATAGTGATATATATTTTTGACACGTAATAATTATTAGTAATTTCTATCACTATGGTGTCATAAAATTTGTAATACTATAGTAATAGTAATTCCTGACACCACATTCAAGTGTCAGTATTTTTCTGACTCCCAGATCACTGACACTATTAATAAGTGTCACTAAAAGTAATTAGTGATACTATTTTAGTATCACTAAAGACCATTTTTTTAGTAGTGATTCCCCTTTCAATTTGCATATTTAAATATTTAAATTAAATATTATCTCTCTACTTTTAAAAGAATGTGTAACTAACTAGGGGACCACCTTGTAAAATATCACAAGCCCTCTTTTACACTTGAATATAACATACTATGCCTTAAAAAGTATTATAATTATGATTTTCACCTAATATGCCAGCTTTTCTTACTTTTGCGTCCAGTGATGTTGTTGCCAATTAAATGAGCTAACCCGGGGATCATTTAGGAATATACAATAGTGGCTACAATAATTAAATTTGTAATTAAACAAATATAATTATTTAATTCAAATTCTACTCCACTTTAAAATTGGAACTGATCTCCATAATTGTATACTCGAATAATAATTCGCCCAAGCCACATTGATTTCTTTACTGCACAATCCTTTGTACCACATCGTTAATTTAAATTGATATCTCAATTGTCCAATCAATGTAATTACATCTTATTCCTTGATACTTACTGGTTTTATCTAATGATCATTTTCAACATAATTATTTATTTTGACACACTCTGGCTAGAGAATTCTATGATCAAGTACTGAAAACCCATCAAGAAATGTGTCCTACAAATTCTATATTGTTAATATATAATTTCAATACTTGTAATTGCTCCCACCAAGATAGTAGGCAATCTTGACTACATGTATGTCGTGCCCATTGGTAACTCAAATGAAATAACAACTACAATCATGAAATTATAACTAACTCAAGATTAAGATTACAGTAAATCAATGCCTATGAGATTTAATAAGTCTGACAGTTATTACTAGGTTAATTACATCTTATATGTGATCCAGTTCAATGTAGTCATATTACATCAATAAATTCATACATGATTAAGACAAATTACTCAATGAATTTATTACAGTCTATACCTAAATAAAGTGCCCAACTTTATTTATCAACTGTGAACTTAATTTATTTAATCACAAGATAACTTGTATTTATATCTTCTGCGAATCCACATGGTGATCGCATAAATACATATAATATGGTTAAATGTACTTTACTCAAAATATTAATACAATTTAAGATATCTGAATAAATACCTCAAATATTTTATTAATAAAAAAATTAATATACTTTGAAAAGCATATAATCCCAACAGCATAGGCATATAAGAGAATGCATGTTAATGAGAACCAATTTGTCTCTAAAAGAAAGCAAATGGTTTGCCCACCCTAAAATCATGTCTCTTACCTCATGGATCATAACATTGAAATAGGTGACCCCCCATGAATAGGGCATCCTGAATAAGTAAAAGGTAGTTGTTTCTATTGGAACATCGCATTCCAAATAATAAGATGGTGGGACGTTGATTCAGATCGCCCCACATGTCTAAAAATGACTCATAATGATGAAGAAAATCCATAATATCCTAAATAAGGATATTGAGCAAACAAAAAGTCCAAGCTCCTTGATAAAAACTCCTTATCTATGATAAAAATGCAGGGAGAGAGGGGATCGCCCTATTTAAGACCACCTTGAGACTAAAAGAATCCATGGTTTACCTCATTAACTATAACGAACTTGCTCTAAGACGATGACATAGCTACACTTAATTGGGTCCTTAGATATTGTATCGCATATTGTTTAGAGATTTTATTCGCCAACAACCCCCCTTCCCCCCTCCTTCAACTTGTGTATGGAATGGAATGAACCTGTCAGCCGTTTGCATTTTGGTGGGAATATATCTTGTAATAAGCAAACCAACAGCTAACTTTTCTCCTACAAAGTGGTACCCATCTCAATGTGCTTAGTGTGAGCATAAAAAATTGGAATGATGGTCATATACAATGCACTAATATTGTCATAAAATAATGTAGTTGCTGTCTGAGTTAATGATGTAGGATGTTGTGTATTGCGATTAGGGTACCTTATGGATGACATACCTTTACCAAAGCCGTTCTGATCCGTGTTCGGTTCAAAAATTACTTTTCTTTCTTGATCGATTTCAGATCACCCAACATAAAACTGCTCTTCGTTTGACTGATCAGATGGCCTAAAACTGACTCATAATGATGAAGAAAATCTATAATACGTTGAGGACTATATATTTTCATTAGTAAAAATTATTATATACTCAACAAAGCTCAAATAAGAAACTCTTGTATGAGCAGTAATTGTATACCCTAAATAAGGATATTGAGCAAACAAAAAGTCCAAGCCCCTTGATAAAAACTCCACATCTATGATAAAAAGGCAGGGAGAGAGGGGATCACCCTATCTAAAACCACCTTGAGACTAAAAGAAGCCATGGTTTACCTCATCAACTATAACGAACTTGCTCAAAGATGGCGATATAGCTTCACTTTGTTGGGTTTCCTTAGATATTGTATCGTATGTTGTTTTGAGATTTTCTTCGCCAACAACCCCCCCTCCCCTTCCCCTCTCCTTCAACTTGTGGGTGGAATGTAATGAACCTGTCAGCCATTTGCATTTTAGTGGGAATTTATCTTGTAATAAGCAAACCAATGTTACCTTTTCTCTTACAAAGTGGTAGCCTATTTCAATGTGCTTAGTGTGAGCATAAAAATCGGATTGATGGTCATATACAATGCACTGATATTGTTGCAAAATAATTATAGTCGCTGTGTGAGTTAATGATGTAGGATGTTGTGTATTGCGAGCAAGGTACCTTATGGATGGTAAAACTTTGCCAAAGTCGTTCTGATCTGTGTTTGGCCCAAAAATTCCCTTCTTTTTTTGTCGGTTTCAGATTTAAAGATTTTTTTCAATTTTTCTTGATTCTTTTAGGATTTTTATCTTTTTGTCTTCAACTCGGATTTGGTTTCTGTTTTCTTTACCTTTCTTATTTCAGATAGAAGAATTTTATTATAAGATTATATTTTAGATTTGTCTATTTTGGTAAATTCGCGATATTTAATTTTGTTATAAAAGGGCCTCAAACCCTAGTTTTATTTATTCAGTTTTCTTTTCAATAAAATTTGTATTATTCAGAAATATTTGGTTTCCTTCTCAATAAACTTTAAGCTTCCGTTTCGTCAGTTAAACTCATATATCTCGTGAGAGATATGTGATTCAAATTATTTCAGTGTTGTGGAAGCCAAAGCCTTGTATTATACTTCAATGGATGACCTAGTAATTGTTGGCTGTCTTTTTATTAGCATGAAATGAAATTTACTCCTATGTAGATACAATAACACGTAGTACTTTTTCTTGTCTCCTTGCAGCCTCCTCAATCCACCATAATTTATTATTCCCATAATTAAGATATCGTAGTATTCGCTTTACGGCCTGAAGATCTCCTTCCGTTGGATTTTGAAAGAATTGACAGACCTTATTCACAACATGACTAATGTCAGGTCGTGTAAATGTCAAGTATTGTAAATGGTGAATTGTAAATGTCAAGCATTGACAGACCTTATTCCCAACTAGTTTTCGAAATTCAGTGGCATTGTTTTGTTTATTGTCGTAAATGGTGAATTGTTGCTTGATGGCCATCAGTGTTGAAAAATGGGAGCATCTATCCATTTTTGACCGAGCTAAGATGTCCTTGGTATATTTTGTTTGTGTTATAAAGATACCATTGGCAATATATTTTATTTCTATCCCAAGGAAATAGTGTAATCTTCCAGGATCCTTCACTACAAATTCTTGGCTAAGCTTTTGAATTGTAAATTCAATGAATTCATCATTATTTCCTGTTACGATAATATCATATACAGAGACTAACATCACTATAATTATGGGGTTAGTTCTATAAATAAACATAGATGAATCAGCTTTGCTATAAAGAAAACCAAGTTCAAGTAAAAGTTAAGAAAAACGAACCATGCCCTTCGTGCTTGTTTTCACATCTAATTGCTTTATTTTCCAACTTGATGTTACGGCAATAGCTAGAACAGCTCTAATGGTTGTTGGTTTTATCACTAGACTATATGTCTCCTGAAAGTCCAATCCTTTTATTTGAGAATATCCTTACGCCACCAGCATTACTTTATGGCTTTTCACTTATCCATCTTCTTTAAATTTGGTGAGAGAAATCCATTTAGATCCAATGACATTTACATTCTTTGGTCTAGGCACGAGAGTCCAAGTTTGGTTGTTATGCAAGGCTTACATTTCTTCTTCCATTGCAGCTAACCAAAAGGTATTTTCATGGCTAATCTGAATGTTTTTGGTTCCGAGGTTGACAAGTCAAATTGAGCTGTGGGTGCCATTGTTTTTCTAGTTATGGATTTTTCTTCAATTTGTGCCTTGTAATCATGTTGTGTTGATTTAAAGAAATAGTAAATGGCCTTGCATCAAGTTGTTGATTGTGATGCAACAAGTTCATATGAGTTTCTAGTAAGTGTTATATGGTGGAATTCTTTTCAGTATCCGTTTGAGTTTGTTCCTCCAATAAGACTTGTGATGTTTTCAATGGAATTAAATGTCCCTTCCATGTTGTGTTTTGTTATAGATGGTAGTGAAAGTAACAACATTTGACTTAAATTCTGTTGTGGAACTTTTATTTGTCCTCAACTTCTTCACAGCAAGTTAATTGTAGAGTGGAATCCTGAGATTGTAAAGCCGGCAACTTATTTTTGGATTGACCTGTTTCGTTTTGTCTTTCTATCCCACTCATCCAAAGATGACATCCTTGCCATTTGAACCTGTACAGAATATTAAGAAGAGTCAACAAAAGGAAAGCACATTTCATCAGAGATCACATGCCTTAATATATGTACTCTTTTAGTTGTCAGATCAAGACATCTATAACCTTTACGGTTTAAGCTATATCCAATGAAAACACACGGGTATGTTTTCTTAGTAAATTTACTCTTACCATATTTCTTAAGTTTACATCCTAATACCCGTAATAATTTGTAGTCGGTTTGTTTATTGTACAATTGGAAAAATTGCTCATTTTCTCAACACTGTGGATCGCATTCTATTTATCAAATTTATAGCAGTGAGGAATGTATCAACCCCCAAATTTTGTGGTAAATTTGCTTGGTACAAGAGAGTGGGAGACGTCTCTACCACAAGTTTGTGCTTTCTCTCAACCTTGTTTCGAAGTGCGTGGGCATAAAATTTGATAGAGAATCGCACATTTTTTTAAGTGATTTTTCAAAATTCTTGATTGAAATTCACCACCTCTGTCACTTTAGAATACCTTGATTCTTCTGTCAAAATGTTTTTCTACAAAACTTTGAAATTCTATGAAATAATTAAAAAAAAAATCTGATTTTTAAATTTCACTGGATATGGCCACGTAAATATGGTACTATCATAAATAAAAAAAAAAAGCATAATAATTAAATCCTTGAGTAGATGAGATTGGGGTTGGTCCCCTTATGTTACAGTGAATTTTCTCAAGAGGAAAACTGGCAATTTTATTGGAAGAATGAAAAGATAGTTTGCAATTTTTTGCCATTTGACAGTTAATACAAATATTTTCTGTTTTTTTCCAACTTGATACATCAATGAGTGGTTTTTCTTGTAAAATTTTCAGAATGTGTTCATGAGGTTGCCCTATTCTTCGATGCCAAATGTCAAAATTTGCTTTAGTTCCTTGAATTGGAATGTGCTTTCTGCTCGAGCATATAATCCTCTAAGTTTATGTCCTTTCGCAAGTGTCTTTCCCTGTTTGTCCTTAATCAAGAAACCATTTGATAAGAAAACAATAACATATGAATTGTCAATTGTTTACTTTCCTAGTGATAGTAGATTCTTTTTAATGTCGGGAACTACAAGCCCATTTTTTATGTTCAAGCAACCATGATTAATACTCAGCACACTCTCACCTATATAACAAGATTGTGCTTAATGTTTAGGCCAAGATTCTAGCTAACAAAAAAGGAAGAATGGATTTCTAACGGTTAGTCAATTCAGGACTATTATTCTTATTAGTAAAAAGGATTTTAGGCATTGATATTAGTTTTTGATTGTGCTAATTGATCCTTAGATATAGCTTAACTTTGGGGCTGAGCAATTTTGGATTCAGATCGAGTTCGACTCAACCTAATCGGATTTTAGGTTGATTGGAGTGTTTGAAATTTTCACCTAAACTTTTAACCTAATTAGAATGGTCAAAATTTTGGGTCTAGATCAGATCGGTTCGAGTTAGGTTTGGATTGAGTTTTGGTCAATTTGGGTTATTTCAGCTCAGGTGGACTCAGATTAGATTTGGTTTGTGTTATTTATGGTCAAATCGGGTTTATGCAATTTTGAGTTGTTTTTTAAGCTTTTTTTTTCTTATTTTGAGCTTTTTAGATTACTTTTGAGATATTTTTCTTAATTTTCAACCAACAAATAAAAAAAAAAAGAAACTACTATGAAATCAAATGAATAAAAACTAACATTACTGCAAAGTCCAAACTTAATAAAAATTAAAATTAACACAAAGTCCAAATAAAAATTAAAATTAACATAAAGTTTAAACATAATAGTCTTCATCCAAAGCACAATATCCAAATATTAGTTCTTAAAACATAAAGTTTAATATTGCGTTTATTTATCAGTAATTAAAATAGGTTAGAATCGGAATACACTGGAATTAGAATGAGGTGGAATAGAAGTGACAAATAATAATCAAAATAAGTTGTTTACTTGAGTTATATGAATCGAATCAGAATGGGTTGGAATCTTACTGATGTGTTTACTTTATCTTGAAATCGAAATCGAAGTAAGGTGAATTGTTTTAAGTTACTAAAATGCCCTTAGTTTACAAAAAATAACTATTATTATTATTACTATTATTATTATTATTTGTGAATATTATTATTATAAAATTGATATTAATTAAAATAATAAAATTAATAATAAAAGTTAATAATGATAATATTAATATAAATAATGATAACAATAATTTATAATAAATAAAATAATAATAATGACATCATAATAATAATAATATAATAATAATAATAATATATTATTATTATTATTATTAGTAGTAGTAGTAGTAGTACTAATAAGCTAATGAACCTATTATTATTATGATATTTTAATAACGATAATATTAATACAAATAAAGATAAAATAATTAATAATAAAGTTAATATATTTTAATAATAATAATAATAAGAATGATAATAATGATGATAACAACAACAATATCAATTAATAATAAATTTTAATAACCTTAGTATTAATAATATTGACATTAATGATAGTAATCATAACAATTAAAATAACAAAATTAATAAATTTTGATGATAATAATAATAATAAATTAATGACAATAATAATAGTAATTAAAAAACTAAAATTAAATAATTTTTTTATAATAACAATAGCCACAACAACAATAATGATAATAATAATATTATTGTTATTATTATCATCATCATCATCAAAGGACCTATTTGTAAATAATACAAAATTTTTGTTGTTTTCATAAATTTATAGGGATTAAAATGTAAAAAGACAAATTTTTATTGAGGGAATTTTGCAAATATGAAACTATTAATGGGGTATAATTCACTACTAGAAAAATGACATTTACTGACACTTAGTTTACTGACACTTAGCAAAAAGTATCAGTAATTGTGAACAAATGTACCTATTAATAAGTAGGTATTAAAGATTATTGATACTAGTGTGTTAGTAAATTAAACATCAATAATCACTGACACTAAAGTATCAGAGATAAAAAAAATTATTAATAATTGTTTTAGTTGCAACTCGAACTCGAGACTTCTAGAGTTTAAAATTTTAACATTTGAAGCGAAGACCATTGAACCACGTTAAATTAACTTAATTCGTTTGTTTTAAAGATTTTAAAAAAAAAATATAATAACAAAAAGATGTAAAACCCTAGATGCTCGATCTCTCTAACTCTCACCCATCTCTCAGTCCGCCTCTTCGCCTCCCTCCATTCCGCGCTCGTTCCTCTCCCTCTCCATCCTCTTCTCCGAATCCACCTCCTTCCTCCATTTTCCCTCCGATCTCTTCTTCGGCCTCGCCGCTTCCGCATTCTACCTCCACTACTCTGTCGCCTCCTCCGCTGCCTCCAGTCCGGACCTCCGATCTCCGGGCCGAATCGACACCCTCTCCGGCCGCATGTCCGCCCTTGCCTCCTTCCTCCGCCTTGCACTCACTTGCAACTCCAGGCTCTTCGTTGCCGACGTCGCCCTCGGCGGAGCCCTCTGCCTCCAGGGCCTCTGGGAGCTGAAGGTTCATTATCTAATGAGAAAATCTGTGTGATATATGGATTTTATTAAAGATGTGCTTTTGAATTAGATTTGGATCGGTCCATTTTCCTTTATTTCACTTGTGTTTAATAGGCTGCCACAGTGAGATGGCCAAGTTTATTCGACGGCGTGGATTCCGCCGTCAAGGATTGGATTGTTGTTCAAATGCACACGGTCAGCTCTTGTTAATTACTTTGCTTAATTTTAGTTTCTTCAATCTGAATTTCACAAGAACTCAAAGCTTCTCTAAATCTCTCTGCATTCATTCGGTGAAAAAAGTATCTGCTGAGAGCAAACTAGTGCTTTATATTATTGCGATTCGTGACTGTGGTTGAAACCGGATATGAAACTTTCGCTGCTAGTGAGGTTGCTTGCTTGAGATGAGGCCGCCTACTATTCGAAAATCCACGGTTAGTGTAACTCCAGTGCTACAATTTATTTGATGGATATTATTAAATGGCTACATAAAATTGTTTCAAACTAAAGGTTGCTGCAGGACTCACGAGTGGAGGGATATTAGAAGGCGGCTTAAGATTAAACCCGTGATTATGGAAGAATGGAGTGAGAACAGAAAAGATTTAATAGAACTTTTCGGAAAGGTCGAGAGCGAGGTAGGGGTGTTTTTGCAGTGTGTTTGTTGTATGTTTGGATCTTTGGGAAAGTATGTGAAAAGAGAAGAGAGAGAAGAGAAGTGAATGGGTTCAATCTTTTGTGCTGTAGATGTTGTGGCTTTATGGTTGGTATGTTGATTGGTTCATTCATTGCTGCAATTGTTAGTGCTTTGATTATGTTTACTTGCAAATCCTATCTTACGCAAATTACCAATTGTTTGTGTTAATGTGGGATCTTGAGGAATGCTTCAACTTGCTGATTTACAAGTTTACTTTGGGATTAGGTGAATTGGATACTCAGGACGATGTTTTACGCTTCTTCGGACATTCATGAACCATACTATTTCATTTTCCAGACTTCTACCGTTGATGCTAGATTTAGCAGTATGCTTTGGTTTAATTTTTACCTTGTTTATGCATGGCGCTTGTTTTGTGTATCCAACACTAAGTACACGTATGTCTCATTTTGCATATTTGTTTATCGGAGGGAAAAAATGTTTTGACACTTTTTCCGATAGTTCAAAGTTATAGATTCACTAACCATGACTTTATCTTGGTTATAGTGCACAAAATTGCCTGTTCATAGAAGTACTTGTGTTAGTTTAGCTGATTGCTGAAGACTTGGTCAAATATTGCATATCTCATTTGGAAGAAGATAATTCTGAACTCTTAATACTATCAAATGATTCATTTTCCTTTTAATGTTTTCTTTGAACTAATTAGTATATGGGAGCGGAGATAAGGTGAGTAAAATGGTTGAGCGGATCTTTGTTCAAGTTAACTTTATGAAGTGAAGGAGAGAGCAATTTTTTTTTTGAAAGAAGCTAACACCGATTGACATATTATCATTTCCTATATCATTATAATTATTCAATGTTTGACAATAGGTCTTGTAGTTAATCAAAATTTGGTGATTGAATAAAAGAAACATACTCTTGGTTAGTCGGCTTTAGACAAACTCCAACTCGTTGATTGCCAAAAGATGGTTTAGCAAACTATTGGATACGTCGGTAAATTGTCATGACTTTAAAGCTAGTCGGAAGGTACTTTTATTTGTTTTTACGTGCTTGGTTTGTGCGAATGGGGGAGAGTGCCAAGTTTGCATTTTACGGAAAAATGTGCTGATTTAATCGATCGATGGATATTATTCTTTGAAGGGATAAAGTAGGTTAAGAGGGAAGAGGCGAGTGATGTGCGATGTAGTATAGCATAGTACATGTTACTGCTATAAAGCACAGGACTCGTTACCTTGATAAACCCGCTTATCCGGACTGCCTACCTTCTTGATGTTGATTCAGTGCTCGATCTGTGTTTCTTACATTTTGAACTTTAAGCAAATGATAGATGTTTATTTTTACGTGATTGTAGTTACTTTAGTCGCCACGATGAGTAGATGTTATCTGTTTTTTATCCGTACTAAGCAGAATGTTCTATTGTCTATGCCTTATGGCTTAGCAAAAATTGTCTATGCCTTATGGTAAGTTTGTCCAAATCATTTCTTTATTTTGTGGTCTTACAATGAAATTATGGACAAGTTGTGCCATCTTTAAAAGATGGCAAGTAGACCTTGTTACTAAACTGAATGCATGAGTGGATCTTGATTTGATTCTTCTTTTTTATTTTCCTTTTTGATTCTTTTATTTTTTTTCCTGTAACATATACAAGAATATAAATTAATTATATGAATTCTTTTAACAGGTATTGCTGAGCTGGGAGTCATGATGACAACAACAATTTTGGTGACAATTGCTATGCTTCTTATATGGCAGATGAATATTTTTATTGTGCTGAGTTTTGTGTTTGTTTTCTTGGAAATCAAACTGATATTTTTCTCTTCAGTTTTGTATTGGAAATCAAAGAAGAATAACTAACTAATATTTCTGTTTACTTGCCAACTGAGAAATGAATATAGTTGACACACTGCATACAACATAACTGATAGTACATCTCGACTTTAAGAATTTACGAGTCTGTTTGTTAAATTTTAATTGTCCCTTCTAAGGAAAGAAGGATACTATGTATAGCATGGAATTGCTAATGAAAAGCAACTGGTTTTGGTGCTATAGAGGGATACAATCATGTCTGCTTGAATTTGCCACACGAAATCACTTGCCCCTCGCATACATGATCAAATGTTGTCACACATATGCTTGAAGTTCAAAGCCGAAGGATTGAAGCGGCAGGAGGCCTTGGTTGGTCTGCCAAAAGCCATTCACTCAAGCATTGCACACTATCTCTTCTTCCCCATTGCACAAAGTGTCTATCTCTTTCAAGGGGTCTCTCATGATTTCCTTTTTCAACTGGTAAAACTTTGATGGACAATTATACACGTATATATTGCTCGACTTTTCTCTTCTATAGTATAGATGTGACCACGATAAAGTAATCTTTCTTCAAAGGTTTCGAAATGGATGCGAGTATTTTCCACCCAAGGAAGGCGTAATTCGCAGAATGAAGCTCCAACAAATCTTTACGTCATCGGTATCGGGAGTTGTGGTGAGTGAACTTAAATTTTACGGGAAACAATTTTTCTATAAATCAGAATCAATTCAATTTATGTTAATTTGACTTGAAAAATCTGCTTGTTACTGAGTTTGATATACTATGTTGACGGCCAAGATCAAGTGTAATCTGTTAACCTTTATAATTTTTTCTACTCATCTGCAGTAAAAGGAAAACACATCAAAATAATGAGTTTCACATTTGTACATGGGCCATACATATCCTAGGAAAGGCGATAGCGGGAGATGCATTCGGAGAGATTGAGTTTTATGTTACAGGCCACGACCCTTTACAGATACGATTGAAGATCCATTTGAATTATCCTATTGTATCAATTGAAGATCTATTTGACCAAGGCGATTGGGAGCCTATTGATTGTCACGTTATCGATGTGGATGATCTTTATTTTTTTATATATTTTAATCTTCCTTAAATTTGTAGATGGAGAGCCTGATTTATTTGTGTATGAAAGGAATGGTGTTTTGTCAAAGAACCCATATGATTTGGGGTGTGTACAGAATTAAGTAGCAAACTCTTTTAAGATTGTTTGGTGAAGAAAGCCAAACAAAAGAGCCATAATGTTTTCTTAGAAATTTTATATATAATTGTTCATTTTAGCAGTTTACTAATATTCTTTTTAAAAAATATTATTAGATTGACAAAACTTAAAATGACAATAATAACTAATAAAAGTCATTGATACTAAAAATGTATCATAAAGTATCAGTTTCATTGGGGTGATTGTTTTACTGGTATTACTAACTCGTGATATTATAGTAATAGTAATTATTGACACTATAGTGTCATAAAATCTGTAATACTATAGTAATAGTAATTCCTGACACCACATTCAAGTGTCAGTATTTTTCTGACTCCCAGATCACTGACACTATTAATAAGTGTCACTAAAAGTAATTAGTGACACTATTTTAGTATCACTAAAGGTCATTTTTCTAGTAGTGATTGGAAGTTCAGGAAAGAAGAGACTCATTCTCAACCCCCCCTTGGGAATCAATATCCAATTCCTTATTCCCAAATTGTAATGGGTCCTACGATTTCGATTCCTATTCCCGCATCTGTTTTGCAAAGTAAACACCGTCAATGATTTCGATTCCTTAATCTAGTAAGAAAACCAATCATAAGTTTAAAAATAAAGTCTAGAACATACCAAAGTTTAAACACAAATCACAAAGTTCAGAGTACACCAAAGTCAAAAGTTTAAAGTTTAAGTATAAACACTAAATAACTTATTGCCCTGCTCCTCGCAAGCACTTTGACAAGTTCTAACTTCTTGCACTCCAAGTTGGAGCATTGATGCTTTAGAGAATAATTGAGGAAATTATATACAATAATTACTTTCTTTAAGCAGCATTGCAAATAAACGCACATCAAATGCAAACACAAATAAATAGACCCAATTTGTATGATATAAATTATAGCTTTAACTGAACAAACCATAACTACCGTTTGAATTCCAATTCAATGGTTAGTGACTAATAGTAAAGTTTATATATTTGAGTAAAGAAAGAGCACCTATAACTGAAAAGCAAAGGACTGTTACAACTCTCTAATTTCCATTATACCTTTAGCATATAATATGTTTAGCAAATTCTCTAAAGAAAAAAAGAAATATATTTACTTGATTAAATATAAAAAAAATTAAATCAATCATGCTTTTTTTTTGGCATTCATCTTCAAGTTAATAATAATCGTTCCTAGGCAATACCATTTTACCAACTTCAGCTTGCCTAATTAAAACAATTATAATGTTACAATTAGACTTAAAACGTAAAACTATAATAATTATAATTATAGTTTATACTTTAAATTACATCCTAAAAGTATAATATGAAATTATGAATTATATTATCTATTAAGAGTTACCTTTTAAATATCAATATCACTAATGTCAACGCTCACCGTTTCCACTATTGAAGCTTGTACTCTTACAAACTTTTGAAAAGGCAAAAAAAAAAATTGAAGGTAGTGTCGTAGACTTGTGCTCTCGAGTAGGGTCGTAGACTTCTGCTCATAGGATGCTCGAGCAGGAATCCCTGCCAATCTCGATTTTCCTCTTTTCTCCGGAACAGTGATTTCTTTGGGCCTGTGCTCATAAAAACAAGGTCAGAGGTCGCCGGGTGTTTTTCCGGCGAAAACTCTCTAACGCTCAAGCTAGTAATCGGGTTGTTCTTTTTGTATCCCTCTTTGTTCGAGAGACCGGAGTATCTGAAAAAATCCAGAAAATCCATAAAACCAAAGAGAGAGTAAAGAAAAAGAAGAAGAAGAATCTAAAAAAATCGAAGAACCTCTGCCACTTACACTTCGATTCACACTTATTGCTCTATTTTCCCGCCATTTCTCTTCGGAGTCCCCTGTTCCCACGTTAATGGTGTCTGGGTCCCTCTGACAGCCGGGGTTACCATGGCACACCCATGAAATGCAGGATGTTAGGTGGGCATGGGTTCCCGTGGCCTAATAATAGTGTCGGGCATGCCCATACGAAATGATGACACTGTAGGGGCGTGTCTTGGTCATCGATGTGAGTGACTCGGCCAGGCATCGATCGTTGAGTTGAGTTGTGGGAAGGAAGGGTCAAATTATTTCGAACCGGTTATGCTCGAATATTGCATTCTCTTCGTGTTATCGCTGGTGTGACTAGGTCATGCCCAGGGGTTTGAAAACCTCAAGTAGAAGAAGGAGCTTGGGGTTCGACCAGCCTTGGGACACTCGACCTTGACCAGCTTTGACGGGGCTTTGAAGACCTCAAGCAGAAGAAGGAGCTCGGAGTTCGACCAGCCTTAGGGCACTCGACCTTGACCAGCTTTGACGCCTAGTAAGGCCGTTTTTGTGCCAATGGTCAAGTCTTCTGCTCGAGCTGGGTTGACCTCGAAGTGGCCTGCTCGGTATTACCCAAACACCAGTCCCCCAATTTCTAGTCTTTTGAGTGAAGCGAGATATGACTATAAACTTCTTGTTTGGGCCGGCTTCCCGGCCTTTTTATCTTCCCATGCTGAGCTGTCTTCATTTTTTGTCATTTCATACTTAATGCGAGACGCATGGATGGATTCGGGCTGTTCCTTTGAATTTTGAAGAAGCGGTTACTTGAACAGTCGTGTCTCTTGAGAGGCGTGCCGTCTGTTGATGAGGCATGCTTTCCCCTTTAAAAACCCTTGATTTCTTTACTGTGCCTTCTATTTTCAATCTTTGCTTAAACCAAAATTAATTGTTTGCAAGTGCTTTTCATTTTCCTCCTTATCGTCGCTGCCATTCCCGTCGTCAAATCTATCTCAGGTATAAACCTTTCTCCCTTTTATTGTTCTCATTTTGTTCATTTTCTGGGTTTTCGGTTCCCATTTAGTAGATTGTGTCCTTAAGAAATATGTCTGACACACAACAACCTCCTCGGATTTCATCTGAAAAGTCAACATTTTCGAGTGACTCCGAACCAAATAGGATGGTCAAAGTGAGAGACTCAAGCCCTGAGGGAATTGTGGTTGTGGGGGAGACCCAGCAGCAATAAAGGGAGAGGGTTAGCCAAAGGTGGGAGGGTGGGTGGTCCCCATTGATTTTATGAGGTGTGAGACTTCACACCCGGATCTGGATCGGCTGAGAGACACGTACCACATACCGACTAGCTTGGACTTGCGTGTGCCCAGTAAGTGTGACATGCCCAGCCGTCCTCCCCGAGGGTATGTCACCCACTATTTAGAATGTTTCAGGTGGGGGGTTAGGTTGCCTCTTCAACCTTATTTTATTCGGGTTCTGTCCAGACTTCGCTTGGCTCCGAGGCTGTTGAACCCTAACGGGTGGAGGGTTTTGTTGGGTTTGTATGTGTTGTGGAGGTGGTGCAACTTGGGTGAACCATCGGTAGAGGAGATAAAGCATCTCTACTAGTTGAAAAGCAGCCCCATGGATGCTAGCTGGTACTACCTCGCCTCTAGTTTGAAAGGCAAGAAACCCATTACCAATCTCCCCACCTCTGGTGACAATTGGAAGGGCAAATTTTTCTTTATCAGGGGCTATTGGGGGCAAGCTGCTTCTGCCTCTGAAGGGGTTCCTCTGATTCCCTCTCATTTTTGCACCCAGGTCGTCTGCTGTTCAATGTGGTTTTACTTTAGTTTTTTCTACTCGTATTTTTTTTCACCACTCTGTTCTGGTTGTTGTTGCAGTATCTTGGAGTGCTTCTTATCGGATTGGGGAGGAGTTTCAATTGTATGTCAGCACTACCCTCGACAACGCGAGCTCGTGCAGGGAGCTACTCTCATTCCACAACCTTATTGAGTTTGGCCTCGTTCCTCAAGAGGAGATGAGCGGTGTTCTTTCTCGGTTGAAGAGGCCCGTGAGCACCTCAGATCGTCCGAGCAGCTCCTCTGGTCGAGCGACGCGGTCTCGAATCGACAGTGCTGCCTCGCCAATTAGGACTACACCCTCTGCTCGGGAGATTGAGCGAGCAGCAGAGGGTGAGACTCGAAGGGGTCCGAGGACCGCCATTTCAACTCGATCTCGAGCAGGACATGTACAGGAGCAGCAGCGGCTTGACGTCGCCGACCCCTACCTCAAGGAATTTGCCAAGCAAATGGAGGAAAAGTTCTTGGAGGGGATAGAGGCTTCTAGTGCTGATGACTTAGTTGGCACGCTCCACCGCCTCTCTTCCCGCGTCACGGCTATTGCCAACGCTTTCAAGACCAAGACTTTGGACTCCTAGAGGAAGATCAAGGTAGAAAATCAGAATTTGAGGTAGAGTCTTGAGCAGAAGGACGAGGAGGCAGCGAAGCTTCACACAGAGATCTCCACCTTCGAGGAGAAGGCAGCCCTGTTAGAGTCCAAAGCACTCCAACTCGAGAATGAGCTATCTATGATCCAGGATGAGCTGGTGAATGCTCGAAAGGACTTGGACGTGCAGAGGTTCTCCTTCGAGAAGACCCTGGAGGCAGAGACTTCTCGTCTTCAGAGGAAGGTGGACTCCTTGGAAGGCCGACTCGCGACAGAATACAATGACGGGGTGACTTTTAGTTATGAATGCCTCGTGTCCGTCCTGGGGAAGGAATATCTTGACATGGATATATCCAAGCTCGAGGCGAGCGTTGATGCGTACATGCTCTAGCATGATGCCCTGAACCAAGATCCGAGAATCCCCCCAACTCAGGCCCCTGTAGGGACTGAAGAGGCTGCTCATCCTACTGCCGAGATCTTCCCCGCTGCTGCTGCCGTCACAGAAGGTGCTCCATCCTCCGAGGATCTAGCCCCCACTGCTAGCCTAGATGTTTACACATACATCCTTTTGCCTTGCGCTATGAGATTAACTCCATGCACTTGCCAAGTAAATTTTAACAAATTTTAGGCCTTTGCTTTTCTTCTCCAAGTCAATTCTCCTCGTGTCCTCTTCTAGCTTATGCATGACAGTGTCTTGCCCTAAGTTAGACCGATGGCCTCTGTTTCTTTTGCGAGCTTGTTCTGCTCGAACCGAAATTTGGTTAGCACTTGGCGTCGTCTTACCTTGAGTTAGGCTTAGAGACTTCTGACCTTTGTATTTCTTTTGCGAGCTTATTCTGCTCGAGCCTGCATTTGGCTCACTCTTGGCACCGTCTCGCCTTAAGCTAGGCTTTGAGACTTCTGTTCTTCGCATTTTTTTTCCGAGCTTATTTTGCTCGAGCCTGCTGTTGGCTCACGCTTGGCACCATCTCGCCTTAAATTTGGCTTAGAGACTTCTGGCCTTTGTGTTTCTTTTGCGAGCTTATTCTGCTCGAGCCTGCATTTGGCTCACGCTTGGCGCCGTCTCGCCTTAAATTTGGCTTAGAGACTCCTGGCTTTCGCGCTTCTTTTGCGAGCTTATTCTGCTCGAGCCTGCTGTTGGCTCCTGCTTGGCACCGTCTTGCCTTAAGTTAGGCTTAGAGACTTCTGGCCTTTACATTTCTTCACGAGCTTATTCTGCTTGAGCTTGCATTTGGCTCACGCTTAGCACCGTCTCGCCTTAAGCTAGGCTTTGAGACTTCGACCTTTGCGCTTCTTTTGCGAGCTTATTCTGCTCGAGCCTGCTGTTGGCTCCCGCTTGGCACCATCTCGCCTTAAGTTAGGCTTAGAGACTTCCGGCCTTTGCATTTCTTTGTGTTCATAAGCTTTAACTTGCTCATATTGAATTAACATTGGAAGCATTTTTCTTACCTTTATTCATACTCAAGATTTTACACACCTCTATTTTGGGAAAAAACTGGATATCAATGATTGCAATACAAGGGAATTTACTAGAAATACTTCATCAAATGTTTCTCGTTCCATGGCCTCTTGATTTCTCGTCCATTTGTACGCTCCCAGTCAGGCTGTTTGAGAGACCCTATAGGGACCTTCCCAGTTCGGGCCCAACACCCCTTGTTTGGGATCCTTAGTATTCTGATTTACTCTTCTAAGCACCCAATCTCCCACCTAAAATTGGTGGATGTGTACATTCTGGTTGTAATAGTGAGTCACTCTCTACTGGTACTCTGCTA
Source organism: Murraya koenigii (assembly GCA_025617385.1). NCBI lineage: Eukaryota > Viridiplantae > Streptophyta > Magnoliopsida > Sapindales > Rutaceae > Murraya > Murraya koenigii. Next base: position 4,733,381 of record CM046813.1, on the reverse strand, counting down.
TCTTTGCTGCGGCCCTTTCCCTTTTTTCTTCCAGCAAGTCCAAGCCTGCACACATCTGCTCATCATTTTGCCCTTCGTTGAAGTGCTCTGTTCGGTGTGTTCCCATCCCTATTTCAGTGAGGACAACTGCTTCATGCCTGATTACTGAGGAGAAGGGTGTTTCCCTTGTAGCGGTTTTGTGTTTGGTTCTATATGGCCACAAGACACTACGTAGCTCATCAACCCAAGCTCCCTTCTGCTCCCCGAGTCTGGTCTTCAGAAGGCGCTTTATAGTCTTGTTTGCAGCCTCTACTTGCCCGTTGGCCTACGGGTATGATGGTGAGCAAAACTTTAGCTCTATTCCCATGTTCCTATAGAAGTCTCTGAACTTATAGTTGTCAAATTATCTCTCGTTATCCGTAACCAAAGCGTGGGGAATCCCATACCTGCAAATCACATTTTTCCAAATGAAGTTAGTGGTCTTGTTTTATGTGATACTACTCAAGGCTTCCACTTCAACCCATTTGGTGAAATAATCAATTGCCACCACGGCGTGGGTTGCGGATGCTCTCCCCTTTGGTAACAACCCGATTAATTCGATCTCCCATTGAGCAAACAGCCAAGGAGAATTCATTATTGTGAGGTTCTCGGGTGGCTGGGCAATATAGTTGGCAAAACTATGACAATTCCTGCAGCTTTTGGTCTTCTCTTATGCGTCTTGATGCATACGAGGCCAGAAGTATCCCTGCCTTAAGGCCTTGAAAGCCAAAGACTTCGCGCCGAAGTGGTTCCCGCAGATCCCTTCATGTATATCCTGGAGAACGTAATCAGCTTCCTCTTGATCTAAACAGCATAGCAGAGGGAGGGTGTATCCTCACCTGTACAATACCCCATCTATCAACGTGTACTGGGCTGCTTTACATTTTAGCTTCCTTGCTTACTTCTTATCGGCAGGCAACACCCCTTCCTTGAGATAAGAATTGGGTCCATTCAGGTGCCGCTCGATGATAATCTCGTCACCTCGTCTTCCTATTCGATGCTCGAGTAGGTTTTGGTTTCCAACAGAACAGACTTCGGCATTTTCGGGTTGGATGTAGCGGCCATTTATGCTATCATGTCAGCTCAAAAGTTTATCTCTCTCACTATTTGTTCCACTTCAACCACTCGGAATTTCTTTATTAGCTGCTTCACCTTCCAAAGGTTGGCCTCCATCTTCTCGCCTCTTGCTTGGAAGTTTTCGTTGAGGTAATTTACCACTAGCTGAGAGTCTGTTCGAAGCTTTACCTCTTCTGCCTTTACTACCAAGGCGAGCTTCAATCCTTCAATCACAGCCTCGTACTCGGCCTGGTTGTTGGTGGCTTTAAATTCCAGCTTTACGGCGTACTGCACCTCTACCCCTTTAAAACTGAGAAGCACAACCCATGCTCCTGCTCCTTGATCCCCACATGATCCGTCCACCGTGACCACCCACACTTTGCTCGTGGTAGAGAGACCCATCTGTTGCTCGCTGTCTGCTTCCTTATTCCTTTCTGCGCATTCGACCACGAAATCTGCTAGGGATTACGCTCGTATTGTGGTTCGGGGTTGATAGCTGATGTCGAATTCACTGAGCTCTATTGACCATTTCAATAACCTACCAGAAGTCTCCAGCTTGTGTACAATCTGTCTAAGCGGCTGGTCTATTAACACTACCACCCAATGCACTTGGAAGTAGGGACTCAACTTCTGGGCCGCTGTTATTAGGGACAGCACCCATCTCTCCATCAACGGGTACCGATTTTCTGCCCCCAATAAAGCTCTGCTCGTGTAATACACGGGGTACTGCACCCCCAACTCTTCTCTTAGGAGAACCGAGCTCGTCGCCCAATACGACACAGCCAAATACAAATATAGAATCTCCCCTGCTCGAGGTGTTGACAGCAGCGGGGCTTTCAGTAAATATTCCTTCAAATATTCTGATGTCCACTTGGTCTTTCTCCCTTTTTACATTTCCTGAAAGAAGACGCGGTACTTATCTGTGGCTTGGGAGATGAACCTGTTGAGGGATGCCAATTTTCCTGTGAGGATTTGTATCTCCGCCAATTTTCCTGTAAGGCTTTGTATCTCCTTGAAAGTATACGGGGATCTCATCTCTACTACTACTCTTATCTTTTTTGGATTGGCTTCGACTCCTCTATGACTGACCATGAAGCCCAAGAATTTTCCCGAACCAACTCCAAAGGCACATTTCTCTAGATTAAGTTTCATCCAATACTTCCTTAGGAGCGAGAAGGTCTCTTCCAAATGCTTTACATGTTTCTCTACGTTCTTTGAATTGGTGATCATATCGTCCACGTAAACTTCCATTGTGCGGCAGATCAGCGGCTTGAAGACCTTGTTCACCAGTCTCTGGTAGGTTGCCCCTGCATTTTTTAGGCCGAAGGACATGACCTTGTAACAAAACAGGCCTTCGTTGGAGTCCGCCAATAATCTCCTCATCATTAGAATCTTTAAGTTTTAATTTTTTGTCATGAACAAGTCCGCTAATAATCTCCTCATCATCAATGTTGGAGTCTTCATTATCACTGTATGTTGTTTACATTGCTTTCTTCTTTTTCAAGATGTAATTAGGATATTGAGTTTCAATATGATCAAAATCATTGCAAGCCTTGCATCAAATGCTTTGATATACATTAGTTTCAACAAATTAGAACTGGAAGAAGATTTAACCTTTTATGTAGGTTGCAATTTTGATTAGAATTTTTTCTAGAATTTCCTCGAGTTAAATTTGGAACCATATTGGTTAACATAGCCAGTATTTTTTTGTTTTGCACATTTTTAACTTTATTATCAACATCACTATTTGATTTGGCATCTCAGCTTGAAAAACATTACTTTTTCTTTTTTTTTTTCTTCAAATGATTGGTCTTAAAAGTCTGAAGTTTGCTAATCACTTGATTTTGTTTTTCATGGTGCTAATATTATAGTGTTCTTCTATAACTGTAAATTTAATAAGAAATCTATCTAACAAAGATCTCAAAAATTTTCTAACCAATTCTTCCTTTGAAATTATTTTACCAACAAAATGAAATATTAGCAATCTTAAGAAGTTTAGCATTAAAGTCAACAATTTCTTCATGTTTATACGTCTTAAGATTCTTAAATTCAGTTGCAAGTTGTTGAAGTTTAGCACATTTTTACCGAGTTGTCTCCTTCATGAGTGTCTCGATGAATGTCCCAAGCTTTCTTGGTAGTCAAAGATATAGAGATTAAATCATGCTGATTAATGTCAACTCCATTCACAATAGCATTGAGCACCTTGAAATTAAAGCAAGATTCATGAATTTTAAGGTTGGAATATTCATAGACGAGCTCAAGAATTATGTTTCATCTCGATTTGACTTTGTAGGTAAAGTATAACCGTTTCTTACACATTCCATAGCTCTTACAACAATGGATTTAATGAAAGTAGTCATCCTTTGCTTCTAATATGAATAATTGGCGCCATCAAGTAATAGTGGATGAGCGATAGATTTTCTTTCTCTCTATAAATCCATGCCTATAAAAACATATCAAGATCTCAAAATCTCACCAAAAGAACTGTTAATGACACTTTTGATACTATTTGTTAAGAATTTATATCTATTTTAACAAATGTAGGCAAATTAAACCCTAAATAAATTAAGTATTCCTGAAATAACTATTTACAAATAGTATTCAAGTGATTCGGTTAAGATTTATTGTTCATACAATAGTATTCACAATTATTATTCATACGTATAATTCATAGTTACTGTACTGTTCAAATTACCGTTCATTCATAATTAATCTATCAAATATGCTAGAAAAAGTAAATTACAAAATATAAAACACTTAGAGAATTTTTTTTTTCATGGTTTGGATCACTATTCTACATCCACGAGTCAAGCCCAGACAATATACTAGGTAATGAAAAGATTACAACTTATTAGATTCTTATATAATTTAAGACTTCCTCTTATTCTTGCCGCCATCTTGTTGAATCTAAATTAGTTGACTTTTCTTAACCAGCACCACTCGTCTTCAATTATGACAAGTAATGATGTTGATTCAGCATATAACGGTGTTGATTCCTATCATATTTATATGTCACAATGACACAATGAATTGAATTGAGAAGAATTATTTTTACACAAGGACTTATGTCTTTGATAATTTATAGTGTTCTATTAAGAGAAATGGTTTGAACAATTTGTTTCAGCACCAGCAAAACTCAATATCAAAATAAAGAATTGAAGGTAAGAGAAACAAGCAAGGAATATCCAACTTAGAACATTTATTAATTTACTTTGCAAGCAAGCATTGAGAAGAAATAACTGAAACATGACAATAAATAGAACCTTGAACTGACTTGTATGCTTATTAAAGCTCAGATCATTTGTTGAGTTCGTCAAGCAAATAGTAGTAAGCATGACAGACAAATTTAACAATTGTAAATCCAGTTTTTGTCGCTAATGCCTTCAACTCCTCTATACTCCTCTCCTTTGATCCATGAAATACAATGTACATTTATATATCATGCATATCAACATATTTGCTTAAAATATCAGTCTCAAAGGACTCTGATATTCAAGAGTCTACCACAATGACCTTCCTAGATTCTGGTAGAGCACCGTAGCAATTCTTCAATATATTCAAACATTGGTCATCACTCCAATCATGAAGTATCCACTGAAGTTTTATATGAAAATTAATTTCATAGATCGGTTTCCATTTTATCTAGAGTTAATATATATGTTGCCAACTCGGAAAATTAATTGGAGAACTAACCTTCATGAAAATAACTTGTCCTTTAGGTACTTCAACAAACATGTCTCCTCCAACATGCTCCACACCTACAAGAGAAATTAAGGAAAAAAAGAAAAGCAAATTATTCATGATTTTGTAACTGATTATTAAGGAAAATATTTAACTTAACATGTACATAAAATATATACCATACTATTTTATGTTTAAATAGAGGGGAAACGATGATGACACTTCAAAGTTTGGTGAAATAATCATATAAGTCAATCTTTTATAAAATCTTTTTATGACAATTATTTTCTTTGATTATAATAATCTAACTATATCTCATTTCGCCATAAATATAAAAAAAATGGATTTATTTAACCATTTCTAATAAAAAAAATCATTATCAGTTCATCAAACTAGGAGGGTCACTAATTTTTTCTTTTAAATTAATGAATACCTTGACAAGAAGTTACGTCTTTAATGACATCAAGTAAGTCGAAGTTAATACCCTGAATTTGTGGGTATTTAGAAACCATTAAACTAAGGTTAGCGCCTAAACCACCGGCAACATCTACTAATTGGTTTAGCATTTCAAATCCTTTGTAGATCTCAAGAATTTTCTTCATAACTAAAGATGTGTGATTCTGCATTCATTGATTGAAGAGGTTTCATCTTGTAGCATCTTTCGTAGCAAACTCAAATGGATCTTTTGCATTATGTGCCTTCATAAAAGGTGAGGTCCCTTCTAATAAACAATCTTTTATAAGGTACTATTCAATTCAAAGACATTAAGTTCTTTCACAAAACTAAAATTAAAAAGAAAAATTTAAATAAAAATGAATTGAAATACTGTATATAAAAGAATGAAAATGCTCGTATGTGAACGTTAACATAAATTTCGTGCGGAAATACACTTTTGTAACACTGCAAAAAGTGTTCTAGAATGTTGTAAATCAATTTTCATGACTTATGAAAGATGTCTTAGAGAAATTAGAAAACAAACCAAGGATCTACAATAACTTTCTCCTGTCATAAGAGGAAAAAGGGAGCAAGAGAAACTCAATCTTCATTTGGAAGCAAGTATCTTCAAACTGATGCTAAACCATATATCTTTGAACACTTCCATCTTTATTTGTGACAAGATTACATGTTAGGAAAGAGTAACAAGCAAGGAGTCATAACATTTGATCAAGTATTGTTGGGGCTTCTTAGCTTTTTATAGGCAACTGAGATGCAATCTCAGATGAAGAGAGCTGAGATGAACTAGCTTTAGCTAAAATCTCTAACATATCGAGCTCCATGATAGCTTTCATGATCATCGGAAGTAATGAGCTGAGAGAAAGCTCCATGACCTACATGAAATCTTCGTCATCGTTTGATGGTTTCATAAGTTAGTCATGGAACGAACTCATCTTAATTCTTAGAGAAGGATATGTTATTATATAGGAGATTATTTTAGTTATTTTTGAATTCTAGAATTTTATTTTATATTTTAATTAGAGCCAATTGAGGAACGTGTCTTAGTATTTTTATTTATGTTCTAATTGTGATTTAGTTTCCATTTTTAAGTTAACTTAAGGAACTATGTTTGCTAACTAAAGGAAGTAGGTTTATTTTATTATAAATAGAGAGGTATTGTAATTATTTTTCATAACTTCAACTTCAGTTATTCAATAAAATCTCTCTTTTATAATTCTACTGGGATTATTTATCAAAAACCTCTCTTTTAGAATCGTTTAGATTAGAGTGTCCTCTAATTTTATTTTATGCGTTACTAAACATCTCATTGAGTCGTTTGGATTAGAACCGATCTAATCAAGCTTTGATTAGAGCATAAGCTAATCACGTTAGCTTGGTCCAGTTCTAGAATGATATCTAGCTTTTCTTATCCTATCAATCCTACTTCCACTGCGCCACTCGATCAATTGGTATTAGAGCAGTTCTATGTGAACCGTATAGCTTTTTTGGATACCTATAACCCAACCCTACTAATTTCATCATTAAAAAAGAAATCCTTAAAATTGAAAAATTACCCCTAGCTACCACTACTTAGCTACTAAAGCCAACCGCAGATCCAGCAACCACCGCTGCTGTTTGGCCTTCACTAACCAAAACACGACCAATCACCTTCCTCAAGTAGCATAGCCACCATAAAAGTCATCGTTGTAAGACTTTATTACTATTGACCACGATCACTACAAGATTCCTCAGCCTTCCCTGAATAAAATCCAATCACCAATCGCTACCAAAACGCCGGTTAAATCGCCCTCACAACCACCACAAGGCACCGTAACTTCAAACCAATTTTTCGGCCAAACCCCGTGGATCCAGCCAAACCACGACCACTATATTGTTCCTCACTAGCAACTCTTTCAGATCCAACCAGCCCCACCCCAAATCATGGCCACCAACTACCAGCAATACCAAACCCAATGATTGAGCATTATTTAAGGTTTTTCCATTATGTAGAAAATTGACAATAAAGAGCAAATATAAATGTACAAAAATATGCATGATGTTTCTTTGTAGAATAAGACAAGTGTTGAAAATGATGAGAAAAATAAAGTTAAAGAAGTTGAAATTATTGAAATGGTCCTACCTATTCATATTGAAGATAAGAAGGTTGTGCTTAAAGAAGATTTAATTGAAAATGTAAAATCTATTGGAGAGCGCATTGAGCGACAATTACTGAAAGACAAGAGTTATTTGATTGTTGTTTGTTCTTAACAGTCCTCGTAGCCTAGAAGAATGTATAAGCGAAGGAAATTATTGAAGTATGAATTCCTCAAAGTTTTGAGAAAGATTGATAAGAAAGATAACAAGTTTCAATTACAAGATTATTTGCTACTACACTACAAGTTTCATCCTCCAGACTATATTCAAACTCGATGACGAGTTTCTTTTAAAAGAGGGAGGCTGATGTATGATTTTTTTAATTATTTTAGAATTTTAGAATTTTATATTCTATTTTAATTAGAGTTAATTAAGGAATGTATCTTCATATTTTTATTTCTATTCTAATTATGATTTAGTTTCCCGTTTTAAAATCTCTCTTTTATAATTTCTTTAAAATTATCTATTAAATACCTCAGTTGAAGAGTCGTTTGGATTAAAGCATCATTTAATCTCACTTTATGTATTATCAAAAACCTCATTGAGTCGTTTGAATTGGAACAGATCTAATCAAGCTTTGATTAGAGCATAAGCTAATCATGTTGGCTTGGTCCAGTTCTAGAACGATATCTAGTTTTTCTTATCCTATCAATCCTACTTCCGTTGCGCCACTCTATCAATTGGTATTAGAGCAGTTCTGTGTGAATCGTACAGCTTTTTAGGATACCTATAACCCATTCCTACTAATTTCATCATTAAAAAAAATCCTTAAAATTGAAAACTTACCCCTAGCTGCCACCACGTAACTACTATAGCTAACCACAAATCTAGCCACCACCATTGCTTTTCAGCCTCCACTAACCAAAACATGACCAAACACCTTCCTCAAGCAACGTAGCCACCACAAAAATCATCGCTGTCAGACTTTATTATTGTCGACCACGATTACTACAAGATTTCTAAGCCTTCCCTGAATAAAATCCAATCACCAATCGCCAACAAACGTCCGCCAAATCGCCCTCCCAACCACTACAAGCCACCATAACTTCAAACCAATTTTTCGGCCAACCTGCCGCGAATCCGTCTAACCCGCCATATTATTCCTCACTACCAAATCTTTTAGATCTAACCACCCCCACACCAAATCATGGCCACCAACTACCAACAGCAGCAAACTCGATAGTTGAGCATTATTTAAGGTTTTTCCATTGTGTAGAAACTTGACAATAAATGGCAAACATAAATGTACAAGAATGTGCATGATGTTTCTTTGTAGAATAAGACAAGTGTTGAAGATAATGAGAAAAATAAGGTTAAAGAAGTTGAAATGATTGAAATTGTCCTACTTATTGAAGACAAGAAGGTTATGCTTAAAGAAGATTTAATGGAAAATGTAAAATCTATTGGAAAGCACATTGAGCGACAACTACTGAAAGACAAGAGTTATTTGATTGTTGTTCATTCTTGAAAGTCTTCATCGCCTAGAAGAATGTATAAGCGAGGAAATTATTGAAGTATGAATTCCTTAAAGTTTTGAGAAATATTGATAACAAAGATAACAAGTTTGAGTTACAAGATGATTTGCTCCTATACTACAAGTTTCATCTTCCAGACTATATTCAAACTCGAGGACGAGTTTCTTTTAAAAGAGGGAGACTGATGTATGATTTTTTTAATTATTTTAGAATTTTATATTCTATTTTAATTAGAGTTAATTAGGGAATGTATCTTCATATTTTTATTTCTATTCTAATTATGATTTAGTTTCCTATTTTAAAATCTCTCTTTTATAATTTCTTTAGAATTATCTATCAAATACCTCTATTATAAAGTCATTTGGATTAAAGCATCATCTAATCTCACTTTATGTATTATTAAAAATTTCATCGAATCATTTGAATTAGAATGGATCTACTCATGCTTCAATTAGAGCGTAAGCTAATTGCGTTGGCTTGGTCCAGTTCTAGAACGATATCTAGTTTTTCTTATCCTGTCATGCCCACAGTAGCTATGGTTGGAGAATACAAAGCAGTAGATAATACAGAAGAAAAGGCTCTAAAAATTCAAGCTGAAGTTTGAGCCCACTTAGAAGCAGCCAATGCAAAGTACAAGGTCGAAGTAGACAAGCACCATCGTAAGAAAGTGTCTGTTGTCGGTGATCTAGTGATGGCATACATGTAGCGGAGTCAATTTCCTAGCACTTACACTAAATTGAAGAAGTGCAACTATGGCTTTTTCACATGGCTAGGAAAATTAATGATAATGTTTATGTACTTCAGTTGCCTGACAATTAGAATCTCTCTCACACTTTCAATATAGTTGATTAGTTCGAATATCATCCCAATGATGAGAAGTTGTACAAGCTAAACTCGAGGACAAGTTCTTTTTTAGGTGAAGAGAACTGATATAGGGAGTTATGTATCGTGAGAAAGGTATATTCCGAAGGGCATAACTTTGGCTGTAGTTGCCTGTTTTAGACATAAAAGATACCATTTCAAAGCTTGCAATGAGATAAATGGAATGCAAATTAAGTTATTCTAGTCCATGGTTGACCCAAAAATTGCTTTTATTTTTAAGATTTTTTTTCTATTTTCCCAATTGTTTTAGGATTTTTATCTTTTTTTTGACAACTCAAATTTAGTTTCCCTTTTTTTCGTCTTTCTTATTTCGGATAGGTGAATTTCATTATAGAATAATAATTTCAGTTTGCCTATTTTGGTAAATTCGTAATATTTAGGATTGTTATAAAATAGACTCAAAACCTTATATTTTATTAATTCAGTTTTTCAATAAAATTTACATTATTCAGAAACTTTTGTTTCCATTTGAACAACTTTTACGCTTCCGTTTCATCATATTGAGATTAACAAAATGAAAATGGATGATACTGATACAATGCTCTGTTATGTATATTTACACACACATATACATATATATAGATATATTAATTACAATAATGTGAAACTCTTTTTATAATGTGTAAATAACTTTTACAAAAAACACTCATTTACTGCTTTTATAATGTGTAAAGTGCCCTGCTCATCATAATTATAGTTATATTAGCACACTATATTAGCCAATTGAAAACAAATGCATCAGTGCTACTAAGGCAAGGACTCTTTCACCTGTTGATTTTTAGATCTTCAATTTAAACGTTTCATTGGTCTTATTTATATTATATGTTGCTTCATTAATTACTCATCTAGACATATACCAGAGGGCTTAGTAGTTACAACAGATAAAATTTTATATATTTTTAGTTTTAATAAATGGAAACCTATTCGTCTTTTCAATTTTGCAATTATATTTTTTGTTCCACTCTCGACGGCCATCACAAGTTGAGAAACACACTGTGTTACTGAGAAATATTATTGCAACTTGCATCAACTTTGAGGCCTATGATGGCATGGGCTACTTGTTAGTTTTCAAAAGCATCAATTATTCTTTCATATCTACTACAAAAAAAAGAGCTTTTAATACTATTTAAAATATCTCTTTTTTTTTTTCACTCATCAATAGCCCATACCGTCAGAGCATTATATTTCAATTAAGAACAATGATATACATACCATAGTTAATACAACACATAGTACCACAAGGACCTATTTATAATGTTTGCTAAATTTCTTACGTTATTATTAATTTTAAATAACTAGATAATTCGCCCTTCCATCTTTTTTGGGTCTACATTTTAAACTTTTTAAAGTTTTAATTATGTTCATATATAAATCTAAATGACTATCATATTCATAGAGAGCTATGTATTCTAGATTAGATCTGCATTTTCTATTATTTGTCTTTCTTGAGACATTGACCAAATTTTTTCTTTTAACTTATTGATATATATGTTTAAACTATCTTCCCAGATAAAGTACATTTCATCTAAGCTTTCACCACGATATCATAATCTAAATTCACCATTTTGAATTAAAAAGTTCATATAATTATTATAAAGTACTTTCTATATCATTTATAGTTAGGTTAGGATTACCTAATCTATTTAATAAATATAGAGAAATCTAGTTTGACTTATTATCCCCCCATATATTTGAATCATTAATTAGATCAAAAGGTTGAATTATTCTATAAGTAGATCCTTTCTGTCTGTAACTAGGTGGAAACCTACTAATTTCTATGTTTTGTGAAATTAGTAATAGTTCAGGTAATTTATTCATAATATCATATGCATAGTATTTCATTACATTCTATCAAATATTAATGACAAATAATGTCTCTTATATTTTTAGGCATATGATTTTTCTCTAAACCTTCATTTATTTATACATAAATAAATATTTATATCGTAATAGCATATTGCTAGAAGAATGATTTTTACTTCTAATCCTTTTATTGATCCAATTAAAATTTTCTCTCCGCTTAACTGATAAAAGTCTATTATAATCTATTACAAGATTATCATGATAATCTTCACCATGATTAATATTCCATTATTTCCAAGAAAAATTATTCCTATAAACTTCTATTCTTATTTTATCCAGTAAAAGTGAATCTATGTTTAAATATCTATTTTTTATTATTATGAGCTCTCCAATTCTAAACTCATGAGCTTTTGATAAATACAATTGATTTAACTATTTAATATCTAAAAGTCTTCTTTCAGAAGAATAATATTGCATACGTGTAGTAATATTATTTATCATAGTATGATTATTAGTCATTAAATTATTTTCAAAGTCCCATATTATATAAACAATAGATTCCATTTTTAATTTATTGAACAAAAAACTTGGCTCGGATACCAATTTGTGAAAATCCAAAAATCCAAGACAAACAAAAGATGAAAAAATGTGTAAATGATTAATTTTTAATCTTTTAAGAAAATTTTATAATTTTGATAAATGAAAGTGCAATGTTTTTGGCTTAAGTGTGGTCCTAAGTGGGTAAGAATTCTTTTTCTTCAATTAAATGCATCAACTTACCATCAATTATTGATACATTGAATGAGTATTTTATTTCCAAATTAAAATATAGCACAGTTTCAAAGTAATTGATTATGCTTGTGATTCGATACAAATTTTTTCTACCAAGTGAACCGTTTGATTTTTTCTTTCTTTTACTTAACGACAGCTTTGGCCCGCACTAGCAGCTACAAAGAAAATTACATAGTGTTTGTTACCATATTAAAATATATCATATTTCATAATAATTAAACAGTTTTAGCCCATATCAGCCAGGCGTAAGATTCAATCAAATGCATCCAACTTACCATCAATTATTCATTAGTTGAATAAGTGTTTATTTCCACAATAAAATATATCATACTATCAAAGTAATTGATTATGGTCGTGAAACATACACACACACACACACACATATATATATATATATATATATATATATATGTACCCAAAAGGAGGTTGTACACCACAACTTTTGGATATACACACAAACACACACTTTAATAAGGTCTAAAAGTTGTAACTGACTTCAAAGTCAAAATTATAATAAAAATTTGAATTCCTTTCAATTCTTCAGACTATTTTCTTCCCCATAAGTTGAACTTCCGTAGACCACAAAGAAATTGAGGAATAAACGAGGCTTTAATTTGGAGAAAACACCCCGCCTTGAATTTGCATGGTGCCGCCCATGTGCTATATAAAATAAGATTCAATCAAATGCATCCAACTTACCATCAATTATTCATGAGTTCAACGAGTGTTTATTTCCACAATAAAATATATCATACTATCAAAGTAATTGATTATGGTCGTGAAATACATATATATATATATATATATATATGTATCCAAAAGGAAGTTGTACACCAAAACTTTTGGATATATATATATATATATATGCACACACAAACACACACACACTTTAATAAGGTCTAAAAGTTGTAACTACCTTCAAAGCCAAAATTATAATAAAAATTTGAATTCCTTTCAATTCTTCAAACTGTTTTCTTCCCCAAAACTTTTGGATATATATATATATATATATGCACACACAAACACAAACACACACACACACTTTAATAAGGTCTAAAAGTTGTAACTACCTTCAAAGCCAAAATTATAATAAAAATTTGAATTCCTTTCAATTCTTCAAACTGTTTTCTTCCCCTTAATTTGAACTTCCGTAGACCACAAAGAAATTGAGGAATAAACAAGGCTTTAATTTGGAGAAAGCACCCAGCCTTGAAATTGCATTGTGCGTCCCATGTGCTTCATAAAATTCAACAAATGTGGATTCGCATTCATCCTTGTAGGCTTCATTTTTTTTTCTTTTTTTTTTTATTTAAAAAATTCAATTTCGAATATATAATATATCTATATATACTAAGCATTGCTATATCGATATCAACCATCGCCGTTTTGTTAATTTCACCATATCCTGCTCCAAGAACTAAGATGAGTTCATTCCATGACCAACTCATGAAACCATCAAACGATGAGGAAGATTTCATGTTGATCATGGAGCTTTCTCTGAGCTCATCACTTCCGATGACCATGAAAGCTATTATGGAGCTGGGTGTGTTAGAGATTTTAGCTAAAGCTAGTCCATCTCAGCTCTCTTCTTCTGAGATTGCATCTCGGCTGCCCACAAATAACCAAGAAGCCCCAACAGTACTTGATCGAATGTTACGACTCCTTGCTAGTTACTCTTTCCTAACATGTAATTTTGTCCCAAATAAAGTTGGAAATGTTCAAAGATTATATGGTTTAGCATCAGTTTGCAGATATTTGCTTCCAAATGAAGATGGAGTTTCCCTTGCTCCCTTTTTCCTCTTATCACAGGAGAAACTTATTGTGGATCCTTGGTTTGTTTTCTAGTTTCTCGACATCTTTCATGAGTCATGAAAATTGATTTACAACATTATAAAGCACTTTTTACAGTGTTATTAAAGTGTGTTTCCGCACGATATTCGTGCTAATGTTCACACATAAGCATTTTTAATCTTTCATATACAGTATTTGCATTCATTTTCTTTAAAATTTTCTTTTCTTAATTTCAGTATATGTGAAGGAAATTGACATCTCCAAATTGAATAGGTACCACATGAAAGATTGTTTATTGGAAGGGACCTTACCTTTTATGAAGGCACATAATGCAAAAAATACATATGAGTATGTTACGAAAGATGCTAGAAGACGGAACCTCTTCAAACAATCAATGCGGAATAACACGTCTTTAGTTATGAAGAAAATTCTTAAGATCTATAATGGATTTGAAGAGCTAAACCAATTGGTAGATGTTGCCGGTGGTTTAGGCGCAAATCTTAGTTTAATAGTGTCTAAATACCCACAAATTAAGGGCATTAATTTTGACTTGCCAGATGTCATTAAAGATGCGCCCTCTTATCAAGGTATTCCCTTAATTTAACAAAATAGTCCCAAAAATCCATTTGTTTTTAGAAGTGATCACACAGATGCATTGGACAATTTGCTTAGATAAAATGCAGTTGGGTCACTAGAGTTAAAGGGCATAACTTTTCTGAATGAGGTTTGTGTGACCATTTTGGAAAAATTTATGTATCCATGACATTTTCACAAAAGTTTAGGTGTCGTTATACTATCCCTCAATTAATTTAAATATAGTATATATATTCTATAAATATATAGTTACTAATTTAAAAATAATATTTTAAAATCTTGCTTGTTTGAGTTTTATATTGCCCTTAATTATCAGTTGAAAACACATATTTAATCTGCTTTTCCTTTTGTCTTCATTTCTCTTCTAGGTGTGGAGCATGTTGGAGGAGATATGTTTGTTAAAGTTCCTAAAGCACAAGCTATTTTTATGAAGGTTAGTGCTTAATTTAATTTTTGGTCAACCCAAGAGATTGACAAAGTTATTTTTAAATAGTTCGCTTTGGTTGATTATTTAAATTCAAATTGTGAGCAAGTACGTACATAGGGAGGTAAAAAATTAATTTGAGCTTCACAGCAACTATCCTTTGAAAAAAGAAATTCAATCAAATAGAGATTCTTTTATTAACAAATACCTATGTAAGTTGTAGAGAGATTTCTGAAAACTTACAACAAATTAATTTTCTTATGAAACTTCAGTGGATACTTCACAACTGGTCTGATGATCAATGCTTGAAGATACTCAAGAACTGCTACGATACTCTACCGAAATCCGGGAAAGTCATTGTGGTAGAAGCTTTAATTCCAAGTTCTCGTTGGCTGATATTGTTAGCAAGATTAACGATATGCATGACATGCAAATGTACGCTGTACTTCCTGGTGCAAAAGAGAGGACAATAGAGGAGTTTAAAGCCTTGGCAACAGGAGCTGGGTTTCGTGCTGTTAAGCTTCTCTGTCGTGCTTACAGCTATTGGGTTGTTGAATTCCAAAAATGATCTTAGCTTTGATAAGCGTACAGGCCATTTTAAGGTTCAAAATTAAAGAAAATAAAATGCAGACGCCTGTGCTTATTTTGTCTGTATCGGCTTCTAATTGTGGTCATGTTTCAATAATATCTTCTTAGTGTATGTTGGATATTCCTTGCCTTTTTCTCTTACCTCTAATTCTCTATTTCGATATTCCTTAATGCATGCTCAAACAAAATTATTCGATTCATTTATACTAATTGAGCTCTAGAAATTATCAAAGAAATAAGTCCACGTTTGATACAAGTGATATGAATTATATGAAGATCATGCATTCTCGATCAAAGCCATTTTGACATACGTATATACAGAAAGAATCAACATCGGTATTGATAGGAATCATACAACTATCTTTCTCAGTTACATGGCGGGTACTTCATATATCTTACTTTAAGTACTTGTTCAGTCTTGATATTAAAAAAAAAAAAAAAATTCAAGACACTTTTGTTATTTAATATGTGAAACTTACACCTTTATTTTTTTAATATTTTTACATTAATGCCCTTACAACTATATTCTTAGAGACATTAATTAATTTACCTATAATAAAAGTTAATAAAAATATTAGCCCTACAAGTAAAATAAAAATAAATATAAATTTTTTGCTATTATCTTACTTCTAGGATTAATTTGGTAAATTAATTTCTTATAAATAATTATTAGCGAGATTATTATATAGGATTAAACATTACTTTAAAATTGTAGTAATACTAATTTTGTAAAACCAAAGAAAAAATAAAGACATGAATGCCAATTATTTAACAGTTGAGTGTCTTAATATATTTTTTAAAATATAAAGACTAAATTGAAGCTTAAATGACATCGGCCTAATTAAAAAACTAAATCTTTTATTATTAAGTGAAAACAACCACAATAGTACATAGCAGTGCAAGCTCTCCACTCAAGAGGATTACAAAGGGATGCGGATATTCATCACCTAATGATGTTGTTGTGCAAATTTTAATATATTTGTAAGCACACGAATCTATTGATTTATAGATTATGAATAACTAGATCGAACCCACAGAGGCTGCTAATTTTTAAGAAAGTAAAATTTAATCTAAGCTAATTATAATTTTACCCTACATGAAAAAGAATATTTTGTTTAAGAAATAAAAACTAAAAATGTAATTAAAATAAAAATGAATAAATTGACACAAGAATTTAAGAGATTGAAGCCATTAGCATTTTAGAATCTATCATTGTTTAACTTTTAACAATGTTCTTATTACCAGTCAATTTCTAATTGTAGAGTGACAACTCAAAATCAATCTATGTCAAATGATAAATTTAATAATTAAGCCCAATTAAAATTATTATTATGTTGGTTTTTTTTTGTTTAATAGTATGATATCTAAATAGCCCATGTAAACAATATTGAATAACAAATAATCAAAATTTTCCTAAGTACTCTATGTAAATAATTTAATGAAAGACAAAGAATCAAAGATAATCACATATAAACTCTATAAATCCAAGCATAAGTGTAATTAAATATTAATCACTACAATCAATAACACATGACAAAATTGGTAAAAAGATTTAATAATATTCAAATAGACATGTGAAATAAAAACCATAAACATTAAACCACACAAGAGTAAGGAATTAATTGAATAAAAAATAATTTATTTCATTTAACAGAGCTTCATCTTTATAATCATAAGCCATCGACCTCGTTTTCCTAAAGCCAAAAGGTTTGGCTGACTTTGTTGAAAAATTCAAATCAAAGCACATGTTCAAAGTTTGGCCAAAATTGTTCAAAGTTTGGCTAAAAATTAAGTAATCACCAACTAAACTTTGACAATTTTAAAGGTTTGGTGAAATAGTGCTACCATGCATTCCTATAAATAGCTATTGTTCTTCATTTGTTAAGGCATCCCAAAATTGAGAGCAATTGCAAGTGAAGAAATTAAGAGACTTGAGAGAGCTTCCACTTGAGTGCTAGGAGAATTCATTTGGGTGTATTGGGGTATTGAGTATTTGTGAGTTTTTCCCAATTTGTAAATTCTCATTTGTTAATAAAATTATCTTCCAGTTTTTGCCCGTGGATGTAGGCTTTATGCCGAACCACGTAAATTATTGTGTCTAGTACTATATACCCCAAGTACGAACCTTTGGCTCTGATACCAATTGTTGTGTGGAAGCGCAGGTTGAACAGATTACCAATTGATGGTAACTGTGACTTCTAGAGAAACTTAAATGTAGTGTAAACAATAACAATTTTCTTTAAAATTTTTTACACCACATTTAAGTTTCTCTAGAAGTCACAGTTACAATCAATTGGTAATCTGCTCAACCTACGTTCTGCACAACAATTGGTATCGAGCCAAGGTTCAGTACTGAGGTATCTGATACTAGATACGACCATTTGTACTTGGAGAACCGCCTATTGTAAGTAGTTTCGCGTGAATAAATACACCAGGAAAGTTCCCAGGAGAATGGAGGGGTCACAATGGTCCCACTTAAAACGCAGACTCCTTAGACTCTTATCGTCTTGTTGTCAGAACTTTCCTAGACATGCAAAAATACACACTACTTACAATAGACTGTTCTCCAAGTACAAATGGTCGTATCTAGTACTGTATACCCCAAGTACGAACCTTTGGCTCTGAAATTGTTTACACCACATTTAAGTTTCTCTAGAAGTCATAGTTACCATCAATTGATAATCTGCTCAACCTGCGCTTCCGCACAATAATTGGTATCAGAACCGAAGGTTCGTACTTGGGGTATACAGTACTAGATATGACCATTTGTACTTGGAGAATAGTCTATTGTAAGTAGTGTGTATTTTTGCATGTCTAGGAAAGTTCTGTCCACAAGACGATAAGAGTCTAAGGAGTCTGGGTTTTAAGTGGGACCATTGTGACCCCTCCATTCTCCTGAGAACTTTCCTGGTGCAAATAAACATCATAGAGACTGTTTTTCAAGTGTGAATAGTTGTTGAAGGCACTGATTATTTGAGGTTGAGAAAGATGGCAGAAGCATCGTCGTCATCTTCGTCAGTAAGGACTACTATGAGTAATGCAAAGTTTGAAGTGGAAAAATTTAATGGTACCAATAATTTTGGTATGTGGCAATGTGAGGTGTTGGATGTCTTGTGTCAATAAGAGTTGGATCTCGCTCTAAAAGAAAAGCCTGAAAGGATGGATGACAAGGAGTGGACAAAAATTAATAGGCAGACATGTGGTACTATTTGCCTATGTCTGGCTAAAGATCAGAAGTACTCTGTCATGAGGGAGACATCAACAAAGAATTTATGGAAGACATTGGTAGAAAAATATATGAAGAAAAGCCTTGAAAACAGGCTTTATATGAAAAAGAAACTCTATCGATTCACGTATGGACCTGGTATGTCGATGAATGACCATGTGAACTCATTCAATAAAATATTAGCAGATTTGCTAAATTTAGATGAGAAATTTAAAGATGAAGATAAGGCATTATTACTGTTGAATTCGCTTCCTGATAAATATGACCATCCCACTACCACTTTGCTTCATGGGAAGGACAGTGTCACATTGGATGCTGTATGTAGTGCACTGTATAATGTTGAGACCAGAAAGAAAGATAAAAAGGATCACCGAGATACAGTTGCAGAAGTATTGACAGCAAGAGGTCATGCACAAAGCCGCAAACCTGGAAAAAGGGGCAAATCTAAAGGTAGGCCTGCCAAAGATGAATGTGCTTTTTGTTGCGAGAAAGGGCATTGGAAAAAGAATTGTCCTAAGTTACAAAAGGGCAAGGTTATTTCTGATGCATGTGTAGCCGAGCATGATGAGGAGTCAGAATTTAGTCTGGTTGGCATAACGTTGACATGTCAATCAGATGAGTGGATTTTAGATTCGGGTTATACTTATCATATATGTCCTAATAAGGGCTGGTTTTCTAACTTCAAGGAGCTAGATGGTGGAGTTGTTTTTATGGGCAATGACAATGCTTATAAAACCATGGGAATAGATTCAATCCAATTGAAGAATCATGACGGCTCAATCCAAGTCTTGACAGAAGTTCGCTATGTACCAAGCTTAAAGAAAAATCTCATCTCATTAGGAGTCCTAGAATCCAAAGGTCTTACAATCACTATGAGAGATGGGTTCTTGAAGGTAGTAGCTGGTGCACTGACGATGATGAAGGGCACAAGAAGGAATAACTTGTACTATTTTCAAGGGAGTACAGTTATTGGAATAGAATCTATAATTTCGAGAAAGGATGCAGATTCAGAGGCAATCAAGTTGTGGCATATGCGTTTAGGACATGCTGGTGAAAAAGCTTTGCAGACTTTGGTTAAGTAAGGCTTATTAAAAGGTACAAATTCTTGCAAATTGGAATTTTGTGAACATTGCCTTCTGGGCAAGCAAACAAGAGTAAAGTTTGGTTCAGCAATTCACAATACAAAAAGGATTCTGGACTATGTTCACAGTGATGTGTGGGGACCTACCAGAGTAGCTTCTTTGGGAGGTATGCACTATTTTGTTACTTTTGTTGATGATTATTCAAGAAAAGTATGGGTGTATTTGATGAAGAACAAAAATGAAGTTTTGAGTATATTTCTAAAATGGAAGAAGATGGTCGAAACTCAGACTGGTCGAAAGGTTAAAAGACTTCGCTCAGATAATGGTGGTGAGTACAAGAATGATCCATTTTTACAAGTATGCCGAGATGAGGGCATTGTGCGACACTTCACTGTTCGAGGTACACCACAACAGAATGGGGTAGCAGAACGCATGAATCGAACTATACTGGAGAAAGTTCCGTATATGTTGTCCAATACTAAATTGGGCAAGGAATTTTGGGCTGAGGCTGTTATATATGCGTGCCATCGGATTAATCGTTTGCCATCAGCTACAATTGAGGGCAAAACACCCATGGAAATGTGGACTGGTAAACCTGCTACTGATTATGATACTTTACATGTCTTTGGTTCCACTGTCTATTATCATGTAAAAGAATCTAAGTTAGACCCAAGAGCGAAGAAAACATTGTTTATGGGTATAACTGGTGGAGTAAAAGGATATCAGTTATGGTGTCCAGATACAAAGAAGATCATTTTCAGCAGAGATGTGACTTTTGATGAATTAGTCATGTTAAAACAAAAGGATTCACAAAAGGATGACAACACCAGTAGTGTTAAAGATGATCCAGCTAGTGTTGAAGAGGTAGATGATTCTCAATCAACCGAAGATGAAGAAGAGGTTCTAACTCAGGAACCTTTAGAGCAACAAGATTCAATTGCATATAGAAGACCACGAAGAGAGATTCATAGACCTGCTCACTTTATTGATATGGTGCCCTATGCACTTCCAATTGTAGATGGTGATGTTCCTTCCACTTACAGAGAAGTAGTAAGTAGCCCTGAAAATGTACATTGGAAGCAAGCAATGGATGAAGAAATGTAGTCTCTTCAAAAAAAATGGAACTTGGGAGTTAATTACACTGCATAAAGAAAAAAAGGCAATTGGGTGCAAATGGGTATATGCAAAAAAGGATGGATTTCCTCGTAAGGATAAAATTCAATATAAGGCTAGATTGGTAGCGAAGGGTTACGCTCAGAAAGAAGGAATAAACTAAAATGAGGTATTTTCTCCAGTTGTGAAACATTCGTCTATTTGGATTTTGCTAGCCATTGTTGCGCAATATGATCTTGAGCTAGTTCAACTTAATGTGAAAACTGCGTTCTTGCATGGTGATTCGGAAGAGGAAATCTACATGACTCAGCCAGATGGATTTAGAGTTGCTAGAAAAGAAAATTGGGTTTGCAAACTGACAAAGTCGCTTTATGGATTGAAACAATCTTCAAGGCAGTGATACAAGCGATTTGATCGGTTTATGAAAGGGCAAAGGTACACAAGAAATAAATTTGATCATTGTGTGTATTTTTGCAAACTACAAGAAGGATCTTTCATATATTTGCTCTTGTATGTCGATGATATGCTAATAGCATCTAAGAACAAAGATGAGATTGAGAACTTGAAAACTCAACTCAATCAAGAATTTGAGATGAAAGATCTAGGCGAAGCTAAGAAGATTCTTGGCATGGAGATATGCAGAGATAGAGCTCGTGGTAAAGTCAACTTGTCTTAGAAGTAATATTTGAAGAAGGTATTACAACAGTTTGGCATGAATGATCAAACAAAACCTGTAAGTACCCCATTGGCTTCTCATTTCAAGCTTTCTGCACAACTATCTCCTTCAACAGATGAGGAACAAGAATACATGTTGCAAGTTCCATATTCAAATACAGTTGGTAGCTTGATGTATGCAATGGTGTGTACAAGGCTTGACATTTCACATGCAGTTAGTATGGTGAGCAGATATATGCATAATCCTGGTAAAGGAGTTTGGCAAGCTGTGAAATGGATTCTACGGTATATTCAGAAAACCGTTGATGTTGGTTTACTATTTGAACGAAATGACACACATGGTTAAGGTGTGATTGGGTACGTTGATTCAGATTATGTCGGTGATATAGACAAACGACGATCAACCACCGGATATATATTTACTCTTGCTAAAGGGCCAATTAGTTGGAAGTCTACACTACAGTCTACAGTTGCACTGTCAACCACAGAGGCTGAGTATATGGCAATTACGGAGGCTATTAAAGAGGCTGTTTGGTTACAAGGCTTGCTTGGAAACTTGGGATTGATCTAGGAGCATGTTAACTTGTATTGTGACAGTCAAAGTGCTATTCACTTAGCAAAGAATCAAGTTTATCATGCGCGTACGAAGCATATTGACGTATGATTTCACTTTTTGCGGGAAATTATTGATGAGGGGAAGATTCTTCTTCAGAAAATCAAGACTGCAGAGAATCCCGCAGATATGTTAACCAAGGTGGTGACAACGATCAAGCTTGAGCATTGTCTAAACTTGATCAATATCCTAAAAGTTTAAAACAGTGAGAAAGGTAGAGATTGGAGGATCATTTTATACAAGGAAGTTCAGTAATATTTTGAACTACGGTTGGCTTAATCACAAATTTTGGGTACATAGGCAGTCACAAAGATGCAGCCACTTTGGGAATGATGGTTCGTTGATAGTCGGCTCAAATTTGGATAAATCTTCACCGAGGTGGAGAATTGTTGAAAAATTCAAATCAAAGCACATGTTCAAAGTTTGGACAAAATTGTTCAAAGCCAAATTGTTCAAAATTTGGCTAAAAATTAGGTAATCACCAACTAAACTTTGACAATTTTAAAGGTTTGGTGAAATAGTATTACCATGCATTCCTATAAATAGCTATTGTTCTTCATTTGTTAAGGCATCCCAAAATTGAGAGCAATTGCAAGTGAAGCAATTAAGAGACTTGAGAGAGCTTCCACTTGAGTGTTAGGAGAATTCATTTGGGTGTATTGGGGTATTGAGTATTTGTGAGTTTTTCCCAATTTGTAAATTCTCATTTGTTAGTAAAATTATCTTCCAGTCTTTGCCCGTGGATGTAGGCTTTACGCCGAATCACGTAAATTATTGTGTCTATTTTCTTTGTAATTATTTACATCACATTTTCTTTGTAATTATTTACATCCACCCAAAATAATATAGTTTTGCAATTGCTCTTTTTTATTTCTTACGGTCCCTTGGTGGTTTTCCTCTAATGGACCATGAATGACAAAGCCCGTGACACCATGCTTCCAAATTTCCTTCTGCTTTCCACGTAACTTCCCAATACATGCTCATCAAGTTGATTTGCTTCCATTTAATCTTTATTTCTTTCCAAATTCAATTCTTTGTGCGGATTTATATTCATAATTCTGTAATTATTTCCATGTTCAATAAAATAAATTTAATTACTAAAAATAATAAATGGTAAAATATGTAAATAAATCATGTCCATCAGATGTCCCACAAGAGATACGGAGCTTCTCAACTCACCACTCTATGGAATCCATTCAAAACATACGTAGTTGCATGAAGAACTTTAACAAGAGCACTCGTCTAAGTTCCATTCTCAAAATCACCATCCTTTTAAATGTTACAATTTAATACTTTTATATAGGCAACTTGAAACATCCCTTCAAGCTTAAGATAAGCTCTATTTATTTATAATCTGAATCAGATTTGAATTGCAGGTTTTAGATGTTCGGAGATGGAAAAGGACAAAACAAACTTCAATTTGACATTCAAAACACACAATTTAGTGATATCATGATGTAGAAAACTTCAAATTGAATACCATAAAATTCTTGAAACTCCTAAACCACAGTGAATTCTAGTGATATGAAGCTTGCTCAATAGGTCTTGATGCATTGATTTCAGAAAATTCAGAAATTGTTGCCTTGTGCAGAATTTCGAACAACTGTGATCTTTGCCTCCTAAATCTTAAATATCTTTAAAAAAAAGAAGTCTGAATTTGATTCCGTAAAAGTCCTTAGAAACTAGACAAAATTATCTTTGCAACGATATGTAATACATAATTCAGATTTTTCTAGAACAATGCAGTTAATTTGAACAAGTTGACAGTTCATCTTGACTTTTGCTTCCTACTTTGAGTAGCCTTGCCAAATGTTCACTTTCTACATTGTTAATCTTCAAATATGATAAGCCTTTAAACAGTCTTGTG
Organism: Murraya koenigii; assembly: GCA_025617385.1. NCBI lineage: Eukaryota > Viridiplantae > Streptophyta > Magnoliopsida > Sapindales > Rutaceae > Murraya > Murraya koenigii. The sequence goes on along the minus strand of CM046813.1, from coordinate 4,709,112 downwards.
TCAATGATTAAGACAATTAAGTGATGCATCAATTAAGGCCGTTATATGATCGATACACGTATGGAAATGATCAATACCACTACCGGATGCATATATTACAAAGCTCAAGACCATCATCAAGTAACAAAAATCAAGAATATTATGTGATGTAAATGTGGCAAGAACTAGACTATGATGGCATGCACGTGTTAAGAATTAAGACAGTAATTATGTAAAATATGACAAAAATCAAGATGATTATGTGCATTTAGATATAAAAGATCAATATCAAAATATTGTCTTGATTATTTACTTTAATTAATTTTGCTATATAGGTTAGAAAAGAAAAGTTTTCTCTTGTATAAATAAGTTTTTGAGTCACATTATCTGAATGTCTAGTTTATTTTGTTTCACTAAAATAAAAATTTTCATAACACAGATATGGCGAGGATCAAGAGTACTCTATGATGCACATATGGCAAAAATCAATAATCAGATTATATATAATGCTTATATATGGCAGGTATTCAAATCGCAAGAATTAAAATGATTATGTCATGCACTATCAAACGAATCCGAACCTTGTATTTGTAAAAATGAACATGTAGTAATTAGCTTACATAATTGTGTAAAGTATATAATTTTTTCATAGTCATTTGATGAAAATTACATAATTCTTTCATAGTCATTTGGTGAAAATATTTTATTATATTATTTATCATTTATTCAATTAAGTTATAATATAACTTAATGGGTCTAAAATATTAAAACAATTTTAAGTTTTGCCAAAATTTATATCTAAGAGATTGCCGAGGTGAATAAAACTACCTACTATTTAGGCTAGCTTGAAGCTAGATAGTAAATTGAGAGAGAGACATATTGGTACGTATTGGGGGAATTTCTCCTTTGCATCCGTGAACCTAAGATACTAAACTATTCTCAAAGTGAGTTTGGCTTATTGAGGAACCTTGACCTCTGTAAAATTTAAGTAGAACTTGTTAATTTATTAGCATCCATTTTATTATCACTAGCATCGCTATTAAATAAGTGAATTATAACCAGAACACTTTAAAATAAAGAAAAAGCAAGTAAATTGTAACAATACAACTCTTAACTTACTCAATTGGACTCAACAACTCTTAACTTACTCAATTGGACTCAACAACTATTGACTAACTCAATTGGACTCAACAACTCTTGACTTGTTCAACTTAAATAAAACAAAACAAAGACACACGTAACAACTCCTTCCCTTTGAAAAAAAGGGCCTTCTCCTCATGGTTGAATTCTGGAAATTGCTTATTAATTACTTTAATATTATCCCAAATAGCCTCTGCTGGCGATAATCCTTACCAATAGACAAGAATTTCCTTCATTCGTCTGTGGATTCTACTATCAAGAATCGCTTGATGCCTTAGGCACAATGATTCTACATCAATAGCAGTGAGTGGCAATTCAGTTTGAACCAACACCTTCTTTTCAATCTTCTTCTTCAACATAGAAACATGGAAAATAAGGTGTATTCGAGATTCCTTCGGCAAATCTAACTTGTATGCCACATTTCCAATTTTTTCAAGAACTCGAAATAGGTTATAGTTGTAACATATGCATTTTATTTTATTTATTTATGTAAATAATTAAAACAAGAGGGGGTCTACGTGTTAATCATGAGGGGGTGTAGTTGATATTTAGCTGGTGTGTTTAAAAGGAGAACCAGGTGCAGAAATTCAGATTTTGTAAACCGAGAGAGAGAAAGAAGTTTGTTTGACCCGTTGACCCAAACCCAAACCCGAACCCGAACCAGCGACCCGACCCACCGTTTTATTCCATTTCTGGACACCTCACCGGCCGAGCAAGGTGTCAAACGAAAGCTTGTGAGCCGGCCGTCCACCCCCTCCTGTCCTTGCTGCTGGAAAACGCGTGGAACCCCACCGGTGAAGATCAAAACCTACGTGGGTTTGAGCGGATGATCGCCGCCAATTGCAGCCATCTTTGGCTGCGCCACCAGTTGGAAAAGCTTCCCCACCTCAAGATCTTCCATTCCCGACCAGTCACCGGCACCAAGGAGGCCGATTTGCTGCCGAACGATCACCCCAAGGAGCCGCGGCTTCACGAGCTCGATTCGGTGCCACTACCGCGCTTGGGAGGCCACCACCGGCATCGTTGAACTCACCTCAACGAGAAGTGTCTAGCTCTAGCATTCCCATCGCCGCTGGGTGAATTTTGGTCAACGTTGACCGTAGGGACATTTTGGTAATTTCGCGTATAGAGGGTAATTTCGTAATTTCTAGCTTTGAAGATGTTTTTGCAATCTGAATTGAGGATAAATTGGTAATTAGTAAATTTGTAAATTATGAGATTGAGGGTAGTATAATTTTGGATTTTATTAATAAATTATGAATAGGATTAATACGGTGAGCCGGGAAAATTGAGAGTTGTAATGTTATGACGAATATTTATTTTAAGCGTTATTTTTGCGAGATTAGTTCGAATTATAATTATGGAAAATAATTATATCATTTCTGTAAAATAGGTGGATCTGCGGACGAGAATCTACTTGCGGACTTGGTGATAGCCGAGTCTGAATTGGTCACTGTGAATGGAATATATTAAAACTATTTGTATGTTAATTTAATATAGTAAAGCTTATTCGTGAAATAAGTATTTAAATTGTTTCCATTTAAATGGTTCTTCGAAATTAAATGTTTATTACGTATAAATATTTTGTTAAGTTATATTTATTCATCCATGCTCCGTATCGATTTTAAAATGGTAAAAGAGATGATTTATTTCCGAACATGATTTAAAGTGCTTTTATGTGGATTTCGAGCATGATTTTAAGAGTATATGATTTGATCTTGAGCGTGATTTAAAAGTGTATATATGTTGATTTTGAGTATGATTTAAAGAGTATATAATTGATCTTGAGCATGATTCAAAGTATTTATATATTGATTTCGAGGATAATTAAAGTGTTCATATATGGTCTTCGAGCATGATTTAGAATGTTTATACATATGCATTTTGAGCATGATTTCAAGTATATATATGTTGATCTTGAGCATGATTTAAAATGTATATATATTGATTTCGAGCATGATTTAAAGTTTTAAAGCAAATACCCATTACCTCCAGATGAGATGAGATAGTAGGCCTTTGGGGCCCATCTGAACACACATATAGGCTTTGGGCCATGTGTTTGGGCACTTTCGCCCTTTGGGGGCATATGCATGCAGACAGATATTGAGATATGAGACCGGGTGGTCCGGATACGATGTCGCAAGATAGCGCATCATAGCCCGTCCGTTGAGATCCAGGTATGAGTTATGCTGATAAGCATGAGATGGTACGTCCTTTTGTCTATCCGTCTGTTGAGGTCCATAAGTGACTACATTATCCCTTGGGTATTTGTTTAAGGATATTTGTTTTACTTAGTATTTGATATTTCAGTTAGAGATGATATTTCAATATGAGATGTTTTTTATTGATTTTGTGGCAATATCAATTTTGCTTATGTTCAGAATATGATTGAATTCAAAGGAATTTTTACATTAAAATAATTATTTGAGAAAAGTAATTATACAGGTGATGCACTTATTTTTGTAAGTATTTTATATTTAAAAAACTACTATCCACTCACTGAGCTCACTGAGTTTTATACTCATTCCATTTTATTTTATTCCCCCCCCCCAGGAGATTACAGGTACAACAGTTAACCCAGCAGCTGTACATAGTTGGAGTTATTTGGGCCACATGAGGTTGTTTGAGGTATAGACTAATTATTTTCTTTTGGTTAATGTAATCATCCTATTTTGGAAATTATATTAAGGATGTGATATAAGAACTATGAAATGTGTGTATTGTTGGATATGTTACTGGATGAGATTGGGTTGATGTAGTTTGATGTATAATACATTATTTGGGAGTGCTTGTGTTGTAATTGCAGGTTTGGAAATGTTATATTTTTAGGGGAGGTTATGCCGAAATTTTGGTAGAATTCTCATTAATATGATGATTTTTAATATTTGAGTTCAGTTTCTTAAGATAGGTCACTTTTGAAAATAGGGCGGGTCGTCTCAATAGTATCTAGGGGCTAACTTCAAGTTTTTTCTCAATGAAATTGATGCTTCCCAATATGGTTAAAGTCTTAAATAAACCCAATCCCCTTCTTCAAATTCATGATCTTTATGGTAGAGATCATACACCTTCTTCATTCATGATTGAGCTTCTTGAATTGTTGCACGCAAATTACTAATAATTTCATCACGAGTCATAAGTTCTTTCTCAACTACATCAACCTTAGCCATGCCTAGAATATAACTCAACAATATCGGAGGTGGCCACTTATAAACAACTTCAAAAGGAGTTGTTTTAATTACTGAGTGCCAACTTGTATTGTAGCAATACTCTATCGAAGATAACCACTTACTCCACTCTTTTGGTTGGGAACCAGCAAAACACCTCAAATACATCTCTACTACACGATTTACTACCTCACTTTGGCCATCAGTTTGAGGATGATATGCTAAAATAAAGTTAAATTTAGTACCATTTAGCTTGAATAATTCAGACCAATATATGCTGGTGAAGGCAAAATCTCTGTCACAAATAATTATTTTTGGCATTCGATGAAGTTTAAAGACATTATCAAAGAAAACTTGTGCAACTCCATTAGCTATGTAAGGATGTGCAAAAAATTGAAATGAGCATACTTTGATAATCTATCCACTACAACTAAAATGGTTGTCTTTCCTAGAGATATGGATGGACCATTAAAAAAATCCATAGCAATGTCACTCCACACTTAGGTAAGAATTGGAAGTGGCTGAAGCAAACATGAAGGAGCAAGCTACTCAGATTTGTTATGTTGACATATATCACAAGTTCCAATAAAATTTTGAATCTGCTTCCTCATGCCTGTTAAGTAAAAATTTGCCCGAATTATATGCAAGGTTTTGTGATATCCTTCATGAGTGCTATTATGAAATTGCTTGATAATATTATTAATTAGAGAAGAAGTTCCAGCGAGATAAAGTTTCCACTTAAAACAAATAATTCCATCCCTATACTCCCATGGCCCAACAATTGCTCCATCTTGAATTCTTCGAATCATTTTCTGTAATTTTGAATTTGACTTTGTCTCATCCTCAATAGTTTCTAACCAATTAAGAATAGGTTGGCTAAAAGCTAATTACTTATTTTCTTCCAAGCCTGCACCATGCAAGTCTTCTTCCTTCTTTGATAAAACATCAGTCACCATATTTTCTTTGCCCCTCTAGTTCTTAATCAAGAAATAAAACCCCATTAACTTATACACCCATCTTTATTGAGTTTAAGTAGTAATGCATTGTTCCTATAAATATTTTAAACAGTGGTGGTCTGTTTGCACCAAGAATTTTCTCCCCAACAATTATGGTCTCCATTTTTGCATTGCAAGCACCAAACCTTACATCTTTTTTTGATAAATGGATAGTAATAAATGTTTCTCATACAAAGCATGACTGTAAAAAGCTATAGGTCGATCTTACATCAAAACAGCTCCTACACCAGACCCACTTGCATTACATTCAATCACAAATCTCTTAGAGAAGTCAGGAAGAGCTAGCATAGGTGCTTTCGATATAGCCTTTTTTAATTGCCGGAAAGATTTTTATGCTGCACTAGTCAAAATGAATGAATCTTTCTGCAGCATCTTGGTGAGTGGTGTTATGATTTTCCTAAAATTTTGGATGAATTTTCTATAATAGTCAGCCAAACCCAAAAATCCTCTCATTACTTGCACTGTCGTTAGTTTGGGCTAGCTTTCCGTTATGGTAATTTTTTCAAGATCAACTGCAACTCCAACACCTGAAATAACATGGCCAGGATACTGCACCATTTTTTTACCAAACAAACATTTCTCTTTTTTTACAAATAATTTATTAGCAAGAAAGATAAGGTAATTTCTAAATTGTGAAATATTCCTTTCATGATTTACTATATACAAGAATATCCTCAAAAAATACTAAAATGAATTTTCGCAAATAAACTTGAAATACCTTATTCATCAAGGCTTGGAAGGTAGAAGGACCATTGGTAAGACCAAACGACATTACTAGCAATTTTTAGTGGCCATGATGTGTTCTAAAAGCTGTTTTTGGAGTATCATTTAGTACTACGCAAATCTGGTGATAGCTGCTACATAGATCAAGTTCGGAGAATATCTTCACTCCATACAACTCATCCAACAACTCATTAATAAAAGGAACGGGGAATATATGCTTGATTTTGATTTTTTTAAGGGCTTAATAATCTACACACATGCGCTGTGATCTATCAAATTTCTTTATTAGAATGACAGGAGAAGAGTATAGGCTATTATGGAGCTTAATCACCCCTGTAGAGAGCATCTCTTTCACCAACCTTTCTATTTTTGTCCTCTAATAATGTGGGTAGCGGTAAGGCTTGACATATACTGGCTCAGCCCCAGATTGTAACGGAATTCTATGGTCATAACGCCGTAAAGGTAGTAAAGTCTTCAATTTAGTAAACACATCTTCGAAATGATCTAAAATCTGTTGTAATGAGGATTGCATTCAGCATGTAGTTTAGAATTTGGAACCCCAATAGCAAAATATTTAAGTACAACCCCTTTTTTAATTTTACATAGCTCATTGCTTTTGAATTCCCTAATTTTTTTATTTTTAGGAGCAGATATGCCTTAAAGCACTTCTTCCTGTTTAGCCACCTTAAAACTCATTGTAACTTATCAAAATCCCACAAAATAGGACCAAGAGTATGTAACCATAATGTGCCTAATACAATGTAATTATTATAGTCATTATTATGACAATTATTATGATAAATGTTATTATAGTTATTGTTTAGTGATCATTATTATGTTTATTATGGTGTTCATTAGTACATTAATTATTATAATTATAAGGGTTACAATAATTATGATTGTTTTTATTTGGATTATTATAATTATTTAAGGGGGCTTTCTTCCTCTGAAGAAGGAGGGCTTTTTCTTGGATGTCAATAAACTCTTCTGGAAATGAGGAGAAAACACTGCTAGTTTAAAGGCAATAAGAATAATACGACAAAGGAGGTGAAATAAATTTGTTCGGTAAAAATCTGATTACTAACTTAGGCGTCGGAGGGTTCACACCAGAAAAATATCTGGCACCTCTGATCGTTTTCTGTGCTTGTAGTTAATTGATGAAAATCTGCTAGTAGTTACAGGCTCTCTTGGTGAATGACAAGCCGCTTCCCCAAAAAACAAATATAATGATAAAGCTGAAGTTAGGAGATCAGCTCGAAGGAGAAGTGACCAGATTTTCAGCATCAAAATTTGGCACCGTCTGTGGGATGGTAAAAAAATTATTTCTCAATTTTTCATTTGGCCAAGGGAAACATAGAATATTATCATGCACGAATGTTTGAACTCACTATAATAAGAAAACCAAGCAAGACTAGATAGAATGTTACCCATGAAGGTTCTAATTTATTTATCTTTTTAAGCATATTGTCATTAAAATTAAAATTGCAATTACCATGACGATTTGTTTATCGAAACGATGATGTTTAGAAATTATTTAGTAACATTCATGATATCCTTGTTGAAATTGAATATTAACACCTGAAATTCATTGATAATATTTCCTTATGAAATCAATTTATTGGTAAAGATTTTATTTATAATTCATTGAGTAAGATTACATAGTATTACATTTTCAAAGAAATTTATTTTACATATGCCCACAATATGCTTGGCATAATGTCTTAAACAAGTGATAGTTTAACTTTGTTCTGGATCTTTATATTTGATATGATTATTATCTTGCTGGCATATTCATGTTCCTTGATTGATTATTCTTATTTTGTTGGACTATAGAAGCAAAAACAGCCCAAAAAATAATTGATTTGCTGTATTATTAGTGTTAAAGTTCTTAAACAAAGGTTACTGATAAACTTATTTGTTGATAAACATAAAACAATTCATGGATAATTGGTTTCTTCAATATATTTTTTTCTAGTTTTATAACCCCTTATAAAACAGTAGCTTATTGTCATGGGGAATATGAAGAGAAGGCATTCCGAACAAATTTTCTATGAAATTCAGTTCACTACAAATTTATACAAAATTCTTAAAATTCAAGCCAGGGTACACTTGTTCTTTAACTTCAACTTTATATTTACCTTTATATCTATTATTGACTTAATATATCTGTTGGTTTGGGTTTTTACTCGTCATCATTAGCTATTCTATGGTATTAAGAGTATATGTTATAGCATATATAAAGTTCTGTATTATCCTAGCAGTGTATTCGTTTTAATATAATGGTATCATTTTGTAGTTGATTACGAAGAATGTTCAAAGGCAAGCAAAAGATCTTAATCCTCAAAGTCTACTCGAAGCGAGGTAAAAGGTCAAAGTTTGCCAAATCCAGCTCGACTAGATGAGGTTGAGTAAACAAGTTGAAAATAAAAATACTCTAAGGCAAATAAAAAAGACTTGAAGTCTCAAAGTCTGATCAAGGCGAGATAAAATTCAGAAATTTGCCAAAGTTAATTTGAGCAAGTTAAGCTCTTAAAAAACACGATGAGGCCAGAAGTCTCAAAGCCTGCTCGAGGTGAGACAAAGAGCTAAGTTTAGCCAGAATAAGGCTTTAGCAAATTCAGCTCTAAAAACACGATAAGGCCAGAAGTCTCAAAGCCTGCTGAGGAGAGACAAAAAGCCAAGTTTAGCCAGAATAAGGCTTGAGCAAGTTAAGTTCTAAAAACATGATAAGGCCAGAAGTCTCAAAGCATACTAAGGCGAGACAAAGAGCCAAGTTTATCTAGAATAAGGCTTGACCAAGTTAAGCTCTAAAAACACAATAAGGTCAGAAGTCTCAAAGCCTGCTGAGTCAAGATAAAGAGCCAAGTTTAGCCAGAATAAGGCTTGAGCAAGTTAAGCTCTAGGCTAGAAGTCTCAAAGCCTGCTCGAGGTGAGACAAAGAACTAAGTTTAGCGAGAATAAGGCTTGAGCAAGTTAAGCTCTAAAAACATAATAAGGCCCGAAGTCTCAAAGCTTACTCAAGGTCAAACAAACAGTCAGGTTTAGCCAGAATAAGGCTCAAGCAAATTAATCTTTAAGAATATGTTAAGGTTATAAGTCTTAAAACCTGCTCGAGGCGAGACAAAAAGCTAAGTTTAGCCAGATTAGGCTCGAACAAATTAAGCTAAAATAAAATACATAAAGTCTCAAAGCCTAGTCAAGGCAAGACATAAGTCAATAGGTTTCTATAGTTTGATTAAGTTGAGCAGCACACCGATAAAATTTTAAATATGCTAAGGCAAATAAAAGGCTTAAAGTCTTAAAGACCGCTCATACTTGACCAGACGAAAGTCAAGCAGCAATATATTTTAGAACAAATAAAAGAATTTGAGTGTTTAAACCCCCTCGAGGTAAGATAAAGTCAAACTATCCTGCTCTTACTCAACTAAGATTAAGTAATCAGGGATTATATGAGTGTTATTTATAAAAGAATTTAGGCCTAAAAACTTGCTCCAGGTTTCTTGTCTATGATAAGGTCAATTCTAGCAGCTTGAATTGACTCATTAAAGTCATATCGAGGTCACTTTAAACTTTATATAGTTTCTAGTCCTGATTCATTAAAACTTTCAACACTAAAAACTGGGGGACTGATGTTTGATGAAGAAATCTGAGCGATCTCGAGCAGACTACTATAACTAGATAGTTATTTGATGAACTCAAAAATAACACCTCAACTAAGTGGTTATCTGGCTAACTCAAGCTGATTATCTCGACCAGGTGAATAGATCATCTGAAGCAAATCACTTTGACTAGTTGAGCAAATCATTTAGAGCAGATTATCACGGTCAGGTGAACAGATCTTCTGGAGTAGATTATCTCGACTTGGTGAGTAGATCATTTAAAGCAGATCATCTTGACTAGGTGAACAGATCATCTAGAGCATATATCTCGACCAAGTGAATAGATCATCTGGAGTAGATGATTGCCTGGTAACTTTGAGCAGAATACTTCAACGAGGAGGTAATTCTAATCACTCAACCAGATATGTATAATAAATGATAATTATTATAGTCATTATTATGATAATTATTATGATAAATGTTATTATAGTTATTGTTTAGTGATCATTATTATGTTTATTATGGTGTTCATTAGTACATTAATTATTATAATTATAAGGGTTACAATAATTATGATTGTTTTTATTTGGATTATTATAATTATTTAAGGGGGCTTTCTTCCTCTGAAGAAGGAGGGCTTTTTCTTGGATGTCAATAAACTCTTTTGGAAATGAGGAGAAAACACTGCTAGTTTAAAGGCAATAAGAATAATACGACAAAGGAGGTGAAATAAATTTGTTCGGTAAAAATCTGATTACTAACTTAGGCGTCGGAGGGTTCACACCAGAAAAATATCTGGCACCTCTGATCGTTTTCTGTGCTTGTAGTTAATTGATGAAAATCTGCTAGTAGTTACAGGCTCTCTTGGTGAATGACAAGCCGCTTCCCCAAAAAACAAATATAATGATAAAGCTGAAGTTAGGAGATCAGCTCGAAGGAGAAGTGACCAGATTTTCAGCATCAAAATTTGGCACCGTCTGTGGGATGGTAAAAAAATTATTTCTCAATTTTTCATTTGGCCAAGGGAAACATAGAATATTATCATGCACGAATGTTTGAACTCACTATAATAAGAAAACCAAGCAAGACTAGATAGAATGTTACCCATGAAGGTTCTAATTTATTTATCTTTTTAAGCATATTGTCATTAAAATTAAAATTGCAATTACCATGACGATTTGTTTATCGAAACGATGATGTTTAGAAATTATTTAGTAACATTCATGATATCCTTGTTGAAATTGAATATTAACACCTGAAATTCATTGATAATATTTCCTTATGAAATCAATTTATTGGTAAAGATTTTATTTATAATTCATTGAGTAAGATTACATAGTATTACATTTTCAAAGAAATTTATTTTACATATGCCCACAATATGCTTGGCATAATGTCTTAAACAAGTGATAGTTTAACTTTGTTCTGGATCTTTATATTTGATATGATTATTATCTTGCTGGCATATTCATGTTCCTTGATTGATTATTCTTATTTTGTTGGACTATAGAAGCAAAAACAGCCCAAAAAATAATTGATTTGCTGTATTATTAGTGTTAAAGTTCTTAAACAAAGGTTACTGATAAACTTATTTGTTGATAAACATAAAACAATTCATGGATAATTGGTTTCTTCAATATATTTTTTTCTAGTTTTATAACCCCTTATAAAACAGTAGCTTATTGTCATGGGGAATATGAAGAGAAGGCATTCCGAACAAATTTTCTATGAAATTCAGTTCACTACAAATTTATACAAAATTCTTAAAATTCAAGCCAGGGTACACTTGTTCTTTAACTTCAACTTTATATTTACCTTTATATCTATTATTGACTTAATATATCTGTTGGTTTGGGTTTTTACTCGTCATCATTAGCTATTCTATGGTATTAAGAGTATATGTTATAGCATATATAAAGTTCTGTATTATCCTAGCAGTGTATTCGTTTTAATATAATGGTATCATTTTGTAGTTGATTACGAAGAATGTTCAAAGGCAAGCAAAAGATCTTAATCCTCAAAGTCTACTCGAAGCGAGGTAAAAGGTCAAAGTTTGCCAAATCCAGCTCGACTAGATGAGGTTGAGTAAACAAGTTGAAAATAAAAATACTCTAAGGCAAATAAAAAAGACTTGAAGTCTCAAAGTCTGATCAAGGCGAGATAAAATTCAGAAATTTGCCAAAGTTAATTTGAGCAAGTTAAGCTCTTAAAAAACACGATGAGGCCAGAAGTCTCAAAGCCTGCTCGAGGTGAGACAAAGAGCTAAGTTTAGCCAGAATAAGGCTTTAGCAAATTCAGCTCTAAAAACACGATAAGGCCAGAAGTCTCAAAGCCTGCTGAGGAGAGACAAAAAGCCAAGTTTAGCCAGAATAAGGCTTGAGCAAGTTAAGTTCTAAAAACATGATAAGGCCAGAAGTCTCAAAGCATACTAAGGCGAGACAAAGAGCCAAGTTTATCTAGAATAAGGCTTGACCAAGTTAAGCTCTAAAAACACAATAAGGTCAGAAGTCTCAAAGCCTGCTGAGTCAAGATAAAGAGCCAAGTTTAGCCAGAATAAGGCTTGAGCAAGTTAAGCTCTAGGCTAGAAGTCTCAAAGCCTGCTCGAGGTGAGACAAAGAACTAAGTTTAGCGAGAATAAGGCTTGAGCAAGTTAAGCTCTAAAAACATAATAAGGCCCGAAGTCTCAAAGCTTACTCAAGGTCAAACAAACAGTCAGGTTTAGCCAGAATAAGGCTCAAGCAAATTAATCTTTAAGAATATGTTAAGGTTATAAGTCTTAAAACCTGCTCGAGGCGAGACAAAAAGCTAAGTTTAGCCAGATTAGGCTCGAACAAATTAAGCTAAAATAAAATACATAAAGTCTCAAAGCCTAGTCAAGGCAAGACATAAGTCAATAGGTTTCTATAGTTTGATTAAGTTGAGCAGCACACCGATAAAATTTTAAATATGCTAAGGCAAATAAAAGGCTTAAAGTCTTAAAGACCGCTCATACTTGACCAGACGAAAGTCAAGCAGCAATATATTTTAGAACAAATAAAAGAATTTGAGTGTTTAAACCCCCTCGAGGTAAGATAAAGTCAAACTATCCTGCTCTTACTCAACTAAGATTAAGTAATCAGGGATTATATGAGTGTTATTTATAAAAGAATTTAGGCCTAAAAACTTGCTCCAGGTTTCTTGTCTATGATAAGGTCAATTCTAGCAGCTTGAATTGACTCATTAAAGTCATATCGAGGTCACTTTAAACTTTATATAGTTTCTAGTCCTGATTCATTAAAACTTTCAACACTAAAAACTGGGGGACTGATGTTTGATGAAGAAATCTGAGCGATCTCGAGCAGACTACTATAACTAGATAGTTATTTGATGAACTCAAAAATAACACCTCAACTAAGTGGTTATCTGGCTAACTCAAGCTGATTATCTCGACCAGGTGAATAGATCATCTGAAGCAAATCACTTTGACTAGTTGAGCAAATCATTTAGAGCAGATTATCACGGTCAGGTGAACAGATCTTCTGGAGTAGATTATCTCGACTTGGTGAGTAGATCATTTAAAGCAGATCATCTTGACTAGGTGAACAGATCATCTAGAGCATATATCTCGACCAAGTGAATAGATCATCTGGAGTAGATGATTGCCTGGTAACTTTGAGCAGAATACTTCAACGAGGAGGTAATTCTAATCACTCAACCAGATATGTATAATAAATGATAATTATTATAGTCATTATTATGATAATTATTATGATAAATGTTATTATAGTTATTGTTTAGTGATCATTATTATGTTTATTATAGTGTTCATCAGTACTAATTATTATAATTATGGGGGTTACAATAATTATGATTATTTTTTATTTAAATTATTATAATTATTTAAGGGGGGCTTTCTTCCTTTGAAGAGAGAGAGCTTTTTCTTTTTCGTCTATGAACTCTTTTGGAAATGAGGAGAAAAACTGCTAGTTTAAAGGCAATGAGAATAATGTCAAAAGGGAGGTGAAATAAATTTGTTCTATAAAAATTCAATTGCTGACTTGAGCGTCAGGGGGTTCACGCTCGAAAAACATCCAGCACCTCAGACCGTTTTCTGTGCTTTCAGGTAATTGATGAAAATCAGCTATCAGTTACAAGCACTCTTAGTGATTGGCAAGCCGCTTCCCCAAAAAACAAATATAATGATGATACTGAAGTCAAGAAATCAACTCAAAGGAGAAGCGACTGGATTTTCAGCATCAACAGATACTATGCTTGCCCATATAATTTTTTCTCAAGATAATGTGAATTTCCTACTTATAAATAGGGATATTCCTAAAACTCAAAAGGCAAAAAAAAGTGGTTTAAATAAATTTTTTTTTTCAATGATAACTTTAGAGCAATAAAATCTCTTCTTCACATCAAGTGATTAATTTTTTACCACAAGATGTCTAATTAGTCAATCTGTTGGTTGAAAAGAACAATAGATCAATTAATTATACCTCTTAAAACTTATTATTATTTATTGTCACACCGTATCATAACAACTTGTTGGGTCTAAAATTGTCCCTAAATATGTCCATTCCCCAGTCGTGTGTCTTTAAGTCTCCTCATTTTTCCACGGTATTTTGGCTTGTGCACTCTCGTATCCTTTTGAAACACTTCTTTCACTTGGAAATCTTATGTGTTTGGGGGACATGCCCACAGGATTAAGGTAGTATTTGATTTTTTGTTTGAAATTTAAATAGGTAAGTTTTTTCTAACTCTAAATGAGTCTGAATTCTAACATCTGATCAATCATATGTTTTTTCTTTTTTAATATCTGAATATAAGTGAAATTTTTTTATTTTTATAAATAAAAACATCTTCAACATAATTATTTGACATTTATATCCCTGCAAATCAAAACAAAAAAAAAAGATTAGATTTTATAGTTTAGGAAATAAATATATTTTATAAAGATATTTTTGAAATCTAATATTTACTTCTTATTCAGACATCTTTTTATTGAAATAAAAGTCAAAAAGTTTATTTTTTCTTTTCAAATGTAAATTTTTGAAAGTCAGACATAAGTTATAAAAAAGAAAATAAGAAAATTTTAGAAAGTAAAAAAAAAAACAAACAAGAAAATTTTAGAAAATGTCAAAATTAATAAAATTTCATACTTCAGACATTTACCAAAGAACCCGTAAAAATCCTGCAGAAACCACCAAAATTTTCCTTTTGTTTAAAATTAGTATTCGAGTTTATTTATTTTTCAACTCAAAATTGTCAATTACAAGTTTTTTGAATAAAATACATTGATTTATTTATCATTATGGTGTTATAGATTTTTTGGACTTCTAGTAAAATTAAAACAAGAGAAAAAAATAATTAACTTCATCAAATAAGAGGAGATTTTATTTATTTTCTCATTTGACCTAAAACGTAATTAAATTTAGAGGCGAGAAGCCAAAAAATATGCACGAACTTAATTTAATTAAAGAATAATGTATAGATGTACATATGTAATAAATTCCAGCTACATTACATTAACTCTTTTAGATAACATTCCACCATCAAATTCAACAGTTCTGTTGATAAAATAATGGATTTTTTAGGGAATGAAATCTTTCTTTATCTATCATTTTATAATCGTTAAATCCACTAATAAATAATAATACTAACACACTGTGATTGAGAAAAGTGTCGTTAAGAATATTGAGAATAATTATTTTAAAGACTTTATGTAACAATCAAGCCAATCAAATTTTATTATGGCGGAAGAGAGGGAATTTATGGCGGGTGTCTTCTCTGTAGAGTGAAAAACAATCTTGAAGATCAGCAAATCAAATTTTTTGTTTCTTGCATCGATAGGAGTAAGTCACATGTGGCTTTGATTTTATTGAAAAAAAATCATTTGTGCTGTTTGTCATTTTTGATTTATTTTGTACATTTGCACACATTGAATTAAGCTTTAACTAGTACTATTATATGTTTATTATGTCCCATGTTGGGTAATAGTTGACAATTTATATCATCAAATTAAAAAAATTGACATCAAGAAGGTTTGGAGAAATAATCATGCACAACTCTAATTTTTCAATAAGGGACATGAAGATATTTTTTAACCTTTATATCTTTTGAATTGTAACTAAAAAAATTGACTTTAAAATTTTTTAATATAAACAAGCATAATAGAAATAATATAATCTGCCTAGTAGACTAATATATAAATCTTTGGGTTAAATAAAATTTACAATTAACATAATATATCTCACCATTTAATAATATTAAAATTATTTTACACAATATTTAAAAAATTACATTTCGTATATTTATTGTAACATTATATTTCTATTTTTTATAAAATTAACTTAAATACAATAAAATATGTCTAATATATTGTGAAATATTAAAAAATTTTAATGTTGAAATTATTTTAAAATGTATATATTCTTATATTTATTTATATTATATTACATTTAAAGAATTTTAAAAAATAACATAAAGAATATAAATTTCCCTCATATTGATTCATGAGCACAATTAAAATAATTTGGGAATAATGATTGATTAGCAAAGATTAAGTTAATAAATCTTTATGTAGATTGATAATCAATATTTCTTAATCACTATTTAGGATGGAGACAATCAATTATTTGATTTATTATTTTAATTTCATCAATATTATTATATTCTTATCAACCTCCTTCATGTTGGCGAAGGAAACATTTTGAACTCCCAACTTGCTTTCCAAAAAAAATTGTAAACCATTAATTTTGATTTAAGGTCTCATCTAAGTGTCATGCAACAATACTGGTAATATTTCTTTGAAGCTTGTCTTGAAAATCTTCCAATCGTTCCTATGTACATTTTCTTTTCGGGTACAGTGAAAAAACATGAGTAAATTCCTTTGATCAAAGAATTATTTATTATTATAAAAATCATTCCTTTGATCTTTTTCAAAGAAATCTTCATTCAAGATTTTTATTTTCACTTTTTTGATCTTGATATGAAATTCTTTCATTTAGAAATCAATTCCATAGAACTTGTCAAAGAAAACATCAATTTGAGGATTTCTTTTTATTCCCTTTCCTTCTGACATCATTTCCTTTACGATGGTTGACGTGGTAGTGGATGAAGTGGTTGAACATTTTTTTTTTTGTGAAGAAATTAAATCACAATTACAAAGGAACCAAATCTCTTTCCTTTTGACCACTATGCTCCGGAAACTCATCATCGACATAGTGGCTAAGCTTAAACCCATAAATTTAAGGACTCTCAAATCTACTATGATATCATAAAGAATTTTAAAATCACAATATAAAGAATATAAATTTCACTCGTATTGATTCATGAATACAAAATCTCAATTTATACAAGTATTTGAAACATAAAAAAGGAAATGATAAAATTAACATAATTTAGAGATAATAATTAATTAGAAAAGATTGAGTTAATCAATCTCTATATTGATTGACAATCAATCTTTCTTAATCACTAATTAAGATGAAGGCAATCAATTATTTGATTGATTATTTTGATTCCATCAATATTGCTTAATTCTTATCAATCTTTATTATAAAAAAAAAAGAGTCAATTTTTTTGGTTAATATAGCTAAAATTTATTATTTTCTAAAAGGGTATTGGTGTCCCTTAATTAAAACTTGGGAGTTTGTATAACTATTTTTCAAAACCTTGGGAGTGTAGCCATCCTTTTCCCTCACATCATTGAAGAGATTAAGGTTATTTTTTTAATTATCTTTCTCTTATATTGACTATCTTCAAATTTTCACTTTATTTTTTAAAACTTCAATCTTTCTTAATTTTTTATTATCTTTTGACCAAAAACAAGAGTAACTTATTTATTATTTACTTAATGGTGTGGGAGTGTGAAATGTAGAGTCCTCCCACTCTAGTAGTTATTTTCATATTTTGAGGGAGGAGTGGGAGGAAATCCCATGATTCCCACTCCCACCTCTTCCTTTTTTTTCCTTTTAATTTATTTTTAAATTTGATATAATTATATTTAATAAAATAAAATAAATAATATCATATTTAATATAAGTAATATTGTTATATTATTTTATAAAATATATTTATTAAAAATAATAGTATTTATTTTTATATTAATAAAATAAAGTAAGCCATATCACATTTACTAAATAATTTTATTATATTATTTTATAAAATTATTTTTATTAAATTTAATATAATTACAATTAATAAATGTAATTTAATCATCATTTATTAAATTTAATGTAATTATATTTAATAAAATAAATAATATCATATTTATTTAAATAATATTATACAACTATATTTATTAAAAATAAAAATATTAAATTATTTAAATATAATTTTATTTTATATAGTTAAAAATAATAATTTACATTGATTTAAAATAACTTAAAAGTAATATTATTTATTCATAATGAAGTAATAATATTACTATATATTTTTCTTAATACTAGTATATAATATCTTTATTTGAAAATATAATATTAATATATTTATTTAAAAATTTAAAAATAATGGTACTATATATATTTAATACTAATAATTAATAATAATAAATAGTTTATTCCAAGAAAATATAATTTTGTAAAATATTATTAATAACAATGTTTTATTTATGTTGCTCTTATCAATCATTTTTAATTTACATAATTAAAATTAAATTAATAAAAAATATGATTTTCATAATGAAGAATATTAATAATTATTACTAATTTATAAATATAATAAAATAAATATTTTATTTGTCAAATATATTTTTTTATTAATTTTGTAGTTAAAAACTATAATTTTTTAAATAAGGGTAAAACTATAATTTGAAATTATTTTCACCCAATTGAAGATAAAGTAAACACATAAATTAGATTTTGATTCTGATTCTGATTATATACTCTCATTTTAATGCAAGTAAACAACCTGCTCTCACTCTCAATCCCAAGATTCTCACTTCAATTCAAAATGTAATCGCTACCTTCAAGTTTTTAAAAGTGAGGAAATGCTTTGAAGATAATTAATTTCATGCGGAAATAATCCAAAATTTACCTAATAGATTATTCAAAACATATGTAACACATTTACATTTATAAACATATATATAACTATTCTTTTTAACTTATTGATTTCAAGCTTGAGCATTCAAATTAGATCGTGAGGGCTTCATTTTTCAGATTTCAGTAATTGAAATTTAAAGTAACAAAAGTTGTTGACAAGGAAAATTATATTTATATTTTATTTCCAGTGGAGATCTAATGAGATTAATCCAATTAGCGGTTCTTCGTGTTCCTGTCACTCTTGTTGATGATGATAAACCTTTCGCTGCATTATCACTAGATAACTTATTAACTAAATTCATTGGTAGAATGGAGCAAAATGCCAAAAACATATGTATTGACAATGCTAGCTGAGCTTTCTTTTGTCTTATAGTAAATCCGATTGATTGAAAATTGGCAGCATTATATTTGTCCTTTTCTTGCAATTAGATTAATCACAAACTACTATTAATTGCCTGTGAAATGCCAGCAGCAAATTTTCATCCTATCGTACCTCCTAGCCTAGACTGGAACACGATTCCTTTCTAAAGAGATTTATTATTGCTTGAAAACGATTTGCCACGCACCCCCCAATTTTTGCTTCCGCAGGAATCCTGAGAAAGAAAAATTAAGGATTAGGACAAAAGAGTTGAAATTGAAGATGGAAGTGGCAGGAAATGTGCGATATTGTGACTAAGACTCCCACCACATATGGGCCCTTTTCCCTGATCTTCGCAAGTGTAAAAATAGTGAGTCTATTTATACATAATTTTGGCATTGTTACAACATAAAAGCTTATTATTTTAACTCGTTACTTAAAAATTAACTTAAGAGTTCAAGATAGTCAAATCTTATAAATTTATAATTTATTTAGACAATGATTCACTATATTAAAAAAACTATCTTAAATCGGTTGAAACTATTTACTTGGCTAATAAAATAAGCTTGTAGCTATCTTCAAAACATAAGCTAGCTTTTGAGCATGACTAAGGGCCAGTTTGAGATTGCAATGGCATGATGAAATAATCTATTTCTAGTTTAAGGATGAAACAAGCTGCTCATTGTTTGATAAATTATATTATTATAGTTACTGAATTTGAAAAATAGAATATATGTGTTTAGTAAATTTTATTTTGAAGGTATTGTTTTATTATATAATGGTTAGAATAAACATAAGTTTAAATTATCTGTTATTTATATATTAGTGTTTATGGAAAGTAAGACATGATTGTCATTTTATTTAAATATTAGGATTATAACAATAACTTAAAAAGGTGTAGTGAATTATTCAATAAACTTCTTATTCATGAAAGCAACCCTCTATCTACTTGTTGCTGTCAAAATTGAGAATCTTGTTAAATAGCAGTTTTTGAAAGTTTTCAAAACACCATATTTGTTAAACTTAAGAAATAAATTTTTTAAAGCATTTCAACCACAATCCCTAATAGGGTTTAATTAAGCTCATAGACTTTAATATGGTATCAAAGCTAAACTTACATATTAATAGACTTACATTACCTTACCACATGACAAGAACAGGGTAAAAAGACCAACCTGCATGTGATAGACATGTTAAGGATATTGTCCCGCATGGATTAGAAATGAAAGACTTTGGTCAAGTATAAAATACATGGGCCTCAACTCTTAAGCTAACATTTAGGTATGCTTAGACCTATAGAATTCTGTATGGTGTCATATTAAAAAATAATATAGATGGGTCTATACTATTTTATCACATGATAAACACTAGCTAAAAAGATCATCCTGAACATGATTGAGAGTTGAGGAGAATATCTTATATCGATTGAGAGTAGTTTCTAAATTAAAAACATAATTTATTAATATGGATTGAAATGACTTACCCCAAAATCCAAGGACTAGAGATTTTGCCTAAATTTTTGTAAAATCTTGCTATAATTTTTAAGTTTCCAATCTACAAATCTGTAAGATAAGCCCTCCTAAAATAATCTAATACTCAAAGAACTTTATTGATCAACCTCTCCAAACACATAATATGATACATTACTGTAAATAATATGTTTACGCAATTTCATCCAAATATCACCCAATATTTTCAATAGTTTCAAAAGAATAGGTTGTAACTAATACATTAAACATCCATAATAATCATATTATTATAATTATACAATCCAAAATGAGGTGATTAAAATGCTCCAACAATATGATCTACACTCCTAGTATCATCACACGACAAAACCTCAAAATAGCTAAGTCGTTGGGTAAATTGATGTACCAATAACCTCCCTTAGTGGGAAAAATATGGCAAATAGAGTGAATATAAAATACAGTGAGTAGATAATATGTTTTGAAAGTAAACTTACTTTGAAATAATTATGTTATTACAATGTACAATTTTCATCAAACTATGTAAAAATATAAGTAAATATGTTTAAAGTAAAATCAAGTAACTAACTTGAAAAGAAGAACACATGATGCCTTACTTAATAATCCTGAAAATCATATCAAGAGAGAACATATGTACATGATTCCAAAACAATCACTAGACAAATACTTGGGGAAAACCTTATCATACCTAAAACTCATACAGGTGGTGCAATGACATACAATGGATAAAATAACTCATCATATTGCATGCATAAAATAGCACCCCAAAGGCAAAAGCACCTGAATACACACTCCAAAGCCCTATGTGTGCTCAGACGAGCCCTAAAGATGTCTATCTCAATTGTATCTTTGTACTTCATCTCTTTAACTATATCGCTCTACTCACCGCTGTATCTACAGTGGAAGCGCACTGTCCAATGATTTAAAAAAAAATCTTTTTACACAAGTACATAAGCATTTTAAACATAATTTAAATCTATATATCTTTCCATTAAAATACCATCATGCATTTAAAATTAAATGAATAAAAAAATATTTATCATATCTTTAAGAGTAATGCTATATATCCTAAATTTTTTATTCCAAATAATTATTCCAAATGATGTGAAATTCATTAATTGGTTAGTAAAATTAAAGTAAATTAATTATATTATCTCACCAACTAATTTACGTATGCCACATCATTTGGGATAATTATTTGAAATAAAAAATTTAGGATGTGTAATATTATTGTATCCGTAAAGAAACACATTAATAAGCGAATAAAATCTATTTTCTAGAAAACTTAATCCAAGCATCTTTGTTTATAATCATGTTGTAATTTTCTAAAAGTAAAATCATAAGAAAAAAATAAAATATAAATTTAGTATATTCCTCTCACACTAATGATGCTTAAATTTAGCTCATCTCGACGTCAAACGTTAATTTACAATTGTGGGTCTTTCTTTACCTAAGAAAACATAATTATACTCAACACCCATTACTGAAAAACTAGTTCATAAGTTATTCTCCGTATTTATTATCTAATGATATCTCCTTCTAGAAATCCCATTACAGGAAATGAACACAATTTTGACAATGCTCATATATGTTCTGAAATATAAAATCTGCAGAATTTATTCTAATCCACCAATTTTCATGATTCTTATACCTATCCCATTACAAGTGCTTTTAAGTTGTTTTGCCCATAAGAACTCAATTCATTATTTCTTGAAATTTATACTCCAAATTCATATATCAACCTGAATCCTGTAATTTATTTAATAAGCATTCCCAAAATTTCATCAAAATCACAATTAATCATAATAAGATATTTCTGCAAAATTAAAATCTTCCCGAATTTAAACTTTACGTAAAAGTAATCCATAATGAATGAAGGTCTGCTACAGATCCCCCGGGCACCGACACCGTACCCTTTTCTTTTGTCATTATCAAGGCCAGACGTTAGATTATAATGACTTTAATCCAACGGTCAGAATTTTGAAAGTGTACAATCACGTGAAGTGTGCTCCTGTCCAAACCCGTTTTAGCTACCAAATTAGTTTTCAGGTTCTGTATACCTTTACTCTTATCTCGAGGAATGTCAGGGAATTTTCTGAAGCAGGAATTTCTAAGAGCAGCGATGTCGTGTTACATTTTGAAGCGGATTACGGTGACTTGTAGTTCGTTGTGGTAGTATCGAATGAAACGGATTGCATAAACCAAACGGATTGCATAAACGGATTCGTGACATGAATGATTTGCTGTTCTTGGTGGGAAATTAGATTTCAGGCAGATAATGGCAAAATTTGGGAGTGCAGGGCATTAATTTCTTAAGAAAAATTTAAGGATATTTTCTCAACGATGTAGACATGTAGTAAAGTACAAGAGTTTTTTTTATTATTATTTCTATCTTAGTAATTCCATGTATTGAAATGATATTCGAATGCATAACAATAAGTTACACATTAGCTTGGGCATTATTGTGTTTTACAATGAACATTTTCAAAACTAGGAACAGGAAAATTAATATTCTAACAACTAATATAATAAATTCCATGGTTAGTATTGGGTAGTGGAAGATGCTTATCCTTCGTTTTAGATCTCCTTTGTTTATTTTTTTCTCATTTTTCTTTTGTTTTTGGGGTTGTAATGATAATGATATTTATTTGTTTTGTGCTGGACTAGGAACGTAAAGTATATGTTGGCATGAACTTTAGTTTGATTATAATAAATAATTGTATTCTTGAATTTCATAAATGAAGTGGTGGGAAGTAATAAGACTTGTGAGATTGATAGGAGTGCTAAAGAGATTGGTGATGGTCAAAGCATTGAAGGGAGAAGAAAAAGGCAACGTCGTAATGGGTTCATAAGATATTTGTAAGCTTAACTAATGAATTTACAATAAAATTTAAAAAGTTATTGAGTGTTCATTAATAATCATAGAGATGTATAACTTCGTAGTCATGTGATGATATTGCAGGGGCGAAGCTTTGCGTGAGATTAAGGGAAAGGATGGAATGACTTGCATTGAAAAGAGGTATGTGAAGTTTGTTAGGAAATTTATGGGTGAAGTAGGGATACAGTTAAAATGAAATTGGAAGAAAATGAAGAATAAGCACAAAGTTAGAACACCAAAAATTACGTGGTTCGGCTTTTAGCCTACGTCCACGGGCCAAGACAGAAGGAAAATATTTTACTAGTCATATGAGGATTACAAGTATTGTAATATTTTGGCTCACTTTCCAGAACCCCAATGCACCAAATCTCTCACTTAGTAATTTTACAAGAGTATTAAAATATCCTAACACAAAACTCCCTTTTTTTTTTCTTTTTGCTCTAAAAAATGATTGAAAAATGGAATGCTTGGAGAGAGAAATAAAGCCTCTATTTATAGGCTTCATTTCCTCTCCTCATTATATTAAAATAATAATAATATATTTTTTATTTTATTATTTTTCCAAATTTAAAGTTTGAATTTAGAATTCAAACTTTGATATATGGCTTCAAGATTTTCTTCTTCTTCATTCTTCATTCTTCATTCAAAGATTGCATGCTTCTAGATTGTATGCTTCTAGATTATACATGCATGTATTTTGTTAACATTCTCCCACTTGAAGATTTAATTGAGAACCAATCAATATTCACACCATCCTTTCTGCTTCGCCACTGACATGTTGCTTACGTCTCTGCTAAGCCACAAGAGGATCTACTCCATATAAACTTATCAGTAATGATTGGCTTCGTCATAACATCTGCTAGGTTCTCCTTGGTATGGATTTTCTGTAAATTTACACTTTCATCTTCCACTACTTCTCGAACGAAGTGATATTGAACCCCTATATGTTTTGTCCTGGAATGAAAGGCTGGATTCTTTGCAATATGCAAAGCAATCTGACTGGCACAAAACACAAGAATTTTCTCTTGTTTGTGCCCGAGCTCCTCAAGTAACCTTTGTATCCAAATAGCTTCCTTGCATGCTTGTGCAGCTGCCATGTATTTTGCTTCTGTCGTAGATAAAGCCACAACAGTCTGTAGTTTTTAAACCCAGCTTACAGCTCCTCCCACAAGTGTAAACACATAGCCAGTAGTAGATTTTCTTTTATCAAAGTCACCTGCGAAATCTGAATCCACGTAGCCTCTGACAGTAAATTCTGACCCTCCATAACATAATGCAACATCTGAGGTTCCTTTGATGTATCTTAGAATCCTCTTCACTGTTTGTCAATGTTCTCCACCAGGATTCGCCATGTATCGACTAACTGCTCCCACTGCTTGTGCAATGTCTGGTCTTGTACAAATCATAGCGAACATCAAACTTCCCACTGCTGATGCATATGATACTCGAGACATCTCCTTCCTCTCTGCTTCAATGCTAGGACATATACTTGAGGATAACTTGAAATTAAAAGAAAGTGGGGTAGAAATTGGCTTACAATCTTGCATATTGAAGCGTCGCAAGATTTTCTTCAAGTAATTCTTCTGTGAAAACCAAATCTTCCTGTTATTTTTGTCTCGGTGAATTTGCATCCCTAGAATCTTGTTTTCTGGTCCTAAGTCCTTCATTTCAAACTCTCATTGGCCTTTAATTCTTGGACTTGATCTTGTTGGGTCCTGCGACCAACATGTCATCCACATACAACAGCAAAATGATAAAATCGTTATCCTCAAATCTCTTGTAATAAGCACAATGATATGAACTGAGTCTGTTGTATCCAAGACTCATGATGAAGGAATCAAATCTCTTATACCAACACTTCGGCGCCTGTTTGAGACCGTATAGAGATTTTTTCAATCTGCAAACCAAGTTCTCCTTGCCTGTTTTAGTAAAACCTTCTGGTTTGAGCATATAAATCTCTTCTTCAAGTTCTCCATGAAGAAATGCAGTTTTCACATCTAATTATTCTAGATGTAGGTCAAATGTAGCACACATTGCCAAGACTACTTTGACTGTCGTGTGTCGAACTACTGGAGAAAATATCTCATTGAAGTCAATACCTTCTTTCTGAGCATATCCCTTTACCACCAATCTTGCACGATACCGCTCCACTTGACTACTGCCATCACGTTTGATCTTGTAGACCCATTTGTTTCCAATGGCTTTTCTTTCATGTGGTAGTGGCACAAGTTCCGATGTCTTGTTATTGTATAGAGCTTCAATTTCTTCCTACATTGCTGCTATCCACAAAGTAACATCTGAGCTGTTTAAAGCTTCATGGAAAGTTGATGGCTCTCCATCCTCTATTAAAAGACAATATGCAACATTGATTTCTGTAACATACTCTGAGTGCCAAGTTGGTGGTCGTCTTTCTCGAGTTAACCGACGAATTTCTAGAGCCTCAGACTCGACTGGTTCTTGTTCCTCGTGCTCTGGTGCTGCTTCAGAAGACTCTGAATCTTCCAGATTATTTTCTACATATACCGGTGTAGTCTCTGACTTTTCTTTCACAACACTATCATCCTCATCTTTCTTTTGCAGTTGATCTTCTACAAAGACAACATCTCTGCTGATGACAATCTTGTGGGTAGTGGGATCCCACGGACGATACCCCTTTACATCATTGCTTTGTTCTTTCTTGGGCATTATACATTACATATACAAGACATCCAAATGCATGTAAATGAGAGTAATCAGCTGGCTTACCTGTCCACATCTCCATTGGTATCTTCAACTTAATAGTTATTGATGGAGACCGATTTACCACATAATAGGCAGTTTTGGCTGCTTTATCCCAAAAAAAAGTTAGGTAGACCTACAGTCCTCAACATAGCTCTTATCCTCTTTGTAAGAGTTCTGTTCATCCGTTCCGCCACTCCATTTTGTTGAGTAGTGTATGCCGTTGTAAACTACCTTTGAATACCTTCTTGCTTACAGTATGCAAGAAATGCACCATCTGTATACTCTCCACCATTATCTGTTCTTAAGCACTTGATCCTTTTTCCGGATTCAAGTTCAACCCACGTTTTGTATTCCTTGAATACTGGAAACACATCTGACTTTTTCTGACTTTTTCTTGATTGGATGCACCCAACATCTCCTGGAGTAATCATCAATAAAAGTAACGAAGTACTTTATACCTCCTTGTGATAAATCAGTGATTCCCAAATATCAGAATGAACTAAGTCGAGAATACATTTACTTCTAACATGAGATCTACTTAACTTCAATCTATGCTGCTTACTTGTAACACAATGCTCGCAAAATGGTAAACTTACCGATTTGAGTCCCGGAAGTAGTTTTTGCTCAGAGAGAATCTTCAAACCTTATTCTGACATGTGGCCAAGTCTGAGATGCCACATCATCGATGACTCTTCTCCATTTGACGCGACACACGCATCAGCTTCCTGTAGTGTTTCTCTTTAAACCATGAATAGATTCGCACCGATCTTTTCTGCCTTTATTAATACAAGCGCTCCTCTGACAATTTTTATCATTCCATTTTTAATATGGGCTTTGCACCCAAGACTATCTATTTTTCCCAAAGACAATAGATTTTTCTTCAGGCCTTTGACATATCGTACCTCTTGAATTGTGCGAACTGTACCATCATACATTTTTATTTTGACAGTACCAATACCAGCGATCTCCAAGGCCTGGTCATTGCCCATGTACACAGATCCTCTTGAGATTGGTTCATATGTGTGGAACCATTCTCTCCTAGAGGTCATGTGCCATGTTGCTCCTGAGTCTATAAGCCAAATGTCAGCTAACCTCTTTCTGCCTTCTGTAACAGCCGCTGCCTCGCTATAGAGAATTTCGCCATCATCCGAAGTACTAGCCATACAACCCTGAGCATTTGATGACTCAGGTGCTTTACTCTCTCTACTCTTCTGATTGCTCCAACACTCTTTCTTCACATGCCCTTTCTTACCACAATTGTAGCATTTCATATTCTTCTTACTTCTGGATTTTGATCTACCATGATTGTAACTCCCACTAAGGCCACGTTCTGTTGATCTCTCTCTCGTCACCAATAGCGCTTCTGCTTGCTGAGAACTTGCATGTCTATCTTCCTTGGTCTTGAGCCTGCTTTCCTCGTTTAAGATGGAGGCTGCAACATCATCGAAAACTAGACTGTCCATAGGCTGCAACATCATACGAATCTGGTAGACTTTGAACTAGAAGCTTTGCACGTTCATTTTCTTCTATTTTGTGACCCAACGTTGTGAGTTGCGAAAATAGAGTCTTCAAGGTGTTGATATGGTCAGTCACTGATGTAGATTCTGTCATGCGAAGAGTATAGAGTCTCCTCTTTAAAAAGATCTTGTTGTGCAGCGACTTAGCCTCGTACAATTTTATAAGAGTATCCCATATTTCATTTGTTGTCTTTTTCTCTGCCACACTAGAT
This sequence comes from Murraya koenigii, assembly GCA_025617385.1. Taxonomy (NCBI): domain Eukaryota; kingdom Viridiplantae; phylum Streptophyta; class Magnoliopsida; order Sapindales; family Rutaceae; genus Murraya; species Murraya koenigii. The sequence continues at coordinate 4,681,292 of CM046813.1, read as the reverse complement.
AACACCTCATCTGCAAGTGCTAAGGGTAGATCAGCAATTGCATTACCGTCTATCTCGTTCCACTTAGCATCATCAGTTATCTCTATGGGTCTTTCTTCAATTACTACCAAGCAATTGTTTTTCCTCAGAATAACTTCCATCTTCATTTTCCATAACAAGAAATTGTTCCCATTGAACTTCTCAATCTCATATTTTTTCGCCATTGCTTTCACCACGAACTACCTTAGTTAGGATCGGCTCTCACTATTTCACGTAAACAATATCGTATATATGAACAGTAACTGTGTACGTGAACAGTAACCTCACGTGAACAGTAACCAAGGCTCCGATACCACTGTTAGGAAATTTATGGGTAAAGTAGGGCCACAGTTAAAATGAAATTGAAAGAAAATGAAAAATAAGCACAAAATTAGGACAGTAGAAATTACGTGGTTCAGCTTTTAGCCTACGTCCACAGGCCAAGACAGAAGGAAAATATTTTACTAGTGATATGAGGATTACAAATATTGTAATATTTTGGTTCACTTCCCAGAACACCAATACACCCAATCTCTCACTCACTAATTTTACAAGATTATTAAAATACCCTAACACAAAACTCTTTTTTTTTTCTTTTTGCTCTAAAAAATTATTAAAAAATGGAATGCTTGGAGAGGGAAATAAAGCCTCTATTTATAGGCTTCATTTCCTCTCCTCATTATATTAAAATAATAATAATATATATTTTATTTTATTATTTTTCCAAATTCAAAGTTTGAATTTAGAATTCAAACTTTGAAATATGGCTTCTAGATTTTCTTCTTCTTCATTCTTCATTCTCCATTCAAAGATTTCTACTTCTAGATTATACATGTATGTATTTTGTTAACAAAGTTGCACTGTTAAAATTAAATAAATTGGTACTCTCAAGTAGTGATGAACTTGTAGTTAATTTTTTTTGATTTACCATTATTGTGTTCTAGATAAAAATTGGATCGTTTAAGAATTTATCACTGGAGAAAAAATGTCGGTACAAAAGTGAGTGCAAAAGAATAGTGAAATAAAAAATGACGAAGGCAAAATTCTTGTCCAGATTTGCTCCAAATAGATTAACGGCAGCGGTTTCATAACTGACAAATGAACACAGAGGGGACGTTTGTAAATGGGCTTCAGTAGTTTGCTACAATTGAACTGTAGCAGGCTAAAGAGGAAACTTTTGAGGTTAGTTAATTGAAAAGATTGATATCGCAAAGTGCATTTTAGAGATGAATGGTATTGGCTTTCGAACAAGAACATAGAAGAAACTCTCCCAACCAAAAAATTTAGACTCAATCTATGCTCGACAAATTCATAATATAAACTATTTTTTTGTGTTGTGCTAAGCATTCATAACTTTTTTGGACTTGGTACATTGTTATGAAAGTATGACAACATCGTGTCCGTGGAATTTTCATTGTATCTTTTGTTATGTCATGATATTGAAGCTTAGTTTTCTGATTCCAGCTACTAAGAACTGCAGTTGCAGTAACTTTTGAATATTACATATATGCTTGCAGTTTTTCTACATATTAAACCTAGCATTTAAGTCTTTATTTTTTTTCCTTCATTTATATTTGCTGCATCATTTACTTCATTTACGATCACTCTCTAAAGCTAAATGAAAGCTTTTTCATTTATATTAACTTGAAATTCGAAAGTACGGTTTACTTCAACTATCAGATTGATTGCTTATACTGTCAAATTGATTACTTATATTTACACATATTGATTTCAGTCCAAATGAGGTTATGGGTTGATCAAGAAAGTGAATTCATGGATATTGGGTATCCGGCCGTTCCAGCGTTATTCAATCACCTAATTAAAATATTAATTCAACCCACATCTATAGTTTAAAATCATTGAACAAATCATGAATGATTTTTCAGCTACTATAATTTAAAATAGATGTAGTTCGTATCCTTTCAGGCATCGTTAAAATTTTCTTCCATTAACCTTTAAATGTGTTTTCTTAATCACATTTTTATATAAAAGTTAAGAATAATACAAAAGGAGCTGGACATAAACCTGACCTTCAAAGTCAAAGATAGCAGAAATCATTTGTAACAGAGCAAAAGTGCAAAAATTAGAGCAAATCAAAGAAATAAATCATGACGTATATGAGGAAGCTCTAGTGCATCCAAATAAGTAATTCCTCCCAAGCGAGAAGGTAGGTCCTGAGAACCATGCAAATACTGAATGATTTGATGAGAACAGGTCTAATTGGCCATAAAATTTGCAGCACGGTTGGCCGCTTTGAGAACACGTCTGATGGGAACCAAATGGGCAGAGCACAACTGATGAATCCGAGCAACCAAGTAAGCATAATCCTAATTAACATAGCAATTTGAATTAGACCAAGCCACCACAGTAGCAGAGTCTGGTATATTCTACCTCCAGATTCGATGATCCTAACGGAACAGAAAAGTCTAAACCGTAAAAAATGGCCATCAACTCCGAATAAATAATAGTCTAATGTCTAAGAAAGCGGGCAAAGGCGCTAAGAAAAACTCCTTGGAGGTCCCCAAAAAACCCCTGGCAGCTGACATTTCCGAATTACCCCTAGAACAACCATCAACATTAATCTTGACCACACCCTTCTGTGGTCTCAACCAAGAAATCAACCTCACAGGAGTACTCCGTAAGGTAATAACTCGAAAATTCTACACAAGCTCAAGACCCATAACTCTCCTGAACTGAGATGGCTTAAAACCAAAAATAGAACAAGCTAACCTCAAATCAGAGACCACGTGATAAATAACATTTGCAGCATGGAAAGAAGTAGGGTCGAACCTGAGGACATTTCAGAGCTTTACAAACATGCCATAAATTGAAACAAGAAAGAAAAACCCGAAAGTGCTGAGTGGAGGAAGCACTCCTCTGCTAATAACGAAGCAAAGCATGGGAAGTCAAAAATGAATAATGCCCAAAACCCAACATCAAGTAAAAATGTCGCCAAACTTGGGTAACATGAGGACATTCCATAAAAAGATGTCGAATAGTCTCGGTCGCATCACCACAAAAGCATTCTGAAGCCATATAGGAACCTCGTGAGCATAGAAACTTTGTCCCTAGGTCTCATACATCGCATATGCTCCCATGCAGATCTCAAAGAGAAATCACTACCACGAGACAAACTCTCAATAAAATCTGATCCGGCTCCCTACCAACTGAAATAGAAATCAATAAAATCTTCTCAAAAATAGATGAAGGAAGAATATCCAATAATCTATCTCTATCCCACATCGTCCCTCTCGAATAAAAGGACACCGAAGCCATTGAAGCCGCAGCAGGGTTGAACAAAACCAGAGGGCAGGAACCCAGCTAACAATTATAACAAAAGTTACAAGTACCAGAGCCTAATAGCCAACGAATTTGAAGTTCAGCAATACTGCGAATAAAATAAAGATGCCCCCATAAAGGAGAGGCATGATGGCGTAATTGAACAATACTAGGATGCTTAAGTCGACAATACTTTGACTTTAAAAAATGGCCTACAAATTATATTGATATCGAAACTACCATCAAAGCTTCAGCTCAAAAGCCTCAACTAAGCTATTAAAAGAACGAACACACCCAAACTACCCTCATCAACTGGAAATCTAATCCGGTATAATGCTGCCAATTTTAATAAATCAGTTGGCCCGGCGCTCACTGACGAGACCGTCTTGTTGCATGCAGTGCAGTTAAATTCAGTTTCAGTGTTTGGGAGCAAAGAAAATGGAACTGGATCTGGAAACTTCTTTCTAATTCTCACTCATCTAATATTCATTACGATGAGAATGTACAAGCTGCTCCTTTTATACATTGTAATGCTTAGCTTAATACTTGTAACTAACTGCAGCTAATTATAATAAATTATAACAACTTAAGAAGCTAAACATCACGTGCATGAGCTATGATATAATTTTCAGGTGCCACCTCACATCTTATATCATCAATTTGTAACGGTATGTAACTACTGCAGCTGGTGCTGTAATCCTCTGTTTTATTATCCATACAGCACATGTGTGCTTCCTTAACAAGTGCCCTCATCAAAGCAAAATGGCCACAGTGTCGATATAAATAAATATATATATATATATATATATACATATATATATAAATTCATGTTGTATGCATTTGATTTTCCTAGTAAAATTCACGTTCAAGGGGGTAAGAAGACTCATTACATTTTCACTAGGTTAATTTGCTGTAGTTTCCTTTTATTTCAATAAAATTACCTCGCTCCGTCTAGTTCATATCTAGAAAAATGTCTTTGTATAATTGTTTGTCAAAATTGAAAACGATTCGATAGATATTAGCGAGCGAAAAATAAAACGATTCGCCCCAAACAACTGTTGTGCGGAAGCGTAGGTTGAGTAGATTACCAATTGATAGTAACTGTGACTTCTGGAGAAACGTAAATGTGATGTAAATAATTACAAAGAAAATAGACACAATAATTTACGTGATTCGACGTAAAGCCTACATCCACGGGCAAAGACTGGAAGATAATTTTACTAACAAATGAGAATTTACAAATTGGGAAAAACTCACAAAAACCCAATACCCCAATACACCCAAATGAATTCTCCTAACACTCAAGTGGAAGCTCTCTCAACTCTCTCAATTGCTTCACTTGCAATTGCTCTCAATTTTGGGATGCCTTAACAAATGAAGAACAATAACTATTTATAGGAATGCATGGTAGCACTATTTCACCAAACCTTTAAAATTGTCAAAGTTTGGTTGGTGATTACCTAATTTTTAGCCAAACTTTGAACAATTTACCTTTGAATAATTTTGGCCAAACTTTGAACATGTGCTTTGCCAAACTTTGAACAATTTGGTTTTGAATTTGAATTTTTCAACAATTCTCCACCTCGGTGAAGATTTATCCAAATCGAGCCGACTACCAACTAAACCATCATTCGCAAAGTGGTCTGCATCTTTGTGGTACACTAACCGTAGTTCAAAATATTCTTGAACTTCCTTGTATAAAATGATCCTCCAATCTCTACCTTTCTTCTTGTTTTAAACTTTCGGGATATTGATCAAGTTTAGACAATGCTCAAACTTGATCGTTGTCACCACCTTGGTCAACATATCTGCGGGATTCTCTGCGGTCTTGATTTTCGAAGAAGAATCTTCCCTCATCAATAATTTCCGCACAAAGTGAAATTGTACGTCAATATGCTTCAGTATGCGCATGATAAACTTGATTCTTTGCTAAGTGAATAGCACTTTGATCGTCACAATACAAGTTAACATGCTCTTGGATCAATCCCAAGTTTCCAAGCAAGCCTTGTAACCAAACGACCTCTTTAATAGCCTCCGTAATTGCCATATACTCGGCCTCTGTGGTTGATAGTGCAACTGTAGACTATAATGTAGACTTCCAACTAATTGGCCCTTTAGCAAGAGTAAATACATATCCGGTGGTTGATCGTCGTTTGTCTATATCACCGGCATAATCTAAATCAACGTACCCAATCACACCTTGACCAAGTGTGTCATTTCGTTCAAACGATGAAACCAACATCAGCGGTTTTACGAATGTACCGTAGAATCTATTTCACGACTTGCCAATGTCCTTTACCGAGATTATGCATATATCCGCTCACCATACTAATCTGTTTGTGAAATGTCGGGCCTTGTACACACCATTGCATACATCAAGCTACCAATCTGTATTTGAATCACGGAACTTGCAACATGTATTCTTGTTCCTCATCTGTTGAAGGAGATAGTTGTGCAGAAAGCTTGAAATGAGAAGCCAATAGGGTACTTACAGGTTTCGTCTGATCATTCATGCCAAACTGTTGTAATACCTTCTTCAAATATTGCTTCTGAGACAAGCTGACTTTACCACGAGCTCTATCTCTGTATATCTCCATGCCAAGAATCTTCTTAACTTCACCTAGATCTTTCATCTCAAATTCTTGATTGAGTTGAGTTTTCAACTTCTCAATCTCATCTTTGTTCTTAGATGTTATTAGCATATCATCGACATACAAGAGCAAATATATGAAAGATCCTTCTTGTAGCTTGCGAAAATACACACAATGATCAAATTTATTTCTTGTGTACCTTTGCCCTTTCATAAATCGATCAAATCGCTTGTACCACTGCCTTGGAGATTATTTCAATCCATAAAGCGACTTTGTCGGTTTGCAAACCCAATTTTCTTTTCAGCGACTCTAAATCCATCCGGTCGAGTCATGTAGATTTCCTCTTCCAAATCACCATGCAAGAATACAGTTTTCACATCAAGTTGAACTAGCTCCAGATCATATTGCGCAACAATGGCTAGCAAAATCCGAATAGACGAATGTTTCACAACTGGAGAAAATACCTCATTGTAGTCTATTCCTTCTCTCTGAGTGTAACCCTTCGCTACCAATCTAGCCTTGTATCGAATTTTATCCTTATGAGGAAATCCATCCTTTTTTGCATATACCCATTTGCACCCAATTGCCTTTTTATCTTTAGGCGATGTAACTAACTTCAAGTTCCATTTTTTAAGAAGCGCATTTCTTCATCCATTGCTTGCTTCCACTGTACATTTTCAGGGCTACTTATCGCTTCTCTGTAAGTGGAAGGAACATCACCATCTACAATTGGAAGTGCATAGGCCACCACATCAACAAAGCGAGCAGGTCTACGAATCTCTCTCCGCGGCCTTCAATATGCAATTGAATATTGTTGCTCTAAAGGTTCTCGAGTCGGAACCTCTTCTTCATCTTGATTGATTGAGAATCATCCGCCTCTTCAATACTAAGCTGGATTATCTTTAACCTTTTCAAGCTCCACTGTCATGCGAGTACTACTGGTGTTGTCATCCTTTTGTGAATCCTTTTGTTTTAACATGACTAATTCATCAAAAGTCACATCTCTGCTGAAAATGATCTTCTTTGTGTCTGGACACCATAAGCGGTATCCTTTTACTCCACCGATTATACTCATGAACAATGTTTTCTTAGCTCTTGGGTCTAACTTAGATTCCTTTATATGATAATAAGCGATGGAACCAAAGACATGTAAAGTATCATAATCGATGGCGGGTTTACCAGATCCACATTTCCATGGGTGTTTTGCTCTCAATTGCAGGTGATGGCAAGCGATTAATTAGATGGCACGCATATACAGCGACCTCGACTCAAAATTCCTTACCCGATCCGACGATTGGACAACATACACTTGAACTTTCTCCGGTATAGTTCGGTTCATGCGTTCTGCCACCCCATTACGTTGTGGTGTACCTCGAGCGAGTGAAGTGTCGCACAATGCCCTCATCTCGGCATACTTGTAAAATGGATCATTCTTGTACTCACCACCATTATCCGGCGAAGTCTTTTAACCTTTCGACCAGTCTGAGTCTCGACCATCTTCTTCCATTTCAAAAATATACTCAAAACTTCACTATTGTTCTTCATCAAATACACCCATACTCTTCTTGAATAATCATCAACAAAAGTAACAAAATAGTGCATACCTCCCAAAGAAGTTACTCTTGTAGGTCCCCACACATCACTATGAACATAGTCCATAATCCCTTTTGTATCATGAATTGCTGGACCAAACTTTACCCTTGTTTGCTTGCCATAACACAATGTTCACAAAATTCCATTTTGTAAGAATTTGCACCTTTCAATAAGCCTTGCTTAACCAAAGTCTGCAAAGCTTTTTCACCGGCATGTCCCAAACGCATATGCCACAACTTAGTTGCCTCTGAATCTGCATCCTTTCTTGAAACTGTTGATGCTGATCCAATAACTGTACTCCCTTGGAAATAGTACAAGTTATTCCTTCTTGTGCCCTTCATTATCGTCAATGCACCAGCTACTACCTTCAAGAACCCATCTCTCATAGTGATCGTAAGCCCTTTGGATTCTAGGACTCCTAATGAGATGAGATTTTTCTTTAAGCTTGGTACATAGCGAACTTCTGTCAAGACTTGGATTGAGCCATCATGATTCTTCAATTGGATTGAACCTATTCCCATGGTTTTACAAGCATTGTCATTGCCCATAAAAACAACTCCACCATCTAGCTCCTTGAAGCTAGAAAACCAGCCCTTATTAGGACACATATGATAAGTACAACCCGAATCCAAAATCCACTCATCTGATTGACATGTCAACGTCATGCCAACCAGACTAAATTCTGACTCCTCATCATGCTCGGCTACACATGCATCGAAATAGCCTTGCCCTTTTGTAACTTAGGACAATTCTTTTCCAATGCCCTTTCTCGCGACAAAAGGCACATTCATCTTTAGCGAGCCTACCTTTAGACTTGCCCTTTTTCCGAGTTTGCGGCTTTGTGAGCGACCTCTTGCTCGTCAATACTTACGCAACTGTATCTCTGTGATCCTTTTTATCTTTCTTTCCGGTCTCGACGATTATACGATTGCACTACATACGACGATCAAACGTGACACTGTCCTTCCCATGAAGCAAAGTGGTAAGTGAGATGGTCATATTCATCGGAAGTGAATTCAACAGCAACAATGCCTTATCTTCATCTTCAAATTTCTCATCCAAATTTAGCAAATCCGCTAATATTTTATTGAATGAGTTCACGTGGTCATTCATCGACATACCAGGTGCATGCGTGAATCGATAGAGTTTCTTTTTCATATAAAGCCTGCTTTCAAGGCTTTTCTTCATATATTTTTCTTCCAATGTCTTCCACAAATTCTTTGCTGATGTCTCCCTCATGACAGAGTACTTCTGATCTTTATCCAGACATAGGTGAATAGTACCACATGCCTGCTCATTGATTTTTGTCCACTCCTTGTCATCCATCTTTTCGGGCTTTTCTTCAGAGCGAGATCCAACTCTTGCGACATAAGACATCCAACACCTCACATTGCCACATACCAAAATTATTGGTACCATCAAATTTCTCCACTTCAAACTTTACATTAGTCACGGTAGTCCTTGCGGCGAAGGCGATGACGACGCTTACGCCATCCTTCTCGACCTCGAATAATCGATGCCTTCAACAACTATTCACACTTGAAAAGCAGTCTCTATGATGTTTATTTCGCGTGAATAAATGCACCGAGAAAAGTTCCCGAGAGAATGGAGGGTCACAATGGTCCCACTTAAAACCCAGACTCCTTAGACTCTTATCGTCTTGTTGATAGAACTTTCCTAGACATGCAAAAATACACACTACTTACAATAGACTGTTCTCCAAGTACAAATGGTCGTATCCAATACCGTATCTATGAATAGTATTGTATACCCCAAGTCACGAACCTTCGGCTTCGATACCAATTGTTGTGCGGAGCGTGGGTTGAGTAGATTACCAATTGATGGTAGCTGTGACTTACGGAGAAAGCGTAAATGTGATGTAAATAATTACAAAGAAAATAGACACAATAATTTACGTGGTTCGGCGTAAAGCCTACATCCACGAGCAAAGACTGGAAGATAATTTTACTAACAAATGAGAATTTACAAATTGGGAAAAACTCACAAAAACCCAATACCCCAATACACCCAAATGAATTCTCCTAGCACTCAAGTGGAAGCTCTCTCAACTCTCTCAATTGCTTCATTTGCAATTGCTCTCAATTTTGGGATGCCTTAACAAATGAAGAACAATAGCTATTTATAGGAATGCATGGTAGCACTATTTCACCAAACCTTTAAAATTGTCAAAGTTTGGTTGGTGATTACCTAATTTTTAGCCAAACTTTGAACAATTTACCTTTGAATAATTTTGGCCAAATTTTGAACATGTGCTTTGCCAAACTTTGAACAATTTGGTTGTGAATTTGAATTTTTCAACAACACCTAAGGATCTTGTGAAAGACATATCAGAAATTACATAGTTCACAAGCAATAATAAATTAATCTTTTTAATTTGGAATATCTAACTATAATAGAAAAAAATTTTTGCAGGCAATTCACTAGTTATTAATAATAGTTTGGGATCAATATTGACACGAAAAGGGATCATAGAATGCTGCCAATTCTCAATCAATTGGAGTGACTATATATACGACAAAGAAAGCATAGCTAGCTTTAGCAATCATTCAAATAAATCTAACCCCTGCAACGGGGTGGTCGAGATAGGATAATCCCCAATCTCTAAATTATGGCTGGAAGGATAAGCTATTTTTGTGTATTTATTTATAACATCGAAATGTTTTTTTTTTCCCTGAATATGTATTATTATTATTATTATTATTATTATTATTATTATTATTATTGTGCCAAAATGAGAGAAACCTTAAAGTGTGAGAATAAAACCAATGAGACTCAGTTAGGATTTGGATCCACTCTAATTAATATAATTTTTTAAAGATCTTACCACGTGATAATTTTGTGATGAATGGTTAAGATTTCTTTACTTTTATCCTTTTCCATAAATTGATAAATTAGCATATTAATGTATTTGTCTTCCCTGATTTTAAAAGAAGGATTACATGAGTCCCTATAAACATGGAAGAAAAAGAAAAGTCCTAATAATCTTTTTCAATAAATTGATATATTAATATGTTTTGTCTTTCCTAAAAATTAAAAGTCATGAGAGGAATAGTGGTTTGTGTAGTAATGGTGATTTGTGTATGTCTAGGAAAGTTGTTGTAAAAAGGCATAGCACTTGAGGAGTTTGGGTTTTAAGTAGGACCAATGTGACTCCTTCAGTCTTTCCTGAGAAGTTGCCTGATGCATTTTTCACGTGACAGACACAAAATAGACTAGTTTTCTCAAGTATAAATAGTTGTTGAAATGATAGAGAATACGAATGATAGATCAACCTTAACTATTCCTAAAGTTGTTTGTACAAATGCTAGACTAGAGGATATTCCCGGAGGCAAGACTTTTACCTCTTCAAGTAGCGCTGGTTGCAGGAAGCCAAAAGATCGAGTTTGAAAAAATTAGTAGGAACTACATCGACATGCAGAGCGTGAAGTTATAGATTTCGTAATTCAAAAGTACTTGTGATATACTAGAAAATCAATTCATATAATAAGCCAAATGTGGCTTCTGAATGAAGCCAAGAAAGTCAATGCACGAGCATGTTTCAAGATTATTTGAAGAATCTTAATAAAGAGATCAAAGATGAAGTTAAGGTTAAGCTTTTTCTATACTCACTTTTAGAAAAATACAATAACTTAGTGACTAAATTATTGTATAAAAGAGCATGATCGTCTTCAAGTATGTCGGCACAGTATTGGTTAATTTGGAAATTCATAATAATGATAAATATTTTAAATGAGCATATCTGAAGCTTTGATGGATAGAGAATAAAAGATAAAGAAAAGGGATGAAATATGGTGGAAATATAGAATAGCCCGAGTTTAGTTTTTATCATAAAAATGGTCATTAGAGGATAGATTGCCTGAAGGCTTAATAGAAAGATGGAATAACCAATAGCAGCAAACACGACAAGTAACATTGACTATTCATTGAGTATTACGCTTATGGCTTATGTGGTAAGTTCAAACAAGTAGATGTTTGATACCGAAGTAACCTGTCATTTGTGTTCCTTTAGGGAATTGTTTGCAGATTTTCATGACTTGGAATCCGACATGCTTATGATGAGGAGTGATCAATCATGTCACAAAAAGGCAATAAGAATAATTGAGTCAAGATGTTCAACAGAGTAGTCAAAACATTAGAGAAACTTAGGTATGTTCATATTATAAAGAAATATCTAATTTTCGTAGGTGCTTTAGAAGTTAAGGCTACAAGATTATTATTGAAGATGATACAATGAAGTTCATACACAAGACTATGAAAATTTTACAAAGGGGTCTGATGTCATAACTTGTATTATTAGAAGGAAAGTATAAATGATGATGTGAACAATTTTTGCACAGTGACACCACCGAGCTATATGGCATGTATAATTAGAGACAGGCATGGGAAAAGTCTTTAAAAATTGAAATGAGGCATAGACTTTAGAAATGTGCCAGAACTTGTAAAAAAGGAGTTCTGTGACTATTAGGCAAGAAATCAAGGGTCAAGCTTATAACGGCTAATCACAATACTTGTCAGATCCTTGAGTGTTCACAGCAATGTATTGGAATTGACTAAGACTACATCAATTGGTGGTAATTATTATTATGTTTCATTTGTTTCTCTAGACATATGTGGGTGTACACAATAAAAGTTTAGGATAAGATTCTATAGATGTTTGTGAAATGGAAGAAATTGTAGAAGGCTCGACCTAGCCAAAAGATCAAAGTATTGCATACTCATATGGAATGATATACATGTGATCCATTCTTGCAATTTACCAAAATGAAAGTTCAAAATGACAAGATGAGATGTACTGAAGTGTCTAAGGTATAGATCATACTTTACTAGAGAAGGTACAATATCTCTAATTTGATGCTTGTTTGGAAAACCAAATTTATAATATACTACAATTGGAGCTATCTTTTTTAGAGATGTGGTATAGAAAGCATGCACAAGATTATGATTCTGTTCGTATGTTCTCTTTATAGGATTTAACTGTGGAGCTTTGGGATCTCAAATATAAGAAGTTTATGTATTACAGAGATATCACTTTTGATGAAGTTTCGAAGTGGAAGGCTTTAAGTTTTCAATAGGTAGACAACAAGACCAATAAGATATTACAATGGGTGGAGTTTGATGTAACTTGTAGAAGAATTCAATTTTGGAGATAACTACAAGAGTTTAAGAAGATGTTCTTTCTATTGATGTCCCACAAAAAGAAGAAACAAATGATGATATAGACAAAGATGATTGCAACAAGGAGACTAAAATGAGAAACTCAGATGACTTACATGGTGGGGGCGTTTGCACTTCTAGCTGCTAATGAGATCCTTAACACTTTCAGTAAAATAATATGCAATAGAGAAAGTAATCAATGGAAGTTACCTATAGAAGAAGACGTGAAGTTCTTCATTAAAATTAGATTTTAATAACTCTTAAAGTTATCTAAAGGATTGAAGGCTATTAAGAATAAATAAGACTATACCAAAAAGCTAGAATCTCCAAAATGAGCAATTCTTTGTAATAAGTAACACTCGTACCAAAAGATTTTACTCAGACCTAATATATTTTCTCTCCAGATGTGAAATTTACTTTCATTTGTATCTGACTTGCCTTAATTTTTTAGATGGTTTTTTTATACAAGGATATGAAGGAAGAAATCTAAATGACTCAGTCTTATGGTTTTAAAGTTAATAAAGGGATATCATGTCTGTTGGATGATTAAATCTTTTTGCAGACAAAAACAGTTGAGAAATAAGGGTACAAGAGATTTGATTGAGGGTAGAATTCACTATAAGTGAATGTGATATCTGTGTTTACTTTAAAAGACTATAATATAGAACTTTCATCCATTTGTTACTCTATGTCGACGAAATGTTTATAGTTTCGAAGAATATAGATGACATTGAACAAGCAAATAACTGAAGATAAAAGACTTGAATGATGCATAAATGATACTTGGATTGGAGATTTCGTTAAGACAGAGAAAATTAAAGCATGTTATTAACTTAATGGTTTATTTTGAAGAATGAGCTAGAAAGGTTTGGTATAAATGAAAAAGACTAAACAGTTTACACTCCTTTAACTTCTAAGCTCTTCTTCATGTCATTCTCCTCATGTAAAGCAAGAGGATATGGCTCATATTTCTTAAGCTTGTGTTATGGGTAGTCTTATAGATGTGATGATATGTAGAAGGCCAGATATATCTCAAGCAATAAGCGTGGCTAGTATATCCGACTAAAATTCACTGGCTTGCAATGATGTGGATTCTCATATATGAGTATGGGACAATTTGTGAAGTTATTTCTTTCAAGAATCGTGAATTATGGTCGGCTTGACTCTAGTAGCCAAGTACATAGGCAGTCAAAAAGACACTATCATTTTGGATCCTTACTAAATGATTACATTGGAAATGATGGTCCGTTGGTAGTCAACTCGAACTTGGAGAATTCTTTACCTAAGTGTAGAATTATTCAAAAGTCAAAGATTGGCCAAATTGAAAAAATTAACAAGGATTGAGCGTCAAATTAATTGATAAAATTGTTTGGATTTGGTGCAATAGTGCAACTATCTTTGCCTATAAATTGAAGGTACCTTATTCATTCAAATTCATTCCAAAATGTAGAGAACTTAAGTGAAAAGCTCTTTAAGGGAGTGCAGAGATAGTTATATGTGGAAGAGTCCAAAGAAAGGGATATTTGCAAGTGAGCTCTTAGAAGGTTTGTGAAAGCATTTCCTTAGGTGTTCAGTTAAGTTCTATACTATTTGTAAAGATGTGAGAGAATGTGTAGTATAAGGAAATTGTTTCCTTCAAGAGTGTGTGAGAGTATCGTATTTGGATATTGGGAAAATGAGTTTTTGTTAATCAAATTTGTATTCTGCTAATAGCTAGTAAAAAATTTATTCCCTTTTGCCTCCGTGGACAAAAGCTTTATTTCTAAACCACATTAAATTCTTGTATCCTTCATTTTTTTGTGAATATTTAGTATGTATTGACTTTATCTTTGCACAAGTGATATCAGACCATAAGAATACAATAGGTGTTATCAAATCACAACATAACCACCATGCCCAAAATCCTTATTGCTACTCTAATTAGAAAAACCAACAAGGACACCAAGCTAAGCCCTGCGAAAAGAAACCAGCAAAGAAACAAAAAGCTGGACAAAAAATCAAATTAATTATACAAACAAAAACTTTTGTACTATGATGTTTCAAATTAGGAATAAGATTATTTTTTTTCCCTTTTAAAAACTCTCTAAAGTTGGGACTTAAAAATATATAATATTATTAAAAAGAGAAGAGAACAGTAATTTAGTATAAGGGCCTTACTGAAATTACTCAAATTTCAGCAACAATTCAGCATAATATGAGATAACAAGGTGCATATTTATATTAAAAATAATTAATATAAAAATATTTTATATTTTCTTCATATTTTGAAAAGTGGTTTCTAATAGGATTTGAGAAATTATTATGTTTTTAAATTTTTTCTTTTCAAAAAAAATAGATTTTTTAGTTTCACTATTTCATAGCCTTTATATTTGGATGAAAATGAAATAGTGGTGGTATTAAAGAAGTAATATTCAAATCTCCATCCTCATTTAGTTTGCATTCTTGATTTACCATTTTAAATTTCAAAACGTGAGTAATTTTCAAATCCAAACTATCAATAAAGGTTGAACTGAACGATCGAAAAGCTTTCGTCAAAGACCAGTGATAATACAAGGTTATTTCTGGAAATAAACAATAGTGGTCTCAAGAAATGAAATAACCGTACTCATAACTTTTAGCCTAAAATTGGGTTGAAGTAACATGAGGAGAGATGTGGTATTTTTTCTCCTCTCGTTCCTATCTTCTGTTTCCATTCTTCTCAATGTTATTTTCCAGTAGATTTGTTGACGATTCATTAGCTTGTTACCAAAAGAATTTCTGGATACATTTATTCTATGCGATAGAAATCATGCAGTATTGCAATTATGCCAATTTAGGATGTTAAGAAGTCCTATTTTATTTAGCCAAAATAATATCTATACTTCTAAAGAATGATCACCAACACTCCTAATTTTTTTATAAAGACTCTTTTTTTTATCATAATACCTCTATTATCCCAAGAAAATTAATTTTAAAATTTTTAATAAATACAAATATTATCTAAATAATGTAATCTATATAGTAAACTAACAAAATTAAAATATTAAAATATTTTAATATATTTAAATAATTAAATTATTATATTTATTTTAATAATATATTTTTATTTATTGTAGAGATTTTAAATAAAAATTTGCTTTAAATACATTTTACAATTAAAAAAATTCACTTGCAATAATATTAAAATTATTAATTTACATAATATTCAAAATAATTTAAATTTTAATACATTTATTTTAATATTAGGATTCTATTTATTAAAAAAAATTTACTTTAATAATATAAAATATGTCTAATTAGATTTTTAAATATTAAAATATTTTTAAATATTAAAATTATTTTAAAATTTATATATTATTACATTCATTTTAATGTTCTATTTGTATTTATTATAAAACATTAGAGTCAATTTTTTGAGATAATAAAGATAAATAGTATTATGATTAAAAGAGAATTTTGATATCTTTTTTAAAAAACTTGGAAGTATTGGTGATCATTTTCTCAAATTTTAGAGATGTAGATGTCATTTTCTCTTTAGTCTAATTTTGAAGAAATCATGCTAGGCCAATTTCAAAGAAGTCATGCAATTCTTGTTTAGTTTAATTTCATATTTCTTATTCCATAAGGGCTTCATATTTCTTTGGGGAAAAGAAATATTGCGGGAACAATAAAAATTGAATTGAAAATTTACTTATTTGATATGAATTTTTCACTTAGCCCCTTTATTTTTTACATATCTTTGTTATTATCTATCAAATTTTATCATCTATCTATTACAGTTCCATTCTTCGGCTATTCAATTTTATAAATTTTATGTTATAATTTAGTGAAATTTATAGTTTCGTCATTATGGCCACGTTAAACCAAAATTCTGCCACTAATTAATAAGAAGGGTGATTGTTATTTCATAATATCCAAAAAAATTCCTAGCACCAAAAATTTAAAGGAAAAATAAATAAATAGATCATTTGCTAGATATTTTATCTTAGAAATATAAAATTAATATAAATTTATTATAAAAATGTTTACAAAGTAAAAAAAGTACAAAAATATCTTTTTATTTATTTATTTATTAACTCCAAAATATATATTTCTTATTTTTAGTATCTAAATTGAAAAGTCCAATAGAATTGTGATTAGAAAAGCCTATGGACTAAACCAATTAATGTTAAGAAATTGAGATTCCTCCCAAAATCAATCTAAGTAACTTGTCAAGTAACAAATAAATAAGAAAAATTAAATGGAGAATAATATTAATATCACAATACAAAATTTACTTGAAAAAATCTGAATTCGGAGAAACCACTGTCGTTATCAAAAGAAAATCAGAGAAAAATATTCACTATATAAAAATTTGTTATAACATTCTTATAAATAATTTTCTCTTATTTAAACTCTAAATACATGATCCTGAGAAATCTTTTTTAACAAAGCAAACTTGTAATACCTATATTGAAAACCAAATACTCCTACAATGTATCTACATGTTTAAAAACATTTCTTTCCCATGTTGAAAACTCTCAATGCTTCTTTTGCATTCATCAATTGAATGCTATAAATTGGATGCACACGTGCTTTCTCTTCTCTGATATTTACAGAGAAGTTAGGCATGCAAAGTCCACAAATGTGGGCTTCACAAAATCAAATGATGTGGCTTCAATTTTGGTATGTTCAACATTTTCAGTTCTTCAATTTCAGCTCCACATCCACACTTGCGGCTTCCACAAAATCGGCTTGCCCTTTTGTCTTTCTTTTTCAACAATAGTTGCCTTACTCTTTTTTTAATCAATTTTTAACAATTAAAAGCGAATTAGAGTTAAAGGTTTACAAACTTTAGCTAGTGTTCGGACCTGAAGCCATGAAAGAGTACAATTATCAGATGTGATGTTTAATGAATCAAAGAAAACAAAAAAATTGTGTTGATCAAGTAACTGGGACGGATCAAGGACTGGAGAAGTCTTATGGGGAGAGGCCGGAGGGTCTAGAGTTCACTAGTAATCAAGCCAAGTAAAATGCAAAAAAAAAAAAGGTACAATTGGAAGTTGTGAAAAGTTTGACGGTCGAGCTAGTATTAAGAACTATTGACAAACAGGGGAATAGACAAAAAGAGAGTATCAAAGGCAATAAAGAGCTTGGGCTATGCTGATCTAATGGCATATGTTTTTACAGCAGCGCATGATCTACGTCAAGAAGAACCAGAGATCTATAAAGAAACTATTGAGGGTCAGTCAGCAAGCAGATCAATTGAAAAGAGCTATGCAAGAAGAAATCTAGTAATATTTAATTAAATTTGGCTAAGCTTACAAAACCAGAAAGATATTAAAAGTGATACCATTGCTAGATGGAACCAATTACTCTTGTATACGGTTAAAATAAGGATTTTATCAAGTCTATTGATGAAAGGGCCCGGAGCATAGAGCAGACTTTGTTCGACTGCTCCTACCAAATCTGGTGCCAGTGGAAACGATTTCTAAAAGCCTGAAGGATAATGAACGGCTACTGAATTTGTCTTGTCCAATTATTGTTCAAGAGCTCTCATTGTTACATTCAATGGAGTTGACGCATGTCAATGCAGGATGATTTCAACATGTGAGACAATAAAAGCTACTTGGACATACTTCAGAACAATTATGAAGGAATAAATTCAGTGAAATGTTCCAAACATCGGATGCTTACTACTAATTTGAAATTTTAATTATACATATGAACATGCAACTATTGTTTTCGAATTTTCTTCGGCTAATAAGAATTTAGGAATGTATGAACATGAAGCACTAGAATACATTTAAGCTATACAAGTCATCATTCCTAATTAATTAATAACAAGATTGTTCCCAGTTTTTGAAGGAATAACTATGAGATAAACGAGTACATTCACACAAAGAAGCAAGACACGGCTACGATTATCACGAAGGTAGTGGGCCCGTGTAGCAAACACGAACTTCTTGAGGTAGAAGACAATATTTGATACCAAGATCTTCAAATATTTTCTTTAGCTCTAAGACTAACTTAGATCTCCGTTTAAGTTTCTTTGCATAATCCTGAAAGTTTATGGTATGAGTAACATAAAGAGCCATTTTCATCTTGTTCACATTCTCAATCTCCTTCACCACCACAGTGAGATCTCTACTCCAATGCTTATGCTTTCTCTCCAAGTAACTGCAATAAAACCAATAAAGACAAGTCTCAATAAGTTTTTTTTTTTTTTTTTTGTAAGTTAGAGAAGTAGTCATAGCCTATATTAATTTTTGATCATGTACTCTCCCAAGATTTGAGCTCAAGGGTAACCAAATAAATAAAACTGTTTGAAAACCACTCATTTAATCTCCTGGGGACAAGTCTTAACAGGCTTCTTAGTATGTACTTGTAATATGAAAGGTCTGACTTACTCTTTTATTCGAGACTTTAGTTTTGCAATGATCTCAACGGATGTGAAAACATCAATTGCAAACTCCACAGAATCACCCATCTCCGTCGGGCTCCTGAAGAAGTTGGTGATGGGTTTGGTAGCTAGAACTGAATTAGGATAATATATCCTCTCATTATCATATCTCAAAAAGATTGTTGTCAAAATGTTCATCTCATCAACAACCATCTGCAATTTAAAATGTGTTTGTCAAGCAAAAGAGACCGATTTTATAGAAGTTGCATAATTTAGGATGAAACCTAATTTGCTTAATTTACCTGTACTCCATCAATAACGCATCTATCACCTACATCAAATGGATGCGTCAAAAATACAAATATGATGGCTTCAAAACAAGTCCTGGCTGTATTACCAAACATGAATGCTAGAAGTAAAAGTTGGGATGTAATGATGGCAATTATTTTGTAGGTTAAAAGACCCATGGCAAGCAACCACACTATTATAATCACGACAATCACAATTCCTGAGAGAATCCTGTTCAACTCTTCTATGGCAGTTTTAGCATCATTTAAGGAACGCTTCAGAGTTTCCCGGTCCTTGTAAACTTTTATCTGCAAAGATAGGATCTCCATCACAAGATGAGTTGATATATGACAAGTTCATAAGAAATTGTAGACTTGTACGTAAAAAATGACAATTCAATGTGTTTTGGTCTAATGCATCTAACTAATTAAAAGAATTTCTTTGTGCTAAGCTAGCTTTGTGCTAAACTTTTTTCTTTTGTTATACTGTGATAGATAGTTATTAATTAAGAAAATAATATGTAATTAAATCTTAATCTCTATTATTAGAGAAGAATTAACACAACTAGACAAGGGAATTAGAATTGAATCCAAATTCAAAGAATAAACTTACCACCCATTTTTTAAAATCTGACTTATTGATATTTCCATTTCTGGCCGCTCCTGCAAACAATTTCAGCATATATTTCACATGTCGCTCATTTTGCAAGAATTCCAGGAGCCGCTCCTTCTCAATAAACCTGGCCGTTGTTAACGATATTACAAATAAAAACAGAGAGTCTATTTATTTATTTTTTGAAATTAATTAAAAAAAAACTGTAAGTAGAATAAAATTTTAATTAAAGTAATCAGAAAAGTATATGCTTACTCGCTTTGAGGGTCGGCACCTATATTGGCGATAATCTTATCAGCAAGATGCTTAGCTTCTGATACGCTTTTAATATCATCCTGATCATCAAGCTCATTTGACATTGACAACTTTGAGCCACTGATGAAACTTATTAAGCCTTTAAAGCTGCAAGCAGAAATCTTCTCTTTGGTTATTCTTTTAACCCTTTTCACGTCTCTAATCCTAAAAATAAACTGCATCGCAGTATTTATGTTCCTAATCTTTTTATCCATCTTCCTTTTTGGGGTTGAAAGAACCAGAACAACATGCTGATGAAAGATGGAATCATGAATCCGATCAAAGAAGCGCTTGCATTGGAAAGAAACACCTATTAACTTAACTGAGAAATTCTTCACCAACCAAAGAGCCGCCCCAGCAAGAAAAGAAGCAAGAGTCCTTGTAATTATATGATGAAGAATTTTGCTTGTTTCTTTTGATGATCTCTTAACACCATACCCATGGTCAAACAACAAGATCCATACTAAAAGAACAAAAGTCAACCAAATAAAGACGCTTATACTCGTCCTCAATCCGTAAACAAAATACAGAACCAAATGCTTGAGCAAGAAGTTTTTTTCAATGAGGAAAACGATAATATTGATAAACCATCGACTAGCCACACGACCACAGAGAATCACCAATGCTAACACACACCATTTCCACAACTCTAGATCCCATATGACTTCATTTTTCAACTTGTTCACAGTTAAGCTAGAAATCAACAACCCCATTATGGACACAAATGTGATAAACTCAAACACAATTAAAATGGCCTTCATTTTACCTATTATATCTTCCTCCTCTTCGTCTTCGTCCTCTTCCTCCTGCTGCTCCTCTTCCTCCTCATCTTCGTCTTCTCCTAAGACAATATTTGATCTCAAGCTCTTTGGTAGAGTAGAAGCGGGGGCCTTATTGTGGTCCAACAATTTTGCCTCAAGCTCTGTTACAGCAGCTTCTTCGGTATCTGAATTAATCTGTATCACGGCGTTGTCGTTTCCTTTGTCTTTTCCCATTTCGCTAATGAGGAAGAAGAGGTAATAGTTGTCAAAAGAGAGTTGTGTGTAATATTTGAAAGCAGGAACCGCTAATATATAGAGAAACAAGCAATACTTTTGCACCAAACTTTTTCTTAATTAAAAATTTTGGAAAACTTAAAGAATCAATACAATTAAGAGATTCTGATTGTGGATAGGTTTCCGAAAATATTTGTTAGTTAGCAACAAATGCTACATTTTGCAGCAAAATATAAAAAGCTAACAACTAAACCTTCTAAATAATTTTTGAACCGTGAACTGACCTTTTATAAACTTCTACTATTCGTGTATTTACAGATTATATAACAAATGCCAATCACAATGTTATAAATATTTCAACACAAAATAAACTAGCTTAGTCTTCAATCCAAATCTCGTTTAATTATATATCACAAACTTATAATAATGATACTATTAAATACGCAATTAATCAGTAGTTCATGTCGGAAAAAAAAAATTCGTGTTCAAACCATTTATATGATTAAACAATTTTTTTAACTTGTTCTATTGTAGAGCCTAAATTCAAAATAAAGAGAAAAAGAAGAAGAATAAAGAAGAAAAGAGGAGAAGACATTATAGAAAACAGGGAGAACGTAAAAGTGGTGAAAAAAAGAAGAAGAGTAAAGAAGAAATTTATCACCGCTGACATAAATGTCATCCTTTCTTCTTTATTTTTCTTATTTGTTCTACTTTATTGGATTCTATATTTTTGTCGGGGACGGATTAGAAGAATATCAAGTTGTAGATTTCATACATGATTTTTTAATTATTATTAGATTAATTAGTATTAGGAGTGGGCACGGTTCGGTTCAAAATTTAATAGAATTAATTTAAATCGGTTAAGAACTAAATAAAAACTAAATATGAACCAAATAATTTGATTCGGTTCAGTTCGGATTTTTCGGTTCTATACCTATTAGGCTTATTTTCAAATTTTTAAATTTATAACCCATTAGACTTCATTAATGAAATAAAATTTTCATCATAATTTTATTACAAATAAATAAATATTGACAATAAATACAAAGTATTCAAAACACATTTAAAAATATAAATTTAAACTTAATCTCAAATGCACTATCTAAATAAACATAAAATTGCAAAGACTAAAACATAAAAATAACAATAGTTACAACACAAAATATAAAAATTACAAACAAATATCAACAATATTCTCTCATTTTCATGATTTCATCACTTATCTGCATGCATTTTCTAATTTTCAGCTCAATGTTTAAATCTATAAAAAAATTTAAAACAACATTAAATAATTAAAGAAATAAATTATGAAAACAAGATACTAGTTTTTTTTCTAATTAAAAAAATTTATTAGTCAAAAATATTAATCGACAGCCATTTGCTCTTATTGAAATTTCATTGGCCTAAAAAATTTTTTAAGAAACTAAAACAATTATATTAAAATCATTAATTCTATAAACAAAATGTTAAAAATGAGATAACAAAAAATAACATAATAAATAACAATATTACCTGTTTTAATTAACTCATAAAATTCAGCTTTCTCCTAACTTGGTTGTATTATACGCTCTCCTAATAGAGTTGAGCGAAATCAATTTTGAGTACAGATTAATGACTCAACAGTTTTATGAGTTTATAAGTTCTGATTTTAGGGTTTGTTTTATGGTAAAAATATTATATATATATATATATAGTAGTAATTTTGTGTGTGTGAGTTTATTGTAATAATTTGAGATAACTAATAAAAATGTAATATGTTTTAAAACTTAATAAAATTATAAAAAATATTTCGATTTTTCGGTTCGGTTCTTCGGTTATGCATTATGAACCAAATCCTGAACCATTGTTTCAATTTTTTTTATATAATTATATGTTCGGTTATTTATTAAAAAAAGACCGATCCGTAACCAAATTAAACTACCGATTCAATGTGGGTTTTTTTAAGCCGCAATTTTTTTTCCCAGCCTTAATTAGTATGGTAATGAGCCGGCCGGAGTGAATTAATTCCAGCAGAAGAGATTGATTCTGCTTCGTAAGAAAGCCATCACATTCTATACGCAATTGCAAAAAGTAAATATTTTTGTCTGTTTTAGATGAGAATAAAAGGGATTCCTGGCATTGCAAATCTGGACACATTTTGATGCTTTATGTTTATGCATTATGTCCGAATGAATTCTTTCTTGCAACATTAAACTTGCCCAATCAGGATTTGCCGTTTGCATATGTAGATCCTGTGGGTTCTGTAGTAGGATTCATCAATTGTTATTTTTAATTTACCGTATCCATAATTTTAAAGTGATGGGCCATACTCTTAGCCGTGACAATGGGCCGGGTGGGGAGTGAGAGGGCCACCTATGTTGTAACAAATCCAGCGGAGTGATTCTCAAAAAAAATAAATAAATAAATAAAAAATCAGTGGAGTGAGGGTAGAGAATCTTCACATGAGAACAAGTTTAATCATCCTAACCTTATTTTTTATTTATTTATTTTATAGTATATTTTTATATATAATTTTAATAAAATAAAAGTTAAAATAACTTAAATAAAATTATCACTAATATATTATAAAATATTCAACTTATTAAAAGTAAAAAACATCTTTAACATATTCGAACCATATCTTGAATCATACAAAAATATAAAATATTTAAATAAATAATAATTAAAAATACTCATATTTATATAAATGAGGATTAAAGTAAGGGTGAGGTAAAGAGTATTGAACCAAACATCATCCTATTATGAATTTGAGATTATTTTCTTTTATTCTCATTCTATTTTCCAAAACTTCATCAAAATTTATTATCTTATTTAAAATGAGCGTCACGGAACATTAAAACCGTGAAAGATTTTACCCTTCTCACATTCTAAAACCAACCAGACGGGCATGTCTTAGTTGGAGAGACATATTATCTCGGCAACATAAGTTTTTATTTTCACAACATAGATGACCCAACAAATTTTTTATTAAAAAAAAAAGAAAAATAAAGAATATCTACGGTTCGTAATAAGCTTTTTCCTTTTCCGTCTTGTTTTCTTCTTTCATATTTTTTTTTTGTTTCCCTTTTGTTTATTACTTTCTAACAGTAGAGATGAGCTGTAGATTTGGGCTCTATGGTACAATTACATATTAATTTAAATTAAAACCCCAATATGATTTCAAAATTAGCCTTATTTATTCTTCTTTAACTAAAAATTCTTCCTAAAACTCTACGTATTATTGATGTCAAAGTCTGGTCAACTTGGTGTGTGAGCTATCAATCAGATTCTAACGCTAGCATAACGAACATTTGCAACCACAAATTCAACTATAGCGAACATCTGCAACCACAAATCGGTTAAAAGTACTAGAAATTTTTTCAATGTTAACTTTTCGACACGTAAGTTAGTATCATGGGTTGATTGGGAAAAATAAAATGTATGTTTTTGTGTAAAAATGAGCAAAGGAAAAAAATATAAGAAGAGCCTCTCTCCCTTTAAATAAGAAAAATTTTAGAGGGATCAAGAAGGATAAAGAAGAAGATTCAATAAGATTATATGGATAATGAGAATGGATAAAAATCAAAAAAGCAAAATGCCCTTATCTTTGGAACTCTTGGGAGTTTTGTAGCAATTAAAATCCCACTCCAATAAATCATAGTATGGCGGGTTTATAAATATGATTTAATCCATGATTTTTTAGAGAGGATAAGGAAAGTGGTTTTGACTAAGTCTATCCTCAGTTTAACTGTCCCTTGTCAAAATCTTGCTTGTTAGCTTTCCTCTGACCGTGTTATACGGTGAGGCAAGCATAATAAGACCTTGAGTGAATACTAATAATGGTGACCTTATTTTATCACCCAAACATGTATTTTATTGTATAAAACTTGAAATCTTAACAAAAAGGGAAGAACAGATTTTTTCAATCAAAATTAAGAATTTTATGGGTAAAATGCATTAAAATTAAAGAGTTATATAAACAAAATAAAAGATAATATGAACGTGAAATTAGGAAAACCTTATAGGGTCTTCAAACCAAGTAAATTAAGGAGAAGACAATCTAACGTTAATTAAATTTTATTTTCTGGCTCTTGAATGATTGTGATTATGGTGTCAAGCCTATCACTCTCTTTTTTATTTTCCCAATCAATTATGATTGAGAACGGGAGTGAATGAGAGAGCTATTAAAAGTGAAAGTTTATTTGGAAATGGCAGCTGAGGGTCATTTTAAAATTAGAGTAAAGATAGAATTATAAATTTTTATATAAAATTATTTTGTACAAATTGATGAGACATAATTTAATGGGTGTCTTAACTACCTATTAGCCCACATAATTTATTTTTATTATTTTATATATTTATCTAACTAATAAATTTATGACACATCAATTTATATTAAATTTGTACAAGAATTTATAACTCCATTATGATGCTAAAAGTATTAGGAGGTTTCCTAAAAGTAATTCAATTTATAAAATTATTTACGAGGTTTACTCAGAAATGGAGTTTAAGGAAATTGGAGGGCTGCAAGTAGCACCACTCATGTCATTTTTGGGCTATTTAGGCCCATTGGTTTCGTTTTCTTTTTAGTTAGTAGCAAGACAAACAATATTGAGAAAATACTTTTAAAACATTAATTTGAAGGAATAACTATATGCTACAAACGAGTACATTTAATTGCACAAAGAAGACCGACTGTTGATGCGGTTTTCTGCACATTCCCAGATGATGCAGTAGACTTCTGCTCGCTTGTTGCTCGAGCAGGACTCGTTTGCTGGCTCTTGCCTTTTTTTTCCCCTACCGAAATGGTGACTTTTTTCTGACCTGCATTCACAAAGGAATGTCAGGGGTTGCTTGGTGTTTTTTCTGCGAAAACCCTCTGACGTTCAAGTCAGTAATCGGGTTGATTCTTTTGGTATCTCTGTTAGTTTGAGAGACCGAAAAGATAGAGCGTTTGAAGAGGGAAGAATAACAGAGAAAATCTAAGTTTCTTCACGGTTCTCTTTTTGTTGGAATTTTTAGTGTTTTAGATTTTAAGAAGGGAAGAATGGTAAGAAAGAAGAATAGAATCCCGAAGGTTCTAAAAAAAAAGTCCCTTTACCTTGTCCTTCATCTGGCATTTATCCTCTCGTTTTCCCCCCCTCGTTTGCTTGGATAGCCGTCCTCCGTATTAATTGTGCCTAAGCCCTTCTGACAGCTAGAGTGGCTGCGGCACGCACTGGGGACGTGGGATGTCAGGCGGGTATGGGTTCCCGAGACCCAATGATGATGCCGTGTATGCATGTGTGACATGGCGACACTGTAGAGGGGTGCACCGACCATCGGTAACAGCGATAGTACCCCATGGTGTAAGGCGCCTGTCAGTTCATCGATCGTCGTGATAAGCTATTGGGTTAAGGAACCGCCACGCTCAGGTCTGCTCTGCTTGAGCTTTTGATCTCCCTCTATTCATGGCACCTCCCGTAACGCGACCAGGTCTAGGTCGGTGGTTGAGGACCTCTTATACCGAGCAGGATGAGGAGTTCGGGATCCGACCATCCTTGGAATACCTGACCTCGACCAGCTTTGGGACCGAGCATGGGCTCTTTTGTGCTCTCGACAAGGTCTTCTGCTCTGGCTGGGTTGTCCTCGGGGCCTGCTCGGTCATTACCCAAACACCAGTCCCCTAGTTTCTAATCTTGAGAGTGAAACGAGTTAAGGCTGGAAACTTCTCATTTGGGCAAGCTCCCACCTTTTTACTTTCCCATGGTGAGTTGTCCGCCTTTTCCGTCACCTCCCATTTAATGCGGGACGCATGGGCTGATGTAGACCGCTTATTTGAATTTTGAAGAGGCGGTTATTCGAACAGTCACGTCCTTTACGGATTTGGCTGTCTTACTTCAACTTAGACAGACTCTAAGTCTGAGGTCGCAACACCCTTCTGCCTGAGCTAGTTATGCTCGAGCTCATTCTGGCTGTGTCTACCTCCTCGCCTTGCTCACAGTTAGGCTTCGTGGCTTCGGCTTTTAGCTTCATTTGATTTCGTATAGCTCGAGCCCTTCTGGCTCCGTCTCGCCTTAAGTTCAGGCTTTGAGCCTTGCTGCTCTTGTTCTCTTGTGCAGCCTCGTTCTGCTCGGGCTTTCACTTGGCTCATGCTTGGCACCGTCTCACTCTGGGTTGGGCTTTAAGACTTCCGACCTTTCTATTCGTTCTTGAGCTTATTCTACTCGAGCCTTCATTTGGCTCACGCTCGGAACCGTCTTACCTTAGGTTAGACTTTGAGAATTCCGACCTTTGCATTTCTTCTTTGAGCTTGTTCTGCTTGAGCCTTCATTTGGCTCACGCTCGGCACCGTCTCGCCTTACGTTAGGCTTTGAGAGTTCCGACCTTCGCATTTTTTGAGCTTATTCTGCTCGAGCCTGCACTTAGCTCACGCTCGGCACTGTCTCGCCTTAGGTTAGGCTTTGAGACTTCCGTCCTTTGCACCTTAGGTTAGGCTTTGAGGCTTCCAGCCTTTGCGTTTCTTCTTTGAGCTTGTTCTACTGGAGCCTTTATTTGGTTATGCTTGGCACCGTCTCGCCTTAAGCTAGGCTTTGAGACTTACGACCTTCGCATTTTTTCGCGAGCTTATCCTGCTCGAGCCTTTGCTTGGCTATGTTTGGCACCGTCTCACCTTAAGCTAGGCTTTGAGACTTACGGACTTTGTATTTGTTCGCGAGCTTATCTTGCTCGAGCCTTTTCTTGACTATGCTTGGCACCGTCTCGCCTTAAACTAGGCTTTGAGACTTACGGCCTTTGCATTTCTTCGCGAGCTTATCCTGCTCGAGCCTTTGCTTGGCTATGCTTGGCACCGTCTCGCCTTAAGCTAGGTTTTGAGACTTATGGCCTTTGTATTTCTTTGCGAGCTTATCCTACTCGAGCCTTTGCTTGGCTATGCTTGGCACCGTCTCGCCTTAAGCTAGGCTTTGAGACTTACGGTTTTTGCATTTCTTCGCGAGCTTATCCTGCTCAAGTCTTTGCTTGGCTATGCTTTGCACCGTCTTTCCTTAAGCTAGGCTTTGAGACTTATGGCATTTGCATTTCTTCGCGAGCTTATTCTGCTCGAGCCTTTGCTTGGCTATGCTTGGCACCGTCTCGCTTTAAGCTAGGCTTTGAGACTTACGGCCTTTGCATTTCTTCTCGAGCTTATCCTGCTCGAGCCTTTGCTTGGCTATGCTTGGCACCGTTTCTCCTTAAGCTAGGCTTTGAGACTTACAGCTTTTGCATTTCTTGAGCTTATCCTGCTCAAGCCATTGTTTGGCTATGCTTGGCACCGTCTCGCCTTAAGCTAGGCTTTGAGACTTACGGCCTTTGCATTATTGTAAGCTTTAATTTGCACATATTGAATTAATATTGGGAGCATTTTTCTTGCTTTTATTCATGTACAAGGTTTTACACACTTCTATTTTGGGAAAAAAAACTTAATATCAATGCTTGCGCTATAAGGAAACTTACTGGAAATATTTCATCAAATGTTGTGCGTTCCATGGCCTCTTGACTTCTCGTCCATCTGGGTAGGTCAACCTGTACGCTACCGAACCGGCTATTTGAGAGACCCTATAAGGACCTTACAAGCATTATTGGGCTTTGAACTGTCCGCCAAAACCCTCAGGTTGCTGCATATAATGATTCAGAACTACCAAACTCAAAAAATAAATTTGATAGTAGCGGACTTAAATAACAAAACTGAATGTTTCATTACAATTTAGCCTTAAGTTTCATGGAAGCCTTTGACTACAAGTCTAGCCTTGTACCTTGATTTACTACCTAAACACCTATTTGCTCCCAAATACTTTAACTACATGATTAGGCTTAACAAGAACCCAAGTTTTGATGTTCACCGGGGCATGATACTGTTCTGTCATAGCCTAATGCCATTTTGAATCTTGCAAGGCAGTAGAAATAGTTGAAGGCTCTGTAGAGTTGGCTAAGCTAGTTGTGATATAGGCCTTAGGTTTAAATATACCTGCTGTTGATATGGTGAAGATTGAGATTCAGACATATCAAGTTGAATGATAGGAGAAATAGAGGAGTCAGAAGAAGAAGGAGAGGAAGGAGAGCGACACTATGAATAGATGAAGGACATGAGTGAGCAACTGAAGAAAAATCAACTCCTGATTCAAAAGGAAAGCAAGACTCATCAAATGAAACATGATTACTAATATAGATCCTCCCTGAAGAATGAAGGGACAGATAACCTTTGTGAAGTGAGCTATAACTAGGAAATATACATCTACCAGGTCTGTACTCAAGTTTATGATGATTGTATGGTCTCAAATAAGGAAAGCAAGCACATCTAAACACTTTTATGACTGAATAATCAGGTTTCTTATTGCATAACCGTTTAAATAGGGATTTGTTTTCTAAAATAGATGTAGGAAGTCTATTAATAAATTAGGTGTCAGTATGATAGACATTCCACCAAAATTTTAATGATAAGTGTGCTTGTGGTAAGAGAGTAAGGCATGTTTCAACTGTATGTCTGTTTACACTCAATTATTCCATTTTGGTGGCGAATATATATGGATGAAGATGACTAAATTAGATTCCCTGATCTGTAAGGTAAGAAACAAATAATCTAAACCCTCCCTCCCAATCCGTTTAAAGACATTCGATCTTTCTATTGTCACTGCTTTCAATCATGTGTTAAAATTTAGTAAAGGTTTGTAGGGCTTTAGATTTAGTGGTGAGGCGAAATATCCAAGTGAACCTAGGAAAATCATCTAAGATGGATAGGTAATTTTAATAGCCTTCAGAAGATAGTAAAGGAGCTGGTTCCATAAATCAACATGCAATAACTCTAATGGTTGTGTGGTGGTAGAGTCTATAGAGGGAAAATGCTACATATGGCCTTCATCAAATTGACAGGGATTATAGAATTCAAGTTTGATATCCCTATTCATATCAAATGCAGAATTGAGTTGCTTCATAATTTGTTTAAGAGCATGAACAGTAAGGTGACCAATCCTCTTATGTAAAAGATTGTAATCAACAAATTTTGAATAAGAAGCAAACAAGGCCTTTGAGGCTTCGTTATTGAATTGAACATTGTTTGCATTTGATAACCTCTTGTTAGAATGCATAATATTAGAAATTCTTAAATGATTCAGCATTGACACTGGATAAGGACTGACACTTGAAACAGACTTTGAGGTGACACAAAAATATTGGATCTGGTATTATTATAAGCTACAACATTAGAAACTGCAGCAAGACTACCTTCAACTTGATATAATCCTCCTCTAGCAATTCTCTTTAGCAAAATGATCCCTCCTCTGTTCTTGGTCTTAATAAAACAAAAAGTTTCATGAAACTCAATGAGAACATCATTGTCAGCAAGGAGTTTGGAAACACTTAAAAAGATTTTTGGTGATAGCTGGAACATGTAAAATATTATGAGGTAAATAGGTGTTGTAGATATTGTATTCAGTATTGCACAGCCAACATGTTGTATATCCAAGCCCATACCATGCTAAAAGGATGCCTTACAATTATGCCTCTTTCATGTTCGGCCTTCAATAGATTTAATAATTCAGCCCAAATCCAATCATCTTTGATTTATTTTGCAATTGCCTTTGCCCGCGTAGCCATTAAATTATTCCTTTAGCATTTTAGCCTTCTCGGTAATAATTCTTTATTTCTCTTCCATTCCCATTCTTTTGTGCAAATTTAACTCCAATCTTTGATTGATTGTCCTATTCAATAAAATAAAATTAATTACCTAAAAATATAAATAAAATTGACTAACTAATATATGATTAGAGGAGAAATATATTACTATATTATGCCTATTTAAAAATATAAATAAAATTGACTGACTAATGTATGATTATAGGGGAAATATATCAATATATTATGCCCATCAAAATCTATTCCCAATATTACCAAATCCAGCGAGATTTACATCGTTGAAGCTTCTCTGATTAGCGCTATTAAACATATTGTAATTTTGTCTTCTTTGAGCAAAATTAACTGACATATTATATAACATCTCATTTTTGTATATTTCCTTGACTCATCTCCATCCTCGTTTCATGACTAAGCAATTAAGGAAAATCCTTGTTCAGCAGTAAGAGTATCCTTTTCCAGCCTAGCAAGTATGTTACAGCTGACTCATCGCTTTCATCTAAGCCAGTGAGTAATTGCATAATGAAGTCAGTAGAAGCAAGAAGATTACCACCAATGGCTAGGTTGTATGCAATTTTCTTCATCTTTTTGAAATAGTCACTAATCGATAGAAATCTCTCTGTCTTTTTTTTTTTTTTTGGTAGTTTAAATCTGCATTTTCAGAGGCATGTAGCGAGCCTTTGACTGTGACATGAACATCTCTGCAAGTTTTTCCCAAAGCTCAAGTGAAGTATCACAATCAACCACGATGATAAGTACATTATCAACAATGGGAGATAACATCCAGCTCTATAGAAGTATATCAGTCTTCTTCTAGTCAACATAGTTAGGATTCTCACGTCGGCTTCAACTTTGAGCCTCAGATTTGCATAAATCACTACCAATTTCATCAAGAAAACGATCCAGACACTGAGAATCTCCATTAATAAAGCCTTCAAGGCTATTGGTAATGATCGAATCATGGACTTGAGCTCTCCACACAAGATAATTTGTTCTGCCGAGTTCAACAGGCTGAACAAATGAGAAAGAAATTGAAGACGCTGCTGAATAACTTGAATTGGCCATGTTTGATGGCTCTGATACAATATTAAAGTTGTAAATTGGCATTTGGAAACAAAGAAAATCAAAGAGAAAAAGAAATAGAAAGTTCCAGATTGCATGTTTATTTGTTGCTGTATCACACAGTCAGCAACATTTAAGCTCAATTCATAGCAACTGTGCTTCACTAACAACTAACTAAAAAATAACAAAATAGATCTAGTGCAGCTTATCATTAGTTGCCACATGGCAAGCTTGCAGTTACAACAAATGAGCATGCTCAATATTCTACTTGACACCTCAGCTCAATGCTGCAGACTGAGTGACACATCAGCTGAGCTTCACACATCAGCCTACTGCTGTATCCTTAACAATATTCAACTCATGGTGGTTAGATCCCCGCGTAGCTAACACGAGCTTCTTGAGGTAGAATATTGTATTTATACCAAGATCTTCAAAGTTTTGGCAGTTTTGGCATCATTTAAGGAACGCTTCAGAGTTTTGCGGTCATTATAAAATTTTATCTGCAATGAAAAGAACTTCTTCACAAGATGAATTGACGATACGTGACAAGTGAAGTAGAAATTGTAGGTGATATATGACAATGCAGTGTTTTGGGCGATGTATAAATGAATTGGATTAGTTCTAATTTTTTAATGCTTTCTTTTTCAAGTTCTTTTGGTGTGCGTTCATTTATAACACTAAACGATTAAGATTTTGTTAACAGTTTATGCTTATCTAATAAATATTAATAAAAAATTTTCTAAAAATCGAAACAAACATTAGATCATCACTAATCCAACTATCGTACAAATTTAGAATCGTTACGTTTATATATACATTTATATCAATTCATATATTACATATGCAAATTTACTGTATTTTATTTATTAGAAATAGAAATACTAGCATTTAAATAAAAAGAGTTCATGTGTAATGCACCTTACTAAAGAACTTATTCAGTCTTAGTTGAGTTTTGTGCTCGCTTTTTCAATAGTGTGATTGCTAGTTATTAGTTAATAAAATAATATATAATTAAACATTAAACATACAATGCTATAAAATTAAACCAAACTCCAACTGTTCTAGAAGTACGAACCAAATACGAACTTAATTTTAATTTGTTTGGTTAGGCTCAATTTATTTTTTGTTTGGTTTTTCATTGTATTTTTTATTACTGATTCGTACTTTGCTCAAGAGACAAAAGGAATCGACCTGAACCCTAAAACGTTTAGTTTAAAAAACTTTTCAAATATAGACAAAAGTTAATTCAAGTTAATTTGATTTAATCCAAAATACCCAACCCGATTAGTTTAAAAATTTAAAATCGAATTTTAATTCAATTTGTTTGGGCTTGGTTTATGTTTAGTTTTGTTCAATTTTTCATTGTGCTTTTTATTAGTTTGACTCTTTTCTTAAGAATCAAACGAATTTATTCCGTTTGATTTGGAAAATTTAAAACTTAAAATAAACTGATTCTGTTTGATTTGAAAATTTTGATACCTAACATAAACTAAATTCAATTCCGTTCGATTTCTTTTTATTCAACTTTTTTCAATTCCACCTCCTCGGCACGACTAAAGATCATAATAAAATCAGCACAACTTAATTCAATTCAGTAGTAAATCCAAATTCAAAGAATCTTAGAATTTGGTTTTTGTCCTAATAAATTTAGTGGAGTCAAAATAAAGAATCCCTATGTAAGGACCAATTTATCCATCCTCACCCTGTTTCTATTTACTTATTTTATAGTAAATATTTATATACAATTGTGATGATATAAAAATTAAAATGTCTCAAATAAAACTATCACTAACATATTTTAAAGTATTTAAATTATTAAAAGGAGAAAAACATCTCCAACATATTAGAACAATGTCTTGAATCATAGAAAAAAAAATATTTGAATAAATAATAACAAAAAATTATGCAATAAATAATAACAAAAAATTATGCATACTTATATTTAAGGGAATTGCGGTGAGGAAGAGGTGGGGAATACAAAATCCTCGTCCCATTATAAATGTGAGGTTATTTATTTTATTTTCACTTCATCTCCCAAAGATTCATCAATGTTTATCTTATTTAGAATGAACTTATTTAGAATAAGACTCCTGGATCTTTTGAAAAAAAAAAAAAAAAATAGGCCCATAGAACTCTATAACCATTGAAGATTTTACCATTTCTACACACTCTAAAACCAACCAAACTTATTCGTGGTGATTTCTTTTTCTTTTTAGTTGGAGGGACATAACATAAGTTTTTCTGTTCATAACATAGATGACCCAATAAATTTTTTTTTATTAAAAACAGAGAAAACAGAACATATTTGTTGTTGATAGGAAAATTTATCATTTGTACTACCTCAAGCGATGAGAAGCATTAGGTGAGAAATGAGAACTCCTCGAAGGTGGGAAAGAAGGCTACCAAATAAGTACTAAGAATCTCTCCAGAGAGGAAATGAGAAATTTTAGATCGAGGTTACGATTTAGTCAAAATCACTAAGCAGCAAGACGAAATTATACCAATGAGATTATCAATAGAAGAAATTGGTGGAGTCACAATTAAGGTAGCTGAAGAAGTTGACCACAAAACTAAGTGCATAAGAGTAGGGCACGATTTTCATTCCTAAAAAATATGCTCCACTCACTTCTCAAAAGTTATTTTAGAGGAAAAAAAGAGTGAAAATTTTGAAAATTCTAAATAAACAAAAACTCTTCATTCAACTTAAACAAAAAGTTGTTACAGACTTAAGCATCGGAATACCTCCATCTATTATATCCGTTATATCTGGTTCAACATGAACGGAAAAGAAACACGTATCAACATCTGCCATTCATAATAAGCTTTTTCGTTTTATTCGTCTTGTCTTCTTCTTTCAGTTTTTTTCTTTTGTTCCCTTTTTTGTTTATTACTTTCCAACACTTGAGGTGGGCTTTGGATTTGGGCTCTATAGTAGAATAAATAGACCTATTGCATCATTCCGTTTCTTGCTACATCCCCTTGTACCGAATTTACTATTACATGTTAATTTAAACCTCAATATGATTTTAAAATTAGCCTCATTCCTTCTTGTCCAACTAAGAATCCTTTTTACAACTTTATGTATTTTATTACATAAAGCTTGAAATCTTAACGAAAGAAGAGAAAAAGTTTATTCTTTTTTTTTTTCACCCTTTTTAAATCAAACTATAGAATTTTATTAGAAAAATAGAGTAAAATTAAAAAGTTATGTGTTTGGGTAATATCGGGCAAGTCTTCTCGAGGCCCTTTCAGCTCGAATAAAATACCTCGAGGTCAACCCAGCTCGAGCAGGAGTCCCGACCACTGGCACGAAGACGATCTCACTAGACATCAAAACTGGTCAAGGTCGAAAAATTCAGAGCCATCCGAGCTCCGAGCTCTCTTGCCTGCTCGAGATCGTCTCTCCCGGTCAAAGCTGTTCAAGGTCGAGGAATTCAGAGCCATCAGAGCTCCGAGCTCTCTTGCCTGCTCGAGGTCGTCTCTCCAGTCAAAGTCGGTCAAGGTCGAGACCGAGCACTCCTTTCCTGCCGCAGAAGTCCACGAGCACAATCGGACAAGACCCGGCCAGGCGACCGACCCACTTTCTCCGAATCTCGCACACCTTTAGATGTCCGATCGGGGCCCCACATGGTATGGTGGTGGTACTCGCTGTCGATGGTCGAGCACATGCCCCACTGGCGTCATCATTCCTAGCGCACATGCCCGACATGGTGATCTGGCCACGTGAATCGAGTTAAGGAGACAACCGCACATCCCCAGGGAATATTACGTCAATCCCGGCTGTCAGAGGGACCCAGACACCACTGACGCGGGAATGGATGCTCTTGGAGAGAAAGAGCGGGAAAAATTGAGTATAAAAGGAAATGAAAGGGTACGTTACGGGGGTTGAAAAAATTGATTCACAAGGGTTCTGAAAAGAGACACAGGTTCTTCCTATCTCTACTTCCCTTATCTTGATTTTCTGAGAAAACCAAAATTTATTCAAAAGGGAAGGCAAAGAATATCCCTTTCACCTTTTCGATCTCTCTGACTGAGGGAGATACCAAAAATAACAACCCGATTACTAACTTGAGCATCGAAGGGTTTTCGCCGGAACACGCCCGGCAACCCCTGACCCTGTTTTCTGTGAGTATAGGTCTGAGAGATCCCCGTTCTGGAAAAGACAGTGGAATAGGACGAAGGAGACAGTCCTGCTCGAGATCGAGTTATTTGTGAGCAGAAGGATCGAGGCACTGTTTGAAGGCACGCAGGAAAACTGTATCAACACTCTAGCTATTTGCGAGCAGAAGGGTCGAGGCACTGTTTGAAGGCACGCGGGAAAAACTGCATCAATATCTTTTGGCGTCGTCTGTGGGGATCGGCACAAAAAGCCTGATTTCCTAATACGTTCAAGATACACAACGCAACGATGAGGGAAACAACCAAGAGGAGTAAGTCCGAAGATATCGGTAACCTTGAGAGAAGTGGCCAATGAGACCCAGAATAGAGAGATTCAGGAAAGAATGGATCGGATGGAAAAACAGATGGAGACTCTGACCTCCCTACTGCAAGAACTCAGAGAGGGACAGAGAAAAGCATGTAATGATGTCCCTGAGTCCAGCCGTGGGAACACTCCCGTTCGGGAAAATGTGGGAGATGAAGCCCAAAGACGTAGGGCACCAAATACTGCAGTGAGGGAAGAAACGAATATGGAGGAAAGAGGGTCTCGTCAGCATTTGCAGGATACAGCCCCAACCTCTCGTGCGGAGGAGTTGGAGGGGGAGGTGCGAAGATTGGCACAAGTTGTGGAGGACCTCCGGGGAAACGGAAAAAGCCCAAGTTGGAGAATAATGCTGGATAATGAATCTCCACTCTCCGCGGAGAACATGAGCGTCACGGATACATATAGAGAGGTTCAACGACATGACAGGGGTGCAAGGTCTGTCAGCAGCACAGAGGTGCATGGCCTTCCGCTCACTCTTGAGGGAAGGGCAAGAGAATGGTACCGCAGGCTCCCACGGGGATGCATCTTGAGCTTTGAACAGATGTGTAGGGAGTTCGCGGAGCAATTTCGGGGCGCGGTGACCCCTGAGGATGACATGATGGAGCTGTCAGAAGTAAGGCAGAGGGAGGGAGAGTCCCTCCGGAATTTTTCAAAAGATACCATAGATCGGTTCTAGATCTTGACGCATTTAACCATCCCCAAGCCTTGAGAGGATTGAAGGATGGGATCCGGATGGGGAGACCATGGTATAATCTACGGAATCCTTCGATCCGTTCATATTCGAACGCATATGAGCAAGTAAAACTGGATATGATAATTGAAGAGGAGAAGGTTGTAAAGCTGAGAAGTTAGCAGGTTAATGGAGCAAGGAGGAAGGAGAAAGAGGGTACACTCTCCCCTTGCTGCGGTACTTAGACCAAGAGGAGGCTGATTATGTCCTCCGAGAGATACACGAGGGAATCTGTGGAAATCACTCTGGCGCGAGGTCCTTGGCTTTCAAGGCCTTGAGGCAAGGATACTTTTGGCCTCGCATGCATCAAGATGCTCAGGAGAAAACAAGAAGCTGCAAGAGTTGCCAAAGCTTTGCCAACTACCTAACCCAGCCTCCAGAGAACCTCACAATGATGAACTCGCCATGGCCGTTTGCCCAATGGGGAATTGATTTGATCGGGCCACTGCCGAAGGGGAAAGCGTCCGCCACCCATGCCATAGTCGCAATTGATTATTTCACCAAATGGGTCGAAGTGGGAGCCTTGAGCAGCATCACGAAAGGTAAAACCACTGACTTCATTTGGAAGTATGTGATTTGCAGGTATGGGATTCCTCATGCATTGGTCACAGACAATGGGAGACAGTTTGACAACGGTAAATTCAGAGATTTCTGCTGAAACCTGGGGATAGAGTTGAAATTTTGTTCTCCCTCACACCCGCAGGCAAATGGACAAGTAGAGGCTGCGAATAAAACCATAAAACGCCTCCTGAAGACAAGACTAGACGAGCAAAAGGGAGCCTAGGTGGACGAGCTGCCTGGTGTCTTGTGGGCTTACAGAATGACTCACAAAATGGCCACTGGAGAGACCCCATTGTCCTTGGCGTTTGGGCACGAAGCAGTAATTCCCGCTAAAATAGGAATGGTGACACATCGAACGGAAAACTTCAATGAGGAGCAAAACAACAAGCAGATGTGTGCAGGTCTGGATTTGCTGTAAGAGAAGAGAGAAAGGGTCGCTGCTAAGATCGCAGAATATCAACAGAGAGTTGCTCGTTATTACAACCAAAATGTACACATTCGCCCGTTCCAGGTGAGTGATTGGGTGCTGAGGAAAGTCAACCAGAGTACGAAGGACCCGAGACAAGGTGTATTGGGGCCAAACTGGGAAGGTCCTTATCGAGTCACTCGCTTAGCGGGACTCGTGAGTATACCGGCTAGCTCATCCAGACGGACGAGAGGTCAAGAGGCCGTGGAACGCACAACCCTCGATGAAGTATTTCCAAGAAGTCTCCTTGTATCGTGAAATGTTAATGTAAGATTCCCACCCAAAATGGGATGTGTAAAAGTATAAATGTATATGAGAATAAGAAAAGCATTCATAATGTAAGTTCAAGATGAAGACCGAGTACAAGAAGCTTGAGTCAATTACAGTCCGAGCAGAAGTTGGTCAATGCAGCCCGAGCAAGAAGCTTAGGTCAATTACGAGCCCGAGCAAAGTTCAAGAAGAGCTCCTGGCCGACGTCCCAAAGCCTAAGTCTTAGGCGGGACGGTGCCAAGCTCGGGTCAATTGCAGCCCGAGCGGGAGTAACACCGTAAGAAGCTTGGGTCAATTGCAGCCCGAGCGGGAGTAACACAGAAGAAGCTTGGGTCAATTGCAGGCCCGAGCAAAAGCTCAAGAAGATCTACTTGGCCAAAAGTTC
This sequence comes from Murraya koenigii, assembly GCA_025617385.1. Lineage (NCBI taxonomy): Eukaryota > Viridiplantae > Streptophyta > Magnoliopsida > Sapindales > Rutaceae > Murraya > Murraya koenigii. The sequence goes on along the minus strand of CM046813.1, from coordinate 4,642,505 downwards.
CAAAGTCAAGTCTTAGAGCGGACGGTGCCAAGCTTGGGTCAATTCCAGGCCCGAACAGGAGTAACACCAGAAGAAGCCTGGGTCAATTGCAGGCCCGGGCAGACCTTCAAGAAGAACTCCTCGACCAAAAGTCCCAAAGCTTAAGTCTTAAAGCGGACGATGCCAAGCTTGGGTCAATTACAGTCCGAGTAGAGTAACACAAGCAGAAGCTTGGGTCAATTGCAGCCCGAGCGAAGTTCTAGAAGAACTCCTCGCCAAAGTCCCAAAGCCTAAGTCTTAGAGTGGACGATGCCAAGCTTGGGTCAATCAGAGTCCGGCAGGCGAGTAACATGCAAGAAGCTTGGGTCAATCTGCAGCCCGAGCAGAAGTTCAGAAGAGCTCATCGGCCGAAGTCCCAAAGCCTAAGTCTTAAGCGCGACGTGCCAAGCTCAGGTCAATTGCAGGCCCGAGCGTAAGCTCGAAGAGCTCCTTGGCCAAAATTCTCAAAGCCTAAGCCTTAGGCGGGACTGCGCCGAGATCGAGTCAATTGCAGCCCGGAAGGAGTAAAACAAGAAGACGCTTGGGTCAATTGCAGGCCCGAGCAGAAGTTCAAGAAGAACTCCTTGGCCAGAAGTCCCAAAGCCTAAGTCTTAGGCGGCCACGTGCCAAGCTTGGGTCAATCGCAGCCCGAGCGGAGTAACACGAAGCTTGGGTCAATTGCAGCCCAAGCGAGGTTCAAGACGAACTCCTCGGCCAAAAGTCCCAAAGCCTAAGTCTTAAGCGGACGTGCCAAGCTCGGTCAATCGCAGTCGGCAGTCAAATAAGAAGACGCTGGTCAATGCAGCCCGGCAAGAAGTTCCGAAGAACTCCTTGGCCGAAGTCCCAAAGCCTAAGTCTTAGGCGGGACGGTGCCAAGCTTTGGTCAATTGCAGGCCCGAGCAGAAGTTCAAGAAGAACTCATCTGCCAAAAGTCCCAAAGCCTAAGTCTTAGGCGGACCGTGCAGCTTGGTCAATGCAGCCTGCAGGGTAACACCGTAAGCTTGGTCAATGCAGCCCGAGCAGGAGTAACACCGTAAGAAGCTTGGGTCAATTGCAGCCCGAGCGGGAGTAACACAAGAAGAAGCTTGGGTCAATTGCAAGCCCGAGCAGAAGCTCAAGCAGATCTCCTTGGCCAAAAGTCCCAAAGCCTAAGCCCTAGGTGGGACGGTGTCTAGCAGGAGTCAATTGTAGGCTCAAGCAAGAAAAGTGTGAGGAGGTTGCATAATTTAAACTCGAGCCATGATCGAACTCGAAGAAAATAAGCTCATAAAATAAAGGTCACAGACCATGAGAAAATGTTGAACCAAGTAAACCGAGCTCACAAGACAAACGCAAGGCTTTCAGCTCAAATTGAAGTAAAGCTTTACTACGCAAGAGTTAAAGTGATGATACAAACAATATTACACTTGGTCAGAAAACAAAAGAAGAGCCCAACACTTATAAATAATTCCTCTTAACCAAGCACGAAGATAATCTCATGTAAACAAGCTTGCACATATAATTGTTGCTCAAACGCATTTTCTTTTATTTATTGAATGATTACAAGTATAGGAAATGTAAAAAAAAAAAACAAAAGAAACAAAAAAAACGAAGAAAGAGAGTCCAAATTATGCAGCAGGAGTGACGCCGCCAGCAGCAGCAGGAGGAAGGCCAACATCAGCAGGAGGAACGTTGTCAGTAGCAGTAGGTGGAAGGCCAGCATCAGCAGGAGGAGCAGTAGGAGGGACATCAGCTGGAGCGTCAGCAGGAGGGGCATCGGCAGAAGAGGAAGCGAGCTCTCTGACAACGGTTTGGGGCTCGGACGGAGTAGCTTCATGAGTGCTCATGTATTCAGCTATATACCCTTCAACCTTAGACATGTCTACTCGGGTATGCCTTACCAAAAGCATACATAAGGCAGTCATAGCTGGAGTCCGCCCCATTGTTGTACTCAGTGGCAAGCTGAACCTTTAAAGAGTCAATTTGCCCTCGAAGACGAGCCGTTCCCCACGAGCTCCTCGTAGTAAGATTTCTGAGTGTCCAGATCCTTTCGAGCATCACCCAATTCATCGCGGTGTCGCCCAAATCCTCCGAGTCGAGAGGCCTTGAGTCACCCATCGCTATCCTCTCCACAAACTCCGAGTTCTCGTCCGTAAGCTTTTGATTTTCCTCCTTCACCGCCCATAACCGCTCCAAGCTCGAACCTCTGCTTGAAGTTCTTCCCGGAGTTCCGAGATGAAGCCTTGAGAATGGTCGCAGCCGCTAAAGCTTGAGAGGAGAGTCACCGGAAAGTACCGAACGTACTCATCGAATTAAAGGATTCCAGCTCATCCAAGAATCTGCCGCCCAACTCTTCGTCAGATGTCCTCAAGTAAGGCTCGATGCGCCAAGCCGACTTTGCTCCCACACATTGTCTGGCTCGAGGGCGAGCTGGAGCAACGGTCCTCGGCCATCTGCGTGGAGGACCTTCCTCCGCCGCACGGTCTCGCTGAGCGTAAGAGGTAGCTCGAGTGGATGGAGGTGGAGCACCCACTTCGCTCGTGGCCTCTTTGAGGTGCTCGCACCTTCGGTCGTCCCCACGCGCCGATGTAACATCTCACGCATCCCGCCGCTCATATCTTCACTTGGCACTAAACCGGATTCCAAAAGTTTTGGGTGTCGCAGCCTCCGCACGAGCTCGCGTTAGTAAGAGCAGCCGCACACGTGCTCAAGCTCTCCCCAATCGATAAGAGGCACCCCGTGAGACCGCAAAACGACCAAAGCAAAATAATGAGAACAGACGCGAGCAGGAAAACTAAAAGCAAAATCCACAAGAATGATAAACGACCGGAGTGCAAAATGCCGAGGAACCTGGAGGGACCCTCGCCGAGAGGTGCAGCTCGCCCCACTCTCCCCAACGAAGAAGAATTTGCTCTTCCAGCTGCCACCGGAGGTTAGGAGATCGTGATGGGCTTTTACCCTTCGAGCTGGAGGTAAGTAATACCAACCAAGCATCCTTCGGCTGCACTTCAACCGGTAAAGGTGTCTCGATTGCCCCACCGAGGGCTCACCCGCATCACAGCGCTTCCACAACACAAAGAGTCCGAAAGGACCCTCCACCCATTCGGGTTCAATCGCCTGAGCCAAACGAAACTGACAAAACCCGGCAAAGTAAGGTCTGAGAGGCACCGACCTCCATTTAAAGCACTCCAAGTGAAGGTCGATATCCTTGGGGACTGCTCGGGATCTCACCCTGCCCTAAGAACCTTAAATCCACATTTTCGTGTACGTGGTAAGTCCGCCTAAGCCTATCTAAGTCCGAGGGGTGGTTTCACATTTCATGTGGTCAATGGGGTATTCCCCACGCCGCACCTTTGATCGGCCCTTGCCCTCGACGCTACTGGGTCTCGGACGCGGTAATTCCTCTCTGACTAGAATCCCTCACGGGATTATACTAAGGGTCAGGCCTCACTAGAAGAGGACTGAATCCTCCAACAACATCCTACGGCCTGCTGGGGATGACATTTTTCCTTTTTCCTAAGGGTATAAACTAACTGAGTTCAATAGGGAAGAAACAGTAGCTGGCAGGAAATGGAAGAGTGGCTTATACCTGAACGCGAAAGGAAGTGTGGTTGGCCGGAAATCACCTTGACAGAAAGAAGAAGACGAGTAAATGGAGGAGAGCAGATTAATTTTTGAATTTGAACGAAAGTAAGCAAACAGAGGGAACAGTGAAGAAGTTGGGGGATTTTAAAGAGGAGGACGCTTCTCTTCGACTAGTAGCGTGAGTTTCGAGGGACACGACCTTTCGGGTAACGTCCCTTCGAATTTTAAATGCACGGCTGGAATCAACCCACGTGTCCCGCCTTAAATGCAAAATGATTGAAGTGGAGACAACCGCGAAACGTGGGAAGCGTAAAGGTCACGACTCGCCCATCATTAATGAGTTTCAGCCTTATCTCGCTTCACTCAAAAGACTAGAAACCGGGGACCGGTGTTCGGGTAATATCGGACAGGTCTTCTCGAGGCCCTTTCACTCGAATAAAATACCTCGAGGTCAACCCAGCTCGAGCAGGAGTCCCGACCATCGGCACGAAGACGATCTCACTAGACGTCAAAACTGGTCAAGGTCGAGGAATTCAGAGCCATCCGAGCTCCGAGCTCTCTCGCTCGCCGAGATCGCCTCTCCCGCCAAAGTTGGTCAAGGTCGAGGAATTCGGAGCCATCCGAGCTCCGAACTCTCTTGACTCGCCGAGGTCGCCTCTCCGTGTCAAAGCCGGTCAAGGTCGAGAACTGAGCACTCCTTTCCTGCTCGCAGAGAAGTCCACGAGCACAACTAGACAAGACCCAGCCCAGAGCAGCCCGACCCACTTTCTCCGAATCCTTGCACACCTTTAGATGTCTGATCAAGGCCCCACATGGTATGGTGGTGGCATCGCTGTCGATGGTCACGACATGCCCCCACTGCGTCATCATTCCTAGCGCACATGCCCGACATGGTGATCCGCCACGTGAACCGAAAGTTAAGGAGACAACCGCACATCCCTGTGGAATATTACGCTAATCCCTACCGCCGAGGGACCCGGACACCACCGACGCGGAATGGATGCTCTTGGAGAGAAAGAGCGGGAAAAATGGAGTATAAAAGGAAATGAACGGGTACGTTACGGAGGTTGAAAAAATTGATTCACAAGGGTTCTGAAAAGAGACACAGGTTCTTCCTATCTCTACTTCCCTTATCTTGATTTTCTGAGAAAACCAAAATTTATTCAAAAGGGAGGGCAAAGAATATCCCTTTCACCTTTCCGATCTCTCTGACTGAGGGAGATACCAAAAATAACAACCCGATTACTAACTTGAGCATCGAAGGGTTTTCGCCGGAACACGCCCGGCAACCCCTGACCCTGTTTTCTGTGAGTATAGGTCTGAGAGATCCCCGTTCTGGAAAAGACAGTGGAATAGGACGAAGGAGACAGTCCTGCTCGAGATCGAGCTATTTGCGAGCAGAAGGATTGAGGCACTGTTTGAAGGCACGCGGAAAAACTGTATCAACACTCTAGCTATTTACGAGCAGAAGGGTCGAGGCACTGTTTGAAGGCACGCGGGAAAAATTGCATCAATATTATGTAAACAAAATAAGTGATTACAAAAACCTGTAATTACGAAAACCTCAATAATGTCTAACAGCGATGTCTGAATGTAAGATAGAGGGTCATCAAACCAAGTAAATTAAAGACAAGACAATCTACGTTAATTATTTTTTTCTCTCTTCCTTTAATAATTTTGATTGTGGGAGTCAGGCCTATCTCTCGCTTTCAAATTTCTCCAAATCAATCATGATTGAGAAGGGGAGAGAAGGAGAGAGCTATTAACAAAAAAAGTTTAAGAGGGCTATTAACAAACAAAGTTTATCTGGAGAGATGATGGTAATATTAAAATAGAGTAAAGTAGTTCAATTTTCTTAGTTATTCTTAAAAGTAGTTCAATTTATAAAATTATTTATGAGGTATAATAAGAAACAGAATGGTTTACGGAAATTCAAGGGCTGCCAGCAGCACCACTCATATTGTTTTTGGGCTATTTAGGTAGCCCATTGGTTTAGTTAGTCGCAAGACAAAAAACATTTGAGTAAATAGTGTCAAAACATTAATTTGAAGGTATAACTATGATAAAAACGAGTACATTTAATTCGCACAAACAAGCCCGACGGTTACTATGCAGGTGGTGGGTCCTTGGTACGTAGTTGACACGAACCTTTGAGGTAGAAGTTTATTTGATCTTAATTAAGATCTTCAAATATTTGCCGTGCTATAGCTCTTAAGACTAAATTAAGATCTTCAAATATTTGCCTTGCTGTAGCTCTTAAGACTAATTTGGATCTCTATTTAACTTCTTCAAAGTTCACCACAACTACTTTAATAAAACTAGTATACAATAAACTTTCAGTATTAACGAATAATTATTAACAGCCACCAGGCCTTTGCCTTGGTGGTTAAATCTGTTACCCTAAAGGCTTGGTGATTAGGGTCACTGTCCTCTAAATTAGAGTGCAGTAATTCGAACCCTCACAAATATATTATGGAGGTATTTCCTTTCCTCAATCATTAAGTAAAGGAAATATGCTTCCTTACACAAGTATAAGGAGTAAACATCTCTCGAATATTAGTAAGGATTTAAATCTAGACAATGTCTCATATGAATTAATGTAAACTAGTTATAGTCATAATCTGATTTATAAATATCAGTTATAGTCTCATATAATATGAGTGTAATCTCGAAAATAGTACCATGTATAAAAAAAAAAGTACTAACATACAAAATACAACTCCAACAAGACATCTAGTTGACAAAAAATAAAAATAAAAATAAAAATAATAAACTAATGTCCCAACACCATCATATTGTCAAAACTCAAAACCTCTGGTCAATATGTTGACCGATTTAACTATAATTTCTTACTGAAATTAAAAAAAAAAAAAGTAAGCATAAAACTGATCTTTGATCAGATGATAGGTTTTAAATAGCTATTCGACCCCTCATAAAAGTATTATAAGAGAATTTAGTCATTTATCAGCTGTAACAACTAAGTTGAGGTAATATTCTTCCTCGCTAAATGTGAGAAGAGTGAAAGCGCACCCTTAAATATTAGTGAAGGTTCAAATCTAAGTAATACCCCATATAAATGAATGTATACTAGTTTTAGTAATAATCTGATTTGTAAAAATATCAGTTAGAATCTCATGTCATATGAGTTGTACTCTTGATCAATAGTCTCATGTATATATAAAAAAAATAAAAAATGAAAAGAACATATAATAATTACTAACATATTATTTGCATTTTATTAATTTGATTTCTTTTATGTATTTATATTAAAATAATTGATATGATGAAGAAGATTTATGATAAATGGTAGGTATAAATAAAAAAATTCATAATAATAGTGATGTCCTTAACTTTATTAATTTTATTTTCTAAGGATAATTTTATATTTATATAATATATTTAAGAATTTTTATTGAATTATATTAAATATAAAACTGATTTTCAAAATCAGATATATTTTTTAAAAGAATCAGGTTATTTGAACCCACCTAAGTACTCTTTAAATCCATTTGCTTATTATAACCACTATTAAAATTTAAAAATTTAATTTATACTCTACACACCCACTTATTATACTAAAACAAACTTTTAAAATCAAGTTCCTATGTCAATAATAATTTTTAAATAAACTCATTACAGTTATTTACAAACCCTTTAATCAAGAAAGTAATTTATAAGATCCATTCATGCCGAGTAGAAAAATGGACATTCATAGGGATAAGGTTAATTATACCCTTCCATAGCTTTGCTATAATTTTCTTTTATTTAAATAAAATTTCCTCACTTCGTCGAGTATCATATAAGATTACCTAAAAAAATAAAAAATAAAAAGAGTATTTGTCTCTATATAATCGTTTCTTGCAATGCTAAATGATGTCAAATTGAGCTCGTTTGTGGTTTGCCATTTTCATACGATAACTAAGCAAAAGTGGAATAATTCGACTAGATAAAAAAATATTTAAGAAATCGACAATCTTGACTAAAAAATAAAATCTTTTAATTTCGACTTGAGCATAAGATAATAGCGTTTTTTTTTTTTTAATCTTTAGGACTAATGAAAATATAAATGAATCAAATACAAAAATAATAATAATAATAATAATAAATAACACATGAAATTCATAACATTAAAGAGTTTATTTCTTGTCCACTTCAATTTTTTAAACGCAACTCTTTTTCAAAATATGCATGTAATGATTTGAGACTAAAAATAAATTAATGACCAATATATTTATAGAATTTATGTTTTATATATTTTAAACATTTGAAATGCTTTATCTTCCATAGCATTAAATTCAAAAAGTATGTACATCAATTTTATGCCTCTAAACAATATTTACATTAATTTTTAGGCTTCCACACACATGTTCATAACGTTTGTTAGTATTTTCTTAATATACGTAATAACTTTTGAAATTTATACATAAATCTTGGTCAAAGGAATGATACACGTATCAAGGAGACACAATTAATTAAAATATAACTCTTTTTAAATTAATAAATATTCAGTTATTGATAAATAAACAACATCAGTAAAAAAACATTTTTTCTTGGTTCTAACCATATTATTTGATAAACATTTTACCGTATGTTATTATTATCAAAATTATTATTTTTAATTGCCTAGTCACCATTCCTAGTTGTTGAAGATGAAGCTCAATCTGTGATTTTTGGTTAGAAACGACAAGTCGGTTCTATTCATAATTGCTGAGTGACGTGTCGTTTGCCGAGCTTCAGAGGTGCTGTATGAAGGAAATGACATGTCGGTTTCAACTGCAGCAAGTCATGTGTTTTTCACGTGACTCACTTACACAAAACGGCAAAGAAATGTCGCGTTTTGGCTAACTGAATTAATCAGTTATTGACACATGTTTTACAGCCATTGGAGAGGCTGTTAATGGTGTTGATAATGGCGGGAAATTTCTGGGTTTGTTTCCTACAAATCCCAGAAATGCAGTTGGCCAGTGACGCCCCTTTGGGGGCTGATTTCTTCGTGTATAAAAGGCCATGTAATCCGATATTGAGAGGAATCAATTCAATGACATTCCCTTGTGAGATTTGTATCTGTAACAAATTGGTTTAGTGAAAGCTTGCTCTCTTTTTCACAGTGGATGTAGGTTACCTGGTAACCGAACCACTATAAGCTTGCTGTGTTTTCTCTTCTTGATCTTGCTGGTTTTATGCTTTAATCTTCATACTTTGATTCTGTTAAATTACCATTAGTTCGTTTTACACATCTAGTTCGAATTACACTCAAGCAGAGGCATTGATCTTGAGTAATTTAGTGGCAATCTTGGGGGCAAAGATCAGCTCTGTTTTCTGGTCTTTGGTTACAACAAATTGCTATCAAAGCTTATCACTAAACTCTGGATCATAGGATGGCTGCACCAAAACTGGATGTGGAGAAATTTACTGGTGAAAATGACTTCCACCTGTGGAGACTCAAGATGAGGGCCCTGTTGGTACATCAAGGGCTGGATGAAGCACTCGCTAAAGCTTCATCATCCAAGAAGCCAAGAAAGGCATCTGATGAGGATCTTGCAGATGTTCTAGACAGAGCTCACAGTGCTATAATTCTGAGTCTTGGTGATGGTGTACTCAGAGAGGTTGGAGGGGAACAGACAGCAGCTGGGCTGTGGAAGAAACTTGAAGACTTATACACAAAGAAATCTATGGCCAAGAGATTGGCCACCAAGAAAAAGCTCTACACCTTGCAGATGGATGAGGGGTCTTCAATATCTGATCACATTGATGTCTTCAATAAGATCATTCTTGATCTGGAAGACATAAGTGTAAAGATTGAAGATGAAGACAAAGCCATGATCCTGCTGTGTTCATTACCAAACTCCTATGAACATCTGGTGGATACACTTATGTATGGGAGACAAACTCTTACCATGACAGATGTGAAGGAAGCTCTGAGTTCCAAAGCAGCAATCAATAAAGATTCAAGAGATGGAGAAGGTCTGAATGTCGGAGGAAGGCCAAATAAAAGAGTCCACAATAGAGAAAAGAAGAAAAGGTCAAAGTCTAAACCAAAGAATCTTAAGTGCTTTCATTGCCACAAGGAATGGCACTTTAAGAAAGACTGCCCTGAGAGGAAGACAAGAGACAAAGATCATAAAGGAAGAAATGGTGATGCTGCTGTTGCATCAGAATGTCAAGATTCAGATGGTTATGACTCAGCTGGTGTTCTTATAGCCACAAATGACCAAAGCAAAGGTAACTCGAGTTTTAGATTCCGGTTGTTCCTTTCTATATGTGCCCAAATAAACATCTGCTTACAAAATATGAAACCCGTGATGAATGGATTGTTGTAATGGGAAATGATGCTAACTGTAAGGTGGTGGGTAGAGGCATAATTAGGTTGAAAATGTTTGATGGCATGGTTAGAGAGTTAGGGATGTGAGGCATGTGCCCGAATCGAAAAGAAACCTCATTTCTCTTGGCATGCTTGATAATATGGGATGCATAATTAAGTTCGAATCTGGAACCTTAAAAGTGTTGAGAGGGTCTATGATCATCGATGAAAGGAGATATGAAAAATGGATTATATATCCTTCAAGGAACTGCCGTGGTTGGTGATGTTGGAGTCTCAAATCGAATCTGGACAAGACCATGTCGTGGCACTTGAGGCTTGGTCATATGAGTGAAAGGGGGCTTAGAGAACTGTCAAAACAGGGGGTCTTAGGAATAGATAAGATAGATACCTTGAAGTTCTGTGAATATTGCATCCTAGGAAAGTCTTCAAGAATTAAATTCAGTACTGGTATTCATAATTCAAAAGGAACTCTAGATTATGTCCATGCTGATCTCCGGGACCTGCATGCATGACGATCTTTGGGGAGGGCAAGGTATTTTCTATCTCTCATAGATGATTATTCAAGGTTTGTTTGGGTATATGTCTTGAAGGGAAAAGAAGATGTATTTGAACAGTTTAAAACCTGAAAACTCTTGTGGAAAACCAGACAAACAGAAAGGTTAGAAGGTTAAGAACTGATAATGGATTAAAGTTTTGTAACAAGAGATTTGATAACTTCTGTTCTGGAAATGGAATTGTGAGACATAAAACAGTGAGATATACACCCCAACAAAATGGCTTAGCTGAAAGAATGAATAGAACCTTGATTGATAAGGTGAGATGCATGCTTATTCACTCAAAGTTGTCAAAGTCTCTATGGGTTAAGGCACTTTCAACCGCTCGCTATATAAGTGAATGAAGCCCTCATCTGGTATTAACTTCAAGACACCAATTGAGCTTTGGTCTGGCAAACCAGCTGACTATTCTAATATGAAGGCTTTTGGTTGTCCTGCTTATGCATATATTAAGCAAGGCAAACTACAACCTAGAGCTTTGAAGTGCATATTTCTTGGCTATCCTGATGGGGTTAAGGGCTATAAGCTCTGGTGCACTGATCTTAAGCCTCCAAGGGCCATCATAAGCAGAGATGTTGTGTTTAATGAGTCTGAATTGTTGTTAAATTCAACTCAGTCAAAACAAACAGCTGCTGATTCAAACAATCTAGAACATAAGACTCATGTTGAGGTGGAGCTATCAAATCATGATACAAAACAGAAACAAAGAGTTGAATCAAAAGAAATGTTTGATAAGGAAACTTCTGAGCCTAAAGAAGAAACTGATGGTGTTCAAGAAGTCAGTGACTATCAGCTGGTGAAAGACAGAGAAAGAAGAGTTATAAGGCCCCCAAAGAGATATGTATATGCAGATTTGATTGCATTTGCATTAACAGCAGCACATGAGATTGAAACTGATGAACCAAAAACATATTCATAAGCTGTGAACTGTAATAAGTCTAAAGAATGGAAGAAAGCTATGGATGAGGAAATGCAATCATTGATCAAGAATCAGACCTGGAAACTGATAAAAAGACCAGATAACAGGAGAGTAGTTGGCTGCAAGTGGATTTATAAGGTTAAAGAGGGAGTACCTGGTGTTGAGCCACAAAGATATAAAGCTAGATTGGTAGCTAAAGGTTTTACTCAAAGGGAGGGCATTGATTTTACTGAAGTGTTCTCCCCAATGGTTAAACACTCTTCCTTGAGAATCTTATTGGCACTTGTTGCAGTAAAAGACATGCATCTGGAACAGATGGATGTAAAGACTGCATTCTTCCATGGTGAGTTAGATGAGATGATTGTAATGGCTCAACCTGAAGGCTATGAAGATCCAGGGAAGGCTGATCATGTTTGCCATCTGAAGAAGTCTTTGTATGGACTCAAAAAATCTCTAAGACAATGGTACTTGAGATTTGATAAGTTCATGACAGAACATGGTTTTCAGAGGAGTAACTTTGACTGCTGCGTGTATTTCAAAGACTTACATGATGAGAGCAAGATTTATCTGATGCTATATGTTGATGATATGTTGATAGCATGTCAGAATATGAGTCAGATAGAAGTGCTAAAGCAACAGTTGAGTGAAGTTTTTGAAATGAAGGATCTTGGGTCAACAAAAAGGATCCTTGGTATTGAATTGATCAGAGACAAGCAGAAAGGGACATTATGCTTAACTCAACATAAATACATCAGAAAAGTACTTGAGAAGTTTGGAATGAGAAATTCAAAACCAGTTCAGACTCCATTACCATCTCATTTCAAGCTTTCATGTCAGCATTGTCCCAAAACTGATGAGGAGAAAGCTAAAATGGACAAGATGCCATACTCCAGTGCTGTAGGATGTTTGATATATGCTATGGTTCTTACCAGGCCAGATTTAGCATATGTAGTAAGTGTGGTAAGCAGATATATATCAAATCCTGGAAAAGAACATTGGAGAGCTGTTGTTTGGATACTGAGATATCTAAATGGTTCAGCTGACTATGGTTTGATGTATGGAGCCAAAACAGAAAATGAAGTCAGAGTTTCTGGGTTTGTAGATGCTGATTATGCAGGAGACTTGGACAAAAGAATATCTCTGACAGGCTATCTGTTCACTCTGAATGATTGTACCATCAACTGGAAAGCCACATTACAAAGTGTTGTTGCTCGCTTACAACTCAAGCGAGTACATCTTGCTGCTGCAGAAGCCATCGAGGAGGCAATTTGGCTTAAAGGTCTGGTGACTGAGTTGGGGTTTGAACATAAGCATATAACAGTTTTATGTGACAGTCAAAGTGCAATTTTTTTAAGCAAGAATCAGATACGTCATGAAAGAACAAAGCACATTGACATCAAGCTTCATTTCATCAGATTGGAGGTGTCAAAAGGGGTTGTTAAGCTGCTGAAAGTACACACAGACAACAATCTTGCTGATATGCTAACAAAACTAGTGCCTGGAGCAAAGTTTGAGTTCTGCCTGAGCTCAACTGGCATCATTAGAGTTAGCTCGTAACTAAGGTGTGAAGAAAAGGGGAGCAGGGAGTAGTTGATTGAGTTCAAGGTGGAGAATGTTGAAGATGAAGCTCAATCTGTGATTTTTAGTTAGAAACGACAAGTCAGTTCTATTCATGATTGCTGAGTGACGTGTCGTTTGTCGAGCTTCAGAGGTGTTGTATGAAGGAAATGACATGTCGGTTACAACTGCAGCAAGTCATGTGTTTTTCACGTGACTCACTTACACAAAACGGCAAAGAAATGTCGCGTTTTGGCTAACTGAATTAATCAGTCATTGACACGTGTTTTACAGCCATTGGAGAGGCTGTTAATGCTGTTGATAATGGCGGGAAATTTCTAGGTTTGTTTCCAACAAATTTCAGAAATGCAGCTAGCCAGTGACGCCCCTTTGGGGGCTGATTTCTTCGTGTATAAAAGGCCATGTAATCCGAGATTGAAGGGAATTAATTCAGTGACATTCCTTTGTGAGATTTGTATCTGTAATAAATTGATTTAGTGAAAACTTGCTCTCTTTTTTACAGTAGATGTAGGTTACCTGGTAACCGAACCACTATAAGCTTGCTGTGTTTTTTCTTCTTGATCTTGCTGGTTTTATGCTTTAATCTTAATACTTTGATTCTATTAAATTACCATTAGTTCGTTTTACACATCTAGTTCGAATTACACTCAAGCAGAGGCATTGATCTTGAGTAATTTAGTGGCAATCTTGGGGACAAAGATCAGCACTGTTTTCTGGTCTTTGGTTACAACACTAGTCATCATCACGATTATGACGATGGTGCGGAGAATTTGAACAATCAAACAAATTCTTTATTTCATCAACTTACTTTAACTTTTATTTCTTTACTCCGTACAAGTTACAACTCCTACCCATTTCTTGATACGTAAACCAAGGGGAGCAGGAGCATTTAATTATATATACACGAAGCAAACCAATCACATTCATATATTTCAACCACCTAAACTTATCAATCACCACAAATTTAAACTACCCAAATTCATCAATCACCGTACGTTTTATCTATCAATCTAAACACACCGCAAATTTTACCTACTTAACTTACCGCCACAAATTTAAACTAACATATTCTTTCACACAAACTTATCTAACTTAGAAACTTCTAAAACTTGGGCTAATTGGTCTCTATTTATATCGGGTTTAATATTCAACACATGGTGGTTAATGCCCCACGTAGCTAACACGAACTTCTTGAGGTAGAAGATTATATTTGATACCAAGTTCTTCAAATATTTTCTTCAACTCTAGGACTAATTCGGATCTCCGTTTAACTTTCTTCATATAATCCTGAAAGTTTATGGTATGAGTAACATAAAGAGCCATTTTCATCTTATTCACGTCCTGAATATCCTTCACCACCACACTGTGATCTACCTTCCAATGCTTATGCTCCCGCAAGTACCTGCAATGAAAAAAAGGTGAACAAAAAATAAGCACAAAAAAAAGTGAGAGAAAATAAGCATCACCAATAGCTTATAAGAAACAACCGAACATTAGTATTAAAGACAATCCCTATCCCTTTAACATTTAGTTGTTAACTCAAAAGAATTAACTTACTTTTTAACATGTAGATTGTTTTTTTTTTTTTTTGGAATATCTGATATACATAATAATTACTAATACTATAATTATATTATTAAGACTCGTATACATTAATTTTTTGAAATATTATTTAAATTTTAAATCGTCACTCGAGAGTATTTCCTCTACTCACACATGTCATAAAGAATAAACTAAATCTACTAAATTATGATAATTGAGGATGAACTAAAAACAACTTACTCTTTTATTCTAGATTTTAGTTTTCCAATGATTTCAACTGATGTGAAAACATCAATTGCAAACTCCACACAATCACCCATCTCTCTCGGGCTCCTGTAAAAGTTGCCGATGGGTTTGGTAGCTAGAACCGAATTTGGATAATATATCCTCTCATTGTCATATCTCAAAAAGATTGTTGTCAAAATGTTCATCTCATCAACGACCATCTGCAATTTAAAACATGTGCGTCAAGCAAACTGAGCCCGATTTTATAAAGGAGGCATAATCTAGGATGAAGCTCAATTTACTTAGTTTTACCTGTACTCCGTCAATAAAGCATCTATCACCTACATCAAATGGGTGCGTCACAAATACAAATATGATGGCTTCAAAACAAGTCCTGGCTGTATTACCAAACATGAATGCTAGAAGTAAAAGTTGGGATGTAATGACGGCAATTACTTTGTAAGTCAAAAGACCCATCACTAGCAACCACACTATGATGATCAGGACAATCACAATTCCTGAAAGAATCCTGTTCAACTCTTCTATGGCAGTTTTGGCATCATTTAAGGAACGCTTCAGAGTTTTGCGGTCATTATAAACGCTTATCTGCAATGAGAAGAACTTCATCACAAGAAGAGTTGATGATGTATGCAAGTGAAGTAGAGATCGTAGGTAGTACATGACAATGCAGTGTTTTGGGCTAAGTATAAATGAATTTGATTACTGCTAATTTTTCAGTGCTTTATTTTGTTAAGTTCTTTTGGCTTGCGTGCATTTATAACATTTAACTATTAAGATTTAGTTAACAGTATTTTCTTATCTAATAATTATTAATCACAATTTTTTAAAAATCAAAACAAACATAAGATCATCATTAAATCCAAATCTTGTACAAACATACCATCGTTATGTTTATAAATACAATTATATCGATTCATATTTAAGTCACATGCAAATTTACTGTGATTTTTTATTTGAAATACAAATATTACCACTTAATTAAAAATAGTTCATGTGTATTGCTTCTAACCAAAGACAATGCTAACTTGAACTTTATACTGGCTTTTTTAATAGTGTGATTAGTAGTTATTAGATAAAAAAAAATAATATATAATTAAATTTTAACCGTATAACCCTATAAATAGGAATCAAATTAAATTCAAACCAAGCCCCAACTGTTGAAGAAATAGGAACTAAATAAGAACTTGGTTTTAATTTGTTTTGGTTATGTTCATTTTATTTTTGGTTTGGTTTGGTTTTTCATTTTTTTTTAACTAATGTGGTTCTTTCCTCAAAAGTAAGAAGGAATCGAATTGAACGCTCTAAAGATTTATTATGAAATTTTTTTAATTCAGTCCAATTCTGTTTAGTTTAATCTGAAGTGAACTAAATGCCCACTTCTTGCATAAGATCAAACCCAAGCCGATCAATTCAGAAAATGGGAACCGAATTTTAATTCAATTTGGTTGGGCTTGATTTATGTTTAGTTTTGTTCTTCATTGTACATTTTACTAGTTTGATTCTTGCAAAAATTGAACAGAATACTGAACCATTTAATTAGAAATTTGAAACTACATGAAATGGTTCAACTTTTTAATTCAACTTAGTTTGGTTCAATTTTTTCCAGTTGCATCTCCCTGTTATGACTAAAGATTGTTATAAAATCAACACAACTCAACTCAACTCAATTCCTTATTATTGAATCCAAATCCAAAAATCTTACCACCCATTCCTTAAAAGCTGTCTTATTGATTTTTCCGCTCTTGACCGCTCCCACAAACAATTTAAGTATTTTTTTCACATGTTGCTCATCGCCCAAGAAATCCTGAAGCTGCTTCTTCTCGATAAACCTAGTCATTGTTAACAATAATAAAATAAAAAGTGTGAGATGAATTTATTCCGAAAGAAATCATATGAAACTAGAATTTAATTTAATTAAAGTAATTAGACTCACTCGCTTTGAGGGTCCGTTCCTAGATTCTTGATAATCGCATCAGCAAGACTCTTAGCTTCTGATTCGCTTTTAATCTCATTAGATTCATCAAGCTCATTTGCCATTGACGACTTGAAGCTACTGATCCTCCAACCGATTAATCCTTTCAAGATACAAGCAGAAACCTTCTGTATTGTCATTTTTCTTTTAGCCTTTTTCTCATTGTTAATCCTATAAATAAACTGCATCGCTGTGTTTGCGTTCCTTAATTTTTTAAGCTTACTCCCTTTTGAAGTTGAAAGAACCTGAACAACATGCTGATGAAAGATCGATTGATGAATCCGATGAAAGAATCGCTTGCTTTGGAAAGAAACACTTATTGACTTAACAGAGAGAGTCTTCACCAACCAAAGAGCAGCCCCAGCAAGAAAAGAAGCAAGAGTCCTTGTAATGTGTTGGAAAATTTTACTAGTTTCTTTTGATCCTTTAACCCCAAGCCCATGGTCAAACAAAAAGATCCAGACTAAAAGAACACAAGTCAACCAAATAAAAACGCTCACACTTGTCCTCAACCCATAAACAAAATACAGAACCAAATGCTTAAGCATGAATTTTTTTTCAATGAGGAAAACAATAATATTGATGAAGCATCGACTAACCAGAGGACCAGAGAGAACTACCAATGCTAAAAGACACCATTTCCACAACTCTAGATCCCATATGACATGGTTTTGCAACTTTTTCAAAGTTAAGCTACCGATTAACAGCCACAATAGGGTTACAAACATAATCAACTCAAGCACGAGTGAAATCTCCTTTATTTTACCTATTACTATATCTTCATCGTCCTTCTCCTCCTCCTCCTCCTCTTCCTCTTCCTCCTCGTCTTCATCCTCTCTTGAAGCAGCTGAATTCAAGTTCTTTGCTTGCTCCGTTACATGTGCTTCTTCGGTATCTGTGTTAATCTGAATCACGGCGTTGTCATTTCCATTGCCCCTTTTACCTTCCATTTGCGCAAATGAGGAAGAAGAGCTAGAATTGTCAAAAACAGAGTTGTGTGCACTAGCAGATGAAAGCAGAACCGCTATATGTAGAGTAGTAGTAATAGTACTTTGACAAAAAAGTTCTTACAAATTTTTGATAAAAGCCTGTTTCATTTGAGCTAAAATATTAAAGTAAAATCACGTGAAACATTATCCCAACAAATCAAAAGCAAGCAATAATTTGTAGAAGTGTGGGCTCTAGCAATTTAAGACAAAGCAATAAATGCAAAACTGGTGATAAAGACATGCATGAGGCAATTTGTCAAGCCAAAACCAGTGCTTGGAAATATCAAGTTGATACGGGAACATTCGTTTATGTACGTAGAGTGGAATTGATTTATTGGAATGATCCAAATTCATAAGGATAAAATTATCAAATTGAGCTCAACATTGAGAGAAAGGGATGCGTTTAGGCCTATAAAGAGTATTTACCGAATTAATGACACAATCCAGTGTTTAGGGACGGAGCGGATCCAATTAAGACACAAGAGAGAGCCCCTCTTGGATTTTAAAAATTTTTTTGTACTTTTAGTCCCTTTTAATCTGATTTTTAATTTTTTATATTAATATTAAAAAATTGAAGGAATCCCAAAATCAAGAAATTCCTAAATCACACTCCGCGCCCCAAAATTATACTTCAACTGCTAGTGGCCACCATCACCACCTGGCACCAGCCCGTTGTTGTCACTCGTTCCCTGCTGCTACTGTTAAACTGCTGAGCCTGTCATCGCTACACCAAGCGCCATAAATTTGAAACATGTATTTCAATTCATGTTCTGATTTCTGATGACTTTTTGGTCGAATAATTAATGAAGAGTTAATATTTTTCATCTGTCTGGATTCATCAATTCGTATTCATTGTTGATGGTGGGTGATTGAAAAAGTGAAATTGGCACCTTATTATTAGGGACGAAGCCAGTATAGGACCAACTGGGGCACGGGCCTCAACTGACTTTTAAAATTTTTTTATAATTGTTTTAAAATAATTGTATTTTATTTGTTATTGCCCAACCTAAATTACAAAATTATGACAATAATCCCCATATTATTAACACTGTAATAAAGATAAATGTTAAAATAAAGAGTAACCATAGCAAGGAAACGTTATTGAAAGATTTTTTGAACTTTTTATATGTGTCCCTCCTCAGTTTAATTCCAGGCTGCGTCCCTGTTTATTAAAATATATAAAGTGAAAATAATGCTGGTGGTGGGTGCCAAGAAATGAATTTTTTAAAAAAATAGATGTGCAAAAAATTTGAAACAAATATGGAATATATATGGAAAAAAATTAAATTTTATACTACGTTATTTCTTTCCCGAGTCCGCCACTGTTTTGGGACACGTACAAATATCATATAGGGCTGCACGCGAGTTGGCACTCATCCAAGTTTTAAAATTAATTTCTACTCACCGCACTCATAAAATTTTAAAATTAATTCCTACTCACCGCACTTTTAAAATTAATTGCATTATACATATTTGTTTTCCCGTACACTCAATAAAGTCCTCGCCCCTCGGTCTCTGAATCTCTTCCTCCTCCTAATAGCCTCACCACTGATTCTCTCTCACCACTGTATTATAAAAGATATTATGTAAAAAGTTTAGCATCCTTTTTCCCCTTCCCCATAGACTGTACTCATCGTAGTCTTTTTTACTTAGACCACCGTATTGTTTCAAGAAAGAAAAAAGAAAAAGGTTTACATCACGATAATAACAATATAAGTTATTCGAGCAGTTTTTCTTAAATATAAAAATTTTGTAACAAATTTTTTGTTAAGAGTTTTCAATAAAATTAAAGACTTTAAGTGCTATTAACATGCTAGATAGATGAACAATCTAAGAGAACATATATAATAGTAAAATTGTGGTATTTATGCTGAGAAAAAATAGTAACAAAGTAGTAGAGCTATAACGAAACTAAAGTTATGTTAACTCACTTTGTTAAGGAAAATATTTTTGGGTATAAGTATTTAAGATTTAGATTGATGAAATTAAAATTAAAAAAATTAAAGTTACGGGTGTCCAAAGAAACATATTTAATTAGTTAGATAAAATTATCCTTAACAATATATTAAGTTGTAGGTATTTTTGGCACCTAATAGATTTTTTTTCTCTGATGTCATGTCATCCACTATCATTTTTTTAGACTGACGTCATCATCCTCCATCATATTGGTGATGACATGGGTTACGTACCAATGACTAAGACTTCAGATAATGATATATACAAGCTTATTTATATATGCTTAATTTTAGGCCTACTTGTCCAACAGTCAGAACCGCAGCCAATGCTACAAAAGATGGCTCCCACAAAAGAATAAAAAAGGGTTACATGCATTACACAATTATAACTTTAATAATGATCTAACTAACATTTGATAGTGGGAGACACGACTTTAATAATGATTCCACTCCAACTGTTGGGGTGAGAAACTGAGAGTGAAGTTGAAAGTTGAAACTCCCCTATGCTCCTGCATTTGCTTCCGGTTGTTGATCAAGATTCAAGCATGCTCGCATGCTTCTCATTCCATTCCGCCAGGATGGGCCTGGTTCTAACTTGGAAACGGAGCTTGAAAATCAAATTTTAGTGTTTCTTATTAAAAATTTGGAAATATTCGTAAGCCATATAATGAACTTTACCTTTTTTCAGAGTCCTACTTTGAGTTTTTGAGATGATCTTCTTGATTTTGCATATTCTTGGATGAATACAAGCATGTTGAAGCTTATTCTCAAATTTTCTTAAATTAGAGGAGTGTAATTAATACGATTCATTTTTTTTTCTCATTAATATGACTCTTTTTTTTTTTCAAGAAAAGGACAATTACATTATATAATTATCCATATCTATTCCATATTACTGTTAATTATTTAATTATCCAAAAATCTTCCAAATTAAATAAGAAAATATTTAAAATAATTTTTCAACTTGTTAGAATTAGCGTTCATTAACATATAAGCATACAAAACAATTAATTTGAAAAGAAAGTAAAAAAGCCACTCACATAAATAGAGCTCATTGGTTTCATAAATAATTATACAAACTCCTTTTTAATGATTAGATTAATTTTCAATAAAATTCTATATAAATACACGCATAATATTGTAATAATCTTATATATAAAATAGTATAGATATTTGTAAGATAAGTTATTTTGAATGTTAAATGCAATTATTTTGGTACTTATTTATCTATGAAACAAATTTTACTAATAAAGATGATGAAATTAGAATTAAAGATATGAGTGTTAAGAGAAAAACATTTAATTAGTTGGATATACTTTTTTTTCTTTAGAAGAATTAGTTGTTATACTTAATTAACAATAAATTAAGTTGTTGGCATTTTGGGTATAAAATATTTTATTAAAATATGATTGTTCATATTACGCTTTTGAGGCAAATAGCCCAACAATTAATAAATTTATCATGAGAGCTTATATGTGAGAGGTAGGCGTCCCTTGAATATTTGTGATGATTAAAATCTAGGCAGTACCTCATATAATTAATGTAAGGTCTCGTCCTAATAACAATCTGATTTATAAATATCAATTAATAATCAGATATATATATTAGTTACAGTTTAATCAATGTATCAGTGTAAAAAAAAAAAAAAAAGACAAAAAATAAAAAAATCAAAGTTTTTTCCCTTGATGTCATTCTCTATCATGTTATTGATGCCATGGATGATACGAACCAATTTATTATCTATATGAAACTTACCGAAGATTAATAGTGCACTTCCTTCTGCATAATAAAAATGGATTGGAATAAAAACATTAGATGAGAGTAAAATAAATTATTTGCTTTAGCTGCAATTATTAAAATTAGAATAAATTATACTTTTATTAATGTGTTTACTTTATTTTTCAATTATAATAAATTATTAGAATCCTTAATTATAATTATGTATTTATTCACTAATAAAATAAAGAGTAAATAATTTTATGGTAAATATTATTAATATTATTATTACCATTATTATAATAAAAATAATAATGATTATTATTACCATTTCTATTATAATAATATAATTAAATAATGACAATTATAATAATTATTATTATAAAAATAATAGTCTTAGTAATAGTAATATTATAATTATTTTATTTATTATAATAATTACAATTAATAATATTAACAGTAATAATAATAATAGTAGTGATCATAATAATCACTATTATTTGTTAGTAACAGTAATATTAATAATTATTACTATTAATATTTTTGTAATTATAATAAGAATTATTGTTATTATTGTAGTAGTAGTCGTAGTAGTTATTGCTGTTGTTATTCTTAATATCTAATTAATTAATATCACATCACTTTAAATTGGTAATGGATAGCAGTACTCTTTTAAAAATAGATTTAGATCAATTATTCGGCTCAAATCTTTATAATATTCTACCACACATACGTGTATATTAATATATAGTTAAGATTTAATTAGTTTTATATTTTTATCTAATAATTGTAATTATATTTTTTTTTCATGTTTTGGACCTAATGTGTCTTCCAAAGTGGTGTTATGAGGAAAAAAAAAAACTTTATATTCATCCTTTGACATAA
Source organism: Murraya koenigii (assembly GCA_025617385.1). Lineage (NCBI taxonomy): Eukaryota > Viridiplantae > Streptophyta > Magnoliopsida > Sapindales > Rutaceae > Murraya > Murraya koenigii. The sequence continues at coordinate 4,620,245 of CM046813.1, read as the reverse complement.
AGAATTCTAAAATTAAAATACAATGGAATTTGAGTTCGCAGTTTTATGTTTAAAAAAAAAATTGTAGTCCAAACTCTAAACTTTATTTGGATTTACTCCCCACACATAATGACAATCTTTCACGTTACCCTTAAGGTTCTGAAAACATCAATATACCCCATTTGCTGTTAAGAAAACAAATCAAAATTCATCAATAGCATCCACTTACCAACATTTATTTTTAATGAAAATAAGGTTAAATTGATGTTTTCAGAATCTTGGTGGTATATTAAAGATTGTTGTATGAGGTAAGAGAGAAATAAAAAATTTATCTTATATAATATAGAGGATTAATTTGACTGCAAATCTAACTAAGTAAAATGAGCATTCTTACTCCATTTACAATATTTTGAACAAACATTATTTCACCCCATTGCTAGCATTTCCATTAAAATTAACCTTTGATGCTATATAAAATGGAAATATCCATTTTAACTTGAAATGACTAAAATATCTTCCAACATATTTTTTTTTCACTTTTACTCTTTTAAAATATTTTCTCTCTCTTCCTCCCCTCCCATTTTTCTGTGCTTTTCTCTATTTTTCATGTTGCCAAACATCCATATATTACAAGAAAAGGGTGAAATTTCGTTGATGTATGTTAAAGTTAGCTAATAATACTGTTACGAATTCTATCAATTGAGCGAAATGTTCTTATACTTCGGATTCATTGAATGGCCTGTAATCTTGTACAATATCAGATTCTTTTTCTTAAAAAGTTAAAATCTTTTCTATTAACTTGAAACATCATACTAAGGAGCGACATTATTTTGAAAAATAAACAACAATAAAATGTAAATATCTTGGAATACCTACTATTTATACTTAAATGAAAGAAGAATCAATCCCTTCGTTGTTGCATTAAACACATTGACTGTGTCCGTCCAACAATGATTTAAAAAAAAAAAAAAAACAACAACAGCAGCAACAACAACAAGAACAACAACAACGACCATGTTGGTCATACAAATGGCAAAAACCAAAAGCAGCTTTTGAAGTTTGTGATGTAATCTTACCAATCTTAAAACAAAATTTGGACATTCATCTAAGGGTTTCATAAAGATGGGCATTCCAATTCCCATGTTTTTTCAACACAGGCAACAATCCAAGAAAATTGTAACTCAGGATTTCCGTTTAGAAGCTAGAATTTTTTATGTTATTTTGCGTACTTGATTGAATTTCAGCAGTCATAAACATACCACAGCCACCCTTGTTTACGTCCTCTGGTTGATTTATCTCCTCATCAACCTCTCTAATAATCTTCAGCCTCGACAATTCTGATGTCTCATCAGGTAGTTCTCTGATTCCAGTCTTTGATATATCAAGTAGTTCAAGGTTTTTGAGGGCTGTAGTAAGCGGCAGATGTTTGAGTGCAGAGCAATTACTCAGATAGAGTTCAGAGAGGCTGCAAGGTAGGAAAGGCAACTGTTGGGTACTTGGATCTTTTGATTTTATTTCGGTAAACTTAGAGAACCTAACTTCTGAGAGATCAAGAATTTTGAGGCTATGCAGCTTCTGAAAACTGGGCAGTACATGTAATTTATGACAGCCTCTCAATAAGATCCGCGACAGGTGTTTAAGGTCAATGAATTTAGGTAACCATGCAATTTGTGTATAAGAAAGGTCAATCATTTGAAGATTTGGGTGGCCTGAAAAATCCAGTTGTTGAAAGCTAGACAAGGAGGTAGCCCCAGAAAGATCAATTATCTCAAGGTCATGAAGTTCTTTTAGACTAGGCATATATTCCAAGCAAGAACACTGCCTAAGAATAAGGAAACGAAGTTTGGTTAGTTTTGGAAGCGAAGGCAGCAATTTCATCCGGCAACCAGAGAGGTTAAGGCTTTGAAGTTGAGTCATTCCATCCAACAGCTCGTCCGGATTTAACTTTAAGGAGCTAGCACCAGATATCTCAAGGACAGCTAATGTTTTCAGTTCCTTGATTCCAGTGATATCCTCTAACATGTCACAGCTCCTGAGTACAAGAACAGTTAACCTTTTAAGCAGCTTCTCCATCTCAAAAGAGGAAAACATAGGCTTGAAAATAGCAAGAACCTGAAGGTCCGGTATGGGATTAAAGAATGTCCTGTGGTCTACTTGGCTGAGTCGACTTCCATCAATAAGTAGTGTGAGGACTTCCTGCAATTTTTTTGGATGGCATACTGTTCTTATCATACCATCCAAAGGTGAGATTCTCCAAAGAACTGTCCCTCCATCCGTTTCAAAGACACTAGCCAACCGTAGCCTATCTATCCCACCACATCCCTTACGGCGAGAATCAATCATATTCAGTGCAGCTTTTTGCATGACAACAATATTGACATCTTGTGCCATCAATATGCCACGATCGATAAGATCCATTAGAGCACCATGGGCTTCATGATAGGCTATCTCAATACCAAACTCCTCCTTATCCTTTTCAAAGTACCCCTCCATTATCCAATGAGTTATCAACACATTGTAATGAATGCTCCTGTATTTGCGAAAGAAATGAATGCTATGCCAGAAGCAATTTTTAAGAACATCACTTGGCAGCATGTCATAGGGACAGGAAAATAGCTCATTAACACCTCTATCTGGTTCCTCATAGTAAGCTGCTTGTTCTAAAGCAATCTCGAAAGACGGAGCCCTAGAATCAGGCAGCTGTGCAATATACTTCAAGGCTGCTGCTATCATGTCAATAGCAGCAGGCAAACCATTGCTCTCTTTGGCTAAAACTTCAAAGAGTTCTTCAGAAACTTGGTCGTCAGAAAATTCTTTCTCAATTTTTTCTACCAATAAATCTAACAACTCTTGTCGAGACATGAGCTTAAAATTGATCACATTTCCCCTCTGCACAGGTGTTCGTCTTGTTATTGTAATCTTCAAATGATCACGTTGGACAGAACGAAGCAGATCTTTAAAATCATGTAATACGTGTATCACCAGTTCATTGTCATTCATCTCATTAATTCCCTCCCCATCCAGCATCAGCAGATGATAGTTCGTTTTCTTGGGCTCAAAGCTTTCTTGGCTTTCCTTCTCGTTCTCTTCCAGGTACCTGGCCGTATCCTCTTCTGCTTTCTTTTCGTTTTCATCTTCCTCCTCTTCCTCTTCCCACTCCTCAATACCTGAAATTTCACACAATATTTGACAAGCAATTGCCTCCAGCAGGTTGTTGCTATTCCTTTCAGCCTTATTTACCCATAGAGTGGTATAGCACGAGCTTATCTCTCTTTCCAGCCACGTTTTCCACAGTCCAGGATCTCCAAGAAGGATAATAGCTGAACAACCATCCTCTTTCAGCAGTTCTACTATTTTTTTCTTCTGACTACTTGCTACTATCTCTGAGTCCATTGCTGCTGCAATTTTACAGGTTATTAATGTATACAAGATTATGAGAGATCAGAAGCTTCAGAACTTCTACAAAGTGCTCAAACATAATGAAAATTTCTAGATGATCTAGTAAATATCTACTTAGGTTATAACAACTGTGAAGTACAAACCAGAATCAAATTTACTTCTTGAACAAATTAAGAAGTCAAAATAAGTCAAATAATGTATATATATAGATGAAGTAGCCTAGCCAAGTGAGGAAGACTCATAAAAATTGACTTTTTAAGGCTACCATTTGGATGACCAACAAATCAAAACATACTTAATTGTTATGCCAATTCGTAGTTTTCTCACAACAACTCATAATCGTCTCAATTTTTGTATATTTCAATACAATATTTACATTCTCATATTTGTGAATAAAAATTTTGTTACACTTTCTAAAATACTTCAACCATAAGGCAAGAATGTGACAATCATGCAGCAAAGGATCGTTGTCAATAAATTCATTAATTTTATTTTCAATTAATGATTGATATCCAAATAAACTTCAGCCAAAAAATTCAATCCTAAATGAGAAGATAAGTTCACTAAGTGGTGAATGATTTTTCACCATTTTAAAATAATTTATTGTATTATTTTTTTAAATGGCCATGATGAGTGATACCTTATTTGGGAACAATATTTTGGGATAAATTTTGAAATATTTAGGATCGCTCACATTAATTTACATAAGAGAAAGAAATTCTTGAATGCTTTCTCAATTTTACTTTTCATGTTATTAAAAAAAATTTCTTCAAAAATGATATAATGCTAATTATTTAAAACTTTTGCATAGTATGTGTTTTTCAAATTTTAATTTCAAAAAACATTATCAAAAACGTTTTCTATTTCAAGATTTTGTATTAAAAAATTACTAAAAATAATCCCCAATAGTAATATTCTTTTCCTACTATTACAAGTTTTCAAAAAGCAATCTGCATATAATTGTTAAAAGTTCACAATATTTCAATGGGTTCAATAACGAATCAAACATAAAACCAGCTAAAAGTTGTTAAAAAATGCATTTAATAATATGCGAATTTCCAAAATCTTTCAGATTCTACATTTGATGAAATAAATATGTAAATTTGTAAAGACATTATAAATTGATTTCATATGCGACGGGGTAAAAAACGTGTTTAGCAAGATTCACAATTTTTTAATTTATATGTTTGGGCCAAATTGTTTTACATAGTTTTGTAATGAGAAAAATCTTGTTCTATCTCTACTTAAATATTTAAGTTTGTACTTTTCATAAAAATATTTTGTGGCTCTAGAATTAATTTTTTTTCCTTGTAATAATATATGTGCATAATATGACCAGCTAGTGAGTAAGACTAATCTACTTAAAATTGTACTGTACAGAGAGAGAGAGATGCATCTCAATTTGAAACTACCCCAATACTCCCTTTATTTTGACCGTAAAATTTTTGTGGAATTCAATATATTTATACCCAATTTAGAAAGCAATATAAATGATTAATGAATAAATATATAAAAAAAGTAACGATAAAAAAATAAATGAAAATATAATTCATTAAACATCAAATTGTTGTCAATATTTTTCTTTCTTCCAAATTCATTGAAGTTTTTTCTTTCAAATTCTATATTGATGAAGTGAATATTGATAATTATTAAAACTGTTTATACATTTTTTCAACATAAAGCCATTTATTCAATAAAGCTTAATATTATTGATTTATAATAAGTTGTAATTTATAATATTTATGAAAAATATAAAATATTATTTAGAATAAAAATTTTGAAATATGTAGTAATAAATATAGGTTTTACCATTATTAAGATTTTTGCAGGTTAATTAAAAATTTTCAAATTTATTAGTAATTGAAAAATGATCGCCCGACATTTGACATATTATCCGTTGGGTTTTCAATTTCGAACATCGTTAAAGACTTTGGATCTTCCAGCTAACAAACATTTAAATATGTAACATACCTTTACTAAATCAGATAAAAATAATAATAATAAAAACGAAACAAAAATAAAAAGTCAAAGAAGCATAGCAAAAATTGATCTTCTTCACAAGTGTAAAAAAAAAAAAAAATCAATTGCATATTCTTTACACAAAAATTGATCCTTAAAAGGTTGATGCTTGTATTACTAATAAAATAAAATTCTTTCCTTTTATTGAGAAAAGCAACAAAATAAAAAGCTAAGATCGAGCCAAAGACAGAGTGAAATTAATTTGACGGGCGGCAAAGAGAAAACATACCTATTTATTTCAGTTAATCTAGACAACAGTTTGCTTTTCCAGGAAAGATGGAGCAAATGAGGGCTGTAAACTGCACAGAAAAACAGAGATTGTTATAAAAAAAATAACATAAAACAATTAAAAAATATGCCAGTTACAAGAAGAAAAACAATTTGACATGGATCTATATAAACTTTAAGGAAAAAATGCTTAAAAGATTACTTGAAGGAAGAGAGATGAAGATTACTTGAAGGAAGAGAGATGAGGGACTTGCGAGAGATCGATCGATGAAAATCAGCAGCAGCATAGAAGGAGAGAGGAGCAGAGATAGAATAGAAGTACCGTTAAGTTTTATACAACTGTCTTCTTTATATATATACAAATATTTAGTGTCTGAAAAAAAAACCTTGTTTATATATATATATATATATTAATTTATAGAAGGGATATTGAATATTCCCCTTTTCTTGCAACTAAAAAATGGGATGTAAATCAATAAACGTCATGGAGGTGGGGTTTTAGTTGTAAATGCACGCTTACTGTACAGATGCATCCAATTTTCCATTGGGCTGCTATAAAAGTTCACTTGTGTAGGATGGCAAATCATTGCGTCTGGGCCGGATTTTTTTAAGGTTACATTAAGGGAAGTATATGGGCTGGGCAGGGTTTGAGTTTTTAATTATTATAAATTTGTAATGAGTTAATAATTAATTTATTAAAGAAAATAATTATTTTAAAATAAAATAATAAAATAACGAAAAATTTATAGATTTAATATTTTAGTACTACATTCTGTAATTCAATCAGTCTCCTAATTAATTAAAATTTAAGAGAGAGTTTAGTATTATAATTTTAAATTTTGAATCATTATTAATTTATGAACAAAAAATTTAAGTTTTATTATTTTATTTTCAATTATTTTTAAATTTTAATCTATAAATTTAATTTTTAGAAAAATAAAATGTTGGATCCGACTCAGACATTTTTTTAACTTAAAAAACGGATGGCTAAGCCCTTTAAAATCCGGGCCCCCCCAAACTATTTTATCAACTTCGAAACGTGACACTTTTCCTTCCATATTTGAATCTTACAGGAGAACTTGCGCTGGCCTCCACACTAAAAGAAGAAATATGGACCTTTTCTCAATGTCCATTCTGTGGAAAAGTAATTATTTCTTCTTGTAATTTGTTGAAGAAACAATTTTTTATTTCCCCAAACTCAATCACAGAGAGTGAAAACTGTGGAAATTGCTGTGTCGTTAAGGATATTTTATGAAATCTGTTTAAGGATATGTTTCATTGGGGGTAGAGGAGGGGGGAAAGGAAAGGAAAGGAAAGTAAAGGAATACAAAATGCTTTCCGCTTACCATTTTCCCGTTGCTCGTAGCACATTCGAAATTTGGAGTTCAATTTCCATTAAAATTCAAATAAGCAAATTGAATTTACTCTTTGAACTATCCTTTTTTAACGAATTTTATACTATTATTAATGAGATAATTTCATAGCACCAATAAATAAATGATCAATTATGTAAGCATATTATTATTCTTAAATTATAATTAAACTTTTATTTATTTATCTTTTTTTCTTCTTAATAAACTCTAGCAATCCCTTAAGTGAAATCAAACTTTTATATCTCGAAGTCAAGTGAATTCTTACAAAGATAACAATAATAATAATAACAATATGGAAGCAGAAAACCCTCAAAAGTCACCACCATAAACACAATTATTTTGTAATTCTTTTAGGATAAATGATCTTTTAGTCATTAAAGATGGTGTCAATCATCTAATTAATTCATTTATTTTAAAAAGTTATCCAAATCATCGTTGTTGAACTCTTTGTATTAAAATCTAAGTAATTATTTCATATTTTTCATCAATTGCATATTAGAATTTTTTAAATTAAATTTTATGATAGATATAATTACTACTTTATCATTGAAAAATCAAATTTAGCAACTATAGAAGTATTTAAAGAATAAGACTTTTTTAATAAATTTTTAAAAATACAAGAATTAACTAATTGAGTAATTACTTCAATCTTTAGGGACTAAAGGGTAATGTATCCTTTACAAAATAGGGTTATTTTGGAAAAAATTTTAAATAATTAATTAGAATTTTTTTTCTTTTTTTCTTACTAAGTCTCTAGACCATTGTTGACCACTACATTGCTTTAATATAAATTCAATTTTACATTTAGCACTAATAAAAAATATCTGAGGTTGATGTTGAAATTCTACATGTTATTTATTTTATAAATTTTGATAAAATAGTATTTGATAAATTTTTAAAAGTTACTTATTTGATAAATTTCTCCATTTTAATAGCAATAACTAAGAGTAAGTAGGGATTATTTTTATAAGCATTTTATAAATAAGACATCACATATTTTTAAAGTTCCTAATATAACATTAATATTTTAACAAAAAAGACAATTATGTATTTCTTTCATAAATTCTAATATAAATAAAAGACAATTTTAATTATATTTATTGTGATAATTATATAATAAAACAACAATTTTGTAATAAAAATTTTCAAATCCATAATATACTTTTCAAATTCGTAATAACATAATTTATCAAATATTATACTATTTTTTAATCATTAACTTATTTTATCTCTACAATAAAAAAATTACTCATTCAAAGAGAGGCATAAAAGCTTTACCTTAGAAATTTTCAATTTCACTTTACCTTGAAATTCTATCCCATAAAATATAGTAACTAAAGTACATATAGCAATCTTAAAATACCAGTTACAGAAACACTAGATGAGCTGCCAGCATACATGACCAGTTTCAACACTTTGGAAGTCTAATAAGGATAAGTTTAAACACATGACAAGATTGTTGAAAAAGTCAAATGAAAGCACATATTCAAAGTTTGGCCAAAATTGTTTAAAGCCAAATTGTTCAAAGTTTGGCTAAAAAATTAGGTAATCACCAAACAAACTTTGACAATTTTAAAGGTTTGGTGAAATAGTACTATCATGCATTCCTATAAATAGTTATTGTTCTTCATTTGTTAAGGCATCCCACAATTGAGAGCAATTGCAAGTGAAACAATTGAGAGAGTTGAGAGAAAGCTTACACTTGAGTATTAAGAGAATTCATTTGGGTGTATTGGGGAATTAGGTTTTGTGAGTTTTTTTTTCAATTTGTAAATTATCACTTATTACTAAAATTATCTTCCAGTCTTTGTCCGTTGATGTAGGCTTTACTGTAGAACCACATAAATTATGGTGTCAATTTTCTTTGAAATTTTTTACACCACATTTAAATTTATCCAGAAGTCACAGTTACCATAAATTGGTAATCTACTCAACCCGCACTTCCGCACAACAATTGGTATTAGAGCTGAAAGTTCGTACTTGGGGTATATGATCATTGTTCATGTATACGATACTATTCATAGAATCATTGTACTAGATACGACCATTTGTACTTGGAGAACAGTTTATTGTAAGTAATGTGTATTTTTGCATGTGTAGGAAAGTTCTGTCAACAAGACGATGAAAGTCTAAGGAGTCTGGATTTTAATTGTGACTATTATGACCCTTCCATTCTCTTGAAAACTTTCCTAGTGCATGTATTCACGCGAAATAAACATCATAGAGACTGTTTTTCAAGTGTGAATAGTTTTTGAAGGCACTAGAAGCGTCGTCGTCGTCTTCGTCAGGAAGGACTATTGTAACTAATGCAAAGTTTGAAGTGAAGAAATTCGATGGTACCAATAATTTTGGTATGTGGCAATATGAGGTGTTAGATGTCTTATGTCAGCAAGAGCTAGATCTAGCTCTCGAAGAAAACCTTGAAAAGATGGATGACAAGGAGTGGACACAAATCAATAAATAGGCATGTGGTACTATTAGCCTATGTCTGGCTAAAGATCAGAAGTACTTTGTCATGAAGGAGACATCAGCAAAGAAATTGTGGAAGACACTGAAAGAAAAATATATAAAAAAAAGCCTTGAAAACAGGCTTTATATGAAAAAGAAACTCTATCGATTTACGTATGCACCTGATATGTCGATAAATGACCATGTGAACTCATTCAATAAAATATTAGCGGATTTGCTAAATTTGGATGAGAAATTTGAAGATGAAGATAAGGCATTGTTGCTGTTGAATTCGTTTCCTGATGAATATGACCATCTCATCGCCACTTTGCTTCATGGGAAGGACAGTGTCATATTGATGCTTAGTATGTAGTGCAATCGTATAATGCTAAGATCAGAAGAAAGATAAAAATGATCACATAGATACGATTCTGAGTATTGACATTAAGAGGTCGTTCACAAAGCCGTAAACACTGGAAAAATGGGCAAGTCTAAAGGTAGGCCCGCCAAATATGAATGTGCTTTTGGTCGTGAGAAAGGCATTGGAAAAAGAATTGTCCTAAGTTACAAAAGAGCAAAGCTATTTCTGATGCATGTGTAGCCGAGCATGATGAGAAGTCAGAATTTAGTCTAGTTGGCATGACGTTGAAATGTCAATCATATGTGTCCTAATAAGGGCTGGTTTTCAAGCTTAAAAGAGCTAGATAGTGGAGTTATTTTTATGGGCAATGACAATGCTTGTAAAACCATGGGAATAGGTTTAATCCACTTGAAGAATCATGATGGCTTAATCCAAGTCTTGATGGAAGTTCAGCTATGTACCAAGCTTAAAGAAAAAATCTCATCTCATTAGGAATCCTAGAATCCAAAGGACTTACAATCACTATGAGAGATAGATTCTTGAAGGTAGTAGCTGGTGCATTGACGATAATGAAAGGCACAAGAAGAAATAACTTGTACTATTTCCAAGGGAGTACAGTTATTGGATCAGCATCAACAGTTTCAAGAAAGGATGCAGATTCAGAGGAAACCAAGTTGTGGCATATGCGTTTGAGACATGCTGGTGAAAAAGCTTTGCAGACTTTGGTTAAGTAAGGCTTATTGAAGGTGCAAATTCTTGCAAATTGAAATTTTTTGAACATTATGTTCTGGGCAAACAATAGTAAAGTTTGGTTCAGTAATTTACGATACAAAAGGGATTCTGGACTATATTCACAGTGATGTGTGGGGACCTACTGGAGTAGCTTCTTTGGGAGGTATGCACTATTTTGTTACTTTTGTTGATAATTATTTAAGAAAATTATGGGTGTATTTGATGAAGAAAAAAATAAAGTTTTGAGTATATTTTTGAAATAGAAGAAGATGATCAAGACTCAGACTGGTCGAAAGGTTAAAGACTTCGCTCAGATAATGGTAGCGAAGAAAACATTGTTCATGGGAATAACTGGTGAAGTAAAAGGATACCGTTTATAGTGTCCAGATACGAAGAAGATCATTTTCAGTAGAGATGTGACTTTTAATGAATTATTCATGTTAAAACAAAAGTATTCACAAAAGGATGACAACATCAGTAGTACTCCGCAGCAGATAGAACTTGAAAAAGTTAAAGATGATCCAGCTAGTGTTGAAGAGGTAGATGATTATCAATCGACTGAAGATGAAGAAGAGGTTCTAACTCAGGAACCTTTAGAGCAACAAGATTCAATTGCATATAGAAGGCCATGAAGAGAAATTCGTAGACCTGCTCGCTTTGTTGATATAGTGGCCTATGCACTTCCAATTGTAGATGGTGATGCTCCTTCCACTTCTGAGAGAACCGATGAAGTAGCCACGAAAATATAACGTGGAAACAAGTAATGGATGAAGAAATGCAGTCTCTTCAAAAAAATAGAACTTTGGAGTTAGTTACACTGCCCAAAGACAAAAAGGCAATTAGGAGTAAATGGGTATATGCAAAAAATGACAGATTTTCTCGTAAGAATAAAATTCGATATAATGCTAGATTAGTAGCGAAGAGTTACACTCGAGAAAAAGGAATAGACTACAACAAGGTATTTTTCCAATTGTGAAACATTCGTCTATTCGGATTTTGCAAACCATTGTTGTGCAATATGATCTTGAGCTAGTTTAACTTGATGTGAAAACTACGTTCTTACACGGTGATTTGGAAGAGAAAATCTACATGACTCAGTCAGATGGATTTAAAGTTGCTGGAAAAGAAAATTGGGTTTGCAAACTGACAAAGTTGCTTTATGGATTGAAACAATCTCCGAGGCAGTGGTACAAGCGATTTGATCGGTTTATGAAAGGGCAAAGGTACACAAGAAATAAATTTGATCATTGTATGTATTTTCATAAGCTACAAGTAGGATCTTTCATATATTTACTCTTATATGTCGATGATAGGCTAATAGCATCTAAGAACAAAGATGAGATTGAGAAGTTAAAAACTCAACTCAATCAAGAATTTGAGATGAAAGATCTAGGTGAAGCTAAGAAGATTCTTAGCATGGAAATATATAGAGATAGAGCTCGTGGTAAAGTCAGCTTGTCTCAGAAGCAATATTTGAAGAAGGTATTACAACAGTTTGGCATGAATGATTAGACAAAACCTGTAAGTACCATATTGGCTTCTCATTTCAAGTTTTCTGCACAATTATCTCCTTCAACGGATGAGGAACAAGAATACATGTTGCAAGTTTCGTATTCAAATACAGTTAGTAGTTTAATGTATGCAATGGTGTGTACAAGGCCTGGAACTTCACAAGCAATTAGTATGATGAGCAGATATATGCATAATCCTAGTAAAGGACATTGGCAAGCTGTGAAATGGATTCTACGGTACATTTAGAAAACCATTGATGTTGGTTTACTGTTTGAATGAAATGACACACTTGGTCAAGGTGTGATTGGGTACGTTGATTCTGATTATGCCGGTGATATAGACAAACGACGGTCAACCATCGGATATGTATTTACTCTTGGTAAAGGGTCAATTAGTTGGAAATCTACACTACAGTCTACAGTTGCACTATCAACCATAGAGGCCGAGTATATGGTAATTACGGAGGCTATTGAAAAGGTTGTTTGGTTACTGAGGCTTGCTTGGAAACTTGGGATTGATCCAAGAGCATGTTAACTTGTATTGTGACGATCAAAGTGCTATTCACTTATGAAGAATCAAGTTTATCATGCGGCGTCTAAGTATATCGACATACGATTTTACTTTGTGCGGAAATTATTGATAAGGGAAGATTCTTCTTCAAAAATCAAGACTCAGAAGAATCCACGAGATATGTTGACCAAGGTGGTGACAACGATCAAGTTTGAGACCTGTCTAAACTAGGTCAATATCCTGAAAGTTTAAAATAGTGAGAAAGGTAGAAATTAGAGGATCATTTAATATATAAGGGAGTTCAGTAATATTTTGAACTACGGTTGGCTTGATCCCAAATTTTGGGTATGTAAGCGATCCGAGAGATGTAGCCACTTTGGGAATGATGGTTCTTTGGTAGTTGGCTCAGATTTGGATAAATCTTCACCAATGTGGAGAATTGTTGAAAAAATCAAATAAAAGCACATGTTCAAAGTTTGGCCAAAATTGTTCAAAGCCAAATTGTTCAAAGCTTGGCTAAAAAATTAGGTAATCACCAAACAAACTTTGACAATTTTAAAGGTTTGGTAAAATAGTGCTACCATGCATTCCTATAAATAGCTATTGTTCTTCATTTGTTAAAGTATCCCACAATTGAGAGCAATTGAAAGTGAAACAATTGAGAGAGTCGAGAGAGAGCTTCCACTTTAGTGCTAGGAGAATTCATTTTGGTGTATTAGGGAATTGGGTTTTGTGAGTTATTTTTTAATTTGTAAATTCTCACTTATTAGTAAAATTATCTTTCAGTCTTTGCTCGTGTATGTAAGCTTTACGCCTAATTACGTAAATTATTGTGTCAATTTTCTTTGAAATTATTTACACTATATTTAAATTTCTCAAGAAATCACAGTTACCATAAATTGGTAATCTGCTCAACTCACGCTTCCGCACAACAAAGATATCTGTTATCATAATTTTAAGTTTTGAATTTGGCTAGATTAAGCTAAGGCTAAGAATTAATTTCAGTTAAAGTCTATCAGATTCTGGCTTACGATAGTAAACTGTTATTGTATAAATAGACTTATTGTGAAATAAACATGAAGGAACTTGAGTTGCCTTTTCTTATTTTGTAAAATCCAGTTTTCTTATTTAACATAATCTGGTGCATCAAAGCAATGATGATAAACGTGTTATCATGATAAAAAAAAAATTCAAAATGACAAGAAACGCAGTTACTAAGGGAAAGAAAACGCAAAATCCATTGAAGTACAACCTGAGAAATACTCAAAATTGGAAACATTAGCTCAAGAAAATCACAAAGCTTTAACAGCCGAAATACAAAAGAGAACCAGAACAATAAAGTAATAATTAAATGATGCTCGCAATTATTTTGATCTTTCCGATGAAGACTCTTTGATCCACACTCCATTAGCATCACATGGAAAGAAAGAGATCAGAGGACAATTGAACTTCTCCAAATACTCCAAATTCGGAAACAGTGCCTGAAATTCTCTCCAGTTTATATTTAACTCATTCAAGTACCGCAAACGTAAAACCTTAACCACAGAGTACTCATTTTGAGTGTCGCCTTGCAGGCTTCTGAGTCGTCCTCCTCTGATATACAATTTCAGTAGATTATTCAGACCAGTAAGCCAGCAGGGTAGGGATTCTTGAGGAAAACAGTGTAGATCGAGTTTCTCTAGCAGTATCCCCTCCAGTTGCCTGACAGTAACTAATCTTCTAACTGCGTTGACTAAGCCTGTTTTCGGTTGTGTCTCTGCCCCCGCTTCCTGTTTTTTTTTTTTACTATTTCCCTCTTGATTTCTGCCCTTTGAATGTCCCGCTCCCCATGCTATTTTCAGCTTTAGAAGCTTTTTAAAGTTTAGGAGCATCTCTGATAAATTTTCTATTGAGATGGCGTAATTATTTACGTAGATGCTCAATTTCCTTAGCTTTGTTAATGATTGCAGCTTATCAAGAGAACAGATCATATCATCATCTCCGGCATCAGTGACCACAAATCCCTTGAGAACTCGGAGTTCAGACAGCAACGACAACTCCTTGGGCATGTATTCTATCAAGTAGCACTCAGAGATATCCAAGTAGATCAGCTTCTTGAGTGAGTCCAACCCTTTGGGAAGTTTTGTTAGATAGTAACAGCATCTGAGATCCAAGATCCTCAAGCGGGGGAGGTTTGCAATTGAATTAGGAATCTCCCGAATCCCATAGAACCCTTGAAGGCTAAGAAGCCGTAAATCACTCATATTTTTCAACTCCTTTAGGAACTTGCTACTGTGTACTTCAACAAAATGTTTTGCTGAATTCTTCCATCTTCCTAGATAGAGTACTTTAACTTTCTTCAAATTTGAAAACCACTCGGATTGGAAATCGGGAAACTGTTCGCTGACATTGGCCACTGCTAGCAGTTTATCGTAATTCCGACAAGGGGAACCACTCACTGTTAACGGCTGTGAGGATCCCTTCTCTGAACCTTCCAAACGTGCCCAGTTACCCCATGGATTCTTCAAGTCCCCGGAATCATTAATTTCTACGGCAAGCTTTATTACCACGAGACGGGCAAGTGGATCCATCTTGAATCTGTTCACATTATCCTTCCTGCGTTTCTTGCACACAGGAGCAATAAATTCCTTAGACTTCAATTCCTCGAGAATTTCATCTATATTTTTCTCCTCTGTCTCTGCTCCGTCCTCCTCTGAAATCAACCAATTCTCTAGCAGTCTTTTCCTTACGACTGCATTTTCAGGGAACACAGTAAAACAAAACAAGCAGAACTTTGATGTATAATTGAGATCCTTAGATTTTTCCTGAAAATTGATGAACCTATCTGTAAATTCGTCAATCTTGTAATGCTTAGCCCAGTCAGACTTAGTGGAAGAATATTCATTTACCGCCTGAACCTTGCCCTTGAAATTCCGTACTTCTTTCCCTATTTCAACAAGACATTGCTGGATCTGTATCGAGCCACTGGAGAAATTTGTATCGAGCCACTGGAGAAATTTTGCAGGATGTCTTCAAAGCTGCGTATATGATTTTTTATTGCGTCGCCGAGGTTTTCAAGATTTTCGGTGGAATAATTTTTGATCTTATCTAGATATTTTTGGACTAAATTATCCTTCTGCTTGAGATCATTGTTGCTCTTGCTGTTGGTCGTGGTGTTGACCTCCCTTTTGCTCTTGTATTTGTCTCCATTTTTCTCCTTGCTGCTGATCTTTTCTTTTCCAGGTGTAATTCCGGAGAATAATCGTCGGAAAGGTTGGTACAGGTTGCTTCCATCTTTCTTCTTGCCGTCTCCTTTGTTGTCACAGCTGTCGCTGCCACTCTCTTGAGAAATGATGTAGTCTTGAATGGATGAAAAAATGGAAGGCCTTTCCGAAGAGACATCGACAAGAAAATCGGTAATAGTTTTAATGAGTAGCTGAATTGTAGAACTATCGCCATCATTTGGCTGTGGAGAGTGGCTAGGTGAAGCCATGATTGAAGAGATTACTGGTAAAGACGGCAACGGAACACACTGAAAGGATAAAACTTCTCAGTCAACTCTTATTTCTGTTCAAAATAAGCACAAACAAGAGCAGTGGCAAACAAAGATAAAACTTTCCAATAATGACAGTGATGCTAATATTTGCATGTTAATTTATTTGAAAATTTTAATTTGCTTTTAAAGATGTACATAGAATTGTACGAAACAACTAGAATGTCGTCTTATTTTTCTCCTTTAATAAACCTCTCCACACTCAAAAAAAAAAAAAAAAAAGCTAATACTATTAACAATTCTCTCTACAACCATGTAATCTGAAAGAAAACATATTCCATCTTATTTCAACTTTGTTACGAATACCAGAGCTATATGATTTCAACCGCATTGTAAACATAATCCATAAATAAACCTCATAACAAAACTTTAATAAAAATTATAAAATTCAAATTAAATAAACAAATAGCACAGGCATATGATCCTCATCCATAGTATAAATAACATTAAAAATGATAATTCATAATCTAATACTTTTAAATTAGGGAAATTATCAACTATCTACTTTAAGCTTAACTTATTATAAAAAGCACTATAAAATTTTAAATTTGTTCAATTTTCCACACTAAGTTTACAACTTGTATCAACCATTCACCAAAAAAAAAAAAAAAAGAGTTACTCTTACAAAATAACTATTACTATAATTGGTATTTACTTTTGTTTTGTTATTTTATAAAAGTAATTATGTCTTTTTACTGGATGTTTGATACAATAGAAAATTGAACAAATTTAAATTTTATAATATTTTTAATAAAAAAAATTAAGATGAATAATTAATTATTTTTCTTTAAATTACGATTATTATTATCTAATATTTAAATTTTCTTTCCTTTCTAAAAGTTAATTACCAGTTCTTGTAGTTAAATGCTGACTTTTGAACGTATGATAGTTGTTAGCTGCTGATACACGGGGTATTGTTAAGTTACATAATGTGTAACTTACAGCAGACCCGAGTAATTATTGATGATTTCGCACTTGTTTCAACGTATTATCATTTTTTATTATTGGATAACTACTTCTGGATTGATGTAAAACTGCCTGATATATGAAGCCAGAAGTTAGGAAGTTTGTTGACTATTAAAGTTAAAAAAAAGCTGCCTTTAGAAGATAAGGAAAGTGGAAGAAATGAATGCACGCAACACTTTCTTCGATAAAAATATAATAATACTATATTTACTAGGTTTTGGTACTCAGTTAAATACTCATGAATGTGTTATCAACTATTTAATATCATGCGTAAAATATTAATTAATTTTATTATTAATACTTAATTTATTATTTTTATAATACATTCAATAAATAATATCTAATATTCCATAACATTGAATATTTTAATTAAATTAAATACTATATTTATTAAGTTTTGATACTTAGTTAAAATATTCATAAATGTGTTATCAACTATTTAATATTATGTGTATAATATTAATTAATTTTATTATTTTTATAATACATTCAATAAAGAATGCCTAGTATTCCACATCATTGAATATCCTAATTAAATTTATAAAGTGAATAGACATAATATTACTCATAAAAATGTACGGCCTACTCATAAAATTTATATATAGATGACGTGACAGATTGTGTGTACCCAATATTACTTTTGATGGAAAAAAAAAAAATAACCCAAAACTTTTACACAATACAGAGGCGCTTTTATTACATTTAACAAAAGGAAAATAGACAATAACAAATAAAAACCAGAGAGTTTTTCCGGACAACATAACGATCTCTAACAAGTCAGTCCAGCTACTATTTCCCAACAATCAGCGTAGCTCTTCCTTGGTCACTGTTGATTTGGAACTGCTCTCCGAGACCAAAATGAGACATCAACAGCCAAACAAAAGTAATAAGCTCTCCACCTTTACTAAGTTGTTGGGCATGTGACCTTGCATCACAGTGACTTGCCGCATATGACAACAATTCCACCCACATTTTGCTTATTAGCTTCCACTTAGACTTCTGGTCTAATTCATTAAGCTGCTTGGCCAACATAGTCGCTTCAAACAATAAGGATTTGCTTCTATCTCCCTTCACCGCAGCAGGTTTAGCAAATGTATTCACGCCTAGAATTTCTTTGCAGGCCTCCTTGATTTTATCATTGCGTGCTACATCTTTAATTTCAAAGAATCTGTTCGCCTCGGCACATGTATCACGAAATCTTATTTTCCCAATACCGGCCACAGCAGACATCATGCCAGGCTGCATAATCAGAAGATACAGCATGTAGTCTGAGAGAAGCCGGCTGAATTCTTTTTTATCGTAGTTTGGATCACCTTCAGTAACTTTTTCATCAGTCTGATAAAGGAGCTCGGTAGCAACGTGCCAAAGCAGGAGGCTTTTATCAAAAGCTTTCTCAGCAATATAAGGCTTTAATTGGTTGCGCACAAATTTTAAATTATCTTCAAAAATCCAATCATCTCCTGCTAAAGATATCCTCACTGTGTCAATCTCGTATTGTGATTTCTTTTTCAGCTCATCAAAAACAAAACTCCACAGATCTCGACTGAGTGGCTCACGGGACACATATAGTATCTCATCCACAAAATAAGATATGCCTAAGCTATTAATGAATCTGTTAATTTTTAAGCGTAAGCAATAAATAATTTTAACAATGCTCAGAACAGGAAAGACTTTATGAATGTGCAAGAAATAGATGACTTTCCTGCAGATTTTACCCAAAAAAGGAATGACTTCACGAAGGTTCAAAATACCAATGATCTTGCCTGCGGTGTTTGCTAGACTCGAAATGAATGTATCGGCATAATGAATAGCTTTATCAATGACAAGGGTCAAACAACGCTTGACTTTGTGGACCCTCGCTGGACGGCCCTTCAGGCAATATCTTATCAAATTTTGTCCTGAGAAAGATCCAGACCATCTCCGGAGCAGGAAATGTGTTGCCAATACCATGCAACCCGGCTTATGCGGACATTCAATCCACCTTGGTCGCTTGAGAGCGAAAAACCAGCCGAGGGCAGTAGCCATGCCAGATTTGTTTCTTCTGGATGATTTTGATTCATGGTCAGTCGTCTTGAGGGCTGCAAAGGTCCTGTCAGAGAAAATAAGCATGAAAAGAGCTATTGTATCCAGGCAAATGGCACCAAAGATCAAGATGTATGTAACTCTGACATCAAAGTTGTCAAAACCATGCTTCTCAATATTGAGATGGAAAAATGAAAGAGCTACCACCACTGAACCAAAGGATAAGAATCGCATAAAATATCCTGCCGCAGAACGTATGACCTCCACCTTGGTATAGAAAGTCTCATAGAACAAGTTGAGCTCAACCTCAATTATTCTATAGGCTTCCTCTGATTTTCGACCATAGAAGAAACAACGGCTCTCATTACGCTCACGAAAGCTGAAGATGATATCGACGACTAGCCCCTTGAAAATTTTGAAGAAGTAACAAGCACAGTGAACCACATCAAGATCATCGAGCTCCCCATCTTTTGTTAGAATATCAGTATCATTAAAGATCGGTCTTCTCGTAGGCTCCGGGAGCATAAAGATTTTAGTAGGAATTTTAGCTTCAATCCTTGAAGCATATTCCTCCATGATCTTCACATAGTTGAGCCCAGGGTCAGGTTCTTGAAGCATGGAATCCCGGAACCTGTCCAAGCTTGCGAGATAAAGAGCAATTGTTCGCTCAAGATACTTGATAAGTCCAGCTGCAAAAGTAAGTATTGTTGGGATAAATAGCTTGTTTCCGGGAAGTGATAGGAGGAAGATATAAACAGCTGCAATTGCCTGAAATACGAGCCCAAAAAAGTGCCTGATCCACAGCTCGTTATCCTCGAGAGCAAAAGCAGTTATGGTGTCTGGACCACCGAGGTGTAGCAAAAGAAAGGGAGCCCAAAATGCTAACAAATCACTTTTCTCAGGCATGGAAACCTGATTATCGCGATGGCTGTCCGCAATGAGTCCAACTGCAAAATTGGCTGCCCAGTCGGCTAGCAAGTAAGCTGACCAGATTACCATGATCATCAATCTATTCGCCGTATACTTTCTGAACGGAGCAAAGAGAATCAAGATAGTTTGCAGAAAGAGGCTAAACAAGATTATGCCTCGAATATTCCAGTCATCCCATAGCCTCTTGACGCTTTCAGGGATAGGACTAACCATATTCTCCTTTCCGTTTGATCAAAGAAATTTAGTTTCTAATTGCTATCGAGAGAAAGCAGAAGAATTAATGTATTTTACCATTAGTGAGAATTGAGAGGATCCTGATCCTCTCCCCGTGAATTGGTGGGCAAATGAACAGTTAAGTCAAGTCACCTCTTGGAATTTTTTTTTTTCTATCAGTTAAATATTGAATGATAATTAAAGTAAAATCCTACTGAATACTGATCAATAGTGATCATCCAGTAGTAAACCCCACATCAATCAACCCCACTTACAAGTAAAAAATAAGAGGGAAAAAAATTAGCCTAGTTAGGGTTGAGGTGGGGCTTCGCTAGCCATGAAAAGTTGAAAACTAAGGGCTTCGTAGGATGCGTTTGGTACCCTTTTTTAATTTGTATTTTTGAATTTCTTTTATGGAATTAGAAAGATTATTTTTTGTTGAAAGTGAAAACTTGTTTAGTAGTTTGTTTTAATAATAATACTTGAAATAAAATAAAAATAAAAAGATATTTAATTGTTTGTCTGAAAAAATAAAGACAAGAAAAGAAAGTGGAGAATTATTTAATAAAAATTTTTCTAAATAGTTGTATTATTTAATTAAATTATTATAAAAAAATATAAGACAAGGAATATGAATATATATTTTATAGAATTAAATAATTTATCTATTTAGCTATTATATTATGACATATTATATATTATTATAAATGCATATAGTTACATAGTTATTTTAATAATTTCTTAAAAACTTTTAATTATGTAAATAAATTGTAGTTTCAAGATAATATTAATTGAGAAATTCTTAAATTACTTTATAATTATCAAATATTTGTTTATATTAATTGTGAAGATGTAACTTTTTATTGATATGTTTCATCAATATATAACAATTTGTAATTATTTTCAAGAAGTGAAGACAAATGGAGAAGGCTAATATAGCGTTCTCTTATTTTCTTTGTAAACATTAGAAAATAGAAATTTTTGTTTCCGATCACTGTATAATTTTCCACCAAAATGAGCCCACCAAACAAGTTTTCTACATTTTCCTTTTTACAAAACCAAAAACAAAGAAGTGAAAATGGTACCAAACGCACACTTATTTTCTTTTATTTTATAAAATCAATTTTTAGATTGTTATTATAAAAGTAAGAAAAAGATATGGTAGCAATTCATGAAATGCAAACTTTAGAAATATAAGTGAATTTTTCCCTTACATTTATTATTAAAATATAGTAAAGGAGACAGAATTTTTATGTAATTTGGAATTTATTGGAGCCATGCCCAGAAATTGAATAATTCAATACGCAAAGAAGGTTACAATTTATTGGACTTAAATAATTTAATAATCTCTCTTTGAATTGTCGCCACATTGATGAAATCAAACTTAATAATGAAATCAAACTTAATAAACTTTTCAAATGAGCACCACTCGTCTTTGATGTTCGTTGCCCCCATCAACTCTGATCTATGTAGTTTGCGCCAAAGGCTTTATGGAGAGGAGCTCTGCACAGACTTCTCTGCTTTCTACGTGTGGAGTTTTTCCTCCAATATCTGGGGAAGGGTTACATGCCAAAGTTTAATCTTTTAATGGAAAGGCTAGGGTTACACGCCAAGTTCTGTTCGTAATAGCTAGACTAGGATTTTTAGAGTATGTTTGGGATTGAGGTACTGTAGCTTTTAAGCTACAGTTGCTGTGAAAAAAAAAACTGTAATTATAAAATAAAAGTTAATAATATGTATTAAATATAATTTTTAAATAATAATTTTAACAAAATTATTAAAAACATAATAGATTTTATATTATACAAGTGAAAAATCATATTAACATAGCTAATATAGTTTAAAAGCTACAGTAGCTAGTATTTACCAAACACTTTAGTGCTGCAGTTTAAAAACTACGGCTGCCCAACTTCAATCCCAAACATATCCTTAATTGGCTAAAATAGTAGTTTTTAGTTCCCTTTTAACTTAGATTTGCTAATGAAGAAATCTTCTTAAATTGCCACTCTTTGCTTCATGAAGATACACGCCAAATGCCTATTCTACCTCCTCGTTGCCGCTACATTGAATTTTAAGATCACTGATATATGTACAAAACGCTGACTAAAGTAAGGGAATTTATTAAAGCAAAGAAGAAAATACAGAAGAAAAATAGAAGAAGAAATAAAAATTAAGAGACTAAATGAGCCTGATCCTAAACGAAAAAAGAGCAGGAAGCTCCCCAAGAAGCCACTTCCTCAAAAGAGATTATAACGTATCGTGAGATGGAAATATCTCATCCACACGATAGAAATCCTTAATCGCTTTCTTGATAATAGCCTTTTATTTTTTCTTTCATTGAGATTTACTTTTTATAATTTGGAATCGATCCTCCTCTAAATATTTACTAATGATAGATAATGTAACACGGAAGCGATATTAATGGAGTAGCGTAGTGGAAGCAGAATTGATAGGATGAGAATAACTAAATATCGTTTTAGTACAGGACCAAGTTAACGCGATTAGCTTACGCTCTAATCGAAGCGTAATTAGATCCGTTCTAATTCAAACGACTCAATGAGATTTTTAATAACGCATAAAGCGAGATTATATGACGCTCTAATCCAAACGACTCTACAAGAGAGATTTTTGATAAATAATTCTAGAGGAATTATAAATGAGAAATTTTGTTGAATAATTGAATTTAAGTTATGAAAATAATTATAAGATCTCTCTATTTATAATAGAATGAACCTACTTCCCTAAGTTAACTAAAAAGAAAAATTAAATCACAATTATAATAAAAATAAAAGACTAAGATATTATTCCTTAATTAACTTTAATTAAAATAGAAAATAAAATTCTAGAATCTTAAAATAACTAAATTAACGTCCTACATCATACTTTTCCTCTTAAAAAAAACTAGTCCTCGAGTTTAAATATAGTCTAGAGGATGAAACTTGTAGTGTAGGAGCAAATCATCTTGTAATTTGAACTTGTTCTCTTTCTCATCAATCTTTCTCGAAACTTTGAAGAATACATACTTCAACAATTTCTTTTGATTATATATTTTTCTAGGAGATGAAGACTTCCAAGAACGAACAACAATCAAATAACTTTTGTCTTTTCCTAATTGTCGCTCAATGCGCTCTTCAATTGATTTCGCCTTTTTAAGCAAATCTTCTTCAAGCACAACCTTCTTGTCTTTAATATGAATAGGTAAAACTATTTCAATCATTTCAACTTCTTCAACGTTATTTTGCTCATCATCTTCAATACTTATCTTGTTCTCCAAGAAAACATTATGCACATTCTTGCATAAGTTATAAGATTAAAACTTTAAATCAATAATAAATTGTACATTTTCTTCTGTCATCTCAAGCGAGTCTTTTTCAACTATTTCCTTCCAATTAACTCTCTCTTCTATTCTCTCTTGATGATATTGTTGACAGAAAGTATGAGATTGTGATTGCTTGCTCTATCGCTGCCAATCTCGGGTTCCAAACTTTCTTAAATACTTGCAAGACTACTTCTTTAACTATCTGCTTGAAAGTCTCCACAGACATTGTCAGCATCACTTGATCATCGTTTTCAGGACGGTTGTATGCAAATAAGTCTAACATATGAGAATGTGGTGGGTATGGACGGTAATTTGTCATTTATTGTCAAATTTCCACGAATGGCAAAATTGTAAATAATGCTCAACTCTCAGATTTAGTGTGATCGGACGCCGGTGACCGTGATTTGGTGTGGGGTTGATTGGATCTGAAAGATTTGATAGTGAAGAACACGATGGTAGCAGTGGTTTGGCCGGATTCACAGTGGTTTGGCTGGAAAATGGGCTTAAAATTACAGCGGCTTGTGGTGGTTTGTGGCGGCTTCTACCGGTGTTTGGTGAGGTAGATGGTCGGGTTTTGGTCGGTGTAACCTGGGGATTCGTGTGGTGATGGTGCTCGACGGTAAAGAGGGCGGACGAGGGCGAATCGAGCAGGAGAAGCTTGCAAGTTCTGGTGGTTTTCGCGGCTGTCCATGCAACGGAGAGAGGCAGCTACAGCTGGGTCTTGATCGGCAGTGGCTGGCGCGTTGAATGGAGGTAGTGGTTGGTGGTATGGTGGCCGGATCGTGGTGGCTGTGACGGTGGATGATGGCGGCGACTAGGGTTTCAATTTCTTTTTTTAATGATGAAATTGGTGATGGTGGTTGTGGGTATCTAGGAAAGCTGTGCGATTTGCACATAACCGCTCTGATACTAATTGATGAAGTGGCGTAGTAGACTCAAAATTGATAGGATAATGATAACTAGATATCGTTCTAGTACAGGACCAAGCTAACGCGATTAGTTTACGCTCTAATCGAAGCGTGATTAGATCCGTTCTAATTCAAACAACTCAATGAGATTTTTATTAACACATAAAGCGATATTAGATGACGCTCTAATCAAAACGACTCTACAAGAGATATTTTTGATAAATAATTCTGAAGAATTATAAAAGAGAAATTTTATTGAATAATTGAATTGAAGTTATGAAAATAGTTATAAGACCTCTCTATTTATAATAAAATAAACCTACTTCCCTAAGTTAACTTAAAAATGAAACTAAATCACAATTATAATAGAAATAAAATATTAAGATATTGTTTCTTAATTAACTCTAATTAAAATAGAAAATAAAATTCTAAAATCCTAAAATAATTAAATTAACGTCCTACATCAGATATTAAATATTTATTTAACGTAGTGAGAAAATAATACTAGATATATTTCTAACTTATATTTCTAATACATGAAAAATGATAGCTTTCAAAAGAGATAAAACGTTAAATTACTGATAAAGATAAATATGAAAATGAATAATCTGAAATATTGTTAATAAAAGGTATTATAAAGTATCACAATAAATTATAAATAGCAAACCTGTTAGACTAGTAGTTATTAAATCCGAATTGAACTAAAAATACAAATAGGAATCTTAATAAAATAATAAATATAAAATTGACTAAAAATCTAAAATTCAATTTTGGTTTTCTATTGATCCTTGAATAGTATTCAACTATACTTTACAAGAATTTAAGGGAAATGAATGTGATAATACATAAAAAAAAGTATAATTGGGATTGTTGTTCCTAGTTATAAAGATTTGTTACGCGCCATGGCAATTGCACCTATCAAAGCAACTAACAGAATTATTGAAAAGAGTTCAAATGAAAGAAAAAAGTCTGTTAATAAATGAATTCTAATTTGTTGACTATTACTTATCAAATTTTATTCAATAATCTGGTTGACTCGTATAATCCAAATAATCTCGTACCACAAAATGTATGATAATTAGCATTATTATTACTTTTTTTTTTCTTCTACTGTAGTACAAAATTAGATATTAAAAAAGAAATGAATTTATTATAAATTTCTTAGGGATTCGGTAGAATTCAATCTAACAACAAAGATTCTTAGGAAAATAGTTCTTGTTAGGAGATATATAAAGATGTAATAATTTAAATTTTCTCTATTTGAAAAAAAATTAACTCATCCTCAAATTTTGCTGAAAACAAAAATGTATTTGGAGCAATTTTTCTTGAAACTCAAAAGCACTAAAATTTCAATTGCATCTTGTTAGGCTCTCCACGGAAATTGTTTCTTATATGAACAACTAATTGCCAAATTCTATTGGACTTTTATCCATTCTTGTCTCAATTAGTAAGACTTTTCTTGTCTTTGATGTGAAAAAACAAATGACTATATCAAATGTATCTTAATTATGGAGTATTTATCTTGAATTGGTAAAATTATCTTCATGAACAATTGGCTCATCATTAATGTTTCTTGAATATTTTAGACTATACTACGCACAAATTAATAGCGAAAGTTATCTATTCATATCTAATTTCAGTAACGTCTTCAATTATTTTCATTTTTTCTTGAACATAGATGCGCCTTTAATTTGAAGCTCCATTCTGGAGATTCTATCCTCCAACTTTTCGGTGCCTGAATTAGACTTTACATTTATTGCAATACTGTCACTGAATCTTACAATGCCGTTGATCATCATTCAAGATGGTTTGTCATACGAGCTTCCAACCATTTTTTAGAAATTTTTTTTTTTAAGAACCACGACTTTTTTTTAATGAACAAAAGAAATAATAGAAAAAATAAAAGGGTCAAATTGTTAATTGAGTAAGATTAATGGGCAAAACAGCAATCAAGTATACCGGTGACGGTGTCGGAAATTGGGTAAGAATAGGTGGATATGAAAGATATGAGGGCAATGAGTGAGACAGTGGTGATTGATCGGAAAATTTTAAAGAAAGAAGCGGTTGGAGGTTTGCTTCGATTCCGGTGAACAGCGTGTTGGCCGTCATCGGTGATGGTCCAGAAAGATAGTGTGGATGATAAGGAAGAGTTCGGTAGTAGCTGTTGCTGGTAATTTGCGGCAGAATATGGTGAATCGGAGGGCATTGTGCGCGGAGTTTAGTGGCTGGTTTCAGGCGATTTC
Organism: Murraya koenigii; assembly: GCA_025617385.1. Classification (NCBI taxonomy): domain Eukaryota; kingdom Viridiplantae; phylum Streptophyta; class Magnoliopsida; order Sapindales; family Rutaceae; genus Murraya; species Murraya koenigii. The sequence goes on along the minus strand of CM046813.1, from coordinate 4,593,551 downwards.
GGTGGTTGTCGGTAGCCGAAATATGTGGGAAAGAGTTTTATGGGTGTGTCAATCGATGGAATCGGTGATAAAAGCAGGCTGCGACCGCTGCGAAAGAAGTTGACGAGGCTAGGGTTTTTCGGGATTTCTGAACCATTTGTTTTTATTTTCTTTTTTTTGGATTTTTTTTTTTTGTAATGGATGGAATGGAGTGGTTCGTTGATGCAGAAGAAGAAAGATATTTTTTTAAGGCAAAGTGATTAGCAGTCAAGAAAGTTCTGTATAACATTGAGAAAAGTGGTTCCCTTACGAAGATGACTTAGGTGCGTGTATTTGATTCTTGCATTGTATTATATTATTTTAATATTAATATAATATATTAATAATGTATTATATTAATATTATATAATATTTAATATTATATTATATTTTAATTATATTATATTAAATTTTTTGTGATTAATTTAAATTATGTATTTAAAAAATAATATTTATTAGTATTTAAAAATATTAAATATAAAAGTATTAAATTTTAAAAATTTAACAAATTTTTTAGTGTATATATTAAAAATATTATATTTATTATTAGTTATATTTAATTATTTAAAAATAATTAATTTTTATATGTTGATTATTATAATATAATTAAATAATATTATATTATATTATATTTTTACATACTATTTAAATATTTATTATTAGTTATGTTAAATTATAAATTTATTAATTTACATTAATAATAATAATGTAAAAATAAAAAATAATATTATATTAAATTAAAAAGTTATATTTTTTATTATTATTATAAAGTTTTTTTAAAAAAAAAAAAAAAAAAAAAAAGCTAATGTAGTAGTTGCCGCGTTAGCTAAACTCGACTTAACTTGTCCCTTAATGCAATGCCCATTTAAAACCAAATATTATATTATATAATATAATATTTACATGTCTTAATGTTATAATGTATAATTAAAATTATTTTATAATATTATAACTAAAATCATAGCATTAATATCATAATTAAATATAAATTATGTAAATAAAAATAAAACATATAAATTTAACATAAAATTTATAAATTAATATTAAAGTAAAGTTCTTTTGTCTAAATTTTTATGAATTTGAATTTAACTGAAGTATAAATAAGTATGAATATTTAATACATATATTTGAATAACATATTTATTTTTAAAAAATAAAAATATCTAAAATATTTAAATATAAGTACTAAGTTATTTATTTTTAAAAATAAAAATATCTAAAATATAATATTTTAAAATATATTACCCCATAAATATTAACAATACTTATATGTATTAGTTAAATATATGACAAGTTATAAATAAATTATTTGATTAGTAAAAAAAATTGATAATAATTACCTTAACAAAGATGAAAAATAAAATATATATCTAACACATTTTTTTATATTAATATATGATACTTATAATGTTATTTTTAGTGTATATATTGATATTTTTTCTTTTTAATTACATAAGTCATTCAAGATTGTTCAATCAATTAAATTAAAATTACTATATTAAATAAAATTTAAAATCTATTATAAACATAGTAAATATAAATACAAAGAGATTGACCTATTATAAAAACATTTCAATACTACAAACTAATATGTAAAATAAAATAAGTAATTCAATACAAAGAGATAGACCTAATATACATGATCTCCAAAATAATATGTCAAACATTTTAATACTACAAAATAAAATAAGTAATTCAACATAATAATGGTAAATTGATGTATTATTAATAAATAAAATAAAATTTTATAGATAAAATATAACACTCGTAAATTAACATTAAGTATAAAATAAAACACAAATGATATAAATAGAATATAAGACTTATAAATAAAATGTAAAATAAGTAAATTAATATAGAAATGGTAAAATAATATATTATTAATAAATAAAACATAAACTTACACGCATAAATTTACAGTTACAACATAAAACTGAAAATCAACATTAAGCATAAAATAAAATATAAATTAAGTAAATAAAAGATAAAACCTATAAATAAAAAGTAAAACAAGTAAATTAGTATAGGAGCGGTAAAATAATATATTATTGACAAACAAAATATAAATTTATAGATATAATATAAAACTTGTAAATTAACAATAAGTTAAGATAACATATAAATTATGCAAATGAAATAGAAGACTTGGAAACGAAATGTAAAACAAACAAATATTATAAGAATTATTAAAATAAATAAAAACTAATTACGATAATGATTACCTTATATATTTATATTTATTTCTTAATTGAATAATGATAATTTTGAGTTTATGTAATAAATGTGATGATATGTGTGAAATTTTATTAAGAATAAAATTTATTCCCAAAATCAAATTTTAAAAAAAATTCTTTTTTAAAAATAATTTGTAAGATAAATAATTTTGCATCTTTCTAAATCTTCTCGACAGCAACCTCAAATGATTTTTTAATATAAATAAGAAAAAAAGTTTGAAACTACATGAAATATATATAAATTTTAAAATTAAAAATTAGATATAATTTTATTAATATTTCATATATATCTAGTAATAGAAGAATGTCTTGTTGTCTTGTTTTAGTTCGATCCACATCAAAGAAAATAATTTTGCTTAATTAACTTGTTTGGTAAATAAATACTATGATAGAAAATTAAAAAGAAAAGTTTATAAATCTCCTAGTATGAATATAGAATTTATATTTAAATCAATTTAATAAAACTTATTCAAATTATTTTTAATACAATTTTTTTTATTTTCAATTGATAAGTAATTTTTTTTCTTTGCTTAGATAAATTAAATATATAAACTATTTTTTAAAATTAAAGTTTAATGTTAATTTACAAGATTTAGGTTATTTTTATAACTGTTTGCTTTATTTGTAATTTTAAAATACTAATTTACCACTCTTATATCAATTTACTTAATTTTTTATTTACTAATCTTATATATAATTTATAAAATTTATGTTTATTACGACATTAATATTATAATTTTAATCACGATATAATAGAATTTTTTAATTGGAAATAATATTAAAAAATTAAATTATAAGGTATTGTACCAAATTATAAATAATAAATTTATATAAATAAAATAATTATTAAATACAAATTCTTTTCATACGATAGAGATAATTTAAAATTTTTAATTAAATTAAAATTATAAATAAGAATCAAATAAATTTTAATAAAGAGAGCTATTAAATTATAATTTGAGATAGCTTATTTCTCACATATAAATAATATTACAGTAATAAAATTCACATAATTTATGTGAGAAGAATAAACTACAATAAACTCTATCTTAGACAAATCTTTTAATAAAACATTAAATATAAAAATTAATTTAAAATGTAAAATATCTAATTTATTCCATCCATATCCTTCCTAAGTAAATGGAGGCCACCAACTTCACCTGCATCCCCTACAAAATTGATGAGGTGACGGATGCTCTGCATCCAAAACTGTGAGAATTGAATTGAGATTTTCTCGAGTTTTATTTTAAATTGGGTTCTACCCAAAAATGGCTCCATTATTGTAGCCACGGGCCCATCCCATCCCATTACAAGCAATTAAAGTTTGCTTTTATCCGGACAGTCACCATTAAATGGGACCGAGAGTTTCTTTTAATAGGAAAGACAAATGATACACGTGGTTCGTCGTATATAATAAATTCTAGGGGGGGACACTTGATCGAGACTCGCATTAAAAGATGCGTCTCCATTATCCTGAAGAATGCTAAAGGACGTCCACAGCCCGACTGGACCTTGTCTTTGGTTTGGTGAGCCGAGCCACGGTGCGAATGTAAAATATTTTCAACCATTACAGTTGGCTAAGAGTTTAAGATATTGCTACGTTGATGTTTTTGTAACATACAACCTCTGGGATGAGAGGTAAACTTATTCTTTTTTTTTTTTAAAGGGTTAGTTAAGTTATTTTTTATATAAATAATATAATTTATATGAAAAATAATTTAGTAATTATTTTATTTTTATTACAAGGTGTATGTTATGATAAGCCGTAATATAATAAGACTCAAAAAATTACTGTTAAAATATTATTTTTTTTGAAACATGAGTGACATTGAATTTTATAATTTAATATTGATAATTAATATATTTTTTTATTTGATATATAATCAAGTCAATAATTTTAAATAAATTAAAAAAAAAGAGAGATAAAAAAGAAAGAGAGAATTTTTGTCATTACTCGTATGTTTAAACAATTAGGCGAGACCTTTCTCTTTTTCTTATTTCCAATGTTCCATATGGTATGTTATATAACAAATAAAGTTGGCTTCACTTGCGTGTGCCTTCCTCAACTTCACTGAGGGTTCATTGGAAATTGCTTTTAAGAATTTTAAAAATAATTTTTTAAAAATTAAAAGATAATTTTAATATTTAATAATTTTTTTAAAATTATTTTTGTTAGAATTACCCTATCTCATAGTAGAATTTTTTTTTAAAAAGAAAAGATTAGTTTTTCAAATTTTGATTTTAAAAAATTAATTTTATATTAAATATAATTTCTTATATATCTTCTTATGTATTAAAAAAATTTAAAATTATCATTATTAATTAAGAAATAAAATTATTAATTTTATCAATTATATTAAGATAACAAAATAAAAAATAAAATTAATAATATAAAAGATTTATTCTAGTTATAATTATTATATGCACACAATAAAAAAGTTTATATACATGTTTATATATGTATAATAAATTTTATTTCATATTATATCTAATTCAATTATTTATAATTTTATAATAGTTTAATAATAAGATTTATTAAATATAAATGACTATTTTAAAACTCACAATATTTTTAAAAATAAATTTTATTAAATATTTAATTAATTCTTTTCGCAACTAAGTATTTCTATAACACAACTAATAACTATTTTTAAAGACACAATATTACCAAATTGGCTAATTAACACTATAAGTTTTACATTTAATAAATAATAAAATTATTCATATAGAAAGTCTATGTTCGTACCAACTATTATACTTGCATGTTAAACTTTTTTATAAATAAATAAACATATAATATAACATCATTTATTTATAAAACTTTTAAGAATGTATTCTGACGAATCTAAGGTACTGGAATGTCTATCATTATAAATACAAATAAACAAACAACATGAGAAACAAAAGAAGAGAAGAATTTCAATCTCTTCAGAAAGCAAAAGCTATTATCTCCTTTTGGGTCTCGTAAAAGGGGCTGCTCCTGATCGAACTTTCATTTCTGAGTTTTTGAAAAAAAATCACGAGCTAATCTCTTCAACTGATCCAAAGCAAAATCAATTTTAAATCCTGCCCTCTGAACAAGTTTCAAGAGAAACCACCACATGATAATTGAGGCAACATCGAGGTTCTTCACATCCGTGGTATTCATGATTTCCATAATCGTACAGAGTGTGATAAGGGTAATCGTCTTTAGTTTTGGAGCCAACAGGCAATTGGCACCGATATCCTCGTACTTTTCGAGCAACTTCTTCAGAACCGGGGCTAAATTCGGATTGATTTGGTAATCTCTCACATTGACATTCACATTCACAAGCTCAAGCTCAAGCTCTGAATCTTTATGCTCTGCATCTCTATCTATATATCCTAGTTGCAGTAATCCTTGCACATGTTCCTTTGCCACACACTTTAACAGCCCATTGGCATAAAACGGCAAATCTTTTGAAATTCTACCATCAATCTCTTTCAGTTCTTTAAAGATATCCTCATGAGTGCCCTCCTGTATCTTTTGCAGCTCTTCAAAGATACCCTTTTCCATTGTCTTCTTTTCCACTGGAGTTAAGTTCTCAAATATATATTTGTAGCTGTAGGTTAAGCCAGACTTTCCTACGGATCTCCCCTCGACATCTTTGCTCTTTCCTTCGAGAAACTGCACTACCTATAAAGCAATACAAAATTATTCATTCAATATCTAATGAGATCAACACGTAACAATGAAGCTCATAGTTGTGAAAAAACAATTTAAGAAAAACTCTACTAGAATTCTAAAATTCCCAAATATAGTAGATGTACCTCAGAAAACACGCATTCAAGATCAACCACAAAGTTGCAATTTTCGCAGTGATACACACATTCTCGACCGTCTCGTATGGTCTCGCAAAAATCACAATAATACTTGTAATCAAAGCAATGACTAGAAAGTTCAACACACTTATCCTTGAGTGTGAGAGAATGCAAGTGACTATGATGGTCTATGGTTTGTGGCATTGGAAAACATAAAAGATGCCAATTCAGTTTGCATTTCACACAACATATATAAGAGAGATCTAGTGGGGTCAACTCATCTGGAGGGAGATTATAAGACTTGCAGTGACCACATTTTGGAGTGCCATATAACTTCTTGAAGAAAGTAAGAGTATGTTTATCATGAACTGATTCAAGTTTTATTGAAGGGAGGAGTGAAGAACAGTCAAGGTCTAGAATGAAGTCACAATATTTGCAGAGATAACAGAAGCTATAGATATACTTACGACAAGCACTGCATTCTCCAACATTGTCTTCAAGAAACAGTGGATGTCGATGGAAGGGATGCTGCCTTTCTCTCGGTAGCTCAGCACAAGATTTATGAAGATAATATCTGCACTGATCACAACCATATGCTGGTGCGTTTGCCTGGATATCATTGCCGCATCCATCACAAAAAATATCTTTTTTGTTTTCATAAAGAAACAACAAATGTTCATGGCTGAAATGTTTCGTCGTCTTCTGTCTTTCATCAACTTGTACCTCAGTGATTACGCAACCCACATGTGCGTAGTACTCACAATCAGCACAACAATAAATGGGATGCTCGGGATTTATTTCTTTATTGCATACAGTGCAATAAGATTGATCCGAGTTATCTTCGGCAAGTGTTCGAGTAATTAGAGTCAGATGATGCCCGTGTTGTATCGCCATAGCAGTTGGTGGTAGTGGGTGAAGGCCACACCGAACGTGAAAATTGAGTTTGCACTCGATGCAACGCATAAAGAAAGCACCATCAGTTGAAAGGCCACATGCTTCACATTCTCCGTCGTAGGACATATTCTCAATGAGAGTAAGAAGATGCTCGTGACCTTTGTACTTAATGTTGGCCTTCAAAGATAAACAGTCAGGATGTAAGTCGAAGTCACACATCTCACACCGGTATCTAAAACCTTGAATCTCGAAGCGACAGGCATCACACCGATACATGAACTTCTCAGCGACCAAGAGTGTCAATGGATGGAGCTGATGGAAAGGATGTCGAACTTCTGTCGGCAAGTCACCGCATGAAATATGGATATAGAACTCACATCCAACACAACCATAACATCGACCGTCGATGTTTTTGTAGCAAAACTTGCACTTCAAATTTGTTACCTCGGACTCCGAGATAATATTCAAATGATGCTTGTGACTAAAATGTCCGATTCTTTCTTGACCTTCATGGGATTCGCACTTGTCAGTGTACACCATGAGATTGACTGCTGAAAGTTTTGAAGCACAACCGATATCCAGATCGAACTTGTAACAAGTATCACAATGATATGTGAAACCATTTAGAAACTCACCACAAGCATGGCATGTTCTTTGTTTTGAAATATCATATATTTTGAGTCTCAAATAATGTTTATGCAATCGATGATGAATCTCTCTTGGCAGCTTAACACAGGATTTGTGGAGATAAAACATGCAAGGAGCACAACCATATGTGAGGCCTTGGATAGGATTCCGGCATCCATAACATAAAATATCATCCCCATTCTCGTGGATTTCATGGAGAATCAAGAAGTGCTTGTGACTGAAATGTCTCAATTTCCCTTTGTCATCATGCTGTATCCTAGTGATCGCACAACGCACATGAGCGAAGTACTCACATTTAACACAACAGTAGAAGTGATCCTCCGAATTTATTTCTTTCCTACAAACATTGCAGAAATAAAGTTGAGAATCATCTTTAGCCACAATTGCCTCGTTACTGTCAATGAGAGGATGTTTGTGGTCTTTATGCAAAACAGACCGTGGTAGTTCGTCAGAACCACACTGCACATGGAAATCGAGGTCACACCGCACACAACGCGCATAGAAAACACCTTGAATACCAAAACCGCAAGCATCACATCTGCTTTTGTTCGACAAATTCTCTATGAGAATAAGAAGATGCTGATGGCCTTTGTATTCCATGTTTGGCTTCAGAGATGAACATTCTATATGCAAGTCAAAGTCACACTTGTCACATCGATAACTCAAACCTTGAATATTGAAGTGACAAGCATCACAACCATATCTGTAAGGCTCCCCATCAGCCAAGAGTGTTAAAGGATGGCGCGGATGAAACGAGTGGCGGATTTCTTGCTGAAATTCATCGCGACATGAATTGTGTATGTAAAACTCACACGGAGCACAACCATAGCCTGGCCCGTTGATTCTATCTGAGCACAACTTGCAATTCATATCAATATCATGCAACTCCATCAAGGTCAAGGGATGCCGATGACTGCAATGCTCGACGTGCTGCTGACCTTGATGGTATTTGATGAGCATTGAAGCACATCCAACACCAATCTGGAAATCGCAATCTCCACAACAGTACTTAAAAGCTCTGTGTGTTCGCCGACAAAAATCGCATTTAAACTCTTTCGATTTAGTACTATTTTCTCTTTCAAATTGGAGTAAGCAAAGTGGACGATAGTGAGTGACACAGATCTCTTCCGGTAAATCAACACATGATCGATGGAAGAGAGGAGATTGGGGCCAGCACATCTCACAAATGTAGATACTACCAGAGGTTACTTTTTTGTTGCAAGCAGAGCAAGTGTTATTACGATTATTCTCACAAAGCGTTAAAGGATGCTCGTGGAAAAAGCTTTTGATCTTCATTTGTCTCTCTTTTCTCTCTGTGTTTCCCTTCCTACTCTCTCTTTTACAAGTTTCGAACAATTTCTCACTTTCTGTTTCCCTGCCCACTGTTTTACAAAAGCATCTCTTTCTGTATTTTTCTCCTTACTAATTTCAAAGTTCGCCAGTGTTTGCTAGATTGGCTTTGCTCAAATTTTGAGACACCTGACGATAGACTCAAAGCGACAATTTTTTTTTGCAAATATTTATATCGACTAATTGGGTCTGCTTATAATATAGTACAGCGCTTTTTATTATTTTTTTAATTTCTCGCGTAACCAGCAACCGGTTCTCTCATTTTAATTGGTTAAAGCAGCAAATATTAAAAAGTTAATTATTATAAAACCCCCTCATTTTAGGTAAATATCAAGATAATCAATTCGCAATTACAAAACTATCAAAGAACCCCTCAACTTTACAATAGATAAATATTTCTTTTTTTTTTTAATTCATGGAAAATATAGTTAATATATTTAACTTATGTACTAATAAAAAAAAAAATTAAATACACTTATTTAGATTAATATATTTAAATAAAATAATTATATTATTTTCTTAACATCTTGTTGTAAATTGAATGATATTTTATTTTTATTAGCTAAAATATATAAACCAATAAGAGAGAAAGCATAACGAAAATTAGGAATTTATCTAAATGAAAATGAAAATTACTTGAAATTTAACTCAAAATATTGATATTTAATGAATTTAGTAGAAATATCATATACAAAACTTTTGGACTAATAAGTTGAAACATGTGAACCTATAAATGAAAAAATTTAACCAAAATAAACAAAAAAAAATTATTTTGTTATTTAACCTAAATAACTGAAATCTTACCAAATGAAACGGAATATTGAACGCAAAATCAGTGAAATAATAGTTAAAACATGTAAATCAAAAAAGGTGAAAGTATAACTAAAATTAGGGACTTAGCTAACCAAAAATAAAATTATAAAAAATAAATTTGATACTTAACCAAAATACTTAGAATCTTACAAAGTTAATGTGAATATACAACACAAAGTAAATGAGCAATTAGTTAAAATATATGAACCAATATGAAAGAAAATGCAACGAAAATTAGGAACTCATCTAACGAAAAATGAAAGTTGTTTGGAGTCTTAATCAAAATATTGGTATTTAATAAATTTAGTAGGAATATTAAATACAATAGTGGTGGACTAATAAGTTGAAATATGTGAACTTATATATGAAAAAATATAATCCAAATCAAGAACTAATCGAACAAAAAAAAGTAGTTTTAGTATTTAACCTAAATAACTAAAATCTTATCAAGTGAATTGGAATATTGAACACAAAGTTAGTGGAATATTAATTGAATCATATAAACAAGAACGAGAAAAGCATAAAAAAATTTAAGAAATTTATCCAATGAGAAATAAATTTACTTGAAATATAACACATAGTATTAGTAATTAATAAATTTAATAAGAATATTAAACACAAAACTCGTGAATTGAGAAGTTGAAATAAATGAATCTATTAATAAGAAATTTGAACCAAAATTAAGAATATGTGAAATGAACTTAGAACGTCTATTTAATATATTGATATTTAATCAAAATAGTTGGGACACGATTATTTTACATATTTTTAATTTTTATTTAAATTAAAAATATTTTTCACACTCAAATATTTTTTATGTTAATTGTTTATAAATTTATTTTTTTTCATTTTTTACATTAAAAATATACTTTTTTTTAAATTAGTAAATGAACAACCAGTAAAATGCCGGTTGCTCAAGTTATAAAAGCAAGCAGTACGTGATACAGCTCTGCACTCTAGGATGACTCCAATTAATTAAGCTTAAAGACTTATTTGGAAAATCGAATTCACGTCGTATTTTAGTGATTTTGTTTTGCTTTGTTTTTTTTTTTTTTTGTTTTTAAAGTATCTTGCAAATGTGTTAAACATAAAAACGATACTTTGACAAAGAGATAGGACGACTTAGCCAGCATTTGTTTTTTTCCTAATGGGTCTGAATTTTTCAAATCTAAATAAATTTGAATATAAATATTTTAATAATATATATATATATATATATTTAAATATAAATATAAATTATATTTTATTTATTTTTAAATAAAAATTATTTTAAACATAATAATTTAATATTTATGTTCATATAAATAAAAAATAGATTTAATTTTATAATTTAAGAAATATATATATATTTTATAGAGATATTTTTAAAATATATTATTTATTTTTATTCAATTTTTTTATTTAGATAAAAATTTTTAAAATTTTATTTATTTTTATTTAAATGTAAATATCTAAAAATTCAACATAAAATACCAAAAAATAAACAAACAAATTTTTAAAAAAATCTAAAATTAATAAGGCCTTATTCGGTACCATTTTTAAGCCCTACGTTCATTTTTGTTTCGATGGTTTAACTGTAATAATATATATTTGATGAGCCAAATTCAAAAAATGAAAGTTACCTATTCATTTGTAATTTCAGTCACGTCTTCAATTATTTTTATTTTTTCTTGAACATAGATGCGTCTTTAATTTGAAGCTCCATTCTCGAGATTCTGTCGTTGAACTTTTCAGTACCTAAATTAGACATTACATTAGTTTATATTAATTCGTATGAAATACTGTCCAAATTTAAATCATCATTTCTTGAACATAGATGCACCTTTAATTTGAAACTCCATTCTCGAGATTCTATCGTTAAACTTTTCAGTGGCTGAATTATACATTACATTAGCTTGTGTTAATTTGTATAAGATACTGTCTAAATTTAAATTTTTAGTAATATTAAAAAGATGTTTATTCCTTATACTTGAATAAGGAAGCAAACTGTCTTTACTCAATAGTTGAAGAAAAATATCTCCATAATACACTTATGGAAATTTGAATTGCTAAAGGAGGAAATATCCCCATAATATACTTGTGGGGATTTGAATTGCTGTCTTCTAATTTAGAGGATAATAACTCTAACCATTAGGCCAAAGGGTTAGTGGCTTAATAGATTAGTTTGTTGATGTGGAAAAAATATATATATTTTTTGTATGGAAAGTGATTGTCAGTCAAGAATGTTATGTTTAACATTGAAAAAAGTAGTGATACCTTACAAACATAACTTAGTGTGTATTTCATATATTATATTATTTTAATATTAATATATTATATTATGTTATATTATATTAATAATTTCTTATAATAATATTATATAATATTTAACACTATATTGTATTGTATTAAATTGTAATTATATTATATTAATTTTTTGTGATTAATTTAAATTATATATTTTAAAAATAATATTTATTAATACTTAGAAAATACTAAATATAAAAGTCTTAAATTTTATAAATTTAACAAATTTTTTAATGTAAATATTAAAAAATATCATATTTATTATTAATTATATTTAATTATTTAAAAATAATTCATTTTTATATATTGAGTATTATAATGTAATATTATATTATATTTTTATATATTATTTAAATATTTATTATTAGTTATATTAAATTATAAATTTATTAATTTATATTAATAATTATAATTTAAAAATAAAAATTAATATTTTATAATATTATATTAAATTAAAAGGTTATATTTATTTTTTTTATTATCATAAAGTAAAAAAAAAAAAAAAAAAAAAAAAGATAGGCAAGCTAATGCCGCCATTGCCACACTAGCTAAACCTAGCTTAGGTTGCTCCTTAGTGCAGCGCCTCTTTAAAGCCAAACATTATATTGCACAAAATTAATATAATATAGGATTTTATTACCATATAATGCAATGCACCAAACATATCCTTAATGAATAATTTAAATTTAAACAATCATTCTATAATGTTATAACTAAAATTATAGCATCAATATTATAATTAAATATAAATTATGTAAATAAAAATAAAATATGTAAATTTAACATAAAATTTGTAAATTAATATTAAAGTTGAGTTTTTTTTTTGAAATTTTTATGAATTTGAATTTAGCTGAAGTCTGAATAAGTTTGAATATCTAATATATATATATATTTGAATAACATATTTATTTTTTTTTCAATATTTGAATATAAGTACTGAGTTATTTATTTTTAAAAAAGAAAATATCTAAAATATAATATTTTGACATATATAACCCTATACATATTAACAATACTTATATTTATTGGTTAAATACATGATAAGTTATAAATAAATTATTTGATTAGTAAAAAAATTGATAATATTTACTTTAACAAAGATGAAAAATAAAATATACATCTAACACTTTTTTTTTTACATTAATATATGATGCTTATAATATTATTTTTAGTATATATATTGATGTTTTTTTCTTCTTAATTACATAAGTCATTCAAGATTGTTTAATCAATTAAATAAAAAAATAATATATTAAATAAAATTCAAAATCTATTATAAACATAGTAAATATGAATACGAAACGATAGACCTATTATAAAAACACACTCATTTAAGATTCTATTATGTTTAAAATTCTCATTCACGAAAAAAAAATTAATAGTTGAATACATGCATATAACAAAAAAAGGATAAATAAAAAATAATAAAAGGATAATTATATAATATGAAATAAATTTATTTAATAAGGGTATTAATTGAGAGAATATTAAAGTTTCATTTAAATATTTTTGTCATTTAAATTAAAGTCATAATATTTAACTTTTTTAATTCAAATCTAAATATCTTATAATCAGAAATAAATGACAAAAAATAAACAAAATAAAAACTGTAAATATCTAAAAATTTAAAATTCAAATTTCACATAAGAAAAACAATCCCTAAGTATTAAGCAAAATATGAAATATTAACTAAGCAACTCAAGAGTATGGTGAATTGAGATTCTAAAATTTGAGTAATTAAAACTTAATGCAATCTCTATAAGGTAAACAAATTCGAATTCTCAAATTTAAAGTGCATTAAATATAAAGAATGAGAGATAGAGAAATGCAAACACAAGATTTTTACGTTGTTCGGCCAATCATGCATAAGTCCACGCCTCTAAACTCACCAGTTTTAAGGATTTCACTAGGGGAGCCTCTAAAGCTTCAACAATGCTTACAATTGACTTTCAATGTGTCAATCAACTTTTATAATAAGAGATTATCCGCAATCTCTTAACTCAAGTATTTCTCAATACTTATAGTCACTCAACTATGATTTTACAATAAGGATTACAAAAGATTTCCCTAACACAATGTGTTTAATTACATATGAAAGCTTAAAGTATGATTCAATAAAATAATAACAAGTTTAAAGTTCAAGAAGAATTGTATACTTGGTAGCAAACTTAATAGTAATTGTTGCATCTCTTTTTGTTTGAATATGTTTGAGCATTTTATAGTTGGAGTAGAAAATTAGCCGTTATTGACTTTTTGCTCATAAGCAGTTTCCAGTTTACAGTAATCAGCTTGTCGTTTAATTTTACCGTTAGAGCTACCACTGGACTTTTCAAATATTTGGTTTCCAGTCTATGAATATCCGGTCTGCCGACTGAGTCTATAGAGCTTACTTCTTGTACTTAGTTTTCAATTTAGCTTAAGAAGGAAGCAGTTTGATTTCAGTGAGCAATTTCTTATAATCGATTTTCAAGTTAGCTTAAGTAAGAAGTCTTTTAGTTCCAATGAGCACATTTTTTGTAGCCAGTTTTCAAGTTAGCTTAAGGAATTCAATTAGTCAAAAATTTAACTTCTTATGAAAAATTTCTCTTTTCATAATTGTGAAATCACATTTTTTGTGAATAAAAACTTTGGTAAAATATTAGTTATTTCATTATTATCAAAGCATAATTAATGAAATTAATTTGTGGTTTGTTATCATCAAAATTAACATATTATATAACCATATAAGTTAACAATCTCTCCCTTTTTTATGGTGATAAAACATGCTATGTATTTTGAAAATTTTGATAAAAGCTCCTCCTGTAAATATGCATGATCTCTAAAAAAATATGTCAAATATATCAATACTGCAAAATAAAATAAGTAATTCAACGTAATAATGGTAAATTGATGTACTATCGATAAATAAAACAAAATTTTATAGATATAATATAAAACTTGCAAATCTAAATTAAGTGTAAAATAAAACATAAATGATATAAATGGAATATAAAACTTGTAAATAAAATGTAAAATAAGTAAATTAATATGAGATTGGTAAAATGATGTATTATTAATAAATAAAACATAAATTTATATATATAACATAAAACTGAAAATTAACATTAAGTATAAAATAAAACATAAATTAAGTAAATAAAATATAAGACCTATAAATAGAAAGTAAAACAAGTAAATTAATATAAGAGCTGTAAAAAGATATATTATTGACAAACAAAATATAAACTTATAGATATAACACAAAACTTGTAAATTAACATTAAGTTAAAATAACATATAAATTATGTAAATGAAAATAAGACTTGGAAATGAAATGTAAAATAAATAAATATTATAAGAGTTATTAAAAAAAATAAAAAAACTCATTATGATAATGATTACCTTATATATTTATTATTTTTATTTCTAAGTTAAATCATGATAATTTTAAGTTTATGTAATACATGTGATGATATGTATGAAATTTTATAAAGAATAAAATTTATTCTCAAAATCAAATTTTAATAATTTTTTTTCATTTTTTTAAATTTATTTGTAAGATAAATAATTTTGTATCCTTCTAAACTTCATTGACAGCAACCTCAAATGATCTTTTAATATAAGTAAGAAACAAAGTTTGAAATTACGTGAATTATATATAAAATTAAAAATTAGATAGAATTTTATTGATATTTCATATATGTTTAGTAATATAATAATGTCATTTTGTTTTGTTTTGATTTGATCCACATAAAAAAATTAATTTTACTTAATTAACTTGTATGGTAAACAAATACTGTAATAGAAAATTAAAAAGAAAAGTTTATAAATATCTTAGTATGAATATAAAATTTATAGTTAAATCAATTTAATGAAACTTATTCCAAATATTTTTAATACAAATTTTTTTTTGTTTTCAATTGATAAGTAATTTTTTTCTTTTCTTAGATAAATTAAGTATATAAGCTATTTTTTTGAATTAAAGTTTAATGTTATTTACAAGATTTAGGTTATTTTTATAAGTGTTTGTTTTATTTGTAATTTTAAATTACTAATTTACCACTCTTATACCAATTTACTTTTTTTTTTAATTTACTAATCTTATGTGTAATTTATAAAATTTGTGTTTATTACGATATTAATATTATAATTTTAATTACAACGTCAAAGAATTTTTTTAATTTAAAATAGTATTAATAAATGGAATTATAAGGTATTATACCAAATTATAAATAATAAATTTATATACATAAAATAATTATTAAATACAAATTCTTCTCATATGAGAGAAATAATTTAAAATTTTTAATTAAATTAAAATTATAAATAAGAGTCAAATAAATTTTAATAAGCGAGCTATTAAATTATAACTTGAGATAACTTATGCCTAACACATAAATAATATTACAATAATAAAATTTATATAATTTATGTGAGAATGATAAGCTACAATAAATTTTAACTTAGACAAATTCTTTAATAAAACATTAAATATAAAAATTAATTTAAAATATAAAATATCTAATTTATTCTATCCATATCCTGCGGAAGTAAAAAGAGGCCACCAACTTCAACTTCATCCCCTACAAATTGATGAGGTGACGGATGCTCTGCATCCAAAACTGTGAGAATTGAATTGAGATTTTCTCGAGTTTTATTTAAATTGGTTTCTATCCAAAAATGGCTCCATAATTATAGCCACGGGCCCATCCCATACCATTCCAAGCAATTAAAGTTTACTTTTATCCGTACAGTCACCATTAAATGGGACCGAAAGTTTCTTTTAATAGGAAAGACAAATGATACACCTGATTCGTCGTATATAATAATTCTATGTGGGGAGCACATGATCGAGACTTGCATTAAAAGATACGTCTCCATTATCCTGAAGAATGCTAAAGGACGTCCACAGCCCGACTGGACCTTGGCTTTGGTTTGGTGAGCCGAGCCACGGTGCGAATGTAAAATATTTTCAACCATTGCAGTTGGCTAAGAATTTAAGATATTGCTACGTTGATGTTTTTGTAACATACAACCTCTGGGATGAGAGGTAAACTTATTCTTTCTGTTTTTTTTAAAGAGTTAGTTAAGTTATTTTTTATAAAAAAATATATGAGTTTTATATTTATTATAATTTTTTTATATAATTTTTATAAATAATGTAAGTTATATAAAAAATAACTTAGTAATTATCTTATTTTTATTACGAGGTGTATGTTATAGTAAATCCTAACATAACAAGACTCAAAAAATTACTATTAAAATATTATTTTTTTAAGACATGAGTAACATTGAATTTTATAATTTAATATTAATAATTAATTTATTTTTTATTTAATATATAATCAAGTCAATATTTTTAAATAAATTTAAAAAGAGAAAAAAGAGAAAATCTTTGTCATTACTCGTATATTTAAACAATTAGGCGATACCTTTCTCTTTTTTTTTTTCCAATGTCCCATATGGTATGTTAAACAACAAATAAAGTTGGTTTCACTAGCCTGTGCCTTGGTCAACTTCACTAAGTGTTCATGAAATTGATTTTAAGAATTTTAAAAATAATTTTTGAAAAATTAAAAATTAAGTTTAATATTTAATAATTTTTTTAGAAATTATTTTTGTCAAAATTACCCTATCTCATAGTAGAATTTGAAAAATAAGACAAGATTAGTTTTTCAAATTTTAATTTTAAAAATTAATTTTATATTAAATATAATTTCTTCTATATCTTCTTATGTATTATAAAGATTCAAAATTATCCTTATGAATTAATAAATAAAATTATTAACTTTACCAATTATATTAGGATAACAAAATAAAATTAATAATATAAAATATTTATTCAAGTTATAATTATTATATGTACACAATAAAAAAAAATTTATATACATATTTATATATGTGCAATAAATTTTATTTAATATTATACCTAATTTTATTATTTATATTCTTATAATAATTTAATAATAATATTTATTAAAGACATACTACTGCTTTTAAAACTTATAATATTTTTAAAAATAAATTTTATTAAATATTTAATTAATTATCTCTACAGTTAATTATTTTTATAGCACAACTACCAACTATTTTTAAAGATATAATATTATTAAATTAGTTAATTAATACTATAAATTGTACATTTAATAAATATTAAAATCAACTCATGTTACACATGTTCTAGTTGCTGCTGCTGCTCAGTCTCTACTAATGCTACTCCGTCTCAGATACTTTTACTATTCTGTATCTATTTGTTATATTTTTATTGTGCTGTGAAAGAATAAGTTAAAATTATATATATAATTATATATAACTAGCTTTATATCTTTATAGATTAACTAATATATATATAGTCTCGATTGTGTACAAAACTTTTCGGAAAATTTTTGAAAAATGATTTTAAATTCTTAAAATTTAAAGTTCTTAAGCAGCGTGATTTTAAAATTATTTTAGATTTTCTCTCATTTTAAAATTTCAGATTCATAATTCATATATATATATATATATACACACGCGTTACACAGTTTGGTTTCCATAACGTATGCATCACTCAAAGTCAAAACAAGTGATGGGAGATGACCCAAGTGGATCCATCTTCCATTTTACTCCCTACGCGCTACAACTCAAAAGACGGAAAAAATCGTTCTCTCTGCAACTTAAGGTTTTGTCATCTGTTTATAAATTCAGTAGTCGAAACTAGAAGATTCTTTTATTCAATCAGAGGACTGACATATACGGAGTTTCGATTAGTAAAAGATCATGAATTTTATTAAAGTGTGAGAAAATTATTAAATGATATAATTTAATAGTATTATATCATTATATTGTATGACTTAATAATTATTTTAAACTTTAATAAAATTTAGGGTCTAAAATTAGAAAATGTATATATAATATGAGCTTTCAATAAAAAATTCTTAATCATATTAAAGTAAAAATAAATTAAAAGATAAATAATATATATTTTAATATATTATTAAATAAATATATTATATTAAGATCTATTTTTTAATATTTTAATTTTAATATGATCAAAGATATTTAATTATATATTTTATATTTAAACACTTTTTTAATACGGTTTTATTATTAAATAATAGAAAAATTATCACTGCACTACATTTTTTATCATATGAATAACCATAAAATTTTAACATATTTTTGTATCACCTTTATTTTTAAACTTGTACCAATCAATTAATTTAAAACAAAATAACTATTTTACCCTTAAATGAATTAAAATATTATTTTATTATATAATTTTTTAAAATATAAGATTACTCCTAAATTTAATAAAATAAATAAATCACAAAATTCTAGGATATTAATTTTTTTATAATTATAATTTTATTTAAAAATTATCATATTAATTTTTTTTTTGTAATTATAATTTTATTTAATTATTATAATTAAATTAAGTGCAGGGAAGTTTATAAAAATTAACATGATGAGAAAAACTTCTTATAACTATTATAAATTTTCCTATAATTAAAATTAAGAAGCTTCTCTATATAAATTAAATAAAATTATAATAAAAAATTAAAATAATAGTTTTAAATGAACTTATAATTATAAAAAATTAACATCTTTAATTTTGAAATTTATTTATTTTATTAAATTTAGAGATAATCTTGTAATTATAATTATTTTTCTAATTTTATAGAATAAAATAATTTTTTAAATTTATTTAAGAGTAAAATAATTATTTTATAATATAAAAGTGATTGATTGATGTAAATTTAAAAATAAAAATTATATAAAAAATATGTCAAAATTTTATAATAATTATATATATATATATCAAGGACGTAGTCAGATTGATTATCATGTCAGCGCATTACTGAATGATAGATTAAGTTCGATTCTTAGAGATAGAAAAAAAAAAAAAATATATATATATATATATAAAATAAAAAAAATAGTGGAATGATAATTTCTCTTAAGTGATATGATTTAATAAAGCGGGGTTATATAAAGTCCTGAAGTTAACCGGACCCTCTCTACGTCTATTGCATGGCCCGAAGGGTTGCAAAAGTTTTCCTGTCCTTTTCTAGAGTTACTCATCTCGTTTATCAAAAAATATTTATCATTCCAATATATGTCTTTTCTTTAATATTAATTACATATTAAAATATTAATCATACATTAAATATAAATAATTATTATTTTCATAGATAAATATATTAAAATAATAATATTAGATTAAAATTTATAAATTATTTATTAAAACACAAATAATTTTTAAAAATATTAAAAAAATTAACTCTACTCATATTTTAAAAAATATATTTATAGTTAAATTTTATTCAATTATATTTAATTAAAAATATTTTAAATTTTAACTACAATTTTGGTTAAACTTGAGTGCTTTAGTTACCCAACTAGAAGTCCACTGGCCCGTAAATATCTTCTTTATGTATAAACTTTTAGACAATTTTACTTTAGGCGACCCTTTGCATTATTAAGAGCTCTTTGTCATGGGAAGGGAGTTTTGCGTAGTAAACTCATGCGGTACTTAGACAATCTTAGTCGGGATGTTGCTAAGTAAGCCTTTACGCTTCTCAATAGCTAAGCCAAGAGGTTCCCGAAATGCTAAAGAGAAGGAAGAGTTAGCGAGCAATGTATCCAAATGCGGAAATTATATTGATAGAAAGAAAGCTTACAAGAGAGCTTACAAGTGTTAGATGCTTGATGCTTGGATGCTTGATGTGGATTGATTGATACAAATGCCTAGAGCTTACCCATATTTATAGGGAAGCTTGGCTAACTCTAGAGAATTCTATGGCCTAGAAAATTCTATACACTTGTGCCAAAATATAGAGAAATCTAGCAATATGTATAAGAGTGTGCTAGTTGCTGGAATTTTGCAGAAAGTTCTAGAATCGGGCCAAGCTAGCACATCTTGGCTCATTCCTTGGGCGATTTTTGGGCTGGAATCATGCAGCCCGTAACATCCTCCCCCACCTAAGCCCGCGGCGTCCTTGTTGCGTTCTCGTGCTTGTACCGTTGGACATGCTCCGCGAATTGCCACAGTTCATCCTCACGTTCCCAAGTGGCTTCGCTCTCAGGGAGGTTTTTCCACTTCACCAAGTACTCATAGTACACTGGCACGCCCCTCCTTCAAATGATGCGGTCAGCAAGGATGTACTCCACATCTTTGTCGAACACGGTAACAACGGCTGTTGGGGCACGCCTTGATTCTCCGCGTGTTGGTTCTTCCACGTCTTCGTGATTTGGCTTGAGAAGACTTACGTGAAAGACCGGATGAATTTTGAGCCTTGGTGGAAGCTCTAAGTGATACGAGACGTTGCCCACACGTCGTACAATGCGGAAGGGTCCCTCGTAGCGTCTCACTAACCCCTTGTGGACTTTGCAAAGTGTCTTGAATTGTTGGGGCAGGAGTTTGATCATAACTCGATCACCTTCCTTATACTCGACGTGTCGTCTCCTTGCATCAGCCCACTTTTTCATTTTCCTCGCAGCCTTGTCGAGGTATGCTCGCGTGATGTCCGCTTCCTCGTGCCATTCGCGGGCGAGCTTGTGTGCCGCGGGGCTTTTTCCTTCGTAAGTCGAGGCTATGAGCGTTGGGGGTCATGGGCTGGAATCCCATGATGATCTCGAAGGGACTCTTGCTGGTAGCCTCACTCCACTGGAGATTGTAAGAAAATTAGGCGACATCAATCAACTCGCCTAATCTACGATGAGCGCTCACATAATGCCTCAAATACATCTTGAGGAGGCCATTGATGCGCTTCGGTCCGACTCATCCGTTTGTGGATGAAAGCTTGTTGAGAACTTAAGATCGGTCCCCAATATCTTGAAGAGCTCCGTCTAAAATTTTCCAGTGAAGCGTGGGTCTCGATCGCTCACGATGCTTCTTGGAACACCTCAAAGCTTCACGATATGTTTGATGAAGAGACGGGTTGATTCATCTACCTTGCAATCTGCTGGTGCGGCAATACACGTTGCATACTTGCTGTAGCGGTCTACCACGACCATGATGCTGCCGCAACCTTTGGACTTGGATAAGGCCGTAATGAAATCCATGGAGACGCTCTCCCATGGCCTTGATGCTAAGGGCAGGGGCTCCAACAATCCTGCCGGCAATTGATGATCAATCTTGTCTTGTTGACACACAAGACATGTCCGCACATATGCCTCGATGTCATCCCGCATGTTTGGCAAAAAATACGAGACTTTGATAAGTGCGGTGGTGCGCTCTATTCCGGGGTGACCAGCCCACTTGGAGTCGTGGCACTCATTGATTACCTCTTTGCGTAAGTTTCCCCACCTTGGCACGAATAGCCGATCTCCCTTGGTGAGGAAGATGCCTTCTTCTTGCCAAAATCTCCTTATCTTTCCTTCGAGGACCTTTCCCAGCAAGTCCTTTGCCAATGGGTCTTGTTGGAGGCCTTCCTTGATGCGTGAGACAAGGTCTGACTTTGGTTGGCTCGCGCTAAGTGTGGCTAATTCTGCCTTGCGGCTTAGTGCGTCCGCAACGACGTTGGCCTTGCCTGGCTTGTACTCGAGCCTCTAATCGAATTCCGCAAGGAAATCTTGCCACCTTGCTTGCTTGGGGCTCAACTTCTTTTGCGTTTGAAAGTAGCTCGTGGCTACGTTGTCCGTCATGATGGTGAAGTGTGAGCCAAACAAGTAATGTCGCCACACTCTTAGGCAATGGATGATGGCTGTCATATCCTTCTCTTGGATCGTGTAGCGACGTTCCGTGTCATTAAGCTTTCTGCTCTCGAACGCTATTGGGTGGCCTTCTTGCATAAGGACTCCGCCAATGGCGAAGTTGGAGGCATCCGTTTGAACTTCGAAGGGCTTTGTATGGTCCGGAAGAACTAGGACGGGTTCCTCCGAAATCGCTTGCTTTAAACCTTCGAATGCTTATTGGCAATCCTCGGACCAATGCCATGTCCTATTCTTCTTAAGCAAATCCGTCAAAGGTGCCGCCTTGGTTGAGTAGCCTTGTATGAATCGGCGATAGTAATTCACCAAGCCAAGGAATGATCGAAGCTCGGGTACTTTCGTGGGAGGCTCCCAATCGAGTATGGCCTTCACCTTCGAGTTCTCCATCATTAGCTTGCCGGCTGATATTTTGTGCCCGAGGAACTCTACCTCCTCTTGCGCTAATGAACACTTCTCCATCTTGAGGTAGAGTTCGTTCTCCCGAAGTACTTGGAACACTTGCCGCAAATGTTTGGCATGCTCATCGAGTGTGGTGCTGTACACCACTATGTCGTTCAAGTACATGACCACGAAGCGGTCGAGGAATGGTTGCAGCACTTTGTTCATGAGTGTGTAAAATGTAGCCGGTGCATTGGTTAATCCGAAAGGCATAATTAAGAACTCGAAAGATCCGTACCTTGTGACGCATGCTGTTTTGGGCTCATCCCTTTCGACAATGCGCACTTGGTAGTACCTGGAGCGCAAGTCGAGTTTGGTGAAATATCTTGCGTTGCCAAGTTGGTCGAAAAGATCCGCTATCAAGGGTATTGGGTACTTGTTCTTGATAGTGATCTTGTTGAGCCCTCGATAGTCGATGCACATTCGCAGCGATCCATCCTTCTTCTTCTGAAAAAGGACCGGTGCACCAAATGGGGCTTTAGATGGATGCACATAGCCTGCGTCCAGCAAATCAGCGAGCTACCTTCGCAATTTTTCGAGCTCGGGAGGTGCCATGCGGTAGGGCGCCAAGGCTGGAGGCTTTGAACCTTGCTCCAACTCGATTTGATGATCCACCTCTCGTCTAGGTGGAAGCTTCTTCGGAAGCTGGGGAGGCATTACGTCCTTGAACTCTTCGAGGATGGATTGTACTATAAGAGGGACTTGGCTTGGAGCACTTGCGGAGTTCTCTCCCTCGTTGAGCTCTCGGATGGAGACCAAGAAGCTTGGGTCCTTCTTGAAACCCTTCTTGAATTGCATGGCTGAGAGTGTCTTCTCCTCGGACTTGCCTCGCTCCGTAGGAACCATGCATGCCTTACTCCCGTCAAGGATGCTTAGGGAGTTCGTGGCTGGAAGAGGAAGGCATGGACTTGGTCGAAGAATTCCATGCCAAGGACCATCTTGAAGTCATCCATGGGCACGATAGAGAAATTGAGCTTTCCGCTCCACGCGCCAAGTGCAGCATGTACTCCTTGTGCGGTGCCCGCAATGGGCTTAGCGAGTGAGTTCACCGCCTTCATTGTGCCTCCTTGTCTAGTGGTTTTGAGGCCTAGGCGCTTGGCCTCATCCTCGGATACGAAGTTATGAGTGGCTCTCGTATTCAGCGACGTGCGAACGGTGTGTCCGTTTATCCTCGCGCTAACATACTCAGCCCTTTCTTGAGTGCCGTTTATGGGCTGTCGAGTGCGCCAAGACGTTGGATAGAACCCATGCTGGGTCGGGGTTCTTCCATCGATGGTATGGAGGTGCCCTTGAGTTGGGCAGCGAGGGCATTCAACGACTTCTTCTCGGGACAGTCGCGTACCCAATGAGGGTCGTTGCATATGAAGCATAGGCTGCGGGGCTAGAGGAAAGTGTGCGCTTGTGCCATGCCCAGTCCGAGCGTACTTCCTCCACTTCCGCGCGGACAGCGCACTGCTCGTCTTGCACGAAGCTACGGAGTTTCATCAACTCCTCATGAAATGCTTGAAATTTCCCTCGAAGGGTGTTGGCTTGGTCTTGGATGAGGGCCTTGGTTGCCATTGTGAAGTCGGCGTATTCGCCCTCTAGACCGTCCACCCTTTCCTCCAAAGTTTCGAAGGTGTCCTGAGCGGCGGACATTGTTGTTTCAAGCGTAGCCATGCGAGGCTTCAAAGCATCTATCGAAGCGGCCTTAGACTTGCCACGAGTCTTGGCCTGCCCGCGAGTCTCATCGCGGCCCTGGCTTGGTTCCGGGATGATCTCCACACCACGAGCGCCCTCTTGTGTAACGCTTGAGGTTGGGAGGTTGACCATTGCTGCTGGAATGCGTGTGTGCAAATCTTGGCTCTAATATCACTTGTCACGGGAAGGGAGTTTTGCGCAGCAAACCCGTGCGGCACTTAGACAACCTTAGTCGGGATGTTGCTAAGTAAGCCTTTACGCTTCTCAATAGCTAAGCCAAGAGGTTCTCGAAATGCTAAAGAGAATGAAGAGCTAGCGAACAATGTAGCCAAATGCGGAAATTGTATTGATAGAAAGAAAGCTTACAAGAGAGCTTACAAGTGTTTGATGCTTGATGCTTGGATACTTGATGTGGATTGATTGATACAAATGCCTAGAGCTCACCCATATTTATAGGGAAGCTTGGCTAACTCTAGAGAATTCTATGGCCTAGAGAATTCTATACACATGTGCCAAAATCTAGAGAAATCTAGCAATATGTACAAGAGTGTGCTAGTTGCTGGAATTTTACGAAAAGTTCTAGAATCGGGCCAAGCTAACACATCTTGGCTCATTCCTTGGGCCATTTTTGGACTGGAATCATGCGGCCGTAACATCGTGCTAGCTTACAGACACCGTTTGTAACAAACCGTGCATGTCAAGCGTTGAATGAGGAGTGAGAAATAATTATAAATCTAACTGTTCCAAAAAGAGGAGAAACAAAAATGAAGAAATGTGGAAACCGGTTGTAAAGGTTAATGTGAAACCGGGTGCAGTAAAATGGTGTCAAGTTTTTTTCAATTTATTTATGTACTTATGCCTTCTTGATTTGTGTACTTGCATCAATTGTATAGGGTTAGATTATAGTATATATATACATATATGGGCAATTGCTGTGATTCTCACTATTTATAAAAATATGTAAAAAGTAGAAATAAGTGGTAAGATTCATATAATTTTTGTATGGATTATAAATTACATAAATTATAATTTAATAAAACTCAAATAAATGTCAATTATATATATATTTTTAAAAAAGTTATTTTTATTAATTATTCTGAACCAATCTTTCGAAGGTAGACGAAAATAAGTTTCTCAATTTAATTCGAGTTGAAGTAGCTATAAGTTTGTAAGAATTTTTTGCTATAATTTTTGCTAATATGATCCATAATTTTTTTTAAAAAAGTTATTTTATTAATTATTCTGAACCAATCTTTCAAAGGTAGATGAAAATAAGTTTCTCAATTTAATTCGAGTTGAAGTAACTATAATTTTGTAAGAATTTTTTGCTAATATGATCCATAATTTTTACATAAACTTGAGAAACTACGCTGGATCATTGAGCGAAATATTTAATTGAAGGGAAGTAACGAAAGAAGGGAACTCTTGTTCAATTGTGATCAAACAAATTCATTGGATAGACAATAGATGATTCAATTTTATTTATTATGTTATTTGAAGACATTTTTTAATAAACATTGAAAAATTAAGCTAATACACAGGGATGACAAATTGACAACAGGGTGGATATTGTGCGGAGATATCAATAATCGTACTCGTACTTAATTGGTAGTAAACATTATTGTCACTAACCTGTACTGCTCAAGATTTGAACAGGTACAAGTAAGTCAGGGATTTTTGTTAAAAAAATATATACATGTCTCCTTCCTCTATCTCTATATCTCTTTTAATTTAACGATGATAATTTTTTTTATATTATTAAATTGAAATACTAAATATATTTAAATGAAAGAAAATATAAAAATTGCTAAATAATTATAATAATAGTGTGATGAGATGACTAATACAATTTAAAACACAAAATCTTATTAAAATAAAAAAATTCATAAGTACATAAATAAATAATCTATAAGAATATGAACAATCTTTAACTATTTTTTTAGTTAATACTACAACAATCAAAATGTGTATTTTAAAACGAATCTTGTAGGGATAATTAGAATTTAAAATGTTGTCTTCTTTTTTTTTTTTATACTTTAGGATTTTAAAACATTCTATAATTAAATATTTTAAGTCGCTAATATTTAGTTATTCACGTTTTACTTTTTTAAAATTTTAATATTTAGATTTAGTTATTAATTATTAATTGTAACTTTTAAAAATTAATAAAAAACTAAACAATCAAATAAACTTATAAACAGATTTTATTATTTAATACCTATATTTATCTTGCTAAATAATTATATCCGTATTTAATTTTTTTATAAAATAAAAAAATATATATCTCTTATACCCACCTATAAAATGACAAATCTTCCCAAACTCCCGAACCTACGAGGATTTTTTACTATCTTTACTAATACATTTAAAAATTATGTTGTAGTGTTAGAACGATTAATGTTAGTCACATAATCAAACTTGGTTCAATTACAGTAAGCTGGTCGTTAAAACTTACGAAAGTCCCTGCTTAAATACAAAATCCGACACTATTTTACTGACACCCGATAGTGTTTGCAACTGATTTCTCACATTTCTTCGCTTTTGTTCCCTTTTTTTTTTTCGAACCGTTAGATTTATAATTATTTCTCACCCCTCATACAACGCTTGATATACAAAATCTGTTACAAACAGAATCTATAAGCTAGCAAGGTCCAGTTAATTAAGGCAGATTGTCAATTTTCTTCACCGAGGATTGTTTATGCGAAAAGCCATGAATTAATCTCCACGTGAATTCACTTTTGCTTTCGTGGGCCCTTCATCATTACTAGATCTTCAGCTTTATCTGAATTTTTTGACGCTTGTGTTACAGTCTATCACGAACCTGTTTGCAAAGAAATACAATTATAATCAGTCAAATTTACCGACAAAATTAATAATTTTTCTTTAGTAATTTCTAAGTTATAATTTTTATAACATTCAATCTTGTTATATGTCAAAATTTCAATTACTTAAATATTTTAAAATTTAATCTAATAATTAATATTTAATTTATAAAAATATTATATCAAAAAAAGATTATGAGTTGTAATAAGATCCATTCTCTTTTGTTTTTCTTAGCATGTGTCAGTGTTTTAGAGAGTGACTAGTCGTGTCATGGCTGGTACTTACGGGAAATGTTAATTAGTTGGACCTTTTAAGAATTTGAAGAGGCCACGTCTATATTGCAGCAATAAAAAGGACCTCGCTTTTGTGTTTTCCGTGAGTGATCCAACCCCCAGGAGATTGGACACGTTTGTCTTAGTAAAGCGGTCCAGTTGGTTATTAAAAAGTAAACTTACATATTAGAAACCACTTTGTGTAATTGGCAGAAACCGCAGATCAGATAAAACTACATGGTGGCAACAAACAATTTACATATTAGAAACAACTTTGTGTAAGATACTAGTAAATTAGAAGGCAATGAAACGACAAATTGGTGATCACTAGAAATTTACTGAAATAAAAAAAAATTGGCGATCGGTAGATGTTGAATATTTACTCTAATATTATTAGATTTTTAATTTAATGTTAGATTAATATATAAATAATTATATATTATAAACTATTATATAAAATTAAGTATAATTAAAAGTAATTTAGTTAAGTTTTCAATAATTTATATTTTAATGTATATAATAAGATGTGAGTCTTTAATATTTAGGGAATAAAATGATGATTATTATTTTTATAATTGACTAAAATAAGAATAGTTAAAAGTAATAGAAAAATTGTTTATATAAATAATTATGGTCTTCAGATTACACAAATCTTTCTATTCTTTTTAGCATCGTATCATCAGAAAGAGTTCACAGAAAAATTAAAGGACTTCGTAGAATATATATATTCATCGTAGAAGACGAACTACACTGCTTCAGATAATAATTCAGTGTTATACATTTAAGTATGTTTCTGTATATTTTTATTATTAATTTTTCTTGATACAACATAAATATTCTTATATTTTAAGTGGTGAATTTTATCATATGATTTATTATTTTAATAAGTGGTATCTGAATTTTCTCAAATAAAATAATTGAGAATCAAAATTATTTCATTAAATAAATAATGTTTCGGTCTTATCAAATCTGGTATCATTAAATTTGAGAGCAATTTGTGTTTATTTTTGTTAAATATTATTAAGCAAATTCAAAATTAAGATACATTAATATTCAGTAATTCGGTTCATAAAATATTCGATAATTCAGGTTGAATTAAGAATTAAAGCCGCGGTAGCCACTGCTACCATCGGCACCATGCCTCATCATCGCCATACAAGTAGCTACATGATGGCACTTGGGCAACTACTGGCAACGCGTTTTATCACGCGGGCTGGTGGTTTTCATCAACCTGCAACTGTTGGGTGGCATTGAGACAGCGGGCGACGTCCACCGGCTGGTTATGGTGTGGCTGCTGCACGGCTTGGCAAGAATGATGGTTGGTTCTTGTTTCGACCGCATAAAAAAAAGGGGAAAAGATTAGGGTTAAGTTTTTTTGGATTTGGGTCGGGTCACCCTGACTCGAATGAAGTTCTTTTTTTGGTTTTGACTCTGGGTCGGTTTGAACACTTGATTACGAATTGACCTGATAAACAATTGACTAGTCAATAGTCAACATTAATGGTTGACTAAGTTTGATTAAAAAAATTATTATTATTATATTTTGAATAATTCTTAAGTATAATTTTAAATTCAAATATTGGTATAGTTATATATATATATTGAGATGAATTAACTGAAATAACATGTCACCAAAGTGACCTCTCTTGTGAAATTAATTTATTTTGGAATATAAATGATTTTGTGTAAATGTAATTTTTATAAATATCGATTAGCTCGAAGAAAGATCCATGTTTGACAGAGTTGCATGTGCACCTGTAGTAATAAATACATAATGGTTATTCGGTTTTACATGTAAACAATAAATCGGTCCAAAAGAAGAATTATATTTTGACATATTTTTATTATCAGTGTTTGATTATTACACTAAGATATCACTTACAAGTTAATATTTTGTTCAAAGATAAAATATTAATAGAGTGTCTGGTATTTTAAGATAAGATTTACTTTCATTTGAATTTATTTTTGTTTTAAGACTGATATGAGCTTATTTTGATCGTTTCTTATTCTCTGTTCATTTATTTCTGCTGCTAATATTACTGTCAACATCAATTTTATTCCTATACTAAATGTTTTTAATTTCAAGTTTTGGTAATAAAATCTCTTAATAGTTTTCAGCAGTTATGGATCTTGACCTTGTGTTGAAGGTTGATTATTGCTCTTATAGATGAGAGTACCCACAATAAAAAGAGAAATATGAAAAGGTGGGAGAAATCAAATTGCATGTGTATGATAATTGTGGAGAAAGTCATTTTGATAGTATTCAAAAACTCCATATCTGAAAAGATAATTACGACTAAAGAGTTCTTTACAGAAATTGAAAAGAGGTTTGTCAAGAATGAAACGACATAAATAGGTATGTTATTGACAAATTTAATTTTAATTAAATAAGGGCAAAGATGGGGGCAGAAAGGGGAAGGAGAATAAGAAAGGTGTAGATACAACACCTCAAAGGAAACAACAAAAGAAATTAGATCATCTAGAAAGTACTAGTTGTTTGTTTTGTAGAACTGAAGAGCATGTTTTAGCTTGTTCTAGGATTAATTTAACTTCATTATCTAGGCATAAGTGGTGGATAGATTCAGGTGCAACCACCCACATTAGTGTGTCTATGCATGGTTGCCTAAATTGCCAAAAGCCTAGTGATAATGAAATATACATCTTTGTGGGTAATGACAAAACAATTGAAGTTGAAGCAATTAAAAAATTTAGATTATTATTGAAGACCAAATTTTATTTGGATCTTGATAAAAATTTATTGTTCTGTTTTTTAGATGAAATTTGATTTCTATTTCTGCTTTGGATAAATCTAGTTATTCTTATTCATTTGAAAATGAAAAATTCACTTTGTTTCATGATTTAAAATTAGTTGGTTCTAGTTGGCAGGTAATGATAATCTTTATTTAATTGATACGATTGCTTCATTTAATGAATCATTATAATTAAGTACACGAGGTATAAAGAGAAAGTTAATCGCTGAGAATTCAGTGGCACAATAGATTGGGTCATATCTTCAAACGAAGAATAAATATATTTGTGTTAAATGAAATTCTCGATCCTTTAGATTTTACAGATTTTGATGTTGTTGACCTATATAGTTATACGATATTTGATTTTAATGATAACAAACTATGTGTCGTGGGTAAAATAAAAACACATATATTTTACAATCTCATTAATTCTTAAATTATAAGTATCATATATGTGACATTAAGGTCAATACACTCAAGAAACTATGTGTCGTGGTTAAAATAAAAAATACATATATTTCACAATCTCATTAATTCTTAAATTATAAGTATCATATATGTGACATCAAGTTCAATACACTCAAGAACAAAAGTATAAAGTTTATTAAATCAAAGACAAGTATTAATAGTACTAGCTTAGATGATCTTTTTTGTTATATTTATTATAAGGTTAGTATGATTAAATGTATGCATGATTAAGTATTTAAAAATTCAAGGTTTTTAAAGATATTTTAAATAAATAATTATTTTTATAATATAAAGGTTCTATATTTAAGGAAAAAATGAATTTATTAAGTTAGTAGTTTTCAAGTTTGTGGTCTACATTGAAAAAGTTTTGAGAATTTTGAAATCAACAAAATGGACCGATTTAAAAGATTTTATAAAGATTTTAGGCTATAGTGTAGTTTCTAAAATATTAGGGTAAAATTATAATTTTCAAAAGATTTCACTGTAGCGGCACTATAACAAACAACTGACCGGATACTTATAAGTTGGAAACTAATTATTTAAGGTGAGCTCTCTAGAACCAAGTAACTGACCTAATATTCATAAACTGGAAACCGGTTATTCAAGATGAGCTCTCTAGAACTAAACGGCTGATCGAACACTCATAAGTTGGATATCGAATATTTGAAAAGTCAATTGGCAGCTGCAATGGTAACATTAAACGACAAATCGGTTATTACAAATTGAAAACTGTTTTTGAGCAAAAAGTCAATAACAACTAGTTTTCAACTCTAATTATAAAAAAAACTCAATCATATTCAAACAAGAATGCATTTGACAATTATTATTGAGCTTGCTACTAAGTATGCAATCCTTCTTTGAGCTTTAAACTTGTTATTTCTTAGTTGAATCGCATTTTGGACTTTTATTTGTGTTCAAACACATTGTGCGAGGAAAATCTTTTATAATCCTTATTGTAAATTACAGTTGCATAATTGTAAGTGTTGAGAAACACTTGGGGTTAAAAAATTGAGAATAATCTCTTGTTGTTAATGTTGATCGACACTTTAGAAGTCAATTGTAAGCGTTGTTGAAGCATTCAAGGCTCGCTTAGTGAAAACCTCAAGTTCAGTGAGCTTGGAGGCGTTGACATAATCATGTGTTTGCATTTCTATATCTCTTATCTTTTTATTTTTATTGCACTTTAAATTTGAGTATTTCAAATTTATTTTTTCTTGTTGAAATTGCATTAAATTTTAATTGCTCAAATTTTTAGAATTCTAATTCACCTCTCCTCTTGGGTTGCTTAGTTAGTATTTCAGAAATCCGTGTGAATTGTATAAAGGGAAAACAAACCAATAAAAAGAGATTTAAAGCTAACAGCACTTTGAACGTCTTAGAAATTATAATACAGATATTAATGGGTCATTCCCTACGGCTACTTGGAATAATCAACAATATTTTATGACGTTCAAACATGATTTTTTAATATGTGACTATATATATCTCCTACATAAAAAGTCATATTCCTTAGATATGTTCAAAAAATTTAATACTGAACTTGAGAATCAACTTTGCAGAAGAATCAAAAGTATCGATTTAACTGTGGTGGTTATAGTAGATATGACAATTCAGGTGAACAACGTCTACGATTATTTTCTAAGTTCATAAAGGAATGAGGTATTATCTTACGGTACACTATACCAAGTTCACCTATTGTGAGTGGCGTTGCTGAAAGACAAAATAGGATGCTTAAGGATATAATGAGGAATATGATTTGTCATTCTACTTTACCAGAATCATTATGAGGAGAAGCACTTAAGACTACAACATATATCCTTAACAGGATCCTAACTAAAGTGACTGCTAAAACCCCTTATGAACTTTGGATAGATAAGAAATTTAATCTAAAGCATTTGCATGTTTGAATATGTCCAAATGAGATAAGACCTTATAGGCCTAATAAGAAGAAACTGGACTCTAGAACGATGAGTTATTATTTTATTGGATACTCTAAAAGATCTAGAGGGTAAAAGTTTTATGATCCCACGATTAAGTTGATTTTCGAGTCATGAAATGCGCAGTTCTTTGAGGATGTTGAGTTTACATGGGAAGATATAATTACAAACTTTGTCCTTGAAGAGGAATATGTTGATATTTCCACCGATATTATTGGCATTGATCAGAGTACCATTCCTAACTTTGTTCAAGATATAATAAATCAAGATAATGTTGGAGAACCCTCTATACCAGATGATCAAAGTCTCATTCCTAACTTTGTTCAAGATATAATAAATCAAGGTAATATTGGAGAGCCCTCTATACTAGATACTATTCTAGAAGAACAAACTCTACCACCTCAAGAACCTATGTCATTAAGGAGATCCACTAGAGAAAAGGAGAAGTGTAGTGCCAAATGACTACATTGTATTTCTCTAACAACATGAGGTAGACATTAGAGTAATGGAAGATGATCCAATCAATTTCTGTCAAGCCATGAAAAGTTCTAACTTTCAGAAGTGGATTGATACCATGAATAAAGAAAAAAAGTCCATGAAGGACAATGACATATGAGATTTTGTTCTATTGCTAGAAAATGTGAAATCATTGGTTGCAAATGAATATTTAAGACTAAAAGGGATTTAGAAGGCTAGACATATGATCTTGTTCTATTGCTAGAAAATGCGAAATCTATTGGTTGTAAATAAATATTTAAGACTAAAAGATATTCAAAAGGCGATGTGAAAAGGTATAAAGTGCGCCTTCTCATAAGAAAATTTACACAGAAAGATGACATCAACTATAAAAAGACTTTCTCTTTGATATTTTTAAAAGACTCTTGCAGGATTATAATAGCATTGGTGGCACATTTTAATCTTAAGTTACATTAGATAGATGTAAGGACAACGATTCTCAATGGTGATATTGATGAGATGATCTATATAGTATAGTAAAAAAAACATTTTATCAGAAGACCCAAAGAATATGATTAATAAATTTAAAAAATTAATCTATAGGCTCAAACAAGTATCTCGACAATGGTATTTAAAGTTTCATCAAGTGATCATCTCGTTTAGTTTTAAGATAAATTTGGTCGATGATTGCATATATTATAAGTTCTTTAAGAACAAATATATTTTTCTAGTTTTATATGTCAATGACAATTTGCTTGTCAACAACGATATAAGTTTATTGAACGAAATCAATAGATTTCTAGTTAAGAATTTTGAGATGAAAGATCATGGTGATGTTTCTTTTGTATTAGACATACAGATACACTGGGATTGCTTCTGAGGTATTCTTTATTATCACAAAATAGATATATAAAAAAAGTTCTCAAGAGATATGACATGCAATATTACAAACCAGATGATACCCATGTGGTTAAAGAAGACAAGTTTAGTCTCAATTAGTGCTTTAACAATGATTTTGAAGAAAATGAGATGCAAAAGATTCCTTATGTGTCAGCAGTAGGAAGTATGATGTATGCTTAGGTTTGTACGTGACTGGATATTGCATACGTTATTGGAATGTTGAGTAGATATTTAAGTAATCATGAGTAAATCATTGGAAGGCAGCCAAATGAGTCTTACGATACTTATCGAGAATAAATAATTACATGCTTATGTATTAAAGGTCGGATCAACTTGAGATTTTTGGGTATACGAGCTTTGATTTTGTTGGATGTCAAAACAATATGAAGTCAACGACGAGCTATATTTATATGCTCTGTTGGAGATACTGTTTCTTGGAAGAATATTAAATAACCTCTTATAGCCTCTTCCATGATAGCAGTAGAGTTTATAGCATGTTACGAGGCATCTAATCATGGAATATGACTGTAGAATTTTATCACGAGGCTGCGTATAGTAAATAATTCAGCAATGCTATATTCTAACAGTAATAAGAGTTCAACGAAGTCGAAGTATATAGACATAAATTTCTTAGTTGTTAAAAAAGAGTTCAAAGTGGACAATTATCTATAGAGCAAGTTGGCACAAATTTTATGATTGCGGATCTGTTTACTAAGAGATTGTCACCTAAAATATTTCATGAGTATACTATTCGTATGAGTGTCGTGTCATTGAAAGATATTTAATTTTAGTGAGATTTTATGATTTTAAATGCTGTTATGATATACATTTTTCGGTTATTTCAATTTATGGATAATTAAAGTTATTTTCTGTAAAAATAAAATTTTTATTTATTCACATTTTAATTTTGTTATGATTTAATCTCACTAAAACTTAAAGTGAACCAATTAAAAATAAATATGTTAATATTATATTGCATCCAAATTATAAAATGAAGAAGTTTTAATATTTTGATGCATAAGTCTAGTTACTTTAATTTTTATGTGATATCTTGTATGATGCCGAAGTATTTATGTAAATTGGTTACAAATCTACATTCAATCCACAATTCTACTGATTATAAAATATTTTAATCTAATCCAATGCCTTGAAATCCAATATTATTCAGTCTACCGTCTATACATCTGGTAAAATGCACATTTATGTAAGGGTCTGCGAGCAAAACATCACTCTTCAACCTATTGCATTATATTGGATATTTTACCACATCTTTTCATGCTAATCTATTAGTTGGTACAATTTACTGGTTTCGAAAGAAATACAATTATACTCGCCAAATTTACTGATCAAATCAATCCTGCATTTTTGTTTTATTAACATGTGCTGTTGTTTGAAAGAGTGAGTGGTCATGTCAAAGGCTGTTTATATGCAGAAAATATAAGTCAGCGGGAACCTCTCTCCATATCCATTGCATCGGCTGAACGGTTGTAGCAATTTTCAATGTCTCTTCCGATAATTATCCATCTCGTTTAACATAAAACATATCATCCTTCCATATATGTCCACTTTATTCAGTAATTGTTCGACAATTTTATTTTCCTTGGGCCATCATGCTAAATCCAGACAGATTGTCAATTTTATCCGTATCTAAATTGACTTGATTCGCTGAGAGGGAGGGGCAGTTTTATATGAAAAGATATGAATTGATCTCCACTTCGAATTCAATTATGCTGTCGTCAACCCTTGCATCATTAATTGATATCCTTTTTTTTATCTTAATGAGCACTGTTTGGGGAGAGAAGGCTGAGAAAATTTTAAAAAATTTTACTCTCACTCTCTACTCATTCATTTTTATTTTTATTTCTCTCTTTTTTTTACACTAAATATTTATGTATCTCCATTAGTCTTCATACCACGAACCTGCTTTTAAAAAAATATGATCACAGTCGGTCAAATTTACCGATCAAATCAATCATGTCTTTTTTTTTTTCTTTTTATTTTCTTAGCATGTGTGTTATGGAAACAGTTACCGTATAATTTGCTGTAAGGTGCGTCCCTCGTAATAAATAGTATTCTGACTGTGAGCTCAAATGAGACCCACAACTGATGTGAGGAGCTGTAAGTTACAGAATCAGTAACTTATCAAGCTCCGTGTGTTATTATTTTAAAGAGTGAGTGATCATGTCATAGGCTGCTACAAGCGGAAATTGTGAGTCGGCGGGGCCCCTTGCAAATCTATTGCATTGGCCGAACGGTTGCAATTTCAGTATCTTTTTGAGAGTTACTCACCTTGTTTATCAAATGATATTTATCTTTTCAGTATATGTCTACTTTACACAGAAACTACTCGGCAATTTTACTTTCGTATGCCCTAACATTAATTTTAGGCAGATTGTTAATTTCCTGCACATCTAAATTCACTTGGGTCATTACGAAGGGGAGAGAGAGAGAGAGAGAGAGAGAGAGAGAGAGAGAGAGAGAGAGAGAGAGAGAGGCATTTTATTTTATGCGAAAAGACATGAATTGATGTCCACTCTAAATTTTTCTTTTCGAAATATTGACTCGTAGAATTATTATAAATATTATATTATTATTTTATTTATAATTAAAATTTTTTATTATATATATATTAATCTTTTAAAATTTTATTTAAATTTTTAATTTTCTTTAATATTTAAAAAGTATTTACTTTATTATTTTTTATAAAAAATAATTTTATTTAATTATTTAATAATTAAAAAAATTTAAATTAACCACATAAATATTTTTATAACAAATTAAATTCTTACTTTCATAAGTCATTCCGTCGAATTATTAATTGATATCCATTTTTCGTGATTATTAATTCCTTCAAATTTAATTCTCTTTTCCGCAAGTTTTCATGCTATCACTTTAGTTGGTACCATCTACCACAAGCCTACCAGTGTTGACCTCCATCTTCATCTCAATAATACTCGGTCAAATTCACCGATCAAATCAATGATGCCTCTCTTGTTTTCTTAGCATATGTCATTGTTTTAACAGGTGAGTGGTCATGCAAATGGCAAATGTCAGTGACCTAGACCCCATCCACATTCATTATATCAGATATGAAAAAATTTTCAATGTCTTTTTCTAGGGTTATCTCGTTTATCAAAAATTAATATAAAATATTTTTTAATATATTTTTTATTTTATAAATATTTTTATAAAAAAAATTATTATAAAAAATTTGAATAATAAATAAAATTTTTATTATAAAATAAATAATAAAATAAAACTTGAATGATAAATAAAAAAAATGAATTCACGTCTTTACGCATAAAATAGCTTCTGTGAGACCAGTGAATTTAGATGTGTAAAAAATAAAATAAAATAACAAGTTTGCCTGGAATTAATGCAAGGGTCCATGAATGTGTAACCATTTACCAATGGCCCGAGTGAATTCAGATGTCGGGGAAATTGACAATAGGTTTGGAACGACTGTAATGGCCGACGAAAGTACAATTATTGGAGTGAAGCAGGCGGATACAGCTGGAAAGAAAAGATTCTTGGGAAAGCGAGACATTGAAAATATTTGCAACCGTTCATAATAAACGCGGATAAATACTGAAAGGAAAAATGGAATAAATAAATTAGGTCCGGCTATCACAGTTTTACAAAAATAGGCCCCTCTCAATGCTCTAGTAGATGTGGAGAAAATTGACAACAGATTTGGAAATATTCGAGGGCCCACGCAAGTACAATTATTGGATAGTAGCTGGTAAAGAAAACAAATGTAACGGGAAGCAAAAAGTTTCTTGGAGAAACGAGAAATGTAGTGAAAAAAAGACACTGAAAAATGCAATGGATGTGGAAAAAATATTAGAAGGTAAAAAGGAAGCAGGAAAATAGAATAAATAAGTTAGGCTAAGTTTTTCACGGTTTCACAAAAAATGGTCCCTTCGACCCAAGTTGATTCATAATTTACAACAGTCTTAGAATTAACAAACCCAAGCCCAATCGGAGAAAATCGAAGCAGCTAACCCGAAATTTGGAGGGGACGACTGAAAGAATGGAGCTTTTGACACCACCCTTATAGTACACTCTTTAAATATTATTTTATTTTTAAATAAAATAATATAATTTAATTTATAAAATATAAGTTCATATTTTGAAATTAATCATTATGCCATAAAATTTTATCTTAATTTTTAAAGTTTTCACGGCCCACTTTTTAGTTAAATAATTACCAAGTTATATGAACTCAGTAGAAATTTACAATAATTTTAAAAAATAAAAAATATGTAAAAACCCAGGCTCAGTTTAAGCTTGTGCCAAGCCTGCCATGGACCCAAACCAGGCCCATATACATCCCCCAATATGAGCATCTGCTTCTTTAAACAAACCTTAGCTTCTTTCTGAATTCATTAGCTAATCATTGAAATTACCAATATCCATTCGCTTGGATCACCGCAGGCGGCCATGGGCTTGCTTGGCAGAGGCCACACGCACCCATTGGTTTTGCTTGTTTTAGGGTTTTGATTAGTTTTAATTGGAGTATTGTGACGAAGATCAAGTATTTCTTTAAAAAAGAAATAAAGATTAAGATTTTTGGACATTGATTTGTAGAAATTAAGTTTTATTTTTAAACAATGATTCAAAATGGGGTTGTAGAAATTAGATTTAAAAGTAGTTGTGGAGTTGTTATGTGTGAAACAAGAAAATAAAAAAGAACGAAGAAGAATATGAGCAGGGAAAGGAACGGTGAAGATGAAGGGGAAAAAAAAAAGACACAAAGAAGAAGATGAATAAGGAAAGTAACGAAGAAAGAAGAGACAAAAAAACAAATAAAAACTTGCCTTTTTTTTATTTTGAGATTTTGTTTTCTTGATTGTATCATAAATATTTTTTTGAAACATAAGATTATTGCTCAAACATGAGGCTATAATTGATATTTACAAATTAGATTATGACTTGACTTTGATTAATTTACATTAATTTGTATGTAGTATTGTTCATATTTGAACCCTCACTAATATTCGAATAATGTCTATTCTTCCATTAGGCCAAAGGCCTAGTGGCTTAATTGTGTCATAAACTTTAATTTTGATTATAGTAATTTTGATGGTTCCCTATTTGATTTTATTATTAGTTTAATTTGAGGTAGAGAAAAAGAAAAAAAAGAAAGAAAAAAAATCAAAATTTTTATTTATTCTATTATTATTGAGATTTAAATTTTTGTTTTTAAAGGAT
This sequence comes from Murraya koenigii, assembly GCA_025617385.1. Taxonomy (NCBI): domain Eukaryota; kingdom Viridiplantae; phylum Streptophyta; class Magnoliopsida; order Sapindales; family Rutaceae; genus Murraya; species Murraya koenigii. The sequence continues at coordinate 4,553,916 of CM046813.1, read as the reverse complement.
AAGAGGTTATTTTTATTAGTGTTGCAGATAAAATTTTAATTAATTTTATTTCAAAAAACGTAAGGGGAATAAATGACATATGCCTCCTTGCCCCCAAGGCCGTAGTTAGGTTGGCTGCCATAGTCGGTTCTAGATTCGTAACGACCCGGGTTCGAGTCTTGGGGGTGAGGAGAGTAAACTCTTTGAGCACTGCCACCCTCCCTTTAAAAAAAAAAAAATGACATATGCTCCAAAAAGAGCTCTTTGGTCATACTTTCTTGTTTAACTATTTTATAAATGTTTTTATAATACTTTACTAAATCAATGTTAATTAATGCTTAAATTTAGCAGATTTTAGAAATAAATTAAGCGTTTAATTTAAGAAATAATCAATAATAAATAATTAAAGCCTACTTGTAAGAGATATAAAAGATATTTATTTATACTAACTAATACTTATCTTATTTTATCTAGAAACTTTGGTTTGATAAGATTTATACCTAAATTAGGAATGTAAGTCAAATAAACAATGTTTAAATAATAAAATTTTATATAGACAACTTGATTTTTGAGAAAAAATTTGAAATTTTTATTTTTTTAGGAAGCAAATTGAAAATTATCATTTTGGGAAGTGAATTGAAGCTTAGCCTTTTTCGGTTCTTTTTTGCTAAATTAATTTTATTTTTCTTATAGTTTTCAATGTAGCATTATTAGTTTGTATTTATTATTATTATTTAGAGTTTATGCTTCTGAGATTTATTTTTTTAAAAAGTTTTAAATAGATTCAAAGTGATACATAAACTTTTATTTTTATTTTTACATGATGGATATTGTTCATTTTATTTTGTTTTAAATCACAATAGAGCGGACTTTGTTAATTTTTGAAGAATTTTATTTGTTGAGTGTAATATTTACTTCATATATCACAATAAATTCTGGTGAGGGAAGGAGATGAAGAGAGAAGAACAAGGTCAAATAAGTAATTGATCAAATTATATTTTCACAATAAAAATTTTAATTCAAAAAAATAGTATAGTGAGGAATTTGGTGGATTTAAATAGTACCACCCTTATAAAATGCATAAAAATATAAAACTTAAAATTATTTTCTTATATATATTTCTATCTTCACAATTCTAAACTCTTATAATTTTTTTAAGAATTATTATGTAATAAAATTTAAAATATAAATATAAATTATGAAATTAGGTGGGTGTAAAAGTTCATTAAAAAATATGTTTAAGTATTTAATTTATGTTATTCAAAATAAGAAATGAATTAATTTGTAAAGGGATTTTATAAGAAAGTTTCAAAGGCCTACTTGAACATAAATTAAAAAAGGGCATTTAGCTATGAAAAGGCCGCTCTCAAAAAAAAAAAAAAAAGAAAAAAACTATGAAAAGGCGCGTAAGCAAAATGAATTGGGCAAGCCCACTCCAATCAAGTGCTGCTCAAAATTTGTAGCTGCATGTAAATCTTTTATTTATTTGTTTGCTTTGTTGATGATTTTAGTTAAAAACGATAATGGGTTGACAAAATATTGCTGAATGTAGCATATGCTTCTGTTTTATATCATGAAAAATTGTTATATTTAGATGTAGAAATAATCCAAAAGCATGTTGAAACTAAATGGAAGCTTATGGCTTTTAATATTTTGTTAAAAATATTGCTTGAAGCCATTTATGCACTAAAAATGCAGTACTTGACATGTTGTGTTGAAAATTCAAATCTGGGTTGGGTTAGTACTTATAGGCTTTAGTTCACAATCGGGGTTGTCTAATTGATAGCATTCTCCAAACTAATTCAACACCCAGCAGCAAGTGGGTTTATTGAGAAATGGAAGCAGAGTCCAAACTCATCCCATGCTACACATTGTTTTTGAGGGATCTGATGGTATATCAATTTTTTGTGTAAGCTTAAATTAAAGAGATGTTATATACTCATCTTTTACTCAAAACACTATATAGATAGGTGTGAGTCTTTTGTATATCTTGGGAATTGTGTGATACTTCCAAATTCATACCATTGACAAGGCGAGAATTACCTTTGTTAGTATTAACATTTGGCAAATTGTAACTCGTTGTTCACATATGATTATGGGCTACTGTTGATTTGTATTTTCAGCCATTGATGACGTCTACTCTGAAATTGTTGCTAGATTGAATGCATATATATTTATCACATGGTTGAGCAATGTTTCAACTCAGTTGAATGGTTTTTCTAGTCTTTTATTCATTTTGCACTTCTTAAAGATCTCAATTTTAAATTGGGCTTAAAAGGCAGGTGTGAATATTAAACAAAGACACATGAGAAATGGTATAAGTTTTTCTTATACCCGACTACTCACTTGAGCGTCGGAGGGTTAACGCTAAAAAAATTTCTGCGCCTCTAATCATTTTCTGTGATTATCGACTATGGTGATTAACAAGCCTCTTTCCTAATAAATAAATATAATGATGATGCTGAAGTTAGTGGCATGTAATTTCCCCTCAGCTAAGTTCAAGCTCAGTTGGAGCAGAATAATTATGGAGGTGGTAGAGGAGACAGACTCAATAGTAAATGAGATATTTGTGGAGGTTGGTTTCTAACCGTGCCAGCAGTAATGAAAATCATAAGTGGGAACGTTCAGGGTTTGGGAAATACCCAGACATACCTAGCTATAAAAGATATTCTTTGAGAACACAAGCCTTAAATTTTATTTATTTGTGAAACAAAGATGAAGCCTGTGCAGATGACAAATATAAGTAAAAATTTAGGTTTTGATAACTATTTTAATGTAGGTAGAAATAGTATAGGGGGTGTTTTGACAATGTTATAGAATAATGAAGTAGATGTCAATATAATCTCTTACAATAATCATCACATAGATGCTGTGATTAATGGGATAAACGGAAAGAACTGGAGGTTCACTAGAATTTATGGCCACCGAGAAGTTATGGCCACCAGAAAAAGAGGGGAAGGGGGGGGGGATGAGAATGATTATGATGATCATTATTTTGATTATGGGGATTAGGACCATAGGCATGGGGAGAGAAATCGCTTTCAGGGGATCAGATGCTTTCTTCCTCTAAAAAAAGAAATCATTTTCTGATTAGAGCATGAAGACGCAAGAGGAGTGGCATAAGTTTTTCCTATACCCGACTATTGTCTTGAGTGTCGGAGGGTTCACGCAAAAAAAACTTCTTGCACCTCTGATCATCTTCTGTGGTTTCAGGTGATTATCGATCATGGTGATTGACAAGCCGCTTTCCCAATAAATAAATATAATGATGATGCTGAAGTTAATAGATCAGCTCGAAGGAGAAGCGACCAGATTTTCGGCATCAACAGTAGGCTCAAGTAAGAGCATCACAAATTTAGTGGCATGTAATTCCCCCTCAGCTAAGCTTAAGCTCAGTTGGATCAGAATAGTTATGTAGGTGGTAGAGGAGACAGACTCAATAGTAAATGAGATATTCGTGGAGGTTGATTTCTAACCGTGCCAGCAATAATGAAAATCATAAGTTGGAATGTTCATGGTTTGGGAAATACCCAGACAACCCTAGCTATAAAGGATATTCTTCAAGAACACAAGCCTTAAATTTTATTTATTTGTGAAACAAAGATGAAGCTTGTGCAGATGACAAATATAAGTAAAAATTTGGGTTTTGATAACTATTTTAGTGTAGGTAGAAATAGTATAGCGGGTGGTTTGACAATGTTATAGAATAATGAAGTAGATGTCAATATAATCTTTTACAGTAATCATTACATAGATGCTATGATTAATGAGATGAACTGAAAGAACTGGAGGTGCTCTAGAATTTATGGCCACCGGGAAGTTATACAAAATTGACATACTTTGATGCTGTTGAGGAGGCTTGCAGGTTTGTTTCATTATCCGTGGTTGTGCTTTGTGATTTCAATGAAATTTTGGACTCAAATGCAAAGCTAGGGCAAAGATAGAAACTTATAGGGCTGGGTAAAAAAACCGTGGCCTAAAAAAATCTGCATTGAACCAGTGGTTTGGTTCGGTTACGAATCGGTTTTTTTTTTTTTTTTTTTTTATAAATAACCAAACATATAGTTATATAAAAAAAACTGAAACAATAGTTCAGGATTTGGTTCATAATGCATAACCGAAGAACCGAACCGAAAAACCGAAACATTTTTATAATTTTATTAAGTTTTAAAACATATTATATTTTTATTAGTTATCTCAAATTATTACAATAAACTCACATACACACAATTACTACTATATATATATATATAATATTTTCATCATAAAACAAACCCTAAAATCAAAACTTATAAACTCATAAAACTGTTGAGTCATTGATCTGTACTCAAAATTGGTTTCGCTCAACTCTATTAGGAGAGTGTATAATACAACCAAATCAGGAGGAATATGAATTTTATGAATTAATTGAAACAAGTAATATTGTTATTTATTATGTTATTTTTTGTTATCTCATTTTTAACATTTTGTTTATAGAATTAATGATTTTAATATAATTGTTTTAATTTCTTAAAGAATTTTTGAGGCCAATGAAATCTCAACAAGAGCAAATGACTGTCGATTGATGTTTTTGGCTAATAAGCTTTTTTAATTAGAAAAAAAACTAGTATCTTGTTTTCATAATTTGTTTATTTAATTATTTAATGTTGTTTTAAATATTTTTTATAGATTCAAACATTGAGCTGGAAATTGGAAAATGCATGTTGATGTGTGATGAAATCATGAAAATGAGAGAATGTTGTTGATATTTAGTCTTTACAATTTTATGTTTATTTAGATAGTGCATTTAAGATTGAGTTTAAATTTATATTTTTAAATGTGTTTTGAATACTTTGTATTTATTGTCAACATTTCTGTATTTGTAATAAAATTGTGATGAAAAATTTATTCCATTAATGAAGTCTAATGGGCTATAAATTTAAAAATTCAAAAATATGTCCAATAGGCATAGAACCGAAAAATCCGAACCGAACCGAAATGGTTTGGTTCATGTTTGGCTCTTTATTTATTTGGTTTTTATTTGGTTCTTTTTAAATAAGAACCGATTTAAATTGATCATGTTAAATTTTAAACCGAACCGAACAGAACTGAACCGTGCCCACCCCTAGAAACTTGACTATGGCAGCTGATTTTAGAAAGGTTGTAAATGACAGTAATTTAGTGGACATAGGTTGTAAAGGCTACCATAGAAGATTTGGACCCTATCTAGTTGAAGAAAGACTTGACAAGTTCTTAGGGCGTAAGGATTGGGAGTAAAGCCCTTATAGTTAATTGCCTCTAACCTGAATACTTAGTGTTCTAACCATAGCCCCGTTATGTCAGAAATGCAAAAAAGGAAAATGTTTACGTGGCATAAAAAGAAATCCTGCTTAATAATCCATTACGAGGATATGTGGAGTCTTTATGAAAATTGTAGATGTATGGTGAGGGAGGAATAAATGAAAGATAGAAGTTGGAGTGAAGTAGACCTTGTCAAAATCTTTAAAAGGGCATTCGACAATTCAATTGTAGAACTACAGATATGGAGCAAGAATTTGGTGGCAGAAAAGAGAAGTTGAATCATTTGAAAAATAAGCTTTTAGACATGAAGTACAACTTTAAACAGTACAAAGAAATGAACCTGATCAAAATCACAGAGGAACAAATCGAAAGGTTTCTGCTAGATAAGGAAGTGTATTGGAAGCAAATAGTTCGAGTTGATTGGCTAAAAGAAGAGGATAAGAATATAAAGTTTTTTCATTTAAAAGTCTTCTTCAGAAAAAGGAAGAACTGAATATGGGGAGTCATGAACCAGTAAAATCTTTAGATTGAAGATAGAGAGGAGATTGAAAGGGAGGTTTGTGAATACCTTTGCAAATCTTTTCACAATATGTAGCCTAACAGATGTGCAAATTAAGGCGGCATTAATAGGTTTGGAGCCAAAAGTAAGATCAGAAATGAATGACTAGTTGGAAATGCCTGTCATAGTGGAGGAAATATCAACATTCCTTTCCTAAATGTGCTCAGTCAAAGACCTTGAACTAGATGGACTGCTAACAGTCTTTTTTTTCAAAAGCATTTGGACTCTGTAAAGCTCGGTGTCATCTCTACTTGTCTCCACATCCTGGATGATAGAGGAACAATTACTCCATTCAATCAAACTCACATCGTGTTAATCCTGAAAATTCATAAACAACAGAGAATGACAGATTTTAGACTAATAAGCTTGTGTAATGTCATTTGCAGAATTGTAGCCAAAATAATTGCAAATAGGCTAAAACATATACTTCATCAAGTATATCTCTAACTCAAAGTGCATTCATCCCCCAATAGACTTATCACTAATAATATCGCTGTTGGTTATGAATATTTGCATAAAATTAGACATAGTAAAGGGAAAAAAACATTGGCTGGTGGCATTAAAATTAGAGGTCAGTAAGGCCTATGATAGAGCGGGGTGAATTTTTTGAAACATACAATGTTAAAGCTAGGCTTTTCTAGTCAATGGGTAGAGTTAATTATGAATTGTATTACCACAGCTTCCTTTTCTGTTATTATCAATAGAATGGCTACATGGCTGATTCAACCCCCAAAAAAGCCTCAGACAAGGATGCCTGTTTATCTCATTAACTCTTTATAATGTGTGCAGAGGCCTTTTTCAACCATTTTATGCAGGCAGAACTGTTGGGATTATGTGCTCTTTAAAGCATGTTGATTTTCTGATTAATAAAATATTTCAAATATTTATTCAGATATTTTGAATTGCATTAATATTTTGAGCAAAGTCCATTTAATCATATTATATATATTTATTTAATCATATTATATATATTTATGCGATCACCATGTGGATTCGCAGAAGACATAAATACAAGTTATCTTATGATTAAATAAATTAAGTTCGCAGTTGATAAATAAAGTTGGGCACTTTATTTAGGTATAGACTGTAATAAATTCATTGAGTGATTTGTCTTAATCATGTATGAATTTATTGATGTAGTTTGTCTACATTGAACTGGATTACATATAAGATTCAATTAACCTAGTAATAACTGTCAGACTTATTAAATCTCATAGGCATTGATTTACTGTAATCTTAATGTTGAGTTAGTTATGATTTTGGACTCATAACTAATAAAGGAAAGGGGCGTTTGATTGTTGCCTTTTGGACTCACCAATGCCCCTGCCATGTTCTGCACCCTCCACAATGAGCTATTCCACCCGTACTTAGATGACTGGTGGTATACTTTGATCGTGGGCTATAACTATTCGTTAAACGACCACGTTAGCCACCTACGGACCGTTTTTAAGAAAGAATAAATTCATTGAGTGATTTGTCTTAATCATGTATGAATTTATTGATGTAGTTTGTCTATATTGAACTGGATTACATGTAAGATTCAATTAACCTAGTAATAACTGTCAGACTTATTAAATCTCATAGGCATTGATTTACTGTAATCTTAATGTTGAGTTAGTTATGATTTCATGATTGTAGTTGTTATTTCATTTGAGTTACCAATGGGCATGACATACACATGTAGTCTAGATTACCCGGTATCTTGGTAGGGGCAATTACAAGTATTGAAATTGTAGATTAACAATATAGAATTTGTACGACACATCTCTTGATGGGTTTTCAGTACTTGATCATAGAATTCTCCGGCTAGAGTGTCTCAACATAAATAAGTATATTGAAAATGATCATTAGAGAAACCAAGTAAGTATCGAGGAAAAGATGTAATTAAATTGATTGGACGAGTTGAGATATCAATTTAAATTAACGATGTGGTACAAAGGATTGTGCGATGAAAGAAATCAATGTGGCTTGGGCGAATTATATTCGAGCATACAATTATGGAGGTCGGTTCCAATCTTATAGTGGAGTAGAATTGGAATTAAATAATTATATTTGTTTAATTACAAATTTAATTATTATAGCCACTATTGTATGTTCCCAAATGATCCCGGGTTAGCTCATTTAATTGACAACACCATCATCTGGACCCAAAAGCAAAAAAGACTGGCATATTAGATGAAAATTATAATTATAATATTTGTTAAGGCCTAGTATGTTATATTAAAGTGTAAATGGGGGCTTGTAATGTTTTACAAGATGGTCTCCTAGTTTGTTACACATTACTTCCACTTTTAGATAAGTGGAGAGATAGTTAAAAGGGGAATTCTATTTTAAATAGAAATCCTAATCCTAACATACTAGGGTTTTTCATAAGATATTATAAAAGGGGCTTTATACTCTTAAATTGAGTGAGAAGAGTAGAACCCCAGGGATTCTAAGAAAAATAAAGAAGGCATCTAAGAGGAGCCAGTTGCAATTGGGGAGTGGTGAAACGGATGCCCACACGTTCAGTGTTGATCAAACTTGAGTCATAGCCTGGAAGATCGTTTGGAGGCGGATCTACATCTCTCAATTGTTCATCTTCTTAAAACATCAAGGTATGAATTTCTAGATTACTTAATTCTTATATGTTGTATGAGATCGGTCCTAAAAGGTTTTAATTTAAAAATTGAAAAACTTAGTTTATTTTCCCTTCAAGAACATCAAAGGCTGATCCATGGGATTCATATTAACAAAGGTGCAAAATTCTCCCATCTGTTATTTACAGAGGACAGCTTAATCTTTACCAAAGCAGCAGTGGAGGACTATAAACACTTATAGGCTTTATTTGAGTGTTATGACAAAGCATTCGGGCAGATCTTTAACTTTGAGAAATCATCTATGTTCTTCAGTGGTAGCACAAAAGATGATTAGGTCACAACTATCAAGGATATCTTCCAGCTGAAAGTAATTTCTCGACATGAAAATTATCTAGGTCTGCTATCAATGATAGAGCGAAAGACGAGCTTTTTCAATGAAGTTAGGCTTAGATTTCTAAACAAAATTTCAAGCTGGCAACACAAGTTTTTCTCAAGTAGAGGTAAAGAGGTGCTTATCAAAGCTGTTGCACAAGCTATCCCAGTATATGCCATTAGTGCTTTCAAGATTCCTATAAGGCTGTGTGAGGATATCTAAAAAACTGTGGCGAGATTATAGTGAGGAACAAATCAAGAAAATAAAAAAAAAAAAAATTAATTGGGCGAGATGGAAAAGGATGAGTCAAGCCAAAGCTTGGGGTGGAATAAGATTCAGAGATTTTTCAAGCTTCAACCAAGCTCTTATAGCAAAACAAGGTTGGGGAATCTTGGAATTATCAAACTCGCTTGTGGCAGGATTTTAAAAGCTAGATCCTTTAAACACACAGGGTTTATGAATGTAGGTATGAGATCAAAACCATCCTTTATTTAGAGGAGTGTATTATAGGGAAGGCAAGTGATTCAAAAAAGGGTTAGGTGGAGAATTGGTAATGGGCAAAATGTACAAGTATATAGGAGCAACTAAGTTTCTAGACCTTCAACTTTCAAGCAATTTCAGCTCCAACGATGATGCTTGATACTACAGTTCTAGAATTAATTAATGATGAGCAACATTGGAAGAAAGCTTTGATTTTTGAAGAATTCAGATTAGAAGATGCAGAAGTTATCATACAAATTCCACTTCGAAGAAGATCAAAGGAAGATTAATTAATACGGCACTAGGGCACTACTCGGTTAAGAGTGGATACCAGGTGGCTATGAAGACAAAGTTTCCAAATTTTTCAAACTGTTTTGCTCACACTTAAAAACAATGGATAGTTATTTGGAAGCTTGCGTTACCAGAGAAGGTGCAAATATTTTTATGGAGAGCTGCTCATGATTTACTTCATACCGTTTAAAACTTATGAAAGAAAAAGGTGTTGCAAGAGCCAACATGCCAAATATATTGCTATAGTATGGAATCTATATTTTATGCTCAGTTGGATTGCAAAATGACGAGGAAAATCTGGAAAAATTCTCAGCTGACAACTGACTTTCAAGGGGAGCATATTCATGATATAGTTAGATTGCTGCAGTTCCTGCCTCAACAGCTAATTAATATTTATGGGGCATCAGTGGTAGCCTTACTATGGGTAATTTGGAATATTAGAAACAAATGGCTGTTTGAGGGAAAAAAAGATAATCTGATCAGAGCAGTAGCAAGGGCAATATTAATTGTGGAGTCATTTAAAACTGTTAGACAACTTGAGACAAATCATCTGCAACCAGGGAAGTGGAGAAGCAAAAACAGTGGTGCCGTCCCCCAAATGGCTGGCTAGAGGTGAATGTGGATTCTGAGAAGAAAGTGACTGGATTGGGGGTTGTGATTAGAGACTTTGATGGAAATTGCAAAGTTGTGACTGTTAAATCTTCTAAGTTCCTTGGCAATGTGGCAACAACGGAAGCTGTAGCAATAGAATGGGGTTTACAGGTTGCTTAAGAGCTGGCGTCACTCCTAGAATTGCTAAATATAATTCTACGGAAGTAGTTGAAATTTTTTGAGTGATCTCTGAAATTTTGAAAAACAAGAAGAATTTCTAGAATTTCAAAGCTCAGCATATATATTTCTAGATCATGTAATGGCATAGCTCATTCATTGGCTAAGTTAGCTCTGCAAATGATGGAAACTGTAATATGGTTGGGTGAATTTCCAACAGATAGTATGTATTTGTTACCATTTTGATTTATCGGATGGCATACTTTCTTTCCCCAAAAAAAAAAAAAAAAAAAAAATTCTACTACATCATATATATATAATCGTCAAATACAATCACCAACGTTAACTGCACGTAGAACATTTCAATCATCAGCATCCCTTGACCTTAATTATCACAAGAAGAAAAAGACTTTTTGCTGCCAAAAAATTCCCTGCCAACAGAACGAATTTAGCTGAAACATACTCTTTTACAACCGAACCTCAGTATTCACAGCTAAAAGATAATTGATGCAATAAGTTGCCTAGCAAATTGCTCCTGCCATTTTATTCCTCAGTGAAACGAATTTGCAGGCAACCTTTTGGCCAATAAGCTCAAAAGATTGCACCCTCTTTTGCTGCCACTTTTTACTTTCATTTTTTATCCCCGCAAATATTTTTAAAATTTTGCACCATTGTTTATCATCAAATAGTTTCTAATTTTCTTTTATATTGTATTAGGTCAAATTAATTATATCTTAATATGAAACTATATAAAATTATGAAGCAATTAATTAAATCATCAAACTTTTAATCTCATAGTATCAAAATTGTCAAATCATAGAAGTATAAAAAAGTACATCGGTATTCTAGCTTCTTCAAATTTGAACAATTCAAAATTAATCTTACAAAATCAAAATGTTCAATAACATTCTGAAAATATATGAAACAAATCTAACAACAAATTATTTTCCAAAATCATCCAAAGAGTAGCTTTTCTATGCAAAATACCAATAAAGTTTGTCATTTTTTTCCCATAAATATAGATAAAAGGAACAAAAAGTAAAACATAGACACGAAATACAAGATTGACTCATTAATTACTAGGATCATGGATAAATAGGGATGACAAATTATGGACTTGCACTGCATTTTTTTAAGCTCAGACCCAGGCTTAGGTTATTGATAGTAGGCTCAAGCTCTCCAAAAGAGGCATGGGCCTAAAGCTTGTGAGTCCAATAGAATGAGCCAGGCTTGAGCTATGCTTAAACTTAAATAATTTTTTTAAAATAAAATTTTAATAAAGTTTAAAATAGAAAAAAATTTAAATTAAAAATAATTATTCACTATGTAATAGATTAATAATCAAATATAAAAATATAAAGCTCATAATATATAAAATAAAAAATTTTAATTTATAAAATATAAAATCCGAGCTTTTCCTATGAATCCATATCCCAGCTCATTGTCTATAAACTTTTAAATTTTTAGTTCATGACTAGTCTCATTCACTGTAGGTCAAGTCGGCCTGAGCTTTTTTGCTATCTCTAAGAATTAGTAGCAAATTCAAGCCAACTGCTGAACTGAAATCAAAAGCAAATTCTTAAACAAAAAGAAATATGAAACATAAGTAAAGTTTAGTATATAAAGTAAAACTTTTATGAGCTAGGGAATAAGTATAAAACAAGAACAGTAATGTAGTATCACAATAAATATGTAGCACGTGCAGCATTATATCTCTATAACTAATTGAGTATACCAGAAAATAAACTAGCAATTACATAATAGGTCACTAGAGCACGATTATGTGAATCAGCTTAGTGTTTTTTATGATGAAGCGACTTAGTTGAACCAACAGTAGCTACCAATGTACAGTATTTTTATAGTGTCACAGACCGTCCAATTTGAACCTAAAAATAACCCAATGCCATGAGCCAAGATTTGATAGATGACCCAATTTTAGAATATTCCGTAAAATTCTAACACACTTGACACTCTTGTACATATCCTATAATTTTCTATAATTTTGCATATGTACATAGAATTCTCTAGGTCTTAGAAAGCTCTAGAGCTTGACAAGTCTTTCTATAAATATAGGTTGGTATTAGACATTTGAGCACAAGCACTTGAGCAAACATCTCATGCACTCTTATATGCTCTCTTGTAAGCATTCTTTCATGTAATTCAATCTTCCTCATTTGGCTCAATTGCTCTTTTGCTTTCTTCTCTTTAGCACTTTTGGAAACCTCTCGACTTAGCTATCGAGAAGCTCAAAGGCGTAATTAACAACTTTCGATAAGAGTTGTCTAAGTGCTGTGTGGGTTTATTGCGCAAAACACTCATCCCGTGACAATAGGTTCAAAATCTCTTTTGTTGAAGAATGATGGTGCTTGTACACATAAGCACCATCAATTATATTTCACACTGTTCAAAACAATAGAGATGGATTCACGCAATAATACTGATTTATGAAAGATTAAATCATGCTTGTGGAGGCTTGTGTTCTTAAACCTAATTTTAGGAAGGGCTACAAAAGAAATTAAAAGAAGAAAAAAGAAACAAACAATTGTAGTAAAATAGAAAAGAAAAAGATTACTCCTTTGGAACGTTTGGTCTGCTGAGAATGAGACTTTAACAAAATTAATAAGCCATTTAAGGACAGTCAAGTATTCATAATGTAACAATAATAAATGTAAAAAAAAAAAAACAATAATAAAGAATCTAAAATATTGTGCTTAAGTGATCAACACTTAACAATAAACATATATCGTCTAACGGTAAAAAAAATCCTCATTCATCAATATATCTCATATTTTGTTCATAGCACATAAAAAAAATACAGTAATAACTAACTGAAGAAGCATTAGACCACATAATACAATAATAGAAACAAAAATCTCACATCATTATAATTGATCTTTCTTACCGACCATGAAACCAAGTAACTTTTAACTATTGAGCCAGCGAAAGTTTGACTTTCTCTCTCTTCCATATATTATGCTTAGAAAATATGATCTACAACAAGTAGTACAACAAGAAATAGACTTTTGTTGTTCAGCATCTTGGACTAGCCATCGCTTAGAAGGTATCGTTAAAAGATCATCAATGCCTAATGAAATAGATGTAGCAGTGGCTTGCTGGAACAAGTTAAATTGTTAACATAAATATTCTTTTTAAGATAATCAATATTAAGTATAAGGTTTTCTAAGCTCACAAAACATCCTAAGTGATCTCTGCAAAAGTCTTGAAATCGACCATTACCCTTCTTGATGATGAGAATGTGCGGCAGCTAGAAGCATAAAATATTCCATATGGTTCTTCTTTCAATAGTGATTAACAAGTCCTTGCACTTCTAGATGATAAGGATCAGCTTGCTGCTGCTAGCCTGTTAAATTAAAAAGAAGCCTAGCATGTCTAAATCACCAACATAAAAAGCATGTTAATGCCTCTTAATTGAGGGCCATTAAAACTGATACAAACAATTAAAGAGACAAAGTTTAAACTCAATAACTTAAAAAATATCAACTATGCTGTTACCAAAACCCGTTAAGTTTCTATTTATTCCTATTGAAAACCTTAATGGTCCATTTTGACACAAATCACAATTACAAAACAATTAAGTTTCAACCTGGATCTTGACTGTGCTTCACTGCAACCCTCAGTAAATCTCACCGTGACTACTGACAAGGGCACAACACATGAAGGTCAAGAGAGGATCAGACATTTTGCTCATGAGCATCATTTGGCTATCTTGGAGGTAGCTGGTGTGAATTGCGAGATATGCTACGGAAACATCAAAAATCAATGTTATGGTTGTGCTCAATGTTATTTTTATATACACAAGCCATGTGGTGCATTGGTGTAGGAAATCCAGAATCCATTTCATCGATGCCATTCTTTGAAGCTCTTGTTCCCTAAGAAGCCCGAACATAGGTACAATGCAGGTCTCTACGATATAGATGTGGCATACCGATACGATGAGTGTGAATTTAACTTGCATCCAGAATGTATGTATTTGAAGCCAAATATACAATATGACGGTCATATGTATCTACGTGAAGCACGGGGTCTAAAAAATCTATGTAACTTCAATTCTCATGTACATAGTGGTATCTGATAAAGACATGAAAGTATTTGAAGAGCTCACGAAGAAGGCAAAAGTGGCGGTACCTGGCCATGGTTCTGAAGGGTTAATATTAGAGCAACTCAGTTGAATGAAACTCTGAAATTTTCCGGGAAGAATGCTGCCGCCAGATTGCTTGATGATATTCCAGAATTGTAATCATTATCAATTGTTTTTTTTGCTGTACTTTCTTCAACAATTGAAGAATTTCCTATTGAATTTCAAATTACGCTTGTTTTCTTAAAGTTTAATTAATCTAGATTAGTGGTCTTTGCTTCTAACTTTCTTTCTTCACTTCTAAATTGCATAAATGATAAACAATACAATAAAATATTTTCACCTAATAATTATGAAAGAATTATGTAATTTTCATCAAACAACTATGAAAAAATTATGTACCTTACTTAATTATGTAAGCTAATTACTACATGTTCATTTTTACAAATACAAGGTTAGGATTCTTTTGATAGTGCATGACATAATCGTTTTAATTCTTGCGATATGCATACCTGCCATATATAAGCATCAGATATAATCTGATTATCGAAATTTGTATGTAAGTCTTGATAGTCTTGATTTTTGTCATATGTGCATCATAGAGTACTCTTATCCTCGCCATATCTGCGTTATGAAAATTTTTAATTTAGTGAAACCAAATAAACTAGACATTTATAAAATGTGACTCAATGGCCTATTTATACAAGAGAAAACTTTTCTTTTTCTAACCTATATAACAAAATTAATTAAAGTAAATAATCAAGACAATATTTTGATATTGATATTTTACATTTACATGCACATAATTATCTTGATTATTGTCATATTTTACATAATTACGGTCTTAATTCTTAACACATGTGCATGCCGCCATTGTCTAGTTCTTGCCACGTTTACATCACATAATATTCTTGATTATTGTTACTTGATGATGGTCTTGAGCTTTGTAATATATGCATCCCGTAGTGGTATTGATCATTTCCATGTGTATCGATCATATAATGCCCTTAATTGATGCATCACTCAATGGTCTTTACCATTGACACAGGAGTGTTTAGAGGCTTATCATATTTAAAGATTAACAATGAAGTAGAAAGTGAACATTTGGTAAGACTAGTCAAAGTCGGAAGCAAAAGTCAAGATGCGCTGTCAACTTGTTCAAATTAACTGCATTGTTCAAGAAAAATATAAATTATGTATTACATATCGTTGCAAAGATAATTTTGTCTAGTGTCTAGGGACTTTTACCTAATCAAATTGAGACTCCTCTTTTTAAACATATTTAAGATTTAGGAGACCAAGATCACAGTTGGTCAGAATTCTGCACAAGGCGGCAATTTCTGAATTTTCTGAAATCAATGCATCAAGACCTATTGAACATGCTTCATATCACCAGAATTCATTGTGGTTTAGGTGTTTCAAGAATTTTACAGTATTCAATTTGGAGTTTTTTACATCAATATATCACTAAATTGTGTGTTGAATATGCACATAAACTTGTCAAACTAACTTAAAAGTCAAATTGAAGTTTGTTTTGTCCTCTTCCACCTCCTGACACCTACGACCTGCAATTCAAATTTAATTGAGATTATAAATAATATAGAGCTTATTTTAAGCTTGAAGGAATGTTTCAAGTTACCTATATAAAAGTATTAAATTGTAACGTTTAAAAGAATGATGATTTTGAGAATGCAATTTAGAGGAGTGCTCTTGTTAGAGTTCTTCTTGCAACTACATATTTTTTGGATGGATTCTTTAGAGTAGTGAGTTGAGAAGTTTTATATCTCTTGTAGGACATCTGATTGGCATTATTTATTTACATATTTTACCATTTATTATATATTTAATAGTTATTTTTATTTATTATTTTTAGTAATGAAATTTATTTTATTAAACATGGAAATAATTACATAATTATGAATATAAATGTGCACAGAGAATCAAATTCGGAAAGAAATACAGATTAAATGGAAGCAAATGAAATTGGTGAGCATTGGATTGGGAAGTTATGTGCAGAGCATAAGGAAATTTGGAAGCATGGTGTCACGGGCTTTGTCATATATGGTCCATTAGAGGAAAACCGCCAAGGGACCATAAGAAATAAAAATAAAAGAATTCAATTGCAAAACTATATTATTTTGGGTGGACATGTGCACACGTGAATTAAAATTCTACAAGGATTAAATTTAATTTCAAGTCAGTCAAGCCTTTTGGCTTTAGGAAAACAAGGTCAGTGGCTTATGATTATAAAGATGAAGCTTTGTTAAATGAAATAAATTATTTTTATTTAATTAATTCCCTACTCTTGTGTGCTTTAATGTTTATAGTTTTTATTTCACATTTCTAGTTGAATATTATTAAATTTTTTCACAAATTCTGTCATGCATTATTGATTGTTATGATTAATATTTAATTACACTTATGCTTTGATTTATAAAGTTTATATGTAATTATCTTTGATTATGTGTCTTTCATTAAATTGTTTACACAGAGTGCTTAGGAAAATTTTGATCATTTATTATTTAATATTGTTTACATAAAATGTTTAGATATCACACTATTAAGCAAAAAAAGAATCTACATAAAATTAATTTTAATTGGGCTTAATTGTTAAATTTATGAGTTGACATAGATTGATTTCGAGTTGTCACTCTACAATTGGGAATTAATTAGTAATAAGAAAATTGTTAAGTTAAACAGTGATAGATTCTAAAACTCTGATAGTTTAATCTCTTGAATTCTCGTGTCAATTTATTCGTTTTTATTTTAATTACATCTTTAGTTTTTATTTCTTCAAATAAAATATTTTCTTTTCATCTAAGGTAAAATTATAATTAATTTAGATTAAATTTTACTTTCCTAAAAATTAACAGTCTCTGTGGGTTCGATCTCGTTATTCATAATCTATATTTCAATAGATTCGTGAGCTTGCAAGTACATTAAAATTTGCGCGACAACATCATTAGGTGGTGAATATCCGTATCGTTTTGTAATCCTAAGTAGAGAACTTGCATTGACATGTCCTAGTGTGGTTGTTTTCACTTAATAATAAAAGTTTTTAGTTTTTAAATTAGGCCGATGTCATTTAAGCTTTTATTTAATTTTTATATTTTAAAAAATATCTCAAGATATTCTGCTGTTAAATAATTGGCGTTGATTTCTTTATTTTTTTGGCTTTACAAAATTATCCTTACTACAATTTTAAAGTAATGTTTAATACCTATCTAATAATCTTGCAAATAATTATTTATAAAAAATTAGTTTACCAAATTAATCTAGAAGTAAGATAATAGCAAAAAATTTATACTTATTTTTATTTTACTTTTAGGGTTAATATTTTTATTAACTTTTATTATAGGTAAATTAATTAATGTATCTAAGAATATAGTTGCGAGGGCATTGTTGTAAAAATATAAAAAAATAAAGGTATGAGTATCACATATTAAATAAATCTCAAAATTGTTTTTCAAATATCAAGACTGAACAAGTATTTCAAGTAAGATATATGAAGTCAAGGAATATTTACCCTCCATGTAACCAAGAAAGATATTTGTATGATTCCCAATCAATATCGACATTGATTCTTTCTGTATATACGTATGTCAAAATGGCTTTGATCGAGAATGCATGATCTTCGTATAATTCACATCACTTGTATCAACGTACACGTGGACTTATTTCTTTGACAATTTCTAGATCTCAATTAATATAAATGAATCGAATAATTTTGTTTGAGCATGCATGCACAAAACTCAATATCGAAATAGAGAATTAGAGGTAAGAGAAACAAACAAGGAATATCCAACTTGCATTAAGAAGATATTATTCAAACATGACCAGAATTGGAAGCGGATACAGACAAAATAAGGACAGGCGTCTGCAATTTATTTTCTTTAATTTTGAATCTTAAAATGACCTGTACGCTTATCAAAGCTAAGATCATTTGTGGAATTCAACAACCCAATAGCTGTAAGCACGGCAGGGAAAGATCATTTGTGGAATTCAACAACCCAATAGCTGTAAGCACGGCAGGGAAGCTTAACAGCACCAAACCCAGCTCCTGTTGCCAAGGCTTTAAACTCCTCTATTGTCCTCTCCTTTGCTCCAGGAAGTACAGCGTACATTTGCATGTCATGCATATCGTTAATCTTGCTAACAATATCAGTCTCACAGGAACTTGGAATTAAAGCTTCTACCACAATGACCTTCCCGGATTTCGGTAGAGCATCGTAGCAATTCTTTAGTATCTTCAAGCATTGATCATCAGACCAGTTGTGAAGTATCCACTGAAGTTTTATAAGAAAATTAATTTCTTGTAAGTTTTCAGAAATCTCTCTAAAATTACATAGGTATTTGTTAATAAAAGAATCTCTATTTGATTGAATTTCTTTTTTCAAAGGATAGTTGCTGTGAAGCTCAAATTAATTTTTTACCTCCCTATGTACGTACTTGCTCACAATTTGAATTCAAATAATCAACCAAAGCGATCTATTTAAAAATAACTCTGTCAAGCTCTTGGGTTGACCGAAAATTAAATTAAGCACTAACCTTCATAAAAATAGCTTGTGCTTTAGGAACTTTAACAAACATATCTCCTCCAACATGCTCCACACCTAGAAGAGAAATTAAGACAAAAGGAAAGCAGATTAAATATGTGTTTTCAACTGATAATCAAGAGCAATATAAAACTCAAATAAGCAAGATTTTAAAATATATATTTTTAAAATTGTAACTATATATTTATAGAATACATATACTATGTTTAAATTAATTGAGGGACAGCATAACGATGCCTAAACTTTGGTGAAAATGTCATGGATACATCAATTTTTCCAAAATGGTGACAACAATTTTTCCAAAATGGTGACACAAACTCCATTCAGAAAAGTTATGCCCTTTAGCTATAGTGACCCAACTGCATTTTATCTAAGTAAATTGTCCAATGCATCTGTGTGATCATTTCTAAAAACAAATAAATTTTTGTGATTATTTTGTTAAATTAAGAGAATACCTTGATAAGAGGGCGCATTTTTAATGACATCTGGCAAGTCCAAATTAATGCCCTTAATTTGTGGGTATTTGGACACTATTAAACTAAGATTTGCGCCTAAACCACCGGCAACATCTACCAATTGGTTTAGCTCTTCAAATCCATCGTAGATCTCAAGAATTTTCTTCATAACTAAAGATGTGTGATTCCGCATTGATTGATTGAAGAGATTTCGTCTTCTAGTATCTTTCGTAATATACTCGTATGTATTTTTTGCATTATGTGCCTTCATAAAAGGTAAGGTCCCTTCCAATAAACAATCTTTCATGTGGTACCTATTCAATTTGGAGATATCAATTTCCTTCACATATACTGAAATTAGGAAAAGAAAATTTTACAGAAAATGAATGGAAATACTATATATGAAAGATTAAAAATGCTCATGTATGAAAGTTAGCAGGAATTTCGTGCGGAAACACAATTTAATAACACTGTAAAAAGTGCTTTAAAATGTTGTAAATCAATTTTCATGACTCATGAAATATGTCATCGAGAAATTAGAAAACAAACCAAGGATCTACAGTAAGTTTCTCTTGTAAAAAGAGGAAATAGGGAGCAAGAGAAACTCCATCTTCATCTGGAAGCAAATATCTGCAAGCTGATGCTAAACCATATAATCTTTGCAGATTTCCATCTTTATTTGGGACAAGATTACATGTTAGGAAAGAGTAACTAGCAAGGAGTCGTAACATTCGATCAAGTACCGTTGGGGCTTCTAGATTATTTGTGGGCAGCCGAGATGCAATCTCAGAAGAAGAGAGCTGAGATGGACTAGCTTTAGCTAAAATCTCTAACACACCCAGCTCCATAATAGCTTTCATGGTCATCGGAAGTGATGAGCTGAGAGAAAGCTCCATGATCAACATGAAATCTTCCTCATCGTTTGATGGTTTCATGAGTTGGTCATGGAATGAACTCATCTTAATTCTTGGAGTAGGATATGGTAAAATTAACAAAATGGCGATGGATGATGTCGATGTAGCAATGCTTAGTGTATATAAATATATTATATATTCGAAATTGATTTTTTTAAATAAAAAAACAAAAAAAATGAAGCCCACAAGGATGAATGCGAAGCCACATTTATTAAATTTTATGAAGCACATGGGCGGCACCATGCAACTTCAAGGCTGGGTGTTTTCTCCAAGTTAAAGCCTGGTTTATTCCTCAATTTCTTTGTGGTCTACGGAAGTTCAATTTATGGGGAAGAAAATAGTTTGAAGAATTGAAAGGAATTCAATTAATAACATGGAAGAATTACTAATAATAATTCAAGAATAAAATAAAATCCTTCAGATACAATAACATACTATAATGAAAATAAAAATATTGAAATTCAGCCTATGATAAGGTCAATATTTAATAAAATAAAGGTAAATAAAAATTAATAAATTTAAGAATGTTAAGTGAAAATACTAATAATGGATTAAAAGAACTATCTGATAAAGATGAAGAATCTTCTGAAACAAATGAAGATGAGGATGTATTTATTAATTTACAAGATATAGAAAAAAAAATTGAGCATTTAAAGATGAATGAAACAAAACTAAGAGTCTTTGAACATGGTGAATCTAGCAATAGAGCTTCTTATGCTAGAGAAGAGATACCAACAAATGAAAGACAATAAAATCAATATTTCAAGACAAGCAAATATAAAAGAAAATATAAAACTCTAAAGGAATATAAAGAAAGGCCAATCCATCATAATAGAATATGGTTAGTTCTAGATTGTTCTAAAGATAGAGATAAAATGTTAGCAGATTGGGCAAAATCTATGAAAATTGAACTTGCATTAGATGGATTTGATAGAATGGAGCTATAGGATTCCTTAAAACTTCATTTACAAGAATTATAGTGCAATGGTTTATGGGATTAAATAATAACAATAAAAATAAGATATTATACGAAGATAATACTAATGAAAATGAAACTTTATATCAAGTTTTGAATAGGTTTGGATGCAAAATAAGAAGAGAATTTTTTGAAGAAGATTGAGAAACCGATTTTCAACAAGAATTATAAAGAAAAAGAATGGAAAATATGATGAAACTAGCCATATGATGAAACTAGATAGGCTTGAGATATGTAATATATGTTACTTAGAAGCTTACAGATGTATCTTTGAATAATTATATTATAAATGCGAATTTATTTAAACAGCTTATATTATAAATACATATGTAATATGTAATATATGTATTTTAATAGCTTATGTTTTGTAGATCCCAGACACATAATATATCCAAGAATATGAAGATAATATAAACACTGATATCTTAGGTAATATAATTAGGTTTGCATGAAATAGGATAAATCAATGGTGCTCTAAAATAGGAATAGAAGATTGATGAAAAAGTAAAATTGAGGATTGTGATGTTCAAAGTTAGAAGAATCACTAAGATTTGATTGTTCAGATAAAACTTACAAACATAGGAAAAAATTCAAAAAGAAGAAATTCTTTAAAACAAATAAAAAATATTATAACAAAATTAAATATAAGACCAATGTTAGTTATGTAGTGAAGAAGAGCATTATGCAAATGAATGTCCTAAGAAAAATAAAGTAAATATTAAAATATTTGAAGAACTAAATGAATTAGAATTAATCACTGATAGCGAAGATATTAGTGATAATGATAGCATATATTATCTATCTGACGAGACTATAAGCAGTTTTGGTTCAGAATGAGTATATAAGAAATAGATAATAAAGATTTATATCAAGATAAAGAATTAGAAGAATAAAGTTCTTTCAATAAAGAATTAATCTTTTATATATATATAAAAAAAAGAAACAATACCTTAAGATTAATAAAAAAAGATTGGAAACATCTATGACTTCGGTCACAATGAATTACTAACATGATCAAAAGAAGAAATATAATGTATTTCAGTACTACTATAAGAGAAAA
The DNA here is from genome assembly GCA_025617385.1 of Murraya koenigii. Classification (NCBI taxonomy): domain Eukaryota; kingdom Viridiplantae; phylum Streptophyta; class Magnoliopsida; order Sapindales; family Rutaceae; genus Murraya; species Murraya koenigii. The sequence goes on along the minus strand of CM046813.1, from coordinate 4,531,550 downwards.
GCCAATCGAAATTAAGTACGCACTAGGAAATACAAATATATCTTTGTTATTAAAATCTAATATAGAAAAAAATTGATAGAATTAAATCTAGAGATATGTCTAAAATTGGATATATTCATATTGAAAGAATTCAAATTATGATGAAAGCTCATTTTAGAGAAAGAGTTGATAATCTAGTAAATTTAACTGTATTGGATAATAGGATAAAAGATTGAAAACATGCACTCCTTGGAATAATACAAGGAAATCTTAGCTATAATGCATGATGGATCATATCTGTATAGCACAACATATGCCATAGAATATGCATTGATAAATTCGGCTAATATTGAAATGTTGTTGATAAAGAAGTTATAGAAATAGACAGACTTTTTAGTAAAGTTGAAAAAATACAATCACCTGAAATATTAAGAGAAATTGATTTACTAGAGGAATGAGAAATGAATTTAAGTAGTCAACCTACTCTGATTAGAGAAAATATTTCTAAAAATATAGAATATACGCCAGAAAGTATAATAATTATAACAGGGAGGAGATCATCCTTTATATCTAGAATGGATTCAGAATTAACAAAAACTCAATTTTTTACTAAATCCAGCCATCTAGTTATATCTCTATCACATGAAGTTCTGGCAACAGTTAGAAAAAATAATCAAAATCGAAAAATAAAAATGGAATACAATAATGGGAAGTCTTGGCAAGAAACTTTTGGTATCTTAGATACATGAGTTGCAAAATCATATATGGACTCCAAAATGAATAAATATTTAAAAAGAAAAATATTAATTGAACCACATACATACGTAGGATTTAATGAAGAAATGAAGACTCTAAGTCAATATTGTGAGATACAACTAAAAATGAAAGAAATAGAATTTATCTTTCCTTTCTTCATAGAACCAGAATATAAAACAGAAATAAGGCCTTTGTTAATAGGGATGAACTTTCTTGAAGATTTGTTACCTTACTATATAGGAAATAGAGAGATATTAATAACCATTGAAGGAGTAGGAGTAAAACAAACACTGTCAATATATATTTAATCTTTTTATAATCTATATAAAAGTGATCATACTATATTATGACCATAAGCCTGAATGGTTCCATGCTTAATTGATATTAGTTCAAAAGTTAGTTTAGCTAATTCAAGAATTTATCCACAATTTTATTGGAAAATGATAAACCTTTAATAAGACAAGGTATAAATAGAGAACAAATTTCTCTTGGAACATGTAGAATCAAAACCTTAATTCAGATGAATGATTATATATTAAGTACACCAATATTATAGTCCTATGACCATATGGGAGTAGATACACCTTTAGGAGTTAATTTTCTTCGACAATTCGTTTATATAATGACTAATAAAATAATTACTTTAAAAACACCATATAATCATTTAGTTACAACACCTCAAATTTATAATTCCATTAGGCGAACAACTCAAAAATTACATTTTCGAAAAAGTTAGCGTGGTGATTTTAATATAAAAGTTAATCAAACCATGACAGATTATGAAAAAAATCTTAGAAAAACTTTGGAGAGAATCCAATTCAATTATGAGAAGTTGATAAAACCTATGCTAAGATTAAATTAAAAGATTCAAATATAATGATAAGAGTCAAGCCAATAAGGTATGGAAAAAAGATATATTAGAATTCGATAAACAAATTAAAAAACTCTTAGATCTCAAAATCATTAGAGAATCTAAAAGTCCACATAGCAGTCTAGCCTTTATGGATAGGAACCATGCAGAAATTAAGTCGAGGAAAAGCTCGTACCGTCATTAAATAAAATACCAAATTTGATGGATACTTTTTACCTCATAAAGATATATTAATTACTTCTGTAATTAACAAAAAAATATTTAACAAATTTGATTGTAAATCTAGATTTTGTCATATTAAGCTTGAAGAAGATAGTATACCACTTATTGTCTTTAGTATGCCTCAAGGACAGTATGAATGGATTGTGATGCCTTTTGAATTAAAAAATGTTTCACAAATATTTAAAAGAATTATGGATAAAATCTTTACAGAGTTTTATGAATTTTACATTGTTTGTGTAGATGATATATTAATATTTTTAAATAATGAAGTAGATCATATTAATCATTTAGTTTCTATTAAAGAAAACGTAAGAAACATAGAATATTACTTTGTAAAAAGAAATTTGAAATAATTAAACCTAGAATAGAGTTTCTAGGGTTAGTTATTGATGAAACAGGAATAGAGATGCAACCTCATATTTTGAAAAATATATTTATTTCTAGATAAATTAGAATCTAAGGAACAAATTTAAAGATTGATGCCTTAATTATGCTGAATATTTTATAGAAAACTTATCAAAAGAAAGACAACCTTTGCAAGGATTATTAAAAAAGAATAATACCAAATCTTGGGAAGAACTTCATATCAAGGTTGTTAAAAAGTTAAAAAAAAATACAAAAATCTACTAAGATTAGGATTTCCTACATTTAATGATAATTTAATTCTTGAAACTAATGCATCTCATATTATGTTAATAAAAACATATATTTGAATATGGTTTTTTTAACCTCATTTATGTTAATAAAGATTACAGGGAATTAGAATTATTACCAAAAAGATAAAAGAAGCTGTGATTGACCTCAAAATGGTAAACAAGAAAAAAGAAATAATTATTGTTAAATTTCTTATTGCTTGTCCTCAATATTATGATAATAAGTGGTATCCAACTCAACACATTATTTAAGTTAGAATTAATAGTAAGAAAATTAGTCCAACAATTGATTTAGATCAGGTTTATAATGATTATGATCCTGATTTGTTTGAACCTAGAGCTCTAGGGATGGCAATGGGCCGGGCCAAGACAGGGCTTGACCGAGTCCGAGCCCGAGCCCGACAATACAAATATAGGCCCGAGCCCTGTAAAAGTCCGAATATTTAAAATTATGGTCAGGGCCGGGCTAGGACTTTATTTGGGCCCGACTAATGTTTTTAATATTTAAATAATTTTAATTTAAAATTCTGTAATATATTAATATTTAAAAACTTTAAAACTTCTTTAAAATAACATAAACATAAAAATTATTATAATCAACATCTCTATCATAAATTATATAAATAATTAAACATAAACAAAAATTATATCTAATTCAAATAAAAACATAATTTAATTCAACAATCTAACCAAAGAATTCATCAGTTTAACAAACAAATAAAAACACATAATTTGGTTACACAATTTAAACAAGAAGTTCATTAGTTTAACAATGACAATTCACAATCCAACATAAACGAAAAAAAAAAAAACTACTTGCTCTTGAGACTTGAGTGTGTGTTTGTGTGGTTGTGCCTGTGTGCAGTGTGCATGTGTATGTTTTTTTTTTCTTTTCTTTTAAGCAAGGTTGAGTCGGGCCGAGCCATACAAAGCCCGAGCCCTGACCTGAAATTAAACGGGCTTGATATGTGTAAGCCCGAGCCTGAATTTTGGCCCTTAAATTCGGGTCTAAGCCCGAAAAGTATGAGTCGAGCTAATCGGACCAAAATCAGGGCCGTGCTTTTTGGCCATTCCTATAGAGCTCTCAACAACAAAAAAGCAATTGAGATGAAAGTTCTCTATAAACAGCTCGAGGGGATCAGCAAAAAAAAGTGTGACTCTACGAAGTCACAAAAGGACATATAATATTTTCTATTAGTAGTAAAGAAAGTATTTTAGTAAAGCAAGAGATAAAGATAAAGAAAAAGATGACATATGAAAATCTTTTGGAATCAAGCCTGCCAACACACCACGAGATATATAAGGTGCTAAAGTATTAATCATCCTGTGGCTTTTGCTATGAAAAATACAAAGAAAGATACAGCAAAGATATGTCAGTAGATGAAGAACTGATAATAAGAATGTGACAGGATATGAACCACTTTAAAAGATAAAAGATGCTAGCATCAATAAGTCAAAAAAAGATCAAAGAGAAAGGACGAAGTTTATCAAAATCCTTATCTTAAGAAAGAAGAGTTGTCTGCCGCAATGAGAAAAAGAAAATAACAGATAAAAGGAGAGAAGTCACCTTATCTAAAGAAAATCTAAAATATATTTCAAACATGTAACAAATGTCATGTAAAGAAGAAATAACCTTATCTCTTCCAATATATAAATAAATAATGTAAGAGAGAAAAGACATCGATTTTATCTTATCCTTAATCTCTTAACAACTCTCATCTGTACTCTTAAAAAAATTTCAGTGATGAAATAAATAAAAATTCTTTAAGTAAAATTATCATATGTTATATATTTTTAAAAATATCAAGAAACCTACATACCAATACTTGTGTTAAATTGGTTTTTATTATATTGTATAAATATTAATTTTATAAAATTAATATTTTATCACTGACAACATGCACATAAAAAAGATAATATCCATGGCAACATAGTTTATATGATGTTACGAGGCATTTAATCAAAGAATATGGCTGTTGAATTTTATCACGGGGCTGCGCATAATAGATGGTATTGGTAGTTTATTCAAATTATTTTATGACAATAATTCAGCAGTGCTATATTTTAATAGTAATAAGAGCTCGACAAAGTCGAAACATATAGATATCAAGTTCTTAGTTGTTAAAGAAAGAGTTTAGAGTGGATAGTTGTATATAGAACACGTTGATACAAACTTTATGATTGCGAATCTGTTTACTAAGAGATTGCCACCTAAAATATTTTATGAGCACACTGTTCATATGAGTGTGATGTCATTGAAGGATATTCAATTTTAGTGAAAGTTTGTGATTTTAAATGCTCTTAAAATATATATATTTTTCAATTATTTCAATTTATGAATATTTAAAAGTTATTTATGTAGAAATAAAATTTTTGTTTATTCACAATTTGATTTTGATATGGTTTGATCTCATTAAAACTTAAAGTAAATAAGTTAAAAATAAATATGTTAAGATCATATTGGATCCAAATTATAAAATGATGAAGTTTTAATATTTTGATGCATAATTGATAAGTCTAGATTATTTTAAATTTTATGTGATATCTTGTATGATGTTGAAGTATTTATGTAAATTGATCACAAATCTACATTCAATCCACAATTTTACTAATTATAAAGTTTTTTAATCTAATCCAATTTCTTGAAATCCAATATTATTCAGTCTACCGTCTATACATCGGTAAATGCACCCATTTATGGAAGGGTATGTGAGCAAAACATTATTCTTCAACCTATTGCATTTTATTGGATGTTTTATCACATGTACAATTGGGTACATACGGTGTAATGATCAAACCAATCCTGCATTTTTGTTTTATTAACCTGTGCTGTTGTTTGAAAGAGTAAGTGGTCATGTCAAAGGCTGTCTTACGCAGAAAATACAAGGCAGCGGGAAACCCTTTCCACATCCATTGCATCGGCTGAACGGTTGTAACAATTTTCAATGTCTCTTTCGATAATTATCCATCTCGTCAACATAAAAAATATTATCCTTCCATATACGTCCACTTTATACAGTAATTGTTTGACAATTTTATTTTCCTTCGGCCATTATACTAAATCCAGACAGATTGTCAATTTTATCCGTATCTAAATTGACTTATTCATTGAGAGGGAGAGGCTGTTTTATATGAAAGATATGAATTGATCTCCACTTGGAATTCAATTATGCAGTCGTCACCCCTTGCATCATCAATTGATATCCATCTTTGCACTAAATATTTAACTGTCTCCGTCAGTGTTACCTGCCACAGTCCACAAACCTGCTTTTGATAAAAATATAAGGGTCTTACTAAATTACAATTAAATATAATTTATAATTTTTGTAATATATAATAAAATATATTATTTTGTTATTAATTTTTACACTAAAAATAGAAGGAATAAATTACTTGAATTGTAATTTAGTAATTGCCAAAATACAATTATAGTCGGTCAAATTTACCGATCAAGTCAATTACGCCTTTTTTCCGTTTTCTTAGCATGTGTTATTATTTTGAAGAGTGGGTGATCATGGCATAGGTTGCATATTTACTGGTCTTGTTTATCAAAACGTATTTATTTTTTCAGTGTATGTCCACTTTACACAGTAACCATTCGGCAATTTTACTTTCGTATGCCCTTACAGCAATTTTAAGTGGATTGTTAATTCTCTCCGCATCCAAATTTACTTGAGTCACAAATATATTATTGGATTATTTTTTAATTATTGAAGTGAAAATAATTTTTTTATTTTATTCAAGTGTAAAGAATAAATTTTTTTAAATATTAGTGAAAATTTAAATTTAAATTATATCCTATAAAAAATTAATCTTAATTATAAATTTATTTAGAAATATTAATTATAATTTTATATAATATTTATCAATTAATTAATAAAATAAAATAAATTTATTTATTTAAATTTTATAAAAAAAGAATTAATTAATTAATATCATATTATTTAAAATAAAAAAATTTAAAAAATCTATCATTATTTAATATTTTATTCCTTTAATATATGTCCACTTTACACAATAACTATTCAATGAGAAATTATTATTATTTTATTATATATAAATTATATTTTATTTTTTATTTTTTAATAATAAATAATCTTTCAAATAGTATAAATTTATAATATTATTTTTATTTTTAAATATATTTTTTATTTATATTTATTATAAATTAAATAAATTTTATGAATAAAAATAAAAATAAAAATTACATATTAAAAATAAAAAATGTATATTTTATTATGAATAAAAAATTAATATAAAATATTTTATAAATATTTTTTATAATAAATATATAAAAATTATTATAAAAATTTAAACGATAAATAAAAAATTATTATAAAATAAAATAAAACAAATAAAAAATTAATTCATGTCTTTACGCATAAAGTAGCCTTTGTGAGACGAGTGAATTCAGCTGCGTAGAAAATTAACAAGTTGCCTGCAAAGGGTCCATGAATGAACCAATTACCACTGGCCCAAGTGCATTCAGATGTCAGGTAAATTGACAGTAGGTTTGAATCTATTGCATGGCGGACAAAAGTATAATTATCGGTGTGAAGCAGACGGTTACAGCTGGAAAGAAAAGATTCTTGGAACAACGAGACATGCAGTGGAAAAAGGCATTCAAAATGTTTGCAACCGTTCGTAATAGACGCTGGATAAATACTGTCAGGAAGAATAGAACAAGAAAATGGAATAAATAAATTAGGTCCGGCTATCACTGTTGTACAAAAATAGTCCCCCTCAGTGATCTAATAGATGTGGAGAAAATTGACTACAGATTCGGAATTATTGCGATGGCCCACGCAAGTACAGTTATTGGATAGCAGCTGGGGAAAGAAAACAAATGTATCGGGAAGCTAAAAGATTCTTGGAGAAACGAGAAATGTAGGGAAAGAAAGACACTGAAGAATGCAATGGATGTGGAAAAAATATTAGAAGTGAAAAAGAAGCAGGAAAATAGAATAAATAAGTTAGGCTAAGTTTTTCGCGGTTTCACAAAAAAAAATGATCCCTTTGACGCAAGTTGATTCATAAATTTACACCAGTCTTAGAATTAATAAACCGAAGGAAGCCAAATCGGAGAAAGTAGAAGCAGCTAACCCGAAATTTGGAGGGGACAACTGAAAGAGTGGAGCTTTTAACACCACCCTTATAATGCACATTTTATTTTATTTTTAATAAAATAGTATAATTTAATTTATAAAATTATAAACTTTAATTTTATAACTTTAATTTCGATTGTGTCATGAACTTTAATTTCGATTATAGTAACTTTGATGGTTCCCTATTTGATTTTGTTGTTTTTATTTTAATATTTTTTTATTGTTAGTTTAATTTGAGGTAAAGAAAAAGAAAAAAATTTGAAAATTTTATTTATTCTATTATTATTGAGATTTAAATTTTTGATTTTGAAGGATAAGAGGGTATTTTTATTAGTGTTGTAGATAAAATTTTAATTAATTTTATTTCAGAAAAGGTAAGGGGAATAAATGACATATGATCCAAAAAGAGCTCTTTGGTCATACTTTCTTGTTTAACTATTTTATAAATGTTTATGTTATTATAATACTTTACTAAATCAATGTTAATCTACGCTTAAATTTAACAGATTTTAGAAATAAATTAAGAAATAATCAATAACAAATAATTAAAGCCTACTTGTAAGAGATATTAAAGATATTTATTTATACTTATCTTATTTTGACTAAAAACTCTGGTTTGATAAGGTTTATACCTAAATTGGGAATGCAACTCAAATAAATAATGTTTAAATAATAAAATTCTATATAGACAACTCTATTTTTGAGGAAAAAAAATGAAATTTTTATTTTTTTAGGAAGCAAATTGAAAATTATCATTTTGGGAAGTGAATTGAAGCTTACCCTTTTTTGTTCTTTTTTGCTAAATTAATTTTATTTTTCTTATAGTTTCCAATGTAACATTATTAGTTTGTATTTATTATTATTATTTAGAGTTTATGCTTTTGAGATTTGAAAAAAAAAAGTTTCAAATAGATTCAAAGTGATACATAAACTTTTATTTTTATTTTTACATGATGGATATTATTCATTTTATTATGTTTTAAATCACAATACATAAACTTTTGTTTTTATTTTTAAATGATAGATATTGTTCATTTTATTTTGTTTTAAATCACAATAGAGCCGACTTTGTTAATTTTTGAACAATTTTATTTGTTAAGTGTAATTTTTACTTCATATATCACAATAAATTTTGGTAAGAGAAGGAGATGAAGAGAGAAGAACAAGGTCAAATAAGTAATTGACCAAATTATATTTTCACAATAAAAATTTAATTCAAAAAAATAGTGTAGTGACGAATTTGGTGGATTTAAATAGCACCGCCCTTATAAAATGCATAAAAATATAAAAACTTAAAATTATTTTCTTATATATATTTATATTTTCACAATTCTAAACTATTATAATTTTTTTAAAGAATTATTATTTAATAAAATTTAAAATATAAATATAAATTATGAAGTTAGGTGTGTGTAAAAAGTCCATTAAAAAAATATGTTTAAGTATTTAATTTATGTTATTTAAAATAAGAAATGAATTAATTTGTAAAGAGGTTTTATAAGAAATTTTTAGGGTTTCAAGGCCTAATTGAACAGCAATTAAAAAAGAACATTTAGCTATGAAAAGGCCGCTCTCAAAAAAAAAAATCTATGAAAAGGCGCGTAAGCAAAATGAATTGGGCAAGCCCACTCCAATCAAGTGCTGCTCAAAATTTGTCGCTGCATGTTAATTTCTTATTTATTTATTTGCTTTGTTGATGATTTTAGCTAAAAATGATAATGGGTTTACAAAATATTGCTGAATGTAGCTTATGCTTCTGTTTTATATCAAGAAAAATTGTTATATTTAGATGTAGAAATAATCCAAATGCATGTTGAGACTAAATGGAAGCTTATGGCTTTTAATATTTTGTTTAAAAAATTGCTTGAAGCCATTTATGCACTGGAAATGCGTTACTGGACATGCTTGTGGTGGAAATTCAAATCTGGGTTGGGTTAGTAATTATAGGCTTTAGTTCACAATCGGGGTTGTTTAATTGATAGCATTTTTTAAACTAATTCAATACCCAGCAGCAAGTGGGTTTATTGAGCAATGGAAGCAGAGTCCAAACTCATCCTCTACTATACATTGTTTTTGAGGGATTTGATGGTGTTTTGGTGATACCGAGCAGACCTCTTCGAGGTCAATCCAGTTATGAGCAGAAGACCTAATCGCTAGCATGAAGATACCCTTACAAAGTGTCAGAGCTGGTCGAAGTCAAGTGCTTTAAGGCTGGTCAAACCCTGATCTCCCCATCCTGTTCAGCTATAAGAGATCCTCCAACCACCGAGTAGAACCCGGTCATGTTGTTGAAAGCACATGAACAGAGAGGGATAAAAGCTCGAACAGAGTGTATCTAAGCATGACGGTGTCTCCTCCCGACGGCTTGTCACGACGATCGATGTCTGACAGGCACCCCACGCTGTAGGGTTTCACATCAGTAATCAATGACCCAGACACTCCCCACAGATGTCAAGATTAAGCATAGACCTACACGGCACCATTATTAGGTCACAGGAACCCATACCCGCCTGACATCCCACCCCCCCAAGTTGTGCCACAACAACCCCTAGTTATTAGGAAAGCACAGGCACAATTAATGCGGATGTGAGAGTCCAACTAAGGGGAGCGAGAAAACAGGTGGATAAATACCAAACGAGGGACACGGTAAAGGGATTCAGATTTTTATTTTTTTAAAAATATTAATATCAACTCCAACTTTTTTTTATCAAAAAAGAGATTTTCTCTCTTTACCTCTCACAACCTTCTATTTTTTCCGGTCTCTCAAATTAAAGGGGGATACCAAAAGAATCAACCTGATCACTGACTTAAGCGTCGGAGGTTTTCACCAGAAAAACATCCAGCGACCCTTGACGTTTTCCTTCTGTGAACGCAGGCTGGAGGATATTACCGTTCCAGTGAACGGGAAAAGGCAGGAACCAGCAAGGAATCCTGCTCGAGCAATCAATGAGCAGAAGTTTACAACATCACTTTGAACGAGCAGAAAAGAGCATCAACAGATGGTGGTGAAGGCTGAAGAAGTAAAGCTCCGGACAGACTCCCAGCTGGTGGCAAACCACTTCAACAAAAGCTTCCAAGCGAATGGCGAGAAAATGGAGGCTTACCTTCAAAAGATGAGATAGCTAGTTGAAAAATTTCAAGCTGTAGAGGTGGAACAGATTGCAAGTAGAGAAAACTTTCGGGCGGACATGATAGCACGGATGACCGCTGTATCTGACCCAAAGATGCCCAAGTCCATTCCAGTAAAGATCAGGACCAGCTCGAGTATCGAGCAAGAGAACGAAGTGATGGGCATATCCTTGAGCAGCACCTGGATGGATCCAATTATCTCTTATCTCAAGAAAGGGACGTTGCCTGCCGACAAGAAGCAGGCAAGAAAGCTAAGGTGTCAGACGGCAAGGTACACACTGATCGATGGGGTATTGTACAGGCGAGGATACACCCTGCCGTTGTTACGCTGTTTGGATAAGGAGGAGGCAGATTACGTCCTCAGAGAAATACACGAAGGAATTTGCAGCAACCATTCTGGCGCAAAATCTCTGGCTTTTAAAGCCTTAAGGCAGGGGTACTTCTAGCCTTAGATGTATCAAGACGCGCAAGAAAAGACCAAGAGCTGCAAGAATTGTCAAAACTTCGCTAACTACATGGCCCAGTCGCCCGAGAACCTCACCATGATGAGCTAACTATGGCCTTTTGCTCAGTGGGGGATTGACCTAATCGGGCCACTACCAAAAGGGAGAGCATCTGCAACGCATGCCGTGGTGGCGATTGATTATTTCACTAAATGGGTTGAAGTTAAAGCTTTAAGCAGTATTACGAAAGGCAAAACCACCTACTTTATTTGGAGAAATGTGATCTGCAGGTACGGGATCCCCCACGCACTGATAACAGATAACGGGAGGCAATTCGACAACAACAAGTTCAGAGACTTCTGTAGAAATATAGGGATAGAACTAAAGTTCTGCTCGCCATCACACCCACAGGCGAACGGACAGGTGAAGGCTGCAAACAAGACTATAAAGCATCTCCTGAAGACCAGGACGGGTGAACAGAAGGTAGCTTGGGTTGACGAGTTGCCTGGTGTGTTATGGGCTTATAGGACCACACAAAACCGCCACGAGGGAAACGCCTTTTTCCTTGGCATTCAGACATGAAGCAATAATTCCAGCAGAAATGGGGATGGGCACACACTGGATGGAGTACTTCAATGAAAAGCAAAACGACGAACAGATATGTGCAAATCTGGATCTGCTGGAGGAAAGAAGGGAAAGGTCAGCGGTGAAGATGGCAGAATACCAACAAAGGGTAGCCCGCTATTACAATCAGAACGTGTACATCCGCCAGTTCCAGGTGGGAGACTGGGTACTGAGAAGAGTAAAGTAGAGCATTAAAGATCCTAGACAAGGGGTGTTGGGCCTGAACTGGGAAGGTCCCTACAGGGTCTCACAAGTGGCCGATCCGGGGGCATATGGGCTAACTTACCCAGATGGGCGAGAAGTTAAGAGGCCATGGAATGCGCAACACGTGATGAACTACTTCCAGCAAGTTCCTTTGTATTTTTTGAGCATTAAGAGTTTAGTTCTCTCTACACTAAAGATGTGTAAAATCTTGTACGTAAATAAAAAGAGAGAAAAATGCTTCCACAACCAATCAATACCATGCAAACGGATTAACGCTCATGAAGACAAATAAATGCAAAGGCCATAAGTTTCAAAGCCTAGCTTAAGGCGAGACGGTGCTAAGCATAGCCAAGTGAAGGCTCGAGCAGAATAAGCTCGCAAAGAAATGAAAAGGCCATAAGTCTCAAAGCCTAACTTAAGGCAAGTCGATGCCAAGCATAGCCAAGTGAAGGCTCGAGCAGAATAAGCTCGCGAAGAAATGCAAAGGCCGTAAGTCTCAAAGCCTAACTTAAGGCGAGACGGTACCAAGCATAGCTAAGTGAAGGCTTGAGCAGAATAAGCTCGCGAAGACATGCAAAGGCTATAAGTCTCAAAGCCTATCTTAAGGCGAGACGTACCAAGCATAGCTAAGTGAAGGCTCGAGCAGAATAAGCTCGCAAAGAAATGAAAAAGGCCATAAGTCTCAAAGCCTAGCTTAAGGCGAGTCGGTGCCAAGCATAGCCAAGTGAAGGCTCGAGCAGAATAAGCTCGCAAAGAAATGTAAAGGCCATAAGACTTAAAGCCTAAACTTAAAGTAAGACAGAGTCAAGCACAAGCCAGAAAGACTTAAGCTAGATGAGCTCGCGAACGAAGCTAAACGATGAAGCCACAGAGTCTAACTTCGAGCAAAGACAAAAAGACAGACAAAGCGAAGATGAGCTCGAACACAACGAGCTCGCGAGGAAAGATGCCGTGGCCTCAAGACTTAAAGTTTGTTTGGGTTAAGGAAAAAAGACAAGAGTTATAGGGGACTGGTCCAATTGATCACATATTTGGCAAGACTAACAGAGGCAAACCATAGTCAAAATTATACAAGAATGGTCTTAAGCCAGTTGGATATTTACCCCATGGAGAATTTTTGAACATATTAAAAGTACGAAGGCAAAGTGAGAAATATGTTCTTTATTACATTGCCAGAAAGTACAACAAAAGAAAAAGAGTAAAGCCATTCAAGGGGCTTGAACAGTCGGACTAGCAGTGGGAGCCGGGGCCTCGGAGCATGTCATATCGAGTTAGGGAAGAGTTGCAGGCTCATATTAATACCGTCCTTGACAATGTAAGCTCGTGCAGAGAGTTGCTGACTCATCATAACTTTTTTGAGTTTGGTCTAGCTTCCGAGGAAGAAGATATAAGTAGCGTTCTCTCTCGGTTGAAGAGGCCTTCGAGCACGGTGGAGAGGCCGAGCAGTTCCTCTACTCCACCCAAGAGGTCTCGGGTTGACCAAGTTGTCTCGCCAATCAGGACCCTTCCTCCAACCCAGGAGAGCGAGCGAGCGAGCGAGCAGCCGAAGAAGCTCCCTAGAGGGCCTCAAGAGCTGTCGTCCCGAACAGGTCCCGATCGAGGCAATCCCAAGAGCAGCAGCTCAATTTTGCCGATCCCTACGTCAGGGACTTCAATAGGCACATGGAGGAGAAGTTCATGGAGGAGCTGGATTCCTCCAGCGTCTTTGAGCTGGGCAACATGTTCCAATGGCTGCCGCCACTGCTAGTAGAAAAAGTCGAAACAAAAAACATGATGGGCAGCAGACGAACTGTGGTAAAAAAAGGAGAAAGAATGTGAGGGATCTCCTCGGTGGCCGAGGCTGCTCGCCCCCAGTTCCCCTCGACAAAGAAAAATTTGCCCTTCCAATTGCCGCCAGAGGTGGGGAGGTCGGTGATGGGTTTCTTGCCTTCAAGCTGGAGATGAGGTAATATCAGTCTGCGTCATTTGGACTGCTTTTCAACCGGTAGAGATGCTTTATCTCATCTACAGTCGGCTCACCCAAATTACACCACCTTCACAGAACATACAGCCCCGACAGAACTCTCCACCCGTTCAGGTTCAACTGCCCCGGTGCCAGATGCAGTTTGGAAAGGACCCGGGCAAAATAAGCTTGAAGGGGCAACCTAATGCCCCACTTGAAACACTCTAAATAAAGGGTGACATACCCCCAGGGAGGGCGGCTAGGGGTAGTACTTTTACCGAGAAGACGCAGATCAACGTCGGCGGGAATATGGTACATGGCCTTAAGCCGTTCTAAATCTTAGTGTAAGGTCTCGCACCTCATGTTATCTATGGCAAATGACTCGGCCTCTGACCTTTGGCCGGCCCTCTGCCTCTGTAGCGGCAGAGTCTCCCCTACAGCCTTTACCTCTTCTGGACTTGGGTCCCTCACCGGAACCTCCCGAGCGGTCTTGGAGTCACTTGAATAAGATGACTCTTCTGGGGACATCCAGCGAGGTTGTTGAGTGGCTGACATTTTTCTCCTAGGGACAAAATCTACTAAGTGGGAAACCGAAAAGAAAAAAAAAAGAGAACAAGGAGAAGGAGAAGAGTTTATACTTGAAACTGATTTGATGAAAGTAGATAACGATGACGGAAGACAATAAGGTAAATTTCACTTGCAAGCAATGGTTTTTAGTTTGGACAAAATTGGAAATAAGAAGAGGCACAGTAAAGAGATTAGGGATTTATAAAGGGGAAAAGCAAGTCATGTCAACAGACGGCACGCTACTCAAGGGACGTGACTATTCAAGTAACCGCCTCTTCAAAATTCAAATGAGCAGCTCAGATCTGCCCACGCGTCTCACATTAAATGTGAAGTGACGGAAAAGGCAGACAGCTTAGCATGGGGAGGTAAAAAAAAGGGGGGGTGGAGGGAACCTGCTCGAACAAGAAGTTTCTAGTCTTATCTCATTTTACTCTAAAGAATGAAACCGGGGACCAGTGTTTAGGCGATACCGAAGCGGACCCCTCGAGGTCAATCCAGCTATGAGCAGAAGACCTAATCGTTAGCACGAAGATACCCTTGCAAGGTGTCAGAACTGGTCGAGGTCAAGTGCTCCAAGGCTGGTCAAACCCTGATCTCCCCATCCTGCTCAGCTATAAGAGATCCTCCAACCACCGAGCAAAACCCGGTCATGTTGCTGGAAGTACATGAACAAAGAGGGATCAAAGCTCGAGCAGAGCATGTCTAACCATGACGGTGTCTCCTCTCGACGGCTTGTCATGACGATCGATGCCTGACAGGCACCCCACGCTGTAGGGTTTCGTTACTGTAACCGATGACCGGAACATGCCCCCACAGTGTCATCATTAAGAACAGACCTACACGACACCATCATTGGGTCAGTGGAACCCATACCCGCCTGACATCCCACGCCCCCAAGTTGTGCCGCAGCAACTCGTAGTTGTCAGGAAGACACAAGCACAATTAATGCGGAGGTGGGCGTCCCAGCCAAGGGGGGGCGAGAAAACAGGTGGATAAATACCGAACGAGGGACAAGGTAAAGGGATTTGGATTCTTCTTTTCTCAAAAAATATTAATATCAACTCCAACTTTTTTATCAAAAAAAGGATTTTCTCTCTTTACCTCTCACAACCTTCTATTTTTTTCGGTCTCTCAAATTAAAGGGGGATACCAAAAGAATCAACCCGATCACTGACTTGAGTGTCGAAGGGTTTTCACCGGAAAAATATCCAGCGATCCCTGACATTTTTCTTCTATGAACGTAGGCCGGAGGATATTACCGTTCCAGTGAACGGAGAAAGGCAGGAACCAGCAAGGAATTCAGCTCGAGCAATCATCGAGCAGAAGTTTACAGCATCACTTGAGAACGAGCAGAAAAGAGCATCAACAAATGGTATATCAATTTTTTGTGTAAGCTTAAATTAAAGAGATGTTATATAATCATCTTTCACTCAAAACACTATATAGATAGGTACGAGTCTTTTGTATATCTTGCGCATTGTGTGATACTTCCAAATTCACACCATTGACAAGGCGAGAAATACCTTTGTTAGTATTAACCTTTGGCAAATTGTAACTAGTTGTTCACATATGATTATGGGCTACTGTTGATTTGTATTTTCAGCCATTGATGACGTCTACGCTGAAATTGTTGCTAGATTGAATGCATATATATTTATCACATGGTTGAGCAATGTTTCAACTCAGTTGAATGTTTTTGTTTGTGTTGTAGCAAATAATTCATTTTGCTGATTCAGGTTCTCTCTCATTGCTTTGCTTATGTTATTTTGAAAAGCTGAAGAGTTTGTTTTAGTAAACTCTAATCCTGCCCTGTTAATGCTAACTTACCTTAGTATATGAGTTGAGATTTAATTAGCATATTTATATTGCTTCTGCAGATTCTGCTACTTACTTGCCTTACAGACTGTGACTTGATTTTATTCATTGATTTGCATATGGTAATTGCGACTGTATGTTTTAGCTCTACATTTAAATAGAAGAAAATATATTTTAATAAGCATCCCACTGAAGTGTATACATTGCGAATGATGATGGAGTAAAATCCTTCTCTGTTTTTTTTTTTTGTTCTTTTGTGTAATTCTTGTCTAAGTATTAGATACTACTACAGTTTGGTAATTTTTCTTCCTTCCAGAGCATTTTCTCTCTGAATGAGAGAAACACTGAATGGAAGCTGATTTGGATCTTTATGATCTGGAATGCTGCTCACTAGTTGAGCACGAGTTTTTTCTAGTCTTTTATTCATTTTTCACTGCTTAAAGATCTCAATTTTAAGTTGGGCTTAAAAGGCAGGTGTGAGTGTTAAACAAAAAGGGGAGAGAAGGAGCAAAGACGGGCACAAACTAAAACACAGGTGAGAGTTGAGGTTGGTGAGGGTTATTGCCTCATTTAAGTAAGTTAGTGCCTTTTTAAACGACGTGGAAACAGATGAATTAATAAGAAAGTGTAGTGCCATAACGCTTGAAGAAGAGGAAGAAGACAAAGTCATCTTTGGGGGCAGTATGAAGGAAAAAGGAGCTAAGATAGCGGCAGGCTGCTTAGAGGGTAAAATTCTTACGACGAGAGGTGTTATTCATGAGGGTGTTAGAACAGTGTTACAATAGCCTTGGGGTCTAACGGGGGTAGTCAAAGTTTAAATCTTGAAAAGAAAAATTTTCATGTTCAAGTTTTCTTCAGAAGAAGATAAGCGAACGAAGTGTGTTTGTTGAAAATTCAAATTCAAAGCCAAATTGTTCAAAGTTTGGCAAAGCACATGTTCAAAGTTTGGCCAAAATTATTCAAAGGTAAATTGTTCAAATTTTGGCTAAAAATTAGGTAATCACCAACCAAACTTTGACAATTTTAAAGGTTTGGTGAAATAGTGCTACCATGCATTCCTATAAATAGCTAATGTTCTTCATTTGTTAAGGCATCCCAAAATTGAGAGCAATTGCAAGTGAAGCAATTAAGAGAGTTGAGAGAGCTTCCACTTGAGTGCTAGGAAAATTTATTTGGGTGTATTGGGCTATTGGGTTTTTTGTGAGTTTTTCCCAATTTGTAAATTCGATTTGTTAGTAAAATTATCTTCCAGTCTTTGCCCGTGGATGTAGGCTTTACACGAACCACGTAAATTATCGTGTCAATTTTCTTTGTAATTGTTTACACCACATTTAAATTTCTCTACAAGTCACGCTTACCATCAATTGGTAATTTGCTCAACCCACGCTCCGCACAACAATTGGTATCGAGTCGAAGGTTCGTGACTTGGGGTATACAATACTATTCACGATACGCAGTCTGGATACGACCATTTGTACTTGGAGAACAGTCTATTGTAAGTAGTGTGTATTTTTACATGTCTAGGAAAGTTCCGTCAACAAGACGATAAGAGTCTAAGGAGTCCGGGTTTTAAGTGGGACCATCGTGACCCTCCATTCTCCCGGAACTTTCCTCGGTGCATTTATTCACACGAAATAAACATCATGAGACTGCTTTTCAAGTGTGAATAGTTGTTGAAGGCACCGATTATTTGAGGTCGAGAGGATGGCGTAAGCGTCGTCGCCGCCTTCGCCGCCAGGACCACCGTGACTAATTCAAAGTTTGAAGTGGAGAAATTTGATGGTACCAATAATTTTGGTATGTGGCAATGTGAGGTGTTGGATGTCTTATGTCGCCAAGAGTCTGGATCTCGCTCTGAAGAAAAGCCCGAAAAGATGGATGACAAGGAGTGGACAAAAATCAATAGACAAGCATGTGGTACTATTCAGCCTATGTCCGGCTAAAGATCGAAGTACTGCATCGAGGGAGACATCAACAAAGAATTTGTGGAAGACACTCGGAAGAAAATATATGAAGAAAAGCCTTGAAAACAGCTTTATATGAAAAAAACTCTATCGATTCACGCATGCACCTGGTATGTCGATGAATGACCACGTGAACTCATTCAATAAAATATTAGCGGATTTGCTAAATTTGGATGAGAAATTTGAAGATGAAGATAAGGCATTGTTGTCGTTGAATTCACTTCCGATGAATATGACCATCTCACCACCACTTTGCTTCACGGGAAGGACGAGTGTCACATTTGATGTCAGTATGTAGTGCAATCGTATAATCGTCGAGACCAGAAAGAAAGATAAAAAGGATCACGGAGATACAGCTGCGTAAGTATTGATAGCGAAGAGGTCGCTCACAAAGCCGCAAACCCGGAAAAAGGGCAAGTCTAAAGGTAGGCCCGCCAAAGATGAATGTGCTTTTGTCGCGAGAAAGGGCATTGGAAAAGAATTGTCCTAAGTTACAAAGCGGCAAGGCTATTTCTGATGCATGTGTAGATGAGCATGATGAGGAGTCGAATTTAGTTCTGGTTGGCATGACATTGACATGTCAATCGGATGAGTGGATTTTGGATTCGGGTTGTACTTATCATATGTGTCCTAATAAGGGTCTGGTTTTCTAGTTTCAAGGAGCTAGATGGTGGAGTTGTTTTTACGGGCAATGACAATGCTTGTAAAACCATGGGAATAGGTTCAATCCAATTGAAGAATCACGATGGCTCAATCCATGTCTTGACAAAAGTTCGCTATGCATCAAGCTTAAAGAAAAATCTCATCTCATTAGGAGTCTTAGAATCCAAAGGGCTTACAATCACTATGAGAGATGGGTTCTCGAAGGTAGTAGCTGGTGCATCGACGATGATGAAGGGCATAAGAAGGAATAACTTGTACTATTTCCACGGAGTACAGTTATTGGATCAAGATCAGCGCTTCGAGAAAGGATGCAGATTCGGAGGCAACCAAGTCAGTGGCATATGCGTTTGGGACATGCCTGTGAAAAGCTTTGCAGACTTTGGTTAAGCAAGGCTTATTGAAAGGTGCAAATTCTTGCAAATTGGAATTTTGTGAACATTGCGTTCGGGCAAGCAAACAAGAGTAAAGTTTGGCTCAAGAATTCACAACACAAAAGCGGATTCCGGACTATGTTCACAGTGATGTGTGGGGACCTACCGGAGTAGCTTCTTTGGGAGGTATGCACTATTTTGTTACTTTATCGATGATTATTCAAGAAAAGTACGGGTGTATTTGATGAAGAACAAAATGAAGTTTTGAGTATATTTCGAAATGGAAGAAGATGGTGGAAACTCGGATCGGTCGAAAAGTTAAAAGACTTCGCCGAGATAATGGTGGTGAGTACAAGAATGATCCATTTTTAGAAGTATGTCGAGATGAGGGCATTGTGCGACACTTCATCGCTCGAGGTACACCACAACGGAACGGGGTGGCAGACGCATGAACCGAACTATACTCGGAGAAAGTTCGGTGTATGTTGTCCAATCGTCGGATTGGGCAAGGAATTTTGAGTCGAGGTCGTTGTATATGCGTGCTATCTAATTAATCGCTTGCCATCACCGCAATTGAGGGCAAAACACCCATGGAAATGTGGATCGTAAACCCGCCATCGATTATGATACTTTACATGTCTTTGGTTCCACCGCTTATTATCATGTAAAGGAATCTAAGTTAGACCCAAGAGCGAAGAAAACATTGTTCATGGGTATAACCGGTGGAGTAAAAGGATACCGCTTATGGTGTCCAGATACAAAGAAGATCATTTTCAGAGAGATGTGACTTTTGATGAATTAGCCATGTTAAAACAAAAGGATTCACAAAAGGTTGACAACACTAGTAGTACTTGCAGCAGTGGAGCTTGAAAAGGTTAAAGATGATCCAACTAGTGTCGAAGAGGTAGATGATTCTCAATCAACCGAAGATGAAGAAGAGGTTCCGACTCAAGAACCTTTAGAGCAACAAGATTCAATCGCATATGAAGGTCGCGAGAGAGATTCGTAAACACCGCTCGCTTGTTGATATGGTGGCCTATGCACTTCCAATTGTAGATGGTGATGTTCCTTCCACTTACGGAGGCGTAAAGTAGCCACGAAAATGTACGATGGAAGCAAGCAATGGATGAAGAAATGCAGTCTCTTCAAACAAATGGAACTTGGAAGTTAGTTACATCGCTTAAAGACAAAAAGGCAATTGGGTGCAAATGGGTATATGCAAAAAGGATGGATTTCTCGTAAGGATAAAATTCGATACAAGGCTAGATTGGTAGCGAAGGGTTACGCTCGGAGAGAAGGAAGAGACTACAATGAGGTATTTTCTCCAGCTGTGAAACATTCGTCTATTCGGATTTTGCTAGCCATTGTTATGCAATATAATATGGAGCTAGTTCAACTTGATGTAAAACTGCGTTCTTGCATGGTGGTTTGGAAGAGGAAATCTACATGACTCACCAGATGGATTTAGAGTTCATTGGAAAAGAAAATTGGTTTGCAAACCGACAAAGTCGCTTTATGGATTGAAACAATCTCCGAGGTAGTGGTACAAGCGATTTGATCGGTTTATGAAAGGGCCAATTAGTTGGAAGTCTACACTACGATCTACGATTGCAATCATCAACCACAAAGACCGAGTATATGGCAATTACGGAGGCTATTAAAGAGGTCGTTTGGTTACAAGGCTTGCTTGGAAACTTGGGATTGATCCAAGAGCATGTAAACTTGTATCGTGACGATCAAAGTGCTATTCACTTAGCAAATAATCAAGTTTATCACGCGCATCGAAGCATATTGACGTACTGATTTCACTTTCATGCGGAAATTATTGATGATGGGAAGATTCTTCTTCGAAAATCAAGACCGCAGAGAATCCTCGCAGATATGTTGACCAAGGTGGTGACAACGATCAAGTTTGAGCATTGTCTAAACTCGATCAATATCCCGAAAGTTTAAAACAGATGAGAAGGGTAGAGATTGGAGGATCATTTTATACGAGGAAGTTCACAATGATCGCAGACCACTTTGGGAATGATGGTTTGTTGGTAGTCGACTCATATTTGGATAAATCTTCACCGAGGTGGAGAATTGTTGAAAATTCAAATTCAAAGTCAAATTGTTCAAAGTTTGGCAAAGCACATGTTCAAAGTTTGGCCAAAATTATTCAAAGGTAAATTGTTCAAAGTTTGGCTAAAAATTAGGTAATCACCAACCAAACTTTGACAATTTTAAAGGTTTAGTGAAATAGTCTACCATGCATTCCTATAAATAGCTAATGTTCTTCATTTGTTAAGCATCCCAAAATTGAGAAGCAATTGCAAGTGAAGCAATTGAGAGAGTTGAGAGAGCTTCCACTTGAGTCGCTAGGAAAATTTATTTGGGTGCATTGACGCTATTGGGTTTTGTGAGTTTTCCCAATTTGTAAATTCCGATTTGTTAGTAAAATTATCTTCCAGTCTTTGCCGTGGATGTAGGTTTCTGCCGAACCACGTAAATTATCGTGTCAATTTTCTTTGTAATTGTTTACACCACATTTAAATTTTTCTGAAGTCACGCTACTATCAATTGGTAATTTGCTTCAACCTACGCTCCGCACAACAGTGTTAACCGGAGGACCTTGGCATTTTGATAGAGCTCTTATTGCACTCCAAGAACCGAGCGGTATAGGTAATGTTATAGAACAACCATTTTCACACGTCTTATTTTGGGCATATCTGCAGAATGTGCCTCTGATGTGTGTGGATTCAAGCACAATCCGTGAAACTGGATCTAACATTGGGAAAGTGGATATCATCGCTACGGATGCAACATGACATTGTTTTGGTGAATATGTACAAGTCAGAATCTCGATAGACATTATGAAGCGACTGAAGAAGATCCAAAAAATTAAACACGAAGACGGGAAAGAATATCCAGTGGGGATAGTTTATAAAAACTCCCAGATTATTGTTTTTGTTGCGGCTATATTGGGCATCAATACAGAGTGTGTGCAAAATATAAAGAAGAACCAAAGAGGAGATGGCATATCATATAGGATTTGGTTAAAGGCAATTCCATAGGCTGATTGTAAGAAATTTCAAAAGAACAAGGATAAAAGAAGATCAACGAAAGAAGCGGCGAATCAAGAGAGTACGGGCATCCTTAATTTACAACAACAGAACCCGAGTGGAGAAAACGGGTCACGGTTAACCCAATACCAAGAAGGAGAAAGTAGCCCACAGATGGATTTAAAACATGTGGCAGAGGCAGTTCATGAAACATTAATAATCCAAGCAAAGCTTTATATGATGCAGCTGAAAATGAGGAGATGTCTAAAAACTTGTAGCAGTGAAAATATGAAGGGAAAAAATGTGAACAAGAATTTTTCTGTGGGCAAAAGATACAACAACCCAGTTCAGCCACTATTGCACAAATGAGTTTTGGATGATGAAGTAGTAGATGATGGATTTTATTCAAAGAAGCCCAAGCCTAAATAGAGAAGATGGACAAATCAAGCCCAAAACTTAAATGAAAAGGGTAGCACCAAAATGACACCAAAAAATTCTAAGCGGGCTATTTTTTACAGAAAATTGGGAAGCCTAAAAGGTAAAAAATCAAAGACAGGCACAAGTGAGAGCATCACAAATTTAATGGCATGTAATTCCCTCTTAGCTAAGCTCAAGCTTAGTTGGGGCAGAACAGTTATGGAGGTGGTAGACAAGACAAATTCAGTAGTGAAGGAGATATCGGTAAAGGCTGGTTTCCAACCCTGTCGGCAGTAATGAAAATCATAAGTTAGAACGTTCGGGGTTTGGGGAATGCCCATACATCCGTAGCTATAAAAGATATTCTTAGAGAACACAAGCCTCAAATTTTGTTTGTTTGTGAAACGAAGATGAAGCCTGTGCAGATGACAAATATAAGTAAAAATTTAGGTTTTGATAACTGTTTTATTGTAGATAGAAATAGTATGGGGGGTGGCTTGGCAATGTTATGGCATAATGAAGTAGATGTCAATATCATCTCTTACAGTAATAATCACATAGATGCTGTTATTCATGGGATGAACAAAAAGAACTGGAGGTGCTCTGGAATTTATGACCACCGGGAAGTTATGCAAAAACGATATACTTGGACGTTGTTGAGGAGAGGCTTGCAGGTTTGTTTCATTATCCGTGGTTGCGCTTTGGTGATTTCAATGAAATTTTAGACTTAAAATGAAAATCTAGGGGCAAAGATAGAAACTTGACCATGGTCGCTTATTTTAGAGAGGCTGTAAATGATTGTAATACGGTGGACTTACATTGTAAATTGACGGACATGTTTTAGTTATATATTTTATTTTTATTATATAATTGTTAGTTATTATTATTTATTATTTTTAATTAATTATATTATTTTATTAAATAAAAAAATAATTGAAAATTAAGAAATAAAAGTATAATAATGGAAAAAAATAAAGAATTGAAGATTACGATTTTTTCTCCAATTTACAAGGGAAACCAGGAGATTTATTTAAAAAAAATTTATTACTTTAATTAATTTTCAGAAAGATGAAGGTCTAAAAATAATTAAAGAAAAAATTAAAAACAAAAAACTTTAATTTGTCAAACGTTGGTATTAAAATATTAACTTTTGAAAAAATCCAGCTTTTTGGCTTTAGAAAAGACAATGTCAGTGGCTTATGATATAAGCCAAACCTTTTGCTTTTGCATAAGGGGGAGCCGAAAAGGAAAAGAAACAGAGGGAAATTGGAGAATTCCAACTGTGAGCAAGAGAATAGAAAAGGAAGACATACTGAAGATCAAGGCAGTTATGGATTCTAGTAGTTTTATTATTTTTAATTTTTACATGTTTAACTAAATTTTTTATACTAGGATTAAGGATGAAGCCTTGTTCAATAAAACAAATTACTTTTTATTTAATTGATTCTCTATTCATATGTGCTTATCTGTTTGTAATGTGTAGCCTAACAGGTGTGCAAATTGAGGCAGCACTAGTAGGCTTGAAACTAAAAGTAAGATCAGAAATGAATGACCAGTTGGAGATGCCTTTCACAGAGGAGGAAGTATCAACATTCATTCCTAAATGTGCCCAATCAAAGCCCCTGGACCAGATTGACTGCCAGCAGTCTTTTTTTCAAAAGCACTGGGACTTTGTAAAGCTCGGTGTCATCTCCACTTGTCTTCACATCCTGAATGATACAGGTAGAATTATTCCACTCAATCACACACGTTGTGTTAATCCTGAAAATTCATAAACTACAGAGAGTCACAAATTTTAGACCAATAAGCTTGTGTAATGTCATTTACAGAATTGTGCGCATAGAATGATGACACTGCGGGGGCGTGTGCCGGCCATCGGTAACAGTTGCGACACCATACCGCGTGGGGTATTAGTCAGGCATCGATCGTCGTGTTGGGTCGCTGGAGAGATAAGTCGGATCGTCCCGAACCGGCTGTATCTGGATATTGCTTTTCCTCCGTGCCGTGACTGGTGTGATTGAACCATGCTCGGAGGATTTGAAGACATCGAGCAGGAGGATGAGCTCGAGTTTTGACCAGCCTAGATGCTCCTCGACCTTGACCAGCTTTGACCGGGCTATGAAAATATCGAGCAGAAGAGTGAGCTCGGGCTCAACCAGTCTTAGACTCCTCGACCTTGACCA
The DNA here is from genome assembly GCA_025617385.1 of Murraya koenigii. NCBI lineage: Eukaryota > Viridiplantae > Streptophyta > Magnoliopsida > Sapindales > Rutaceae > Murraya > Murraya koenigii. The sequence continues at coordinate 4,506,598 of CM046813.1, read as the reverse complement.
GCTTTGACGCCTAATGAAGCTGTCTTCGTGCTAGTGGTCGGGTCTTCTGCTCGAGATGGGTTGACCTCGAGGTCTTTTACTCGCACTGGGTTGAACTCGAGGAGGCCTGCTCGATATTACCCAAACACCAGTCCCCTAGTTTCTAGTCTTTGGAGTAAAGCGAGATAAAACTGGAAACTTCTTGTTTGGGCCGGCTCTACGGCTTTTTTACTTTCCCGTGTTGAGCTGTCTTCCGCTTCCATCGTTTCACATTTAATGCGGGATACGTGGGTCGATCCGGGCCGTGTGTTTGAATTTTGAAGAGACGTTACTTGAACGGTCGCGTCTCTTGAGATGCGTGCCGTCAACTGAAGAGACCCGCTCTCCCCCTTTAAAAACTCTCGATTTCTTCATTGTGCTTCCTATTGCTCATTTTTACTCAGACCAAAATTACTCGTTTGCAAGTGCTTCTTCTCTTCTTTTTTTACCGTCGCTGCTATTTCCGACCGCCAGCTTTTGCTCGGGTATAAACCTCTTTCTTTTTTCTTGTTTCCGCTCTGTTCTTCATTCAATTGGGTTTTCGATTCCCATTGGGTAGATTCTGTCTATAGGAAACATGTCAAATACCCAACAGCCTCATTGGATGTCATCTGAGGAATCGTCCTCTGCAAGTGATGTAGAACCCCTTAGTGTGATCCCAGTAAGAGATTCCAGTTCAGAGGGGGTGCTAGCTGTGGCGGAGACCTAGTCGCATCAGGGGGGAAGAGTCAGCCAACGGTCAGAGGGTATGGGGTATCCCATTGACTCCATGAGGTGTGAAACCACACACGGGACTCGGATAGGCTTAGGGACACCTACCACATACCGGACAATGTGGACTCATGAGTTCACGGGTAAAGGTGACATACCCACTGTCCTCCCTGGGGTATGTCACCTTCACACTGAGTGCTTTAGGTAGGGGTTAGTGCCGCCTTCACTTTATTTTGCTCTAGTCTTGTCCAGATTTCGGTTGGCCCCGGGGTAACTGAACCCAAATGAGTGGAGGGTTTTGTCTGGCCTGCTTTGTATTGTGGAGATGGTGTAACCTGGGTGAGCCCTCAGTAGAGGAGATAAAGCACTTTTATCAGTTGAAATGCAGCCCGAAGGATGCTGGTTGGTATTACCTCACCTCCAGCCTGAAGGGTAAGAAACCCATAACTGATCTCCCCACTTCTGGCGGCATCTGGAAGGGTAAATTCTTCTTTGCTATGGGAGATTGGGGGCATCTTATAGGATTGGAGAAGAGCTTCGAGCATGCATCAACACAGCCCTTGACAACGCGAGCTCGTGCAGGGAGCTACTTACAGCACAAAACTTTGTGGAGTTTGGCCTGGTATCAGAGGAAGGGATGAATGGAGTGCTCAATATGATGCAGAGGCCTGCGAGGACCTCGGGCGCCCGAGCAGCTCTTCAGTAAAAAGGCCTCGGACCGATACTCCCACTTCACCGGTTCGAGCTTCTCTCTTGGCTCAAGAGACGGAGTGAGCAGAAGAAGGTCCACCTCGCAGGCGTCCGAGGACTGCAGCCTCATCTCGGCCTCGATCCAAACGCTTTCAAGAGTAGAAACGGCCCGACCGCGTCGATCCTTACGCCAAGGACTTTACCAAACAGATGGAGGATAGGTTCTTAGATGGGCTAGAGTCCTATGATGCTGATGAGTTGGTCGACGCTTTCCACCGCCTCTCTTCTCGTGCAGCTACCATTGCTACCAGATTCAAGGCCAAGACCCAGGATTCCCAGAGGGAGCTTCGAGTAGAAATTCAGAGCTTGAAACGGGGTCTTGAGCAGAAAGATGAGGAGGCAATGAAGCTTCGCGAGGAGAACTCCACCCTCGAGGAGAAAGCAGCACTGTCGGACTCTAGGGCCCTCCAGCTCGAGAGGGAGATGTCTCTCGTTCGGGAAGAGCTACTCCATGCTAGAAAGAACTTGGACATACAAAGGTTCTCATTCGAGAAGAACATGGAGGAGGAGGCTTCTCGTCTTCAGAAGAAGGTGGACTCTCTGGAAGACAAGCTCACGACTGAGTACAATGATGGGGTGACTTTCAATTACAACTGCCTTGTGTTTGCCTTGAGCAAGGAACATCCTGAGGTGGACCTATCTAAGGTCGAGGCAGGTGTCGCGGAGTACATGCGCGAGCACGATATCCCAATCCAAGGGTCGAGAGCCTCTCCATCTGAAGTCCCTACAGAGTCTAGAGAAGCTGATCCTCCTCCTCCTGCTGCTCTTCCTGCTCCTGCTGCTGCTGCTCTTACTCCTCATGCTACTGATGGCCCTACTCCTCTTACTGCTGATGCCCCTGCTCCTCCTGAGGACCCAGCTCCCCCTATTAACCCTAATCCCCCAGCCGATTGAACTCTTTTTTTTTTTTTATATATATATTCTTATTTCTTGTACTTGTATTCTTCGATGAATGAATAAAGAGCATATATTGGACAACTTGCCTCCGTGTCTGTGTGTATATTTTTACCTTGCATCTTCCGGTGAGAATGACTTTGTGCATTTGCCAAGTAGATTTTTATAAGTGTTGGGTCTTTGTTTTCTTCTCCGAGCCATTTCTGCTTGTATCAACTCTTGGATTATGCGTGGCAGTCTTGCCTTAAGTTGGGCTTAAAGGCCTCTGTTTCTTTTATGAGCTTGATTCGCCTGAGCCGATATTTGGCTTAAGCTTAGCCCTTGTGCTTTTTGCGAGCTCATTCTGCTCGATCCTGCCGTTGGTTCACACTTGGCACCGTCTCGCCTTAAGCTAGGCTTTGAGACTTCTGGCCTTTGCGTTGTCTTCGCGAGCTTATTTTGCTCGAGCCTGCAATTGGCTCGCGCTTGGCACCGTCCCGCCTTAAGCTAGGCTTTAGGACTTCTGGCCTTCGCGAACAAGGGGCTGGGTCAACTATTCAATCAAATGATATTGAGCGTTTTTCCGATCTCTTCTTGAGAAACAAGTGGGCTATTTATTTGCAAAATTGTGCTCAATTTCATATGTGGCAATTCCGCCAAGATCTCTTCGTTAGTTGGGGGAAGAATCCGCACGAATCGTATTTTTTGAGGAACATAGCGAGCGAGAATTGGATTTGGTTAGACAATGTGTGGTTGGTAAACAAGGATCGATTTTTTACCAAGGTACGGAATGTATCTTCAAATATTCAATATGATTCCACAAGATCTACTTTCGTTCAAGTAACGGATTCTAGCCAATTGAAAGGATTGTCTTCGCGAGCTTATCCTGCTCAAGCCAATAGGCTTTGGGACTTCTGGCCTTCGCGTTGTCTTCGCGAGCTTATCCTGTTCTAGCCTGCAATCGGCTCACGCGTGGCACTGTCCCGCCTTAAGCTAGGCTTTGGGACTTCTGGCCTTCGCGTTGTCTTCGCGAACTTATCATACTCAAGCCTGCAATTAGCTTGCGCTTGGCATCGTCCCGCCTTAAGCTAGGCTTTGGGACTTCTGGCCTCCGCGTTATCTTCGCGAGCTTATCCTGCTTGAGCTTGTAATTAGCTCACGCTTGGCACCGTCCCGCCTTAAGCTAGGCTTTGGGACTTCTGGCCTCCGTGTTGTCTTCGCGAGCTTATCCTGCTTGAGCCTGCAATTGGCTCACGCTTGGCACCGTCTCGCCTTAAGCTAGGCTTTGAGACTTCTGGCCTCCGCCTTGTCTTCTCGAGCTTATCCTGCTCGAGCCTGCAATTGGCTCACGCTTGGCACCGTCCTGCCTTAAGCTAGGCTTTGGGACTTCTGGCCTTCGCCTTGTCTTCGCGAGCTTATCTTGCTCGAGCCTGCAATTGGCTCACGCTTGGCACCGTTCTACCTTAAGCTAGGCTTTGGGATTTATGACCTTTGCGTTGTCTTCAAACTTGTTGGCTTCAATATGTCTATATTGAACTTACGTTGAAAGCATTTTTCTTGCCTTTACATATGTTCAAGATTTTACACATCTCCATTTCGGAAGGAATTAAATATTAATGCTTCCATCACGAGGAAACTTATTGGAACTATTTAATCAAACGTTGTGCATTCCATGGCCTCTTAACTTCTCGTCCATTTGGGTGAGTTAGCCAATATGCTCCCAGTCTAGCTATTTGAGAGACCCTATAAGGACTTTCCCAATTCGGTCCTAACACACCTTGCTTGGGATCTTTCGTGTTCTGATTGACTCTTTTGAGTACCCAATCTCCCACTTGAAACTGACGGATGTGCACATTCTGGTTGTAATAGCGAGCCACTCTCTACTGGTACTCTGCTATCTTTGCAGCGACCCTTTCCCTCTCTCTTCCAATAAGTCTAAGCCTGCACACATCTGCTCATCGTTTTGCTCTTCGTTGAAGTGCTCTGTTCGGTGTGTTCCCATCCCTATTTCAGCAGGGACAACCGCCTCATGTCCGAATGCGTTTCCCCTGTGGCGGTTTTGTGTGTGGTTCTGTAAGCCCACAAGACGCTAGGCAGCTCGTCCACCTAAGCTCTCTTCGGCTCGCCGAGTCTGGTCTTCAGGAGACTTTTTATAGTCTTGTTCACGGCTTCTACCTGCCGTTGGCCTGCGGGTGTGATGGAGAGCAAAACTTTAGCTATATCCCCAGGATTTGGCAGAAGTCTCTGAACTTGTTGTTGTCAAATTGTCTCCCGTTGTCCGTGACCAACGCATGGGAAATCCCATACCTGCAAATCACATTTTTCCAAATGAAGTCAGTGGTCTTACCTTCTGTGATACTACTCAAGGCTCCCACTTCGACCCATTTGGTGAAATAGTCAATTGCCACTACGGCGTGAGTAGCAAATGCTCTCCCCTTTGGTAACGGCCCGATCAGGTCGATCCCCCATTGAGCAAATGGCCATGGTGAATTCATCACCGTAAGGTTCTCAGAAGGCTGAGTCATGTAGTTGGCAAAACTTTGGCAACTCTTGCAGCTCCTGGTCTTCTCTTAGGCATCCTGATGCATGCGGGGCCAAAAGTATCCCTACCTCAAGGCCTTGAAAGCCAAAGACCTCGCGCCTGAATGATTCCCGCAAATTCCTTCATGTATTTCCCGGAGGACATAATCAGCTTCCTCTTAGTCTAAACACCGGAACAGTGGGAGAGTGTATCCCCGTCTGTACAAGACCCTATCGATCAAAGTATACTTGGCCGCTTTACACTTCAGCTTCCTCGTCTGCTTTTATCGGCAGGCAATACTCCTTATTTGAGGTAAGAAACAATCGGTCCCATCTAGCTACTGCTCGACGATAAACTCATCACCTCGTCTTCCTGCTCGATGCTCCAGCGGGTCTTGATTTCTAACGGGATGGACTTCGGTATTTTGGGGTCGGAGGTAGCGGCCATTAGAGCTATCATGTCAACTCGAAAATTCCTTCCCATCGCGATCTGCTATATCTCAACTGCTCAGAAATCCTTTATTAGTTGTTTTACTTTCCGAAAGTAAGCCTCCATCTTCCCGCCTTTTGCTTGGAAGCTTTCGTTGAGGTGATTCGCTATCAGCCGCGAGTCTGTTCAAAGTCTTACCTCTTCTGCCTTCACTACCGAGGCGAGCTTTAGTCCAGCAATTACAGCCTCGTACTCGGCCTGGCTGTTGGTGACTTCAAATTCCAGCTTCATGGCATATTACATCCTGCTCCTGCTCTCTGATCTCTACAGGACCCATCTACTGTGATTGTCCATGCACTGGTTGAGGCCGAGGAGTCTGATGGATGATCGCCCTCCCGCTCTTCATTCCTCTCTGTGCACTCGACCACGAAGTCAGCTAAGGACTGAGCTTTTATAGCTGTTCGGGGTTGGTAGTTGATGTCGAATTCACTGAGCTCCACCGACCATTTTACCAACCTTCCGGAAGTCTCTGGCTTGTGTAGAGTCTGCCTGGGTGGTTGGTTCGTTAAAACCGTCACTGAATGTGCCTGGAAATAAGGCCTCCGCTTTCGGGCTGCTGTTACCAGGGCTAGTGCCCATTTCTCCATCGACGGATATCGAGTTTTAGCCTCCAACAAAGCTCTGCTCGTGTAATAGACGGGGTACTGCATCCCTGATTCTTCCCTTACCAGAATCGAGCTCGTTGCCCATTGGGATACAGCTAAATACAGAAGCAGAACCTCCCCTGCTCGAGGTATGGACAGCAACGGGGTTCAGCAAGTATTCTTTCAACTGTTGGAACGCTGCTTCGCATTCTGGTGTCCACTTTGTCTTTCTGCCTTTCCTCATTTCTTGGAAGAAGACTCGGCATTTATCCGTAGCCCAAGATATGAACCTGTTGAGGAGGGATGCCAATTTGCCTGTAAGACTTTGTATCTCCTTGAGGGTACGGGGAGGTTTCAACTCCACTACTGCTCTTATCTTTTCTGGATTGGCCTCGATCCCTCTATGACTGACCATGAAGCCCAAGAATTTTTCCGAACCAACCCCGAAGGCACATTTTTCTGGATTTAGTTTCATCTGATATTTTCTTAGGAGTGCGAAGGTTTCTTCCAAGTGCTTTACATGTTCCTCCACCTCTTTTGATTTGGTGATCATATCGTCCACATAAACCTCCATTGTTCGGCCTATTAGTGGCTTGAAGACCTTATTCACCAGTCTCTGGTATGTTGCCCCCGCGTTCTTCAGGCCGAAGGGCATAACCTTGTAGTAAAATAGACCCTGATTGGTGATGAAGGCTGTGCATTCCTCGTCTGGTCGGTGCATGGGAATTTGATTATAGCCCGAGAAGGCGTCCATGAAGCTAAGCAGTCTGTGTCCAGCCGTGGAGTCTACCAGCTGGTCTATCTTTGGCAATGGAAAGCTATCTTTTGCGCAAGCTTTATTCACTTCCGTGAAGTCCACACACATTCTCCACTTCTCATTTGCCTTCTTCACCAACACCACATTCGAGATCCATCCGGGGTAAGAGACTTCCCTTATGAATCCCGCTTTCAGCAGCTTCTCCACCTTGCAGTTTATGGCCTCGTACCTCCCTTAGAGTCTTAGTTGACGCACCTCCTCTTCTGCCTCACTGGCTTAGCGTCCCTTCATATTGCCAGTCTGTGACACGCCACCTCTGGGTCAATCCCGGGCATGTCCTCGTGTGTCCAAGCGAACACATCGGAATGTGCTCGCAGACACTCAACCAGATTTTTCTTCAGCTCCTCGTTAATGCCCGAGCTGATCCGGACCTTCTTCTCGTGGTCGTCTGGCCTTATTCTAACTTCCTCTAATTCTTCAGCGGGCTCCTATCTCCCGTTCTTCGACTCCCCTTTTGAGTCTAATGATGTCATTTGCATTGCTTCTTTGGCTGCCACAGCGTAACAGCTCCTCGCGATCCTCTGGCTGCTCTTGACGACTCCTACAACCCCATTTAATCGGTACTTCAGGGCTAAATAGTGGGTGGACAGTACTGATTGGCTGATCCTCGTAAACAGCCTTCCCAATATTGCTTGGTAGGGGCTAACTTCATCCACTACCACGAAGTCTAGCATCATGTTCTTTTCAAAAGGCCTAGAGCTCATAGTCACAACCAATTTAATGATTCCCAGAGGGGTCAGCTTTCCTCCCCCAAACCCTTTCAAGGAAGTGTTCGTCTGCTCGAGGCTCGCACCTGCTATTCCCAAATCCTCGAGTGTGGACTTAAAGAGGATGTCCACCGAACTTCTCGATTCCACCAATATCCGATCAACTTCCTTATTAACAACATTTGCCTTCACGACTAAGGCATCCTCATGGGGGTATAGTACCCCCTCCTCGTCCTCCTCCGTCCACATGATGGGCACCCGCCGCACCTTAGCCTTTTTGGCAGCAGGTGCAGTGAACAGACTTCCTCGCCGGCAGCAGCAGTATCTCGCAATAGTTTTTCCGAGCCCTGTTCGAGTTCCCTGCCATTGTGGGTCCTCCTGATATCACTCTAGTGGCCAGCGGTTCCAACTCCATTTCATAGGCTCGGTCATCCTCCTCCGGTCTGCCGCCGACCACGGATGTCCTCCTTCAATGAACTCATTCAAATATCGATTTCTAACCAAATCTTCCACTTGGTTCTTCAAATCCCGGCACTGTGACGTTGAGTGGCCGTGGTCACTGTGGAAGCGGCAAAACCGTCCCCTATCTCGTTTACCAGCTGGTTTAGCCATCGGTGTCAGAGGGCTCAACAGTCCTCGATCCTCTGCCACTTGGAGTATCTCTTCGAATGACACCTTCAGCTTTTTGTATTGCCCGTAGGCGGGGATCTACTCCACCACCATATTACTCGATCTTTTGGAAGCTTCTCGGCGGGGGTGGCAATAGACGGTCAGCTCTGTTGTGGTCCAGCATAGGTCGGCTTCGTGGTTGGTTGCAGGATGGGTGGTCGTTGTACTGCCTATACTCCCTATGGTCCCGGCCGAGACCTGCGAGGTGGCACGGAATCATCCGTGGCTGGGGAGCTCTCTGGTAAGGATTGTAGGGAGCAACCCGATCCCTCATCACTTTGGAAGTCAACATTCCTCGAGCAGGACCTCTTTTTTCCTTCCTCTTCGTTCCACTGCCCTGTTCACTTCTCAGCATCGTAGCCTTTTCCTCTTCAATGACTATGTCCATCTTCACTTGTTCATACGCATCTGAATATGAACGGATTGAAGGGCTCCGTAGATTGTACCATGGTCTCCCTATCCTGATTCCGTCCTTCAGACCCCTCAACGCTTGGGGATGATTAAATGCCCCAAGATCCAGCACCGATCGGTGGTACCTCTTGAAAAATTCCCGGAGGGGTTCTCCTTCCCTCTGCCTTATCTCCGACAATTCCATCATGTCATCCTCGGGGGTCACTGCACCCCGAAATTGCTCTGTAAATTCTCTGCACATCTGTTCAAAGCTCAGGATGCTTCCCCGTGGCAGCCTGCAGTACCATTCTCTTGCCCTTCCCTCAAGAGTGAGTGGGAAGGCCCTGCATCTTTGGGCTGCTGATAGGCCCTGTACTCCTGTCATGTCTTTGAACCGCTCTATGTGCACTAGCGGATCACTCTTCCCTGAAAACCTTAAATCCGGGAAACGAAAGTCGCGGGGAATCGTGACACCCATTATCTCCGCCGAGAGTGGAGACTTGTTGTCCAGCATTATCCTCCAACTTGGGCTTTTCCCGTTTCCCCGGAGGTCCTCCACAACTTGTGCCAACCTACGCACTTCCCCCTTCAACTCCTCCGCGCGAGAGGTTGGTGCTGTATCCTACAAATACTGACGGGACTCCCTTTCCTCCATGTTCGTCTCCTCCCTCCCAACAACATTTGGTATTCTCAGTCTCTGGGCTTCATCTCCCGCATGCTCCCTGACCGGGGCGTTCCCACGACTGGACTCAAGGACGTCATTACATGCTTTCCTCTATCCCTCCCTAAGTTCTTGTAATATGGAGGTCAGTGTTTCCATTTGTTTCTCCATCCGATCCATTCTCTCCTGGATTTCTCTATTTTGAGCCTCATTAGCTACTTCCCTCAAAGTCACCGACTCCTCTGGACTTACTCCTCTCATGTTGTTTCCTCTCATTGTTGCGTTGTGTCTTCTGAAGGTGTTGGGAAATCAGGCTTTTTGAATTGATCCCCACAGACGGCGCCAAAATGTTGATGCGGTTTTCTGCGTGCCCTCAAATGGTATCAGTTGACTCCTGCTCGCGGTGTACTCGAGCTCGAGCAGAAATGTTCTTCGATCTCAGTTCTCCTTTATTCGCCGGAACAACGATCTTCTCTATCCTGTACTAACGAAAACTAAGTCAGGGGTCGCCGGGTGTTTTTCCAGCGAAAATCCTCCGACGCTCAAGTCAGTGATCAGGTTGTTCTTATTGTATCCCTCCTTGTTAGAGAGACCGGAGAAAATAAAAGGGATATATTCGTCCTTTTTTGTAAGAATCATTTTCCAAAAAAATCAAAGGGAGAAGAAGAAGTAGAACCTGTGTCAAATTTTCAAAACCCCCTGCCTTTGTTTCCATTTTCCTTTTATACTTCTGTTTTCCTGTCCTTCTTTCTTCGGGGCTGCCTATTCCCGCGTCTATGGTGTCTAGGCCCCTCTGACAGCCGACATTACTGTGGCTTTTCCTGGGAATGCGGGACTGTCTGGTGGACATGGTTTCACATGGCCTGATCATAGTGTCTGGCGTCCGCGCATAGAATGATGACATTGTAGGGGCGTGTGCTGGCCATCGATAATAGTTGCGACACCATACCGTGTGGGGTATTAGTCAGGCATCGATCGTCGTGTTGGGTCGCTGGAGAGACAAGTCAGATCGTCTCGAACCAGCTGTATCTGGATGTTGCTTTTCCTCCATGCCCTGACTGGTGTGATTGAACCATGCTCGGAGGATTTGAAGACATCGAGCAGGAGGATGAGCTCGAGTTTCGACCAGCCTAGACGCTCCTCGACCTTGACCAGCTTTGACCGGGCTATGAAAATATCGAGCAGAAGAGTGAGCTCGGGCTCGACCAGTCTTGGACTCCTCGACCTTGACCAGCTTTGACGCCTAATGAAGCTGTCTTCGTGTTAGCGATCTGGTCTTTTGCTCGAGATGGGTTGACCTCGAGGTCTTTTACTCGCGCTGGGTTGAACTCGAGGAGGCCTGCTCGATATTACCCAAACACAAGTATTCGTAATTTAACAATAATAAAGAATCTAATATATGATTGCTTAGGTGATCGACACTTGACAATAAACATATATCATCTAACGGTAAAGAAAATCCTCATTCATCAATATATCTCATATTTTGTTCATAGCACATAAAAAAATACAGTAATAACTTACTGAAGAAGCAGTTAGACCACATAATAAATACTAGAAACAAAAAACTCACATCATTATAGTTGATCTTTGCTCTCACCAACCATGAAACCAAGTAAATTTTAACTATTGGGCCAGCGAAAATTTGGCTTTCTCTGTCTCCCATCTATTATGCTTAGAGAATATAATCTAGAACAAGTAGTACAACAAGAAAAAAACAAGTTAAATTGTTAACATAAATATTCTTTTTAGGATAATCAATATTAAATATAAGGCTTTCTAAGCTCACAAAACATCCCAAGTGATCCCTGCAAAAATCTTGAAATCAATCATTACCCTTCTTGATGATCAGAATGTGCGGACAGCTAGAAGCATAAAATATTCCATATGGTTCTTCTTTCAATACTGATTAACAAGTCCTTGCACTTCTAGATGATAAGGATCAGCTAGCTGCTGCTAGCCTGTTAAATTAAAAAGAGGCCTAGCTGTTCTAAATCACCAACATACAAAGCATGTCAATGCCTCTTAATTGAGAGCCATTAAAACTGATAAAAACAATTAAAGAGACAAAGTTTAAACTCAATAACTTAAAAAATATCAACTATGCTGTAACCAAAACCCATTAATCAAAAAACCTTAGTAGTCCATTTTGACACAAATCACAATTACAAACCAATTAAGTTTCAACCTGGATCTTGACTGTGTTTCACTGCAACCCTTAGTAAATCTTACGTGACTACTGACAACGGCACAACACATGAAGGTCAAGAGAGGATCAGACATTTTGGTCATAAGCATCATTTGACTATCTTGGAGGTAGCTGGTGTGAATTGCTAGACATGCAGCGGAAACATCAAAAATCAATGTTATCGTTGTGCTCAATGTAATTTTTATATACACAAGTCATGTGGTGCATTGGTGTAGGAAATCCAGAATCCATTTCATCCATGCCATTCTTTGAAGCTCTTGTTCCCTAAGAAGCCCGAACATAGGTGCAATGCAGGTCTCTACGATATAGATGTGGCATACCGATGCGATGAGTGTGAATTTAACTTGCATCCAGAATGTATGTATTTGAAGCCAAATATACAATATGACGGTCTTATGCATCTACGTGAAGCACGGGGTCTAAAAAATCTAGGCAACCTCAATTCTCATGTACATAGTGGTATCTGATAAAGACACGAAAGTAATTGAAGAGCTTACAAAGAAGGCACAAGTCGCGGTATCTGGCCATGGTTCTGAAGGGTTGATATTGGAAGCAACTCAGTTGAATGAAACTCTGAAATTGTCTTGGAAGAATGCAGCCTCCAGATTGCTTGACGATATCCCAGAATTGTAATCATTATCAATTGTTTGTTTTGCTGTACTTTCTTCAACAATTGAAGAATTTCCTATTGAATTTCAAATCACACTAGTTTTCTTGAAGTTTAATTAATCTAGCTTAGTTGTCTTTGCTTCTAACTTTCTTTTTTCACTTCTAGAAACCTATATGCTAGATGAAAAAATTTATGATCATACAATCAAATATTGACAATAAATTAATGCACAAACAAGATTCTTGAGGAGGGGATTAATAGTGCTTCGGCACTTCACTTACATCCCACTTTGAGAACACCTTCAGAATTTTGACTTGCACTGAAGCTTGAGAGATGTAGCAAGCGGGATTAGAATTTAAACACTTCATTTAATTAGGGCTAAAAATTTTTGAAGTTGAATGTTTAGATTAATAACATAATTTTCTTGATTGTATTTATATATTAACATTCACTTCAATGCTTAAAATATTGTGGCGGTTTCATTTTAAACTCGTTCAGAGAGGCGTTCAGAGTTGATTTTGCCTTGGATCATCTGACCAGAATAGCTAGGGTTTATTTTTAGTTGTTGATGAAAGTCCGATACAGAGCAATCCCCTGTACAAATACAAGGAGGATGGCACAGCTTTCAGCACAGATTGATGAATAAACGAAAAAAAATTGAAAATCTGAAGCTGCTGATACTTATTTCCTCATGCTTCCACTTGAGGTATGAACAAGAGATGGAGGTCATATCTACACAAACTGTAAACAAAAGAGCAGTGAAAAAAAGAGAGTTTCCGGCGATCCCCATTCCGATGCTTAAGTAAGGTGGTAGGTTCCCACCTGAGCTGGTTATTTGAAGAAACTTACTTATCTTAACTACCATTCCAAAATTGTAAGTTCACAGCCCGCCCGACTTACATTGTCTCATTTGTCTTCGCATCTCAAGAGTCATTTATTTTGGCTTAAAGTGGGATCCTTCCCTAAGGTGGGATCAATATAAAATAACCTGTCAACAGAAGCAATGCGCATGAATGAAACTCTGAAATTGTGGTGGAATAGTAGCCTACGGATTGTTAGACAATATCTCATAATATTGTAGTCATTTGTTTTACCGCGCGTACATTTTACAGGAGAATTTTCTGTTGAATTTCAAATTACTCTTGGTTTAATTCTTGAAGTTTGATTGGCTCGATTGTCTTTACTTCTTTCTCTTTTTTCCTTTTCCTAGAAAATCATTATAACTCAATGATCAACAAATTGATGACTCTAGAATAAAATAATGGAGATTAATTAAGTTAATTAACTCAAATATAGCATGTTTGGTTGATACATTAGGGCAACCAGAATCAGGCTTTCTTCAAAGCACAGATTCTGCTTGCCTCGCTATCCAAGCAGCTAGGTGGGTGATGCAGAGTAGGATCTGGCGAGGAGATAGTTAAACTGGGAGCAAAGTCAATCAAAATCACTTTGCCACATCATCTAAAAATTCAAGGATAGAATTCTATCCGCAAAATCAATAATGCCGTGATTTTAGAGATGTGTGGAGATGAGATCTTATCAAAAAATCCACAAAACTAGAATTTAGGGAGGAAAAAAGAGGAGCTTTATCCAAAAACCTACCTTACGGATGTCTAAGGAAGAGAAATTAGAATTCATATAAAATTAAAAAAGGATAAAGTGCTAAGGGGAGAATTCTTACCTAATCTAATGATTTTTGAAGATTTAATTCTTATCTTTCTTATCATCTTTATTTTTGATGATCTTCCCCACTCACCATTATTCTTTCTTATTTAAAACAAACTTTCTTCTAACTAAGCTCTTTTTAGCTTTACTTTGATTCATTCTTTGTTCAAAATTTATATATCTACTGATTCTGTAAAAATCCTTAATATTGGTTTGAGCGTTGAAGGGTTCACACCGAAAAAACTTCTGGCACCCTTGATTGTTTTTCTGGTTGTAGGTGCCCACCAGAGTAGGATCGTGCTCACTAGAGTTGAGTTTCCAATCGCTATTTTCTGCTCAATTCATAGGAGAAAGGCAGAAAGTTGTCTCTCCATGAAAACAAATTCAAATGCTGGTGTTAGAATCTAGTAAGTAGCCCACACACCGACACAACAAGATTTTGACGTCAATATAGCATTAACTTTCTCAATAATTGGAAGTAAATGAACTCAAATATCATCTTTCTTTCATTTTCTCAATTTATTAAGTAAACAAAAATTCTTATTTATTTTATTTTCTCTTATATAGAAATTAATTAATATTCTATGGTTAATATCTTAAAGAACAAAAAAATTAATGAGTATAGAATCAAATACTGGCAATCAATTAATCCACATAAAAGAATCAAGAACAAAGGATTTACAATGCTTTAGCACCTAGCTAAGCTTGCATCTTGACGACATGGAAGCGTAAAAGATTGTTGATAGAGAAATCAAAGGTTTCTGAATAATGTAAATTTTATTGACAGACTGAATGAATTAAAATTAGTGTTTTAAGGTCTTTTCATAACAAGCCTGAATATCATAAATTTACCAAAATAGGCAAACCCAAAATATTATTCTATAATAAAATAATCATATCCAAAATAAGAAAGGAAAAAAAGGGAATCCAAACGCAAATTATAGAAAAAAAGATAAAAATCTTAGAATAATCACAAAAAATAGGTAAAAATCTTAAAATCTAAAAATAACCAGAAAAGAAAAGAAATTTATGGCCCAACCATAGACTAGAACTGCTTTGGCATTTCTTGGATTTTTTCATTTTGTTGTAACCTTTGAAACAATATATTACACCCCCAAAGGAGGATACATATAGCCAAAGTTATGTCCTTGGAAAGATATCCTGCTTGCGATACACAACACTCTACATCACATCTGCTTTAAGAACACCATAAGAATTTGTGAAGCTTGAGATATATATCAATTGGATTAGAATTTAAACACTTCTTTAATTAGGTATAAAACTTTGTGAAGTTTGAATATTTAGATCAATATCACATTTTGAGATTTTACCATTTTTCAATTAAAAAACTGTAAACACTTCATTTGAATACTGAGTGCTATAGGATGGTTGCGTCGGGATAAGCATGGTAACTTCTGGAGGCCATAACTTAGGTCACAAATGTCCGTTTTCAGCGTATAGCATCTTTCAAAGTTTGTGACAAGATGAACCAAACCTAGGATTGTTGTGCTGTTCTGTCCTGTGGTCGAGCCAAAAATTCCACTTTGTTCCTGATCATTTTTAATTTTAAGATTTTTTTACTATTTTTCATAATTCTTCTAAGATTTTTATATTTTTTTTAGACGCCGGATTTGGATACTATTTATTTTAGATTTCTTATTTCGGTTATGAGAATTTATTTATCATATCATATTTCAGATTTTTCTATTTTAATAAATTTGCGATATTTATGCTTGTTATAAAATGGGCTTAAAATTCTAGTTTTATTCATTCAAACTTATTCAATAAAAATTATCATTATTTCTTCTATCAATAAACGCTTAGCATTTCTATTTCATCAGTTGATATCAGAGCATATTTGTGCTAGCTGTACAGCTTTCCTGGCTACCATATTTGTCAATCACAAAATCACCAAAATTTTCCATCACCGTTTATCAAAAAAAAAAAAATCCTAAAACTTAAAAATGCTACTGCCACCTCAACCATCGTCGTCCCTTCAATCACTACAGTTGTTCAACCAGCCACCAGAATCACCATCAGCTGCTGACCAAAGCCCGATGTTCTCTGCCTTTGATAAGCCACACAGCTACCGCGAGCACAACCTAAAACTTATGGCTCTACTTTAGTCAACACTGTTCAGCCACCTTATCATCGTTGATCACCACTACTATATGAATCCCCGGCCTTCACTAACCAATACTCAACCATAATCGTGATCAATCTTAGCCAAAATCTCCACCACACTACTATAAACAGTCGCCACTTCAAGTTAGTTTTCTGACCAAACCACAGCTTAATCCACGACCACCGTTGTGCTTCTATCCACTATATATACCAGATCCAACCATCAACACACTAAATCACGGCCACCAGTTCCCAGCCACACTAAACTCAAAAGTTAACTCTTATTTATAGTTTTGCCATTGGCTTGTATTTGTGATTGAAATATTCAGGAGGCATCATGTTTTGAACACTTGATGGAAATTACAGTCTTGAATATTTTCTTTCATAGTTGGATAAGGTTAAGGAGGAATATATAACTAGAGTGCCGAAGTATGATTAAATACAATTTATAGTTTACTTTCTATTAACATAGAGTGCTTTAGAATGGTAGACCAGAGTATAAAGCGGTGTATTACTTTTCGAAAGTCTTTTTAAAATTACTTTATGGAGATATATGAAACGAATATTGAGATCGAGATTCATCCTCTTGGTTATTGTTTGGTACATCAAGGTATGAGATCAGTTTCTGATTATGCTTATGAGTTTGAATAACTTTATGGATGTAAATAAATTATGAACCGAAAAGGACATAGTTACAAGATTTGTGAAGGGGCTCAATTTACATATTCAAAAAAAAAAAATGCCTACATGCATTATCTATACTTTATAGTATGCAATTCATTTAGCCACACAAATCGAGTCACAAATCAAGTCGTAAGGTCCAAGAAAATTTGATAATGTGATTTAAAAAACTTGACGAAGTCCAAGATTTAATCAAGCAATGGCATGTCTTTATGAAAGTGCCTAAGGATGTACCAACAAGTTCACTTATTATTGAGGAAGAAGATTCACATGAGATGTTAAAAGATGGAGTACAATTTATTGTTGATTTAAAGTTCCAATATGACAATTTGTGTGAGAATTTGCATGATATTTCATTGGAAGACAAGACAGGTTGAAAATAATGAGATTATTGATCTATATGAGATTTTTAAAGAATAAGTACAACATACTCTTAATTTGAGCATTGAGCCTAATAGTATGGTCAATGTTATGTCCCAAAATCAAGTTGAAGAAATAGAAATGATCGAAATGGTTCTATTTATTCACATTGAAGACAAAGATTGTATATGAAGAAGATTCGATAAAAAGGTGAAAATTATTAGAGAGCACATTGAGCATCGATTACGGAAGGACAAGAGTTATTTGATTGTTGTTCATTCTTAGAAGTGTTCACACCTCAAAGAATGTATAAGCAAAAGAAATTAATGATGTATAGATTCATTAAAGTTTCGAGAAAGATTGAAGAGACAACAAATTTGAATTATAAGATAATTTGCTCTTACATTATAAGTTTCATCCTCCAAACTGTATCCAAACTTGAGGATGAGTTTTTTTAATAGGGGGAGATTGATGTAAGACATATTTTAGGATTTTTTATTTTAATTAAAGTCAATTATAGTATGCGACTTAGTCTTTTATTTATATTATAATTATGATTTAAGTTTTTTTTTAAAGTTAACTTAAGGAAGTAAGTTTACTCTATTATAAATATAAATTGCTTATTATTGTAACTTCTAACATTTGATCAATTAATAAACACCCCTCTTATATAATTTCTTCTGGGATTATCTATCAAAATCTCTCTTATAATTTTTTTTTTATTAAAGCGTTATCGAATCTCACTTAACGCATTATTGAAAATCTCATTGAGTCATTTGGATTAGAATAAGATCTAATCACGCTTCAATTAGATCATAACTTAATTTCGTTTGCTTGGTTCGGTACTAAAATATCTAGTGTTATCTATCCTATCAATTCTGCTTTCGCGATCCCACTCTATCATTGAGATTTTACCCTTTTTTTTCTTGTTTTGTAAATGGTAACCGCATTTGAGTGAATGATACTTCCCTGTACAAATCCTGAGTCCTGCACTAAAAGCTAAGAACTTGTATTGCATTGAATCTCATCCATCTCATCCATAAAAAATTTAGCCATGCACTAATAATATTTTTTCCAAAGTCACTTGACTAGCATTCAGAAAAGCAAAAACAAACCAATACAAAAACTAACCTAATAACCAGTTAGGACCCCAATAATAGACCTCTCTAAACCGTGATACGAGAATAACAACCGATCCAGGCAGGGGAAGCTAAGTGTGAAAGTTGTTGGAGAATTTGAAGGATTAAACACAAAGCTTATTATAGAAAGCTCAAGAACATTACAAGAACAATTCACACACTCTTACAAATTCCTCTCAAAAGCTTTGTTATGCTTCTTATTCTTTCTTGCTCTTAGACTTATATCTCACAACACAATAGCATAGGTATTTATAGTGAATACAACACAAACATAATCATAACAATACACATCACCTAGCACATTCCACTAACCTTTCATCATAACACCAAACATATTCCACTCACCTAACATGCTCTAAAGGAATCCTTTAATGGCATCAAATGTGTAAAGCTAGCCTCCACTCAACATTGTAGACCCATGATGATGAAGCATGATGATGGAGCATGATGATGGAGGGCCATGTACAACTCAACACATTATTATTTTGTAAACAAGTTTATTATTTTTCAACACTCCCTTAAACTTGTTTTGTGACTCTAAGACTTCTTGCTCGAGGAGTTTAGTGAAATTATCACCAACTTGTTCTTTGGCTTTATTCTTCTTATTTTGATTGAACAATGCCCTGTAGGAATATGCATTTAATCTTCTTTTCGTACTTGTACTTGTTCTCCTTCACTTTCACTGCTCATTTCTTTGATTTCCACGACCAATTGTTTCATAACACCCAATGAATTTCTCAATCTGATAAAATCTTCTTGTTTCAATGGCTTAGTAAATATATCACCGCTTGATCTTGAGATTTGACATACTTTATTTGTACATCATTTCTTTCAATACACTCCCTTATGAAATGGTAGCGAGTGTCAATATGCTTACTTCGATCATGGAAGACCGGATTCTTTGATAGGGCAATTGCAGACTTGTTGTCAACAAAGATCTCGACTGGATCTATTTGGAACAAACCCAACTCCTTCAACAAATTTCTTAGCCAAATTGCATGGCAAACACCAAGTAGCAGACTACATACTCGCCTTCACTGTGGAAAGTGTGACAATTGGTCGCTTCTTCGACATCCACGTGAAAGCGATGTTTCCCATGAAGAATACAAATCCGTAGGTACTCTTTCGATCATCTAAATCTCCACTCCAATCGCTATCGCTATATCCAACAAGCTTGTAATCATCGGAGAATGAGTATAATAAGCCAAAATCAATTGTACCTTTTATATAGCGTAATGATTCTTTTGCAGACTTTAAAATGGGTGATTGTTGGATTCTCCATATAATGACTAACGAGCCCAACCAAGATAGAGAATGTCCGGCCTCGTACATGTCAAGTAACGCAAACTTCCAACAAGGCTCTTGAAAAAGTCGGATCAACTCTTTCTTCTTCGTCATGTTTGGACAATTTGACTCGCGATTCCATCGAGCGTACTTACTGGCTTGCAATCATGCATCTTGAACTTCTGAGTATTTCCCTTGCATAGCATTCTTGGGAAATGAATATGCCTTCTTCCTTTTGCTTGACTTCAATGCCCGTGTAGTATGCCATTAGTCCAATGTCAGCCATCTCGAACTCTTTCACCATCACTCTCATAAACTCTTCAAATAACTTTGGATTGCTTCCAGTGAAAATGAGATCATCCACGCACAGGCATACAATCAAGATGTCTCCATCTTTGACTTCGACGTAGAGAGCATGTTCATGTGAGCATTTGGTGAGCTCATTCTCTTTGAAATATTTGTCGATCTCTACTATTCCATGCCCTCGGTGCTTGCTTTAACCCATAAAGTGCCTTCTTCAATCTCAAAACTTTATCTTCATATCCTTCCACCACATAGCCCAATGGTCGTTTGATGTAGACTTCTTCTTTGAGAAATCCATTTAAGAAAGCGCACTTTACATCCATTTGATGAATCTTCCATCGTTTTGGGTCGCTAAAGAAATGATTAGTCTTATAGTTTCCATTCAGGCTACAGGAGCAAATACCTCATCATAGTCGATGCCGCTTTTGACTATAGCCTTTGCAACTAACCTCGCCTAGTGCCTTTTAATCTCACCCTTGACATTTCTCTTCGTCTTGTAAAGCCATTTGACACCGATGGCTTTGTGACCTTTGGGAAGTGTAGTAAGTTCCCAAGTGTCATTCTTCACTATGGCTTTGATTTCTTCATCCATCGTGATTCTCCATTTTTCATCTTATACAGCCTTCTTCAAAGTAAACCGGCTCACAATCAAGAAAGAGGCAAAATAGAGTGAGATTATCATGTCTCTCAATTACCTCATAGAGATATTCAAGACTCTCGTATGCTCTTCGGTTCTTTCATTTAAGAAAGATGGTGGTGAATCTCCATGTGTGGTCGATGTCTGGTGAGATAGGTGGACTAACCTAAGCACTTGTTGTTCTTCTACTACTTGCTCCTTCATTGTTTGTTCATTTTCTTCAAAAGGAAAAAATTGAAGTCATCCATATGAGAGCCAAAATCCCATTCTCCTTCTTCCTCAAAGATTATATCTCTGCTAATCACGATCTTTCCATTGTCCTGGATTGTACAACTTGTATCCTTTAGAATTGATGTCATAGCCGATGAAGATGAACTTCTCACTTTTATCATCCAACTTGGCTCTTGTCTCGTCTCGGTACATGTACATGGGCAATGCTTCCAAAACTCTCGGATGGGTTATGCCAGGCTTTCTTCCACTCCATGCTTCATGCGTGTCTTGCCCCACACACTTCTTGTTGGAGATCGGTTGGATAAATAGATTGCACAAGCAATGCTTCAACCTCAAAATTCTTGGGTAGTCTTTGCTCTTGAGCATACTTCTCGCCATGTCGAGGATAGTTCTGTTCTTTCTTTCTGCAACACCATTTTGTTGGGGATCTCTGAACTGCCAAAGGGCGTCATATTCCATTTTCGTCACAAAACTTCACAAATTCTTTGAAGTGAATTCTCCACCTCGATCGGATCTCATGGCCTTGATTTGGTGTCCACTTTCTTTCTCCATCGCAGCTTTGAACTCTTGAAAACTTCAAAACTTCGATTTCGCTTTAAAAATATACCCAAGTTTTCCTTGAAAATCATCTATGAAAAGAATGAAGTAGTTACTTTTACCAAGAGAGGTTGGCTTGAATGGACCGCACACATCAAGTATGAATAAGCTCGAGTGACTTCCGAGCTCTCGAGTTTGACTCCTTTGGAAAACTCTTTCTAAATTGCTTGCCAAGTAAACATCCTTCACAAACTTGATTGGGATGATTGATCGAAGGTAGACCTTTCACCATGTTCTTTCTTGATAGTAGCTCTAGTCCACCAAAGTTGAGATGTCCATATCGAAGATGCCAAATCCAGGTTGGATCTTTATGACAAGTCTCGAGACACTTTGCAACATCATTCTGAATATTTAAAGGAAACATTCTATTCTTCGACATTTTCACTTTTGTAATTAAGTTTCCTTCGTCATCTCTTAAAAAAGACTATAATCTTTAAGATGAATATCATAGCCTTTTCTAAAAGTCGACCTAAACTTAGAATGTTGCTTTTCATATCGGGCACATAGTAAACATTTGAAATTAGTCGGTGGCTACCATCTTTTACGCGAAAAAGGATGTTACCTTTTCCTTCATCGGTACTTTTGAATCATCTCCAAAAGCGACGCTACCATTCACCGATTCATTCATCTCCACAAACATGCTTCGCTTCCGCTCATGTGATTGCTAGCACCGTGTCAAGATACCAAGTATTTTCTTGACCTCCATTGTTGTCATTACGTGCTAGTAAAAGTGTGCCATCTCCATCATTCTTCTCTTCAATATAATTTACTTTCTCATCTACTATGTTGCTTGGAATTCGCGATTCAAGCATAATGCCCAAATTTTTGACAATTATAAGCATCAGACTTGAGATTTTTCATACCTCGATCGTGGATTGTTTCTTCCTCGCCTCCGTTTGAGCTTTCTCCTCTTTCATTATCGAAGGAGTTTTTGTTGTTGAAATTCCAGCCTCGTCCATGACCACGACCTCTACCTCGTCCCCGGCCTCTTCCTGACATAGTGCCTTCTATCGTCTGTCAAGCTTTCTTCTCTTTCTTTGGATTGATTTCCATCTTGAAGAGTTGTTCTTCGATCCTCGCTTCTTCTTCATTTTTCTTCATAAGCTTGCAACCTTCCTTGAAGTTGCTCGATCGTCATAGCCTCCAAATCTTTAGTCTCCTCTATTGTTACTACAATGAGGTCAAACTTGAATCTACTCGATCAAGTATTTTCTCAATAATCCTTAGCTCTCTCAACTCTTCACCATTTCTTTTAATTCATTAGCAATCAATACAACTCTAGTAAAGTAATCAAAAATTGATTCTGATACTTTCATGTGTAAGGACTCAAATTCACCTCTTAGTGTTTGAAGACGGACTTTCTTAACTTGTTCCGCTCCTTTGTAAGAGGTTTCTAACTTCTCCCACGCTTCCTTCGAGGATGTTGCACCAACGATCTTTTCAAAAGCATCTTCATCTAATGATTGAAAGATGAGATACTTTGCTTTGTTCTCTTCTTCTTTAAGTCTTTCAAATTCTCCTTTTGTGCCGCAGCTTAAAGTACCTTCATTTTCCTGGTACTATAAAGCCCTTCTCCACGACATCCCACACATCATGTGCACCCAATAGAGCTTTCATTTTGATGCTCCAATTGTCAAATTTGCTCCCTTTCAATTGTGGAACTTGAAATGACATCATACCACCATTTGCCATATCTCACAAATCGGATGAGAATTTGGAGATTCTGAATGCACGAATGAATCCGGAACGTCGAAAAACCTTTGGGAGGTCTTGGGTCAACTTTGGTCAACTCGGTGAGTCAACTTAGTTTCGGACAGCAAACTTCCGATGGCTATTCCGGGCTCGTCCAAACTCCGATTAGGCTGATTCTTGCGGCGTTGCGTTCGTCTCGTCGAGAGCTTTGATTTGATATGCTACACGACTATTTTATCCTCCAAACCTTGCTCTGATACCACTTTGTTGGAGAATTTGAAGGATTAAACACAAAGCTTATTATAGAAAGCTTCAAGAACATTACAAGAACAATTCACACACTCTTACAAATTCCTCTCAAAAGCTTTGTTATGCTTCTTATTCTTTCTTGCTCTTAGACTTATATCTCACAACACAATAGCATAGGTATTTATAGTGAATACAACACAAACATAATCATAACAATACACATCACCTAGCACATTCCACTAACCTTTCATCATAACACCAAACATATTCCACTCACCTAACATGCTCTAAAGGAATCCTTTAATGGCATCAAATGTGTAAAGCTAGCCTCCACTCAACATTGTAGACCCATGATGATGAAGCATGATGATGGAGCATGATGATGGAGGGCCATGTACAACTCAACACATTATTATTTTGTAAACAAGTTTATTATTTTTCAACAAAAGTCACACCGGTCTAATACTCGAACCGAAGCTCTCCAACTAAAAAAATAATATAATTTATTTATTATCAATTTCATTATTTAAAAAATAATGTCATTGATTTATAAGTTTATTCTTAAAGAGAATTTTATTTTTCTCTCACAAAATCTTTCTCTTAATAAATATCAATTTCTTCTTTTTTCCTAATAAGTGGACAACCTTACACCATTGGGATATTTCAAATAAGCTAGAGTACATATAAGATACACCGGTGCTAAAACTTTTTCTCAAGATATCTTTCAAATTGTTGGGATGTTACGTGGCCTTAAAGAATTATTCCTCCGATGTGAAGCCAGTTGGTTTTGTAGTTTTAGAATTATGCTAATCCCAAGTACTCTATCTCCATCATTGCATATGAAAATATAGAAAGTAAAGAAGAAAAGACATAACCAAAAAATTGTGTAAAATAAGTGAATTTATTCAGGAAAAATTTTGAATTACTCTTTCATGAATTGACAATCTTCAAATTACTCTCTCACTTTTAAAAATATCAAATTACTCTTAAAACCTGTTATATCTCCGGCAATTTTTATTGTTAAAAGGGTATAATAGTATCTGAACAATTTGATATAGTCAATTAGCTGAAAGAACTCAAACCTTTTTATTTTTTAACTCTTATATATTTATTATTAGATAAAATGGCCATTACCCCTTACTTATATTTTTGGAGGACAAAAATGTACTTTAACTTAAAAAAATTTAATTTAAAAAATTAAAATTCCTCATTCATCTTCATCTAAGAGTACACGTACTATTGGCACATCAATTTCTTTAAGCGAAAGTAAATTTTGCAGTTCATCTTAATTCTTTCGTTGTTTCGCTCTTTGTATCAAACACCCCAACTCTGTTTAACAATGATTAAAAAAAAAATGAAAAAATAACCATATTAGTCAAATGGAAAAATCACATGCAGCTTTCAAAGTTTCTGATGAAACCTTAAAGTTTCAACGAACCTTAAAACAAGCTTTGGACGTTCCCAAATCTAAGGGTTTCATAAAGATGGGCGTTCTAATCCCGATGTCTTCAACTCCGGCAACTCAGCTGAATATATCTCCATTCCTTACTTGGTCATTAGGGAGTCAATCCGAGAAGCTTGTACCCTTTAGAAGCTAGAATTTTTGGTGTCATTCGCCAGCTGGGAAGGCATTTGCGTACTTGCTTGAATTTCAGCAGTCGTAAACATACCACTGCGACCCTGTTTACGTCCTCTGCTTAATTTATCTCCTCATCAACCTCTAATAATCGTCAGCTTCGACAATTCTATTATCTCATCAGGAAGTTCTCTGATTCCAGTCTTTGATATATCAAGAAGCTCAAGTTTTGGAAAATCATTCAAGTTCGGCAACTCGATCAACTTAATGCAACCTGACACATTAAGCTCCTCCAGTTTTTCAAGTCCTTTCATTTTCGGGAGCTTGGTCAACAACAAACAGTTCTTTAGCAAGAGCCTGCGAAGGTTACGAAGTTTGGAAAGGGAAGGTAAAATTTTGAGGTTGGAGTTTGAGAGATCGAGACTGTGAAGGTACTCGAAGTGGTGAAAAGATTCATCTTCAATAGCTAAACCAGAAGCACCAGAAGCATCAAGTAGTTCAAGGTTTTTGAGGGCTGTAGTGGGCGGCAGATGTTTGAGTGCAGAGCAATTCCTCAAATAAAGTTCAGAGAGACTGCAAGGTAGAAAAGGCAACTGTTGGGTACTTGGATCTTTTAATTTTATTTCGGTAAAATTAGAGAATCCAACTTCAGAGAGATCAAGAATTTTGAGGCTATGCAGCTTCTGAAAACTGGGAAGTATACGTAACTTATGACAGCCTCTCAATAAGATCCGCGACAGGTGTTTAATGTCAATGAATTTAGGTAACCATGGAATTTGTGTATAAGAAAGGTCAACCATTTGAAGATTCGTATGGCTCGAAAAATCCAGCTGTTGAAAGCTAGACAAGGAGGTAGCGCCAGAAAGATCAATTATCTCAAGGTCATGAAGTTCTTTCAAACTGGGCATATATTCCAAGCAAGAACACTGCCTAAGAATAAGGAAACGAAGTTTGGTTAGTTTTGGAAGCGAAGGCAGTGATTTCATCTGGCATCCAGAGAGGTTAAGGCTTTGAAGTTGAGTCATTCCATCGAACAGCTCGTCCGGATTTGACTTTAAGGAGCTAGCACCAGATATCTCAAGGACAGCTAACGTTTTCAGTTCCTTGATTCCAGTGATATCCTCTAACATGTCACAGTTCCTGAGTACAAGAACAGATAACCTTTTATGCAGCTTCTCCATCTCAAAAGAGCAAGACATCAATGATTTGAACCTAGGCTTGAAAATAGCAAGAACCTGAAGTTCGGGCATGAGATTAAAGAATGTCCTGTGGTCTACTTGGCAGAGTCGACTTCCATCAATAAGTAGAGTGAGGACATCCTGCAATTTTTTGGATGGCATAGTGTTCTTATCATACCATCCAAAGGTGAGATTCTCCAAAGAACTGTCCCTCCATCCTTTTCAAAGACACTAGCCAACCGCAGCCTATCTATCCCACCACATCCCTTACGGCGAGAATCAATCATATTCAGTGCAGCTTCTTCCATGACAACAATATTGAAACCTTGAGCCTTCAATATGCCACGATCGATAAGATCCATTAGAGCACCATGCGCTTCATGATACGCCTTCTCAATATGAAACACCTCATTATTCTTTTCAAAGTAGCCTTCCATTATCCAATGAGTGATCAACACATTGTAGTGAATGCTCCTGTATTTGCGAAAGAATTGAATGCTATGCCAAAAGCAATTTTTAAGAACATCACTTGGCAGCATGTCATAGGCACACGAAATTAGCTCATTAATACCTTTATCTGGTTTCTCGTAGTAAGCTGCTTGTTCTAAAGCAATCTCAAAATATGGAGTCCCAGAATCAGGCAGCTGTTTAATGTAATTCAAGGCTGCAGCAATCATGGTGATAGCAGCAGGCAAGCCTTTGCTCTTTTTGGCTATAACTTCAAAGAGCTCTTCAGAAACTTGGTTGTCAGAATATTCTTTCGCAATGTTTTTTTCCAATAAATTTAACGACTCTTGTAGAGACATGAGGTCAAAATTGATCACATTTCTGGATTGCTCAGTTGTTCGTCTTGTCATTATAATCTTCAAATGATCCCGTTGAACAGAAGGAAGCAGATCTTTGAAATCAGATAGTATGTCTGTCACCAATTCATTTTCGTTCATCTCATTAATTCCCTCCCCATCCAAAATCAGCAGATGATAGTTCGTTTTCTTGGGCTCAAAGCTTTCTTCGCTCTCCTCCTTGTTCTCTTCCTGGTTCTTGGCATTCTCCTCTTTCTCTTTCTCTTTGTCTTCGTCTTCTTCTTCGTCTTCCCACTCCTCAATAATGGAACTTTCACACAAAGTAATAGCCTCCTTAAGCAACTCTTTGCTATACATTTCAGTCACAGATACCCAGAGAGTGGCATAGCCTAACCCGTTGGGAGAGATTGCATATTTAATTATCTCTCTTGCCAGCCAAGTTTTCCCCAGTCCATGATCTCCAACAAGAATAATAGTTGAAAACCCATCCTCCTTGAGCACTTCTAATAATTTTTTCACCTGATGTCTTCTTGTTATTGTCTCCGGGTCCATATATTGCTGTGCAACTGCATTGATTAAAGAACAATTAAAGATTAGAGAAGGCTTTAGAATTTAAAAAAGTGCTCAAACATTATGCAATTTCTAAAAAATCTATTAATCTCTAGCTGGATTACAACCATGAAGCAGAAGACAAAACCAAATTTACTTCATCAACTAACTAATTAAGAAGTCAAAAGAAGTCATCAAATGATGCATATATGGATGAAGTAGCCTAGCCAATTGAGGAAGAAACATCAAAATTGACTTTTAAAGCTACCATTTGCATGACCAATTAATGCGTGAATATCTTCACTTTGTATCATAAAGACAATTACCAACTTATGTGATTAAAGTCGAAAAATAATTGAGGGCTCAATGTACACAAGAAAGATAATAAGTTATTGGAAGGAGATACTCTCTCATCGAAGCTTAAATTAGATCTACTTAGAGAAGCTTAATCTCTAATGCTCCTAAGTTGTAAGGAGATAATATGCAGCTTTTCTTGCACTTCAATACAATTTGTACATCATCATATTTGTGATTAAAGATTTTGTTACACTTTCTAAAATACCTCAATGGTAAGGCAAGAAGGTGACAAGCCTGCAACAGAGTGGTTGTCAACAAATTCAGTAATATTAGTTCAATAATGCTTGATATCCAAAACTTCAGCCAAAAATTCATCACAAATGAGGAGAGTTGCTCATTAAGTAGTGGATGATTATTCATCATTTCTAAAATAATTTATTGCATTACTTTTTAATAGACCTCGTGATTGACATTTTATTTACGATGAATATTTTGGTATAAGTTTTATCTAACATTACTGATATTAGGGAAAAGGCCTTTTCATCCCTAAGATTTGATACAATAGTTCATTTCATCCTTATTGTTTAAATAATAGTTCATTTAATCCATACTTTTTAAATAATAGCTCAAAACAACTTTATGTAAATTTACCTTTAATTTATTGACTAATTTTTTTAGGGCAAAATAAAATTTTCAATTAAATAAATACAAACTATTTAAAAAATAAATCTAAAGAATAATTAAATGACATCTGACTTTTTGAATAAATTTAAAATTTAATAATAACTTAATAAAAAGATAACACTATATATATATATATATATATATATATATATATATATATATATATATATATATATAATCAAGTCAACTAAATTTTTATATAATAATAATAATTTTCCAATCAAGGGTCACTATTTATATTAAAATAAGAGATAAATTAAAAGATAAATAATCATATATTTTAATGTTGTGTCTTTTATTCTATAGTATTTTAAATATGTATTTTTATATTTTTAGTATATGTTTTTTAAGTAAATGAAGGAGTTTGCGTTTACTTTTGGTAAAATAACATTATAGATTAACTATTTATTTATTTATAATGACTGTATGTAGATATGAGACAAGTTAAAGGACAAAAAAGAAAAAAATTCACTCTATGTAAAATATATATCTTTTAAAAAATTGTCATTAATATAATTTCAAATATTATTTAGTGTAATTATTATTTATTCATTAAGTCATCTTAGTCTAACCTCCCTTTTGAGGGCGGATCTACGACCAACCTAACATTCCAGTAATTGAGACTAATCATAAAGGGGGGCTTGGGACCGCCTCCCTAAATTTATACAGAAAATGAGCTATTATTTAATTATGTTTGAGAATTTTATTTTCAAATAGTTTGTATATCCTTAATTGAAATTTTTATTTTACCATCAAAGAATTATTTAGTAAATTTAGATAAGGGTATTTTGAGCTATTGTTTAAAAAGTAAGGATGAAATGAGCTATTATTTAAACAACAATGATGAAATAGGTTATTGCATCAAACCCTAAGAATGAAAAAGGCTATTTCCCCTCATATTATTTTAGATAAGAAAAATAAATTCTTGAATGATTTAAAATTTCTGATTTTACTTTTTATATTACAAAAGAAAATTCTTTTTAAAATGATACAACCCGTAATTATTTAAAAGTTTTCATATTTTGGGCTTTTCAAATTTTAGTTTCAAAAATATTATCAAACATAGTTTCTAATTGAAGATTTTTATTAAAAAATTACTAAACATAACACCCAATAATACAAATATTGTTTCCTGCAATAACATAATTTTTGAAAAGCAATCTTGATATGATCTTAAAAGTTCACAATATTTCAGTAGTTTTAATGAAGAATCAAACTGAAAACCAGTTAAAATAGTTCGAATTCATTTAATATAACAATACGTGAATTTCCTAAATCTTATGTAAATTTGTAAAAAAAAAAAAGGTTAATTTCTTATGTAAAGGGGAAAAAATGTTTACCTAGGTTCAGAATTATTTTATTTTATTTTTGTAAGGACTGAAAATGTTTTACATAGTGCTGTTATAAGAAAAACTTTTTCATTTCTTGTAATAAATAAAAGTGGTGATATTTGAACCCTTTTATTTATCTCAGCAACTACTGACTTTCTTATTTTACTTTATTTATTTCTAAAATTACCCTCATTAAAAATTAAAATTACATTTATTTTTAAACATTTTATTTTCTCTTCATCCTCTCTTTCTTCCATGAATCACCACCATATTCATCTTGATCACAACATAATCCATTACCAATATTGAATAACATTTAATTTTAATTATTTTAATATTTTTGTTTGTTTTACACATGGAACTAATAATTTAATGAATAAAAATAACAAATTCTCAAATCTAACTCGTGTCTAATAACAAACAAAGATAACTTAGTCAAATCACAATTGAAATTTTTTAACTGTGTATTGAGATTTTTTTTCCTAATCATTATTTTTAATATTTTTATTTGGAATTCAACACATAAATCTTATTTATGATTCCATTCATATCAATGCTCTTATAAATATTGTTCAATATTTTTGAAGAATTTAGTGATTATAAAAATAAGTACAATGGTGATTGTTGAAAGAGAGAGAAATTGTGCTTGAGAAAGAAAAGAAAAAGTTAGAAAAATAAATGCTTTTTAATTTTTAATAAAGGAAAATTTGGAAATGAATGAACTAAGTTAAAAAGTTGTGGTTGCTGAGATAAATAGAGAAGGACAAATATCATCACTCCATAAATAATTGACTAATTGAGTTAGAAATTTTTTGTCCAAAAGTAGGATTGGTAAAAAAGGGGCTTCAGCCAGGCTTTTCTAAGCTAAGTTATTTTAAATTAAACATATAATAAAATAAAAAATAATTATTCAATATATAATAGAATAATAGTTTAATATACAAAATACTAATAATACAATATATCACAAATACTAATAAAAAATAATAATATAATTTTTTAATTTTATTTATAAATTAAAAATTCAGCTTGAGCCCTTAATCAGGCCCACTCCATGCAAGACTTTTTATTTTTTAGCTCAATTCTAAGCCCAATGCAGGTGGTCCAGCTTTAGGCCAGCGGTTTGGGTCAGGCTGGACCAACCTAGGCTTTTTTGTCAACTGTATCTAAAAGTTTTGTAGATTGTCCTAACCAAATTTAGCAATCAAAATTTACCAATACCAAAATTTTTCATCTCCAATAATTTAGCTAGTTATTTATTGTATTTTTATTTTTCACTATAAGAATCAATTAGGTTTTAAAAAAGTACCTATGCAATTTATTAAATTTACTCTTAAAAAGTAAGATAAATTAAACTTATATCTATTTGGATCATTATACAATGAAACAATACATCAATAAAAAAATCAATTACCAAACACATGTACATAATTTACAAAACATCCAGCTACAGTAAATCCTAAACTGTTAGTCTCCACATTATGGGATTAAAGTAAATAATTTTTCTTTTTATTTTGCATAAATACTTTTTTAGTCTCTATATTTTGACTTAAATGTTTGTTCACCCTTATATTTAAAAAAATAGATCAAAACACTCTGCAATTAAATATATCACATTCTTACACTTACTTTTTCTTTTCTATTACAATAATACCCTTTTCTATAAAATAATTAATTAACAAATTAACAAATAATTATTTTTTAGAAACTAAACAATAAATATCAATGTGAAAGAACTAGTATTTTTTGTATTTGTGTAAAAATCTTTCTAATAATTATTTAAAAATAAGTTAATATCAACAAACTTAAAAGTAATGTTTAATATTCTTACAATAATTTTACTTATAATTATTTTATAAAAAATTAATTTACCAAATTAATCTTAAAAGTAAAATAGTAATATAAAAGTTTGTGTAAATTGTTATGTTACTTTTAACGTTAATTTGATAAATCATAATTTTTTCTTTTACTAATATCTCTAAAAATATTGTTTCAAGGGTATTATTGTAAAAGAAAAGAGAAAGTAAGGGTATGAGTGTAACATAATTTAACAACATGGGTGTCTTGACTCTTGAAGTATTTTTTTTTTTTCAAATATAGCAACTAAAACGAACACTTAATGCAAAATATAAAAATTAAACGAGTATTTATCATTTTTTTCATATAATCTTTTTATTAATAACTCATACATTTATTGAAGCTCGAACCCATGATCAAGCCTAAGATGATATTCTTTACCACTAAAGCTAAGTTCTAGCATTGGCTTTGAAGTTTTGTTTTCTGTTTTCTATTTAAGATATCTTACTTCATTTGTTACTCCATATTAATTAATTAATTGATTTTTGTTATTTTTTTGAGAATTATATTTTTTATTAGGGATCTAAGAAATTGGTATATTTACTTCTATGAACTTTGAAAAATAATTTTCACTAATTGTAAATTATAAATTTATCAAGGTAACTAACCATTTAATAATTTAATTCAATAATTAAATTTAATAATCACAAACGTTAAATAAAAATAATCATAGACATTAATCTTACTTGTAGTTAATTGATATACAATATTTATTTGCTAAATGTTTAATTAACATTTAATATGCAATGTTTAATATAATAATATATGTAAAAGCCTAAATTTTTATTTAATTAACATTTAATTGATTTGTAATTATTATTGAAAAATCCTAAATAAATGAAAATATAATTAATTAACTATCAATTCTTTCTTAGTATATTTAATGCTTCCAATTGTATTATATTTTTTTTAAAAAAAAAATTCTAAGTTACTGAAAGGAATCTGAAATATAATAGCTATTTAAACGTTGTTAATTTCTTTAATTGATTTCCAAATCAGAATTGAACGTTAAAAAGCTGCTTGAAATTAATTTTTAATCAGTAATGTACGTGAAAATAATTAACGATAGCTTATATCATTATTAAGATTTTATTACTTTTGATTAAATTATTAATAATTAATTAGTAATTAATTATCAAATTAATTAATTGAAAATCATCACCCCACTACCCGACATTTGACAGATATTAAACCTTTTGGATCTATCTAAGCTAACAGCTAAAGCTTTTGGAAATCTTATAGTTTGCAAGCATATCACGTACATATTTTTACTAAGAAAAAAGAATCAGATGAAAACGGGGAAAAAAAAAAAAATTAAAACCGTCAAGAGAAATAAGTCAAAGAAGCATAGTAAAAATTGATTCACATAGTAAAAAAAAAAAAAATCAATTAAATTTTCTTCACATAAAAACTGATCCTTCTGTTACCAATTAAGTATTCTTTCTTTTTATTAAAAAAGAAAAATCAACAAAAACGGTAAGATTGAGTCAGGGACCTTGTTAAGGGTATGTTTGGGATTGAGGTCTTGTAGACTTTTAAGCTACGATTCTTTGTCGAAAAAAAGTTGTAATTATAAAATAAAAGTTAATAATATATATTAAATATAATTTTTAAATAATAATTTTAACAAAATTATTAAAAACATAATAGATTTTACATTATATAAGTGAAAAATCATATTAGCATAGTTAATATAAACTTAAAAGCTACTAGATTTGGTGTTTACTAAACAACTTTAGTCATTGCAACTTAAAAGCTACAATTGCCTAACCTCAATCCCAAACATACCCTAAGTTACCTGATGAGCACAGAGAAAAGGAAAGATGACCGCCAATCTAGCCAACAGTTTGCTTTTCCGGGAAAGATGGAGCAAATGAGAGCTCTAAACTGCAGAGAAGGAGAGATATATTGTTAGAAAAAAAATATCATAGAAAAAGTTTTCAACGTCCAAACCACACCATTCTATAGGTTGTTTTTAATTTCAACAATATATTAGGACCTAATCTATTTATGGAAATCATACTATGCGGGCTTTTAATGAAATCTCTAGAGTCTAGAAAAATAAATAAATAGAAATACAAACGAGCTAGAAGAAGAAGATTAACAGAGATTTTTGAGGATGAAGATGCAGATATAAATGAAGTACTGCAACGTTATATTACCTCACGTCCTCTTCTTCTTGAAAATTGAATGTAAATGTTATACAAGAGGGGGTTTAGTTGTAAAATATCCAGTTATTTCGTTTATTTTTAAAAGTTACCCAACACATTCTAGTTCTGCTTTTTATATTTAAATCTACTTATTCTTTTTATATTTTTCACCAATTACATATCAAATTTTTTAAATTTAATTTTTAATTTGTAATAGATATAAATATTACTTTATTCTAGAAAAATAAAATTCAACGGCTATGCGATAGGGATCTTGTAAATAATTTTTAAAAATAAAAAATCTAATTGAATAGTTACTTTAAACTTTAGTACTAAAGAAGAATTTACTGTTTAATAAAAATAGGGATATCTATGCATGCAACAGCAATCGACTTTGAAAAAGAAAAATGATATACATCCACCAACGAGTCCTATCTTGGCAAATTTTTTTAAGCAACTTTGAAATTAATTCAAACTTTAAGGATGCTTTATTAAAATATTTTAATTTACATTTACTCTTGTATGGTGTTTGAGCTAGAATTCACTCAATAATTTTCTTTTGAAAAAATAAAAAGTTTAAAGTTAAAGGTACAAGGGTATTTTTTAAAAGAAGGTTTAGGGTTGTCTTTTGTAGATTGGCTTGAGAACTTAGATTTGATGACACATTAGACAGACCACTTGTATACCAATAATTGTATTTAACCGTCGCTTGCTTACTTTTTTTTTTTCTTCAACATTGTCTTTAAATTAATCTCTGTTAAGATTCAACCCCAAAATTTTATAAATGTTTCACTCCAAAATTTTAATGTTTCAACCCTAGTATCTTAAAATTATCAAGTATGAGAACACCTCAAATATATATATATATATAATTCAAAATTTTGAAGTGCGGAAAAGTTCAGAAAAATTTTAAAACTATAGGATTTTAAAAGCTTAAAACTTAAAATGCATAAATCGCATTATTTTAAAGTTTTTCTAAGACATTCTCGTACTTTAAAATCTTGGAGTAAAACATTTATAAAATACGTCACACATACTCTTCTATTAAAATTAAGGGAAGACTATTTTTTTCTCAAGTGTTCTAAAAACCAAATTTACAGCAACTGATCTGGGATAGAGTTATTCACACCCTTATATTTGCTTAAATGATGACATAGATTCCTTAGTTTTATAATTGTTAGCACATACCTTTTTTCACCATTATACCTTTGAATTATAACCATACAAAGACTGACTTTAATAAATATCTATGAGAAATACAAATATAATATTAAAATAATCTAATAAATAAAATGTTATAAATCTTATAAATTATTTGGAATATTAAAAAATTATTTTAATAATATTAATCTATAATATTTGTTTTAATATTAATAAAATTATTTCATAGTTAAACATACAAAATAGTTGTATTTAATATTCAAAATAACTTACAAAATTGATATTATATATTGGATTATATTACAATTTTTATATTATGCCTACATTAGCATAAGTTTATATTAATTTTTAGATTAATAGATTCAAGTGTTAATAAAATTTATTAGGATATAATGACAAAAGCTTGATATTAAAAATAGTTTGCACGACATATATATGTTGTTTTTATTAATTATATTTATTTTAATATTTTATGTATTTATATACCATTTTGTCTTAGTATTGTATTTGAATTTATCATAAAAATTTTGACAATAATCTAAAGGGCCCTTTTGGGATTGTTTTTTAGATGTTCAAAAGTGATTTTAAAAAATTAAAAAGTTAATTTTGATGTTTAGTAATTTTTTTAAAAAAATCACTTTTGACAAAATCACTTGATCCTACAATAAATTTTGAAAGCAAGGGATTAGTATCTTTTGAAAATTTGATTTTGAAAATCACTTTTATAACTAAAAGATTTCATATATATTCTCATATATATTATAAAAATTCAAAATTATCTTTATTAATTAGGAAATAAAACATTAACTTTAAAGAAACTATTATTATTATTAATTATATTGAGATAACAAAATAAAAATAAAATTAACAATATAAAATATTTATTTTAATTATCAATTATTATATACACATAATAAAAAATATTACATATATATATATATATATTATTTTTAACATTATATCTAATTCAGTCATATACATTCTTATTTAACATTATAATTTACCAAACATATACAATTACTTTTAAAGCTCATAGAGCATATTTTTAAAAATAAATTTTATTAAATATTTAACTAATTTTTTTATAACTGATTATTTTCACAATATAATTAATAATTATTATTTTAAAAGGTGCAACATTATCAAACTATTACAAAGAGTATAATGATAAAAAAAAAAAATTATGTAATTATTTATAAAATTAAGGAAATCTAAACCTTCGGATTGGGATGTGTTTTGCCTTGCATTTATACGCACAACGTGCAAATTCCTAACAAAATGGCGATAATAAACTAATGCGCGAAGCAGGTGGCGCATAATAAAATGTCAACAACCTTCTGGAGACGCGGCATTGATACGTCATCGTCCTTACGTAAGCTCCATTTAAAAATTTGAGAAATTATTTTTTAAACAAAAGAAGTGCGGCTCACGTGGCTGCCCCATAGTTGCGGTGGTCAGATACAAGACTTCAACCGGTGATAAAAATTGAGAGAAGAAAATAAACATCTATCTACAGCCAGCTCGCAATTTTCTAGAGAATCGCCAAATGAATTTGAAAAATATTTTTAAATCAATTTATCATTCAAATTTATGGTCAAGTCATTAATTAATCATGTATTAGCTGTAACCAATTGTTATAAACTAGGGTTAGCTGAAGATCGGTTTCAGACAGTCGGTTCAAGGAAAGAAGATACGAGGCTTTTTACGAGATCTTCTTACATAAAAAAATAATTATTTTTCTCAAAGTTTTATTTTGTGAGGAAAAGAAGCCTTAGAAAAACTAGGGAATTAAAAAACATCTTATAGGATACTGAGCTCAAAACATTTTACAATGTTTAATAAAAAAGCTAATCTAGTCATGTTGTAAGTAACTATTAACTATCATAAAAATTAAGCAATAGTCAAGAATGACTCCGTTAGACCCACTAACTTAGCACCATGTTTGTTGAATCTAAAGTCAATAATCGGGGTATGAGTGCGCTATCTAACTATGCATACAAAAACACGACTAGTGGAGTCTTCCCACAATTTTGTCAATAAAATGCATGATTAAACAAAAAAATATTAAAATTATTAAAGGATTTTTATATGCAAAAAAGTGATTAAAAATGAGATATTGCTTAAATATGTGTACTAGACAATCTCCTAGTTCACTTATTCATGTAGTTACACCTGATTTATCATTATTATTTAAAAAAAAAATTACTTTTGCTTATTATTTAATTCCAGTGCAAAAATATTCATTTACTAAAACTAGAATAAAAAAAAAAAGATATGATAATCACTTATATATGATCTGAAGCTTAACTCTGTTGGCTATGACAAAATAAAGTATACATACTTTCTTTGCTAAGTATTGATTGGATGGAGGCGGGACGACCTAAGCGCTCAAGGCAAAATGATGCCTATCTAAATTTTAGACAGTATTTCCTCTATCTTACATCAATTGATTTCACCTTGCACGTGGGATCACTTTAGCTCAAGTAATAAATAAAAGGTAGGGATTAATGTTTTAATGAGTGAAGTTTTCTCATCGTCATCTACGACTTGTACACTTTTATTGTTATTATTATAAGAACACATCAAGACTCGAGCTGTTTATACATACATCAATGGCTTATAGAGTAGCCAAATATGCTCCTTTTCTCGCTACGGTTCATCACTTCGAATGCAACTTATTCTTGTTTACTACCCAATATGAGAATCCGAATTAGAGAATCGAATAATTTATTTACTTATTAAAATGAGATTGAGAGTGAGAATGGGTTGTGTGGGTTCTATATAAATTTGGGATTGAATATTGAAGTTTTGATTGAGTTAAGAACAGTATTCCATTCTCTGAAATAACAAAATTATCCCACCATATTTTTAATATTCCCAAAATACTCTTTGAAAATGGAAAAAAATATAAATTGAGGGAAAAAAAAAAGGCAAAACCGAAAACCTAGAAAGCAACCGTTGCCCAAAAGAATCATGATCGGACTCGTCGTCGCCGTTGTTCGTGATCATCACCCACATCACAGCTGGTTAGGTATCACTGTACGTGCTCTCTATCACGATCAGAATTGTGCTCGTGATCATCGTCACGCACTCGTCATGCTTGCAGTCTGCTGTCGTTTGTTGCCGTTCGTGCTGCCGTTTTACTTCATTTTATTAGCTTATTTATTTATTAAAGCAATTATTATTATTATTATTATTTTTTATTTCTATTTTAGTTATTAATTATTCAAATTTATTAACGTTATCATTATTAATCATTATTCTTATTTTAATTATTATTTATATTATTAAAAAATTTATTATCATATGTTATTTATTAATTGTTTCTATTATTTATTTATTATTTATTATTATTATCATCATCAAATGACAATAATTAACAAAAGACACTTTAATAAATTATTTTAACCTATTCTAATTCTACCACATTACCATTACTGATCAGTAAATACAACATTAATTAGTATCTATGTAGCATTAATTTTAAAGAGGGCTCCAATACAAGGCTTATCAAAAAATTTTCAACCACTCTTTGGATTGCTTAATTATTAAATTAGTAAAAGGTTGACTTTATATGCACTTTAAAAATTATTCCGAACATTTATATTTTTATAAAAAAAATTATTATAAAAACACTCATAATATATATTACTATTAATAACACTTTATTTTGATCATATACAATATTAGTACTTTAAACAATTATTTAGGACTTTGAAATCAGTGTTTAATTTTTTTACCATTTTAAATCTTAAATTTATTCTTTCTAATGATATTAAAACAAGTTCATATTGGCTAACTGAACGGGAATTAAGAAGCCTTCAAATCAACAAGTGCTATTCTAAGGACATGAACGGGAAACTCACATGAATCTCATAAATTCAAGGATGCTTCTCCTTTGCAGGATTGATAGCCCTCAATACTTGCCATACAGCACTGTTACGCTTGAATCCTAACTCAAATGCAATCTGCCATGTTCTGTCACCTTTTCTCATTCTCTCCTTAGCCTGAGAGTAAGGCAATAAGCAAACTCACATGAATCTAATATTAAGGACACTCCTTTATCATTCTTGGTTTATTGCAAAATTTTTTATGTAGCCAAATAATTAAATTTTAATAATAAAAAAATGTTTAGAGATTTTTTTTGAGTGTGAACAGTATTTTTATGAATGTGCAGAATAAATAAAGAAAATTAATTTAAAAATAATTAAGTGAAGACTTTTTAGTATTTTAAAGAGTGGACAAAGTATAATTTATTTTTTTAAAATTAATAGATGAGTATATATAGTAATAGAGTATGCAGAATAATTTTTAGAGTGCATATAATCCCATCTTTAATAAAAGGAGAAAAATTCAAATTCACTTTTTGACAGCATAATCTGGTGCATAAATGCAATAATAATAAAAGTGTTACATGATCAAAATGACAAGAAATGCTGTTACAAAGGGAAAGGCAACGCAAAGTCCATTGAAGTGATTATTTTGATTATTTCTGCTTTAACGGCAGAAATACAAAAGAGAAGCATAGCAGAAAGAAATGATTTGATGATGCTTACAATTATTTTGATCCATTAGGGAGAAGGCTGTTTGATCCACACTCCATTAGCATCACATGGAAAGAAAGAGACCACAGGGCAATTGAACTTCTCCAAATACTCCAAATTTGGAAACAGTGCCTGCAATTCTCTCCAGTCCATATTTAACTCATTCAAGTACCTCAAACGTAAAACCTCAACTGCATAGTACTTCGTATGAATGTCAACCAGGCTTCTGAGTCGTCCTCCTCTGATATACAGTTTCCGTAGATTATCCAGACCAGTAAGCCAACTGGGTATGGATTCTCGAGGAAAACAATGTAGATCAAGTTTCTCTAGCAGTAGCCCCTCCCGTTGCCTCAAAGTAACTAATCTTGTAACTGAGTTGACTAGGCCTGTTTTCGGTCGTGTCTCTGCCCAATCTTTCCTTTTTGTATTTTGTTCATTATTTCCCTCATGATTTTTGCCCT
Source organism: Murraya koenigii (assembly GCA_025617385.1). Lineage (NCBI taxonomy): Eukaryota > Viridiplantae > Streptophyta > Magnoliopsida > Sapindales > Rutaceae > Murraya > Murraya koenigii. Next base: position 4,467,036 of record CM046813.1, on the reverse strand, counting down.
TTGAATATCCCGCTCCCCATGCTATTTTCAGCTTTAGAAGCTTTTTGAAGTTTAGGAGCCTCTTCGATAATTTTTCTATTGAGATGGCGTCATTATGTACGTAGATGCTCAATTTCCTTAGCTTCGTTAATGATGCTTCCAGCTCGCGAAGAGTACAGATCTTATCATCAGCTTTGGCATCAGTGACAACAAACCCCTTGAGAACTTGGAGTTCAGACAGCAATGACAGCTCTTTGGGCATGTATTCTATCAAGTAGCACTCAGATATATCCAAGTAGGTCAGCTTCTTGAGTGAGTCCAACCCTCTGGGAAGTTTTGTTAGATAGTAGCAGCATCTGAGATCCAAGATCCTCAAGTCGGGGAGGTTTGCAATTGAATTAGGAATCTCCCGAATCCCATAGACTCCTTGAAGGCTAAGAAGCCGTAAATCACTCATATTCTTCAACTCCTTTAAGAACTTACTGCTTTGTACTTCAACAAAATGGTTCGCTGAATTCTTCCATCTTCCTAGATACAGAGCTTTGATGTTCTTCAAATTTGAAAACCAATTGGATTGGAAATCGGGAAACTGCTCGCTGACATTGACCAGTGCCAGCAGTTTCTCGTAATTCCGACAAGGAGTCCCACTCACTGTCAACGGCTGTGTGGATCCCTTCTCTGAACCTTCCAAACGTGCCCAGTTACACCATGGATACTTCGAGGTCCAATTGTCCCCAGAATCATTAATTTCTCCGGCAAGCTTGATTACCGCAAGACGGGCAAGTGGATGCATCTTGAATCTGTTCACATCCTTCCTGCGTTTCTTGCTCACAGGAGCTATAAATTCCTTAAACATCAATTCCTTAAGAATTTCATCTATATTTGTCTCCTGTGAGCCATCGTCCACTGCATTGTTTTCTTCTTCTCTGTTCTCCTCTGCTTCGTTTGCTACTGCTCCGTTCTTGCCCTCTGTAATCAACCAATTCTCTACCAGTCTCTTCCTTACTGCCGCATTTTCAGGGAACACAGTAAAGCACAATAAGCAGAACTTCGATTCATAATTGAGAACCTCAAATTTTTTCTGAAATTTGATGAACATCTCAGTAAATTCGCCAATCTCGTAATGCTTACGCCAGTCGGAGTTTGTGGAAGAATATTCATTCACTGCATGAACATTACCCTTGAAATTCAATACTTCTTCACTGATTTCACTGGAGGAGCCACTGGAGGCTTTTTCCAGGATGCCTTCAAACCTCCGTATGTGATTTTCTATTACTTCACCGAGATTTTCAAGATTTTTGGTTGAAGCTTTTTGAATCTTAACCAGATATTCGCTGCATAAATTATCCTTCTGCTTGAGATCGTTGCTGCCCTTGCTGTTGGTGTTGGTGTTGACCTCCCTTTTGCTCTTGTATTTCTCTTCATTTTTATCCTTGCTGCTACTCTTTTCTTTTCTAGGTGTAATTCCGGAGATTAACCGTCGGAAATGTTGGTAAAGGTTGCGTCCATCTTTCATCTTGCTATCTCCATTGTTGTCATTCTTTTGAGTATTTTTGTTATTATCTTGAATGGATGAGGGAATGGAGGGCCTTTCCGAAGAGAGATCGGCATGAAAATGGGTAATAATTTTAATGAGTTCCAGAATTTGAGAATGATCGCTATCATTTGGCTGAGCAGAGGGTCTAGGTGAGGCCATAATTGAAGAGATTACTGGTAAGGACGGCAACGGAACACACTAAAAGGATAAAACTTATTAGTCAACTCTTATTTCTGTTTATAATAAGCAGAAGTAAGAGCGATGGCAAACAAAGTTGAAATAAGAGTAAAACAATCCAATAATGACACTGATCCCAAAGTTTGGATCTCAATTTGCACCTTCATCACAATTGGCACTTGAATTTTTTCCCAGAACATGATTAGATCAAGAATGAATTCTATTCTCTTATTTATATGTGCCACTCATTTAATAATAATAAATTTCTTAAATTTCTATTATATCATATAAATATCACATAAGAAGATATAAATTGAGATCAAAGATTAAAATCGCTAGCATTATTCAAAACGTTTTAGTCAATTCTTACTTCTGTTTAATTTTAGCGAATTCTTTTGAGTAGGAATCGTCCCTTTTGTTGACTTCCTATCTTATATTAAAAATATGCATCAATAGTTGGAGGAACTTAGTGCCAAAAACAACTCATCTTCATGCCATTAGTAGGACAATTTGCTTCCAATTCAATTGTTTTTGGTAGTGGCGAAACTAGGAATGATTTTTAGGCTGGGCTGGTTTTATTTTTTTTTTTCTAATTCAATATTTTTCTACTTGATGTTTCTTAATGAACGAGAGAATTTAATTAATGAAAAAAAATTAGATTTTTCACCGTCAAAATGCATGATCTATATATACAACAGAAGAGGACTAAACTGCTCGAATTAAAACTATTTAGATTTTATAAGATTCTACTAAAAGTACAGGATTTTCTTGATATTTTACAAAAGTGACTCTACATAGTTTACAAACTTACGGCTCACTTTTCCTATTCTCTTTCGAGTTTTCATTGACTACTTATGCCTAAATCAAACATGTCATTAATCAAATAATTCTAATGATATGTTTGATTTGAAGGAATATAAGAGGAGCAGAGGAGAAAAATAAAGAGGTAAAAAAAATAAAAAGAGAAAAATAAATTTTATGTTCAATTAAAAAAAAAATTGACCCTCCTTTTTACTTAGTTTCTCTCTTTTTTTCCATTCCTCTTCTCCATTATCATTTCTTTTAATTAAATATGAGTTAAAAGCATATATAGTAAGCTAAATATGAGTTAAAAGCATATATAGTAAGTGAAAACAAATAAAAACCACACTAGTAAAATTTTTAAAAAATTTAATAACCACACTCTAACTTACCACCAACTCTTAATCATAATTACACTTTACAGCTACCCACCACTAATTATTCAAGACGTATTACCAATGATAATCCTAGATAAATGGAGAAAAATTTTTCCTTTGTTTTTGGGCTTATTATTTGGGCTCACGAAATTGATGTTGAGCTTTTAACAATAAATATAAAAAAAGGAATTATTAAAATACAATACATAAAATAATAATAATAATAATAACCTACAATGTAAGTAAAAAGAAATACTATCAAAGTTGTAACATGTAATGCTTCAAACAAATCAAAATAATTTATTATCAAATTTGAATCATGTCCCTCTTATATATTTGGATGTAATTTTATTTTTCTTCTTTAATAAAAATGTCCACACTTCACCGAGATTTATCTTAAAAAAAAAAAACTAATACTATCACATTTCTCTCTTTTAATATAAAAAATTATTTAATATGAAAAAAAACTCATATTCCATGTTATTTCAACTTTGTTGTGAATATCAGGTGAGTGATTATAAAAACCAACAAAATAGAAAATCATTTAATTTGAAAGAAACTCATACTCCATGTTATTTCAACTATGTTATGAATATCAGCAGGTGGGTGATTATAGTAACGAACAAAATTTCAAGAACACCAGAGCTCCATAATTTCAACAACATTTTAAAAATAATCCACAAACCAGTATCACAACAAATGTTTGATAAAATTCAAATTAAATTAACAAACAATACAGAACATTAAACACGATAATTCATGATCACAAGCTCCAATAGTAACCTTTCTAAGTTATGTCTATATAATATTTAATTTTTTGCCCTTTCTAAAAGTTGCAGTGTCCTCTCTAACGGGATTTGGCAGAATTCTCAGTAGGTGATATTTTATGGCGCACGTGGCTGCTAAGTTGGAGATGCTCCAACTTGGAAACTCTTGTAGTTAATTAAATGAAAGTCTTCCTCTTCTTCTTCTTCTTCTTCTTCTTTTTAATATAAAAAATGAAGACTTTTGAAACATTGGACAGCTAGCTGTTGACATATGAGGCCAAAATTAACGTAGTTTGTTAATTATTAAATTTAAACAATTTTTTTATGCAGCCGCTGACTTGAAGATGCTCCAACGTAGATATTCTTGTAGTTAATTAAATGAAGACTTTTTTTATTATTATTATTTTGGATAGAAAATGACGTTTTTGAAATGTAGGATAGTTGGCTGTTGATATATAAAGCCAAAATTTAGGTTGTTGGGTGATTATTAAAGTTAAATAAATTTTTTAGGCAGCTGCTAACTTGGAGATGCTTTTTCATTTTTTTTTTAAATATGCCAAACTATCCATCATGTCATTTTTTTTAATCTTACTTGTTACAATTGGAAATTCATATTTAATAGCTACGTTAAATCATATACATGATAAGATAAGGAAATTAAGAAAGTGAAAGAAATGATTTTTTTTCATATTTATTTTATTCTATCACATTTATTGAAATTTGAACACAAGATTTGAGCCTTTATAAGACTGCTCCTTATCATGGAACTAAATCTTGAAATAGAAAAGAAAGAAATGAATGTGCAGTAATGTTTGCTTGAGTTAAAGAGAAAAAAACCACTTATACCTCTAATGTTTGTTTAAATAGTTACATATATAGATTTAAAAATGGACATACAGACTCTTTCTTGACTATTTTACCCTTAATTATAATAACCCAATTATTAACTTCAAATAAACTTCTAATAAATATAAATTAAAATTAAAATAATATAATATATAAAATAAGATAAAATTTACAAAAATATTTTGAATATTAAAAAATTAATTTTATCATGATTAATCTTTCATATTTTTTAAATAATAATAATAGTAAAATCATTTTGAAATATTAATAATATTAAAATAATTATATTTAAATTTCACAGTAGCTTATAAAAATTAAATTATTTTATTTCCAATATCTTTTTTAATTATGACTATATCAATATAAATCTTAAAGTCAATTTTTGAATTAATAAATTTTATTATTAATAAAATCCGTCAGGATAAACTAATAAAAACTTAATATTTAAAAATAATTTTATTATATATGTTATTTTATTAATTAAACTTATTGTAATATCTTATTTGCATTATATGATATTTACTTATTATTTTTATTTTATTAATATATTTATATTTATTTTGGTTGTTATAATCAAATAGTATAATAGTTATTTTAAAATTTAATAGAATTTGTGCGTCTATTTATGAAACTAAGAAAGTTTGTATTTCTTTTGTCCACCAAGGGAAAGCAGCTAAGTGCTCTGTCCACCAAGTTTTCCGCTTCATTCGCCACGGTTTGTCATAGAAAACCATTGCTTTCTTTCCAACACTTCGGATAGGTGGAAGGATCTATGTTCATCCACAACTTCCTTTCAATCCACATCGGCAAATTTAGGCTTTCTCTACTGGGAGTCATCAAAGGAGGAATAGGCATACGCTGGTTCGATAAGCCAAGGAAAACAAACAACCACCGCTTGGTTTTGACACTCAAGCTACCCGCCCTGCTAAACATTGATGCAAAGGTTAGATTTCATCCCCTCTATCTCCAAGCCCCTTTACTAGATTGGCCAAGCTTGGATGCCCCTGCTCACAACAAGTTGTTGGTCGGGATCGTGGAACTATCGTTCGAGAAGTAAGAAAGCTGGTCCTTGTTTGGTCATAAGGATAATCGTTCTTATTATTATTAGGTCTGGGGCGGCCAGTCCAGGGGTTACCCGGATTGGTAATGGCATAACCAGAAGAGGGGTAGGGGAGACAAGGTGTAGCGCTGGGTAGCGCAGCGCATCTGTTTCGGGTACAAAGGCAACGAGGGGTGCTAACCCGGCCACCCAACTCAGCAGGTCAGGGTCGGCCCGGCCATAAGTTTGAATCCTGCCACCTTTCTTGTGGATCATCCTGTGGTTACCGGATGATGGGAATAAAAAAGCAGAAATTTTGAAATGAGCACGAAATGTCAATATATGAATTATAGTGGCTTTTTCCTTAAATTAAAATATGCCGATGACTTAAGAGATTGTGTATACCCAATGCTAATATAAGAGGGTGTTTGGCACCTCTAATTACCCTTTATTACATAGGGCTGCATTACAATAGCAATGCTCATGTTTGTTGCACAAGTGGCTACATTATGGCAATGCACCATAACGTAGTCACTTTCTGCAATTGCCGTATTGTTATTTTTTTAATTTTATAATAATAAAAAATAAATATGATTTTTAATTTAATATAATATTAACTTTTATTTTTTATTTTTTTATTATGATTATAAATATAAATTAATAAATTTATAATTTATTATTCTATAATATTATGTTATACTTTTTTTTTTATTATATTAAAAATATAACAAAAAATTTTTTTATTTAAGTATATTATAATAATCATTATATAAAATTGATAAAAATTTAATAGGTTAATATAACTAATAATAAATTAAATAAATTTAAATTTTAATATAATATAATATTAATTTTATTTTTACATTATAATTATAAATATAAATGAATAAATCTGTAATTTATTATAGATTCTATTTTAATTTTATTATATTAAAAATATATACTTAAATAATATATAAAAATATAATATAATATTACATTATATAATTATATTACAATAATTAATTCATAGAAATTAATTATTTTAATGTAATTTAAATAGATAACCAAAAATTTTACAAAAGTAGAGATTTTTTTTGTTTTTTATTACATTATCGAGAATTTTATAATCTTTTTAGCCAACAACACAAGGGAAGTACGGAAAACGAGCAGAAAAAAAAAATAGACAGCAAAAAATAAAACAGAGAGCCCTCCGGACAATCAAGTAAATCCAGCTACTTCCCAACAATCAGCGTAGCTCTTCCTTGGTCATTATTGATTTGGAACTGCTCTCCGAGACCAAAATGAGACATCAACAGCCAAATGAAAGTAATAAGCTCTCCACCTTTACTAAGTTGTTGGGCATGTGACCTTGCATCACAGTGACTTGCTGCATATGACGACAATTCCACCCACATTTTGCTTATTAGCTTCCACTTAGACTTCTGTTCTAATTTATTAAGCTGCTTGGCCAACATAGTTGCCTCAAACAATAAGGATTTGCTTCTATCTCCCTTCACCGCAGCAGGATGAGCAAATGTATTCACGCATAGAATTTCTTTGCAGGCTTTCTCAATTTCCTTATCCGATGCTACATTTTTACTTTCAAAGAATCTGTTCGCCTCGGCACAAGTATCCCGAAATCTTATTTTCCCAATACCTGCCACAGCAGACATCATGCCAGACTGCGTAATCAAAAGATACAGCATGTAATCTGAGAGAAGCCGGCTGAATTCTTTGTCATTGTAGACTTCATAGTCAGCAACTTCTTCATCTGTGTGGTATAGAAGCTCGGTAGCAATGTGCCAAAGCAGGAGGCTCTTATCAAAAGCGTTCTCAGCAATGTAAGGCTTTAATTGGTTGCGCACACTTTTGAAATTCTGGTTGCGCATACTTTTTAAATCCTCTTCAAAAATCCAATCACCTCTTCCTAAAGATATCCTCCTAGCAGTCACTGTGTCAATCTCGTATACTGATTTCTTTTTCAGCTCGTCAAATATAAAACTCCATAGATCTTGACTGAGTGGCTCATGGGACACATATAATATCTCATTCACAAAATCAATTATGCCTGAGCTATTAATGAATCTTTTAATTTTAAAGCGTAAGAAATCAATGATTTTAACAATGCCCAGAACAGGAAAGACTTTACGAATGTGCAGGAAATCAACGACATGGTTAAATTTAGACACTAAAAATTCAACGACCTCTCTGCAGATGAAACCCAAAAAAGAAATGACTTTGTGAATGTGCAAGAGCATAATGACTTGGTCAAATTTAGAGACTAAAAATTCAATGACATTTTTGCGGACGATTAAACCCAAAATTGTAATGACTTCACGAATGTGTAAGAAACCAATGATCTTGCCTGTGATATTTGCTATACTAGAAATGAATGTATCATTGCGAGCGTAATCAGTAACTTTCTCAATGACAAGGTGCAAACGACCCTTGACTTTGTGGACTCTGGTCGGACGGCCCTTCAGACAATAGCTTATCAAATTTTGCCGTGAGAAAGATCCCGACCATCTCCGGAGCAGGAAATGTGTAGACAATACGTTGCACTCTTTGTCATCCGGCCTATGCAGACATTTATGCCATCTTGGTCGCTTGAGAGCGAAAAACCAGCTGAGGGCAGTGGCTATGCAGAACTTCATTCTTCTAGATAATATGGATTCATGGTCAGTCGTCGTGAGAGCTGCAAAGGTCCTATCAGAGAAAACAAGCATGAATAGAGCTATTGTATCCAGGCATATGGCACCAAAGATCAAGATGTATGTAGCTCGGACATCAAAGTTGTCAAAACCGTGCTTCTCAACTTTGAAATGGAAAAATGAAAGAGCTGCCACCATTGAACCAAAAGATATGAATCGCATAATGTATCCTAGAACAGAACGTATAACCTCTACTTTGGTATAGAAAATCTCATAGAACAAATTGAGTTCAACCTCAATTATTCTATAGGCTTCTTCTGATTTTCGACCATAAAAGAAATGACGGCTCTCATTACGCTCATGAAAGCTGAAGATGATATCGACGACTAGCCCTTTGAAAATTTTGAAGAAATGACGAGCACAATGAACCACATCAAGATCATCTAGTGCCCCAACTTTTCTTGCAATGTCAGTACCTTTGAAGATCGGTTTCTTATTGGGCTCTGGTATCATAAAGATTTTTGTAGGAATTTTGGCTTCAATCCTCGAAGCATATTCCTCCATCATCTTTACATAGTTGAGCCCAGGGTCAGGTTCTTGAAGCATGGAGTCTCGGAACCTGTTCAAGCTTGCAAGATAAAGAGCACAAGTTCGCTCAACATACTTGATAAATCCAGACACAAAAGTAAGTACTGTTGGAATAACTAGCTTGTTTTCGGGAAGTGATAAGAGGAAGATATAAACAGCGGCAATTGCCTGAAATACAAGCCCAAAATGTGCCTGATCCACAGCTCGTTATCCTCGAGAGCAAAAGCAGTTATGGTGTCTGGACCACCGAGGTGTAGCAAAAGAAAGGGAGCCCAGAATGCCAAAATATCATTTTTCCCGGCAGACAAGGAAGCCTGATTGTCGCGACGGCTGTCCGCAATGAGGCCAATGGCAAAATTGGCTGCCCAGTCAGCTAGCAAATAAGCTGACCAGATGAGCATGATCATCACTCTATTAGATGTAAACTTTCTGAACGGTGCGAAAAGAATTAAGATGGTTTGCAGAGAGAGACTGAACAAGATTATGCCTCGAATACTCCAGTTGTCCCATAGCCTCTTGACGCTTTCAGGGATTGGATTAACCATTTTCTCCCTTCCGTTTGGTCAAGGAAATTCAGTTTCGAATTGCCACCGACAAATTAGTGCGAGTTGAGGATCCGGATCCTCTCCCCGTGAATTGATGGACCGATGAACAGTTAAGTCAACCCTTGGAAATGTTTTTTAGTTAAAAATTAAGGAAAAATCCTACTTAGCCTAATTGGAGTTGAGGTGGGTTCTTTGGTGGACGCATATTATGGAAATTAACGACTTCTTATTTTAGTTTATTTAAACCGTGCAAGCTGTTTGATAAACTCAGCAAAGTGTTTGATGATTTGCCTCGGGGGGCTTATCTTGCACCGATCATCATCAGTCCTTCAAAATCAGCAATTGACAATTTACAGCAACCATTCTATCAATTCTAGGCCATCGGATTAATTAACAGCTAAGAAATTTCTGAGCTCTGCTTGAGGAGCAAGAAAGCAATTTGTCTATGTTAATATGTTAAATGAATGAAAAAAATAATGCGATGCATTCATAGTTCTTCGAGTTTGCTGTGCTGCTTCTAATTAGATGTTAACATTATTTTACTGTTATTAAATAAAATCATTTTATTTATTTTACTTCAATTAAGTAAAAAGTATTTAAATATTATTTAATCATTTATTATTTAGTAAAATATACAAGTTTTAATAAATTTAAATTAAAAATATTACACAATCAATAAATCTAAATTATATAAGTTTGATATAAGTAATCATTAATTAGTGTAAATTTATATATATTAAATCATTTTCAGTACTTTATTACTTTATCATATAAAATTACTTTAAGTAGTTTAATTTTATTGTTAATAATTTATTATTTACTAAACCAATAAATTATTGTTTTATTAAATTTTTAATTTTCATTAATAAATTTAAATAATAATATAAAGTATTCATGTATTAGTATATCTAAATTGTATGGTTTTTAATATAAATAATGATACGCAATACATGAAACTATTTTATAATATAATATTATATGATTTGTTTATAATAATTAATTCATAAAAATAAATTAGTTAATGATGGAGTGTGGTGGCGGAAGCAAAATTGATTGAGTATATAACCCTAGATATTGTTCTAATACTAAATCAAGCCAATATAATTAACTTGCGCTCTAATCGAAGTGTGATTATATATCATTGTAATTCAAATAACTCAATGAAATTTTTTTATAGCACTTTAAGTGAGATTAGAGAATACTCTAATCCAAACGATTCTATAAGAGAGATTTTGATAAATAATTCCAAAGAAAATTTTAAAAAAAGGGTTTCATTGAATAATTGAAGCTAAGAAAACAATGACAATATCTCCTTATTTATGTAAGTCTATTTTCCCAAGTTAACTTAAAAATGAAAACTTAATTACAATTATAGTAGAAATAAAAGACTAAAACATATATCATAATGGACTCTAATTAAAATAGAAAATATCAAAAGACCTAAAATAATAAAATCCTAAATCTTAAAATAATATCTTACATCAGTCTCTCCCTTTTAAAAGAAGACTCATTCTGGAGTTTATTTAGAGGATAGAACTTGAAGTTGAGCATCAATGCATCTTGGAGCTTAAACCGATAGCCTTGCTCATCAATCGTGCTTGAAACTCAAAATTCTCCGTGCTTCATCTTCTTCTTGATCTTGCTAGTCACTCTGTGAAAAGGTAAAGTCTTGTAGGAGAAAACAACATCCAAGCCTCTCAACTCTTTTGTCAAATCTCGCTCAATGTTGAAAGCCAATAAACTTTATCTTTGTAGCCAAATCTTTTCAAGAATAACCTTATTATTTTCGAGTGTCGATACAGATAATCATGCCAATCGTTATTGGAGTCTCTTTAACTTGATTTTGCTACACAAAATCGATCATACTATTAAGTTCAAATGTTCAAACCAAGAGTAAATTGTACCTCTTCTTTAAAATTCTCAGGTACACCAATAATCTCATCATCTTCTACTTTCATCAATGCAAAAGTGATAGTTCAACATCATCATCCTGAACAAAATAGTCTTCCATCAATTGTCTCATATCATATCATTCTTTAATTTCATCTTGCCCTTGTCGAATCTTTAATTCTTGTAGTTGTTCCTAGAAATCTAAAGCATTATCTATCAATTTAAATGATGGATGAGCTACAGTAACTTTTAATAAAACAATTTGAAGTAAATCATTCATCATGCAAATCAAGTCAAAAGTATCATTAGGATTACCATTAAAATCTAAAATATCCTCATACTTAAGGAGACAATACGAATCCTGATACTCTATCTTTATCATTTTTGCATTAAATTAAAAATACAAACAAAACTGTAAATAAGCTCACTTTCAAGGTTTGGTGTTGCCGGCGACTAATGGCCATGATTGGAACTGGAGGGAATCACATCTAGAAGAGAAGATAGTTGGAAGCAAGCTGATGTCGATGGTGACAATCAACTCACGGCAACAGCGGTGGATTGAAACACTAAAATTGAGCCGTGGGTTCTATTTGGTTGCAACAATTCCGGTGACTAATCGGACCTGGTGGTGGCTAGGATTTGATCAGTGAGACTTACTAATTTTGTTGGTGACTTGGTTCAACAATGGTGAAGCTGAAAACTACGGTGGGTTGAGTGATAGAGCCTGTAGGTTAGGGTGGCTATTGTAACAATTTATGGTGGTGGAAACCAGTTGTGATGTCCAGGGCTTTGATCGGCGGCTGATGGTGATCCTGGTGGTGGGTTGAATGATGGCAGTGACTAGGGCTTGATTTGGGATTTTTTTTTAATTTTTGGGGTTTTTTAGCAATGGATTTGATTTGGATGAATGTGTAGCTAAGAAAGCTGTGCAATTCATATATAACCACTTTGGTTCCACCTAAGTGAGTGGGATAATTGAAATAAAATTGATAGAGTAGATAACACTAAATATTATTTTATTATTGGATCAAGCTAACATAATTAGTTTACGTTCTATTTAAAATATTTTTATAATGATTTAAGTGAGATTAGATGACGTTATAATCTAAGCGACTATATGAAAGAGATTTGAATAGATAATCGCAAATAAATAAATGAAGCTATGAAAATAATAACAAGATCTTTCTATTTATAATAGGGTAAACTTACTGCCCCAAACTAACTTAAAAATAAAATCTAAATCACAATTATAATAGAAATAAAAAAATAAAACACATGCTATAATGAACTATAATTAAAATTGAAAATATCATAAGAACTAAAATTAAAAAAATTCTAAAATTTTAAAATAATGTCCTACTTCAGTTAATATTAAATTTCAATAATTAATTTAATGTTAATATGAATATAAAATAATAATAAAAATATTACTATATAATCGAGTCCATAATTCTTAAAGTTTTACTTTAGAGGAGACTATTTGTACTCTAAAATATACTTTGAACACTCTTTTACTCAATGCACTCATTTGAAAATTTTTGAAAATCAGTTTTACTATTCACACTCTTTTAAATTTCAAAATTATCCTTTATCAAATATATTTTTTGAAGTATATTGGCACTGCCATAAAAATATATTATTGACAGGAAAGCTTATATATCATTTCTCCGCAGTCCGAATTGCTTCAACAAAGTTATTCTTTGATTTTTTTTTTTTTTTAAGTTTTCCAAAACCAAAATCTTTTGTTACTCAAAGTTGGAAAAAGGTTTTGCATATTTTAGAAAAGCTCGTTGCTCATGTTTGTGAATAAGAAATTGCGTTTTCAATTTTTCCAATTGCATGCACAACACAGTTTCATTCTCTTTATTCTGAGTCACCTGATTTTTATTTTTATTTTTCAAAAAGAAAACTATTTTTTTATGCGCTTCTTTGCTCATTATACTTTCATGAGAATTTGAAATCATGTCAAAGTCATATGTCAGTACTTAACTTTGCATGTGATCTACATTATTTGTAAAAACTAAAAAGTACTTTTGCACTATGAATTAGATTTTATATCGAGGAAGAACTTTGTTTAGAGAAAGATAATTTTGAGTTAGATGGACATATGGTAGATTGAGGTGGTATTTGTTTTATTTTGTTTGAAATCTAAAATTATGAATTGAGCTAAATGTCTGAATCTAAATAATATATTTATTTTTTATCTGATTAATTACTAAAAATAAATATTAAGTTTTTTATCTTAAAAAAATATGAAAACTAATATTTTTATATTTGTGCTCTTACAAATTATAAATGTTAAAGAAGTAATTAATATCTTAGAGAACATAAATAAGATAGTTTATTATCATAATATAAATCATGTTCAATTGAACACAACACTTTAATATTATAAATTAGTGTATGTTAATCAATTTTATTGTACTTTATGATGTTTTCGTATGAAAAATATTCATAAAAAATTATGAAGATAAATAATGCTAATTTGAAGAAAATAAAAAGATAAAAATAATAACTATATTATCACAAGTTAGAGAGATGAGTAACAATGCTAATTATTGCATTTTATTTAGGTAATGATGGAAATTAATTAATTAGATAGAAATATTTTAGAGATTATCTTTTAATGATATTATTCAGAGTAACTAGAAATTAAATTAAATCTGATTCTTTAGTGACGGTTTGTAATAAAAACCGTCATTAAAACTTATATAGACATGGCATATAATGATGGTTTTATTAAATAATTGTCATTATAAGTATGCATTTATTGACGGTTTTCTAGATAATTGTCATTAAATGTGTCTCTTTCGTGATAGGTTTTAGTAAAAATCCTTATTAAAACTTACGAAAATATGATATATAATGACGGTTTTCTTAAAATTCCATCATTATTAGTATATATTTAATGACGGTTGTTGAAGCATCATAAAAAGTAAGCCTTTTTTTAATGTCGCAACCTAAGATAATGGTTTTAAAATCGTCATCTTGTCATTTAAAACTGTGATTATTGACTATTTTTGTAGTGGTGAGACTTCTTAGATAAAGTAAAAGCTAAAAATTTGGCTTAATAACTTATTGAATGAAAATTTTCATTAAGTTAAAAATAAATTAAATAACTTAATTAATTGAAATTAAGTCAATTAAGTCCAAAAAAAAAGCCCTTCAATGGTCTAAAATAGTACTATCTATTCCTTATATTTAATTATCCTTAATTGTAAATTTCATTAGGGATTATTTGTAATAAATTTTTAATTAAAATATGAGTGTTAAAAGTAGATTTTAGAGTGGAAATAGCCTCACCCTTTCACTTTGAGATAAAAAAAATGTTTACCAATTATATTGAGATAATAAAAATAAAAAGTAAAATTAATAATATAAAATATTTACTTTAATTACAATTATTATATGTATACAATAAAAAATATATTTATATACATGTTTATAAATGTGTAAATAAATTTTATTCAACATTATGTCTAATTCAGTCATCTACATTCTTATAACAGTTTAATAGTAAGATTTCTCAAATACATACGAATACTTTTGAAACTCACAACACTTTTAGAAAATAAATTTTATCAAATGTTTAATTAATTGTCTTCACAATTGATTATTTTTATAGCACTCGCTAACAACAACTGCTTTTAAAAGTTACAATATGGTCAAACCGACTAAATTAACACTAGAAAGTGTACATGTAATAAATGTTAAAATTACAATTTCTCACTTACGATATTAATAACACTAATAATTTTATCACATTCACAAATCCCTAACCCATTTTATGAATTATCATTTTGTAGGAAAATTCCTAAATTAGTGATGCTTAGATTGAAAAACGGACTTGAAATTTAGATTCCGGAGATTCAAAAACCTTTGGAAAATTGCTAGCTCTTTGATCTAACATTAATTAATTCTGAACTTCTGAGGTCATGCCATATGTCTGAGCTCACTAAACTTTATTGCATTAGGTTTAACACTTATCCAACCATCTTGACAAAAGATGCAATGGAGGGTTCCAATTTGACTTCATTTGTAGCCATTGATTATGTTGAATCCAACATTCAATAATGGTTGCAATTTTAGACTATTAGTAAAGTTCATCTAAAGGTTGTGGTTGCAAGCTCACAAAAAATATCATGTAAATGCCTATACTTAATCAACTAAGAGATATAGGTGCGTAGAATGTGTAGAGAATTTGTGTAGAATTTCAGAGGTGCGTGTTGTAGAGAAATTAGGCATAAATCTAGGGAGAGTTTTAGGGAAAAAATCTCTTCTCTTCTCCTTTGTTTTCAATTTTCTTTTATTTTACTTTATAAATTATTAAATAAAATAACTATTTTACTTGCTAATATGAGTGGTTAATTTTTAAGTTAAGGTGAAGGATGAAGCTTAGGGATCCCAATTGTGAAATTAATTACTCTTTCAAATGAGTTTAAGTTTATTATTATTTTTAATTAACTATTTGTAATTTGCACTTTCTACCGGTTTTTTCATTTCATATTTATTTGTACATCTAGATCTCCTTAAATTTATGTGGGTGTCTAGTCGGGTTGGCAAAAGTCCGCCCGAGTTCGAGGAAAACTCGAGTACGTTATTACTTTTTTTTCTAGGCTTTTTAAGCTCGACTTTTATATATATAAAATTTAAATTTTTATATTTATGAATATATTTTTATTTATTTTATAATTTTTAAATTTATTAAAATTAAAATAAAATATGAACTTTAAATATTTAAATATATTGAATCAATGTATAAAAAAATATAATTATTTAAAATAAAAATATTTTTTTATAAAATCTGAGTTTCGGGCTGGGTTTCAAGATACCTCGACCCTACTCAGATCACCCGGATCTAGGCTTGGATCCAAGCCGAGCGGGTTCTTTTTCCACCCTTAATGCCTAGATATAGTTTTGACACACGTAATATGGTAGTGGGAGCACTATAATACTGGTTGTGGTATATTATATACTTAGTCCACATAATTATACATTGTGTAGTTAGAATTTATAGATCTAAATCCTTGGATCTATGTGGGTATTCAGATCGAATGCTCAGTACAACATTATGGTAGTGGGAACACTTTATTAAACTATGGTACATTATGTAATTAATTCTCATATTTATTCATAGGGTGGTTTTTTTTTTTGAAACCACCAAAATGGTGGGGGTTAGCGTAACCCCCACCGTAATATAAATCATGCAAGAGAAAACACATACATAAGGAGGAGGACATAAACCAAAACCTCCTCAATAAGTGAAAACATACAAACGGTAATATAATAAAACTAGCGTCCGATATGCGAACCGCATGGGCATCCATATGAATAATCTTAGATAAACCTATGGGCGGATCACTGACCGATAAGAATCGATGGATGGAACAAGAAGTGCAAGCCCAATTGGCCAAAAAGTCACCGTAGACGTAGCCTCACGATACACATGCCGAATCACAACCGAATAAGAGGACACCAAAGATTGAACTCCACGCAAGGGCAAAGCATAATCCCATCGGACAGAACTGTCCGCGAGGATCTAGGAAACTACAGTAGCCGAGTCGACTCTACCTCCACAACAGAATAACCCATCCGGACCGCCACCCAAACCCTCACAAATGTACCATAAGCTCCGTGATAAAGGATTGGATGATGGCCAAGAAAAGAGCCAAACCCCGCCAAAAATATACCCTTATGATCCCAAGAACACCCCGCAGTGGACAACCCGTGATTACCCTGAACACCCATCATCAGTCATCTTGACCGCACTCAAGAGGCGGTCGCGCCCAAACGACAACTCGAATAGGTCGCAGCGAAGCAATCACCGTAGCCCATTCGTAAGCTAAGAATCCATCACGCCCGTGAATCGAGACTGGCTTGAAACCAAGAGCAGAGCCAGAAGTCGAATGTCCGACACCACTCAAAAATCACCGCATCCACCGAAAAGAGTGAGAATCAAACTCGAATCCATTTCGAGCCTTCCACACATGCCATAGAATGAAGCAAGGTAAAATAACCCGAATATGAGATCGAGAAGAAGCACATCTTCGCCAAAGGCGAAGCAGAGCATGTGGCAATAGAAAGTCGGTACGCCACATCCCTAAACAACGATAAAAATACTCCCACACTGCTAACCCGAGGGCACTCAAGAAATAAGTGTCGAGAAGTCTCAAGAATCGCCTACGTAAGCACCGCGAAACCATACGTAATCCGCGACCACTCAATGCGCCATCATGGCTAGAAAGCCTCGTGAACAACCGCCAAAGAAAGGACGTATAACCAAGACTGAATACGGCACCGCCAAATCATAGAATAGTACCTCATCTCGTGGCCTCGAGCACCTCTCTATCTCCCAAGCCGACCGTGAATGAAAAATACCATCGAGAGCGTAATCCCACCGAGTCTCGCCAGCACGCCAAGAAATATCTGAACCAAAACAATCGCTCAACTCATCGACGCGGTAAGACGACTGTAAGCTTACCCCTATCCCAAACAAAGACTACGCCAATAAGAAGACACCGGTACGACGTAAGCAAGCACTGTAATTATAAAAATATAAATGGAGTGATCCCACCAATACCATACCGTAAACTACAAGCACCAACACCCACCACCCAACTAATACGAGGCTCAAAGAACATCTCTGATAGAGCAAAGACGCCTCAGTAGGGGCGTAAGTCAGTAACGAAAACGAACCATTCCGGATGATCATTCTCGCAATATTTAGACTTCATATACGAAGCCCATAAAGAGTGCCGCTCCCGAATCTCCACCAAAGCTTAAGCTCAAAAGCTTCAAAGAAGATCACGAAATGACCTAAAACCCAAGCCACCCTCCTCCCGAGGAAAGCACACCTCCACCAATGGCACCAATGAATCCTCCGCCTAGTCCACAATACCCCATAAGAAACGTAAACATCCGCTCTAATCACTGGATAACCCCAATCCATGGTCGCGATAACATGAAATAAGTGCAAAGGCATGAGGATAAAACATGCCGAATAAGCACTAGCTTCCCCAAACGAGAGTAACTCGATTAGCCCAACCGTAAATCCTCTCTGACCCTCCGAATCGATCATCAAAAGAGCAATCTCGACTCTCCTAACAAACACAGACAACCAAGATAAGAAAAGGGAGTTGCTTCACTGAACCCCGTGAATCGTGGTCAATAATAAGCATCACGCGAAGCGTAAACCGAGCCCCCAACATAAAAGTTGCTCTTCGTCTCGCTAACTAGCTGCCTGTAAATAGCCTCATAATGATGCAGTAAAATCCATAAGTCGCATGAGACTAACCTTACTCCCATTCCAAAAATAACAATATCATCCGCAAAACTCAAACTGGGAGATAGGAAGATGACCGCATCGAGCAATATCTCAAGGAAGGATGCTAAGAATACAAGTGATCTAGGCCTCTAGATAAAAACTCACTGTAATAATGAACAAACAAGGAGATAGCGGATCACCCCGGCGAAGACCACCTCGAGATCGAAAAATCTACGGTCAATCCCATTAACCAACACGTAAAACCAAGGTCCATATATCGCCCTTCGAACTAAAGAAATCCATCGCCTCGAGAAACCCAAGCACCGCAACATCTCAAGGATAAAGGACCATGACATCCGATCATATGCCTTAGTCATATCCAACTTCAGCACTCATCGCTATTTCCTGCACGACGATTAAGATCGTGAACAAGCTCCCCGAACCGATAACACATTATCATGAATGCTCCTCGCTAGGTAACGAAACCACTCGAGACTGGAGAAATGATACGAGGTAGCATCGGTGTCACCGATAACAAGCAATTTAGTTAAAGCCTTATTGCTCACGCTACACAAACCGATCAATCGAAAATTAGCCCAAGAAACAAGAGAGTCATTCTAGGAAGAAGAACCAAGAGAGTACTCGAATCCCTCAGCATAGCAGTAACCCCGAAAATAATCGTAAATAAGCAGCCCAATAAGTCATCGAAATCACCTCCCAAAGATGCCCGGTAGAACCCATCGCAAAACCATCGTGACCCGGACACCGCCGTGGTCAATAGAAAACTACCCGTCAGAACTCCTATAAATCAGCTCCCTACATAGATCCATATCATCCTCAAGCAGTGACTGCAGAAGCGGATAAACTCAAAACCGATAACCGAAACCGACTCAGGACCTCCCCGCCAATAGACCTCGAAAATAATCAACCGCAGACTCACCAAGGCAAGAGGCTCATGAATCCATGTAGATGATGCATCCTCGATCCGATGGACATGAAAGAACCGCCGCTTCTTCCGAATCATGGCATGGAAGAAACGTGCATTAAGCATCCCTCCCTAACCCAACGAACACTCGATAACTGCCGTAAAAGATCTCCTCACAAAGTAACGCTTGTCGTAGTCGTGTCTCGAGCCTCGCAGAAACTCGCACTCGACAGCTAATCGAACCGATAAATCATACCGACTCTCCTTCCGAGCAACCTCCTTCTCACCTCCTTAACCCTATCAAACATATTACCAAAACCCACTTATTCCATCCTTTAAGCAAAGCTTCAATCTCACAAGCTCACGAAAAGCCCTCATCCCGTGAGCCAACAACCGGAGCACCCCAAGACCGCCTCACAACATCAATAAACCCACGATGCTTAAGCCAAGCATGTAAAAATCGAAACCCGAAGGACCTCCACCGACCAATCTAGCACATGATAATAGCAAGGGAGAATGATCCGAACCAAGGCGATCTCGGATGAGAAACTCAAAAGTGGAGAAGGACCTCACCATCGGGCATTGCACACAACCCTATCCAATCATCTCCAAGAGCGCTGCTAGTCCAGTGAAAAGACTCTCATGAAACCCACATCATCCAATCCATAATCCAATAATGCCGCATCGAATCATCAATGGCATCTCGAGGTCGCGCATGCCCCCAAATCTCGTAAAGAGACCGCACAACGTTAAAATCCCCACCCACCATCCAAGGACCATAATGACTATCAAGAAACGAAACAAGGCCATCCCACAAATCCTCTCTCCCAATCTTAAGCACAACCGGCATATACATATGAAACATAAACAAGATCGTGAAAAGAAGAGTGACTAACCCAAGAATGAACCACCCGCCCATATCCCGCAGTAACCTCCACCAAAAAGGCGCCGACTGTAACACCCATATTTTCCCGTAACTGGAAGAAAACCCATGATCCATCGTAATAGAGACACGAGTGCTCTCCAGCCTCAAAGACTAAGGAAAGGCTCCAAAACATAAACCAAGGCCAATTTATGCATCCAGATCACTTCGCAAACCATGGATCATGGGGCTTACTTATCCCCGAATGTTCCAAATAAGAGTATTAATCATTCGGGAGGGATCGATTCCTACCCCATCGCCGAGCCTTACGAGTCTTACGTACCGCCACCATAGAAAAATCCCGGGAGGAGCTAGCAACCCTCCGCCACCCAAACTACTAAACTCGCGATCCATAGGTAATGGGGTATGAACATCCTCCGAATCGACCAAGAATCTCCCGCCGTCCATGTCCCCGTAATCCTTAGAACGACAATCAATATCTGGATCGAGAAATACCAAGACATTCCTCCTCGCCAACCGAGACATTCTTCGAATTTCGTAACTCGGGTGTTCAAACTCACGTGCTCGCCAACAAGTGTCGACCCTACGAGGCCGCCTCCGTGCCCAACACATCACCCATCTCCGATCGAAAACCATCCTCATGACCCCTATTATCCGAGGGGACATCTTCACCTATAGTATGGCCCAAGGATGGCTCGGTCCCCACCGGCATCCGATCGGCCAATAACATTAGTAGCAACAGCCCTAGAACCCGATTATCCGAAATAACAATATACTAGGTATTGAATCATCCGTGGCTGCACATCCGCTGAAAATCGGCCTTTTACCCTTATCGTAAACAAGAGGGTTGCCCATTATCCTTCGACTGCTAAGGCTACGTAAGTCTTGGGTTTGAAACATAACAAGTCTCACGCAGATGACCCAAGTGCTTACAAGTGGAACAATAAGGTGGACCTTTTCAAATACAACATCCTCGCCAAAACCGTAGTCACCTCTCCAATCCAAATACGCTGTAATAAAAGCCATGAGACATCATATTCAACCGTAACCCTAGCAACCGATGGCCTATTAATCAAAGCCGCTAGTGATCGACACGCAGGGGGTACCAATAGCCCCAGCAATAGAGAATAAAGCGTACTTGGAATGAATAAAATGAACCGGTAAATAAGTGGAGACTTACCCAAACAGAACAATAAGGGACTCAACGAACAACGAAAGTCCGTGACTCCACTTGAAAATACGCATCCCCGACCATTCACATACCATGTCCAGCTGGACCCAAACCGCGAGTAGTCTTCCTCCATCGATAACTTGATCAACACATGCCTGCTATCAGCAACGAAACTGGGAATTCCCTCGAGACCCGTAGAAATAAAGAACTTACTGAATAATGTCCATGGATGGCCTACCAAACGATAATTTTCCAACCAAGGCAAGTTTAAACGGCTCACCATAATCCGAATTTCCTCCTAGAGAATATGACAACTACTCACTACGTGCAACGATACTCGGCTCGACCGAAACCAACGGACTGAAGAACCTCAGTAGCTGCATCAAGGAAGGATTTTATGGCTCTTGGGAGGCGTGGGTCGAGAATGGAGGCCGGGTTCACGCTTGTCGACATGATGCCTGGCTGCTTGAGGTGGAGGTAGATGCGTCCGTGTTCTGACACGGGAGCCAGCTAGTGTCCGAGATAAGTCCGCTTGGAATTGTGGTTTTATCACGCCCGCTCGAATCGTAGAATCGAGCTAGGAAGGGCATGTTGGCCTCTGGAAGGAGGTCGCTCAGCCGACAACAACAACTGGCTGGTGACCAAGAAGTGGTCGGGTACCACCACCGACGACCGGTGGATCATTTCAGCAATAAGACAAGCGAGCCACCTTGCCGCTTGCCGAGTTCAACCGAGGAGGAGATCGGTGATGGTAGAGGCATGGAGCAAGCAGATCCGGCAGATGGTAGCAATTTCACCGAGGATGGTCAACGAAGAAGGAGACAACAGTAATAGCAACCGGATCAAAAGCAAAACGGCTCAAGATGACAAGAACTGGTGGATGCTTGAAAACTTTGAAAAGAGCTCCGGAGGTACGGACCAATCGAACAAGCTCAAGTTTTCCCGTGAGTGGTACGACGGTGAGTGGACAAGCAACCGATCGTGGCGCTCGGGTGCTCGCCGCTCGTGGATCGTGTCTCGCCGCTCGTGGATCGTCGCTACCGGATCGTAATGTCGAGCCGAATCAGAATCTTGTTATCGCTTGGTTGCCGAGTTCAAGTTTCCTATTTCGAAGGCTTGTGGTCGACGACTTACGAACGAAACCGGTGGTGGCGATAGCAGCTCAAATCACTGGATTTAACGAGGCTCGCTGCCGCCGCGACTTGCCGGATCTCGCTGCTCGCCGCAACGACGTGCAGACTGGTTTCAATGTACAGAGAAAAGAGTGCTCGAGCAAAAATATTCTTTTTATTTCTCTCGCACTGCAGGATTTCTATTTACCTGGATGAGATTAGAGTGAGATTATTACCCATAATCAATATGAGATAATTACGGAGACAACATAATAATTGTGTATTCTAGAAAAGATAGAGATGACCTATTCCAAAACTATCTAAAGTGGTTTGCCCATTTATTTGCAACACTATTTATTTTATTAATCTTATTTCTTTTATTTTTTTACACTTATTTCTTTCTTTTATTTTTGTATCTCAAAACAAACGATCATAACAAAAATTCAGATAATCATAGCCACTCCTTTACTCGCCGGGCCATGGCTATGATCGTATGATTATTAGAGTTGCTCAAGGTGGAGTCGCTGGGATTATGTGCTCTTTAAAGCATATTGATTTTCTGATTAATAAAATATTTCAAATATTTATTCAGTATATTTTGAATTGCATTAATATTTTGAGCAAAGTCCATTTAATCATATTATATGTATTTATGCGATCACCATGTGGATTCGCAGTAAGACATAAATACAAGTTATCTTATGATTAAATAAGTTAAGTTCATAGCTGATAAATAAAGTTGAGCACTTTATTTAGGTATAGACCGTAATAAATTCATTGAGTGATTTGTCTTAATCATATATGAATTTATTGATGTAGTTTGTCTACATTGAATCGGATCACATATGAGATTTAATTAACCTAGTAATAACTCGCCGACTTATTAAATCTCATAGGCATTGATTTACTCGTAATCTTAATCTTGAAGTTAGTTATGATTTCATGATTGTAGTTGTTATTTCATTTGAGTTACCAATGGGCATGACATACATATGTAGTCTAGATTACCCTAAGATCTCGGTGGGAGCAATTACAAGTATTGAAATTGTAGATTAACAATATAGAATTTGTACGACATATCTCTCGATGGGTTTTCAAGATTTGATCATAGAAATTCTCTGCCAGTAGTGTCTCAACATAAATAAGTATGTTGAAAATGATCATTAGAGAAAACCAAGAAGTATCAAGGAAAAGATGTAATTAAATTGATTGGACAATTGAGATATCAATTTAAATTAACGATGTAGTACAAAGGATCGTGCAAGAAAGAAATCAATGTGGCTTGCGTAATTATATTCGAGCATACAATTATGGAGGTCGGCCCAATCTTATAGTGGAGTAGAATTGGAATTAAATAATTATATTTGTTTAATTACAAATTTAATTATTAGTAGCCACTATTAGTATGTTCCCAAATGATCCCCAAGTTAGCTTCATTTAATCGACAACACCATCACTCGACCTAAAAGCAAGAAAACCTAGTATATTAGATGAAAATTATAATTATAATATTTGTTAAGGCCTAGTATGTTATATTAAAGTGTAAATGGGGCTTAGTAATGTTTTACAAGGCTAGTCTCCTAATTATTATACATTCCTTCCACTTTTAGGTAAGTGGAGAGATAGTTAAAGAGAATTCTATTTTAAATAGAAATCCTAATCCTAACATACTAGGATTTTTCATAAGATATTATAAAAGCGGCTTTATACTCTTAAATCGAGAGGAGGAGGAGAACCTCAGTGATTCTAAGAAAATAAAGAAGGCATCTAAGAGGAGTCAGCTTGCAATTGGGAGTGGTGAAACAGACGCCCACACGTCCAAGTGTTGATCAAACTTGAGTCATAGCTTGAAGATCGCTTGGAGGCGGATCTACAACTCTCAATTGTTCATCTTCTCAAAACATCAAGGTATGAATTTCTAGATTACTTAATTCTTATATGTCAGTATGAGATCGGTCCTAAAAGGTTTTAATTGAAAAATTGAAAAAACCTAGTTTATTTTCCCTTCAGGAGCAACTCTAAACACTAATTAAAAAAAAAAAAAAAGTAACTACAATTTTCATCAAATGACACCAAATTTTTATAATCAAAGTATAATGACCTACTTTAAAAATGGAAGAAAAAAATACTAATTCTGTCTTTAAATTTATGGATTTTATTTCCTAGTTTTTTCATATTATTATTATTAATATTATTATTTTTTCCTATAAAAAAAAATAATGCTCTGGATAAAATCAGATTTTGGACCATGTTTTTCGACAGAGTGAGGATGCAGGGGATGAAGGGCAGTTGAGTAGATCATCTGCAGAATCATTGATGCTTTGAGACGAAGTATGTTTGAGAGGACAATGGTTCCTGGAGACGAAACACGTCTCAAGAATCCAATAATAGGAGCTTCTGAAATGTCTATCCATGGAGAAAGTTTATGGTACATATCAACTGTATATAGTATGTACACATGTATAATGGAATTTAATATAATATCATATATTTGTTGGATGTGTACTTTCGAAGTTTTTTAGAATCCCTCTCATCCAAGGTACTGGAAGTCTATCATTGAAAATATAAATAAACGAACAACAATGAGAAAACAACAGAAACAATAAAAAGACAAGTACTCTGATAATTGATAAACATGCCGGCATGCCGCCAAAGCATGATAAAATTCTCCAATTGTGAAAAATTACAGAAAATCAATTAAATGGGGAATTACTGCAAAATGACTACAATTTTCAGATGTCGTCAAGCACTCCGGCAGGCTTCATTCAAGCGCTTGTCTTCATTTGGATTGTTCAATACCGTGGCTAATTATGTTGTCTTTTAATTTCTTCTTCGGCCACAAAGCAGATCATTCTCCTTTTGAATCCCGTCAAAGGGCTGCTCCTGATCGAACTTTCATTATTATCTTTTGAAAATAATTCACGAGCTATTCTCTTCAACTGATCCAAGGCAAAATCAATTTTAAACCCTGCTCTCTGGACAAGTTTCAAGAGAAACCACCACATGATAATTGAGGCAACATCGAGGTTCCTCACCTTAGAAGAATTCATGATTTCCATAATCGCACAGAGTGTGATAAGGGCAATCGTCTTTAGTTTCGGAGTCAACGGGCAACTGGCACCGATATCTCCATGCTTGTCGAGCAACTTGTTCAGAACCGGGGCTAAATTCGGATTGATTTTATAATCTCCCACATTCACAAGCTCAAGCTCTGCATCTTTATCTATATATCCTAGTTGCAGTAACCCTTCCACATGTTCCTTTGCCACACATTTTAACAAGCCTTTAGCATAAGACGGCAACTTTTTTGAAATTCTGTCATGATCAATCTCTTTCAGTTCTTTAAAGATATCCTCGTGAGTGCCCTCCAGTGTCTTTTCAGGCTCTTGAAAGATACCCTCTCGAGTGGACTCCATTTCTTTCTTTTCCTCTGTAGTTAAGCTTTCAAATATATATTTGTAGCTGTAGGTTAAGCCTGACTTTCCTACAAATCTCCACTTGACATCTTTGCTCTTTCCTTCAAGAAACTGCATTCCCTATAAAGCAATACAAAATTATTAATTCAATATTTATGAGATCAACACGTAACATGCAGCTCATAGTTGTGAAAAAACAATTTAAGAATAATACAATTCTAAAATTCCCAAATATGAGATGTACCTCAGAAAACACGCATTCAAGATCAACCACAAAGTTGCAATTTTCGCAGTGATACACACATTCTCGACCGTCTCGTATGGTCTCGCAAAAATCACAGTAATACTTGTAATCAAAGCAATGACTAGAAAGTTCAACACACTTGTCCTTGATTGTGAGAGAGTGTAAGTGGCTATGATGGTCAATGGTTTGTGGCATTTGAATACACAAAAGATGCCAATTCAATTTGCATTTCACACAACGCATATAAGAGAGATCTAGTGGGGTCAACTCATCTGAGGGAGATTATAAAAGTGCAGTAACCACATTCTGACTGCCATATAACTTCTTGAAGAAAGTAAGAGAATGTTTATCATGAATCGATTCGAGTTTTATTGAAGGGAGGAGTGAAGAACAGTCAAGGTCTAGAATGAAGTCACAATATTTGCAGAGATAACAGAAGCTATAGACATACTTACGACAAGCACTGCATTCTCCCACACTGTCTGCGAGAAACAGTGGATGTTGATGGAAGGGATGCTGCCTTTCTCTCGGTAGCTCAGCACAAGATTTATGAAGATAATATTCACACTGATCACAACCATATGCTGGTGCGTTTGCCTGGATATCATTGCCGCATCCATCACAAAAATATCTTTTTGTTTTCATAGAGAAACAACAAATGTTCATGGCTGAAATGATTCGTCGTCTTCTGTCTTTCATCAACTTGTACCTCAGTGATTACGCAACCCACATGTGCGTAGTACTGACAATCAGCACAACAATAAATGGGATGCTCGGATTTATTTCTTTATTGCAGACAGTGCAATAAGATTGATCCGAGCTATCTTCGGCAAGTGTTTGAGTCTTTAGAGTCAGAAGATGCCCGTGTTGTA
Organism: Murraya koenigii; assembly: GCA_025617385.1. Classification (NCBI taxonomy): domain Eukaryota; kingdom Viridiplantae; phylum Streptophyta; class Magnoliopsida; order Sapindales; family Rutaceae; genus Murraya; species Murraya koenigii. The sequence goes on along the minus strand of CM046813.1, from coordinate 4,439,970 downwards.
TCGTCATAGCAGTTGATGGTAATGGGTGAGGACCACACTGAATGTGAAAATTGAGTTTGCACTCGACACAACGCATAAAGAAAGCACCATCAGTTGTAAGGCGACATGTTTCACATTCCCCGTCGAAGTAGAACATATTCTCAATAAGAGTGAGAAGATGCTCGTGACCACTGTACTTAATGTTGGCCTTCAAAGATATACAGTCAGGATGTAAGTCGAAGTCACACATCTCACACCGGTATCTAAAACCTTGAATCTCGAAGCGACAGGCATCACAACGATACATGGACTTCTCAGCGGCCAAGAGTGTCAAAGGATGGTGTTGATGGAAAGGATGTCGAGCTTCTTTCGGCAACTTACCACATGAATAATGGACATAAAACTGACATCCAACACAACCATAACATCGACCGCCGATGTGTTTGTTGCATAACTCGCAATCCACGTCAGCTCCCTCCAAAGTATGCAAATGATGCTCGTGGCTAAAATGTCCGATTCTTTCTTGACCTTCATGGGATTCGCACTCGTGATCAGTGTATACCATGAGATTCACTGCAGGATGCTCTGAAGCACAAACAATGTCCAGATCGAACTTATCACAAGTATCACAGTGATATACGAAGCCATCGAAATGCCTACCACAAGCATGGCATGTACTTTGTTCTGAAGATAATTCAGATCTTTCGAGAGTCAAATAATGTTCATGCGATTGATGATGAATCTGTCTCGGCAGCTCAACACAGGATTTGTGAAGATAAAACTTGCAAGGATCACAACCATATGTGGGGCCTTGGATAGCCTTCCGGCATCCATAACAAAAAATATCATCCCCATCCCCGTGGATCTCGTGGAGAATTAAGATATGCTTGTGACTGAAATGTCTCAGTTTCCCTTTGTCATCATATTGCATCTCAGTGATTGCACAACGCACGTGAGCGAAGTACTCACAATCAACACAAGAGTAGAAGGGATCCTCCGAATTTCTTTCTTTCCCACAAACATTACAGATATGAAGTTCGGAAGCAAGTGCCTCGTTATTGTGAATGAGAGGATGTTTGTGGTTTTATGCGAAACGCACGGTGGTATTGTGTGAGAACCACACTGCAAATGGAAATTGAGGTCACACCGCACACAACGCGCGTAGGAAACACCTTGAATGCCAAAACCGCAAGCTTCACATCTGCTTTTGTTGGACAAATTCTCTATGAGAATAAGAAGATGCTGATGGCCTTTGTATTCCATGTTTGGCTTCAGAGATGAACATTCTAGATGCAAGTAAAAGTCACACTTGTCACATCGGTAACTCAAACCTTGAATATTGAAGTGACAAGCATCACAACCATATCTGTTAGGCTCCCCATCAGCCAAGAGTGTTAAAGAATGGCGCGGATGAAACGGATGGCGGATTTCTTGCGGAAATTCATCTCGACACGAATTATGGATGTAAAATTCACACGGAGCACAACCATAGGCTGGGCCATTGATGCTTTTTGAGCACAACTTGCAATTCATATCAATATCATGCAACTTCATCGAGGTCAAGGGATGGTGATGACTGCAATGCTCGACATGCTGCCGATCTTGATGGTATTTGATGAGCATTGAAGCACATCCAACACCAATCTGGAAATCACAATCCCAACAGCAGTACCTAAACATGCCGTGCCTTTGCTGACAAAAATCGCAATCCAGTTCATTTGATTCATCACTAGATTCTCTTTCAAAGTGGAGTACGCAATGTGGACGATAGTGAGTGATACAAATCTCTTCCTGTAAATCAACACATGATTGATGGAAGAGAGGAGATTGGGCCCGGCAAATCTCACAAATGTAGAAACTACCCGTGGTTACTTCTTTGTTGCAAGCAGAGCAGGTGTAGGGGTTAAACCCACAGTTGGTGCAACTGTAGGATTCACCAAAAGAAGGTTTCCACAGCCATGGCAAAGAAGTTGGCCATTATTAGTATTCTCACAAAGCTTTAAAGGATGCTCGTGGACCAAGTTTTTATCTCCATCTCTCTCTCTCTCTCTCTCTGTGTTTCCTTCCCACACTCTCTTTTACAAGTTTGGAATAATTTCTCACTTTCTGTTTCCTTCCTCTGATTTACAAACGCATCTCTTTCCCTCTCTTTCTCCCTATTAATTACAAGTTCGCCAATGTTTGCTAGTTTGACTTTGCTTATATTCATATGCACAAATCATTTTCTTAATATATACATGAATTAAGTTTAATGAATTAAATAAAAATCGAATTCACGCCGTATTTGTCAGCGTTTAATTTTGATGACCTTTTTTGGTTAAAAATATTTTGCTAAATATAAAAATTTTACTTGGACATAAAAATAGGATGACAGAAATGATAGAATTCTTAAATTCTTAAATACCCTCTGTTAGAGTGCAAAGTTGATTTAGTCTTATTTGTATTTTGGTTTTTAATGCTATTTGGGGAAAAAGAAGGTGAGATGGTACTCTTACTTATTTCATATAATAAAAGAAGAAATGACGCATTTTATTATTTTAGCCTTCTCATTCTGTCAATTCCGTAACCATTTCTTTGTCTCGAAATTGCATTATCCAACTATATATTATAATTATGCAGGTGGTTGCAAATCCCATAATTAAAAATGGTGAGAGTATGTACACACAAAAAGCACTCTAAACATTCAATGTTTTAATTTATTATTATTTTTTTATTATTACAGTATGTTAAGAGTAATATACTGTTAAGGACAATCCACTATTGTAACGCATGCAAAATTCATAAGCGGCTTAATTATATAAATGCAGCTAGTTTAGGGATGACACGAAAATTCAGATTTGGCCCGGATCTCTTAAGATCCGGATTCAAAAAAATCCGGATCCGCATATTAAAAAATATATATAAGTTAAAAAGTCTAAAATTATGAATTTATGATATAATTGTATGTTACACATATTGAATTGTTAATTGTTGAATTATTAATTATTGAATTATGAATTTATGATTGGACTTTATTTGATATTATTAGGTAAATTGTGAATTTATATTATTTTTTATATTTAATTTATGTTGTGATATCTTTAATTATGGATTATGACGTAAGATGTTATTATATATTATGCAAGTCGAACTGTTAATTATTGGTTTATGAATTTATGATCAGATTTTAATTGATATTATTGGATAAATTACTCAATTTATGTTATTTTTTATATTTGATTTATGTTGTGAGATTTTGAATTGTGAATTTATGATGTTATTGTATATTCGTTATGTTAAATTGTTAATTATAAATTTATGATTTTATTTTATTTAATACCATTATATAAATTTTTAAATTTTTACATTATATTTTAAATTATTAAATTTAATATTTACTGGATTCGGATATCCTGGATATCCATTCACAATCTGTGCATATATTACTCATGAACTCGGATCCACAAACATTTTTTGGATCCAAAATGAAATTATTTACGCACTCAAATTTGGATTCGGATCTAAATTTTGCTATCTCTAACAAGCTGTTAATCTTAAAAGGTGTGACAGTTTTCTCGAAGATATAGACTTACGCTCAGGTTATCATCAATTGAAGATTAGTGACGTTGATGTACCCGCAATAAATATTTTCTTCCACGTTCCGGACTTGTTATGAGCATTATAAGTTTCTAATGATGCCATTGGATTAACTAATGCCCCAACAATTTTCATGGATTTCAACAACCGAATATTTCAGTTTTATTTGGATCGGTTTGCTATATATTTGGTCAATAGCTGATCGAAGATTCCTTAATTAAATAAGAAAGGAGGAAGAAGTTAAATCTGCCAATGACTTTGTTGATATTATATTGCATTATTTGATTACTCGTCTACGATCGGCGGTGGAAACATTATATTTATGTCCCGTTGTTATTTGAATGAGTAATCAAACAATGCATCAGAATACCAACAAAAGTCATTGGCCCAATATATTTTTATATTTTATTTTTATATGCGAAAACCGACAACAATTAAAATTATAATATAATTGAACTCCATTTGAAGAATATTTTAACCAAAAAGAAAAAAATTATCAACTTAATATGGTTGGTGCATGTGACATTGTGACTTGTCTCATGAAATGAGAAAAGTCAAAGTATACATGTGTGATGGGTTAGGTCGGGGTCAGTTAAACAGAAAGAGAGAAAGTGAGTGAAAGAAAAAGTTAATTATTTTGCCAGTAATAGAGTTTGAAAAGGAAAAAATAGATTAATTTTATATTTAAGAGATTAAGTTGGTATGAAAAGAACAACAAATAATGAAGATGCTCGTAATATGTCAACAAAGTTGTAAATAAAGCAAAAAATTTTCTTCTTTTATCAAATAAGAAATAAAATGAGAAGTCAAAGTATACATAGGTGATGGGTTAGGTCGGGGTCAGTTAAAGAGAGAAAGAGAAAATGAGTGAAAGAAAAAGTTAATTAATTTGCCTGTAATAGAGTTTAAAAAAGGAAAAATAGATTAATTTTTATATTTATGAGATCAAGTTAGTGTGAAAAGAACAACAAATAATGAAAATGCTCGTAATATGTCAACAAAGTTGTAAATAAAGCAAAAACTTTTCTTCTTTTATCAAATAAGAAATAAAATGAGATTATCATTGACTAAGTATATCAATGATAAGTAAAACTAATGTTTCTTTTTTCTCTTATATTTCTCTGTTCTTTTCCTCTATGGAGATATCCTCTATTTTACTTAAAAAATTGATTGAATTATCTAAAATTTATAGTGTAAAATACAACGAGGTGCAGTTAAATCTATTTCATAAGCATGCAGATTAATAATAGCAACAATTCCTCACTTTCTCTTTTTCTGTTTAACTCACCCCTGCATAACCTATCATCCATGTCTAATACTTTGACTTTTCTCATTTCACGAGACAAATCAAATGCACTAGGCAATAGTAAGTTGTTATTTTTTTTCTTTTTGGTTAAAATATTCTCCAAATGGACATTAATTATATTATAATTTTAATTGTTGTCAGTTTTCGCATAATTAAAAATAAAAAATAGAAAAGTACTGCTTTACTTATTCAAATAACAACTGGATATAAATATAAGTTTCCCTGCAAATCGTAGACCAAGCAATCAAATAACGCAATAGAATACCAAAAAGTAATTGGCAGAGTAAACTTCTTCCTCCTTTCTTATTAAGTTAAGGAATCATCTATCAACTATTGAACAAATATATATACCAGGTCCCATTTGCAAAGGATTTAACTCAAGTAATCCTCATCTTGTCAAAACACCCAAAAAAAAAAAAAGAAATTAAACAAGAAACATAATAATGCGTGACCCGCAATATTTCATTGAGTTTTATATGTATTAGATGCAGATTGTAAGTATGTCATGTGTACATATAGGGCTCGAGACAAAGAACTACGGCATCTTGAAGCTGAATCGTACTCCACTTTTATTAATGTATAAACAATCCATCCTTCTCAGTTCTCACAAGGAAATTTGGATCACCTAATTATTAGAGATAGTCAATGGGCTGGTCGGCGCGTGGCATGGCATAAATGTAGCAAGTGTTTATACAATAAGGCATGACATAAGCACATTTTGGTAGGGTACGAGGAAAGGCACGATAGGACACACACGCGGCCTGGGTTGGGCTGAGAATTTTAGATACTTGGGCCTTAAAAGCATCATATGTGATTAGAAATGAGTTAAAAATGATATGTAAAAAGCCTTCAATATATATATTTCAATGGTGGATTATCATGTAGCCCATGAGTCATCAATAGCATGTGACCTAAAGTATATTAAAGTAAAAATTTTTAATAAAAGTAAACTTAAACTTTTATTATTTTATAAATAACTTGAAATTGAATCTTTTAATGTATTTTATTAGCATAATGTCACGGGATGGGAGTTTTGCGCAAGAAACCCGCGTGCAGACTTAGACAACCTTAGTCGGGATGTTGCTAAGTAAGCTTTTACGCTTCTCAATAGCTAAGCCAAGAGGTTCCCAAATGCTAAAGAGAAGGAAGAGCTAGCGAGCAATGTAACCAAATGCAGAATTGTATTGATTGTAAGAAAGCTTACAAGAGAGCTTACAAGAGATGCTTGATGCTTTGATGCTTGATTGTGTGGATTGATTGATTCAAATGCCTAGAGCTCACCCATATTTATAGGGAAGCTTGGCTAACTCTAGAGCATTGTAAGGCCTAGAGAATTCTATGTACATGTGCAACAATCTAGAGAATTCTAGTGTTAAGTACAAGAGTGTGCTAGTTGTTGAATTTTATGAAGCTTCTAGAATCGGGCCAAGCTAAGACATCTTGGCTCATTCTTTAGGCCATTTTTGGGCTGGAGTTATGCGTCCAGTAATAATAAGCTTTTTAAATTCATTTAATTCTTAGTTAAAAAAAATACTCTAATTGTTTTATATTTATAATTTATTAAATGAATTCATGATATCATGATTTTAATAAATAAAATTATAAATATCATGATTTTATACACGTATGCATTAATGTTATATGTGTGATGATCTATAACCTTATGTAAGTCCAAGCTAACAATTAAGTTAACCCTTAAGAAAAATTTAGTAAAATTGTTGTTGTTGTTGTTCTTCTTGTTGTTAAGAATTGAAAAAAAATTCTAATTTATAATTTAGCAATTTATATATATTCTCTTACAATTATTAGTTTATTATTATTGAATATAAACTAGAGTTTTAAGCTTTTGATTTTATTGAATTTAATTAAAGGCACATGGATAAAAAAAAGTACATAGTCTTGAAAAGGAATGCCAACAACTTGGCATGCCTTCTTAAAAAAAAGATTGTCGAGCTTTTCTTTAAGCACGACCTAAGTGCATGAGCACGAGTGGGCATCATCATCATTGTCGTCGCCACTGCCATCATTATTGTCATCATTGTTGCCATCATCATCATCATCATCATGGTCATTATCATCATTGTTATCATCGTCGTAATCATCATCATCGCCGCCATCGCCATCGCCATCGCCATCGCCATGGTTATCATCATCGCCATCGTTATCATCATCATCAACAACATCATTATTGTCATCGCCATCATCGTCACCATCATTGTCATCATCATCACTACCACCACCACCACCACTATCACCATCACCATCACCACCACCACCACTATCGCCATCACTACCACCACCACCACCACCATCACCACCATCATCACTATTTTGTTTCTCTCTATCCTTAACTTATAAGGAATTGGTGTTTATACAGAGGCGGACATGTGAGAAGGCTACATCGTAATATAGCTCTGTCTCACCAAAAAAATATTTGTAATTTAATTCTCTACCTCGCCACACATGTAGATGGTTAATGCAAACTCAATATCTAATTTTGAAGACAAAGTTTTTATAAGTAGGAAAGATTGTAATACCTTAAGTTATACATTGTATGCAAGATATATCATTTAATTATTGTGCTTTTGGCTTTAAAAATATTAAAAAGCCCAAACTATTATATATATAAGCCAAGTCCATTAATTAAAAAGACTTAATTTTCCTTGCAAGCAAGAAGCAGATAACTCTGAACAAAACCAAAGTTGATTTTAATCATGGATTAAATTTACCACTCACTACATGATCCACCAACATCAAGTAAAATAATTATCAATAGTTGAAGCTATTTCCCTTGCCGTGTAGTCTGATTATGAGCATCTACAGGTGCCTTTTGATTTGATTTTGGTTGGATGAACTTATGGAAATGACATGTTGTAGATTAAATACCTGGCTTGATAAACACACACCCCCAAAAGAAAAATGTATGATCAGAAAAGCCATTAACCTGAATTGTAAAATAAATAACATTAACATACTATTCCCTTACTATTACAGATATCTACCAAACCCTGACAGAACTGGAATGGCACTTCCCCATCCAAACGCATCGAGAAGTGTACACTAGTCCAAACTGCCACTCCCACCATTGAAAATTTTCTATAAAACTAAAATTACACAAAATAATTCATTGTGAATAAATAAAAGCTCCTTGTTCACAAGGCACGGTGGATTGAGATGAACACGAATCACATAGAATCCAAATACTTGAGTGAATATCTTTAACTTAAATGTCTTTGAATTCATTGTTGACCTATAATTGACTCATACTCTAGCTATATAGCGTAATAATTTGGCTTTTGGTTCCCTTGGATTTTGTCAAACATTAGAGGGATGGGTGATGTAGGGTATTGTGTATCATGAGTAGGGTATTTTTTGGATGGCATAACTTTAGGTACGGGTGTCTATTTTTACGTATAATATACCATAAATTTCATTTCTTTCATAATCATTTTTAGATTTTACAATTTTTTTCCTATTTTTCCCGATTCTTCTAGGATTTTTATCTTTTTTCTACAACTCGATTTAGTTTCTATTTTCTTTATCTTTCTTATTTCGAATAAGAGAATTTTATTATAGAATTATATTTCAGATTTTCCTATTTTGATAAATTCATGATATTTAGGTTTGTTATAAAAGGGACTTAAAAACCTAGTTTTATTCATTCAATTTTCTTTTCAATAAAATTGATATTATTCAAAAACCTTTGTTTCCGCCTTAATAAACTTTAAGTTTCTGTTTCATCAATTGGTATTAGGACAAGTTTGCTTGTCATAATTGTATTATTACACGAATAAAGGGGTAATCGCTTTTATGGCACCGATCATGGAATGCAGCAAGGATCGTGGAGACCGATAAATGAGTAGTTGCGTAAGTAGTCTTGTAAAATATAGACAATATTATTAACTTGAAAATGGCAGCGATGGAGCAAGTAATTGAAGGTCTCATGCTTTCCATGAATAATATAGAAAGAAGATTGTGGGAAAGAGAAAATCACAAGGAAGTTATTGAGAAAATTAAATCTTAAGAACAACCTCGTAATAATCACCATAAAGAGATACTGTAGGTTGTTAATCATGCAAGAGTAGTGCCTCATGGCATCAATCGCGAAGTAGCTCTTTAGAATTTAGAACTTATGAGGTGAGTGTAGACGTGCGGGAAGAGCTAGAAAACGATTCGTAGGAAGAAGGCACAGGGGATTATGATTAATATCGATATTACAGATTTTCATGGTGGGATGTATGTTAAAGAATTTTTAGACTAGATAATGGATATAAAAAATTTCTTATAGTATATGGATATTCCCTAAGATAAGAGGGTTAAGCTTGTGGTGTTCAAATTGAAGAATGCAGCTTCTGCATGGTGGAAAAATTTATAGAATCAAAGAATAATTTTCAGGGAGCCATTAATCAAATCATGACCTAGAATGTAGACGTTGATGAAAGAATATTTCTTGCCAGCAGATTACCAGCGGCAATAGTGAGAATGTAGTGTCCAAGACACTGGTTGATGTTATGGTCAGGAAAATATCTAATACCTTACAGAATAGGGTAGATAAAGAAGGAGATAGAAATGCAAGTGACGGAGAAGTGTCGAGTTGCTTTCTCTATTAGGAAGGTGTATAAGAGTGATGTGTTGTGTGATGTAATGGATATGGATACATGCCGTTTATTATTAAGCAGACCCTAGTAGTTTGATGTAGATGCAATCCATCAGGAAAGAGAGAATGTGTATGAGTTTTGATTGACTAGCGAGAAGGTTTGTTTGGTACTTTTAACGAACAAGAAGAAAAATTATAAGGTCGAAGGAAAAAATTTTCTGACTATTGTCAAGAACCATCTAGAGGAAGATTGTGATAGGTCTAAAAAACTACAGAAAGAGGATAAACTTAAAGAAGAAGTACAACCATTATTGGCTGAGTTTACTGACATTACACTATAGGAAACGCCAGATGGACTGCCACCTTTACGAGATATTCAGCATCATATAGACCTAGTCTTAGTGGAAGTTTACCTAATTTTCCCTATTATTATTTGTGCCCATGTACTGTATTAGTATTGTTAGTGCTTAAAAGGGATGTGAGTTGGCATATGTTTGTGGATAGTAAACGAATCAACCAGATTACCACGGAATATCGATTTTCCATTCTTACCCTTAGAGGTTTATTGGACTAGTTGGATGGTGCTTGGATTTTTTCAAAGATGGATTTGCGCAGTGGGTATCATTGAATTGGATTAGGCCTAGTGATGAGTGGAAGACAACGTTCAAGATAAAGAAAGGGCTATATAAGTGGTTTATAATACCATTGGAATTGTCCAATGCACCAAGTACTTTCATGCATTTAATGAATTAGGTTTTTAAATCATTTTCTTAAAAATTTATTGTGGTATATTTTGATGATATTTTGATGTATTCTATTGATGTGGTACGTATTTGAAGTATTTGAGGATGGATTTAGAAATGTTAAGAAGAAACAAGCTTACATTAATCTAAAGAAGTTATTCCCCACTTTACTAAAGGAGAAGAAGAGGCCGCGTTTACTTTACTAAAGGAGAAGTCATCCACCGCTTCAGATTGACCTTACTCGGATTTCAACAAGTTATTTGAAGTTGAGTGGGCTGCTTCTAGAAAAGGAGTTTGGACTGTTCTTTTTAGGAAGGACGACCTATTGAGTACGTGAGTGAGAAGTTAAATGAAGCATGATAAAAGTGGTATGCTTATAATCAAGAGTTAAAGCATTGAAAACTTGGGAGCATTACTTAATTCAGAAAAAATTTATGCTCTACGAGTGATCATCAAGTACTAAAGTATTTTAACAGCCAGTAAAAACTGAGCAAGATGCATGCGAGATGTGTGAATTATATGTAGAAGTTCACTTTTATCTTGCAAGATAAATTTAAGCAGGAAAATAAAGTGCCAGATGCGTTAAGTAGGTCAACATCTTTACTAGTAACTTTAGTCAATGAAGTTACTGGTTTCGAGTGCTTAAAGGAGTTGTATGCGAAAGATGATGACTTTGCAAACATTTGGGATAGCTACATTAATCATAAGAATATGGAAGATTTCTTAATATAGAATAGATATCTATTCAAATCCAACTAATTATGTGTGCCTTGGAGTTCTTTGCGAGAATGCAGTTATCCGTGATTGTGCAGAGGTATTGGATTTGCCAAGAGGGCAAGGGACATGCGTAAAATACTGGTTTGTACATACTATTAGCTATTCCTGACAATATTTAGTTAGATATGTCTATGGATTTTGTATTAAATTGCAGCACACAAGGACAGGTCGTGATTCGTATTAGTTATGGTGGATAGGTTTTGAAGATGGTACATTTCATTACATGAAAGAAAACTAAAGATACTGATTGAATGACACATTTATTCTTTCGGAAAGTAGTGCGTCTGTATGGGATTTCAATGACTATCACTTTTGACAGAGACGTGAAATTTATCAGTAAGTTTTAACGTCATCTCTGGGATAAGTTTGGCACACAGTTGCAGTTTAGTGGTGCTTTTCATTTACAGATAAATGGGCAAACGGAGGTGGTCAATCATACTATGGGCAATATGTTACGGTGTGTTTGTGGTGACAAGCAACGAACCGGAAATCTGCATTGCCTTAGGTTGAATTCGCCACAACAAAGATGATGAGTTGATCTACTAGCAAGACACTTTTGAGATTGTCTATACTAGTTTTCCAAGACAAGCTTGTGACTTGACTGTCATGCCACCAGTAGCTGCAATTGGAGAACGCAAGGCAGTAGATAATATAGCAGAACAAGCTCTGAAGATTCAAGCAGAAGTTTAAGCTCACTTGGAGGTCGCCAATGCAAAGTACAAGGCTGAAGCAGACAAGCACGAGTGTAAGAAAGTGTTTGCTGAGGATGATTTAATGATAGCATACTTGCGGCAGAGTCAATTTCCTGGCAGTCGCCCCAAATTAGAAAAGCGCAAGTATGGATTATTTTGCATTACTCGGAAAATTAATGATAATTCTTATATATTTCAATTACCTGACAATTAGAATATCTCTCATACTTTCAATGTGGCTGATTTGTTCGAATATCATCTCAATGATGAGGAGTTGTACGAGCCCAACTCAAGGACGCAGTTCTTTTCAAGTGAAGGGACCGATGTAGGGTATTGTGTATTGCTAGCATGGTACTTTTCTGGAGGGCATAAATTTGGCTATAGGTATTCATTTTTGGCGTATAATATACCGCTTTGAAGCTTGCGATAAGATGAACAAAACTTAAAACAACCAAGCCTGTTCGGTCCATGCTCAGCCCAAAAATTCACTTTCATTCTTGGTTATTTTTAGGTTTTAAGATTTTTTTTATTTTTCCTAATTCTTCTAGGATTTCATCTTTTTTTTTTCTATAACTTGGATTTAGTTTACATTTTCTTTGTCTTTCTTATTTTGGATAAGAGAATTTTATTATATAATTATATTTCAGATTTGCCTTTTTGGTAAATTCGTGATATTTAGGTTTGTTATAAAAGGGACTTAAAATCTTAATTTTATTTATTCAGTTTTCTTTTCAATAAAATTAGTATTATTCAAAAACTTTTGTTTTCGTCTCAACAAACTTTAAACTTCTGTTTCATCAATGGGTCATGTAGATGAAGCAGTAAATAATCCTGATTAAGTATCCTCTCATGTTTCATTAGCTATATGCTTTGTTAGTTATATTTTCCAGATCACAATGAGTTTCATGAAACATATGTTCAGGAGTGGCTTTAAGTATAAGTGAAGAAGACGATTGCCTAAAACCCCATATTTTAGGAAGCCTTTATTTTTTGAATATTTTGCTTAATGATTGTTTAATTAATGAAGATCTTTATTTAAATTTCGCATTATAAGAAAGCCTACTAGATACCTCTCTATAATTAAGAATTATCTTTTATAAAAAAATCTACACTTATTAATCTTAGTGTTAAAGTGATGTAATTATTAATATTATCTAACTATTAATTCACTCACTACTAGTCTTTCCATAAATAAATAAATTCTTAACATTTTCAGTTTTCTAAAAAAATTAATTGTTTAACTTTAAAATCTTTGACTTTAGTATTCATTTTAATTTCTAATAAAAATCTTATAATCTCAAAAATCAGTAGATGAAAAATTTCTTGCACTTCTCCCTATAAAAAATTATTATATTCATCGATTCATTCAAAAAAGAAAAAAAAAATTAGTTTCTTAATCTGTTATCTGATCATCGATTTATCATCTGAACTTTCAATGTGCTACAATTCGAAATATTCTATTTAAAAATATTATTGTTCATGTTTGTTTGTTTGTTTTTGTAATGGTTTTAATGGAAGTAAAAAAATATCTTCTTAACTATTTTTTATGTTTTATTTTTGAAATTTTTATGATCTTTTTATTATTATTGAAATTTAAGAATTAAAGATAGAATGTATTTTGAACTCTTTTATTTATTTATTTATTTTAAGTATTGAAGTCTCATAATAAAAGGAGGCCTCACAAAAAATTCGCCTAAGGCCTCAAAAATTTTAAAACTGGCCCGTGCACATTCAGCTATAGGTCAAATCAGATTTATAATTATTAGAATAATTGTTGGTGACTCAAATGATAGCTATGTGAGTTTGATAATTTATAAATCTCTTAACATTTCAAAAAGACATATAACCCCATTTATGTTAGTAAATTCCATTTGTTTTAACAATAAATTTATTTTTAATTCACAATTACTATTATATCCTTATAATAAATAAATCAATATATCAACCTAAAACTTAATGAAATAAATAACTTTTTATTTAAGACTTAAAATTGAGATGTAATTACCTTTTGCCCAAATTACTCAATCTAAATTATGAATATGCCCATTCGAATGATAAATTGTGAAATAGGGAGCAAATTTCACTTCCCGTTAGCCTAATTTGCCTTTAATCTAGAAGCTTAGCAACAAATATATTTGATTAAATTTAGTAAAAAGGCCAAAAATTGGCAATCGGTACTAGCAAAACATAACAACAAAATTTATAATTTGTTAATTGGTGCCAACACAAAATAGTACAAGCTGTCCTGATTCATTTAAGAAAAACAAAAGTGCATTGGAAAAACATAATCTTTTCCACCAAAAGGAATATTTTGCTAAAATAAATGTGAACTTTATACCCATGATCTTGTAAATCCTAATAGATACATGCATTAGTTAAAAATTTGAGATTTACCTTACTTGTCTTTGAATCCAAGCTTTCAACTCTTGTTGTGGGGTTTCTATAGGTTGCCACGAAATAGGTCCAAGCCAATAAAACTTGTTGCCACTACAAGAAAAATAGCTTTTTTCAACCAACAATACTGATTGTAGGAAAATTTTGGTTGAAAATATGATTTTTTTTTATCGTAAAAATCAATTCATTGCTAGAAGAATAAAATAAAGTCTTATATTTTCGATGGGGAATAACTCGTTGAAAATAACCTAATAACCTAATAATTAATCACTAATACTTATTTTTTACGAGAAATCAATGGCGCCAATACCATTTTCGATGATAGGAAGCCATTATCGAAAATGTAATAATATTTTCAATAGCTTCATTAAATTTGTTACAAATACATGATTACTTATGACCACACTATTTAACAATTAATAATAGAAGTTTAATTTCGACCAAATATAAAACCGGTTGAAAATAAGTAATAAAATTTTAGAATTTTTGGAGGTGGGCATTGGCGCCATTGTTATTTGCAATGGCAAAATTACAATAAAAATGCCATATCTTTTTTATCAAATACTAAGTTAGTCACAAATGAGCATTATAATTCTTTAGGCAGGAGAATTTGAAATATGAACATTTCCAACCTACCAAAGTTGTGGAAGAGATAAATTAATATTTTCAATGAATTTTAAAAATTATCAAAAATACATTAATATTTACAACTATGTTAGATGGTCGGTCGAAAATAGCATAAAATTAATAAGAATAGTTTAGGGGAAGATTGCACCAATACTATTATTTATCAAGATTAAAAATCTTAAAAAATGTTGAAAAAAATGCTGAAAAAATTTGAAACATAATTTAGTGGACTTGAACTCTGGATTAGTTATTTTCATTGCTAAACATTAACCAATTCGACCGTCGTTAGAAGATAGAATAGTACCAAAAACTTAAAATATATTTATCTGTATGTGATTTGTGTCTCTCCCACCTCTTTAATTTTTAAATTTAAAATAATGATAACATGAGTACAATGAACCAATTAGATTAAATAGATCTTTGTTTTTTTTCCTATAAATTAACCTTAAATTTTTGATGTATTAACTTATTTACTAATATAATTTTCATGATCTTAGTGTAATTATGTACTCGACTAAGACATATATGATGTATAATAATATTACTATTTTAATGATATTGTTTTTATCACTCAATTAGTTTTTATATAATATTTAATTTGACCATTTTACTTTTGATTATAAAATAAATATTGGAATAAAGAAATTGAGGTTAATATTACAAATAAGATCGGTATAAGAAATGTTCAGACTGGCCATGATCTTGGGCGGTTGGATATTTATTGATGTATAATATTATAGATTTGAGTTATATATATATACACATAAATAAAAATTATATTTTAGCATATAGTTTGAACGTCAAATAATTTTGTTGAATAAGATATGTAAATGTGAAATTTATAATTTTGTTTTATGTTGTTAGTATTCATGTTCAACATTTCTTAGTAAATATTGGACATATAATCTTTGAACATATAAAATAATATATGAACTTTATTTCAGTAGAGACAACACGCAATGTAGGGTGTCACATGATTTTTATAATATTATTAATTATGTTATATCTCATTTAAAACAAAAATATGTTATATCTTGTAATTACATGATTACCAACTTCTACTAATAATTAAGGAGTTATATTAATTTTCTACTCATTTTTTTTTTCAAAGTTTAGCTGCCAAAGTTTGAAGGCATTATTATACTTAATTAAGAGTAATCATACAATATGGATATAAGGCTATGTTATATCAAATTAATTTGTGATACACACTCAATTATTCATATGACTAAATTAAATAAATAATTTTGTTCGAGAGTAAATTATAGTAGATCTAAATTACTTTATTTTTAAAATGTATAAATTATTTAATTTTAAATTCTAGATAAGAGATATACATATATATTAATTAGACTAAATCAACTTTTGTTTGAATTTAACCATTAGACTTAAAAGTTAGATAAGATTAGATAAGAATGAGTTAGATTTAATGAACTCTTTTTTTCTTTAAAATTTAAACTAAGAATATTAAAATTAGACTCACTTTAAAATTTAATTAGACTAAAATTTTAAGCCCTATCACATAAAAAAAAACATTATTTAAGTAATTAATAAAGCCTTATCACGTTTCTTTTCAAAAAAAGCAATTAGACTAAAGTTTTAAGCGTTATCACATAAAAAAGCATTATTTAAGTAATAAATAAAGCGTTATCACTTTTTTTTTTCAAAAAAAAAAAACCTTAATTATCTAACTAATAAAGCAAGATCAAATTGGAAAAGGAAGATCATAACAAAAGCAATAAAATAGGAAAAAACAAAAATATATGGAATACAATGATAAATCTTTTTCTTTTTCTTTATATTGTAAAAGTAGTAACTTTGGTTGTATAAATATACATACATACATACATACATACATACATATATATATATATATATGGAATTCAGTCCATTAACACCTTCATTATTGCCTCACTTCATCCTAAGAAACCCTAAGTTCTATTGCTATTCAATTCAAGAATTAATATTCTCAGCTAATTAACTCTCTATGTCATGAGTTAATTTTTATTTATAAGTTATATTAAAATATTATAATATATTGAAAAACAAATATTAAGCAAACTGACTTTCTTTTTCCTCAATGTATTTGTCATTTTAATTTTCTTTTTGAAACATTTTTTCTTTCTGTAGAGCAATTGTGAAGTCATCATCACTGAAGTAGCATCCTAATTTTTTTCCAACAAAGCAATTCTTGAATCATCATCATCTTAAGGTAAAATGCTATTCACTTCATATTTGTATGTTAAATTTTATTTGGTTGAAGAATCTATTCCACTGAATTTTTTGTACAATTCATATATGTTTGATTTTCTTTAATTTTTTATTTGTCATTTTAATTTTCTTTTTGAAAAAACTTTTCTTACTATAGAGTAATTGTGAAGTCATCATCACCGAAGCAACATCATAACTTTTTTTTCCCAACAAAACAATTCTCGAATCATCATCATCTGAAGGTAAATACTATTCACTTCATAATTTGTTTGTATGTTAAATTTTATTTGGTTGAAGAATCTATTCCACTGAATTTTTGTATCATTCTCATATGTTTACTTTTCTTAATTTTTTTGGCCTGATTATCTCACTGGTTTTGCTTTGTAGTTTGAGTTAGAAGAGAAAAAAAATTAATATAAGCCATTCAAATAGGGGACCTAATGAGTACTATTTTAACTTGTTTTAAATCTGAATATTCATCATTCATTTAGCCATAACTTTGTTGTTGAAAACTTCAAATTAAACAATGTAAAATTAACTAAAGTCTTAGCTCAAAGAAGTTTGTAGGATAAGTAGGCTTGTCATTGAATCTTGATGTATTGATCCAGCTAGTTCATAACATTTAGCCTTGTTCAAATTGTGAAAGATAAAACATTTGTTGATTATATTTTCAGACATATATAATAACTAATTTAGTTATCTTTAGATCAATAAAGTTAATTCGAACAATATGAGCGACAATCTTGAATAATTTTTTTCCTTTTGCTGATTCCTGTCACTTATGACATTTGTTCAATATATCTTGAATATCTTTAAGAATATAAGTCCGAATTTAATTCTGTAACTTTTTTTAGAAACTAGAGAAATGTATCTTTCCAATGATATATAATGAATAATCTTGTTACCTTTAGATCAATACAGTTAATTCAAACAATATCAGTGATAATCATTGATTCCCTTCAGTTATGACCTTCGTTCAATTTATCTTGAATATCTTTAAGACGAGAAGTCTGAATTTAATTCTGTAAAATTTCATGGAAACTAGAAAAATTATCTTTTCAGAAATTATAATAACTAATTTAGTTAGCTTTAGATCAATACAGTTAGTTCGAAAAATATGGGTGACAATCTTGAATAATTTTTTCCCTTTTGCTAATTCCCGTCACTTATGACCTTTGTTCAATATATCTTGAATATCTTTAAGAAGATAAGTCCGAATTTAATTCTGTAAATTTATTTAGAAACTAGAGAAATGTATCTTTCCAATGATATATAATAAATAATATTGTTATCTCTAGATCAATACAGTTAATTCAAACAATATCAGTGATAATCGTTGATTTTCGTCAGTTATGACCTTTACTCAATTTATCTTGAATATCTTTAAGACGAGAAGTCCAAAGTTAAGTCCGAATTTAGGTCAAGGTATTATTGCCTCCGTAAAAAAAGGGAAGGGGGAAAGGTAAAGGTAAAATTGGGGAAGGTGGACCCGTTGAAGTTTATAAAGAAAGGTAACTTATTTTGTTTAAATAAAATAAGAAACTTATAATGCTGCAAGTTGATTAATTATATAAATTAATAGTAAATATCATTTCTTTGTTTATTTCGTCACATGTATGTAAGCAAAGAGGTCAAATTTATTCACTTTTCAAACTACTATTTCAAGCTTATTACTCCTTGTGCTGTACGTATAGTAAGTGCTCTATTTAAGCAAAAATTAATGGATCTTGGATTACATATTCTGAGTATCCGCAAATAGAACTTGATCACTTGTTCAATCGATTTAAAAGTAAGTTTACTTTTGATGGCCCCGAAGAGGAGTTGAAAGCTGCATTCTCTTCTCAAGTTAAAGTAAGATTCAAAGATTATATAAAGAGTATTAGAGATGAAGTCTTCAAAAAATTTAAAACAGATGGGGAACGTTATTCTAATTTCGCATCAAATGTTGAGAAATTTGTATGGCATCAAATGGTCGAGAAATGGTTGAGTGAGAAATGGCAGGTATTGCATATTCTTGCTATTGCTTAATTATTTATTTACTATATATATATATATATATGTATGTATGTATGTATGTATGTATGTATGTATGTAATTGATATTAAAATTTATCCTTTTTTTCTGTGTTGTCATCTTTTATTTAAGCCCTGCTTTCAATTTATTTGGCTATGCAGACTTGACAAAAAGGGTGTGTTGTGTACACAGATTTTTGTTCTTGAATCTATTGTTTATTGTTTTTGGTTCTATGCAAATCTCACAAATAAAATTTCCATTAATATCTTTTAATTCTTATTCTTTATTTTTTTTTCTTGCTGGGATATTCTCGCTTTTCAATTGGTTTTTGCTCGGAATTTCCCATGATTTTGCAATTATACTATCACATCAAAAATCACTCACAAAGGCTCTAAGCCTTAGCTAAGTGATTAAATTATATCATAACTTTATAGGGAATTTTTTAACTTTATTGAAAAGCTAGAAATATTCCAAAATTTTTTATAAATAGTTTGGATCATATTTGTTATAACATTAGGCCAAGAATTAGTGTTTTGTTGTTTCAAATTATTATAAATATACTATATTTAACCCCCATAATAATAATAATTTACATTCTTTTATTGCAACATGATGTTGGGTCTCAACTTACTAAATCATTCATTATTGTTATGTTTGTGGGCATGCGTGATAAATTTCTGGCTTCCATAATCATTTTTTTTTATAATGATTGAGTTTATTTAAAGCTTATCCAATAATTTTAATTTCAACTTAGTTAAATAATTTTGGTTTACCATGTTGAATTATTGAATCATTATTTTTTATTTTTTAAGTAGAAGTCTAGTAGAACAAGTGCATCGAATTGTAACAAATCATCTAAAGTAGTGCATACTCATCGGATCGATTAAAATGTCTGAAGAATAAAAATGAATTGGTAAATTATCATAGTTATTATAAATTTTAATATATTTATATTTTATCATAGAAGTATTTTTTAAAAGATTTATTTTACTACTATAAAATAATTATTATGATTCTTAATATTTTAGTTTTTTAATATAAATTAATTAATTATGTAACATTAGTATTATTATTGTTATTGTATGGATAGGCTGAGCAAAATGGAAATGAGCCTAGTCCAATAGATTCTTTTGAAATGTTTCATGTGCGAAAGGATGTAACTTGGCCTAGTGACAAAGCTAAGGAACTCCATGTATGTTTTTCCCCCCTTAATTTCAAAAGTTTGTATTATTGTCATTATTGGATATGTTATACTTATCTAATTATGTGTTCATATTTTGATAAGGCACAAATGATATCACAGAAGAATGAATTACATGAGTCATCTGATGAGGTCCCATTGAGAAAATAATGGGATATATATCTTAATGTAATAGGAGGTGTTAAGCATGGTCATGCTCTTGGAAGCCTCAAAACAAATGATGTATATGGATCTACTTCAAGCCGACCTTGCAACAAAGAGAAATGTATACAACGTGAGGAATTTTTGTTGAGTACTTTGCAAGTGCTGCAAGAACAATTGACTATTGTTCAAAAAAAGTGGAAGGTTTAGAAGCAAAGCAATCTCATTCTCAACTCTGTTGTGGCTTCATCTTCAATGGTATAATTTTTTTCACTCTCAGTTTTTTTTTTTTAATTTACGTAATTCATTTATCACTTAAGTATTTGAAATACTCATTTAACTTTTATTGATAGGATCCAATTGAAAAATTGAATGCAAATGACAATGCTTGGTGCAAATCCTAAAAATAGTGGTGGTGTAAATTTTGATGATGATGATGGCACTGATTTAGATGATAATGGTGGTGCTAATTCAGAGGTTGACGGTGATGCAAATTTAAATGATGATGGTTATGGTGATTCAAAAGATGAGGATGATGCTGATTCAGATGTCTTTGATGATATGTGATATTTATAGGATTTATAGTAATTTAAAATAATATAATAATGTTTTTTTTAATTATGAAATGTTTTTGGACAATATGAATGGTGACAATTTCAATTAGGAATGGTACTGGGCCGGGCCAGGACAGGGCCTGGCCAAGCCCGAGCCTCAGCCCGACAATACAAGCATAGGCCCGAGCCCTATAAAAGCCCGACCAATTTTTTTTAATTTTTAAACAATTCCAATTTAAAATATCGTAATATATTAATATTTAAAAGCTTTAAATCCTTATTAAAATAACGTAAACATAAAAATTATTCTAATCAACATCTTTACCATAAATTATATAAATAATTAAACATAAACAAAAATTAGATCTAATTTAAATAAAAATACACTTTAATTCAATAATCCAACTAAAGAGTTCATTAGTTTAACAAACAAATAAAAACACATAATTCGATTATACAATTTAAACAAGAAGTTCTTTAGTTTAAAAATGACAATTCACAATCCAACATGAAGGAAAAAAAAATTACTCCAATACTTATAGGCGTACGTTTAATTTTTTTTAAAGTCGAGCCGGTCGAGCTATATAAGGCCCAAGCCCTGACCCGAATTTAAACGGGCTTGATATGTATAAGCCCGAGCCCGAATTTTGGCCCTTAAATTCAGGCCCAAACCCTAAAAATATGGGCTAAGGGCCGGGCTAATCGGGCCAAAATCAGGGCCGAGTTCTTTTGCCATCCTTAATTTCAATTGAATTGTTTAGGAAAATTCATTCATTTTATAATAATGTTGGTCAAATAAAATCTATTTTCAATAGGCATACATTCTTAATAATTGTATTAGACAGTTGAAATAATTGTTGTTCCAATTGCTAGTGGTAATTAATAAAATAAATTCCAACACCGTACGTTATTTTCAATTGTCTATTCCTATTAAAAGAAGAGAATTTCCAACAAAGATATGTCATCAAAAATAATACTTTTTTTACAATGAATACATTATTTATAATGGACCAATTCTATTACAAATATTACTTATTTCAACTAATATGTAGTATTTTCAATTGTAAAATCAATTAGAATAATATGTTGTTCCAGCTATAGTTTAGCTTTTCTGACTGGTTTTGCCCCTCAAAATTAATGTATTTTCAATAGTCATATTTAGTTGAAATTGCTATTACAAAAGTTACCACTAGAGCCAATTGAAAATAGTATTTTTGATGTCTTAAAGTGATCATAAAGAGTATTCATTAGTTGTGTGTCAATATTATTTCTGATATACATTTATCATTCTGTCATGGCTAATTTTGCTCTAAAAAAGTATATTTATGGCGGCCAGTTGGAAAAAAAGTATTTCTACCCTAGGTATTATCTACTGACCAGTGATCGCCTTCACTAGTTGAAAAATACATTTGCAACAGCATTTCACTTGTTCTGACTGTATCTAGCAATCACAAAAAATACTTTTTCTTGTAGTGTGCCTTCTTCTGAGCTCAAGATTTGATCTTTTGCACATTCACTACACAAACACACAATTGGCAAAGAGCGAGAGTGCACTACACCCTTGCCTCATATTAGTTTTGGGAATAGTAAACTCTGAATGGGTTGAAGTCAATTAAATACTGTGGATAAGTGCAGGGACCCTTCATTTGATTATACTTATCCATTAATATATTACTATATAAGGTGACAAAATTAGATCGAGTAACACAATATATGATCACTTAATAAATAAGTCTATTAAAATTACTCCTTATATTTGACTTATATTTGACATTAGTCACATGTTAATCTAATAAATATAAAATAATTATAGTGATTTATGTTAGTTCACGATATATAAAAAATAAATCAAACATGTTCATCATTAGAATAGACAAACTTCATAAGATTTCTTGGGTAAATTTACGTGTCTCCGAAAAAAATTGAGAAGTTATGCCAACATCTATAACTAATATCTCAAAATAATCAAATGTTAATTGAAAAAAAAAAAACAAAAACACACCCCTCCTAACATATATGAAATTAAGGAAGGTTCAATATCTATCTTGTCCTGATGTCTAATGGAATCACATCCATCTTTGTTGCTGACTTGAATAAGGTTTCTATTGATTTCTGTTGGGCTGATGCTAAGGCCAATGTTGATGCTGACTTGAAGATGGAATATCGTTCATAATAGATTGTAAGACTGAAACATGTCTTCTTGAGAAGAAGTTACTTCGAATTAGCAAATTTCTTTTTGAGATAATGCTTTGAGTTGACAATTTTGTATGAGAACTTTGGTTACTAGCTTCTTTAGATCTTCCTCTTATGGCTTGTATGGTTAATGTTGCATTCTGAATTACAGTACAATTAACTAATAAAGGTGAGAACCACAAATAAGGTAAAGAGAATTTTAGGCTTAACTAATAAAGGTGAGAACCACAAATAAGGTAAAGAGAATTTTAGGCTTACCTGATACGTGTTGAAAGTATTTTAAAGCAGATATGCTCTTTGATGCATTTATATTTCCTGGCATAGGGCCCTGTAAGTGCATATGATAATATAAGATATCAATTAGTGGACACTGAACAAGCTTGTACATGAAATATAAAAATATAAATGCAAACAACACATAACTTGATCATTTGCAGTGACAAGTGTATTTTTTCATGATCTTTATTTGAATCGAAACTTCAACAATTTCTACATTTTTTGCTTGGTCTTTCTTTTCCCTTGCTGCTCCCCAGATTCTCTTCTCCTCATTGTTTTAAAACCTACCAACTTTGGCTTTCACCTCTTAAGGTAAGATTTTGAGGCCTTCAACAGTCGACCAAGTAGTTCGATCAGGAGTTGGATGTATAACGTCTGAGTATGTGGCTAGAAATGCTTCCACCGTCAGTTTCTGGTCCACGTGATCAGCAGCATTCTCTTGCCTCCAGCAATACGTGGCATGACATGTCTGCATATCCCACAAATTTGGCAGGCACCACAGTCACAAATTCTATTTTGCAGGTTAACTGCAAAGGTTTTGTATTTCTCATCTATTACCTCAAACTCATACTCACTGGCCATGACACCCTTAGATTGCCTATAGACATTCAACTTTCTCCTTAAAGTTGGAGGTAGCTTCCCAACACACTTCTTTTGCCTCAGAATGCCGTTTGTGCAATCTTTTCATTACTTTATTTCTAATAAACTCTACAAGTGTTAGCACGGGCTTATCTCTATATTCATTTAACCAACTGTTCCATAGCTCACTCATGCTATTGGTTACATGATCAACTTTCACATTATCTACAAACGTATGTCTATCCCACTCTCTCTTATTAATTTTTATTAGATAATCATAAGCAGCTTGTGTGTCCTTCATAGCTATTCTTATCTTCTCCACGTTGTCTTTCCACTCATCTTCACGTGTGACTCTATCAGCTGCCAAAATAGGTTTCTATAGACTACAGAATGATGATTAGATCTCAAATTAGAAATATATGAATGGCTCAGTGCCTTACCGTTGCACCATGCCAATATACCCTTTCAATATTCTCTTTTGTCTATCAGTCATAAATGTCACTGGACTCTGATTTTCTATATTCAGGCCAAAAACCATTACTAACTGTTAGCACATCCTAATTCGTAAATATTTGCATCCAATGCCACTGCAGACAATAGAAATAATCCCAAAGGGCCCTTTTAAATGACAGCCATCTAATCTTATAAACCATTTACATCCATGAATGAATCCATTCTTTAAAGTATGAAAGCTAAACATAAACCTCTGAAACTTCAAAACTGGCCTTCTATTTTTATTAAATCCAGACTCAAACTTTACCTTTACTAGCACACCGAGATTATTTTGTTTGAGTAATGGAGCATAATCTATCAGACTTTGATAAGCAGTTGCATAGTTCCCATTTAATATATCCATTGCTTTTTCCTTGGCCCTATATTTGCCTCAATCCCTAATCTGCTAACCAGTCCATGTTTCATTGACTTAACAAGCATCTTCAGGTTACTCTTCAATGTACTATCAAATTGAGAGGCAATCCACGTGTATGATGCTTGTCTTTAACACTCCATTACACTTTTGTATATCAGTCGGTTGTTAAATTTTTGCAATTTGTACTAGATTCTACCAATACTGCATGAATAAACTAAGGATACTCATTGGAACATGCTGCCTTGAACCTATTGATCTCATTCTTGATCTTGTTAATATCAAACCCATTCTTAATAATTTAGTCCTGAAGTACCCTTAAAACATGTTGGACATTGTGTCAAACTCCTGTCCACAACCAGTCTATCCAATTCATTAGAGCCAGGAGTGCAATAATTACTTCTCATTTGTGCAATCATCTTATCGATTGGATTTTGCTCATCTTCAGATTCTAAAAGCAAGGCATGTTCTTTATCATCTGACTCATAGTTAGATAGAACTTCAGCTCCTCCTTACTGCATTTATTTTCCCCTTATTCACCAGCTGCAATGTTACTAACATCCACTCATCATCATTCATACATTGTCCATTAATGTAGGAATTCGTCATCTGACCAATATGCCTCATCATCTTCAAAATCTCTTCACTCATCAACAAGAGCATGTGATAGGCCTTCTTGTTCAGTCTGGACGAAAGTGACTATCTTCAGTTCTTAATGAAACATATTCATTTTCTATAAAATAGGATTTGTTGATATTTGAGTTTTGGAAGGAATGATCAAATTGGAAATGCAAATTTAGGTGATCAAAGTCACTCTCAACTTCAAATACATGTTTTTCGGTTCTTTTCATCGAATTTGTTCGAGTTTCCATCTGTAATTCTGCACATTAGTACAAGCATTTCATTGATAATGTTAAGAATGAAACGCAAATGCTAGCATAAATGAAGATGGAGACAAAGAGAAGATTAATTATATTAGATCTTTAAAGTCAAGTTTAAAGAATAATATAAAAACTTAAACATCCATATCAACCATAAGATGGATAAAAACCAAGCAATTGTAATCTAGCTAGCATGTGTTGGAATAGTTCTTTCAACCAAACCAATAAAGTAAGATTTTTAAAATTCATTCTATTTTTAATTCTTGAATTTTAACAATAATAAAGAAGATCCTAAAAAATTTTTAAAACAAAACCTAAAAAATTAGTTAAGAAGATATCTTTTTTTAGTTCCATTATAACCATTACAAAAAATAAAAAAATAAATAAGAATAATACTATTTTCAAATAGAAAATTTCGAATGGTAGTATATAGAAAGTTGAGATGATGAATTGATGATTAGATAATGAATATGAATTTTGTATTTTAAGAAACTAATTTTTTCTTTTTTGAATTAATCGATGAATATAATAATTTTTTTTTGTAGTAAGGAGCGCAAGAAATTTTTTCATCTATTGATTTTTGAGATTATAATGCTTTTAATAGAAATTAAAATGAATATTAAAACTCAAAGATTCTAAAGTTAAATAATTAATTTTCTTTTAGAAAACTGAAAAGGATTTAATTTTTTTTATGAAGGACTGGTAATGAATAGATTAATGGTTAGATCATCTTAATAATTATATCACTTTAACACCAAGGTTACTAAATATAGAGCTTTTTTTATAAAAGATAATTTTAATTATAGAGAGATGTCTAGTAGGCTTTCTTATAAAGCTTAATTTCAAAAAGGATTATTATTAATTAAATAATTATTAAGAAAATACTCAAAAAATAAGATCTTCTTAAAATATGGGGCTTTGGCAGTCGCTTTGTTTGCCTGATCATATAAACATATCAAAGAAGAGCTGAGCTTGGAAGATCACCAAGATGCTATCATCATTTTCCAAATGCCAACATTGCATTGTTAACTAATTAAATTTATTTGAGATCAGTTTATATCCAACCATATTAAGATCATTCTCATTCGTAGTTTGCTGTATGGTAAAACAAATCTAATGTTAAGTAGCAAAGCAAAATTGCTTTTCTGAAACAACAAATCCCGATTTCTTAATAAATATTAACCAATTCACTAGCACTCATCCTAAACAAATAATAATAATAAATAAATAAAAAATCGTTAATTTTCAGCACCAAAAAGTACCACGACAAACAACGAAGTCACCTGCATACCCAAAATCTGAAAAATCGAAAACTTGTATATGCCAAGAAGCCAAAAAAAAAACCATATAATTGTTGTTCAATGTTTGAACATAGATTATTTTTATGATAATGAAATCACTTAAATTTATTTTTAAAATTAGAAAAAAGAAAATTAAAATTTGTAATAAGATGAATATGGAAACTAATAAATTTCTTGCTGAGAATAGATTTAACTCTATCTTTTACTGTAAGCGTGGCCTTCACATCAATCAAGTGTAGTGCGTCTTGGATTTTGATTTTTCAAAGAAAAGGGGTTTAATATAATTTTGTTTGATTAGTAATAGTTTTATATCAAAGGTTTGATTATTGGAAAGAGTATATTCATAAGTTGTTAATTTCATTCTACATGTCATTGATGATATGTCTTAAGTTAATATTTTGATTTATGTATTATAAGGATATAGTAGTAATTGTAAATTAAAAATAATTTTTTTAATAAGGAAACGAGCCTAGCAAGAGAAGCTAAAGCTTAACCACACGAGGGAATGTAGTCCCTAAGCTATCACTATGCAACCAAACCTCAACACCAGGAAGGGAGTTCGAAAATGTGGAGCCCAAGAGGTAACTAGAGAGTAAAAGTAGCAAGGAAATTAACTGCAAAATTTGCCTCACAATAGATATGGTGCTAAAAGACCTACAAATTTTGAGAGAGTAGATCATTGATACTTTTAACAAGGGGGGACAACGCATTGAGAGTATCATTTTGATTCTCCAAAAGTCGAGTCATGCATAAGCTATTAACCTTAACAAGCAGTGATGTGCTTATAATTTATATATTATTTAAATACTTCATTAATTTAGTTTTATTTTATTATTTTAATTTTTATCTTAATTTTTATATTTTTTTGTTTTAGATACATTTATGATTAAGGAGTAATTAAATCAGAACATTTGGGAAAAAAATTACATAAAAAAATTGCAAAACAAAGAAATAAAAAAATTTAATTGAAACAAATTAAGGACGATTTGATTTAATTAATTATCATCCATGCATTCACGTGCAGAGCTTGGTATAAAGAGCACATTAACTTAGTTTTATTTTATTATGTTAATTTTTATCTTAATTTTTATTTTTTTTTGTTTTAGATACATTTATGATTAAGGAGTAATTAAATCAGAACATTTGGGAAAAAAAATACATTAAAAAATTGTAAAAGAAAGAAATAAAAAGATTTAATTGAAACAAATTAAAGACGATTTAATTTAATTAATTATCATGCATGCATTCACGTGGAGAGCTTGGTATAAAGAGCACATTGTTATTAATTAAGGAAGCAAATATTTTGACACTGACTTAAAATAGAAAGCATGTGCACAAAAGGGAATTTTGCTTTTAATTAATTAATCCAATTCTTTTAAGCTTGGAATTAAAAGAGGAAGCTGGCACTCTTGCGTATATCAACTATAAAGCCCACGAATTGAAAATAAAAAAAGAAGAGAGGAAGTAGCAGCTTCACACAACAAGAGCAAAAACCAAGAGGAGAAGAAAGAGAAGTAGCCGCAAGAGATTCAGAGAGCAGCAGGAGCAATTTCTTGAGTTTTTCTTTTCCTCTTTTCTAATTGTTTTGCTTGAATCCCTATAATGTTTATGGATTCTCTTTATTTTTCTAGTGAACTAATTTATATTGCTAGGGCTACAATATAGCCTAACTATAAAATTTTAATTCCATAAATTTGTGTTATTCTTAATCAATCATTTCATGATTGAGTGTTCATTATTATCCTTAATGCTTTTAAATATTTGACCAATATTTGAATGATTTGAGAATGCATAATGTGACTGAGAGAAAATTTATTTATTTTTTACTTTGTGTAATGGAAGCTATGAATTGAATGAAAGATAGAGATGTGCCAATTGATTCATGCAATTTTATTTAAGAATTTCCATTGATCTTAATGAATATTTGTATATTTAAATTTACAGAGAAATATAATGGTTAATATGTGAACGTATTTTTGATATTACTCGAGAAAAGATATTGAATAGATTAGGAAAATTCATTGTCAATATGAATAATAATATTTAATAACATAGATAGAGAATTAAATTGTATTAGTTATGGTAAAATTAGATGTATTGGTATTTTAATCTCTTGGTAATTTCATAAATGCTTGAATTCTTATTTAATTTTTAGTTGCTTTATTTTATTTTAGTGTTTAGTCTAAATTTGCTTATTTGATTGTTCAAATAAATTAGAGTTAAAAAAATTTCAGTAACTAATAAGATATACAATCTCTGTGGGATGGTACTCTACTCTTCATTATATTACATGTGTCGACTAGTACACTTGTTAATTTAAGCAACAAGTTTTTTGGACCATTGTCGGGATTGTTTGGATTAGTATCGATACGAACTAGCCTTAAATTTTATTTCCATTTTTTTATTTTTTTATTTTCATTTTCTTCTTTAAATTTATGAGAGCGTTCAATAAGTTTTGATTTGTTGCCCTTCGATTAAGAGATTGAACCTACACATAGAAGGCTTAATAGGGAAAGGAGAGAAACTTTGCAGGAGCAACAACGAATCATGGTAGACAAAGCAATACAAGGAAATGTATGGGCGAGACTTTTTAGAGATTTTGTTGTTCCTACAATTAATCATACCTACTCAAGCATTGTGCATCATACCGTTCAAGCCAATAATTTTGAGATCAAGCCAGCTATCATTTAGATGATTCGGACATCATTGCGCACCCTGTCGTTCAATGCTTATATTGTAAATTTCTTGGAAATTTGTGACACATGTTGATGCAGTTTTTCCCGCGTGCCTTCAAACAGTGCCTCGAACCTTCTGCTCGCGATAAGCTCGAGCTCGAGCAGGATTGCCTCCTTCGTCCTACTCCGCTGTCTTTTCCAGAACGAAAATCTCCCGAACCTGCACTCACAGAGAATAGGGTCAGGGGTAGCCGGGCGTGTTCCGGCGAAAACCATCCGAGACTCAAGTCAGTAATCGGGTTGTTCTTTTTGGTATCTCCCTTAGTGAGAGTGACCGGAAAGATGAAAGAGATATTTTTCGCCCTCCCTTTTGAATAAATATGGTGTTTTCAGAGAATCCAGATAAGGGAAATCAGAATAGGAAGAACCTGTATAAGCTTTTGTAACCCTTGTGAATCAATTTTTCTAACCCCTGTAACGTACCCGTTCACTTCCTTTTATACTCCATTTTTCCCGCTCCTTCTCTCCAAGAGCATCCATTCCCGCGTCAATGGTGTCTGGGTCCCTCTGACAGTCGGGATTGGCGTCATATTCCCTAGGGATGTACGGTTGTCTCTTTAACCCGGTTCACATGGCCAGATCACCATGTCGGGCATGTGCGCTAGGAATGATGACACCATGGGGGCATGTGCCGGCCATCGGCAATAGTACCACCACCATACCATGTGGGGCCCTGATCAGACATCTAAAGGTGTGCCAGGATTCGGAGAAAGCGGGTCGGGCCGCCTGGCCGGGTCTTGTCCGATTGTGCTCGGGGACTTAATCTCGCGGCGAGGAAAGGAGTGCTCAGTTCTCGACCTTGACCAGCTTTGACCGGGGTGGACGACCTCGAGCAGGCAAAGGAGCTCGGAGCTCGAGCGACTCTGAATTCCTCGACCTTGACTAGCTTTGACGTCTAATGAGGTCGTCTTTGTGCCAGTGGTCGGGACTTTTGCTCCAGCTAGGCTGTCCTCGGGGTATTTTATTCGAGCTGGAAGGGCCTCGAGAAGATCTGCCCGATATTACCCAAACACTAGTGCCCCTGCTTCTAATCTTTTGAGTGAAACGAGATAAGACTGGAAACTCATTAATGATGGGCCGAATTCGCGGCCTTTTACGCTTCCCCACATTTCCCAGTTGTCTCCCACTTCAATCATTTCGCATTTAAGGCGGGACACGTGGATTGATCCCAGCCGTGCGTTTAAAATCTGAAGGGACATTACCCGAAAGGTCGTGTCCCTCGAAACGAACGCCGCCAGTTGAAGAGACGCGTCCTCCTCTTTAAAAACCTCTAACTTCTTCACTATTCCCTCTATTTGCTCACTTTCGTTCAAACTCAAAATTAATCTGCTCTCCGCCGTTTACTTGTCTTCTTCTTCGTCAAGGTGATTTCCGCCAACCACACTTCCTTTCGCGTTCGTGTACAAGTCACTCTTCCATTTCCTGCCGCCACTGCTTCTTCCCTCACGAACTCCGTTAGTTTATACCCTTAGGAAAATGTCAAATCCCCAACAGGCCTGTAGGATGTTCACGGAGGATTCGTCCTCTTCTAGTGAGGCACAACCCTTAGTATAATCCCCGTGAGGGATTCTAGTCCAGAGAGGGAATCACCCGCGGCCGAGACCCAGCCGCGTCAAAGGGCAAGGGCCAGTCAAAGGTCTGAGCGTGGGGAATACCCCATTGACCACCTGGGATGTGAAACCACTCTTTCGGACCTAGATAGGCTTAGGCAGACTTACCATATACCCGAAAATGTGGATTTAAAGTTGCCGGGCAGGGGTGAAATCCCCAGCCGTG
This sequence comes from Murraya koenigii, assembly GCA_025617385.1. Taxonomy (NCBI): domain Eukaryota; kingdom Viridiplantae; phylum Streptophyta; class Magnoliopsida; order Sapindales; family Rutaceae; genus Murraya; species Murraya koenigii. Next base: position 4,408,553 of record CM046813.1, on the reverse strand, counting down.
GTTTTGTCTGGGTTCCGTCTGGCCCCGGGGCAATTGAACCCGAATGGGTGGAGGGTCCTTTCCGGACTCTTTGTGTTATGGAAGCGCTGTGATCTGGGTGAGCCCTCGGTAGGGAAAATCAGACACCTTTACCAGTTGAAGTGCAGCCCGAAGGATGCTGGTTAGTATTACCTTACCTCTAGCCTGAAGGGTAAAAAGCCCATCACCGATCTCCTAACCTCTAGTGGCAACTGGAAGAGCAAATTCTTCTTCGTTGGGGGTGAGTGGGGGCAAGTTGCACTTCGCAGCGAGAGGGTCCCTCTAGTCCCGCGGCACTTTTGCACTCCAGGTCGTTTATCCGTCTTATGGATTTTGCTTTTAGTTTTCCTGCTCGCGTCTGTTCTCATTACTTTGCTTTGGTCGTATCTGCAGTCTCCTGGGGTGCTTCTTATTCGATTGGGGGCCAGCTTCGAGCAAACGTGCAGACCGTTCTTACAAATGCGAGCTCGTGCAAGGAGCTGCTAACACCCCAAAACTTTTTGGAGTCCAGTTTAGTGCCAAGTGAAGATATGAGCAGCAGGATGCACGAGATGTTACATCGGCGCGTGGGGACGACCGAAGGTGCGAGCACCTCAAAGAGGCCACGAGCAGAAACGGGTGCTTCGCCTCCATCCACTCGAGCTACCTCTTCTGCTCGACAGACCGAGCGGACAGAGGAGGGTCCTCCACGCAGACGGCCAAGGACCGCTGCTCCAGCACGCCCTTGAACCGACAGTATGCAGGAGCAAAGTCAGCCTGGCCGCATCGAGCCTTATTTGAGGACCTACATCAAGGAGTTGAGCAGTAGGTTCTTGGATGAGATAGAATCCTTCAATTCTGATGAGCTGTTCAGTGCCTTCCAGCGACTCTCCTCCCGAGCTTTGGCAACTGCAACTAGGCTCAATAAGATAGCTCAAGGCTCCCAGGAAGAACTTCAAGCAAAGGTTCAGAGTTTGGAGCAGATTGTGGGCGAGTTGAAGGAGGAAAACCAAAAGCTTCTGGACGAGAACTTAAATTTTGCAGAGAAGATAGCAGTGGCTGACTCCAAGGCCTCTGAAGCTCGAGAGGAGTCGGTCGACACCCGCGATGAATTGGGTAATGCTCGAAAGGATCTGGACACTCAGAAATCTTACTACGAGCAGCTCATAGGGGGGGAAACTGCTCGTCTTCAAGGGCAAATTGACACATTATAGGTCCAGCTTGCCACTGAGTACAACAATGGGGCGGACTCCAGCTATGATTGCCTCATGTATGCTTTTGGTAAGGCATACCCCGAGGCCGACATGTCTAAGGTTGAAGGGTATGTAGCTGAATACATACGCAATCATAAAGCTACTTCGTCCGAGCCCCAAATTGTTGTCAGAGAGCTCGCTCCCTCTCCTGCTGTTGCCCTTCCTGCTGACGTCCCTGCTGATGTCCCTTCTACTGCTCCTCCTGCTGATGCTGGCTTTCCTCCTGCTGCCGACGACGTCCCTTCGCCGATCGTTGGCCTGCTGTCTGCTGCTGACGATGTCCCTCCTGCTGCATAATTTGGACTTTTTTCTTTTTACATTTCCTGTACTTGTAATCATTCAATAAAAATAAAAAACATGCGTTTGAGCAACAATCATATATGCAAGCTTGTGTTTCACACTTATGAGATTATCTTTGTGTCCTTGGTTAAGAGGAATTATTTATAAGTGTTGGGGCTCTTCTTCTTTTGTTTTCTGCCCAAGCATGATGTTGTTTAACTCGTGCATGGTAGAGTTTTGCTTTGACTTGGGCTAAAAGCCTTATGTTTATCTTGTGAGTTCATTTTACTTGGCTCAGCATTTTACTCATGGTCTGTGACCCTTATTTGGTGAGCCTGTATACCACGAACCCGTTCATTGTTCTGGGTTTGAACTATGTAATCTCCCCATATTTTTCTTGCTCGAGCTTACAATTGGCTCCTACTAGACAATCGTCCCGCTTAAGGCTTAGGCTTTAGGACTTTTGGCCTTAGCATTTTTCATGTTATTCATCTGCCGGTAATTAGCCTTGCTGAGCACCGCCCCGCCTAGGACTTAGGCTTTGGGACTTCTGGCCATGGAGTTCTTCTTGAACTTCTGCTCGGGCCTACAATTGACCCAAGCTTCTTCTGCTCGGGCCTGCAATTGACCCAAGCTTCTTCTTGTGTTACTCCTGCTCGGGCCTGCAATTGACCCAAGCTTCTTCTTGTGTTACTCCTGCTCGGGCCTGCAATTGACCCAAGCTTGGCACCGTCCCGCCTAAGACTTAGCCTTTGGGACTTTTGGCCAAGGAGTTATTCTTGAACTTTTGCTCGGGCCTACAATTGATCCAAGCTTCTTTTCGTGTTACTCCTGCTCGGGCCTGCAATTGACCTAAGCTTGGCACCGTCCCGCCTAAAACTTAGCCTTTAGGACTTTTAGCTAAAGAGTTATTCTTGAACTTTTGCTCGGGCCTACAATTGACCCAAGCTTCTTCTTGTGTTACTCCTGCCCGGGCCTGCAATTGAGCCAAGCTTGGCACCGTCCCGCCTAAGACATAGGCTTTGGGACTTTTGGCCAAGGATTTCTTCTTAAACTGCTGCTCGGGCCTACAATTGACCCAAGCTTCTTCGCAGACGGCCTGCAATCGAACCAAGCTTCTTCTAGTGTTACTCCCGCCGGCCTCGCAATTGACCTAAGTTTGCAGACCGTCCCGCCTAAGACTTAAGCTTTGGGACTTTTGGCCAAGGAGTTCTTCTTGAACTCTGCTCGGGCCTACAATCGACCCAAGCTTCTTCTCATGTTACTCCCGCTGGGCCTACATTGACCCAAGCTTGGCACCGTCCCGCTTAAGACTTAGGCTTGGGACTTTTGGCCAAGCAGTTCTTCTTGAACTTCGCTCGGGCCTACAATCGACCCAAGCTTCTTCTGTGTTATTCCCTGCCGGGCCTGCAATCGACCCAAGCTTCTTCTATGTTACTCCGCCGGCCTCAGACTGACCCAAGCTTGGCACCGTCCCGCCTAAGACTTAGCCTTTGGGACTTTTGGCCAAGGAGTTATTCTTGAACTTTGCTCGAGCCTACAATCGATCCAAGCTTCTTTCGTGTTACTCCCGCTCGGCCCGCACTGACCCAAGCTTGGCAATCGTCCCGCCTAAGACTTAGCCTTTGGGACTTTTGGCCAAGGAGTTATTCTTGAACTTTTGCTCGGGCCTACAATTGACCCAAGCTTCTTCTTGTGTTACTCCCGCCGGCCCGCACTGACCTAAGCTTGGCACCGTCCCGCCTAAGACATAGGGTTTGGGACTTTGGCCAAAGAGTTCTTCTTAAACTTCGCTCGAGCCTACAATCGACCCAAGCTTCTTCCTCGCCGGCCTCGCAACTGACACAAGTTTAGCACCGTCCCGCCTAAGACTTAGGCTTTGGGACTTTGGCCAAGGAGTTCTTCTTGAACTTCCGCCGGCCTACAATCGACCCAAGCTTCTTCCGCCGGGCCTCGCAATCGACCCAAGCTTCTTCTCATGTTACTCCCGCCGGCCCGCACTTACTCCAACTTTGGCACCGTCCCGCCTAAGACTTAGGCTTGGGACTTTGGCCAAGGAGTTATTCTTGAACTTTGCTCGGGCCTACAATCGACCCAAGCTTCTTCTTGTGTTACTCCCGCCGGCCTCGCACTGACCTAAGCTTGGCAACCGTCCCGCCTAAGACATAGGCTTTGGGACTTTTGGCCAAAGAGTTCTTCTTAAACTTCGCCGGCCTACAATCGACCCAAGATTCTTCCGCTCGGCCTCGAATCGACCCAAGCTTCTTCTTGTCTTACTCCCGCCGGCCTACAATCGACCCAAGCTTGGCACCGTCCTGCCTAAGACTTAGGCTTTGGGACTTTGGCCAGCAGTTCTTCTGAACTTCGCTCGGGCCTACAATCGACCCAAGCTTCTTCTCAGTGTTACTCCCGCCGGCCTCGCAATCGACCCAAGCTTCTTCAGGTTACTCCCGCCGGCCTCAGACTGACCCAAGCTTGGCACCGTCCCGCCTAAGACTTAGCCTTGGGACTTTTGGCCAAGGAGTTATTCTTGAACTTTCGCTCTGGCCTACAATCGATCCAAGCTTCTTTCGTGTTACTCCCGCCGGCCTCGCAATTGACCTAAGCTTCAGCACCGTCCCGCCTAAAACTTAGCCTTTAGGACTTTTAGCTAAAGAGTTATTCTTGAACTTTTGCTCGGGCCTACAATCGACCCAAGCTTCTTCTTGTGTTACTCCCGCCGGCCTCGCACTGAGCTAAGCTTAGCACCGTCCCGCCTAAGACATAGGCTTTGGGACTTTTGGCCAAGGATTTCTTCTAAACTGCCGCCGGCCTACAATTGACCCAAGCTTCTTCCAGACGGCCTGCAATCGACCCAAGCTTCTTCTTGTGTTACTCCCGCCGGCCTCGCATTGACCCAAGTTTGGCACCGTCCCGCCTAAGACATAGGCTTTGGGACTTTTGGCCAAAGAGTTCTTCTTAAACTTCTGCTCGGGCCTACAATCGACCCAAGATTCTTCCGCTCGGCCTCGAATCGACCCAAGCTTCTTCGTCTTACTCCCGCCGGCCTACAATCGACCCAAGCTTGGCACCGTCCCGCCTAAGACTTAGGCTTGGGACTTTGGCCAAGCAGCTTCTTGAACTTCTGCCGGCCTACAATCGACCCAAGCTTCTTCATGTTACTCCCGCCGGCCTACAATCGACCCAAGCTTGGCAACCGTCCCGCCTAAGACTTAGGCTTGGGACTTTGGCCAAGCAGTTCTTCTGAACTTCGCTCGGGCCTACAATCGACCCAAGCTTCTTCTAGGTTATTCCCGCCGGCCCGCAATCGACCCAAGCTTCTTCATGTTACTCCCGCCGGCCTCAGACTGACCTAAGCTTGGCACCGTCCCGCCTAAGACTTAGCCTTGGGACTTTTGGCCAAGGAGTTATTCTTGAACTTTGCTCTGGGCCTACAATCGATCCAAGCTTCTTTCGTGTTACTCCCGCCTGGCCTCGCAATTGACCCAAGCTTGGCACCGTCCCGCCTAAGACTTAGCCTTGGGACTTTTGGCCAAGGAGTTATTCTTGAACTTTGCTCGGGCCTACAATCGACCCAAGCTTCTTCTAGGTTACTCCCGCCGGCCCGCACTGACCCAAGCTTGGCATCGTCCCGCCTAAGACATAGGGTTTCGGACTTTGGCCAAAGAGTTCTTCTTAAACTTCGCTCGGCCTACAATCGACCCAAGCTTCTTCCTCGCTCGGCCCGCAACTGACACAAGTTTGGCAATCGTCCCGCCTAAGACTTAGGCTTTGGAACTTTGGCCAAGGAGTTCTTCTGAACTTCGCCAGGCCTACAATTGACCCAAGCTTCTTCCGCTGGCCTCGCAATCGACCCAAGCTTCTTCTTGTGTTACTCCCGCTCGGCCTCGCACTTACTCCAACTTTGGCACCGTCCCGCCTAAGACTTAGGCTTTGGGACTTTTGGCCAAGGAGTTCTTCTTGAACTTCTGCTCGGGCCTACAATTGACCCAAGCTTCTTCTATGTTACTCCCGCCGGCCCGCACTGACCTAAGCTTGCAACCGTCCCGCCTAAGACATAGGCTTTGGGACTTTTGGCCAAAGAGTTCTTCTTAAACTTCGCCGGCCTACAATCGACCTAAGATTCTTCCGCCGGCCCGAATCGACCCAAGCTTCTTCGTGTTACTCCCGCCGGCCCGCACTGACCCAAGCTTGGCACCGTCCTGCCTAAGACTTAGGCTTTGGGACTTTGGCCAAGCAGCTTCTTGAACTCGCCGGGCCTACAATCGACCCAAGCTCTTCAGGTTACTCCCGCCGGCCTCGCAATCGACCCAAGCTTCTTCATGTTACTCCCGCCGGCCTCAGACTGACCTAAGCTTGGCACCGTCCCGCCTAAGACTTAGCCTTGGGACTTTGGCCAAGGAGTTATTCTTGAACTTTGCTCGAGCCTACAATCGATCCAAGCTTCTTTCAGACTACTCCCGCCTGGCCTCGCACTGACCCAAGCTTGGCACCGTCCCACCTAAGACTTAGCCTTGGGACTTTGGCCAAGGAGTTATTCTTGAACTTCTGCTCTGGCCTACAATCGACCCAAGCTTCTTCTAGGTTACTCTCGCTCGGCCTCGCACTGACCTAAGCTTGGCACCGTCCCGCCTAAGACATAGGCTTTGGGACTTTCGTCCAAGGAGTTCTTCTTGAACTTCGCCGGCCTCAGCTGACCCAGCTTCTTCTCGCCGGCCTCGCAATCGACCCAAGCTTCTTCTTGTGTTACTCCCGCCGGCCTCGCATTGACCCAAGTTTGGCACCGTCCCGCCTAAGACTTAGGCTTTGGGACTTTGGCCAAGGAGTTCTTCTTAAACTTCGCCGGGCCTACAATCGACCTAAGCTTCTTCCGCCGGGCCTGTAATTGACCCAAGCTTCTTCTGTGTTACTCATGTTCGGCCCTGCAATTGACCCAAGCTTAGCACCGTCCCGCCTAAGACTTAGACTTTGGGACTTTTGGCCAAGAGCTCTTCTGAACTTCCGCTCGGCCTACAATCGACCCAAGCTTCTTCTAGTGTTACTCCCGCCGTGCTCGCAATCGACCCAAGCTTCTTCTGTGTTACTCTTGCTCGGCCTCGCACTGACCTAAGCTTGGCAACCGTCCCGCCTAAGACTTAGGCTTTGGGACTTTGGCCAAGGAGTTCTTCTTGAACTTCGCTCTGCCCTTCAATCGACCCAAGCTTCTTCCGCTCGGGCTTGCAATCGACCCAAGCTTCTTCTGTGTTACTCCTACTCGGCCTCGCAATCGACCCAAGCTTGGCAACCGTCCCACCTAAGACTTAGGCTTTGGGAATTTTGGCCAAGGAGTTCTTCTTGAACTTCTACTCAGGCCTACAATTGACCGAAGCTTCTTCTGCTCGGGCCTGCAATTGACCCAAGATTCTTCTTGTACTCCTGGTCTTCATCTTGAACTTACATTATGAATGTCTTTCTTATTCTTATATACATTTATACTTTTACACATCCCATTTTGGGTAGAAATCTTACATTAACACTTCATAATACAAGGAAACTTATTGGAAGTATTTGATCAAGAGTTGTGCGTTCCATGGCCTCTTGACTCCTCGTCGATCCGGATGAGCTAGCCGGTATGCTTCTGGTCCTGCTAATTGAGTGACTCGATAAGGGCCTTCCCAATTTGGTCCTAGCACACCTTACTTTGGGTCCTTCGTGCTCTGGTTGACCTTCCTCAGCACCTAATCACCTACTTGAAACCGGCGAATGTGTACATTTCGGTTGTAATAACGAGCCACTCTCTGTTGATATTCTGTGATCTTAGCCGCGACTCTTTCTCTCTTTTCTTCCAACAAGTCCAGACCTGCACACTTCTCAGCTTTGCATCCTTCTCCTCTTCAATTATCATATCCAATTTTACTTGCTCATATGCGTCCGAATATGAACGGATCGAAGGATTTTGCAGATTATACCATGGTCTCCCCATCCGGATCCCATCCTTCAGTCCTCTCAGCGCTTGGGGATGGTTAAACGCGCCAAGATCTAGAATCGATCTATGGTATCTTTTGACAAACTCCCGGAGGGACTCTCCCTCCCTCTGCCTTACTTCTAACGGCTCCATCATGTCATCCTCAGGGGTCGTGACACCCATGATCGTGACACCCATGATCTCCGTCGAGAGTGGAGATTCGTTATCCAGCATTATTCGCCAGCTTGGGCTCTTTACATTCCCTCGGAGGTCTTCCACAACTTGTGCCAACCTGCGCACCTCTCCCTCTAACTCTTCCGCGAGAGGTCTGGGTCGTGTCCTGTAAGTGCTAAAGGGACCCCTTCCTCCATGTTTGTTTCCTCCTCACCGCAAGCATTTGGTGCCCTAGGACTTTGGGCTTCATCTCCCACATTTTCCCGAACAGGAGCATTCCACTACTGGACTCCGGACATCATTACATGCTTTTCTCCGTCCCTCCCGAGTTCTTGCAATAGGGAAGTCGAGTCTCCATCTGCTTTCTCCATCCGATCCATTCTTTATCGGATCTCCCTATTCGGGCCTCATTGGCCACTTCTCTCAAAGTTACTCGATTCTTCCGGACTTACTCCTCTTTGGTTGTTTCCCCTCATCGTTGCGTTGTGTGTCTTAAATGTATTAGAAAATCAGGCTTTTTGTGCCGATCCCCACAGACGGCGCCAAAAGATGTTGATGCAGTTTTTCCCGCGTGCCTTCAAACAGTGCCTCGAACCTTCTACTCGCGATAAGCTCGAGCTCGAGCAGGATTGCCTCCTTCGTCCTACTCCGCTGTCTTTTCTAGAACGGAAATCTCCCGGACCTGCACTCACAGAGAATAGGGTCAGGGGTAGCCGGGCGTGTTCCGGCGAAAACCCTCCGACGCTCAAGTCAGTAATCGGGTTGTTCTTTTTGGTATCTCCCTTAGTGAGAGTGACCTGAAAGATGAAAGGGATTTTTTTCGCCCTCCCTTTTGAATAAATATGGTGTTTTCAGAGAATCCAGATAAAGAAAATTAGAATAGGAAGAACCTGTATAAGCTTTTGTAACCCTAGTGAATGAATTTTTCCAACCCCTATAACATACCCGTTCACTTCCTTTTATACTCCATTTTTCCCGCTCCTTCTCTCCAAGAGCATCCAGTCCCGCGTCAATGGTGTCTAGGTCCCTCTAACAGCCGGGATTGGTGCAATATTCCCTATGGATGTGCGGCTGTCTCCTTAACCCGGTTCATGTGGCCAGATCAGCATGTCGGGCATGTGCGCTAGGAATGATGACACCGTGGGGGCATGTGCCGGCCATCGGCAATAGTACCACCACCATACCATGTGGGGCCCTGATCAGACATCTAAAGGTGTGCCAGGATTTGGAGAAAGCAGGTCGGGCTGCCCTGGGCCGGGTCTTGTCCAGTTGTGCTCGGGGACTTAATCTCTGCGAGCAGGAAAGGAGTGCTCAGTTCTCGACCTTGACCAGCTTTGACCGGGGTGGATGACCTCGAGCAGGCAAAGGAGCTCGGAGCTCGAGCGACTCTGAATTCCTCGACCTTGACTAACTTTGACGTCTAATGAGGTCGTCTTTGTGCCAGTGGTCAGGACTTCTGCTCGAGTTAGGCTGTCCTCGGGGTATTTTATTCGAGTTGGAAGGGCCTCGAGAAGACCTGCCCGATATTACCCAAACAACACATTTAATCAAAATGAAGGCTCAAACAATGCTATCAGGTTAAGGCTTTTCTACATTTAGGGATAAAGCAAAAGAATGGTTGAGGAATGAAATATAAGGAAAATCACTGCATGGGATGGTTTAGCGTAAAAGTTTTAGCAAAGTTCTTTCCTTAGAAAAAAAAAAAAAAGGGCAAGTTGAGGAATGAAATAACAACCTTTGCTTAGCTCAAGATGGAGTTATTATATGAACATGAGAATGATATAATGACCTATTAAGAAAATGCCCACATCATGGTCTACAATTTGGCTACAATTGCAAACATTTTACAATCGTTTGATGGGAAAAACACTAGAAGTAACATATAAATTGTTGGACGAGATGGCTTCTAATAATTACTAGTAGTCTTTAGAATGACCAATACCAAAGAGAGCTGCAGGAGCCCATAATATGAATGTTGTCACTGTTTTATCTACACAAATGACTTGCTCTATCTAATAAACTAGAACATCTAAATATCAGTACTATTCAAACACAAGTGTTTAAATTATGTAAAGGGAATCATGCTAGTGTTCATTGCCAAGTTGGAATTACTTTTGCACTATTATCTATAGAACGAGCTCATTATGTGTATAATTAACAAATGTAGCATAATAATCCATAGTCTAACACATATAATCTTGGCTAGAGAAACCACCCAAATTTGTCATGTAACAACACTTAAAATACATTGAAGCCATTTATAGAGTTCCAAGAAAAGAAGTCAAATTTGGATTATGCTCTTACCTAACTTACAACAAACATATCTCAGTTCATGACCAAGGTTGATACAACATGTCAAAATCAAGCGGCATCAATTTGGAACCTCGAGGTACAAGCAGGTTAGATTGCAAACTTATTATCTAGCAGACCACAAGGCTGTTTACCAAGCAATACTAAGACAAATCCAAAGGAACGAATAAATGCAATTATGCTTCAGAGTGGTAAACAACTTAAAAGCTAAAGAAAACACCGGAACGTCCAGGACAGTAATTCCTCTAATACCTTTTAGTCAAAGTCTTTGGAAAAATAAATTAGATAAGTAATTCTTTAAATTTTTTCATGTTTTTTAAAAAATTGCATATGTATTGGAACAAATGTGGAGCTATGGTAAATTCATGAAAGAAATTTTATCCAGCAAGAGAAAATTAGAAAAGAAGGAAACATTGATGATAACTGAGGAGGCCACTTCAATTTTACAAAATAAATTACCACCAAAGTTGAAAGATCCAGAGTTTTTTATTCCATGCACTATCGAAAATTGTTATTTTGGTAAAGTTTTATGTGAATTAGGTGCAGGTATTAATTTGATGCCTCTTTCTATTTTTTGGAAATTAGGACTTCGTTAACTAAAGGCAACAATTGTTTCCCTTTAATTGGCAGATAGGTCTATAAAGTATCCAAGTGGCATAATTGAGAACATACTTGTTAAGGTCAACAAGTTTATATTTCATACAGATTTTATTGTATTGGATATGACTGAAGATCGGGAGATACCAATCATCTTAGGTCGACTATTTCTATCTACGGGAATAACTCTTATTGATGTTTAAGAAGGAAAACTAATCCTTAAGGTGCAAGATGAGCAAGTCACTTTCAATGTGTTCAAAACAATGAAATATCCATAAGAGATTGACACATGCCTTCAAATAGACACCATTGATAAAGAGATTTCGCACTATAATACCGAGTGACTCACTAGAATGATGCATCAGGAGTATGCATGTTATTTGGAAGTTTTACCGCTTTACTTACTTTCAAATAAGCCAAAATTAGAGGAGCTTAGAAGAAGTTCTTTTCAACCAAAACCTTCAATAGAAGAACCTCAAATATATAAGTTTAAGCCATTACCCTGTTATTTAAGATATTCTTATTTAAATGATAATTATAAGCTACTTGTTATTATTTCTTCTGCATTAACAAATCTTAAAGACAAAAAGCTACTTCAGGTTTTGAGAGACCAAAAAACTACTCTAAGATGGACTATAGCCGACATCAAAGGAATAAGTTCTTTAATTTGTATGCATAAAATTCTAGTGGAGGAGTGTTATAAGCCTATGATATAGCCATAATTATTAGATGCTTAAATTATTAGATGCAAGGATAATATATCCAATCTTTGATAGTTTAATGGTGAGTCCTGTGCAAGTGATACCAAAGAAGGGAGGAATGAAAATGGTAAAGAATGACAAGAATGAGCTTATCTCAGCAAGGACAATCACAGATTGGCAGGTAAGTATGGATTATAGAAAACTCAATCCTGTTACCAAATAAGTCTACTTTCCACTACCTTTTATCGATTAGATGTTGGAGAGCCTTGCTGGCCAAGCCTATTATCGCTTTTTAGATTAATATTTTAATTATAACCAAATCCATATAGCACTAGAAGATCAAGAGAAAACCACCTTCACATGTCTTTATGGAACATTTGCTTATGAAAGAATACCATTCGGCTTATACAATGCACTAGCCACTTTTCAGTGGTGTGTGATAGTTATATTTTCTCATATGGTAGAGAGATTTATTAAGGTGTTATGGATGATTTTTTAGTTTTTGGATCTTCATTTATCATTTTCTGAATAATTTAGATTTAGTTTTGCAGTAATATGACGAGACTAAGTTTTAAATTGGGAAAAATGCCACTATATGGTGCAAGAAGGTATTATATTGGGCCATCGTATTTCTGTTAAGGGAATTGAAGCTGATTGAGCAAAGATCAAAGTTATTGAGAAGCTGCCACCATCAACTTCTATGAAAGCCATAAGAAGGTACTTTGTGCATGTCGGGTTTTATTGATGTTTTATTAAAGATTTTTCAAAGATAACGAAATCTTTACGCAACTTTTACTCAAAGATGTGTCTTTTAATTTTACTGACGAGTGTTTACTGGCTTTTGATACTTCGAAAGAAAAACTAAAAAATGTGCCTTTTGATTTCAACTCTTATTATTAGGGCATGAGATCTATCTTTTAAGCTTATATGTGAAGCCATTTTTTTATAAGTACTATTAAGACTAAATCACTTGACAATATGTGCTAGAAGAACAGGTAAGAAGCATTCTACAGTATTATCATTCTCGTAAAGTTGGTGGACAAGTTGTGCAACCAAAACTGTGGAAAAGGTATTTCAATCATGTTTTTATCGGCACATTATTTAAATATGCTTATACTTTTGTTGCTACTTGTGATCGATGTCTAAAAACTAGTAATATTTCAAAGAAGAATGAAATATTATTGTATAATATTCTTAAAGTAGAGTTTTAATGTTTGGGGAATTGACTTTATAGGTCCGTTTCCACTTTCTTTCAAGAATAAATATATTTTACTAGCTATAGATTATGTTTCTATGTGCAAATGCTTGGGTTGTTGTGAATTTTTTAAAGAAAAATATTTTCACACGATTTGGCACTCCAAGGACAATTATAAGTGATGGTGGGAAATAATTATACAATTGACAATTTGAAGCACTCTTAAACAAATATGGCGTCACGCATAAAATTGCCACCCCTTACCATTTAAAAACTAGTGGCCAAGTTAAAGTCTCTAACTGGAAATTAAAGAGAATTTTGTAAGAAACAGTGAATGCATCATAGAAGGATTGGTTAAAAAACTATAGACATATTAAATAGCTTTCAGAACATTTATTGGTATGTCTCTTTATAGTCTAGTGTTTACTAAGGCATGCCATCTACCTGTTGAACTTGAGCACAGGGCATACTGGGCTACGAAGATTTTGAACTTTGACATGGAAGCAGCAGAAGAGAAGAGATTATTGCAAGTTAATAAGATGGATGAATTTCATAATGCAGCTTATAAGAGTGCTCGAATATACAAAGCCCGTACTAAACATTGGCATGATAAACATATGCTCAAACAAGAATATAAGGTTGGTCAAAAGGTTTTATTATTTAATTCTTAACTTTGACTCTTCCCAGTAATTTTTTGTCACATTGGTTCAGCTTTTTTATAATAACACTAGTCTTTTTGTTGGGCGTGGTAGAAGTTTCTCATGATACAAAGGGCACATTTAAAAGTAATGGTTATCGATTCAAACCTTATCTAGATGATGCATTTAACAAGCACAAAGAGGGTATTAAGTTGTTTAGTCCTGAGTGATGTCTAGAGACAGTCAGGCTAATGACTATAAATTAAGCGCTTCTTATGAGGCAACCCAAGCTTTTTTTTTTTAATTGTTATTGCTTTCATCTTTACTTATACTATATTTTATTAATCTTCTTATTTATTTTATTTTATTTTATTTTATATAGGTTTTTGCATAAGTTTGAGGGTCGACAAATATTAACCTTTCACATGCCCTCTAACTACTCAACTATAAGTAACATCTTTAAGTGCAAAACTCAAGAAGTTTCTCTTTTCATTCTCCTTTTATTTACATTGAGAACAATGTTGATTTCAAGTTTAAAGTTGGAATATGTTTTTCAATTTATTAATAAATAAATAAATTCTTAGAAAAAAAAATTCTTTTGTGTTGTTTGGCATATTGTTTTAACGCCAATGATAAGTTTATGGTTGACATTGAATATTGTTTTTAGAAAGGGATTAATATTGTCATAGTTTATACTTGATTTTTCTGTTAGTTTTATCTTGATTGTGATTCTTTAAATATCTTAAGCACTTATATCAATTCTTTCATCATTTTGACTTGAGATTTGAGATAGATACAATTTAAGTTCAGAATTTTTGATTAAGTAAATGAAAATTTTCCTTGATTCTACATTACTTAAGTTTACACAGGCACCACAGTCAAAAATAGCTAACAACAAACCTTCAAAGTGAAGCTATCCTTGAGTAATTTGGGTTTATGTACCATCAGTATATAGAAGATAATTTACCATAAGAAGAAGACTACTATTGGATTAATGTCTATTATGCAATATGTGTCAATGTGTAAGTGGACACAACAATTAATATATTGAGACTTGCCACAACAATTTTATAGTGGCGTTTTAGTGAAATAACAAGACAAGAATAGATGTTAAGATTAAAGACCTAGTGAAACTAAGTCAATAAACTAAATGCAAAAATAAAAAAAGCTACAGTCAAACACAAGGATATACTCAATAACAAATATGTAGTTATTTTTTAAACTCACTTGATGGTTATTAACTACTATTCACTTAACGTTCAGTTATTGTAGCATCTATTACAATATTAGGCAGAATTACTCATGCATCCTTAGCTATCACATATTGGATATCTTATATCTAAGAGTAACCTAACAGTGACCAGTTGTTAAGCTACCCTATAAAGTGGTTAAACATCATACTTTATCCTTTGAGTATCCCTCAATTTCTATGAAGCTCCTCTTGTTGCAGCTCTAAATTCCTTTGATTCTTGTGAGTGATGACAATGTATAAAGGGTGATGGTGGGTAAAGATAGATGATAATGGATGATGTGTTTTCTTAAAATGCACTTTTTATATCTTGGAATTGGGATAACCTTAAAAGAAAATTAAGACATTTGTCATTATTCGATAATCTAGGACGATATTACATGTTGTGTATTGCCTACCTCTATTTTGTCTGCACCTGATAGTGAAAGTACATTAACTACTGTAGCAAGCTTTATTTGCTGACATGTGATAGGCTGGACAATTTTATCTTTTTTATTTTGCTTTTGGATTATTGTAGTAATTCCTCCAGTATTCTTTCTGATTGAGACTTGATTTTGTTTATATGCAGAAAAATATTTTGTCATTTTCTATAAGCCCATTGCTGTAGCAATGTAATTCTTCTTCTGCAACATCCCTCATTAAAGCATAAGCATTTGGGGTTACATCTAATTATGCACAAAATTAGATCATAAAATAGTCTTCGGCACATTATTTTGTTATAACTAAACTTAAATACATACACATACAAAATGTAATTAAAAAAATAATAAAACTTTACTATTTACTCTATATCCTCATAACTCTAATTTCATAGAGTTATCACATCCCAAAACTTAGACCATTATCTATCATCAATTAATGATATTAACACAAACAATTTAATCACACATTCATGCACTAAACAAGTAAGCTCTATTATCTAGATTGTTCTAATGCATCAACCCTCAGATTTCATATTCAAGAATGCAAAGTTACCGTTAACAGTTCTAGTTCTAGACTTGAGTTTCATTCTGTCTAATGTGTGTAGGTGTCACTTTGGTCAAGTTCAGAGTTTCTGCAACATAACTTAAGCATCAGATACATTTAAAAGATAAAATAATAAAAACATGTTCATTTATAGAGGTTAAGTGTTATAAAGGCCTACAAACTATGCTACAACATTTATTATTTATTCAAAATTTTTAAATATTTTTTTAAGTTTCTGGTACGGTTCAGTGTAATATCAATTATTCATGTGAATACCTATCACTTGTAATGATGACACCTAATTACTTCATTAATGCACAAATCCCGGTTGCTGCAATAGAAGCATTTAAGATGCTATAATTATAGTCGTATCTTTAGATACTTTTAACTGAAGGCTGAACATGGGGTTCATGCACAGACTTAGTTACTCAGTTTCCTAGGTAGAAGACTTAATCACAAGTTCCTGGTTCAAATGCCACTGCATCCGGTGCTAGTGCCAATCACTAAATAAGTTTGTGTAGCACCTTCGGCCCTCTGACAGAATGGGATGCTACTCTTTGAATGGAGTTCCATCCTCTTACTTGAGTTCGGATCTGGCCACCCCTTCGGTCAATCGGTCAAATGACAGCGGTCATTAGATAGATCAGAATCTCGTTAAAAAGATCATTCAATGGATACCGTTAGTTGGGCCTCTCTTGAAAGAGCCTCTTCGCTGCACTTAAGAATCCCCCTTCGGAAGTGAAGCTGAGAGAAACTAGCCCTTTCCCTCAGGGGGTAGGGGTTCTGTATTAGATTTAATAAATTTATCTCTCTGCAGTGAAATTGAGACAGCTCGACCTCGGAAGCTAATTCACGTGCAGACAGTACTGTATGTCGTACCATCTCCACACGAAAGGAATAGGGAATTGGGAGAAGTGCTGAAGTGAAGTGTCATGCTTAACACTTTTCATTTCTGTAATTCAATTTCCCTCTTAAGAATCCCCCTTCTTCTATACAAATTCAATTTATAAGAATCTTTTTTTTCACACAGATCATGTACTCCTTTATTATCATCATAATTACAAGCCATAAAACTTACAAAACACTATATTTGGTGAATTTGTGGCCTGAGCCCACTTCACCCCATCTTATTCTCTTTTCCCCATCTTCTTTATCATAATCTACGCTTGCCCTCTCCCTAGTCTTATTTAGTTCCATGAGTAGTTCGGTGTACAATAGGCTCTCGGATATTATTGCGCATGCAAGTGAAGGTCAGAGGAGTAGGTGAAAAAAGTATAACCCACAGTTTGATTGTATTTATATGGTTAAGTTTGTTTAATAGAGTTTTGAGTTTAAGACCCCCTAATGGGGGACATTAAATTTAAATTGTCGTTATATTAATTGAACACTAAACCCTGCATAATTAAGACATTATATATTATATATAATATATAATATCTGAATTATGTTCTTATTTTATATAACTATATATTAATACATTATAGAACTATTAATCTAACGATAATTTAAATCTAATATCCCCTATTATGAGGGGTCTTAAACTCAAGATTCTTTTAAACAAACTTAACCATACAAACATAATCAAACCGGGGGTTATGCCCCTTTCACCTACTCCTTAGATCAAGTAACAACCACTAAAACAACTCAATTCCCAACTTCCAACTCAACCTACTCATTACTTGTTCCTAGGTCTAAATTTCCTATTCCCTTTTTTCGATACGACCACTCCCCTCTCTGTGGTACCATTGTCGAATCAGTACTACTGGATTGGGAATCGATCTACTTGGATTGGGAATCGATCGATTGCTCAGGAGTAGTTTGTGCAGAGGTGCTCTAGGGCAACTGAGATCTTTCGGTCTGCGTGTGTGTAAGCAACTCAAATAAAGAACAATCTAGTCTGGCTTGAATTTAGGCCTGGTCCGCCTGTCTGCTGCCAGGTTCAGAAATGGCTCTAGGCGAGAACGCCACTAAACCCAAGAGTATCTCTTGCAAAGAAGAATTCGTAGAGATTTTCCTATAACCCCAGTATGGCCTACCCGACTGATATAATCTAGAATCAACTTTCCGCCTTTATCTTATTAGTAGTAGGTGAATAGTGATCCTTTTTGTGTGCGCATTCACACGACGAGCACGTTCCAAGATCTCCGAAATGAGAACCTAAACATGTTCACATGCCGCTTCATCCATCTAAATAGATAGGGTTGTTTTTTAGACGAGCTAATATCGACTTAGGGCCTCTTGTGGGCGTCATCTAATGGATTTTTACCATCAAGGCAAAGGTCGAATCAAGCAAAGGTCCTCTAACATTAGCTAGTAGCTGCTTTCCTGGGACTTGCACTTGCTTTTTTTAGAGAAGGCTTACTTAGCTTTATTTATGGTGATCTCACTTCAGTAGTGGGATGAAATTTTTACTCATGTTTGCATATAAGGTGAATACACAGCCCAGTTACTGGGAAAATAAGCTATTAGAGCAAAACTTATTATACTTTCAATACAATTTGCAAAGATTGTTGAAAAATTTCCTATTTTCTCCCTAAACTTGAGCTATTATTATCTAATAGTTTAGAAAATTTTCTAATTTGCTTTACCTAGCATTGATACAACATACTCACATAACTCAACCAAAGTCTAAGTATTAAGATAAAATTTCAACCTTTATCCATAAATTAATGTTGCAGCTCTAAATTTCCTTTGAATCTTGTAAGTGACGGTAATATTTATGGAGAGCGATAGTGGGTAAAGATTTATGATTATAAATTATGTGTTTCCTTAAAATGTGACCCTTTTATATCTTGGAATTAGAGTAATCCTAAAAGGAAATAAGGACACTTGTCAATATTTGGTAACCTACAACCACATTGTATTTTATGTGTTGCCTGTCACTGTTTTTTATGTTGGAAAAATATGTTCTTTAAAGCATATTTATATTTATTGTAATAAATATATTTCTGATTAATAAAATAAATGAGGTATTTTATTCATGTATCTTTATTGCGTTAATATTTTGAGTAAAGTCCATTTAATCATATTATATGTATTTATGCGATCAACATGTGGATTCACGGAAGATATAAATACAAGTTATCTTATGATTAAATAAATTAAGTTCACAGTTAATAAATAAAGTTGGGCACTTTATTTAGGTATAGATAGACTGTAATAAATTCATTGAGTGATTTATTTTAATCATGTATGAATTTATTGATATAGTATGACTACATTGAACTGGATCACATATGTGATTTAATTAACCTAGTAATAACTGTCAGACTTATTAAATCTCATAGGCATTGATTTACTGTAATCTTAATCTTGAGTTAGTTATAATTTCATGATTGTAGTTATTATTTCATTTGAGTTATCAATGAGCACGACATACACATATAGTCAAGATTACCCTAAATCTCTTGATGGGTTTTCAGTACTTGATCATAGAATTCTCTGCCCAGAATGCCTCAACATAAATAAGTATGTTGAAAATGATCATTAGAGAAAACCAACAAGAATCAAGAAACAAGATGTAATTAAATTGATTGGACAGTTGAGATATCAATTTAAATTAACTATGTGGTACAAAGGATTGTGCAGTAAAGAAATCAATGTGGCTTGGGCAAATTATATTCGAGCATACAATTATTGAGGTCAGTTTCAATCTTATATTGGAGTATAATTGGAATTGAATAATTATATTTGTTTAATTACAAATTTAATTATTGTAGCCACTATTGTATGTTCTCAAATGATCCCCGGGTTAGCTTATTTAATTGACAACACCATCACTGGACCTAAAAGCAAGAAAAACTGGCATATTAGATGGAAATTATAATTATAATATTTGTTAATGCCTAGTATATTATATTCAAGTGTAAAAGGGAGCTTGTGATATTTTAGAAGGTAGTCCCCTAGTTAGTTACACATTCTCTTCACTTACGTAAAAGTGGAGAGATGGTATTTAATTTAAATATTTAAATATTTAAATTAAATGAGGAATCTTATTTTTAATAGGAATCCTAATCCTAACATATTAGGGTTTTTCATAAGATATTATAAAAGAGACATTATTCTCTTAAGAAAAAGAGAGAGAAGAGAACTCCAAAGCTTTTGAGAAAAATACAAAAGACATCTAAGAGAAAACAGTTGAAATTAGGAGTGGTGAAATAGACGCCCACACGTCCAGTGTTGATCAATATTGAGTCATAGCCTAGAAGATCATTTTGAGATGGATCTACAACTTTCAATTGTTCATCTTCTCAAGACATCAAGGTACGAACTTCTAGATTACTTAATTCTTATATGTTGTATGAGATCGGTCCTAAAAGGTTTTAATTGAAAAATTGAAAAACCTAATTTTATCCCTTCATTTTATGCATTTGACAATGGCAGTACAATGATAGTTGTATCAGGCTTTGTCTGCTTATGCGTGATAGGCTGGACAATTTTATCTTCTATAATTTGCTCTTGGATTGCTGTAGTAACTCCTCTAGTATTATCTCTTATTCAGGCTTGATTTTGTTCATGTACAGACAAGTCTTTGTCATTTTCTGCAATCTTATTGCTACAGCAATCTAATCCTTCTTCTGCGGCATCCCTTATCAAAGTGTAAGCTTTTAGAGTCACCTGTAATTATGCACAAAATCAGAGCATGAAATGGTCTTCAACATATTATTTTATCACAACTAAACTTAAATACATACTCATGCAAAATATAATTAAAAATATAATAAAATTTTACTATTTACTCTCTAAGTAATACAAGTTTAGGTCTAAAAATATCTTCATAACTCTCATTCCAAATAGTTCCTAAACTTAAACCATTACTTGTTCTAAAGTAGTGACATCAACACAAATAATTTAATCACGAATTCATGCACTAAAAAGCTTAACTCTATTATCTAGATTGTTCTAACTCATCAATCTTCAGATTTCATCTTCAAATATGCAAATTTATCATCAATAGTTCTAGTTCTAGACATGGGTTTTATTTTGTTCAATGTGTATGTGTGTCACTTGAGTCAAATTCAGAGTTGCTGCAGTATAACTCAAGCATCAGATACATCTCAAAGATAAAATAAAAAATAAAAATTCTTTCATTTATAAGAAGCGAATCGTGCTACAATATTCATTGTTTATTCCTTCATTCAAAAATTTAATTTTTTTTTTAAGTTTTTAGCACCCTTTAGTGCAACATCATTTTTTCGTATGAAGGGCTATCACTTGTAATGATGACACCCAATTACTTTGTCAATCCACAAATCAAGGTTGTTGTAGTAGAAGCATCAAATATGCTATAATTATGATCTTATCTTTATACACCTTTGACTAAGACTGAACATAGGGTTCATGTACAGAATTGGCTACTCAATTTGCCAGACAGAGGACTTAATTTTTTTTTTGAGTTGCAACAACAATACTCTTAACTTTTATTGCCTTTTTACTTAAGTTTACATATGGTGTGCAAATATAGCCTTGGTTACTCAGCAACTAAGCCATTAGAGTAAAAATTATTCTATTTTTAGTACTGCTTGTAAAAGATTTTTGAAAAATTTCTTAATTTCCCCCTAAACTTGAGCTATTCTTATCTATAAGTTCAAAAAATTTTCTAATTTTCTCAACCTAGCCTTGCTACAGCATACTCACACAATTCAACCAAATTCTAACTGTTATGACCGAATTTTAACTTTCATCCATAAACTATCTCTATTTGAAGATAACTTTTCCTATATTTCATCAGTCTAATAATCTTTATTGGGTTTCATAATTTAAGAACGAAAACTAAATAAATTGAGCTACACACATTCAAAGAAATATTTATAAATTTGAAAAAAAATTTCATTCACATTCATCATATTATGAATTTAAATTTTAACACACTATACATTCACATTTATTAAAATATATTACAACATCATACTATAACAAAACACAACTCCCCCCTAAACTTGAGAGGTATTGTGCCCTCACATGCACATAAAACAATTTGAAAAAAATACATCTATGGAAATTAAATTAAAGGCATAAATTTAAAAGAACAGGCAGGCAGAAGATACTTCACTCTTGGAACAATGCTCCTACAAGATGTTGAATAGATTCAGTTTTTCTTTGTTCCACTCCGTAAGCTTTTCCTTGGTAAACCTGTTTCTAAAGTAATTGAATTTTTCTTGATTCTATGGTTGGACTGGTTTTAAGAGTTCTAGTAGTTTCTTGAACTGTGGCCAGATCAGACTTTGCTTTCTTAAGTTGTTGCTTGTGACATTGCAGCACTAGTGGGTTGTACCCCTTTCGCTTGCTGGATACTCTAGGAGTAGTTTTAGGAGACTTTATTAGGTCTTTTTTGCTAGAGCTGATGGAGGATTTGTTATTGCAGCTTCTGCCATGATGCTAGTAATGAGTTCTTAAGCTCTTCATCTTTTTAGTTGTCCGTACAGTTTTTTCGATGCCTTCTTCAATTACTACATTAATATCCTCTTGCTTCTCTATTGTTGACTTTTTATCGATCAAAATTTACATATTTCCCTTGCTCATGGGAGTCGCAACTGGTGGCTCTTCTTATTTTTCCTCTTTTGTCTCCTTTTAATTTTCCTTTTCTTCACTTTCTACTTAATTTTATTCTTCTTCAGTTTTTGCTTCTTCTTTTTCTTTTGGCTGTTCCTCTTCTTCTACTTGAGGAAACCCTACTTCTTGCTAAAACTCAAACTATTGCAGTAGGGATTCAAAGAAACCTTTACTCTTGCTCTTCATGTATACTGTAAATTGATGTTTCTGAGTTTTATAATGCAGTAAGTAGGTTTTGAATATCTGATTATGCATCTTCTCAATCTTTGAAGCTTTCCTTGTTTAGCTGCAGTAGTATATTATAGGGTGCTGAAGTAACAGATTGTCCAGCAATTCTCTCAACTGCCCTAATAGTAAAAGCTCTTATATTATTAACACTCTTATCACTTATAGTTATTTTAGCTTTAAAAACTCATTATGCTTGTGATGAGAGATGAAAACAGTAAGGCGGTTGACTTTTGCTTCTTTATGATACACTCTCAAATTTCTTTTTCTATAATCTTCTTAATATCAATTTTAAAACACTTCATAATAGCATACAATATTATGAGCCTTTTTTGGGATACGGTGGTAGTGTGTGTGATGGGCATCAATCCACATTTAAAAAATTTTACCTAAAATTTGGCAATAGGTTTCAATTCTATTCTATTAACCACTCTACCACTACTAGAAAAATGACATTTACTGACACTTAGTTTACTGACACTTAGCAAAAAGTATTAGTAATTGTGAACATATGCACCTATTAACAAGTAGGTATTAGAAGTTATTGATACTAGTGTGTTAGTAAATTAAACATCAATAATCACTAACACTAAAGTATCAAAGATAAAAAAAAAAATTTATTAATAGTTGTTTTAGTTGCAACTCGAACTTGAGACTTCTAGAGTTTAAAATTTTAACATTCGAAACGCAGACCATTGAGCCATGTTGAATTCACTTAATTTGTTTGTTTTAAAGATTTAAAAAACAAAAATATAATAACAAAAACATAAAAAAACCTAAATGCTCGATCTCTCTAACTCTCACGTATCTCTCAATGCTTTCCCCGTCAGAGGAAATGCTCGATCTCTCTAACTCCGGGAGTGGATTGGGAGACGGCGGAGGAGACGGCATCCCAATCGGAAGTGCTGAGGTTGCCGCGATTGAGAGAGAGCCACTTGGCACAGTAGGCGTTGATGATGGCTAGGGTTTCGTTGGTGGTCCAGCAAGGCGTTGGGACGTCACCGCTTTGAGAGGAAGTGAGGTTCTTAGACGTCCGAATCATCGAGAAATCGGTCGTGTTTGCAGATCGATAGTGAGGTTCCTAGACGTCACTATTTCGAGAGCAATGGGCTGTTTCTTCGGTTGCTTTCATATCGAGACAATCGGGCTCGTATTTCTCATACTACTTGCGCCAATAAACACACCATGAGCTTCATTTTGGTTCGATTTTTAGAATTTATGCTAGAAATTACTTGACTTAAGATTTTGTGTTTCTGTTTTCATCTCTGTTTTAATCTGAAGGTAAAATTTGTTTTCATTATTATTATTTTTTAATTTTTTTGAATATAATTTTTTTGTTTCAAAATTGGAGTTCATTTGTGTTTGTTTTTGATAGAGAAAGAAGAGTGCTGGAGTAATGATATTGAAAATCAGCGTTTGGAATCTCCAGAAATTGATAAGAGCCTCAAGAATGAGGTAACGATTCATTTGTTTGTTTTGAATTTTGATTATGTATGTGGAAGCTGATGTGTGATCAACGAACAATGAATCGCTATCAATTCTCGGAGATGAATTTCAGGGGTGTGGGGTGTTTTTGCATTGTGTTTGTTGTATGTTTGGATGCTGGGAAAGTATGTGAAAAGAGAAGAATTTCAACTTGCCAGAAGGTTTGGACCCGGATGGGTTCCATACTATGGATGATGCTTGGGTTCTAACTCTCACTTTCAAAGACTTAAGCTCATTCTGCCTCTGCCAGTACTAGAAAGGGCCCTCGACCTCGAAAACGTCACCATGGGCTCGGATGCTAAAGACACCAAGAAGGGCGTCGTTGACTTCAAAGCCTATGTCGCAGCAGGGACGAAGATATAGGATCCGATGCTTGGGATACAACGTGGCAAGGACCTTATAATAGTCATGTCTGTAGAAGAAAGAGCAAGAAGGAGATACCCGTCTGATCGAGCAGGTCTGACGGCAAATCGGCAACAACTTTAGGAGCTTCGGCTGCCGGATGTTGTGGACCCCTTTGGCTTCAGTACTTCAATGGATGATGCTGGTTCTAACTCTCACTTTTACTAAAGTGAAGCCAAAGAAAAAGCTGGTGTGAATATCAAAGTTACTAGGAGGTTTGGCTAGAGTTGCGCCTGCTTGTCTCATGTTAGGTTGGGAGATAAGTGATAAGATAAGTAGTGGCCTCGACTTCTTTTAAGCAGGTGCGAAATGTTTGGAGTAAATGATGGCTAGATTACAATTAAGATTAAGAGCAACTCATAGCTATAAACTACTAGAAGACTGGTATTAAATGCCAATTAGTTAAGTTTAGAATAAAATGAGCTAAGCTTTCAATCTATGCCATTCAGTCAATAACTTTTGAAATGGACGCCACTTATCATGTTGATAATGTCCAATTCGTTTCTAGTAAATTTCTCTTATGACTATTACGCAGGGTGTTGTGGAAGAGTTAAAAACATCTATATAAATTTATCAACCAGATTATGTTTCTAGATCAAGAAGACAAGGTTATGTTCGTTTCCTTTCTGTTTCTTGTTGATTGTAGACTATTAATTGCCTATGTCTTTTTCTGTTTACATTTTGGTTTTACTTTTGAATAATAATTTCTTCATGTAATAATGATTGGAAAAAGCGCAAATCGATTGATTGGTTCATCCGGCATACCTCTAATACCTAGACAAATGAATGTATATACTTTGAAATATTTAGTTTGTTTTGTATCATCTGGCCTATGCTTTATTCAGTCGACCATTCCTTTTTTTCCCCCTAAGATTCATGCTGCATTTTCCTGGTTTGTAAAGGCTGGAACTAAGTTCTACATATCCCTTCCACTCAGGCGATGCGGGGACATTTGAAGGAGCCTTTGTTAAAGGTGTTGATTCCGTCTCAAAGCTTTTGAGTTCGAAAGTGATGGTCCTCATTGTTGCAAGATTTGTACGATTTTTTTAATCATTTATTAGGAAAAATATCCCAACCAGCAATGCAGAGAAGGTGATGATGGTATTCTCAAGGGTGTTGAAGTTGTTTGGCCTCATCGAAAGTTTCACTTTATATGCCCTTTTATATTTTCTTTTTTTTTCATAATTGAGAAAATTCGGCATCCTTTGTGATGAATTAGGTATTTATCCCTTTTTCTTTTTAGGGATGTATACTGGTGCAGCTCTTCCAATCGATACTTCAAGTATTCCATGTATCTTTGATCATCATGGAAGGGTCGGTATATGTGGTGATTGGTCATTGGGTTCAACTTTAGAGTCAGTCGCCTTAAATGGCAAGGCTCTTGCTGATCATGTAAGCAAGAATATGAATTTCTTTTGCTTATTTGGTTTTGTTTTGCACATAGAAATATATATTTCATGATTGATAATTTATGTCAAATAAAATATATATATATATATTTGTGTGTGTGTGTGTGTGTGTGTGTGTGTGTGTGTGTGTGTGTGTGTAACACAACCTTTATATCCCTATATATGGAAATCTAAATATAAATTAGTATATTGGCTTCAATTTAGTTTGAACTATCAGACAAATTTCAAGCATGGGCTTGAAGTTTGTTTATTCATATATAAATAATGTAATTGGTCTGTGCAGATTGCAGATTATTTAGGAAGTGGTGGAGTTTGTCCTGAGGATTTTGCTTTCGGTTTACACAACGAGTTTCAGCCTCGAAGGACATGATGTTGGACAACTTACCATTTGAATCCCTAAGCAGGCCATGAAAATTTCTAGAGTTGTTAAGGTATGCTTCTGTTGACATACTCTTTATTGATTTACGTTTTTCACTTGGGTTACTCTTAGATATTAGTTCTCTTGCCTTCATATCCAGGATTATTAGATTGCAATGATTGATGAGAGTATATGCTTCTTTATTGGTAATTGAAATAATTTGCTATCAACGAGTGTAGAATGTTGAAGATGAAGACTCGGAAGAGTCTGCTATGTAGTAGTTGCAAAGACGACATCACATTCAACTGCCGTATTGAAAAAGAAATCAAGGGACGTGCTTAATTCTTAGCTACTCCATTTCATTTTGTTTTGTTACTTTTTTACGGTGTTTCGGTACACTTTTGTAAACTTCATGGAAAGAGCAAGAATCATGACCATTTAACAATATTTCTACATAATTGTATGTCCTGTTGTGCAATGATTATTGTAGGTGACAAGGGTTTTGTGTATCATTCATCACATGTAGCCATTCGTGCCTTTTAAATGATGACATTTCAATGAAAATGCATTTTTGACTAGTTGTCTTGCAGATCGACCTTTGAGATTCTTTCAAAATGGTCGATAGCAATGGATCTACCGGTGTACTGAAGAAACTCAAAGTCCATCGTCCAATGAAAATGCACCCTCCGAGAGTGACGTTTCACTCAATCTACTTGCTCAAAAGGTTCAAGAGTCACTTGCTCTTGAAATAGACACAAATTCGGGAAACACAACCTGTTGGGCGGTTCAAGGATATAGGAGACACCAGTTTGCCGGAAGACCCAATTGAACCCCCAACACCCTTATTAATTGATAAGTTCCTCGCCACTGAATCGCAATCGTCGCTTGTTCTACGACGACAGTAAGAATTGCTACTGCTGTCAGTGCTTTCCTTGTCAATATTTTGAGGTAGTCATTGTGCTTCTTGCTTTTGGGTATCCGATCATCATAATAGTTGACAAATTTAATAAAATTTGCATCATGTTGTTAGGTTGTCATTGGAATGGATGTCGCTGCTTTTGAATTTTATGGCACAGATAAGACTTATGATCTGAACTTCAAGGAAGAGGTGAGTTATTGATAGTTGGCATGAGCTATTTGTTTGGTTTAGCAGTCATGATTTGTTGTCGGATTTGCATATTCATTTGAAGTTGTTGCCTAATCATCTTTGATTGGTTGTATGCATTATTTAAGCCAACCCTTTTGGAGATTTTCATTAATCGGTTATCTCGTTGCTATATCTGTAATTGCGTTCGATCAACTTTCTCCTTAGGTGCCCAATGTTTTTGGTAAAATACTTAATTTTTTTCCTGCTTTCTTAATTTTTTGGTCTTCTTTTTGCAGAACAATGACGGTTCACAAAAGATCTCAGGAGATGCACTCAAAGATCTCTACAAGTCTTTCATCTCTAATTATCCTTTTGTATCAATTAAAGATCCATTTGACCAAGACGATCGGGAGCCTATTGATTGTCACGTTATCGATGTGAATGATCTTTATTCTTTTTTTTTAATATTTTAATCTTCCTTAAATTTGTAGATGGAGTGCCCGATTTGTTTGTGTATGAAAGTAATGGTGTTTTGTCAAAGAACCTATATGATTTGGGGTGTGTACATAATTAAGTAGCAAACTCTTTTAAGATTGTTTGGTGAAGAAAGCCAAACAAAAGAGCCTTAATATTTTGTTAGAAATTTTATATATAATTGTTCATTTTAGTAGTTTACTAATATTTTTTTTTAAATAATATCATTAGATTGACAAAACTTAAAATGATAATAATAACTAATAAAAGTCATTGATACTAAAAATGTATCATAAAATATCAGTTTCATTGGGGTGATTGTTTTACTGATATTACTAACTCGTGATATTATAGTAATAGTAATTATTGACACTATAGTGTCATAAAATCTGTAATACTATAGTAATAGTAATTCCTGACACCACATTCAAGTGTCAGTATTTTTCTGACTCCCAGATTACTAACACTATTAATAAGTGTCACTAAAAGTAATTAGTGACACTATTTTAGTATCACTAAAGACCATTTTTCTAGTAGTGTACGCTCTTCATTTACTTATTTATTACCTTTTACAGTCAGGGCCTTGAGCACTTTATTCTATTTTTTTTTATATCCATGCTTTCAGGTAGTCTATTATACTCATAATCAATGGCAAGTAGTAAATAGAAAAATTCATTTATCCTTCCAGAGTCTAGAAAGACTTAAACTTACCTTACTTAAGTGTTACGTTGATCGTGCTACAACGTGCTAGAATACAACTCCTTGATGATTGGCAACACTCGGATCTTGAGGGTGAGCGTAAAATTTTACCCAACCTCGCTTTGCTGCAATATTTAAGATAACATTAATTTTCTTGGTTGGTTGCTTAGGAAATTGAAAACCTTTCTTCTCCAGGATTTTTCCTCTGCTTTTATAACCATGGAAATATTCAGGGTTTTTCAATCTACTAGCCTTTTTTTTTTTAATCTTCAGCATCGCTTTAGTATTAGAATGAGTTTAGTGAGTTTGGGAAAAATGAAAATGAGAGAGAGAGTATGTGTGATTATAAAAATTAATTAAGAAGAAAGAGTGATGGTGAGTGGTTAACAATGACAACCTTGATTTTTAGTGGAATATGGAGTAAAGAGAGAGATTGGTCAGCTGGTTGTTAGGAATTTTCTTCTTAGATTTTGAACTTAAATGTAAGATTTCTGTATTTTATCATTTAAAACTGTCAGGTGAGCTTTTACTAACACAATTGTTGTAACATTGGAGAAATTATAGTAGCATAACCGTTATGTGCACAGCCTATCCAATAGCCATCTCTCTTCTTTGACACTGCAAGTGATGTTGTAGTATTAACACTGTCTAATTCTCCTACCTATCTAAGTTTTTCTTTTACATATTTTGTTCCTAGTTTTTAATCAAAGACAAGAAAACACAAAAAAAAACAAGAACAATTAAATTAATTTTATAAATTAAAAATAAAATAAAAGAGAAAACTAAAATTTAAATTAAAATAAAATGCTTAAAAATTTAAAACGAACTTCTCTCATTGGGTTGCCTGCCAAATTAGCGCTTTGTTTTAGGTCTTTTAGCTTTACCTTCACTGTTTGATCAAGCTAGATCCTTTAAGAACAAATCCTCCCTTAGATTGTTCACAATAGCTCTCATGTAGTGCTTTACTTTTTGCCCATTAACCTTAAACTCCTGGCCTGTCTTTTTATTCTTAAGATCAACAGTCCCATAGCAATAAACGTTAATGAGTTTAAAGGGCATTAACCTTTTAAACTTTAACTTTCTAAGGAAAATTATTAGTCTAGAGTTGTAAAGGAAGACTCGTTAGCTCCCTTAGCTCTATTTGTTTGTCATGCCATTTTTTGGTTTTCTTATTGTAAATTCTTGTATTTTCATAAGAAAATAGCCTGAACTTATTTAAGTCACAAAACTGCAACAACCTCTGCTCTTCTATGGCATTCATATCTATGTTCAGTTACTTTACTGCCTAATAAGCTTTATACTCTAACTTTCATGTCAAATGGAAGTTTTACCATAAAGAATTTTGTATAGAGACATGTCAAGTGATGTCTTGTAGGTGGTTCTGTAAACCCATAAGGATTCATTTAGTTTAATGGATTAGACCTTTCTATTAGAATTCACTACTTTCTCTAAATTTCCTTTTTATATCTCTTTTATATAATTATGTTTGGCCACTAGTTTGTGAATGATATGCTATAGCAAGCTTATGCTTGATCTCATACTTAGCCAATCATCGCAACAAATATCTTATTGTAAAAATAAGTTCCTTCATCATTGATGATGGCTCTGGAGTGCCAAATCTTAGAAAAATATTCCTTTAAAGGAATTTTATTACTACTTTAAAATTATTTGTTGGAAATACTACAATTCTACTCATTTAGATATATAGTACATAACAACTAAAATTTTTAAGTTTCCAAAAGATGATGAGAATGGTTCTATGAAATCTATCACTTATATTCTAAAAAGTTCAACTTAAAAATAAAACTCATAAACATCTCTAAAAATAGAATGCCAGTAATAAGTTGATTGGAGAACTTTTGCTAATGTTCTATATCCTCCAAAGTGTCTACCATATGTTGCAGCATGATAAGACAATAGAATGCTTAAAATCTATTTATCAGGGACACATTTTCTAATTACATGGTTTGAACACATCTTGTACAAGTAAGGCTCATGCCACTAATAGCTTCTAGCGTCATGGAGAAACCTCTTCTTCTGTTGATGACTCAAGGCAGGTGGTAATAATCTATTCACTAAATAGTTAGTAAAATTAACATACCAAGGAAATCTAGATTGCTGTAATATCTATCCATGCTCTAGTAAAAAAACTGCTCGTCACGAAATGTTTCTTGATGTCTTGTTTGGTTAGAGTGCTTGTACCTGCCTTTAGCCTTGAAAGATAGTCTGCTAGTTGATTCTCAATTCATTTTCTATCCTTAATCTCTAAGTTAAACTCTTGTAGTAAAAAAATCCACCTAATCAGCCTTGGTTTAGCATCCTTCTTTGAAAATAAAATATTCTATGTCTGAGTGATCTGTATAAACAGTCAATTTGGTACCAACCAAGGAGGCTCTAAATTTGTCAAATGCAAAACAACTGCTACCAACTCATTTACAGTGAATGGTGT